>OV702286.1:182605333-185105333 GCA_916181665.1 Avena sativa
TGTTCCTTTCACAAACCACACATGGATCCACCAGAGTCATTGCATGTGTGTTCTTTTCACAAACCACATATGGATCCACAAGAGTCATTTCATGTGTGTTCTTTTCACAAACCACATATGGATCCACCCGAGTCATTATATGTGTGTTATTTTCATAAGCCACAGCTAGAGTCATTTCATGTGTGTTCTTTTCATCAACCACAACCAGAGTCATTGCATGTGTATTCTTTTCACAAACCACTTATGGATCCACCAGTGTCATTGCATGTGTATTCTTTTCCTAATACACATATGGATCCACCAGAGTCATTGCATGTGTGTCCGTCTCACAAACCACATATGGATCCACCAAAGTTATTTCATCTGTGTTGTTTTCAGAAAGCACACATGCATCCCCTAGTGTCATTGAAATGTGTGTTCTTTTCATAAACATAGATAGAGTCATTTCATGTGTGCTCTTTTCACAAACCACATATGGGTCCACCAGTGTCATTGCATGTGTGGTCTTTTCCTAAAACACATATGGATCCATAGAGTCATTACATGTGTGTCATTGCATGTCTGTTCTTTTCTTTAACCACATATGGATCCCCTAGTGTCATTGCATGTGTGTTCTTTTCATTAACCACATCCAGAGTCATTGCATGTGTGTTATTCTCACAAACCACATATGGATCCACTAGAGTCATTTCATGTGTGTTCCTTTCACAAACCACACTTGGATCCATCAGATTCATTGCATGTATGATATTTTCACAAACCACATATGGATCCACTAGAGTCATTTCATGTGTGTTCTTTTCACAAACCACATATGGATCCACTAGGGTCATTTGCATCTCTATTCTTTTCACAAACCACATATGGATCCCCTGGTGTCATTGAAATGTGTATTCTTTTCATAAACCACAGCTAGAGTCATTGAAATGTGTGTTCTTTTCATAAACCATAGCTAGAGTCATTGCATGTGTGTTCTTTTCACAAAACAACATATGGATCGACTAGTGTCATTTCATGTGTGTTCTTTTCCAAAAACACATATGGATCCACCAGAGTCATTGCATGTGTGTTCTTCTCCTAAAACACATATGGATCCACTAGAGTCATTGCATGTCTGTTCTTGTCACAAACCACATATGGATCCACTAGAGTCATTGCATGTGTGTTCTTTTCACAAACCACAGCTAGTGTCATTGAATGTGTGTTCTTTTCACAAACTACATATGGATCCACCAGTGTCATTGCATGTCTGATCTTTTCATTAACCACATATGGATCTCCTAGTGTCACTGCATGTGTGTTCTTTTCATTAACCACATCTAGAGTCATTGCATGTGTGTTCTTCTCACAAACCACATATGGATCCACTAGTGCAATTTCATGC
The DNA here is from genome assembly GCA_916181665.1 of Avena sativa. Taxonomy (NCBI): domain Eukaryota; kingdom Viridiplantae; phylum Streptophyta; class Magnoliopsida; order Poales; family Poaceae; genus Avena; species Avena sativa. The sequence continues at coordinate 182,606,718 of OV702286.1, forward strand.
GTGTTCTTTTCACAAACCACACATGGATCCACCAGACTCATTGCATGTGTGTTCTTTTCACAAACCATAGATGAATCCACTAGAGTCATTTCATGTGTGCTCTTTTCACAAACCACATATGGATCCACTAGGGTCAATTGCATGTGTGTTCTTTTCACAAACCACGTAAGGATCCCCTAGTGTCATTGAAATGTGTGTTCTTTTCATAAACCACAGCTATAGTCATTGAAATGTGTGTTCTTTTCATAAACCATAGCTAGAGTCATTGCATATGTGTTGTTTTCACAAACCACATATGGATCCACTAGAGTCATTTCATGTGTTTTCTTTTCACAAACCACATATGGATCCACCAGAGTCATTGCATGTGTGTTCTTTTCACAAACCACAAATCGATCCACTAGAGTCATTTCATGTGTGTTCTTTTCACAAACCACATATGGATCCACTAGAGTCATTTCATGTGTGTTCTTTTCATAAACCACATCTAGAGTCATTGAAATGTTTGTTCTTTTCATAAACCACAACTAAAGTCATTGCATGTGTTCTTTTCACAAACCAGATATGGATCCACCAGTGTCATTGCATGTGTCTTCTTTTCCTAAAACACATATTGATCACCAGAGTCATTGCATGTGTGTTCTTTTCACAAACCACATATGGATCCACTATAGTCACTGCATGTGTGTTCTTTTCATAAACCACAGCTAGTGTCATTGAATGAGTGTTCTTTTCACAAACCACACATGGATCCAACAGTGTCATTGCATGTGTGTTCTTTTCATTAACCACATATGGATCCCCTACTGTCATTGCATGTGTGTTCTTTTCCTAAAACACATATCGATCCACCAGAGTCATTTCATGTGTGTTCTTTTCCTAAAACACATATGGATCCACCAGAGTCATTGCATGTCTGTTCTTTTCACAAACCACATATGAATCCACTAGAGTCATTGCATGTGTGTTCTTTTCACAAACCACATATAGTGTCATTGAATGTGTGTTCTTTTCAGAAACCACATATGGATCCAATAGTGTCATTGCATGTGGTATCTTTTCATTAACCACATATGGATCCCCTAGTGCCATTGCATGTGTGTTCTTTTCCTAAAACACATATGGATCCACTAGAGTCATTGCATGTGTGTTCTTTTCACAAACCACATATGGATCCACTAGTGTGATTGCATGTGTTCTTTTCATTAACCACATATGGATCCCGTAGTGGCATTACATGTGTGTTCTTTTCATTAACCACAGCTAGAGTCATTGCATGTTTGTTCTTTTCACAAACCACATATGGATCCACCAGTGTCATTGCATGTGTGTTCTTTTCACAAACCACACATGGATCCACTAGAGTCATTGCATGTGTGTTCATTTCACAAACCACATATGGATCCACCAGAGTCATTGCATGTGTGTTCTTTTCACAAACCACACATGGATCCACCAGAGTCATTGCATGTGTGTTCTTTTCACAAACCACAATTGGATCCACCAGAGTCATATCATGTGTGTTCTTTTCACAAACCACATATGGATCCACCAGAGTCATTGTATGTGTGTCATTTTCATAAACCATAGCTAGAGTCATTTCATGTGTGTTCTTTTCATAAACCACAACTAGAGTCATTGCATGTGTATTCTTTTCACAAACCACATATGGATCCACCAGTGTGATTGCATGTGTGTTCTTTTCCTAATACACATATGGATCCACCAGAGTCATTGCATGTGTGTTCATCTCAGAAACCACATATGGATCCACCAGAGTCAGTTCATGTGTGTTCTTTTCACAACCACACATGCATCCCCTAGTGTCATTGAAATGTGTGTTCTTTTCATAAACCACAGCTAGAGTCATTAAAATGTGTGTTCTTTTCATAAACCATAGCTAGAGTCATTGCATGTGTGTTCTTTTCTTTAACCACATATGGATCCCTTAGTGTCATTGCATGTGTCTTCTTTTCATTAACCACATCTAGAGTAATTGCATGTGTGTTATTATCACAAACCACATATGGATCCACTAGAGTCATTTCATGTGTGTTATTTTCACAAACCACACTTGGATCCACTAGATTCATTGCATGTGTGATCTTTTCACTAACCACATATGGTATCCACTAGAGTCATTTCATGTGTGGTCTTTTCACAAACCACATATGGATCCACTAGAGTCATTTGCATGTGTGTTCTTTTCACAAACCACATATGGATCCCCTAGTGTCATTGAAATGTGTGTTATTTTCATAAACCACAGCTAGAGTCATTGAAATGTGTGTTCTTTTCATAAACCACAACTAGAGTTATTGCATGTGTGTTCTTTTCAAAAACCACATATGGATCGACTAGTATCATTTCATGTGTGTTCATTTGGATCCACCAGAGTCATTGCATGTGTGTTCTTTTCGTAAAACACATATGGATCCACTAGAGTCATTCCATGTCTGTTCTTGTCACAAACCACATATGGATCCACTAGAGCCATTGCATGTGTGTTCTTTTCACAAACCACAGCTAGTGTCATTGAATGTGTGTTCTTTTCACAAACCACATATGGATCCAACAGTGTCATTACATGTTTGTTCTTTTCATTAACCACATATGGATCCCCTAGTTTCATTGCATGTGTGTTCTTTTCCTAAAACACACATGGATCGACCAGAGACATTTCATGTGTGTTCTTTTAACAAACCACATATGGATCTACCAGTGTCATTGCATGTGTTCTTTTCATTAACCACATATGGATCCCCTAATGTCATTACATGTGTGTTCTTTTCATTAACCACAGCTAGAGTCATTGCATGTGTGTTCTTTTCACAAACCACATATGGATCCAATAGAGCTATTTCATTGTGTTCTTTTCACAGACCACATATGAATCCAACAGTGTCATTGCATGTGTGTTCTTTTCATTAACCACATATGGATCCCCTAGTGTCATTGCATGTGTGTTCTTTTCCTAAAACACATATGGATCCACCATTGTCATTGCACGTGTGTTCTTTTCACAAACCACAAATAGGTCCACAAATGACATTGCATGTGTTCTTTTCATTAACCACATATTGATACCCTTGTGTCATTGCATGTTTGTTCTTTTCATTAACCACAGCTAGAGTCATTGCATGTGTGTTCTTTTTACAAACAACATATGGATCCAATAGAGTCATTTCATGTGTGTTTTTTCACAAACCACACATGGATCCGCCAAATTCATTGCATGTGTGCTCTTTTCACAAACCACATATTGATCCACTAGAGTCATTTGATGTGTGTTGTTTTAACAAACCACATATGGTTCCACTAGAGTCATTGCATGTCTGTTCTTTTCATAAACCACATGGATCCACCAGAGTCCTTGCATGTGTGTTCTTTTCATAAACCAGAGCTAGAGCCATTGAAATGTGTGTTCTTTACATAAACCGCAGCTAGAGTCATCGCATGTGTTCTTTTCACAAACCACATATGGATCCACTAGTGTCATTGCATGTGTGTTCTTTTCATTAACCACAGCTATAGTCATTGCATATGTGTTCTTTTCACAAACCACATATCAATCCACTAGAGTCATTTCATGTGTGTTCTTTTCACAAACGACACATGGATCCACCAGAGTCATTGTATGTGTGCTCTTTTCACAAACCACAAATCGATCCACTAGAGTCATTTGATGTGTGTTCTTTTCACAAACCACATGGATCCACTAGAGTCATTTCATGTGTGTTCTTTTCACAAACCACATATGGATCCACTAGAGTCATTTCATGTGTGTTCTTTTCCTAAAACACATATGGATCCACCATTGTCATTGCACGTGTGTTCTTTTCACAAACCACAAATAGGTCCACAAATGACATTTCATGTGTTCTTTTCATTAACGATATATGGATACCCTTGTATCATTGCATGTTTGTTCTTTCCATTAACCACAACTAGATTCATTGCATGTGTGTTCTTTTTACAAACAACATATGGATCCAACAGAGTCATTTCATGTGTGTTTTTTCACAAACCACACATGGATCCGCCAAATTCATTGCATGTGTGCTCTTTTCACAAACCACATATTGATCCACTAGAGTCATTTGATGTGTGTTGTTTTAACAAACCACATATGGTTCCACTAGAGTCATTGCATGTCTGTTCTTTTCATAAACCACATGGATATACCAGAGTCCTTGCATGTGTGTTCTTTTCATAAACCAGAGCTAGAGCCATTGAAATGTGTGTTCTTTTCATAAACCGCAGCTAGAGTCATTGCATGTGTTCTTTTCACAAACCACATATGGATCCACTAGTGTCATTGCATGTGTGTTCTTTTCATTAACCACAACTATAGTCATTGCATATGTGTTCTTTTCACAAACCACATATCAATCCACTAGAGTCATTTCATGTGTGTTCTTTTCACAAACGACACATGGATCCACCAGAGTCATTGTATGTGTGCTCTTTTCACAAACCACAAATCGATCCACTAGAGTCATTTCATGTGTGTTCTTTTCACAAACCACATATGGATCCACTAGAGTCATTTCATGTGTGTTCTTTTCACAAACCACATATGGATCCACTAGAGTCATTTCATGTGTGTTCTTTTCATAAACCACATCTAGAGTCATTGAAATGTTTGTTCTTTTCATAAACCACAACTAAAGTCATTGCATGTGTTCTTTTCACAAACCAGATATGGATCCACCAGTGTCATTGCATGTGTGTTCTTTTCCTAAAACACATATGGATCCACCATTGTCATTGCACGTGTGTTCTTTTCACAAACCAAAAATAGGTCCACAAATGACATTTCATCTGTTCTTTTAATTAACGACATATGGATACCCTTGTGTCATTGCATGTTTGTTCTTTCCATTAACCACAGCTAGAGTCATTGCATGTGTGTTCTTTTTACAAACAACATATGGATCCAATAGAGTCATTTCATGTGTGTTTTTTCACAAACCACACATGGATCCGCCAAATTCATTGCATGTGTGCTCTTTTCACAAACCACATATTGATCCACTAGAGTCATTTGATGTGTGTTGTTTTAACAAACCACATATGGTTCCACTAGAGTCATTGCATGTCTGTTCTTTTCATAAACCACATGGATCCACCAGAGTCCTTGCATGTGTGTTCTTTTCATAAACCAGAGCTAGAGCCATTGAAATGTGTGTTCTTTTCATAAACTGCAGCTAGAGTCATTGCATGTGTTCTTTTCACAAACCACATATGGATCCACTAGTGTCATTGCATGTGTGTTCTTTTCATTAACCACAACTATAGTCATTGCATATGTGTTCTTTTCACAAACCACATATCAATCCACTAGAGTCATTTCATGTGTGTTCTTTTCACAAACGACACATGGATCCACCAGAGTCATTGTATGTGTGCTCTTTTCACAAACCACAAATCGATCCACTAGAGTCATTTCATGTGTGTTCTTTTCACAAACCACATATGGATCCACTAGAGTCATTTCATGTGTGTTCTTTTCATAAACCACATCTAGAGTCATTGAAATGTTTGTTCTTTTCATAAACCACAACTAAAGTCATTGCATGTGTTCTTTTCACAAACCAGATATGGATCCACCAGTGTCATTGCATGTGTGTTCTTTTCCTAAAACACATATGGATCACCAGAGTCATTGCATGTGTGTTCTTTTCACAAACCACATATGGATCCACTAGAGTCACTGCATGTGTGTTCTTTTCATAAACCACAACTAGTGTCATTGAATGAGTGTTCTTTTCACAAACCACATATGGATCCAACAGTGTCATTGCGTGTGTGTTCTTTTCATTAACCACATATGGATCCCCTAGTGTCATTGCATGTGTGCTTTTTTCCTAAAACACATATGGATCCACCAGAGTCATTGCATGTGTGTTCTTTTCACAAGCCACATATGGATCCAGCAGTGTCATTGCATGTGTGGTCTATTCTTTGACCACATATGGATCCCCTAGTGTCATTGCATGTGTGTTCTTTTCATTAACCACATCTAGAGTCATTTCATGTGTGTTCTTCTCACAAACCACAGATGGATCCACTAGACTCATTTCATATGTGTTCTTTTCACAAACCACAAATGGATCAACTAGAGTCATTGCATGTGTGTTCTTTTCACAAACCATATATGGATCCACTAGAGTCATTTCATGTGTGTTCTTTTCATAAACCACATCTAGAGTCATTGAAATGTTTGTTCTTTTCATAAACCACAACTAAAGTCATTGCATGTGTTCTTTTCACAAACCAGATATGGATCCACCAGTGTCATTGCATGTGTGTTCTTTTCCTAAAACACATATGGATCACCAGAGTCATTGCATGTGTGTTCTTTTCACAAACCACATATGGATCCACTAGAGTCACTGCATGTGTGTTCTTTTCATAAACCACAACTAGTGTCATTGAATGAGTGTTCTTTTCACAAACCACATATGGATCCAACAGTGTCATTGCATGTGTGTTCTTTTCATTAACCACATATGGATCCCCTAGTGTCATTGCATGTGTGCTCTTTTCCTAAAACACATATGGATCCACTAGAGTCATTGCATGTGTGTTCTTTTCACAAGCCACATATGGATCCAGCAGTGTCATTGCATGTGTGGTCTATTCTTTGACCACATATGGATCCCCTAGTGTCATTGCATGTGTGTTCTTTTCATTAACCACATCTAGAGTCATTTCATGTGTGTTCTTCTCACAAACCACAAATAGATCCACTAGACTCATTTCATATGTGTTCTTTTCACAAACCACAAATGGATCCACTAGAGTCATTGCATGTGTGTTCTTTTCACAAACCACATATGGATCCACTAGAGTCATTTCACGTGTGTTATTTTAACAAACTACATATGGATCCACTAGGGTCATTTGCATGTGTGTTCTTTTCTCAAACCACATATCGATCCCATAGTGTCATTGAAATGTGTGTTCTTTTCATAAAGTCACAACTAGAGTCATTGAAATGTGTGTTATTTTCATAAACCACATATGTATCCACCAGTGTCATTGCATGTGTGTTCTTTTCCTAAAACACATATGGATCCACCAGTGTCATTGCATGTGTGTTCTTTTTCTAAAACACATATGGATCCACCAGAGTTATTGCGTGTGTGTTCTTTTCACAAACCACATATGGATCCACTAGAGTCATTTCATGTGTGTTCTTTTCATAAACCACATCTAGAGTCATTGAAATGTTTGTTCTTTTCATAAACCACAACTAAAGTCATTGCATGTGTTCTTTTCACAAACCAGATATGGATCCACCAGTGTCATTGCATGTGTGTTCTTTTCCTAAAACACATATGGATCCACCATTGTCATTGCACGTGTGTTCTTTTCACAAACCAAAAATAGGTCCACAAATGACATTTCATCTGTTCTTTTAATTAACGACATATGGATACCCTTGTGTCATTGCATGTTTGTTCTTTCCATTAACCACAGCTAGAGTCATTGCATGTGTGTTCTTTTTACAAACAACATATGGATCCAATAGAGTCATTTCATGTGTGTTTTTTCACAAACCACACATGGATCCGCCAAATTCATTGCATGTGTGCTCTTTTCACAAACCACATATTGATCCACTAGAGTCATTTGATGTGTGTTGTTTTAACAAACCACATATGGTTCCACTAGAGTCATTGCATGTCTGTTCTTTTCATAAACCACATGGATCCACCAGAGTCCTTGCATGTGTGTTCTTTTCATAAACCAGAGCTAGAGCCATTGAAATGTGTGTTCTTTTCATAAACTGCAGCTAGAGTCATTGCATGTGTTCTTTTCACAAACCACATATGGATCCACTAGTGTCATTGCATGTGTGTTCTTTTCATTAACCACAACTATAGTCATTGCATATGTGTTCTTTTCACAAACCACATATCAATCCACTAGAGTCATTTCATGTGTGTTCTTTTCACAAACGACACATGGATCCACCAGAGTCATTGTATGTGTGCTCTTTTCACAAACCACAAATCGATCCACTAGAGTCATTTCATGTGTGTTCTTTTCACAAACCACATATGGATCCACTAGAGTCATTTCATGTGTGTTCTTTTCATAAACCACATCTAGAGTCATTGAAATGTTTGTTCTTTTCATAAACCACAACTAAAGTCATTGCATGTGTTCTTTTCACAAACCAGATATGGATCCACCAGTGTCATTGCATGTGTGTTCTTTTCCTAAAACACATATGGATCACCAGAGTCATTGCATGTGTGTTCTTTTCACAAACCACATATGGATCCACTAGAGTCACTGCATGTGTGTTCTTTTCATAAACCACAACTAGTGTCATTGAATGAGTGTTCTTTTCACAAACCACATATGGATCCAACAGTGTCATTGCGTGTGTGTTCTTTTCATTAACCACATATGGATCCCCTAGTGTCATTGCATGTGTGCTTTTTTCCTAAAACACATATGGATCCACCAGAGTCATTGCATGTGTGTTCTTTTCACAAGCCACATATGGATCCAGCAGTGTCATTGCATGTGTGGTCTATTCTTTGACCACATATGGATCCCCTAGTGTCATTGCATGTGTGTTCTTTTCATTAACCACATCTAGAGTCATTTCATGTGTGTTCTTCTCACAAACCACAGATGGATCCACTAGACTCATTTCATATGTGTTCTTTTCACAAACCACAAATGGATCAACTAGAGTCATTGCATGTGTGTTCTTTTCACAAACCATATATGGATCCACTAGAGTCATTTCATGTGTGTTCTTTTCATAAACCACATCTAGAGTCATTGAAATGTTTGTTCTTTTCATAAACCACAACTAAAGTCATTGCATGTGTTCTTTTCACAAACCAGATATGGATCCACCAGTGTCATTGCATGTGTGTTCTTTTCCTAAAACACATATGGATCACCAGAGTCATTGCATGTGTGTTCTTTTCACAAACCACATATGGATCCACTAGAGTCACTGCATGTGTGTTCTTTTCATAAACCACAACTAGTGTCATTGAATGAGTGTTCTTTTCACAAACCACATATGGATCCAACAGTGTCATTGCATGTGTGTTCTTTTCATTAACCACATATGGATCCCCTAGTGTCATTGCATGTGTGCTCTTTTCCTAAAACACATATGGATCCACCAGAGTCATTGCATGTGTGTTCTTTTCACAAGCCACATATGGATCCAGCAGTGTCATTGCATGTGTGGTCTATTCTTTGACCACATATGGATCCCCTAGTGTCATTGCATGTGTGTTCTTTTCATTAACCACATCTAGAGTCATTTCATGTGTGTTCTTCTCACAAACCACAAATAGATCCACTAGACTCATTTCATATGTGTTCTTTTCACAAACCACAAATGGATCCACTAGAGTCATTGCATGTGTGTTCTTTTCACAAACCACATATGGATCCACTAGAGTCATTTCACGTGTGTTATTTTAACAAACTACATATGGATCCACTAGGGTCATTTGCATGTGTGTTCTTTTCTCAAACCACATATCGATCCCATAGTGTCATTGAAATGTGTGTTCTTTTCATAAAGTCACAACTAGAGTCATTGAAATGTGTGTTCTTTTCATAAACCACATATGTATCCACCAGTGTCATTGCATGTGTGTTCTTTTCCTAAAACACATATGGATCCACCAGTGTCATTGCATGTGTGTTCTTTTTCTAAAACACATATGGATCCACCAGAGTTATTGCGTGTGTGTTCTTTTCACAAACCACATATGGATCCACTGGAGTCATTGCATGTGTTATCTTTTCAGAAACCACAACTACTGTCATTGCATGTGTGTTCTTTTCACAAACCACATATGGATCCAACAGTGTCATTACATGTGTGTTCTTTTCATTAACCACATATGGATCCCCTAGTGTCATTGCATGTGTGTTCTTTTCCTAATACACAAATGGATCCACCAGAGTCATTGAACGTATGCTCTTTCCACAAACCACATATGGATCCACAAGTGTCATTGCAAGTGTTCTTTTCATTAACCATAGATGGATCCCCTAGTGTCATTGCATGTGGTTTCTTTTCATGTGTGTTTTTTCACAAACCACACATGGATCCAATAGAGTCATTGCATGTGTGCTCGTTTCACAAACCACATATCGATCCACTAGAGTCATTTCATGTGTGTTCTTTTCACAAACCACATATGGATCCACCAGAGTCATTGCATGTCTGTTCTTTTTATAAACCACATGGATCCACCAGAGTCATTGCATGTGTGTTCTTTTCATAAACCACAGCAAGAGTCATTGAAATGTGTGTTATTTTTATAAACCACACCTCAAGTCATTGCATGTGTTCTTTTCACAAACCACATATGGATCCACCAGTGTCATTACATGTGTGTTCTTTTCCTAAAACACATATGGATCCACCAGAGTCATTGCATTTGTGTTTTTTTCCTAAAAACACATATGGATCCACCAGAGTCATTGCATGCCTGTTCTTTTCAAAAACCACATATGGATCCAGCAGAGTCATTGCATGTGTGTTCTTTTCACAAACCACAGCTAGTGTCATTGAATGTGTGTTCTTTTCACAAACCACATACGGATCCAACAGTGTCATTGCATGTGTGTTCTTTTCATTAACCATATATGGATCCCCTAGTGTCATTGCATGTGTGTTCTTTTCCTAAAACACATATGGATCCACCAGAGTCATTGCATGTGTTTTCTTTTCACAAACCACATATGGATCCACTAGTGTCATTGCATGTGTGTTCTTTTCATTAACCACATATGGATCCCCTAGTGTCATTGCATGTGTGTTCTTTTTAACCACGTCTAGAGTCATTGCATGTGTGTTCTTCTCACAAAGCACATATGGATCCAAAAGAGTCATTTCATGTGTGTTCTTTTCACAAACCACACATGGATTCATCAGAGTCATTGCATGTGTGCTCTTTTCACAAACCACATATGGATGCACCAGAGTCATTTCGTGTGTGTTCTTTTCACAAACCACATATGGATCCACTAGGGTCATTTGCATGTGTGTTCTTTTCACAAACCACATATGGATCCCCTAGTGACATTGAAATGTGTGTTCTTTTCATAAACTACAGCTAGAGTTATTGAAATGTGTGTTATTTTCATAAACCACAGCTAGAGTCATTGCATGTGCGTTCTTTTCACAAACCACACATGGATCCACCAGTGTCATTGCATGTGTGTTCTTTTCCTAAAACACATATGGATCCACCAGTGTCATTGCATGTGTGTCCTTTTTCTAAAACACATATGGATCCACCAGAGTTATTGCGTGTGTGTTCTTTTCACAAACCACATATGGATCCACTAGAGTCATTACATGTGTTATCTTTTCACAAACCATAGCTACTGTCATTGCATGTGTGTTCTTTTCACAAACCACATATGGATCCAACAGTGTCATTACATGTGTGTTCTTTTCAGTAACCACATATGGATCCCCTAGTGTCATTGCATGTGTGTTCTTTTCCTAAAACACAAATGGATCCACCAGAGTCATTGAACGTATGCTCTTTCCACAAACCACATATGGATCCACAAGTGTCATTGCATGTGTTCTTTTCATTAACCACAGATGGATCCCCTAGTGTCATTGCATGTGGGTTCTTTTCATTAACCACAACTACAGTCATTGCATGCGTGTTCTTTTCACAAACCACATATAGATCCACTAGAGTCATTTCATGTGTGTTTTTTTCACAAACCACACATGGATCCACTATAGTCATTGCATGTGTGCTTGTTTCACAAACCACATATCGATCCACTAGAGTCATTTCATGTGTGTTATTTTCACAAACCACATATGGATGTTGGGTCCGCAGCATAGAAAACAAAAATTTTCCTACGGTGTGAAGTACACGCCAAGATCTATCTACTAGGTACAAAGCAACGGGTGGACATACATCCAACAAGAACTTACCCTCGTAGACAACAAGCTTTGTTAACGAGTAGGAACTCGTGGTTGATGTAGTCGTACACTTGCCGATCACAAGATCGTGATGAAGTCCAACAGGTCCGGCTCCAGCACGTCCATCAGATCCAGCTCCAGCATCACCAAGTCCAGCACCGCAAAGCAGCGATGCATCCGTGATCGCACACACGTCTAGTACCCCGACAACTTCCGTCCCTCGCTCCAGCAAAGCAGCGGAAGCAGCAACTCCTTTCCAGATAAAGCCACCGAGAACATGTATCTCGCTAATCCGAGACCATGGGGAATAATACTAGAGGGGGAGAGAGATCCTTCACGAGGAGGTGTGTGTTAGAAGTGAGGAGAGGGGGCCTTTTATAGGAGGAGGTGAGGGTACCCCTCCCATGGCCGGCGCCCCATGGAGGTGACCCTTCACCTCCCCCATTCATGTGGTGGTAACCCCCTCCACATAAATTTGCCTTTTCACATTCTCCATTAAAGTCTCCACTTTAAATGCATTAAATTTCTCCAAATTTAATGCTCTCTCATTTAATAAAACTCTTTTATTAGTTTTATTCAGAATTTTGTTAATTACTTTAATTAACAAACATTCACATAAAACCCCCTGCAACATTTCAATATTACATGCAGAACCAATTTCAGCAATTTCACCCGAAACAGTTTCGATGTCTATTGAAATAATTCCAACGCTTTCTTAAATCTTTATCTGAAACATATTTGCTCCAAATGGTGTCGGTATCCCTTAAGTGTGTCACCCTATGGTTCGCGAATAATGCAGACATGATCGAGACCCCTCTCAGATCAATAATCAGAAGCGGGACCTGGAGATCCATACTGACTCCTACACATTCAACGACGACTTCTATGATCGTGAGAACCTTTAACGCTAGTAACTAAATCCCTTTGTCCCACGATATATTACATGTCCGATATTCGATCATCGGTATCTCCATACCTAGTTTGATCTCGTTACCGACATGCACTCTTTTCTCGTTCCCGTGATATAACATTCTAGTGATCACATCACTTGCTTGCAAGCTATTTCAATGTGATATCACCGAGAGGGCCCAGAGTATATCTATCCGTCATCGGGATGGACAAATCCCACTCTTGATCCATGAGCCTCAACATAACACCTTTGTAGCTCTGAACCCACCTTTATAGTCACCCTGTTACGGTGTGACGTTTGATGTTATCAAGATACTCTTCCGGTGTTAGCAATTAACATGATCTCATGGTCTAAGGATAAAGATTACTTCGTATGATGTTATAGCAATATAAACATAATGACTTTGATCGTAATGCTATACTTCGGATGAATGTTCATCACATCATTCCACCAATGTTGTGACCTTGTTATTAACAACATCCAATGTCCATGATCAGGAAACCTTGATCATCTTGTTAATCAACAAGCTAGTCTATAAGAGAGGCATAACTAGGAACCCTTTTTTTTTATTAAACACACATGTATTGATGTTTCTGATCAATACAATTCTAGCATGTAAAATAAACATTTATCATACACATGGAATAAGATAATAACCACTTTATTATTGCCTCTCGGGCATATTCCCTTCAGTCTCCCACTTGCACTAGAGTCAGTAATCCAGGTTGAAAAACTTTTCGTATTGAACACCTATGGCTTTTTGGTGTTGCATATACGCTATTGCTAGTGGTTAACATAATCTCTGGATCTGACAGTTTCAGGTCCGTGTGTATTTGCATGTCTTTGCGTCTCTACGCATCACTCATTCTCAGATGAGATGGCATTGTATAAATTTGGTCCTCTGGTGAGACCTTTAGTTCGTTCGGCTCAAAATATGTCGATATTATTGTCACACAATATATCTTCATAGTATTAGCCTTCTTTGAACCACACCTAGTTTGATAACAAACTACTTAACACAAATGCCCTCCTATGTTGCTACTATAGAAGTCATATACTTAGCCTTTTGTTGTAGTATCCATCACAATATCTCAACTTTGGAACTCATCCAAATCCATCATGGAACATCCTTTCCATTATATTGTGCCACCCATAGTCTACATTGAGATAAATTTAATTTGTATCTTGTGACAAAACTAGTATCAATGTAACACTTTACAATGAACTACCTTTAACTATTTGTCACTTATACATTATATATTCTTAGTTCTTCAAAAGCTCATAAGAATATCTTTACTATTGTCCAATGATCATCTTATGAATCATTATGGTATATGCTCATAACATTTAGAGCATAGGACATTCTGGATATATACATATCATGGTATAATCGATCAAAATCTTCATGTGATTTTACTCACCAAGTGTTGAAACACTTGAATCTTGATACAATCCTTTCATGCAGCAAGAACCTTTCTTGTTGTTTCCATATTGAACCCTTTCAATATCTTATATATGTATGTCTGGCACAACCATATTAGCGCCTTAATCTATCCATATAGATATTGATGCCTAATATTCTGGGTTTTCCCAAGTCTTTCATCGAAATCTTATTTTAATGAAATCCTTAACTTGTGTCAATTCAAGGTACATCATTTCCAATCAACAATATGTCCTCTACATAATGTATTAGAAATATGTCTCATCGCTCCCACTTAATTTCTTGCAAATGCAAGCATCTTCATCATCTCCGATGAATTTAAACTCTTTTAACAGTTTCATCATGGTGAAGATTCCAACTCCGCTATGCTTACTTCAACTATTGAAGTTTACATGCCCTTTTAGCACCCTTTGAATTAACAAAACCCTTCGGACCATGTCATGTACATGTCCTAGGTTACCATTCTATTAGAAGAACCTTGTTTTGTTTATTCAACTACCATATACCAAATTATATGTAGTGGTTGCTACATTAATCCGTCAAGACTATATATCGCTATGAAAGATCAAATCTTGTCATAGTCAATTCCTTGAATCATTGTCGTAAACTTCTTTCTGACATGTCGACTATTTCATAGATGTTAAACATCCATGTCTTATTTCTTTATAGATCCAAACATGACTGATAGGCTTCACGCCTTTCCGGAGGGTCTTCCAAGTTCAGAAACTTGATTTCTCGTGTATGGATACTATCACGGATTCTATGACTTCTAGTCATTTTATGGAGTCAGGGCCCATCATCGCTTCTTTGCATGTAGTCGGTTCATCATTGTCAAAACAATAACGACTTGCTTATCAAATCTTACTATTTGATTCTTACCGACCCACACGGTTCTATAGGAACTCTAATCTCCGAGATCACACCTTTTGTAATCACGAGAGCCATGAGCATTGTGACCACCACCGGGACACTTTCCGGCACTGCGCTACTTAGCACATATAGCTAAGGTTCAACAACCTTATCAAAGTTCTATTGTCCTCCCACTTAACTTTTCACGAAAAATTCCTTCTCAAGAAACTTGATGTTCCAAGTAACAAACTCTTTTGTCCTCGGTGTTATGGAGAAATTCCCAAAAAATTCTTTGGGATATCCTATAAAGACGTGCTTATCCGACTTTGGTTGTAAACATTTTACTTATGCATAGCATACCAAAATTTAAGAAAAGGCAATTCGGGTTTTATCCCAAACCATAACTCATATGGTGTCATTTCAACGGATCACGATGGTGCTCTTTTCAGTGTAAAAGCGGTAGTCTCTAAAGCTTCAATCTTTAAAACATAATGGCAGTTTTATAAATGACACCCTTGATCTTACCATGTCAAACATGGTTTGATTTTATCTCTCGAATATGCCATACTCCTATGGTTTATCGGGAAACACAAATCATGGAACAATTCCTCAAGTCTTAGGTGTTTTTGGTAAACATGTAACTCAAATATCTTCCTTTATGATCGAATCATAAACTCTTTATTTTCTTGTTACAATGATTTTCCACTTCATCTTGAAAGTCTTTGAACAATTTTCAAATGTTTCATACTTCTTCCTTATTAAGTAAATATACAGATATATTCACTCAAATTTTCGGAGAAAGCATATGAAGCAAAAATATCAATCGTATATGGCTACACATAATGGACTATGCACATCAGCATGCACAATTTCCAATAAGCTAGTCATCCGTTCCTCTGTGGCCTATGGACGGAGATTCAATTATCTCGAGGAAAGTCTCACATGCGTCAATTGATCAAAATCAAAGACACCAAAAATCCATCAACATGGAGTTTCTTCATGTTTTCTTTCAAATATAATTTAAACAGCGATGTCACTTCATAAGTGATCTTTCAATCATTTGTCTTGCGACATTTTAGCAATAGTGTTTATGGATGTGATTTCTCCAACTAGACTTGTAAAAGTTCATCCATCCTTTATGGAATACGGTAATTATTTGAACAGCCATTGTTCTCATTATACCGGAACAAAATAACAATTATTTAAACAAATCTTGAAGGCTTGGTTTGATGACAACAAAAAACACAATAACACTTTATTTGTTTTCGATGAACATCATCACTCATTCTCTTGCTGGTTACTTAGGCCATTGTAGTTCATGAATTGTGTTGTCCTGTATGACACTTCATACCAACCAATTCGGTATCCAATACCTAAGAACCACATTGTTTAACAAGCAAGGAATATAGCCATAACATGTATATCTTCTATATACCTAAGTTGGACATCTCCAACCTTTTATTTTCTGCCAAATATTTTATAGATTCTCTTTCAGCAATTCCTTTTCTTTTTAAAAGAATCAATCAACATCAATAGTGGTGTCATCAACATGACACATGGTACAAAGCGTATATAGTCAAATACTAATACCTTTGGACTTGCACTTTGAAGTGGATCACCATCATCAAATGTTTGGTGTTCTTTCAAAAATCCATTCTTTAGTAATCTATTAGTGTAGTAAACATTTTACTTACATATTCTATTCATCCTTATCATGAAAAACTTTCATGATCAAACTACTATAGCCTATAAGGAAGAATCGCGAGTATAATATCAGTTCCCAAAACCTTTTTGGTAGATTCGGATGCCTAACATCTCCATCCTTCACAAATTCTCATACAATATGAGAACATGTATTTTGCTAAATTATACTCTATCATAATGCAACCAAAAACATTGTTTCAGATATCACAATATCTTTCACACATGATTATTTCTGAAACAATTTTCAGCTCCAATATAATCTTGATATTAAAACAACTTTTTGAATATCAATAATCATGGAGGCAAACATGATACTTTAGATACTAACATTGGAATTCTTACTCTTGATTTAATAATACTTATTAAACTTCATGGAGTAAATAGAGTTTGCTGAAAGTTTGCAATAAGACTTATAAACTTTAAATTGACATTCGAAACAATACGATACCAGTTCGTAAAGTAAATATCCAGAATTCTATAGTTCTATTATCTCAAATAAAAACTAAGCATAAGGTAGAAAACGAATGCTAATGACTACAACAAATTATGCAAATTCACTTTGATTTAGTTTATGACAAATTGAGTTAGACTAATCCAAATTAGAAATGAACTCCCACTCAAAAACTACATCCCTCGTGCCTTTTTGGTGATTACATGAACCAAATCCACTACACCAAGTCCGATCATCACGTGAGTCGGTGTAGCTTCAAAGGCGAGCATCAATATGGTCATCACATCAACTATGTGACTCATGCTTAACCTTTTGGTCCGTGTTCCGAGGCCATGTCTGTACATGCTAGGCTCGCCAAGTAAGAACCTTAGTATTCGTGTGTGTAAAACTGTCTTACACCCGTTGCATGAAAGCGTAGAGTTGAGAACACCCGATCATCACGTGATGTCTCGAAACACGATCCATAGAACGGTGCATACTTAAGGAAGAACACATTTTATCTTGATATTTAAATGAGGGGTCATCTTACAATGCTACAGAAAGCACCAAACTAGCAGTATAAGATGCTAACATCTAATGTGTAAAGTGAGATGATATGGTCCATGCATTTGATCTCTATCACTTGCATCGTGGTATGATCTCTATCATTCCTTTGTGTGTAAGGCCAAGGTCTATAGAACTTACACATTGAGTGTGTTGTAAGAGTATCTATCATACATCTACTTACAACAATACCATATCAATACACTAGCCCAGCAACGATCTAAACTAGACGCCTCTAATTTATCAATTGCAAGTTTCATGTGGCTTAGGGCTTTCGGAGATAGAACCGTTCTTACCTACGAACATGAACCACAACGCGGATAACTAAGTTATTAGCAACTCGTTGTAAATCAGATATTGACTATAGTAGGAGAGACAGACACCCGCCAGCCACTTAAGCAAAACAAGATGCATGTCAGTCGTGGAACCGGTCTCATGTACGATGACATGTAAGGTTGGTCCGGGCCGCTTCATCCCACTATGCCACCAATATCCACAATACATGAAAGAAGCAATAACATGATCATCATCGCCCACATATAAACATATGTGTACTACCCGTGCAAAGCACCTACGCATAGATCAGGCTTTGATACCACTGTTGGGTCCGCAGCATAGAAAACAAAAATTTTCCTACGGTGTGAAGTACACGCCAAGATCTATCTACTAGGTACAAAGCAACGGGTGGACATACATCCAACGAGAACTTACCCTCATAGACAACGAGCTTTGTTAACGAGTAGGAACTCGTGGTTGATGTAGTCGTACACTTGCCGATCTCAAGATCGTGATGAAGTCTAGCAGGTCCGGCTCCAGCACGTCCATCGGATCCAACTCCAGCATCACCAAGTCCAGCATCGCAAAGCAGCGGTGCATCCTTGATCACACACACGTCCGGTACCCCGACAACCTCCGTCCCTCGCTCCAGCAAAGCAGCGGAAGCAGTAACTCCTTTCCATATAAAGCCACCGGGAACATGTATCTCGCTAATCCGAGACCATGGGGAATAATAGTAGAGGGGGAGAGAGATCCTTCACGAGGAGGTGTGTGTGAGAAGTGAGGAGAGGGGGACTTTTATGGGAGGAGGGGAGGGTACCCCTCCCATGGCCGGCGCCCCATGGAGGTGACCCTTCACCTCCCCCATTCATGTGGTGGTAACCCCCTCCACATAAATTTGCCTCTTCACATTCTCCATTAAAGTCTCCACTTTAAATGCATTAAATTTCTCCAAATTTAATGCTATCTCATTTAATAAAACTCTTTTATTAGTTTTATTCAGAATTTTGTTAATTACTTTAATTAACAAACATTCACATAAAACCCCCTGCAACATTTCAATATTACATGCAGAACCAATTTCAGCAATTTCACCCGAAACAATTTTGGTATCTATTGAAATAATTCCAGCGCTTTCTTAAATCTTTATCTGAAACATATTTGCTCCAAATGGTGTCGGTATCCCTTAAGTGTGTCACCCTACGGTTCGTGAATAATGCAGACATGATCGAGACCCCTCTCAGATCAATAATTAGAAGCGGGACCTGGAGATCCATACTGACTCCTACACATTCAACAATGACTTCTGTGATCGTGAGAACCTTTAACGCTAGTAACTAAATCCCTTTGTCCCACGATATATTACATGTCCGAGATTCGATCATCGGTATCTCCATACCTAGTTTGATCACGTTACCGACATGCACTCTTTTCTCGTTCCCGTGATATAACATTCTAGTGATCACATCACTTGCTTGCAAGCTATTTCAATGTGATATCACCGAGAGGGCCCAGAGTATATCTATCCGTCATCAGGATGGACAAATCCCACTCTTGATCCATGAGCCTCAACATAACACCTTCGTAGCACTGAACCCACCTTTATAGTCACCCTGTTACGGTGTGACGTTTGATGTTATCAAGATACTCTTCCGGTGTTAGCAATTAACATGATCTCATGGTCTAAGGATAAATATTACTTCGTATGATGTTATAGCAATATAAACATAATGACTTTGATCGTAATGCTATACTTCGGATGAATGTTCATCACATCATTCCACCAATGTTGTGACCTTGTTATTAACAACATCCAATGTCCATGATCAGGAAACCTTGATCATCTTGTTAATCAACAAGCTAGTCTATAAGAGAGGCATAACTAGGAACCCTTTTTGTTTATTAAACACACATGTATTGATGTTTCCGATCAATACAATTCTAGCATGTAAAATAAACATTTATCATAAACATGGAATAAGATAATAACCACTTTATTATTGCCTCTCGGGCATATTCCCTTCAATGGATCCACCAAATTCATTGCATGTCTGTTCTTTTCATAAACCACATGGATCCACCAGAGTCATTACATGTGTGTTCTTTTCATAAACCACAGCAAGAGTCATTGAAATGTGTGTTATTTTTATAAACCACACCACGAGTCATTGCTTGTGTTCTTTTCACAAACCACATATGGTTCCACCAGTGTCATTACATGTGTGTTCTTTTCCTGAAACACATATGGATCCACCAGAGTCATTGCATTTGCGTTTTTTTCCTAAAAACACATATGGATCCACCAGAGTCATTGCATGTCTGTTCTTTTCAAAAACCACATATGGATCCAGCAGAGTCATTGCATGTGTGTTCTTTTCACAAACCACAGCTAGTGTCATTGAATGTGTGTTCTTTTCACAAACCACATACGGATCCAATAGTGTCATTGCATGTGTGTTCTTTTCATTAACCATATATGGATCCCCTAGTGTCATTGCAAGTGTGTTCTTTTCCTAAAACACATATGGATCCAACAGAGTCATTGCATGTGTGTTCTTTTCACAAACCACATATGGATCCACTAGTGTCATTGCATGTGTGTTCTTTTCATTAACCACATATGGATCCCCTAGTGTCATTGCATGTGTGTTCTTCTCACAAAGCACATATGGATCCACAAGAGTCATTTCATGTGTGTTCTTTTCACAAACCACACATGGATCCATCAGAGTCATTGCATGTGTGCTCTTTTCACAAACCACATATGGATGCACTAGAGTCATTTCATGTGTGTTCTTTTCACAAACCACATATGGATCCACTAGGGTCATTTGCATGTGTGTTCTTTTCACAAACCACATATAGATCCCCTAGTGACATTGAAATGTGTGTTCTTTTCATAAACTACAGCTAGAGTTATTGAAATTGTGTTGTTTTTATAAACCATAGCTAGAGTCATTGCATGTGTGTTCTTTTCACAAACCACACAAGGATCCACTAGTGTCATTGCATGTGTGTTCTTTTCCTAAAACACATATGGATCCACCAAAGTAATTGCATGTGTGTTGTTTTCCTAAAACACATATGGATCCACCAGAGTCATTGCATGTCTGTTGTTTTCATAAAACACATATGGATCCACTAGAGTCATTGCATGTGTGTTCTTTTCACAAACCAGAGCTAGTGTCATTGAATGTGTGTTCTTTTCACAAACCACATATGGATCCAATAGTGTCATTACATGTGTGTTCTTTTCATTGAACACATATGGATCCCCTAGTATCATTGCATATGTGTTCTTTTCCTAAAACACATATGGATCCACTAGAGTCATTTCATGTATGTTCTTTTCACAAACCACATATGGGTCCACCAGTGTCATTGCATGTGTGTTCTTTTCACAAACAACATATGGATCCACTAGAGTCATGTCATGTGTGTTATTTTCACAAACCACATATGGATCCACTACGGTCATTTGCATGTGTGTTCTTTTCACAAAACACATATCGATCCCATAGTGTCATTGAAATGTGTGTTCTTTTCATAAACTACAGCTAGAGTCATTGAAATGTGTGTTCTTTTCATAATCCAAAGCTAGAGTCATTGAAATGTGTTTTATTTCCATAAACCACAGCTAGAGTCATTGCATGTGTGTTCTTTTGACGAACCACATATGGATCCACCAGTGTCATTGCATGTGTGTTCTTTTCCTAAAACACATATGGATCACCAGAGTCATTGCATGTGTGTTCTTTTCCTAAAACACATATGGATCCACCAGAGTCATTGCATGTGTGTTCTTTTCACAAACCACATATGGATCCACTAGAGTCATTGCATGTGTGTTATTTTCACAAACCACAGCTAGTGTCATTGAATGAGTGTTCTTTTCACAAACCACATATGGATACAACAGTGTCATTGCATGTGTGTTCTTTTCCTTAACCACATATGGATCCCCTAGTGTCATTTCATGTGTGTTCTTTTCCTAAAACACATATGGATCCAGCAGAGTCATTGCATCTGTGTTCTTTTCACAAGACACATATGGATCCAGCAGTGTCATTGCATGTGTGTTCTTTTCTTTAACCACATATGGATCCCCTAGTGTCATTGCATGTGTGTTCTTTTCATTAACCATATCTAGAGTCATTTCATGTGTGTTCTTCTCACAAACCAAAGATGGATCCACTAGACTCATTTCATATGTGTTCTTTTCACAAACCACACATGGATCCACCAGAGTCATTGGATGTGTGCTCTTTTCACAAACCACATATGGATCCACTAGAGTCATTTCATGTGTGTCATTTTAACAAACTACATATGGATCGTCTAGGGTCATTTGCATGTGTGTTCTTTTCTCAAACCACATATCGATCCCATAGTGTCATTGAAATGTGTGTTCTTTTCATAAACCATAACTAGAGTCATTGAAATGTGTGTTCTTTTCATAAACCACATATGGATCCACCAGTGTCATTGCATGTGAATTCTTTTCCCAAAACACATATGGATCCACCAGTGTCATTGCATGTGCGTTCTTTTTCTAAAACACATATGGATCCACCAGAGTTATTGCATGTGTGTTCTTTTCCTAAAACACATATGGATCCACCAGAGTCATTGCATGTGTTATCGTTTCACAAACCACAGCTAGTGTCATTGCGTGTGTGTTCTTTTCACAAACCACATATGGATCCAACAGTGTCATTACATGTGTGTTCTTTTCATTAACCACATATGGATCCCCTAGTGTCATTGCATGTGTGTTCTTTTCATAAACCACATATGGATCCACCAAAGTCATTGAACGTGTGCTCTTTTGACAAACCACATATGGATCCACAAGTGTCATTGCATGTGTTCTTTTCATTAACCACAGATGGATGCCCTAGTGTCATTCCATGTGGTTTCTTTTCATTTACCACAGCTACAGTCATTGCATGCGTGTTCTTTTCAAAAACCACATATAGATCCACTAGAGTCATTTCATGTGTGTTTTTTTCACAAACCACACATGGATCCACTAGAGTCATTGCATGTGTGCTCGTTTCACAAACCACATATCGATCCACTAGAGTCATTTCATGTGTGTTCTTTTCACAAACCACATATGGATCCACCAAAGTCATTGCATGTCTATTCCTTTCATAAACCACATGGATCCACCAGAGTCATTGCATGTGTGTTCTTTTCATAAACCACAGCAAGAGTCATTGAAATGTGTGTTATTTTTATAAACCACAACTCGAGTCATTGCATGTGTTCTTTTCACAAACCACATATGGATCCACCAGTGTCATTACATGTGTGTTCTTTTCCTAAAACACATATGGATCCACCAGAGTCATTGCATTTGTGTTCGTTTCCTAAAAACACATATGGATCCACTAGAGTCATTGCATGTCTGTTCTTTTCAAAAACCACATATGGATCCAGTAGAGTCATTGCATGTGTGTTCTTTTCACAAACCACAACTAGTGTCATTGAATGTGTGTTCTTTTCACAAACTACATACGGATCCAACAGTGTCATTGCATGTGTGTTCTTTTCATTAACCACATATGGATCCCCTAGTGTCATTGCATGTGTGTTCTTTTCCTAAAACACATATGGATCCACCAGAGTCATTGCATGTGTGTTCTTTTCACAAACCACATATGGATCCACTAGTGTTATTGCATGTGTGTTCTTTTCATTAACCACATATGGATCCCCTAGTGTCATTGCATGTGTGTTTTTTCATTAACTACGTCTAGAGTCATTGCATGTGTGTTCCTGTCACAAAGCACATATGGATCCACAAGAGTCATTTAATGTGTGTTCTTTTCACAAACCATACATGGATCCATTAGAGTCATTGCATGTGTGCTCTTTTCACAAACCACATATGGATGCACTAGAGTCATTTCATGTGTGTTCTTTTCACAAACCATATTTAGATCCACTAGGTTCATTTGCATGTGTGTTCTTTTCACAAACCACATATGGATCCCCTAGTGACATTGAAATGTGTGTTCTTTTCATAAACTACATCTAGAGTTATTGAAATGTGTGTTATTTTCATAAACCACAGCAAGAGTCATTGCATGTGTGTTCTTTTCACAAACCACACATGGATCCACCAGTGTCATTGCATGTGTGTTCTTTTCCTAAAACACATCTGGATCCACCAAAGTCATTGCATGTGTGTTCTTTTCCTAAAACACATATGGATCCACCAGAGTCATTGCATGTCTGTTCTTTTCATGAAACACGTATGGATCCACTAGAGTCATTGCATGTGTGTTCTTTTCACAAACCAGAGCTAGTGTCATTGAATGTGTGTTCTTTTCAGAAACCACATATGGATCCAATAGTGTCATTACATGTGTTCTTTTCATTAACCACATATGGATCCCCTAGTGTCATTGCATATGTGTTCTTTTCCTAAAACAGATATGGATCCACCAGAATCATTTCATGTGTGATATTTTCACAAACCACATATTGATCCACCAGTGTCATTGCATGTGTGTTCTTTTCACAAACAACATATGGATCCACTAGAGTCATGTCATGTGTGTTCTTTTCACAAACCACATATGGATCCACCAGTGTCATTACATGTGTGTTCTTTTCCTAAAACACATATGGATCCACCAGAGTCATTGTATTTGTGTGTTTTTCCTAAAAACACATATGGATCCACCAGATTCATTGCATGTCTGTTCTTTTCAAAAACCACATATGGATCCAGCAGAGTCATTGCATGTGTGTTCTTTTCACAAACCAGAGCTAGTGTCATTGAATGTGTGTTCTTTTCACAAACCACATATGGATCCAATAGTGTCATTACATGTGTGTTCTTTTCATTAAACACATATGGATCCCCTAGTGTCATTGCATATGTGTTCTTTTCCTAAAACACATATGGATCCACCAGAGTCATTTCATGTGTGTTCTTTTCACAAACCACATATGGATCCACCAGTGTCATTGCATGTGTGTTCTTTTCCTAAAACACATATGGATCCACCAAAGTCATTTTATGTGTGTTCTTTTCCTAAAACACATATGGATCCACCAGAGTCATTGCATGTCTGTTCTTTTCATGAAACACGTATGGATCCACTAGAGTCATTGCATGTGTGTTCTTTTCACAAACCAGAGCTAGTGTCATTGAATGTGTGTTCTTTTCAGAAACCACATATGGATCCAATAGTGTCATTACATGTGTGTTCTTTTCATTAACCACATATGGATCCACTAGTGTCATTGCATATGTGTTCTTTTCCTAAAACACATATGGATCCACCAGAATCATTTGATGTGTGTTCTTTTCACAAACCACATATGGATCCACCAGTGTCATTGCATGTGTGTTCTTTTCACAAACAACATATGGATCCACTAGAGTCATGTCATGTGTGTTCTTTTCACAAACCACATATGGATCCACCAGTGTCATTACATGTGTGTTCTTTTCCTAAAACACATATGGATCCACCAGAGTCATTGCATTTGTGTTTTTTTCCTAAAAGCACATATGGATCCACCAGATTCATTGCATGTCTATTCTTTTCAAAAACCACATATGGATCCAGCAGAGTCATTGCATGTGTGTTCTTTTCACAAACCAGAGCTAGTCTCATTGAATGTGTGTTCTTTTCACAAACCACATATGGATCCAATAGTGTCATTACATGTGTGTTCTTTTCATTAAACACATATGGATCCCCTAGTGTCATTGCATATGTGTTCTTTTCCTAAGACACATATGGATCCACCAGAGTCATTTCATGTGTGTTCTTTTCACAAACCACATATGGATCCACCAGTTTCATTGCAGTGTGTTCTTTTCACAAACAACATATGGATCCACTAGAGTCATGTCATGTGTGTTATTTTCACAAACCACCTATGGATCCACTAGGGTCATTTGCATGTGTGTTCTTTTCACAAAACACATGTCATTGAAATGTGTGTTCTTTTCATAAACTACAGTTAGAGTCATTGAAATGTGTGTTCTTTTCCTAAACCAAAGCTAGAGTCATTGAAATGTGTGTTCTTTTCATAAACCACAGCTAGAGTCATTGCATGTGTGTTCTTTTCACAAACCACATATGGATCCACCTATGTCATCGCATGTGTGTTCTTTTCCTAAGACACATATGGATCCACTAGAGTCATTGCATGTGTGTTCTTTTCCTAAAACACATATGGATCCACTAGAGTCATTGCATGTTTGTTGTTTTCACAAACCACATATGGATCCACTAGAGTCATTGCATGTGTGTTCTTTTCACAAACCATAGCTAGTGTCATTGAATGTGTGTTCTTTTCACAAACCACATATGGATCCAATAGTGTTGTTACATGTGTGTTCTTTTCATTAACCACATATGGATCCCCTAGTGTCAGTGCATGTGTGTTCTTTTCCTAAAACACATATGGATCCACCAGAGTCATTGAACGTGTTTTCTTTTCACAAACGACATATGGATCCACAAGTGTCATTTCTTCTGTTCTTTTCATTAACCATAGATGGATCCCCTAGTGTCATTGCATGTGGGTTCTTTTCATTAACCACAACTAACGTCATTGCATGCATGTTCTTTTCACAAACCACATATAGATCCACTAGAGTCATTTCATGTGTGTTCTTTTCACAAACCACACGTGGATCCACCAGAGTCATTCCACAAGTGCTCTTTTCACAAACCACATATCGATCCACTAGAGTCATTTCATGTGTGTTCTTTTCACAAACCACATATGGATCCACCAGAGTCATTGCATGTCTGTTCTTTTCATAAACCACATGGATCCACCAGAGTCATTGCATGTGTGTTCTTTTCATAAACCACAACAAGAGTCATTGAAATGTGTGTTATTTTTATAAACCACACCTCGAGTCATTGCATGTGTTCTTTTCACAAACCACATATGGATCCAGTAGTGTCATTACATGTGTGTTCTTTTCCTAAAACACATATGGATCCACCAGAGTCATTGCATTTGTGTTTTTTCCTAAAAACACATATGGATCCACCAGAGTCATTGCATGCCTGTTCTTTTAAAAAACCACATATGAATCTAGCAGAGTCATTGCATGTGTGTTATTTTCACAAACAACAGCTAGTGTCATTGAATGTGTGTTCTTTTCACAAACCACATACGGATCCAACAGTGTCATTGCATGTGTGTTCTTTTCATTAACCATATATGGATCCCCTAGTGTCATTGCATGTGTGTTCTTTTCCTAAAACACATATGGATCCACCAGAGTCATTGCATGTGTGTTCTTGTCACAAACCACATATGGATCCACTTGTGTCATTTCATGTGTGTTCTTTTCATTAACTACATATGGATCCCCTAGTGTCATTGCATGTGTGTTCTTTTCATTAACCACGTCTAGAGTCATTGCATGTGTGTTCTTCTCACAAAGCACATCTGGATCCACAAGAGTCATCTCATGTGTGTTCTTTTCACGAACCACACATGGATCCATCAGAGTCATTGCATGTGTGCTCTTTTCACAAACCACATATGGATGCACTAGAGTCATTTCATGTGTGTTCTTTTCACAAACCACATATGGATCCACTAGGGTCATTTGCATGTGTGTTCTTTTCAAAAACCACATATGGATCCCCTAGTGCCATTGAAATGTGTGTTCTTTTCATAAACTACAGCTAGAGTTATTGAAATGTGTGTTATTTTCATAAACCACACCTAGAGTCATTGCATGTGTGTTCTTTTCACAAAGCACACATGGATCCACCAGTGTCATTGCATGTGTGTTCTTTTCCTAAAACACATATGGATCCACCAAAGTAATTGCATGTGTGTTCTTTTACTAAAACACATATGGATCCACTAGAGTCATTGCATGTCTGTTCTTTTCATAAAACACGTATGGATCCACTAGAGTCATTGCATGTGTGTTCTTTTCACAAACCACATATAGATCCACCAGTGTCATTGCATGTGTGTTCTTTTCCTAAAATACATATGGATCCACCAAAGTCATTGCATGTGTGTTGTTTTCCTAACACACATATGGATCCACCAGAGTCATTGCATGTCTATTCTTTTCATGAAACACGTATGGATCCAGCAGAGTCATTGCATGTGTGTTTTTTTCACAAACCAGAGCTAGTGTCATTGAATGTGTGTTCTTTTCACAAACCACATATGGATCCAATAGTGTCATTACATGTCTGTTCTTTTCATTAAACACATATGGATCCCCTAGTGTCATTGCATATGTGTTCTTTTCCTAAAACACATATGGATCCACCAGTGTCATTTCATGTGTGTTCTTTTCATAAACCACATATGGATCCACCAGTTTCATTGCATGTGTGTTCTTTTCACAAACAACATATGGATCCACTAGAGTCATGTCATGTGTGTTATTTTCACAAACCACATATGGATCCACTAGGGTCATTTGCATGTGTGTTCTTTTCACAAAACACATATCGATCCCATAGTGTCATTCAAATGTGTGTTCTTTTCATAAACTACAGTTAGAGTCATTGAAATGTGTGTTCTTGTCATAAACCAAAGCTAGAGTCATTGAAATGTGTGTTCTTTTCATAAACCACAGCTAGAGTCATTGCATGTGTGTTCTTTTCACAAACCACATATGGATCCACCTGTGTCATCGCATGTGTTATCTTTTCCTAAAACACATATGGATCCACTAGAGTCATTGCATGTGTGTTCTTTTCCTAAAACACATATGGATCCACTAGAGTCATTGCATGTCTGTTGTTTTCACAAACCACATATGGATCCACTAGAGTCATTTCATGTGTGTTCTTTTCACAAACCATAGATAGTGTCATTGAATGTGTGTTCTTTTCACAAACGACATATGGATCCAATAGTGTTGTTACATGTGTGTTCTTTTCATTAACCACATATGGATCCCCTAGTGTCATTGCATGTGTGTTCTTTTCCTAAAACACATATGGATCCACCAGAGTCATTGAACATGTGTTCTTTTCACAAACGACATATGGATCCACAAGTGTCATTGCATGTGTTCTTTTCATTAACCATAGATGGATCCCCTAGTGTCATTGCATGTGGGTTCTTTTCATTAACCACAACTAACGTCATTGCATGCATGTTCTTTTCACAAACCACATATAGATCCACTAGAGTCATTTCATGTGTGTTCTTTTCACAAACCACAAATGGATCCACCAGAGTCATTGCATATGTGCTCTTTTCACAAACCACATATCGATCCACTAGAGTCATTTCTTGTGTGTTCTTTTCACAAACCACATAAGGATCCACCAGAGTCATTGCATGTCTGTTCTTTTCATAAACCACATGGATCCACCAGAGTCATTGCATGTGTGTTCTTTTCATAAACCACAACAAGAGTCATTGAAATGTGTGTTATTTTTATAAACCACACCTCGAGTCATTGCATGTGTTCTTTTCACAAATCACATATGGATCCACTAGTGTCATTACATGTGTGTTCTTTTCACAAAACACATATCGATCCCATAGTGTCATTGAAATGTGTGTTCTTTTCATAAACTACAGTTAGAGTCATTGAAATGTGTGTTCTTGTCATAAACCAAAGCTAGAGTCATTGAAATGTGTGTTCTTTTCATAAACCACAGCTAGAGTCATTGCATGTGTGTTCTTTTCACAAAGCACATATGGATCCACCTGTGTCATCGCATGTGTGTTATTTTCCTAAAACACATATGGATCCACTAGAGTCATTGCATGTGTGTTCTTTTCCTAAAACACATATGGATCCACTAGAGTCATTGCATGTCTGTTGTTTTCACAAACCACATATGGATCCACTAGAGTCATTTCATGTGTGTTCTTTTCACAAACCATAGCTAGTGTCATTGAATGTGTGTTCTTTTCACAAACGACATATGGATCCAATAGTGTTGTTACATGTGTGTTCTTTTCATTAACCACATATGGATCCCCTAGTGTCATTGCATGTGTGTTCTTTTCCTAAAACACATATGGATCCACCAGAGTCATTGAACGTGTGTTCTTTTCACAAACGACATATGGATCCACAAGTGTCATTGCATGTGTTCTTTTCATTAACCATAGATGGATCCCCTAGTGTCATTGCATGTGGGTTCTTTTCATTAACCACAACTAACGTCATTGCATGCATGTTCTTTTCACAAACCACATATAGATCCACTAGAGTCATTTCATGTGTGTTCTTTTCACAAACCACAAATGGATCCACCAGAGTCATTGCATATGTGCTCTTTTCACAAACCACATATCGATCCACTAGAGTCATTTCTTGTGTGTTCTTTTCACAAACCACATATGGATCCACCAGAGTCATTGCATGTCTGTTCTTTTCATAAACCACATGGATCCACCAGAGTCATTGCATGTGTGTTCTTTTCATAAACCACAACAAGAGTCATTGAAATGTGTGTTATTTTTATAAACCACACCTCGAGTCATTGCATGTGTTCTTTTCACAAACCACATATGGATCCACTAGTGTCGTTACATGTGTGTTCTTTTCCTAAAACACATATGGATCCACCAGAGTCATTGCATTTGTGTTTTTTCCTAAAAACACATATGGATCCACCAGAGTCATTGCATGCCTGTTCTTTTCAAAAACCACATATGGATCTAGCAGAGTCATTGCATGTGTGTTATTTTCACAAACAACAGTTAGTATCATTGAATGTGTGTTCTTTTCATTAACCATATATGGATCCCCTAGTGTCATTGCATGTGTGTTCTTTTCCTAAAACACATATGGATCCACTAGAGTCATTGCATGTGTGTTCTTGTCACAAACCACATATGGATCCACTAGTGTCATTGCATGTGTGTTCTTTTCATTAACCACATATGGATCCCCTAGTGTCATTGCATGTGTGTTCTTTTCATTAACCACGTCTAGAGTCATTGCATGTGTGTTCTTCTCACAAAGCACATATGGATCCACAGGAGTCATCGCATGTGTGTTGTTTTCACAAACCACACATGGATCCATCAGAGTCATTGTATGTGTGCTCTTTTCACAAACCACATATGGATGCACTAGAGTCATTTCATGTGTGTTCTTTTCACAAACCACATATGGATCCACTAGGGTCATTTGCATGTGTGTTCTTTTCACAAACCACATATGGATCCCCTAGTGCCATTGAAATGTGTGTTCTTTTCATAAACTACAGCTAGAGTTATTGAAATGTGTGTTATTTTCATAAACCACAGCTAGAGTCATTGCATGTGTGTTCTTTTCACAAACCACACATGGATCCACCAGTGTCATTGCATGTGTGTTATTTTCCTAAAACACATATGGATCCACCAAAGTAATTGCATGTGTGTTCTTTTCCTAAAACACATATGGATCCACCAAAGTAATTGCATGTGTGTTCTTTTCCTAAAACACATATGGATCCACTAGAGTCATTGCATGTCTGTTCTTTTCATAAAACACGTATGGATCCACTAGAGTCATTGCATGTGTGTTCTTTTCACAAACCACATATAGATCCACCAGTGTCATTGCATGTGTGTTCTTTTCCTAAAACACATATGGATCCACCAAAGTCATTGCATGTGTGTTCTTTTCCTAAAACACATATGGATCCACCAGAGTCATTGCATGTTTATTCTTTTCATGAAACACGTATGGATCCAGCAGAGTCATTGCATGTGTGTTCTTTTCACAAACCAGAGCTAGTGTCATTGAATGTGTGTTCTTTTCACAAACCACATATGGATCCAATAGTGTCATTACATGTGTGTTCTTTTCATTAAACACATATGGATTCCCTAGTGTCATTGCATATGTGTTCTTTTCCTAAAACACATATGGATCCACCAGAGTCATTTCATGTGTGTTCTTTTCACAAACCACATATGGATCCACCAGTTTCATTGCATGTGTGTTCTTTTCACAAACAACATATGGATCCACTAGAGTCATGTCATGTGTGTTATTTTCACAAACCACATATGGATCCACTAGGGTCATTTGCATGTGTGTTCTTTTCACAAAACACATATCGATCCCATAGTGTCATTGAAATGTGTGTTCTTTTCATAAACTACAGTTAGAGTCATTGAAATGTGTGTTCTTGTCATAAACCAAAGCTAGAGTTATTGAAATGTGTGTTCTTTTCATAAACCATAGCTAGAGTCATTGCATGTGTGTTCTTTTCACAAACCACATATGGATCCACCTGTGTCATCGCATGTGTGTTCTTTTCCTAAAACACATATGGATCCACTAGTCATTGCATGTGTGTTCTTTTCCTAAAACACATATGGATCCACTAGAGTCATTGCATGTCTGTTGTTTTCACAAACCACATATGGATCCACTAGAGTCATTGCATGTGTGTTCTTTTCACAAACCATAGCTAGTGTCATTGAATGTGTGTTCTATTCACAAACCACATATGGATCCAATAGTGTTGTTACATGTGTGTTCTTTTCATTAACCACATATGGATCCCCTAGTGTCATTGCATGTGTGTTCTTTTCCTAAAACTCATAAGGATCCACCAGAGTCATTGAACGTGTGTTCTTTTCACAAACGACATATGGATCCACAAGTGTCATTGCATGTGTTCTTTTCATTAACCATAGATGGATCCCCTAGTGTCATTGCATGTGGGTTCTTTTCATTAACCACAACTAACGTCATTGCATGCATGTTCTTTTCACAAACCACATATAGATCCACTAGAGTCATTTCATGTGTGTTCTTTTCACAAACCACACATGGATCCACCAGAGTCATTGCATATGTGCTCTTTTCACAAACCACATATCGATCCACTAGAGTCATTTAATTTGTGTTCTTTTCACAAACCACATATGGATCCACTAGAGTCATTGCATGTTTGTTCTTTTACTAAACCACATGGATCCACCAGAGTCATTGCATGTGTGTTCTTTTCATAAACCACAACAAGAGTAATTGAAATGTGTGTTATTTTTATAAACCACACCTCGAGTCATTGCATGTGTTCTTTTCACAAACCACATATGGATCCACTAGTGTCATTACATGTGTGTTCTTTTCCTAAAACACATATGGATCCACCAGAGTCATTGCATTTGTGTTTTTTCCTAAAAACACATATGGATCCACCAAAGTCATTGCATGTCTGTTCTTTTCAAAAACCACATATGGATCCAGCAGAGTCATTGCATGTGTGCTCTTTTCACAAACCACAGCTAGTGTCATTGAATGTGTGTTCTTTTCACAAACCACATACGGATCCAACAGTGTCATTGCATGTGTGTTCTTTTCATTAACCATATATGGATCCCCTGTGTCATTGCATGTGTGTTCTTTTCCTAAAACACATATGGATCCACCAGAGTCATTGAATGTGTGTTCTTGTCACAAACCACATATGGATCCACTAGTGTCATTGCATGTGTGTTCTTTTCATTAACCACATATGGATCCCCTAGTGTCATTGCATGTGTGTTCTTTTTAACCACGTCTAGAGTCATTGCATGTGTGTTCTTCTCACAAAGCACATATGGATCCACAAGAGTCATCTCATGTGTGTTCTTTTCACAAACCACACATGGATCCATCAGAGTCATTGCATGTGTGCTCTTTTCACAAACCACATATGGATGCACTAGAGTCATTTCAGGTGTGTTCTTTTCACAAACCACATATGGATCCACTAGGGTCATTTGCATGTGTGTTCTTTTCACAAACCACATATGGATCCCCTAGTGCCATTGAAATGTGTGTTCTTTTCATAAACTACAGCTAGAGTTATTGAAATGTGTGTTATTTTCATAAACCACAGCTAGAGTAATTGCATGTGTGTTCTTTTCACAAACCACACATGGATCCACCAATGTCATTGCATGTGTGTTCTTTTCCTAAAACACATATGGATCCACCAAAGTAATTGCATGTGTGTTCTTTTCCTAAAACACATATGGATCCACTAGTGTCATTGCATGTCTGTTCTTTTCATAAAACACGTATGGATCGACTAGAGTCATTGCATGTGTGTTCTTTTCACAAACCAGAGCTAGTGTCATTTAATGTGTGTTCTTTTCACAAACCACATATGGATCCAATAGTGTCATTACATGTGTGTTCTTTTCATTAAACACATATGGATCCCCTAGTGTCATTGCATATGTGTTCTTTTCCTAAAACACATATGGATCCACCAGAGTCATTTAATGTGTGTTCTTTTCACAAACCACATATGGATCCACCAGTGTCATTGCATGTTTGTTCTTTTCACAAACAACATATGGATCCACTAGAGTCATGTCATGTGTGTTATTTTCACAAACCACATATGGATCCACTAGGGTCATTTGCATGTGTGTTCTTTTCACAAAACACATATCGATCCCATAGTGTCATTGAAATGTGTGTTCTTTTCATAAACTACAGCTAGAGTCATTGAAATGTGTGTTCTTTTCATAATCCAAAGCTAGAGTCATTGAAATGTGTGTTCTTTTCATAAACCACAGCTATATTCATTGCATGTGTGTTCTTTTCACAAACCACATATGGATCCACCAGTGTCATTGCATGTGTGTTATTTTCCTAAAACACATATGGATCACCAGAGTAATTGCATGTGTGTTCTTTTCCTAAAACACATATGGTTCCACCAGAGTCATTGCATGTGTGTTCTTTTCACAAACCACATATGTATCCACTAGAGTCATTGCATGTGTGTTATTTTCACAAACCACAGCTAGTGTCATTGAATGAGTGTTCTTTTCACAAACCACATATGGATCCAACAATGTCATTGCATGTGTGTTCTTTTCATTAACCACATATGGATCCCCTAGTGTCATTGCATGTGTGTTCTTTTCCTAAAACACATATGGATGCACCAGAGTTATTGCATGTGTGTTCTTTTCACAAGCCACATATGGATCCAGCATTGTCATTGCATGTGTGTTCTTTTCTTTAACCACATATGGATCCCCTAGTGTCATTGCATGTGTTGTCTTTTCATTAACCACATCTAGAGTCATTTCATGTGTGTTCTTCTCACAAACCACAGATGGATCCACTAGACTCATTTCATATGTGTTCTTCTCACAAACCACACATGGATCCACCAGAGTCATTGCATGTGTGCTCTTTTCACAAACCACATATGGATCCACTAAAGTCATTTCATGTGTGTCATTTTAACAAACTACATATGGATCCTCTAGGGTCATTTGCATGTGTGTTCTTTTCTCAAACCACATATCGATCCCATAGTGTCATTGAAATGTGTGTTGTTTTCATAAATAACAACTAGAGTCATTGAAATGTGTGTTCTTTTCATAAACCACATATGGATCCACCAGTGTCATTGCATGTGTGTTCTTTTCCTAAAACACATATGGATCCACCAGTGTCATTGCATGTGTGTTCTTTTTCTAAAACACATATGGATCCACCAGAGTCATTGAACGTGTGCTCTTTTCACAAACCACATATGGATCCACAAGTGTCATTGCATGTGTTCTTTTCATTAACCACAGATGGATCCCCTAGTGTCATTGCATGTGGTTTCTTTTCATTAACCACAGCTAGAGTCATTGCATGCGTGTTCTTTTCACAAACCACATATAGATCCACTAGAGTCATTTCATGTGTGTGTTTTTCACAAACCACACATGGAACAACTAGAGTCATTGCATGTGTGCTCGTTTCACAAACCACATATCGATCCACTAGAGTCATTTCATGTGTGTTCTTTTCACAAACCACATATGGATCCACCAGAGTCATTGCATGTCTGTTCTTTTCATAAACGACATGTATCCACCAGAGTCATTGCATGTGTGTTCTTTTCATAAACCACAGCAAGAGTCATTGAAATGTGTGTTATTTTTATAAACCAGAACTCGAGTCATTGCATTTGTTCTTTTCACAAACCACATATGGATCCACCAGTGTCATTACATGTGTGTTATTTTCCTAAAACACATATGGATCCACCAGAGTCATTGCATTTGTGTTCATTTCCTAAAAACACATATGGATCCACCAGAGTCATTGCATGTCTGTTCTTTTCAAAAACCACATATGGATCCAGCAGAGTCATTGCATGTTTGTTCTTTTCAAAAACCACAACTATTGTCATTGAATGTGTGTTCTTTTCACAAACTACATACGGATCCAACAGTGTCATTGCATGTGTTTTTTTTTCATTAACCACATATGGATCCCCTAGTGTCATTGCATGTGTGTTCTTTTCCTAAAACACATATGGATCCACTAGAGTCATTGCATGTGTGTTCTTTTCACAAACCACATATGGATCCACTAGTGTTATGGCACGTGTGTTCTTTTCATTAACCACATATGGATCCCATAGTGTCATTGCATGTGTGTTCTTTTCGTTAACCACGTCTAGAGTCATTGCATGTGTGTTCTTGTCACAAAGCACATATGGATCCACTAGTGTTATGGCATGTGTGTTCTTTTCATTAACCACATATGGATCCCATAGTGTCATTGCATGTGTGTTCTTTTCGTAAACCACGTCTAGAGTCATTGGATGTGTGTTCTTGTCACAAAGCACATATGGATCCACAAGAGTCATTGCATGTGTATCTTTTCACAAACCACACATGGATCCATTAGAGTCATTGCATGTGTGCTCTTTTCACAAACCACATATGGATGCACTAGAGTCATTTCATGTGTGTTCTTTTCACAAACCACATATGGATCCACTAGGGTCATTTGCATGTGTGTTCTTTTCACAAACCACATATGGATCCCCTAGTGACATTGAAATGTGTGTTCTTTTCATAAACTACAGCTAGAGTTATTGAAATGTGTATTATTTTCATAAACCACAGGTAAAGTTATTGCATGTGTGTTCTTTTCACAAACCACACATGGATCCACCAGTGTCATTGCATGTGTGTTGTTTTCCTAAAACACATATGGATCCACCAAAGTCATTGCATGTGTGTTCTTTTCCTAAAACACATATGGATCCACCAGAGTCATTGCATGTCTGTTCTTTTCATAAAACACGTATGGATCCAATAGTGTCATTACTTGTGTGTTCTTTTCGTTAACCACATATGGATCCCCTTGTGTCATTGCATATGTGTTCTTTTCCTAAAACACATATGGATCCACCAGAATCATTTCATGTGTGTTCTTTTCACAAACCACATATGGATCCACCAGTGTCATTGCATGTGTGTTCTTTTCACAAACAACATATGGATCCACTAGAGTCATGTCATGTGTTCTTTTCACAAACCACATATGGATCCACCAGTGTCATTACATGTGTGCTCTTTTCCTAAAACACATATGGATCCACCAGAGTCATTGCATTTGTGTTTTTTTCCTAAAAACACATATGGATCCTCCAGATTCATTGCATGTCTGTTCTTTTCAAAAACCACATATGGATCCAGTAGAGTCATTGCATGTGTGTTCTTTTCACAAACCAGAGCTAGTGTCATTGAATATGTGTTCTTTTCACAAACCACATATGGATCCAATAGTGTCATTACATGTGTGTTCTTTTCGTTAAACACATATGGATCCCCTAGTGTCATTGCATATGTGTTCTTTTCCTAAAACACATATGGATCCACCAGAGTCATTTCATGTGTGTTCTTTTCACAAACCACATATGGATCCGCCAGTTTCATTGCATGTGTGTTCTTTTCACAAACAACATATGGATCCACTAGAGTCATGTCATGTGTGTTATTTTCACAAACCACATATGGATCCACTAGGGTCATTTGCATGTGTGTTCTTTTCACAAAACACATATCGATCCCATAGTGTCATTGAAATGTGTGTTCTTTTCATAAACTACAGTTAGAGTCATTGAAATGTGTGTTCTTGTCATAAACCAAAGCTAGAGTCATTGAAATGTGTGTTCTTTTCATAAACCACAGCTAGAGTCATTGCATGTGTGTTCTTTTCACAAACCACATATGGATCCACCTGTGTCATCGCATGTGTGTTCTTTTCCTAAAACACATATGGATCCACTAGAGTCATTGCATGTGTGTTCTTTTCCTCAAACACATATGGATCCACTAGAGTCATTGCATGTCTGTTGTTTTCACAAACCACATATGGATCCACTAGAGTCATTGCATGTGTGTTCTTTTCACAAACCATAGCTAGTGTCATTGAATGTGTGTTCTTTTCACAAACCACATATGGATCCAATAGTGTTGTTACATGTGTGTTCTTTTCATTAACCACATATGGATCCCGTAGTGTCATTGTATGTGTGTTCTTTTCCTAAAACACATATGGATCCACCAGAGTCATTGAACGTGTGTTCTTTTCACAAACGACATATGGATCCACAAGTGTCATTGCATGTGTTCTTTTCATTAACCATAGATGGATCCCCTAGTGTCATTGCATGTGGGTTCTTTTCATTAACCACAACTAACGTCATTGCATGCATGTTCTTTTCACAAACCACATATAGATCCACTAGAGTCATTTCATGTGTGTTCTTTTCACAAACCACACATGGATCCACCAGAGTCATTGCATATGTGCTCTTTTCACAAACCACATATCGATCCACTAGAGTCATTTCATGTGTGTTCTTTTCACAAACCACATATAGATCCACCAAAGTCATTGCATGTTTGTTCTTTTCATAAACCACATGGATCCACCAGAGCATTGCATGTGTGTTCTTTTCATAAACCACAACAAGAGTCATTGAAATGTGTGTTATTTTTATAAACCACACCTTGAGTCATTGCATGTGTTCTTTTCACAAACCACATATGGATCCACTAGTGGCATTACCTGTGTGTTCTTTTCCTAAAACACATATGGATCCACCAGAGTCATTGCATTTGTGTTTTTTCCTAAAAACACATATGGATCCACCAAAGTCATTGCATGTCTGTTCTTTTCAAAAACCACATATGGATCCAGCAGAGTCATTGCATGTGTGTTCTTTTCAAAAACCACAACTAGTGTCATTGAATGTGTGTTCTTTTCACAAACCACATACGGATCCAACAGTGTCATTGCATGTGTGTTTTTTTCATTAACCACATATGGATCCCCTAGTTTCATTGCATGTGTGTTCTTTTCCTAAAACACATATGGATCCACTAGAGTCATTGCATGTATGTTCTTTTCACAAACCACATATGGATCCACTAGTGTTATGGCATGTGTGTTCTTTTTATTAACCACATATGGATCCCATAGTGTCATTGCATGTGTGTTCTTTTCGTTAACCACGTCTAGAGTCATTGCATGTGTGTTCTTGTCACAAAGCACATATGGATCCACTAGTGTTATGGCATGTGTGTTCTTTTCATTAACCACATATGGATCCCATAGTGTCATTGCATGTGTGTTCTTTTCGTTAACCACGTCTAGAGTCATTGCATGTGTGTTCTTGTCACAAAGCACATATGGATCCACAAGAGTCATTGCATGTGTGTTCTTTTCACAAACCACACATGGATCCATTAGAGTCATTGCATGTGTGCTCTTTTCACAAACCACATATGGATGCACTAGAGTCATTTCATGTGTGTTCTTTTCACAAACCACATATGGATCCACTAGGGTCATTTGCATGTGTGTTCTTTTCACAAACCACATATGGATCCCCTAGTGACATTGAAATGTGTGTTCTTTTCATAAACTACAGCTAGAGTTATTGAAATGTGTATTATTTTCATAAACTACAGGTAGAGTTATTGCATGTGTGTTCTTTTCACAAACCACACATGGATCCACCAGTGTCATTGCATGTGTGTTCTTTTCCTAAAACACATATGGATCCACCAAAGTCATTGCATGTGTGTTCTTTTCCTAAAACACATATGGATCCACCAGAGTCATTGCATGTCTGTTCTTTTCATAAAACAGGTATGGATCCAATAGTGTCATTACTTGTGTGTTCTTTTCATTAACCACATATGGATCCCCTAGTGTCATTGCATATGTGTTCTTTTCCTAAAACACATATGGATCCACCAGAATCATTTCATGTGTGTTCTTTTCACAAACCACATATGGATCCACCAGTGTCATTGCATGTGTGTTCC
This sequence comes from Avena sativa, assembly GCA_916181665.1. Taxonomy (NCBI): domain Eukaryota; kingdom Viridiplantae; phylum Streptophyta; class Magnoliopsida; order Poales; family Poaceae; genus Avena; species Avena sativa. Next base: position 182,646,934 of record OV702286.1, read on the forward strand.
TTTCACAAACAACATATGGATCCACTAGAGTCATGTCATGTGTGTTCTTTTCACAAACCACATATGGATCCACCAGTGTCATTACATGTGTGTTCTTTTCCTAAAACACATATGGATCCACCAGAGTCATTGCATTTGTGTTTTTTTCCTAAAAACACATATGGATCCACCAGATTCATTGCATGTCTGTTCTTTTCAAAAACCACATATGGATCCAGTAGAGTCATTGCATGTGTGTTCTTTTCACAAACCAGAGCTAGTGTCATTGAATGTGTGTTCTTTTCACAAACCACATGTGGATCCAATAGTGTCATTACATGTGTGTTCTTTTCATTAAACACATATGGATCCCCTAGTGTCATTGCATATGTGTTCTTTTCCTAAAACACATATGGATCCACCAGAGCCATTTCATGTGTATTCTTTTCACAAACCACATATGGATCCACCAGTTTCATTGCATGTGTGTTCTTTTCACAAACAACATATGGATCCACTAGAGTCATGTCATGTGTGTTATTTTCACAAACCACATATGGATCCACTAGGGTCATTTGCATGTGTGTTCTTTTCACAAAACACATATCGATCCCATAGTGTCATTGAAATGTGTGTTCTTTTCATAAACTACAGTTCGAGTCATTGAAATGTGTGTTCTTTTCATAAACAAAACCTAGAGTCATTGAAATGTGTGTTCTTTTCATATACCACAACTAGAGTCATTGCATGTGTGTTCTTTTCACAAACCACATATGGATCCACCTGTGTCATCGCATGTGTGTTCTTTTCCTAAAACACATATGGATCCACTAGAGTCATTGCATGTGTGTTCTTTTGCTAAAACACATATGGATCCACCAGAGTCATTGCATGTCTGTTCTTTTCATAAAACACGTATGGATCCACTAGAGGCATTGCATGTGTGTTCTTTTCACAAACCATAGCTAGTGCCATTGATTGTGTGTTCTTTTCACAAACCACATATGGATCCAATAGTGTCATTACATTTGTGTTCTTTTCATTAACCACATATGGATCCCCTAGTGTCATTGCATATGTGTTCTTTTCCTAAAACACATATGGATCCACCAGAGTCATTGAACGTGTGTTCTTTTCACAAACGACATATGGATACACAAGTGTCATTGCATGTGTTCTTTTCATTAACCATAGATGGATCCCCTAGTGTCATTGCATGTGGGTTCTTTTCATTAACCACAACTAACAACATTGCATGCATGTTCTTTTCACAAACCACATATAGATCCACTAGAGTCATTTCATGTGTGTTCTTTTCACAAACCACACATGGATCCACCAGAGTCATTGAAGATGTGCTCTTTTCACAAACCACATATCGATCCACTAGAGTCATTTCATGTGTGTTCTTTTCACAAACCACATATGGATCCACCAGAGTCATTGCATGTCTGTTCTTTTCATAAACCACATGGATCCAACAGAATCATTGCATGTGTGTTCTTTTCATAAACCACAGCTAGAGTCATTGAAATGTGTGTTCTTTTCATAAACCACAACTAGAGTCATTGCATGTGTTCTTTTCACAAACCACATATGGATCCACCAGTGTCATTACATGTGTGTTCTTTTCCTAAAAACATATGGATCCACCAGAGTCATTGTATGTGTGTTCTTTTCCTAAAACATATATGGATTCACCAGAGTCATTGCATGTTTGTTCTTTTCAAAAACAACATATGGATCCAGCAGAGTCATTGCATGTGTGTTCTTTTCACAAACCACAACTAGTGTCACTGAATGTGTGTTCTTTTCACAAACCACATACGGATCCAACAGTATCATTGCATGTGTGTTCTTTTCACAAACCACATATGGATCCACCAGTGTCATTGCATGTGTGTTCTTTTCTTTAACCACATATGGACCCCCTAGTGTCATTGCATGTGTGTTCTTTTCATTAACGACGTCTGGAGTCATTGCATGTGTGTTCTTCTCAAAAACCACATATGGATCCACGAGAGTCATTTCATGTGTGTTCTTTTCACAAACCACACATGGATGCACCAGAGTCATTGGATGTGTGATCTTTTCACAAACCACATATGGATGCACTAGAGTCATTTCATGTGTGTTCTTTTCACAAACCACATATGGATCCACTAGGGTCATTTGCATGTGTGTTCTTTTCACAAACCACATATGGATCCCCTAGTGACATTGTTGGATCCCCTAGTGACATTGAAATGTGTGTTCTTTTCGTAAACTACAGCTAGAGTCATTGAAATGTGTGTTATTTTCATAAACCATAGCTAGAGTCATTGCATGTGTGTTCTTTTCACAAACCACATATGGATCCACCAGTGTCATTGCATGTGTGTTCTTTTCCTAAAACAGACATGGATCCACCAAATTCATTGCATGTGTGTTCCTTTCCTAAAACACATATGGATCCACCAGAGTCATTGCATGTCTGTTCTTTTCATAAACCATGTATGGATCCACTAGAGTCATTACATGTGTGTTCTTTTCACAACCCAGAGCTAGTGTCATTGAATGTGTGTTCTTTTCATTAACCACATATGGATCCCCTAGTGTCAGTGCATGTGTGTTCTTTTCCTAAAACACTTATGGATCCGCCAGAGTCATTGAACGTGTGTTCTTTTCACAAACGACATATGGATCCACAAGTGTCATTGCATGTGTTCTTTTCATTAACCATAGATGGATCCCCTAGTGTCATTGCATGTGGGTTCTTTTCATTAACCACAACTAACGTCATTGCATGCGTGTTGTTTTCACAAACCACATATAGATCCACTAGAGTCATTTCATGTATGTTCTTTTCACAAACCACACATGGATCCACCAGAGTCATTGCATATGTGCTCTTTTCACAAACCACATATCGATCCACTAGAGTCATTTCATGTGCGTTCTTTTCATTAACCACATATGGATCCCCTAGTGTCATTGCATGTGTATTCTTTTCCTAAAACACATATGGATCCACTAGAGTCATTTCATGTGTGTTCTTTTCACAAACCACATATGGATCTACCAGTGTCATTGCATGTGTGTTCTTTTCACAAACAGCATATGGATCGACTAGAGTCATTTCATGTGTGTAATTTTCACAAACCACATATGGATCCACTAGGGTCATTTGCATGTGTGTTCTTTTCACAAACCGCATATCGATCCCATAGTGTCATTGAAATGTGTGTTCTTTTCATAAACCACAGCTAGAGTCATTGAAATGTGTGTTCTTTTCATAAACCATAGCTAGAGTCATTGAAATGTGTGTTATTTTGGTAAACCACAGCTAGAGTCATTGCATGTGTGTTCTTTTCACAAACGACATATGGATCCACCAGCGTCATTGCATGTGTGTTCTTTTCCCAAAACACATATGGATCCACCAGAGTCATTGCATGTTTGTTCTTTTCACAAACCACATATGGACCCACTAGAGTCATTGCATGTGTGTTCTTTTCAGAAACCATAGCTAGTGTCATTAAATGTGTGTTCTTTTCACAAACCACATATGGATCCAACAGTGTCATTACATGTGTGTTCTTTTCATTAACCACATATGCATCCCCTAGTGTCAGTGCATGTGTGTTCTTTTCCTAAAACACATATGGATCCACCAGAGTCATTGAACGTGTGTTCTTTTCACAAACGACATATGGATCCACAAGTGTCATTGCATGTGTTCTTTTTATTAACCATAGATGGATCCCCTAGTGTCATTGCATGTGAGTTCTTTTCATTAACCATAACTAACGTCATTGCATGCATGTTCTTTTCACAAACCACATATAGATCCACTAGAGTCATTTCATGTGTGTTCTTTTCACAAACCACACATGGATCCACCAGAGTCATTGAAGATGTGCTCTTTTCACAAACCACATATCGATCCACTAGAGTCATTTCATGTCTGTACTTTTCACAAACCACATATGGATCCACCAGAGTCATTGCATGTCTGTTCTTTTCATAAACCACATGGATCCAACAGAATCATTGCATGTGTGTTCTTTTCATAAACCACAACTAGAGTCATTGAAATGTGTGTTCTTTTCATAAACCACAACTAGATTCATTGCATGTGTTCTTTTCACAAACCACATATGGATCCACCAATGTCATTACATGTGTGTTCTTTTCCTAAAAACATATGGATCCACCAGAGTCATTGTATGTGTGTTCTTTTCCTAAAACACATATGGATCCACCAGAGTCATTGCATGTTTGTTCTTTTCAAAAACAACATATGGATCCAGCAGAGTCATTGCATGTGTGTTCTTTTCACAAACCACAACTAGTGTCACTGAATGTGTGTTCTTTTCACAAACCACATACGGATCCAACAGTATCATTGCATGTGTGTTCTTTTCACAAACCACATATGGATCCACCAGTGTCATTGCATGTGTGTTCTTTTCTTTAACCACATATGGACCCCCTAGTGTCATTGCATGTGTGTTCTTTTCATTAACGACGTCTAGAGTCATTGCATGTGTGTTCTTCTCAAAAACCACATATGGATCCACGAGAGTCATTTCATGTGTGTTCTTTTCACAAACCACACATGGATGCACCAGAGGCATTGGATGTGTGCTCTTTTCACAAACCACATATGGATGCACTAGAGTCATTTCATGTGTGTTCTTTTCACAAACCACATATGGATCCACTAGGGTCATTTGCATGTGTGTTCTTTTCACAAACCACATATGGATCCCCTAGTGACATTGTTGGATCCCCTAGTGACATTGAAATGTGTGTTCTTTTCGTAAACTACAGCTAGAGTCATTGAAATGTGTGTTATTTTCATAAACCATAGCTAGAGTCATTGCATGTGTGTTCTTTTCACAAACCACATATGGATCCACCAGTGTCATTGCATGTGTGTTCTTTTCCTAAAACAGACATGGATCCACCAAAGTCATTGCATGTGTGTTCTTTTCCTAAAACACATATGGATCCACCAGAGTCATTGCATGTCTGTTCTTTTCATAAACCATGTATGGATCCACTAGAGTCACTACATGTGTGTTCTTTTCACAACCCAGAGCTAGTGTCATTGAATGTGTGTTCTTTTCATTAACCACATATGGATCCCCTAGTGTCAGTGCATGTGTGTTCTTTTCCTAAAACACTTATGGATCCACCAGAGTCATTGAACGTGTGTTCTTTTCACAAACGACATATGGATCCACAAGTGTCATTGCATGTGTTCTTTTCATTAACCATAGATGGATCCCCTAGTGTCATTGCATGTGGGTTCTTTTCATTAACCACAACTAACGTCATTGCATGCGTGTTCTTTTCACAAACCTCATATAGATCCACTAGTGTCATTTCATGTGTGTTCTTTTCACAAACCACACATGGATCCACCAGAGTCATTGCATATGTGCTCTTTTCACAAACCACATATCGATCCACTAGAGTCATTTCATGTGTGTTCTTTTCATTAACCACATATGGATCCCCTAGTGTCATTGCATGTGTGTTCTTTTCCTAAAACACATATGGATCCACTAGAGTCATTTCATGTGTGTTCTTTTCACAAACCACATATGGATCTACCAGTGTCATTGCATGTGTGTTCTTTTCACAAACAGCATATGGATTGACTAGAGTCATTTCATGTGTGTAATTTTCACAAACCACATATGGATCCACTAGGGTCATTTGCATGTGCGTTCTTTTCACAAACCACATATCGATCCCATAGTGTCATTGAAATGTGTGTTCTTTTCATAAACCACAGCTAAAGTCATTGAAATGTGTGTTCTTTTCATAAACCATAGCTAGAGTCATTGAAATGTGTGTTATTTTCGTAAACCATAGCTAGGGTCATTGCATGTGTGTTCTTTTCACAAACGACATATGGATCCACCAGCGTCATTGCATGTGTGTTCTTTTTCCAAAACACATATGGATCCACCAGAGTCATTGCATGTTTGTTCTTTTCACAAACCATATATGGACCCACTAGAGTCATTGCATGTGTGTTCTTTTCAGAAACCATAGCTAGTGTCATTAAATGTGTGTTCTTTTCACAAACCACATATGGATCCAACAGTGTCACTACATGTGTGTTCTTTTCATTAACCACATATGCATCCCCTAGTGTCATTGCATGTGTGTTCTTTTCCTAAAACACATATGGATCCACCCGAGTCATTGAACGTGTGTTCTTTTCACAAACCACATATGGATCCACAAGTGTCATTGCATGTGTTATTTTCATTAACCACAGATGGATCCCCTAGTGTCATTGTATGTGGGTTCTTTTCCTAAAACACATATGGATCCACTAGAGTCATTGCATGTGTGTTCTTTTCCTAAAACACATATGGATCCACCAGAGTTGTTGCATGTTTGTTCTTTTCAAAAACCACATATGGATCCAGCAGACTCATTGCATGTGTGTTCTTTTCACAAACCACAACTAGTGTCATTGAATGTGTGTTCTTTTCACAAACCACATACAGATCCAACAGTGTCATTGCATGTGTGTTCTTTTCATTAACCACATATGGATCCCCTAGTCTCATTGCATGCGTGTTCTTTTCCTAAAACACATATGGATCCACCAGAGTCTGTTGGGGGATACCCCTGGGTAGGGTCACTCCGGTGTATAACGGTCGAGTTAGCCGAGGTCTGGCAAGGTCAAAGCGGATGCTGACCGGGTCACCTCAAGGCAGTCCGAATCACGGAGTAAGCCGGACTAGGGGGGGTACGCACTGCATGAGCGAATAAAGCAAGGGCAGGACCACCGGGTCAGGGCCGACAAGGGTGACGACGCTCACGTCGGCTGACGCGGGCGCCGCAGAGGCTACGTTGCTAAAGCATGTGTGACGCGGGAGAAAAGCAACCCGGTCGGGTTACCACTTTGGGAAGGGGCATATTCTTAGGAATATGCCTCCACGTATGCCCTAGGCCAGGACCGAACCTTCTATATATAAGGGGGGGTTAGGGTTTTGGTAGAGGGGGTTGGTTGAGCACTAGTTGGTTTGGTAGTTCCATAGCACTAGTTGATCTAGGGTTCTTGGGCAAGATAGTAGGCAAGAGTAAGAGAGCTCCTTCTTCCTCCTCTCACCAATACAGCTCAAGGAGCACTTGTAATCTTGGAGATATAGCAATACAAACTTCTGTGTGGAGAATCACTCCATTATCCCTCCCTGGATTCCCCTAGCGTGTATTAGTCCCAACCTTTAGCCTATCCATGGCATCTACCATGACACCACCACGACAGAGTCATTGCATGTGTGTTCTTTTCACAAACCACATATGGATCCACCAGTGTCATTGCATGTGTGTTCTTTTCTTTAACCACATATGGAGCCCCTAGTGTCATTGCATGTGTGTTCTTTTCATTAACCACATCTAGAGTCATTGCATGTGTGTTCTTCTCACAAACCACATATGGATCCACAAGAGTCATTTCATGTGTATTTTTTCACAAACCACACATGGATCCACCAGAGGTATTGCATGTGTGCTCTTTTCACAAACCACATATGGATGCACTAGAGTCATTTCATGTGTGTTCTTTTCACAAACAACATATGGATCCACTAGGGTCATTTTCATGCGTGTTCTTTTCACAAACCACATATGGATCCCCTAGTGATATTGAAATGTGTCTTCTTTTCATAAACTACAGCTAGAGTCATTGAAATGTGTGTTATTTTCATAAACTACAGCTAGAGTCATTGCATGTGTGTTCTTTTCACAAACCATATGGATCCACCAGTGTCATTGCATGTGTGTTCTTTTCCTAAAACACATATGGATCCACCAAAGTCATTGCATGTGTGTTCTTTTCCTAAAACACATATGGATCCACCAGAGTCATTGCATGTCTATTCTTTTCACAAACCACGTATGGATCCACTAGAGTCATTGCATGTGTGTTATTTTCACGAACCAGAGCTAGTGTCATTGAATGTGTGTTCTTTTCACAAACCACATATGGATCCAACAGTGCCATTACATGTGTGTTCTTTTCATTAACCACATATGGATCCCTAGTGTCATTACATGTGTATTGTTTTCCTAAAACACATATGGATCCACCAGAGTCATTGCATGTGTGTTCATTTCACAAACCACATATGGATCCACAAGTGTCATTGCATGTGTTATTTTCATTAACCACATATGGATCCACAAGTGTCATTGCATGTGTTATTTTCATTAACCACATATGGATCCACCAGAGTCATTGCATGTGTGCTCTTTTCACAAACCACATATTGATCCACTAGAGTCATTTCATGTGTGTTCTTTTCACAAACCACATATGGATCCACTAGAGTCATTGCATGTCTGTTCTTTTCATAAACCACATGGATCCACCAGAGTCATTGCATGTGCGTTCTTTTCATAAACCACAGCTAGAGTCATTGAAATATGTGTTCTTTTCATAAACCACAACTAGAGTCATTACATGTGTCTTCTTTTCACAAACCACATATGGATCCACTGGTGTCATTGCATGTGTGTTCTTTTCATAAAACACATATGGATCCACTAGAGTCATTGCATGTGTGTTCTTTTCACAAACCACATATGGATCCACCAGACTCATTGCATGTGTGTTCTTTTCTTTAACCACATATGGAGCCCCTAGTGTCATTCCATGTGTGTTCGTTTCAATAACCACATCTAGAGTCATTGCATGTGTGTTATTCTCATAAACCACATATGGATCCACAAGAGTCATTTCATGTGTATTTTTTAACAAACCACACATGGATCCACCAGAGACATTGCATGTGTGCTCTTTTCACAAACCACATATGGATGCACTAGAGTCATTTCATGTGTGTTCTTTTCACAAACAACATATGGATCCACTAGGGTCACTTGCATGCGTGTTCTTTTCACAAACCACATATGGATCCCCTAGTGACATTGAAATGTGTGTTCTCTTCATAAACTACAGCTAGAGTCATTGAAATATATGTTATTTTCATAAACTACAGCTAGAGTCATTGCATGTGTGTTCTTTTCACAAACCACATATGGATCCACCAATGTCATTGCATGTGTGTTCTTTTCCTAAAACACATATGGATCCACCAAAGTCATTGCATGTGTGTTCTTTTCCTAAAACACATATGGATCCACCTGAGTCATTGCATGTCTGTTCTTTTCACAAACCACGTATGGATCCACTAGAGTCATTGCATGTGTGTTCTTTTCACAAACCAGAGCTAGTGTCATTGAATGTGTGTTATTTTCACAAACCACATATGGATCCAACAGTGCCATTACATGTGTGTTCTTTTCATTGACCACATATGGATCCCTAGTGTCATTACATGTGTATTCTTTTCCTAAAACACATATGGATCCACCAGAGTCATTGCATGTGTGTTCATTTCACAAACCACATATGGATCCACAAGTGTCATTGCATGTGTTATTTTCATCAACCACATATGGATCCACAAGTGTCATTGAATGTGTTATTTTCATTAACCACATATGGATCCACCAGAGTCATTGCATGTGTGCTCTTTTCACAAACCACATATTGATCCACTAGAGTCATTTCATGTGTGTTCTTTTCACAAACCACATATGGATCCACTAGAGTCAATGCATGTCTGTTCTTTTCATAAACCACATGGATCCACCAGAGTCATTGCATGTGTGTTCTTTTCATAAACCACAGCTAGAGTCATTGAAATGTGTGTTCTTTTCATAAACCATAACTAGAGTCATTACATGTGTGTTCTTTTCACAAACCACATATGGATCCACTGGTGTCATTGCATGTGTGTTCTTTTCCTAAAACACATATGGATCCACCAGAGTCATTGCATGTGTGTTCTTTATATAAAACATATATGGATCCACCAGAGTCATTGCATGTCTGTTCTTTTCACAAACCACATATGGATCCACTAGAGTCATTGCATGTGTGTTGTTTTCACAAAACACAACTAGTATCATTGAATGTGTGTTCTTTTCACAAACCACATATGGCTCCAACAGTGTCATTGCATGTGTGTTCTTTTCATTAACAACATATGGATCCCCTAGTGTCATTGCATGTGTATTCTTTTCCTAAAACACATATGGATCCACAAGAGTCGTTGCATTTGTGTTCTTTTCACAAACTACATATGGATCCACTAGTGTCATTGCATGTGTGATCTTTTCATTAACCACATATGGATCCTGTAGTGTCACTTCATGTGTGTTCTTTTCATTAACCACATCTAGAGTCATTGCATGTGTGTTCTTCTCACAAACCACATATGGATCCACTAGTGTCATTTCATGTGTGTTCTTTTCACAAACCACACATGGATCCACCAGACTCATTGCATGTGTGCTCTTTTCACAAACCACATATGGATGCACTAGAGTCATTGCATGTGTGGTCTTTTCACAAACCACATATGGATCCACTAGGGTAAATTACATGTGTGTTCTTTTCACAAACCACAAATGGATCCCCTAGTGTAATTGAAATGTGTGTTCTTTTCATAAACCACGGGTAGAGTCATTGAAATGTGTGTTCTTCTCATAAACCATAGCTAGAATTATTGCATGTGTGCTCTTTTCAGAAACCACATATCGATCCACTAGAGTCATTTCATGTGTGTTCTTTTCACAAACCACATATGGATCCACCAGAGTCATTGCATGTCTGTTCTTTTCATAAACCACATGGATCCACTAGAGTTATTGCATGTGTGTTCTTTTCATAAACCACAGCTAGAGTTATTGAAATGTGTGTTCTTTTCATAAACCACAACTAGAGACATTACATGTGTGTTCTTTTCACAAACCACATATGGATCCACCAGTGTCATTGCATGTGTGTTTTTTCCAAAATCACATATGGATCCACCAGAGTAATTGCATGTGTGTTCTTTTCCTAAAACATAAATGGATCCACCAGAGTCATTGAATGTCTGTTCTTTTCACAAACCACATATGGATCCACTAGAGTCATTGCATGTGTGTTCTTTTCACAAACCACACCTAGTGTCATTGAATGTGTGTTCTTTTCACAAACCACATATGGCTCCAGTAGTGTCATTGCATGTGTGTTCTTTTCATTAACCACATATGGATCCCCTAGTGTTATTGCATGTGTGTTCTTTTCCTAAAACATATATGGATCCACACTAGTCATTGCATGTGTGTTCTTTTCACAAACTACATTTGGATCCACTAGTGTCATTGCATTAGTGATCTTTTCATTAACCACATATGGATCCCCTAGTGTCACTGCATGTGTTCTTTTCATTAACCACATCTAGAGTCATTGCATGTGTGTTATTCTCACAACCACATATGGATCCACTAATGTCAATTGATGTGTGTTCTTTTCACAAACCACACATGGATCCACCAGACTCATTGCATGTGTGCTCTTTTCACAAACCACATATGGATCCACTAGAGTCATTTCATGTGAGCTCTTTTCGCAAACCACATATGGATCCACTAGGGTCAATTGCATGTGTGTTCTTTTCGCAAACCACATATGGATCCCCTAGTGTCATTGAAATGTGTGTTATTTTCATAAACCACAGCTAGAGTCATTGAAATGTGTGTTCTTTTCATAAACCATAGCTAGAGTCATTGCATGTGTGTTCTTTTCACAAACCACATATGGATCCACCAGTATCATTTCATGTGTGTTCTTTTCCTAAAACACATATGGATCCACCAGATTCGTTACATGTGTGTTCTTTTCCTAAAACACATATGGATCCACCAGAGTCATTACATGTCTATTCTTTTCACAAACCACATATGGATCTACTAGAGTCATTACATGTGTGTTCTTTTCACAAACCACATCTTGTGTCATTGAATGTGTGTTCTTTTCACAAACCACATATGGATCCAATAGTGTCATTCCATGTGTGTTCTTTTCATTAACCACATATGGATGCCCTAGTGTCATTCCATGTGTGTTCTTTTCCTAAAACATATATGGATCCACTAGAGTCATTGCATGTGTGTTCTTTTCCTAAAACACATATGGATCCACTAGAGTTATTGCATGTGTGTTCTTTTCCTAAAACACATATGGATCCACTAGAGTCATTGCATTTGTGTTCTTTTCACAGACCACAGATGGATCCAGCAGTGTCATTTCATGTGTTCTTTTCATTTAACCACATATGGATGCCCTAGTGTCATTGCATGTGTGTTCTTTTCATTAACCACAGCTAGAGTCATTGCATGTGTGTTCTTTTCACAAACCACATATGGATCCGCTAGAGTCATTGTAGTTGTGTTATTTTCACAAACCACATATGGATCCGCTAGAGTCATTGCATGTGTGTTCTTTTCGCAAACCACATATGGATCCACTAGAGTCATTTCATGTGTGTTCTATTCACAAACCACATATGGATCCACCAGAGTCATTGCATGTGTGTTATTTTCATAAACCAGAGCTGGAGTCATTCAAATGTGTGTTCTTTTCATAAACTACCACTAGAGCCATTGCATGTGTATTATTTTCACAAACCACATATGGATCCACTAGTGTCATTGTATGTGTGTTCTTTTCCTAAAACACCTATGGATCCACCTGAGTCATTGCATGTGTGTTCTTCTCACAAACCACATATGGATCCACTAGAGTCATTTCATGTGTGTTCTTTTCACAAACCACAAATGCATCCCCTAGTGTCATTGAAATGTGTGTTCTTTTCATAAACCATAGCTAGAGTCATTGAAATATGTGTTCTTTTCATAAACCATAGCTAGAGTCATTGCATGTGTGTTCTTTTCACAAACCACATATGGATCCACCAGTGTCATTGCATTTGTGTTCTTTTCCTAAAACACATATGGATCCACCAGAGTCATTACATGTGTGTTCTTTTCCTAAAACACATATGGATCCACCAGAGTCATTGCATGTCTGTTCTTTTCACAAACCACATCTAGGGTCATTGAATGTGTGTTATTTTCACAAACCACATATGGATCCAGTAGTGTCATTACATGTGTGTTCTTTTCATTCACCACATATGGATCCCCTAGTGTCATTGCATGTGTGTTCTTTTCCTAAAACACATATGGATCCACTAGAGCCATTGCATGTATGTTGGGGGATACCCCCGGCTAGGGTAACACCGGGGTATAAAGGACGAGTTAGCCGGGGTACGACACGGTCAAAGAGAAGTGCTGACCGGGTCACCTCAAGGCAGGCCGAATCACGGTGCGACCCGGCCCGTAGGGCATTTCCTTGACAATGGTCCGGTCGTCATAAGATTTATGCCGGCCATGCCTATCTGTTTTATAGGTACATGGGTGAGCCGGGTTAGCTAAATGCTAGCCGGATTATGTTAGCTTCCAAGGGAAGGAATCCCCCGCTGGTCAAAAGGTGGCTTTATCAGCTGGAGCATGTGCAAAGTAAAGTAAAGAAGAGGACCAGCGTGTCACTGGCGACCAAGGTGACGCGAGCAAAGCCGGATGACGTAGCCCGTGCCTGGTGACGCTCAAAAGAAAAAGATGACGTTGCGGGTTATGTCCAAAGCTCGGACGAGCCGTTAAAGAAGAATAAAGAAGCATCTGCTTTAGGAAAAGAGCATATTCATAGAATATGCTGCCACCTATGCCCTATAATTGTAACTCAGGCTCCCCTATAAATGGAGCACCAGGGCCTCCATAGAGAGGGACGGAAAATAGAGGAATCACTCTCTGTGTAAGGTAGAACTCTAGGGCTAGTTAGTCGGGGGGTAAGAGACATTGTCCCCTTCTTGCTAAGAGCCTCAAGAGCACTTGTAAACACCATTGATAGAGAGAATACAAGAACTTCCGTGCGTGGAATCACCACGCTCTCCCTCCCTGGATTCCCCTAGCACTCATTGGCCCCATCTTTAGCCTATCCATGGCATCTGCCGTGCCACCACCACGACAATGTGTGTTCTTTTCACAAACCACATATGGATCCACCAGTGTTATTGCATGTGATCTTTTCATTAACAACATATGGATCCCCTAGTGTCATTGCATGTGTGTTCTTTCCATTGACCACAGCTAGAGTCATTGCATGTGTGTTCTTTTCACAAACGACATATGGATCTGCTAGAGTCATTACATGTGTGTTCTTTTCACAAACCACACATGGATCCACCAGAGTCATTGCATGTGTGCTCTTTTCACAAACCACATATGGATCCACTAGAGTCATTTCATGTGTGTTCTTTTCACAAACCACATATGGATCCACTAGAGTCATTGCATGTGTGTTATTTTCATAAACCACAGATAGTGTCATTGAAATGTGTGTTGTTTTCATAAACCACATATGGATCCACTAGAGTCATTTCATGTGTGCTCTTTTCACAAACCACATATGGATCCACTAGGGTCAATTGCATGTGTGTTCTTTTCACAAACCACATATGGATCCCCTAGTGTCATTGAAATGTGTGTTATTTTCATAAACCACAGCTAGAGTCATTGAAATGTGTCTTATTTTCATAAACCATAGCTAGAGTCATTGCATGTGTGTTCTTTTCGCAAACCACATATGGATCCACCAGTGTTATTGACTGTGTGTTCTTTTCCTAAAACACATATGGATCCACCAGATTCATTACATTTGTGTTCTTTTCCTAAAACACATATGGATCCACTAGAGTAATTGCATGTCTGTTCTTTTCACAAACCACATATGGATCCACTAGAGTCATTGCATGTGTGTTCTTTTCACAAACCACATCTTGTGTCATTGAATGTGTGTTCTTTTCAAAAACCAGATATGGATCCAATAGTGTCATTCCATCTGTGTTCTTTTCATTAACCACATATGGATCCCCTAGTGTCATTGCATGTGTGTTCTTTTCCTAAAACACATATGGACCACTAGAGCCATTGCATGTGTGTTCTTTTCCTAAAACACATATGGATCCATTAGAGTCATTGCATTTGTGTTCTTTTCACAAACCACAGATGGATCCACCAGTGTCATTTCATGTGTTCTTTTCATTAACCAAATATGGATCCCCTAGTGTCATTGCATGTCTGTTCTTTTCATTAACCACAGCTAGAGTCATTGCATGTGTGTTCTTTTCACAAACCACATATGGATCTGCTAGAGTCATTCCATGTGTGTTCTTTTCACAAACCACACATGGATCCACCAGAGTCATTGCATGTGTGTTCTTTTCACAAACCACATATGGATCCACTAGAGTCATTTCATCTGTGTTCTTTTCACAAACCACATATGGATCCACCAGAGTCATTGCATGTGTGTTATTTTCATAAACCACAGATAGAGTCATTGAAATGTGTGTTATTTTCATAAACCACAACTAGAGTCATTGCATGTGTATTATTTTTGCAAACCACATATGGATCCACCAGTGTCATTGCATGTGTGTTTTTCCTAAACCACATATAGATCCACCAGAGTTATTGCATGTCTGTTCTTTTCATAAACCACGTGGATCCACTAGAGTCATTTCATGTGTGTTCTTTTCACAAACCACACATGGATCCACCAGAGTCATTGCATGTGTGCTCTTTTCACAAACCACATATGGATCCACTAGAGTCACTGCATGTGTGTTCTTTTCACAAACCATAGCTAGTTTCATTGAACACTGCAAGAAAAGTTTCCTTCCGCAACGATACTCGACGGTCGTCGTAGAAGGCGCGTATTCCGCGACGAAATTCTCGGCTCATCCGTGGCCGATGGAATTTTTTTTATGGTTTCGCGGCCCTCTACTACGACGGATCTGCTAAAAACATGGAGGATGCTTGGCTGGTGCGTGGCAAAAGCAAGATTTTCGTTTCCTCGTGCGATGTTGACTCGCCGAAGTCTTTTGAGGCGTGTGGGTCCCGGATGTCAGTGTCTCTAGCGGACCATACTTTTAGGTCGCCCTCCCTGATTTGAACTCGAAAACATTGCTTGATGCATCTACCATTTAGTCACAATGCTAGGTCCCACATGTCAGCTTCTCATTAGAAGGATCGTGTGCATGATGGAATTTTTTTCCTTCGCTCGCGCTACCCTGTTCCGAAGTTGATAGCGTTGTTCGATGCATGTACCGTTTAATCACGATGCTGGGCCCCACATGTCATCCTCTCATTAGAAGAAACGTGTGTATGATGGAATTTTTTCCTTCGCTGGTGCTACCCCGTTCCGAGTTGATAGCACTGCTCGACGCATCTACCATTTAACCAACCTCCTAAGCCACACATGTCATCCTCTCATTAGAAGAAACGTGTGCATGATGGATTTTTTCCTTGGCTCGCGCTACCCCATTCCGAGTTGAGAGCACTGCTCGACGCACATACTATTTAACCAACCTCCTGAGCCCCACATGGCATCCTCTCATTAGAAGAAACATGTGTATGATGGATTTTTTACCCTCTGTCGCGCCTTCGTGTTCTGAACTTGATAGCTTTGCTCATTGCATTAGCCGTTTATTCAGGCTGGTGGGTCCCTTATGTCAGCCTCACATTAGAAGAATCGTGGGTATGTTGGAATATTTTTCTTCTCTAGCGCTACCCTGTTCCAAACTAGACAGTGTTGCTCGACGAATCTGCCGTTTGCTCACGCTGCTGGGTCCCCCATTTCAGCCTCTCATTAAAAGAAACATGTACATGCTGAACTTTTTTCTCGCTCGCGCCTCCCTGTTTCGAACTAGCTACATTGCTCGATGCAGCATCTTTATATGGTAGCGCTGCTGGGTCCCACATATCAGCCTCTCTGTAAATGAAACGTGCGTATGATGTACTTTTTTGGCCATGTCCGCTGTTTTGACCTTGGAAACTTGCTAGGTCCCAGATGTTAACCACCTCTGTGCAGAAAATGTGTCTATGCTGGGTCCCAGCTGACAGCCTCTATTTAAAAGAAACGTGTGTATGTTGGACTATTTTTTTGGGTCCCAGATGTCAGCCTTAGAGTACAAAAAATGCTTAGAAAGGCTGAATTAGAAAGATTCTGGGCTAACTCGGGGCGGATGCCCTATTCGTCATGGCTTATATTCCATGGGCTCACTCCTAAATTGAATGGGCTACGGTCGGTGGCCACAAGACCATGAAAATGCCGAATTGAAAAGTTTGGGCTATGCTTGGGGCTGATAGGCTAATTTCATGGGCTATGCTTGGGCCTGCTGGGTCCGACATGTCAGATTCTCTGTAAGTGCAACGTGTGTGTGATGGACTTTTTTTTCGGCCGCGTCCGCTGTTTTCACCGTGGCAGCCGTGTATGGTCTTACTGTTGGGCCCTTATGTCAGCCTCTCTGGCATGTTCTGGCTAAATGGTCCACGATGCAGCCTCATATGTTCTGTCTGGTGGGTCCCTGATGCGAGCCTCTCTATACAAGTATTTAAACTTTTGTTTTGAACCCACCCTCGAAACAAACTCCAGAGACGTTGCATGCTGGTGGGTCCGTGATGTCAGCCTCTCCGTAATGCGATATTGCTAGAAAAAATGCAAACCCAAGATACACACACACAAAGGCGATTCGAATAAAAGACCTTCAAATCAAATAAATATAAACTGAGTGCCAAATACAACAAAGATATTTATAGAAAAAATATCATTAAACTTTTATTAGTACTACAACTTCTATATTAGTCTTCTTAAAATTTTTGTGTGTCTATGTTTATCTCTTTTAAAATATAATAGGGTAGTGCTCCTAGCATCTCAATTTATAAAATACCACATAATGGGGTATTTTCTTAAAAACATGGGTAGGCAGAGTTTTTTTATTATGAGAGGTGGGGGGGGGGGGCAATGCCCAAAAGGCCGAATTGAAAAGAGTTTGACTATTCCTCTACGTGGGTTATATTCCATAGGCTATGCTCCATGATCTTCGTTCTCAAATTTCACTGGCATGTGCTCAGCAGTCCGCTGACCCGTAAAAGGCCGAACTAATATGTTCTCAGCTATGCTCCATGGGCTCCTTTCTAAAATTTCCGCTGGCCAGTGGTTAGCAGTACCTGACCCTGAAAAGACTAAATTAAAATGTTCTGGGATAAAGAGGGGCCGAATGAGAGATTTGGTAGCTTTCCTTCTTGAAATTCAATAGCAGTACAAAGAGAATCAGTTCTTGTTCCAGCTAAAAAAATCTTGGCCCACGATCAGTTTGGCCTGTTCTCCGAATAGACTCAATCAGTGGAGCAAGAAAAACTGACGATCAAGTCTACTTTTATGTGAGTACCTCCTCCTTACGTCAATGCCTCTGTGACCACCCATAGCAACACAAAATGCCTAAGACTCATCCAGATAATTGTAACAATGCTAAGTTTCAAAAGAAAAGCAAAATAATCTGATGCACTTCATCTAACCAAGTACCACTACATCACAGTTCGTTCTATAAAATATTGTACTGATAATAACGACAGAACATTTGACATATTCCGTAGCATTTGGAAGATTCAGTAGTATAGAATAGACCGTAAAAATATCAGATAGATTCCCGGTTCATATTCAGCAGCACTTGACAGATTGTGGTAGTACACACAGTGACCAAAAGAATTGACAGATTTAGCAATGCGGACATTGAAATTCAATAGATGTAGCAAGGACTGATTCAAAAGGAAAGCGAGACCATATTCTGCACTCGACCGGTCGATCTGAACAAGTACCGAACAACAAAACTTTTGATAGGTTCAGTAGCATTTGAAAGATGCAGCAGTACATAATAAGAAAGAAAAAAAGATAGATTCACAGTGCACATTGAGCGTCACTTGAACATATTTAGCAACATTTCAAAGTGACAGATTCAGTTTTGCCCTTTTCTTCGAACACTTGTCATTGGAAGAAACAAAACTGATGATCAAGTCTGCTTTTGTGTGCATGACTCCTTCTCGCATTAATGCCTGTGTGTGACCTCCATAGGCAACTCAAAATGCCCAAAGCCTTGTCTAGATTATGAGTATATGACAAGGACAAGTTACAAAAGAAAAGCAAGATCATCTACTGCACTTGATCTAAACTGAGTTATCCTATTACATAGTATTATGATTACTTATGGTAGTTTGGTTCCAATAGTGGGCATTGGTGATGCTCGGGATGAACAATAATGGAGTCTCCAGAGATTTCCATGCAATGTTGGTTGAGAAACCAACAGCTGCTTCTTTGGTATTTAGACTGAAGCAGCATATTTCAGGAAACAACGTATATCCAAGTCCTATTGCGTGGTGGGAGGTGTAGACACAGTTGCTTCTCGTCAGATATCCTGGGGCCACATCTGCACCACCTACCGCAATATTAATCGGATAGTTCAATCCAAGGAAAAGGGAATATGCTCCCAGGTTAGCAATCTCTATCCATGGCTTAGGTGGATACAAGTAAGTAGTGTCCTTTGAGTACAACTTGCAGCCAAACCCAGTAGCATAGGTGCCACAAGTGCGACCGCAGCGATCAACACTATGATCAGCAACATGATTGCCATGACCATAATAAGTAACGCCATAAAACTCCTCATCAGTAACATCCACGGTATGGATAAGAAGAAGGCGAGATTCATCTGCAGATATTGCTAAGAACCATAAACCAGGTTCATGCTTGTCATCATCTATGGCATCAAGGTTTCCCTCCTCGAGATGCACGACAGGTGGTGATGGGAGCAGAATAGGACCTACAAAAAGAAATGACGGCTAAATCAGCCAACACTAGTTTAGATCCATTAGAACTAAATATAGTGTTTAGAACAGGAATGGATCAAACTTACCAAAATACAGATGATTCCAAACATAAACACTTCCACTCTCAGTGGCTGCAAACACCAGACCCTTGTGGATAAGTGCATCGCTGTATCTGGAATAGCACTGGAACTGGTTCTCAAGAACTTTCCATGCATACTCATCGCCATCAAGGGTAGCAATTGAGTAGTAGAAGATAGCGACAAGAGAGAAATTTAAATAATCAACCGTAGCTGTGGGAGCTCGACAAATAGCAATCTTCCGGAGGAGAATAGGGCGATCATTATGCATGAATGTAAACGGATCATTGGTGGGTATAAACTCATTGACTTGTGGGAGAGGAACGCGTTGATGAGTGTACACATTGAGAAGCTCCCACTTGAACTCAGACCCAACAGTGGCAATCCAATCTCCATTAGCACCTACCCACTGCTTACCCATATAATTCGAGAATACATCATCAGAGGAGAACCCGTCGAGCAGCGTCAGCTTGCATGTCGTACCCTTGCCCTCGAAGTACTCGTTGCATTCCCATGGTTTCTTAGTCGGGTGAGAATGAAGAACACATGGGAGGCCAAACGGATGAGAACCATGTAAAGTTGCACTATATTTTGCCGAGTCAAGAAGATGTTTGGACGAACCGGCAAGGCTCATGGCGGTGATGACGTCGCATCTGGTTATGAGTTCTTCAAGCGGGCCTTCGGTAAAAACATGTCGGAACAACTCAGAATCATCATTGTCCTTGCTCAGTCCTGCCATCTCAAGGGAGCTGATGGAAGTTGGGATAGTGGCTTGATTTGGTTTTCTGGAAAAGAGGGAAGATCGATGGCGGCAGGCAAGACAGGGAGAAGAACAAACACTCTCATACTATGCGGTGAACATGATCGGAAAGCTGCATTGTTGAGGAGAAGAACGACGACGCTTGGCGTAGAAGTGGGGATAGATCACATAGGCGAGGTTGAATAAAATGAAAATGGACGCATGTTCCTCTGCTCCAGTTCCCTTCAGAATAGTACTACTCTGCTCCCAGTTCTCTCCATAATAAATCTTTCTTGTAAATCGAAAAGGAAGTAGTATGAAGAGTAGGGCCCGATCATCTGCTCTCTCGAGGAGCCGAACCCGACTGTTTTCTTTGCTAAATTTTATGGTACTTTATGCTAAATGCATGGACCTCAGTGTAATTTTACCCTTTTTAGGTCCTTGGTGTAAATGTACCCCCACCATTTGTGTAAAATTGTAACCAAAAAGTGTAAGTTGTGAAATTTGACAAATTTAAGCTTAGTTGTCAACGAGTATGAAAATTCTTGGACTTCAAGCCGAACGACCAAGGTCAAGGCCATATCAACTTCATACTTTATGGTGATGATGCCATGTCCAAGAATTATCATGCCGATAGATTTGGACATATTTTGAAAACAATCGAAGATGAAGTAGTACAAAGAGTATGGCTCGATCAGCTGCTCTCTCGAGAAGGAGACATACACGACTGTTTTCCTTGCTTATTTTTAGGGGGGGTGCTAAATGTATGGACATCGATGTAATTTTCCCTTTTTTGGGTACTTGATGTAAAATGTACTCCCACACACCGTGTAAAATTCTAACCTAAAAAAGTAAGTGGTGAAATTTAGACGATTTTAAGCTTACTTGTCAATGAGTATGAACATTCTTGGATTTCAGTCGAACGACCAAGGTCAAGGCCATATAAACATCATAGTTTATGCTGATGATCCCATATCAGAGAATCTGCATGGCAACAGATTTGGCCATATTTTGAAAATAATCAAAGAGGAAGTAGTACGAAGAGTTTGACTCAGATTAACTGGTCTCTCGGTAAGGAGACAAAACAAAAAGTTTTCCATTGTAGGGTCCTTTGTGCTAAATGTATGGACCTCCATGTAATTTGCCCTTTTTAGGTCCTTGATGTAAAATGTACTCCCACCGGCCGTGTAAAATTCTAAACTAAAAGTAAGTGGTGAAATTTAAATGAATTTAAGCTTAGTTGTCAACGAGTATGAACCATATTCTTGGATTTTCAAGACAAACAGCCAAGGTCAAGCCATATCTACACCATACTTTATGCATATGATCCCATATCCAAGAATTTGCATGCTGACAAATTTGGCCATATTTTGAAAATAATCGAAGATGAAGTAGTGTGAAGAGTATGGCTCGATCAGCTGCTCTATAGAGAAGGAGTGAAACCCGACTGTTTTCCTTTCTTAATATAAGGGTCCTTTCTGCTAAATGTATGGACCTCGGTGTAATTTTCACTTTTTTTAGGTCCTTGATGTCAAATGTACTTCCACACCCATGTAAAATTCTAACCTAAAAGTGTAAGTGGTGAAATTTTGACGATTTTAAGCTTACTTGTCAACGAGTATGACCATTATTGGATTTCAAGCCGAACGACCAAGGTCAAAGCCATATCAACATCATACTTTATGTTGATGATCCCGTATGAGAGAATTTGCATGGCGACAAATTGAACTATTTTGAAAACAATCAAAGAGGAAGTAGTGTGTAGAGTTTGGCTCAGATCAGCTGATCTCTCGAGAAAGAGCCGAACCAGATTTTTTTCCTTTTAGGGAGCTTTATGATAAATGTATGGACCTCAATGTAATTATTGCTTTTTTCGCATCCCTGGTGTAAAATGTACTCTGACCAACCGTGTAAAAATCTAACCTAAAAGTAACTGGTGAAATTTAAACAAATTTAACCTTAGTTGTCAACGAGTATTAACCATTCTGGGATTTCAAGATGAACAACCAAGGTAATGGTCCCATATTCAAAAAATTGCACCTCGACAAATTGTGCCATATTTTGAAAACAATCGAAGATGAAGTAGTATGAAGAGTATGGCTCGATCCGCTACTCTCTCGAGAAGGAGCCGAACTCGACTGTTTTCCTTGCTTATTTTTAGGGTCCTTTGTGCTAACTGTATGGACCTCAATGTAATTTTCCCTTTTTTAGTCCTTGATACAAAATGTACTTCCATGCCCGTGTAAAATTCTAACCTAAAAGTCTAAATGTTGAAATTTCGATGATTTTTTTATCTTACTGGTCAATGAGTATGACCATTATTGGATTTCAAGCCGAACGACCAAGGTCAAGGCCATATATATCAACCATCATACATTATGTTGATGATCCCATATGAGAGAATTTGCATGGCAACAAATTTGGCCATATTTGAAAACAATAGAAGAGGAAGTAGTATCAATAGTTTGGCTCAGATCAGCTGATCTCTCGAGAAGGAGCCGAACCAGAAAATTTTCCTTTTAGGGTCCTTTATGCTAAATGTATGGACCTCGACATATTTTTTGCTTTTTTGAGGTCCCGGTTGTAAAATGTACTCCGACTGACCGTGTAAAGTTCTAACCTAAAAGTAAGTGGTGAAATTTAAACGAATTTAAGCTTAGTTGTCAACGGGTACGAACGATTCTTGTATTTCAAGATGAACGACCAAGGTCAAGGCCATAGCTACATCATACTTTATGTTGATGATCCTATATTCAAGAATTTGCATATCGGCAAATTTGGCCATATTTTGAAAACAATCAAAGATGATGTAGTATGAACAGTGTGGCTTGATCAGCTACTCTCTCGAGAATGAACCGAACCCTACTGTTTTGCTTGCTTAATATTAGGGTCCTTTGTGCTAAATGTATGGACCTTGATGTAATTTTCCCCCTTTTTAGGTCCTTGTTGTAAAATGTACTCCCATCGACCGTGTAGAATTCTAACCTAAAAGTAAGTGGTGAAATTTAAACGAATTTCAGCTTATAGTTGTCAACGAGTATGAACATTCTTTGATTTCAAGCCGAACGACCACAAAGTCGAGGCTATATCTCTACATCATACTTTATTCTGATGATCGAGTATCCATGAAATTGCATGGCGATAGATTTGGCCATATTGTGAAAACAATCAAAGAGAAAGTAGTATGAAGAGTATGGCTCGATCAACTGCTCTTTTGAGAAGGACCCAAACCCGATTGTTTTCTTTGCTCAAATTTAGGGTCCTTTCTGCTAAATGTATGGACCTCGATGTAATTTCCCCCTTTTTTAGGTCTTTTATGTAGAATGTACTCCCACCGACCGTGTAAAATGCTAACCTAAAAGTAAGTGATGAAATTTCAAGCCGAACGACCACGAGGTCAAGGCCATATCTCTACATCATACTTTATGTTGATGATCCCATATTCAAGAATTTGCATGGCGACAGATTTGGCCATATTTTGAAAACAATCAAAGATGAAGTAGTTTGAAGAGTATGGCTCGACCAACTACTCTCTCGAGAAGGAGCCGAACCTGACTATTTTCTTTGCTCAATTTTAGGGTCCTTTGTGCTAAATGTATGGACCTCGATGTAATTTTCCCTTTTTAGGTCCTTTATGTAGAATGTACTTTATGCTTATGATCCCATATCCAAGAATTTGCATGCTGAAAAATTTGGCCATCTTTTGAAAACAATCAAAGATATTAAAAACAAAAAACAATCAATTTCATTTTTCCAAGTGACAGGAATTTATTTTCTGAAAAGCAAGTAAGAAGAATTTATTTCCTTTTTTCTGTTAAAAAAATAAACTGCAATAAGAGACTATATGAGCACAGAGGAGGCAACGAGAGAGCTGCGAAGAGGAGGATTTGAAGGTAGTGCGATGTTAGAGCAAAGCTGGGATGGGTTCCTGACACGAGGTACAGGGTATAATGAGTAGAGTAAATTTCAGGACCCCAATATATATGCACGCAAAACAAAATGTGTTTTCTCTCTCCTTCACTCCCCCATCACCACCCCCACACCCCGTCCGGCTGATCTCTCCCTCGTCCACAAAGTGGCGCTACGCACGCGCGTCGACCGAAAACCTGCCATTGGTGGCTCCATTTCTTTGTCGGCGGCTCCGTGTCTTTGTCTGGCGTGTTTGTCAGCTGCGTTGGTGGGAACCATTTTGGTCCTTGGCGGCAAAAAGTATTATTACTACAGTAGTAGTACAATAGAGTAACAATTCAAACTTTCTCGGTTTCGAAATTTTCACTTCCTTCACAAACATCCGGGGGAAGGATATTCAAAAGATTGCCATTCGCAGTACTACTAATACAAGTACGAGTACTACTTAAGTACTGGACAAGGGATTGGTTGATTTGGCCAGCAAAAAAACAAAAACGTCCCATCGCATTGGATGCTCACCATTATGATCTGACCAGCCTACCTACTCTGCACTAGTCCACCACCATACCCTAGGAAGAGGAAGCACCAAGCACACCTGCAGCAAGCTAGTTCGAAAGTGAGGAGTGCTCCTTTTTTCTTCTTTCATGAAACAAGTAGTACTCCCTCCTTCCCAAATTAGGACGCGTATTACTTCTGGTCAGAGTCAAATTTAATAAACTTTGACTAAATGTACAACATCAACTCAATGTCACCTATGTATAAGGTGAACTTTTGCCATAAGATGGGACCCACATAGCTTATGGAAATAGCTAAAATGTATGAGGTAAAGTTCACCATAAGTTGGGATCCACTTATCTATTAAAAGTACACACAAGCAAGAGAGAGGAGAGAGTAAAATAGTTGTTTATTGCTTATGGACAACCCACAAGCTTGTAGGTCACCCTTAAGGAAATTCCCCTCAAGTGAACCTCCACTATGTATATGGATAGCCTTATGGACTACTTTTTGTCTTGTGGATAGCCTTTATGGACTACTATATTTTCATATTATATGCATTTGGCATTAGAAAAGTCAGTATGTTTTACATATAGTTGGTTGAACTTTATAAAGATTGACTTTGACCAAACCTAATATGCGTCCAAAATTGGGAAAGGGGAAGCAGTATGAAGAGTATGGCTCGATCAGCTGCTCTCTCGAGGAGTTGTACCCGAATGTTTTCAATTGCTTGTTTGGTTTTAGGGTCCTTTGTGCTAAATGTATGGACCTCGATGTAGTTTTACCTTTTTAGGTCCTTTATCTAAAATGTAGTCCCACCATCTGTGTAAAATTCTAACCAATAAGTGTAAGTGGTGAAATTTAAATGAATTTAAGCTTACTTCTCAATTGGTATGAACATTCATGGATTTCAAGCCAAACGACCAAGGTCAAGGCCATATCAACATAATACTTTATGTTGATGGCCCCATACGAGAGAATTTGCATGCCAACAGTTTGGACCATATATTTTAAAAAAAATCAAAGAGGAAGTAGTATGAAGAGTTTGGCTTAGATCAGCTGATGTCTCGAGAAGGAGCCAAACCAGAAAGTTTTCCTTTTACGGTCCTTTGGGCTAAATGTATGGACCCCAATGTAAATTTCCCTTTTTAGGTCTTTGATGTAAAATATGCTCCCACCGCGACCGTGTAAAATGCTAACCTAAAAGTAAGTGGTGAAATATAAATGAATTTAAGCTTAGCTGTCAACAAGTAGGAACTTTCTTGGATTTCAAGCCGAACGCCCACATGGTCAAGGCCATATCTCTACATCATACTTTATGCTGATGATCCCATATCCAAGAATTTGCATGGCGACAAATTTGGCCATATTTGTAAAACAGTTGAAGAGGAGGTAGTATGAAACGTATGATTCGATCAGCTGCTCTCTCGATAAGGAGCCAAACGAATTCAACTATTTTCTTTGCTCAATTTTAGGGTCATTTGTGCTAAATGTATGGACCTCAATGTAGTTTTCCCCTTTTTAGGTACTTGATGTAAAATGTACTCCCACCGCCCGTGTAAAATTCTAACCTAAAAGTAAGTGGTGAAATTGAAAAGAATTTCTATACTACTATATAATAGAGCTCTTTTTGAACTTTTGAACCGACGCAATAATTTTCTATAGAAGCTACTTCAGTCGTTGATCAGTGGTCATCTGACGGTCCACGTCTCCCGGATTCGCTGCTACAGTGTTCCCGCCAGCAGGGTCCGCTGGGTGGGCGCGAACAAAAAACGAAATTAGAGTCCGCTGGGCGGTTCCCGATTATTCTGGATGGAGTCGCAAATTCAATCGTCACCGCGGCCACATCCTCTCTAATTTATTTATTCTCTCACGAGCACATGTTAAACTGTTCTGCAACCCGCCGACCATCTCACTTGCGTCCTGCTGTGCAACCGTACATCCCCAATTCCCCACCACTGCGTTGAATCCTTGCCCCTTGAGGAACACGCGCGTGATCTTTCACGGCCTGAGGATCATTCGTGCGCCCTCGCCCTGCCTCCGAGTCCTTAACGTCCATTGCTGCAAGGTCCGTCCATCTGGTGTGAGCTTGCTGTCCCTGCCCGCTGGCGGCCTTGGAGCTTGGCTTCCTTGCACGGGTTAGCTAATCAGAACTGCTACAACCTACATCTGGTGAGTCTTATTCTTTTTGGATGATTGCCGATTTTGTTTTGCTGCATGATAATCTGATTCTAATAAAACTGCATTGGTCGTTGTTTGTGGGAGCACAATTTTATCGTTGCACACCAAGTGTTTGTATTTTTGTCCAAGCCAATATGTGTTGTCCAGAACGCACCTTTGTAGCCTCCTGAAAAGATAGAGGCAATGTAGTAGCTGATTCTTTAATACGTAGATTCACATGCTATTGACTAAGATAATTTCTATTTAGCTGCACACTCAGGATTGTAAAATGATGTCTGCTAACGAACAAGGTCATTTGGTTTTGTATATGGAAAAAGGCATTCTTCATTTAAAGTTTTCTTTTGCATGTGTTTTATTTATGTTAGATAAGCAATTATCTAGAACTAAAAATATAAAACTGAAGGAATATCTAGCACAACTGTTCTATAGAATGGAAGGCCGAGTTCCTTTCGAGGATATTATAAATGTCTTGATGGTTGATTCAGCATCTTTGTCAGTACATAAAAGATGTTTATAACAATCTCTAAGTATTATTCTCAGTTTAACACTTTCTTGTCACTATAAATATGATATATTTTTGGTTGTTTATTATGCTATTTGGTACTTATCTCAGGAGATCTGAATTTGCAAATGAGTTCTTTCCAGCGCAAGCGTTATCGTGATCGGGAAAGATATCTGCAAATGACTCAAGATCAGCGAGAAGTATATTTGCAAAGGAGCTGTGAGTATAAAAGATTAAGGCGTGATGAGGGAGAGGCCTATCTGCAAAGGAGCCGCAAATATAAAAGATGGAGACAAGATGAATCTTTTATGTAAGTAGTGCCTGCTCTAATATAGACGCATCAGGATAATTAAATATATGCCTTCCAATTGTTCGATCTTATCTCAACACTAGCCCATCTAGCATACATGCATTATCAATTTCATCAAAGGGCCTAGCCATGAATAATAATTGATGATTTTTGGGCTGCACAAGAGCCACCATGGCACTAATAATGGATACTCACAAGTAACACCTGGACAGGGAGAAGTGATCTTACAAGGGGGTTGTGGCTACAAGAGAAGAAGAGGGTATGATGCGACAATTTGTAGTACTACAAGCACACAAGGTACTTCTGAATATACCAACTTGCATGTGAACAATATATCTTTGCAGAAGGATTCTTTTCTGGACATATATGTTATTGTTCAGTTTCATATACAATGATAAGTAATTATAATATTTCTGATGCAAGTTTATATAAATATATTGACAAATGACATTAGCAGGTAGTACTATGCGAACTGAGGACAGTATTGACAATCAGAACCTGCATAACGAACGTCTAATGTGTATGGGATAGGGTAAGTGTTTACTGAGTTACTGTGTAGTTAATCATCAATGCTTCATTATGTATTGAAATTCTCACTTACTAACACATGTACAGGTTCTTCTAAATCTGAATTATACCAAGAGCCGAACCTTAATATGGAAGATGGCATGCACATGGATCCATGTGATCAGATTTATTGCAGTCTTCCAAATAAAGATTGTTTTCTGGAGCACCAAAGATCAACGGTAGAAGCTGCTGCAAGTAGTTGTCGTCCTAACACATCTACATCTGGTCAATTAAAATGTCGTCCGAATGCTGGAACACGGTTCAAGATTAGTCCATCTGACATGTATGTTTCACCCATTTTATCTGAAGATCAGGCTGCAAATAATAAATTGATAAAGTTAGGGCAGCGTAAGCGGCACCATGGCACTAATGGATACTCACAACTCATACCTAAATGGGGCAAAGTATTCTTACAAAAGGGTTGTGATTATAGGAAAAGAAGAGGGTTTGATAGGGCAAATTGTACGGTTCCAAGTACAGAAGACATAGATCGATATACCAACGACTTACATGAAGACGTTATTTATATGCCAAATGATTCTTTGCCTGCGGTGCATGGTAATTTTCTATACTAACAGTGATTTAATTTATTGTATTCATACGTATTGTCTTGTCTGTTTAACATAAATATTGACATATGATTCGTTAGCAGATAATATTTTAAAAAATGAAGAAAATATTGGATATGATGGTGATCTGGATGACGAAAGCCTGATATATAGTGGGCAAGGTAAATGTTTACTAATTTTTTAATCAATATATAGTGTTTATTTTTCTCGAAAAATAATTCATCCAATGTTTTATTAGATATTTATTTTCTAATATAGTAAACAATGTATAGGTTCTGATTTTAAGTCATTCGAAAAAAACAAGGCCAAATGGCATATATGTGGATCCGTATGATCATGTATATCATAATATGTCCAGTAGTCATCATTTTCTAGAGCAAGTACCTAACTGCAGACATTGCAATGCAAGAAAGTTCCAACATGAAACACCAACATTTTGCTGCATGAGTGGAAAAATAAAGATTGTGACATCATTAATTCCTGAAGAATTGCGACGACTGTATATGAGTCAAGATCCAGATGCAAAATACTTTCGAGACAACATTCGGTACTTTAATTCTCACTTCTCATTTACTTCTCTTGGTGTGATCCTGGACAAGCGGTTCTGCAATAATAAAACTGGAGTTTACACATTTCGTGCACAAGGTCAAATTTACCACCGAATCGACCAATTGGTTCCAAAAGAAGACAGACCCAAGCATCTGCAATTATACTTTTATGACACAGATGTAGAATTGCAACAAAGGTTTCGTCATTCACCTAACCTTGACAAAGATCTCATCAGAAAGTTGTCAAATATACTTTCATGTAATCCTTATGTCAAAATATTTAGAAGCCTTGGTTCTATTCAAAATCTAGACGAATACAAAATTGAGCTAAATACAGATATTGCTTTAGATCAGAGAGTGTATAATACTCCAACAGTATCACAAGTTGCTGCAATTTGGGTTGAGGGAAATATCCTCAAAGCCATTTTGATAGGAGTATAATGGTTTATGGTGTATCAAACCAACCACAATACATAAAAGCATACCATGGTTGCTATGATCCATTGTCTTATCCCCTTTTCTACCCAAATGGTGAAATCGGATGGAACTTAAATTTACCAAAAGTCGGACCACATGCTAAGACAAGTGTGAACGATCAGGAAGATGCTCTGAAGGGAGAAGGCAAGTTTTTGTTGTATAGAATTTACTATTTTCCTTAACATAACTTCTAAAACTTTTTTTATCTAACTATAAATTGTTCGATATGTAGGAACCGTGGGTAGCTCTGGTTCTTACGTTTCACCAAGAGAATATTATTGCTATAAATTACAGATCCGGGATGGTGAATTTAATGTCCTATTATTTGGAAGGAGGTTAACTCAACAATATATTGTTGATATGTACATAAAGATTGAATCAATAAGATTGGCATTCTTTCTACAACCATCAACTCAAGTTCTCATAAGGGCAGATCTATATCAAGGATTACTTGATAGCATTGTTGCGGGAGAGACACGTGCTTGCATGATAGGAAAGCGTATTGTTCTTCCCCCAACATTTATTGGGGGACCCAGAGACATGCGACGAAGATATCTAGATGCAATGGCCTTGGTCCAAAGGTATGGCAAGCCAGACTTATTCATTACAATGACTTGCAACCCACATTGGGACGAGATAATTAGAGAGCTAGGACCAGGTCAGTCACCACAAGATCGGCCAGATTTGGTAGCAAGGGTTTTCAAGGCAAAATTAGAGGACCTTAAGGATCTTTTGTTCAAGAGAAAAATATTTGGTGAAGTTGCGGCACATGTTCATGTAATAGAGTTCCAAAAGAGGGGTCTGCCTCATGCACATTTCTTGATAATTTTGAAGTCAAGTTACAAGATAACTACTCCCGATCAATATGATAAGATAATATCAGCTGAGATTCCTGACAAAGAAAAATATCCTGTGCTCCATACTTTAGTTATTAAGCACATGATGCATGGACCATGTGGACTTTTCAACATAAACAATGCTTGCATGGAGAATGGAAGTTGTAGATATCATTATCCTCGACAATTCTCAGAGACTACACTCCAAGGATAAGACTCATACCTGATCTATCGGCACAGGGATGATGGTCGTCAAGTGCATATTAGAGGTGGTATTTTGGATAATAGATGGGTTGTTCCATATAACCCCTATCTACTTATGAGATACAACTGTCGTATTAATATAGAAGTTTGTTCTAGCATCAAGGCAGTTAAATATCTCTTCAAATACATCTACAAAGGTCACGATCGTGCCTCCTTTGTCATTGAAGCCACCGGGGATGATGTTGTTATCAATGAGGTTCGTGATTACAGAGATGCAAGGTTTATATCACCTCCAGAGGCAATATGGAGGATTTATTCTTTTAATTTAAGTGAGATTTCTCCCTCGGTTCTACAGTTACAAGTTCATTTGCCAAAAATGCATATTGTGCATTATAAGGAATCTGAAGATTTAGAGGGTGTCTTGAGGAGAGAATTACCTTCAAAAACAATGCTCACCGAGTATTTCAGAATGAACTCTATTGATGATTATGCAAAAAAATTCTCAGACAAGGAATTCCCTGAACATTTTGTATGGGATAAAAGTCGTAAAATATGGAGACGTCGTAAACAAAAAATTCAGATTGGTAGACTTGTGGCTGCACACCCTGCTGAAGGAGAGCGTTATTACTTGAGGATACTACTAAATCATGTGAAGGGGGCTACTTCCTTTGATGATCTACGCACTGTTGATGGTATTCTTTTTTCAACCTTTAGAGAAGCTGCGGAAAAAGGGGTCTTATTGAGGCCGATGATAGTATTTCTGATTGTTTGAACGAGGCTGCAACATTTCAAATGCCCTCTGCACTTAGAAGGTTGTTCGCAACGATTTTGGTCTTCTGTGAGGTAACTGATATTCGTGGATTGTGGGAGAAACACTTTTAGGCCATGGGTGAGGATTTCCGACATAAGGGTGTATGCAATGAGATAATTGAGCAAATGGTACTCAAAGATATTGGGGATATGCTCTATTCGATGGGTAAAGACATCAAGAACTTTGACCTTCCAGGTTTTATGGGTACTAATAATATTGAAAGCTTGGAGCAGAGGGAGTTAACTGAAGAGATGTCAATTGAAGTTGACCAGAAGGACTTGGAGCTATATGGGACTCTAAACAATGAACAACGCCTTGCTTTTGATGAGATAATGGACCATGTACTAAAAAAGAAGAGTAAAGTATTTTTCATTGATGGCCCAGGAGGTACGGGAAAAACATATCTTTATAAAGCTTTACTAGCTAAAGTGCGCTCCATGGAACTAATAGCCATCGCAACAGCCACATCGGGCATCGCAGCTTCTATAATGCCAGGTGGTAGGACTGCCCATTCTAGATTTAAGATACCGATAAGTATTCACAAGGACACCATGTGTAACTTCAGTAAGCAGAGTGGAACTGCAGAATTACTTCGAAGAGCATCTTTAATAGTTTGGGATGAAGTTGCTATGACGAAACGGCAAGCTGTTGAGGCACTTGATAGATCCCTGCAAGATATTACTGGTTATCAACTACCATTTGGAGGAAAAGTAATGGTGCTTGGTGGAGATTTTAGACAAATTCTTCCCGTAGTGAGGCGTGGCACCAGGTCACAAATTATAGATGCTTCTCTTAAAAAATCTTATCTATGGAAGGATATAAAACAAATAAAACTCCAGCGCAATATGAGAGCACAATTTGAT
Organism: Avena sativa; assembly: GCA_916181665.1. Taxonomy (NCBI): domain Eukaryota; kingdom Viridiplantae; phylum Streptophyta; class Magnoliopsida; order Poales; family Poaceae; genus Avena; species Avena sativa. The sequence goes on from OV702286.1 coordinate 182,679,633, forward strand.
CCATGGTTTTCTGATTTTCTCATCAGAATCGGTAATGGTAGTGAGGATACTATTGGAGGAGATTATGTGTGTCTACCCGAAGATATAGTTATAGGTCACACGAATCCAGATACCTCTATTAGTAAATTGATCAATGATGTATTTCCTTCACTTGACCAAAATGGAAGATCAACATCTTATATTAGTGCACGGGCCATTCTTTCCACCAAAAATGAATATGTGGATGACTTAAATGCAAAGCTTATAGACCGGTTTCCTGGAGATGAAAAAGTCTACTATAGCTTTGATTCTGCCGTGGATGATACACACAATCACTACCCACTTGAATTCCTTAATTCTTTAACACCTAATGGTCTGCCCCCACATATTCTTAGATTGAAAATCAATTGCCCTGTGATCTTGCTCAGAAATTTAGACCCTTCTAATGGATTATGCAATGGAACAAGACTTATTATAAGGGCATTTCAAGAGAACGCTATTGATGCAGAAATCATTTGCGGCCAACATGCTGGAAAGCGGGTGTTCCTTCCATGCATTCCTATGTACCCTTCAGAAGATGGTGTGTTCCCTTTCAAATTCAAAAGAAAACAGTTTCCAATTCGTCTAAGCTTTGCCATGACAATCAACAAAGCTCAAGGACAAACTATTCCAAATGTTGGCATATATCTTCTAGAGCCGGTGTTTTCTCATGGTCAACTCTATGTTGCTTTATCAAGAGGCACATCAAGAAAATCAACAAGAATACTTGTGAAGCCAAACAAGGAAATTGATCCATCTGGTAAAAGCACAAAAAATATTGTCTACCGGGATGTTCTAATGTGATCAAGTGCAGAATATAATCACAGCTAATATAATGACTAATGTTTGAAAAGGTACTTATGTCGGAATTGTATTTTGCTTTTTTTTATTCTTAAAAAATGCATAGTACAAAGTTAATCTGGATGATATATCATTCTGCAGGTATGACAAGTAAAAAAATATGGTCATTCTGTTAACAAGATCAGATGAAGTTCTCAGCGATGCCACTGCTTGAAAAAATGATGAAAGACTCATTAATGGCCTTTTCAATACTATACTTTTTCACTACGGAATTACGTATTGTTGTAGAATTTTTTGGGAAGTCATTTTGCTAGAAGGGTGCTTGGTAGAGTTTTCTACTGTTGTAGAAATTTGAAGCGAAGTGTTGTTTGCTGGAAGTATGTAGAAACTCTACAGATTTCAGTAGAATTTTGTTGTCTAGGCATAAGGAAGCTAAGACTCAGTGTGTATATCAGCTGGCCTAGGCTTTTCACAACCATTCAACACTATAATGTAAATAGTTTTTGGATGGTAAACATGGATATATTCTACTGTTCATGTGGACTGATCATATCATCAACGGAAATAAAGTAGTCGGTGAATTGTTTTTACATACATGTAATGTTATTATTTATTTTCTATTTATTTCTTCTGTACAAACTGTAGTAAGTGGTGTAATATTTTATTAGGATAATAAAAACTACTAAAAATGCTTAATACGATGTACAGTTCATATTTTAAATTAATGTAGCCCAGTTGCATGGACATGGGGTGGAGGGGCCGAGCCCCATTCCGCAGCAATAACTCTGTGTATATAGACAAATACATAAACGCCAAAACATTAACTCCTATATACGTGCAAGGCACGTACCTTTTACTAGTAAGCATAGTTGTCGACGAGTATGAAAAAATGTTGGATTTCAAGACGAACGACCAAGGTCAATGCCATATCAACATCATACTTTATGCTGATAACCCCATATCAGAGAATTTGCATGGCAACAGATTTTTCCATATTATTTTGAAAACAATCGAAGAGTAAGTAGTCTGAAGAGTTTGGCTCAGATCAACCAATAATCACTCGAGAAGGAGCCGAACCAATGCAACAAAAGGTTTTACTTTTAGGGTCCTTTGTGCTAATTGTATACACATGGATGTAATTTCCCCTTTTTAGGTCCTTGATGTAAAATATGCTCCCACCGGCCGTGTAAAATGCTAACCTAAAAGTAAGTGGTGAAATTTTAATGAATTTAAGCTTAGTTGTCAATGAGTATGAACTTTCTTAGATTTCAAGCCGAACGACCACAAGGTCAAGGCCATATCTCTACATCATACTTTATGCTGATGATCCCATATCAAAGAATTTGCATGGCGATATATTTGGCCATATTTTGAAAAAAACAAAGAGGAAGTAGTATGAAGAGTATGGCTCGATCAGCTACTCTCGTGAGAAGGAGCCAGACACGGGTGTTTTCCTTGCTTGATTTTAGGGTCCTTTGTGCTAAATGTATGGACCTCGCTGTAATTTACCCCTTTTTAGGTCTAAAAGTGTAAGTGGTGAAATTTATAGGGTTATTTTAAGCTTACTTGTCAAGAAGTATGAACATTCTTGGATTTCAAGCCGAACGACCATGGTCGTCAAGGCCATATCAACATCATACTTTATGCTCATGATTCCATGTTAGAGAATGTGCATGGCAACGTATTTGGCCATGTTTTGGAAACAATCAAAGAGCAAGAACTATTAAGAGTTTGGCTCAGATCAGCTGATCTCTCGAGAAGGAGTCGAACCAGAAATTTTTCCTTTTAGGGTCCTTTATGCTAAATGTATGTACCTCGATGTAATTTTTGCTTTTTTGAGGTTCCTGAGGTAAAATGTACTCCGATCGACCGTGTAAAGTTCTAATCTAAAATGAAGTGGTGAAATTTAAACGAATTTAAGCTTAGTTGTCAACGAGTATGAACCATTCTTCAATTTCAAGACGAACCACCAAGGCCATATCTACATCATACTTTATGCCCATGATCCGATATCCAAGAATTTGCATGCCGACAAATTTGGCCATATTTGGAAAACAGTCAAAGAGGAGGTAGTATGAAACATATGGCTCGATCAGCTGCTCTCTCGAGATGGAGCAGGACCCGACTGTTTTCCTTGCTTAATTTTAGGATCCTTTGTGCTAAATGTGTGGACCTTGATGTAATTTTCCCCCCTTTTTAGGTCCTTGATGTAGAACGTACTCCCACCAACCGTGTAAAATGCTAACCTATAAGTAAGTGATGAAATTGCAACGAATTTAAGCATAGTTGTCGACGGGTATGAAAAAATCTTGGATTTCAAGCCGAACGACCATGAGGTCAAGGCCATATCTCTACATCATACTTTATGTTGATGATCCAATATTCAAGAATTTTCATGGAGATAGATTTAGCCATATTTTGAAAACAATCGAAGAGGAAGTAGTATGAAGAGTATCGCTCGACCAGCTGCTCTCTCGAGAAGGAGCCGAACCTGATTGTTTTGTTTGCTCAATTTTAGGGTCCTTGGTGCTAAATGTATGGACCTCGATGTAATTTTCCCTTTTTTAGGTCCTTTATGTAGAATGTACTTTATTCTTATGATCCCATATCCAAGAATTTGTATGCCGACAAATTTGGCCATCTTTTGAAAACAATTGAAGATATAATAAACAAAAAATAATCAATTTCATTTTTCCAAGTGACATGAATTTATTTTCTGAAAAGCAAGTAAAAAGATTGTTTCGATTAGCTGCTCTCTCGAGGAGTCGTACCTGACTGTTTTTAATTCCTTGTTTGGTTTTAGGGTCCTTTGTGCTAAATGTATGGATCTCGATGCAATTTCCCCCTTTTTAGGTCCTTGATGTAAAATGTAGTCCCACCATCCATGTAAAATTCTAACCAAACAGTGTAAGTGGTGAAATTTAAACGAATTTAAGCTTACTTGTCAACGAGTATGAACATTCTTGGATTTCAAGCCGAACGACCAAGGTCAAGGCCATATCAACATCATACTTTATGCTGATGGCTCCATATGATAGAATTTGCATGGCAACATATTTGGCCATATTATGAAAACAATCGAAGAGGAAGTAGTATGAAGAGTTTGGCTCAGATTATCTAATCTCTCGATAAGGAGCCGAACCAGAAATTTTTCTTTTTACGGTCATTTGGGCTAAATGTATGGACCTCCATGTAAATTTCCCTTTTTTGATCTTTGATTTAAAATATGCTCCACCGATCGTGTAAAATGCTAACCTAAAAGTAAGTGGTGAAATTTAAACGAATTTAAGCTTAGCTGTTAACGAGTATGAACTTTCTTGGATTTTAAGCAGAACGACCACAAGGTCAAGGCCATATCTCTACATCAAACTTTATGATCCCATATCCAAGAATTTGAATGGCGACCGATTTGGTCATATTTGTAAAACAAGTGAAGAGGAAGTAGTATGAAACGTATGGCTCGATCAACTGCTCTCTCGACAAGGAGACGAACCCGACTACTACTCCTTCCTACCCAAATTAATTGACTTGCATTTATCAGATTCAAATGCATCTAGCATTATAACATGTTTATATACATCCGAATCTAGACAAATTCGAGTCAAGTAATTTGAGGGAGTACAATAGAGTAGCAATTGAATCTAGCACTATAACGTATGGCTCGATCCAAGTTTCAAAATTTTCACTTCCTTCACAAACACCGGGGGGAAGGATATTCAATAGATCGTCATTCGCAGTACTACTAGTACTACACGATACAATGAGTAGTAACAAAACAAACTTTTTTTGACGATAGTACCAAAACAAAGGACGTCCCAAAAGAAACTTCATTCAACCATCAAGGGGTTGTTTGGTTTAGTGGCTATCCAGTGGATAACACGGGATATCCACTTTTCTGGTTATCTAGTGTTTGGTTTAGAGGGAGGAGGGGATATGGATAACCACTTTTGGCTCAAAATGGTGGTTGAGCATATCCCACAAAAAGAGCTGGATTAGCTCAACCACTTTTGGGTAGCTTGTCCGAAGCATTCTCTTGTTCGTTCACCCTTCCTCTCGAGAGAAAATAACCATCTTTTCTTGCCTATGGGCTCGACAAGAGGGTGGCCAAAGCGTAGGCCGTCGGGCAGAGCGGGTGTTTGAATACGCATGCGGGCGTAGGCCGCCGAGCAGAGTGGGCAGGCAGAAGGGGCGCAGGTAGGTAGGTTGACACGGGGTCAAAGGAAAAAGGGTGGCGAGCTGCCAGCGGTCGTGGCCGCTGCTAGGGAAGTGGTGAGGCGGATGAAGAAGACAAGGTGAAAGAGGAAAATGAAAAAAAAAGTTGGGCCAATAGATTTTGACTGGCTATCCCTAACCACTTTTTATCCCACTTTACCAAACAAAAAAGACTACCCCTAACCAGGTTGTTCGGGATACCCTCATCCCTAAATGACATCCTCTAAACCAAACAGCCCCTAACATAACAACACGAGTTTACATATAAAGGACTCGCTGAACTAGTGCAGGTCCGGCGCCTCCTAGCACTAGTCCGCGCCGCCCCAGCGGCAGCTCGTGACATCGGCACCAACGCTAGCTCCAGGGACACAGCTGGCTCCTGACTCATCGGCACCTCCGGATAACGCGGCGGCACCTCTTGAGCGATTGGCGACACCTTCTAAGCCATCAGCGGCACCTCCGGATAAGGCGGCAGTACCTCCTGAGCTATCAGTGGCTCCAGGAGGACACTGTGGATGAAGTTGCTATTGCTGGGGAACTGGTCCCAGTAGTTGGTGAAAATGTTGGCGCCGGTGAACACCATCATCTCGCAGCCGCAGTGGAAGGCCTGGCCATAGAGGAGACGGACATCCCTGAAGTTGTCGAACTTGACCTTCAACGTCCCGTCCGGATTGTCGTGGAGGCGATACATATGGTACTTGCGGCGACCATACCCAGCGTCGAGGAAGGCGCACGCCAGCTGCCACTTTGTTCTCCGTGGGGGAAGGCCCAAATGTGTAGGGAATTGTCCTCCTGTGTGGCGATGTCGGGGTCTTTGCACTCCGGTACGGCGGGCGGAAGCCGGAAGGTGTCCATGGATGACAGATGAGGATAGAGATGGTTGCTGGAAGCGGGGGATTAGATATGGATTGGTGGTGCGGGGAAGGGGAGAGGATAAATACTACTAGTAGGAAGGAGATGCTCCGATATTAATGTGGCAGATTACCGAAGCTTGTGGACAATCAATGTCGCTGATGAAGCCGATGCGTGTGGAAAATATCGATGACGATGACTAGGGTAAGCGATTGGACAGAACGCTGACTCTGCTTCCCGCACTCGATGACCCAGTCATAATTTTGTGGTGCGTCCAAGGCGACCGTGACCTTCCCCATTCGTGGGCCCTACGTAGATGATTGAGTTGATGGGTGAAACAAATTGATAAAGTGAGCTCTTTCCTACTCCCTCCGGTCCGAGATTTTCTATATCTATAAATATCTATACCACTATATAGTACAATAGTTCTAGAACCTTCCCAACATTGAGTAATCTAAGCTGTTGATCTGCTATGTCCACTCTTGCATCTATGCCTAGCACTTGTTCAGTTGGGAAGCATCACAGCAGTCACGTCTTCCTTCCCATGTATGATTCCGTGCAATGGAGTACAACCGTGCAGGCGCAATAGTGTAGAGAAGGTTGGGGCCCGTGGTGGTCCATGCCAACTTTCCTTCTATTTACCTCGTGCTTCTGCCCAAAAATGAGCTCTAGCTGGATGTTTTCTTTCTCTTCCATATTAGGCTGCTCTTCATAGTGCTAAATAACTTAGGCTAGTAAAACTTTCACATGTTACTACGGTACCTTCAAAGTGTACTGGGTGAAAACAAATATACACCGTTACTTTTTATAGATGTGGCTCTTTCATATTTTTTTGAGCTTTACCTATTAGAGAGCATAATTTTATATAGTGATGATATGTCATACTTTATTATTATGTGGGTCTCACATGCAAACTTACCAATAAAAGGGTGGTGCACAAATACAAAGAGGCCTCTAATCTTGTCCAACTAAACCAGGAATTTGTAAATAATAAGGCCTCAAAATATACAAAAAGGACCCTAGTACAGAAAGGAAAGGCGCAATCAGGTAGAGCTTCATTGATTATCAGCTGTGGTATACTAAAAGAAGGGCACGGCTCAAGGACGGATCAGAGAGTCCTCATTTCCCCACCCAAATTGCAATGCTTGGGACGGTCACTCTGAAGATGGAAGCCACCGTTCTCAACTATTCCTCCTGCTCCCAGCCCCTCAAGCCCCGGTGGGTCTAGAAGGTCTCTCCATTTCTCCCTCATAATCCATTGATTTTTCTTTTGTTGGTTCGTCCGTGCAACTATTTTATTTTTCAAACTTCCGTTTCTACAGTGCATGGATATTCATCTAGTCTGACACTGCTGCTTCCGCAAGATCACCTCCTGCCAGAAGTCCAAGCACCCTAGCGGCGGATTCACCCACGAGCCCGCCATGGACGCCGTCCTATCAGCGGCTAGGGTCGAGTGCGCCCACAAAGGCTGTAGTAGTTTGCTTCCCTACTACGTACTCCACGAGCACGAAATCATGTGCCAGTACGCTCCATGCACTTGCATGGGGACCGGCTACGACTTCGTCACCCCGCCGCAGCGCTCATCGTCCACCTCGAAGCGGTCCACTCGATCCAAGTGCACAAGATCCAGTATTCCACCACCAAAGCTTTCCAGGAGTTGGTGCCGCTACCGGGCGAGCCGTCTCGCCGGCTCATCGTCGTTGGGGAGCAGGACGACGTCGTGTTCGTTCTGACGATTGGCTCGGTAAGCACGGCTCCCGTCATGTCTTTGGTCTGTGTTAGGGCCGCGATGGGCGACTTGCCGGTGTACAGGGTAAGGATGTGGGCGGAATGCCCGCCGCTATTCTCCTGGACGGACGGTAGGAGGAGGACCGGTAGCGTGATGATTGATACGTCCAAAACGTATCTACTTTCTTGAATACTTTTGCCATTATTTCTCCTCTAAACTTGTGTGATTTGGATACAACTAACACGAACTAACACTGTTTTCAGCAAAATTACCTTGGTGTTTATTTTTTGTGCAGAAAATCAACTATCAGGAAAAATCTCGGAAAATATGCCAAAAATCCTATTTCACCAAAAGATTCATGGAGCCAGAAGACGAGATGGAGGAGGGCCACGAGGGGCCCACACCACCTGGCCGCGCAGGCCAGCCCAGGCCACTCCTAGGGGTGGTGTGGCCGCCTCGGTCACCCCCTCGGCCTCCTTCTTCGCCTATAAGATGCCCACTGACCTAAAAACCCGGGGGGTTTCGATGTTTTTCCAGAAAGAGTTCCGCTACACCGCCACCACCAGATTCCGCAAATCAGAACCAGAAACTCCGTTCTGGCACCCTGCCGGGACGGAGAATTGGAGGAGATCATTGCCATCAGCGTCACCATTGCTTCTCCATCAACCATCCATGATTCCCCCATCCATGAGTGAGTAATCCCCCGATGTAGGCTATGGGGATGGTAGGAATTGGATGAGATCGTTCATGTAATGGCATCAGATTGTTAGGTCATGGTGCCTAGTATCTATTATTAGTGATTTTTGACTTTGTTGCAACTTGTTATGCTTAATGCTTGTCACTAGGGCCCGAGTGCCATGATTTTAGATCTGAACATGTTATTGATTCATGATGATAGTATTGTTTGTGATCTTACCTACAAGTTGTATACACATATTGTTTTCTGGAACCAAAGGCCCCGAAGTGACAATAATCGGGATAACCGGAGTGGATGGCTTTGATATGAGGATCACATGTGTTCATGGAGTGTTAATGCTTTGCTCCGGTGCTCTATTAAAAGGAGCACCTTAATTGCCAGTAGTTCCCTTGAGGCTCCGCTGCAAACGGGCTGGCAGGACAAAAGATGTTGTGCAAGTTCTCATTACGAGCATGTATGACTATATATGGAACACATGCCTATGATTACTTAGTACTTGTATGCTTTATCTTATTTATCTGCAAATGCCCTATGTCTTGATTGCCATATGAATTGTCTTGTCCATGCAACTCCCGTCGATCCATCCCTATGCCTACCGTGCTTTAATCCTACTGTTTACTGCAATTATTACTACTATCTTTACTTTTACTATTGCTATTACTTTGCTATTTCTATTACAAAGCTGTTGCTACTGATAAACTGCTATGAGCAAGATTGTTTCCAAGTGCAGCTGAATTTACAACTCAGTTGTTAAGGCTTATAAATATTCTTTGGCTTCCCTTGTGTCGAATCAATAAATTGGGTTTCACTTCCCTCGAAAATACTGCGATACATCCCCTATACTTGTGGGTCATCAAGACTATTTTCTGGCGCTGTTGCCAGGGAGCATAGCTCTATTTATCAATTTCACTTGGAATCACTATTGTTTGCTGCCCTCCATTCATCATGGGTAAGTCTAGTGATGGAAAGGTTCCTATATTACCATCCACTACAAGGAGAGGTACAGTTCTAAACACCTATGTTTCTCTTGATTCACCATCTGTGACGAGTAAGCTCCTTACACCACCACATACACATGCTACACATACTGCTACTACTGATGAATCTAAAACTTATGATACTTATGATGCTGCTTCTACTGTGCTTGATAAGAGTGGTTCATTAGGTCCTTTCCTAGATGCTACGATTGCTAGAACTATAGCTGGAAATACTGAAACTCCTAATGAAGATACTACTACACCTGTCAGTTCACCTGAGTCTATAGAGAGCTATGATATTGAAGACGGATATATAGAAATGAATGATGAATTTATTAAAGAATGTCAAAATACTCATGGTAAAAGTGTTATTAAGAGTCTCCTTGTGAGGCGTACTATAAAACCCAAACTGTCCCCTGACGATAAGTTTGCTACATCTCCCATAAACATTAAAGATAAGGATTACAATTTCTCTCTTGATTTATCTTACATAACTATTGTTGAGAAAGAACCTTTTTGTGGGACTAAGAATGAAAGTGCTGTGGCACATATGACTGAGCTTTCTACCATGAGTGTCTTGTTTTCTGATGATATTAAGATGCGCACCTACTTTGTTGCTAAAATTTTCCATTTTTAATTGAAAGGAGAAGATAAGGCTTGGTTTAATAATTTACCTCCTGGATCTATTGATAGCCCTGATTGCTTGATTAGTACCTTCCTCTAGAAATATTTCCCTCCTACTGCGAGACATGCCATTTTGCAGGAACTTTTTGATTTTAAACCGGAAGAAAAAGAGATATTGCCTGAATCATGGGTAAGGTTTTGTGCTTTGATTCATGCATAGGCTAGATGTCCATTACGTAAAAATGAGCTTCTTGATATATATTATAATGGACTAACTAAAGAATCTAGGACATACCTGGATAGTTGTGCTGATTGTGTTTTTAGGAATAGAACTCCCAAGGAAGCCGAGGAATTAAATGCTAAAATAAGCAAGAATTATGATGACTGGACTCCACCTGAGCCAACTACACATGAGGCAACTACACCTGAGTTAACTGTGCCTGAGACAACACCAACACCAAAGAAGACAAGAGTGATTGAACTAAATGATGAAGTGATGAAGGAAGTTAAGAAATGTCTTAAGGAGAAGGGTATTAAATATGAAGATGTGAAGAATTTACCTCCTATTGAAGAATTATGTAAGCCAATCTCCCACTCATCCACTATTGAGGTACACTCTCTCCAACATTTTGATGAAATTGATATTCCTTACTCTAAAACCTCCTAATCAATGCTTGGAAGAATTTGATGTTTTTATTGTTAAGCAAGATACTTTTAATAAAAGTGTGCAAAATCATCTAATGGAAAATTCTAGAGCTATTATTGAGTTAAGGGATATTGTAGAAAGAACTTCTAATGATGTTAAACTGCTTGTTAAACATTTCCAAATGGTTCAAACTCAAATTGACTAGCTTATTAAAGTACAAAAAGATTTGCTAGTTAATGCTTCTAAAGAAAAACATGCTTATGAAATTAGAACTAGAAGTGGTGCTGCCACCCAGGATCCTCTATATCCAGAGGGGCATCCTAAAAGAATTGAGCAGGACTCTCAACAAACTGAAAATAGTGGTACTTCTCCTAAGTAAAGGAAAAAGAAACATAAAACGTTTGTAGAATCTTCTAAACCTGCTAAAGATCCTAATAGTATATTTGTCTCTGATGCTGAAACTAAAAGTGGTAATGAGGAAAATGATGCTCTTGATAAAGAAAAAGTTGAAGAAGAACCGGAAAGACACACGAAGAATACTAAATACACTAAGGAAGATTTTGTTGCTAAGAAACATGGTAGTGAAAGAGAGCCTTGGGTCCAAAAACCTATTCCTTTTCCTGATAAGAAACACAAGTCAAAGGAAGATGAACACTATAACAAGTTTTGTGAGTGGATGAAACCTTTATTTTTGCAAATCCCTTTGACTGATGATATTAAATTACCACCTTATTCAAAGTATATGAAGGATATTGTCTCTAATAAAAGGAAGATCCCCAATGAGGAAATTTCTACTTTGCTTGCTAATTATTCCTTTAATGGTAAAGTTCCAAAGAAGGTTGGAGACCCAGGGATTCCAACTATTCCATGTTCGATTAAAAATCGCTATGTTAGAACTGCTTTGTGTGAATTAGGAGCAGGAGTTAGTGTTATGCCCTTTTCTCTATACAAGAGACTTCAACTAGAAAAACTAATACCAAATGATATATATCTTTGCAAATGGCTGATATATCTACTACTATTCCTATTGGTATTTGTGAGGATGTACCTGTTCAAGTGGCTCATAATTGCTTGATATTAACTGACTTTGTTGTGCTTTAAATGTGTAACATCCCAAAACTTTAATCCAAGTGATCAAGATCAAATCTACCCAATTTAGGGTTAACAAAAACTTTTCTATTTAAAAATCTCTAAGCATTCATATGTGTGTGCATTTAAAATAGGAGTTGCTTGAAATGCCATGATTGAGTGATCTATTGGTTGTAAAATGACTCTAAGGTGAATTACACATCATGTATATCATCCCCAAGAAACTCCCAAAGAAAAAGAAATCAAAAAGAATTAAATAAGGCAAATGGTCACTTTTGCCATTTTAATCACCTAGCCCAGTTTGGCTATTCCTAGCACTCAAATCCTAACAGAGACAATTATGGATCTTTGCACCCCTTACTAGTACAAGTAGTGATGTGCCAAGGCCCACTTTGTGATCTCCCAAAAACATTCAAACTCTAAATTTAAATGACATTTGAAAATTGAATCTAGTTCATATGTCTAGATACCACTTTTTCAAAAACCACTCAATTGAACTCCATTTCCAAATCCTAAGCAAACCTAGATGCTTAAGCATAAGATGAATCACTCCACCAAAAATCTTTCAGAAATTCAAAACTTTCTCTCATGCGGCCATTTGATCGAACACCTTGTTAGCAGAATCATTATGGCCTAACTAACACAGTTTTGGAGCAAATCTTGTCGAGCCATTTGATGCACATTAATCACGTTGGTCTCCCCCAGGCCCAACCAGACCAAAACCACCCCATGCCCTAGCCCCTGGCGCCAGTGCACCGCCACCCCGAGGCCATGCTCGCCGGCAAACGGGCACAAGCCGCAGCCGACCACAAGCCCCTCTCCACCTCTCCAGGGAGTGAGGCGTGACCTCACCGCCGCCCACGGTCCACCCCACGGCCCCTGCTAGCCACTGGACCACCTCAGAGTCGCGCCGTCCTTTCTCTCTGCGTGGAGCCAGAGCACACCAGAGCGCGATCGCCGCCAGCACGCCATAGACCACACCTCGACACCAAATCACGCATGCTGCTCCGCCTCGACCCCCTCACCCCGCCAGACACGATCGTGCACCACCGCTCGACCAACAGTCGCCGAGAGCCGCGTCGAGCACCGCCTCTGTCTCCCAGAGCACGAGAAGCCCCCCGACCATTTTCCACCGTCCCTAGCGTCGCTATTATGCCATAGAGGACCGCTAGCAGACCGCCCACCGTCCGCCTACCTCGCCCACGCCGGTAGCCCCCTATATCACTGTCACCGACGAGCTCCGTCCACACCCGTCGGTCCCCTCGTCGAGCCTATAAAAGGAAGCCTCCCTAGCACCATTTCTTCACACCATCTCACTCCCCTCTCTCCACTGACCGTTTCCCCTCTCTCGCCGGAGCCGCTCGAGCAGCCCATCACCGGAGGTAGCCGCTGCAGAGGAGGAGCAGTCCCCGTTGATTTCGTCCACCTCAGCCCCTCGCGCGACCTCGCCAGAGTCCGCCGTCGCCGTCTAGTTCGTTTGCCCGCTTCGCCGCACTAGCTGGAGCCCTGGTACGTCCTAGCAGACACCCACTGACCGTGCTAGGGTTAAGTCTCGCCGGCGACGAGTCCGTCATCGACGACGACCGTGGACCGTTAGATCGTATTCTAATCGTAGCGCCCAGATCGCCCCGTACCTTTTCGGGTTTTAAGAGCCGCTGACATGCGGGACCAGCCTGTTAGTCGCTCTCTGCACCGCGGAGCGCCACTGGGCCGGCCCATTTAGTTTCCCGCGTGACCCAGTTAATTCAAATATAGGTTTTTCTATTTTAGACTTAAATCAATTATGTCCCTTAGTTCAAAAATCCATTCAGAGAGTTTTACAAATCCAAATTGAGTGATTCCAATTTTGTTGGAAAGCTACTGAAAATATCTATCCAAGACCGTTGGATTTAAATCATATAGAGTTCGAGATCTCTCCTAGTAAAAATAACAAGACAGAAGCATTTACACATTCAAACATTTTTATAAAATCAACCATAATAGATTTTGAGTTGATTCCAACTCTCAAAAATCACATTTAACCATACCTATCTTAATATGTAATAATATTAAGGTTTGCATGTAGTGACTTTGGACTAGTACCAAAATAATGCTATATAGGCATTTCTAGTCACTTTAAATCATTAATTATTAAACTTGAACTTATTAAAATGTGATACAACATTTAAATCATATTCCCATATGTTAGAATATGTGGTGATGACATGTGTACACATGATCCCATATTTTAATTGGAGAATATTAAATCTTAGTTAATTTCAATGAGTAGAAATTACTTTTCTCAAATAAAAAGAATGAAGCTAATTCATTAAACCTTGTGATGCTTGTGATGATAATAGATCATCAAATGTGTGCCTTAGTGTGCTAAGTAGCCTAGTTAAGTATTGTTTGGTGATTGTGTATTCCGTATGTATTTATAGACGATAGTACCGACCAAGTCTACGAGGAGGAGGAGTTGTACCAAGAAGAGGAGGAAGAGAATTTCAACCGCTGCACCAACCAAGGCAAGCTAGCAATATACAAGTTAACCATGCAAGTGATTACTTGCAAGCCCTCATTTAACAATGCAAGATCACCCTTGCAAGCTATTGTTAGCAAGTTAGAATTAAGCTAGATAACCTAAGCAAATGCATTAGGCATGCTTTGGTTATACCATTTTTGACTTATACCTACTCCAAGTTCTATTTACAAGCTTTACTTCCGTTACTTTACCAAAGTCCTTTACTTGTTTAAAGGTAGCATAAAGAGTATAAAACTTGACCTATCTAGTATGCTTAGATGTCATTCTATGGCATGAGATTGAGATTAGCATTCCACCTTAGTGAACACTCTTAACTTAGTAGTTGGACTAAACCAAAACTTGATTCACTTTAGATGGGAATACTTGGTGAAAATGAATTGTGAAAACCTTGGAATGATGAGTCATTCTATTGAGATGTTTTGACATGTGTTGAGAAACACAAATGGTTTATGATGATGAAAATGTTGAGGCATGAGCCTTATCCCTTTTACAAAACTGATGGTTGGGTTCGGATGCGATACCATTCCAATTTTACCGTACAAATACAATACCTGAATTGGGTAAGACTTAGCCGGAAGTTTATATGCATTAGTATTAGTTCCCTCGCGGGAGAGGTTTGAGCTGAGGCTACCTCTCAATGTTGTCCACCTATGCAGTGCCCAAGATGACAAATGGTCATGGTTGGGAGGCCATGCTCATAGGAGAGGTGCTTATACTAGAGTGTGTAAAGGAAAGGTTATGTTTGATTATCTGCATACTAAGTATGATGATTCAGGGTTATCCCTGACAGATGTATCGAATCTTGTGGTGAAAGTGTACCACCTCTGCAGAGTGTCAAACTATTCGAATAGCCACGTCCGTAGTTATGGACAGTTGGAGTGGCTATACTGTTCCGTTGTCAGATGTTTTCAAAATAACTTATGAAATGAATTGTGGCATGCCTTGACCACAATAGAGTTGTGACTATGATAACTAAGTTCCCACTTAGGTGTTTTCAAACTTTATTTTATCTTTCTTTGTTTCTAAACTCAGCTTAGGTTTCAAACTTAACTTTACAAATAAACTTAGAGTTAGCATTCCTACTAGAACTATCTTACTTGTTAGTGGTAGTTTGCGAGTACTTAAAGAGTACTCATGGCTTTTGTCCCTAGCTATTCCCGTGGCCAGACTGTGAGGAGGACTACCCTGAAGGAGGACAGCAGGATGGTTACGACAACTAGGATCATCTCCCATCGCCAGCATTGCATGTGACTCTGAAGATGAACCCCACCGCTACGCTCTTTATTCCGCTACTTGATTATACTAAGACTGGATCATGAGATCCTTTATTTGTGTAAGACCTTATTATGGTTTGTAATGGAAGATGTACTATGATATCCATTCTGTTATGTCTCACAAAAATGGTAATCCTAGGATTGCGATGTATGGCATAACAGGCATCTGGGATTAAAAATCCGAGAGTTGACAAGTTGGTATCAGAGCCATCAAGACCATAGGAGACCCTAGTTAGAATGGACGTCCGAACAAAAACTTAGTTCAAAAACCAAAGTGAGTATTTATGAAAACTATTTCCTCTCTTACCGTTGGGAATCTTTCTCTCAAAAAAAATTCATGTTCCTCCAAAATTCTTACATTACTACATAAAACATTGACACACTTGATCACTTCACTAACTTTCTCTTCCTAAATTCTTATAGATGGAAGCTCAATACAGCAAGTTCTACCAGTTGGGCAACGGAGGCCAACTGATCTTCGAGAGGGATTTGGATGCACTGTCTGAGTTCTTGGAGCGTCCTCATCCGGCGTTTCTTGGAGCTCAACTCCCGGGTCCACCGGGAGGAGATTTACAATGGCTAGTGACTGTTGATCTTCGAGGCAAGATAGAAGCACCAGTATCTGGGAGGATTCAGTTCTCCATGAGTGAGAACAACTGGCTAGATGGATTAGCCAGGGCAATGCATGAAGCTCTCGCACGTCTATGTGCCCTCAGTGTCAACCTAATCCAAGGAACCCGCTTTGTTCACTATGAAAGGCGTGATTCCATGGGAATGCAGCTAGAGATGCCAAGTCACCCAATATTGAAGCGTCAAGTGGAGAACCTCGACTACCTACTATACGACAGACAGACGGAGTTGGACAATGCTAGAAAGGTCGCCAACAACAACCTCGCCATTGCCGTCCAGAAGGCCCAGACTTTCTCACTGCTCGTCTAGGATCGTTAGTCTCCTTGCTGTCAGCATGCCAAGAAGGATCGCACCATCGACCGTCTTCACACGAAGGTGACCAACCTTGAGAAGACCATCAAGGAGCAAGAAGCGCAGCTTGCCGTGAAGGAAGAAGAAGAGGAAGGTGAAGATATCCACGGGGACATTGACTCCTACCTCAGCAATGATGATGACTTTCTGGAGGAAGATGCCATGGACTATCGTAGGAGTGAGAAGTATCGGTCCCATCGTATCTTAGCTTACAGAATGGTTCTTAAAACCATCTATTTTCCCTTGATGTTGTGGTGTGTGTGTGTTTGTACCGTGTGCTTTGCTTGAATGAATGAAAGGAAGTTAGTTGCAAAACCTGAGTCAAAGTCAAAGTTTTAGCTTTGAAATCAAAACCATGAACCTTAGAACTTTCCCTCTTACCCCTTTATCTACCTCAATCTTCAGATGACTCGTGGAAACCAAGGAGGGAGCAGCTCATCACAAGACCCAATGCTGTAGATCGTGAAGCAAGCAGGGCAGAGCGCCAAGCTAATCTAGCAACACTGCAGCAAATTGCCCAGATGGCTCACAACAACCAGAACCATGGAAATCAGGATCATCATGGATCCAATTTAAAAAAACTTCTAGAATACAAATCCCCCAATCTTTAGTACTTCAGAGAACCCACTGGATGCTGATGACCGGTTGCAGACAATGGAGAACAACTTAGAAGTAGCAGGAGTGGATGCCAACGAGAAAGTTCTTTTTTCCACCCACTATTTGGCAGGAGATGTAAGAGCATGGTGGAACAACATCTGCACAATGAACCTTGGTCAAGTGATGACATGGGAAGCCTTCAAAATCAAGTTCAGTCGCACCCACGTGCCGTAGGGTCTAGTCACCAGAATGAGGGAGGAATTCAGAGAGTTAAAGCAAGGCAGAATGACTATACTGGAGTACCGTGAGAGATTCTTGTCCTTATCCAGGTATGGGACCTGATGAGATCAACACGGAGGCCAAGAAAAAGGAGAGATTCTTGAACAGACTGCATGATGAGATGCAGACTGTTCTCGTCAACATCCGTTTCCAGGATCTCGAAGAGCTAGTCGACTCTGCCATTCAGATGGAAGGGAAGATTAATCAAGCAAACGACAACCGCAAACGTCGTATGATGCACCAATCTGGATCCAACAGTCACCAGAAGTACCGTCCCAACCCTTCAGCGGGATATGCACCGAGGAACAACCGACCCCTAATGTCTCGCCCAAGCTACCCCAATCGTAGCGAAGGAAATGTGAAGTCCGGAGGAAACAACAATCACTCTGGCAACACCAACAATTTCAACCATGCACCTCCCAAGAGCAACAACAACAACAACACCGCACCCAGAACTGGAAGCATTGTTGTGCCCGTGGTAGCGAAAGACAAGTCTCAGATCACTTGTTTCGAGTGTGGAGCAAAAGGTCACTATTCCAATGAGTTCCCCAAGAAGATTACCGCCACTGCCAATGTGAATGCCCCAGCTCAACAGCAGCATCGTGTTCAACCAGGAAGAAGATTCACCCCAGGGAACCCTCACAACCGCAACAGCCGTCTCTTCCACATGAACGCCGAAGAAGCCCAAGAACCGCCAGATGTCGTGCTGGGTATGTTTTCTGTCAACTCAGTTTTAGCAAGAGTGTTGTTTGATTCTGGAGCATCACACTCATTTGTCACCGAAAAATTTGCATGCACTAGTAAGATTCACCCAACCAACCTGAAGCATGTTATGATAGTTCAAATCCCTGGTTCAACTACAAAAGCTAGAAAAATTTGCAAAGCTGTGCCTATCAGAATACATGGGATAGATTTTTATGCCAATCTAATAGTACTTGGAACCAAAGATTTGGAAGTAGTACTAGGAATGGATTGGATGTCAAAGCATAAAGGATCAATTGACTGTGCCAAGAAATCCATCACCATGACCAGTAGCTCTGGAGTCTTAGTAGAACATATATCTGAAACCTTCCGTCAATTCAAGTGCAACAAGAGTCTATCCCTACCCACCATTGACCAAGTCAGAGTAGTGTGTTAATACCCCGACATATTCCCAGATGAATTGCCCGGTATGCCCCGGATAGGGATATGGAGTTCATTATTGAACTAATCCCCAGAACTGTACCCATAGCCCAGAGGTCCTATAGTATGAACCCCATAGAGTTAGTCGAATTGAAGAAGCAGTTGGATGCTATGCTGGCAATAGGCTTGATTCAACCAAGTGCATCGCCATGGAGATCGCCAGTGTTATTCGTCGACAAGAAAGATGGAGGCAACCGTTTGTGCACAGATTATAGGAAGCTGAATGACGTCACAATCAAGAACAAGTACCCTTTGCCAAAGATAGAGGATCTATTTGATCAGTTGACTGGAGCAAATGTGTTCTCTAAGATCAATCTTAGGACGGGTTATCACCAACTTAAGATTCGTGCAACAGATATTCCGAAGACCGCCTTTACTACTCGTTATGGTTTATACGAGTATACGGTCATGTCTTTTGGATTAACCAATGCCCCTGCTTACTTCATGAACCTCATAAATAAGATCTTTATGAATTTTCTGGATAAGTTTGTCGTTGTGTTTATCGACGATGTCCTTATCTACTCCAAGTTAGAAGAAGAGCATAAGCAATATCAGAGAATCATCCTTGAAACCCTTAGAAAGCATCGGTTGTATGCCAAGTTCAGCAAATGTGAGTTTTGGCTGAAATAAGTAGGATTCCTAGGACATATTTTGTCTGCTGGAGGAGTCGCTGTTGATCCCGCTGATGGCTCAATGCACGGTGCCCAGAAAAATGCTTGATGGCGGGGTTGATGTAGAGCTCGTTGGGAACCCCAAGAGGAAGGTATGATGAGCATAGCAGCAAGTTTCCCTTAGTTATGAAACCAAGGTTTAATCGAACCAGTAGGAGCAAGGAAACACCCCAAAGGTGTTACTAGCTGAGCTTTGGTAGGGTGCACTACCGGTGCTAGTAGCAACGTGGAGACCTGCACAACACAACCACAGAACTTTCTCCCCAACTTGCGATGAGGTTGTCAATCTCATCGTGTTTTGCAGAAAACAAAGGATTAAACGTATCGAAGGGAAAGAAGTAAAAGTTTGCAGAAAGTAAACACAAAGCAGTAAAAGTTTATACATTGTATGTAAAAGACAAGGACCGGGATCCATAGTCCACTAGAGGTGGCTCTCCTTAAGATAGATAACATGCTGGGTGACCAAATTACAGCGGGGCAATTGACAAACACCGAGAAAGCAATACATGCATATACTAATCATCTTGACTCCTTTGAGACTTGATTGGGCATTACAACATAATACATAGACCGCCATCCAACTATATCTATGACTAATAATCCACCTTCAGGTTATCATCCGAACCCCCTCCAGTATTAAGTTGCAAGCAGCAGATTATTGCTTTACGAACTGCGTGTAAAGTAAACAATATGATTGTTCTATGAACAAAGGATTGTTGTTTTCTCCCTAGTAGCAACAGCACATCTAGTACCTTAGCGATTTCTGTCACTTTCCCAGATTACCAGAGGCATGAACCCACTATCGAGCTTAAATACTAACTCTTGGAGTTGCTAGCATCTACTTGGCCAAGATAGCTACTAACAACGGAAAGCATGCAAGATCACAAATAACAAATACATGATAGAATTAATAATCAATCTGAAATAGCATCTCAATATCCATTGGATCCCCGCAAACACAACATGCAGAATTACAAATAGATGATCTTGATCATGAATGGAGCTCACATGATCTAAACATGAAAGCACAAAGGAGGAGAACCAGCCATCTAGCCTTCTACATGGATCCATATTCCAAGGATGAACTACTCACGCATCACACCGGAGGCTTGCATGGTGATGAAGAAGGCCTCCAGGGTGAATTCCCCTCTCTGGCAGGGTGCCTGGAAGAGCTTCAGATCCCTCCCGATCTAGGGATGGAGATGACGGTGGCTACAAACTCTTTCGTGGATTTTTGATCGGGCACTTAGGGTTTTCGTCCCGAGGGCAATATATAGGCGGAAGGAGAGGCCGAGGGGGTGCTGGGAGCCACCACACCACCCCCTAGCGCGGGCCCAGCCTGGCCGTTCGGCCAGGTGGTGTGGCCGGCCCCTGGCCCTTCCCCGTCTCGTATTCTGGCACTTGATCCCTTCCGGAAAAATAGGCGCTTTGGCTTTTGTCCCGTCCAATTTCGAGAATATTCATTTTCCGACTTTCCTGGAACCAAAAATAGCAGAAAATAGGCAGCTAGCACTGTGGCTCTTGTTAATAGGTTAGTCCAAGAAATCATATGAAAAGTACTCCAAAGTTGGAACAAAACACAAGATAGTGGATAAACCAAGCATGGAACATAGAAAATTATAGATACATTTGCAATGTGTCAACCTCCCCAAACTTAACTCCTGCTCGTCCTCGAGTAGGTAAGTGATAAAAAGAAAGAATAATTTTTGAGGTGACATGCACCATCAAAGACTTGATCAAAGTATTTGCAAAACATTCAAAGCTGGGATCATAGTACTTCAATCATAACATGAAAGACAAAGTTCTAGCAATAAGCAAAGAAACTATGATGCAACATGAAAAGGCACAAACAAAAGATTCATGAATAACATGCTTTGCAAGACGTTTGTTTGTTTCACATAAAGAAAACATAGCATAATAGTAATCAGCTTGTCCCTCAATAGTAGTAAATATAAATGAATAGGACACCTTCAAAGTTCATAAGAGTGACTAGATACAATAGTTTAAACAAGCAATAACAAGTTATGCATCAATCAACTAGTCTTGGGACAATGCACATAGAACTAAGAGTGGCCACTATGCTCTCAAAGTAGGTGCATAAAGATAGAAGGTGGAGACTCAATATAATGGTGGAAGAAAGGCCTTTTGAAAAAGGAAGTAGGTATTCAAGTCTCATAAAGAGCTTCCAAAAATTATGGTACTTGTAGCTTTCAGCTCTCATTGCCCCTATCATAAGCATCTTGAAGGTGATTAAGGTTAAAGTGACACAACTAAGAGGATATTCTTGACAAGTTATAAACTGAAATCTCATGCCCCTTACTTACGAAGACCGATCCTCATGCTACTCAACTTCAGTCACGAGTAAGCTCTTGTCTTTGTAAGTATATGTGTATGATTAAGAACCGCCAACGGGGTACCCCTTGCACATGATACGGGAGATTTCCCATAATCAAAATGATAAGGCAAGCAGACAATGAGCATCTCAGCGATCTTTTTATTTTCTATTTGCATAGGTTTTTATTGAGGATGCTTCATAGAGTGCCCATTATGGTGATGCTGCAAGTTTCCACCATGATTAAGCCTGGCTTAGGCTAGCGGCCCAGGCGTTTCTCTAACACACATACAAACTCCATGATCTTACAAGTTCCACTTTTATTTCACACCGCCGGGATCCGTAAGCAAAAGAACATGATATCAACGGGGTACAAAGTACAAGTGCAATGTTGAAAGTGTTCCCCATGGCACATGGTTCTGCTAATTTCAACTTATAAAGCGCAAGCATATACGCAACAAAGAAGGACCCAACGGTTCAAGTTTATTAGAGGCAAAAAAGTAAATTGTGCCATCAAGTTTGTGAGAGCTTTAATCACTAGTTTTCTCATAACAAGTGGAAGGTAAACAAAAGCATGAATATACTTGGAATAGCATAAGCTATTAGGTAGGTATGGTGGACTCTTTGGAATAACTTGGTTTAGGGAGTTGGATGCATGAGTGTAACTCATACTTTGTTGTGGAGGCTAGCAAAAGACTGGGAGCGACAAACTAAGAGAGCAATAATGGCCATAATCATGCAGAGTGACAAAACATCATTGATCAAAGCATAAAGTGATACTACAAGTTGAAAACTAAAGGATCATAAAGGCTATGGTGACTTGAGATAGTCAAAACATGGTGTGAGCATGTGCCAAGTCAACCCAAATAAAGCATCAAAGGAGAATACCACTATACTATGCTTTAATATGCTAAAACAACGCATGATTTATCCAAGGCACATTAAGCAATCTCAATTGTTTATAACAAGTCATGCTACAGCAAAGAATACTAAGCATAAAGCCAAAACAATATCAAGCATGGCATGATAAAGCATAGGCCACAGTCAAAAACGAGCTCTTTTTACCACATAAGTATGAACTTTCCTACTCTTTTCCAAACAAAACCAAACTATTTGCAAACCAAAGTATGAAAGAGGGGGTCCAACCAATTTATTCAGCAAACTAAGCAAACCAAGCAAACTAAAAACCAAAACGAAAACGAAAAAGAAGACGCTCCAAGGACAACACAACTGTGCATGAAACAATAAAAATGAAGCGTTTGGAAGAAACCTGGAATTTTTATTGATGAAGAAGGGGATACCTTGGGCATCCCCAAGATTTGACGCTTGTACTTCTTAGATATTTCTTGGGGTGACACGCGTGGCATCCCCAAGCTTGAGCTTTAGTCCATCCTTCATCTCATTACTCATTCCTTCCATACACCTGAAAATTTTCCTTCATACAAAACTTCACACAATCTCATTTTAGTGCACTTAAGATAAATAAATCTCAAGGTTCAATTATAACACCAAATAAACTTCAATTAGAACACTAGCTACTGTATAACTTCCCTCAAAAAGCTCAGTTCCCAAAACGAACTCAAGAAGGAACCCACAAGAAGCAAATGCAGAAAATGGCTGAAATCTGTCAAAACAGACCAGCAGGTAAGACGAATTTTTTCGAAGACCTTCTGTTGCTCAAATCAAAAAGTGTTGAACTAAAGAAAGTTAGATAACAACCTGGGGAAAGGCACGAAAAATTACAGCTCAATCCGACATACAGAGCTCTCTCACGAATTTTTACGGTGAAGCACAAAAATCTGTTACGGGACAGCAACTTTCCCAATCATTACTTCTCTCTCATTAGAGGTTACCCTTGGCACGAAAAGCAAATAAAAAGGATAAGGAGCGGTTATTACTGAAGTAATAACTTCCAAGACTCATCTAAAACTTTTGTATTATCTCCCAATAAGTACTTTTCATTTAACGCATTTAAGTTAGGCATAAGAAGCAAAGAAAGAATCAAGTATTCTCAAACGAAGAAGCATTAAAACCAACTTTCTTGCCCTTACCTCTCTTATTTTTATTCTTAACCTTTGGGAAAATGTGATTGTTTGGTGGATAAGAAAGGTGCATGGTCTCCTTTCCCACATCTATTATTGCTCCAAGGAGTTCTAATAGGGACCTTCCAAGTGTAATTTGTCCTTTTCCTGCACATTCAATAACAAGATAATCAGTAGAAATCATTTTCCCAAGGATCTTTGTAAACACTCCTTCAACTATTCCAATAGGAAATAAGGTAGCATTATTAGCAAGAGATATTTCTTTTCCTCCTTCAGTAAGCCCGCAAAGATTCAAAGATTCATAAATATCTTTGGGCATAAGACAAAATTCAGACATGATATCGCAGCGGGCTTGAAAAGTTTCAATATTTATCTCAATCTTTACTGTAGGAGCCACTTTGATGGTTCAGAATTTATTGGAACGTAATTGTGATGCTCCCTAAGCATATTTTAGCAACTTTCTAAGCTAGTAGTGCTAGCCTCAAGAGTGTTCAACCTAGCAAATATTTTTGCGAAAGAAATATCAGTTTGGCTAGGCATGTTGTAAGTGACGATCAATTTCTTTATAGCATTAATAGCATCATCCTCATTACATTGGAGGAAATCTCTTCCCACAATAGCATCAAAAGCATATCTATAGCAAAGAGCAACCCTAAGGTAAAAACTGCTAAGGAACAAGCCTTGAGTCATTTTAGGCTCAGTTTTTTCATGTAGATCAGAGATTCTAGACCAAGCTTCCTTAAAACTTTCCTCAATTCCTTGTTTAAAAGTGAAAATCATTTCCTCGGGTGAAATAGTGATTGGAGCAAGGCTAGACATAGTGGCAACTCAAGATAGGAACTAATTTTTTTGTGTTTTTGAAATAAGAAAGCAAACTAGTAAAACTAATTTTTTTATGTTTTTTGAAGAACAAAACAAGCAAACAAAGCAAAAAGAAACTAAGCAAAACAAAAACAACAAAGTAAAGCGATTGGTTATGAGGGACTCCCCTTGTGAAGATGTCCTTGACTCCCCGGCAACGGCGCCAGAAAAATGCTTGATGGCTCAATGCACGGCGCCCAGAAAAATGCTTGATGGCGGTGTTGATGTAGAACTCATTGGGAACCCCAAGAGGAAGGTATGATGAGCACAGCAGCAAGTTTCCCTCAGTTATGAAACCAAGGTTTAATCGAACCATTAGGAGCAAGGAAACACCCCAAAGGTGTTACTAGCAGAGCTTTGGCAGGACGCACAACCGGTCCTAGTAGCAACATGGAGACATGCACAACACAACCGCAGAACTTTGTCCCCAACTTGCAATGAGGTTGTCAATCTCAGCGTGTTTTGCGGAAAACAAAGGATTAAACGTATCGAATGGAAAGAAGTAAAAGTTTGCAGAAAGTAAACACAAAGCAGTAAAAGTTTATAGATTGTATGTAAAAGACAAGGACCGGGATCCATAGTTCACTAGAGGTGGCTCTCCTTAAGATAGATAACATGCTGGGTGAACAAATTACAGCGGGCCAATTGACAAACACCGAGAAAGCAATACATGCATATACTAATCATCTTGACTCCTTTGAGACTTGATTGGGCATTACAACATAATACATAGACCGCCATCCATCTGCATCTATGACTAATAATCCACCTTCAGGTTATCATCCGAACCCCCTCCAGTATTAAGTTGCAAGCAACAGATTATTGCTTTACGAACTGCGTGTAAAGTAAACAATACGATTGTTCTAAGAACAAAGGATTGTTGTTTTCTCCCTAGTAGCAACAACACATCTAGTACCTTAGAGATTTCTGTCACTTCCCTAGATTACCAGAGGCATGAACCCACTATCGAGCATAAATACTAACTCTTGGAGTTGCTAGTATCTACTTGGCCAAGATAGCTACTAACAACGGAAAGCATGCAAGATCACAAATAACAAAGACATGATAGAATCAATAATCAATCTGAAATAGCATCTCAATATCCATCGGATCCCCGCAAACACAACATGCAGAATTACAAATAGATGATCTTGATCATGAATGGAGTTCACAGGATCTAAACATGAAAGCACAAAGGAGGAGAACCAGCCATCTAGCTACTAAATGGATCCGTAGTCCAAGGATGAACTACTCACGCATCACACCGGAGGCTTGCATGGTGATGAAGAAGGCCTCCAGGGTGAATTCCCCTCTCCGGCAGGGTGCCGGGAAGAGCTTCAGATCCCTCCCGATCTAGGGAGTGAGATGAAGGCGGCTACAGACTCTTTCGTGGATTTTTGATCAGGCACTTAGGGTTTTCGTCCCGAGGGAAATATATAGGCAGAAGGAGAGGCCGAGGGGGTGCCGGCAGCCACCACACCACCCCCTGGCGCGGGCCCAGCCTGGCCGCGTGGCCAGGTGGTGTGGCCGGCCCCTGGCGCTTCTCCGTGTCGTATTCTGGCACTTGATCCCTTCCGGAAAAATAGGCGCTTTGGCTTTTGTCCCGTCCAATTATGAGAATATTCATTTTCTAACTTTCCTGGAACCAAAAACAGCAGAAAACAGGCAGCTGGCACTGTGGCTCTTGTTAATAGGTTAGTCCAAGAAATCATATGAAAAGTACTCCAAAGTTGGAACAAAACACAAGAAAGTGGATAAAACCAAGCATGGAACATCAAAAATTATAGGTACATTTGCAATGTATCACCCGCCAAGATCAAAGAGGTCGAAGAATGGGAATCCCCAACCACTCAAACCCAACTCGGATTAGCGGGATATTACCACAAGTTCGTAGAAGGATTTTCAAGTATCACAAGACCCATGACCCAATTGTTGAAGAAGGACAAGAAGTTTGAATGGACCGACAAATGTGAAGCAAGTTTCCAAGAGGTGAAGAAGTGATTGATTTTAGACCCAATATTGATCATGCCAGATATCAAGAAGCCGTTTGATGTGTATTGTGATGCATCCAAGATTGGTCTCAGATGTGTATTGATGCAATAAGGCAAAGTCATTGCGTATCTGTCTCGACAACTGAAGCAGCATGAGCAGAACTATCCGACCCATGATCTTGAGTTAGCAGCCGTAGTTTTGGCATTGAAGACATGGCATCATTATCTTATGGGTAATCGCTGTGAGATTTATTCAGATCACAAAAGCTTGAAGTATATTTTCACTCAGAAGGAGCTGAATATGAGGCAAAGGAGATGGATAGAGTTAATCAAGGATTATGACCTTGACATTCACTATCACCCGGCAAGGCTAATGTGGTAGCGGATGCTCTTAGCAGATTGCCGTGTAGGCTAAACACCATGATCAAGGAGAAGCAGCCAAGTTTGTATGAGGAGTTGGAGCAGTTTAGAACTGAGCTAGTTAGCAAAGGATTCTTAGCTAGCATTGAACTTCAGCCCACTTTGATTAGCCAAATCAAGGAAGCCCAGAAGGGAAATGAAAGTATCAATGTAATCAAATGTCGTATTGGTACAGGAAAGGTATCTGGATTCACCGAAGACGAAGAAGGAGTTCTGTGGTACAAAGGCCGTATCTGTGTGCCAGCAGATTCGGAGCTGAAGCAAGTTATCATGAAAGAAGCTCATGATACTCTTTATTCTATCCACCCCGGAGGAACAAAGATGTATCAAGATTTGAAAGAGCAATTTTGGTGGCACAAGATGAAGAGAGAAATCGGAAGCTACATCGCCAAGTGTGATATCTATCAAAGAGTCAAGGCGGAACATCAGAGGCCCGCAGGACTATTGCAACTATTGCAGATTCCAGAATGGAAATGGGATTCCGTCGGAATGGACTTTATCACCGGTTTGCCTACTTCTAGTAGGGGAAATGACACAATCTAGGTCATCGTTGATAGATTGTCCAAGGTAGCTCATTTTATACCTGTCAAGACATCCTACCAGAGTGCGAAGCTAGGAGAACTGTACATTGCCAGAATTGTTAGTTTGCATGGAACCCCCAAGACCATAGTATCAGATCGAAGAACCCAATTTACCTCGAGATTTTGGCAGAAAGTCCAGGAAGGATTAGGAACCAAGTTGAATTTCAGCACCACTTATCACCCGCAAACCGATGGACAGACTGAAAGAGTCACCAAATTCTAGAGGATATGTTGAGAGCTTGTGTGCTTGAATATGGATCAAAATGTGAAGATTGTCTGCCTTTTGCAAAATTCTCATACAACAACAGTTATCAAGCCAGTTTTTAAATGGCACCATTTGAGTTCCTATACGGAAGAAAGTGTCGTACCCCTTTGAATTGGTCA
This sequence comes from Avena sativa, assembly GCA_916181665.1. NCBI lineage: Eukaryota > Viridiplantae > Streptophyta > Magnoliopsida > Poales > Poaceae > Avena > Avena sativa. The sequence continues at coordinate 182,707,394 of OV702286.1, forward strand.
CAAGTAGGAGAGAGTCAGATTTTTGGACCCAACATTCTCTGAGAAGCTGAAGAGAAGGTTCACAAAGTCCATGAGCACCTCAAGACTGCCCAATCCAGATAGAAGAGTTATGCTGACAAGAGAAGGAGAGATCCAACTTTCAATGTTGGAGATTTTGTATATCTCAAGGTTTCACCATGGAAGGGAACCCAACATTTTAGTCTAAAAGGAAAGTTAGCCCCCAGATATATCGGACCCTTCAAGATTCTGAACCGCCGAGGAGAAGTATCTTATCAACAAGGATCTGACGTATCATGAAGTGCCCATCTGGAGGAAGCTTAGAGAACCACCTGGACCATGAGTATCTAGTTTCTAAAGATTCAATGGAGCAACCATACCGAAGAAGAAGCCACTTGGGAGCGAGAAGCTTACATTAGAACTGAGTTCCCAGATCTCTTTAGTTCCTAGTTTTCTTTCTTAAATCTCGACACGAGATTTTGTTTGAGGGGGGAAGGTTTGTAACATCCCTAAACTTTAATCCAAGTGATCAAGATCAAATCTACCCAATTTTGGGTTAACAAAAACTTTTCTATTTAAAAATCTTTAAGCATTCATATGTGTGTGCATTTAAAATAGGTGTTGTTTGAAATGCCATGATTGAGTGATCTATTGGTTGTAAAATGACTCTATGGTGAACTACACATCATCTAGATCATCCCCAAGCAAATCCCAAAGAAAAAGAAATAAAAAAGAATTAAATAAGGCAAATGGTCACTTTTGCCATTTTAATCACCTAGCCCACTTTGGCTATTCCTAGCACTCAAATCCTAACAGAGACAATTGCGGACCTTTGCACCCCTTGCTAGTACAAGTAGTGATGTGCCAAGGCCCACTTTGTGATCCCCCAAAAACATTCAAACTCTAAATTTAAATGACATTTCAAAATTGAATCTAGTTCATATGTCTAGATACCACTTTTCCAAAAAACACTCAATTGAACTCCATTTCCAAATACCAAGCAAACCTAGATGCTTAAGCATAAGATGAATCACTCCACCAAAAATCTTTGAAAAATTCAAAAGTTTCTCTCATGCGGCCATTTCATCGAACACCTTGTTAGCAGAATCATTATGGCCTAACTAACACTATTTTGGAGCAAATCTTGTCGAGCCATTTGATGCACATTAATCACCTTGGTCTCCCCCAGGCTCAACCAGACCAAAACCACCCCATGCCCTAGCCCCTGGTGCCAGTGCACCACCACCCCGAGGCCATGCTCGTCGGCCAAACAGGCACAAGCCGCAGCCGACCACCAACCCCTCTCAACCGCTCTAGGGAGTGAGGCGTGACCTCACCGCCGCCCACGGTCCACCCCACGGTCGCTGCTAGCCACTGGATCACCTCAGAGCCGCGCCGCCCTTTCTCTCTGCGTGCAGCCAGAGCGCGATCGCCGCCAGCACGCCACAAACCACGCCTCGACACCAAATCGCGCACGCCACTCTGCCTCGACCCCCTCACCCCTCTAGACACGGCCGTGCACCGCCGCTCAACCCATAGTCACCGGGAGCCGCGTCGATCACCGCCTCTGTCTCCTAGAGCGCGAGAAGCCGCGAACCATTTGCCACCGCCCCTAGCATCGCCATTATGCCTTAGAGGACTGCCAACAGACCTCCCACCATCCGCCTACCTCGCCCACACTGGTAGCCCCCTGTATCGCCATCACCGACGAGCTCCGCCCACACCCGTCGGTCCCCTCGTCGAGCCTATAAAAGGAATCCTCCCTAGCACCATTTCTTCACACCATCTAACTCCCCTCTCTCCACTCACTGTTTCCCCTCTCTCGCCGGAGCCGCTCCCGCATCCCATCACCGGAATTCCACCGGAGGTAGCCGTTGTAGAGGAGGAGAAGTCCCCGTTGATTTCGTCCACCTCAGCCCCTGCCGCGACCTCGTCTGAGTCCGCCGTCGTTGTCCAGTTTGTTTGCCCGCTTTGCGCACTAGCTGGAGCCCTGGTACGTCCCCAATAGACCCCCACTGACTGTGCTAGGGTTTAGTCTTGCCGGCGACGAGTCCGTCATCGATGACGATCGTGGACCATTAGATCGTATTCTAATCGTAGCGCCCAGATCACCCCGTACCTTTTCAGGTTTTAAGTGCCGTTGACATGCGGGACCAGCCTGTCAGTCACCCTCTACGCCGCGGAGCGCCACTGGGTCGGCCCATTTAGTTTCCCGCGCGACCCAGTTCATTCAAATATAGGTTTTTCTATTTTGGACTTAAATCAATTATGTCCCTTAGTTCAAAAATCCATTCAGAGAGTTTTACAAATCCAAATTGAGTAATTCAAATTTTGTTGGAAAGCTAGTGAAAATATCTATGCAAGGCCGTTGGATTTAAATAATTTAGTGTTAGAGATCTCTCCTAGTAAAAATGACAAGACACAATCATTTACACATTCAAACATTTTTATAAAATCAACCATCATAGAGCTAGAGATCTCTCCAGCTTGCTAATAGTTTGTAGCATGTCATATGAATGTTTGCTTGCATTGTTCTATTCATAACTTGGTATGACACTATGGTATCCTCATATGAATGTTTCATTTGAATCGACTTAAGACATGCTCACGCATGCATATGACTGAAACAATCAGTTAAGCCTCGATGAATTATTTTTCCTCAGGGTTCTTGAATCACTTTCATGCCATAATTAGTCCTGTTTTGTTGCAGGCATGATTATGACAGTTATTGCTCTCTCGTTTGTCGCTCCCTTACTATTGCTAGCCTTCACTTGCACTGAGTATGAGCTCTACTCGTGTCTCCAACTCCCCAAAACCAATATTGCCAAAAGTGTCCACCATACCTACCTATTAGCATCATTTGCTATTCCGTGCATATTCAGTATGCCTTGTTTTCTTCCAAATTAAATGTTTGCTTGTTATGAGAAAGTTAGTTAGTAAATCTCTCACGAACTTGATGGCACACTTTATTTCTTGCACTTAACAAACCTGAACTATTGTGACTGTCCATGAAAGTTATATGCTTGCAAACTATAGGATGGGGATTAGCAAAACCGTGCTGTCATGGGAAACGCTTTCAACACCTGTAAATATATACCCCGTTGATATCATGCTATTTTGTTTACGGATGTCGTCGGTGAGAAATAAAATGGGACCTTGTCAGTCCATGGAGTTATGTATGTGTGTTAGAGAAACGCCTGGGCGGCTTGTCTAATCCATGCCTAATCATGGTGGAAACCTGCAGCGTAACCATAATGAGCAATCTATGAAGCATTCTTCTTATAAAAAAGAGAGAGAGATAGTTATTGACAAAAAGAAAAAAAGATGAGAAAAGAGGAAAGAGAGAAAAAAGCACCATTTTCCCATGGTAAATAAGAAAATTGCTGAGGTCCTCATTGTCTGCTTGCCTTGTCATTTTGATATGTGGATTCTTCCATATCATCGGGCAAGGGGTACCCTGTTGGCGGTTCTCTATGATACGCATGTATTTACTATGACAAGAACTTACCGGTAACTAAAGTTGAGTAGCATGAGGAGCGGCCCTCGTACTCAAGGGACATGAGATTTTCAGTTTATGGGTTGTCAAGCATATAACTCGTATTGGACCTCACTTTCACCTTAACCATTTAAAGATGCTTATGATAGGGGCAATGAGAACTCAAAGCTAATGAGTACCATACTTTCAGCATTTGGAAGCCTTTCAAACTTTTCAAAACCTTTTCCCTTCCTTGTTGAGTCACCACTTATTCTATGAGCACTTTCTTGAGAGCATAGTTGTCATTCTTACTGTAATAAGCTTGTCTCAAAATTTGGATTAATTGTGTCATGACTTTGATGCTTGTATCTTTGATATCTTTACTTCTAGTCTTCACTTGAACTTCAGAGGTGCCTCGGCATTTATTTGATCTACAATCAAAGGCAAGTGAGATACCACTCTATCATACCTTTTTATGAGCAATGCAATGTTGCTTATGTTTATGTTTCATACTACTTACTATTTTTGAGTTAGAATCTCTTCATAGCTTGCAATGACTATTGAGTAACCTTATTTGCATACTCCTTATCATGAATTTACCAAGTACTTGATCATAGGCTGAGAATATATACATCTTATGAAGCAAATGTGTTATGAAAGCTTCTTTTACCGCACTCAGTTTTCAACTGAATTGCTTGAGGACAAGCAGTAAGCTAAGCTTGGGGGGGAGTTGATACATCCAAAACGTATCTACTTTTCCAAATACTTTTGCTATTGTTTCTCCTCTAAACTTGTGTGATTTGGATACAACTGGTGGATCAATGTGGTTTTAGGAAAAGAACACATGCAATGACACTAGTGGATCAATGTGGTTTTAGGAAAAGAACACATGTAATGCCACTAGTGGATCCGTGTGTCAAACCATCGTCACAGAGACCAAAAACACATAGGAAAGAAGCTTCCACATTGCATTTTGCACCAGTGTGGCAGAAGTTGCATCACAGAATCAACTAGAGTGTGTTGTCATGTGGATCAATGTGGTTTAGCAAAAGAACACATGCAATGTGGTCATGTGGATCAATGTGGTTTAGGAAAAGAACAAACGCAATATGGTCATGTGGATCAAATACACTAGTGGCTCAATGTGGTTTTAGGAAAAGAACACATGAAATGTGGTCATGTGGATCAATAAAACTAGTGGATCAATGTGGTTTTGGAAAACAACAAATGCAATGAATCTAGTGGATCCATGTGATTTTAGGAAAAGAACACATGCAATAACTCTTATGGATCCATGTGTCAAACCATGGTCGCAGAGACCAAAACCACATAGGAAAGCAGCTGAGACGTCCAAAACGTTCTACTTTCCCGAACACTTCTGCTATTGTTTCTCCTATAAACTTGTGTGATTTGGATACAATTAACACGGACTGACACTGTTTTCAGCAGAATTACCTTGGTGTCTAGTTTTTGTGCAGAAAATGAACTATCAGGAAAAATCCCGGAAAATATGCCAAAAATCCTATTTCACCAGAAAACTCATGGAGTCAGAGGACACGACGGAGGAGGGCCACGAGAGGCCAACACCACCTGGCTGCGCGGGCCAGCCCAGGTCGCGCCTGGGGGTGGTGTGGCCGCCTCAGTCACCCCCTCGGCCTCCCTCTTCGCCTATAAGATGCCTCCTGACCTAAAATCCCAGGGGGGCTCGACATTTTTCCAGATAGAGTTCCGCTACGCCACCACCACCAGATTCCGCGAATCGGAACAAGAAACTCCATTCTGGCACCCTGCCGGGATGGGGAATTGGAGGAGATCATCGCCATCATCATCACCATCGCCTCTCCATCAACCATCCATGATTCCCCCATCCACGAGTGAGTAATCCCCCCGTTGTAGGCTATGGGGATAGTAGGGATTGGATGAGATCGTTCATGTAATGGCATCAGATTGTTAGGGCATGGTGCCTAGTATCTATTATTAGTGCTTTTTGACTTTGTTGCAACTTGTTATGCTTAATGCTTATCACTAGGGCCCGGGTGCCATGATTTCAGATCTGAACATATTATTAATTCATGATGATAGTATTGTTTGTGATCTTACCTGCAAGTTGTATACACATATTGTTGTCCGGAACCAAAGGCCCCGAAGTGACAATAATCGGGATAACTGGAGGGGATGGCTTTGATGTAAGGATCACATGTGTTCATGGAGTGTGAATGCTTTGCTCTGGTGCTCTATTAAAAGGAGCACCTTAATTGACAGTAGTTCCCTTGAGGCCCCGCTGCAAACAGGATGGTAGGACAAAAGATGTTGTGCAAGTTCTCATTATGAGCATGTATGACTATATATGGAACACATGCCTATGATTATTAGTACTTGGATGCTTTATCTTATTTATGTGCAAATGCCCTATGTCTTGATTTCCAGATGAATTGTCTTGTCCATGCAACACCCGTCCATCCATCCCTATGCCTACCGCGCTTTAATCCTACTGTTTACCGCAATTGTTACTACTATCTTTACTTTTACCACTGCTATTACTTTGCTCTTGCTATTACAAAACTGTTGCTACTGATAAACTACTATGAGCAAGATTGTTTCCAGGTGCAGCTGAATTGACAACTCAGTTGTTAAGGCTTATAAATATTCTTTGGCTCCCCTTGTGTCGAATCAATAAATTGGGTTTCACTTCCCTCGAAAATACTATGATACACCCCCTATACTTGTGGTTCATCAATGGTGGAGCTCGACACGCCGAGCTCCGCTAAGCCGGGTGAGGTCACGTTTGAGGACCTTACGTCTTACCTGGCAGCGCCGCCTCATTACCTGGTCGGTCCTGCTACCTCGAAGGAGCTATGTTTCTTCTTTCACGTCGAGTTTTAGTGGTGATGTAAGCCGCTGTTAATTGGTTTAATTGCAGAATGATCGTTTGCATACTAGGAATGGTGAATTTTGTAGTACTAGTACTCTATGTCCGTCCCAAGAAATAAGGCTCCCTTATTTTTGTTTTTTGTTTGACCAAGATTTACTCTAAATATATATAAAGAATGTTGGTACTGTATAAATTTAGCATCATTGGAAAGTTGTTTCAATACGAATTCAACAAAACAAATTTTACACATATAAGTAAATTTTAGTTGCTCCATTTATTCGGTCAAATTTTACTTTGGAGCACGCGTGCACCTTATTCCTTGAAACAGAGGTACTAGATGAGTTCGTGGATGTAGTACTCTCCTGAGTATTTTTCATGAAGTCTTAACTTCCGATGGATTGGGTGCATTAGTGGATGTACTCTGCTGAGTAGTAAGCTGAATAGTATTAAGGCTCTCTGTTTAGGAAGGCTAGAGGGCTAATTTGCAATACTACCAAGTAGATGAACTCTAATTAATTTATGCATGCACGACTAGTTTTACATGCATGATACGCTAGATAAAAAAAGGGGAACATGATGAGAGATGAAACAACATGCATTGGGAGATTGAGAGAAAATAGAGATATCTAAATTAATGGGTCACGGGAATTAAGACAATAAAGAGGACAGGTCTTATTATAATTTCTAACAATTTTAAAAAGCTCTCTGGCCTAATAATCACAAACAGAGGTAGGAGTACTAGTCAACATACATTCGGGAGTACTAGTGACATGGGTATACCCTACAGGTACTCGAGCTTGGTATATACGACCTGAATATAGTAGAGGCCCACGGTGTCGCCAAGGCCCAAATGAAGAACTCGAGTAACCTACGGACTCTCGATTGCTTGAAGAACAAGAAGAAGCTAAATATAGAAAGTTCAAAGGGAAAACCCTAACCTGTAACCGACTCGACCTGCTCCCTGAGACCTAGCCTATCTATATAAAGGCTAGGAGGGGGCGGCGAGGAAGACACGCGCAACCCTAGTTTCCACAACCCTCGCCAGATTGTATCTGCGCACCATTGTAATCCTCGATTCCTTTGATAATTCCACGAGTAGACAAGCAGGAGTAGGGACCTCTGCGAGGCCCAAACCTGGGTAAATCTTCGAGTCCTCTGTGTGCTTGTTTGCTAGCCGATAGATGTCTCCAGCGCTCCATCCTTCTCCAAAACCCAAGTCCATACCAATGGGCATTGATGAGTTAAACCCTTGTCAACTAGTATGTACTACTACTACTACTAGTACAATAGTGGAGTACGGTAGTAGTAGTACTCCCCTCCGATTCATATTAATTTTCACTAGATTGGATGTACTCGTATCTAGCACTAAAACATGTCTAGGTACATCCATTTCTGCGACAAGTAAATATAGCCATTTTTTGAGTAGTAATAGTTTGGTTGGAAGAAGCCATATTTTTTCTGCAGTAGGGACGGTGTTTTTTTGCTAGTAGTAGAACTAGTACATAGCAGGTAGTAGTAATATATATGTTTATACTGTACTAACTCAACATACATTCGGGCAATCGACAAATGTTCATCTTGCGGTTCTACTGCTACAGTGCTACTAGCAGTTTTTCAGGTGCCCATTCACCCTCTGTCTTTCATCAGTACTCCGCCTATAAAATTATAATCTGCCATGGATATTGATTGACAAGACAATTCATTCAAAATAAAAGAAACTGTTGCGATTCCTTGCATTAATTCTTGCCTCCGCCCCTTGCATGCCTGCAGTATATACATGCATTAACTTATGCGAGTAGTATAGTACAAGTAGGAGTAGTACCAAACAAGGATATACCGACACGCAAAGATATACTCGTAGGTCACAAGGTGTACCATCCCGACTCTTCGTCTTCTTCTTTGGTCTGCTTGGCCTTTCCCTTGCCCTTGCCCTTCTTCCTTAGTTCTTTTTTTTGGTTGAACATTTCGAGAGTGTGTTGACCCCTCTCGAAGTTCACTATCCGCTTGTATACCTCGTAGGTTGCGTAGGCGTCGAGGCTTGCATACTTGATCTGCTCTTCGGTCAGGGGCATGTTCCCCCACTGGTTGTGGTCCACATCCTCCTTCTTCTTCATGACTTTGTAATGGATGTCTATGAGGGCCACCATGTAGTCAGCCAAAGAATCCTTCTCATTCGTGGAGCCGAAACGCTTCCACCTCTTCTGGATGTCCACGAAGTTCGTCACTGGTACTAGAGAACGCCTAAGCCTGATACAGTCGTTGCTGATGTGGACGCCTACAAAGGAAATGTTAGGGTTGGCGAGGAATTCTGCTAGCTTTGAGCATGGCTGGTCGGCCTGGCAGATGTGGTAGACCAGGCAATCCATGCACACACATAGCTGGACGACAGCAGCCTTCTGCATCGTTGATTGCTCGTTGGTGTACTCACGTCGAGGCTAACAATCTTGTCATCCGTTTCCTCCAGAAGCTTTTGGATTTTCTCGATGTAATCGTTCACCACCGACGCTCTGTTGGTATACGCCACATGTAGTGTGGTGTTGCCAGGGTCCATGAAATAGTACATCTTGTCCAATAGCGCCGCCATGGACTGTGATTGGTGCCTTCTTTTGTTTTGCAGAGGTCCGGCCGGGTGACATAAAAGGAATGGGATAGAGAAGAAAGGAACCGCTAGGAAGATCGGGAGATGGATGCATGAGTGGTTCTGGAGACAAAAGGGCATGCAGTTTCCCCTGGCCCCGCCCACGTACTCCTATAGATACAATTTATTTACGGATCAGTCTTACGGACGCGGATTATTTATGGATATAGGTTGATTTCTAGATTATACAAAAAGTACAAGAACCAAACACACGGGATACTTTATGAACAAGCTCGAAAGTATAAATAATTTTTGATTTTCACCTACTACTATAATTTTATATAAAAAATGATATGTCATACTTATATTATCTGATTCTCATGTGCAAGGCACTTGCAACTCACTAGTTATTTCTTATCTTATCTTATATTATCTTATCTTACCACTATATCTCTACCATTATAATGGAGCAGTTTTGAATTGGGTCCTTAGCACCAATCCTTATCATTGGACTGTTAGATCCAATGGTTCATACACATGGATTCGTGTTGAATAGTACCTACATCAAACTCCACCATTTTCGAGAACGATCATGTCACCACCCTCAAAATTTCATAGCATAGTAGGTTGTATTCTCTCTACTACTACAATGGAGCAGTTTTGAATTGGATCCATAACACCAATCCTGACCGTTGGACTGTTAGATCCAATGGTTCAGAGGAGCTAGATTCGTGTTGAATAGTACCTAGACGTCCGCCATATCACCACTATATAAAATTTTAATAGGTAAAGCATAAAAAATATAAATTTGATCAACATCTATAAAGTATGGGTGTATATTTGGTTCTTGTACTTTTATATCATTTAGAAGTCAACGATTATTAGCTATCTAAAACTTGAAAATTCTGGTAACATGGTCTAGAGAAACGAGGGAGAAGATTCTAGAATGATGGAGAAGTGTGTTTTGAGTTTTGTGCATACCATTCATTCTGATGAAGACTATCAATAAAATCTTCTAGATGCTAGAACGGAAAATAAGATCTAATGGTTGGAAATGTTGGGAATCGCGAGTCTTGATCCAACGGTGAATATTCAAAGTTATTCGTACACATTTCCAGCATTGGATCAAGACTCTCGAATCCCAACATTGCCAGCAGTTGGATCTTCTTTTCCATTTTAGCATCTAAAAAATACTACTCCCTCCGTCCATAAATAACTTACTTGGGTTTGTCTACATTCGAATGTATTTATACACTAAAATGCGTCTAAATATATTTGAATCTAGACAAAACCAACTCAGTTATTTATGGACGAAGGGAGTACTTTTGATAGTCTTTAGCACAGTGTATGCATATTATACCATACACTATGTGACGAGGGTTTAACTCGTCAATGCCCAATGTTATGGACTTGGGTTTTGGAGAAGTAGGGAGCGCTAGAGACATCTATCGGCTAGAAAACAAGCACACAGGGGACTCGAAGATTTACCCAGGTTCAGGCCTCGTAGAGGTCCCTACTCCTGCTTGTCTGCTCGTGGAATTATCAAAGGAATCGAAGATTACAATGGTGCGCAGATGCAATCTGGCGAGGGTTGTGGAAACTAGGGTTGCGTGTGTCCTCCTCGCTGCCCCCTCCTAGCCTTTATATAGATAGGCTAGTTCTCCGGTAGCAGGTTGAGTCGGTTACAGGTTAGGGTTTTCCCCTTTGAACTTTCTATCTTTAGCTTCTTCTTGTTCTTCAAGCAATCGAGAGTCCATAGGTTACTCGAGTTCTTCATTTGGGCCTTGGCGACACCGTGGGCCTCTACACATTCAGGCCGTATATACCAAGCTCGAGTACCTATAGGGTATGCCCATGTCAGTAGCCCCCGAGTGTCCAGTGGAATCACAGATTCGACTAGAGACTTTATGAAGCCTTCGATTGCATGACTGAGTATGTTTTTCGACTGCTTTGTTTATGTCATAGGGATTGTTGATGTGCGTGCCTGATTTAACCGATGTACCGGTATCAGTTAACTACCTTAGGGTAAAACAACGCCATCTACTCGAACTCGAGTCCCTGGACTCGAATTCGGAAAAGTGCTGGTGTAATTCGACTCAAGCCGCGGAGGTCTTACAGGAGTCAAATTCCAATGTATGGGTGTGAGCACTCGACGCGTCCATCAATGCATGTTCATCGTACCTGTAGGTACGGATACATTTCTGGTATTGCGCAGCAAATGCGTTGCCAGGCCTTATTCAGGTCTTATCTTCACGCTGTAAGCGCGACATCCGAATTTTATCATCGCGGAGACGATTCGGGTGACCCAGGAGACGCAGTCTCTTTGTAGGGAAAATTATGAGGCGGTGTCGCCATAAGTTTCGAGTGTGGATGTTATCAACTTACAGTACTTTGTACCAATAATCATAGGGGCGCGACCAGCGCTCCCTATGGGAGTAGCCCCCGAGTGCCTGGTTAAGTCGAAGAATCAGGCAGGGACTAAAGAACTTTTGCGACTGCTATCGTCTTTTGCTTGCTTGTTTCAGTCGAATTTGCTTCCGGCGCTCCCTATGGGAGTAACCCATGTCCATAGTCGAACCGTGTTTCGAGTGGTTGGGTTTGTTTTGATTGTCCATGTTCCTGCAAAAGAAAAAGAAAAATTGTAGGGTGCGCGACCAGCGCTCCCTATGGGAGTAGCCCCCGAGTGCTTGGTGGAGTCGAAGACTCGAGCAAGGACTAAAGTAGTTGAAGTCTTCTGCTGCGTAGTTTTGCTGACGTCAGTGCTAACGATTTCATGACCTCAGTTGCCCGCATGAGCGAGTTTGACGGGACGTGATGAGAGGTGGGTCCCACTCTCTGACTCTGATTTGACCGGGCGTGCGTAATCTTTATTTTAACTGCGCCTCCTAGATTTCCGCACGTAATGGGAGTAGTGGGTGAACGGTTCGTGTTTCGGCTCCTCCACGTGTCGAGCACGACAAACGCCACGCATCTAGTAGGGTTTTTCTGAGCCGTTGGATTGCATCTTCCGGGGGTTAAGTAGTGACGCTGTGACGGTAAAATTCACATCTACTTCCATTCATCCTTTGCTTTCATCGCCATTGCCGTTGATCCTCTGCTTTCTCTGTGCTCTTTTCCTTCTGCGGCGCTGGACCAGCTCCGCACATTTCCCAGCTACTTCCTCCGGTCGCATCGCTTCCACGTAATGGGGAAGAAGAAAGGAGGTGCTGCGGCCAATTCCGCCACTGCCGCTGTTGCGATGAAGAAGAAGGGCGGCTCCGCCGCTGCGGGCACCAGCACCGCCACCGGTGGGAAGAAGAAAGGCATGGGCACCCGCGTCACGAATGGCGCGTGGCGTCCATCTGTGATCAAGTCCTCGCATTTCGTCTTCTTCGCCAAGATGGAGTGTTGTCCGCCGCAGTCGCCGACGCGCGCGTCCCCGCTGGCGAGGTAACCCCCTCTCCTCCTGCCGGTTTTTGAGTGATGTTCCTAGCGTTCATCATTCGCGACCTCTCGTTGCCCCTGCATCCTTTCTTTAGGGGCCTTCTTTGCTTTTACGGGCTCCAGCTCCATCAGCTGTCCCCCAATTCCATCCTCCATGTAGCTTGCTACATCACTCTTTGCGAGTGCTAGCTCGGAATCGAGCCGCATTTTGGCCTCTTCAAGCGCCTCTTCAAGTTGAAGCGGTAATCAGCGTCTGGCTCCGTAGTCTGCGATGTAGGCGGCTGTGGAATCCACGTCCATCCATCCGCCACATACTTCGACATCAAGCTGGCGATGTCCATCCAAGGGTGGAGGGACAAGTGGGTCTATGTCCGCGATGAGAAGGCTGACGGAGAACACTTTGGACTCGCACCCTTCGACCCCGCGACGTCGTGCCAGAGGAGGCGCTCCTGGAAGAATGTGGTCATGCTCGGCGAGTCTGCGGAGACAGATGTGTTGTACGAGCGCGTATGCGACCTCGAGAGTCGCATAGGCAAAGAGGAGGGAGGCTGCACCCTCATTCGCATGTGGCTATGCTGTCGCGTCCAGCCCCTGCAAGCCAGAGTCCACCCCATGTTTCAGTGGGCTGGCGCTAACGATGTCACTCGCGTGTTTGCCGATGGCATGTCCGCGAGTGAGGTAGATAAAAGGGTTCGACTGGTCACCAAGTACACCGTCAAGGATGTGCTCCCTAGTGAACCAATTGTTCCTCCATTCGATGTTGCTAACCCTCCTCCTAAGGTACAGTTGTGCTACGTAGTAGATCTTTTTGTCGATTGCTTCTTTTGTTGTGTCTTGGATTTGTGCTAAATTATTGTGTGTATGCAGGATTGGGCGGTGTCACCCTGTATGCCCCTCTTCCTGAGGGGGTTATTCCTCATGAAGCTTTGGAAGAGGACGAGTCGGAGTCGACCGTCCCATCTTATGTGGAGGAGGAAGCCCCCGAGTCGGGTAGTCCGGATACTCGCAAGCGTTCGCGCAGCAAGGATTCCGATGCATCGTCTCCTTCGACTCCGGAAGGTGCAGGCGTTGGTGTGGAGTCGCCAATCCCTGCCATTCCTGTGAGTGTCGTGGCGCCATCTTCTCGCAAGAAGATGCGACTGCCAAAGGAGTCCTCATCAGAGTCAGGGGAGCCAACCTTTGACTTTGATAAGTTTGATTGGTAAGTATTCAAGTTGCCCTTTTTGATTCTTCTTTGGATTTGCCCTTTTCTTGATGTTGATTTTTTCTTGCAGTCAGCAGGCGTCATCATCTTCTGGCGACGTCCAATTTTTGAAAGAATCGGGAGTCGCAACCTCAAGGGCCAAGAAAGAGGTCGAGCGTGCTCCTTCACCTCCATTGGCGGCCCACTCCAGGCACAACTCTTCCAGCTCTCCGCATGATGGGGAGCATCGGATGGTTGCTCGGATGACTGCACACCAATCGACTTCGGAGTCATTGGAGGATCATGTAAGTGTAGTATTTCTTCTTTTGATGTTCCAGTCGATGTTATCTATGGCTTCTGCTGATCCTTTGTTGTTTTTTCCTTTTGCGATAGCTCCTTGTGAAAGAAGCCGCTCACTTGGCGGAGCAGGTGCTTGCGATGGGTCGCCAGCATGCAATGCTGGATACGCGCCATCGCGTGGTAGAAAGTAAGTGCTCTTCACTTCTCCTTCTTCTTCGTCGTTTTCATGTAGTCGATTGATAGTTAATCCCATTTGTTTTGTTCTTGTAGCTGAGCATAATGCCCTTCTGTGCAACGCCGCCACCATGGAAAAGACACTCGCCGCGGCTGTGAAGAGCCGCGATGAGGCAATCACGGTGCATGACGAGGCACAGAAGTGCGAAGAGGGCCTGTGTGCCTCCATTGCAGCTAGGGAGAAGTTGTTCGAAGAATAGCTTTTCTCGATTGCCAAGGCTCTCTCAGGTACCTAGCTTGGATATCATTATCACTCTGTGTTTGAATTTATCGTTGGCGCTGACTTTCGTACCCATGTGTGGGTTTATGTACAGATGATGGCGATTTGAGCTTCGACCCTCAGGCCCTCCATCGCGACGATGCCTTGGCGGGTGCTCTGTCAGCAGTCGAGGACCGCAGTGCTGTCGTGCAAGATATACTCTCCAAGGCCAAGAGTGCGCTCAGTCGCCTCCGAGAGGAGCTGGTGCCCAAGGCTGAGCTGATCGAGAACATGGACGAGCTGGTGGAGTCTTTTCTCAGGGGCGTCTCTACAGCTTCAAGAACTCGCTCTGTGCGGCTGGTGCATCGATGTCACTCGCTATGGTGCAGGCCCACGGAGTCGAAATTGATCATGCGGCGGTCTCAAGGGCGATGCCCATTAGCGGAGATGGCCAGCAAGTAGTCTTTGCTCCTTTCGCGACTGCCTGTGGCAAGTATGGGCCGCAACTGATCAACACAGTTGGAAAGTACTCTGAGGAGCTGCAGCGGGCCAAGAAGGCGGCAAAGGCTGCGGCGTCAGGGGCCGGCGGGAAGTCAGTGGCATCCGATACCACCACGGACTCGATGAGGCCTCCAAAGCCAAAGTCCAAGTCGAAGAAACCAGTTGCTCCTCAGTAGCTTTGTAATAGTTGAATATCCTATGTCTTTTGTCGAGAACATGCCTTTGGCGAGTGTATCTGCTGATACTTTTTTTGTTAATCTTGAATGCACTCGAATCTTTTGTCTGTGCATCAATTTGGTCTTCTTATTGCTTATTGCTTGGCTTGTGATAGGACACATCAAGTGATCCTATGAGGGAACCTCAGGATTCGCCACCCCTTGATGATAGTGTGGCACCGTCGCGCTCAAGGGTGGATGAGCTATCTCTGCTCTCGCGACTTCGTGATCGCGTGAAGAAGTTAGAGCGTGAATTGCCCGTACTACGCGGTAATGCGGATGTATGGAAATCGAAGGTATAGAAGGCCACCGCCCGAGAACAATATCTGTTTGGGGAGGTGACGCAACCGGGCGACCAATTTAAATGTTAGCTTGCTTACTCTTATCTTTTCCTTGTAGTCACTCGCAATGGTGTGTTGTCCTCACACTTCCGTTTATTGCTTTGTGTAGTTGTCAGCACGCGCCATCCGCAGGATGATAAGGATAGGGTTGCCATTCACATGCATGATCTAACCCAAGAGCAACTTCAAGAGAGTGGATACTTCAGGGTAGACCATGATCGTGCAATCGCACTGGCGACCCTACAGGATCGTGCATCGCTAGTGCTATACTTCTTGAAGAAGTCGCAGTCTTGCTTGCAGAACATTTATCGGACGATGTTTCCACTGGATGTTGCGCCATCGTGCCTGCTGGCCCTCCTTGACAAGTTCCAAGACCTGTCTGCGGTTCGCGCGTGTGTAAGACAGTAGTTGGTGGCTGGTGCCAAGGCCGCTCTGTCGCTGGTGCGACTGCATAGGCCTGATGTAGACGTTGCGGCAATTGCGGCTGGTCCACCTGCGCCACCAGCAGGTTCTACTTGGAATATGGTGCCGCATTATCAGGCGGTGGACCGCCCAGTGGAGGAGATCGTCGACTTCTTCGAGGAGCAGACCAATGTTCTCTTGTTGCAATAGTAGTTTAGTTTGTATCCTGCATGTAAGCGTACCAATGTTGTAAAGTTCGTATGTAATGATGTGCATAATTGATTCTTGATGATGTATAAAGAGCTTGTTAGCGTGTATGTTCTGTGAGTGCGTTGCACTATGCGACTCCTTTTCGTTAGCCTGGCCATGCGCTTATCTCAGTCCCTTGTCAACCTGTTAGGTGCGTTGCAACTAGGTTGATGTGTGTCAAGGGTTTCGATTGATGTGCCAGCTACTCAGGATATCGCATTTTAGTTCGTAGAACATATGTGTATAGGGTGGCGCAGCCCCCGAGTGGATAAGTTACAGAAAAATAAAGGAGAACACAGAGTTTTGGGGCACTTAGCTTTATTTATTCGTGAGACAGTACGAAGTATAATGTGTGGCTAAGTAGCCTTGGCTGAGTGGCCTTATTTGCAATGTAAAAGTAAAAACGACTAAGGGTAGAAGCATCGCAGCTGGGCGACGTTCCAGGGGTTGGAGTATGTGACTCCTGTCTCTAAGTCTTGAAGGCGATAGGCGCCACCTGGGATTACTTCAGTAATCACGTATGGTCCCTCCCAGGGGGACTCGAGCTTGAGATGTCCTTGCTACTTCAGTCGCAAGACCAGGTCGCCTTCGACGAAGAATCTGGGGCGTAGCCTCCTACTGTGGTAGTTGCGCAGGTTCTGCTGGTAGATCGTTGATCTTTCTGTGGTGATTTCCCTTGCCTCGTCAAGGAGGTCGATGGAGTCTTCGAGTGCAAGGGATGACTCCTGCTCGATGTAAGCGACCACGCGCGACGCTTTGTACCGTACCTCAGCGGGTAGCACCGCTTCAACCCTGTGCACCATAAAGAACAGGGTGTAGCCCGTAGCACTGTTTGGAGTTGTGCGTAGGCTCCAGAGTACTGATTGGAGTTCGTCTAGCCAGCAACCCGCGGCTTGTTCGAGTGGCCGGAGGAGTCGCTTCTTGATGCCGCCGCAGACGAGCCCGTTCGCCTTTTCGACCTGACCGTTGGTCTGCGGATGTGCTACCGAGCCGTAGCTGATGTTGATCCCCAGATTTTTGCAGAATTCTTGGAACTCCTTGGATGTGAAGTTCGTTTCATTGTCTGTGATGATGTTGTGTGGCACTCCGAAGTGGAAGACGATGGATTCAAAGAACTTGACTGCGTTGTGCCCTGATTGATTGGTCACTGCCATGGCCTCTATCCACTTGGTGAACTTGTCGACTACGACCAGGAGGTAGACGTAGCCTCCTCGTGAGGACTTGGGGAGCTTGCCAACCATGTCGAGTCCCCATTGTGCGAAGGGCCAAGCCAATGGAATTGGCCGGAGTTCTACACTAGGTGCGTGTGGCTTGTCCGCAAATCGCTGGCACGTGTTGCATTTCTGGACGATGTTCTTGGCGTCGCGCATGGCCGTAGACCAGTAGAACCCAGCTCGTAGAGCTTTGGCCACGAGGGCGCGACTGCCAGCGTGGTGTCTGCAGGTTCCCTCATGGATGTCGAGGAGAACATCTCTTCCATCGGCCGTGGACACGCATCGCTGGAGTACTCCTGTGATGCTGCGCTTGCATAGTTCGCCGTTGATAACAACGAATGCCTTGGATCGCCGTGCGATGTGCCGTGTATCAGTCGGATCGTCTGGTAGCCTTTTGCTAAGGAGGTAGGTGATGTACGGCTGAGTCCAGGATGACTCGATCATCATGACACTCATTGGTCCTTCGAGTCCTGTATCCAGCTCTAGGTCATCAAGTGGCATTGGCTCATTGGGTGGCGTAGCCCCCGAGTCCGTTGCTGCGCTTGTTTTCTTCTCTACTGCCTTTGGCTTGATGGAGCATTCGCATATGCGCTCGAGAAATACCCCAGGTGGTATGCGGGCGCAGGTAGAGCCTATGTTGGCGAGTGTGTCCACCTCTTCCTTGCTTTCGCGACCTACGTGTTGCAGCTCGCAGCCGTCGAAGTCTCCTTCGAGTGTGTCATAGAGGTCGCGGTACGGGATCATGTTGTCGTTCAGTGCGTCGCACTCATGCATTGTTTGGTTGACAACCAGCTTGGAGTCGCCGTATATAATGAGCCTCTTGGCGCTGCAGGCTTTTTCCATCCTCATCCCGTGTAGCAGGGCCTCGTATTTAGCTTCATTGTTGGAGGCGGTGAACTGCATTCACAGGATATATTTAAGCTTGTCCCCTTGTGGCGATGTCAGTATGACACCTACACCTGCTCCGTCCTTCCGTTTGGATCCATCGAAGTGCATTGTCTAGAGGTAGGACATATCTAGTTTTTCATGGAGCTGGTTCTCCATCCAGTGCACGAGGAAGTCAGAGAGAACTTGCGATTTGATTGCATCGCGCTTTTCGTATGTGATGTCTCGTGGAGACAATTCGATTCCCCAAAGCGCGACTCGCCCCGTCGCGTCAGGGTTATTGAGGATATTCCCCAGCGGGGCGTCATTGACCACCACGATTGGGTGTTCCTGGAAGTAGTGGCGCAGTTGACGGGCGGTCATGAAGACGTCGTACGCCAGCTTCTAGTAGTGCGGGTACCGCTGTTTTGTTGGTGTGAGGACCTCGCTAAGGTAGTAGACTGGGCACTGTACCCCGTGGACCTTGTTTTCTTCGGCTCGTTCGACCACGAGCATTGTGCTGACCACCTGGTTGGTGGCGGAGATATATAGCAACAACGGTTCCCTTTCTCGTGGGGTCACCAGTACTGGCGAAGTGGATAGCAGGCTTTTGAGGTCTTCGAATGCTTCCTGCGCTTTGTTGGTCCACTCGAACTTTTCAGCTTTGCGGAGGAGTTGGTAGAAGGGCAGTGCCTTTTCACCCATCTGACTGATGAATCGACTGAGGGCCGCGATTCGCCCAGCCAGCTGCTGGATGCCCCTTATGTTTTTTGGCTTCTCCATGGCCAGTATGGCTTTTATTTTCTGCGGGTTTGCCTCGATTCCTCTCGCTGAGATGAGATACCCGAGTAGTTGCCCAGATGGTACGCCGAAGGCGCATTTGTCCGGATTGAGCTTGATCTGGTAGCGGTCGAGGTTAGCGAAGGTTTCACGTAAATCGTCGATTAGGGAGGCTTCCTCCTTGGTTTTGATTACTATGTCGTCGACATAGACTTGAATGTTGCGTCCAAGTTGATCCTTGAGGCAAGCCTGCATGCACCGCTGGTAGGTGGCTCCTGCGTATTTTAGCCCGAAGGGCATTGTGTTGTAGCAGAACACACCGAAGGGCGTTGTAAACGCTGTTTTTTCTTGATCTTCCTCCTTCATTCGAATCTGATTATAGCCTGAGTAGGCGTCGAGGAAGCAGAGGCGCTCCCATCCTGCGGTGGAGTCGATGATCTGGTCGATTTGCGGTAACGGGAAGTGATCCTTTGGACAGTGCTTATTCAGAGAGGTGAAGTCCACACACATCCGCAGGATATCCGTGTGCTTTTTTGGCACTAGCACCGTGTCGGTGAGCCAAGTGCTTTCCTTGATCTCGCGTATGAATTTTGCGTCGAGGAGTCTGTTGATCTCCATTCCAACTGCCTTTGCTCGTGGCTCAGATAATTGCCTGACTGGCCTTGCGTCTGGGTTGACGTTGAGTGCGTGCTCGGTGAATTCCCTGGGAACTCATGGCATGTCTGCTGGACACCAGGCGAAGATTTCCCAGTGCTCACGGACGAATTCGACGAGCGCGAGTTCCTATGCAGGACTCAAGTTGTTGGCAATGAGGGCCGTCTTGGCTGGATCCGATGGGAGGACCTGCACTTTCTTTGTGTGCACCGATGAGTCGAAAGATAGATTGGGCGAGCTTGGCCGGCTTAGGGGGGCAGACTGTTGTCTGTCAACTCCTTTAGTCTCGTGAGATCTTCCTGCATGCCGAAGGACTGGGAAATTCTGTTGAATTCCCTGTCACAACTGTCTGATCTCTCGAAGTTCCCGTTGACTGTGATGACGCCATTAGGACCTAGCATTTTCATCTGCAGGTAGGCGTAGTGTGGAACTTCCATGAACCTAGCGAACACGACACGTCCGAGGATGCAGTGGTACTGTGAGAGCCAGTTGACGACCTCAAAGTCGATGCGCTCGCGCCGAAAGATCTTCGGCGTGCCGAAGATGACGTCGAGGTTGATTTTGCCCAGGGGATACACGCCTTTTCCTGGGACGATGCCGTGGAATGTTGTGTCCAAGGCTTCTAGGCAAGTCAGAGGGATCCTCATTGCTCACAAGGTACTTGCGAATATAAGGTTGATGCCGCTTCCGCCATTCATGAAGACGCGGCTCATGTCGAAACCTCCGATTTGTGCCTCGAGTACAAGGGGACAATGGCCTGGACGAGGTACTTGAGGAGGATGATCGCGTTTGTCGAAGGTGATGCAGGACTCGCTTTCACTGAGGTACTCAGTGGTGGAGGGTGGTGAGTTTGTGGCCAAGTTGACTTGGCGAGTGATGGCCTTCTGCACCCTGTTAGAGGGGTGTCCTTTTTGGATCATCATGGTACCCATGGCTCATGGGTATGGTTCGCCTCCCTGGTGCTGGTCCGGCGCAGCTGCATTTGGGGGTAGTCTAGGTGGAGATGGCGGAGCGCCATGTGCCATGGCGCCTGGAGCGGCTCCGTATCCTCTTTCGACTGTGTTGCGATTCATCTGAGCCAATCCCTCATGTAGTTTGAGGAACTCGCGGCAGTCCTTGAGGAGGTGGCTGGACTTCTTCTTTCCATCATGCTTGTCAATGTAGAAGTGCACCGTACATGGCCCGGACAGTTTGTCTTCAATGGATGTCGCGGGTGCCTCATCACGATTGCGGCGTTGCCACACTTGCGTGGTTTTCCCGGAGTCGAGGTACCCACCGCTACGGTATCCGTTGTTGCGGTTATCATTGCGTCTGTCGGCGTAGCCAGCTGCGACCATGTTGACATCGTCGCGGTCATCGTAGATGCGCATGCGGCGTTTGCCTCGGCGGTCGCATCTGCGCTCGAGTTCTGCCTCCTCGTCGGAGTGAACGCGATTCTTCACCAAATCTTCTCCATCAGCCCACCGATTCGTGATTTCCATCAGGTGGTCGATGGTCTTGGGCTTTGAGCGGCCCAGGTCCTCCCTGAGCTCTATACGGCGAACGCCACCATTGAATGCATCAATCGCGCGATCCTCCGAGATGTTCTCTGTGGAGTTCTTGATGATGGACCACCTTTGGATGTAGGAGCGTAGCGATTCTCCCGATCTTTGCTGGCAGCATCTCCGCTCTTCGATTGATGCAGGTCGCTTGTAGGTGCCCTTGAAGTTGCACACGAAGCTGTAAACCAGCTCATCCCAACTGCGAATGGATCCGCGTGGGAGGTTGTTGAGGCATGCTCGGGCGGCGCCTTGCAGCTGTAGCTATAGGCATTGCATGGCCGTGCTTCGACATGCGCCGTGGAGCCTGACGGAGGAGATGTGGTCTTCAGGCCAGATCTTTGGGTCCTATAGGCCGTCAAACTTCGGGTTCTCTGATGGGAGGTTAAACCCCTTGGTAATTCGCTTTTGCCTGATGGCCCTGCTGAAGCATCTGGTGCCACAGAGCTCCACATCCTCGTCTTCTGAATCAATTGACCGAGCACGTCGTGCCCTTGATTTGTCGATCTTGCGCTGCGTGAGGTTGTCGCGTGCATCATAGTCGTGGTCGTGTCGCCGTGAGCGGCAGCGTCGAGACAGGTCATGATTGTTGTCGCTGGATGAGGGCGAGGAGTAGCGCTTTGCTGGCGCTTTGCCTTTTTTTGGCTCTGGTGTTGGCTCCTTGTCGAGGGCGGCCTCGATTAGTCCCAAGCCCGCGATCATAGATCGGTGCATGGCGGCTCGGGGGTCTCCAGCTGACGGCTGGTTGTTGAGGAGGTACATGGTGGGTGCTGTCACCGCGGCCTGCAGCGTCTTGGGGACCACGTTGCCCCGTGTATCGACTGTCATAGAGTTGAAGTCGAGGACCTTTGCAGCTTCTATGCGTTCCTATTCGGTGAGATGGGCCATCCGAGATCGCCTCTTGTTTGCGAGGTACTCGTGGCCCTTTGAGAAGGATCCTCCGTGGGAGGAGAGCCCAGCACGTCGAAGGCTCGACTCGTCTGCCGCCTTTTTGCGCACCTCTAGTTGTGCGATTGTTTGCACTTGGTGCTTGAATTCTTCCTTCAGGAGCCAATGGTATCTCATTAGCAGTTCCTGCGGAGATCCGAAGGGTAGAGGGTTGCCTTGTAAGGCATCGCGGCAGCGAGCCCACTCTTGTTCGTTGAGCTTGATCACGACGTGTTTGCTGGTTTGCTCGTTTATTATGGTTGGAGGTTCAACTGCTCCTCTGTTCTTAACGGGGGTGCCGTTGCCACCATTGCCGTTGTTGCCACCGTTAGGCGGGTCGGTTTCGTTGCCACGGTTGCCCGTGTTGTCGCGATTGGCGGAGGTGTCGCCCGCGTTGATGGCGGCGCACATGAAGTGGTTGGGGAAGCTGCTGCTCCCGCAACTCTCAGATCCGGAATCGTAGGTTCCATCTTCAGTTGCCAGATCGCTCAGATCGGAGTCGCGACTGCTGTCGCTGACCGTGTTCTCGACTGTTGTCGGGGCGTTGAGCTCGTTGAGGGTGCCGATAGATGGAGGGAACCACAATGCTGGAGCAATCGATGGAAGTGGAAGCTCCCGACCGCCAGGCTGATTCCGTCGCCCACGGACTCGAAAGTCGGGCGAGTGGCTGGCGTGTGGACGGTGAAGTCGAACGCGCCGAAGAGCTGGCGAATCTCCGCTGTTGTGGAGTTGTAGATCGTGGTTGATGGGACCGAAGAAGCCGCAACATCAGCACTCCCAATTCCCATAGACGGCGCCAATTGACGAGGGTTTAACTCGCCAATGCCCATTGTTATAGACTTGGGTTTTGGAGAAGGAGGGAGCGCTGGAGGCATCTATCGGCTAGCAAACAAGCACACAGGGGACTCGAAGATTTACCCAGGTTCAGGCCTCGTAGAGGTCCCTACTCCTGCTTGGCTGCTCGTGGAATTATGAAAAGAATCAAAGATTACAATGGTGCGCAGCTGCAATCTGGCGAGGGTTGTGGAAACTAGGGTTGCGTGTGTCCTCCTCGCCACCCCCTCCTAGACTTTATATAGATAGGCTAGGTCTCGGGTAGCAGGTCGAGTCGGTTACAGGTTAGGGTTTTCCCCTTTGAACTTTCTATCTTTAGCTTCTTCTTGTTCTTCAAGCAATCGAGAGTCCATAGGTTACTCGAGTTCTTCATTTGGGCCTTGGCGACACTATGGGCCTCTACACATTCAGGCCGTATATACCAAGCTCGAGTACCTATAGGGTATACCCATGTCACTATGTGAGCACAAAGTGAACCAAAGGGCCACATGGTTCGGTTCCATACATTTTTAGCGAACCATATATGCAATTAAATGCATGAGAGAAAAGAAGCGAACCAACAAGTCAATGCGGTTCAAAGGATTGGATCTGTCATGAGCAATGCATTAGGCACACATGGTAGAGAGAGATGTTAGATTTGTTGAGAGAGGATGCACATAAAATAGAATTGCATGGTTGACACACTCATTGGGCTCTAAATAAAAAGTGACTTCACACGTTGCAGCAAAACACCACCGGTTCCTAACTCTGACACATTTTGCTTTGAACCGAATACATGTAGTACATGGTCTTACTACTCCAAGTTACTTACCACTTAGACCAGTCTTAGAGCATCTCTAGCATGGAAAAAAATAGTGCGCTATTTCACGCTATGTAGCGTGATATAGTGTAACATCCCAAAACTTTAATCCAATCTTATCAAGATCCAAATCATCAAAATTAGGGTTAACAAAAACTTTTCCAAATTAAAAATGAAAGCATTCATGTGTATGAGCATTTAATTTAGGAATTGATTTGAATTGCCATGGTTCTGTGATTCTTTGTTTGCAAAATGTTTGTATGGTAAATTAAACATCATCTAAACCTTTCCCAAGGAAATCCCAAAGAAAATCAAATCAAAAACAATTAAAAAGGGGGAATGGTCATTTTGGCCATTTTAATCCACTACACTACTTTGAGTGTTCCTAGCACTCATTTCTCAACAGAAATAATTCTAGATCTTTACACCCCTTGCTAGTACACATAATGAGGTACCGAGGCCGAATTTTTGATCTGCTAAAAACATTCAAATACTTATTTTAAATGGCATGAGAAAATTGAATTCAATGCATATGCCTAGATCACCCCTATTTCAAAAACCATCAAATTGAGATCCACTTTCAAAACCCTTGCAACCAGAGACTACCTAGCACTAGTTTAGATCACTCAAAATTTTTGAAACCAAAATTCAAACTTTTGCTTCTTGCGGCCATTTCATCAAACAGGTGGCAGACACAAATCTTGCAAATTTCAAAACACTATAGTGAGCAGTGGATTTGTTCACCATTTGGGCCTAACTTGGTCCCCTTGTCCCCCCACCTAAAACCCCGGCGCTAGCTCTCTCTCGCTCTCCCCTAGCTGCTCCAGTACCAAGCCGCTCGACGCCATGCGCCAGGTCGACCATGGATGGCTCACCCAGCCCGTCCCGCGCTCTCCTTCGCCCGCTGGCAGACAGGCGCCATCACACCGCACCGCCTCGACCAGCCCCCGACCAAAATCGAGCGGAGGACCAGCCGCATTTGCTCGCGCCCATGCCTCTGTCCGCCATGTCGATCACCCCGAAGCGTCGCGCCCGCCAGAGCAGCACCGGCCTCGCCTAGCCCTAGCCTTGTGTGGAAGCACCCACAGCAGGACCAGCAACCGCCCAGACATCCTCGTTCGCCGCCCCGCGACCAGCAGCCCGGAGGAACCGCGTCGAACACCACCGCCCGCACGCCCCCGATCGATAGAGACCTCGCCTTGCCGCGCCTTTAAGCCGCAGAGGACCGCCGGGAGACAGAGAATCCATCGCCACCCTCGCCCATGCCGAGCGAGCCCCGCATCATCGTCACCGATGACCTCACCGGCGCCCGCTCTGCCCTCTCGTCGACCCTATATAAAGCAACCACCCCAGCCTCATTTCTCCACACTCACTCACTCCCCACCTCTCACTGAACCTCACCCACCTCTAGCCAACGCCGCTCGAGCTCTTCCTCGCCGGAATTGGAGCCGAAGCCGCCGCAGCAGGAGGAGAAGGGCGCCTGCGATTTAGGGCACCCCAAGCTCCGCGGCAACCGCGCCTTGCCTCGCCGTCGTCTACCAGCCTGTTTGCCCGCCTCACCGACCTTGCTGGAGCCCTGGTACGCCCCCAATCGACCCCCACCACCGCGTCTAGGTCAGACTCTCGCCAAAGTAATCCGTCGTCGACGATGACTCTCCACCGTTAGATCCCCTTTAGATCGTGTGGTCCAGGATGTTGGATACCGTTTCGGTGTTTTTATGCCACTGACCGGTGGAGCCCGCATGTCAGGCAGCCCGTTGCACGCACTGAGCGTAGCTGGGCCGGCCCAGTTAGTTCCCGCGCGAGTTAGAAATTCAAATTTAGTTTTTTCTATTTAGAGTTAATCTAGTCTCTGTCCACTAGTTTAAAAATCAATTCTGGGAGTTTGACGAATCCAAATTACATGAAACCAATTTTTCCTGAAAGGTATTGAAATGATCTATCCAAGCCCGTTGGATTTAATTCAATTAGATTTATAGATCTCACCTAGTGAAAATAACAAAACAGAAGCTTTTGCATATTGCAACATTTTTATAAAATCAACTAAGATAGGTTTTGAGTTGATTCCAACTCTCAAAAATCACATTTCATCATATCTATCTAAATATGTAATAATATCAAGGTTTACATGTAGTGACTTTGGACTAGTACCAAAATAATGCTATATAGGTATTTCTAGTCACTTTAAATCATTAAATAATGAACTTAAACCAATGTAAGTATGATCCAACCTTTAAATCCCATTCCCATATGTTAGAATATGTGGTGATGACATGTGTCCACATGATCCCATATTTTAAGTGGTGAATATTAAATCCTAGTTAATTTTTCAATGAGTAGAAATTACTTTTCTAAAATAAAAAGGAGGAAACTAGTGAATAAACTTGTGATGATAATAGATCATTAATTGTGTGCCTTAGAGTACTAATTAGACTAGTTAAGTATTGTTTGGTGATTGTGTACTCCGTATGTATTTATAGAAGATAGTACCGACCAAGCTTACGAGGAGGAGGAGTGCTAGCAAGAAGAAGAAGAAAACTTCAACCACTACACCAACCAAGGCAAGCCACCATTAAAAATGCAATCTAGCTCTTGCAAGCTATTGTTAGCAAGCTAGAATTAAGCTAGATGAATGAGCAAAGATTCCTTGAGCATGCTTTAGTCACACTACCTTGACTATTACTACTCCAAGTATTACCTTACAAGATTTACTTCCTTTAATTTACACAAAGTCCCGTACTTGTTTTGAAGGTAGCATAAAAAGTATAAAACTTGACCTATTTAGAACCCTTTAGATGTCATTCTATGGCATGAGATTGACCCCACTATTTTCCCCTTAGTGAACACTCTTAACTTAGTAGTTTAGAGTAGATCAAAAACTTGAGTCACTTTAGATGGGAACACTGGGTAAAAATGAATTGCGAAAACCTTGGAATGATGAGTCATTCTATTGAGATATTTTGACATGTGTTGAGAAACACAAATGGTTTATGATGATGAAAATGTTGAGGCATGAGCCTTAGCCCTTTTATAAAACTGATGGTTGGATTCGGATGCGATACCATTCCAAATTTACCGTACAACCACACTACCTGAATTGGGTAAGGCTTAGTTGGAAATTTATATGCATTAGTATTAGTTCCCTCGCAGGAGAGGTTTGAGCTGAGGCTACCTCTCAATGTTGTCCACCTATGCAGTGCCCAAGATGACTGATGGTCATGGTTGGGAGGCCATGCTCATAGGAGAGGTGCTTATACTAGGGTGTGTAAAGGGAAGGTTATGTTTGATTATCTATATTCTAAGTATGATGATTCAGGGTTATCCCTGACAGATGTATCGAATCTTGTGGTGAAAGTGTACCACCTCTGCAGAGTGTCAAACTATTCGAATAGCCGCGTTCGTGGTTATGGACAGTTGGAATGGCCATACTGTTTCGTTGTCAGATGTTTTCAAAACAACTTATGAATGAATCATGAATCTTGACTTGACCACAACAGGGTTGTGTTTATGTTAATAGCTTTCCAACTTAAGTGATTCTAGAACTTTTTTTTATCTTTCTTTGCTTCAGAACTCAGCTTAGGTTTCAAACTTAACTTTATAGTTAAACTTGGATTTAGCACTTTCACTTAGCACTTACTACTTGTTAGTGGTAGTTTGCGAGTACTTAAAGAGTACTCATGGCTTTTGTCCCTGGCTATTCTCATGGCCAGACTATGAAGGAGACTATCAAGATGATGGCCAGCAGGACGACTATGATAACTAGGACTATCTGCCTTCGTTAGCATTCCTTGTGCCCCTGAAGATGGACCCCACCGCTACGCTTATCTTTTACTTCCGCTGCTTGTTGTGTTAATACTGGATCATGAGATCCTTATTCGTGTAAGACCTTATGTATGGTTTTGTAATGGATAATGTACTGTGATATCTAGTCCGTTATATCTCGTAAAAATGGTAATCCTGGGATTGCGAGGTATGGCATAACGGACATCTGGGATTAAAAATCCGGGTGTTGACATATAGCGTATTTGGAGAGTGCACAATATTCTTTAAAGATTTTGCTCGGTATGGCGCTATTTTTTAAGTAGCATGCTATATCGCGCTAAAACATCATAGCGTTAACGCTATTTCAAGTATAGGGCGTTATTTTTTTGTTGCCGGGTGTGGAGTAAGATAACATATGATGAATGTTTCGAGTAAGTAAACATACAATGCAAATTTGGTTGTTAAACTTAAGTGATCTTGTCAAGCCGCCGCCTCCTCCTACAGCACCTGGCACTGTACCTAGATTCAGCCCTACCTGTTAGCCTCCAACTTGTATAGCGCCGGAATCGATTATGCATGTGGAAGTATTACTATAGGATATTCAGTACATGCTAAAATCATTTATATTCATGATATACCTGTTATATTTTTAATTTTTTACAAAAATATGTTCTGTAAAATAGCACGTTATTAGCACGCTATAACTTTCATATCGTCTGGAGAAAAGCCACGCTGAATTAAATAGCACGCTAGTATTTTTTGCCTTTATCTCTAGTTTCTTGTCTAAATTTGGTAGTCTCTTAGGCCTTCCGCATCGTGTGAAAAAATTGGTGCCCAAATCACTTTACAAGAATCCGGCACCGGTGCCCAATCGATGCCACCAAATTTTTTCCGGGAACCGGAGCACCTAGGTGCTCCGATGACCCAAACTCTTGACCCAATAGAATAGCAATATATGTGTACTATGCATGTTTTGAGAGGACCTTCACCAAAGATAACCCATGGAGATTGGTCTAGTTAATTTGTTTATCACGTTGTGGGACAGCTATATATTTTTGGCCAAAGTGATCATATTGTGAGCTCAGTGCCTCAAAAGAATTTCTAGGCATCGCTTATGAGGTGGAAACTTTTCTATCTATTGCGCATCGACCATGCTATGGAAGGCCTTAGAGCATCTCTACTGGGTTGTCTAAATTTGGTAGTCTATATCTTCACTTTATAGATAATGGTGTAAAAAGGTTCCTTTTTACACGACTTTAGTTTTCTAGTGGATAGTCTAAATTTGATAGTCTATATGTCCATCTGCACACAAATAGTCAATATACATAGCAAATCAGTACAACAAATGATCTGATTTGGCGCGGGAGCAAGCTCGCGAGCGACCAACTTTGCTTTAGACATGGTGGCTTGGTTGTCCAAATATGGACAACGAGCAGCCTGTTTGGAGGATGTCTAAATTTTAGACCACCGGATACACAAGACACCGGATGCATTTTTTTGTCCATGGTGGTCTATATTTGGCTAAAAAAATAATACGAATTATTTAATCAATATCACGAATAATACACAAAATTAGAAATTTTGAAAAATAGCGTGGCCTCGGTAGTACAACTACCGACAAGTACTAGTCAGCGGTTCAACTACCAATTAGTACTTGTCAGTAATTGAACAACCAATAGGTCATTAAACAACCGATTAGTACTTGTTAGTAGTGCCACCATAAGCTGACCTATCGGTTGTTCAATTACCC
This sequence comes from Avena sativa, assembly GCA_916181665.1. Lineage (NCBI taxonomy): Eukaryota > Viridiplantae > Streptophyta > Magnoliopsida > Poales > Poaceae > Avena > Avena sativa. The sequence goes on from OV702286.1 coordinate 182,736,485, forward strand.
ACTAGTACTAATCGGTAGTTGAACTACCGACTAGTACTTGTGGGTAGTTGAACAACCGAGGCCGTGCTATTTTTCAAAATTTCTATTATTTGTGATATTGATTAAATAATTCGTATTATTTAAAAAATTGCCTATATTTGTCTTAGACTACCGGATACACTAGCCACTAGAGATCCTCTTAGGCTGGTCATAGTGGAAAACATACTACTCTAGTTCATCTTACTACGTACCTTTATGTGTGTACGTAATTGAGCCGAAGGTAGAGACCTTATTTTTGCAGAAATGGCTCTGAAAATATTCCGTACCTAGAAAGGCTAGGACATTACAGTAAACTATTTTTTGGGTCATTGGACTATAGATACTCCTAGGATAGGATGGGATATTATTATTCTATATCTTTTGAACTGTATAGCCAAATTCAAAATCACAGAGCGGCAAATTCTCCCGCCTCACCTCCACCGAAATATTTCGAGTGGTCACACGCCCCAAGTTGTAGCCGTACGAAATTTCTTTTCTACCCCTGACAATGGCCTATCTACTAATGTATGGGCGTGGGTATGGTTCGTAATCCCCCTCTCCCCGGGGGGGGGGCAGGGGTCCCTACTACTCTGAAGCTGGGTAGTCCACCTTCCACCGACGCCATTTCCCCCAAAGCACTCCGAAAAACCCTAACCCCTTTCTCACCTCCGGCTCCTGCACCACCACACTGGCCCATCCCCGCAGCGCCTTGCTGGCCTACACGCCACCCAACCCCCTCTTACCTCCAGCACCTGCACCACCACACCGTTATCATCTCCACCGCACTTCGCCCGCCTACACGCCACCCAACCCCCTATCTCACCTCCAGCTCCTACACCACCGCACCAGAACATCACCGCCGCACTTTGCCGACCCACACGCCAGCCCAAACCCCCTATCCCACCTCCGGCTCCTGCACTACCGCACTTCGCTGGCCTACAAGCCATACCTCTATACCATATACTCCTAACCAGTCTACGGGATCAGCCGATGTCCACCTTACCGAACCCTAGTTCGCCTGACACCCTCTTCCATACAACCGTGTTAGTTTTGCCGACTCCCTAGTGCACAGCAAACGACCTGCTTTACCTACGCTGGTGTGCGCTGCATTAGATCTGCTTCATGGACTCAACAGTCCACTACACCGGATCTGCTTCACCGACGCTCTTTTGCAGCGCCTTGAACTCATAATCGGTCGTAACAGATCTGCTTCACCGACGCTCTTGTGCAGTGCCTCGAATTCATAATCGGTCGTAACAGATCTGCTTCACCGACGATACCGTGCACTACACCGGATCACCTTCACCGGCCATCTTGTCAAGCAAGCCAGACCCATCAACAACCTCCACAAATCTGCTTCACAGACGCCGCCGAGATCTATCTACTTCAGCCCGACTCACCACTACCAGGCACCCTCGGCGTCCTTGACATCACCCGCAAAGGTGCCGTGTATACGTAAACGACACCGTGGCCATGGTAAACCAGATCTGCTTGTTCGTTTGTTTCAATATAGCAGGTATGAGCCTACGATAGTGAACTGCATTTCTGTATTGGTGGTAAATTCCTGCCTCAATGATGTCTCAATGCACGGCACCCAGAAAAGTGCTGGTGCATGGTTGATGTAGTGCTTGTTAGGAACCCCAAGAGGAAGGTATGATGAGCACAGCAGCAAGTTTCCCTCAGTATGAAACCAAGGTTTAATCGAACCAGTAGGAGCAAGGAAACACCCCAAAGGTGTTACTAGCTGAGCTTTGGCAGAGCACACTACCGGTGCTAGTAGCAACGTGGAGACCTGCACAACACAACCACAAAACTTTGTCCCCAACTTGCGACGAGGTTGTCAATCTCACCGCGTTTTGTGGAAAACAAAGGATTAAACGTATCGAATGGAACGAAGTAAAAGTTTGCAGAAAGTAAACACAAAGTAGTAATAGTTTGTAGATTTAATGTAAAAGACAAGGACCGAGATCCATAGTTCACTAGACGTGGCTCTCCTTAAGATAGATAACATGCTGGGTGAACAAATTACAGCGGGGCAATTGACAAACATCGAGAAAGCAATACATGCATATACTAATCATCTTGAATCCTTTGGAACTTGATTGGGCATTACAACATTATACATAGACCGCCATCCAACTGCATCTATGACTAATAATCCACCTTCAGGTTATCATCCAAACCCCCTCCAGTATTAAGTTGCAAGCAACAGATTATTGCTTTACAAACTGCGTGTAAAGTAAATAATACGATTGTTATATGAACAAAGGATTGTTGTTTTCTCCCTAGTAGCAACAGCACATCTAGTACCTTAGAGATTTCTGTCACTTTCCTAGATTACCAGAGGCATGAACCCACTATCGAGCATAAATACTAACTCTTGGAGTTAATACCATCTACTTGGCCAAGATATCTACTAACAACGGAAAGCATGCAAGATCACAAATAACAAAGACATGATAGAATCAATAATCAATCTGAAATAGCATCTCAATATCCATTGGATCCCCGCAAACACAACATGTAGAATTACAAATAGATGATCTTGATCATGAACGGAGCTCACAACATCTAGACATGAAAGCACAAAGGAGGAGAACCAGCCAACTAGCTACTACATGGATCCGTAGTCCAAGGATGAACTACTCACGCATCACACCTGAGGCTTGCATGGTGATGAAGAAGGCCTCCAGGGTGAATTCCCCTCTCCGACAGGGTGCCGGGAAGAGCTTCAGATCCCTCCCGATCTAGGGATGGAGATGACGGCGGCTACAGACTCTTTCGTGGATTTTTGATCTGGTACTTAGGGTTTACGTCCCGAGGGCATCTTATAGTCAGAAGGGGGGCCGAGGGGGTGCCAGGGATGGCCTCACCACCCCCTGGCGCGGGCCAGGCTGGGCCGCACGGCCAGGTGGTGTGGTGGCCCCTGGCCCCTCTCTATCTCGTACTCTGGCATCTGATGACTTCCGGAAAAATAGGCACTTTGGCTTTTGTCCCGTCCAATTCTGAGAATATTCATTTTCTGACTTTCCTGGAACCAAAAACAGCAGAAAACAGGCAGCTGGCACTGTGGCTCTTGTTAATAGGTTAGTCCAAGAAATCATATGAAAAGTACTCCAAAGTTGGAACAAAACACAAGAAAGTGGATGAAACCAAGCTTGGAACATCAAAAATTATAGATACATTTGCAATGTGTCAACATCCCCAAGCTTAACTCCTGCTCGTCCTCGAGTAGGTAAGTGATAAAAAGAAAGAATAATTTTTGAGGTGACATGCACCATCAAACACTTGATCAAAGTATTTGTAAAACATTCAAAGCTGGGATCATAGTACTTCAATCATAACATGAAAGACAAAGTTCTAGAAATAAGCAAAGAAACTATGATGCAACATGAAAAGGCACAAGCAAAAGATTCATGAATAACAATGCTTTGCAAGACGTTTGTTTGTTTCACATAAAGAAAACATAGCATAAACGTATTCAGCTTGTCCCTCAATAGAGTAGCAAATATAAATGCATAGGACACCTTCAAAGTTCATAAGAGTGACTAGATACAATAGTTCAAAACAAGTAATATCCAAGTATGCATCAATCAACTAGTCTTAGGACAATGCACATAGAACTAAGAATGGCCACTATGCTCTCAAAGTAGGTGCATAAAGATAGAAGGTGGAGACTCAATATAATGGTGGAAGAGAGGCCTTCATAGAAGGAAGTAGGGATTCAAGTCTCATAAAGATCTTCCAAAAATTATGGTACTTATAGCTTTCAGCTCTCATTGCTCCTATCATAAGCATCTTGATGTGATTAAGGTTAAAGTGAACAAACTATGGTGTACATGCTTGACGAAGTATAACTCAGAAATCTCATGTCCCTTGTATACTAGGGTCGCTCCTCATGCTACTCAAGTTTAGTTACCGGTAAGTTCTTGTCATTGTAAGTATATGTGTATCATAGAGAACCGCCAACGGGGTACCCCTTGCCCGATGATACGGAAGAATCCTCATATCAAAATGACAAGGCAAGCAGACAACAAGCATCTCAGCAATCTTCTTATTTACCATGGGAATATGGTGCTTTTTTCTCTCTTTCCTCTTTTCATAGTATCTCCTTTTTTCTCTTTTCTCTTTTTTCTCAATATAGTACTCTTTTTTTCTAAGAAGAATGCTTCATAGACAGCTCATTATGGTTACGCTGCAGGTTTCCACCATGTCAGCATGGATTAGACCAGCGGCCCAGGCGTTTCTCTAACACATATACATAACTCCATGGACTTACAAGCTCCCCTTTCATTTCACACCTACGACATCCATATACAAAAGAGCATGATATCAACTAGGTACAAGTACCAAGTGCAATCTTGAAAGCATTCCCCATGAAAGCATGGTTCTGCTAATCCCCAACAAATAAGTGCAAGCATATACAACATAGAAGACACAATGGTTCAAGTTTATTAAGGGCAAGAAAAGTAAAGTGTGCCAACAAGTTTGTGAGAGCTTTAATCACTAGTTTTCTCATAACAAGTTTAATTTGGAAGGTAAACAAAAACATGAATATACTTGGAATAGCATAAGCTAGTAGGTAGGTATGGTGGACTCTTTGGAATAACTTGGTTTAGGGAGTTGGATGCATGAGTGGAACTCATACTTTGTTGTGGAGGCTAGCAAAAGACTAGAAGCGACAAACTAAGAGAGCAATAATGGTCATAATCATGCAGAGCGACAAAACATGATTGATCAAAGCATAAAGTGACACTACAAGTTGAAAACTAAAGGATCATAAAGGCTATGGTGACTTGTGACAGTCATAACATGGTGTGAGCATGTGCCAAGTCAACCCAAATAAAGCATCAAAGGACAATACCACTATACTATGCTTTAATATGCTAAAACAACGTATGATTCATCCAAGGCACATTAAGCAATCTCAATTGTTTATAACAATTCATGCTACAGTAAAGAATACTAAGCATAAAGCCAAAACAATATCAAGCATGGCATGATAGAGCATAGGCCACAGTCAAAACAAGCTCTTTTTACCACATAAGCATGAACTTTCCTACTCTTTTCCAAACCAAACCAAACTATTTGCAAACCAATGTATGAAAGAGGGGGTCCAACCAATTTATTCAAAAAACTAAGCAAACCAAGCAAACGAAAAACCAAAACTAAAATGAAAAAGAAGACGCTCCAAGAACAACACAACTGTGCATGAAACAATAAAAATGAAGCGTTTGGAAGAAACCTGGAATTTTTATTGATGAAGAGGGGATGCCTTGGGCATCCCCAAGCTTTGAAGCTTGTACTTCTTGGATATTTCTTGGGGTGACACGCGTGGAATCCCCAAGCTTGAGCTTTAGTCCATCCTTCATCTCATTACTCATTCCTTCCATACACCTGAAATTTTTCCTTCATACAAAACTTCAAACAATCTTTATTAGAAATATTAGTGCACTCAAGATAAATAAGTCTTAAGATTCAGTTATAACACCAAATAAACTTCCATTAGAACACTAGCTACTGTAGCACTTCCCTCAAAAAGCTCAATTCCCCAAAAGAACTCAAAAAGGAACCAACAAGAAGCAAATGCAGAAAATGGCAGAAATCTGTCAAAACAGACAAGCTGGTAAAGAAAAAAAATTCGAAGACCTTCTATTGCTCAAATCAAAAAGTGTTGAACTAACGAAAGTTAGATAAGAACCAGGGGTAGAAGGTCAAAAATTCACGCCTCAAAAAGACGTTCAGAGATTTTACACGAGTTTTTACGGTGAAGCACAGAAATCTGTTTCGGGACAGCAACTTTCCCAATCATTACTTCTCTCTCATTAGAGGTTACTCTTGGCACAAAAAGCAAATAAAAAGGATAAGGAGAGGTTATTACAGAGGTAATAACTTCCAAGACTCATCTAAAACTTTCGGTTTATCTCCCAATAAGTATTTTTCTTTAACGCCTTTAAGTTAGGCATAAGAAGCAAGAAAGAATCAAGTGTTCTCAAATGAAGAAGCATTAAGACTAAATTTCGTTTTCATAGGAGAAGCAAAAGAAATCTTCTCTCCCTTCTCGGGGAAGTGTTCTATACCTTTCTTGAGTGGGAGTTGATATTTAATGGTGCCTTCTTTCATATCAATAATGGCACCAACAGTTCTAAGAAAAGGTCTTCCCAAAGTAATAGGACAAGAAGCATTGCATTCAACATCCAAAACATAGAAATCAATGAGGACATAGACATTGTTAACCATAATAAGAACATCATTAAGACTCCCCATGAGTTTCTTTTTAGCATTATCATCAAGTGGGACATTCAAATAACAATCTTCAAGTGGAGGCAAATCAAGCATATCATAAATCCTTCTAGGCATAATAGAAACACTACTATCAAGATCACATAAAGCTTTCAAATCAAAGTCATTCACTTTCATATTAATGATGGGTTCCCAACCATCTTCTTGTTTTATAGGAATAGAAGCTTTATGTTTCATCTTTTCTTCTTTAATCTTTATGAGAGCATCAATAATGTGTTTTGTAAAAGCCATGTTCATAGCACTAGCATTAGGACTTTTAGCAAGCTTTTGTAGGAACTTAATATCTTCAGAGATATTGCAACCATCAAGATCAAAGTCAAATTTATCATCTAAAGTAGTAGAACTATTACTAGCCTCAACATTAGTGGTGGTAATAGTAGAAACACTAATGTTTCTAGTAATTTCATCTTCTCTTTCCCACTTAGCATGTAATTCAGCTAATAGTCTAACATTTTCATCAATTCTTACTTGTATAGCATTAGTAGCTGAAAAGGGATTCTCATTAGTTTCAGGTTTAGCAGCCATTTTATTCAAAGTAGATTGAGCTTCAGCCAAAGATGCTATATTTCTTTCAGCATTAGAGAGTTTTTCCTCAATAGTTTTATTGAAAGCATTTTGCTTACTAATAAAGTCTTTAAGCATAACTTCAAGTTCAGAGGGTGTACTCCTATTATTGTTGTAAGAATTTCCATAAGCATTACCATTGTTGGGAGGATATGGCTTATAATTGTTGTTACCAAAATTGTTCCTATAAGCATTATTGCCAAAATTGTTATTTCTTATGAAGTTCACATCAACTTGGTCTTCTTGAGCAACCAAAGAGGCTAAAGGAACATTATTTGGATCAATATGGGCTTTCCCATTAACAAGCATAGACATAATAATATCAATCTTATCACTCAAGGAGGAGGTTTCCTCAATATAATTTACCTTCCTACCTTGTGGAGCTCTCTCAGTATGCCATTCAGAATAGTTAACCATCATATTATCCAAAAGCTTTGTTGCAGCACCCAAAGTGATGGTCATAAAGGTACCTCCAGCGGCAGAATCCAAAAGTTTCCTTGAAGAATAGTTCAATCCTGCATAAAAAGTTTGGATGATCATCCAAGCAGTCAGTCCATGAGTGGGACAATTCTTTACCAAAGATTTCATTCTTTCCCAAGCTTGAGCAACATGCTCATTATCAAGTTGTTTAAACTTCATTATTTCACTTCTCATAGATATAATCTTAGCAGGAGGATAGTATTTTCCAATAAAAGCATCTTTGCACTTAGTCCAAGAATCAATACTATTCCTAGTTAAGGAATTCAACCATTTTTAGCTTTTCCTCTCAAAGAGAAAGGAAACAATTTCAGCTTAATAATATCACCATCTATATCCCTATGCTTCTGCATCTCACAAAGTTCAACAATGTTATTTAGATGGGAAGCAGCATCTTCATTACCAATACCAGAAAATTGTTCTCTCGTAACAAGATTGAGTAAAGCAGGTTTTATCTCAAAGAAAGTATCTTCAGGCACAGGTGGAGCAATATGTGTGCTCATAAAATCATTGTTGTTGGTGCTAGTGAAGTCACACAACTTAGTGTTTGCAAGAGTAGTCATTTTTTTGGGTTTTCAAATAAGAAAGCAAACTTGTAAAACTAATTTTTTTGTGTTTTTGATAACAAAACAAGCAAACAAAGCCAAAAGAAACTAAGCAAAACAAAAATAACAAAGTAAAGAGATTGGTTATGAGGGACTCCCCTTGTGAAGATGTCCTTGACTCCCCAGCAACGGTGCCAGAAAAATCTTTGATGGCGTGTAGTTGACGTGGGAGCTTCTTTTTCTTCGTTCCCCGGCAACGGCGCCAGAAAAATGCTTGATGGCTCAATGCACGGTGCCCAGAAAAGTGCTGGTGCGTGGTTGATGTAGAGCTCGTTGGGAACCCCAAGAGGAAGGTATGATGAGCACAACAGCAAGTTTCCCTCAGTATGAAACCAAGGTTTAATCGAACCAGTAGGAGCAAGGAAACACCACAAAGGTGTTACTAGCTGAGCCTTGGAAAGGCGCACTATCGGTGCTAGTAGCAACGTGGAGACCTACACAACACAACCACAGAACTTTGTCCCCAACTTGCGATGAGGTTGTCAATCGCACCGTGTTTTGCGGAAAACAAAGGATTAAACGTATCGAATGGAAAGAAGTAAAAGTTTGTAGAAAGTAAACACAAAGTAGTAACAGTTTGTAGATTGAATGTAAAAGACAAGGACCGGGATCCATAGTTCACTAGAGGTGGCTCTCCTTAAGATAGATAACATGCTGGGTGAAAAAATTACAGCGGGGCAATTGACAAACATCGAGAAAGCAATACATGCATATACTAATCATCTTGACTCCTTTGGAACTTGGTTGGGCATTACAACATTATACATAGACCGCCATCCAACTGCATCTATGACTAATAATCCACCTTCAGGTTATCATCCGAACCCCCTCCAGTATTAAGTTGCAAGCAACAAATTATTGCTTTACGAACTGCGTGTAAAGTAAACAATATGATTGTTCTATGAACAAAGTATTGTTGTTTTCTCCCTAGTAGCAACAACACATCTAATACCTTAGAGATTTCTGTCACTTCCCCAGATTACCAGAGGCATGAACCCACTTTCCAGCATAAATACTAACTCTTGGAGTTGCTAGCATCTACTTGGCCAAGATAGCTACTAACAACAGAAAGCATGCAATATCACAAATAATTAAGACATGATAGAATCAATAATCAATCTGAAATAGCATCTCAATATCCATCGGATCCCCGCAAACACAACATGTAGAATTACAAATAGATGATCTTGATCATGAACGGAGCTCACAAGATCTAGACATGAAAGAACATAGGAGGAGAACCAGCCATCTAGCTACTACATGGATCCGTAGTCCAAGGATGAACTACTCACGCATCACACCGGAGGCTTTCATGGTGATGAAGAAGGCCTCCAGGGTGAATTCCCCTCTCCGGCAGGGTGCCGGGAAGAGCTTCAGATCCCTCCCGATCTAGGGATGGATATGACGGCGGCTACAGACTCTTTCGTGGATTTTTGATTGGGTACTTAGGGTTTACGTCCTGAGGGCATCTTATAGTCGGAAGGGCAGGCCGAGGGGGTGCCAGGGCTGGCCTCACCACCCCCTGGCGTGGGCCAGGCTGGGCCGTGCGGCCAGGTGGTGTGGTGTCCCCTGGCCCCTCTCCATCTCGTACTCTCGCATCTGATGACTTCCGAAAAAATAGGCACTTCGGGTTTTGTCCCGTCCAATTCCGAGAATATTCATTTTCTAACTTTCCTGGAACCAAAAACAGCAGAAAACAGGCTGCTGGCACTGTGGCTCTTGTTAATAGGTTAGTCCAAGAAATCATATGAAAAGTACTCCAAAGTTGGAACAAAACACAAGAAAGTGGATAAAACCAAGCATGGAACATCAAAAATTATAAATACATTCGCAATGTTCAATACTGGCTTAATTGATATCCCACTCTCCCTTGATAAATTCGCTGTAGTCTATGTTAAATCTAGGCGTTAAACTGCTCCTTCTGTTTCGAGGTATAAGGCATCCTTGTTATGCGTTGTTTTCTTCGACCAACAATTACTCTTAATATACATAAACAATTTTGCTATTACAAAACAGACATCATTAGAGTTCATTGGTATTATGATGTTCATGGCAAATGTTAATTCACTGAACATCTGAGGCTGCCTACTTGTTCAACAAGTTCACAAGTTATGTCATCATAATGTGCACTTGCTTTGTATGTTGCTACAATACTGACTGCATGTAATTTTGGAGTTCATTGGTAGTTTTAAGCAATTGAACATGTAGGTTAACATTCCCTACTCTACAAGTTCAGAATTTATGCTATTTTAATTTCAATCTGGTTGTTCTAAGCAAACACAATAATTGCCTTCCCTTATGTAATTCATCGCAAATTTTATGTCATTGAACTTGTTGTTTTTGCATTCCTCTGCAAGTTATGCCATTATTGTTTGTTTCAATTATGCTCCAACAGTAGCTGTAGCCTATTGTTTACTACTCCCTCCGTTTCAGAATATAAGATGTTTTAGCTTTATGATAGGAGTGTATCTAGACACCATTTAGTGAGTAGGTTTACTCCAAACGTACATGAACCTACACACTAAAAGTGGTCTAGATGATGACTTATACTTTTTGAAATGGAGGTAGTACATCCATTCCGTAAAAGAAGGCCTATACAAATTTAAAGTCAAACAATGATGGCTTTTAGCAAGCTCATAGAAAAATATATTAAGGGTTAATTTGTGGCATTTGCGTCTATGAAAATATATGCCCTGATGTATTGAATGGCGTTGGTTTGGTATGGTAGATGTTCCTGGTTTGTTCTACAAACTTGGTCCATTTTTGCGTCGATTGACTTGCGAAAAATTTATACGCCTTATTTACTTTGGATTGGATGTAGTATTACATGGAATGTTTTAAGGCACTTAACATGGTTATCTGCATGCCCTGCTCTATAAATTCAAGTTTCTCAATTATAATTTCTATAGAAACAGTATCTACCTTCTATTATGTAGTTCATGGCATTTTAAGTCACTTCACATATGGGTTAGCATTCCCTACTCAATAAGTTCACGAGATATACCATTGTAATGTCTATCTTGTTCATCCAGATGTTAGTACAGTAACTGCCTGCTCTGTAGAAGGTGACAATTTTTATGGCACTTCTCATATTTGTTTGCAATCCTATTTCACAAGTGAAATCATTGTAATTTCTCTCTTGTTCGTGCTAAGGAGTGACTGTAACTGCATTATATTTTGTCGCCATGGCAATCTTTATGTCATTTAAATGTTTGTTTATATTCCGCCATTCCCTGCTCTACGTGTTCACAAGTGATTATACTATAATGTCTATCTAGTTCTTTGTAAACAGCAACAACCACTATCTGATATTATTTCCTCTCACAGGGAACACGGAGAATCGTAGAGTGAATCACCCCTACAATCTTGTAAGTACCTGTTGCTTTGTATTGCTGAATACAAACCTGTTTTATGTGACTGAGTGGCCTGAACCTATATGGAGAGGAGCAATAATAAAGTAGATGGATCATCTATCCAAGTACTCGATGTGGTGGATGTCTTTAAAGAATGAACTGACAACTGGATGTCCTCCAACGGGAATACACAAAAAGAAATAGTAAGTCTCCTGTTTTTACTGAGATGTGTACAGTGTAAGATGCTTGTTTATATGAGGTACCACATGATTCAACTAATTATTAGAACAAGGTTGACCTTAACCAAGACTGGACAAAAATCAGACGTAAATCCCTTGATTTATAATTCAATGTGCTCACTTGATTTTGGTGATGATCTATTCTTTCTATATTTGACCTGTGTGCATCTATCTATCTATTATGTGGTGGTAATTTAAGTATATCCACTTTTATGCTAATTTATAGTCTATTATTGTATTTTTCTGCTATAACTAAGAGTTTGAATGCACTCTGGATGTAGTCACATTGTCTAGTGTCGGCACCACATGAGTTGGCCAATGATTAGAACAAGATGACCTTTAACGATACTGCACAAAGATTGAACGTAAATCCCTTGATTTGTAATTCAATTTGCTCACTCAATCATGGTGGAGATCTCTTTTTGCTATATTTGACTGATGATCTTCTATCTATATATATACGTTAACTATACCATGATTAGGTGGTGGTGATTGAAGTATATCCACTTTTATCTAATCTATATTCTATTATAATATTAGAGATCGCCACCATGATTGAGCTTATATGCACTCTGGAGGTAGTAACATAGTCTAGTGTTATATGTATGAGACTAGTATAAATTACTTGGTCTTAGTGGGGAATAACTTGGACTAGCAAAATGCATACAATACTAGTCCAAGTTACTCTACCAACACTAAAGGGTGTATAGATACATTCGTTTCACAAAACCCATGACATCTTATATTTTGAAACGGAGCGAGTTCTATCTAGACTACTCATAGGGAGATTGTCATAGCTATTATCATCTAATATGATCCCTAGTTACTATATATATGTACTATGACCATGTTAATATGATCTAGAAGTCTATCGTGCACCTGTTGTTTGATTGCTTAATCCATTACCTCAATAGCTACTCTACATGATGCACATATAGAGTCTATTGCCAATTTGATTCTTTAGTTTGCTCGTCATTAAAGGAATGTAATGATTTTCTTAACTTAAAAGGTCAGAGCACCACCCTATCAACGCGAAGCTGCGGGTTTGAGCATCATCAGTCCCAAACTAGGGATGGCAATTTCTGTGAGAAATACAATGTTTGATTAATAATAAACAAGGGATTTTCATCTATACATCATTAGATGATCTTGCGAGTTTAATATTAGCCACCATAAGGATCAATTGGTTATGGTTCCTGGGAAGTTTTAGTTGACTTGTGATTGCATCAATGCTATATTCTGACGTGGTTCCCAGACATACATTGTTTAAATACTTCATTGACCTTGCAAGGTGCACAATGTATCATTTGCTTGTTTGTCTACTGGATTTCTTTCCTGGTTATATGTACAATGATACTATCAGCAGTTGGAAATACAATAGCTGGAGGCACTACAAAGAAGGTTTGTGCTACTTTTTGGATGCATCCAACTATTGTTTTGGCAGAAAATGACCTCTTCTTTTTTTATTTACTGGCCTGATGATCAAAATATTTGAATGATCTGGCTACTCAAAAGGAATGGTTGATATCTTGTTTGTCTGAAATGATTGTGGTAGTCTATTTAAGACACTTGGTCTATTGCTTGTTTTTCCAAGCTACTATCATAGTTTCCTGATGATTAAAGCAATGCCACCTGTGGTTGTAGGTCATATTTTTGGCTAGTTCATACTATAGACCATTTTTAAATGTTATTCTTAAATTTTAGGTTAATGCTTTGTTGTCCCGACCAGTTCTAAGCAGCTGAAGGAATCTCATGCACCTCTTTTTGTTATATTTCTATATTTTTGTTATGCGGTGATATGATTAGTTTATGAGGGAAAGTGTCGAGTTGCTTGATTCCCTACATTCATTACCACACTAATTTAGTTATTTTGCATGAGACACACATGTTGATGGATTGATTTGTTATATTAAGACAATGCTAATTTTGAAATTCTTTGACAACAAACATGGTGTTTTTTCGCCTGCTTTGTTGATCTAACTTAATATGTCTTAGTTTCAGCATGCAAATAACCTGTAGTGTTTCTTCCAGAGTGGCTATGATACTGGCACATGTACGCATCGGTCCAGGACATCGACAGTTCCTATTATTCCGGAAAGAGATATACGAGGCACATCATTAATTGTTCCTAGACAATGATGAATTTGAATTATTTTACATATAAGATGGCCGCCAGTTAGCTGGTACGCCGTGCTGGCTTGTTTTCTTTGTTTCAGACTACACGTGAATCTATGGGGGCAGAAGGGAGGAATCCTACGTTAAGTATTGAGGTCATTTCACAAAGCAGCAGTGATAGTGATTATTGCTTGCATTGGCCCATGGTTTCAATTTTTCAAGCAAAAAGAGGTGTTACAACTGCACTCCAAACAATTGATATAATTGAACAAGAAACAGAGCAAATAGATGGAATAATCACGATTACACGTGAATAGATACAAGAACTGAAAGATCGACAAGATTTGACGGACCGTCTACTTGATAATCTCTTCTACAGCTGTCATGGTATGCCAGTTGTTACTTGTATGGGGATGTAAGCTCGGTAGTAGAAACCATGTTCCAACACATGTCTCGCCATGTCTCTGTAATGCTTCATCTTGTTTTGTTGAAAGTCTAGTCTATAATAAATTTCAAAAAATATTTGTTGATGTAATAGGGTGATCCTAAAGCAGCAATTAGTGGGCTAAAATATTAACGGACTATTTAAAACCAGAATTTCGCCATAGTTATAGAATACCCAAATATGCTGGCTAGTAGATGGGCCAAATAAACACTAAAAGGCCGTAAGTGGCAGGTCAGTATATTGGTGGGCCTCATAAGTGTCCAAGGCCCTGAAAATATACAGGGCTGAACAGCAACAGACGAGAACAGTAAAGGGCCCGAACTGTAATGGGCCCGAATATTGATATACATGAACAATAAAGAGCTGAAATAGTAAAATGCCTGAACAGTAAAAAGCCCGCACAGTAGAGGGCCCGCACAGTAAAATGGTTTGGAGAGTAAAAGTCCTAAACAGTAAATGGCCTGAACAGTAAATGGCCTGAACAATAAAAGGCCATAAGAGCAAAAGGCATAAACAGTGAACGACCAAAACAGTAGAAGGCCAGAACAGTAAAAGGCCAGAACAGTAAAGGATCCTAACACTAGTAACCCAGAAATGTAAAAGGCCATAACAGTAAATGGGTAGAACAGGAGTGGACCCCACGGGCCGTAGGAACAGTAATGGGCTGCCTGCAGGCCTTAACAGTGCCTGACCTTCTAGCGCAGGCCCCTAATGGGCCGCATATTATTCTACCAAAGTGGGCCTTCTTTAGGCCGAAACTATAGCGGGCCTGAAATCGTACGGGCCCTAGAAGGGTTCATTAATGGGCCACGTCAAACAGTACACATCATGAGAGTAAAGGGCCGTAATCTTATTAGGCTCTCTTCATGGGCCAGCCCACTTAACAATTAGCAGGCCTTGTCTGGGCCAGGCTTCTGCCAAGGTTTCTGTGACTGTTAACAGTGGTAACCGGACATTAACGGCGGGTGCCACGTGGCATTTTTGCATGACGTCAGCAGTCAACGCGGGTGGCGAACTAATCTACGATGGAACAAGTTTTCGTTGCTGAAGGGTGCGATCCACCATGGTCCAAAAAAAATGTGGTAGATTCTTTTCTGACGGGGCTTTTACGAAGGGCATCTATCGTAGCAGACTTTTTAGCCACGAAAAACGGGCCTTCAACCACGAAAATCGTCCGTTGTAAAAGCCAACTTTTCTTGTAGTGGAATGTTTGTTCTTTTCATTAACCACATATGGATCCCCTAGTGTCATTCATGTGTGTTCTTTTCCTAAAAAACATATGGATCCACCAAAGTCATTGCATGTGTGTTCTTTTCACAAACCACATATGGATCCACCAGTGTCATTGCATGTGTGTTCTTTTCATTAACCATATATGGATCCCCTAGTGTCATTGCATGTGTGTTCTTTTCATTAACCACAGCTTGAGTAATTGCATGTGTATTCTTTTCACAAACCACATATGGATCCACTAGAGTCATTTCATGTGTGTTATTTTCACAAACCACACATGGATCCACTAGAGTCATTGCATGTGTGCTGTTTACACAAACCACATATCCATCCACTATAGTCATTTCATGTGTGTTCTTTTCACAAACCACATATGGATCCACCAGAGTCGTATCATGTCTGTTTTTTCATAAATCACATGGATCCAATAGAGTCATTGCATGTGTGTTCTTTTCATAAACCACAACTAGAGTCATTGAAATGTGTGTTCTTTTCATAAACCACAACTAGAGGGATTGCATGTGTTCTTTTCACAAACCACATACGGATCCACCAGTGTCATTGCATGTGTGTTCTTTCCTAAAAGAAATATGGATCCACTAGAGTCATTGCATGTGTGTTCTTTTCCTAAAACACATATGGATCCACCATAGTTATTGCATGTCTGTTCATTTCACAAACCTCATATGGATCCACTAAAGTCATTTCATTTGTGTTCTTTTCACAAACCACAACTAGTTTCATTGAATGTGTGTTCTTTTCACGAACCACATATGGATCCTATAGTGTCATTGCATGTGTGTTCTTTTCATTAACCATATATGGATCCCCTAGTGTCATTGCATGTGTGTTCTTTTCCTAAAACACATATGGATCCACCAGAGTCATTGCATGTGTGTTCTTTTCACAAACCACATATGGATCCACCAGTCTCATTGCATGTGTGTTCTTTTCATTAACCACATATGGATCCCCTAGTGTCATTGGATGTGTGTTCTTTTCATTAACCACATCTAGAGTCATTGCATGTGTGTTCTTCTCACAAACACATATGGATCCACTAGATTCATTTCATGTGTGTTCTTTTCACAAACCACACATGGATCCACTATAGTCATTGCATGCGTGCTCTTTTCACAAACGACATATGGATCCACTATAGTCATTTCATGTGTGTTCTTTTCACAAACCACTTATGGATCCACCAGAGTCATTGCATGTGTGTTCTTTTCATAAACCATAACTAGAGTCATTGAAATGTGTGTTCTTTTCATAAACCACAACTAGAGTCATTGCATGTGTGTTCTTTTCGACAAACCACATTTGGATCCACCAGTGTCATTGCATGTGTGTTCTTTTCCTAAAACACATATGGATCTACCAGAGTCATTGCATGTGTGTTCTTTTCCTAAAACACATATGGATCCACCAGAGTCATTGTAGGTATGTTCTTTTCACAAACCATATATGGATCAACTAGAGTCATTGCATGTGTGTTCTTTTCACAAACCACATATAGATCCACCAGAGTCATTGCATGTGTGTACTTTTCATAAACCACGGCTAGTCATTGGATGTGTGTTCTTTTCATAAACCACGGCTAGAGTCATTGCATATGTGTTGTTTTCACAAACCACATATGGATCCACCAGAGTCATTACATGTCTATCCTTTTCATAAACCACATATGGATCCACCAGAGTCATTGTATATTTGTTCTTTTCATAAACCACATGGATCCACTAGAGTGATTTGCATGTGTGTTCTTTTCATATACCACATGGATCCACCAGTGTCATTGAAATGTGTGTTCTTTTCATAAACCACATGGATCCTAACCTTAGGAGAGCCCTAACCTTATCCCCCAATGGTGGCCGTTAGACCGGGTCTTGTAGAAGGCACGCCCTAACACAGTTGTTCTGCATGATGATTGTTACATACTGTTCGATCAGGGCGCTTGGACGATTGGGATGGTTCTTCGTAAGAGTGATCTGTGAGTAGGTTGTTCTGCGAAATGATTGGCCATGCTTATTGTCCGCTTGCTCTAGACAAACTGGCAACACCGGGCGCTCCTCTTTTGCGAGTGTCACGAGTTCCATGGTCCATATGCCAGTGTCATGTCCCCTTTACTTATGTTCCTCCCCATACTTCTCTTCCTTCCCCTCGAAGCCACTTCCCCACTTCTCTCCCATCCTGCCGTAGCCGCAAGCCGATGACGCCTCTATCCATCTCTCCAGCAGCCACCCCAGTCCCCCAACCTCCCTCTCGCCATGGGTTCAAGGGGAGATGGTGAGTAAACTCGTCGTGACGATAGTGACGGTGATTTTGATGTGAGTCGTCTCATCTCTATCATTTGTGGTCAATTATCTATTTTGAGCTAGATCTACTTTGCATACTCATGCACGTATGATGTGTTAGGCCACCAGACGCTGTACAACTCCGACTATCACGGTTTAGTGGAGGAAGACAGACCTCCGCTATGTAAACATGGATATGTGCCCACTAAATTTGTAGCATTCGAAGGACGAAACGCATGAAGGAGGTTTTTACGGTGTGAAGGACATCGTGCAATGATGCAAGGCAGAAGTTGCAGTGTTGTCAAATGGGTAGATCCAGAGTGGCCCAAATCGATGCAGAAAACGCTGGACAAACTATGGGATATGAATGTTGAGTTGAAAGAATCCATAGTCAGCTCATTTCTTGACAGTGCTGAGATGAAGCTATTTGACCAAGTTTACACAACCAAGCTTAATCGAGATCTCATGAGGCTGTAAGACAAGGTTAGCAAAGTCGAGAAGGAGAGGGACGTGGCGTTAGCCCTAAAGGCTAAAGAAGAGTAAGAACTGACTCAAGCTAGGAATGAACTTCACTAGGCCAAAGTCTTGCAGTTCACAACTATGAGTATTGACAAGTGCACGAGGATAAATGTAGAGAAATAATTGAAGTTGTGCAAGGAAGATGCTAAAAGGAAGGAGCAGACGATTTGATCCTTGCTCTCGTAGGAAGATGCGCATCGGGCTAAGATTAGGAAGATCAAGGAGATGTATAATAACTAGTTCTATTTAGCTTGAGCTTCGTAATTTTTTTAAGTTGTAATAGTAGTACTTGTTGACCTAGCGGTCTGAACTAGTGGTCTCGGAGTCCTGGGAGAAAAAAATTGGCCGCCTGTTAATCTGTCTTAACCCTGCATTACTTCCTTTTATCTGATCATGGTGGTATTCTGACATTGGTGGTTTGTTTAAACGTAATCTACGTGGATTGTGCCGCATGCAAGTGGAATAACCATAATTTATAAAGTGGAAGCACGTACACCCGGTTAATAGAGATCTGTGAGCTTCGCTAGATGTAGGGGATGGAGGAGCAGGGAGGCAGTGAGATAAACGGGCTCAAGATTAGGCTAGAAAGTGGTACCGATTTCCTCATCGTTTGGGCATTATCAGTTGCCATAGCTGCTTATGTTTCCATGTCGTTGTCCAATAGGTGAAATAAGTTCCTGTTTCATGGAGTGTAATAGCTTAAATAATTTATTTTTGTGCCACTTTCATTCCATTGAATTTGGAGATCTTCTGCCCCTCAGCAATCGTGGAACCGGTGCTGCGTCTTTTCAAATAGTAGGGGAACAATCACATTTTTGGATTCAACTACTGACTCGGGAGTTTCCAAACCCTAAGTCACGGTACATTTTACTCCAAGAACGTGGGTAGATTGTTTCGCCCGACAAGTTCCATGCACAAAGCTCTAGAATTTAACTGAATTATATATATAGGTTCAAGTTCAACACATTATTATGCATCTTCATTGTAAGCAGCTTTCTTCCCCCGCCTGGGTGCCAAGCCTTCACGGCCACTGGCTTCTTCATTTCTTGCCTTCTTCCTCTTCCTCAGTGCCAATTTTCATAGCTTCACGTACTCTCCATCGCCAGGAAAATCAGCACTAGAATCGTGCCCAACATCATCTTTCCACTCATTTTTATTTTCTTCTGGCAGCAAAATGACCTACTGCCAGTCATATTTCTAACCTTGCGGCGCTTCCTGTCAAAGAAACAGGACTGTTGCATAAGTGCCTAATATCTACAGAGTAAATAAAACAAAAATTACAATTTAGCACATACATGCGGACCCCAAGAAACTTTTTCTTACGAGGAGATAATTGGGTTCGAGCGACCACCTTGTCCAAGAATAGAAGGGTGACTCCCAGTTGCAGCAGCTTCCACATCTAGAACATCACAATTCAGCTCAAACATGCAAGCTAAAGCATACCTTTTTCATCAACCCAATTAGCTGATTGTCACACGTTAAAGGAACCATGATGCCTTGTTCATCCATGAAGCTGAACTTTGTAGTCTGCTTCGGCCATATTTCATCATGATTATGCAGAGTAGCAACCATACCAGAGATAGTGCAGATCTACACAGGCGCTTCTTCCATTGTGATACAATGGTGTACATACCACTTGCCCTCCACCCTTGCTGATTTAGAGTCGTACCTGAAGAGGGCTACCGTAACCAGGTAAGGGTGGTCCGCGGAGATCCCACTTGACAAAAAACTATGGACAAAATATGTTTGTTAGCGTTGGGCTAATAAACAATTTTAGGTTTAGTAGCCAGCTAGCAGTTATAGTTAGTGCGAATAGCAAAGAGAAGGGTAGCTCACCCGCACGTAGCTAGAACTTCTTCTTCCTTGGTAGTAGGATCTGCCATCCTCCGTGCTGCTCAGCTCGTTGGCGGCGGAGGTGAGCTAGAGCCTCGCAACAGCGGCTATGGTATGCGCCATTGGAGCTCGGGATCAGCGAATGGGCGCAGCAACTTGGCACCGGAAGTCAAATGTCCGAAGGGATCATTCTTCCTGGAGGGTGGATTTCGACGCCACCGGTGCTAGGGGAAAGGAGGGAATGGATTTGTGAAATTGGTCAACGCATCCAAGCCACTTAGTTCCTCGATTTGCCTAAGAGGTTTCCGCGTTGGCGCTCGCGTCACGGACAGATGACGGACATGTGGGCCCCAACCGTCTACTTCACGGGGCAGTTTAACGGAATGTTTGAATTTGGCATGGGTGAGATGAGTTTGCCTCGAAATGGCCCCTCTCAGTAGTTGACAGTCCAACTTTGTGAAACACGGCAATTACAGGCAACTTGGATACCGCGATGACTCGTCCAGGAACTTTCGGGCCACAAACCAACAAGCCCCCATAGCTACTCCCTCCGTTTCAAAATATACAAAGCTGTTTTAGCTTTTGTGAAACGAGTGTATCTAGACATTTTTTAGTGTGTAGTTCGGAGTGAACCCATATACTAAAAGGGTCTAGATACACTCGTTTCACAAAAGGTAAAACATCTTATATTTTGAAACATAGGGAGTACTAAGTATGTTTTATCGCAGTCAGGTTACTCATATTTACTTTATCGTTTTTTCTTATAATATTTACATGCTGCAATTTAGTCCGCTAAATCTTACTTCCTTTAGAAACTCCAGGTACATCTCTCAGCCTCTGTTGGCACCGCGCTCATTGAGAGTAGAGAAGATCGGATCAAGGGACAATGGTACGGTGTTTGCTGTGCTATTTGACGTGCGCTAGTCGGGCAACATTAGCATGTCCGTCATTTGCATCAGGCTAGACACATGCTTGTCTCCCTTGTACAATGTGCTGATCACTGCCTATTACCCCACAGTAGATCTGGGGTTTTGGACCGGTGCAATCTGCAGTTCCTCCACGCATGGGAGCTGGGCTGTGTTGGGCATCATCCGGAGGAGAAAGCTTTCCTTTTTGTTGTTCCATGAACCATCACATATTATCCAGGGCCTGCATTACTCAATATGCATCAATCGTGGGGGAGAATATCCAATTGAGACAAAATTTATTTAACCCGCTTGGATATCTATGTGTTGGATGGTGGATTTTGGATGCATAGTAGTACTAGTATAGTACTAGTTCTTGTACTTTGGACTATTTTGTACTATATACTGGTAGTACTTGTTTAGGTCAAGGGTAGGAGAAGGTCTTGCTTTGCCTTTGTTCTGTCATTGCTATTACCAAAGTATTTTGTTGAACTAATAGTGATGTATTGTTACTTGTTTAGATCAAGTGCAGCAGATTTTCATACTTTCCTTTTGAAACCTAATATTGTCACAATTATCTAGATGAGTCTTGGGCATTTTGGGTTGCATATGGGGGGTCACACAAGCATTGACGAAATGAGGTGGTATTCACACAGAAGCAGACTTGATCGTCAGTTTTGCTTGTTCCAATGATCGAGCCTGTTCGGAGAACACGGCAACAACTGATCGTGCGCCAAGGTTTTTTGAGATGGAACAAAAACTTACTAACTTTTCTACTGAATCTCTCAAATGTTTGGTCGTTGCTATTACTAAAGAATTTTCTAGAAATACTTTTGTACTGGTACTTGTTTAAATCGAGGGTAGTAGATAGTCTTGCGTTTCTTTTGGAACATGGCCTTGTCACAATCTAGATGACACTTGTGCATTTTGGGTTGCATACGGGGGTCACACAGGCATTGATCAATGAAGAAGGTACTCAAAGAAGACTTGATCATCAGTTTTGCTTGCTCCAATGGCCGAGGGTGTCTGGTGAAAAGGGCAAACTGATCACGTGACAAGGTTTTTAGAGCTGGAACAAAAAATGGTTCTCTCTATACTGCTAGTGTATTTCAGTGTCTGTATTGCTGAATTGGTCACTTGCTACTAAATATGAACTTCAAATATGTTGATAATTTTCCTATCTTATTTTGTACTGCTGAATTTTTACATGAATATCTGCCAAAAAGAATTATCGCTTTTCCCCTCCTTCTTTGAGGTCTTTGTTTTGAATCTGGCCGAGCACATCACAATGCAATTTTTATTAACCAGGAGAAGAAATATAGTAGCTCATTCGGCCCCTTTTTAGCCCCGAACATTTTAATTCGGTATTTTCAGGGTCAGGGTACTGCTGACCACAGCCTAGTGAAATTTTAGAAAGGAGTCCATGGAGCATAGCCGAGAACATATTAATTCGGCCTTTTAGGGGTCAGGAGACTGTGGAGCACATCCTAGTGAAATTTGAGAAAGAAGCCCATGGAGCATAACCTATGGAGTATAACCCAAGTAGATCAGCCTATGTAGAATAGCCAAACTCTTTTTAATTCGGCCTATGATATTTTTTCTATAAATATCTTTGTTGTAGTGCCAACACACTCAGTTTACGTTTATTTGATTTGAAGATCTTTTGTGCGAATCTCCTGTGTGTGTGTCCTAGGTTTACATTTTTTTGTTCTAGCAATATCGCATTACGGAGAGGCTGATATAACGGACCCATCACCCTGCAGCGTCACTCGACTTTATTTTTGAGGGTGGGTTTGAAAAAAGTTTAAATACTTGTGCAGAGAGGCTGGCATCAAGGACCCACCAGACAGAACATACAAGGCTGCATCAGGGACCCACGAGCCAGAACATACCAGAGAGGCTGACATAAGGGCCCCTATAGTAAGACCATACACGGCTGCTACGGTGAAAACAGCAGACGTGGCTGAAAAAAGTCCAACATATACACGTTCACTTACAGAGAAGTTGACATGTCAGACGTAGCAGGCCCAAGCATAGACCGTTCAATTAGCGTATCAACCCTAAGCATAGCCAAAATCCTTCTAATTCGGTATTTTTGTGGTCTTGTGGCCACCGAGCATAGCCCATTCAATTTAGGAGTGAGCCCATGAAATATAAGCCATGAAGAATAGGACATCCACCCCAAGTTAGCGTAGAATCCTTTTAGTTCGGCCTTTATGAGCATTTTTTGTACTCTTAGGCTGATATCTGGGACCCGAAAAATAGTCCAACATACACACCTTTCTTTCAAATAGAGGCTGTCATCTAGGAACCAACATAGACACGTTTCCTGCATAGAGGAGGTTGACATCTAGGACCTAGCAAGTTGCCATGGTCAAAACAGTGGACATGGCCAAAAAAATTCCATCATATGCATGTTTCATTTACAGAGAGGCTGATATGTGGGACCTAGCAGTGCGAACTTATACAGATGATGTATCGAGCAACGTTGCCAGTTCGAAACAGGGAGGCGCGAGCGAGAAAAAAGTTCAGCGTGCACACGTTTCTTATCATGAGAGGCTGAAATGAGGGATCCAGCAGCGTGAGCAAACGACAGATTCGTCGAGCAACGTTATCTAGTTCGGAATAGGGTAGCGCTAGAGAAGAAATAAAATTCCATCATACCCACAATTCTTCTAATGTGAGGCTAACATAGGGGACCTACCAGCCTGAATAAACGGTTGATGCAGCGAGCAACGCTATCAAGTTCGGAACACGAAGGCGCGACCGAGGGCAAATAATCCATCATACACATGTTTCTTCCAATGAGAGGATGACATGTGTGGCCCAGGAGGTTGATTAAAAAGTAGATGCATCGAGCAGCGCTATGAAAAGTTTGGAATAGGGTAGCACGACCAAAAGAAAAAAAATCCATCATATACACGTTTCTTATAATGAGAGGATGATATGTGGGCCCAGGAGGTTGATTAAACGGTAGGTGCATCGAACAACGCTATCAGGTTTGGAACACCGTAGCGTGAGCAAAGGAAAAATTCCATCATACACATGATTCTTCTAATAAGAGTCTGACATGCGGGACCTAGCATCCTGACTAAATGGTAGATGCATCGAGTAAAGCAATCAACTTCGGAAAAGGGTAGTGCGATCGAAGGAAAAAAATTCCATCATACACATGATTCTTCTAATGAGAGGCTAACATGCAGACCCAGTAGTCTGACTAAATGGCAGACACATCGAGCAACGTTATTGAGTTCAAATCAGGAAGGCATGACTGAAAAGTATGGTATGCTAGAGACACTGACGTCTGGGACCCACATGCCTCAAAATACTTCGGCGAGTCAAGATCACGCGGGGAAACGAAAATCTTTCTTCTGCCACATGACATCTGAGCTTCCTTCATGTTTTTAGCGGTTCCATCGTAGTAGAGGGCCACAAAACTGGAAAAAACGTTTTCCATCAGCCACAGTCGAGCCGAAAAATTCGTCACGGAAGTCGCGCCTTCTACGACGACCATTGGGCCAAGTCATTGCGAAAGAAAACATTTCTTGTAGTGATATCATCACTATAAAATTATAATAGGCAAAACAGAAAAATTATAAAATTGATCAACATGTCTAAAGTATGGGTGCATATTTGGTTCTTGTACTTTGTATATCATGTAGAAGTCAATGATTATTAGCTATCTAAAACTTGAAAATTTTGGTAACATGGTCTAGAGAAACGAGGGAGAAGATTCTAAAATGATGGGTAAGTATGTTTTGAGGTTTGTGCATAGCATTTATTGTGATGAAGACTATCAATAGAATCTTCTAGATGCTTGAATGGAAAAGAAGATCCAACATCTAGAAATGTTGGGATTCGCGAGTCTTGATCCAATGGTAAATAATCAAAGTTATTCGTACACTATATAGTTGCAAGATAAGATAAGGTAAGATTTATATTTCTTTGCTTAGACATATGCTCACCTGCGTCCACGCGATGTACATGCTAAGAAAATAAAACGTAGGCAGGGGAAGAGGGCAGCAACGAAGAGGAGTTAACGTTGGTTCGATGTTAGAGGAAAGTTATTATGGGTTCCTAACACGAGGTACTCATGTGGCCGCTCTACTAGTAGTAAATTTCAGGACCTATACACGTAAAACAAATTTTGTGTTTTCTCTCTCCTTCACTACCTCTCACCATCCATCCTCCGTCTCTCCTCCCCTTTCCCCTCGTGCACCGGCCCGGTTGATCTTTCCCTCGTCCACAGCATGGTGTTGCGCACGTGTGCCTTTATACAACAACTCTGTGTTTCTGGCGTGTTCAGCAGCCATGTTGGTGTGGAGTAGGGACGAGGAGTACTTAGGAGGCAAACCACTTTGGTCCTTGGCGGCAAAAAGTCAAACTTTTCCGGTTTTCGAAATTTTCACTTGCTTCCCAAACATTGGGAGGGAAGGTTACTCAAAAGATTAGCCATTCACAGAATTTCTTATCTTATCTTTATCTTGTCTTATCTCTTACAATACCATACCAC
Organism: Avena sativa; assembly: GCA_916181665.1. Classification (NCBI taxonomy): domain Eukaryota; kingdom Viridiplantae; phylum Streptophyta; class Magnoliopsida; order Poales; family Poaceae; genus Avena; species Avena sativa. The sequence continues at coordinate 182,761,904 of OV702286.1, forward strand.
TGTATAGTGTACGGATAACTTCGAACATTGACCGTGGGATCAAGACTGGGAAATCCAAACATTGCTAACCGTTGGATCTTCTTTTCCATTCTTAGCATCTGGAAAGATTCTACTAATAGTCTTTAGCACGATGAATGCTAGTATGCGCAAACCTCAAAACACACACTTCATTGCTCAGTTTCACGGTCCTTGTGCTAAATGCATGGACTTGGATGCAATTTCATTTTTATGAGATCCTTCATTTAACTTGTACTTCCACCAACCATGTTCACTCTCAAGCACCTAGCTCCTAACAGACCTACCATAGTTAAAATAAAATGCAACAGCCCCAATTATCACACAAACTGGACCACGGTTTCTTATACGTAATACCCAAGTTTTTAGTACTAGGATTTTTCAAGCTTCCTAGCTAACTTCGCACACTTCAGTGACTTCTTGCCAATTTAACAAAATTAGGTCAAACTAGAGCTACAAGTAAGCGCAATAGATTGCTCTTGAATTAAATGTCTATTCGGAGGTTGATGGGTGCATCTTCTTGTAGTAAACAATGTCGTCGGTGTGAGTTTCCAACTATCAGGAAATAAAATTCTCAGTTTTCCGAGTGATGACGAGATGGTTCTTTTCGGTAAAGATAGTCTGACGAATATGGATCTCAATGCCACAAGCCAAGCTTCTAGACATATTAAGTGCACCAACGTGTTTTACTTACGATTCCCATATGTTTTATGAGTTTTTAAACTCCATAGCTAATTAGCTCTGCCCACTTAAATGACTACATGCCGATTTATCAAAATTAGGTTAAATTTTAACTACAACTAAATTGTAGGTTGGTTTTAAACATTTACAAAAACAAATTTAGAGGTACCTAGCGCGGGGTCAATTAATATATCAGAAACTACTAACAGTTTTGACAACAGGTTTAACTTCTTGCTAAGATTTTGCATCATGACTATTTAACAAAATTGGGTCAAACTTGAGCTACAAGTAAGCGTGGTAGATTGTTCTTGAAATAAATGAATTTTCAGAGATAGATGGGTGCATTTTCTTATAGTAAATAGTGTTGTTGGTGTGATTTTCAAACTATAATGAAAGAACATTCAATTCTCAATTTTCCGAGTGATGACGAGCGAGGTCATTCTTTTCTGTAAAGAAATGTCCAAAAAAATATTGGATCTGAATGCTAGAAGCCAAGTTTACCAACATATATAGTGGACCAACATGTTGTACCAACGATTCCCATGTTTTACGAGTTTTAAAAATTCCTAGCTAACTCTGCCCATTTGAATGACTTTATGTCAATTTATAAAAATTAGGTCAACTTTAAAACTACAAGTAAATTATAGGTTGCTTTGAAATTTTTACAAAAAGCTTTTGGAGGTACCTATAGGGGGGTCACAATTAATATATGAGAAACCACCGAGAGTTTTGACGACATGTTCAACTTTTTGCTAAGATTTTGCATCTTGATAGTTTAATAAAATTAGGTAAAACTTGAGCTACGAGTAAGCGCGATGGATTGCTCTTGAATTAAATGTCTTTTCAGAGGTAGATCAATGCATCTTCTTATAGTAAATAATTCCATCAGTGTGAGTTTCCAACTATCAGGAAAGAACATTCAATTCTACATTTTCCGAGTGAAGACGAGCAAGGTTGTTCTTTTTCGTAAATAAAGTCCGAAGAATATTCGATATGAATGGCACAAAACAAGTTTATAGACATATATAGTGGACCATGTTGTACCAACGATTCCCATGTTTTATGAGCTTTCAAACTTCCTAGCTAACTCTACCCATTTGAATGACTTTATGTCGATTTATCGAAATTAGGTAAAATTTGAAAGTACAAGTAAATTGTAGGTTTTGCTTTGAAAGTTTTATGAAAAATCTTTTGGAGGTACCCATCAAGGGGTCACAATTAATATATCAGAAATCAGAGAGAGTTTTGATGATAGGTTCAACTTCTTGCTAAGATTTTGCATCTTGACAATTTAACGAAATTAGGTCAAACTTGAGCTACAATTAAGCGCGATAGATTGCTCTTGATATAAATGTCTTTTCAGAGGTAGATCGGTGCATCTTCTTGTCAGTTTCCAACTATCAGTAAATAACATTCAATTCTATATTTTCCGAGTAAAGACGAGCGACATTGTTCTTTTCAATACCATAAGCCAAGTTTACAGACATATATTATCAATAGCATGTTGTACTTACTATTCCCATGTTTTATGTGTTTTCAAGTTTCCTAGCTAACCTCGCCCATTTGAATGACTTTATGTCAATATCTTGAAATTAGGTCAAATTTAAAACTACAAGCAAATTGTAGGTTTTTCTTTTATAGTTTTACAAAAAAGTTTTGGAGGTACCCATCGAGGGGTCAACATTAATATATCAGAAACCAGTGAGGGTTTGGACGATAGGTTCACCTTCTTGCTAAGACTTTGCATCTTGATAATTTAACAAAATTGGATCAAACTTGAGCTACGAGTAAGCGCCATAGATTGCTCTTGAATTAAATGTATGTTTAGATATAGACAAGTGCATCTTTTTCGAGTAAACAATGTCGTCAGTGTGAGTTTCCAACTATCAGGAAAGAACATTCAATTTTATATTTTCTGAGTGAAGGTGAGCGAGGTTGTTCTTTTTTGTAAAGAAAAGTCCAAAGAATATTGCATCTGAACGCCGCAAGCCCATTTTACAGACATATATAGTGGACCAACATGTTGTACCAACGATTTCCATGTTTTATGAGTTTTCAAACATCTTAGCTAACTTTGCCCATTTAAATGACTTTATATCGATTTATCGAAAATAGGTCATACTAGAACAGCGGCCCGCGCAATGCACGGGCACCATCTTTAACATTTCTATTTCCACAGAAAATGCTAATAGTCGTTTAACTAATTTCTTATTAGTTGTTATGCCACAAATAAAGACAATGTAAGATTCTTAGAAGATCATGTATTTTTCTTGTTCATGTCATAGTCAACCGAATAACATATATAAATATTAGTATTTATTCTTGATTATATTATGATGAAACCGGTGAAAGAAGAATGGAATTCTATATTTTAGAAATTCTAATAGTATAATGTCACTGAAAAAATTATTTGTCTTTCCTAAAGGTATTAATTAATCGTTTTTTATCAGTATCTTTTCACAATCTCTCGTTTTATTTTTTCATATCATCTACTTGATATCTTCAAGTTATCTTAATTTTTGTGTTCTTCGGCTCTAGCGAGCGAATTTTCCTGAATATAACTCCGTATTATTTCTCGTCCATCAAGCCAAGTTTTACACATGTTTCCCTTTTCGCTTAAGGGCCATATTAACCACGTGACTAAAATATATATGGTGCTTCTATTTTTTCACTCGCTTCAATTCCCTTTTTTAGTTCCATCAAGACTAGAGTGACAAAGTAAAGTATCGAAAGTTCACAAAGAGAGCAAATGATCGACATGCTAATAGAAACTATATCATTCATCATAATAAAAAGGAACATGTTTTATTTTTATTTGTGAATATGACTCTGGTTTTAAAAGGAACATCGAATAGTACAAAGCATATCAACATAAACAAAAATTACATCAAAATCCTTGAGAAGACATTCATCTTCAACCTCCAGACCGTGTCGACGGTGCTCTGCCGCTACCGCTCATCCCTCAACCGGCCTGGCGTTGTTGTCATGAAATCCTAAATTAAAATCAGGTTAGGAATAGATGATAGGAAAACTAAGATGAGAGGCTACAACCACAAAATTGACATATCTTGAAATTTGTAAAAAATCTAACTTTTATATATCTGGTAAAGAAACATCACACTTAGAGAAATATTATAGAAAGTTGTTGGACACTGCTATAATTTTGAATTGCAACAATGGAAAGTAGAAATTGAATAAACACATCTAAAATCATTATTCATCATTGGAGCTGAGTTTTTCCATGAACTGTATATAGTTAGAGTTTCACCAAAACATGGAAGTTGAATCCTATAATTTTTTTGAAATGCTAAATATGTATATCTTTGGTAGCCACATCTAAAGACAAGATCAGCTCCAAGAAACTCCGGATGTGGGCGTCCCAGAAATTCTGACAGTGAATCCAGATCCCTCTCAAAGATCAGCTGACCTCCGTTTCCCAACTGGTAAAACTTGCTGAACTGAGTCTCCATCTACAAGAATTTAGGATGAGGAAATTAGTGAAGTGATCAAGTTTGTCAAATTTTAAGTAGTAATGTAAGAATTTTGAGGAACATATATTTTTGAGAAAGAATGAGTTCACAAGGTTAAGAGGGGAAATAGTTTTTCATAAATACTCACTTTGGTTTTTGAAGCAAAGTTTTTGGTTTGGACGTCCATTCTAACTAGGGTCTCCTATGGTCAAATTAGCTCTGATACCAACTTGTCAACACCCGGATTTTTAATCCCAGATGCCAGTTATGCCATACCTCGTAATCCCAGGATAACCATTTTTGCGAGACATAACGGATTGGATATCACAATACATCATCCATTACAAACCATACATAAGGTTTTACACAAATACGGATCTCATGATCCAGTCTTTAATACAACAAGCAGCGGAAATAAACGATAGCGTAGCGGTGGGGTCCATCTTCAGGGGCACAGGCAAAGCTGACGAAGGCAGATAGTCCTAGTTATCATAGCCGTCCTGCTGACCATCATCTTGATAAACTCCTTCATAGTCTGGCCATGATAATAGCCAGGGACAAAAGCCATGAGTACTCTTTAAGTACTCGCAAACTACTACTAGCAAGGGTTATGATTCCAAGTAAAAGTACTGAATTGAAAGAATAACTGTCAAGTTAAGTTTGAAACCTAAGCTGAGTTCTGAAACAAGAAAAGATAAAATAAAAGTCTAGAATCACTTAAGTTGGGAAGCTATTTTCATCTACACAACCCTGTTGTGGTCAAGTCAAGGTTCATCATTCATTTCAAGTTCTTTAGAAAACATCTGACAATGAAACAGTATGGCCATTCCAACTGTCCATAACCGCGGACGCGGCTATTCGGATAGTTTGAAACTCTGCAGACGTGGTACACTTTCACCACAAGATTCGATACATCTATCAGGGATAACCCTGAATCATCATACTTAGTATGCAGATAATCAAACATAACCTTCCCTTTACACACCCTAGTACAAGCACCTCTCCTATGAGCATGGCCTCCCAACCATGACCATCAGTCATCTTGGGCACTGCATAGGTGGACAACATTGAGAGGTAGCCTCAGCTCAAACCTCTCCCGTGAGGGAACTAATACTAATGCATACAAATTTCCAGCTAAGCCTTACCCAATTCAGGTAATGTGGTTGTACGGTAAATTTGGAATGGTATCGCATCCGAATCCAACCATCAGTTTTATAAAAAGGGTTAAGGCTCATGCCTCATCATTTTCATCATCATAAACCAATTGTATTTCTCAACACATGTCAAAACATCTCAATAGAATGACTCATCATTCCAAGGTTTTCATAACTCATTTTCACCAAGTGTTCCCATCTAAAATGACTCAAGTTTGATCTATTCTAAAACACTAGGTTAAGAGTGTTCACTAAGGTGGAAAGGTGGGATCAATCTCATGCCATAGAATGACATCTAAAGGTTCCTAAGTAGGTCAAGTTTTATACTCTTTATGCTACCTTCAAAATTAATTAAAGAACTTGGTGTACACTAAGGGGGTGTGATCAAAGTATGCTTAAGGCATCTTTACTAAACTATCTAGTTTTATTCTAGCTTGCTACACTAGCTTACTAAAGCATGTTTGCAAGGGTTAGCTTGCTACTAATAGCTTGCTACAATAGCTTGCTACAATAGCTTGCCACAATAACTTGCTACAATAGCTTGCCTTGGTTGGTGCAGTGGTTGAAGTTTTCTTCTTCTTGGTAGAACTCCTCCTCCTCGAAGGCTTGGTCGGTACTATCGTCTATAAATACATAGGGAGTGCACAATCACCAAACAATACTTAACTTAGGCTAAGTAGTATTCTAATCCACACAATTGATGATCCATGATCATCATAAGCATCATAAGTTTAGTTCAATAGTTTCAACCTTTTTATTTTGGAAAAGTAATTTCTACTCATTGAAAAATTAACTACAATTTAATATTCACCACCAAAATATGGGATCATGTGGACACATGTCCTCACCACATATTCTAACATATGGGAATGAGATTTAAAGGTTGGATTAATATTACTTTGGTTTAAGTTTATTATTTAATGATTTAAAGTGACTAGAAATGCCTATATAGCATTATTTTGGTACTAGTCCAAAGTCACTGCCTGTAAACCTTAATATTATTACATATTTGGATAGATATGATGAAATGTGATTTTTGAGAGTTGGAATCAACTCAAAAGCTAACTTGGTTGATTTTATAAAAAAGTTTCAAGTTGCAAAAACTTCTGTCTTCTTATTTTTATTAGGAGAAATCTATAACTCTAAATGAATTAAATCCAATGGGCTTGGATAGATCTTTTCAATACCTTTCAGACAAAATTGGTTTCATGCAATTTGGATTTGTCAAACTCACAGAATTGAATTTTGAAACACTGGACAGAAACTATATTCTAACTAAAAAGAAAAATCTAGATTTGAATCTATGGGCTTGCGCGGGAAAGGAAATGGGCCGGCCCAGTGGCGTTGCGCGACACAGGGCTCAGCTGACAGGGGGTCCCACTGGTCAGCGGCACTTAAAACGTGAAGCGGTACGCGCGCTATGGGTCGTGCGATTAGAGGCTAGATCTACGGCTGAGGGTCGTCGTCGACGACGGACGGGTCGTCGGCGAGCTCGAACCCTAGCGGCTCGGTGGGGGTCTACTGGGGGCGTACCAGGGCTCCAGCGGGGTCGGCGATGTGGGCGAACGAAGTGGAAGACGACGGCGAGGCGAGGCGTGGTCGCGGCGGAGCTTGGGGTGGCCGGAATCAACGGCACCCTTCTTCTCCAGAGGCGGCGGCTCCGGCTCCAATTCCGGTGAGCTGCTGCTCCACTTGCTCCGGCGAGGGGTGGTTGAGGTTCAGAGAGGTGAGGGGAGTGGAATGGTGTGAGTCTTGGGTGCTGGGGAGGGCTCCTTTTATAGGCTCGACGGTGAGACCGAGCAGGATGGGCGGTCGACGGTGGCGACATGGCTACGGCGAGCTAGCGGCATGGCTGGGGATGGCGATCGATGGGCGGTCCCCTGGCGGTGCTCTAGTACTTCAATGCGGCCGTAGGGGCGGTGGTATGCGGTCGGGGTGAGGTGGCGCTCTAAGAGGCAGAGGCGACGGTGTCCACGGCGAGCGGTGGCTGTGGGGCTTTGGGCGGCGAACGGGGTGTCTGGGGTGTTCTCTAGGTCGAGGCGGAGCGGTGGGCGCGGGCTGGTGTCGAGTGGTGGCTTGTGCACGCGGGGACAGGGCGCGCTCTGCGGGCGGCGTCGGCATGGTCTGGTGGCACTGGGCGCGGGTTCTCCTCTGTGGTCCATGGCTGCTCTTGGCTCGGGCAAGGGACAGAGAGGGGCGGTGCGGCGTTGGCTACCTCCTAGACATGGCGAGGGAAGGGGGAGTGGTCTGCTGCGACGGTTGCAAGGTTGGCCGGCCAGGGTGCTGCTCGGCATGGCTCGGCATTGCCACTAGGGTGTAGGGGATGGGCTGCAATTGGCATGGTTTGATCAAAGGAGGACAGAGGGATTAAATGGAGATCAAATGGGGGCAAAACCCTGTTCAAAACAGTGAGCTAGGATTAGAGTTATGATTCTGCCTGCCAAGTGTTTGATAAAATGGCCGCAAGAGAAAAAGTTTTGAATTTTGAGTTCAAAAATTTTGAGTGATCTCCACTAGTGCTAGGTAGGCTCTGGTTGCAAGGGTTTTGAAAATGGAGCTCAAATACATGGTTTTTGAAATAGGGGTGATCTATGCATATCCACTAGATTCAATTTTAAACTGTCATTTAAAATAGTTTACAGAGGGTTTTTAGAAGATCAAAAGGTGGGCCTTGGTACCTCATAATGTGTACTAGCAAGGGGTGCAAAGATCAAGAATTGTTTCTGTTAAGAATTGAGTACTAGGAATAGCCAAAGTAGGCATGAGAGTTAATTTTGTCAAAATGACCATTCCTTCATTTTAATTCTTTTTGATATGATTTCTTTTAGAAAAAGTTTGGGAATGATGTAGATGATGTTTAAATCCCCTAAGAAACATTTTAGAAGCAAAGGATCACACAATCATGGCAATTGAAAACAACTCCTATTTTAAATGCACATATATATGAATGCTTTCATTTTAAATATGGAAAAGTTTTTGTTGATCCTAAATTTGGATGATTTGATCTTTGATAAGCTTGGATTGAAGTTTTGGGATGTTACAAATGCGCTGGTACTTCACTTGCTGTAATCAGAAGATTGTTTTCCAGTCCTTTTATTCTCCTTTTTCTCTGTGGGGTTTCTCGCTGGTAGACTCTTTGCTAATACGTATTTTCGCAAACTGAGAAATTATAGAATGGATCAGACTCATCAAGTTGTTTAGAAGTAGATGAGCAATAATGACAATAGCATGCACATGCTAATAAAATATCCAATTCAGGCCATCGTCGGCGGACGGCCGGAGACCTCCTGACTGAATGATGGCTCAATGTCTAGAAAACCCTAGCTCCATCTATCACAATGCGACTTAGTCATATTTATTTTATCGCGGATTATGCTTATTTTCTTACTTGAGTTTGTCTTTCCTATGTACGTACATGAGTATTTGCTTCTCTTGTAACCAAAATATATTATCTTATGTTCTCTTAGGAACAAATTATCATCACTATTCCATTTTAATCCTACTCTTTAGCACGATAGTTTTAATGTGGTTAGAAAAACAAGTTAGACTATACTACGAAAAATAGATTACATTGAGATGACTTGGTGGACTTTTTTTTGTCATCCATCTATTCACTGTATAGGTTTATTAGTTAGCCACTCGATCTCGATCATGTTATATTTGAAGACGACGTGTAGAGCTAACACGCAAATCCACCATAAATCCCCTGCATGAAAGCTATCACTTAGATCCACCTTTTTTCCTATAAAGAAATCTACTCATGAGCACAACACAGATATCAACAAATCCATGGATCGGGTAGTTGAAACAATACTTGCATGCTTCTTAGGAAGTGCCGACGTGGGGCAAACAGTATTTATCCATCAGTTAGTAAGCTATTCCTCCAGTCAGATTATACAGATGATGATTTGTCGACGTGTCGTATGAAAGAATAAAATAACTCAATCGAATAGAAAGAACAACTTTACTACCTGAGACCATAGATCGCTACTCGCTGCTACGTACTTGCCATTGGCTGCCGCCTAGGAGCATGGTTAGGCTCGGTGTTTATTCCCATTGCCGCACTCCATCGTAGAAGGCCATGGCGGCTGTATTCTTCTTTCTTCCGTTGGATATAGAAGCTAGGGTTTGGTGTCCGTGTTTTTTTGTCGTACGGTTCATACGGGTACGGAAGGGGAGCGTGCTGGGTGGGATTTGATCGGTACAACCTGATGGCTAAGATCTATTGATGAATAAATTTGATGGTGAGATTCTTCTGATTATTGTGATATTTTCTAGGCTATTTCCCTAATTTTTGGTTAGTCCATCATTTACTTTTAATATATAATAGATTTGAAACTACGAGTAAAGTTTAGGTTGCTTTGAAAGTTCTACGAAAAATCTTTTAGAGGTACGTATCGGGGTTACAATTAATATATCAGAAATCACCGACAGTTTTGACAATACTTTCAACTTCTTGCTAAGATTTTGCATCTTGACAATTTAATAAAATTATATTAAACTTGAGCTACAAGCAAGTAAGCGTCATAGATTTATATTGAATTAAATGTATTTTTGGAGATAGATGGATACATCTTCTTGTAGTAAACAATGCTATCAGTATGAGTTTTCAACTATCAGAAAATAACATTCTCAATTTTTCGAGTGATGGCGAGATTATTCTCCCCGTAAAGGAAGTCCGAAGAATATGGATCTCAATGCCACCAGCCAAGTTTTCACACATATATAATAGACCAACATATTGTGCTTACAATTTCTCGTGTTTTATGAGTTCTCAAATTTCCTAGCTAATAACTTCGCCCACTTGAATGACTTTCCGTTGATTAATCGAAATTAGGTCAAATTTGAACTACTACAAGTAAATTGTAGGTTTCTCTAAAAGTTTTACGAAAAAGCTTTTGGAGGTACCCATCGGAGGTTCACAGTCAATAGAAACAACTGAGAGTTTTAAAGACAATTTTAACTTCTTGCTAAGATTTTTCATCTTGACAGTTTAACAAAATTAGATCAAATTTGAGCTACAAGTAAGCGCGCTAGATTTCTCTTAAATTAAATATCTTTCCGGAGGTAGATAGGTGCATCTCCTTGTAATAAAAAATGTCGTTGGTATGAGTTTCTAACTGTCTTAGGAAAGAACATTCTCAATTTTCCTAGTGATGACGAGATTGTTCTTTCATGTATAGAAATTCCAAAAAATATGGATCCGAATGACACAAGCCAAGTTTTCAGACATATATAGTGGACCAATATGTTGTACTTACGATTTCCCATGTTTTATGAGTTTTCAAATTTCCTATCTAACTTTGCCCACTTGAATGACTTTATGCAGATTTATCGAAATTAGGTAAAACGTGAACTACTATAAGTAAACTATGTAGGTTGCTTTGAAAGTTTTACGAAAAATCTCTTGGAGGTATCCATCGGAGGAGTGTCAATTAATATATTAGAAACCACCGAGAGTTTTGATGACAGGTTCATCTTCTTGCTAAGATTTTGCATCTTGACGATTTAATAAAATTAGGTCAAACTTGAGCTACAAGTAAGCGCAATAGATTGCTCTTGAAATTAATGAAATTAGGTTAAACATGAACTACAAGTAATAAATTATAGGTTGCTTTGAAAGTTTTATAAAAAAGCTTTTGGAGGTAACTATCGAGCAATTAATTAATATATCACAAAGCACAGAGTGTTTTGACGAGTGGTTCAACTTCTTTCTAAGATTTTGCATCATAAAAATTTTAAACCCCTATTGAAAATGAGCACATAAATAGGAAGAGAAGGGAAATAATTGTTCTATTTGCTATGGGCAACACACAAACTTGAGGTGCACCTTAGGCTTAAAGATAATTTTATTTTCTCCACAATGTATATGTTGAACCTTAGCAGATACCACATACAAGGCCTTAATGTGTTCTTTTGTACACATTGTTGATGCCCTTATTAGGAAAAAAATAAAATACTAGTAAACTATAATATACTAGTAAGTTGCATGTGTCCTGCACGTGATACTCAGATAATAGACGTCTGATATATCATCACTATATAAAATTATAATAGGTAGATCAGAAAAAATATAAATTTGATCAACATCTATAAAGTATGAGTGTATATTTGGTTCTTGTACTTTGTATATCATGTAGAAGTCAATGATTATTAGCTATCTAGAACTTAAAAAATTTGGTAACATGGTCTAGAGAAATGAGGGAGAAGATTTTAGAATGATGGAGAAGTGTGTTTTGAGGTTTGTGTATAGCATTCATTGTGATGAAGACTATCAATATAATCTTCTAGATGCTAGAATGAAAAATAAGATCCAACAGCTGGAAATATTGGGATTCGCGAGTCTTGATCCAGTGGTCAATATTCAAAGTTATTCGTACATTATATAGTGGTAAGATAATATAAGCTAAGCTAAGATAAGATAAGATTTATAATTATTTGCTTAGATATATGCTCACATATTTCAACACGTTGTACATGTGGAGAGAATAAAACGTAGGCAGGGGAAGAGAACAGTAGCGAAGAGGAGTTCAAGGCAGGTCGATGTAAGAGGAAAGTTATGATGGGTTCATGACACGAGGTACTCCTGTGGCCAGTTGTTATGACCTCGGATTGTTAAGATCCTAAGTCTCTGTGATTAGCATGCTAGTCCCTGGATCAATAGCTAGCACATCACAGTCGATGAATATCATGTAAAACACAAGTCATTATTACACGAATAATCTAGAGTATATTTATTACAACTTGCACTGCTTATATCTAGCTCAAATAAAATAGCGGAAATTAATAAAACTTGAGTCCATCAACGCCTCAGGATAGTTGCATGAAGACCCGCGATCCCTACGCATCTTCGGATTCTGTACATAAAACGTGTAGCCAACAAGTTGGGTCAATACTTTAAATGTATTGGAAAATTACACCAAGGAAAGATTAAGGCTAACTCTACATGCAAGGCTTGGAGTAGGCTTTGGGGTTCATTTCCATTAAGCCAATTTTCTCTAAGTAAGAAGAAGAGAGGGAGAGTTTTACCCTACTCCGTAAACATTATTTCAATAATATAGGGTCGAGTGGAACACGAGGATATTACGTACCAAGTGTCCAATCAACCCAGCACTTGGATATTACGCAGCAAGTCCCCAAAATCACCCCATTGGCGATATTACACACGCCTTGGGGTTTTTAGAAAACTTTAAGTTTGGAAAGAGAGAGGAAGTTCCTTCAGAGGCTCCATCCTTCAGATGCTCAAAGTGTTCTTTTCTGTGAACTCGGTTGATCGATCAGATTGCAATACTCTCGAGGGGTTTTGCACTTTTCCCACAATCCACGATCAAGTCCTTTTACAGAAAAGACCATGGCGAGGCTTTTCCTTAGTAGCCCCTCTACCAGCTGGATCCAACCGTGCCAAGAACCTCCAAATGTTGGTATCTCGGTGAGGTTTCCTACTAAATACTAGGCCAAGACAGAGCCCATATGTATTGTGGTTGCACTGGAAGCTTCTGAATTCTGAAACGTGGCAGACTTCTTTGATTCCTGGGCGGCCGTCCTCCACTAAATTTCACTCGTTGCCCCGACAATCATTCCGCCTAGAAGAAAACTTAGTTTAATTTTGAAGAGGGTTTTGAGAGGAAAAGGTTCGCTCGAGAGAGCTTTATACTTAGAAAATTTTCAGACTTTCGAACCCCCCAACGATACTTTATATATATAGCATAGCAAGCAGTACTTAGCAAAAACCGGGGAAACCTATTAGGATGGAAATTCCTAAGTATAGAGCTACTCATGGCATACTACAAAACCGCACTTGCAAAATAATACTAAAAAAATCTACCAAAATCTTACACATGCATACTACAGAATATGAAGATCAAATCATGCATAGTTAAAACTGGGACATAAATATGAACAAGTGGTGTAACTTGCCTTGATCTGAGCAGCACTCTACTTAACAGTACTCCTCAGCACACTCCGAACAATCTAACGAACCACAAACATAGATCCAATCACAACTTGCACAAAACATTGCTACAAATATAACTATGCATGCATGCAACATGGTAATATGCAAGAATGGGTTCAAATTCGATCAATAAAATTTATTCAGGGGTGTTATTGTGTTGGAATTTCATTAGTATCGATTTCCCAGGAATTTCAAGTAATTTGGATTATTACTTCATTAAATATGCCCATAAATAGATCTATCCTTCAAATCTAACACGAAACAGATCTGAAAGTCCTAAGAAAGTTATACTAATTTTAAACAGCAGATCTCGTAGATACATGCGTTACTCAACAAAGATCAACTAAAACGGAGTTACGGTTATTTTCCTAGAATTAAAATACTCCAAACTAGAATTTAAATCCCACCACAAAAACAGTACAGGAAACTAACAATATTGTTGTATATCTGTGGTCTACGGAATTTTGTGAATCCAATGATATATTATACGCAATTTTTGGCCAAGTATTCGAATTACTATGAATTTTACAAGATAAAACAATATTCTGTCTATTTAAAACAATCTCTGAAAAAGTAACCTGACAACCCTGCCACTTGTCGCAATGCTACTAGCCGCATGCTGCTGACTAGGCGTTGATGGCGCCCGCTTGACACACGGCACAACGCCATTTGTCGGTACCCCTTCGGTAAGCGGATCTAATCTACGTCGTCGAATCGTGATCTATCGGTCGGGGGAAGGCGGTGACTTACTGTGGACAGCGAGCGGCGGCGGGGATGTCGGTGACGGTGGCGTGTTCAGGCGATGGCCGACGGCGATTCTTTGGTACTCCTCCGGCTCGAAAAACTTGACGACGACGATCCTTTGCTCCTCGCGGTCTCGGTTTCTTCCTCGGGAGTCCTTCTGTAACTTCCTAAAACTTTAATCCAAGTGATCAAGATCCAAATCATCAAATTTAGAGTTAACAAAAGCTTTTCCATTTAAAAATATTAAAGCATTCATATGTGTGTGCATATAATTTAAGAGTTGATTTGAATTGCCATGTTTCAGGGATCTATTGATTGTAAAATGATTCTTAGGTGAATTAAACATCATCTAGATCATTTCCAAACAAATTTCAAAGAAAAACAAATCAAAATGAATAAAAGAAGGAAATGGTCATTTGTGCTATTTTAATCATCATGCCTACTTTGGCTAGTCCTAGAACTCAAATCCTAACAGAAACAATGATGGATCTTTGCACCCCTTGCTAGTACAAGTAGTGATGTACCAAGGCCCACTTTGTGATCTACCAAAAACTTTCAAACACTGAATTTAAATAATATTTGAAAATTAAATATAGTTCATATGTATAGATCACACTTATTCAAAAACCACTCAAATGAATTCCATTTTCAAATCCCAAGCAACTAGATATGCTCAAGCATGTGATCACCAACTCCACCAAAATTCATCCCAAAATTCAAATATTTGATTCATGCGGCCATTGTGTCGAACACCTGGCAGGCAGAATCAAATTATCCTAACTATTATTGTTTTTGATCAAATCTTGTCGAGCAAATTGAGTTGCATTGATCACCCTTATCCCCCCTGAGTCCAACCAGACCCTCACCGGCCTACCCCTAAGCCGCAGCAGCAGTGGAGCACCGCCACATTTTGGTCACCGCCGGCCGAACATGGGCAAGGTGCCACAGACAGCGCCGCACCGTTCCAGCACCACCACTAGCTCCGCCTAACCCTACCGCACCTCCCTGCCCCTTCCCCAAGCCCAGCCAGGCCCTGGACCACTCCCCAGCCTCGCCGCCCATTCTCTCTATGCGTAGCCAGAGCACGCCAGAGCGCCCTCACCACCAGCACGCCACAGACCGTCCCTCGACCCAGTACCGTGCACGCCGCTCCGCCTCGACCCCAGTACCCTGCCAGACATGGCCGTGCACCTCCGCGCGACCCACAGTCGCAGAGCGCCGTGTCGAGCACTGCCTCTGTCTCCTAGAGCGCAGGACGCTCCCGACCAAATGCCACCGCCCCTAGCCGCGTCATTGCAGCATAGTTGATCCCCAAGAGGCAGGCCACCGTCCGCCTACCCAGCCCATGCCTCTAGCGGCCTGTATCAACGTCACCGACGAGCTCGTCATCGTACCGCACGGTCCCCTCGTCGACCTATAAAAGGAGGCCACCCCAGCACAAACTCAACACACCATTTCACTCCACTCTCTCCACTAATCCTTCCACCCAATCCCTGGAGCAAGACGGGCCTCCGTTCGCCAGAATTTTGCCAGAGCTTGCCGCAGCAGAGGAGGAGAGGCGCTGCTGATTGCGACTGCCCTAGGAGCCGCCGCGACGATGCCTAGAACCGCCATCGTCCACCAGCTCGATCGCCCCCATCGCCACGTCTAGCTGGAGCCCTGGTAAGACCCCACGTACCCCCACCGTGCCGCTAGGGTTAGCTCTCGCCGACGACCTGTTTGCCGGGGACGACGATCCTCAGTCGTCGATCAACCTTTTAATCGTAGCGCTGAGATTGCCCTGTACCGCTTCACGTTTGATGTGTTGCTGACCTGCGGGACCCCCATGTCAGTTTTTATCCGTGCCGCGGAGCACCACTGGGCCGGCCCGTTAGTTTTCCCGCGTGACCCAGTTAGTTTAAATATAGATTTTTCTATTTTAGTTTGAACTAACTTCTGCCCCTTAGTTCAAAAATCAATTCAAGGAGATGTACTTAACCAAATTGAGTGATTCAAATTTTGTTAGAAAGCCTCTGAAAAGATCTATCCAAACCCGTTGGATTTAATTTATTTAGAGTTAGAGATCTCTCCTAGTAAAAAAACAAGAGAGAAGCAATTGCACATTCAAACATTTTTATAAAATCAACCATGATAGCTTTTGAGTTGATTACAACTCTCAAAAATCACATTTAACCATACCTATCTGAATATGGAATAATATTAAGGTTTGCATGCAGTGACTTTGGACTAGTACCAAAATAATGCTATATAGGCATTTCTAGTCACTTTAAATCATTAAATAATAAACTTAAACTTAATTAAAAGTGATCCAACCTTTAAATCACATTCCTATATGTTAGAATATGTGGTGATGACATGTGTCCATATGATCCCATATTCTAAGTGGAGAATATTAAATCTTAGTTATTTTTCAATGAGTAGAAATTACTTTTCTCAAATAAAAAGAATGAAACTAGTGAATAAAACCTTGTGATGCTTGTGGTGATAATAGATCATCCAAGGTGTGCCTTAGAATGTTGAGTAGACTAGTTCAGTTTTGTTTGGTGATTGTGTACTCCGTATGCATTTATAGATGATAGTACCGACCAAGCTTACGAGGAGGAGTTCTACCAAGAGGAGGAGGAAGAAAACTTCAACCACTGCACCAACCAAGGCAAGCTATTGTTAGCAAGCTAGAATTAAGCTAGATAACCTGAGCAAGATATATTAGGCATGCTTTGGTTATACCACTTTGAATATTACCTACCCCAAGTTTTATTTCCAAGGTTTTACTTATTTACTTTATTAAAGTACCTTACTTGTTTGAAGGTATTATAAAAGGTATAAAACTTGACCTATCTAGATAACCTTAGATGTCATTCTATGGCATGAGATTGATCTTAGCATCCCACATTAGTGAACACTCTTAACTTAGTAGTTTAGAGCTAAACTAAAACTTGAGCCACTTTAGATGGGAATACTTGGTGAAAATGACTTGTGAAAACCTTGGAATGATGAGTCATTCTATTGAGATATTTTGACATGTGTTGAGAAACACAATTGGTTTATGATGATGAAAATATTGAGGCATGAGCCATAACCCTTTTACAAAACTGATGGTTGGATTCAGTTGCGATACCATTCTAAATTTACCGTACAGCCACAATACCTGAATGGGGTAAGGATTAGCCGGAAGTTTATATGCATTAGTATTAGTTCCCTCACGGGAGAGGTTTGAGCTGAGGCTACCTCTCAATGTTGTCCACCTATGCAGTGCCCAAGATGACAGATGGTCATGGTTGGGAGGCCATGCTCATAGGAGAGGTGGTTATACTAGGGTGTGTAAAGGAAAGGTTATGTTTGGTTATCTGCATACTAAGTATGGTGATTCAGGGTTATCCCTGACAGATGTATCGAATCTTGTGATGAAAGTGTACCACCTCTGCAGAGTGTCAAACTATTCAAATAGCCGCGTCTGTGGTTATGGACAGTTGGAGTGGCCATACTGTTTTGTTGTTAGATATTTTAAAAATGACTTATGAAATGAATGATGAATCTTGACTTGACCACAACAGGGTTGTGACTATGACACTAGTTTCCCAACTTAAGTGATTCTAGACCTTTATTTTATCTTTCTTTGTTTCAGAACTCAGCTTAGGTTTCAAACTTAACTTGATAGTTAAACCTTAGAATTAGCATTTCCTACTAGAACTATCTTACTTGTTAGTGGTAGTTTGCGAGTACTTAAAGAGTACTCATGGCTTTTTCCCTAGCTATTCCTATGGCCAGACTATGAAGGAGACTACCAAGATGACGGACAATAGGACGGCTATGATAACTAGGACTATCTGCCTTCGTCAGCATTGCTTGTGCCCCTGAAGATGGACCCCACCGCTACACTTATTACTTATTCCGCTGCTTGTTGTATTAAAATTGGATCATGAGATCCTTATTTGTGTAAAACCTTATTGATGGTTTGTAATGGATGATGTACTGTGATATCCAATCTGTTATGTCTCACAAAAATGGTAATCCTGGGATTGCGATGTATGACATAATAGGCATCTGGGATTAAAAATCCGGGTGTTGACACCTTCTCTCTAACCAAAGCAGCGTCGACTTGCGGATGGATGGTCTCGGGCGGCGGCATACTCCGACGAGAAATCGAGGGTGGCTTGGCATGTTGTCCAGGGGGAAAAGGGAGTGAGCGGGGGAGTAGCAGTGAAGGAGGGTCTAGAGGAAGAAAGGAGTGGCAGAGGGGCCTCGGAACCTTACTCTTGAGGTCGGCGGCGGCGCAACTCCGGCGAGGTCGAACTCGATCTTGACGGCAGCAGCCTGGTGGCGATTTGGCAAAATAGATTTAGGGTTTTGGGGCAGCGCGACGAGGGGGTTTATATGGAGGGAAAAACATGGAGCGGAGGGCACGGATTCCACTCCGTTTCAGCCGGGATCTCTGTCGGGTGGTTGAGCACGTGCTCGACCCGGACACCAGCGAGAGGTGGGCGATGACGCGTGGGCCCGGGCGGTCAGTGACACGCGGAGCGGCGACGGCTGCACGTGGTCGACATGGGCCAGCCCACTGGCGCGCGCAGCTGTGCGCTTCTTGCTACGCAGGCACGAGCAACAGGTAAGACGCGGGCTGGCTCGGCCGTCCCACCTAGGTTAGTTCCCCTTTTTTGTATTTTTCTTTTACCTTTTCTGTTTTACATTTCTTTCAATAACTTTTGCATACTTTACTCATTTTTAATGAAATTGGTCTCTAAAAATTTGTAAAAAGGAGGAGATTAACATAGGATTATAAAATAACACTTTTGCAAGGGTTTAGAAGATTAGGTTTAATATAACCCCTTCTTGTCTTTATATGACTATATGAGAAATCAAAATAGGGTTTAGGGAAAAGGATTTTGATGCAATTTTATTGTGTAATGCCATGATGCATATGATATGATGCATGCTTCTATTAACATCTAGAATTGTAAAATTTGGGATGTTACACAACTCTACTAATAGTAAATTTCAGGACCTATGCACGAAAAGCAAATTGTATATTTTATCTATCCTTCGCTGCCTCTCACCATCCATCCTCCATCTCTCCTCCCCTTTCCCCTCGCGCACCGGCCCGGCTGATCTCTCCCTCATCCATAGCTTGTTGCTGCGCACGTGTGCCTTAGTATGGCGGCTCTATGTCTCTGGCGTGTTCGGCAACCACATTGGTGTGGAGTAGCGACGAGGAGTACATAGGAAGGAAACCACTTTGGTCCTTGGCGGCAAAAAAATTCAAACTTTTCCGGTTATCGAATTTTTCACTTTCTTCCCAAACATCGGGAGGGAAGGTTCCTCAAAAGATCGGCCATTCACAATACTTCTCATCTTACCTTTATCTTTATCTTGTCTTATTTCTTAAAATACCATACCACTTTATAGTGTACGGATAACTTCGAACATTGTCCGTTGGATCAATCCATGCAAATCCAAACATTGCTAACCATTGGATCTTATTTTTGATTCTTAACATCTAGAAAGATTCTACTGATAGTATTTAGCATGATGAACACTGATACGTCCATTTTGCATCACTATTCTATATCATAATTTACTATTATTCATTTATATATTTCATATTAAGACATGATACTTATGTTATTTCATCTATTTTTGCATGGTTGATAACTTTTGGAGCATGGACCGCTGCACCGGTACTTTGTACCTAGCTGATATCATGTTCTTTTGTCTATGGATCTCGTCGGTGTGAAATAAAAGGGGAGCTTGTAAGTATATGGAGTTATGTGTGTGTGTGTTAGCACTACAAGGAATGTGCTAACTAGTGATCCCAAATATTGGTCATAGAAAGGTCATATTAATCTATCTATGACCAAAAGTAGTAGGTCACATAATGAGGGTCAATATAGACAGCTAACGATCTTTTTTTGAATTGGTCATGGACTACTATGACCAAAATAGATGGTCATAGTGTTCATGACCAAAATTTTGGTCATGGTATTCTGGCTTGTCCATGTAATCCAATCCAACATGGAATCTAACGTGGCAGCAAATTCAGCCCAGTCCAGTTCAGTGCTTTACATGGACCAAACCCAACAATTCTAGCATTTTGGTTTCTAAGCCTATCTTTTACTGTCTAGGTATTTCATGGGCCAAGCCCAAAACTTAAGCCCTTATATTTTTAATTTCTAGCGTTTGCTCCAGCCCAACATTTTCGTTTTTCAAATTTTACGTCACAACAGATCCCACATGTCCGATGGGGCCTACCTGTTAGTACCAGTTTCATACTGGAACATATCAGGTACAAATTTCTACACGGGTCAGACTCATCACTTTTCGTTGATGCAATAACCATTAATTTCATTCAAACAGATCCAATAAAATAATAATATTTCATATAGCACGAAACAAGATAGATTACAGCCATGTCATCAGGTACTCGCCAATCAAAATACTAGATTCATCATAGAAAGTATGTCGCGTCTCATATACAAATAAAACTAAAACAAAATCCTGCTGCTGTTAGAGTGATTCTCCTTCTGCTCGTGATCACAGTTAGCTCGCTCGTTCCCAGGCTATATTTCTTCCTCCAGTATCACGCTGTCACAACAAGGGAAAGCAAGTAAAAACCATGAAGCATATTTACAGGCAAGCACACATAAAACCTAATAAGGCTACTACCATAACACTTGAGTCTCCATTTTATTATCGAGCCAAGATGATAATCATAACATAGACTTATAGTATGGAGGAGTAATAAAAATAGGAATTCACACTTGCATAACAACTACTGGATGCGGAGCATAGATGTATACTAGTCGGCAAAACATGCTCGAAACATATCTAAATGCTAAAATTAAATCAATAAAATGATGAGATTGGAAAGCCAAGCCACATTATGAGCCTATAAGGAAGCTTGTGGATAGAATTGTCAGGAACATGAACTAGTTTGCCAGCACAATGCTATTTAATATCTTGGGGATTATAATTCTGGCTAACATTAGCTAAGCATCCAATAGCATACGCACAAATATTTCTTGTCTACAGGTGAGTGATATCTAATAGCATACACACAGCAATTCAGCTAGGATCCTCCCCAGCTGGACTTGTTTTTTATCAAAGCCGTGAGTCATTCTACAAAGTTATCAAGCTTGTTGAAACAAAGAGCATTACTGCATCAGTAGCCAGTACAGTTAATAGCAAGAAAATAGAGGAAACATTTCCTTACTAGTTCCACCATACAGCATGATACTTGGTCGATTAAGCCACCCATTGCCATAATTGTACCTGGCATCTACAAAGTTAAGTGACACTAAAATCAGAAGCAACAAACACTCAGATGTCATAGTTCTCCTATAAGTCCTAGTTGTGTAAAAGGTAAGACATCAGTTAAATTGGAAGTACTGGGGAGGTACAAAACATTAGTTTTTTATTCTTAGACATTGTACAATGCTTTTGTTCATTATGTGATGAAAACAAAAACAAAAACAAAATACAAGATAGATCTCCTAACTTCATTGAATCACTAGGAGACCTAATGATATTTTCTTCATAATAGAATCATTCACCAACATCATGTCAAGGTTGCTCCTAGAGCAACGAGTCCCCGTAAAAGTTGTCCCTACGGTGAACACAAACCATGATTCAAATATAAGGTTTTCTTGAGACCATTCCACACTCTATTATCCCAGCTAACACCCACCAGCACACAAGTGAAATAAACAAAAGGCCCAACAGAAAAAGCGTATTTTCTTCTCCAACAGGAATAATAAGATACAGTAAGCTAAATCATGCGCTACAGATTAGAATCAATAAACCTAACCCCGTCATAGGAATAATAATGTAGTAAACTAAATCATGCGCTATAGATTAGAATCAATCTAGCATGGTCAGGCTTAAACAATCTGCTCTATTTGGGGGAAATCATGCGCAAAGAACAATCCATGGTATGATATGAGTGTTTGTTGGAAGATTAAACTAACCATATTGTAGGCATGTACATTGAAATTCAGAGAGAAAACAAAAAAAGATCGGGCTTGGGAGCTCGGCCGTTACCTCTCTAGTATGGTCGAACTCGGTGAGGATGGTGTCGGCAGAGCGGAGGGTGCGGTCGATGTTCTCGTGCATGGTGTGGACGGCATGCGTCCGCAGATGGATGGGGCACGTGGTGGCATAGAGCACGGAGAGGCAGCTGTCGAAGGGGCCGAGGATGGAGACGACGCCGTCCCTGGACGCCTGGCTCTCCCATCCTGCCGCCTGCTAATGTTGATGCTACCTGCTCCTCCTGATGAGCCAGCCATTGAGCACGGACTTGTACGTCGTCCCCATGCTCCCCCGGCCGAGCTCCTCCATGTTGGCCTTCTCGTCGTAGCGGTAGATCTCGTATAGCGCTTCCAGGTCGATGGTGTTTGCCAGAATCTCGTCCAGGTGACCTAGCTATCGAGGAATGAGACGGAGGGGGGAAGGGGGCTATCGCGCGCGAGAGGTAGAGATGGTGGCCGGAGGGGCTGCGGTGAGACGCGGCGCCGCGCATGTGGGAAGTAGGCAGCGATGGGATTAGGGTTCGATGGGATGGGGGAAGGGTGGGAGGGGTGGTGGCGGCAGGGAGAAGAGATGCCTTAGGGTTCGGGAGTTTTGGCGCCTGGTGTAGGCTTAGGGTCAAAATATTGTTTGAAGAAAAAACCCCTAGATATTTTGATAGAGCGCCTTGGATTTATGGGGGCGACTCGGTCATTTCGGTCCAAAGGCTGAGATCTGTGGGTAGGTCATTTGCGGGAGAAGCTATATGTTGGATTTGAATAAACGGTTGATATCTGGTTTTCTGGGGTGATCCGTGGGTAGGTTGACACTTTGTTCTGATTGGTTGGCTCTACTGCAAAAAAAAAAAATTTCTTGAAGTTTCATGTTATAAACAGAATCGCGACATAGTTCGTGATAATGTGCCCATATTGTGCATGCAGGTGTATCTTGGGATGGCGAACAATGTTCCAGGACGAAGTTTTCCATTTAGTTGCACGAAAAAGGATTTTTCCATTTTCAGAGCACAAAAACCAGGGCGTTTTGTGAAGCAACCACCAAAGGACTAATTCATAATGCTACCACCCTATTTTTAAAAAATACTACACCATATTACATGAACAATGTCACAACCGTGGTATCTTAAACCTTCATGTCCACCCCTCGTGAAAAAGACAAATGTTTGCTGAATCGATAGGAAGTGGGTTAGAATTGAACTATAGGTACATGATATAATGTCCGTAATTTTTTGCAAAAATAATTTTTAGACTCAAAATATGATGTTTTATCAGAGATCCAATGCAAGTTTAGTGAGGATCAACCCCTACCTAAGAACCTGCATGCCCGCTGTTTTGACCATAGTTTGAAATGAGCATCAGAAATTCAAAAACGGTCCAAACGAGGTAAATCCTTCGCGTGGTGTCATATTATGTGACATATTTGCAAGGAAAAATACCAAATTTGGTATATTGCAAACATCTTGAAAAAACGTTCACATAACTGACCTATCATGTTCGAGGTTTCATGGCTTTTGGGTCAAAAGACCAATGTTATGGCCAGAATTGCAACATAGTTTGTGATAATGTGCCCATATTATACACACATGTGCATCTTGGGATGACGAACAATGTTGCAGGAGGAAGTTTTCCTTTTTGTCGTGCAGAAAAGGCATTATCCATATTCCGAGTCCTAAAAAGGGGTGTTTTGTGCAGCAACCACCAAATGGTTAATTCAAAATGCCACCACCATATTTTTCCAAAATACCAGACCCAACTTACATGAACAATGTACCAACCGGGATATCTCAAACTTTTACATTCACCCCTGGTGAAAAAGAAAAATGTCTGCTGAATCGGTAGGAAGTGGGTCCGGTTTGAACTACAAGTACATGATCTAACACTCATGATTTTTTTTAAAATCATTTTTAGACTCATAATATGATGTTTCTTCAGAGATCCAATGCAATTTTAGCGAGGCTTGTCCCCTATCTTCAATGCCCTATGTTTTGACCATAGTTTAAAACGAAAAAAATTTGAAACAGGCATAAAAATTCAAAAACGGTCCAAACAAGGTAAATTCTTTGCATGGTGTCATATTATGTGACATATTTGCAAGGAAAAATACCAAACTTGGTATATTGCAAACATATCGAAAAAACCTTCACGGAATTGACCTATCATGTTCGAGGTTTCATGGCTTTTGGGTCAAAAGACCAATGTTATGGCCAGAATCACGACATAGTTTGTGATAATGTGCCCATATTATACACACATATGCATTTTGGGATCACAAAAAATGTTGCAGGAGGAAGTTTTCCTTTTTCGTCACACAGAAAATGCATTTTCTATTTTCCGAGTCCTAAAAAGGGCCGTTTTGTGAAACAGCCACGAAATGGTTAATTCAAAATTCTACCACCATATTTTTCCAAAATACTAGACCCACCTTACATGAACAATGTACCAACCGGGATATCTCAAACTTTTCCGTCCATCCCTGGTGAAAAAGACAAATGTCTGCCGAATCGGTAGGAAGTGGGTCTTGTTTGAACTACAGGTACATGATCTAACACTCATGATTTTTCAAAAAAATCATTTTTAGACTCACAATATGATGTTTCTTCAGAGATCCAATGTAAGTTTAGCGAGGCTCATCTCCTATCTTCAATGCCCTATGTTTTGACCATAGTTTAAATCGAGAAAATTTTGAAACAGGCATAAAAAATTTAAAAACTGTCCAAACGAGGTAAATCCTTCACATGGTGTCATATTATTTAACATATTTGCAAGGAAAAATACCAAACTTGGTATATTGCGAACATAACGAAAAAAACCTTCATAGAATTGACCTATCTTGTTCGAGGTTTCATGGCTTTCAGGTCAAAAGACCGATGATATGGCTAGAATCGCGGTGTAGTTTGTGATAATGTGCTCATATTATGCATGCATGTGCATCTTGGGATGGCGGACAATGTTGCAGGAGGAAGTTTTCCATTTTATCGCACAGAAAAAGTATTTTCCATTTTCCGAGTACCAAAAATAGGGCGTTTTTGAAGCAACCACCAAATGAGAGTTTCAAAATGGTACCTCCATATTTTTCAAAAATACCAGAGCACCTTGCATGGCCAATGTCCCGACTGGGGTATCTAAAACATTTCCGTCAATCCCTCGTGAAAAAGACAAATTGCTGCCGAATTGGTAGGAAGTGGGTCCGGTTTGAACTACAGGTACATGATCTAATCCTCATGATTTTTTGAAAAAATAATTTGTGGACTCACAATATGTTGTTTATCAGATATCTACTAAAAGTTTTGCATGACCCAACCCCTAGACGAGGACGGTTACCCTCTTTGTTTTGACCATGTTTTGATAGATTCACTTTATTTTGTGATGCAAGTACTAAAATTATGGTGCAGAATGGCACTACTATAATTTACACTCAAACTAGACAACCTTTGATTGATACTTGATTTTGGGATCGTCTCGATCCGAAGTTATATGCAAAATTGAG
Source organism: Avena sativa (assembly GCA_916181665.1). Taxonomy (NCBI): domain Eukaryota; kingdom Viridiplantae; phylum Streptophyta; class Magnoliopsida; order Poales; family Poaceae; genus Avena; species Avena sativa. The sequence continues at coordinate 182,787,424 of OV702286.1, forward strand.
AGTGAAATTACATTTCTATAATTTCTAGAAAAATTGAGCTCTCTCTATTTATGTGGGATCAAACTTACAAAAGCCCACGAATTCAGAGCAAAAAGCTACCTTATAATTTCTTATGGGTCGGCCGAGCCAGTGGGAAAATGTCAGAGAAAAATAACACAGGCCTCCATGCATTGAGGCCCAGGCCCAGCAAATGAACCACACACTAAATATGCTTGCGCAGGTATATAGACACAATACCCGTAATAGCCCGGTGGCTGGGTGGTTCGGTTTCAAGCTAGAGGTCATGGGTTCGAGAGCTGGAAGCTCCTCTTTTTGCGTAATTATCACGCTCGCGTGAGTTTTGCTATTTCGACTTATACAAATAGCTGTCGTGCGGTGTGTTTACCGGACCGTGGCCTTGCTAGAGTGGTTTGGAGGTTCCCTTGCAAGGGAGAGGTCGCCAGTTCAAGCGCTAGCAACTTGTTTTTTTGCAGAATTATTCAGGCTCATGAGTTTGGCTGATGTTTAGGCTGATACAAATAGGAAATGTGGGGTGTGTTTACAACAATGTTGTCTTGGTGGAGTGGTTCGGTTACAAGTGATAGAGTAAGAGCTCGCTGGTTCAAATCTTGCTAGATTCATTTTTGCGTTTAATTACTCAGGGTGCCACTTGTGTAATACCAGAATGGCATGTAGACCCCACTTGTCAGTGACACTATAATAGAATATCAGATTCACTTGTTGAACCCAGGCAAATGGATATGTCACATCACACGTAGACGAATTGCTTAGGTGGCGGTCCAGTCACCCACTTTGTACTTGAACCTATATTCTTATTACATGATATGACCATCTAAATTGGTCGTAGTCGACCAGATACAAGGCTCTGAATCCGTGTTATCCATCTATGACCATTTCATATTAGGATATTATGACCTTTTTAGCTAAATTGGTCGTTATTTTTTAAGGTTTGGACCCTCCCAAATTCCCTATGACCAGATGGTTCAGAATGGTCATAGATCTATGACCAAAAAATGCATGGTCATTAAGAAAAGGTCACTAGTGAGCAGTTTTCTTGTAGTGTAGAGAAACTCCTGGGCCGTCGGTCTAATCCATCCTGTCATGATGGAAACCTGCAGTGTAACCATAACGAGCATCTATGAAGCATTATGCTTATAAAATAGAGATAGAGATTGAGAAAAAAAAAGAGATGAGAAAAGAGGAAAAAGAGAAAAAAAGAACCATATTCCCATGGTAAATAAGAAGATTGCTGAGATGCTTGTTGTCTGCTTGCCTTGTCATTTTGATATGGGGATTCTTCTGTATCATCGGGCAAGGGGTGCCCCATTGGTGGTTCTCCATGATACACATGTACTTACTATGACAAGAACTTACCGGTGACAAAACTTGAGTAGCATGAGGAGCGACCGTCGTATTCAAGGGACATGAGATTTTCACCTTGCAACTTGTCAAGCATATCCTCATATTTGATAACTTTAACCTTAATCACCTAAAGATGCTTATGGTAGGGGCAATGAGAGCTGAAAGGTAATAAGTACCATAATTTTTGGAAGCTCTTTATGAAACTTGAAATCCCTGCTTCCCTCTTTGAAGGGCCTTTCTTTTACTTTTTAGTTGAGTAAGTAAACCTATTCCCTTCTATCTCAGCAAGTATTTTGAGTTGTTGTGTTTCATTCATTCATATGATGATTGATTCAATCATGTCTCTTATGTTCCTTGTTTTTCACATTACTCTTATTTTGGTGATTACTACTTTGAAAGCTATCATTGAAAACCAGTTATTTGTGAACTCCAGCAAATTGTCAACTATTCTTTGACCAAGAGCTAAGTTTGTCATTACCAACTATGATTTACTTTATGTATGTTTATTATGTTTCCTTTACTTATTGCAAGTTAAGTTATATAATAGTGAGTTGTCTTCTATTATGACTTATTTATTGATGAATGTCATGCTTCTTGTCCGTATTCTTTTATCGACTCTTCACTCCATAAACCTGAGGTCATGTTTATTGAGTTCAGTTTCGCTTGGGGACAAGCGAAGTCTAAGCTTGGGGGAGTTGATACGTCCATTTTGCATCACTACTCTATATCATAATTTACTGTTATTCATTGATATATTTCATATTAAGAGATGATAATTATGTTATTTCATCTATTTTTGCATGGTTGATGACTTTTGGAGCATGGACCACTGCAGTTAGGATTCTGATGGAAAAGGTGCTGTTTGGAGGCAAAAATCGTGAAGATCAAAAAATCCGGGAAAATACATGGAAAATCCTATTTTTCTAGAGGATGAAGAATGCCAGAAGGGGAAGTGGAGATGGGCCACAGGGGGGCCACACCACCCCCTGGCGCGGGCCACCCCAGGCCGCGCCACCAGGTGGTGTGGCCGCCCTGGTCCACTCCTGGATCTCCCCTCTGGTGTATATTATCCTCCTGAAACCCTAAGACTCGGGGAGCAACCACAGAAAGATTCCGCCGCCTCTGCGGGGTGGAAAACACCAAGAGAGAAAGATATCTCCGGCAGACAGAATTCTACCAGGGGAATTCCTTCCCGGAGAGGGGAGATCATCGCCATCAACACCACCATCAAGCTGGACTTCATCGGGATCATCACCACCATCATCATCATCATCACCAGCACCATCACCACCACTTCATACCGCTGTAACAATTGGGTTGAATCTTGGATAGTTCTTAGGGGAAACTTTTCCGGTGTTGATTACTCTTTGTAGTTGATGCTATTGAGTGAACCATTGAATTATCGTTTATGTTCAGATTGTTACATGTCATTATTTCATCTCTGATCATGATCCATATGATGTCTTGTGAGTAGTTCGTTTTGTTCTTGAGGACATGGGAGAAGTCATGTTGTTAGTAGTGGAATTGTGTTGAGAAAGATTCAATAGTTTGATATTTAAGTTGTGGTGTACTTCTTCTAGTGGTGTCATGTGAACATCGACTACATGACACTTCACCTATATGGGCCTAGGGGAATGCATTGTGTATTTGGCTACTACTCGTAGGGGTTGCCGGAGTGACAAAAACCTAAACCCCCATTAGGAAACCATTGCACAAGGGACGTCAGGGTCTTAGAGTTTAAAGTTGTGGTTCGGTTTTTACCTTAATTACTTTCTTGTGCTTGCGGATGCTTGCAAGGGGTATAATCACAAGTATGTATTAGTCCTAGGAAGGTCGGTACATTAGCACAAGTTCACCCACACAACACTTAGCAAACTAAAGAAGATTAGTCAACTATATGAAGCGAAAGCACTTGACGATATCCCCATGTGTCCTCGAGAATGTTTGGTCATCTTAAGTAATACAACCAGCTTGTCCTTTGCTAAAGAAAGGATTGGGCCACTTTCTGCATTTGTTCTTATTGTCTTTTATTTACTCGTACTTTATTTACCTTCATTATCAAAAACCCCTTAAAAGTATTTACAGAGAATTCCTGCTCCTAGCCATTCGACAGCACCTTCTGCTCCTCATTGGGTTCGACACTCTTACTTATTGAAAATACTGCGATACACCCCCTATACTTGTGGGTCATCAAACACTACTATGTGCAAACCTCAAAACACACACTTCATTGCTCAGTTTTAGGGTCCTTGTGCTAAATGCATGGACTTGGATGCAATTTTCATTTTTATGAGGTCCTTGATGTAACTTGTACTTCCACCAACCGTGTTCTCTCTCAAGCACCATCCCAATTATCACACAAACTGGACCACGGTTTCTTATACGTAACACCCAAGTTTTTAGTACTAGGATTTTTCAATCTTCCTAGCAAACTTCGCAAACTTCAGTGACTTCTTGTCGATTTAACGAAATTAGGTCAAACTTGAGCTACAAGTAAGCGCGATAGATTGCTCTTGAATTAAATGTCTTTTCGGAGGTAGATGGGTGCATCTTCTGGTAGTAAGTAGTGCAGTGGGTGTGAGTGTCCAACAACCAGGAAAGAACATTCTCAATTTTCTTAGTGATGATGAGATCGTTCTTTTCCGTAATGCGAGTGCGAAGAATATTGGATTTGAATGCCACAAGCTAAGTTTTTGGACATATATAGTGGATCAACAACAATTCGTACTTGCGATTCCCATGTTTTAGGAGTTTTCATGCTTCCTACTTATATAACTCCACTCACTTGAATGAGTTTATGTCGATGTATTGAAATAAGGCCGAATTTGAACTACTAGTAATAAATTGTAGGTTTCTTTGAAAGTTTTATGAAAATGCTTTTGGAGGTACCCATCGAGCGGTCAGTTAATATATCAGAAACCACGGAAAGTTTTGACGACTCGTTCGACTTCTAGCTAAGATTTAGAATCTTGAAAATTTTGAACCCCTTTTGAAAGCGATCACATGAGAAATAAGGAGAGAGGGGAAATGATATTTCTATTTTCTATGGGCAACCCACAAGCTTTTGAGGTGCACCTTAGGCTTAAAGATAACTTTATTTTCTCCACACTATATAAGGTGAACCTTCATTAGCGTATACTACATAGACCTGAAGGTGTGCCTTTTTACACATTGCGGATGACCTTAGGGCATCACCTATGTATGTGAAAAAACTTGTTGATAAGATGGATCCCAATATGACTATGAAATGAATATGAGTTTGAACTTGCAAATTTGCATGATTGTATAACATAATTTCCCCAACAAGATGTAATTTATATCATAATTTTTTGAAACTCCTAAGTATGATATCTATTCTTCTTTGAGATCCTAAACATTGGGAGTACGGCCATGGATGATCAGTGGAGGTGTTGGATTGAGGGAGTACGGCCTTGGATTCTTCAATAGAGAGGGAGTACGACCTACCAATGTTCTATTATTACATGGACCATGACCAAATTCAAAACCAAAATAAAGCGGTAAAATATCCCGCGTATCCAGACATACTTTGTGCCCCAGAATTTTAGATACTTCGAAATTCCCATTCGACCCCTAGTGAATTTGGTTGGTGGGGGTCCACTCGTATTTTTCCTAGTATAGTACTACAAGTACCTCTAAACCCTACGTCTTCTTTCCTCTAGGAATACAACATCGGCTAGAACATCGGCGCTGCACTTTAGACGGTGTACCCACCACACCTGATATGCTCAATGAACTCTCTTGTCCCGCGCGCTGAGCACATCATCGACCACCCTGGATATTCTCCACGGATGCTGTGGTCCAGCGCTCTGCTCGTATCCTCGCCCGCCCAAGATCTGCTTCCCCATCATCGACACCCACTACGACCGTACCACCTTCGGCGACCTCGACGTGACCCGTGAGGATGCGGAGGAGGCCTAGATGCCGACCCGACCGAGGTAAAACCAGATATCCCTATGCGATTTTTTGTTTGTGATGTATATATTTGTGCTAAATTTCCTAACTGACAGGTTCTTTACTTGATATACCTATGATATACTAAATTAACCCGTTGCGATTAGGCTTAAACTGCATGCATTGAACTATTTTTATGTATATTTCTTTCTGAATTATTAGTCACTTAACATATTTGTTTACATTCTCTGATGTACCTTTTCAAATGTGATATGATTATATAATATCTCTCTCATTCGCTGATTTACGAACTATAGTATTTCCATCCTTCTATTGAACTGCTAGCCTATACAACACGTTTACACGCGTCATACTATTTGACCATTATATACTGTCAATTTGATCCCTCTTAACCTGCGGCTCAAACTGTTTGTTGTTATTATGCAAGCAGCATCCTCAGTTTCCACACAATACCATAGAGTGAATGGCTCCTATAATCTCGTAAGATCCCATCACTTTTCTTTCACTTTATGCCAATGTATATCATGTTGGAACTTGTTTGTATTTATAGTTGGCCTTACCTTTATGCAGAGGAGCAACAATGGAGTACATACTCCGCCCGTCCACATGAGCCATCGTATATCTTGTGTAACACCTACCGTAAGTCCCCTACCCGAAGTTTGGCACCCAAAGTTTGGTCATTGCCACATATTTTTGCTTAAAATTACCATATGTCTTTCTTGTTTTCATTTTTTTGCCAAAAATTAGCGTCAAATATTTTAGCCCCATTATGGTCTGCTTTTTTCCATGTGCTTAGATCAATTTTCTAGATATGAAGAGGTCGGGTGTATTGCATCTGAGTTGGATGATAATAATAACAAGGCCACACTAGCGATTAGATCATGTATAATACACATGTATCATAAGGAACTCTGTGCACTTCATCTCACTCTTGTATCCACTATGTATCATAGTTACATGAACTAGCTATTTTAATATAAGGGACATGATGGTTCAGTTTGTTGTTCTCAAGCTGCCAAACTATTGAAATTATCTGGCTATTCATGAATAACTCAATGTATGATTGCTTGATTCATTGTTTGTCTAAAACTATCTGGCTAGTATATTCGAGGCATTCAACTGATGTGTTTTTGTTAAATGAGTTACTCTTTTTTGTCTATGATTAAATCAGTGGCAGATTTCATTGTACAGTGCTTGGTCTCAGCCATCTTCAAGTAGATCAGTCATTTCATAGCGCAGCACATGCTCCCATTGTTCCATGGTGCCAGCTGGTCCAGTTATTCAAGAAGAAATAGATGTATGCGCCACCACTGTTAATTGCTTCTTTCCTTATATATTACCATATTAACACATTTAAAATTCATGGTGGTGTGGTTGCATGGTAATGTTGTTATAAGTTATTTTGTGTTTGTTTCAGGCTACAAATAACCCTCTGAATGCCGAACAAAGACCTTCTTCTCCAAGTTTAGATTTTGTTTCACAAAACAACAGTGACAATACCTATTGCTCATGGCACACCACTTCGACTGATCCTCTTTTTCTAGCCGAAATATTATTTGAGGATGCCCTCTAAGATGCTCGTGATATTTTTTAGCAAGAAGCCAACAAAACATATTTAGTAATCACCATAGCACGCAAAAACTTATATGAATTGAAAAACAGGCAAGCTTTCACGTAGAACATACTTAATAATCTCATCTGCAGCTCTCATGGGAAGCCAGTTGTTAAATGTCTCGTGATGCAAGCTCCATAGAGACCTTTTCTATAACACCAGTTATGGTGTTTTTTCAGTTGTCTAGACCCTACAACTTTTATGCTTCATTTTATTACTGTCAAGTTGACTGAGGATGGTAATAATCTACTGTAAATCACAGTTGTGAGTTGTTTGAGGATTGTTACAAACCGATAATCTATCAGAATTACTACACGTACATGAAAAAATAGTGAAATTGTAAGAGGTACAACACACTATCTCCTGAAATAGGGAGAACATCCATTGCATTACACGGGCATCATAGAACTTGCAAAATTCATAGACGTTCACTCAACAAAGTGAGCACACAAAGATCTGACCTAAAGAGAATACATCAGGAACAGACCCACAGAATCCATCAATCTAACAGATAACCGTCGTAGTAATTGTAGTGGGTGGTACCATCCTCGCCATAAGGCGACACCATCTGCATCTCAAAATGCTCGATGATTCTGCAATACTCAGCCAGAAATCGATCGAGTTTGAAAGGATGGCCAATGATCCATAATCCGCCTACTCCATACACATATACAACCCTTGGCTCCTCTTCCCACACAAGAGCCTCAAATTTGTAAGATCTAATCTCGGATAGGTCCGCATAGTATATGATGCCGGCCTGCACCATGGGTACCCTAGCATTATCGACACAGATGCACCGAGTGTAAGAAACAAAGAGAGAATGACTTTCGATGCCTCTGACCGGCTGAAGGACACGATTCTAGGTATCAACCCGGTAAACAACCGGCCTGCCGCCGTAGACCGGCCCACTCACAACAAACAGTAACTCCCCGTTGGACTTGACGAGGTAAAAACAATTATATGGGAACTGGCATCCCGGAACAGGGTCTGCAATGGTGGGATGCATCTCTAGGATTCGTGCGGTGCACTGTAACTAGACATCTCAAGAGGATAAACCCGTATTTGTCTGCGACGAAAACATCACCGACATAAGAAGTCATGCTCTAGAGTTCCGTGAAGTCGTACGACAAGTACCACCCTTCACTAAAGACTGGGTGACTCCCCTCCTCCGTTCCCTCATCCACCCACCGAATGGTGGTGTTCTAATTGTTTGATGTAAACACCATCAATGACGGGAACATCGTCACAGCGACAAAAGCCACCTGCTCGGTCGGTATCTCCACCCTCGGGTGCTTGATAGCACCCGATAAGGGGTTGTACAACCGGGTCTTGTATGGTTGCACCCTCTGTTCAAGCACACGGAGGTCGTCGGTTGTGATATCGACATAAAAGTACCTTCCATAGAGAGAGAGAGAGGAGAAACAAGGATTCAGTTAAGGTAAACAAACTGAAATTCAATCAAGGTAAACTATGGAGCAAAACCCTAGGCAACAAGTAGACGAAGAAACAAAACTTAAAAAATAGATAGTATAGGAGGTGAATTTAAAAAAGGGTTGCATATATACAGATGAATATCGAGAAAGCACCTGCGAATAACCTGGATAATCTTCTTCTCAAGGTGGTGTCCAGTTCTCAAGTTCAACAACGTGATGGCGGTGTTGTCTACCAGATACTCCTCCGACAACTGGTGCTCTAGAACAATCCAGTTGGCTGGCATAAAGCGCTCCACTGTGAAGCCCCGCCAGGCGCTACAGACTACCCGGAACGAGGCGTAGTAGTCGAAGTCGCCCAACGAAAGGAAGATGTCACCTATCTTCTAGATGAGTCCCTCAAGGAGACCAGCCCACGATGAGTCTTGCTGCTTCTTACCAGCCATGGATGATGGCGGTCGTGTGGTCACGGTCCCGTCGACTGGCAGAGGAAGCGGTTCTAGAGACACACATTTAAAGAAAGGCCTGGGAAATCCAAGCGAAGCGTGTGGAAACGAGAATGTACAGATCAACCGCAACGATGTTTCATTAAACTAGCACAGGCACGCACATGCACACACACACACATACTAATTACGGGACAACAGTCGTTCACACTAGCGTACAACTCCTGGGAGCACGGGAATGTGTAGGATGATACTAGTAGTATTATCATAACGTCATTGTATTTAATTATCCCAAAATCTAAGGAGAAAACGTGGCATTTTTTGCATGGCATTTTTCATTTTCAATTTTGGTTTTTGGTTGTGTCGTTAGATGCTCACCCTATGGCCGAATGGGGTGTATGCTCCGTGGAGATAAAAACCTCATGTTCTCTCAATAGCATGGTTCTTAATTATTTGTACAGCCTCAACTGCTAGGCCAGAGGGCCAATTAATGCTCCTAGTGTTGCTCAATTACTCCTCTAGTTGACCCAAAAATATGAATGACCACGTCCTGTAATGCTCCTGGCCGCTCAGGTTGTTAAAGCATGAGTGCATGCATTGGATTCCATGTTTTCAATTAGATGTGGTGGCCACGTGCATTGGCTGGATTTTATAATTACTACTGCATGCAACAACTAGCGATAAAGCGAATAGGTGAAGTTAATTCTCTGAACTAAGTAATACTAGTATTTCGGGAATGCTACTACGTATATGGGTTTGCTCTCCGTCCTAGTAGTAATCCCGAACACAGGGAGTACCTCAAGTGTGGTTATATGGATGATCAGTTGATGTGACTCTCGACCATGAATTCTTGACCAGATAGCCGAATGTTCTACCAGCTTTTTTACTACTACTACTAGTAATACATGGACGCTGGACAAATTCAAAATCTCAATCAAGCAGCAAAATCACACACCCTGACTTCGAAGCATTTCCTGCCTAACCATTTCAAAAACTTTGAGGCAAAATCTCTCACCGGGGGAGTACCATTTTATATTATTATTAGATGGACGCTAGACAAATTCAAAATATCAATCGAGCGGGAAAACCACACACTAACTTTGAAGCATTTCCCGTCCCTCCGTTTCAAAAACTTTGAGGAAAAATCTTCCATCGGGGGAGTACCATTTTTGTGTTATTATCGGATGGATGTTAGTCAAATTCAAAATCTCAATCGAACGGCTAAACCATACACCAACTTTGAAGCATTTCTTGCCCCTCCATTTCAAAAACTTTGAGGAAAAATCACCCACCAGGGCAGTAACATTTTTCTATTATTATTATTAGATGGACGGTAGACAAATTCAAAATCTCAATCAAGTGGCAAAATCACAAATCCACCTTGTTTGATTGATCATTTCATTATAGGCACACTTGTATAATGATTGTTTGTCCTGTTCTACAAGTTCACGAGCAATGCCATTATATCTCGTATCTGGTAATGGTTCGTCCTAAGCAACGACATAACTGTCCTCTATTATATATAGTTCATTCGTGGTTTGCATTTCTGCTCTACAATTTCTTGTATGATGCGATTATAATTTCTATCTGGTTCATTCTTAACTACGATAGTAACTACATGTCATTGTGTAGCTCAGCGCAAATTCCGAGTCACCCAAAGTCTCTTGCATTCTACGGTATACAACTACTTCCATATATATTTGTTGCAATGACCTAGCTAGTTTATATTTGCTGAAATTCTAAGCCACACACACACACACATTTTTTGATTACTCGTTTCACGGTAGGCAAACTTGTTTAATGTGTGCTTGCTTGTCCTGTTTGTTTGACGTGTTGCTCAATAATTAAACCATTGACCAGGTGTAAATTCCAGTTCATAACTCCTGTCATATCAGTAAAATGAGTAGTCTGTCTTGTTTGATGTATTAACTTGTTACTACATAGTTTCATACTGCAATTATTGCTATCGCCACCAAAGAGGGGGCTGCAAGATCATGTCTCAAGGTGGTTTTCTAGTATAGCTATCACACTCAAAGGGAGATGCAGGTGATATGTGAGAAAGCAAATTGAGGATTTTGCTATCAACTCGATTATCAACTGGAATGCCGAATTTTCTTTACCTTGAGTTGTTAATATGTAATAATTTTAAGAAGTTTGCAGCTGATGTAATATCTAGGTAACTCGCATAGGCCATGTAGGCATTTAGTTGAGGCCGTCCACGCAGGGCCGTAGGCGGTACCATAACTACGCCAATCATGTCGATTAGGGAACAGTATTGGGCTTTCTTATTGGCCCATTTTGTATTGGGCCGACATGGACAGTAAAATATGCTTTCTAATTATACATCTTTTATTATATTTGCATGGGCTTTAGAAAGGACGAAACTGTAGAAGTCTGTAAATGTAATGGGCCTACCAACAGGTGGCAAGTAGTAATAGTAACATGCCAGAACAGTAACATGCCAGAACAGCACCAGTCCAGCATAGTAACATGCCAGAATAGTAATGGGACAAAGCATTAATAGGCCAGAACATGGAAGCAGTAACAGGCCAGAACATGGACCAATGCAGTAACAGGCCAGAACAGGAATGGACAAAAATAGTAGCAAACCAGAATAGTAAATGACCACAATAGTAAAAGGGTAGAATAGTAGCAGGCCGTCAAATTTTACTACAGAAAAATAGTAACAGGCCGACAATACTGCCATGCCAGAATAGTAATAGGCCGCCTGTGGCTTGAACAGTTGACCATCAGAATAGTAAAAGGCCAGAACAGTAATGGACCTTATCAAAAAGGACCATTGGTGGACGGACCATGACGAGCTGTGAGAATAGTAATGGGCCGATCGTAGGCCTTAACAGTATCGAAACAACTTGACGCAGGCTGCTAACAGGCCGCACAGTATTTGACCAATGTGGGTCTTGTGTAGGATGAAATAGTATCGTGTCCAGAAGTTCGCGGGCCGCTGCTTGTTGCACTATTGGAACAGTGCATGATGAAATAGTAGAGGATCGTAATCTTACTGAGCTCTCCACATGGGCCGGCCCACTTAATAATTAACAAGCCTTGGCTAGGCTAGCCTTCTACCATGGCTTATGTGACCATTGACGGTGGTAACAGGGCGTTATCAGCGTCTGCCACGTGGCAGTTTGCATGACGTCAGCATTCAACATGGCCGGCAAAGAGATCTGCAACGGAACAAGTTTTCATGGCTGAAGGGTGCGAACCACCATGGTCTAAAAAAACCGTGGTAGATTCTTTTGTGATGGGGCTTTTATCACAAAGGCCATTTGTCATAGAAGACTTTTTGACCACAAAAACCATCTGTTGTAAAAGCCAACTTTTCTTGTAGTGAGGTTAGCTTTGCATGAATCACAATTACCACTAGACTTCATTTCCATCAAACAACTCCTTACAAGAGTGCCATCAAGTCTATCAAAACATCTATGGGGTTAAGTATCTTCAAAGGTATCCTCTTAAGACAATCATTCATCAAACAAGTTATAAATTTGAGACTTTTTCTTGTTGTACTTATTTGGAAATATTATTTGTAAGGCAAGACTTGGTTAGCTATAAAACTAGAGCCAAGACTTCCACAACTAATTACTCATGCAAATAAAAAGCTTTACTCTAACTATTTCTAGCATGGCAGCTTAACTAATGAACAAAAAATAAACAATTCAAACTTCTAAAGTGGGAGACATAGGACGTACCTCTCATGAGTGACTTGATAAATATCTTCCTTATGGGAATGTGTTTCTTCAAAACTTAAGTTAAAATCACTCTCATAATAATATTGAAGAAAAGAGGCAATAGGAAAATCCACTTTCGTGAAAAAGGATAAAAGGAAAAAATCTTTTTGTGTTTTTGAGGATGGGGATTAAGGAATAGAAAATAACTTGTGACCAAGCAAGGAGCTAAGAAAAGAAAAACAAACAAATGAAAAATGAAAGCAAATTAAAAACGGAAGAAATAAAGAAGCGTTGGAATAAATCAACACGAGTGTTTCAAAACTCACTAGGAGCTAGAGTAAAACCTCATTATTACACAAATAAAATTGTCGGGGGACACATCCCCAAGCTTAGGCTTTTGCAAGCCCTTTTGTTGATAATTATGGTGGTGGTGGATAATTTCTCAAGTTCCACTGGCTACTCCAATTGGTGAACTGGGTTGAGAGGTTACTCATGTTCTGGATCCTTCCTTAGAGAGCATAAATATCATCATAAGTGGTGTGGTAGTTTGGTGGCTGCACATCTTGTTCGGGTCCTTCTTGTTCTACTTCTTCATCTTCTCCTTCTTCTCCCGCGGGTACTTCTTGTTGGGGTAGACTTTATTCAACCTGCACGTCATAACACAAATGTCCCTCCTTGATAGAGAATGGACCTTTAGGCAAAGTAGCTGGAATCAATTGATCCACTCCAGGTATATCAAGAAAGTCTACCATTAGATTTGGACATCATACCACAAGCTCTTAGAGTAGAGAAACTGAGATGGCGGTCTCCTGCCAATGGTTGGATATTACCTAGGTTGACTTGAAGTGCATGTGCAAGAATGGTGATAACTCCTATGCATATGGGTCCTCGAGATTGGAGAGCCTGATAATTAAGATAAAACAATAGAAGGGCACCCAAATTTGGCATCAAGTTATAGTTAGGAATAGAACCTCTAGCGAGGATTATCATATCCTCCTCATTGACTCTAGTAAACTCACCATGTTCCTGCAAGGTATTAGCAATAACATAAAACAAATAGCGAATAGCAGGGTGATCAATTTGGTTTCCTTGGGAACGTTTCCATGGATTCTCATTCTATTAAAGTAACACAAGGGTGATGGATCAAGGGCAAAGATAGTGGAGCGTATGTCGGTGTTGTTGGTGGCAAACCCAAAATAATAAGCCCATTAGTTGAGTGTCAAGGAATACTCACAGTTCATAAGATGGAAGTTGATGCGATCAACTCCTGGCATATGCTCCTCGAGAAGTGGTGTGAACTCACCGTATGTGTGAAGGTACTAAAGAACTCAAGTGTCAAGAAGCAATATGTGGCGGTGTCCTGAAAAACAAAGTGATACAAACCAACATTGTGAAAATGGAAATCAAAATCATAGGGAATACCCAGTTGGTTGAGGATATAAGGACACGCCCACTTGGTGGATGTAACATCCCAATTTCAGCAACCTTGATTTGTTGTCCAGAATGCAAAAATCAGGGGGAACAAAAACTTTTTCTTGTTCATGGGTGCAATTTTTGATTGTTGTTTGTTTGTCCTTGTGCATGTTAGTGTATACCCTATGATACTCCTTACCTCACCATCAGTTGACAAAAGCTATTTACCAAAACTATCCTGGCTCAATTTACATATTCTCAAATGTTCTGGCATTTCAAAACATGAGCCAAGATGCTTATGTAACCAAAACTTATTTTGTAGCTTCTATTGACAAAACTATGGAGAGATATATAATATAACCTCCTTATGTTTTCAAGACAGGACCCTCAACTAATCTTATCTCTAGTTTTCCTAAAACCACTCTTCAAAGCTTTTGAATTCTACTCTTGGTAGAGGTACCAAGGACTCTCACCTGACTCCAACCCCTACCTCTTCAAAATGCACCAACTTTACCTCAAGCTAAGCTTGATGGTAACCCCAGTAGTGGACTTGCTTAGTTTATAAGATGAGTTGCCTTGATCTGCTGTTTGACTTGTTTGCTTAGGAAGTAGTATGAGCTACTCTAGGAGCTCATCACTAGGATCAAGATGTTTCCAAATCATCACCCCCCTAAGAAAGAATACAAATCTGGATACGATCCCTAGCCACCAGGTGACCATCTGAAACCCTTAGCCCGATCAATTTTGTAGTGGTCCATTCTAGAAGCTTCCAAGTCCATAAAGACAAATATTAAGCATGGATCCCTTCTACTCAATCTACATTTGAACATAATCCACTTGATGATGCTTTGGTACCTTGCAACCCCTCCAAAACCATTCTGTCAACACCCGGATTTTTAATCCCAGATGCCCGTTATGCCATACCTCGCAATCCCAGGATTACCATTTTTGCGAGACATAACAGATTGGATATCACAGTACATCATCCATTAAAAACCATACATAAGGTCTTACATAAATAAGGATCTCATGATCCAGTCTGAATACAACAAGCAGCGGAAATAAAAGATAAGCGTAGCGGTGGGGTCCATCTTTAGGGGCACAGGCAATGCTGACGAAGGCAGATAGTCCTAGTTATCAGAGCCGTCCTGTTGGCCATCATCTTGATAGTCTCCTTCATAGTCTGGCCACGAGAATAGCCAGGGACAAAAGCCATGAGTACTCTTTAAGTACTCGCAAACTACCACTAACAAGTAATATAGTTCTAAGTCAAGTGCTACACTCTATGTTTAACTATAAGGTTTAGTTTGAAACCTAAGCTGAGTTTTGAAGCAAAGAAAGATAAAGTAAATTTCTAGAATCACTTAAGTTGGGAAGCTAGTATCATAAACACAACCCTGTTGTGGTCAAGTCAAGATTCATCATTCACTTCAAGTTATTTGGAAAACATCTGACAACGAAACAGTATGGCCATTCCAACTGTCCTTAACCGCGGACGCAACTATTCGAATAGTTTGACACTCTACAGAGGTGGTACACTTTCACCACAAGATTCGATACATCTGTCAGGGATAACCCTGAATCATCATACTTATTATGCAGATAATCAAACATAACCTTTCCTTTACACACCCTAGTATAAGCACCTCTCCTATGAGCATGGCCTCCCAACCATGACCATCGGTCATCTTGGGCACTACATAGGTGGACAACATTGAGAGGTAGCCTCAGCTCAAACCTCTCCCGCGAGGGAACTAATACTAATGCATATAAATTTCCAGCTAAGCCTTACCCAATTCAGGTAGTGTGGTTGTACGGTAAATTTGGAATGGTATCGCATCCGAATCCAACCATCAGTTTTATCAAAGGGTTAAGGCTCATGCCTCAACATTTTCATCATCATAAACCATCTGTGTTTCTCAACACATGTCAAAACATCTCAATAGAATGACTCATCATTCCAAGGTTTTCACGATTCATTTTCACCAATTGTTCCCATCTAAAGTGACTCAAGTTTTGATCTACTCTAAACTACTGAGTTAAGAGTGTTCACTAAGGTGGAAAGATGATGGGTTCAATCTCATGCCATAGAATGACATCTAAAGCTTAGCTAAATAGGTCAAGTTTTATACTTTTTATGCTACCTCCAAAACAAGTAAGGGACTTTGTGTAAGGTAATACTTGGGGTAGTATTAGTCAAGGTGGTGTGAACAAAGCATGCCTAAAGCATCTTTGCTCATTCATCTCTCTTAATTCTAGCTTGCTAACAATAGCTTGCACTGTTAATGGTGGCTTGCAAGTACAACTTGCAAGGGTTAACTTGGATAGGGCTAGCTTGCCTTGGTTGGTGCAATGGTTGAAGTTTTCTTCTTCTTCTTGGTAGCACTCCTCCTTCTCGTAAGCTTGGTCGGTACTATATTCTATAAATACATACGGAGTACACAATCACCAAACAATACTTAACTAGTCTAATTAGCATTCTAAGACACACATTTGATGATCTATTATCATCACAAGCACCACAAGTTTAATTCACTAGTTTAATTCTTTTTAAATTAGAAAAGTAATTTCTACTCATTGAAAAATTTACTAAGATTTAATATTCACCACTTAAAATATGGGATCATGTTGACACATGTCATCACCACAAATTCTAACATGTGGCAATGAGATTTAAAGGTTGGATAAAAATTACTTTGGTTTAAGTTCATTATTTAATGATTTAAAGTGACTAGAAATGCCTATATAGTATTATTTTGGTACTAGTCCAAAGTCACTGCATGTAAACCTTAATATTATTACATAATTAGATAGATATGATGAAATGTGATTTTTGAGAGTGGGAATCAACTCAAAACCTATCTTGGTTGATTTTATAAAAATGTTGCAAGGTGCAAAAGCTTTTGTTTTGTTATTTTTACTAGGAGAGATCTATAACTCTAATTGAATTAAATCCAATGGGCTTGGATATATCATTTCAAACCTTCCAGGAAAAATTGTTTCATGCAATTTGGATTTGTTAAACTCCCAGAACTGATTTTTAAACTAGTGGACAGAAACTAGATTAACTCTAAATAGAAAAAACTAGATTTGAATTTCTAACTCGTGCGGGAACTAACTGGGCCGGCCCAGCTACGCACAGTGCATGTAACGGGCTGCCTGACATGCGGGCTCCACCAGTCAGTGGCACAAAAATACCAAAACAGTATCTAGCATCCTAGGCCGCACGATTAAAAGGGGATCTAATGGTGGAGAGTCATCATCGACGACGGATTACTCCGGCGAGAGTCTGACCTAGAAACGGCAGTGGGGGTCAATTGGGGGTGTACCAACGCTCCAGCAAGGTCGGTGAGGTGGGCAAACAGGCTGGGAGACGGCAGCGAGGCGAGGCGCGGTTGCGGCGGAGCTTGGGGTGCCCTAAATCGCAGGCGCCCTTCTCCTCCTGTTGCGGCGGCTTCGTCTCCAATTCCGACGAGGCAGAGCTCGATCGGCGTCGGTTAGAGGTGGGTGAGGTTCAGTGAGAGGTGGGGAGTGAGGGGTGTGGAGAAATGGTGCTGGGGTGGCCGCTTTATATAGGGTCGACTGAGCAGCAGAGAAGCATGGGCGATGCTTGCCGGTGACGACGGCACAACGAGCTAGAGGCGTGGGCGGTGCGCTAGGACGGTGGGAAGTGCCCTGGCGAGGGTCACGGTGGTGCTGGTGTAGTGGTTTGCGGTCGGGGACAGTGAAGAGCGCGGCGCACACTAAGTCTCTACCGACGGCGAGTTTCACGGCGGCCGGCGACTACGGGGTACGGTTGGGGGATTGGGCATGTCTGTTAGCTTGCTAGGCCGGTGGGGATCGTATAGACGGGTGGCTGGAGCTAGGCGAGGTCTGGCTACGTGGGGACAGTGCGCGCTCTGCGGGCAGCGTCGGCATGGTCGACAAGCTCTGGGCGCGGCGGTTCTTGGCCGTTCTGGTCGCTGTCCTTGGGCTGGGGCTGGTTGGACGATGGAGGTGGAACACGGGCGATGTGCTGGACATGGTGGGCGAGGCTGGCGGCTGCTGTGGCGCGCTGTCGCCGGTGAGGGTGCTCAAGGTGCTCGGCCTTAATGGCCATGACCATTTGGTCGTGTGCACAGGGCTTGGCCGGGCTAGCAAAGGGTAGGGGGTGCACTGGGGTGGCTCTGGTTGCAAAATGGAGACCATATTGGTCCAAACACTGCTCACAAAAGTGTTTGTGGTTTTTCCAGATTTTTGCACACAAGGTGTTTGACAAAATGGCCGAAAGACATAAAGTTTTGAAATTTGGTTTTAAAATTTTTGGGTGTTCTCCACTGGTACTAGGTAGTCTCTGGTTGCAAGGGTTTTGAAAGTGGAGCTCAATTTGACGGTTTTTGAAATAGGGGTGATCTAGGCATATGCATTGAATTCAATTTTCACATGCCATTTAAAATAAGTATTTGAATGTTTTTAGCAGATCAAAAGGTGGGTCTTGGTACCTCATTATGTGTACTAGCAAGGGGTTTAAAGACCTAGAATTATTTCTGTTGAGAATTGGGTGCTAGGAACACTCAAAGTAGTGTAGTGGATTAAAATGGCCAAAATGACCATTCCTCCTTTTTAATTGTTTTTTATTTTATTTTTTTTGGGAAAAGTTTGGGAATGATGTAGATGATGTTTAAATCATCTAAGAAACATTTTACAACAAAAGAATCACAGAACCATGGAAATTCAAATCAATTCCTATTTGAAATGCACATACACATGAATTCTTTCATTTTTAATTTGGAAAAGTTTTTGTTAACCCTAATTTTGATGATTTGGATCTTGATATGCTTGGATTAAAGTTTTGGGATGTTACAAACCTTCCCCCCTTAAACAAAATCGCATCCCGAGATTTACAAAGAAACTAGGAACTAAAGAGATCTGGGAACTCTGTCCTCATGTAATCTTCGCGCTCCCAAGTGGCTTCCTCCTCGGTATGGTTGCTCCACTAAATCTTGAGAAACTTTATACTCCTGGTTCTGGTGGTTCTGTAGGCTTCTTCTAAGATACGGATGGGCACTTCCCGATAGGTCAGGTCATTGTTGATTTCTACGGCTCTGTGATCGATATTCTTGAAAACTTCAGTCTTCTTGGGCACTTCCAAGCATTTGCGAAGTAACGAGATATGGAACACATTGTGGATGGCTGACATCTCTTTAGGAAGTTCTAGCTGATACGATACTTCTCCTCGACGGTTCAGAATCTTGAAAGGTCCGATATATTTGGGGGCTAACTTTCCCTTCAGACTAAAGCGTTGAGTTCCCTTCAATGGTGAAACCTTGAGATATACAAAATCTCTGACATTGAAAGTCAGGTCTCTCCTTCTCTTGTCAGCATAATTCTTCTGTCTAGATTGAGCAGTCTTGAGGTGCTCACGGACTTTATGAACCTTCTCTTCGACTTCTCGGAGAATGTCGGGTCCAAAGATCTGACTCTCTCCTACTTGCGACCAATTCAAAGGGGTACGACACTTTCTTCCATATAGGAATTCAAATGGTGTCATCTGCAAACTAGCTTGATAACTGTTGTTATATGAGAATTCTGCGAAAGGCAGGCAGTCTTCCCATTTTGATCCATATTCCAACACACAAGCTCTAAGCATATCCTCTAAGATCTGGTTGACTCTCTCAATATGTTCATCTGTTTACGGGTGATAAGCGGTACTGAAGTTCAACTTGGTTCCTAATCCTTCCTGAACTTTCTGCCAAAACCTTGAAGTAAACTGGGTTCCTCGATCTGATACGATGGTCTTGGGGTCCCATGCAGACTAACAATCCTAGCAATGTACAGTTCTGCTAACTTTGCACTCTGGTAGGTTGTCTTGACAGGTATGAAGTGGGCTACCTTGGACAGTCTATCAACTATGACCCAGATGGAGTCATTTCCCCTACTAGAAGTAGGTAAACCGGTGATAAAGTCCATTCCGACGGAATCCCATTTCCATTCCGGAATCTGCAATGGTTGCAACAATCCTGCAGGTCTCTGATGTTCTACTTTTACTCTTTGACAGATGTCACATTTGGCGATGTAGCTTCCGATTTCTCTCTTCATCTTGTGCCACCAAAATTGCTCTTTCAAATCTTGATACATCTTTGTTCCTCCGGGGTGGATAGAATAAAGAGTATCATGAGCTTCCTTCATGATAACTTCCTTTAGCTCCAAATTTGCTAGCACACAGATACGTCCTTTGTACCACAGTACTCCTTCTTCGTCTTCAGTGAATCCAGGTACCTTTCCTGCACCAATACGACGTTTGATTCCGTCGATACTTTCATTCCCCTTCTGGGCTTCCTCGATTTGGCTAATCAACGTGGGTTGAAGTTCAATGCTATCTAAGAATCCTTTGCTAACTAATTCAGTCCTGAACTGCTCCAACTCCTCATACAAACTTGGTTGCTTCTCCTTGATCATGGTGTTTAGCCTACACGGCAATCTGCTAAGAGCATCCGCTACCACATTGGCTTTGCCGAGGTGATAGTGAATGTCAAGGTCATAATCCTTGATTAACTCTATCCATCTCCTTTGCCTCATATTCAGCTCCTTCTGAGTGAAAATATACTTTAAGCTCTTGTGATCTGAGTAAATCTCACAGCGATTACCCATCAAATAATGACGCCATGTCTTCAATGCTAGAACCACGGCTTCTAGCTCAAGATCATGGGTCGGATAGTTCTGCTCATGCTGCTTCAGTTGTCGAGACAGATACGCGATGACTTTGCCTTCTTGCATCAATACACATCCTAGACCAATCTTGGATGCATCACAATTTACATCAAACGGCTTCTTGATGTCTGGCATGATTAATATTAGGGCTGATATCAATCTCTTCTTGAGCTCCTGAAAACTGGCTTCACATTTGTCTGTCCATTCAAACTTCTTGTCCTTCTTCAATAATTGGGTCATGGGTCGGGCGATGATAGAGAATCCTTCTACAAACTTGCGGTAGTATCCCGCTAATCCGAGAAATGTGTGGACTTGGGTTTGAGTGGTTGGGGCTTCCCATTCTTCGACATCTTTGATCTTGGCGGGATCAACAAAGACTCCTCCGACAGACACAATATGTCCTAGGAATCCAACTTCTTTCAGCCAAAACTCACACTTGCTGAACTTGGCATATAACTGATGCTCTCTCAGGGTTTCTAGGATGATTCTCAGATGTTGCTCATGCTCTTCTTCTGACTCAGAGTAGATAAGGATATCGTCGATAAACACAACTACAAACTTATGTAGGAAATTCATAAAGATCTTAGTCATGAGATTCATGAAATAAGCAGGGGCATTGGTTAATCCAAAAGACATAACCGTATACTCGTATAAACCATAGCAAGTAGTAAAGGCGGTCTTCGGAATATCCGTTGCATGAATCTTAAGTTTGTGATAACCAGTCCTAAGATCAATCTTTGAGAATACGTGAGCTCCAGTCAACTGATCAAATAGATCCTCTATCTTTGGCAAAGGGTACTTGTTCTTGATGGTGATGTCATTCAACTTTCTGTAATCTATACAAAGACGATTGCCTCCATCTTTATTGTCGATGAATAACACTGGTGATCTCCATGGCGATGCGCTTGGCTGAATCAAGCCTGTTGCTAACATGGCATCTAACTGCTTCTTTACTTCCACTAACTCTGAGGGGTTCATACTATAGGGTCTCTAGGCTATGGGTCCGGTTTGGGGGATTAGTTCGATGATGAACTCAATATCCCTATCTGGGGGCATACCTGGCAATTCATCTGGGAATACGTCGGGGTATTCACAGACTACTCTGACTTGGTCTATGGTGGGTAGGGCTAGACTCTTGTTGCACTTGAATTGACGGGGTAAGGTTTCAGAGATATGCTCTACTGTTACTCCAGAAATACTAGTCATGGTGATGGCTTTCTTAGCACAGTCTATTAGTCCTTTATGCCTTGACATCCAGTCCATACCTAGTACTACTTCCAATCCTTTGGTTCCAAGTACAATTAGGTTGGCATAAAAATCTATCCCATGTATTCTGATAGGCACAACTTTGCAAATTTTTCTAGCTTTTGTAGTTGAACCGGGGATTTGAACTATCATGACATGCTTCAGGTTGGTTGGGTGAATCTTACTAGTGCATGCAAATTCTTTGGTGAAAAATGAATGCGATGCTCCCGAATCAAACAATACTCTTGCTAAAACTAAGTTGACAGAAAACATACCCAGCACTACATCTGGCGCTTCCTGGGCTTCTTCTGCGTTCATGTGGAAGAGACGACCGTTGCGGTTGTGAGGGTTCCCTGGGGCAAATCTTCTTCCTGGTTGAACACGATGTTGCTGCTGCGCTGGGGCATTCATAGGGGCATTGGCGGCAGTCTTCTTGGGACACTCATTGGAGTAGTGACCCTTCACTCCACACTCAAAACAGGTGATCTCGAACTTGTCCTTGGCTGCGACAGGCACAACATTGCTGCCAGTTCTGGGGGCAGTGTTGTTGTTGTTATTATTGCTCTTGGGAGGGGCACGGGTGAAATTGTTGGCGTTTCTGGAGTTGGGATGGTTTCCTCCGGACTTCACATTGCCTCCGCTACGGTTGGGGCAGCTTAGGCGTGACATTGGGGGTCGGTTGTTTCTTGGTGCATATCCTGGTGAGGGGCTGGGACGATACTTCTGGTGACTGCTGGATCCTGATTGTTGCATCATACGGCGTTTGCGATTGTTGTTTGCCTGGTTAATCTTCCCTTCCATCTGAATGGCAGAGTCGACTAGCTCTTCGAGATCCTGAAAACGGATGTTGATGAGGACAGTCTGCATCTCATCATGTAGTTCGTTCAAGAATCTCTCCTTCTTCTTGGCCTCCGTGTTGATTTCATCCGATGCATATCTGGCAAGTGACAGGAATCTGTCACGGTATTCTACTACCGTCATTCTTCCTTGCTTCAATTCACGGAATTCATCTCTCATCCTGTTGACGAGACCTTGCGCACGTGGGTGTGGCTGAACTTGACTTTGAATGCTTCCCATGTCATCACTTGACCATGGTTCATATTGCGGATGTTATTCCACCACGCTCTTGCATCTCCCGCCAGATAGTGGGTGGCGAAGAGAACTTTCTCATTTTCATCAACTCCTGCAACTTCGAGGTTGTTTTCCATCGTCTGTAACCAGTCGTCAGCATCTAATGGGTTTTCGGATTGGTTGAAGATTGGGGGATTGGTATTCTGAAAAAAAATTAGTTTTGATCCATGGTGATCCTGATTTCCATGCCCTTGGTTGTTGAGAGCCATCTAGGCGATCTGCTGTAGTGTTGCTAAGTTGGCTTGGCGTTCTTCCCTACTTGCTTCACGGTCTACGATGAGATTCTGCAAGATCTGCAGCATTGGGTCTTGCGACGAGCTACTCCCTCCTTGGTTTCCACGAGTCATCTGAAGATTGTGATAGATATAGGGGTAAGAGGGAATTTCTAAGGTTCATGGTTTTCGTTTTTCAAAGCTAAAACTTTGAGTTAGACTCAGGTTTTTCAACTAACTCCATTTCATTCATGCAGACAAACACACGATACAACACACACCACAATAAACAAAGGAAAACAGATGGTTTGAAGAACCATTCTGCAAACTATGATACAGTGGGACCGATACAACTCATGCTACGACAGTGCTCTAGTGCATCTACTCATCTTCGATGAAGTCGGAGTCCTCATCGTCAGTGTAGAAGTCCACGGCATCCTCCTCCAGAAAGCCATCATCGTTGCTGAGGTAAGATTCCATGTCTCCCTAGATGTCTTCACCCTCATCTTCTTCTTCCTTGGCGGCAAGCTGAGCTTCCTGCTCCTTGACGGTCTTCTCGAGGTTGGCCACCTTCTTGCGAAGATGGGCGATGGTGCGATCCTTCTTGGCATGCTGGCGGCGAAGAGACTGGCGATCCTGGACGAGCAGTGCGAAAGTCTGGGCCTTCTGGTCGGCAATGGCACGGTTCTGGTTGGCTAACTCCCTGGCATTGTCCAGTTCCTGCTGTCTGTCATGCAGCAAGAAGTCAAGATTCTCCACTTGACGCCTCAATTCTGGGTGACTTGGCATCTCCATCGGCATTCCCATGAAGTCACGTCTTGCATAGTGAGCAAAACGGGTTCCTTGGATCTTGTTGACACTGAGGGCACATAGACGTGCGAGAGCTTCATGCATTGCCCTGGCTAATCCATCTAGCCAGTTGTTCTCTCTCATGGAGAACTGAATTCTCCCAGAAGTTGGTGCTTCAATGCTTCCTCTAAGATCTGCGGTGAGTAGCCACTGTAGGTCTCCTCCTGGGGGTCTTGGAAGTTGAGCTCCAAGAAACTTCGGATGTGGGCGTCCCAAGAACTCCGACAATGAATCCAGATCCCTCTTGAAGATCAGCTGACCTCCGTTTCCCAACTGGTAAAATTTGCTGAACTGAGTCTCCATCTACAAGAATTAAGGATGAGGAAATTAGTGAAGTGATCAAGTGTGTCAAATTTTTAAGTAGTAATGTAAGAATTTTGAGGAACATGAATTTTTTGAGAAAGAAAGAATTCCCAAGGATAAGAGAGGAGATAGTTTTTCGTAAATACTCACTTTGGTTTTGAAACTAAGTTTTTGTTCGGACGTCCATTCTAACTAGGGTCTCCTATGGTCAGGATGGCTCTGATACCAACTTGTCAACACCCGGATTTTTAATCCCAGAGGCCCGTTATGCCATACCTCGCAATCCCAGGATTACCATTTTTGCGAGACATAACAGATTGGATATCACAGTACATCATCCATTACAAACCATACATAAGGTCTTACACAAATAAGGATCGCATGATCCAGTCTAAATACAACAAGCAGCGGAAATAAAAGATAAGCGTAGCGGTGGGGTCCATCTTCAGGGGCACAGGCAATGCTGACGAAGGCAGATAGTCCTAGTTATCATAGCCGTCCTGTTGGCCATCATCTTGATAGTCTCCTTCATAGTCTGGCCATGATAATAGCCAGGGACAAAAGCCATGAGTAATCTTTAAGTACTCGCAAACTACCACTAACAATTAATATAGTTCTAAGTCAAGTGCTAAACTCTATGTTTAACTATAAGGTTAAGTTTGAAACCTAAGCTGAGTTTTGAAGCAAAGAAAGATAAAGTAAAGTTCTAGAATCACTTAAGTTGGGAAGCTAGTATCATAAACACAACCCTGTTGTGGTCAAGTCAAGATTCATCATTCACTTCAAGTTATTTGGAAAACATCTGACAACAAAACAGTATGGCCATTCCAACTGTCCTTAACCGCGGACGCGGGTATTCGAATAGTTTGACACTCTACAGAGGTGGTACACTTTCACCACAAGATTCGATACATCTGTCAGGGATAACCCTGAATCATCATACTTATTATGCAGATAATCAAACATAACCTTTCCTTTACACACCCTAGTATAAGCACCTCTCCTATGAGCATGGCCTCCCAACCATGACCATCAGTCATCTTGGGCACTACATAGGTGGACAACATTGAGAGGTAGCCTCAGCTCAAACCTCTCCTACGAGGGAACTAATACTAATGCATATAAATTTCCAGCTAAGCCTTACCCAATTTAGGTAGTGTGGTTGTACGGTAAATTTAAAATGGTATCACATCCGAATCCAACCATCGGTTGTATCCAAGGGTTAAGGCACATGCCTCAACATTTTCATCATCATAAACCATTTGTGTTTCTCAACACATGTCAAAACATCTCAATAGAATGACTCATCATTCCATGGTTTTCACAATTCATTTTCACCAATTGTTCCCATCTAAAGTGACTCAAGTTTTGATCTACTCTAAACTACTAAGTTAAGAGTGTTCACTAAGGTGGAAAGATGATGGGTTTAATCTCATCCCATAGAATGACATCTAAAGCTTAGCTAAATAGGTCAAGTTTTATACTTTTTATGCTACCTTCAGAACAAGTAAGGGACTTTGTGTAAACTAAAGGAATTAAAGCTGGTAAGGTAATACTCGGGGTAGTATTAGTCAAGGTGGTGTGACCAAAGCATGCCTAAAGCATCTTTGCTCATTCATCTCTCTTAATTCTAGCTTGCTAACAATAGCTTGCACTATTAATGGTGGATTTAAAGTACAACTTGCAAGGGTTAACTTGGATAGGGCTAGCTTGCCTTGGTTGGTGCAATGGTTGAAGTTTTCTTCTCCTTTTTCTTGGTAGCACTCCTCCTCCTCGTAAGCTTGGTCGGTACTATCTTCTATAAATACATACGGTGTACACAATCAAAAAACAATACTTAAGTAGTCTAATTAGCATTCTAAGACACACATTTGATGATCTATTATCATCACAAGCATCACAAGTTTAATTCACTAGTTTCATTCTTTTTAAATTAGAAAAGTAATTTCTACTCTTTGAAAAATTTACTAAGATTTAATATTCACCACTTAAAATATGGGATCATGTTGACACATGTGATCACCACATATTCTAACATGTGGGAATAAGATTTAAAGGTTGGATCAAAATTACTTTGGTTTAAGTTCATTATTTAATGATTTAAAGTCACTAGAAATGCCTATATAGCATTATTTTGGTACTAGTCCAAAGTCACTGCATGTAAACCTTAATATTATTACGTAATTAGATAGATATGATGAAATGTGATTTTTGAGAGTTGGAATCAACTCAAAACCTATCTTGGTTGATTTTATAAAAATGTTGCAAGGTGCAAAAGCTTCTGTTTTGTTATTTTTACTAGGAGAGATCTATAACTCTAATTGAATTAAATCCAACGGGCTTGGATAGATCATTTCAATACCTTTCAGGCAAAATTAGTTTCATGCAATTTGGATTTGTCAAACTCCAAGAATTGATTTTTAAACTAGTGGACAGAAACTAGATTAACTCTAAATAGAAAAAACTAGATTTGAATTTCTAACTCGCGTGGGAACTAACTGGGCCGGCCCAGCTACGCACAGTGCATGCAATGGGCTGCCTGACATGCGGGCTCCACCAGTCAGTGGCACAAAAATACCGAAACGGTATCTAGCATCCTAGGCCGCATGATTAAAAGGGGATCTAACGGTGGAGAGTCATCGTCGACGACGGATTACTCCGGCGAGAGTCTGACCTAGAAACGGCAGTGGGGGTCGATTGGGGGCGTACCAGCGCTCCAGCAAGGTCGGTGAGGCAGGCAAACGGGCTGGTAGACAACGGCGAGGCGAGGCGCGGTTGCGGCGGAGCTTGGGGTGCCCTAAATCGCAGGCGCCCTTCTCCTCCTGCTGCAGCGGCTTCGGCTCCAATTCCGGCGAGGCAGAGCTCGAGCGGCATCGTCTAGAGGTGGGTGAGGTTCAGTGAGAGGTGGGGAGTGAGGGAGTGTGGAGAAATGTTGCTGGGGTGGCCGCTTTATATAGGGTCGACTAAGCGGTAGAGAAGCATGGGTGGTGCTCGCCGGTGACGACGGCACAGCGAGCTAGAGGCGTGGGCGGTGCGCTAGGATGGTGGGTGGTGCCCTAGAGAGGGTCACGGTGGTGCCGGTGCAGTGGTTTGCGGTCGGGGACAGTGAAGAGCACGGCGCGCACTAAGTCTCTGCCGACGGCGAGTTTCACGGCGGCCGGCGACTACGGGGTACGGTCGGGGGATTGGGCATGTCTGTTAGCTTGCTAGGCCGGTGGGGATCGTGTAGACGAGCGGCTGGAGATAGGCGAGGTCTGGCTATGCGGGGACAGTGCATGCTCTGCGGGCGGCGGCGACATGGTCGACAGGCTCCGGGCGCGGCGGTTCTTGGCCGTTCTGGTCGCTGTCCTTGGGCTGGGGCTGGTTAGACGGTGGAGGTGGACCACGAGCGATGTGCTGGACATGGTGGGCGAGGCTGGCGGCTGCTGTGGTGCGCTGTCGCCGGTGAGGGTGCTCAAGGTTCTCGGCCTTAATGGCCATGACCATTTGGTCGTGTGCACGGGGCTTGGCCGGGCTAGCAAAGGGTAGGGGGTGCACTGGGGTGGCTCTGGTTGCAAAATGGGAGACCACATTGGTCCAAACACTGCTCACAATAGTGTTTTTGATTTTTCCAGATTTTTGCACACAAGGTGTTTGACAAAATGGCCGAAAGACATCAAGTTTTGAAATTTGGTTTCAAGATTTTTGGGTGTTCTCCACTGGTACTAGGTAGTCTCTGGTTGCAAGGGTTTTGAAAGTGGAGCTCAATTTGATGGTTTTTGAAATAGGGGTGATGTAGGCATATGCATTGAATTCAATTTTCACATGCCATTTAAAATAATTATTTGAATGTTTTTACCAGATCAAAAGGTGGGCCTTGGTACCTCATTATGTGTACTAGCAAGGGGTGTAAAGACCTAGAATTATTTCTGTTGAGAATTGGGTGCTAGGAACACTCAAAGTAGTGTAGTGGATTAAAATGGCCAAAATGACCATTCCTCCTTTTTAATTGTTTTTTATTTGATTTTCTTTGGGAAAAGTTTGGGAATGATGTTTAAATCATCCAAGAAACATTTTACAACCAAAGAATCACAGAACCATGGCAATTCAAATCAATTCCTATTTTAAATGCACATACACATGAATGCTTTCATTTTTAATTTGGAAAAGTTTTTGTTAACCCTAATTTTGATGATTTGGATCTTGATAGGCTTGTATTAAAGTTTTGGGATGTTACACATTCCCTCTCATACTCTAGTCAAAACCCTCAAAACTGCCAAATTTGACTAAGTCTGGAAACTGTTCCAACATCACATTTTTGAATGCCTCCCTTTCTCAACCCTTTGCATTTTTGATAATGCATTTGAACCATATTGTTAACCATACTAAGGACTACCAAGGCCCACAATTGCCCCTGGTTAGATCCTCCTCCAACCCACTTGTTCTTGATAGTTTTGCAGGCAAGAAAATAACTTTTCCTGCAAATCTAATCATCATGCCTACTTTGACAGAATCTCACACCATTATCCAACCTTCTATGGACCAACTCTTGGCATGGTTGTGTTCTACTCATATAGTTCTATCAAAATCTACTTCACTTGTTCCAAGTGGATCTTTGAGCTTATTAAACCAACATGGTTTATAAGGCATCATGACTCATCTGTTGGTTTATTAAACCAACAGAATTTTCAACAAAGTTTGTCATCACTTCTAGATCATCTCAAATGCAATTAATCCAAAATCCTTCTGCCATGATCATATATATGACTTGGTCTACCTATCCATCTATCCCTGGCATCAAGGTGAGCTCTGAGCTCCAAGATCCAACAAGGTTTAGGTGGTATAAAAATAACATCTCCCTAGATCCACAACTCCTTGTTTTCCATCTTATCCAAGTTGGATTTCCATTTCTCAAGGTTGCTAATGCTTGATACACCTTATCTACATCATCTACCTTGATCATCAAGATTTACCAAATATTACCCATAATTATTATGGCTCCAAATCTATTTAATTCCTTTAATAGACAAAATCTCAAAACCCCTTTCCCAATGGAAAGTTTGGTTTTTGTAAAAACACTTCCCCCAACTTTTGGCTCATGTGAGTTACATATATCATACCCTATCTTCACATCTCAAAAAAAATATTCTTGAAGAGCTTTATTCTTTCTTTTTGCCCATTTTCTTAAATGGTTGAATTGGAATAATAATTGTTTTAAATACTTTTAATCCCCAATAAATCTTGGAAAAAATCCCCTAAGTGTGTATTCACATTTGGGACCCTCTCACACCAAGAACCATCCTTGTCCAATGTAATTATATCAAATGATCCTCTAGAAACTACTTCTGCCCTTTTTGAATAAATAGTGTTAAGTGGGCTAAAACTCCTTTGAAAAATATCATATAATTCATAGAGAGGTCATTTAACCTCATCTATCCACCAGTACTATCTCCCCATACCTTCCAATGCAAATCTTTGAACTCCTTCACAAGATCTCTTGTGATCAAAATCTTGCAAAACCAATAAACTTGAGCTAAACCAAGACTAAGCCCTCCCCAAAGCTTGTCAAGCCCTCCTCCACAGCAATCCACACTCCCCTGGTCATGATCACTGTAGCTCCACAGCAGCACTTGCCCATTTTACCCTTGGGTTAGTGGAGAGAGAGAGAGACCAACAAAATCTTACAAGATTTTCCCATTTAATTACCACAGCTGCCCTACCCCTCTCAGCCCGACCAAATCCCCTTCTTACCCCTCCCCACCGCCCTCTAGGCCAATCCCTGGCGAGCTCTATCCTTCCCCCATGTCCAAAGTGGACATTTCTACCATCTAGATCCCCTCCTCGGTTTATAAGCCAGTAGGCCACCCCAGCACTCCCCTGCCCCGCATTTGCTCCCTCTCCCCTTCCACTTACCTTCCTCACTACCCCCTCTTCCTCCCCCGCTTTGTGCTGCCCGGAAGAAGAAGAAGGAGTAGCTCTCGGCCTCTTCAAGAAATCGAGTTAGGAGCTCTCCTCTCAGCTCCTCTCCTCCTGCATGTCCCTCTCCCGACACCTCCTCGCTCTCCTGCAGCTAACCCGCCTCTTTTTGTCAACATGCAGCAACCCCTAGAGGATCTCAGGAGAGCCCTGGCTAGCTCCGTTCGGTCTCCGTCACTCGAACCCCTTCCCAGGCATGAACCAGACCGTGTCGCCCCTCAATCTGCTCCCTATCAAGCACCGCTTCACCTCCGTCGATCCCCGTCGCCTCCCGAGCCCCTAGTAAGCATCCCCGGTGAGCTCCACCGCCCGCTAGGGTTTCCCCTCCGTCGGCTTGTCCCGGGGTCGAAGACGACCTGGCACCATCGGATCCCACTTGAACCGACGGCCCAGATCTACGGATACCCCCTTCGCTGCCCCCTGTCGCTGGCCAGCGGGCCCCGCTTGCCAGATTCAAACGCTGGCTCCCGCGCGTCGCGCCACCCGCCGCTGGGCCGAATCCGCCTCCGGGTCCTACTCCCCTCCGGAACTCCAGCCTGATACCCCCCTCTGTTTTATTCTTTTTCCCCATATCTGCTAGAGTTGCTGTTGGTTTAAATTCAAACAAAAATGCAAAAAGATGATTTTGACTAGATCCAGAATATGGGTGATACCTACCTATTTAGTATAACAGAATATACCTTTGGTTATCCCAGACTAGGTTTAGTTTATCCATGATAAATCAATTCCTAGAAATTACTTTGACACCTAAATAATTTCCTCACAGAGTCTTACACCTCCAATTGGGGAGAACCAAAGCTCTACTGTAAGCTATTTGATATACCTGCCATCTAGCATAGGTCCTATGCGAAGGTGAACAGTAGTGTGCCCTTAGCAAAAATAACAAAAATAGCCATTATCTGGGCCGAATCCGCCTCCGGGTCCCACTCCCCTCCGGAACTCCAGCCTGATACCCCCCTCTGTTTTATTCTTTTTCCCCATATCTGCTAGAGTTGCTGTTGGTTTAAATTCAAACAAAAATGCAAAAAGATGATTTTGACTAGATCCAGAATATGGGTGATACCTACCTATTTAGTCTAACAGAATATACCTTTGGTTATCCCAGACTAGGTTTAGTTTATCCATGATAAATCAATTCCTAGAAATTACTTTGACACCTAAATAACTTCCTCACAGAGTCTTACACCTCCAATTGGGGAGAACCAAAGCTCTACTGTAAGCTATTTGATATACCTGCCATCTAGCATAGGTCCTATGCGAAGGTGAACAGTAGTGTGCCCTTAGCAAAAATAACAAAAATAGCCATTATCTGGCTTGGTTAAATTCTCTAAGTCAAGCCAAATGTGGCTTTGACCTGATTCCAACTCCCAGAGAAGTGGCACACTATTACCTATCTAAAACCAGGAGATAAGGATTTATTGACCCTCTGTTGGATTTTAGTGATTTAAATACTTCTGTAAATGGTATTATCACTAAATAAATCACTCCAGGAGTTTGACAAGTCCAAAAAGAGTGAATCCAATTCCTACAGAAAGGTATTCTAAATTTCTACCACATTCCTTTGGAATCAACTCAAGTGGTTCTGTAGAATTAATCTGGTGAAAAAGAGAAAAAACATATATAACTGCCTTTGATGATTTATTAAGGGCATTATGGTAACTGTTTAGACTTGATTCCAACTCTATGTGGTTCAGTACATCAAACACTACCTAACCACCCAAGTAAATAATTTTTGGAGCCCCAGAACCTTTCTGGTGAATTATTTCCTCAATCTAGAGTTTATCCCACTATAAAAAGCATAATTAAATCTAGTTAATTGATAATCTAGTGAAACCACTTGTGTTGGTCTTGTTTTGTCAAGACCTATCTAAGGATATCCTTGTTTCCCATTGACATCCTACAGACCCCAAGTCTCCACCACAAGTCTTTGGTATATAACCTAGACAACTATCTTCCAAGGGAAAAACACCTCAATGGAAATCTAGTAATTCCCCTACTAATACCCACCTTCTCCAAAACCTACTGAGTTAAGTAGTATTCCTTATGTTTGTTTGCTTTATGGTTTGATGCCTAATTGCCTTGTAATGATTGTGGTATTGTCTGCTTGCATGTATACTCGATGACGGCGATAGTGTGAGTGTTTGACGACAAGAAGGAAGGGACCTCTTATTATTATTTATTGGGTATTCTTGGCTATCTAAGGAAGTCCAGGGACTTATTGCTGATCACAGGCAAGCCACCATTCCCGAATTCCGATACTTGTCCTACTCTTTTTATCATCTGTTTTGTACCTCCTTGATAAACTGCATTATTTAACTACATGTCTTGTTTTATAAATACTGCGCTAATGACTTGGCTCCTCCAAGTTATGACTTTGTTTTCCTTGTGGCACCACCCTGATGTACCTACCATTTTATCCCTTTAGACCGAGAGTACGATGACCAGCATCCTACCTCTTTGAAAATGCCGGCTTTGAGAAAATAAACTGTTTTGGGATTTACCCTACTACAAAATGTTTTAAAACTGTTTTGTAAAACCCTTGGTAAGAGGCATCGTTCCAGCGGATGTATTAACTACAGAAATGGTGTTGATGAGAAATGAGAAAGTGAAGGGATGTTCTACGCCTTTACTGGAACAATTTTTATCCGTGCAACCACATTACCCTAGGTGCTGGGGCTTAGCTCATAGTTTGTCTTCATTAGCCGAGGAAGCTTGTACAATGCTTACAGGGAGAGATCCCTTGAATTCCGGGCAGGCGCTAATAGATCTACGGATTTGAAGCCTGTTGCTTGCTTCGGCAAGAGTGAGCCTGTTCTGGCAGGAGTGCCGGTGCAACAATTGGATCTCCCGTAGACGGTATGACTTAGGTGGTACAGAAGGAAGTGGAGTCACCAGATTAAGGTATACGCCAAGTTGCGGCTTGGGTATACGCGTGTACGGAAGGCAGGACTATGGCTGGGAGCCACATACTCGTTTTCGGGGAGAACAAACCCAAAAGGAAAACCAGCCTTTGCTAGGGTCAACAAGCGAAAGGTTAGGTTTGATTATCCAGACCCCCAATCTACAGTGGTAGTGGGCCGTGGTTATATCCCAGCGGATGTATTTATTCTTGTGGGGAAAGTGCGCAAACTCTGCAGAGTATAATCTATTCGAATAGCCGTGTCCACGGTCATGGACGGTTGGAAAGGTGTTGGCTAGGAGTACCCAAACGGTGTTTGTTTGGAAAGAATGGATGAAAGTATGGAGGTTCCGGGGGAACCTGAGTTTGAAGTCTTGTTTTGACCAGAGGTGGTCAAAGAGGTTTAAAAAGGGTTTTTACTCTAAAACTGTTTTCAAAAAGGTTTTGAACAAAGATATGGGGATATCTTGACTTATAAAACAGGGGCATGTTTTCAAAACTCTTTTTCAACAAAGATATGGAGATGCCATAACTACAAGAGGTAGTCTAGGCTTTTCAAAAACAACCCTAGATAGAGCTATCTCGCCACAGCCAGAATTTGCATTTCCTTATTCTACTTATCTTGGTGGTTTGCGAGTACATTCAAAAGTACTCATGGCATTGTCCCTAGTTATTTACTTGACCAGACTTTCAGAGGTTCCACATCAGAGGTTTAAGGTGACGTCCAGCGACCTAGGTTGTCTTCCTAGTCAGTCGCCTGTAGGTTGAGGCACGATTGGGCTCTACGCGCGATGATGTTCCGCTGCTAAAGATGTTGTAGCCATAATGGCATTTATGTAAGTCTTGTAAATTCGTTATGTTTCAGATGTTGTAATGATACTTGTCGGTTATGTTCCACGGCTCACTGATCATGGGAACGTGGATATATACATAACAGGGATTTCTCGGATGGATAATCCGGGGAGCCCACGGTGGACTTGATCTCTCGGTGCTTGAGACGGTTCAAACGAGTGAGATGAAACTCCTCGGTGAAATCGAGGCCAAATGACTCGAGGGTTAGCGTATCAACGGGTGGTGTGTCTTGTTCCGCAACCACTGCACGTGTACGGCTCCTTGTGTTCATCTAATATAAAAATAAAAATAAAGCTAACTAAAATTTTGATCGAATAGAAACATACCATAAGTGATCCTCTACACTTTTTACAAAAGAATCTCCTCTAAATACAAAACTAAGCATGATCATAATTAAGATTAGCTCAATAAAAAGACCTAAGTCTAGATTGATAATGGTGAAAGCTTGGGTAAGGTTTTGATGCAAATAACTTGGGTATCGGAGAAACATACCTTAGATTGATTGGTGCAAGGAATCGAAGAAATAACGAATAGAGTTGAAGATCCAAGAAGGTAGTTTGGAGTTCCGAGGAAGAAGAAAGAGAATTTGTGATTTGAGATTTAGGTTTTACCTCTTCCTGGGGTTATTGTCATGGCCGCAAGCTCGGTACGGGTGGGCGGTACGGCTGGAACCCGCCTATACCAAGTGCACAACCTTGGGGTCGAAGAACCCTTCTAGCAGTGTAATCGGTACGGGCCGCGGCACGATCACCAATGCATGTACAAGCGATCGTTAACTCCTCAATATGTTTTACCTCAAACTTGATGTTTTGGTTCGGGGTATGGTATGGGTGGATGGTACGATTGGCTCAGGTCGTACCAATGGTCGTTAAAACCTCTGTGTCCATCAACAAAAATCAAAGTTTGAATTTTCCTATGCCGCGAAGTGCTACGGGCGCGTGGTACGACCGACTCCGGTCGTACCAGTGCTCGTTAAGCTTGCAGTAAGCTTCAAAAACTTAGAGAATTAAGTTACTAGCTTTGCATGCCTTTGCACATCTTAGCAACAACAAAATAACAGCAAATAAACTTCATAAGTAGTAATACTTTTTGGCCATGTGTTAGAAAACATAATAGATCTGGGATTACCTTGCTTTCTTCTTCTCTCTTCAAAGGATCTTTCTTGAACACTCTTTATTAAAAACAAAAACAAAACTAACACAAGATTAAAAACTTTATTTCACATGGTTGCCTCCCATGAAGTGCTTCTAGTTAAGGTTAATTAGCTTGACCCTATATGATGATCATTTAGGCTTTACGAGTGGGACACCCACTCTAAAGTAATTAGCTTCTAAATTGATTATATCAGCATCATCATTAGGCTTGTCCTTCTTCTTCCTTGGGAAGTGCACTATAAAAGGATCTCTGATGGAAGTCCTATTCTCATATTCCCTTCATGTAAATTGATTAAACCTTTAATAGTTCTAAGAAATGTCCTACCTTGAATTATAGGTGCCATGGGATGTTCAGGCATGTCCACTATAAAAATATCAATAAGAGTAGGACATCCTTTAATTTCAACAACTATATTTTATTTTATCCCAACATCTTGTTTATAGGTTGAATCAGCAAGATGGAGTCTCGTTCATTAATTGTAAATGGCCCTAAGTTTATCTTATAAAATAGACTCTTGTAAATTCTTGAGACGCTTGCTCCAAGATCACAAAATATTAGCTATCTCATTAATTCCAGTCTAAATTTTAATAGTGCGCTCAAAATATCATCTAGCTTAGCAGGAAGCTTATCATCTAGTTTCTTATACTCCATTTCTAGTTCATAAACTTTAGATGCTACTTTTATAAAAAAATTGGTATGTAGCATCATTACCTGCTTATTCAATACCAGGTTTCTTCATGGTGATAATCTTTAACAAATCTTCCACAGTGTAGTCCATTGATGACGTATTGCTATAGTCCAGCTCTTGAGGCATCTCATCTTTGTTTTATGCCCTCATCATTTTGAGGCCCTCCGCCATGTTTAGCTCGACCTTTCCATCGAATTTTGCAACTATGAGATCTTGGCTCTCAGCTACTTTTCCCAATTGTGCCTCCATGGTCTTTCCTGTAGAGCCTGCACATCATTTCTAATTACAATGACATGGTTAGATAATTTTCCAATACTAGTCTCATGGTTCTCTGTAATTTTAATACACATATTATTTTGCTTGGTTTGAGCTTGCATGAAAGTTCTTACAATATGTTCAAAAGAGAGATTACCATGATTTGCTCCATTATGATTATCATTATTATTACTATAGTTGTAAGAAGCACCCACAAGATTAGAATATTGTTTTTGAAAATTTGAGCCAAAGTTGTGACTCTTCCAAGCAGGATTATAAGGATTTCGAGCTATAAAATTAACATCATTAGCATCGGTAGTGACAGAATTTATTTGGGTACTTTCCTTACCCTTCACAATATTAAGTAATTCATCGACCTTTGCAGTAAGCTCTTTATTATGTTCCTCGGTGATGGAATTCACCCTTTTTGAGGTCTTTCAACATTCCATTGGGCATGGTTGTTTTGTATATCATCAAACAATTTCTTTGCAACACTCACTTGCTATACCATGATAATTCCTCCTGCGGCAGTATCTATTATAGACTTAGACATTGGGTTAAGGCCATTATAAAACAAATGTAATATAAAACACTTTTCCATCCCATGACTCGGATAGTTCATTACGGCTTCTTTGATCCTTTCCCAAGCAAGCGCTAGTGGCTCGCAGTATTCTTGTCTAAAACTTGTAATATTGGACCTTAGCTGCATAGTCTTAGCTGGAGGGAAAAAATTGTCATAAAAAGAGTAGTACATTCCTCCCAAGATTTAATAGAGGCTTTAGGTAAAGCTAGCAACCAGTCCTTAGCCTTTCCTCTAAGAGAGAAACAAAATAAAAGTAATTTACTCACATTTGGGTCAACGTCATTTATGTGCATCATGTCACAAATTTCAGTAAAAGTATTTAGGTGCAAAACTGAGTCCTCGGTAGATGAGCCTCCAGATAGGTTTTGTTTGACCAAACTCAAAAGGTTAGGCTTAATTTCATAAGTTTCCGCATCAATAGCGGGCTGAGTAATAGGTGCATGAATAAATTCATTAATGGGAGTAGCATACTCCCCAAGATTCTTTTGAGCCATGGCTCTTTTCTTTTTGGTGTTTTTGAATAAGAGAAACAAATAAACAAGTAACTATTTTTGGAATTTCAACAGATAACAAAAAGTAAACTAATAACTAGTAATAAACTACAAACAAAATTAAAACTAAAAACAAGGTCTCTAGTGACCTCACTACGATAGCTAAATGCTTCCCCAGCAACGGAGCCAGCCAAAGGGTTGATACCTTCGATCAAGATTTACGGATGCAGTATAGTTCTAATAATAATCAAACAATTGTTTGTTGTTTACTGTCAAATCATGGGTACTAAAAGCTAACAGAGCATATGTGAGAAATTGAATCTGACGAGTCGGGCTTGTATGAAATGTTTACTAGTGGGACATGTGTAGAATTTATACCAAATATGTGGGACCAGTAGGAAACTAGTACTGACAGGTAGGCCCCATATGACATGTGGGACCAATTGTGAAACAAAAATAAAAAATAAAAACATTAGGCCAAAGAAAACATCAGAAATTAAAAATATACAGGTTTAAGTTTTGGGCTTGGCCCATGGAATAAATGAACAGTAAAAGTTAGGCTTAGAAACTAAAAGGCTAGAATTGTTGGGCTTGGCCCATGTAAACAACTAAACTGGACTGGGTTGAATTTGCTGCCATGATAGATTCGATGTCAGATTACGTTACGTGGAAAGGATAGAATGCCATGACCAAAATTTTGATCATGTACACTATGATCATCTATTTTGGTCATAGTAGTTCATGACTAATTAATAAAAATCATGAGTTGTCTATAGTGACCCTTAGTATATGAACTACTATTTTTGCTCATAGAATGGTCATAGTGACCAATATTTAGGGTCACCAGTTAGCCCATTTTTTGTAGTGATTGCATAATGTGTTTGTTTGTGCGAGACTAAGAAAAAACACTACTCTAACACTTGAGTTTGTAATTGGATCGTTGTCTCTGTAATCCTTATACTTATGTTTGTAATTGGATTGAATAAATAAATTTCCTTTTTTTATGTGTCTGTGTATGTGAGAAGAACTTTAGTTTTCTACTTCTTGACTTTATAATCAGATTAAATAATCAATAAAATATGAGCATCAGTTAATGCGTTTTCTTGCTAGCTGTGTTTTGTCCATTTACTTCTTTACATAGTTCTTTGAATTTTCGGCGCCGAGTTTTCAACGATCAACTTTCCAATTTTACGTTTTATTTGAGCTACAAAGGTCGCTTCATAGGTCGGATCATGGGTATCGAATGTGTGCAAGGTTGTCTCTTATATCATTGTATAAGCTTTTTCTTGGACGCACGTCATGTATGATATTGGTTCTCGAGAAAAAGGAACTCATAGTCACATGTGTCATCAGCTATACGTTTAGTCTTATCTCGATGTCCTAGAGAACTATCACTCCATTGTGTTTTTTACTTTCATAACAACCATGGTCGCATGAAACTATAATAGTTTACTTTATTTACTTCATCGACATCATGTAAATCGATATGGTTGATAGATTCAAATGATTTGGTCATCGACTATTTTTTTCATCGACATCACCATGTTCTGCTTCTCATTTTGTCGGTTCAGTCTATTCTCTTGCGCTAACATGTAGCAAGATCATATCATCAAGCATTATGTCTGCCATCTGGGCCCCGGGGGCATAGACAGAAGTCTAGTATTTATTATTTTACACTATTTGACAAAATAAATATAGGCAAAATCCATGTTTAGAATTTAAAAAAAGCAAGGTTCATGTTTTGACTTTTGTCAAATTCATTACAGAACATGTTTAAAACTTTGTCAAAGTTTGCAGCAAGTTTGACTTATTTTAAATTAGGTTTGAATTTTAAAATTTAAAACATATGGCATTTTCTCATAGAACTAAACTAGCCATAGTCTCTGCTACGTGGTCCAGCTGCTAACTGGGCCACTAGGCTGTGGGGGAAGCTAGGTGGGGCTAACCGGTGGGGTCACGGGCTTGACGCCAGGTTTAGAGAGAAAAATTGTGGGGGGCTTTCTAAAAAAACTACACCATGCTAACTGAACTTATCATTAGGTTCATAGAACGCGATAGGAAAATTGGCGCACACGGGGGTAGATCTTGGGACCTCGGGCTTGCGGTGAGGGGTACATACCACTTCACTGAGGCTAGTTTGTTGCTAGGTGAAGCTGTGGACGTGGGATATGTTGTAGATGCACGCCACCAATGACAACAACTTGGAGGTGCGAATAACAGCATGGAGTTAGATCGGACGTCCATGGCAGTAGAGACCTAAGGGGTTCTAGGAAGCGGTGATGGGCAAGATGGATGCGGCATGGTGAGGGGCAGTTCAAAGTGCAGGCCACGATAGAGAGAAACACTACCATAAACGGGAGATTGCATGGGGGGACGGTGAGCTGTTCATGCGGCATGTGGTCGATGATTTGAACATGCAAATGAGGAATCGAGTGAGCAAGCAGCCTAAT
Organism: Avena sativa; assembly: GCA_916181665.1. NCBI lineage: Eukaryota > Viridiplantae > Streptophyta > Magnoliopsida > Poales > Poaceae > Avena > Avena sativa. The sequence goes on from OV702286.1 coordinate 182,827,070, forward strand.
CTTTGAAGATCATAAGCTCACCACGGTTATGTTGGTGACGGTGGACTTTCTCAAGGCAGAGACAACATGTGGTGGGGCTCACAGTCAGATCTTCTAGGGTTTGCTTTTGGTTCGGCTCAATCTGTAGGTTCTGGCAGTGCCCTTTTCCTTCTCCGTGAACAAGCGCATGCAGGTGGGCTTCCTACTGTTCCCCAACGCCTCAAGCTCCTTTTCTCCTTCTTCTCTTCACCAGAATTCAGAGGGTGGCCATGCTTCAGCTATGGTGGTAGGTAGGGCTAGTAGGTGGAAGCATGGAGGTGAGGAAGGGGCTTGGGTAGTGCCCTGGGTTGGATCTAATTGAGGGCAATCTCGTGGGCACCAAGGATAAAGGCGAGGACTTAAACCTAGTTAGCTAAAGGAGTTTCTCGGGTTTAGGGCTAGCTTATCTCTCCCTTGTTGCTTAGCCTAAAGATGGAGGGGTAGAGGGAACCAGGGGACCAGGGTGGTATTGATGTTCGTCTTGGTTAGCAAGGTAGATAAAGGGGCGACGTGGAGTCCTCATGGCCAAAGGTGGCATGGCCATGGGTAGCTCGGGTTAGTCTAGGCTACTTAGGGTTTGGGTTTAGTTTTGATCTAGGGTTTTGCTAGATGGTTAGGTGTAGGTGATCAGATCCAAGGGATCAGACCAAGGGTGGTGGCCTCGGGTAAGTAGAATAGGGTTTAGTTTGTTTGTAGGAATGCGGGTAGATGTGGTTTATTTTTCATTTGTTTTATTTTCATTCAAAACCCTTGTTTGAATTCAAGCTATGAAAGAATAATCAAAAGAACCAAAGTAAGAATAAAGGAAAGGTAGAAATCTTGGATATAAGGTTTTCTTGGTTTATTCTTATTATTTTGATTTTCAATTGTTTCTTCAATTCAATCCAAACAAAAACCAAATAAATGCAAACATGATCAAGAGGGAAGGTGGTGACCTTGCATGGGCATGCATGCATTATTAAATGCTTGGATATAGTTCATAAAAACAAACTAGATTGAAGTGAGAACTTGATTCATGCCTCATTTTAAACAAAGAAAACTCTAGCTTGATTCTATCTACTTAATGGGCATAGGTTAATTAAGGAGCCCAGCAATAGTATGTATGTTCAACTATGGTTTAGTATAGCCTCATTAAGTCAAATAAACTCACAAATTTAACAAAACCATGAGATGAAACAAAAATGGCATCTAATCCTACATAGAATGCAAAGGTGGACATGTAGGCTTCCATATCAAATATTGTGAAACAATGTGTTATCATCTATGGAAGCATGTAGAATAGAAATAGATCCAACCAAGATTATATGGGCTATAATTAAATGCCAAAAGAAAGATACACAAACCCACAAATAATTGGATGGAAGAATTTGTGAGAAAGTTAAGCCAACCGATGAGGCATATTTGAAGCCTTTTTACCTTATGTTTTTCCTTGTGTAGTGGTAGGATTTTGGCATTTTACTGCGCTGGCACGCATCTTTTAATCTTGTTTCCACGGGGTCCCAAAATATCAAGTTAATGATGAACATATCAATAAGAACTATCATATTATGTTTTAATATTATATTTGACATCATAAAAGTCATCTAAATGATTCTCCATGCGCCTGGGTAAAAGAAGGACACGATCAGAAGCATCAGAGCCCATAATGAGCACGGACGAACCCTGTCTATTACCCCTGCCCGTACGTACCGTCGTTGGCCACACCTCGTCAAATACTTTCACCGAATGTGTGATTCGACATTCACAGACACCAAAGACACCAAAACTTCACCTCTGGAAGAGATCTAGAGGAGGAACTCACAGGAAGGCATCATCCTCACTGCTACACAGATCGTTGGAGGACAAGACATCATCCCCTTCACCATAAACCATTGCATCCTCATCATCCACATCACTCCTTCATCCTACTTATCTCAATTATTTGTATTAGCAATTGATATTGTGGATTTGTATTCGAATTCATCCATACACTTTCATTCCATCCACATGATTATAGTGATGTTGTTGATTGCCTCCATGTTTGAGTAGTTTACCTTGTTCTATGTTGTGATGTAGAAACCCTAGCAATATAATAATATGAAATTAAGATGATCTATAACTTAGTCCTATGAATATGTGTTAGTTCTCTCTCTAGATATTATATGAAGTCGACCATGTAATATTTTCGTTCAGGACTAGAGATGGAATTACCCTTGGAAGTATGGAATTGTGTACGGCAGAAGTGACATACCGTGCTCGGTGCTTTACCATATGGAAAAGGGGGATAAGGAGGGATTCACTAAACTCATATTGATATCCATGAGGTAACCCTTAATTTCAGTTGATCCATAGGTGGTCGCCGAAGATAGTTGTAGTGGTTATTTAGAGATGTGATGACCGATGGTTTTCTGGGCACATCTTATTATGGAGCTCTCCCCACATATATCATAATAGAAGATATAGATTTATCCTACTCATAGTTAATACCCATGCTAGAGGTGGATCGAGAAAGCCCAAGAACATTTAGCCTTACTGATGTTCCATTACAGTTCTCACTACTCTCATTTACTTTACTGAAATCTTTAATTTTATGCAAACAAACAAAAATCTCTTTTAAAACACTCTTACTTGAGATCAAGGGCAGCTTCAAGTATCCTTTTATAGATAGTAATGAGGGTCATAAATACCTCTACCAATATCTCTCTGTGGTTTCATACTTTAAGTTTTGAAACTAACTATAATTGATATGTGCACTTGCAGTCATCAAGCTATTTTTTGGCGCCATTGTCGGGGAGCTAAGCGATTTTGGTATTTTTCCTTAGTTGATAATTTCTTAATTGTTATACTAAAGGTATTTATTTATTTTAGGTAAAACACCACGATTGTGCTCGGGCTTATGTACATGATCAACGCAACTAAATACCTTGGGAGGTTTAATAGAGGATTTGTCAAGGAATTCCTGAGGGAGAGCAATGAAGAATATGGGATTCATCCTTGCTTAATGGCTATTATGAATGAAAAGAGTTTTGCATGACATGATATGTATCCTCACTTAAGTTTCTTTATTGAGTTATGTTGGACTGTTAAACTAAGAGGCTATTCTGACAATGAACTAAAACTTAAACTGTTTAGCCGGTCTCTATCTATTGCAGATAAAATTGATACTTGGGAGAAACTAGAAAAGGATTTTATCTTTCATTTCTATCCCAAGGTTAAGGCTGTTGTAGCAAGAATGCTAATTAGGAATTTCAAGAATTGCCCTAGAGAAGGACTGGTAAGAGCCTATATCAAGTATAAAGGTATGGTCGATAAATGTCCCAACATGATTTGCCACCATGGTATGTCTTACATGTTTTGTATACATGAATCAACAAAGATATTAAACATGAAATTGATTTATCCTCCGGAGGGGCCTTTATGGACCTCACACCTGAGGAAGCTTTGAAACTTCTAGAAAAGATTCAGCGTAATAGGGAAACTTTGGGATTTGACTTAGGAGGTGAAGGTGGTATATAAATAGAATATGATTGATGAAATTATTATAAAGAAACTGGGAAAGTAAAAGAATCTGCTGACGAACTTCAACTCGATGATGATATTGTATTGCATGTTCTTCAGTCTTTTATAGAATTTACTGAAGCACTAAAAAAGATTGGTTTCAATATACTCCACCACCTCAACTAGTCAAAGAAGTGAAAATGATAGTTGAAGTGCCCAAGAAACCATCAAGGGAAATACCACCATATGTGGAACCATTCCCCTTCCCAAGGACAACTGAAAAACATATTAGAGCTCAACTTCTTGAACATCAATTAGAGAAATAGAAAGAAATGCTGACAAAACAACAAGAAGAAGGGGAGTAACTAAATAAGTTATTCTTGTTATGTTTACACGCTGCAATATAGTAGAACTTGACTATGAAGCTTCTCAATTTGTTGAAGGAAGGGTAAAAGATAAAAATATTGGTAAACCTATACTTCCTTGTATTTTTGGTGAAACCTCTTATTATGGCCTTTGTGATATCGAAACTGTTGTTAATGTTATTCATTTTAGATTTTATCAAAAGATTCAAGCCGAGCTAGAACCCATAGAATTCAAAATATTGAAACGACAATCATGATTGCAGATAAAACACTCAAGGTCCCTATTCATATTGGGCCTTATGAGTATCCTATTGAAGGTGTCAGTAGTCAATATGCCTACTGACACCTATTGTCCAATTATCTTTGGAAGAATCTTTTTAAATAGCACAGGGGCAAACATTTATTGCAAAAAGGAGACAATTTCCCTCAAGTTTGGGGAAGACATGATGCACTTCCACTTATCGAAATTTGAACACAAACCTATTGATGAAGACTTCGAAGAGGAAGGTAATATCATTAGTCTTGTAGCCTTAATTAGTGAAACTCCTAATGATGATCTTGAAAGAAGCCTAGTAGAAAATGATAACATCCCTGAAGATATTGGTAAAAGGGAAATTGATGAGTATCTTGACTCTGATCATGTACTTGATTCCCAAATGAATGATGTTTATGAAGTTCTAGAAAGAAAGGGAGATGAGGAACTTCCACCACCATAGCTTGAACTCTTCCAAAAGAATTAAAATACAGGTTCTTAAATGATACAAATAAATATCATGTTATTATAAGCGCTAATCTTGCATACAAGGAAGAATAAAATTTAATGACTGTTCTAAGAATGGACTATAAGGCCTTCAGGTATTTTATGGATGACTTAAAAATTATTAGACACTCAATAGCTACTCATAGAATATCCATGGAAGAAGGAGCTCAGTCAGTCACATATTTCCAAAAAAGAGTCAAACCACAAATGAAAGAAGTGGTAAGGAAAGAAATTATTTGCCTCTTAGACGCATGTATCATTTACCACGTGGAAGTAAGTGATTGGGTAAGTCATATTCATTGTGTTCCAAAGTAAGGGGGTCCAATGTAGTTCTCAATGAAAATGATGAACCAGTTCCTACTCATACTATAGTTGGGCATAATATGTGTATTGACTACAGAAAACATAATAAGGAAATTTGAAAAGATCACTATCCCTTACCGTTTATAGATCAAACACTAGAGAGGCTTGCTACGAATTCACATTTTTGTTATCTAGATGGATATTCCATTTTTTCTCAAATTGTCGTTCATCCAGAAGATCAACTAAAAACTACTTTTACTTGCCCCTTTAGCCTCTATGACTATCGTTGCATGCCTTTTGTTTTATGTAATGCTCCTTCTACCTTTCAGAGATGTATGACTACTATTTTTGCGAACTATGTTAAAAATATAATAGAAGTATTCATTGACGATTTTTCTGTACCATTGTCTTCATAATCTTCATAAAGCTTCACTTCATGGTTCATGAAGGTATAGTGCTTGGTCAAAAAATCTCAGGTAAAGGTATAGAGGTTGACAAAGAAAAACTGAAGCAATAGATAAATTACCAACTCCACTAGATGTCAAAGGTATAACAAGTTTTCTTGGTCATGCAGGATTTTATAGAAGATTCATTAAGAAATTCTCTAAGTTTGGTCAACCACTAACCAATCTCTTACAAAGTAATGTTCATTTTAAAATTTATGAAAGTTGCTTTGTCACCTTCACCATTTTAAAACAAGCACTCTTAAATGCTCCCGCGAGTAAACGACCGGATTGGAGAAAACCCTTTGATTTTTTTGCGAAGCTAGTAATGAAGCTGTTGGGGTTGTTCTTTGCCCGCATGATGGTGCTGAATTTAATATCATTCACCATGCTATCTATACTCTTAATGAAGCACAAAATAATTACCCTATGACTGAAAAGTAAGTTTTTGCTATTGTATTGTCCTATGATAAATTTAGACCCTATATTATTGACTCGAAAGTTAGAGTTTATACTAATCGAGATAGCTTAAAATAAATCCTTGAAAATACCAATGTTAAGCCTATAATAATTCATTGGACTTTGCTTTTACAAGAACTTGAGTTATAGGTCCTGCAACGGAAGGAAGAGCCGCCTAAATCACGGGAACCTTTTAAAGAAAAAACAACTCAAGAAAAGGTAGCATTTGTGTATATACCTTTTGGTATAGTTCGCTTTGAGAATAATTTTTCTCCAACTGTGTGTAATGACCATAGCAATCTTTTGCAACCGATCATATATGAAGGGAAAATAAAATTGATAGAAGAACTTGAAGTACACCAAAAATAGTTCTTAGAACTCTTGGTAAGTGAGGTATGTTTCGATGTACCTACTTTCATTATTTAGTTTTGATTCCACTGTTTTCGTTTTTATTTCTGAAACCCTTGCATTTTTCTGGGCAAGCTGTCGGTTTCTGGCACTTCTATGGGCAGATGGTATAGCCGCGTACGCCCATAATAGCGGTCGTTACCCGCGCACTAAGTTTGATATTTTCTTGTTTAGATCAGCGGAGTCAGTATGACCGGCCCGTACAAGGACACACCCATTACCCATGGTCATTTTCCTCTTTGGATTTTCAGCTTCATCTTCTTCCATTTTCCAAAAAAAAACATGGATGTCGCTAACCCTCGGTAGGGGAAGATGTTATAGGTTCAACCTGCTTGTACTGTTGGTTTGGAAGGTTTTTACCGACTACAGTGGCCTCGTATTTTTGGAAACACATTGGGTATGGGCGGCCGGTATGGGTTGCACCCGTGATGGTCGTTTCGCTGGTAGATTTTTACTTTATCAACCTTTTCCATCCTAACTTGCTGCGATTCTCCCTTATTCGGTTTACACTTAATTGCTATGAGTTTTTTTCCTGTGCTAACCTTTCATAAATCCAAAAGGACATATTCTTTCTCTCATATCTTCAGATCTAATCTAAACAATGCTCTACCTAGTTCCAGGCTAAGGCAAACCTCTTAGCCTTATGGATCCTTCATGGGATAGCTTCCAGACTTCGTCCCTCGAAGACCATAATCGTGAAGCTGAAGGCCTAATTCCCAAGACCTAGGGGCTCCCCTATGAATCGTACAACTCTAATGATGAAGAGGCCTTTGAGACCTTCATGCAAGAAACTATTTATGGTTGGAAGAAGCCTGATCTCCTTGCGATGGTGAGGCCTGAAGATGATGAAGGATCAAAAAGGCCGCATGGGGAAGGACGTGTGGACTCGCTCAAACTTATCGCCGCCAACTAATCTAAACACAAGTGTAATAGATCCCACTAGCTCATGCAGGTAGGATACTAATGTGCACACCTACATAACCAAGAAGGTTCTCATGAACGCCCGTATAAAGGTGATGCCGCAGGAAGATTGGTGATTCAACTTTCATGATGAGCCTCCTAAACCAAGAAGGCCGCTCTCAAGGACCAAGAAACGCATCAGTACCCTAGAAGGCCACCATAAGGAAGAGCTCGTCCTTCGAGAAAGCATGCGCATGCGCCTTTTGAATATGGAGAACAAGAAAGAGCTCAGCATTATGTTTGAAAGGTTTCCATATGCAATAAACACTATGCGTGCTGACTTGCACAAATCTCTTTGTCCCATATCAGCTCTAGGAGAGACCAACATGAAGCTCTACTCCGCCATTGTTCATTCCATCCCACCACCATAAAGGAGAACCATGGTATCAAATAATTGCAAGGGATTATTTGATCCCAAGCTTGGGAAGATCTATAACATCTTGTAATCTATCTTACATTTTTGACATGTTTATTTTCTCGCCTGCATCTTAGTTAAAAGTTTGAAGCTTTGAATTAGTTGTTGATCAACTCCTTTAGAGAAGGGACGAGTTTTTATCCAATGAATTTTTGAGACTTTAAGTTATTTGGAGTATGCACAACTTTATGATTATAGTATTATATGTATGAATTAGGATGAGTACTATTATACTTGTACTTTGCAAGGATTTTAGGGTCTTCCACACCAATAGTACTAATAGAATATGACAAGAATTATTTTCAGCATATTATAGTCATTTCTTTGATTACAAAAGAGGAATTCAAAATCTTAAGAACTATGAAATAAATGGGTATGAATAAACGATTCTACCAAAGAACTATGAACTATGAAATATTAGAATGAGTACAAGTCAAGGTTGATACTCAAACATAGTCATGGACCACTCCGTACTTGGCTTGGGAGATGATGTTTCTTATTGTTCTGTTCTGAGTATTTTCATGAGAATAAGAATATGCATAGCTCCTTTGCACAAGCTCCATAAGAAAAAGTAAAGAGAAAAATAATAAGCATCTAGCTTTGTGCAAAGAGTAATAGACATATGAATGATCATGAGAGGAATTAAAATAGACCATTCATCATTCTAAATCCCAAGTAGTTGTGCGAAGGCCTAAACATGTTTGAGGTCACCTCACAAACTCATTTGGTCGAACATTATGGTTGTATGATATGCTAATTAACTAATCTTCATGTGAGATATTAGCACAAAAGGTGTTGAAGCCTCTAAGTCATTTGATTTGTGAAAGTATGATATAACTCATGTTGTGATTATATATCAGATATTATAATTGTTTCTTCATATGCCTCATGTATTTTAACGACTCGTGCTTCATGAAAAAATGACTTTGTCCATTAAGCTACCATCTTACCCGGGGACGAGAAAGAGTCTAAGCTTGGTCAAGTTCATGAGTGCATATTTGCAGCCTTTTTACCTTATGTTTTTGCTTGTGCAGTGGTGGGATTTTAGCATTTTACCGTTGTTGAGCACATATTTTATGCTTGTTTCAGCAGGATCCCGAAATATCAAGTTAATGATGAACATAGCAATAAGAACTTCAATATTAAGTTTTAATATGATATTTTTACGTGATAAATGTAATAATTCTCCATGCACCTGGGTAAAAGGAGGACGAGAGGAGAAGCATCATAGCCCATAACGAGCATCGGTACGGGCGGACCCTATCCACACCGCTTGCCCATAATAACCACTGGTGGCCTTTCCTCGTCAAATACTTTCACTTAGCACATACGGATCTTAGATCCGACATTCAAAGACACCACAAACACCGAAAAATCACCTCTAGAAGGGATCTGGAGGAGGAACTCGTAGGAAGACATCATCCTCGCTGCTACACGAATCATTGGAGGACAAGACATCGTCACCTTGACCATCAACTGCTGCATCCTCATAATCTACATCATTTGTTCGTCGTACTTATCACAATTAGTTATATTAGCAGTTGTATTGTGGACTTGTATTCAAATTCATCCACATGCTTCCATTCCATCTGCATGATTATAATGATGTTGTTGATTGCCTCCATGTGTGAATAATTTACCTTATTCTTGGGGTGATGGAGAAACCCTAGCAATATTATAATATGAAATGAAGATGATCTATAACTTAGTGTTATGAATATGTGTTATTTCTCTATATAGATATTATATGAAGTCAACATGTAATATTTTCCTTCGGGACTAGAGAGTTAATTACCATTGGAAGTATAGACTATGTACGATGGGACGTGACATAGCATTCTCGGTGCTTACCATATGGAAAAGGTGGATAAGGAGGGATTCACTAAGCTCACATCAATAGCCACGGGGTAACCCTTAATTGCAATGGATCCATGGGTGGTTGCCAAAGATCGTTGTTGTGCTTATTTAGATATGACATGACCAATGGTTTTCTAGGCACATCATATTATGGACCTCTTCCCACACACATCATAAGAGAATATATAGATTTATGCTCCTCACAGTTGATACTCGTGCTAGAGGTGGATCCTAAAAGTCTGAGAACATATAGCCTTACTGAAGTTCCATTACAGTTCTTCCTTCTCGATCTTTACTTTTATGTAAACAAACCAAACTCTCTTTTAAAACACTCTTAGTGGAGATTAAGTGAAGCTCCAAGTATCCTTTGATAAATAGTAACGTGGGTCATAAAGACCTCTACCAATAGCTCTCTATGGTTCGATACTTTTACTTTTGAAACTAGCTACAATTGATTTGTGAAATTTGCATCATCACCCACTTGTAACCAAAGCAAGAAGGTAGGGTGGAAGGACACTACAAGAAAAAATGGCTTTTACAATGGACGATTTTTATGGTTGAAGACCCATTTTTCGTGGTTAAAATGTCTTCTGTGATGGATGGCCTCTGTGGAAAAATCCCCATCACTAAAGAATCCACCACAATTTTTTTCCAACTATGGCAAATCACACCCTTCAGCCTTAGAAACGTGTGTCGTCGTAGATCTATTCGCCCGCCTTGCTGACTGCTGACGTCATGCAAACTGCCATGTGGCAAACACCATTAATGGACAAAAATCTGTGATAGAAGCCAAGCTGTACCAAGGCATGCTAATTGTTAAGTGGGTCAACCCATTAGGAGAGACCAATAAGAAGATTCGCGTTACTGTTCCGTCCTGCTCTATTTAAAATGGGCCCATAACTACAGCCCGATGCGGCCTATAAACATTCCGGACAATTACTGCTTTGTCCAACATAAGGCCCATCTTAGTCCAATATTGTGTGGCCCATTACCGGCCTACGCTACATTGGTACGGTACTGTTAAGGCCTGCATTGGGCCCGTCACTATTCTTAAAGCCCGTCGTGGGATTCCCGGCCTTTTTGTGAGAAGGTCCGCTACTGTTTTAGCATGTTACTATTCTGACATGTTACTGTACTGGAGTGTCACTATTCTGGTCCTTTACTATTGTCACATCCCAAAATTCTCCTAATTTTGGAGTGTAAAATAAATAAAATAAGTTCGATTGATTGTTTGACTTTGTGGAAAATTCTCAAAGAAAATATACTTTTTAAATTGAAAATACTCTTAACCTTGAATTCAAAACCTTATGTTCTTTTGTGTTAACCTAAGTAGCCATATAGGTAAAAGGGAATGAATTGATATTGGATAGTAGGACTGTTGTGCGATATTTCAAATTTCAAAAATCATGTTGCATGCATGATGATCATTGAACTTATACCTAAGAAATAATACCATTGTCCAAATAAGAGAACCTAAACCCTGAAATGGGATGATTTCATCGTAAGTACAAAAGGATGGATGTCTTGGGTCAATATTGAATTTTTATAGTAATATGCAATGGTTTTAAAATACCATATAAACAACCTTGAACCATTTTGCAGTTCAAATCCAAAAGTTATGAATTATATAAAAAATGAATAAAGATAATGCATTAATACCCTATGGGACAAAGTGAAGAATTATAAATTGTATTTATGTTTTGACCAAAACTATTTTATATGAAGTTTAGAAGGTGCGTTTTGAATTTAGAAAATTTTTGAAACAAATTTGACTGAATTTGGAGCTACAAAACAAAAGGTAGAAAAGAAATACTAAATAGAAATTTGGAAAAAGAATAAAGGAAAAATTAACTAACTAAACCTAACCTAGGCCAGCGGCCGAACCCAGCCCATCCCGTTCACTATCCTAGGCGCACAGCGCAGCGGACAACAGCCAGACAGCCCAGGACCTATTCTACTGCGCGCGCAGCAAGCAGCAACAGCAACGGTCCAGTTCAGCCCACCTGGCAACCACGCACCAACCTGTAGCCTGCGTCCCTCTTCCATACCCGCTGACATGGGGGTCCTACCCTGAGCATCTTCAACCTCCAACGGAGAGGTCGTTGTGAACACGGGGTTGTTCCCGATCCCGATTCCACAAAAAATCTCACTGACTCGGTCGTTTTTCCTGCCCCTCCTCGCGTAATCCACCTTACTAGACCATAGAAGCGCTTTGCCGCGCCCGTCCATCTTAAGATAATACTAATAACAAAGATAATGATAATAGTATGTACGAAAATATGAAAACTAAATAGCTAGAAAAATATGTACCGTTGTACTCTGAGTCAGGGAATTTGATGCAATTAGGTACAAAATTTTACTTTTCAATCTTGCTGAATAAGGTCTGGATATTTAAATCAGCGAGTTCAGCTGGACTGCAGCGATACTACCTTCGTTAGTTCCCCGATGTGTTTCCAACACTTCTGTTAAAAAACGAGGATACCGTGATACCGCTATCATATGAAACTGAGTGTTCAACCACTTCGTATTTCAATCAAAGAGCAGTATCTCATTGAAAGCTATGAGCTTCTTCTACCGCCCGTACACACACCTAGCTTGTTCACTCTGTCAGAATCTGAATGGAGCGGCCTTCACAAAAAAAAGGGAGAGCAGTACTTGATTGCCTTGCCAAGTCTGTTATCATTCAGAAGGCATTGTACACCACCTACACCTGACCTATAAAGTAAAACTCCTTCAAAAAAATAAAGGAAGAGCAGTTCCAGAACATGGCTATGTTGTTTGGAGTGCATAAGATGACTACATAAATGATGAATTTTGTGGCCGTCTAGATTTCAGAATGCTTAAAATAAAAACGGACTACAATTAAAAAATAGAAAGGAATACTTGTAACTGGGTATGTTTTAACAAAAGGTTCATTATCAATTTGATGGGACCTCGTACTTTCTTCTATCCTCGAAATAGCAGTTCCGACCTTTTTCTTAGTAAATTTGGAGATCATTCATATGCATAAGAAAAAGAAGAGAGGGGAAGGCATAGTTGACGCGTTTGCAGCTTCTCGAGCTCCCGAAACTGCTCCCGATTAAGCATTGTATTCTCTAATTTGATGAATATGCTAATCCATATGGTGGTTTACAAAAGGCAAATGATAATAACTTCTGTTCTCACTGGCTAACCGTAAATAGAGTTACCTCAAAAGGTTAAAAGTTACTTTAAAAAATTACTTCATACAAAAATTGGTATGCACATAATAAACGAAAAGCATTGTCTATTTAAATAGAGATTATGATAAATACCAGATTGCTTGGTGTCTGCAAAATGCCCAACATATAAATTGTTGAACAATAGAAGCGTCTTTTATACCTTCAGTTCTCTTAGAGGCTCATGGCAGAAGTTAAAAACTCTATAGTGTCACCTTGGTTCCTGCATAATAATGCAATAATTATATGAACTACAGAGTGGGAAATCTACAGAACAAGACAAAGAGCTTCATATAGCCTCCAAAGGAATAAAATTACTGGTACATAAATGAGTTATAGCAACTTAGTCTTCTTGCTGCCATAAACTCATAATGCTTAGCATCATATTGAGAACCCCCTTGTGCCATTCAAGTCATGGTTGTACTAAATAAAAAGAGGAGCATGTTAACAAGATTTTTTTGTAAGGATGCTGAAAGCTATAACCAATATCGTTTAGCAAGAATAATCGGCAATAAAAATAGATCCTATAAGAATGGTAATAGGCTAATGAGTAAAACATGAGCTGCAACACCAACATATGGCAAAGCTAATGGATTGTAGATCTCCAAATTTGAATTTGTGTTTTCTTTTATTTGGGAGAAACAATAAAGTGTGAGTTTGTGCATGGACCCAACGCAGAAGTGAATTGTGTGGATAGGAGTGTGTACCTACGATATGCTCAATCACAACTTTACCCGTCTGAGAAATTCAAAAGAGATAGAAAGAGGGCGACCTCACAGTTGCCGATCCAATAGACTTACATATGAACAACACAAGCCTATTTTTGAGCGTGGCATACTCTCTGCAATTGGTATGCTAAAACCACAATACTGTAAGGACAAGATCATATAGAATGCATCAATTATTATGATACTATAGAACTACTTCGGTTCCTTATCTACCAAATGGATGGTTAATTATCTCTACCCTACAATCCATCTATATTTTGAACACAAACCTGCAAGAGATTCCTCTAATGAGTTAGAAACCCCAAACCAAGTAAGAAAGATTAAGAAATCAACGTCATAAATAGTGACAATGTCAGAGAATGGTAGGGAAATTGGCACCAGCTGGAGATGACAGGAACATCACAGACCTTTAAATCCATCAAATAATTTGTAGACACGTAGAAAATTTCAGCAAAGCAAAATACCAACATAGTCACTCAAAATATGATATAAATACCAGGAATAAATTTAGAAGAGAAATACCAGGGTATTAGGGACACTAAATTACTTGATAGATACGGAGGTATTAGGGACACTAAATTACTTGATAGATACGGATTCCCCATCATATTCAGACCAATCCTCTTGCATTTCGTTCCCAAGGTACCGTATCTGAAAAATGAATAATCCTCTGGCATCTATTTCCCAAGGCACCACATCTCAAATGAATAAATTAAACTCGATATGTTGTAAGTGTCATACCGAAGTCCTGAAGATTGGGATCAAGAACTTAATTAGCTTGAGATTAAATGACAAGCAACAACAATGTTCTGCCTAGAGATTGTCATACCCATTAGTACAAATGATCAATAGATTAACATTGACATTGGACATTGCAGATAAGCTGCGGTATAGTGTATATGTATAGAGGTGGTGGATCGGAGAATATGCAAATGAAAGGTGTTCAGAGGAATACAATTAAAACCCACTAAATCTAATCTGCAACCAAGAGTGTTACTATCACATAGGTTAGGTACATTAGTGGGTGAGATCAATACATAAAACGTTACCAGAATTGATCCTGCCGCTGCTGTCTTTATCCGAATCTGAAGAAAATCGCAGCTTAAATCATCTTGCATCATCGAGCTCCGCCGTCAGTATGGAGAGAACTAAGAATCCCCTTTATGCACCCATCAAGCCTCCACTCCCAGAACATGCCGATTGATGCGAAGCCGCCGTCTTCTCTGATGGAAGGTTTGAGGAAAGAATCTGGGCGGCATTAGGAGGGGGTGCCCTGCTGATGGCGGCGGCTATATCAGCACAAAAAGGAGGTTACGGGATGAGATGGAGACTTGGAGAGTGTCCACGATTGAGCACACCATCTATCACTAACTGGTTGAAGAGAGCAGGTAAACAAACAGTAACGCTATCCCATTATTACTCCGCCGCCGTCTGATTCAATGTTGCAGCCAATAGAGCAGAAGCTGAAGGAGCGGGGCAGAGGAACACAACACGGCGCGGAGAAGAAAAGGAGAAAAGGCCGAAACAGTTATGGCCCATAAGACCATTTTGCGGCCCGGCGAAGCAGGAGTGGGCCGTTTAGCTCGATCGAATGAGGTAAAAATGAGTTTACGGACGGTTCGGGATTACTGTGTTGATCCGGAGTGTTGGCTGGATAGATCGAACGGTTCTGGACGTCAAATCGATGTGAGTGTCCCTAGGTGGCTGAGTTTTACTGTTTCTTAATAAATACCCCACCGTCGAGATTCCTGCGAGTTTTCATGTTTTGGAAAAGCCCCAGACCCCAAATCTATCTTCACAGAAATCAATCACCATCGGCCACAATCCCAGCTCCATTACGAGCTTGAAAATCGTTGACCCCGACCACCCGCACCCTTGTTTTCTCCTCTGTCCGATTCATCTAGTTGTACTGCGTCGCCTAACCCCATCCCCCCTTCTGTAGAGCACCATAGCACCATGGATTGTTCACCGGAGTCCCGCCGGAGTCGGAGACGACCAACCACCACTCCCCGTCGCACCAGGGAGCCCGAGCCGATGCCAAGGATACTAGAGATCTTGTCGTGCGCCACCGTCCCTCGTCGTCACCTCCACCATCTTGGGTAACCACCAGATCGCCTCCAACCGCCACAGCTAGCCAGGAAGAAATCGTTGGTGTCCATCGGATCTTAGAAGACTGGCCAAGATTAGATTCATTTTCCAAACTGTACCGGCCAGTGCCGTCGCGCCACGTGGTGTCTAGTCAGCAGTGAGCGCCAGTCAACAGGTTCGGTTAGCAATTGATCTGTTTTTATTTGAATAGGCAGAAAAATATGCAAATTTGTAAAATGCATATAAAAAGATTTGTAAGCCGAAAATTTGCAAATAATATATCGTTAGATTCAGAAAAGTGTGAATAATATTAATATGCTTTTAGATCAAACTTTTATAGCATATATTTACTGTAGTATTTTAAATGATTTAATGGCCTATTTAGAGTAAATAGATCATAGTAAATTATTTATAGATCATAAAAATACAAATAATATGTCTATGAAATCCTTGATTAATGTAGGACATTAATATGGCAGTAGAACTAATTTTAGCTGGTACTTGGGCCAAGGCGGACGATCATCAGGCTTCTGCCTCCGGCTGCTGCCTGCAGCTGGGTCCTCTTGGATGGCTGCTACCTTCTTGGAACCATATTGGTTATCCTGTTTGTCATCCTTCCTCTTGTCGTGGTAGTTGTCATGCCGCCTGAAGTTGTGGTTGTTTCCGTCCGGTTGGCATCGGTCTGTGTCAACGTCCATGATGATCGTCGGCTGACGAACCGTTGCTTCTACCCCTTACACTCTTGCTCTTTGCAATCTGCTTCCACCCTGCTCTTTGCGCCTCCATTTATTAGTCGCCAGCGCTGCCTCTCCTCTGCCACGATGATGGGACCTCGATTCTCTACCACGGCTTCCGCTCCCGACGAGATGCTGCCTGAGCATGCCAGCGGTTGGTGCGGCTCGTACGTGACCAACAATCTTGTTCAGAAGTACTAGCGGGGGAATCTCATCCCGTTAGAATGCTGGTTAAGCACCGCCTCACGCCAGAGGATGAGAGGGTGCCTAACCCTCGGCCCGGTGAGGTCGTCATCTCCCTCGCCCACTTCGCCTGTGGGCTCGGCCTGCCGTTGAGCAGGTTCGTCCTCGAGCTCCTCGCGAACTTCGACCTGCAGCTCCATCACCTGGGAGCCAATGCATCACGCAGATATCGTATCATGTGGCCTGTTGCAAAGGCCTTCCTGGGTGTTCGTCCGGACACGGTGAATTTCTTGAAGTTTTTTAACTTCAAGGTTCAAGTGGTGGGGAAGGGCGGCCCCCTAATGGAGACCGGCTACTGCGCCATCTATCCGCGGCCGTCATCTATGATGCCACGGTTGGAGATCCCCAACACCATCAACTTGTGGCAGCGCTCGTACTTCTACATGCGCAATGCCTTCGACATCGGCCTCACCAAGGTGCCGGTCTTCGCCAACGTCCCCTCCACCCGGAAGGCGTGGACCCTCCAGAACCTGGGCGCCCAAGCCGACATAGACTGGATGGCCGCTCGAGTGGTGGTGCAGGTGGAGAAGGAGCGGCTCAGTGCCCGAGACATCATGTTGTCCTAGATGACAAGCCGCGTGTTTCCGTTGCAAGATGTGCCACCTATCCGGCTCCCTGGACCCCAAGTGGGTGTCCCAAGTGCAGGTGCCATACAGGGCCATTCGAGAGTGGCTTGCCACTATCTCGAAGGAGACGTTGGCAGATGACTGGACCTTCTCCTGTCGGCCCTACCACCGTGGTCGGCTGCCACCGAAGGTTAGATTCGTTTCGTCTTCTCTGGGTGAACTTTTCCCGAGGAATCTCTTCTTATTTCTTATTTTACCCTTGTTGTGTATCTCTTTACGGCACAACTACTAGAGGACGACATGAGGGAGGACGAGTTTCCCTTCTTCTCGGCCGACTTCAAGCCACAGAAGTACCCCTAGATGGAGATGGAACGCTTCTACGCCCAGACTGATGAGGGATGCGAGTTCCCACCAGGTGAGTATGCTTTCCTTCTCTTTGTTGGTTTGGCCCTTTCTTTTAGCTGGTGCTTGATGTTCTGCCCATGCACTTGAGCAGCTACACACTATGAGGATGTGGACCCAGCTGAGGTCGCCATGCCACGGGCTAAGGGGAAACGGGCCACCTCGACAAGCACTGCTCAAGCCGGTGGGGGCTCGAAGAGGGCTCGCTGGCTGAATGTCGCTACCACCGCACCAAGCGTCACTAGGTATGTTCCTCTGCTTCCTCTCTACTTATGATGACTGGCTTACTCTTTCTTAGCGTGCTCTTGCGTTTTGATCTAGTGAGGAAATGTACTTGGTCGGCTTCGCGACCATCGCCACCGCGTCCACCCTTCCCCTAGCTAGGGTTGAAGGGCCTGCTGCATCGACTACAGCCTCCGCTGCCGCGCGGGCTAAGGCTGCCACGGGTGCGGTGGGGTTGGTGATGCCGGCTGAACCCATGACCTTGCATCGGGCCTCTGCCGCCTCCAAGCTAGTCGAGGTGCTCTTTGCTGGGCACGATGGTGCGTCCGCTCCTTCCCTCTAGCTGACAAAAGGGACGGAGCCAGCCCTGAGCCAGGGTCAGGTGCGGTCCACCGCCAATCAGGTGGAGGAGCATGTGGAGGCGGCGCTGGCAGCTTCTACGTAGCAGGCTGCTGGAGACGGGGGTGGGAGGTGGCTCCCGACTCTGGTGGTGCGGGTGTTGGGGCTCCAAAGAAATCACGTGCGGCTTCTAGCAGCGATGACGACCTCCAGCTCACCGGCTGGTGGGAAGCCCCGGTTGCATCGCCACCGAACTCTGTCTTGGCGTAGGTATCCGAGTCGGCGCCCGTTGCCCTTGGCTAGGCCTGCCACCTTGTTGAGGTGATGAAGCAGGGACTTGGCGAGGCCAAGGCTCTAGGGGCTTCCCTTGAGGTAAATATCTCCCTGCCGTTTTCATTGCTCCTCTTTTCTGGCATCTTCCTTATTCTATGTTTCACTGCGTCTTTCTTGCAGAAAGCTTTCGCTAAAACCGCCAAGACCTCGCAGGACCTGGGGCGTAAGATTGCTTGCTCTACCATGTCCTCCCAGTTGCGCGAATTTTCGTGTTTCTTGTTGACCATTGGGTACCCTCCTACAGCTCTGCTAGCGAACAGGGACCGAGAGGTGGAGAGGCTAAAGGCAGAGGTTGTCCAGCTAGAGGAATCTAGCCAAGCTTGCCAAGCCCAGATTGGTGAGCTGGTGGATCATCAGAAGCGGACAGAGGTCAAGTCCGTCCAAGCCAACAAGGTTGCCGATACCCGGACCAAGGCGCTCAAGAATCTTGAGAAGCTCTACGGCCAGAAGACGGAGGCTCTAAATGCTGCTCAGGCTCGGGAGAAGGCGGCACTAGGGGAGTTGTGCCAGATTGCCGAAATTGTTTTAAATAAGTGACTCTTTCCTAGCCAAACTTGTTCTTCGTTTGCCATAGCCGATATGTAACTACTGTTTCATTCCCAGGTGCAGCTCAGTATCCTGGGGCGACTGGTCAAGCTCTAGCACGCGTCCCTGAGGCGGACGCCGGATGCGACTTGCATCAGGTGGAGCTAGTGGCGTTCATCAGCAAGGAGGCCAAGCAGCTGCGTGACGCTGCCCTCGAGGTTTATGACTATGTCTGGCCTGACATCGACCATCCGACTACGATGGCCGCCTTTGCTGAGAATCCCTCCGCCGCTCCTGACCTGATGGACATGGCACGGGACTGGGTAGCACGCGGCAGCGCGGAAAATGGTGTTGGCACTGCTGAAGTCTTGATACCCGGACGTGGACCTTTGGAGTCTCTCTAGAGGGTTTTGGTAGGGGACCAGCTACGACCAGCTTCGTGCTAAAGTTCCTGGCGTCTGCTGCTTCGGTGTCAAGATTGGGAGTTTCGTCCAGTTAGACCGGGACTTCAGCGATCTGGCCGGCACAGAGGGGTACCACTTTAGTCCGCTTGCGGCTCCAGAAGATGCTAGTGCCCCGGCTACGCCAGACTCAGCCCTGATTGATGTCGCCTCCAGCAACCAAGCCCAGGTCGACGCCTCTGGTCCTTCCGTAGACCCTCAAGCTTGATCCCCGGAATGTCGGGAGTATTTGTATCCGTTGAAAACTTGTCCTTTCGTCTGTTGATGTGAACAATTTGTCTTTGTTTTGTGTCGAATTCTGATGGGAGCGTCCTCCTCCTTTGGTGATGCTATCTTGTGCTTTTTGCTTGCACTTATTGTTTTCTTTATTTGCACTTGTTATGTGCCTGTTTCTGTGTGGGGGCGCGCGAGCGCACCCACAGGGTGTAGTTCCCGAGGTTCTGACCGACTGGAGAATTCAGCCAGGTCGAAGCTCCTTTGTATTGTTGCTAGTTGCAGGTTTATGTGGGGGGCGTGCGAGCGCAACCATAGGGTGTAGTCCCCAAGGTTCGGGCCGGCTAGAGAATTAAGCCGGGTCAAAGCTCCTTTGTATTGTTGGTAGTTGCAGGTTTCTGTGTGGGGGCGCACAAGCGCACCCACATGGTGTAGTCCCCGAGGTTCAGGCTGGCTGGAGAATTCAGCCGGGTCAAAGCTCCTTGTCTGCTCTTCTACCGTCTAGGAGGCGACTAGCCTTCGGCTCTAGTACTTAGCTTGGACTTTGGCTCATGCAAAGATGAAACACAGGTAGATGGTTTGTTGCGTTAGATATGCAAAGGAGGAACATAGTCTGTATTTCGTTTGTTAGGTTGGAAACTCTGCCGTTTCGCGCTAGACCAATGAGTATGTCCTTTTCTCAGTGAGCATAGGCCAGTTTTAAGCTGTGCTCTTGCCGGCTGTGAGCTGAAGTCGAAGGGGTAGCTATTAGGTGTGTTGCATGGTACTTAGGATTTTGGTCATTGGCATTGGGCGAGCGAGCGCAACTGAAACGTCCTGACGTTTTTGCTTTCCTCATGACTTTTTGTGTAGGGGTCCTCGAGCTTTCTGATCTTGCCAGATCTGTCAGCCAGCTTGCGGTTTGCAGCCGAAATCAAAGAGGAAGCCCTCAGAGCCGCATACAATACTTTGTTGTTTGGAGGGCGCGGCCGTCTAGGCCAACCGGTGAGTCCTCATAGGAGACTACCGGACCCGGGGTTAAAAAATGTAGCCGGAAAACGCCAAATTATGCAGCAAAAAATGCCAAATGATTACGGAGTCCCCGAGACTGTGTTGAGGCTCCTCAACTTGTTCATTACATAAAAGTAAGATACATGGGCCTTTTATTCAGGTGTAGAATGGGCGAAGTAGGTTCGCGTTCCACGGGCGCTCAGTTTCTTTGCCGGAGCGGTCCATCTTGTTCTTTGCCGGCTGGCGGGTGTCAATGAGGTAGTATGAGTTGTTCAGCAGTGATGTGCTGATTATGAATGGCCCCTCACAAGGCGGAGATAGCTTGTGCATCCCCTTGGTGTCCTGTACCAGCGGCAGAACCAAGTCACCCTCTCGGAATGAGACATTGCAGATCCGTCTGGCATGGTAGTGGTGCAGGTTCTGCTGGTAGATGGCCGATCTAGACAAGGCCAGTTCTCGTTCTTCTTTGAGGAGGTCGACGCTATTCTCATGTGCTTCCTTGGCTTGCTGCTCTGTGTATAGTAGCTTGCGGGGTGCGTCAAACTCGATGTCAGTTGGTAGGACCGCCTCTGCTCCGTAGACGAGGAAGAATGGCGTGTAGCCGGTTGATCGGTTTGACGTGGTCCACAGGCTCCACAGCACAGCCGGTAGCTCTTATATCTAGCATCCGAGGGATCTCATCAGTGGTTCGGTCAACCGGGCTTGATTCCGACTAGGAACAGACCGTTCGCTCGTTTGCACTGCCCGTTGGACTAGGGGTGAGCGACGAAGGCTAGGTCCAGGCGGATACCCTTATCTCCGCAGAAGCGTGCGAAGTACCCTTTGGCAAAGTTTGTGCCATTCTCCATGATGATGTTGTTGGGGTAGCCGAAGCGCGTGATGATGTCAGTGAAGAACTTGCCCACTATCGACCCATACAGCTTCTTAATTGGCTTTGCCTCAATCCACTTGGTGAACTTGTCCACGGTCACCAGAAGGTGCGTCATGCCGGACCGCGCTGTTTTGAAGGGGGGTTGTCTTGAGTGCCGCTGATGGAGTGTGTTTCTGTTGGGTGAATCACTGGCATCCGTTACATGCCTTTACCAGCTACTCAGCGTCTTCCAGTGCCGTGGGCTAGTAGAAACCATGGCGGAATGCCTTTGCCACTATGGCTCATGATGATGAATGGTGACAACACTCGCCTTGGTGAATGTCCACCAATAGCCGGATTCCTTCTTCTTGGCTAACCCGGTGCTAGAAGATTCCTCCAACACTGCGCTTGCACAACTCGTTGTTAATGATGGTGTATGCACTTGCCTTGTGCTTCACTTGTCTTGCCGCAACCTCTTTTTTGGGCAGCTCCCCTTTAGCTGGGAAGTTCATGAATAGCTTGCGCCGTGGAGGTGTTTCCCGGATGCTTGCCGCAACCTCTTTTTTGGGCAGCTCCCCTTTAGCCGGGAAGTTCATGAATAGCTTGCCCCGTGGAGGTGTTTCCCGGATGGTGCACACGGTCTCCATGATCAACTTGACTTCCTCCCTCTCGGCCGGCCCAGGCTTGTCGGGTGGCCTGTTGAGTGGGAGACCTGACCGGCAGTCCCCGGGCTACTGCAGCTAGCTGTGAGTGGCGCGGACTTTAACCCGGTAGTCCCCAGGATGGAGGCGGCAGTTCCCTAGTGTGGCGTGGCAGTCCCCGGGTGTGGCACAATAGTCCTCGTGTGCAGCGTGGCAGTCCCCGGGGCCTTGGCCGCAGCTTCAGGATGCTTGGAGCCGGCAGTCCCCAGGTCCGCATCCAGCATGATGGAGTCGGATTCCGGATATGACGTGATGGAGGGCTTGTGTAGATTCTCGAGGGCGACCCCAGGCGGAATTGCTGCTCTAGTTGACCTAACGTGGGCGAGTGCATCCGCGGCTTCATTGTTCGCTCGAGGCACATGGTGGAACTCACATCCTTCAAACTGGCGCATAGTTGTTACACGAAGAAGCGGTATAGTGCCTGACACTTGCTGCACCACCAGGTCCGAATCTCCAAAGTAGAGGATGCCCCTGATGCCAATTTCTTTTGCCATCTTGAGGCCATGGACAAGCGCTTCGTAGTCGGCGATGTTGTTGGATGCGCGGAAATGGATCTACAACACGTACTCTAGCCAGTCTCCTTTTGGAGAGGTGATAACTGATACATTGCAAATGTATCTATAATTTTTGATGTTCCATGCTTGGTTTTATCTACTTTCTTGTGTTTTTTCCACACTTTGGAGTACTTTTCATATGATTTCTTGGACTAACCTATTAACATGTGCCATAGTGCCAGTTGCCTGTTTTCTGCTGTTTTTGGTTCCAGGAAGTCGAAAAATGAATATTCTCGGAATTGGACGGGACAAAAGCCAAAGTTACTATTTTCCCGGAAGACTCATGGAGCCAGAAGGAGAGTCGGAGAGGGGCCACAGGGTGGCCACACCCTCCTTGGCGCGGGCCAGCCCAGGCCGCGCCAGGGCATGGTGTGGGCCCCCTGGCCGGCCACCGAACTTGCCTCTTTCTCCTATATATCTCCCCCGAGGCAAAAACCCTAGATCATCAATCAGAAATCCACAAAAAGTTCCACAGCACCGCCGCCACCGAAGGGGAGATTCGGAGGACAGAAAGTCTCTGTTCTAGCACCCTGTCGGGACGGGGAAGTGCCCCCGGAGCCATCTCCATCGATCTCCACCACCATCTCCATCACCATTGTTGATTCCCATGATGAGGAGAGAGTAGTTCTCTCTCTAGGCTAAGGGTTCTACTGGTAGTTATGTGTTCATCTCTCTCTCTATGCATAATCTTATTGAGACCATGAGCTTGTAATCTATAGATCTACCTTGCTACTCAAGTGCTTTAATAGATCTCTGCTCTCCCCATGTGTGTGAAGTTGACAGTGTGCACACCATGGTGGCACTTAGGCTAGAGATTACAAATACTTTTTATGAGTTATATTTGGAGTTGGATGTCTTTATGAAATTGTGGTGTTTGTTGGAACCATCTAGTGCTCAAGGTGACAGTGTGGGGTTATCTAGATGGGAAAGGCTTACTTTGAGGTGTGATGTTATAGCCCTACCATCGATTAGAGTGTTCAACCGGAGAGTAGTTAAGAGTAGTATCATAAAGAAGAAGATATTTATATGAGAGTGTTCACTAGCGGAAGTATGATCCCTAGGCCTTGTTTCTAAGCACTGAAACACTGTTTGCTATTAGATCTATTACATGTTTGCTTGCTTCCATCTTTATTTCAGTTTTACTTTAGTCTTTTCCACGCCATCAAGCTATCTTCTAGCACTGTTACCACTTATAATTATCCATACCACTTGTATTTTACTATCTCTTTGCCGAACTAGTGCACCTATACACCTGACAAGTGTATTGGGTATGTTGGGGACACAAGAGACTTCTTGTATCTTGATTTCAGGGTTGCTTGAGAGGGGATACCTTTGACCACTTCCTCCCTGAGTTCAATAAACCTTGGGTCATCCACTTAAGGGAAAACTTGCTGCTGTTCTACAAACCTCTGCACTTGAAGGCCCAACAACTGTCTACAAGAATAGAAGTGCGTACACATCAAGCTATTTTCTGGCGCCGTTGCCGGGGAGGTAAGGTAAAAGGTATTCACATCGGAGGATTAAAGAAGAAGAATCTCCCATGACAAACGCCTATTTTCTGGCGCCGTTGCCGGGGAGGTTAGGTAAAAGGTACTCACATCCTCCGGTGTGAGTGCTCGAAGTTATTTCCTTTAGATTCTGCAATTTTGTGTTTTTGTTTCTTGTTTTCACTAGTTAGGCTTAATGGAAAACAACAACAAAATTAGAGAGCTTTATAGTATTTATCTTCAGTTAGGATATGAAGTGTTTGAAGAGAAAATTAAAAAACCTATGGAACTTTATTTGCATGCTAATAGCAATGTTGTTAGTATGAATTCTTTGAACACCATTATTGCTAATGCTCTGGAAAAGTCTAAGCTTGGGGAAGCTAGTTTTTATGAAAATGATCTTTTTAGTTCCCCAACTTTGGAAGATAGCTATTCTATTGCTTATGATGATACCAAACCTCCAATATATGATGATTACAATGATGAATATGATATTTTCAGTCCACCTACTATTGAGGATAAAGTTAATTATGATTACAATATGCCTCCTATATTTGATGATTATGGTGATGACAATAATAATGATAGCTATTTTGTTGAGTTTGATCCCACTATGATTAATAAGAATGACTATTCTTATAGGGAGAGTAATAATTGTTTTATGCATGTGGCTCATGATAAGAATATTTTATGTGATAGTTATATTGTTAATTTTATTCATTATGCTACTGAAAGTTATTATGAGAGAGGGAAACATGGTTTTATGCATCTCAATAATATTAAGTTTCCCCTCTTTATGTTGAAAATTTTGAAGTTCCACTTGTTTTGATTTCCTATGCTTATTGCTTTGTGCTTTCATGACTTGTTTCTTTACAAGATTCCTATGCATAGGAAGTGGGTTAGACTTAAATGTGTTTTGAATTTGCTTCTTGATGCTCTCTTTTACTTCAATTCATATTTCTTATGTGAGCATCTTCTCAAACTATCATGCCTAACTTAAAGGCGTTAAAGAAAAGTACTTATTGGGAGATAATCCAAAAGTTTTAGTTGAGTCTTGGAAGTTATTGCTTCAGTAATAACCTCTCCTTATCCTTTTTTGATTTTTGTGCCAAGAGTAACCTCTAATGAGAGAGAAGTAATGATTGAGAAAGTTGCTGTCCTGAAACAGATTTCTGTGCTTCACCGTAAAAATCCGTGTAAAATATCTGTACGTCCTTTTGAGGCGTGAATTTTTATGCTTCTTCCCCAGTTTGTTATCTAACTTTCGTTAGTTCAACACTTTTCGATTTGAGCAACAGAAGATCTTCGAAAAAATTCTTCTTTACCTGCTGGTCTGTTTTGACAGATTTCTGCCATTATTTGCATTTGCTTCTTGTTGGTTCCTTTTTGAGTTCTTTTGGGGAATTGAGCTTTTTGAGGGAAGTGCTACAGTAGCTTGTGTTTTAGTGGAACTTTTATTGGTGTTGGAACTGAACCAAAAGACTTATTATCTTGAGTGCACTAATGTTGCTAATAAAGATTGTGTGAAGTTTTGTATGAAGGAAAAATTTCAGGTGTATGAAAGGAATGAGTAATGAGATGAAGGATGGACTAAGCTCAAACTTGGGGATGCCACGCGTGTCACCCCAATAAATATCCAAGAAGTACAAGCGTCAAAGCTTGGGGATGCCCAAGGCATCCCCATCTTTCTCAATAAAAAGTCCAGGTTTCTCCCGAACGCTTCATTTTTATTGTTTCATGCACAGTTGTGTTGTTCTTGGAGCGTCTTCTTTTTCATTTTCGTTTTGGTTTTTCATTTGCTTTGGTTTTATTAGTTTGTTGAATAAATTGGTTAGACCCCCTCTTTCATGCATTGGTTTTCAAATAGTTTGGTTTGGCTTGGAAAACAGTAGGAAAGTTCATGCTTAAGTGGTAAAGAGAGCTTGTTTTTGACTGTGGCCTATGCTTTGTCATGCCATGCTTGATATTGTTTTGGCTTTATGCTTAGTATTCTTTGCTGTAGCTGACTTGTTATAAACAATTGAGATTGCTTAATGTGCCTTGGAAGAATCATGCGTTGTTTTAGCATATTAAAGCATAGTATTGTGGTATTCTCCTTTGATGCTTTATTTGGGTTGACTTGGCGCATGCTCACACCATGTTATGACTATCTGAAGTCACCATAAGCCTTTATGATCCTTTAGTTTTCAACTTGTAGTATCACTTTATGCTTTGATCAATGATGTTTTGTCGCTCTGCATGATTATGGCCATTATTGCTCTCTTAGTTTGTCGCTCCTAGTCTTTTGCTAGCCTCCACAACCAAGTATGAGTTCCACTCATGCATCCAACTCCCTAAACCAAGCTATTCCAAAGAGTCCACCATACCTACCTACTATCATATGGTATTCCAAGTATATTCATGTTTTTGTTTACCTTCCAAATTAAACTTGTTATGAGAAAACTAGTGATTAAAGCTCTCACGAACTTGATGGCACACTTTACTTTTCTTGCCCTTAATAAACTTGAACCATTGTTTCGTCTATGTTGTATATGCTTGCACTTATTTGTTGGGAATTAGCAGAACCATGCTGTCATGGGGAACGCTTTCAACATTGCACGGGTACTTTGTACCTAGTTTATATCATGCTTTTTTGTCTATGGATGTCATCGGTGTGAAATGAAAGGGGAGCTTGTAAGTCCATGGAGTTATTTATATGTGTTAGAGAAACGCCTGGGCCACTGGTCTAATCCATGCTGACATGGTGGAAACCTGCAGCGTAACCATAATGAGCTGTCTATGAAGCATTCTTCTTATAAAAAAAAGAGTACTATATTGAGAAAAAAGAGAAAAGAGAAAAAAAGGAGATACTATGAAAAGAGGAAAGAGAGAAAAAACACCATATTCCCATGGTAAATAAGAAGATTGCTGAGATGCTCGTTGTCTACTTGCCTTGTCATTTTGATATGAGGATTCTTCCGTATCATCGGGCAAGGGGTACCCCGTTGGCGGTTCTCTATGATACACATATACTTACAATGACAAGAACTTACTGGTAACTAAACTTGAGTAGCATGAGGAGCGACCCTCGTATACAAGGGACATGAGATTTCTAACTTATACTTCGTCAAGCATGTACACCATAGTTTGTTCACTTTAACCTTAATCACTTCAAGATGCTTATGATAGGGGCAATGAGAGTTGAAAGCTATAAGTACCATAATTTTTGGAAGCTCTTTATGAGACTTGAATCCCTACTTCGTTCTATGAAGGCCTTTCTTCCACCATTATATTGAGTCTCCACCTTCTATCTTCATGCACCTACTTTGAGAGCATAGTGGCCATTCTTAGTTCTATGTGCATTGTCCCAAGACTAGTTGATTGATGCATAACTTGATATTGCTTGTTTTAAACTATTTGTATCTAGTCACTCTTATGAACTTTGAAGGTGTCCTATGCATTTATATTTGCTACTCTATGAGGGACAAGTTGAATGCTATTATGCTATGTTTTCTTTATGTGAACCAAACAAACGTCTTGCAAAGCCTTGTTTTTCATGAATCTTTTGTTTGTGCCTTTTCATGTTGCAACATAGTTTCTTTGTCTTATTGCTAGAACTTTGTCTTTCATGCTATGATTGAAGTACTATGATCCCAGCTTTGAATGTTTTTCAAGTACTTTGATCAAGTTTATGATGGTGCATGTCACCTCAAAAATTATTCTTTCTTTTTATCACTTACCTACTCGAGGTCGAGCAGGAGTTAAGCTTGGGGATGTTGATACATTGCAAATGTATCTATAATTTTTGATGTTCCATGCTTGGTTTTGTCTATTTTCTTGTGTTTTGTCCACACTTTGGAGTACTTTTCATATGATTTCTTGGACAAACCTATTAACAAGTGCCACAGTGCCAGTTGCCTGTTTTCTGTTGTTTTTGGTTCCAGGAAGTCAGAAAATGAATATTCTCGGAATTGGATGGGACAAAAGCCAAAGTTTTTGTCTAAAGACTCACGGAGCCAGAAGGAGAGTCAGAGAGGGGCCACAGGGTGGCCACACACCCCCTTGGCGTGGGCCAGCCCAGCCCGCGCCAGGGCATGGCGTGGGCCCCTTGGCCGGCCATCGACCTTGCGTCTTTCACCTATATATCTCCCCCAAGGCAAAAACCCTAGATCATCAATTATAAATCCACGAAAAGTTTCGCAGCGCCGTCGCCACCGAAGTGGAGATTCGGGGGACAGAAAGTCTCTGTTCCGGCACCCTGCCGGGACAGGGAAGTGCCCCCGGAGCCATCTCCATCGATCTCCACCACCATCTCCACCACCATCTCCATCACCATTGCTGATTCCCATGATGAGGAGGGAGTAGTTCTCTCTCGAGGCTAAGGGTTCTACCGGTAGCTATGTGTTCATCTCTCTCTCTATGCATGCTCTTATTGAGATCATGAGCTTGTAATCTATAGATCTACCTTGCTACTCAAGTGCTTTAATAGATCTGTGCTCTCCCCATGTGCGTGAAGTTGACAGTGCGCACACCATGGTGGCACTTAGGCTAGAGATTACAAATACTTGTTATGAGTTATATTTGGAGTTGGATGTCTTTATGAAATTGTGGTGTTTGTGGGAACCATCTAGTGCTCAAGGTGACAGTGTGGGGTTATCTAGATGGGAAAGGCTTACTTTGAGTTGTGATGTTATAGCCCTACCATCGATTAGAGTGTTCAACCGGAGAGTAGTTAAGAGTAGTATCATAAAGAAGAAGATATTTATATGAGAGTGTTCACTAGCGAAAGTATGATCCCTAGGCCTTGTTTCTAAGCACTGAAACACCGTTTGCTATTAGATCTATTACATGTTTGCTTGCTTCCATCTTTATTTCAGTTTTACTTTAGTCTTTTCCACGCCATCAAGCTATCTTCTAGCACCGTTACAACTTATAATTATCCATACCACTGGTATTTTACTATCTCTTCGCCGAACTAGTGCACCTATACACCTGACAAGTGTATTGGGTGTGTTGGGGACACAAGAGACTTCTTGTATCTTGATTGCAGGGTTGCTTGAGAGGGGATACCTTTGACCACTTCCTCCCTGAGTTCGATAAACCTTGGGTGATCCACTTAAGGGAAAACTTGCTGTTGCTCTACAAACCTCTGCACTTGGAGGCCCAACAACTGTCTATAAGAATAGAAGTGCGTAGACATCAATAACGACTCCGGCTCCGAGTCCCCCATACATCTTGGAGCTGTCAAAGTGTAGCTTCCAGTGCGTGGAGTCAGGGCATGGAGGTAGGTACTACGTCTCTGCCCAGTCGACGAGGAAATACGCTAATGCCTAAGACTTTATCATCGTTCTTGGCTCGTATCGGATGCTGTGTGCAGCGAGCTCTATTGCCCACTTCACCACCTTGCCGGTGGTGTCTCTGTTGTCGATGATCTCCAACATCTAGGCTAGCGCCACTACCCGGATGGAGTGCGCTTTGAAGTAATGCTTCAGTTTCTTGGAAGCCATGTATACGCCATATACCAACTTCTGATAGTGAGGGTAGTTCTGCTTTGATAGCGAGAGTACCTCACTCAGGTAATACACTAGGCGCTGAACCGGCTGCACGTTCCCTTCTTCCTATCTTTCAACCACTAGGACGATGCTGACGACCCGGTTGGTAGCTGTGATGTACATCAGCATTGGCTCTTTTGCAGCGGGGGCCGCTAGTATTGGCGGAGAGGATAGCATGTGCTTGAGATTGTGGAAGGCCTCGTCCGCTTAGGCGGGGAAGCGTTCCGGCTCCGTCTGGGGGTACTTATGCGGCTTGAAGTGAGCCGAGAAGAGGGGAATCTCGTCCTCCTCCATGCTTGTGGCGCCCCGCAAAAACCACTACTAGAAAATCGCGTTGTTTTTGTGCATTGCATCATCATGACCACATGCTCATGTCATCATGCCACATTGCATTTGAGCATCATCATCATGCATGGTTTTAGTCTAAACTATTTTCGAAATGCCTAGTTTTGTTTTCTAAATATTCCTGTCTTTATTCAAATCAAAACCCGGGTCTCCGGATTATTTTGTTTCCTCTACCAACGGTTTGCAAAAGCCTCGTTTTTAATAAATAAAATATTTAATTATTTTTGGGAGGCAGCCAGCTAGGCCCGAAAGCCTAGCCGGCCACCTCCAGATAAAAATCCTATCTACCCCAGAGAAACACCCAAACCTTTTCTACCAGAAACCCTACCCTATTTTTCCTACCCAGCCCCCTCCACCTCACCTGCACCAATCGGTGCACGCCACCTCATATCTCCTCCCTCCATCCACCCAACCACCATCTGCCACCTCATCCACCCACTCCCCGGCCCACACACGCACACACACGCAGCTGCACACGCACACACACCCGCGCGCACCAACCGCATGCAGCCCCACTCCCCTGGGCGCGCCGCCCCACCGACAGCCTCGGCACGCGCGCGCTCCCCCGACCACCCCGATCCTGACCTCGCCACCTGCTCCTGGGCCCACCCCGCGGTAGCCGCCCCCAGACACGCCTCCCCGCTCTCTCTCCCCTCGCCCTCGTCTTCCCACCGAGGCAGAGCCGCCTCCCTCCCCACCGACGCCTCCCTCTCTGTCGAGCTCACGCGGGCCGCCGCGAGTACCCCGGCCGCCGAGTGCCCCCGTCGTCCCCGCCGTCCTCTTCCTCACCGGCGCCAGCCCCCGCCACCGAGCCGCGTCGCCCGACGGCGCCCTCCTCTCCTTCCTCTCCCCCGGCCCCAGCCACATCTCCGTCGCCTCCCTCGGCCTCCAGCGCCTCAAACCCCGCCGTCCCGAAGCCATCTCCTCCGCTCCGCCGCCGCCGGCCCCTACCCATGGCAAGCCGTCCGTCCCCTGCACCGCGCCCTCGCCGTCCTCTGTTGGGCCGCCTCTCTACGACCTCCGTACCCTTCTCTGCAACCACCGTCAGCACCGCGGTGCCCCAAGCACCTTCTACCCTCGTCGCTCGTGACCTCCCTGGTTTCCCGCGCGGCCATGCCCATCGTCATCTTCCTCCACGGGCCCGTCGCCTTCGGCCGCGGCCACGTCCACCGTCGATGGCCTTCCCTCATCGTGCATCTGCCTTGAGCCCGAGCTCCCCGTAGGCCGTCTGTGACCTCCGCGCCGCGCCATCCGCCTCTCCTCTCCCGCCGGCTGCCTGCAGGATCTCCCCGCCTGAACGCCTCGTCGCCGCCATGTGGCCTCCTCGCCCGCGACCCCCTCCGTCCGGCCTACGTCCTCGTCACCGCTGGCAGAGGCTGCCTTGGAGCCCCTGAGCTTCGCAACCCTTGAGCCTAGCCTTGCAGGCCTCTCCGACGACCAAGGCCCTGCCCTCGTGTATCTGCAGGGAGGCCTCCGGTGGTAGCAATCCTGCACCACACGTGTCTACCAGGTGCTGCCACATGCGGAACCTAAGCATCTTTGTGCCACCAGGTTCTCAACTTCGCCCGCAAGATGCAGAGCAGCCGCTCGGCCTAGTGTTGTGTTGGATTACCCTGTCGAGTCGGTGATGAATCTGTGACGTGTGGTGGCCCAACATTTAGCCTTGATGTTGTCAAGAAGGAAGATGGACCCGATGTACTGCTTACGCCGACACAAGTTCGATACTGACGTTCGATGCCGGAGTCCCAAGGTCGTCATAGAAGGTTGTCGAGCGACAAGGCCTCCTTCATGAAACTGACAAGATCTACCACACGGGCGCACCACGGACTCGGAGAAACCCTCGGACGCCAAGATCGGCCACATGGAACCGAAGACCGATCCCCTGGACCTCGGAACCCCAAGTTCGACGAATACCCATGTGTGACCCTAAGCCCCTATTTTTATAAATGATATATCTTGTTGCATATAAATTGTCATACTCGCATGCATATTATGGGTGTTTGGGGGTGTTTCGACGATTCACCTAAATTAAATATGGGATCCATATGCAGGCAAATCTAGTCTTATATTGGTCCCATTTAAATTTGTGTAGCGAACCGGTGCTATCTTTTGCCATGTTAAGACAACATTTAAATTGTGGGGTATCTAAACAACTTGAACCACTTAAATATTTGCCGGGACCCCGGTTCCGTTAATATGGCCTAAATGCATCGCACCTTTGCCATGTCATACATCATACATGCATCATGCCCGATTTTCTACCGTAGTATTAAATAGTCCATCCGGTGTTTCTTCTAGTGCTTTGCTTCTTCACGGATTAGGCCGATGAGTTGATGCGAGTGTCGACCCGATCTTCGGATGAACCTTCGGCAATGTTTTCAGGCGAGCATCTTCCCCTTTCTACCTATCTTACTTTTATAGTATTTATTCCCTCCTGTTGATCTATTGCTATCTGTGTTGCGATGCTCTAGTTTTCGTGCCCATGATATCCCTTGCAGCCTTATATTGCCTTGGACACATCCTATTACCTGTTGTTTGGTAGATAGTTGGACTTGCGCGTCGTAGTCGCTTGCTCAAGTGCTGTTGCGTGTCGTCCAGTACCACAGCTGTTGGAAGGCTGCCATATGCTTTATGTTGGAGATGATCATGGCTTTAATTATTGTTTAATAACTAAAATTGAAATTAGGTAAATGCAGAGGCACCGATGGGTAATAGACAATATTTGGATTTTAACCGCTCACTGGTGTCCCGTAGGACCCCGAGTTCTTGACACCTGTTCCGAGATCGAGCGCGCTAACCACAGGTGGGGTGTGTGGGCACCCCCATCGATTTAGTACCTGATTTCAAGTACTGTACTGGGGGCCACAAAGTAGTTTGGGGCTTTATTACTATCCTGTACTTATGCCATGCTTTACTGCTTTATTTACGATTGCGCGTGGAGCGCCTGTACTGTTTAGGACCGTGACACGTTTTCGCTGTATCGACAAGCCCAGTCACACTTTCGGGTTCCCAGTCGTTTACAGCCGTCGACACAAACCCTGAGTCCGTCTCGGAGACCGGCCGACTTCGTTGCGGGTAGCTTAGTGGGGTGGCCCCCCGTGCTTGCTTTGGGTCTGGGAAACGTCGTGTCCGAAACCCCGTCGACATACTGTTGGGTGTATGTTTTGTGATCTTGTACCTACCTGATCTGACAACAAGGGTGTAGGTGCGTGTGGAAACTTTGGTGCACCCCTGCAGGGTTTAATCTTTTCGAGAAGCCGTGTCCGCGGTTATGGACGACTTGGAGCACAGTTCTCGATCATAGACAACTGTAACTAAAGTTTACTGTTATAATTTGACTTGTATCCGATATGACTAGTAATCAGCTTCACTGCAACGGAATGGCTAAATAAAAGTACCAACAACTGCTGGGTTTGGGATATCTCATGCTAATTGTATCTGACTAGTAAGTGTTGCAACTACAATGGAATGTTTAACTAAAAGTGCCCACTGCTTATCATATCAGGATGACTATCTATACCTGACTAGTAATTGCTGCAACGATAACTGAATAAATAAAACTGCCAACGGTGTGAGTTCCTCGGTTGACTTCCTCGTTTGGTCTCGAGGGGGAAACACCAGGATGGGTATGTTTGGTGGTAGTATCAGGTTGGTTCCGAATAGGTCTTTCTTATCCCTCTCTGATAGCCGCCATTTGTATCGAGTCTCTATAGGTTGTTTAGTGCATGCCGCGCTGCCGCTTCAGTCCACCATACCTATGTAGGCGAGGACCGCCGAATTCTAGTCTCGCCGTGTACTGGCCTCAGTACTGACCGCTCTCTCTTTTTCCTTTGCCCTTTGTCGGCACCCCTTTTGTTTAAGCAGGTTTTGAGATCGACGTCGTTAGCAGGGTTACCCTTCCGGCTTGGCCTGGGCAGGGTTATGGACGCCATTGGTTATTCTTCAGGGCTCTTAGCCCCATTTGCATCTTGCCCGTAGTCGGACGTTGTATCATTTTCAAGGTGATTTGGATCTTTGTACTGTATATCTGCATTCCTGACTCTTTGAGTCGTTGTTGTATATATATGTTCTGTGGGTTCCATCGTGGACTATTGTGTAATGATATTACTTTGTTTTCCACCCGCACGCAAGTGCCTGGTGGGCACCTTTGAATCATTTCTATGCGGGTTTGGCGGGATTCGCTAAAACTTGCATAGGGCCGATTCTGAGGGTGTTACAGAGTGGTATCAGAGCTCAGCAGTTACGATACCCCACAAGTCCGGCCTGTAGGATGACCTAGCTAACGGCCGCAGTAGAGTGCCAAAACTATTTTGCAAAAATCGGTTGGATAGATCTGATTAGGTCTGCTTTTACTCCTTACCCCTCTGCTATTCTCCTCTTACCTCTACGTGTTTTGAATCCGCTCTCTTCTCTTTCTTCGAGTCCAGGAATTCTCGTGGTTGGGTTTTCGTCGTACCTTCAGGGTTTCGCTCCTCCTTTGGTAACGGTGTTGCTACATCTGGTCTTCATGCTATCCGAGGAATCCTTCGTCTGGTGGACTTCTCTTTGTTCCTTCTCGTGCCTTCCGGTGTTTTCCGACGCGACGACATCATCTACGCCAGATCTAATGCAAGGTCTGCATCACTCCTTTGTTTCTGAACCTCGATTGTCGAGATATTCAGTCTGATTCCGAGAATGGTTGCACGCTTTTCTACTGATTGTGCAGAGTAATAGTTTGGGTGCGTGATGGATTGGCCCCCATGCCGACTACTCACTCTATTCGTTCGTGTACATTGAAGTGGATGAGAATGCATCGGTTCTCTCTTTCTATCGAAGTTAGAGGTGGATTGATTGGTTGATACCTCTACCTTCGCCTTTGTTTCCCGGAGTGTTCTCTCGACGATCACGGACAATGACCTCTTGTTAGTGGTGTCGCGAGGATCTACACGATGCGAGAAGTTTCAGATCGCCGCCCTTCTTCCCGGTACCATGAGGCGGATCTCGAGGGCGAGATCCATTGTTAGTGGTGTCGAATTGTGGCGCCCCGCTAAGACTCGTCCTTAGTTGGCACCGTTGGCACCGTTGCTAAGACTCGTTGTTAGTTGGCACCGTTGCTAAGACTCGTTGCTAAGTAATAAAAGTGTTCGTCCTTAGTTGGCACCGTTGCTAAGACTCGTTGTTTCGAAGCATCTCGTGATGATCGGGTGTGATAGATTCTACGTGTGCATACAACGGGTGCAAGCCAGATTTGCACATGCGGAAATTAAGGTTAATCTTGAGGAGCCTAGCATGTACAGACATGGTCTCGGAACACGGAATACCGAAAGGTAGAGCATGAGTCATATGAATGATATGATGAACATGAAGATTGTTCGCCGATGAAACTACATCTTCTCTCGTGAAGATCGGACTTGGTGTAGTGGACTTGGTTCGTGTAATCACTAAGACAATGTGAGGGATGTTGTTTTGAGTGGGAGTTCACCTAGTTAATTTAAGAATTGAAGTTGAACTCAATTTATCATAAACTTAGTCTAAACTACTTGCAAAATTTGTTGTAGATTATGGCGAACCTCTCCATCAATTTCAATGCGTTCCTAGAGAAAGAAAAACTTAAGAACAATGGAAGCAACTTCACGGACTGGCTCCATGGTCTGAAGATTGTCCTCAGGGCTGGTCATATGACCTATGTGCTCGATGCACCGCTAGGTGACCCACCTGTAGAAGATGCCACCGATGACGTAAAAAATGTTTACGCCACTCGGAAAAATCATTACTCCATAGTTCAGTGTGCCATCCTGTACGGTCTGGAAACGGAGCTTCAGAAGCGCTTTGAGCACCACGACCCGTTCGAGATCATTAAGGAGCTCAAGCTCATTTTTGAGACTCACGCGGCCGTGGAGAGCTATGAGGCCTCCGAAAAGTTCTTTACCTGCAAGATGGAAGAGGGAAGATCCGTTAGCGAGCACGTGCTCACCATGTCTGGGCACGCAAACAAGCTCCAAGAGTTGGGGATAACGATTCCTAATGAGTTAGGGATTCACCGTGTCCTCCAATCACTGCCACCGAGTTATAAGAACTTTGTGATGAACTACAATATGCACTGCATGAACAAGACGTTGCCTGAACTATCGTCCATGCTGAAAACTACTGAAGTGGAGATCAAGAAGGAGCACCAAGTGTTGATGGTCAATAAGACCACCAATTTCAAGAAACAGGGCAAGCCTAAGAACAAGGGCAAATTCAAGAAGGACGGCAAGAAAGCTGCCGCACCTGCTAAGAAGCCCAAGGCTGGTCCTAAACCTGAAACTGAATGCTTCTACTGCAAGGGTGCTGGTCACTGGAAGCGCAACTGCCCCAAGTACCTGGTAGATCTGAAGAACGGCAACATCAAGAAGAAAGGTATATTCGATATACATGTTATTGATGTGTATCTTACTAGTAATCGTAGTAGTGCCTGGGTATTTGATACTGGTTCGGTTGCTCATATTTGTAACTCGAAACAGGAGCTGCGGAATAAACGAAGACTGGCGAGAGACGAGGTGACGATGCGCGTTGGAAATGGCTCCAAGGTTGATGTGATCGCCGTCGGCACGCTCCCTCTACATCTACCTTCGGGATTAGTTTTAAATTTGAATAATTGTTATTTGGTGCCTGCGTTAAGCATGAACATTATATCTGGATCTTGTTTATTGTGAGACGGTTACTCTTTTAAGTCCGAGAATAAAGGTTGTTCGATTTATATGAGTAATATCTTTTATGGTAATGCACCTGAGATGAATGGTTTATTCTTACTGAATCTCGATAGTAGTGATACACATGTTCACAACATAGATGCTAAACGAACAAAATTGAATGATAATTCTACATACATGTGGCACTGTCGTCTTGGTCACATTGGAGTGAAGCGTATGAAGAAACTCCATTCTGATGGACTTCTTGAATCACTTGATTTTGAATCACTTGAAAGATGCGAAGCATGTCTAATGGGAAAAATGACTAAGACTCCATTCTCTGGAATAATGGAGCGAGCTACAGACTTATTGGAAATAATACATACCGATGTGTGCGGTCCAGTGAGTGTAGCATCGCGTGGTGGATATCGTTATGTTCTCACTTTCACGGATGACTTAAGTAGATATGGGTATGTCTACTTTATGAAACATAAGTCCGAAACTTTCGAGAAGTTTAAGGAATTTCAAAGTGAAGTGGAAAATCATCATAACAAGAAGATTAAGTTTCTGCGTTCTGACCGCGGAGGTGAATATCTAAGTTATGAGTTTGGCATGCATTTAAAGAAATGTGGAATACTTTCGCAGTTGACACCGCCGGGAACACCACAGCGTAATGGTGTGTCCGAACGTCGTAATCGAACTCTCTTAGATATGGTTCGGTCTATGATGTCTCTTACAGATTTACCGCTATCGTTTTGGGGCTATGCATTAGAGACAGCCGCATTCACTTTAAATAGGGCACCATCTAAATCCGTTGAAACGACACCGTACGAATTGTGGTTTGGAAAGAAACCTAAGTTGTCGTTCCTTAAAGTTTGGGGTTGCGAGGCGTATGTAAAGAAGTTACAACCTGATAAGCTAGAACCCAAAGCGGAGAAATGCGTCTTCATAGGATACCCTAAAGAAACAATTGGGTATACCTTCTATCAAAGATCCGAAGGTAAAGTTTTCGTTGCCAAGAATGGATCCTTTCTTGAGAAGGAGTTTCTCTCGAAAGAAGTGACTGGAAGGAAAGTAGAACTCGACGAGGTTATTGAACCTTCTCTCGGGGTTGAGAGTAGCGCAGCACCGGAAGATGTTTTCGTGCCGCCTGCACCAACTAGAGAGGAAGCTAATGATGGTGATCATGAAACTTCGAACGAAGTTACTACTGAACCTCGCAGGTCAATGAGGGTTCGTACCACTCCTGAGTGGTATGACTCTGCCTTGAACGTCATGTTGATGGACAACACTGATGACCCTGCGACGTATGAAGAAGCTATGGTGAGCCCAGATTCCGACAAATGGCTGGAAGCCATGAAATCCGAAATGGGATCCATGTACGAAAACCAAGTATGGACGTTGGTGGACTTACCGGATGGCCGTAAGGCTGTCGAGAACAAATGGATTTTCAAAAGAAAAACAGATGCTGATGGTAATGTTACTGTCTATAAAGCTCGACTTGTCGCGAAAGGGTTCCGAAAAATTCAAGGTGTTGACTATGATGAGACTTTCTCACCAGTAGCGAAGCTAAAGTCTGTGAGGATTCTGTTAGCAATTGCTGCATATTTCGACTATGAGATATGGCAGATGGATGTCAAAACGGCGTTCCTTAGTGGTGACATTGAGGAAGAGTTGTACATGGTACAACCCAAGGGTTTTGTCGATCCTAGTGATGCTGACAAGGTATGCAAACTTCAGCGCTCCATTTATGGACTGAAGCAAGCATCCCGAAGTTGGAATCAACGTTTTGATAAAGTAATCAAAAATTTTGGTTTTATACAAACTTATGGAGAAGCTTGTATTTACAAGAAAGTGAGTGGGAGCTCTATAGCATTCCTAGTACTATATGTAGATGACATACTGTTGATTGGGAATGATATAGAACTTCTTAATAGCGTCAAAGCCTATTTGAATAATAGTTTTTCAATGAAGGATCTTGGCGAAGCGGCATATATTCTAGGCATCAAGATTTATAGAGATAGGTCAAGACGCCTGCTAGCGCTTTCACAAAGTACATACCTGGACAAAGTTCTAAAGAAGTTTAGAATGGAAGAGAGCAACAAAGGGTTCATGCCCATGTTGTCAGGAAAGACCTTGAGTAAGACTCAAAGTCTAGCTACGGCAGAAGATAGAGAGAAGATGAATAATGTTCCCTATGCCTCAGCCATAGGTTCTATCATGTATGCCATGTTGTGTACAAGACCGGATATAGCACATGTTGTTAGTTTGACTAGCAGATATCAAAGTGATCCTGGAATAGAGCACTGGACAGCGGTCAAGAATATCCTTAAGTACCTGAATAGGACTAAGGATATGGTTCTTTCTTATGGAGGTGATGAACAGCTTGTTGTAAATAGTTACACTGATGCTAGTTGGAACACCGATCCAGATGACTCGAAGTCACAGTCTGGATACGTATTTATTTTGAATGATGCTGCAGTGAGCTGGAGGAGTGCCAAGCAAAGCGTTGTGGC
Source organism: Avena sativa (assembly GCA_916181665.1). Lineage (NCBI taxonomy): Eukaryota > Viridiplantae > Streptophyta > Magnoliopsida > Poales > Poaceae > Avena > Avena sativa. Next base: position 182,866,210 of record OV702286.1, read on the forward strand.
GAAATCTTCAACTGAATCGGAATACATAGCTGCTTCAGAGGCTGCACAAGAAGCCATATGGATGAAGGAGTTCATTACTGAACTTGGCGTGGTTCCTAGTGCGTTGGACCCGATGGCCATCTACTGTGACAACACAGGTGCCATAGCTAATGCACAGGAGCCAAGGTCACATAGCAAGCTGAAGCACATCAAGCTACGTTTCCATGCCATTCGCGAGTATGTCCGAGATGGTGACATAAAGATTTGCAAAGTACACGCTGATCTAAATGTGGCAGATCTGTTGACTAAACCTCTCCCTAGAGCAAAGCATGACCAACACCGGAACGCCATGGGTGTTAGGTATATTACCATGTAATCTAGATTATTGACTCTAGTGCAAGTGGGAGACTGTTGGAGATATGCCCAAGAGGCAATAATAAAAATGGTTATTATTATATCTTTGTATTTATGATGAATGTTTGCATCCCATGCTGTAATTGTATTATAAGGAAACACTAATACATGTGTGTTTGTAAACATAAAAGGGTCCCTAGTAAGCCTCTTGTTAAACTAGCTTGTTGATTAATTGATGATCATGGTTTCCTGATCATGGACATTGGATGTCATTAATAACAAGATTGTATCATTAAAAGAATGATGTAATGGACACACACACCCATAGTAAGCGTAGCATTAGATCAAGTCATTAAGTTCACATTGCTATAAGCTTTCGATACATAGTAACCTAATCCTTCGACCGTGAGGTTGTGTTAATCACCATCACCGGATGAGTACTTTGATGACATCAAACACCACTTCGTAACTGGGTGGTTATAAAGGTGTCATTAGGTATTCTGAAAGTATGTGTTGAAGCGCATGGACCAAGATTGGGATTTGTCCATCCATATGACGGATAGATATGCTCTGGGCCCTCTCGGTGGAATGTCATCTAGTTAGCTTGCAAGCATGTGACTAGGTCACAAGGGATGGCATAACACGGAACGAGTAAAGAGTACTTATCAGTAACGAGGTAGAACTAGGTATGGAGATACCAATGATCAAACCTCGGATAAGTAGAAGTATCGCGTGACAAAGGGAATTGGTTTCGTATGTTAATGGTTCTATCGATCACGAAGTCATCGTTGAGTATGTGGGAGCCGTTATGGATCTCCAGATCCCGCTGATGGTTATTGATCGGAGAGGTGTCTTCATCATGTCTGTGTATTCACGAACCGTAGGGTGACACACTTAAGGTTCGAAGTTGTTTTAAGTAGATATTGAATGTGCGTTGGAGACCGAATGTTGTTCGGAGTCTCGGATTGGATCCGGGACATCACGAGGAGATCCGGAATTGTCCGGAAAATAAGATTCATATAATGGGGATCATTTTCTAAGTTAGGAAATGTTCCAGAGTGTTTGTATGGGGATTCTAGAAGGTTTCGGAAAGTTCCGGAAGGTTCTAGAAGATATCTTGGAGTTTATTTGAAAACCGAGATAAGATAAGATAAGATAAGATAAGATAAGATAAGGGGAGTTTAAAGGGGAAACTTGGGGGGGAAGGACTCTCCCCCCAAGCTCCCTAGTGCGCCGGCCCTAAGGGGTGGGCCTAGGGGTGGGAACCCTAGGCCACACCCCTCCCTCTATATATAGAGGGGTGGAGGCGCCACCCCTCCTTGCCCCCTCCCACTCCAAACCCTAGCCGCCTCTCTCTTCCTCCTTCCATCTGCTCCGGCTTAGGCGAAGCCCTGCAGAATTCTCTCCACCACCACCACCACGCCGTCGTGCTGCTGGGATTGCGTGGAGAAGATCTACTACCTCCGCTGCTCGCTGGAACGAGGAGAGGAATGTCTGCTTCGACTCCGCACGTGTGACCGTCTGCGGAAGCGCTGCCGGAACGCGGCGCCGGAAGGATCATCTACTCGATCTTGAGATCGGCAAGTGATCGACTACATCATCCACGAGATCTAATCTCGTTAACGCTTTCGGTTCTACGAGGGTTAGTACCGATCTATCTCGTTGCTCATGTCTAGTAGATTAGATCTTGGCTTTTATCTAGATTAGATCTGAGTTTTGTTCGTTCTTGCGGTAGAATTTTTTTGTTTTCCATGCTGTGAACCCATCATTAGTAGGTCGTGACGACTCGAACCCTATGTAGCTAGAGATGTAGAATAGTGTAGGTTGGTACGGTGCATTGATGGGTTTCGGAAGCTCTTCCCGAATTGTCTCGTCTTGGACTTCTCTCTACCACGACACAATATGAGTGTAGTGGTACGAGCGGTTTGACCAGGTCACACGGTGTAGCATCCCAATTGTCTAACAATTGTAATGCTACTTGTCTAGTCTATATATTACTACTTCCTACATAGTAATTACTACATCATCAAAATATCATGCTCATATCATCATACCACATTGCATGGTTCATATCAATTATTGCATGGCTTCTTAAATTCTTGCTCATATATGTTTTTGTCCTTGTGTATGTATCTCTCTTGCTTTTGCTACCTCTCTTATGGTTTTGCTTCCCCTCTCTATCTCTCTATCTCCTTTTTGTTTTCTACCTCTTAGGTTACTTCGTGCTGATATAGAAGAAACCTTATTTTAAATACAAATTGTTTTGGAACTTATCCCATCTCTTGTTTTGTTATTCCATATATAATTATTTCGTCTCGTATCATGTCCAAACTGGTTGTGGAAATATCCTTGCTATTTTTCTACTCCCTCTTATCTCTATTTTGTTTTATCTCTATTTTTCTCTTTTCGGGTAAAAGCCCAAATGGAAGTAGTATGTGGGCATGTACTTGTATTCCTTCTAGTTTCCCATGGTCTGTCTATGTTGCTCGAAATCCTTTTGTTCAAATCTTCCCAATAGACAAAATCAAAATTGGCTATGCTGCATTCGCGCTTTCTTTAAAAACCTGCTTTTTCCCTCTATTCTTCCAAATGCTCAAATCCGTCCTCTTGCTTGATCAGCTGGTTATATGCCTTATAAAACAGTCTAGGTTGGCATTTGTACGGTCTCTGTGTTTGTCCCTGCATATTCTTGTGGCGTCCTAAAAATCCCTTTTTTTCCTTCTCTAGTCTTGCTTTTGTCCTTTTCAAACCCTGAACTCATAGAGGTTAGACGATTAAAACCTCAAAATCAAAATCCCGGTCATTTGGACCCTAAAGTACGAAATTCCGGTCTAAATTAGACACTGGACCCGTTTCACCACGTTGACCAACGGCCGTAGGCATTTTTTTACAAACAAATCCCTACGTAATTATCTATTTCATTTGTATGGTCCTGGCCACTCTCTCTTTGTGTATCAGTGGACTCAGACTATAGGCTCGCCATTTCCGACGAGCAGCATGGCCTTGGGCAGCCCCACTTCAGTGGCAACAATAGCGAGCTCAAACATCCCCGGGGAGGAACTCAAATTGATTAAAAATTCTGTGAATCTCTTGAATTAGTCAATGATTTTCCTACCAAATCCATTAGTCTGTGATATGTACGTACCCGATTAGATTATTCATTAGATAGAGTACCACCCGGAGAGCAAAATTGGGTTAATCTGCTGTTTGAGACTGTCAGATTGACGCAGACCCATGCTCGTGCAGGCTAGTGCTATCTGAGGCTGCGCACATGCCGCGCCGGAGCAGTGGACGGAGGAGCTCTGCTTGCGTCGCTCCAAGCACGGCGGACTGGGCTGGACGAGCTCCGTGGCTCTGACAGTCGGCGACGGGGTCAACACCCCCGCTCCAAGCTGCAGCAGGCCGTCGCCTCATGCCCTCCAAGCTCCAAACTGTCCCCGGTGTACCTGCTGTCTTTTTTTTTCCATATGAGGAGATATAGATTGAGATGGGAGATGAATATGACATACGGGCCCACTTAGTCAGTGAGACAATAGGTATTCCCAGCCAGGATCCTGGTGCCCCCAAAGAGCTCTAGGATTCAATTTAGACCGGAATTAAATACTTCAGGGTGCAAACAACCGGCATTTCGACTTCGAGGTTTAGACCGCCGAACCTCTATAAGTTCAGGGTTTAAAATAGACTTTTTCCATTTTTTTCCGGTACAGCAAGGTTATTATGCTAGTGTGCTCCTTCTAACTTACTCCCTTTTGAGGGAATTCCATTTATGTTTCAAAACGCTACCTTCTTTAAAATAAATAAATGATAATAATTCTGGGAACATCTGAATAGGTCAGGCAGAAGTACGGAGCACCAGTATTTTAGGCAGCAGCGTTTCAGGTAGCAGCAGCACGTAGTCTTCAGTTAAGTTCCGCAACGAGCGCAGCGTCGCCAGGTTCAGACCCCCAACGCCTTTGACCGTGCAGTCGCCCATGGCTGCGACCCGCGCCCACCTTTTCTCCGACCGATGCCGAGCGACCGCACCTACTCCGCTGTGCGCCTTCTTAAGCCCCGCCGCGCTGAGCCCTGGGAACCCTAGCAGCATCTCTTCTCCCCCTCGTTTCTCCACCGCCACCGCCATGGTTGCCGCCTTGGCATGTTTCGCGTCGCAGCCGCCGTCGTCGCAAAGGGCCGGTAGGTAGCGGAGCAGCTTCCCCGTTACCTGCGACGAACGCGCCACAGGGGGAGGAGCCGGACCAGCCCAGGACGGCTTCCCGTTTGCAGCATCGTCCGTGCCGAGCACCTCGCCGCAGTAGCGCCGACCCCGACCTCCTCCGGCCACACCGTCGTAGCCAATCGGCTCACGGTGAACTCCTCTCCTGATTCCCAGTCTTGCCTGTCCTAGACCAACATAGCTCGCTGTCGCCTGCGTCTGTCCGCCGCCACGCGTGTGCGTGCAATCTCAGAGTTTTGCCCTGTTTTTGTCAGTTCGTCAGGAAACCAATGCCGGCCACCTTCCCGCTTGCAGTTACTCATGCATGAAGCTAGCCGAGCTAGCTATTTTCTTTTGATTCAGCTGCTTGGTTGCTTGGTTAGCTATATATGTACAGGATCGACTTCGTATGAATTTTTGTTTTGTGTAGTCTGTCGTCTGTCCGTCGCTTGTTGATGTTCAAAGCTAGGCGCGGTAAAAGCTCCAGTTTCGTCAGAGCAGCACCGATCTTGACCTGTTTTAAAATGAAACCCAACCATCATTGTAACGTCAGACAATCCCTTTTCCAGTGGTTATCTACCCGGTCCGATATCCATTGATCTAAGGAAAAAAAATCATAGATGAAGGGGAATCAGAGTGCAGCTTCAGAATTCAGTTAGAACCCTTGGCTGATTTACACGCTAGCCCTTGTCTGGGTAATGTTAATTGCACCAGTACCTGGTGGGTGGTAGACGTAGGTTTGGCACGAAAATCCCAAGCATTCAATATTTATTTATTTTCTTTATTAATTTTGATTATTGCAAATATCAAAACTATCAACTTTTAACCTTTTCTAAGTGGAATAATTAATACCTTTCATTTGCTATTTCCAAATTTGATAAATAATATATGCTTTCTAATCAACAAAATGTCAGGAATATGAATATGATATTTAAAATAGATTCTAGGCATTTAAAAATTTCGAAATTATTTAAATACCAATAAATGCCTATTTCATAATAAATTCATAACTTTAATTCCGTAATCCCAAATTCGACAAATAATATGTCTAAATCGATCAGTGCGACGAGCCTGTTTTGTTTATGCATCCCATGATATGAATTGAAGCATGCCTCATATAAAACTTAAATAATCAGAAATGTTTATGGGAGCAAAACATGACTAAAAACTTAATAGAATGCTTATTTCTTGTTCCTACACCTCACCCATGCCATGATATACTATACCATGTAAATTTGTGCATCATACCATCATGGCATACTTGTTTGCTTGTTGCATATGATTTATATGATTGTGCTATGTATTTATTTCGGCCACTTGTGTGTTTGGTTTTTATCCGAATAGACACTAAGCAAGGAGAATACCAGGAGCCTCAGTAGTATTAACCGGTTCCTTCCTATTCGACAACAGAAGTGCCAGGCAAGCAATTCCCCATGCTTGCATACATATAGTACATATGCTTCTATCTTACTCTTGCATTATTGAGTCGCGATTGCATTAAATTGAATCCCAAGTATTGCATAGCCTTTACTTTTAAACCCCACCGAAGCTTGTACCTCCATCTCATGAGCCATTACTACAGGAGTTGTTTGAGCCATGCGAGTCGTAGAATTGTATGTGTAGGGTCTATACGAGTCTTTGGATAATGAGGTACCTAAACAACTTAATATGAGTAGAGAACTAATGAAAGAGGCATCGGTGAGCAGTATCTGCTATTTGGTTCTTTAAGCTCACTTGTGTCCCGTAGAACCCCGAGTACTTGATTCCTGTTCCTTGACTATTCTCACTATCCACATACGGGAGACCCTATGAATCCCCTTTGCCTGAGCTTGATTCGCACTGTATTTCTTTGGGCGACAAACTAGTTTGGGGCTTTATTACTATCTTGTACTTATGTTATGCTTTACTGCTTTATTAACGATTGTTCGTGGAGCACCTGTACTGTTTAGGTCCCCGCGCTACGTTTATGTTGTATCGACAAGCCTAGTCACACTTTCGGGTTTCTAGTCGTTTGCCGCCATCGTCGCAAACCCTAGGTCTATCTCGGAGCCGGCCAACTTCGTTGCGGGTAGCTTATTGGGGTGGCTCCCTGAAATGATTTATGAATCCTGTGAATGCATTATCGTGAGGCCTCGTTGTGTTTTATTTGGTTCTTTTCGAGGGTGATTGTGTGTGTTGCTATTTGTGCACCCCTGCAGGGTAAATCCTTCTGAAAGCCATGTCTGCAGTTATGGACGACCTGGAGCACAGTTTCTCGATCATAGACAAGCATAACTAAAGTATCGCCTTTAATCTGACTAAGACATGACTAGTAATTAGTACAACACTTATGGAATGGTTAATAAAATTGCTAACGGATGGGTTGTTCTTCTGCCTTCTAGTCGGTAAGCGAGAAATAGGACGATCGAGGTTATTTAAGTTGCTTATATAACTATTGCTATTAATTAACGGACGCCCGTCTATCTCTGGTTGAGCGGATGTGTAGTGAGTCTCTATAGCTCTTTGTAGATATTATCTTTCGCTGTAATTGTGTCGCCCCCAGGTTATTCTCTTTAGATGCATTAAGACTTGCTGAGTACCCCTAGGGTCTCACACGATAAATATTTGGTTTAGGTAGACAGGTATACTCTCAGGAAGGCTACTGGGTCGAAGAGACCGATGATGGTGGCAACGACCATCAGGTGTAGAGATTCCGGGGATGGAGATCCATGAGATCTGTGGGCGGGATGTGCTTATTTCAAAGGCATCTTATGCCAATTTGCTTCTTAATCCGTACTCGGATCTTGTTTTCCACTTCCGCTTGATACTCTGGTGTGATGTATGAAGAGGTATCCTAAACTATTATATCTATCTAGGATATTTGGATCTTGCTGTATGGCATTGCAATATTTATATTTCTTTTAGATGGTGTGACTCCGATGTCTATTATAAGTCGCAGACATACATACTCATTTGTCTATGTCGTTGTTGCGGTACCTATCGCTTATGCCGCTCGCTCTTGTCCCGATGTTCTTGAAAGTGGATAAGGTGATCGGCCGGTACCTTGCCCTGGTCCGGTTCGCCGGGCCTACACGTGGGTGGCCTTAGGCCTCCGCGGTAGAATCACTTATCCACTTTTGGGTTCGTCTAGGCTTGAACTTATAGCGTAATGTCAGAGGTATTACAATTGGTATCAGAGCTATTCCGCCCTTCAGGATCTCAGCCAAGATGGTCGTTGTCAGTCTAGAAAATATTTTTGGTAGTTATGTATACTAGGGAAAAACTAAATGTGAGAGTAGGACTGCTTTCCATTTTCTTCTTACCCATCCACCGACCCTTTTCTAGTAAGGAAGTATAACGTTTGTTTATCCTCTTCTAAAAATTCAAACTAGGATTCACGTGTTTGGGGTTTCCGTACTACCATAGGTTGTGTCTTAATTCGTTGCCTATCTGTTGCATCCAACCTTGTTGTCGCAATCTGCCTTTGGTTATCAACTGTTGGTACATTCCATACCGACATGCTTATGTGTAAATCGACACGATCTTTCTGACTCTTTCTAAACCGACGCGATCTATCTGACTCTTTGTTAACCGACACAATCTTTTTAAGGGTGTTCGTCCGTCCAGCATGCTTTCATAGAATGTGGAGTTGCTAATCTCTATCTATTAAGTTGTTTTTCGCATCTAGTTGGTATTTTAATGCCAAAAAATGCGGAATTTTTTCTTTGATGCATCTGTGTTTCCACACTCCTTTTCAGTGGTGTGTGATTTACTATTCACCTTCTTTTGTCGGCATGTCCATGCTAACTCCATCTTTTGCTACCAGCGCATAATCCTAGAGTTTTTACTTCATCTATAAATTCTTTTGGGGTTAAATATATAACTTGTGTTGATCCGATGCTTGTGATTGTAATTGGGTCTCGGTATTGCTATATGACGATTATCATGAGTGGGATATGGACAATGCTATCAATCTAATCGTCCAAAATGATGGCGGTTATCTCTTGTGATTTTGAGTTATACCGTGATCATATCTTTATCATATTCAAGTATATTTGGCAATCCGGAGGTTTCTTAAGGCACTATGATGGATTATCATCCGTTGTCGCTTCATATTCTTTTGAAGTCCATATCTGCAATGGTTCTCTTTGATACAGGAGAATCTCATCGTTCATCTATGATAGATGTGCTGAATGTATGAGTTACCATTATCATTCTTATCCAAGATCTCCTTATCTTTTCAACCGGTGTTTCGATCAACAAGGTGAATAAGTCAGTATCTCTTTTTCTTATCCGAAGGGCCAGATAATCTATTCTTCCAATGCATATCTTTTAGCATGAATCCTTACTCTTAATGTTACTATTTTAAAGAGCGTTTAGCTCAGAAAGTGTTTTGAGCATTCGTTTGTTCTCCCGCTTCATAGATTTGGTATTCTTGGAATATCTCGTTAAATTCTTGGTGGTATGTCGTGACGACATGCTTGCCTATTATATATCAATGGAAGAACATGAAGAACATCTTTTTCACTTTCTCTCAAGCTTCATGAACATCGCCTATGTGCAAAGTTCTCAAAGTGTAAATTCTGGCTTCCGAAGTCATCTATCTCGGCCACATCCTTCTGCTAAAGATATCGCTACAATTATGGAATCACCAAGTCAATTGTTAATTCCATCCTTCATTTCAACCAACTCCGGAGCTTTTTCCTTTTGGCAAGTGATCATCGTTGTTTCGCTGAAGTTTCCTCGAGACTGCTAAATCTCTCCTAGATAATGCTCAAGAAGGACAAGCAATTCTTGTGATCTTCGACTCATCAAGAAATCTTTGGAAACCCTCTCGCTTTATCTTCTGTCCTCAATCCACCGGATGGCACGAAGATTTTCCAGATCTTTTACAATTCTTCTATCAATGTTTTGGTGCTATCCTTGATCTATTTGTTGAATCTTTTATCTATCTCCATGTCTTCATTCATATCTTTCTGATGGTTTGCGACTTCGTACATGACGAAAACGTCATCATCTTTATCTATTTTGGATCCAACGAAGTGTTGCATCACATCCTTGTTTCTTACGAAGCTTCAGAAATTCCCCTTGTCAAGATCTTCAGTCTAAATTTTCTCAGAGTTAGGTTGCATGATTTTCTTATTCATGTGCGGAGTAATGCTATGAGTGTGGGATGGAGTCATGACCATACCACTACTCTTATCATTCACTCTTGTACATTGAATTGGTGGATTAACGTGATTTCACTCATTCCACGGAAGTTAAAAGCGACATTTATCCCTAGAGACTTTTACTTCCATCCTTGTTTTTCCGGAGTGTTCTCTCAAGAACATAATTAGTAATCTCTTGTCGGTAGTCTCATCTATTTCAAGATGGAGCAAAATCTTCAATAATCTGGTGGAACCAAATGCAAAATCTTCTCCGTCCTCTTCTTTCTATCGGAGCTCGACATCGTCAAACAAGATGGATGGAAGATATCTCTGACTTCCATTTGTCAAATCCTTTCTCTTAGTAAAGCCAATTATGGTCGATGCCATCAATCACAAATATATTGCATTAACCTTGTGGTTAAGGAAACAATAAGCATCTCAATAATAAACTCCATATATTCAACATTCCACTTCTTCCTCAGGTTTCCACCATAAACTAGCATCACCTCCTTTCTAGAAGATATATTTGCGCATCTCAATTGCGTGATCCTTTGGTTCTTACCGGCGTAAGAAGAAGCTAATCCGAGAATTCCTTTATTCAAATATTTTTTCGTTGTTACCACGAAACTCTGTTGTTTGAAGGCGACATAGTTTTCCAACTCATTCCTTAAATTTATGGGAAGAAACAATGCTATTTTAATAGTGGTTGTTAACTTCTCCAAAGTTGATCTTTTCTTCCGACGAGACAAATGATCATATTCACGTGCATCTATTGATCTTTAATCCTAACGAGGTGTCTTTTCTTTCTACATGATACACCATCTCTCGTAACTCTTTCAAGAAGTGTTTCTATTCTTTTATCATGTTTGTTGAGAGCACCGGAGCTATGTTCATCCTATCTTTCTCGTCTCACAGCAAACCTCCATATTCTTCAAGTCCTTTGTTTCTAAGAAGCAAAACGCAAGACTCGCAACAAGTCTAGCAAGCTTTCCAAGGTGTAGTGGTCGCACCATTCCGTTGTTCATCAACTTGGGAACGCGAAGATCACCTTCGTTCCGAACACCCGCCTCTCCTTGTGTCCTTTTTTATTTTTCCTAGGAATCTCGGAGCGAGATTCTTGTTTAGTGGGGGAGAGTTGTAGCATCCCAATTGTCTAACAATTGTAATGCTACTTACCTAGTCTATATATTGCTACTTCCTACATAGTAATTATTGCATCATCAAAATATCATGCTCATGTCATCATACCACATTGCATGGTTCATATCAATTGTTGAATGGCTTCTTAAATTCTTGCTCATATATGTTTTTGTCCTTGTGTATGTATCTCTCTTGCTTTTGCTACCTCTCTTATGGTTTTGCTTCCTCTATCTCTCTCTCAATCTCCTTTTTGTTTTCTACCTCTTAGGTTACTTCGTGCTGATATAGAAGGAACCTTATTTTAAATACAATTTGTTTAGAAACTTATCCCATCTCTTGTTTTGTTATTCCATATATAATTATTTCGTCTCGTATCATGTCCAAACTGGTTGTGGACATATCCTTGCTACTTTTCTACTCCCCCTTATCTCTATTTTGTTTTATCTCCATTTTTCTCTTTTCGGGTAAAATGCCCAAATGGAAGTAGTATGTCGGCATGTACTTGTTTTCCTTCTAGTTTCCCATGGTCTGTCTATGTTGCTCAAAATCCTTTTATTCAAATCTTCCCAATAGACAAAATCAAAATTGGGTATGCTGCATTCGGGCTTTCTTTAAAAACCTGCTTTTTTACTCTATTCTTCCAAATGCTTTAAAAACCTGCTTTTTTACTCCTGGTCAATGGTTCAATTATTGAACAACACACCAAACAAATAGGACAAGCAAGCATTAAACAAATGTGCCTACCGTGAAACGAGCAATCACGACAATGTGTGTGTGGCTTAGAATTTCAACAAATATAAACTAGCCAGGTCATTTCAACAAATATATACAGAAGAAATTTTATATCCTGGAATGCAAAAGACATTGGGTGACTCAGAATTTGTGATGAGCTACACAATGGCAACCAGTTACTGTCTTAGCTAAGAATGAACCAAATAGAAACTTTAACGGCATCATATAAGAACTTGTAGAGCAGGAATGCAAACCATGAATGAACTATACAGTAGAGTATAGTTATGCCGTTGCTTAGGAAGAACCACTACATACAAAATATAATGACATCACTTGTGAACCTGTAGAAAATGACAAGCAAGCATTAAAAAAGTGTGCCTACAATGAAATGAGCAATCAAACAAAGTGTTTCTTAGAATTTCAGCAAATATAAACTAGCCGGTCATTTCAACAAATATATATGGAAGTAGTTGTAAAATCCTAGAATGCAAGAGACGTTGGGTGACCTAGAATTTGCAGCGAGAAACGCAATGGCATGCATTTACTGTCGTAGATAAGAATGAACTAGATAGAAATTATAACAGCATCATATGTGAACTTGTAGAATAGGAATACAAACCACGAATGAACTACACAATAGAAGATAGTCATGTCATAGCTTAGGACAAACCAGAACTAGTTACAAAATATAATGTCATAGCTTAGGACAAACCAGAACTAGTTACAAAATATAATGTCATCGCTTGTGAACCTATAGAATAGGACAAGCAAGCATTAAACAAGTGTCCATACAATGAAATGAGCAATCAAACATAGTGTTTCTTAGAATTTCAGGAAATATAAACTAGGCAGGTCATTTCAACAAATATATATGGAAGCAAGTTTATATCCTGCAATGCAATAGAGGTTGGGTGACTCAGAATTTGCGGTGATCTATGCAATGACATGTGGATACTGTCGTAGCTAAGAATGAGCCAGATAGAAATTATAACGACATCATACAAGAACTTGTAGAGCAGGAATACAAACCACGAATGAACTACATAGTAGATGATAGTTATGTCGTAGCTTAGGACGAACCAGAACCAGTTACGGAATATAATGGCATCGCTTGTGAACCTATAGAATAGGAAAAGCAAGCATTAAACAAGTGTGCCTACGATGAAATGACCAATCAAACATAGTGTTTCTTAGAATTTTAGAAAATGTAAACTAGGTAGGTCATTTCAACAAATATGTATGAAAGCAGGTGTATATCCTGGAATGCAAGAGATGTTGGGTGACTCAGAATTTGTGGTGAGCTACGCAATGTCATGCGTATACTGTCGTAGCTAAGAATGAACCAAATAGAGACTATAACGGCAACATATAAGAACTTGTATAGCAGGAATACAGACCACGAATGAACTACAAAGTAGAGGATAGTTATGTCGTAGCTTAGGACAAGCCAGAACTAGTTAAGGAATGTAATGTCATCACTTGTGATCCTATAGACTAGGACAAACAAGCATTGAACAAATGTTCCTACAATAAAATGAGCAATCAAACAAAGTGTTTATTAGAATTTCAGCAAATATAAATTAGGCAGGTCATTTTAACAAATATATATAGAAGGAGTTATATATCCTAGAATGCAAGAGATGTTGGGTGACTCGGAATTTACGGTGAGCTACGCAATGCCATGCGGATACTGTCATGGCTAAGACTGAACCATAAAGAAATTATAATGACATCATACGAGAACTTATAGAGCAGGAATACAAACCACGAATGAACTACATAGTACAAGATAGTTTTGCCGTAGCCTAGGACGAACCAGAACCATTTATGCAATATAATGGCATATCTTGTGAACATGTAGTACAGGATAAGCAAGCATTAAACAAGTGTGCTTACAATGATATGAGCAATCAAACAAAGTGTTTCTTTGAATTTCAGGAAATATAAACTAGCCAGGTAATTTCAACAAATATATATGAAAGCAGTTGTATATCCTGTAATGCAAGATACGTTGGGTGACCCATAATTTGCGATGAGCTAAGAAATGGCATGCAGTTACTTTCATAGCTAAGAATCAACCATATAAAAATTATAATGACATCATAGGAGAACTTGTAGCGTGGGAATGTAAACAATGAATGAACTACATAGTAGAGGATAGTTATGTTATTGCTAAGGATGAACCAACACTAGATACGGAATATAATGTCATCTCTTGTGAACCTGTGGTAGAGGCTATGCAAACCAACATGCTCAGTGTTCCATTCTGAGATCTATGCAAAGAAATAGTAAATAGTTAGTGTTGCAGCTTTTGTAGAACTAGATGGCAACAAAAAAAGTATTATCAAATTAGTACAAAGAGTTTAAATGGGTAGTACATGATAGCAGAACAATGCCAGGGAGGAAATAATAGCAGCAACTTAGCTCATGACGAACAAGATAGATTCTGTAACTATAGAGAAGTGAATCCACACTAATATTTTCCACTGACTTTACATTTTGTAAGAACTACACAATAGCAAAAAATTACTATTGTATGGAGTAGCTAATAACATGTGCATGACAAAATAACAAACCTGTGCATGACTTGAAAACTGTAGAGCGGTGAATGCAAGCCAACGTGTCTAGTGACCTTGTATGTAGCACAAAGAACAGGTGACGAGGGGTTAACTCATCAATTCCCATCGTAGATAGACTTAGGTTCGAGGAAGTGGGGAGTGCTGGAGGCATCGATCGTCTAGCAAACAAACACACAGGGGACACGGGGTTTACCCAGGTTCAGGCCTCGCAGAGGACCCTACTCCTGCTTGTATGCTCTTGGAATTATCGAGGAGTCAAAAGTTACAGGGGTGCGCAGATGCAATCTGGCGATGGTGTGGAAACTAGGGTTGCGGATATCCTCCTCGCCGATCCTCCTAGCCTTTATATAGATAGGCTAGGTCTCGGGATAGCAGGCCGAGTCGGTTACATATTAGGGTTTCCCCTTTAAACTTCTATCTTGTATTTTCCGTATTCAGCAAGGAGTCAAAGTCTCCCAAGTCACCTGAATCTCGACTAGGCCTTAGCAACGTCGTGGGCTTCTTCTGGGATGGACCGTATATGCTGATCTCGAGTACCTGTAGGATATGCCCATGTCAGTAGCCCCCGAGTGTCCAGTTAAATCGGAGATTCAAGTGGAGACTTATGAATCCTTCAAGTGTATAATCGAGCATGTTTTTGAGTGCTCTAATTTGTGTCATAGGGATTGTCGATATACATTCTTGATTTATCTGATGTATCGGGATCAGTTAACTGCCTTAGGGCAAAACAACACAATCTACTCGAACTCGAGTCCTCGGACTCTAATTCGGAAAAGTGCTAGCATAATTCGACTCATGCTGTGGAGGTCTTACAGAATCATAGGGTGCGCGGCAGCACTCCCTATGGGAGTAGCCCCAGAGTGCCTATTCGACTCGTAAACTCGAGTGGATACTGTGAGTATTTTCGACTGTTGTCGTCTTTTGCTTGCTTAAGTCGAATGTGCTTCCAGTGCTCCCTATGGGAGTAGCCGAGTCCACAACCGAACCGTTGATTCGAGTGAGGGGTTTAAGTGCAATTACATTGTCAAAATGTTTTTATGTCTATGAAGTTTATTGGGTAGGCGGCCAGCGCTCCTATTAGGAGTAGCCCCTGAGTGCTTGGTCGAGTCGAAGAGTCGAGTGAGGACTAGATTAGTCAAAAGATGCTCCTGCCGGAGTGGATGACGTCAGTGCTGATGATGAGATGACCTCATTTGCCCGCATGATCGGTTTTGACTGGACGTGATGAAAGTGGGGCCCCATTTCTGACTTGGATTTGAGCAGGCGTGCATAACCTTTAGTTTTAACTGCGTCTCCTTGATTCTCGCGCGTAATGAGAGAAGTGGGGCGACGGTTCACCGCTTGCATCGCCACGTGTCCATCTTGATTTGGGCCACGCGTCTGATTACTGTGCTTCTGGCCATTGGATTGCATCGGTGCTTAGGTTATGTAGGGATTTCCCATGCGGTAATTTCCTCCACAACTCTTCTTCTCCCTCGTGCTCTGCCTCCATTACTGCTCTCTGCTGTTCCATTGCTCGCGGCTCCGTTGCTGCGCTGGACAGCCTCAAGACCTTCCCGAGCTACTTTCTGCGCTCACACCACACTCGTAAGATGGGGAAGAAGAAGGGCGCCTTCGAGAGGAGATGGTCCCCAAGGCCAAACTTATCGAAGATCTTGATGGCCTTTTGGAGTCCTTTGTAGAGGGCGTGCCCATGGACTTCAAGAATGCTCAGAGGGGAGTCGGAGCTACCATGGGACTTGCAATGGCGCAGGCTCATGGTGTTGAGCTTAACCCCAATGAGGTCTCCAAGGCGATGCCGGTCACTGTGGATGGCCAACAGGTAGTATTTGCTCCCTTTGCTTCTCGCTGTCATAAATACGGGCCTCAGCTCATTGAGACACTTGCAAAGTACTCTGCGGAGCTGAGGCGGTCGAAGACGGCAAAAGCCACAGCATCAGAGGCTGTAACCGAGAAGGCCGCGGCATCGGAGGCTACCACTGACTTGACGAAGCCCCCGACTGCCAATGTGTAACTGTAGGCTGTCTCTTTGTCGTCTTTTTGTAATATTCTAGCTTCTCCAAACTTCTTCTTGAGTTACGCTATGCCTTGTGGGGTTACCCCTTTTAAAACTAGTTGAACTTCGATGTTTCTACTTTTGGTGTTATTATGAATGGTTGGTCTTATCCATCTCTTCCTCTGCCTGGATAGGGTCCTTCAAGTGATCCGTTTGGCGCACCTCCCACCGATGAACCTATGGCGCAATCACTTTCAAAGGTGGAGGAATTGTTGCTGCTGTCTCGATTGCGCAATCGTATAAAGCACTTGGAGCGAGAAATTCCCATGATCCGTGGTAGCGCTGATGTGTGGAAGTCGAAAGCCAAAAAAGTTAGTGAATAGGAGAAATATCTTTTGGGCGAGGTGGCTCAGCTGAATGAGCAATTGGAGTGTTAGTTTCCTTAGCTTCTTCTTCTTTTCTAACCAGATGTGGCGGCGATTCGCCCTTATGCCTTTTGCTGCCCTTAGTAGTTGTTAGTGCTATCCGTCCACAGGAGGAGAGGGACCAAGTCGCCATTCGGCTAAACATCTTGACCCATGAGCAATTGGAAGCTAGCGAGTATTTTTGGGTTGACCGATATCGGGCAGTCGTGTTGGTGAAATTGCAAGATCGTGTGTCGCCGTTGCTGTTGTACTTGAAGAAGGCGCAATCATTCTTGAAGCACATCTTCCGAGAAATGTTCCCGTTGGACGCGGTACCTTCAAGCTTGTTAGCTTTACTGAAGAAGTTCCAGGATGCCAGCGCAGTTCGCGAGTGCGTGCATCAGCAGTTAGTCGCGGGTGCCAAGACTGCACTGGCACTTGTTCGCCTGCATCAACCTAATTTGGATCTTGCAGTTGTTGCCGCTGGACCTCCGCCCCCGCCAGAAGGGATGGCGTGGAACATGGTGCCCCATTATCAGGCAGTTGATCATCCAACCGAAGATATCGTCGCGTTGTTCGAAGAACGTACCAATGTTCTCCTTTTATGGCAGTAGAGTAGTTTTGAACCTGCACATAGATGTATAGGTGTTGTAAAGTTCGTATAAGTGAGTCGGGTGTTTTTTTGTTACCCGTTTATATGTAAAAGCTTGCTAGCTTGTATATTTTTCGAGTATCTTGTACTCTGTAGTTCCTTTTTGTTAGCATGACGCATACTTATCTTAGCACCTTGTTAACCTGTCAGGTGCGTTGCAGCTGGGTTGGTTTTACCAAGGGTTCGATTAGCAGTACGTCAGCTACTCAGGCTACTGCGTTATTCGTGCAACAAGGTGGAAAGGGTGGCACAGCCCCCGAGTGATGTAATTGCAAGTAAAAATAGAAACACAAGGTTGGAGACACGTATCTTTATTTATTCGCAGAATATCAGGAGATACAATGCATGGCTAAGTAGCCTGGCTGAATAGCCTTATTGTAAAGTAAAACATCTAAGGGTAGAAACGACACAGTTGCGCGACGTTCTAGGGGTTGGAGTATGCGGCTCCACTTTCTACGTCTTTAACGCGGTAGGCACCACGTAGGATTACTTCGGTAATCACATAGGGTCCCTCCCAAGGGGACTCGAGCTTGAGGTGCCCTTGCTTCTTCAGTCATAGGACCAGGTCTCCTTCGACGAAGGACCTTGGGCGTAGCATTCTGTTGTGGTAGTTGCGGAGGTTTTGCTGGTAGATCGTGGATCGTTCCGCTGCTATCTCGCGTGCTTCGTCGAGGAGGTCGATAGAGTCTTCGAGTGCGAGAGTTGATTCTGCCTCACTATATGCTATGACCCGTGGGGCTTTGTAGCGTACTTCTGCAGGTAGTACTACCACAACGCCGTGTACCATGAAGAACAGAGTATAGCCTATGGTGCTGTTTGGAGTTGTGCACAGGATCCATAGTACTGATTGTAGCTCCTCGGGCCAGCACCTAGTAGCTCTTTCGAGTGGCCTGAGGAGCCTTTTCTTGATGCTGTGGCAGATGAGGCCGTTGGCATTTTCGACTTGACCATTGGTCTGAGAGTGCGCCACCGAAGCGTAGCTGATGTTGATCCCAGGTTTTCGCAGAAATCCTGGAATTCATTCAAGGTGAAGTTTGTTCCGTTGTGCGTGATGATGCAAGGCGGCACCCCAAATCGGAAGACGATGGACTCGAAGAATTTGACAGCGGTGGCCCCTGATTGGTTTGTCACCGGCATGGCTTCAATCCACTTGGTGAATTTGTCGACTGCGACGAGGAGGTAGACGTACCCTCTAGGTGAAGATTTTTGCAGCTTGCTGACCATGTCAAGTCCCCATTCCACGAAGGGCCAGGCGATGGGTATTGTCCTGAGTTCTGCACCAAGTGCGTGCGGTTTGTCCGCAAATCTTTGGCAAGCATTACACTTCTAGACGATGTTCTTAGCATCACGCATTACCGTTCGCCAGTAGAATCCAGCTCGTAGAGCTTTGGCGACGAGGGCGCGACTTCCAGTGTGATGGCCGCAAGTGCCATCATGTATCTCGAGGAGGATGGCTCTTCTGTCTCTGTTGGATACGCATCGTTGAAGGACCCCTGTGATGCTGCGCTTATACAATTTGCTGTTGATGAGGGCGAAAGCCTTGGATCTTCGCGATATATGGCGCGCATCTGTCGGGTCATCTGGCAACCTTTTGCTGAGTAGGTATGTGATGTATGGTTGCGTCCAGGATGGCTCGATCATCATGACCTCCATGGGGCCCTCGAGTCCTGTTTCTTGCTCCATAGCCTCGAGTGCTTTGAGTTCGTCAGGTGGCGTAGCGCCCGAGTCCTTTGACATGCTAGCTTTCTATTCTGGAGCCTTTGGCTTGCTCTAGGAATACTCTAGGTGGCACCGGGGCACAGGTGGAGCCAATGTTGGCAAGTGTATCCACCTCCTCGTTGCTCTCGTGGCCGACGTGCCGCAGTTTGCAGCCATCCAAGTCCCCTTCGAGTGCGTCATAGAGGTCACGGTAGGTGATCATGTTGTTGCTCAGAGCGTCGCGCTGGTTCGTGGTTTGATTTACTACCAGTTTAGAGTCTCCATAGATGACGAGTTGCGTTGCGCCACAAGCTTTGGCCATCCGCGTCCCATGGAGCAGGGCTTCGTATTCAGCTTCATTGTTGGAGGCGCTGAACTGCATTATTAGAACATACCTCATTTTGTCACCTTGTGGCGATGTTAGGATGACGCCCATGCCAGCTCCTTCTCGACGTTTTGATCTGTCGAAGTGCATTGTCCATAGATAGGACATGTCTGGCGTGTCGGGGAGCTGGTTCTCCATCCAGTGGACGAGGAAGTCTAGGAGTACTTGCGACTTAATCGCATCTCGCTTCTCGTATGCTATGTCTTGTGGGGACAGTTCTATCCCCCAAAGCGCGACTCATCGGGTGGCATCGGGGTTGTTGAGAATGTGCCCTAGTAGAGCATCATTCACCACAATGATGGAGTGCTCCTGGAAGTAGTGGCGCAGTCGCCGGGCTGTCATGAAGATGTCGTATGCCAGCTTCTGATAATGCGGGTATTGTTGTTTTGTCGGCGTGAGCACCTTGTTGAGGTAGTAGACTAGGCGTTATACCATGTGGACTTTGTTTTCTTCGGCTCATTCCACTATGATCACAGTACTAACCACTTGGTTGGTGGCGAAGATATATAACAATAGGGGCTCCTTTTCTTGAGGTGTTACCAACACCGGCGAAGTGGATAGTAGACGCTTGAGGTCTTCGAATGCTTCTTGTGCTTCTTCTGTCAACTCGAATTTGTCAGCCTTGCAAAGGAGATGGTAGAAAGGCAACGCCTTCTCGCCCATTCAACTGATGAATCGACTGAGGGCCGCGATTCGCCCAGCTAGCTCCTAGACGCCTTTTATGTTCTTCGGTTTCTGCATAGCCAGTATGGCCTTTATTTTCTTTGGGTTGGCCTCGATCCCTCTCTCGGAGATGAGGTACCCGAGGAGTTGCCCAGATGGTACGTCGAAGGCGCATTTTTCCAAATTCAGCTTGATCCAGTAGTGGTCGAGGTTATCGAAGGTCTCATGGAGATCGTCGAGTAACGAGGCTTCCTCCTTAGTTTTGATGACGATGTCGTCGATGTAGACTTGAATGTTACGACCAAGTTGGTTCTTGAGGCAGGCCTGCATACACCGCTGATAAGTGGCCCCTGCGTTTTTCAGCCCAAAGGGCATCGTTGTGTAGCAGAAGACGCCAAAGGGCGTGATCAAGGCCATTTTCTCCTAGTCTTCCTCCTTCATTCGAATCTGGTGGTAGCCTGAGTAGACGTCGAGGAAGAAGCAGAGGTGCTCGCATCCTGCGGCAGAGTCGATTATCTGGTCGATCCGCATCAATGGGAAGTGATCCTTTGGGCAATGTTTGTTTAAGGAGGTGAAGTCCACGCACATCCGCAGTATATCTGTGTCCTTTTTAGGAACGATCACGGGGTTTGCTACCCAGGTGCTTTCCTTGATCTCGCGTATGAAGTTAGCGTCGAGGATTCTATTGACTTCCATACCGACTGCTTTTGCCCTTGGCTCAGATAGTCGACATATCGTCTACTTCACTGGTCTTGCTTCAGGATTCACATTGAGTGAGTGCTCGACGAATTCCATAGGAACCCCTGGCATGTCCGCTGGACACCAGGAAAAGATTTCTGAGCGCTCACGGAGGAATTTGACCAGCACAACTTCCTATGCGGGAATCAAGTTGTTGGCGTTAAGGGCCGTCTTGGTCGGGTCCGTTGGGTGGACCCGGACCGCTTTGGTGTGGACCGATGAGTCAAAGGATTGGTCAAGTGAGCTTGGCTTACTCGGAGGAGGTAGACTGTTGTCTGTCAACTCCTTCAGCCTTGCCATCTCCTCCTGCATGCCGAAAGACTGGGAGATTTTGTTGACTTCCCTGTCGCAGCTGTCTGACCTCTCGAAGCTTCCGTTGACGGTGATAATGTTGTTGGGGCCCGGGATCTTCATCTGCAGGTAGGCATAGTGTGGCACTGCCATGAACCTCGCGAACGCGACACATCTGAGGATGCAGTGGTATTGCGAGGGCCAGTCGACCACTTCGAATTCGATGCATTCTCACCAGAAGTGTGCTGGCATTCTGAAGATGACATCCAAGCTGATCTTGCCCAGGGGGTATACGCCCTTCCCTGGGACGATACCATGGAATGTTGTGTCTAAGGTTTCCAGGCATGATAAGGGGATTCGCATGGCGCGCAAGGTGCTTGCGAACATGAGGTTGATGCCGCTGCCGCCGTCCATGAAGACGTGACGCATCTCAAAGCCTCCAATTTGTGCCTCGAGCACCAGGGGACAGTGACCTGGGCGAGGTACTTGACACGGATGATCGCGTTTATCGAAGGCAATGCAGGACTCGCTCCTACTGAGGTACTTAGTGGTGGAGGGTGGAGAGTTCATCGCCAGGTTAATTTGGCGAGTGACTGATTTTTCACCTGATTTGAAAGGCGTCCTTTTTGGATCATTCCCATGTTTCCCAGTGCTTGCGGGTACTACTCTCCTCCCTTGTTTTGGACTGGTGCAGCCATAGGTGGTGGTGGCCTGGGTGGTGGTGGTGCTCTGTGAGCCACGGCACCAGGGGCAACTCCGTAGCCTTAGTTTATCGCGTCGAGATTCTTCTGGGCCAGGCCTTCGTGGAGCCTAAGGAACTCACGACATTATTTTAGAAGGTGTTTGGATTTTTTCTTACTATCGTGCTTTTTGATGTAGAAGTGTACGTTGCACGGGCCAGACAGTTGGTCTTGAATACATGTTTTAGGTGCATCATCGCGGGTACGGCATTGCCATAATAGCGTGGTTTTTTCGCTGACGCGGTATCCACCACTACGATGTCCTCTATTGCGGTTGCGATCGTCGTGTTTGTCAACATAGCCAGCCGCAATCATGTCGACTTCCTCACGGTCCTCGTAACCGCACTTCTAGCATTTTCCTCGGCGACCGTGTCTGCGACTAAGGTCGTCATCATTGTCTGAGTGGATGCAGTTTTTCATCAAGTTCTCTCTATCAGCCCAGCTATTCGCAATTTCTGTCAAGTGGTCGATTGTTTTGGGCTTCGAGTGGCCCAACTCCTCCCTAAGCTCTCTGTGGCGTACGCCGCCGTTGAATGCATCGATTGCACGATCCTCGAAGATGTTCTCTATAGAGTTTTTGATGATGGATTATCTCTGGATGTATGAGCGTAGTGACTCACCGGTATTTTGGTAGCAACCTATTAATTCTTCGATTGATCCGAGCCTCTTGTAAGTGCCCTTAAAGTTTCGCATGAAGCTATAGATCAACTCGTCCCAGCTGTGGATCGATCCGCGCGGGAGGTTGTTGAGCCACACACGGGTGGCACCTTGCACCTATAGCTGGAGGCATTACATGGCCATGCTGGTGGTTCCGCCATGCAGCCTAACAAAGGAGATATGATCCTCCAGCCAGATCTTCGGGTCTTGGAGGCCGTCGAATTTGGGTTCTCTAATGGGAGTTGGAACCCTTTTGGCATTCTCTTTTTCCGTATGGCTCTATGTGGCATCCATGCCGACTACTCAATCTATTTGCTCTCATCCATGCCGACTACTAGAAAATCGCTATGTTTTTGTGCATTGCATCATCATGACCGCATGCTCATGTCATCATGCCACATTGCATTTGAGCATCGTCATCATCATGCATGGTTCTTCCTAAAACTATTTTCGAAAACCTATTTTGTTTTTCTAAATAAGCCCCGTCTTTATTCAAACTATAAAACCGGGGCTTGTCCGGATTATTTCGTTTTGTCTACAAACGGATTGCAAAAGCCTTGTTTTTAATAAATAAAATTTTTGTTTATTTTTGGGAGGCAGCTCGCCAGGCCCGAAGGCCCAGCCGGCCACCTCCAAAAATATAACCCTAAAAATCTAATCCGACCCATCCCCAAACCCCAGCACCCCACCTACCCCAACCAGCCGCCCCTCTCTCTCTCTCACCCACCTGGCCCCACTCCCTCTCCAACTCCCGTCCAGCCACCAACCGTGCGCGCGGGCCCCACTAGCAGACGCGCTAGCCACCACTCCATCTCCCACCCACCTGGTCTCCACCCTGCTCACCCTCCCACACACACAACACGCACACACACGCCACCTGCCTCCACCCTCCACCTCACTCCCACCAATCACCGATCGCCACCTCACCCCGCCAACGCCACCTGCACGCATCCTCCCTAGACCTCGATCCCCCACCTGCCGTATGCCTCTCTAGCTCGAAAACCACCCCGCCTGGCCCCACCACGATCGATGCCCACCCCAATCTCTTCGTCTGGATCCCCATCGCGACCTCCTACCGTATCAAGCCCCGAGGCTGCCAAGCTCCTCCTCCTGCTGCCTCTGGGGGCTCACCGACCCTCGCCTCCTCGCCGAACAGCCAGAGAACACAGCCGGTGCCGCTGTTCCTCCTCCCGAGTACCTCCTGCACCCATGCGGCCCACCCCTTTCGACCTCTGCGCCCGTGCCAACTGTGCTGATGCCTCTTCCTCGCTTGCGGAGCACCGCCGTTCGTGGGCCACCATCACCGCTGCACCTTGCCCTCTTCCTCCTAGAACCGCCATCGCCCTCTGCCTCGTCCCTGCTATAGGCCGTCGTCATCAACCTCTGCCATGCCGCTCGGCTTCCCCGCAACCTCTGTCACCGCCCCTCTCTGGTCAGGAGACATCCTCTGCTCCTTGCTCCGCCGCAGGACAACCTCATTCTCCCGGCCTCCTCTGCACGGACGCCCTCTGCGCCGGCCGTCGCTCGGCCTCCGCGAGCCTCAGGCGCCGCGAGCTAGGATGCCATTGTCATCCCCCTTGTTGGTTTGCTGATGCGCCACGTTCGCCTCAAGCTTGCCTCCCGGGCTCTCTGCTCCGCCTCCATGAGCCACCGCTTGAAGCCCCAACCCTTGCTGCTGAGCTCCGCGCCAGTCCCGCATCTCCGGCTTCTCCTCCCTGTGTTGCGCTGTTGCATATCCTCGCTCGGAACCTTGCCACACACGCACCTTCGGTTCCGCAAGTACTGCTGCTTCCCCTGTCTGCCGCTCAATGTGGAGACAAAAGACCGATGAGCCACATTGGTGCTTGTTGAGTGCTTCGGCTCATCTGTGTATGCTCGTGTGTGTTGTTGTTGTGAGCTACCGTCGTGTTTGGTGTTCCGAGGGATTAATCGTGTGTGTCCAAGATGGCCCCGACAAGATCTCCTTCATGGTTTCGAAGCCCCAAGCTCTCCCTCACGAACGCCATGATCTCCTGATGGACTAGATCGTCCAAGGCGGCTAGCTGTACCAGGACCACGCCAAGATCGACAGTGATGAACCGTCGGCACCGATCCAAGTTCTTCACCAACCACAAGATCTTCTCGGAACCCGAAGACCCCAGTACCAGAAGGCCTTCGACGTGGAACCCCAAGATCTTCTCCGGAAGGACAAGCGCTTCATCTCGGAGCACCAAGTCCTTCTTCCTGCTGGCCCCGTCGGACCCTGAGACCCGACCCCGAACCCCCCGGAACCCAAGATCTTCCGAACCCAGATGTGCGAACCTCTTCCCGAGCCCCTATTTTATAAATGCTATATATAAAACTTGTTGCATATTAATTATCCATACTTGCATCACATCATGTGGTTTGGGGGCATTATGCCGTATCATCGCATGATTAAATATGGAGTCGATATGCGGGATACTTTTGTCTTATTCCGGACTCCATTTAAATTTGTGTAGCGAACCGATGCCATGTTTCGCCCTGTTAATACAACATTTAAATTGCGGGGTAGCTAAATAACTCAAACCGTCTAATTAATTGACGGGACCCCGGTTCCGCTTAATACTGCCTAATTGTACTCCATCTGCATCATATCATAATCATGCCGGATCTTCTGCCGTAGTATTAAATATTGCATGCGGTGTTTCTTCTAGAGTTTGCTTCTTCGCGGATTAGGCCGATGAGTTGATGCGAGTGTCGACAAGTTCTCCGGATATGAATCTGCAGCAGTGTTTCCCAGGCGAGCATCTCTCCCCCTTCTACCTATTTTGCATTTATAGTCTTTACTTCCTCCTATTTATCTATTGCTATCCGTGTCGCAATGCTTTAGTTTCCGTGCACAAGTTATATCCCGTGCAACCTCTATATTGCCATGGACACCTCCTAATACCTGTTGTTTGGTAGATAACGGGCCTTGCGAGTCGTAGTTGCTTGCTCAGGTGCGATCTCGTGTTGTCGAGTACCACAGTTGTTGGAATGCTGGCAGATGTTTATGGTGGAGATGATCATGACTTTAAATACAACTATTAAAATGCTAGATATAACTAACGCAGAGGCATCGGTGGGCAATAGATGTTATTTGGTTCTTCCACACTCACTTGTGTCCCGTAGGCCCCGAGTACTTGATACCTGTTCCTTGACTATTCGCACTATCCACATTCAGGAGGCCTTATGGACCTCCCTGAGCCAGGGCTTGATTCATTTCTATTTCTTGGGGCCACAAACTAGTTTGGGGTTTTATTACTATCCTGTACTTATGCCATGCTTTACCGCTTTATTTAAGATTGTGCGTGGAGCACCTGTACTGTTTTGGATCGCGCCACATTTTCGCGGTATCGACAAGCCCAGTCACACTTTCGGGTTCCCAGTCGTTTACAGCCGTCGTCGCAAACCCTGGGTCCGTTCCGGAGCTGGCCAACTTCATTGCGGGTAGCTTAGTGGGGTGGCCCCCTGAAATATTTTATGAATCCTGTGATTGCTTTGTCGTGAAAGCCTCGTTGGGTTTTGAGTTGGTTTTTTTGAGGTTGATCGAGTGTGTTTTGCTATTTGTGCACCCCTGCAGGGTAAAAGTTTTTGAAAGCCGTGTCCACGGTTATGAACGACTTGGATCACAATATCTCGATCATAGACAAGCATAACTAAAGTAGTGCTATAAACTTGACTTAATATATGACTAGTAATCAGATTCAACGATAGCAGAATGGATACTAAAAATGCCAACAACTGGTGGAGCTGGGGTTCCTTGTGTCTTGTTATATCTGCCTAGTAAGTATTGCAACTCCAATGGAATGAGATAAAAGTGCCAATAATTGCTGAGTTTTGGGATTCCTCAGGACAATTATATCTCACTAGTAAAGGTTCCAACTACCACGGAATGGTTTATTAAAACTGCCCACTACTTATGCTTCAGGATGACTCAAGCTATCTATATCTGACTAGTAAGTGCTTCAACTAGAATGGAATGAATAAAACTGCCAACCGTGTGAGTTCCTCGGTTTGACTTCCTCGATTGGTCTCGAGGGGGAATACCAGGATGGGTATGATTGGTGTTAGTATAAGTTTGGTTCCAAATAGGTCTTTCTTACCCCTCTCTAATAGCCGCCAGTGATGCCGAGTCTCTATAGGTTGTTTAGTGCCGCTGCGCTGCCGCTTTAGTCCACCACACTTGTGTAGGCGAGAGCTGCCGAATTCTAGCCTCGCCGTGTACTGGCCTCAGTACTGACGCTCCTCTTTTTCCTTTGCCCTTTGTTGGCACCCCTTTTGTTTAAGCAGGTTTGAGATCGATGTCGTTAGCAGGGTTACCCTTCCGGCTTGGCCTGGGCAGGGTTATGGACGCCATTGGTTATTCTTCAGGGCTCTTAGCCCCATTTGCATATTGTTCGTAGTCAGACGCTCTATCGTTTTCAAGGTGATTTGGATCTTTGTATTGTATATCTGTATTCTTGACTCGTTGAGTCGCTGTTGTATATATATCTGTTCTATGGGTCCCATCGAGGACTGTTATGTAATGGTATTACTTCGTTTTCCACCCGCACGAAAGTGCCTGGTGGGTGTCCTTGAATCGTTTCTATGCGGGTTTGGCGGAAAGGGCTAAAACTTGCATAGGGCCGATTCGAGGGTGTTACAGAGTGGTATCAGAGCTCAGCAGTTGCGATACCCCACAAGTCCAGCCTGTAGGATAACCTAGCTAACGGCCGAAGTAGAGTGTCAAACTATGTTGCAAAAATCGGTTGGATAGATCTGATTAGGCCTGCTTTTACTCCTTACCCTCTGTTGTTCTCCTCTTACCTCTGCGTGTTTTGAATCTGCTCTTATCTTTCTTCGAGTCCAGGAATTCTCGTGGTTGGGTTTCCGTCGTAACTTCAGGGTTTCGCTTCCTCCTTGGTAACGGTGCTTCTACATCCGGTCTTCATGCTATCTGAGGAATCCTTTGTCCGTTGGACTTTTCTCTGTTCCTCGTTTGTGCCTTCCGGTGTTTTTTGACGCGATGACATCATTTACGCCAGATCTGATGCAGAGCCTGCATCACTCCTTTGTTCCGAACCTCGATTGTCGAGATCTTCAGTCTGAATTCCGAGAATGGCTGCACGCTTTTCCACCGAATGTGCGGAGTAATAGTTTGGGTGCGTGATGGATTGGCCCCCATGCCGACTACTCAATCTATTTGCTCTCATACATTGTAGTGGATGAGAATGCATCGTTTCTCTCCTTCTATCGAAGTTAGGGGTGGCTTTATTTGTGGATACCTCTACCTTCGTCCTTTGTTACCGGAGTGTTCTCCCGACGATCACGGACAACGACCTCTTGTTAGTGGTGTCGTGAGGATCTACACGAAGCGAGAAGATTCTGATCGTCGGCCTTCTTCCCGGTACCATGAGGCGGATCTTGAGGGCGAGATCCCTTGTTAGTGGTGTCGAATTGTGGCATCCCGCTAAAACCACTACTAGAAAATCACTGTGTTTTTGTGCATTGCATCATCATGAATGCATGCTCATGTCATCATGCCACATTGCATTTGAGCATCATCATCATCATGCATGGTTCTGCCTAAAACTATTTTCGAAAACCTATTTTGTTTTTCTAAATAAGCCCCGTCTTTATTCAAACTATAAAACCCGGGCTTGTCCGGATTATTTCATTTTGTCTACAAACGGATTGCAAAAGCCTTGTTTTTAATAAATAAAATTATTTGTTTATTTTTGGGAGGCAGCTCGCCAGGCCCGAAGGCCCAGCCAGCCACCTCCAAAAATCTAACCCTAAAAATCTAATCCGACCCATCCCCAAACCCCAGCACCCCACCTACCCCAACCAGCCGCCACTCTCTCTCTCTCTCACCCGCCTGGCCCCACTCCCTCTCTAACTCCCGTCCAGCCACCAACCGCGCGCGCGGGCCCCACTAGCAGACACGCCAGCCACCACTCCATCTCCCACCCCCTGGTCTCCACCCTACTCACCCTCCCACACACACAACACGCACACACACGCCACCTGCCTCCACCCTCCACCTCACTCCCACCAATCACCGATCGCCACCTCACCCCGCCAACGCCACCTGCACACATCCTCCCTGGACCTCGATCCCCCACCTGCCGCACGCCTCTCTAGCTCGAAAACCACCCCCGCCTAGCCCCACCATGATCGATGCCCACCCCAATCTCTTCCTCTGGATCCCCATCACGACCTCCTCCCGTATCAAGCCCCGAGGCTGCCAAGATCCTTCTCCCGCCGCCGCTGGGGGCTCGCCGACCCCCGCCTCCTTGCCGAACAGCCAGAGAACACAGCCGGCGCCGTTGTTGCTCCTCCCGAGTACCTCCTGCACCCGTGCGGCCCTCCCCTTTCTACCTCTGCGCCCGTGCCAACTGTGCTGATTCCTCTGCCTACGCCGGCCTCTTCCTCGCTTGCGGAGCACCGCCGCTCGCGGGCCACCATCACCGCTGCACCTTGCCCTCTTCCTCCTGGAACCGCGATCGCCCTCTGCCTCGTCCCTCCTGTAGGCCGTCGTCCTCAACCTCTGTCGTGCCGCTCGGCTTCCCCGCGAGCTCCGTCGCCGCCCCTCTCTGGCCGAGCGACATCCTCTGCTCCTTGCTCCGCCGCAGGATAACCTCGTTCTCCCGGCCTCCTCTGCACGGATGCCCTCTGCACCGGCCGTCGCTCGGCCTCCACGAGCCTCAGGCGCCGCGGGCTAGGATGCCACTGTCAGCCCCCTTGTTGGTTTGCTATTGCGCCATGTTCGCCTCGAGCTTGCCTCCCGGGCTCTCTGCTCCGCCTCCATGAGCCACCACTTGAAGCCCCGACCCTTGCTGCTGAGCTCCGCGCCGGCCCCGCATCTCCGGCTGCTCCTTCCTGTGTTGCTGTGTCGCATATCCTCGCTCGGGACCTCACCACACACGCACCTTCGGTTCCGCGAGTACCGCTGCTTCCCCTGTCTACCGCTCAATGTGGAGACAAAAGACCGATGAGCCACATTGGTGCTCGTTGATTGCTTCAACTCATCTGTGTATGCCCGTGTGTGTTGTTGTTGTGAGCTACCGTCGTGTTTGGTGTTCCGAGGGATTAATCCTGTGTGTCCAAGATGGCCCCGACAAGATCTCCTTCATGGTTTCGAAGCCCTGAGCTCTCCCTCATGAACGCCATGATCTCCTGATGGACTAGATCGTCCAAGGCGGCTAGCTGTACCAGGACCACACCAAGATCGACAGTGATGAACCGTCGGCACCGATCCAAGTTCTTCACCAACCACAAGATCTTCTCGGAACCCGAAGACCCTAGTACCAGAAGGCCTTCAACGTGGAACCCCAAGATCTTCTCCGGAACGACAAGCGCTTCATCTCGGAGCACCAAGTCATTCTTCCTTCTGGCCCCGTCGGACCTTGAGACCCGACCCCGAACCCCCCGGAACCCAAGATCTTCCGAACCCAGATGTGCGAACCTCTTCCCGAGCCCCTATTTTATAAATGCTATATATAAAACTTGTTGCATATTAATTATCCATACTCGCATCGCATCATGTGGTTTTGGGGCATTATGCCGTATCATCGCATGATTAAATATGGAGTCGATATGCGGGATACTTTTGTCTTATTCCGGACTCCATTTAAATTTGTGTAGTGAACCGATGCCATGTTTCGCCCTGTTAATACAACATTTAAATTGCGGGGTAGTTAAATAACTCGAACCGTCTAATTAATTGACGGGACCCCGGTTCCGCTTAATACTGCCTAATTGTAGTGCATCTGCATCATATCATAATCATGCCGGATCTTCTGCCGTAGTATTAAATATTGCATGCGGTGTTTCTTCTAGTGTTTGCTTCTTCGCGGATTAGGCCGATGAGTTGATGCGAGTGTCGACAAGTTCTCCGGATATGAACCTTCGGTAGTGTTTCCTAGGCGAGCATCTCTCCCCCTTCTACCTATTTTGCATTTATAGACTTTACTTCCTCCTGTTGATCTATTGCTATCCGTGTCGTGATGCTTTAGTTTGCGTGCACCAGTTATATCCCGTGCAGGCTCTATATTGCCATGGACACCTCCTAATACCTGTTGTTTGGTAGATAACGGGCCTTGCGAGTCGTAGTTGCTTGCTCTGGTGCGATCTCGTGTTGTCGAGTACCACAGTTGTTGGAATGCTGGCAGATGTTTATGGTAGAGATGATCATGACTTTAAATACAACTATTAAAATGCTAGATATAACTAATGCAGAGGCATCGGTGGGCAATAGATGTTATTTGGTTCTTCCACGCTCACTTGTGTCCCGTAGGCCCCGAGTACTTGATACCTGTTCCTTGACTATTCGCACTATCCACATTCAGGAGGCCTTATGGACCTCCCTGAGCCAGGGCTTGATTCATTTCTATTTCTTGGGGCCACAAACTAGTTTGGGGTTTTATTACTATCCTGTACTTATGCCATGCTTTACCGCTTTATTTAAGATTGTGCGTGGAGCACCTGTACTGTTTTGGATCGTGCCACGTTTTCGCGGTATCGACAAGCCCAGTCACACTTTTAGGTTCCCAGTCGTTTATAGTCGTCGTCGCAAACCCTGGGTCTGTTATGGAGCCGGCCAACTTTGTTGCGGGTAGCTTAGTGGGGTGGCCCCCTGAAATATTTTATGAATCCTGTGATTGCTTTGTCGTGAAAGCCTTGTTGGGTTTTGAGTTGGTTTTTCCGAGGTTGATCGAGTGTGTGTTGCTATTTCTGCACCACTGCAGGGTAAAACTTTCTGAAAACCGTGTCCGCGGTTATGGATGACTTGGAGCACAGTATCTCGATCATAGACAAGCGTAACTAAAGTAGTTCTATAAACTTGACTTAATATATGACTAGTAATCAGATTCAACTATAACAGAATGGATACGAAAAATGCCAACAACTGGTGGAGCTGGGGTTCCTTGTGTCTTGTTATATCTGCCTAGTAAGTATTGCAACTCCAATGGAATGAGATAAAAGTGCCAACAATTGCTGGGTTTTGGGATTCCTCAGGACAATTATATCTGACTAGTAAAGGTTCCAACTACCACGGAATGGTTAATTAAAACTGCCCACTACTTATGCTTCAGGATGACTCAAGCTATCTATATCTGACTAGTAAGTGTTTCAACTATAATGGAATGAATAAAACTGCCAACCGTGTGAGTTCCTCGGTTTGACTTCCTCGTTTGGTCTCGAGGGGGAATACCAGGATGGGTATGATTGGTGTTAGTATAAGTTTGGTTCCGAATAGGTCTTTCTTACCCCTCTCTAATAGCCGCCAGTGATGCCGAGTCTCTATAGGTTGTTTAGTGCCGCTGTGCTGCCGCTTCAATCCACCATACCTGTGTAGGCGAGATCCGCCGAATTCTAGCCTTGCCGTGTACTGTCCTCAGTACTGACGCTCCTCTTTTTCCTTTGCCCTTTGTCGGCACCCCTTTTGTTTAAGCAGGTTTGAGATCGATGTCGTTAGCAGGGTTACCCTTCCGGCTTGGCCTGGGCAGGGTTATGGACGGCGTTGGTTATTCTTCAGGGCTCTTAGCCCCATTTGCATCTTCTCCATAGTCGGACGCTCTATCGTTTTCAAGGTGATTTGGATCTTTGTATTGTATATCTGTATTCGTGACTCGTTGAGTCGCTGTTGTATATATATCTGTTCTATGGGTCCCATCGAGGACTGTTGTGTAATGGTATTACTTCATTTTCCACCCGCATGAAAGTGCCTGGTGGGCATCCTTGAATTGTTTCTATGCGGGATTGGCGGAAAGGGCTAAAACTTGCATAGGGCTGATTCAAGGGTGTTACACTCTACTGAAGCAGTTGGCGCCATAGAGCTCTTTCCTGTCATCTTCCAAGTCAGTCGAATGGGCACGCCTCGCGTGCATCCTGTCGACTTTGCGCTACATGATGTCATTGTGCGTGTCGTAATCGTAGTCATGTCGCCGTGAGCAGCGTCGCCGCGACAAATCATGGTTATCAGCGCCGGAGGAGAAGGAAGAGTACCATTTGGCTAGATCCTTGCTTTTCCTCAGCTCTGGCGCTGGATCCTTGGTGAGCGTAGCTTCGTCTAGTCTTAGGCCAGCGATCGTTGATTGGTGCATGGCGGACCGTGGGTCCCCAGTCGGTGGCTGGTTGTTGACCAGGTACATAGTGGCTGCTGTCACCACTGCCTACGGTGTTTTTGGGAGCACGTAGCCCCATGTTTCCACCGCCGTGAATGAGAAGTCGAGAGCTCGAGTGGCCTCTTCTCGCTCCCTCTCAGTGAGGTGATCCAGTCGAGAATCTCTTCTGGCAGTTGTATGATCATTGCCTTTGGAGGATGATCCTCCAATGGAAGAGAGCTGAGCTTGACGGAGGCTCGACTTGTCCGCTGCCCTCCTGCGCTCGTCGAGCTAGGCGATTACTTGCTGCTGGCGCTTGAATTCCTCCTTGAGCAACCAGTGATAACCCATCAGCATGTCTTGCGATGAGTTGGGTGGTAGGGAATTTCCCCTTAGGGCCTCCTTGCAACGAGCCCATTCAGCATTGTTGAGCTTGATCAGTACACGCTCTCGGGTATTCTCATTCGCCGAGAGGTTCGGCTGGTCCTCTAGGATGGGTCCTTCTGGCCCATTGTTGGTGGGGGCACCGTTGGAGGGGCCACCGTTCATGACTGGGATACCACTGCCAGTGTCGGTGTTATCCCGAGTGTCACCTTTGCCACATGTGTTGATGCTAGCGCACATGTAATGGCTGGGGAAGCTTTTGATCCCACAGCTTTCAGAGATCTGGAGCCCTAGGCTCCATCTTCTGTTGCTAGATCGCCCAGATCGAACTTGCAACTGTTGTCGCTGTCCGTATTCCTGACTGATGTCGGGGCACTAAGCTTGCTCAGGGTGCCAATCGGCGGTGGAAACCACGATGCAGGAGCAATCACAGGAATCTTTGGCTGATCAGGGAGGCGAAGTGTGCCCAGCTGACCAACTTGGAAGCATAAGCTCCCGATTGCTAGGCCGATTCCGTTGCCCACGAAGTCGAAATACAGGCGAGTGGCTGGCGTGTGGATGGTGAAGTCGAAGGCACCGAAGAGGAGGCGAGTCTCCACTGCTGCGGAGTCATAGATCACGGTTGATGGGGCCAAGGAATCCACAACATCAGCGCTCCCGTTTCCCACAGACGGTGCCAATTGACGAGGGGTTAACTCATCAATGCCCATCGTAGACGGACTTAGGTTCGAGGAAGTGGGGAGCGCTGGAGGCATCGATCGACTAGCAAACAAGCACACAGGTAACACGAGGTTTACCCAGGTTTAGGCCTCGTAGAGGATCCTACTCCTGCTTGTCGGCTCTTGGAATTATCGGGGAGTCGAAAGTTACACGGGTGCACAGATGCAATCTGGCGATGGTGTGGAAAATAGGGTTGTGGATATCCTGCTCGCCGCCCCCTCCTATCCTTTATATAGATAGGCTAGGTCTCGGGATAGCAGGCAGAGTCGGTTACATATTAGGGTTTCCCCTTTAAACTTCTATCTTGTATTTGTCGTATTCTACAAGGGGTTAAAGTCTCCCAAGTTACCCGAATCTCGACTGGGCCTTAGCAACATCGTGGGCTTCTTCTGGGCTAGACCGTATATACTGATCTCGAGTACTCTAGGATATGCCAATGTCAACAGGTGTGCCGAGTGACTTGTATGTACTAGCACGATTACAAAAATGCAATTCACTACGACAAGCTTGAACCTGCTATACTGCTGACAAAAAAATGGGTTGGATATTTGGTTACCTTGGTTGCAAAGGAATCTAAGCATCATCGGTACCGTGCAGGTGACGTTTAGTTCACCGAGGGTTTAGCAGTTGCGGTGGCTATTGGTGTTGGGGAAGCAAATCTTGGGTAGTCGATTTCAGCTTGAGCACGGTGGACTAGAGCGTTGTTGAGGCAGATCTGATGCACTAAATGGAAACACCCATGCAACTATTCTGGAGCAGCGGAAATGGAATTCGTTGATATGGATCCCATCCAGTGGACACCGATGATGCCGCTCCGCTACGGTTGGGGTAGCTGTCGGCAGCGGGTAAGCCGACCATGGGCGGTCAATGATGCCATCAGCATGGTGAACAAGACTATAGCTCCAGTGCAGTGGCAGAGATATCTGGTGAAGTCAATCCGGTGCAGTGGGTGTCACTGAATTGGCTCCAGCGTGGTGCACAAGACTGCAGCTCAAGCAGCTCCGGCCGTCATGGACTTTCCGCCAGCCGGTACGTGCGGTGGTCGTGGAGGTGAGAGCGTGATAGAGGAGCTTGGGATTTTTGGGAGGGCTAACTAGAAATTTCGTGCAAATCGGGACTATAGAGGTGAACACCAAAATAACTACGATCGTGCGCCCAAGCTACCGACTTTACCATGCCCATTGGTCATCTGAACAATGGAAAGAATTAGAATTTTAAATTCAAAAGTTTTTGAAATGGAGGGGCGCGAAATTCTTCAAGGTCGGTGTATGGTTTTGCCGCTCGATTGAAATTTTGAATTTGGCTAGCGGCCATCTACTAATCTAGTAATAATATATGAAAAATGGTACTCCCCTAGTGGATACTTTGGCTCAAAGTTTTTGAAACAGTGGGGCGGGAAATGCTTGAAGGTTGGTACGTGATTTTTCCGCTCAATTAAGATTTTAAATTTGGCTAGCGTCCATCTACTAATAGAAAAAAGGTAGTAGACCATACGCTATCTATCCAGGAATTTAAGGCTGAGAGTCATGTCAACTGATCATCCATATCCATATTTTTGCACAAAACATTGGATACCATCGATTCACACAATATAGGTGGTAAATTTTGCCACTCGACAAAGATTTTGAATTTGGATAGCGCCCAAGTAATACTCCCTCCATCAGAAAATGGATGTCTCAGATTTATCAAATATATTCCACAAACTAGTTGCAATCTCTCAAGTATATTCCACAAACTAGTTATGCACACACCCCTTTTTATTTATCGTACTTTCTAGTTTTCAAAAAATATGAGATAAATCATGAAATTTGGATGTGCTGTATCTTGTGCATTTATAAGATTTTATCCCAAAATATGATCATATTTGAGTTGTGTAAAAAGGAAATGACTTAAATAAATAGTATAATGTGTTATGTATACAAAATTTGTTATTTTGTGTAGGACAGAGAATGTCATATTTTGGGATGAAATTTTGCATATTCACAACATAATCTATGTTCATGATTTATTACACATTTTTTTCAAAACTTGAAAGTGTGGCATGCAATGGTTTCGATGAAAGAAAGGCAAAAGCTCTAGTGCAATGAACCAGGCAGTAATAACATAATTTTTGACAAATTCAGTAGCATTTGAAAGATTTAGGAGTACATAATAAGACAGGAAAATTTCGACAGATTCACATTTCACATTCAACAGCACTTGACGAGTTAGTAGCATTTCTAACTGACCAATTTAGCAATACGGACACTAAAATTCAATAGCAGTACAAATAGAATTAGTTCCTGTTTCAGCTCTCAAAAACTTGGCATATGATAAGTTTGCCCTTTTCTCCAGACACACTCGATCATTGGAGCAAGAAAAACTTATAGTCAAGTCTTCTTTTGTGTTCATACATTATTATCACATCAATACCTGTGTGAGCCCCGTATGCAACCCAAAATGGCAGAATTCTCATCTAGATTGTGACAAGGCCATTGTTGGGGATATGCCAAATGGGTACCCTCATAGCATGTCACCAATCCGCCTAATCCGTGTGGCCCATAGTTTGTAGCAGGGCATATGGCTTGCTGGGCGACCCAGTTAGACGGATCCAGAAGGGAGGCCCATGACGGATAAAGGAAGGCTACGCAGGAGTCACCGACATACTCGGAGCCTTAGAGTACAAGACACGGAAGACTAGTCCATATTAGTGTAGGACTCTTTACCTTGTCCGACAAGGACTTTTTCCTGTAAACCCTAGGTCTTGGCTCCTTTATAAGCCGGCCTGCGGGAGCCTTTAGGGAACAACCTCTTAGATTGCTATGTACAACATGCAACACCTCGCACAACGAACCTATCTTTGTAACTCGGCAAATTGCCATTATAGTGATTTATAGCAGGAGTAGAGTTCCGCCACCGTAGTGGGACTTGAACCTCGGTAAGCTGTGTTACCTCGTACCCGCCAACTCTCCGCCTTACCCCATGTCTCTAAACACGCACTGTGAGGACCCCTCCATGGCATACTCGTCGGCAATACCATGACAGTTGGCGCCCACCGTGGGGCAAGAGGCGCTTTGAGCTCTACACCGGGCGAGGTCCAATCTCTTCACAGGAATCAGCGACACTGTAGCCATCGGATGCATTCTCTTCTCTGGCAACGTCCCAATCGTCCCTCCAAATGAGTTCTGGGTGCTAGGAAATACGAACCCTACGTGTTGTTCCGTCATCTCCTTCGGAGACATCCACGTCTTCATTGGCGAAACCGATTCGGGTCCTAGCTCCTAGGAAGTCGGAAACTCGTCAAGCCCCGCACAGACCGCCTATGAGCAGGACATGTTCGCGGAAGGATCGGGGCCATACCTCTCCTCAGAGTATGGTGGCTCGGATCAGGAAAATTCAAGGTCCACCCAAACCGCCCCTGTGTAGGATATAAAGGTGGAAGGACCCCGCAAATCCGCTTGGCTTCCCCGAGCATTAGAGATGCGCAGGTCACACTTTGTCGGCATAGTCACCATCTTCGATCTGGCCAGACGCGTTCAAAAGGATGGAGAACCTCCCCACGAATACCTTGCCAGATGGATGAGGGTGAGGGAAACCCTAGAGGGCGACCGCGCCGATGAGCTCGTGTACCACTTCATGGAAGGGATCACGCCTAGAACACTCCTCCGGCATACCCTCTGAAGGAGGCAGGCCACAGGTCCTCTCACCCTTCGTGAGATGGTCACCATTGTCAATGAATACGCGAATGCCAATGAAGAGGCCAAAACGGCGATCGCTGTCATAGCCGAAGGAGGAAACAACAACAACGGCCCGCGTCCATCACCCTCCACATCCGCCATCGCCAACACCGAAGCCAACTCCGACTCCATCCTTGACGCGTTATACGCCGACATCAATATGGATGGCGGTGGCTCAGACGCTAACTCAGAGGAATACAATGCTGTTATGAGGGAGATCAAGCAGGAGATCGAGAAGGAGGAGCACGCCGAGAAGGCCAACACTTCCCACCAGGTTCTAGTCGCCATTGGGAGCATGATGAAAGAAGACAGTCAGGAACCGGAACGTGAGAGAGCTCCACCCATGCCAACGGTTACCAGAGCAACAACAGCTAAGAAAGCCATCGAGCCTCCGGCTCCGGCCAGGGCTATGCCTCCTCCGGTTATCCGCCCACAACCGGTGCAGGAACTCACCACAACCCCCAGTACTGCCCGACAATCAAATCAGCTGCCAATGCCACCATCAACGTCTGTAGATGGCAACCCATTGCCTACTCCCGCTGATAAGGCAATATACGGTGCACTCCTCGTTGATCCTATCAACATCGCCCATATCTAGAGTGTTATGGAGCTTGATGAGAAGCGTTCGACAATTTTGGCGAAGGCCAAGTGCATTGCGGAGCAGGGCGCTAAGCTAGACGAAGACATGATTAAGGCACACCAATCCATCAAGGCGGCAAGAGCTATGGAAGCTGAGTACAAGCAATTGCTGTTAAAGGAAAAGGCAAAGAAAGTGCCAGCTCACGTCATCGAAGATCCCGACGTTCGGCGTAGGTTGGGATATGACGGGTCTAAGCCGACAAAAGCCACCCTGTACATTGATTCATAGGGGAGGCAAGTCATGCCAAGTCCCTCCCTCAACATCGCCATCACCAAGACCCTCCTGGAATAGGTCAGGTCGCCAGAAGCAGTTGCTCAGGTGTACGACCTCGTCGCTAAGGTGTGCAAGCAACATGAGAAGGCTGCCTCGCAAAGGCTCGAGTCTAACCCAGAGCTTTGCTAGTCAATCCCGAACAACCGCAGAAGGCCCAAATCCCCCACTGACGAGGGATCGCATACAGGCTCCACAGAGCAAAGACGGAGGGAGGCATGCAACAGGACTAACGCCATCCCCATATCCTTTTATCACGGAGAACAGGCTCGTGCCTGCCGGTCACCACCTCCACCACCATCTCAGCGTCACGAGGAACCAGAGCCGCGCCACCGTACAAGCATGCCACCGCAAAGGTGTCCCCAGGCCAGCATCGTTATACACGACCAGGGTGAGCAGGCTTGGTATGCCGGAGAGCGCAGCGGCATTGAAGGACATAGAGCAGGTCCCACAAGGAGCCGCCATGTCTGACAAGTAACCGCGATAGGCGTGAGGAGTCGTAGGAGGGACACAGCAAGAAAGCTAACCCACCGCCTCCACCGCCATGTATGTTGCCACCTAGCAGCCATCATGGCAGAGGGCACGGTGGATCTCATAGATCGCGCCACAAGTCCCCTCCCCATGATGTAAAAGGGAAGCAAACAGAGCCGTATGATGCACGTACATGGTTGGACAAGATCCAAGAAGCTCGGGAGCTCCCATACCTTGGGCCACATTGCTTTGGAGCGGTAATACGGGCCATAACCTACCCCAAGGTCCTCTAGAGAGATAAGACCATCAAGCCTTACAACGGCACTGCCAGGCCAGCAACATGGTTGCAGGACTACAGCGAAGCGATTCACATCGAAGGGGAAACCCGAATGTCGCCGTCAATTGCCTCCCACTCATGCTGACTGGCACCGCCCAACAATGGATCGACGACTTATCGAAAAAATCAATATGCAATTGGTTGGAGATGCATGAAGCGTTCACCAAGAATTTCGAGGGTACGTACAAACGTCCCTGCACTGTCGGAGATCTGCAGCAGTGTGTGCAAGCGAAGGATGAAACCTCTCGTGCCTATCTCTCTCGCTGGCTAGATATGAAAAATTCTTGCACAGGGGTCCATGAACAGACCGCTATGCCCGCCTTCGTCGACGGTCTGGAAAAGGGAACTTTGCTCCGCCATAAGTTGAAGCGGAAGTAAGACAACAACGAGCTCACCCTCAATGCAATGATCACCATGGCTAGCGAGTTCACCGCTGCTGATGAAGACGCGCGCGGATCACTTCCAGCAATAGCAATCCCTACCCATGCTAGAAAAAACAACAATAACAAGTGGAAAAATCCGCCCGAAGAAAATCAAGTAGCCGACATGGTCGCCGCAACATTCACTGGAAGAGGCGGAGGCGGACAACATGGACGTGGTCGGGGGGCTAGCAGTGGCCAACAGTGGAGTGATACTACACCCTCAGTGCCCCGCGTTCCCCAAATGTATGAAGAGTACCGTGATATGCCGTGTTTCGTCCACCTTGATGCAAACGGCAAGGCCACCCACACCAACTTCCAATGCAATTTTTCAACAACCTCAAGGAAGACCCTGAATCCGGCTACAAGCAAAGTCGGAAGAACAGACCCATGAAAAGGGAAAAGGGAAGAAGAAGGAGGAAGATCCCAAGGAATCAAGCGATATGGATGAAGACATGGAACCTAAATCTTCCGACAAGGGATAGGATAAAGGGAAAAATCCCTTCGAAAAGAAGGCTCCATGTTACCATATCTTCCTTGGCACCCCCACCATCCGGGCCCAGAAAACCTCTCTGAGGATACTGATGGCTACCCTCCCTCCGGTTCCCCAGTACGTCAGGTGGTTGGAAGTTCCAATTACTTGGGATAGGAAGGATCACCCAGACCTCATTCCAACAGACAACCAGTATGCCATGGTCATCAACCCTTTGATTGACGGCACAGAGTTCACCAAGTGCCTCGTGGATAGTGGAAGTAGCATCAACATCATGTACCTGGATACACTGGACAAGATGAACTTGACAGAGACCCAGCTAAGGAAGAGCAACACCGTGTTCCATGGGGTGGTCGCCGACCGGCAAGCAAACTCCCTATGCTGCATCACCCTTCCGGTCCCTTTTGGCGCATGTTAACAATTAATGCCAAGAACGCATGACCTTTGAAGTGGTGCCTTTCAAGAGCGTGTACCACGTCATCTTCGGGCGCGACATGTTCCACTCCTTCCTCGCAAGGACATGCTTTTTCTACAACAAGCTCAAGATTCCCGGACCAAATGGCGTCATCACGTTGACGGAAGCTTCACCAAGGCGCAGGAGTGCGAGCTCAGTGAGGCCTCCTTCGCTGAAGCAGTCCTCTACGGTGAGGAGTTCAAGGATATATAGAACCAGGTCGATGCCTCGGAGATGCCGGCTTCGAAGAAGAAAATCACTGCTGCCAAACCCACATTCAAGGCCGCCATCAAGACTAAGACGGTGGAGCTTGTTGAGGGAGATTCCTCCAAGACCACCGCCATAGGCACGGACCTGGATCCCAAATAGGAAAGCACGCTCGTCGAGTTCCTCCG
This sequence comes from Avena sativa, assembly GCA_916181665.1. Taxonomy (NCBI): domain Eukaryota; kingdom Viridiplantae; phylum Streptophyta; class Magnoliopsida; order Poales; family Poaceae; genus Avena; species Avena sativa. The sequence goes on from OV702286.1 coordinate 182,906,929, forward strand.
TTAGAATAGGGACATCATTGCCTAGCAACCTACCGACATGAAAGGTGTACCTAGGGAACATGCCGAGCACAGCTTCAATATTGATCCCAATGCCAAATTAGTGAAGCAAGCTCTACGATGATTCGGTGATGAAAGATGAAGGGCTATAGGCAAAGAAATAGCTAGGTTACTTAAGGCTGGCTTTATCCGAGAAGTTATTCACACCCAGTGGGTGGCAAATCCTGTACTTGTCCCCAAAAAGGGAACCAAAGAATTAAGAATGTGTGTTGATTACACCGGCTTGAACAAAGCGTGTCCGAAGGATCTATTTGCATTGCCTCGCATTAACAAAGTCATTGACTCGACGACTGGCTCAGAACTTTTGTGTTTTCTCGATGCTTACTCAGGATACCACCAAATCCGGATGCAAAAGTCGGACCAATTGGCCACTTCATTTACCACACCCTACGGCACGTATTGCTACGCCACGATGCCCTTTGGGGTGAAAAACGGTAGTGCTACTTACCGGCGGACAATGCAATGTTGCCTACAAGACCAAATAGGTCACAACATACACGCTTACATGGATGACATCACGGTAATGTCAAAGAAATCAAATGATCTTATCGCTGACTTGTAGTAAACCTTCGACAATCTCCGGAAATACAACCTGATGCTGAACCCCAAGAAATGCATCTTCAGGGTGCCTATGGCAAACTGTTGGGCTTCATTGTTTCACATCGCGGAATCAAGGTGAACCCGGGGAAAATCAAGGCCATCCTCGGCATCAAACGTCCGACATGTCTGAAGGACATACAAGGGCTCACAGGCTGCGTTGCAGCCGTAAGCCGATTCATCGGCCGACTTGGTGAGAAGGCTATGCCGCTCTACAAGTTGCTCAAGAAGGCGGACAAATTCACATGGATGGACGAGGCTGACGCATGACTTCAGGAGTTGAAGAGAATACTCTCCTCCCCTCCAATACTTGTAGCGCCGGTGTCAAGGGAGCCTATGTTAGTATACATGGCGGCAACTAATCGAGTAATCAGCATCATCATTGTGCTGGAGCGCAAGGAACCAACGCATGAATACAGAGTTCAGCGACCAGTTTACTATGTAAGTGAGGTCTTGACGGAATCTAAACAACGTTACCCGCACTACCAAAAGATAGCTTATGGAATTTTCCTTGCTTCACGCAAGCTAAGGCATTATTTCCAGGAGCACCCTATCACAGTGGTGAGCAAAGCTCCACTATCCGACGTCATCAACAATATAGACGCTATAGGGAGAGTGGCAAAGTGGGGCATTGAACTTGCTGCCTTTGAAATCACCTACAAGAGACGCGACACTATCAAATCATAAGCATTGGAGTATTTTCTCGTAGATTGGACAGAACTGCCAGAAGACACTCCTATGCCAGAGCCAGAATATTGGGTCATGCACTTTGACGGATCAAAGCTACTCAACGGCTCAGGGGCTGGTGTATTATTACAATCACCAACAGGAGAAAACTTGCAATACGTCCTATAGATTCACTTCAATGCTACCAACAACATGGCGGAGTATGAGGCCCTCATTCACGGACTTCGTGTAGCCAAAGATATTGGCATCAAGCGCATAGCAGTTTATGGTGGAGATTCTGACTTGGTTGCCCAACAAGTATCTGGCACCTGGAACGCGCGGAACCCTATGATGGCGGCATATCCAGACGAAGTAGACGAAATAGCCAAGTGCTTCGACGGCTACAAATTCAAGTACGTCAAAAGGGAAGAGAATCAGGCAGCAGATCTGTTGTCAAAGCTTGGATCGGCTCGTCGACCAATTCTGCTAGTCATTTTCCTAGAACATTTACGGACCCCATCCGTGAAGTGAGCGGGCCCCAACAACCCGGATAGAGTGGATTCATTTGTTAATATAGTAACAGTGACCTCTCTGGCTTGGATGAAACCGTTCATGGATTATCTAAGAGACAGAGCTTTGCCTGCCGACGAAGTCGAAAGCCGGCAAATTGTACACAGAGCAAAAGGCTACGTCATCATTGACGGCTAGCTTTACAAAAGAAGTACCACAAGAGTTTTACTTCGATGCGTCTCCCAACAGCTATGTATCGAAATCCTTAGAGAAATACATCTCGGAGATTGCAGGCACCATGCCGCTCCCCGATCGTTGGTGGCTAAGGCCTTTTGACAAGGATTCTACTGGATAACTGCTAAGGCGGACGCTGACAAGTTGGTACAAACATGCCTTGGGCGTCAGTTCTATGCAAGACAACTAAGTGTTCCAGCTGAAGAATTGTGAACCATACCAATAACTTGGCCGTTTGCAGTCTGGGGGCTGGACATGGTGGGACCTTTGCAGACAACACCCTGTGGATTCACACACTTGCTAGTAGCAGTGGAACAATTCACAAAATGGATTGAAGCTAAACCCATTAGAAAGCTTGATGGGGCAACAACCCTAAAATTTGTCCGGGATCTAGTGGTGAGATTTGGTCTCCCACACAACATCATCACCGACAATGGCATAAATTTATCTCTCGGAGAAGTTGAGTAGTACTGTCATGAAAAAGGCATTTGCCTTAACCTAGCATCTATGGCACACCCACAATCAACTAGGCAAGTTGAAAGGGACAATGGACTAATTCTGCATGGAATCAAGACACGCTTAGAGGCACCGCTACATAGAGTAGCTGGAGCCTGGGTGGAGGAATTACCATCTGTCTTGTGGAGTTTACAAACAACACCCAACAGATCCACCGGCTTGACTCCTTTCTTCATGGTTTATGGAGTAGAAGCGGTGCTCCCATCCAACACCATCCATGATGCACCAAGAGTTTCCGCCTACAAGGAGGATGACGCTGAAGAATCCATACGCCTATCAGTGGACCTACTTGAAGAAGAGGACGTGCTGGCATGCCAGAGATCCACCATCTACCAGCAGAAGCTGCGTGTATACCATAGTCGCCGCATAAAGCACCGCTCGTTTAAAGAGGGGGATCTGGTGCTTAGGCTCAAGCAGGAGAAATCACACAAATTATCCTCGCCTTGGGAAGGACCGTTTTTCATAAGCAAAGCATTGCTAAATGGTTCCTATTACCTCATCGATATTCATGAGTTGAAAGATAGGCCAAAAAATCGCAAGCGCAAGCAACGTGACTCCAATGATGATTACCTGGAGACAGATCAGCCATGGAACATAGCATAGCTACGTACCTTTTACACTTAGCACATTTATATTATGTAATAAGTTTCTTATATGATCAATGAAATAAAGCATTTGGTTCACTCATATTCCCCGAGTCTTTTACCTCCGTTAGTTGTTCATTTTTGGATCATATAAAACCTTTATTCACAAGTTTGCATTTGCACTTGTGAAAATTACGCCTACGGGCGTTAGCTTAAGTTTTCTGGTCTACACGTTTTCTGAAGTTTTTATGTGGATTCCGGAGTAGTGATTTCTCAACACTCAAAACCGGCGATTTTTCTCTTAGGTTCTTGGCGGTGCTATTAAGCATCATCACCTGAGGGCATAGTTCTGTGCTACGAGTCTTCCGTCTCACAAAAGGTCAAGCATATGAACCAGAATAATGGATAAGCCAGCAATTGCTTAAATAAATATACATATGCTGGAAACAGATAAGTACCAGGAAACTTGAGTACAAGTTTTTCCTCCTTGATAACGCATAAGTTTTTCTGCATACACATTGCAGAGATACATTTAATACAGACATTGTTTTTTATGGCTCTACTGCAGGGGGCTTCGTGGTGGCATCTCAGGAGAGCCAGGCCGGGAGATCTCGTCAAACTTGGGGGAGATGGGCTAGACTCAGACAAGGCCATGTCATCGTCAAGGATCTCGGCAGGCACAAAGACATCGACATTAACCATTTGGGAAATCCTGGTGTCGAAGCCGATGAGGGAATTCCAAAGAGCATCACTATCGATCTCCCTCCCTTCCTCATCTAGCTTGGGAAAGCCAGAGGTCACCAGGTCGATGTCGGCATTGTCGTAGTGTTCCTTGACCAAAGACAGGACATCCTAGCATCAGCCCGGACGCAAGAGGCCTTCCAGTCCTTGACCTTCTCAGGAGCTCGGCAGAATCTCTGCGTACTTTGCCACTGAGTCTACCGCCTTGATATTAATCCCTAGAGGCTGGGCTATCTCCTTGGCCTGGGCAATGGCGGTGCTGACGAAGTTGCCGGCAAGAATCATGCGTTGCTTGGGATCTAGAGTACCCACACCCAAGTTGGCTAAGCCAATGGGAGCTGTGGTTTGCAATAGATAAAAATACCATGAGCACAAACAAATCAAATGATTATCCAAAGTACAGAAATGACCAAGACGAAGAAAGGTTACCAAAGATGCTCATCTCCGCTTGCTTGCATGTCTCCGCCAAGGCATCCCGCTCCTTCTGGACTATCTTGTACACCTCAAGGTTCCTTGCATCCTGCTCTTTGGTAGCTTGGTTATGTTCCTTGAGTTGCGCAATCTCGTCCTTCAGGCGTTGCATCTCGATGTCAGCAGATTCTTGCAGCACCTTCATCGCTGCCTCATGGCCATTGACGGCATCGTCTAGGTCCTTCTTCAAAATTTTGTTCTCATCATCAAGCTCTTGGATATGCTTGGATTGCTCGACGATGCTCTTGGCCTTAGCAATGGATTTTGTAAGATAGAAATCAAAAGTACTATGAGAAGACGACAAAAATAATTCCATGAGGAAAATCAAGGAGCTATTACAAGAAACAGACTCTAGCTATTTTTGAACTATTGCTTTAGGAAGGCTGTTTTACCCTGCTCAAGGTCTAGCTCTGTCGGCAAAGTAGCAAACCTCTCATTGACCGTGATCCTCCGCCTATTCTCATTCGACAAACAAACAAGCATGTTTAGTTTCTCTAGAGCATCTAGTCGGAACCATATAGTTTCAACTACATGCTCGGGGCTACATCACAAGTTTTTAATCAGTAAGTATGCTACTCTTAGAGCATCTACCTGGAATTCTTCAAAAGTTTCCACCTAGACGCTCGGGGGCTACACTATCAATTTCTACTCTTAAAATTTCTTTAGAGCACTCAGGCCTATAACCTTTTTCTATCTGCCTAAGAACTCGGGGGCTACAGAGGGGTATACTATGCAAAATAAATGAAGTGAAGTTCAAAAGACTTACAATGGCAATAAGCTTGAGATTGCTGGCTAGATTGGCATATGCAGTGTGGAAGATGCCGACATTGTTATACACGGCGTCTGCCTATGCAATGAGGTCATCTAGGCACAATGTCAGAGGAGTCGCGGCCAAAGGAGATGTTGAAGCCGGAGGTGTGGATGATGCCCTAGCCACCTATTGCGTCTTCAGAATAGTTGATGGTGCAGATGCTCCCGCTTTAACCGTTGCTTCCACCTCCGCCTCTTCCACCACTTTGGAGGAAGTACTCTCATGCGTCGCCTGGCTGCTGGGAGCAATGTCTGCCTTGACAGAGCTTGAGATATGAAGGATTGGATTGACATCTGTCTCCATGGCGGAGATCTCAGGGATGATGGGAGATGAAGGTCTAGCGGGGCCAGCAGAAGTCTTGGCGGGAGGAGTCGGGAGAGAAGTAGCGGGAGAGGGCTTGGCAGCCACGTCCCTAGTGAGCATGTCACGAATATTTTTTGACCCTCTAGAAACTATGGAGGATTGCTTCAAAATAACACCGTCTTTCCTCCTGAAACATACGAACTATAAGTACAAGAGTTCAAAAAAGGTATGAGCTGAAAAGTACAAGTTAGAGAATGAAAACACTTACTCCATGACAAGAGCCTTGGTGAGGGGAATGCCGATGGATTTCTTCTTCTTCTCCGCCTCTAAGGAGGAAGTGGATTGTTTGGAGACTCCACTCTCCGATTTCTTCTTCTTAGCCTCGGCAGCAGCGTTAGAGGTGAAGCTCTTCCGCTTTTGTGCTGCCGGAGCTAGATGATCCTTGGCGTCGTCATTGTCGGACACCACATGGATATCCTTCAGCTTGGGATCATAGACTTGGGAGGCCATCTGATCCGCTGCCAAGGTCGCCAGTTGGGATGCAGAGGGGTGTTAGACTGACAACTTCAAGTCGGAAAAACCTTAAGAGTATATAACGAGCAATAAAGGAAACAAAAGTTACCTCTGGGCACTTGCCGCAATCAAACATGTCGTAGGTGATCTTTAAGCTAGAATTTAAGCCGGAGTTTGATGGGAGAGAGATGAAGTTATCCCACGCAATTCGCATGGGATCCCTCCTATGTTGAGTGTATTTACACATCAACTCGGCATGATGCTGCAGAGGCTAGATCCGCCTAACAAACCAACACATGGCAAGATCCAAGCCCGTTAGACCTCTGTCTACGAGCCATTCAATCTGCCTTACGACGCGATTGGCCTCGTCGTCAGAGGGAAGGGAGACTGGGGTCCGCCATGCGGGCACCTTAGTGGTAGCTCCATCGACGAATTCAGGATAAGTATCAAGGCGGCCAGGCAGAGGAATAGCTGGGCCGTAGAAGTATGTGCGCTGCCAATTCTTGCATGACTCATGTCCTAAGATGTCGGGGAAGCTCCGGCTAGTCGGATCTTGAAGCTAATGGTTCCACAAATATGCCATTCATCCTTGGACTCTACGGACTCTCTCTTTATGGTAAAAAAGTACATGAACATATCTAACCTAGGTTTAATGCCTAGGAATCCTCCGCACAAGGCTACGAAGTAGCTAAGGACTAAGATGCTGTTGGGAGAGAGATTGTGGGGGAGTACCCGGAAGTGCAGGAGAACGTCCAAGAAGAAGTCGGAGACTGGCAGGCTTACGCCTCGTACCAGCTGGGCCTTGAGGTACACCTTCTCTCCGGCTTGCGGAGAAGGAACCACCTCGCCGGTCGGTGCCGCCCACCAGACCAACTCCTTCGCCGTGGGGAGATACCCCTCGGTGACCAGTTCCTGCAGATCCTCGGAAGAGAGGTCAGAGCCCCTCCACACTCCCTTGTGGGAGTCGTTATCTTCTTCAGTAGCTTATGGCGCCACTCATTCTTGGTCGTCGCCAATAGTTTCTGACACAGCGTTAACAGGGACAACCACCCCCTCCGACGGAATAGTCACTCCCTGGGATGGCTCTGGAATAGCCTCAGGAGTCACCGCCATTAGAGGAATGGAGCTGCTGGAGGCCATTGCTACGAGGGAGTAGGAGGAGAAGAGGGCTCTAGCTTGGGTTTTGGAGGAGGAGCTCGAACGGATGCACGGTTGGAGGAAGACGAAGACGAGGAAGCGAATGCGGGTAAAAGAAAATAAATTGACCATGTTGAAAATATATAGACCTCGTGTCAAGATTTGTGCAAAAGGATCTAATGGATGGAGCATTTCGCCACGTCCTTCGTCTTTGCCCCTTTTCCATTTCAGATTTCGCGCGCGTGAAAATAGCTGATGATTAATTCTCTATTTCTGTGAATTTCGAGGTAGCGTAGGCTGTACCCTACGTCATCTTCTAAATAGTTGCAGTGAAGGGTCATGTCTGAAGATTCCATCAAAGACGGAGATATTCCAACTCTGGAAACAAAGACTCAAGGAATCTCCGGCTACATTGCTAAGCCGGAGAAGATTGCAGGGTTCTTTGGAAGGCTTTTGAGATATTGCTTGACGAATTGCCAGCATCACTTAGACGGGATATTCAAAGATCAATGGGCAAGATGGCGCAAGATTTGAAAGTCCTCCAGGGGCTACTGTTGGGGATATGCCAAATGGGTACCCTCATAGAATGTCACCAATCCGCCTCACCCGGGTGGCCCATAGTTGGTAGCAGGGCCTATGGCTTGCTGGGCGGCCCAGTTAGACGGATCCAGAAGGGAGGCCCATGCCGGATAAAGGAAGGCTACGCAGGAGTCACCGACATACTCGGATCCTTGGAGTACAAGACACGGAAGACTAGTTCGTATTAGTGTAGGACTCTTTACCTTATCCGACAAGGACCTTTCTGAAGGGGATTCACATATGAAAACAAAAAAAATTTACCCTACAACCCTGAACCCCTAAAGCTGCCAGGAACTATCTATTCGTAATACAGTAACGGGGGGGGGGGGGGGGGGGGCTTTCACGAACTTACCCTTGAATACCAAAAAGCGTTGTCAACGATCAGGAGAGCGTGGTTGATGTAGACAAGCCGAAGCCGACCTCAAGGTCATGATGAAGTCTTTGCGCTCCTTCTGGCTCCAACGACTTGAGTGCCTCAACTGCGACACCTCGCGGAGAGTTACACACGTCTGGTGCCTGACGATGACTCCCGCTTCCCTGATCCAGTAGCAGTTTCAGAAGTAGAGCTCCCGGATCCGAATCCTGTAGCGCGACGACGCTCCGAGGTGAAGATGTCTCTCGCTCCGCAATCCAGACCTGGGACCACGGTCACGAGAGAGAGAGGGGGAGAGAGAAAATATCAATTGGAGGTCCTCCCAAAAGTGGGGAGACCTTTATTGATTATTGGTGTATTTATCTAGGCCAAATACCACACTATATATAGGGGAAGGAGGGGTACACCCTCCCTCAAAGTCCCGAGGTGGGACTAAAGGAGAGGAGGGGGGAGGGGTGGCACCGCCGGCCACCCCCATGGCCCCCGCGCGGGTGGGCTGGCCCACTAGGGCGCCGACCTCCCCTTGGCCCCTTCTCTCTCTCTCCTTCCCCTAATGGGCCCTCTCACTCCGGAATTGGCCCATTAAGCCTTTGACCATTAAATTGTTGGATATATGCCCAAGAGGCACTAATAAAGTGGTTATTATTATATCTTTATATTTATGATAAATGTTTACATCCCATGCTATAATTGTATTAATCGGAAACATTAATACTTGTGTGTTTTGTAAACATAAAAGAGTCCCTAGTAAGCCTCTTGTTAAACTAGCTTGTTGAATAATGGATGATCATGGACATTGGATGTCGTTAATAACAAGATCATATCATTAGGAGAATGATGTAATGGACACACACCCATAGTAAGCGTAGCATAATATCAAGTCATTAAGTTCGTATTGCTATAAGCTTTCAAAGGCATAGTAACCTAATCCTTCGACCATGAGGTTATGTTAATCACCATCACCGGATGGGTACTTTGATGACATCAAACACCACTTCGTAACTGGGTGGTTATAAAGGTGTCATTGGGTATTCTGAAAGTATGTGTTGAAGCGCATGGACCAAGATTGGGATTTGTCCATCCATATGACGGATAGATATGCTCTGGGCCCTCTCGGTGGAATGTCATCTAGTTAGCTTGCAAGCATGTGACTAGGTCACAAGGGATGACATAACATAGAACGAGTAAAGAGTACTTATCGGTAACGAGGTAGAACTAGGTATGAAGATACCGATGATCAAACCTCGGATAAGTAGAATATCGCGTGACAAAGGGAATTGATTTCGTCTGTTAATGGTTCTATCGATCACGAAGTCATCGTTGAGTATGTGGGAGCTGTTATGGATCTCCAGATCCCGCTGATGGTTATTGATCGGAGATGTGTCTTCATCATGTCTGCATATTCACGAACCGTAGGGTGACACACTTAAGGTTCGAAGTTGTTTTAAGTAGATATGGAATGTGCGTTGGAGACCGAATGTTGTTCGGAGTCTCGGATTGGATCTGGGACATCACGAGGAGATCCGGAATTGTCCGGAGAATAAGATTCATATATTGGGGATCATTTTCTAAGTTAGGAAATGTTCCGGAGTGTTTGTATGGAGATTCTAGAAGGTTTCGGAATGTTCTGGAAGGTTCTAGAAGATTTCTTGGAGTTTGCTTGAAAACCAAGAAAGGATCAAGGAGTCTTTGTGGGGCAAGACACGGATCCGTGGGGGAGGAGGATTCCTCCCCCTCCCAATCCGGCGGCCAAGGAGAGAGGGGAGTCCTACTAGGACTCCTCCCATGGCGCCTCCCTCCTTTAAATAGAGGGGAGGGGGCGCCACCCCCTAGACCTCTCCCATAACAAACCCTAGCCGCCGCCTCTCTCCTCCTCCTTCGCTCTGCTCCGGCTTAGGCGAAGCCCTGCAGAAATATTTACTCCACCACCACCACCACACCGTCGTGCTGCTAGGATTCCGTGGAGAAGATCTACTACCTCCGCTGCTCGCTGGAACGGGGAGAGGAAGGTCTGCTTCGACTCCGCACATGTGACCGACTGTGGAAGCGCTACCGGAACGTGGCGCCGGAAGGATCGCCCACACGATCTTGAGATCGGCAAGTGATCGACTACATCAACCCCGAGATCTAATCTCGTAACACTTTCGGTTCTATGAGGGTTAGTACAGATCTATCTCGTTGCACATGTCTAATAGATTAGATCTTGGCTTTTATCTAGATTAGATCTGGGTTTTGTTCGTTCTTGCGGTAGAAATTTTTTGTTTTCCATGCTACGAACCCATCAGTGGTATCAGAGCCGTGTCTATGCGTAGATCTGTTGCATGAGTAGAACACAATGGTTTTGTGGGCGTTGGTGCTCGTGCCGTCTTTTGCTTTCTGTACTTTGCACCTTGCGGTATGGTGGGATGAAGCGGCCCGGGCTAACCTTACATGTCATCGCACATGATACTTGCTCCACAGTTGACGTGCAACTCGTATTGCACAAGTGGCTTTGCGGGTGTCTGTCTCTCCCATCATAGTATAGATCCAATCTACACTTTTCACTTGATAGCACTTGTATCAACGTTGTGGTTCAGTTTCGTAGGTAAGATCCGTTCTTATTCGAAAGCCCCAAACCACGTAAAACATGCAAAGAAAATTAGAGGCGTCTAACTTGTTTTTGCAGGGGTTTTGTGATGTGATATGGCCATCATGTGATTGTGATTATATTTGATGTATGTAATGATCCTTGTTGTAATATGGCAACCGGCAGGAGCCTAATGGTTGTCTTTAATTCTGTTAAGACCTGCGTGTCTATTGATCTTGTAATAGCTTTATTCCAAGTAGTTGTAATAGTTGCTGGTGATGATGGACAACGATGAAGCGGCGCCACTGACCTTGACGCAATGCTGGTGATGATGGAGATCATGTCCGTGCTTTGGAGATGGAGATCAAAGGCATAAGAAGAAAGGGCCATATCATATCACACTAATTATGAATTGCCTGTGATGTTAATCCTTTATGCATCTTGTATTGCTTAGATCGCGACGGTAGCATTATAAGATGATCCCTCTCACTAAATATCAAGTAATAAAGTGTTCGTCCTTAGTAGGCACCATTGCTAAGACTCGTCGTTTCGAAGCATCTCGTGATGATCGGGTGTGATAGATTCTACGTGTGCATACGACGGGTGTAAGCCAGATTTGCACATGCGAATACTAAGGTTAACCTTGACAAGCCTAGCATGTACAGACATGGTCTTGGAACTTGGAATACCGAAAGGTAAAGCATGAGTCATATGGATGATATGATGAACATGTTGATTGTTCGCCTTTAAAGCTACATCATCTCATGTGATGATCGGACTTGGTGTAGTGGATTTGGTTCGTGTAGTCACTAAAACAACTCGAGGGATGTTGTTTTGAGTGGGAGTTCTTTTGTAATTTGGATTAGTCAAACTCAATTTATCATAAACACAATCAAAGTGAATTTGCATAGTTTGTTGTAGTCATTGGCATCCGTTCACCACCTTACGCTTAGTTATAGTTGAAATAGTAGAACTATAGAAATTATGGATATTTGCTTTATGAACTGGTATCGTATTGTTTTGAGTGTCAATCTAAAGTTTAAAAGTCATATTGCAAACTTTCAGCAAACTCTGTTTACTCTGTGAAGTTTAATAAACATTATTAAATCAAGAGTAACAATTCCAGTGTTAGTATCTAATGTATCATGTTTGCCTCCATGATTCTTGATACTCAAAAGATTGTTTTTAATATCAAGTTTATCTAAGAGCTGAAAGCAATGTTTCAGAAACCATCATATGTGAAAGGTATTGCGATATCTAAAACAATGTGTTGGTTACAACATGATAGAGTATACATCCTCGTATTTGATGAGAATTTGTGAAGGTTGGAGACGTCAGTCGTCCTAATCCTCCAAAAGATTTTGGAAAAGAAACATTATACTCGCAATTCACCTTTAGAAGCTATAGTAGCTTGATCATGAAAGTTGTCATGATAAGGATGAATAGAAGATGTAAGTAAAATGTTTACTACACTAAAAGATTACTAAAGAATGGAACTTTGAAAGAATGCCAAACATTTGATGAAGGTGATCCACTTCAAAGTGCAAGTTCAAAGGTATTAGTATTTGACTATACACACTTTGTACTGTGTGTCATGTGAATGACACCACTATTGATGTTGATAGATTCTTTTAAAAGAAAAGGGATTGTTGAAAGAGAATCTATAAAATATTTGGCAGAAAAGAAAAGATTGGAGATGTCCAACTTAGGTATATAAAAGATACATGTTATGGCTGTATTCCTTGCTTGTTAAACAACGTAGTTCTGCGGTATTGGATACCGAATTGGTTGGTATGAAGTGTCATACAGGACAACACAATCCATGAACTGCAATGGCCTAAGTAACTAGGAAGAGAATATGTGATGATGTTCATCGAAAACAAACAAAGGGTTGTTGTGTTGCTCGTTAACATCAAAGCTTGCCTTCAAGATTTGTTTCAATAATTGTTATTTTGATCAGGTATTATGACGACAAAAGGTTGTTCAAATAATTACCGTATTCCATAATAGATGGATGATATACATGTCTGGTTGGAGAAATAACAACCATAAAACTAATGCTAAAATGTCGCAAGACAAATAATTGAAAGATCACTTGCAAAGTGACATCGCTGTTTAAATTATATTGAAAGGGATACATGAAGAGACTCCGTGTTGATGGATTTTTTGGAGTCTTTGATTTTGATCAAAATACGCTTGTCATACTTTCCTGGAGATAATTAAAACTTCGTTCGTAGGCCAAAAGAGGAATGGACGACTAACTAATTGAAATTTGTACATATTGATGTATATAGTCCATTATGTGTAGTCGTGGGTGATGGATTTCAACTTCGTATGCTTTCTCCGAAGATTTGAGTGAGTATATGTATATACTTACTCAATAAGGAAGAAGTATGAAACATTTGAAAATGTTCAAAGACTTTCAAGATGAAGTGGAAAATTTTTGTAACAAGAAAATAAAAAGTTTATGATTGGATCATAAAGATGTTTGAGTTACAAGTTTAGCAAAACACCTAAGATTTGAGGAATCGTTCCATGGATTTGCATTTCCCAAAACACCATAGGAGTATGGAGTGTTCAAGATATGTAATGAAACCTTGTTTGACATGGTAAGATCAAAGGTGTCATTTATAAAACTGCCATTATATTTTAAAAGATTAAAGCTTTAGTGACTACCGCTTTTACACTGAAAAGAGCTCCATCGTGATCCGTTGAAATGACACCATATAAGTCATGGTTTGAGATAAAACCCAGGTTGTCCTTTCTTAAATTTTTGGTATGCTAGGCATAAGTAAAATGTTTACAACCAACGTCGGATGAGCATGTCTTTGTAGGTTGTTTCGAATAACCATTGGGTATTCCTCCATAACACCGAAGACAAAAGTGTTTGTCACTTAGAATGTCGAGTTTCTTGAGAAGGAATTTTTGGTGAAAAGGTAAGTGGGAGGACAATAGAACTTTGACAAGGTTGTTGAACCTGGGCTAATATGTGCTGAGTTGCGCAGCGTCGGTAAGTGTACCGGAGGCAGCAACAATGCTCATGGCTCACGTGCCTCAAAGGATGTGGTCACGAGGATCTAAGTTCCTATTGAACCAAGTAGGTCGGGTAAGTAATCAAATGCCAAGATTTGAGACTTAAATCATTGTTGTTTGACAATGATGAACCGACTACATGCAAAGAAGCAATGATGGGACCTGACTTCGTTAAGTGGATGAAGCTATAAAATCCGTGATAATTCCATACACGAGAAATCAAGCTTTGAATTTGAAAGACCCTCTGGAAAGGTGCAAGACCTTACATTCGTATATGGATCTATAAAGAAATAGACATGGATGTTTCACATCTATGAAATAGTCGACATGTCGGAAAGAGTTTACGACAATGTTCAAGGAATTGACTATGATAAGGTTTGATCTTTCATAGCGATATTTAGTCTGGACGGATTAATGTAGCAACCACTACATATATTTTGGTATATGGTAGTTGAACAAACAAAACAAGTTCTTCTAATAGAATGGTTACCTAGGACGTGTACATGACACGATCCAAAGGGTTTTGTTAATTCAAAGGATGCTAAAAGAGTATGCAAAACTTCAATGGTTGAAGTGAGCATCACGGAGTTGGAACCTTCACCATGATGAAACCGTTAAAAGGTTTAATTTCATCAAAGACGATGAAGATGTTTGCATTTTGCAAGAAATTAAGTGGGAGCGCTAAGACATATTTCTAATACAATATGTGAAAGACATATTGTTGATTAGAAATGATGTATCTTTTATTGACACAGGTTAAGAATTTCATTTCGATGAAAGACTTAGGCATAACCCAAGAAATAGGCATCAATGTCTATGTGGATAGATTGAGGCGCTAATATGGTTTTGCCAAATGTACATAGATAATATGTTGAATGAGTTCAATATGGGAACAACAAGAAAGGTTCTTGACGCACGGAAAGGACTGAATCAAGATTCAAGTGTGTTGAAACGAGATTCAAGTATTTTGACACTTGGTGAAATCACAAGAATATTTTGATCAATCATTCTTTGAGATGTACACATCCAGATATGTCCTATGCTCTAAATGTTATGAGCATATACCAGAATGACTCATAAGATGATCATTGGACAATAGTAGGGATATTCCTATGATCTTTGGAAGAACTAAGAATATATTATTTATATAGTGATGACAAATAGTTCAATGTAAATTGTTGCATTGATACTAGTTTTGTCACAAATTAAGTTTTGTCTCAATTTAAACTAGGGGTGGCACAATGTAATGGAAAGGAAGTTCCATAACGTATTTGGTTGAGTACCAAAGTTAAAACATTGTGACAGATATTACAACAAAAGGCTAAGTATATGACTATTATTATAGCAGCAAATGAGGGCATTTGCGTCAAGTAGTTTGTTATCAAACTAGGTGTGGTTCATAGAGGGATAATACTATGAAGATACATTGTATGACAATTGTATCAACATGTTTTAATCCCAATGAACTAAAGGTCTCACCAAAGGACCAAATTTATACAATGCCATCTCATTGGAGAATGAGTAATGCGTAGAGACGCAAGGACATGCAAATACACACGGACCTGGAAGTGTCAGATCCGAAGATTATGTTTACCACTAGCAATAGTGTCTATGCAACACTAGAAAGCCATAGGTGTTGAACGCACAAGTTTTTAACTAGATTATTGACTCTAGTGCAAGTGGGAGACTGTTGGAGATATGCCCAAGAGGCAATAATAAAGTGGTTATTATTATATCTTTATATTTATGATAAATGTTTACATCCCATGCTATAATTGTATTAACCGGAAACATTAGCACTTGTGTGTTTTGTAAACATAAAAGAGTCCCTAGTAAGCCTCTTGTTAAACTAGCTTGTTGATTAATGGATGATCATGGTTTCCTGATCATGGACATTGGATGTCGTTAATAACAAGATCATATCATTAGGAGAATGATGTAATGGACACACACCCATAGTAAGCGTAGCATAAGATCAAGTCATTAAGTTCGTATTGCTATAAGCTTTCAAATGCATAGTAACCTAATCCTTTGACCATGAGGTTATGTTAATCACCATCACCGGATGGGTACTTTGATGACATCAAACACCACTTCGTAACTGGGTGGTTATAAAGGTGTCATTTGGTATTCTGAAAGTATGTGTTGAAGCGCATGGACCAAGATTGGGATTTGTCCATCCATATGACGGATAGATATGCTCTGGTCCCTCTCGGTGGAATGTCATCTAGTTAGCTTGCAAGCATGTGACTAGGTCACAAGGGATGACATAACATAGAACGAGTAAAGAGAACTTATCGGTAACAAGGTAGAACTAGGTATGAAGATACCGACGATCAAACCTCGGATAAGTAGAATATCGCGTGACAAAGGGAATTGATTTCGTATGTTAATGGTTCTATCGATCACGAAGTCATCGTTGAGTATGTGGGAGCCGTTATGGATCTCCAGATCCCGCTGATGGTTATTGATCGGAGAGGTGTCTTCATCATGTCTGCATATTCATGAACCGTAGGGTGACACACTTAAGGTTCGAAGTTGTTTTAAGTAGATATGGAATGTGCGTTGGAGACCGAATGTTGTTCGGAGTCTCGGATTGGACCTAGGACATCACGAGGAGATCCGAAATTGTCCGGAGAATAAGATTCATATATTGGGGATCATTTTCTAAGTTAGGAAATGTTCCGGAGTGTTTGTATGTAGATTCTAGAAGGTTTCGGAATGTTCTGGAAGGTTCTAGAAGATTTCTTGGAGTTTGCTTGAAAACCAAGAAAGGATCGAGGAGTCTTTGTGGGGCAAGACACGGATTCATGGGGGAGGAGGATTCCTCCCCCCTCCCAATCCGCCGGCCAAGGAGGGAGGGGAGTCCTACTAGGACTCCCCCTCCCATGGCGCCTCCCTCCTTTAAATAGAGGGGAGGGGGCGCCACCCCCTAGACCTCTCCCATAACAAACCCTAGCCGCCGCCTCTCTCCTCCTCCTTCGCTCTGCTCCGGCTTAGGCGAAGCCCTGCAGAAATCTCTACTCCACCACCACCACCACACCGTCGTGCTGCTGGGATTCCGTGGAGAAGATCTACTACCTCTGCTGCTCGCTGGAACAGGGAGAGGAAGGTCTGCTTCGACTCCGCACATGTGACCGACTGCGGAAGCGCTGCCGGAACGCGGCGCCGGAAGGATCGTCCACACGATCTTGAGATCGGCAAGTGATCGACTACATCAACCCCGAGATCTAATCTCGTAACGCTTTCGGTTCTACGAGGGTTAGTACAGATCTATCTCGTTGCACATGTCTAATAGATTAGATCTTGGCGTTTATCTAGATTAGATCTGGGTTTTGTTCGTTCTTGCGGTCGAAATTTTTTGTTTTCCATGCTACGAACCCATCATAAATTGATTTTTATCTTTATTAAATAATTATGAATAAATGATTAAATCAACATTTAACATTCATTCACATATTATTAAACCTCTGTGGCTATGGAACACCTTCCACCTCCACTCCAGACATCGTCCGGACTTACTGAAACCCTTCCGGTTTTATCTCTTCTTTTCTTCGGTGATTCTACCGATCCTATAAACACTCTCTAAGCATCATCAAGCCCTTAAGCATGATAACCCACGGTTCGGGAACACTCCAGACATGGTCAGGACACTCCCGCACCAATGATCGAGAGAGGGACCTGGATGGCCATGTGACCCCTGTGCGTTCCATGAAGATCTTTCGTCGTTTGAACCGGGACAGTCGTGTCTTATTCCCTTTGTCACTCGATACTTGCATTGCCCAAGATCTGATCAATGACATCACCATGTCATGTTCAATCTCATTACTGAACAATGCTACTTGACTCGTTCCGACAAGTGATATCCCCGTGATCAAGTCACACGCTGCGTAGCTATTGGATAGAACTTCTCCGAGTGGGCCCTTGAGTATCTTCCCATCACATGGACGGATAAATCCCGCTCTTGACATATATTGCCTCTACGGTTTCCTCCGAATACCTGAACACACCTTTATAACCATTGTTTTACTAGATGGCGTTTGATGCTATCTAAGCACTCTCGGGAGATAGTGATTGATATAGCCTCACGGTCTAAGGAATAGTCTACGAGGATCCATTTCTAATCATCGTAACTTGAACTTCGTGACATGATCGGGTCATGATGTTTAGGTTGGGTATTGGTTCATCATCTCATTCTCAGAATGAGATGACCTCATTTCCAACTGGCATAAATGCCACATAATCAGGAAACATGATCATCTGTTGACCAATGAACCAGTGACTAGAGTTTCACTGGGAACCCCTGGTTGTTTGTATATCACACGTGTATTGATTTTTCCACTCAATATAGTTATAACATGATATAAAACTTAATCATAAACTATATGAAATATGATAATAGTCCTTACTACTATTTGTCTCTAGGGCATATTTCCAACACTTTCCCTGTAAATGTCGAGGGAGAGTGTCGTCGGCCATCATCATCATGCTCGCCATCAACACGCAACGTCACCTCCTCTCCAGCAAGCACCTCTCATGCAGAAGGACCTATTTTCAGTAAAACAGAACAAGTATGAGATATACTTAACACTACAAATGTGTTTGCAAGATTATAACATTTATAAAGGTGTATATCAAATATATACCTTTGTCATTGATGACCTCTCCAATGATTGGTTCAACCTTTACATTTTTAAAACGTAATATGAACTCATGCTACTCCGGACATGTCCTTCGTAGCTGGGAGGCAACGACCGAAGCAGTACGTCTATCGCAAATGGATCAGCCATCCAGTAATCCACGAAGTGAACCAGTCTCATGTGTGCACCAAGCATGCGCTCCAAGTGACCCTTCAGACATGTATGTTCCTCCATCTGTGTGGAAAGGAACTCTCTAAGCAACTCGTGCTTCCACATGCGCACATGGCCTATGAACTCTTCTCTCAGCTGATCCACCATCGAATATGGATCAAGATCACCCATGAGCGGATGTAGTTCATCCACCATCCCGTAACGCATTATTATCTGAATGTAGGTGGACATCTCTTGACGATAGTAGCGGTCTGCCATCTACATTTATAACTGCAAAAGGAATTTAGACTAAGTTTATAATTAAATGAGTTAATAATAACTCCACTCAGAAACGCCTATCCCCAAAAGGGTTCCTAGTGATAACACAACCCCTATTAGCCACATCTCCCCCGATCATCACGGCCATCAATGTGGGTTCAAGGGTGGACGCTAAACGTCGGTCACATCATTCATGCGACTCGTGCTCGATCTTTCGACCATCCATGTTCCGAGGCCATGTCTATACATCCTAGGCTCGCCAACTCAGCCTTAGTGTTTTCGCTGTGCAACATGGCTTACACCCACTGTATGTGAACGTAGATATGTCTGACACCCGATCATCACGGCCTACCTCATACCGAAGAACTTTCTTAGTGGTGCACACTAAGGGGGACCACAATCGTTGGTAATTTTAACAGGGATCATCTTATTAGGCTACCGTCGAGTATCTAATACTAGCACACAATAAGATATACAAACAATAACATTGAATGTAAATGCTATGTGATATGGTCCTTCATGTCGTGATCTCCATCTGCCGTCACCGGGTTCTGGCACCAGGGTTCCGGCGCCGTAGACACCAGGGTACCGGTGTCATTCCGGCGTGGTAGTTCATCACCTCCGTGATTATCTACTACTATGTAACAAAAGGTAATCACTTTACCTTTGCCACAACCATATCACAAAGCAATGCCCTCCTGCAAAACAAAGTTAGACGCCTCTACTTTATCTT
Organism: Avena sativa; assembly: GCA_916181665.1. Lineage (NCBI taxonomy): Eukaryota > Viridiplantae > Streptophyta > Magnoliopsida > Poales > Poaceae > Avena > Avena sativa. The sequence goes on from OV702286.1 coordinate 182,926,422, forward strand.
TGCATCTTTTACGTGGCTGAATGGGCTTTCGCACAAGAACCGTTCTTACCTACGAACTTTCAGCACAACGATGATCAAGTAGTTGTCTCTACTACACCCCTTTTGGGGCCCTCCATTGCAAATGGTATACCAACTAATGCGAGAGAGACAGATACCCCCCTAAGCCACTTTATACGGTATAAGCCGTATGTTAAGCATGGACCAGTCTCGCGAATGAACGCGTAAAGTCGGTTGGGGGCCGCTTCATCAAGCATTACTGCGGCATACACAAGTACACGTGGAAGGGTAACAACTAAAAGATCAACGCCCACACGCTACATCTCGTGTGTTCTACCCGTACTAGCATTTCTACGCATAGATCTAGCTCTGATACCACTGAAGGGGTTACGCGTATAAAAACAATAAAATTTTACCCTACGCCCTTGAACCCCTGAAGCTGCCAGGACCTATCTATTAGTAATACAGTAACGGGAGGGGCTTTTCGCAAACTTACCCTTGAAGACCGAAAAGAGTTGTCAACGCTCAGGAGAGCGTGGTTGATGTAGACGAGCCGAAGCCGACCTCAAGGTCGTGATGAAGTCCTTCTGCTCCTTCTGGCTCAAACGACTTGAGTGCCTCAAGTGCGACACCTCGCGGGGAGTTACACACATACGGTGCCTGACGATGACTCCCGCTTCCCCGATCCAGCAGCAGTTGTGAAGTAGAGCTCCCGGATCCGAATCCCGCAGCGCGACGGCACACCGCGGTGAAGATGTCTCTCGCTCGCGCAGTCCAGACTTGGGACCACGGTCATGAGAGAGAGAGGGGGAGAGAGAAAATATCAATTGGATGCCTCCCAAAAGTGGGGAGACCTTTATTGATTATTGGTGTATTTATCTAGGCCAAATACTCCACTATATATAGGGGTAGGAGGGGTACACCCTCCCTCAAAGTCCCGGGGTGGGACTAAAGGAGAGGAGGGGGGAGGGGTGGCACCGCTGGCCACCCCCATGGGCCCCGCGCGGGGGGGGGGGGGGGGGGGGGGAGGGTCTGGCCCACTAGGGCGCCGGCCTCCCCTTGGCCCCTTCTCTCTCTCTCCTTTCCCCTAATGGGCCCTCTCCCTCCGGAATTGGCCCATTAAGCCTTTGACCATTAAATTGACTTTTCTCTTTATTAAATAATTATGAATAAATGATTAAATTGACATTTAACATTCATTCACATATTGTTCAACCTCCGTGGCTATGGAACACCTTCCACCTCCACTCCGGACATCCTCCGGACTTACTGAAACCCTTCCGGTTTTCTCTCTTCTTTTCTTCGGTGATTATACCGATCCTATAAACACTCTATAAGCATCATCAAGCCCTTAAGCGTGATACCCCATGGTTCGGGAACACTCCAGATATGGTCGGGACACTCCCGCACCAATGATCGACAGAGGGACCTAGATGGCCATGTGACCCCTGTGCGTTCCACGAAGATCTTTCGTCATTTGAACCGAGACAGTCGTGTCTTATTCCGTTTGTCACTCGATACTTGCATTGCTCGAGATCTGATCAATGACATCACCGTGTCGTGTTCAATCTCGTTACTAAACAATGCTACTTGACTCGTTCTGACAAGTGATATCCCCGTGATCAAATCACACGCTGCGCAGCTATTGGATATAACTTCTCCGAGTGGGACCTTGAGTATCTTCCCGTCACATGGATGGACAAATCCCGCTCTTGACATATATTGCCTCTACGGTTTCCTCCGAATACCTGAACACACCTTTATAACCACCGGTTTACCAGATGGCGTTTGATGCTATCTAAGCACTCTCGGGAGACAGTGATTGATATAGCCTCACGGTTTAAGGAATAGTCTACGAGGATCCATTTCTTATCATCGTAACTTGAACTTCGTAACATTATCGGGTAACGATGTTTAGGTTGGGGTATTGGTTCATCATCTCATTCTCTGAATGAGATGACATCATTTCCAACTGGCATTAATGCCACATGATGAGGAAACATGATCATCTGTTGACCAATGAACCAGTGACTAGAGTTTTACTAGGAACCCCTGGTTGTTTGTATATCACATGTGTATTGATGTTTCCACTCAATACAGTTATAGCATGATATAAAACTTAATCATAAACTATATGAAATATGATAATAGTCCTTACTACTATTTGTCTCTAGGGTATATTTCCAACACTTTCCCTGTAAACCCTAGGTCTTGGCGCCTTTATAAGCCGGCCTGCGGGAGCCTTTAGGGCACAACCTCTTAGATTGCTACGTACAACGTGCAACACCTCGCATAGCGAACCTATCTCTGTATCTCGCCGTATTGCCATTATAGTGATTTATAGCAGGAGTAGAGTTCCGCCATCGTTGTGGGACTTGAACCTGGGTAAGTTGTATTACCTCGTACCCGCCAACTCAACGCCTTACTCCACGTCTCTAAACACGCACTTTGAGGACCCCTCCATGGCGTACTCGTCGGTAATACCACGACAGCCATGTTTCAAAATAAAGGCAAGACAATCTACTTCTATTGATCTAAACAAGTACCAGTACATCAGTATTAGTCCCAAAAAATACTTTAATAATAACAACATCAGAACATTTGAGAGATTCAGTAGCTTTTGAAAGATTTAATAGTACATGCCATATTCTGCACTCGATCTGAACAAGTCCCAATACATAGGAATTATTACAAAATATGATGCAGCCCGTCATACGGACGTCCCTACATCTACACCACCTAATCCTCCAAGTCGACCGATCACTCGTGCTCGAGCCAAGCTCCTTCAACCTAAGATTAATTAACTCCTCACCTCATGTGATTTCAATACATCCTTGGATGTCTTGCTACTTCATGTAAATACTTTGTGCATCCTCAGCTATGAACCCCATGAAGAAATGCCAAGAGAAGGAGCCAAGCCAACATGAGAAAGAGCTACTGGCCAAACCGGCGATAGGACCGGCGGACCAGAATCCTCACAGGAATTCCGGGCGCACACTCCGCGGACCAGACCCATGACCAAAAATCCCGGCGCACACCAGAACGAACCAGCGATGACCGAAAGCACCTTCTATACACCATTCCGGTTTCGACCAGAATTACCGGCGGCGATCGAAAATTCTAGCGCTGATTCCTGCACCACCAGACTTATTACTGGAATCGCCCTCAAAAGTCAACATGGGTTTGATGCCCGAGAATATTCCTATTTCGTCTAGACATTACCTTTTTGTGCCCAAATTACACTTGTTTTAGTGGATGGCCTATAATTAACCCCCACTCTCCATTGTAATACTCGGACTAGGATAATTGGAATTAGAAAACACCCTTGTGGATCTCCGTAATTCTAGTCTCGCACTAATTATCCCCCACCTCGTTGGAGTTTGCATCGTGCCTCCCTCATTGTATAAGGCCTTAGCATCGGAGCCCTTTGCCAAGATGTCAAGATCTCACCAAAACTCCCCACTCGCCGTGCCGGTTCGAGAGAGAGATATCTTCGCATGACGCAAATTATAGGGATTGCGCCGGACCGATAGCCACTGGCGTGAGCTATTGGTTTGTATTGTGCCTTCATGTGTGTGTGAGTTCATCATATTCTTCATGTGTGAGTTCGCGGATTTCATCCTCTCCCTCTTCCCCCAGTCACTCCGCCTCGATTTCCAAGGGATTCGTGAAAGATTGGGACACCCATGAGGTTAGGAGTGCCCTCGACATATTGGTATCAAGATCTTCATAGTGGATGGAAGCGATAATCCATGAGGTTAGCCCTCGATTTCATACTAGATGGAAGTGATGACCCTGCGACGTATGATGAAGCAATGATGAGCCCAGATTCCAACAAATGGCTTGAAGACATGCAATCCGAGATGGAATCAATGTACGAAAACCAAGTTTGGATTTTGGTGGACTTACCTCACGACCGAAAGGTTGTTGAGAATAAATGGATTTTCAAAAGGAAAACTGACACTAATGGTACTGTGACCGTCTATAAAGCACGAATTATCATGAAGGGGTTCTGACAAATTCAAGGAATTGAGTACGATGAGACTTTCTCACCGGTAGTGATGCTAAAGTCTATTAGGATTATGTTAGCAATTGCTGCATTAATTATTATGAAATCTGGCGCACTACTAGAAAATAGCTAATCCGTGGCGCACCTATTTTCCCCTTCCGTGGCGCACTAGGGGTGCGCCACGACTTGTACGCTACAGCTAAAAAGTACCCGTAGAGCACTGCCAGGTGCGCTACAGGTATCTCGACATAGTAGTGGCGCACAACGCAGTGCGCTACCACTATTTTTCCTGTGGCGCATGACAAGTGCGTTGCTAGTATGTAGTTAGTAGTAGCACACTACCTGGTGCACCACTACGGTTATTCATGTGGCGCATGACGTAGTGCGCTACTAGTAGCTGACCAGGTGCGCCACCAACATGGTGCGCCACTAACAACGTATATGTGCGCCACGGCTTAGCTTTTCAAAAAAAAAAAACTCAATACAGATGATATTAAATACAGATTATATACAATACAGCTGATATACACATATATACAATACAGAAATAAATACACAGATATACAATACAGAAAGAAATACATAAACAAGATAGAATCAAATACATATAGATAAGTCACATACATAAATACACAGTATAAGTTATATTATTTCAATCAAGTTACAAAGTAGCTAGTGATGACATGAATACATGTCTCAACCAAGTTAGCGCTCGCAGAAGCTCGCCTAGACATCTAAAGTAGGAACATGCATGATAGACAACCAAGGACGATAACCATCACCGCGACGGAGGTATAGGTCTTCATCCGGTTCCTCGTCCTAACTCCCGCTAGATAGCACGCGTATCTAGCTTCCACCTCCGCCATAGTATTGTACCCTTTGTAGCTATTGCCGCTGAAACGGTGCACCTGTTTCCGGCCGTCTTCCCAAACATCATAGACTCCAGGAACCCGTCCCTTGTACACGACATACCACGTCATCTAAAAGTTGGCAATAATAATTAAATGATGGTGAAAAAACAAGTACACGTGGGGATAAAGAACTACAACTAGACCAACACATCAAGACTTCTGGCTCGGCTCAGGGAACAGGAGGACGCCTTGTTTCGTCATGAACGCCCTATAGTCACCCTGCATCTTTAGGCGATCTACTACATCACGGTTATTCGGGGGATTGCCTCTGTAGAAGACCCCCCTGAAGTCATGACATCACAGCTGATGATTGCCCCAAACTGTTGCTGGATGCGATACATCTCTTGTCTAATATCTGAATCATTGATCCTGGCCTTGACTTCGGCCCACTATTTGAGATGATCTGGCAGCGTAGAATTCTGTTGCTCTAGTAGGAACGCCCTCATGTGATGGAGTGCATAGTAGGCTTCCTTCTGACTGCCTGCCGGCTGCTTCATGCAGGGGAATTCCTTCACATGGGTGAAGATGTGCCTGCCAAACTTGAACTTCTTACGCGCGAAGGTGGCGCCTTCCGCCGAGGCATAGCCGGTGAGAGCATCATCCAGAACTTCCTTGATCCTGTCATAGTTTTTCTTCTTCTCTTGACTCCCTGAGTCGAAATACGTGGCTTGTGAATGTTTCGGCGACAAGCAGATGAGTGTGCAGTGTTGATCTCTGCGCAAAACAATTCAAACGGAATGTGTTGGAAAAAGAATGATGAAAATCTAATAAAGCATGTTATGGCGGCGAGTGAATAATGACTTACTCAGGAAATAAAGGCACGAGAATGTATTCCTTTGTCTTGTTCGCCACCAAGATGCCTTGGAGGTACGAGGCCACGAATCGCCGTTCAATGGCGCTTCCCAAGCAGCCATCACGCATGTAGTAGGGGTCCACTATAGCGATTCCCGGGGTGTTCTCTCTAATGATCTAAATGGCCAGGCTGAGAGAAAACAGGCATACCATGGTATAGTGTAGCGGATACAGGTGGAACATATTGAAGATGTCGTCAAACCGTAGGAAGAACAGATCCGCGGGGACATTATGAACAAAGCCCAAGCCTCGTGGCACCTTAACAACGAATACCGGGTGCGAGGGATCTTTCTCCGTAAGAAGGTGTCTCTCTATCTTCAGCACACCATCATGCACACTCCTCATTTCTGAAGTGGCAAGCTTGAGCAATTTCTTAGTTAGCATGGGCTGACCCGCCACATGCATCCTCCACATAATACCCTTTGGTCTTGGTGGCCTGTCCTAAAACCTAATCGGATTCGAAGTTGACGCCACCGGCTGGCTCGAGCTGCGAGATTTTCTTTTCTTGGTCTTCTTGCCTTTTGGGACGTGGGTAGGCACCGCAATCTGAGCATTGATCGCCCTATGTAGTGTGTCAGGGCTTAAAACAAAGGGCCGATTGGATGTATCCGCTGGCTCGGTGAAGGTGCAAGCTGGAGGCATCTCTTGAGAACCAAAGAGATGTTTGTTGCAAGTGGCTTTCTCTAGGGGGCCACCAGCTGGGTCTTCGTTTAGGTCGCCAGGGAAAATATTAGTGTTGATGAAATCATCGAAGTAATCTTCGTCATCCTCATTTGGATCCTGCGCCATGGTCATGTCAATATGACCAGCCGAACAATCGCGTGGAGGTGACGGTGTGGGGGTCTTGCCATGGCTTGGCGCTGGCACGACATGCAGTGTTGTTGTCTGTGGGGTGATGGCCCCGGCCATCCCCAAACGAATCATGCTCTTTGGCCATAGCAGGAATAAGCCGAAGAAACTTCTGAGGACAGCCGGCTCTTCTTCATCCGCTCCTGGGGGTTGAATGGGAGGTTCCAGGTCATCGCAGCCCCTTAGCACCCGGATAATTTTAACCCTATGCATGCTATCTGGCATCGGCTTTGAGTGGAACGTGCAGTGCAAGGGTTGAATGATGGTACCCTTGGCAACATCCCTCAACTCGTTGTTCACGAAGCTTAAGAGAGTGCATGGAACATCCATCTGCGAACAAGATGTATGGCATTAAAAAGATGCCACAAGAGTAATAAATGGCATGGCGGTAAAGTATTTGGTTTACCATGATGGCGTCGAGCTCTGCTAATGTCGAGGCACCGCATACAACGACGGGCGTCCACGAGACGAAGGGGCTGCTTGATGGCACAGTGTCGGCCGCCGATGTATTCTCCCTATCGATTGAATTAAGCTCCGGCGCCGCGGTGATGGCAGGGGGAGTCACGAATGCTTCCGGCGCCACTGTGCTAGCGGGCGGAATCACCAATGCTTCTGGCGCCGCCGTGCTAGCGGGCGGAGTCACGAACACATAATTTACCGGGATCGCCGGCGCCACATTGTTTGAGTGGCTACTGACCATGCTTGGAATCGGGCACGGCCCTTGTCGACCACCCGCACTCCAGTTTGCTATTGACTCCACCAAGGTAGGCAGGATGGAGGTGAGGGTGATTGCTAGGTTGTCTTGGACGATCTGCGGGATCCACGCCACTTGTTCCTTAAGTTCCTGAACCTCGCGGTTTTCCTCGTCGGTCCTTCCCTCCACACGTGTCCTCGGGGGTGGACCAAAATGATCGACCCTATTCTTAGCCCCGAAGCCGGCCAGACGGCCAGCCGACGATGGCTTCTTTGTAACCGGCGTGATTATCTTGGCCCGGTTCATCGCCCTGTTAAAAGGGTTATCCCACCGGGTGGCCGCCGTCGACCCGTGGGATGAGGAACCATGGGATCCCTGACTAGCAATTTCCACGTCCTGCAGAAGAAGTAACGTGAACCGTTTAGAAATTCGACTTGATCGATTATAATGTAATCGACTTGATCTGTGGTAATTAAATTAGTTACCGCAAGAACCTCGAAGTCCTTCACCTTATTTTCCACGGTGAGTTCTTTGGTTTTGGGTTCCACATGGTAACGAGCCCTGATGAAGTTTCGAAGCTGCTTGTTTTCGAATTTCGAAAAGGGGTTAGGTATCCCCTTAGCTCTATACTCGTCATCCTCCTTATCCCATTTGGGCTCCGCAGCTCTATAACCACCAGATCCGAGATGGTGGTGACCTATATTCATCTCCTACAATTCCTTTCCCCACTTACTCGAGGCCTTGGCTGCTTCAGAGGTGCACTTGGCCTTGAACTCCTGGAATTGATCTTCGGTGATCTACGGGTCAATCTTCTGGATCTCCTCGAGACTTTTCTCTTCTTTAAATATCTTTTTCTTTATCCGGGTTCTCCAGCTGGCCAAGGCGGTGCTCATCCTCATGGGGGCGGATTTATTTACTTCATTCCCATGATAATCTGTGTTCCGATACTGAAGGGGGAACTTGTATCTTGCGTGCAACTTCTCGAAGAGGAGTGTGCGCAAATGGCCATTATCTTTATGCCGGAGATTCTCGGTGTTGATCGAGATGGTGGTCTGGGTGATAGCCGCCACTTGCCCACTGTACCCTTTGACCACATGGTCGGGCACCAAAGGAACCCCTTTTGGGCTCACTTCGGTAATTTCCTCTCCGACGGCACCGACCATGTTCGGGCGCCTTTCCTTCTTCTTCTTAGGTGGATTACTACCACCTGTTGTGCCCTCGCCGCCATCAGTGGTTTCCTCATCCGCCATTCCTTCGGCCGCTTCTTCTTCCTCCACGTCTTCCATCTCATCGGCGTCGCTCTCGGAAGGGTTGTATTCTTCATCACCCTCTGTCATTCTTTCTAGCCGCTCGACCTCCTTCCAGAATGACAAGTGTCTGTTTTGAGGTCTCACTTCTCCTTCAGCATTGATACGCTGAGAAGATCCAGCCTCGTCGTTGTCACACATGTTTGCACTAATAAAAGGCAAATAATGGTTAGTAAAGTGCGTGGAAAAATCCGGCATGACCATTGCTCATTTTTGTTAAACTAGGAGTGCCCGATTTCTGCCGAAACGGAAGTTAATCAACATTTCGGCGAAAATCAGGACTCATTTCATACAAGCACCTGCATACGAATACAACTAGGCAGGGTATTTTCCTGTATATAAGCCTAACAGCAGACCTGGAGCACCTGCATATATGCCTAACAACAGACCTAGAGCTACACAAAATAATGCATTAGTTCCACTTAGACTTGAATTAGCGGATGCAATGCAGCACTGAGAGATGCATGTTCTACGGAAAGAAAAAAGAAAGATGCAATGCATGCTCCATCTAGATTCAGCAAACTACAGTAGAGCTACTGTACATCAATTGTAACAGAATATGAATCAGTATAAAGTGTCTTAAAAATAATAGATCAGCACAGCTACTATACATCAATTGTAACTGATGCTAAGATTGCTACTAGTATGTGTGTCCTTGTTGATATTCTGTCACTCTTTGCTAAAGCTAAACTCTTTCGGAGCCTGAAGCAAACTGGCAGTAATGGTTGCCAGGTCTTTTAACGGGGAATGTTCATCTATTGTCACTGCTATTTTTTGGGGTGCCTACAGGGTATATAGTGAGCGAGACATTAACATTATAGTTAAATATGTGAGGCTATCAAATGATAAATGAGGTTAGATTTGTGAACAAACTAACTTAACTGTGAGTGCAATTAATATTATATTACAATCTTCCAAAAAGAACTTGTATATTGTCATGCATAAAGAAAAAGAATGCCCTCATCATGTTATAGTTAGATTATATATAATCCTAAAGCACTTCATTGCTCTATTCGGAGATGGAAATTGTTTTGCAGTTCTCCCCTTTATAATAAACCTTTATCGATCATCCACTATATGAACCTGGTTTGAAGTAGTAATTAGTATCCCGTTCTACCTTTTTGCATTTACAGGAAGTCTAACTTGCACACTTGCTTGTTCTAGAAGTATCACTGATATAGCTTTTGATGATATCATATATAATACTGCATTATATGATCATACAAACAGAACTTTGTTTTGATACATTGATATATTGATCTGCAGTTCTGTCTCTCTGTGATGCCATGATTCGAGTGGATGGAGCCAGTAGTGGACACGAACATGAAAGCATATTCGCAATGCATAAGAACCCCCATTGAGTTCAATTGAACCAATCTAACACCAACAGCATAAAATTTTGACAACATAACAGTGTAGCGCACTACTTGACTACATTGCAAATGTGGGTGTAAAGAGATGCAGTTCCCATCATCAGAAGTTGTCACATTTATACCCTGACTTACTAAGATAAATAGACTACTAAGCTGAATTTTATTTGATCCAGAGTGCTTATCCCAATTCAGGAGAGAGAATGCCCATGAAATCTTGCAATCACTAGATAGAACAGCTTATCAAATCAATCAATCAATCACTAGAGAGAATTCCCATGAAATCTTGCAATTCAAAATGAAGTACACGACAGAAACAAAACAATCAATCTACTGCAGCCTATCAAATCAATGAGTAGTATTTTCAAGTTGAAGAGGGGGACAACATGCTTGACAGGGAGCTTGTCAAGTAGCATCTCGAGCTCAAGGGAGACGTCGTCGAGCCCCACCACGAGTTCATGTGCTCGGAGGAGGAAACCCTAGAGAGGGGAGAGAGGGAGAGAGGGGAGAGGGGACGCTCACCTCAAAGACGACGATGACGAAGAGCGCGCGGACGATGACGAAGAGTGCGGACGGAGCTCCTCCACAGACGTGCGGCGGCCTCCTCTCCTCCTCCTCGGACGCGGCGGCCTCCTCTCCTCCTCCTCCACGGACGCGGTAGCCTCCTCTCCTCCTCCTCGGCAGGCAGCGGGTGAGCGGCGGAGGCGGCAGCTCGAGCGGCGGAGGATATATGGGAGATGGGAGATGGGAGATGATCGTGCGTAGCACAGACGACTTGTCACGATACTTAGCCGTAGCGCACCCTTACCTAGTGCGCTACGGGTAAGGGTGCGCTACGGCTAAGTGTCGTGTCAAGTCAAACAAAAGGCTACCGCCCCGTTAGTTGACACTAACACTTGCATATCCCACTGGTTCCGCCCTAGATATGTACGCTCACTAAACCTGGAGCACCCAGTTTTGAATCCTGGTGCCCCCATTTTTTGTTTTTATTTTAAAACTACTTTAAAATGTTAAAAAATATCCCAAAAATTATGTAAACTATATAAAATATATGTTATATGATTTATATGATAAAATGGTACATATATATCATCAAAAGTGGTACAAAAGTGATTCAAAGTAGATATGCCATCCATATGCATGACAATAATAATGTGTCCATTAATAATATGCCATCCATATGCATCAATACAATCTTTTTTGAGCTAGCGTTTTATAATTTTTTCCCTTCTTTGTTGCGGTTGAATAATTTAGCCCTGGCACTTTTATGTTTCTTCACTCGAACGGGCTACCTTTTTTGGGTAAGGTTGTCCTTTTTCTTCTTGTGATGTATGTTTTTTCATCGTAGTCGTCGTCATCTTCAATCTTTGGATCACCGTACTAGTCGAAGTCTTGCTCGTTGGCGACTCCATCCATTCTGATGATGTTTCTTTTTCTTCTCCTCATGACAACACGGCTAGGCTTTGTTGGGTCAGTAATAAAAAACATTGGTCCACTTTGCTAGCCAGTACCCACGGTTCATTTTTCGCGGCGACGTGCGCACCGGCTGCCTTGGATTTGGCTGCTTCAGGTATTACCATGGTTGTGAAATACCGGTCTTCTCTTTCGACGCTCTTGGCCCATCTGACACAGAACATCGGCACCTTTTTCTCCACAGTAGTCGAGCTCCCATATCTCCTCGATCCTTCCGTAAAATCTTTCCTTCACGTTGTCATCGATGTAGAATTCTGATGTTACGCCTGAGTTCTGATAGTCACACTTGTTGTCCTTTTCCTCCATGTAGAATGTGTAGCCGTTGATATCATACGCCTGATAGGTCACCAGGTTGTGCATGGGTCCCTGCGACAAGGTGAATATGATCTTTTCCTCCACAGAATGCGATTGCGGGGGATTATCTAGGAGCGTCTGCCTAAACCGACGCGTGAAATCTGCGTTGTGCTCTTTGATTATTTCTCCCTGCGTCCTCTGTATGCCCTGGTCACTATACTTCTTCTCGATTAACCTTTTGTGCTTTTGTACCCAAGGATCGACCAGTTCTAAATGTTGTAGCATGACTAGGTTTGCTCTATCAATGTCTGCGCGTCGACAATCGTAGTCTGCATGCAGTACGCGACGACCCTCTCGGTGACCCAATCCATCGAGCTTGCCAAGGTGCCTATTGACGGGAAGACCGACAGGGTTCTCGATGCCTAGATAATTCATGCAGAAAGAGATGCACTCTTCAGCCAGAAATCCCTTGGCTATGCTTCCATCTGGACGGGACCTGTTGCGAACGTATCCTTTGATGTGTCCATTCATCCTTTCGAACGACATCATGCTGCGGAGGAACATCGGCCCGAGTTGGATGATATCCTCCACGATATGGACCAGCAGATGCACCATAATGTCGAAGAATGCAGGCGGGAAGTAGATCTCGAGCTCGCATAGTATCACCACGATCTCCTCTTGTAGCCTCCCGAGCTGTTTCACGCCAATTGACTTTCGAGAGACGACGTCAAAAAACTTGCAGAGCCCAAACAATGTTTCTCGGACATGCTCGTCCATTATACCTCGTAGTGCAACCGGAAGTATCTGCGTCATTAGCATGACACAGTCGTGAGACTTCATCCCACTAAACCTCTGCTTAGCCTCATCTAGGTACCTGCTTATCTTGCCAGCGTAGCCGTAAGGAAATTTGACTCCTAGAAGGCCGTTGAAAAACTGTTTGATCTCATCCTGGCTTAGTGTGAAGCACGAAGGGGGGCAGTAATATTCGTTCTTCTTGACCTTTTTACCCTTTCGACGACCTTGTGTCGCCTTCGACTGATGATCATCGTCATCTTCCTGATCATCAGGAGTAGGGTGTCCTCCGTGAAGATCCTTCCTGATGCCCATGAATATCAAGTCGTTCCTTTCTTTAGGACCATCTTTCGTCCTATCTAGCATGTTGATTAGGGTGGCGACTAGACTCTCGCACACGTTCTTCGTGATATGCATGATGTCAAGGCTATGAGGCGCGCGGAGAAACTTCCAGTATGGCAACTCCTAGAAGACAGACCTTGTTTTCCATACCTTCATCAACGGCTTGTCTTGCTGCCTCTTTCGCTTCTTTCCCGGTTTAGGACACTCTTTCCAGTTTTTAGCAATTCATCCACTTCTTCACTACTCCTCCGCTCTGGGATTCCTCAGGTCTCGGATTTTCCATTGAACAGATCTCCACGTTTTCTCCATGCATCATTCTTTCCAAGCCACCTTCGGTGCCCCATGAACACGGTTTTCGAAGACCCTAGATCTTTCTCTAGTTGGAGATAGGTCGTGTTATCATGCACCTAACACATGCGTGGAATCCTAGGATAACCTGCCCCGAGAAATATCCACAACCTGGATAGTCTTGCACCGTAGTGACCAACGCGGCTCTCATAGTGAAATAATCTTGTGCGACAGCGTCAAACATATTGGCTCTGGATTCCCATAACATGGCTAGCTCCTCTTTCAACAGCCCGAGATATAGATTGATGTTGGTACTAGGTTGTTTTGGCCCTTGAATTAGCATACTCATTTGTATGTACTTCTTTTTCATGCACAACCAGGGAGGGAGGCTGTACATCCATACAAACATGGGCCAAGTGATGTGCGTGCTGCTCTGGCTACCGAACGGATTGAGTCCATCGGTGCTTGCACCTAGCCTGATCTTTCTCGAATCTCCACCGAATTCTGGGAATTCGAGGTCTAATGCTTTCCACTGGCTACCATCTGAAGGGTGCGTCAGCAGCTCGTCCTTTTCAGGGTCATCATCATATGCTAGCTTCTTTCTTTCCGCATGGCAGCGCGTGAGATTTGCTTCCTTAGGGTCTGCGAAATAGCGCTGCAGACGAGGAGTGATAGGAAAGTACCATACCACTTTTCGAGGATATTTCTTCCCTTTCTTGTATCAAGTAACGCCGCACACCGGGCATGTGGTTTTCTCCGCGTCCTCGCCCCGATAAATGATGCAATCGTTGATGCAGATGTGGTATCTAATGTGCGGTAGATCAAGAGAAAAAACGATTTTCTTGGCGTCCTCGATACTAGTTAGACACGTGTTCCCCTCCGGGAGACGATCGTGCCAGAATGCCATCATATCGTCGAATCTTGCGTCGGTCCATTTGTGTTTTGCCTTAATCTCCATAGCCTTGAGCGTTACATTCAACTGGGTATCATCGGGCTTGCATCTTTGATACAATGGAGTAACCGCGTCTTTGTCAAGTTGCGCAAGCTTGGCTTTCTCTCTAGCGGCAGCCCTGGCGTTACTCGTTTGCTTGAGAAGTAGTTCTTGAACATAAGGGTCCTGCACCCAGCCTGACGTTGTTCCATCGTCTGCTCCGGCATCTAGATCATCATCATCATCATCATCATGGTCTTCTTCCGCACCTTCACCATCTCCAGGAGACTGTTCTCCATCTCGCCCGTCCTTGCCGTGATCATGATCATGTTGCCCGCCTTCCTCATTTTCCGCCGCCCCATTTATGGCCTCATCATCTTCGTCATCACTTATCCACCGAGTGTAGCCATCCATGAAACCATGGCGGAGCAGGTGCGCCTGTAGATTTCTGGAATTTGGGTCAATCAACCAATTGAGTTTGCATCTTCTGCACGGACATCTTATCTCCGTCATGTTATTTCGTATCATGTCGGCCGTCGTGCATTTCAAAAATCTATCCACAATGCCTTCACTCATTATGCGAACCATGGTTGCCTCTCCGGTGTACAAGGTAGAATTAGAAGTTTATTACAACCACAGAACCAATGCATGCATGCAATGGTCGATGGAAAATTTCGGCATGACCTATCCTAAAATTAGGACCTTTGCAAAATGCCAAAGTCTTGCCAAAATGGAAATGAATCAACATTTTGGCAAAATAATGCCAATATATGAGAGAGCATACAATGCATGCTCTCCAAACACATGAGAGCATCGATCCTCTCCATAGATATGTGACCATATATCATCCATACACATAAACACATCCTCTTACATAGACAACATACCAAGATGAGAGACCGAGAAGATCTCGAAGGAGAGGTAAGAGACCGAGAAATGGTGGCCGGAAGGAGAGCTTTCCTCTATTATGTATGTAGCATCCAACGTAAGTTTTACATGCTACAAATGGTGAAAGAGTGGAGAAATTGAGGTGGAAGGAGGAGGGGGGCGAGATCCAAGGAGGAAGAAGGAGGGGAAAGTGAAGTGTGAGATGGTGAGATCTAGTCAAATGTGCAAAGGTGATATCTGCCAAAAAGAAGTAGCAGAACACACATCCGTGGCGCACATGGGGGGTGCACCACAGGAGTAAAGAATATCTGTGGCGCACTTACCAGCAGTGCGCCACAGACGTGTTTTCCCAGTTAACAGTACGGGTGGCCCAATCTTGCCTGTAGCGCACGGAGGCCATGTGCGCCACGACTACCAGCCACACCTATAGCACACTTCACAGGGGTGCGCTACGGCTATGTGGTCTACGACCGATAGGGGCCTGGCCCACACACGACCGTGGCGCACCAAACACATGTGTGCCACTATTATGGTAGATAGCCGTAGGGAACCTGTATCCAGTGCACCACGCCTATTTTAGCCATGGGGCACCACTAGCACGTGCGCCACGGATGTGCAGATTACCTATAGCCATTTTCCTGGTAGTGGCGGATGAAAGTCAAGATAGCATTCGTTAATGGAAACATTGGGGAAGATTTGTATATGATGCAACCTAAAGGTTTTGTCGATCCTAAGGACGCTAACAAGGTATGCAAACTTCATAGATCCATTTATGGACCAAAGCAAGCATCGTGAAGTTGGAATCTCCGATTTGATGAAGTAATCAAAGGTTTTGGATTTGTCCAAACCGTCAGAAAAGCTTGTATTTACAATAAATTGAGTGGGAGCTCTGTAGAATTTCTAATATTATATGTCCATGACATATTGTTGATTGGAAATGATATAGAACTTTTGAAAAACGTAAAGGGTTACTTAAATAGTGAGTTTTCGATGAAAGATCTTGGTGAAACTGCGTACATATTAGGCATCAAGATCTATAGAGATAGATCAAGACGCTTAATAGGATTGTCACAAAGTACATACCTTGACAATATTTTGAAGAAGTTCAGAATGGACGGAAGTAAGAAGGGGTTGTTACCTATGTTGCAATGTACTATTTTGAGTAAGACTCAAAGTACAACTACATCAACAGATAGAGAAATGATGTACCATGTCCCTTATGTCTCAGCCATAGGTTCTCTTATGTATGTTATGCTATGTACAATACCATATGTAGCACATGCTATTAGTTTGACTAGCAGGTACCAATCTGATCTAGGTTTGGAACACTAGAAGGCATAAAAGGATGTCTTTAAGTACTTGAGAAGAACTCAAGACATGTTTCTTGTATATGTCGGTGAAGAAGAGCTCGTCGCAAGGTGTTATGTTGATGCTAGCTTCGACACCGATTCAGATAACTCTAGGTCACAATCCGGATATGTGTTTTTTAATGTAGGATTTAGTGATGAGTTGGAGGAGCTCCAAGCAACCAATGATAGCGAGATCTACAATGGAGGTGGAATATATCTCTGCTTCAGAAGGAGTGGCGGAAGTAGTTTGGATGAAGGAGTTCATTTCTAGACTAGGTGTGGTTCTAGGTTCATCCAATGGTAATCTATTGTGACAACAATGGTACCATAGCCAATGCTAGGGAACCAAGGTCTCACAATAATGCCAAGCATATAAAGCGCCGGTTTAACTCCATCTAGGAACATGTTCAGGATGGCGATGTAGAGATTTGCAAAGTAGAAATGGATCTGAGTGTGGCAGACCCGTTGACTAAAGCTCTCCCAAGGGAAAAACATGATCAACACCAGAACTCTATGGGTGTAAGATTTATGACTATGTATAATAGATTATTGACTCTAGTGCAAGTGGGAGACTAAAAGGAATATGCCAGAGAGACAATAATAAAGTGGTTATTATGTTATTCTAGGTTTATAGTAGATGTTTATTTTTCATGCTATAATTGTGTTAATAGGAAAGATTAATACATGTGTTATTTATAAACATAAAAAGGTTCCTAGTAAAGCCTCTCTTAATACTAGCTTGTTTATTAACATATGATCACCGGTTTCATGATCATGAACATTGGATGTTGTTAATTACAACGTCATATCATTGGAGAATGATATGATGAATAGTCAACCAAAGTAGATGTAGCAATATGATCATGTCCTAAAGTTTATATTTCTCTCACATTCGTAGTAACTCAATGTCCTTAGACCATGAGATCACGTCAATCACTTTCACCGGAAAGGTACTTTTATTCCATCAAACGTCACACCATAACAGGGTGATTATAAAGGTGTCATCAGGTACTTGGAAAGTGTTAGTTGAGGCTCATGGATCAAGAGTGGTATTTATCCATCCTGATGACGTAGAGATATACTCAGGGCCCTCTCGGTGATATCACATTGACATAGCTTGCAAGAAAGTGATTTGATCACTACAATGTTATATCATAGGATGTCATGGTGGTGGCACGGCAGATGCCATGGATAGGCTAAAGATGGGGCCAATGTGTGCTAGGGGAATCCAAGGAGGGAGAACGTGGTGATTCCACGCACAGATGTTCTTGTATTCTCTCTATCAATGGTGTTTACAAGTACTCTTCAAGCTCTTCGTGAGAAGGAGACTATGTCTCTTGCTCCCCACAAGCTAGCTCTAGAGTTCTATCTAAGACAGAGAAAATGATCGATCCCCTTCTATGGAGGCCACGGTGCTCCTTATATAGGGGAGCCCGGGTTACAAAGTTAGGGCACACGTGGCGACATATTCTCTAAATATGCCCCTCGACTAAAGCTAGATGCTTCTTTACTCTCTTTAACGGCTCGTCCCGGCTTTGGACATAACACGCAACGCAATCCTCGTTTTTAAGTGTCACCAGACACGGGCTACGTCAGCCAACATTGCCTGCGTCATCTTGGTCGCCCCTGACCCGCTGGTCCTCTTCTTTGCTTTGCTTCGCTCATGCTACAGCTAATAAAGTCTCCTTTTGACCAGCGGGAGATTCCTTCCTTCTATTGGAAGCCATATGATAGTCCAGCTAGCACATGGCTAATCCGGCTACAAATGTACCTGCAAAACAGATAGACAAACATGCCCGGCATATATTTATGCCGGCCGGGATATGGCTAAGGAGATGCTCCACGGGCTGGGTCACTCCATGGTTCGGCCTGCCTTGAGGTGACCCGGTCAGCACTTGCTTTGACCGCGCCGTACCCCGTCTAACTCGGCCTTTATACCCCGGCGTTACCCTACCTAGTTGTATCCCCCCAACATTAGTCCCCGAAGTTGGTGTGGTCTTAGCAACTTTTAGTCATTAAGTCTATAGCAGGTTCCCATATCCGAATCTATGCCTCTTTGGCCGAGTTGCCCTGTAACCCGGGGCTTTTCCTCTAGCGATCCCTTGGTTCATTCCGAGTTATTCCTTTCTGGCGGGTCTTTTTCCTGCTTATCCGGGTTACTGTTCCTTCTCTTGTACGCTTCCCCACATCCTACATGGAGGGTAATCATCATTTCGCCTTATTTTAAGGGCTACGCGCATTTAATGCGCCATTTACTGTCACAATGTTAGGAATAACTGCTGCACGCGTCCCTTCACTGCAGCGCCTCGTTAACTGTAACATTACATCTCATCATGGGATCCTCTACTTCCTGTGGTCCTTGCTGTGGCCACCTTATGATTTGCTAACTCGGCTGTGTACACGCCCGTTGCGTGTGGCGTGGCAACCGCAAAGGGTCCCACTACACGCCCTCTCACGTGGTTAAGTAGGGGGCCTGGGGTAATCTTTGGGGAACTTCCCCATTTCCTTCGCGCTTCCTAGCCTCTTTTCTCTCTCACTGCAACCTCACCACCGCTGCTAGTTCTTCGTGGCACCCGCGCCGTCACGACCGTGCTCAGCCAGCACCTTGCGCCTGCGCCACCGTTCCCGCTCAAGAGCTTCACCACGGGGCCTTGCGCTTCTCGGTTCCCCTCCACCGGTTATTTCTATTTCGATTTCCTTCTCCAAGACCTTGAGTTCACCATGACTGAGGAGGAGGCAGTCGTGGTGGCGCAGCAGGAGGAGGAAGGAGAAGGCCGCGAGCGCGGTGGCTGGGACGGTGCATTTGTCTGCGAGGATGATCTGGACTGGCTCCGTGCCACGTGCCGCATCCCCGCCGGCGTTGCCTGTTGCCTTGCCGCTGGCGAGGTTTCCCCCGCTCTCAATCCTAGAGAGTATGTTGTTTTTCTTTCTCATTTTCAGCTCGGCTTCGGCCTTCCTACCTCAGATTTCTTTTTTGATTTCATCTCTACGTATCAACTGCAACCACATCATCTCCCTGCCAATGCCATCACTTCTTTGTCCTCTTTTGCCTCTGGCATTGAGGGGTATATCAACCTCTGGCCATGTAAGGAACTGTGGATCAAATTCTTCGGTCTCCAGAGGAATGTGGTTCCGGCTAAGGAGCTTACTCCGGAGGAGAAGCACCTAACTCAGTGCGGTGCTGCCTCCATATCTCCATGCAAAGGCTCCGTATTTCCTCGGGTCACCGGGCTCGAGTCCTGCAAAGGCTGGGCCCGGACTTTCTTCTATGTACGAAACACCACCGAGGAAGATCTGATCCGGCTCCTCCCCTTCAAACTCGGTCCTCCAGATACCTCTCTTTGGGAGAGCATCCCCAAGCGACCCACAACCCTGGCGAATCAGGTGGAGCGCCGGATCAAGGAGCTGCTCAAGGAGAAGCTTCGGTGGGAGGACATCATGATCACTTTTGTCAGCAGCTGGGTCTCCCCCTTCAGAAGCGTGCCCACAAGATCTGCTACTTGAGTGACCCCCTCGACCCCCATCAGACTTCATCTTTTGAGCTCGATAACTCGGCGGTTTACCGCCGGGTTAAGGCCATTTTCAATGTGGAGAAGGAATTCTCCGAAGATTGGGAATGGGGGCTTGAGCCCTTCACCCGGGACAACCCTCCTCCAAAGGTAAACTTACTTATTACTGTTTTCCGGATCTTCTCTGTATGTCGGTTTAATTCCACAACTTAGCAATTGTTGTCTTGTTCTCAGTGATTCCTCCAGCAGCCACTGGAGGCTGGCGAGGTGCTGGCGAGCAAGTGGGTACCAGACCGCACCGAGGAGGACGAGGAGGATCCTGATCTGGAGACCTTCCTGCCCACTCTGGACATCGTCAAACGCAGCTCTGGTAAGGCCTCTTCTCTAAGGGATTGGTCGAATGACGATGACTCGGACGTTGAGGTCCTGGAGTTACTTGACCCGGTTCTCATCTCTTACGCACCTCTGGTTATGTCCGAATCGTCAGCTAACCCGGCCGGTCAGGTCCACAAGGTTCCTCCCCTTGCCACTAGTGGTCGGGTCCCTGCTTCTTCCCAGCAGCGCGTGGCTCCCTCAGCCACAGCTTCGGAGGTGCCGCCGCCCAAGAAGAGGCAGAAAAAGTCCGGGGTGAAAGCCTCGACTAAGCCATCCGCCAAGAGCACGGTCCAGAGGACGCCCAAACCTCGGGCTCCCCCAACCTCAGACGAGTAAGTCTCTTTGCATCTTCCCTTGGGGTTTTTTCCTTTCTGTGTTTTCCTTTGTCTCTTATTGGTTTTTTTTCTCTTTTTGACTTGGTGCTTTTCTGCTTCTCAGAGATCCCAGGGTCATTCCCCAGAGCAGCTCCGGCATAGCATCTCCAATCCGGAGCAGCCCTTCTCCCCCTCGCGATGATGACACTCACCCGCTCAGCCCTATCCAAGTGGGCTTCGCGGCTGCGCCTGATCTGAGCCCGCCTCACCATGAGGAGGGCAATGTCAGCGCGGGGGGTGCTGGGGCAGCTCAGGATACGGTCATGCCGGATCTTCCCAGTTCTTCTTTGGCTCCAGCGCCAGGTGTTGAGGTGCCAGCTTCATCAGCACCGCCCCAATCAAGTTCTTCTCCCACTCAAGTGTATTCAGAACCAGTAGCACCAGCGTCCCCATCACCAACAACGCCAACAGAACCAGCAACAGCAGCACCGACAACATCACCAGCATCACCAGCAGAAGCAACAGCATCATCAGCCCCAACAACATCGACCAAGGCCCCAAAGAAGAAGGCTCCATTGGCTGCCCCCGGATCAACAGCGTCTATCGCAGATATTTTTCTGCCAGCTTCCCAAGCTTCTTTTGGGTCAGTGGCCTCGGATCTTCTGCCGTGTCCTTCGTCATCCGGCTGGCTCAAGAGAGCTGCCAGATCATCTATGGGTATCACTTTTGGGTCATCCGCTGCCGGATCAGAGGGTAGCATGCAGCTGGTTCTGCATACCATCCCTGCTGCAGCTCAATCTACAAGGCGAGAGGCCCATGTCAAAGGCCTTGTGGCGAGCTACTCTCCTAGCGGCGAAAGTTACAGTCCACTGCTCCTGGAGTATGTGAAGAACTGGAACAATGCTAAATTCATCGATCCAAATGATGGTCTGCCGGAGAAGTTCGGCCCAGCCGAGTTCAATGCACAGATGAACTCCGCCACCAAGGCCATCTCTTTGGCAGGCCGGATGATGGAGGTAACTCTTTTCCACTGCTCTAGTACTTTGTATAAATGAGCACATGTAGATATATCCCTAGTCCCCGAGCCTCCAAGGGAGTAACTTGTTACTCGGTCGGATGCTCCCAGAGAATTTGGTTTCTTTCCGTAGCAATTTCCAATCCTAACAAAGTTAGAGCCGGGTTAAGTTCCCTTGGCCCGGATCATGGACACTTCGAATATTCACACACCTACAGCCGGGTTAAGTTCCACTTGGCCCGGATCTTGTAGACTTAGAATATCCACACACCTAGAGCGGGGTTAAGTTCCACTTGGCCCGGATCTTATAGACTTCGAATATCCACACACCTAGAGCCGGGTTAAGTTCCACTTGGCCCGGATCTTGTAGACTTTGAATATCCACACACCTAGAGCTGGGTTAAGTTCCACTTGGCCTGGATCTTGTAGACTTCGAATATCCACACACCTAGAGCCGAGTTAAGTTCCACTTGGCCCGGATCTTGTAGACTTCGAATATCCACACACCTAGAGCCGGGTTAAGTTCCACTTGGCCCGGATCTTGTAGACCTTGAATATCCACACACCCAGAGCCGGGTTAAGTTCCAATTTGCCTGGATCTTGTAGACTTCGAATTACTTTTTACATCGCCTTTGATCTTGACATTGCCTTGCTTATTTCAGATTACCACTAACCATCGATCTGCCGAGTTCCAGCGCCTGCTGAACTCCTATAAAGACATTTGCACGCGTTATGGCAAACACCAGAAGAAGGGTAATGTTTTTGACTTAGACTTTTCCTTCTTCCATTGTCGTTTGCTCGAGTTTTCTATGATCCGTATTAATTTGTTTATCCGGACTATGCAGCCGAGGTTGAAGCTGAGAATATTATTATGCGGAAGAATCTGGCTAAGATCCAAGGTATCTTATCTCATTCACCCTATTACTGTGCATTCTTTTCTTCATCCGGTGTACATTTATACTCCGGCTATGCTGGATTAACCCACTGTTGCAGTTGCTCTTGAAGACAGTGTACCCATGCCTGATATCATGACCCATTTCCTCAAACAAACAGGGAAGCATCAGGCTGAACTGAAGAACAAGGACGATGAGATAGCTCGGCTATGCCTCCAAGACTCGGAGATTACTCAGCTGGATGCCAAAATCCAGAGGCTCAAAGACCTCCATAAAACCGAGTTGGACAAGGTGGACCAGGAGTTTGCCGAGGAAAAAGAGCATTTGCTGACTCAAATTTCCAAGGATAAGGATCTATTGGAGGAAGCCGATGTAAAACTTACGTCGGTAACCTCTGAATATGATAAACTACAGGCCATCAGTGCCAATGTCGATGCCGAGCTTCAGCATTTCCTCTTCCAGATTTCCCGTGAGTTTCTTCCTCTTGTTCAATTTTTTTCCAGATTAATGCGCTTGCTCATTACTTCCTCTGCCTTATTCTCAAGCAAGTTTCCAGAAGGAGACACTCTTGCTGCTGCTGCTGCCGTAACCTGGTCTCGCGAGCAGCGTGGTATTCCTACGGGCCCTGGATCCGGGTCAGTCCCTTATACGACACAGGATCTGCTTGTTAGCCTTGTTGCTCACCAGGAGCTAGTAAAGAACTATGGCACAGATATCATGCCTGCCGTGATGCGGATGCTGAACTCTCTATGGCCTGGCGAGCCCACTCCAAAGGGGAATGCCGCTCTCATTGCCAAACTGATGGAGTGCGACGCAACTGCATCTGTGGCGTGAGTCGGCTTCATGAGCCGGGGCTGACATTGCCTTGCAGTTCGTCCTCTCATGGTACGAAGGGATAGACCTGGGGCTGCTTACCCGCATGCGCACTGGATCCAAGTGGAACAAAGATCCGGCGTGGGTTGCGTGCTGCAAAAGCAGTGCTAACAAACTTATCCAGTATTCCTTCTACCATGCTTGGAATGATGGGCCGAGCTATCTCGACGTTTTCAATGATGAAGCTGCTTCTGAAGATGAAGAAGATGGAGGGAGTGAGGGTGAAGCCTCTGAGCTTGGCAAGGAGGCCGAAGACCCGGAGGACGGCGAGGCCAACCCTGAGGATGAAGCTAAGGCTAGCGACCCTCCCCCAAATTCTGAAGTACCTCCTTCTTCGGCTGATGATTCGGCTGCTGCCCCTGCACCTTAGAAACACTTGATCATATTTGTCAAATCCCCGGAATGCCGGGCGGAAATGTATCTAAGTACTTTGGTTTGGTTGTGCTACAACTTATTGTTCTAAACTAAGTTCTTAATGCTGGATTATCGTGGGCGAAGTCCCCGAGTTTCGTTTTCTTGTTCCCCCAATTTTTGACCCGGCTCGCGTCTACCTTGATTCGGTTTTCTGACTTACGAGTCTATCTCAAAATGTTCCGGCGTTAGATAAATGCAGTAAACCAAGGGTTAGTCAAAATAACCAATGTCAGCCCGCATAAGTTCTTTTCCTTAGTCGGTTTTCATGTGCTTTGCCATTCCAAACTTCTTCTCTTGCTTGCCATAAAGAAATTCTTGTTGGACAATAGCAAAGTAGTTGGGTTTTTGGTGCTCACACATTACTAATCCGACTAAGATATAAGCGACTTAACCCAGCCGACATAAAAAAAGAAATCGAGAAAGACAATTATTATGGCAGTCCCCGAGTCTCTGCTTGGGGTGCCAAAGTTTCATTCATAAACTCATTGCCGACATACATACCTACATATAAGTAGCTCGGATACATTCACTTGTTAGTCAGCTGTAAAAAGGACGAAGTAGTGATACATTCCACGGTCGCTTATATTTTTCTCTAGACCTGTCTGCCTTGTTCTTTTCCTGTGGCTGTGCATCAATAAGATAGTATGAGTCATTGTGCAAGGCTTTGCTTACAATGAAAGGTCCTTCCCATGGAGGGGATATCTTATGTATGCCAGCAGTGCGTTGTATCAACCAGAGTACCAGGTCACGTTCCCGGAAGACTCGGGGGTTTACTTTCTGGCTATGATAGCGTCGGAGACTTTGCTGATATATGGCGGATCTGGACAAGGCCAGTTCTCTCGCTTCTTCCAGCAGATCAACATCATTTTTCTGGGATTCGCGCACTTCGGCTTCTGTGTATTGGGTGACCCATCGCGAATCATGCTCTATGTCGGCTGGTAATACAACTTCTGCCCCATATACGAGAAAGAATGGCGTGTAGCTTGTTGATCGATTCCGAGTTGTTCTTAAACTCCATAGTACCGCTAGTAGTTCTTCTATCTAGCACCCCGCTGATCTTTGCAGCGGCTCTATGAGCCGGGGTTTTATCCCAGACAAAACTAGTCCGTTGGATATTACCACTTGCTCGTTCGATGCGGGGTGAGCGACTGAGGCGACATCTAGCCGGATCTTCTTTTTTTGGCAGAACCTCGCAAATGCTCCTTCAGCGAAATTTGTGCCATTATCCATTATGATGCTATGGGGATAGCCATATCTTAGGATTATATCCTTGAGGAACCTCACTGCTGTTGTCCCATCACATTTCTTAATTGGCTTCACTTTAATCCACTTGGTGAACTTGTCGACCATAACTAGGATATGGGTCATTCCTCCTTTAGCCAGCTTAAATGGTGCTACCATGTCTAGGCACCATACAACAAATGGCCAAGTAATGGGGATATTTTTGAGTTCCGACATTGGTAAATGAGTTTTCGTGGCATATCTTTGACACCCATTGCATTTTCTCACCAAATCCTCTGCTTGCTCCAAAGCACTTGGCCAATAAAATCCATGCCGGAAAGCTTTCGCCACTAATGCTGTTGAGGAGGAATGGTGGCCACAGTCCCCTTGGTGAATATCCTGGAGTATGTCAAGTCCTTCTTCCGGGTCAACACACCGCTGTAGTACTATTGTTACACTCCTTTTATATAATTCGGCATTGATAATAGCACAGGCCTTTGCTCTCCTTTGGATCTTCCTTGAGGATATCTCATCATCTGGCAAAGCTCCTTCTTTCAGGAAATCAAATATTGGCTTGGCCCAAGCTGGTATAGCTCGGACAGGAAATGGTTCCACGTTAATTTCCATCGCATCTACCGACATAACTCCTGCCGGGTCTGGCTGACTAGTCCCCGGGTTTGCTGAGGCAGTCCCCGGGTTTGCTGAAGCAGTCCCCGGGTTTGCTGAGGTGCCTCCCAACTCTATCTCCATAGGTACAACTCCTGATCCGGAGAGTGTCGGGATATAAATTGAGTCTGATTCAGGCGATGGCGTGATGGATGGTTTTCTCAAGTGCTCCAAAGTAACATTCGGCGGGATTGGGTGCCGAGATGAGCCTAACTTGGACAGCGTATCTGCCACCTCGTTCTCAATCCGAGGTATGTGATGGAATTCACACCCTTTGAAAAATCCACTTATCTTTTGAACATGGAATCTGTATAGGGCCATGTTAGCATCCAAATCATCCCAGTTTCCAGACACATGTTGCACCACCAAATCCGAATCTCCAAAGTATTGTATCGACGTATCCCCACTTCTTTCGCTACCTTGAGACCATGTACCAATGCTTCGTACTCCGCAACATTGTTTGAGGCATTGAAGTGGATTTGAAGGACATACTTCAGTTGATCTTTCTTTGGCGAGGTAAGCACTACTCCGGCACCCAACCCATCTTTTAGTTTCGATCCATCGAAGTGCATTCACCAATAATTGGAGTCCAGCAGAGGTGGCTCATATTGCATTTCAGCCCAGTCCACAAAGAAATCCGCCAAAATTTGTGATTTTATCGCATCTCTTCTGTCAAATTGCGGTGCATATGGGGCTAACTCAATTGCCCATTTTGCAATCCGGCCACTTGCATCTTTGTTACTCACAATCTATAATATGGGTGCCTCACATATCACTTTGATGGGATGTTCCTCAAAATAGTGTTTGATTTTCTTGGCCGACATATATACGCCATACACCATCTTTTGATAGTGAGAGTAATTCTGTTTTGAAGTGGACAATACTTCGCATAGATAATACACCAGTCTTTGCACCGACATCCCCTCTTGCTCGCGCTCCACTACAATTACTGCACTTACGACTCGGTTGGTCGCGGCTACATAGAGCAACATTGGCGCCTTGGGTAGTGGTGCTGCTAGGATCGGCGCAGTAGATAACATCTTTTTCAATTCTCAAAACACAATGTCTGCCTGTGGCGTCCATGTGAATTTGTGTGCCTTTTTCATTAACTGGTAAAGGGGTAAGGCCTTCTCTCTCAGCTGACATATGAACCGGCTTAACGATGCCAGGAAACCAGTGAACTTCTGCACATCGTTAAGGCATTTTGGCAGTTCCATTCTCTCTAGACACTAAAAAACCAAGTAACTTTCCAGCGGGCATGCCAAAGGTGCATTTCTCCGGGTTAAGCTTCATTCGGAACCTTCTTAAGTTCGTGAATGTCTACCGGATATCATCAAGGAGCGTATTGCTTTCCTTAGTCTTTATCACCACATCATCCACATAAACTTGCATGTTCTAACCTATTTGGTCGTGTAAACATTTTTGCATGCATCGTTGGTATGTTGCTCCTGCATTATGTAATCCAAACAGCATAGTGCGATAGCAATAAGCCCCGTACGGGGTAATAAACATAGTCTTTATTTGATCATACGGATTCAGGGGTATCTGGTGGAAACCAGAATACGCATCAATGAATGATAGTAGTTCACATCTGGCTGTTGAGTCTATGGCTTGATTTATTCTAGGGCGTGGGAATGGATCATTGGGACACGCCTTATTCAGGTTCCTGTAATCAATGCACATGCGCCATACCACGACCACGTTCGGATCATCCTTCTTGTTTTCCAAAAGCACTGGATTAGAGAGCCAATCCGGATAGAGTACTTCCATGATAAACCCGGCTGCTAGGAGCCTAGCTATGTCATTCCCAATGACTTTCCTTCTTTCTTCGGCAAAACGCTGGAGAGGCTGCTTTACCGGCTTAGACCCGGGTCTTACGTTTAATGAGTGCTCGGCCAACTCCCTCGTCACACCTTGCAGATCCTGAGTGGACCAAGCAAAGATATCCTGATTCTCATGGAGGAAGTTGACAAGCTCGCTTTCCTATTTGCTGCTTAACCCGGAACCAATGGTTACAGTGTGCTCTGGGAACTTATCATCGATTGGATCTTTCTTAGTATCCTTGTTCGCTTGGAATGACACGCTTCCGTGCGGGTTGGTCAGAGCCAGCATATGCTGCTGCGCGGATTAAGCCAATGTCGCCACTTCTAGTATCTTCCTTTTTTCCTGAGCTATCACGAGTGACTCGGCTAAGTTAGATCTGGCTAAGGCCCACTCGATCGAACGCCGAAAATCCCCTGATACAGTTATCACACCCCTTGGTCCGGGCAGTTTCATCTTAAGGTAGCTGATGTGAGTACTTGCCATGAACTTTCTCAGCGCGGGCCTGCCGAGTAATGCGTGATAATCACTCTCCAGATTCACCAATTCGAACTCCAAATTTTCAGTCCGGCAATTGTCTCTCGTACCGAATAACACATCAACCCGGACCTTACCAATCGGCTCACAGGAAATACCTGGCACAATGCATGAAAGGTGATCCTCGTTGCTTGCAGCATGTTCTTTGATATTCCCAACTTGTGCATGGTATCCTTGTACATAATGTTGATACTACTTCCATTGTCAATCAGTACTTTGGAAAACCTCACATTGAGATTCCTCCCGATGAACATTGGATCGAGGACTAGTGCATAGGTCCCAAAGCTAGGCATGATCTTTGGGTGATCCTTAATACTCCACGTAACCTCCTGATCCGCCTAAGGCATGTATCTCACTATTGCCGGCATTACCGTGTTTACCTCCATATGCCGGTGTTGCAAGCTTTTCCGGTAATTTTCTTCCGTGGTAAACACACAGTAACTTTGATGATGCTCCCTATACTCGTTTTGTCCCTCATTCGCATGGTAACCTTGACCTTGTTACTGGTTATTGTCTACTTGATGTACCGCATCCCTCCTTTCCTGATTTTCATACCTCGGCGGAGGTGGTGGCAACATTAGTTGCTGTCCATTTCCCTCTATTAGTAACGGTTGCCATGGTGCCTCATTCCTAGGTGGTTCGTTCTGAGGTGCCTAAGCATTCCTCGAACTGCCCTGCTCTAGCTTTCTCATCCACTCACATTGCCGGGTCGTGTGATTTGCCGGGCTATTCAGACTTGGTGTATTAAACTTGCAAGGTTGATCCAACATAGACTCGAACGTATACCTCGGTCTACCTTTCCGCTCTTTTGATTGCTTTTTCTGCTCCCGGGTCCAAGGCTTTTTCCCTTTGTTTTTCTGTTGCCAGTTTTTCCCTCTAGTTTTCTAGCCCTGGCTGGCACCGGCATTGGGCTGGTCTCGGTCTACCGCTACCACCTGTTGCGAGTTATATCTGTAATCCGGACGCTCGTCCCTTCTCCTTCCTTGGAAATCATTTCTCCTTGACAACTCGGAGCCATCTCGGTTGTAATATTCCTCATTTGTGTCACTTGACATTAGCCGGGGTTGCGTTGGATCTCCCAAAGCGTACGAATCTGTGATCCGGATTGTCTCAGCCAAAGTGGTTGGCATATCTCGCTGCAGCCTCTGCCACAACATACTTCCATATCTGCATCCTTGGGTGAACCATGCAATAGCTTGTGATTCAATTACTCCCTCGCATGAGTTACGCACGTTGCACCACCGAGTCAAGAAATCCCGTTCTGGCTCATTTGGTCTTTGCTGGCATAGCGCAAGAGTCTGTGGCCTGTTTGGCCTCTTGTAGGTGCTCGAAAAGTTGCTAACGAACAACTCCTCAAAATCCAGGCAATAGTTAACACTTCCTGGTGGCAAATTGTTCAGCCAAACTCTCGGTGGTCCTTCCAACATTTGTGGCACATATCTCACTGCCCATCTCAAATTTCCAGTTGCGATCTTGACTACCGTCGGGTAATCAATCAACCAATTCTCTAGCCTAGTACTACCATCATAGGTTATGGTTCTTCTGGCCAGATGAAAGTTCGACACTGGTGGCTCCTTCATGATCCGGGGCCCAAAGCATGACGGACCAGGTGGACCTTGTACTTCGATTAGCTCCGACTTGTAAATTCTATCCAGTTTCAACCTTGCATCATCTGGCTGCAAGTTCCTGCTTCCCAGCCTTGACCCAATTATGTGGTGATCTAGTCTGGGATATCCATCATTGATCATAGTCGAATAACCATCATTGTATCTCTCCTGATCTAGATAAGCATTTTGTTGTTGTGCCGCTTGTCCTGCACTTCCCTTTTGCTGAGGTGCTCGCTGCTGCTGTTGCAGAGGTACATTTTGCCCTGTTCCGACAGGATCACGCTGTCCGACATTGCCGTTGGCAGCATTCCTCTAACCGGCATTGCCTTGGTCGTGGTTATCTCGGCCAGCCGCACCTCAGCTGGTACTGTGCTGATCTTCATCAGCTTGCACTACTTTGCCTTTTCCGGCCCTTACTGGATCATAGAGAACCAACTGTTTATCCCTTCTTTCGGAGTTTACCACCTCCTCTCTCCTGGGATTGTGACCCGGAGATGGTGCGGCTCCCCCGGATCTTGTCGAGTTATTCCTAGCCGAATGAACCACGTGTGTGCCCTTGCTGGTACCGGGTTTGCCTTGTTCATTTCTTCATTTTGCTGGAAAGCGACTCTCAGCAAGTGGTTCACCCTCTCTTGTTACCTTTGCCGGGCCTCCCCGTATAAACCTTCTAACTCGGACGCGGCCGCATTTGCTGCCCTGTGGTTCTTTGCCGGGTACTGTACCTATCCAACCCTCCTGTTACTATCGTGACTGTCTGACCTGGCCTAGGTTCGTATTCCTTATCAATCTCAATAATCAGGTTTCTACCTCGGATCTTTACTCCATCTATGCGGTTTTCCTTTGCATATTCTCTCAAAGTAATGTCCAAGGACTGCTGCAGCTCTGCTACCTTCTTTTCCCTAGCTAACATTTTTCACCTAGTTTCTTCTAACTCAGCTTGTGCCTGAGCCGGATCTACCATAGGTGCTATCGGTGTTGCCAGGCTATCTATTGCTTGTTGGAGCACATTCTCCGGCCTCTCTAGTAGGGGGAACCTGGACCTGGCCTACTTTGGTGTGACTTCCGACTCTGGCGCCGGGCCCTTGTTTGCTTCCGCGTCTAGCACAGTCATCAGGACCTCAACACTGCTGGTGGGGCGAGTGATACGCACACCACGGGCTATGTTGAGAGGTGGTTCGCCTCCCTCGACGATGTGCCGCGGATGGGCGCAGGTCTCGTCCATGCCGACGTAGATCTTGTGGGTGCCAAGCTTGATGAAGACGCTGTTGCGCGGAGGGGGGTTCCTACCGAAGGTCCCTGCATTGTCACTGACGTAGTCCAGCGCTCCAAAGCGTTGAACCAGGTCGGAGACAACGCGCTCGCCGGTGCTGGAGAACCTTCCCGTCTGGATTTTCACCCATGCTAGCACCGCTAGCCCCCTGGTGGGCGCCAACTATCATGATGGTGGCATGGTAGATGCCATGGATAGGATAAAGATGGGGCCAATGTGTGCTAGGGGAATCCAGGGAGGGAGAACGTGGTGATTCCATGCACAGATGTTCTTGTATTCTCTCTATCAATGGTGTTTACAAGTACTCTTCAAGGTCTTGGTGAGAAGGAGACTATGTCTCTTCCTCCCCACAAGCTAGCTCCAGAGTTCTATCTACGACAGAGAAAATGATTGATCTCCTTCTATGGAGGCCCCGGTGCTCCTTATATAGGGGAGTCCGGGTTACAAAGTTAGGGCACACATGGAGGCATATTCTTCTAATATGCCCCTCGACTAAAGCTAGATGCTTCTTTATTCTCCTTAATGGCTCGTCCGGGCTTTGGACATAACCTGAAACATAATCCTTGTATTTAAGCGTCACTAGACATGGGCTACGCCAGCCGAAATTGCCCGCGTCATCTTGGTCGCCCTGACCCGCTGGTCCTCCTATTTGCTTTTCTTCGCTCATGCTACAGCTAATAAAGCCTCGTTTTGACCAGCGGGAGATTCCTTCCTTCTATTGGAAGCCATATGATAGTCCGGCTAGCAGGTGGCTAATCAGGCTACGAATGTACCTGCAAAACAGATAGACAAACATGGCCACCATATAATTTATACCAGCCGGGCTATGGCTAAGGAGATGCTCCACGGGCTGGGTCACTCCGTGGTTCGTCCTTCCTTGAGGTGACCCGGTCAGCACTTGCTTTGACCGTGTCGTACCCCGCCTAACTCGGCCTTTATACCCGGGGGTATCCCCCCAACACAGGAACAAGAAAAAGAGTAGTTGTTAGGAACAAGATTAAATAAGGTATGGATGATACCGAGTTATCGAATCTCAAATAAGTAAAATATCGCAAGACAAAAGGAATTTGATTACAGGAAAAAAGGTCCATACGATCATTGGATTTTCATGGAACTAGTGGGAGTCATTATGGATCTCTAGATCCTACTAATGATTATTGATCGGAGAAAGTCCCGATCATGTCTACAAAGTTCTCGAACCCGTAGGGATACACACTTATGATTAGTCGACGCAATTGAGTGGATAGGGAACACAGGGGAATATAATGGACATCACAAGAATTTGCTCTATCGAATTGGACAAAATTGTTTCGGGTATCGAAACAAAGCAAGGAAACAAAATGTTAATGTGTTCATTAAATGAAGTGATGATTAAATGAAGTACTCATTAAATGAAGTGTTCATTAAATTGTTTTACATTAAAAAAAGAGAATTAAAGTGCATTAATTGATAGACCTTTGGTTTTTTGAGTGGCGAATAAATGGAGGAAGTGGAAATTAATTTTATGTGAGTGGAGTGTCCACCCACATGAATGAGAGGAGGGAAGGGGAAACCTCCATGGCACCGGCCGAGGGAGGGGGCTTCCTCTCACACACTTGCCCACTCCTATCATATGCCCTTTGGTTGGCATCTTCTCCCTCTTGCTAGCCTTGTCCATTTCAACTAGAAAAGGTTCTTAGGCGAAGCCCTACTCGAGATCTTCCCCTCCACCATATCTACCATGGCATAGTGTTGTTGGAGTTCCCAGAGATCTGCTACTTCTGCTACCTGGCTGGAGCAAGGGTTCGGGAGTCGCCGGCACACTGTACATGTGACCGATTATGGAGGCGCTACCCTCTTGTGGCGCTAATTGTCTGCGCATCCTTGAGGATGGTCATGCACATTCTACATCATCCATGTTTACTTGCAGGAATGTTATCCTACTCTTTGAGGGTGAGTCCATCTAAAACCATTACATGTATCTCCTAGATATGATCTTGGTGGTTGCATCCGTAGGAATTTTTTTTGTTTTCTATAAAATGAACCCCATCAGTGGTATCAAAGTTGTGTCTATGCATATATGCTTTGTATGATTAGAATACCTAGAGATGTGGGTGTTTATAATCTCGTTGTTTCATACTTGCAGAAATTTTGATCGTGGTGGCATGTTGGGATGAAGTGACCTAGACTAACTTTACATGTCCTCGCACATGAGACCTATCCCACGCTTGACATGCAACTCGTATTGCATAAGTGGCTTAGTGGGTGTCTATCTCTCCCAACATAATCATGATTCTAATTTACAACGGTTTGCAAATAACTTGATTGTCAATGTTGTGGCTGAAATTCGTAGGTATAGTGGTTCTCTCCTAGAAAGCCCAAAGTCGTGTAAAATATGCAAAAATAAATTAGAGGCGTCTAACTTGGTTTTGAAGGACATCTGATGTCATATGGTCTATGATACAAAGATTGTTGTATGCAATGTGTTTTATTGTAAAACAACCACCCGGAGCCATATGGTTGTTATTTTATTTTATGGCCTGCGTGCCAGAAAATGGAAATCCATGTAATTAGATTAGTTGAGAACAACCATGGTGGTGGCGCCATGGACCTTGGTGACACGCCGTAGGAATGATGGATGTCATACCAAGATGCACAAGATGGATATCGAATGCGAGAAGGACCATATCATATCACATTATATATGCATGTGATGTTTATCCTTTGATGCATCTTATTTTGCATTGATTTGATAGCCTCGATAGTATTTGATTACCTCGGTAGAATTATAAGATGATCCCTCCCACTAAATATCAAGATAATAATATGTTCTTCCTTAGTATGCACCATTAAGAAAGTTCGTCGTCTAGAAGCACCACATGATGATCGTGTGTGATAGATTCTATGTTCGCATACAATAGGTGTAAGACAGTTTTACACACGCGGGTACTAAGGTTCTTACTTGACGAGCCTAGCATGTATAGACATGGCCTCGGAACATGAACCGAAAGGTAAAGCATGAGTCATATGGATGATATGATGCCCATACGATGCTCGCCATTGGAGCTACGTTACCACTTGTGATGATCGGTCATGGCGTAGTGAATTTGGTTCGTGTAATCACTAAAATGAGTAGAGGGATGTCATTTTGAGTGGGAGTTCTCATAAGTAATTTTTAAATTTACTTGAACTCTATCTATTTTTTAAACCTAGTCTAAATAGTCTCTGCAAATACATTGTAAATCATGGCACCCCCTATATTCAATTTTAATGCATTCCTTGAGAAATAAAAACTGCAAAACAATGGGTCTCACTTCAGCAACTGGCACCACAACATGAGGATTATCCTCACGGGAACGAAGAAGTCCTATGTGCTGGATGGTCCATTAGGTGACACCCCTGCTGCTAGCGCCACTCAAGAAGAGCGCGACACATATGACGTGAAATTTGATGACTACACTCTTATGCAGTGTGTGATCCTCCAGTCATTGGAGCCTGAACTCCAAAACCGCTTTGAACTTACCGATGCTGATATCATGGTGGATGGACTCAAAACTATGTTTGGGGATCAACTCCGTGCTAAGATATATGAGATCTCCGATAAGTTCTTTAGCGCTAAGATGGAGGAGCATAGCTCTATGAATGAGCACGTCATTAAGATGACGGGTTACGCTCAACGTCTCGAGACATCGGGATGTGAGATTCTAGATGATCTCACGATAGATAGGGTTATGCAATCGCT
The DNA here is from genome assembly GCA_916181665.1 of Avena sativa. Classification (NCBI taxonomy): domain Eukaryota; kingdom Viridiplantae; phylum Streptophyta; class Magnoliopsida; order Poales; family Poaceae; genus Avena; species Avena sativa. The sequence goes on from OV702286.1 coordinate 182,961,004, forward strand.
CCCACCAAGTTACAAAGGGTTTGTAATTAATTACATGATGAATGGTGAGGACAAGTCGCTCACTAAACTCGCAGCTATGCTTAAGACTACCGAGGTAGACATCAAAAAGGAACATAAAGTGTTGATGGTCAATAAAACTACCAGTTTCAAGAAAAGAAGCAAGAAAGGCAATCCTAAGAGTAGCTTCAGGAAGGACAGCAAATCTGTTGCTGCGCGTGAGGAGAAAACTAAAGGACGCCCTAAGCCTGATACTGAGTGCTATTATTGCAAAGGGGCTGGTCAGTGGAAGCAGAATTACCGAAAGTACTTGGCAGATAAGAAGGCCAGGAAAGTGAACAAAGGTATATGTGATATACATCTTATTGATGTGTACATAACAATTAGTTGAAGTAGTACTTGGGTATTTGATACCAATTCAGTTGCTAATATATGTAACTTGAAACAGGGGCTAAGGAATAGTCGATCACTAGCGAAGGATGAAGTGACGATGTGCGTAGGCAATGGATCGAAGGATGATGTGATCGCCGTCGGGACGATGCCACTTCATCTACCATCATGATTGAAAATAAACCTAAATAATTGTTATTGTGTGCCTGTGTTGAGCATGAACATCATGTCTGGATCATGTTTAATGCAAGACGGTTATTCATTTGTATCTGAGAAGAATGGTTGTTCATTTCATATCAATAATATCTTTTATGGTCATGCACCTATGTTGAATGGTTTATTTGTTTTGAATCTTGATATTAGTAATACGCATATTCAGAATGCCAAAATAATCAAGTTGAATGATGATATTGCTACATATATGTGGCATTGCTGTTTAGGTCATATTGGTGTTAAACGCATGAAGAAGCTCCATTCTGATGGACTACTGGAATCACTTGATTATGAATCATTTGAGACATGTGAGCCATGCCTTATGGGCAAGATGACTAGAACACCATTCTCAAAAACAATGGAGCGTGTGACCGACTTGTTGGAAATAATACATACCTATGTATGCGGTTCGATGAGTGTATCATCACACGGCGGATATCATTATTTTGTAACCTTCACGGATGTTTTTAGTATATATGGGTATATTTACTTAATGAAACACAAATCTAAAACTTTTGAAAAGTTCAAAGAATTTCAGAGTGAAGTAGAAAATCATCATAACAGAAAGATCAAGTTTCTATGATCTGATCGTGGAGGATAATAACTAAGTTACGAGTTTGGCACGCACATGAGAGAATGTGGAATAGTTACAGAACTCACTCCCACCAGAACAACACAACGTAATGGTGTATCCGAACGTCGTAATCGAACATTATTAGATTTGGTACGATCTATGATATACCTTACTGATATGCCACTTTCAGTTTGGGGTCATCCATTAGAGATAGCTGCATTCACTTAAAATGGGGTACCATAAAAATCAGTTGAAATGACACTGTATGAATTATGGCTTGGAAACAAACCTAAGCTATCATTTCTATAAGTTTGGGGTTGTGATGCTTATGTGAAGAAACTTCAGCCTGATAAGCATGAACCCAAAGCGGAAAAATGCATCTTGATAGGATACCCAAAAGAAACAGTTGGGTACACCTTCTATCACTGATCCGAAGGAATGGTTTTGTTTGCCAAGAATGGATCCTTTCTAGAAAAAGAGTTTCTCTCGAAAGGTGTGAGTAGTAGGAAGGTAGAACTCGACTAGGTTATTGAACCTTCTCTTCCTGAAGTGGCGAGTAGTGCAATGCCGGAATATATTCCAGTGTTGACTCTGCCAATGGAAGAAGTAAATGATGACGAGGTACCTTCCCCTTCTCATGAAACTCCGATAGAGAGTACTACCGAACCTCGCAGGTCGGGAGGATACGTGCAGGTCCTGAACTGTACGCTGATCCAGTCCTAAATTTCATGGTAGATGGAAGGATGACCCTCCAACATATGATGAAGCGATGATGAGCCCAAATTCCAACAAATGGCTTAAATCCATGCAATCTAGGATGGAATCCATGTACGAAAACCAAGTTTGGACTTTGGTGAACATACCTCACGATCGAAAGGTAGTTGAGAATAAATGGATTTTCAAAAGGAACACGGATGATGACGGTAATGTGACCATCTATAAAGCACGACTTGTCGCAAAGGGGTTCCGACAAATTCAATGAATTGACTACGATGAGAATTTATCACTGGTAGCGATGCTAAAGTCTGTTAGGATTATGTTAGCAATTGCTACATCTTTCAATTATGAAATCTGGCACATGGATTTCAAGACAACATTCCTTACATTGAGGAAGAGTTGTATATGATTCAACCTAAAGGTTTTGTCGATCCTAAGGTTGCTAACAAGGTATGCAAACTTCAGTGATCCATTTATGGACTGAAGCAAGCATCCCGAAGTTGGAATCTCCGATTTGATGAAGTAATCAAAGGTTTTGGATTTGTCCAAACCGTCGGAGAAGCTTGTATTTACAAGAAAGTGAGTGGGACCTCTATAAAATTTCTAATATTATATGTGGATGACATATTGTAGATTAGAAATGATACAGAACTTTTGAAAAGCATAAAGGATTACTTAAATAGTAAGTTTTCGATGAAAGATATTGGTGAAGCTGTGTACATATTAGGCATCAATATCTATAGAGATAGATCCAAACACTTAATAGGATTGTCACAAAGTACATACCCTGACAAGATTTTGAAGAAGTTCAGAATGGACAAAAGTAATAATGGGTTCTTACCTATGTTGTAAGGTACTATTTTGAGTAGGTCTCAAAGTCCGGCTACAGCAAAAGATAGAGAAAGGATGGACCATGTCCCCTATGCCTTAGCCATAGGTTCTCTTATGTATGCTCTGCTATGTACCAGACCAAATGTATCACATGCTGTTAGCCTGACTAGCAGGTACTGTTGGCACCCACCATGGGGCAAGTGAGCTTCGGATCTGCGTTCCGAGCAGAATCTGCAAGAATCGGAATTGGCGAAACAATCACCATAGGTAGTGTCCTCCACACCAGTGACGTCCGTCTCATTCTTCTCGACGAGACCTGGATTCCGGCTAGGGAGGACGTGACTAGCTACACCATCATGTCTTTTGACTAGATCGACATTTACCTTAGTTTTGCTGAACCTGCCCCGCCCACCCCAGTGGTGATGATAGAGGCAGAAGAAGTTCCTGGCTCCACTTTTTGTCCGCGGAGGTGGTAGAGTTCTGGATCTTAGAAAATCCTAATCCCACCCAGACCTCACCGGATGCAGAGATAGTGGAGAAAGATGAGCCTGAAGGAGACATTCCTATGGATGTCGAAAAAGAAGTGGATCTCCGTAGCAAGGTTGAAACTCATGACGATCTCCCGAGCAAGGTCGAATCCTAGGAGGAACAAGGCAACAACAGCTCTGGATCTGGTGCTACCGATGCTGGAGCAAGAAAATCACTCCTGAGGCACACTGTGAAGATGACGACGAACAGTTCCATAGTCAACACAGATGCAATTCTCGAGACATAAGATGTTTTGAGGAAGCCTACGAAGAAGATCGCAACTACCTCAGGACAAATGCATCGCACTTTGTCGGATACGTCTGATCTGGATCCGGCTCTGCCGATGCTGGAGATGACAATGAATCAGTGTTGGAGGCAATCGGAACAAACGTCGACTTACTGGCATCTTTGGATGACTCCATGACGTCGGCAGATTTTCAAAAGTTCTCCGTGGAATATGAGGAGGAATTCAACTCCAAGGATGCGGAAGAAGGAGAAGCTATGGATGAAGGATCTGGAGAAAACTCTCCCAAAGCGCAGGATGACATGGATCTCGAAGAAAATCCTGACGTCAAGATGTCCGAAAGTACTAATCAGAGCTTGACACCAGGAAACGGACCCAAAGCCGTCTTTGCTACTGACACTACCAAGAGGGAAAAGAACCCTCCGACTGAGGAGGTAAATGTCGAAGATTACGAAGAAGACTCGGATGGAGATCTAATCCTAGACGAGCCGGAAACTACTTCGTTGGATGGACACGTGGTTACCCCTGGTGCTCGTAAAATCCTCGGAGACGCGCTCACTACGCCAATCCCTACTGTTGCAGATCTTACACCTGCGGAGTTAGAAGATAGGGCCTAGTCCCTACACGCAGATCGCCAAGTACTCCTTGATGAAGCTAACAATATCCTCGAGGAGAAAAAGTGCATCAGATCTACGAGATAGTTCAAATCCCTGCAGCACCAGAAGACCCGGAACGGCCCTGTACGGGCTAACAAAAATCCGGAAGTCCGCAAGATCCTCTTTGAAGGATATGATGCCGTCAAAGGAGAACCTCGGCTCGATAGAAATGGAGATCTGGTGTATGGCACACTAGGGGAAAACACTGCTGCAACCCGAGATATCTTGGCAAACAATCCAAACACAAAACAAATTCGGTTGGGAGTAAAACTACTTACTAAGGGCCTAGAGCAACATAAAGCCGCCAAATCTGGGAGCGGAAAACTGGTCTCTAAATCTGACCAAAGTCGCACAGATCCGGCTTGGTAGGACGTGAGGCCCCGAAGGGATCCGGAACAACGTTACCGTCCCGACCGTCGGGAAGACAATTACTCAAGAACCATATCCTTAGGACAACAACACAGAGCCACATGTGACTGGAGTAATGTTGCTCCAGCCGTAGAACGAGACGCAGTTGCAGCACTGGTTCCGAGACAGCCTCCCCGGCGACAGTCAAACAATCGTAGGGAAGATGAAGAAGAGTGACGTCGGCAGGAGGATCGACAAAGAATGCCACCTTCCTACACACACAAGCCATCCGCCTGAACCTTGTCTCAATGACAATAATGATGGATGAAGGAATGATGGACACCATGCCGAGTCAAGCCGACAAGGGGCTCGTCATAATCAAGATCCTCCCCGGAACTTGAATAATGACGCTCCGGATGCAGATCGGTGCTTAGCCGGGGACAATCCACCTGCACCACCCTCTCCACCAAGCAGCCATCATAGCGGCTCTCGAGGGAGCCATGGAGGGCATCGTGGCGAAGGAGGTGGTGGCGGAAGCAGAAGTCCGGCTCCAAGGCACCGCAACCACAGTGAACAATGAAAACAACATTCTCTGTCACCAAGTGATGCGAGGCACTAGATCAACTCTAACATAGAGGCATTGTGCTACGAGTTGGACAACATCTATGTGGGTCCAAAATGCTTCGGACCGCGCATTCCACAAACAAAATTTCTGGAAGGATTTTCCATCTCAAGGCACATTCATCCCTACGACGGTGTAGCTCGGCCAGACACCTGGCTCCAGCATTATTTCTAGGCTTGCTGCATCGCCAGAGGAGGAAACAGCTTGGTCGCGACCCGGTATCTCCCGCTAATGCTGAGGAAGGCAGCTCGATCATGGCTCAATGAACTCACAGAAAACACCATCCACAACTAGTATGACATGCAAAGTGCGTTCTTTCGGAATTTCGAAGGCACATATCGGAGGCCCTGTACGGTAGGAGACCTATAGCGTTGCACCTATAGGGCTAGAGAAACTTGCTGGGATTATATCGAATGATGGATCAACACCAAGAACTCATGTGAGGGAGTAAATGATCAAACCGCAATTGAAGCTTTCATTGCGGGACTCCGAATTGGTTTGCTGCGTCATCGTTTGAAGTGCAACAAAGTTACCGATCAGTGGGAGATCATAGAGACGACAAGCAAGTATGCAGATGCTGACGGTGATTCAGAGGGACTGCTGAATGTACTAGTTGTGCCACAGTCAGCAAAACAGACAAAGCAGCAAGACCAGAAGCGCAAGAACACCTTGGAAGAAAAGCCCACCATGGAAGCAGCTGTAGTCAATGCTACTTTCGGGTCTGGAGGACCGGGAAGGCACAGAGGCGACCGCGGGTGCGGTCGTGGAACATCCAGAGTCCAAGGTAGAGGAGACTAGCAACCTGGCAAAACCTACTGTTGGGCCGACATTGCCAACAATCATTTTACAAAAACCACTCAAATCAATTCAACTTGGCAAACCCAAGCAACCACAGACACTCAAGCATGTGACAAACATACTCACCAAAATTTAGCCAAAAATTCAAATCTTGTGCTCATGCGGCCATTTGGTCGAGCACTTGGCAGTCACAGATTCAACCTTGCCTAATTTATACTGTTTTGAACAGTAATTAACCACCCCCTTTGTACCCTCTACACTCCACTCATTCACCCTAGTGCCGAGCAAGCGCAGGAAACGCTTCCCCTTTGCCATTCGCACCAGTGCAGCGCCACCCGAGCTCACCGTGTCAGTCGACCAAGCATCGCTCGCCATAGACCGTGCCACCCTCTCCCACGATGTCGAGGAGACAGGCGCCACACAACCACCACCCTCTGTCCACCCCTCGACCAGAGACAAGTCGTGGCACAGCCGCGTTCGCCGCGCCCACTTCTCTGTCTGCCATGCCAAGAGCACGCTAGAGTGCCGCAGCCAACACGCGCACACACGCCGTGCCTTACCCTCTACACATGTGCCTGCACTCACCGTGACCCTAGCTACCCCCCAGACATGCCCGTTCGCCGCCGCGTGAACTGTGGACACTGTGAGCCGTCTCGAACGCCGCCGTTCCTGCACAGAGGGCGGACCGCTCCGGACCGTTCTCGACCGCCCCTTGCTGCGCCATCACTCGCATGACAACCGCCCTGAAGCACCGCGTCAACCCCTACCCTCAGCCACACCCATAGCCCCCTGTATCACCGTCACCGACAAGCCCGAGCCATCCCGCTCTGTCCCTCTCGCCGGTGTATAAATAGAGGCCACCCCAGCCTCAATTCGACACACCATTCCACTCCCCACTCCTCACAGAACCTCCCACACCTCTCCCCGGAGGAAGGCGAGCACCACCCCGCTGGAATTTAGCCGGAGTCTGCCGCTGCAGAGGAAGACGAAAGCCGTCGATTGGAGCCATCCCAGGAGCTGCCGTGTGAGATCCAGGCACATGGCTTAATAGGATTGATAGGATACCCATATAAACAAGTTGCAACTTCTTTTCCGGAAGCTCATTCAAAAAGAACTCTAAGGTTAAGCGTGCTTGGCCTAGAGAATTCTAGGATTGGTGACCGACCGGGAAGTGGGTAACCGAGTGCGCACAAGTGAGGACAAAGTGCGCAGAAAAGACTAGTGTTGGTCTGTGGGGCCAGTCTAGATATCCTATTAAGATGCCAGGAGTGACACCCCCCGGGCCCAGGAGTGGACGGGATGTTACAAGTGGTATCAGAGCCGACCCTTGCGATTATACGGGTGTGTGCGGGTTAGTGGCGGGACATGTGGAGCATGGCGCGTGTGGCCCGGAGTGGACACGGCATGGCACATGTGCCGGCACTGGACGCATAGACGCGTGCCAAGAGGGAACGTTCCTGGGGTGTGCTTGATCGATGAGGGCATCAATCTTCTAAAGGGTGGGTGTATGTGAGATCCAGGCACATGACTTAATAGGATTGATAGGATACCCATATAAACAAGTTGCAACTTCTTTTCCGGAAGCTCATTCGAAAAGAACTCTAAGGTTAAGCATGCTTGGCCTAGAGAAATTCTAGGATGGGTGACCGACCGGGAAGTGGGTAACCGGGTGCGCACAAGTGAGGACAAAGTACGCAGAAAAGACTAGTGTTGGTCTGTGGGGCCATTCTAGATATCCTATTAAGATGCCAGGAGTGACACCCCCTGGGCCCAAGAGTGGACGGGGTGTTACATGCCGTGACTGCGCCTTGAACCGCCGTTCAAGACAACCCCATTCGCCCCTATCGCTGACCCTAGCTGGAGCCCTGGTGAGCCTCACACGACCCCCACCGCCATGTTAGGGTTAGAATCTCGCCGGAGTTGTTCACCGGGGACGACGAACCTCAGCCGTTAGATCTTAGTCTAATCGTAGCGTTGAGATTGAACGATACCATTTCGGGTTAAATGAGCCACTGACTAGTGGGACCCCCCTGTCAGCAGCCCGCTGCGCCAGCGTAGTGCAGCTGGGCCGACCCATTTAATTTCCCACGCAGAGCCCGTCGATTCAAATAAGCTTTTTCCATTTTAGTTAAAACTAGATTCTGTCAGTAGATTCAAAAATCAATTCAAAGAGTTTCATTGAACCAAATTGAATGATTCCAATTTTTTTAGAAAGGTATTCAAAATATCTATCAAAGCTCGTTGGATTCAAACCATTTGATATTATAGATCACCTACAGTAAAAATAACAAGACAGAGACTTTTCCACATTCAAACATTTTTCAAAAATCAACCATAAATGCTTTTGAGTTGATTCCAACTCTCAAAAATCACATTTAACAAGATCTATCTGAATATGTAAAATATTTAGGTTTTGCATGCAGTAATCTTGGACTAGTACTAAAAGAATGCTATATAGGCATTTCTAGTCACTTTAATTTTATTAAATAGTAATATTAAACTTATAAAATATGACCAACACTTTAAATCACATTCCCAAGTATTAGAATATGTGGTGATGACATGTGTCAACATGATCCCATATTTTAATTGGAGAATATTAAATCTTAAGTATTTTCAATGAGTCGAAATTACTTTTCTCAAAATAAAATAAATAAGACTAGGTCTTTATTTCATGTGACGTTTGTGATGATGCTAGATCATAAAGTGTGAGCCTTAGTGTGCTAAATAGAAGTAGTTAAGTATTGTTTGGTGATTGTGTACCTCGTATTCATTTATAGACGCTAGTACCGACCCGGGATACGAGGATGAGGAGTACTAAAAAGAATAAGAAGAGAACTTCAACCACTACACTACTCAAGGCAAACCTAACACTACAAGTTAACTATGCAAGCCGTCCTTGCAAGATAACCTATGCAAGATGCATTAGGCATCCTTTGGTTATGCAACCTTGATTATACCAATCCCATGTTTTACTTGCAAGCTTTATTCTTTTACTTTTACCAAAGTTCTTTACCTTTAGTTAGTGATTTGTGAGTATTGGAAAAATAGGATAGATGCCATAAAGAGTATAAAACTAGGCCTAAGTAGTTATACTTAGATGCCATCAAAATCATTAAACTAGATTTGGATAGTTACACTTGACTAGCACCCCTTATTAGTGACACCCTCATTGCTAGTTGCTAGTGCTAAACTACTACTGATAACTTAGATGGGAATACTTGGAGGAAATGATTATGAAAACCTTGGAATGATGATTCATTCTATTGAAATGTTTTGACATGTGTTATGAACACAAAATGATTTGATGATGACACTTCTTGAGGCATGAGCCTTGATTTTGATAAAAACTGATGGTTGGGTTCGGATGCGATACCATTCCAATTTTACCATACAACCACAATACCCGAATTGGGTAGGGCTTAACTGGAGGTTTATATGCCTTAGTATGGGTTCCCTCGTGGAAATAGGTTGAGCCGAGGCTACCTCGTGAATGTGAATGTCCACCTATGTAGTGCCGGGGATGGCAGATGGCCATGGCTGGGAGGCCATGCTCATAGGGGAGGTGCCTATACTAGAGTGTGTAATTGAAAGGTTATGATTCATTATCCGCATACCAAGTATGATGATTCAGGGTTATCCCTGACGGATGTATCGAATTTTGTGGTGAAAGTGTACCACCTCTGTAGAGTTTCAAACTATTCGAATAGCCGCGTCCGCGGTTATGGATAGTTGGAGTGGCCATACTGTTCTGTTGTCAGATGTTTTCAAAATGACTTGTGAATTGAACTATGACTTTGACTTGACCACAACAGGGTTGTGGATATGAAAATTAGGTTCCCACTTAGGTGATGTAGAAAATTAAATTAGTTTTCTTTACTTCTTAACTCAGTATGAAATAAACCTGCCTTTTTGCAAATAAACCTAGATCTTGAGATTCCTACTAGAACTACCTTACTTGTTAGTGATAGTTTGCAAGTACTTAAAGAGTACTCATGGCTTTGTCCCTAACTATTCCCGTGGCTAGACTATGAGGAGGACTACTAGGAAGATGGATAGTAGGAGGTCTATGACCACTAGGATCATCTCCCATCGTCAGCATTGCCTGTGACTCTTAAGATGGAGCCCCTACTACGTTTACTTTCCATTGCTTTGATTATATTAAGACTGGATCATGCGATCCTTTATTTGTAAAACATTTATTATGGTTTCTAATGGATGATGTACTGTGATACCAATCTGTTATGTCTCGCAAAAATGGTAATCCTGGGATCGCGAGGTATGGCATAACAGGCATCTGGGATTAAAAATCCGGGTGTTGACAGCCAATCCCGTACTGGTCCATAAAAAGAACACCACTGATTTAAGGATGTGTGTTCATTATACCGCCTTGAACAAGGCTTGTCCCAAATATCCGTTCGCTCTGCCTAGAATTGATCAAGTAATCGACTTTACGGCAAGCTCGGAACTCCTATGTTTTTTCGACGCATATTCCGGTTATCACCAAATCCGGATGAAGGAATCAGATAAACTGAAAACTTCATTCATAACCCCCTTCAGAACCTTTTGTTTCGTTACGATGCCTTCTGGGCTCAAGAACGCAGGAGCGTCGTACCAGCACACTATGCAGCGTTGCCTCCACGACCAAATTGGACGCAACGTACATGCATATGTGGATGATATAGCGGTAATGTCTAAAAACAAGGAAAAGCTAATTTCCGACTTGGAGGAAACATTCACCAATCTACGTAAATACAACATAATGCTTAACCCGAAGAAATGTTTCTTTAGAATACCTGCCGAAAAATTGTTAGGATTCGACATAGAGGTGAACTGGGACAAGATAAAGGCTATACTCAACATTTCCAGGACAACTCGCCTCAAATACATACAAAGACTAACTGGTTGCATTGCTACAGTCGGTCGGTTTCTAAACCGGCTCGGTGAGAGAGCCGCACAACTTTACAAGCTCCTGAAAAAGACCAAAAAATTCGTCTAGACTGATGAAGCTGAAGGTGCACTACAAGACCTAAAAACAGTACTCTCGTATGCTCCCATCCTCATAGCGCCGGAACCTCCGGAACTGATGTTGCTCTATCTAGCTGCAACAAATAGAGTTGTCAGCGTCGTCATGGTGGTGGAACGACCAGAGGAAAAGCAGGAACACCTGGTGTAACATCTGTTCTACTACCTCAGGGAGGACTTGACTGAATCCAAATAGCGGTATATGCACTATCAAAAGCTAGCCTATGGTGTGTTCTTTGCATCTAGAAAGCTATGACATTATTTTCAGGATCACCAGATTACCGTGGTGAGCACAACTCCCATGAGAGTAATAATCAACAACAGCGACGCCACAAGACGCATCACAAAGTGGGGAATAGAGCTCTCAGCTTTTGACATTGAGTATAAAACTCGCACAACAATCAAATCCCAAATCCTCGTTGACTTTGTCGCTGATTCGATAGAGACAACATAGAATATGACCCTACCAGAGTCAGAATACTGGACCTTGCACTTTGATGGGTCTAAAGCGCTCAGGGGCGCGGGGCCTGGCGTGGTGCTCAAATCACCCCAAGGAGATAAGCTTTTCTATGTGCTACAGATCCACTTCACGGCAACAAAAGACATTGCCGAATATGAACCACTGCTGCATGGAATCCGGATTGCTAAGGATATCGGCATCCCATGACTCATGTGTTATGGTGACTCGGATCTTGTTGATTAACAAGTGTCGGATCACTGTAATGTAAACAAGCACATAGCAGCATATAGGGCTATCGTGGATGAACTATCTAAATTGTTCGAAGGGTTTGAGGTTCAACACAACGCTCGGGCAGAAAATGAGGAAGCAGATGCATTATCTCAATTAGGCTCTGCACGGAAAAAGGTCCCGGATGTTCTTTTCTAGAACACCTTAAAGTTCCCTCAATAACAGGAGTTGACGAGGAGTATCCGACCAAATCCGACTCACCGTTAATAGAAGTTCTGGCTGTGATTTCCAGCTGGACAAAGCCTTACCTTGATTTCTTGGTAGACAGAAAATTACCCGAAGACGAGTTTCTGAGCCGGCAGATTGTCCGACGAGCAAAAACCTATACGATAGTAAATGGTGAGCTCTATAAGAGGAGTGTATCTGGGGTATTTCAGCGCCATGTTTCTCTGGAAGAAGGAGTGGAAATCCTAAGGGAGATCCACAAAGGCGAATGTGGACATCACGCTGCAGCCAGATCTTTAGTGGCAAAGGCTTTTAGACACGAATTTTTCTGGCTTATAGCCAAGGAAGATGTCGAACGGCTTGTCAAGACGTGCAAAGGCTGCCAAAAATACGCCAAACAAACCCATATTCTGGCTGATTAGCTGCGAACAATTCCGATAACATGGCCCTTCATGGTCTGGGGGCTTGACATGGTAGGACCGTTTAAGCGGGCTCCAAGTGTATTTACTCACCTCTTAGTGATGGTGGATAAGTTCACAAAATGGATTTAGGCTAAACCCGTCACAAGTTGTGATGGAGCAACAACCAAAAGATTTGTCGAGGACATCATAATCCGATACAATTATTAGCACAGTATTATTACGGACAATGGGAGCAATTTTTCTATGGGAGAACTTGTCGACTTCTCCAACGATCCAAAAATCCAGGTTGATATTGCATCAGTCATGCATCCACAGGCGAACGGACAATTCCAAAGAGCAAATGGTTTAATCCTTCAAGGCCTCAAACCAAGACTCGAAGCACCACTTGACCATGTTGCGGGGGCTTGGGCGGACGAATTGATGTCTATGATATGGAGCTTGCAAACAAATCTGAATAGGTCAACAGGGTACATGCCTTTCTTCTTGGTCTATGGCACAATAGAAGTTCTTCCTAGTGATTTGATCCATACTTCTCCCCCGAGTTGCTACATATATCGAAGAGTATGATGAAGTTTCTCGACAAGATGATCTCGATGTAATCGAGGAAGTTTGCGTTGTTGTTGAGCAGAGATCCATAACCTATCAGCAGATGTTACACAAGTATCATAGCCCGAGAGTCAAGAATTGATATTTCAATAATGGAGACTTGGTTCTCTGGCTTGTGCAAAAAATAAAGGACAAACTTTCCCCAGTTTGGGAAGGTCCCTTTTAGGTTAGTAGAGTATTGCACAATGGTTCTTACTACCTAACTGATATGAGGCTAGTCAAACAAAGACATGCTACTAAGAAGATAAAGAGAGCTAGAGGCAGTACAAATCCAGAAGAATTAGATAGACCGTGGAATATTGCTCAGCTATGTCCCTTTTATTCTTAAAATTATCTTTCTTTGTAATCATATATATGTACATGTTTAATCAGAAATAAAGTATTGGTTGCCTCAATGTTTGTTCTGAGAAGTTTTATAGTACCATCTTATTTCCAAATGATCATGACATAAGTCGAAAATCCTAGAATACTTGAAATTACTTTATGATCATGTTTGTTCTAGTTAGATTTTCGATTCTAAAAACGCTACATTTGGGTGTAAGTCAAATTTCTTATCTGTACTTTGGTTTTTGTCTGATTGTCAGACGCGGGTATTTTCCAAGTAGTGAATTGTTGGTACTGGAAGCCGGCTTTGTTTCCGAGTTTAAACTAGTTTAGCAATTGAGCTCCATTGCTCTGCAAATTTTCTGTGTTGAAAGTTTGCCGGCTCACAAAAGGAACGAGGCAGAAAGGTAGATAAATGATAAGTAGAAAGGAATAAGTGCTTACGTAATTTTCAAGCATGAAAACTTAAAAATTAGAGTTCTAAAGGAGTAAAAGCATTACGATCTTACTAGCTAGCACATCAAAATAAGTATTCTAGTTATTACATCAAGATTTGTTTATCACAATAACACATTGTTCTTCTGGCACTTCTTATGCCACTGGTGAAGACGAAGGATCAGCTAGCTCACTAGTAAAATATCCTCCACCTTGATATCTTTCCGACACGAGGATATCAGACTCGGTCTGCTCATTGTCGGAAGCTTCATCAACTTCTTCTTGAGGCGGAGATGGCGCTTCCATGGGAGTGAAGAATGGCTTGTCATAACTGGTTAGCTCAGCCACAGGACACCCATATCCAGCACAGGCATCCATGATTTCTTTGATGTTCTCCTCCTTGCCATCTTCATCAATAGTTGAATAACCCTTGGTTACTTGCCATATTTCCATGCTTCCATGGTGGATCATAACCATTGTCAGGGCATTATGTGCGGCCGTTCGCGCATAAGACATGTTCCAATATTGGATGAGCTGAGGCATCTCCTTTGCCTTGTCCCTCACCTAAAAGGAAGACATTTTGTTCATGTCAGGAACCTTTACGACTTCACTAATGTCCTCTAGTGGCTGGCGGAAGTTGTGAAGCAGATCTTAGACTAAAGTAAGCTGGCTGGTGCGAGATAAAGAAGAGGAAGAATCCAGCATATTCAAAGGACCTGCATACATAAAACATAGTCAGAAATATATCTGAACTCCTATTGTCAAAAAGAGAAAGGTCAGAGATAGGAAAACTTTCCAAAGATGGCATCGTAAACTTTGGCTTTCTTTGCTCGAAGACTCTAGAGTTCATCCTAGAAAGCCTTGGTGTCCTTCTCTCTTCCAGATCATCTTTCAAATCCGAAATTTTCTTATCCTGTATAGCGATCTTGCGATCACATTCTTCGGTCGCCATGTTGGATGATTCAAGAATGATGTTGATACTGCGCTCATGATCTTCCTTAAGCTTATTCAGTTCTTTCCTTAAATCGACATTTTCCACCTCTAGGGTTTTGAAATTCTCGCCCTCTTCAATCATTTTGCTGGACTGTTTGACTAGTTCTGTAAAAGCAAGACAAAAGTCGAATAAAAATTCGGCTACGACTCATAAACTCAAACAACAAGGATGAGGAATGAAATAATTACCTTTAGATTCATCCTTGGCAATTTTTAGTTTGGTATTTTCTAGACGGAGAGCTCTGATTTCTCTCCGTTTATTGCAGATATTCTTTAACAAATCCTGGTTATAAGAAGTAACTTTCTGTAAGTTAGAATAATACCTAGAGTTAGAAGTCTACTAAAGACTCAAGATAATATTTTAACTAAATATCAGCACGAGCCTTGGGGGCTATACTAGTTTGTTCTTTGGCATCCTATGAAAGCACAAATTCGGATTTCCTATCCAACTTCATGCTTGGGGGCTAGGGGATATGATATTAAATAAAGTGAAAAGAGAGTCGAGTTATGAATTACATGATGTTTGCGGGTTAATCTGTTGAGACTCATGTTCACCTCAGAAGAAACCTTCTAGGCGAGAGTCAGAGAGACTACTGGCGATGGAGGAGCCACGCTAGCCTTCAGCTTGTCATGGCAAAGATGAACTTGGTCACGAAGCTCGATGAGTTTGATGTCCTCGGCTTCTTGTACCTCCTCCTCAGCAGTGATGTTTCGACTCGCCAAACAGTGGAGATCCAACTTCTGGATCTCTTATATGCTTTTTCAAGTAATACCAAGTTTGGCGATAACCGGATTGTTAAGGAGGTTATCAACAGAAGTCTCTGCTGAGGGATCATTACCCATTGAAGGTTCACCCTTATCAGTTGTCAAATCACCCATGGTGATGTCGATTTGCGAGCCAAGGATCTCTGGCTCTGAGTGCTAAGCCGGATCTTCTACAGCACGAGGAGATGTAGTAACCTCCGGTGCTGTAGAGGGCGTTGGGGTAGGAGTTGGAGGCAGGGCGGGGGGAGGGGGCAGGCAAAGTCAAAACTAACTTTGGCTCGTGTATGAACTTTTCCATATTTCCTTTCCCTTTGCCCTTGGCAAGTTGCTTAGCTCTGAAGAGTAATAGAATAAGATCGTTACAATTCGGAAATAACATAAAATAAAATATAACACCTTGTGAGGAAAATTACCTCTCCACAACATCCACTTCCTTCATGCCAACAAAAACAGTCAGAGTTTTGCCTTTCCACGTAAACGCATCCGACAGTAATTCAAGTTCTTCATCCTCCTGAGGAACCGGATCCTGGGGTGGATATCCCTCAAGAGGAGCAAGCTCCGTCTCAGGGAGGTCAGCAAGCTGAAAGGCAAAGAAATATCTCAATATTGCAAATGGATAACTAATTTGACAGTAAGAAAGAGTACATCAGAAGACACAATGGAGTGAGAGGGTTGTAAGCCGTATACATATCTAGCGAGATCTCCGGAATCTTCCTCTTAACCCGCTCCTTAATCAGCCACTTAATCTTGGATTTATACTCCTTGTCCGGGATAAACTTTGGGTTGATTCTTAGGCTATCTTTCTTACTGTTGGTAATCGTATGCATGAGACGATCACCGTGGTGTTGGAGGGGATGAATCCGGCATGCGAGCCAGCAATGGATGAGGTCGGATCCTTTCGAGCCCTTGTGCTTCATTAAGTACTCGATCCGCCTCTTGGCAAGGATCAAGTCATAAGTGAGAGTCCGCGGATCAGTGTCCCAGGACTCTTGGGGAGCTACAACTCCATCGACGAAAGCCAACAATGCTTTTTTGCTTACCAGGAGCCGGTTTGTCCTTATGATGAAAGAACGTGGTCGGCCATTTATTCACTGACTCGCTGGATATAACCTTAGGATAGGTTCGTTCTCTCCTAAGGGACAAGCTAAGCATTCTGGTAATATAAAGATTACCGGTAGTGATGGAATTTCTCCTGGTACCAAAGTAGTACCGGAAAAGAGTGAGACTCGGTTTTATTCCGAGATAACCCTCACAAAGAGAAACATGGGCACTAAGCTCTAGGATCAAATTTGGGGGGAAGTTATGGAGTTGAACTCCATAATGCTGGATCACTTCGGAGAAGAACTCCGAAGGAGGAAAACTTATACCTCGATCAAGATGTGTACCAAAGTGGACTCTCTCATCATCATGAGGGGCGGAACGATTTCTCCAAATCCGCTTCGCCACTTTCTAGCACAGAGAACGCCTTCCTTCTTGACAAAGCACGGCTTCTCATCGTCAAGCATGCAGGGGTATAGAGCCCACGTAAGTTCTCTTTCTCTGTTGTTGTTTCCGCCATCGCTATCGTGCCGGAGGAGGATGCCTCAGCCATTTGGTCTAATGCGGTGACCTAGGATGGGTGGCGCTTTGGAATTTGGGGAACGAAAAGGACGCTAGGAGAGCTGCTTTGCTAGAGGAAGGAGAAGGCAAGAACAGGTAGAGGAGAAAGAAGAAATCTCAACTCCTTATGTACCTGACCTGCATTAAGATTCATGTATGAACACTATGGTGTTAGCCACGTGTCGTGGAAGGAGCTAGGGTAACTTCCTCGAGAAGATTATGCCTCCTCGATCTCCGCACATGCATTAAAACAGCGCCTCGGTTCCGCGCGAGCCGGGGCCACCAATGTTCACGTTGGCAGGAATGTCTATCACTGACATGACCAGACCTTGACTGGTGTCATATGACGACAGAGGCTATCTTCCGTCTTAGTTTGAAATCAAGCAGGGAAAAGAACAAGTGAAATATTAACGAATCCGACTCAACTTGCGACTCGGATCCTATCCTTTGTTTTGAAAGTTTCAGAAACCCTTGAAGATTCAGCAAGACGAAGAAATTATCAAGCTATATGATGAAATCCGACTTTGGATCTTGGACGATTCTGGGGGCTGTCGTTGCGGATAGACTTTCCCAGTATACCCACTGTTCCTGGCTGACCAGGGTGGCCTACTTCAGGTTAGAGCTATGCTTCACGAGAAGCCCAGTCAGAGAGAAGAGACGGAGTCCCATCCGGCTACGGGAAGGCCTAGAAGACTTATCAACTTAGGCATGTTTAGTTACTTGTAGTCCAAGATGTACTTTGTAACTGACTCTGTGTCGTAGCCAGATAGATCTCTCCTGTAAACCCTAGGCCAGATATCTATATAAGCCGTCCTAGGGACCATCCTTTAGGGCAACATGCAATAGTCTACAACCTCAACTTGCATAGGAAAAACCCTTGTAACCCATATTCTGGCTCTACCGTATTACTGGATTGACCGCATGTATAGGATCCGTCCATCATCGGCCGATTTGAACCTAGGTAAGCTTGTGTGCTCACCGTCCCGGAACACTGTACGACTCACACCCCTCTCTTCCACATGCCCTGAGGACCCCCTCATGGCGTATTTCTCCTCAATCTGACAATAGGTACCAATCTGATCCAGGTTTGGAACAGTAGAAGATAGTAAAGGATGTCTTTAAGTACTTCAGAAGAACTAAAGAAATGTTTCTCATATATGGCAGTGAATAAGAGCTCGTCGCAAGGTGTTACGTCGATGCTAGCTTCAACACTGATCCGGATGACTCTAAGTCACAATGTGGATATGTGTTTTTAACGAACGGTGCACGGGTGAGTTGGAGAAGCTCCAAGCAACCAGTGATAGCGAGATATACAATGGAGGCGGAATATATCTCTACTTGAGAAGAAGTGGCGGAAGAAGTTGGATGAAGGAGTTCATTTCTGAACTAGGAGTGGTTCCAAGTGCTTTGGATCAAATGGTAATCTATTGTGAAAATAATGGTGCCATAGCTAATGCTAGGGAACCAATGTCTCACAAGAATTCCAAGCATATAAAGCACCAGTTTAACTCCATTTAGGAACATGTTTAGGATGGCAATGTAGATATTTGCAAAGTAGTCACGGATCTGAATGTGGCAGACCCGTTGAATAAAGCTCTCCCAAGGGCAAAACATGATCAGCACCAGAACTCTATGGGTGTTAGATGTATGACTATGTAAATTAGATTATTGACTCTAGGGAAAGTGGGAGACTGAAAGGAATATGACCGAAAGGCAATAATAAAAGTTTTATTATGCTATTCCAGGTTTATAATAGATGTTTATTTTCATGCTATAATTGTGTTAATAGGAAACATTAATACATGTGTGATTTATAAACAGAAATAGGTTCCTTGTAAAGTCTCTCTCACAGGTTTCCTGATCATGAACATTGGATGTTATTAATAATAGGGGCATATAATTGGCGAATGATATGATGAATAGTCACCGAAGTAGATGTAGCAATACTATCATGTCCACAAGTTTATATTGTTGTCACATTCGTAGTAACAATGTCCTTAGACCATGATATCACATCAATCACTTTCACTAGAAAGGTACTTTGATTCCATCAAACATCACACCGTAACCGGGTGATTATAAAGGTGTCGTCAGGTACTTGGAAAGTGTTATTTGAGGCTCGTGGAGCAAGAGTGGGATTTGTCCATCTAGATGACGGAGAGATATACTTAGGGCCCTCTCGGTGATATCACATTGACATAGCTTGCAAGCAAGTGATTTGATCACTAGAATGTTATATCATGGGAACAAGAAAAAGAGTACTTGTAGAGAATGAGATTAAACAAGTATGGATGATACCGAGTGATTGAATTTCAGACAAGTAAAATATCATGAGACAAAAGGAATTTGATTACAGCGAAAAAGTTTGAGACGATCATTGGATTTTCGTTGAACTAGTGGGAGTCATCATGGATCTCCAGATCCCGCTAATGATTATTGATCGGAGAAAGTCTCGATCATGTCTACATAGTTCTCGAACCCGTAGGGAGACACACTTAAGGTTATTCGACACAATTGAGTGGATAGGGAACACAGGAGAAGAAAATGGACATTGTAGAAATTTGTTTTGTCGAATCTGCCGAAATAGTTTCGGGGTATCGAAACAAAGCAAGGAATCAAAATGTTAGTGTGTTCATTAAATGAAGTGTTCATTAAATGAAGTACTCATTAAATGAAGTGTTGATTCAACCGAGTTGCATTAAAACAAGAGAATTAAAGTGCTCTACCTGTAATACTTTTAGTTTTTTGAGTGGAGAATAAATGGAGGAAGTGGAAATTGATTTTGTGTGAGTTGAGTGTCCACCCACATGAATGAGAGGAGGGTAGGGGGAACCTCCATGGCACTGGCCAAGGGAGGGTGCTGCCCCCTCTCCCCTATAAAAGGAGGTGGAGACCTCCTCCCTCTCACACACTTGCTCACTCCTCTCATATGCCCTTTGGTTAACATCTTCTCCCGCTTGCTATCCTTGTCCATTGCCACTAGAAAAGGTTCTTTGGCGAGGCCCTTCTCGAGATCATCCCCTCCACCATCTCTACCATGGCGTAGCACTATTGGAGTTCTCGGGGATCCGCTACTTCCGCTACCCGGTTGGAGCAAGGGTTCGGGAGTCATCAGCACACCGTACGTGTGACCAATTATGAAGGTGTTGCCCTCTTATGGTGCTGATCGTCTATGCATTCTTGAGGCCGGTAGTGTACATTATAGATCATCCATGTTTGTTTGCAGGAACATTATAACGCATTACGGCCTTCGAGGGTGAGTCCATCTAAAACTATTACATGTATCTCCTAGATATGATCTTGGTGGTTGCAACCGTAGGAATTTTTTTCGTTTCTATGCAACGAACCCCATCACGCACCAACATGGACGTTCACAAGAGCACCCAAGTGATGAAGAAGCTTCACGAAGAAACAAGAGCTACTATCGAGCAACAAGTCCTTCGCCTATCATAAAGGCTAAACAAGAATAAGAAGGAGATGGTCTTTCAGGAAGGTAACCTTGTGTGGATAGACTTGAGAAAGGACCGTTTCTCCAAGGACCGTGATTCCAAGCTCAAACCAAGAGGACATGGCCCCTTCAAGGTCCTCAAGAGAATAATAAACAATGCCTACATCATCGACATCCTGACCTCCAAGTACCTTGTGAGTAATACGTTCAACGTCAAGGACCTTTCACCTTTTCATCGAGATGTTCAAGATGATATGCATGAGGAGTCGAGGACGACTCTTTCCCAAGAGGGGGGAGCTGATGCAACCCAATTCATGTGCAGGAAGGGTGCCCACAATGCCGCCCTTCATGATCCTAGTATAGGAGACTACTTTACATGGACTTGGTCCATCTCGACATGATCCACTCCATCCTCTTGTAAAGTGTCCTTTGTCGATGTCACTTGTCTTCATATGGCTCTCTCTATTTTTTCCTCCTTTTCACCAGAACGACAACTGGGGGAGCCCCTTGCCACAATATCATGTCCCTACCCTGCGAAAGGAGGGTGAACCGGGTCTTCTTTTCTGAGGCGGTTGAAGCCGCGAAAGTCATGTACTTGTTGTACATGCTGTCAGGGCTGTAGTCCGTGCTCCACGCAGTGTAGTTACTATTCTGCCCCGGATGCACCTGGGGGTATCCGAGGCTCAAGGACTTTACATGATGTCATGCTACTCTCCCTCGGGAGGATGCCTCGTGATGCCCACCCAGTTTTGTCCCTTCAAGAGGCGTCCCAACTCTAGAGGTCGAGGACTCCTAGGCTACAGGGCATGTCCAACGCGGGTACGTGGCACCCTGGATGTCAGGGTTCCGACAGTAGCCCCCGAGCGCTTGGCCTGCACGTGTCCCCCATGGGTCTGAAGGGGCAAGCGGCCATGGACGATGGATGGGCCCCTGCGCTCATTTGGTCAACAAAGACCCGACCTGCTCGAATCCTGGCCATGAAGCCCAACCGGCCATGAACTCTCTTCCATAGATCTGGAGTGCACTATTCCTACTCCAGGAGTTTTTCCCATGACATGACGGCGCATGGGGCCTTGTGGTTAATAACGTGTATGCGGCGTGGCGATACGACTTTTCGGCTGGCGTAGTTAAAGGTGGGGAGGGAATATTTTTGCTCCCACTCTGCTGCCTTCTCCCTTCCTCTCTTGCACTCTCGAGTTGAAGACCTCTCTCCCTCTCCATTGCACCCGTGCTTCTTGGCTGAGGAGAAGGGAAAAGTTGGCTGACCAAGGGAGTAGAGGCTCTGTCGGCGAGGCGTGGCCATGGGCGACCCCGCGGTAGTGGCCCAGGGAGGGGTGATAGACTTGGAACAGCTCTTGTCATACGTGCAACCGTGGAGACGAGCGGGGCCTCAGGAGAGACTCTAGCCAAGTGCGGACATAGCCGCCCTCGTGGGAGTGGAAGGAGTTGCCGCGGAGGGCGTGGCAGTAGGCACGGGGATGGATGCGGCCCGCACACCCCCGCTGCTGCCGAGGCCTCGGCTCTGGCGGCCCCTGCTCCCGTGGTTATCAATATCGAGGATGACCCTCAGCCTGAATGGGTCATCAACTTCATCGTCGTCCTCGAAGGCTTGGACTGGTTCATGTGAGTGGAGCTCCCCAAGCGATTCATGAGCGGGACCGCACATGATCTCCCGGACATGGCGCAACTGCGCCACTCTAGAGGAACGAGAAGTGGGATTTGAGCATCACGACCTTCTGGGAGGTAAGAAGTTCCTCTCTGGCGGCTGGCGGCACTTCCTATCCGAGCACTGCATCCAACACGGCTTCGTGCTGCGATTTCGGTATGCCGGCAATTGGGACTTGTCCATCTTGGTGTTTGACACACAACTGTGCCGCGTTGACTATTCTCCTCACCCCTGGTCCACCTAGTAGGCATGGACACCAAGGCACTACTAGGATGTGCAGGGCTCAGTCCTTGGAGGTGCGATGCCGAAGCAATCATCGACTCCTTTTGCCTTTGTAATTAGGACTTTAGGATGAACTTCTCGGTGAAGGTCCATGTTCTGTTTTTCCTCTTTTTGTTTGTTTTTGTTGTGCCTAGAGTTTGTCGCATGTTCGTGATGTAGCACCCTGTTGCCGGGGTCAGTGATGGCGGTTCGCACCTTCCTTCTGTGGGGACGATCCTCTAGAGGCATCAAACGCGTCCGTCGAGGGGTTATGCGTCCTGGTACGGCTCCCTTGTGAGGCTAGGTTGAAGGCATGATGCTTATGGAGGTGAGTCAGGAGGACGATGTTCATGGGGCGCAGCTAGGGGGTTCCTTCCAGCCAACGAGCCGGGCTGTCGCGCGTGGGCCGCGCTTGATTAGGCCCGCACGGCTTCTGGCGCCTCGCGACGATTGGCCCCTATCCTCGTAGGGGATAGCCTAGGTTATCGGGCCTCAGGGTGTCTTGGCGGCTTGCTTTGGCTCGTCGATTGCAGCAGATTCGAGGGTTCTCTCGAGGAGAGGCCCCAGCGCGTACCCTCGAGGAGGGGTCATATGTTAACTTCTGGAGCCCGCCCTCTTGAGAGGGGCACGGCCTCGCGAGGCTCGCGTGCCCTTCCTAGGTGCCTTTCGTGGGGATGAACTGCAGGTGAGGTAACTAACCCCTGTATAGGGTTGTAAGTTTGGAGCCCATGTTTTTTGGCACTGTGAAGTTTAACCACTGAAGAGGGTGTCTCTAGGGTCACCCTGTAAGCCTCTTGAGGAGAAACCGTAGGATTAGGTGTTTTTCCTACTAGCCCCGTGTCAAGGGTTTTGTGGGTTTCATGTGAGTTTTTTGCGAATGTCAGGGACCGAGAGTGAGGTAACTAACTACCGAGGAGCGAGCTGTGGAGTTCAGAGCTTGACACTTTAGGTCCTGACAACCTCGGGTGGCAGATGTGCAGGGCCTCATTAGCCGTTGCGAGGATAAAAACGAGGTCAGGAACCATGGGTGAGGTAACTCATGGTCGAGGAACGGGCCGTGGAGTTCAGAGCTCGAGATGCAGAGGAACAGGGCCTCTTGATCAATCAGAAAGATAAAACAAGGTCATGAACTGTGGGTGAGGTAACTCACAGCCGAGGAACAGGCCGTAGAGTTCAGAGCTCGACACTTTAGGTCCTGACGAGCTCAGGTTGCGGAGGAACAGGGCCTCATGAGCTATCGCAAAGATAAAAACGAGACCAGGAACCGTGGGTGAGGTAACTCACGACCGAGGAATGGGCCTAGAGTTTAGAGCTCGACACTTTAGGTCCTGACGAGATCGGGCAGCGGAGGAACAGGGCCTCATGAGCCGATGCAAAGAGAAAAATGAGGTTAGGAACCATGGGTGAGGTAACTCATGGCCGATGAGCAGGCTGCACAGTTCAGAGCTCAACACTTTAGGTCTCGACGAGCTCAGGATGCGGAGGAATAGGGCCTCGTGAGCCATTGCAAAGTTAAGGATGAGGTCAGGAACCATGGGTGAGGTAACTCACCACTGAGGAATAGGCTATAGAGTTTAGAGCACAACACGTTAGGTCCTGACAAGCTCGGACTAGGGAGGAATAGTGCCTCATGAGCCATCGCAAAGATAAAAACGAGGTCAGGAACGGGCCGTAGAGTTCAGATCTCGACACTTTAGGTCCTGACGAGGTGCCCCGTAGACCTTACCAGCAGAGGGCCGTAAGGAAAGAGCACCCACCGTCAGAGGCCTGTACACACGCCACACGAGGATCTTAGGCAGTAGGAACTGTGTGACGAGGTAACTCATGGACGGGACTATCCTGGTTCACATCTCGACACTTTAGGCCCTGATGCGGACAGGGAGCTGGCCCGGTGAAGGGTACCGTCCCTAGGCCCCGCTCGCGTGGAGTGTGTGAGGGAAATCTAGTGGTGCAGTTTTTTGGAGAAAATGTTTTTCGAAGAGAAAACCAAATAGCCAAATGTGTGTGGCACAAGATCCAAGGAAGCGCCATTAGTACAGGCTTATTACAAATGCCACCGCATCTCATACGGGGTCTAATCGAGAGGCAAAACCACAAGAGGTGAGGGTGTTTCGCGGTTCACCTTCAAAAATTCGTGGAGTCAGGTGCGCCACTCGGAGAGGTCTATCCACCTTCCAGCAGCCCGTCCTGCCGGCTCATCTAGCCACTTAGATACTGTCACTAGGGTAGCAGGCGCCATACGCACACTCAGTCCATGGGGAAGTCTAGGGTCCTCGCGCTGTCGCTGTCCTCAGGAGGTACCTCATCCCTCGTGAGGACGGGAGGGGAAGCTCCCAATCCCCTCTTAAGGTCATAGGGACCTGTCATGCCCGGACCCTCATGAGGCGGGAACAGTGCAGATGCTGCCCTCTTTGCCCCGGCGTTCCCCTGGGTCATCATCTGCTTCCTCCTGGTGGAGCCTCCGACGTAGTCTAGGGCGTCCACATCATCGGGATAGGTTGCGGCAACGGTCTTGTAGGCATGCTCCAGGGATCGTAAGGCTTCCACCATGTTGCAACGGACCGTGATGACTCCGCCCTGCTGCCAGGCATCTTGAACATGTGGCAGACATGGTGAGTGGCAGCCACGAACTTGGCTAGCGCAGGGTAGCCGATGATGATGTTGTATGAAAGTTTGATGTGCGCCACATCAAAGTCGACGATCTCGGTGTGGTAGTTGTCGCGCATTCCGAACGTGATGGAGAGAAGCACCTACCCGATGGGGATGGTGGATCGACTTTTCACCCTGGAGAACGACATGGTCAGCATCAGCCTGTCGTAAGGCACTTACAGCTGGGTGAAGGTCTCGGTGGAGATCATGTTCATAGCCGCGCCTTCGTCGATGAGGGTCTTTGCAACTACGATGCTATTGATGGTGGGGGTGCAGATCAGTGGGAGTGTGCCCATAGGCCTAGTGGAGACGGGATGGTCGCTGGCGTCGAAGGTGATGGCGCACTAGGACCATTTGAGCTTCGGCGAGGGGATTACTAGTTTGGTAGTTGCGACCTCACGACTGAGTAGCTTGAAGTGCCAGTTGGATGTCGTGGCTTGGGAGCGCCCAAGGATGTAGGCTATAGAAACGTGTGGCACCTAGTAGCCCCCAGTGTCCTCTACACGTCCTTGCTCATGTGGGTGCGGATGCTGTTGCGTGGCGTTTGCTTGGTGGCCCACCGGAGGGGCATCACGCCTGCCGGAGTTGTTGTTCCAGCGGTTATATCCTTGGTTTCCCCTGAAATGGATCGTATGGGCAATAGGGGGGAGTTAATAGGTGCTACTCCCAATTTTAATACTTTTCCAATTTTAGGCTCAACACAAAGATAAATTGTCTAGATATGCAACTATGGAGAATTTCCCTATATGTAAGCCTAACTAATAAGTGAGTAAAGGCGAGTAAAAGTGACGAGCGAGGAAACCGTAGTGGAACACCCAGATACACATGATTTGTTTTACCACAGTTACTTCCTTGTTAAGGGAAGTATGTCTGCGTTGCAGGGGTGGGTGGTACTAAGACCACCGTGCCACAATAGGCCTCACACTATTCTTGGATGGATCTCGC
The DNA here is from genome assembly GCA_916181665.1 of Avena sativa. Classification (NCBI taxonomy): domain Eukaryota; kingdom Viridiplantae; phylum Streptophyta; class Magnoliopsida; order Poales; family Poaceae; genus Avena; species Avena sativa. Next base: position 182,986,973 of record OV702286.1, read on the forward strand.
CACCAAAGGCCTGATCCACCTTTCCACTATTGGTACCCTTCGAGGTGGGAACCGTTGCCTTTACACAACTAGAAGGGCACACATCCACAACCGAATTGGAGGCTCCCGCGATGACAACAATCTGCCACACGAGCAAGTAATATCAATAACCAAAACACAAGATCTAAATATTCGCAAGAAATACTAGATCGAGGATCCTCCAAGTGAATGGAAGGGAAGTTATGTTCTTGATTGGCGTTGTTGAAGATCAAAGCCTCCTCCTTTGATTCCCCAAAGATCAGAGCCTTCGAGTGGTTGAAGGGAGAGATTTACGTTGAGAGATTAAAGAACAGAATAACACTTTTTTGAATGAATCAAGAGATCTGGCAGGAGGATCAATTGGGGGTATTTATACCCCTGCTAAAACACAACCGTTGGAGATTTTTGGAGATGGATTATCCAGTCGGGGCAAAGCTCCATCCCAGAGTCGGATTTTTCGGGGGGAAATCTGCCCCCATACCGCATGACGTGCCTTGGATGCCTTTGTAAAAATCCTAGGGTGGCGGATTATCCGGCCCGGGCAAAAACTCCAGCCCTGGCCGGACAATCTGAAGGATATTCGGCCACCCATACTGCATGATGCGCCTTGTCCACCTTTGTCGTTTGAGCTAGGGCGGATAATCCGGCCCTTGACAGGGGCGGATAACCCTCCCCCCCAAAAAAAAACCTATTTTGGCTTCTTTTATATGAGAACTTATCTGCAGCAGTCAACGCACATCAAATCTTCCTTGGTATTGTTATCTAACACATAAAACTATAGGGATTAAGAAATGTTCTTTCAGCCCCCACCTTGGCCACCTCGCTCACCTACCGACCTTCCCTTTCTCTGGCTGTTGCGCAGGTCATGGAGTTTCTTGAGCTCGTAGCCGTCGTCGGTGGGGTGGCCTAGCTTCTTGTGGACGTGGCAGCATGAGCTATCGTCCTGCTCCCGCTCGCTATCCCCCTCGCAAGGTCTCTTCCAATATGGCTCTACTGCCAGGACGGTGGCGGTCTTGCGCTTGGGCTCCTTGTCTTTACCCTTGGATGAACCTGAGGCCTTGGGAGTGGTTTCTGCCTCGATGAGGCCAAACATCCGCCCTGCCTCGGCCTTGGTGCACTTCTCGGCCTTGACAAAGAGTTTGGCGGTGGTGGTGAGGTTCTCTCCCCTAATCCCAATCTTTTACCTCATCTTAACGTCCTTCACGCCCTTGGAGAAAGCAGTGGTGACGTTGAAGTCCAAGATCTTGGGGATCTTTTTGCGGACTCGACTGAACCTCTGAAGGAACTTGAAGAGGGTCTCCCAGGATGTTGACATATCTGGCAGAGGTCATAGTAGGTGAGCGGGCGCTTGTAGGTCCCCTCAAACTTGGAGATGAAGAGGGAGCTGAGCTTCGCCCATGTGTCTATTGACTCCTCGGTGAGGTTCATCAGCCAGGTACTAGCCGCCTCCTTTAGACATAGGGGAAACCAGTTCGCCATGACATGGTCATCTCCTCTCGCTGCTTCGACGCCCGTGGTGTAAAGCTGGAAAAATTCGCACGGGCTCTTGGTGTTGTCATAGCGTGCCGGCGTCTCTAGGCAGAACTTGTGAGGGCAGACCACGTGGCGGAGGTTCTTGGTGAAGGCGAGGCAGCTGTTGTCTTGGACCACCCTGCCGTTGTCGAGGGCCGCGCGGTTCTGCTGCCCCACGGCGGTGATTTCTTTGGCGAGGCGGTCGCATGGTGAGGACCATGGTGACCGGAGGCGGGATTATCTGGTAGTTGTTCGTGGGTGGTGCAGAGGCATCACCCAGCTTGGCTGCAGCCCCGCGCCGGTGGGCGGGAGCGAGCCCCCAATCCCGGCACTCTGCCAGCGGCCCGAGCCCCCGGGCCCTTCGGGGAGAGGGCGGAGGCGTTGAGGAGCTTGGCGATCCGGTCGCGCCACTTCTCCTAGCCCTGATCAACCGACGAGTGGTCCAGGAGCTCACACACCATGTGCTTGGTGGCCTCCGGGGTGAGCGGCTCGGGGTGGCCGCGAGTAGATGCGGTGACGAGAGCGACGTGATGTCACATGAGGAGGGGAAGGCTCCTGCTACGGTTGGTAGGAGGAGCCCCCCTCGTCCTCTGTCCATGTTACTTGCTCGGAGGCGGTGTGTTGCGAGGCCGGCTCCGTCTAGGCTTTGCTTGCCGCACGACGGAGAGCCCGTCGGCATGCGTATCGCTGCCAACTGACATGTTGCAGAGATCGTCAAATATCTTGAAAACGTGCCTCAGCCCCCTACCTGGCGTGCCAAATGTCAGAGATTTTTCTCGCGAAGGAACTAGGGTCCAACAATCCCTTGGTTCATGAGGGGGCTAAACACGCAATTCCGAAGGAGTTCGACGACGGCTACGGCGGTGGAGCGGATGCACGACAGAGAGTTGACACCGGGACCCTCGTGAGGAGGTAAAGCCCCTACTCCTGCTTGGTTGTATTGCTCGCTTTCCTCGCGAGGTTAAAATGGTGGATGAAAGTCTAGGGTTTCACATCTCTAGTATCCATCCTTTGAAAGGTAGGAGAAGGGCTCCTTATATAGGGCAGCGTCGGGCCTCTTCACCCAGTTCATGAGCAGGAAGGTTGCCCATAGTGCCGCCCCTCGTGATCCTGGTCTAGGAGACTACTTTACATGGACTTGGTCCAGCTCATCGTGCTCCACTCCATCCTGTTGTAAAGTGTCCTTTGACGGTGTCGCTTGTCTTCATCTGATGCTCTCTGCTTTTTCCTCCTTTTCACCGGAACGGCAACTGGGGGAGCCTCTTGCCAAAAGATCACATGTCCGTGCCCTACGAAAGGAGGGTGGACCGGGTCATCTTTTTCGAGGCGGTTGACGCTGAAAAAGTCTTGTACTTGCTGTACTTGCTATTGGGGTTGTAGTCCATGATCCGCGTAGTGTAGTTACTATTCTACACCGGATGCATTCGGGGGTATCCGAGGCTCGAGGACGTTACATGATGTCGTGGAATTCTCCCTCAGGAGGATGCCTCGTGATGCCCACCCGGTTCGGTCGCTTCGAGAGGCGTGCCACCTCTAGAGGTCAAGGACTCCTAGGCTGCAGGGCGCGTCCAACACGGGAACGTGGCACCCCGGATGCCAGGGTCCCGACAACTCGTGCCCGAGCCAAGCTCGTTCAAGATAAGGTGAATTCACTCCTCACCTCATGTGATTTCGATACATCCTTGGATGGCTTGCTACTTCATTCAAATAGTTTGTGCATCCTCAGCTATGAACCCCATGAAGAAATGCCAATAGAAGGAGCCAAGCTAAAACGATAAGGAGCTCCTGGCCAAACCGGCAACCCAGAATCCTCACCGCAATTCCCGGCGCACACTCCAGAAAACCGGACCCACGATCGGAAATCCCGGCGCACACTGGAATGAACCGGCGATGAACAAAAGCACCTTCTGTACGCCATTCTGGTTTCGACCAGAATTACTATCAGCGACGAGAAATTTCGGCGCTGATTCCGGCACCGCTGGACTTATCACCGGAATCGCCCCTCGAAAGTCAACATGGGTTTCATGCCGGGAAATATTCCTATTTTATCCATACTTTAGCTTTTTGTTCCCAAATTACCCATGTTTTAGTGGCTGGCCTATAAATATCCCCACCCTCCATTGTAATACTCAGACATGGATAATTGGAATTAGAAGACTCCCTTGTGGATCTCGCTAATTCTAGTATCATGCTTGTCGTGGTATTGCCGACGAGTACGCCATGGAGGGGTCCTCATAGTGTGTGTTTAGAGACGTGGGGTAAGGCAAAGAGTTGGCGGGTATGAGGTAACACAGCTTACCCAGGTTCATGTCCCGCAACGGCGGCGGAACTCTACTCCTGCTATAAATCACTATGATGGCAATACACCGAGTTACATAGATAGGTTCGCTGTGTGAGGTGTTACGCGTTGTACATAGCAATCTATTGTGTTTTGCCCTAAAGGCTCCCACAGGCCGGCTTATAAACACGCCAATACCTAGGGTTTATAGGGAAAGGTCCTTGCCGTACAAGGTAAAGATTCCTGCACCTACACGAACTTGTCTTCCGTGTCTTGTACTTCAAGGCTCCGAGTATGTTGGTGACTCCTGCGTAGCCTTCCTTTATTCGGCATGGGCCTCCCTTCAGGATCCGTCTAATTGGGCCGCTCAGGAGGACTTAGGCCTTGCTACCAACTATGGGCCACCCGAGTTAGGCGGATTGTTGACATGCTATGAGGATGCCCATATAGCATATCCCCAACAGTAGCCCCCGGAGGACTTTGAAATCTTGCGTCGTCTTGCTCGTTGATCTCTGAATATCCCGTCTAAGTGATGCTGACAATCCGTCAAGAAATATCTCAAAGGTCTCCCAAAGAACTCTACAATCCTCTCCGGCTTTGCAATGTAGCCGGAGATTTCTTGAGTCTTCATTTCTAGAGTCAGGTAGTTTCCGTCTTTGATGGAATCTTAGGATGTGACCCTTCACTGCAACTGTCAGGAGGATGACGTTGGGTACAGCCTATGCTTCCTCGAAACTCACAGAAAAAAATTAATCATTAGCTATTTTCACCACGAAACGGTGGAGCGGAAAAAGATGGAGGACATGGCGAAATTACCACGCACGTTCACTTCCACGTCAACAACGTTCCATCCATCAGATCCTTTTTCACGAATCTTGACGCGAGGCTTATATATTTCCACCACGGTCAATTTATTTCTTTTTTACCCGCATTCGCTCCCAGTCTTCGTCTTCCTCCAGCCGCACGACCGTTCGAGCTCCTCTGTGAAGACCCTAACCAGAGATTTTTCTTCCTCCACCTTCCCATTACAATGGCCCAATAGCTCTGCTCCTTCCATGGCGGTGATTCCCAAGGCTACGACGGAGCCATCCTAGGGAGTGATCGGTCCGCCGGAGGGGGTGGTTGTTCCCGTCTCCTCCGTGACGGAATCTGCCGGCAATGACCAAGAACAAGCGGCACCCGAAGCCACTGAAGAAGAAAGCGAATCCCACAACGGTGTATGGAGAGGCTCTGATCTCTCCGCCGAAGATCTCCAAGAGCTGGTTGACGAGGGGTATCTCCTTGTGGCGGAGAAGTTCGTCTGGCTGGCGGTGCCGACCGACGAGGTGGTCCCTTCTCCCCAAGCCAGAGAGAAGGTTTACCTCAAGTCTCAGCTGGTACGTGGTGTAAGCCTACCAGTCTCTGACTTCTTCTTGGATGTCCTCTAGTACTTCTGGGTACTCCTAGACAACCTAGGGATATATTGGGACTTTGTAGCTCTTTGTGAAGGATATCTAGGGATCAAGCCTAGATTAGATCTGTTTATATATTTCTTCACCGTATGGAGAGAGTCCGTAGAGTCCAAGGATGAATTGCAGACTTGCGGAACCATTAGCTTTAAGATCTGGCCTAGCCGGTGCTTCCCCGACATCGTAGGACACGAGTCTTGCAAGAACTGGCAGCGGACATATTTCTTCGGGCCAGATGTCCCTCTGCCAGTCCGTCTTGAGACCTACCCCGACTTCGCCGATGGAGATGCCACCGAAGTGCCCACATGGCGGACCCCAGCCTCTCTCCCTTCCGATGACGAAGCCAATCGTGTCGTAAGGCGGATCGAATGGCTCGTAGACGGAGGTCTGACCGGCTTGGACCTTGCCATGTGCTGGTATGTTAGGCGGATCCAGCCTCTGCAGCACCGCCCACAGCTGATGTGCAAATATAGCCAAGACAGGAGGGATCCCATGCGAATTTTGTGGGATAACTTCTCTACTGACTCCATGAAGCTCCGGCTAAAGGACATCGTCAGGCCGAGGGACAAGAAGCGGGGCTTCAAGATCACCTATGACATGTTCGATTGCGGTACATGCCTAGATGTAGCTTATGTTTCCTTTGTTACTCGTTATATGCTCTAAGGTTTTTCCGGCTTTGAAGTTCGTCCGTCTAACATTTCCATGTACCCCAGCTGGCGACCTTGGCGGTAGATCAAATGGCCTCCTAGGTCTATGATCCTAAGCTGAAGGACATCTAGGTGGTGTCCGATGACGACGCCTCCAAGGATCAACCAGCTCCGGCAACTCGAAAGCAGAAGAGCTCCACCTCTAACGCTGCTGTCGAGGCCAAGAAGAAGAAACCGGAGAGTGGAGTCTCCAAACGTTCCACTATCGCCTTAGAGGCGGAGAAGAAGAAGAAGTCCACCGGCATTCCCCTCACGAAGGCTCCTTCCGTGGAGTAAGTACTTTCATTCTCCGACTTGTGCTTTTTAGCTCATACCTTTTTTCAACTCTTGTAGTTATACTTTGTACGTTTCAGGAGGAAAGCCGGTGTTAGTTTGAAGCGATCCTCCAAAGATGTTGGAGGATCAAAAACATTCGTGATATGTTGACCAGGGATTTTCCCGCCATGTCCTCTCCCGCCATCGCTCCCCCTACTCCTGACACCAAGCCTTCTATTGGCCCTGTAGGGCCATCATCCCCCGTCATCCCTGAGACCTCCGCCATGGAGACAGATGTCAATCCAATCATTGATGTCTCAGGTTCGGTCGAAGCGGATGTTGCTCCCAGCGGCCAGGCGACGTAGGAGAGCACCTCCTCTAAAGTGGATGAAGCTCCGGCTAAGGATACCACCGAGAAAGGGAAGGAAGTGGAAGAGTTGGACATGGAAGCGTCGATCGAGGCGGCAGCCTCCGAGCCATCAACTGCCTTGCTAGTGCAGGAGGCAGCTAGGGCTTCATCCATGCCTCCGGCTTCAACCTCTCCACTGGCTGCGACTCCTCCAACGTTGAGCTTGGATGACCTTATCAAGCAGGTCGACACAATCTATTATAATGCCCGGACCTTCCATGACTCCTATGCTCATCTAGCCAATAATCTCAGGATCATTGCCATCATAAGTTTTTTGAACTTCACTTACCTTACTCTATGTAGTATATCCGACTGTAGCCCCCGAGCTCTTAGGCGGATAAATCAATAGTTATTGGCCTGAGTGCTCCAGAGAACTAAGCATAGAACTTGTCTATGTAGCCCCCGAGCGTTTAGTTGAAACTGAATAGTTCTGACTAGATTCTCTAGAGAAACTAGCTTACTTCAAAATCATGTATTGTAGCCCCCGAGCGTTTAGTTGGAACTGAATAGTCCCGACTAGATGCTCTAGAGAAACTAAGCATGTTTACATCTTGTGTAGAATGAGAATAAATGGAGGATAGCCGCCAATGAGAGATTTGCTGCTCTTCGGAAGGAGATGGACCTTGAATAGGGTAAAACCAAATTTCTAAAGGAACATATCAAAAATAGCTAGAGTCTATTTCATACAACAGCTCCTTGCTTTTCTCATTGAATTATTTCTTCTGTCTTCTGATAACATCTTCTGATTTCCGTCTTACAGAATCCATTGCCAAGGCCAAGAGAATCATCGAGCAATCCAAGCATATCCAGGAGCTCGATGATGAAAACAATATTCTAAAGGACCTGGATGAGATCGTCAAGGGCCATGAGACAATGATGAAAGCTATGCAAGAGTGCGGACGTCGAGATGCAGCGCCTGAAGGATGAGATTGCACAGCTCAAAGACCAAAACAAAGCTGCCAAAGAGCAAAATGCTAGGGGTCTTGAGTTGTTTAAGTCATTCTAGAAGGACCGCGATGTCTTGGTGGATACATGCATGCAAGCAGAAACGAGCATCTTTGGTAACCTTTCTCCGTCTTGGTCTTTTTCTGTAAGTTGGACAACCATTTAACTTATTCATAGTCATGTTCCTTGTATGTTTATGAAAACCACAGCTCCCATTGGCTTAGCCAACTTGGGCGAGGGTGTTGCAAGTCCCAAGGAATGCATGATTCTTGCCGGCAACTTCGTCAGCACCGCCATCGCCCAAGCTAGGAGATAGCTCATCCTCTGGGCATAAATATCAAGGTGGCAGACTCAGCGGCCAAGTTCTCGGAAATCCTGCGCCGAGCCCCCAAGAAAGTCAAGGACTGGAAAGCCTCTTGCGTCCGGGCTGGTGCAAGGATGACCCTGTCCTTGGTCAAGGCACACTATGACAATGCCGAGATCGACCTGGTGACCTCCGGCTTGCCCAAGGTAGATGAGGAAGGTCGGGAGATCGATAGCAATGCTATTTGGAACTCCCTCGCCGGCTTCGACACCAGAGTCGCCAAGATGGTCAATGGTAATGTCTTCGTGCCTGCCAAGATCCTTGATGACGATATGGCCTCTTCTGAGTCTAGCCCCTCTCCTTTAGAGTTTGACGATCTCTCTCGGCCTGGCTCTCCTGATGATGCCACCACGAAGCCCCCTGCAGCAGAGCCATGAAAAACAATATTTGTATTAAATGTGTCTCTGCGAAATGTATGCGGAAAAAACTTATGTTTGTCTAAGGCGGAAAAACTTGTATTCAAGCTTCCTGCAACTTATTTGTTTCCAGCATGTGTATATATTTTTTGAGCAAGTGCTGGCTTATCCATTATTCTGGTTCGTATGCTTGACCTTTCGTGAGATGGAAGACTCGCATCACAGAACTATGTTCTTAGGTGATGATGCTTAATAGCACCGTCCAGAACCTAAGAACAAAAACGCCGGCTTTGAGTGCCAAAAAGTCACTACTCCGGAATCCACATAAAAACTTCAGAAAATATGTAGAACAGAAAACTTAAGCTAACGCCCGTAGGCGTAATTTTCACAAGGGCAGCAACCTTGTGCATAAAGGGTTTATATGATCCAAAAATGAACAGCTAAAGGAGGTAAAAGACTTAGAGAATATGAGTGAACCAAATTCTTTGTTTCATTGATCATATAAGAAACTTATTACATTATATAAATGTGCTAAGTGTAAAAGGGATGTAGGTGTGCTATGTTCCATGGCCGATCTGTCTCCGGGTAATCATCATCGGAGTCACGTTGCTTGCGCTCGCGGTTTTTTGGCCTATCTTTCAACACGCGAATATCGACGAGGTAATAGGAACCATTGCTTATGATGAATGGTCCTTCCCAAGGCAGGGATACTTTGTGTGATTTCTCCTGCTTGAGTCTAAGCACTAGATCCCCTTCTTTAAACGAGCAATGATTTACACGGTGACTATGGTAGCTGCGCAGCTTCTACTGGTAGACGGCAGATCTCTCGCATGCTAGCATGTGCTCTTCTTCAAGTAGGTCCACAGATAGTCGTCTGGATTCTTCAGCGTCATCTTCCTTGTAGGAGGAAACTATTGGTGCATCATGGAGGATGTCGGATGGCAGTACTGCTTCAGCTCCATAAACCATGAAGAAAGGAGTCAAGCCATTAGATCTGTTGGGTGTTGTTCATAAACTCCACAAGACAGATGGTAGTTCCTCCGCCCAGGCTCCAGCTACTCTACGTAACGGTGCCTCTAAGCGTGGCTTGATTCCGTGTAGAATTAGTCCATTGGCTCTTCCAACTTGCCCATTTGACTGTGGATGTGCCACAAATGCTAGGTCAAGGCTGATGCCTTTCTCATGACAGTACTCCTCAACTTCTTCGAGAGATAACTTTCTTCCATTGTCGGTGATGATGCTATGTGGGAGACCAAATCTCACCACTAGATCCCGTACAAACTTTAGGGTTGTTGCCCCATCGAGCTTTCTAATGGGTTTAGCTTCAATCCGTTTTGTGAATTTGTCCATTGCAACTAGCAAGTGTGTGAATCCACAGGGTGCTGTCTGCAAAGGTCCCACCATGTCCAGCCCCTAGACCACAAACGACCAAGTTATTGGTATTGTCCGCAATTCTTCAGTTGGAACATTTGATTGTCTTGCATAAAATTGACACCCAAGACATGTTTGTACCAACTTGTCGGTGTGCGTCTTGGCAGTTATCTAGTAGAATCCTTGTCAGAAGGCCTTGGCCACCAACGATCGGGGAGTGGCGTGATGCCCGCAATCTCCGAGATGTATTTCTCTAAGGATTTCAATACCTTGCTACGGGGAGACGCATAGTAGGAAGAATCCTGTGGTACTTCTTTTGTATAACTGTCCGCCAATGATGACGTAGCCTTTTGCTCTACGTACTATTTGCCGGCTTTGGACTTCGTCGGCGGGCAAAGTTCCATCTTGTAGATAATCCATGAACGGCTTCGTCCAAGCTGGAGAGGTCACTGTTACTATGTTAACAAATGAATCCACTCTATCTGGGTTGTCGGGGTCCGCGCCCTTCACGGATGGAGTCAGTAAATGTTCTAGGAAAACGCCTGGCGGGATTGGTTGACAAGCTGATCCAAGCTTTGACACTAGATCTGCCGCCTCATTATCCTCCCTTTTGACGTACTTGACTTCGTAGCCGTCGAAGCACTTAACTGTTTCGTCTACTTCGTCTCGATATGCCGCCATCATAGGGTTCCGCGCGTTCTAGGTTCCAGCTACTTGCTGATAACCAAGTCGGAATATCCACAACAAACTATGCGCTTGATGCCAATATCTTTGGCTACGCGAAGTCCGTGAATGAGGGCCTCATACTCCTCCATGTTATTGGTAGCATTGAAGTGGATCTACAGGATGTATTGCAACTTCTCTCCTATTGGTGATTGTAATAATACACCAGCCCCCGAGCCATTGAGTAAATTGGATCCGTTAAAGTGCATGACCCAATACTCTGGCTCTGGTACAGGAGTGTCTTCTGGCAGTTCTGTCCAGTTTGCAAGAAAATCCGCCAATGCTTGTGATTTGATAGCGTCGCGTCGCTTGCACGTGATGTCGAAGGTGGAAAGTTCAATGCCCCACTTTGCCACTCTCCCTTTAGCGTCGTTGTTGTTGATGATGTCGGACAGTGTAGCTTTGCTCCTTACTGTGATGTGGTGCTCCTGTAAATAATGCCTTAACTTGCGGGAAGCAAGGAAAACTCCATAAGCTATCTTCTGGCAGTGTGGGTAACGTTGCTTGGATTCCGTCAAGACATCGCTTACATAGTAAACGGGTCGCTGAACTCCGTATTCGTGCGTTGGTTCCTTGCACTCCACCATGATGACGATGTTGATTACTCGGTTGGTCGCCGCCATGTAAACTAACATAGCCTCCCTTGGCACCAGTGCTGCAAGTATAGGTGGGGAGGAGAGTATTCTCTTCAACTCCTGAAGTGTTGCGCCAGCTTCGTCCGTCCATGTGAATTTGTCCGCCTTCTTGAGCAATTTGTAGAGCGGCATAGCCTTCTCACCAAGTCGGCTAATGAACCGGCTTACTGCTGCAATGCAGCCTGTTAGCCTTTGTATGTCCTTCAGGCATGTCGGGCGTTTGATGTCGAGGATGGCTTTGATTTTCCCCGGGTTCAACTCGATTCTGCAATGCGAAACGCTAAATCCCAAGAGTTTGCCGGATGGTACCCCGAAGACGCACTTCTTTGGGTTTAGCATCATGTTGTGTTTCCGGAGATTGTCGAAGGTTTCCTACAAGTCAGCGATAAGATCATTTGATTTTTTTGACATTACCGCGATGTCGTCCATGTAAGCGTGTATTTTGCGACCTATTTGCTCATGTAGGCAATGTTGCATCGTCCGCTGGTACGTGGCACAAGCGTTTTTCAACCAAAAGGGCGTCGTGACTATAACATTCCAGCATTAGAGCTTAGAAATAAGATGAAATAAGGTGTGTGCATTGCATCCATGCATAGAAAATCCAGGGAATTTTCACGGAAACTAAAGAAGCTAGTGAGGGATCGGGATCTCTCTTGTTCTGATGAAAGCATCCGAGCAAGTGCGGCAGATTTCGGCATGACCTGTACTGTATCTTTCTGTTTGAGGGGAGTCATTTCATATTTGAAAATACAAATGATTAAATTGAATTCAAAAGAAATTTGAATTAGATTATAATTAAAGAAATGAGTTATTGAATTCATTAATGTTATATGAATATCACAATCCCATAATGTTTAATAATACTAATACATGAGAGAACCCACCATAAGAATTAAATATCACTAGTACTTATTCTCCAAAGAATGTTATACAACATTTAGTAAAGATTACAATGTGCAAAATTTGCAATTAAAGGAAAACATTAACTTTTGTATTTAAAATAAACAATATTATATTGTCTTTATAGATAATAATGAATAAATAAATTACAATAATAATAATAATACAAAGTTTACATCAAAGATAAAGAAAATTACAAGTACATAGAATAAAAGATAGACTAAATTTCCTATCTACATCTTGTATCTTGCTGATCTTTTCTTCTTCACTTTAATCTCTGTAACACGAAACAAAATAAATAGACAAACATATAATAATGGGTTAGTTTTGGGATTACATTACTCTCAGATTGGGCATACAAGTGGTATGCCAAATTCATCACCGAGTATTAAAAATAAGGGTCACCTAGGATCTGTTCTTATCAAATTTAGGCTTGAGCCTTGAGCATCATTAGCATAGAGTTAATGTTCAACTTGGCAACCAAAAATAATGGTAAATATCAGATAATACCGAACCCGCTGAGCACATCCTTAGCAAAAATATCCCACAAATGAAACCTGGACAAGGGGAGATTTCCAAGACCAGCAGCACACAAGCAGCTTACACATGCATGCATGCATATGTGTTGTCAACACCACAAGAGAGTACCAGATAGGGAGAGAGCACAGCCGTAGGTAGCAAAACTACACCCTCCCACATACAACCATTCCATATCCACAACTCCAGAGCACAAGGTTCAGCACCAAAACCTCCACAATGCACCACACCCACATCACCAGCACCCTGGTTTCTTGGGGAAGCCATCCAGGAGCACCAGAAGAAGGACATGAGCAAGGAGGAGAAGGTTTACTAGAAGATTCAACAGCAACTGATCAAGATACATCACTAGAACAAGCTTCAGGAAGCTCAAGGTAGGAAAAATAAGAGCCTTGGAAGATATAGTGCATATTATATATGTTCTTGTCTGGTTTAGATAAAAGGGCAAGAGGAGGAAATAATAAAGTATAGAAAAGAGAGGATTTCTCTCAGTCCTGCATAGAGGTGCTATGCAAAATCATCATCAAGAAATGAAAACCATAGCACAACATCTGTTCTTATCCATTAAATTGTGCCTTCGACCAAGCATCATTGGCAGAGGAGATTTATAGCAGAAAATCATGCTACTCTCTGATGTCCACTATGCACACTCTAAAGAGGCACCCAAGTGGACCAACCAGAGCAACAGAATCCACTATTTGAATCAGCAGCTTATAAACTTTGAGATCAAACAAAACTCTCAAATCATTTTCCTAGTTCATAAACTAGGAATCATTTTAAATAGATACAAATATACTCCATGGGGTGATATAATGAATTCTGGACCATATGTTCACATTACCATGTATATCTAACCCAGAAAATCAAATCCATCATTTATCATCTGCAAGTCATCAGTAGTTAAATTAAATCATCTTCCTAGAAAATCTGTTCTAGGAATCATATATCTATCTATCAAGATATTAAGTAGATAAAAAGAATCTACTTTGCATATTCCAATTCATATTTGTCCAAGGTCATGCTTGTGCATGATCTGATCATCAATAGCTCATTCAAAAACCATCTGAAGCAACAAGAGCATCTACCTCGATCAGCACAATAATTAGAGATTAATATAAACCAAAGCTGCTAGCACCCGATCAACCACATAGTCTGCAGACTAACTAAAATCGAGCCACCGATATATATGCCATAACCAGAATCAGCAGCCAAGTCCTAGAATTACTAAGAATCTAAACCCAAAATAATACAAGAACATGTCATCGGCTCGATGGCCAATCACAGTAGAATTTACCTAAAAGGTGGTTGAACCCGAAGGGGAGGTGAGTGTGGTCGATGGCCATGCTATAGCAGTAGCACGACAATAACCAAATGATCATCTCCATTACAATAATAGAGAAGCAGAGCCATGAGCCAGTAAACTGGAGGTCGCCGGGTTGCGCCTGGAGCACCGTCCTGCCGGCGTCGGGTTGAGGTAGGTGTGCTATGTTCATATAAGAAACTTATTACATTATATAAATGTGCTAAGTGTAAAAGGGATGTAGGTGTGCTATGTTCCGTGGCCGATCTGTCTCCGGGTAATCATCATCGGAGTCACGTTGCTTGCGCTTGCGGTTTTTTTGGCCTATCTTTCAACACGCGAATATCGACGAGGTAATAGGAACCATTGCTTATGATGAATGGTCCTTCCCAAGGCAGGGATACTTTGTGTGATTTCTCCTGCTTGAGTCTAAGCACTAGATCCCCTTCTTTAAACGAGCAATGATTTACACGGTGACTATGGTAGCTACGCAGCTTCTACTGGTAGACGGCAGATCTCTCGCATGCTAGCACGTGCTCTTCTTCAAGTAGGTCCACAGATAGTCGTCTAGATTCTTCAGCGTCATCTTCCTTGTAGGAGGAAACTATTGGTGCATCATGGAGGATGTCGGATGGGAGTACTGCTTCGACTCCATAAACCATGAAGAAAGGAGTCAAGCCATTAGATCTGTTGGGTGTTGTTCATAAACTCCACAAGACAGATGGTAGTTCCTCCGCCCAGGCTCCAGCTGCTCTACGTAACGGTATCTCTAGGCGTGGCTTGATTCCGTGTAGAATTAGTCCATTGGCTCTTCCAACTTGCCCATTTGACTGTGGATGTGCCACAAATGCTAGGTCAAGGCGGATGCCTTTCTCATGACAGTACTCCTCAACTTCTTCGAGAGATAACTTTCTTCCATTGTCGGTGATGATGCTATGTGGGAGACCAAATCTCACCACTAGATCCCGTACAAACTTTAGGGTTGTTGCCCCATCGAGCTTTCTAATGGGTTTAGCTTCAATCCGTTTTGTGAATTTGTCCATTGCAACTAGCAAGTGTGTGAATCCACAGGGTGCTGTCTACAAAGGTCCCACCATGTCCAGCCCCTAGACCACAAACGGCCAAGTTATTGGTATTGTCCGCAATTCTTCAGCTGGAACATTTGATTGTCTTGCATAAAATTGACACCCAAGACATGTTTGTACCAACTTGTCGGTGTGCGCCTTGGCAGTTATCCAGTAGAATCCTTGTCAGAAGGCCTTGTCCACCAACGATCGGGGAGTGGCGTGATGCCCGCAATCTCCGAGATGTATTTCTCTAAGGATTTCAATACCTTGCTGCGGGGAGACGCATAGTAGGAAGAATCCTGTGGTACTTCTTTTGTATAACTGTCCGCCAATGATGACGTAGCCTTTTCCTCTGCGTACTATTTTCCGGCTTTGGACTTCGTCGGCGGGCAAAGTTCCATCTTGTAGATAATCCATGAAGGGCTTCGTCCAAGTTGGAGAGGTCACTATTACTATGTTAACAAATGAATCCACTCTATCCGGGTTGTTGGGGTCTGCTCCCTTCACGGATGGAGTTAGTAAATGCTCTAGGAAAACGCCTGGCGGGATTGGTTGACAAGCTAATCCAAGCTTTGATCCCAGATTTGCCGCCTCATTATCCTCCCTTTTGACGTACTTGACTTCGTAGCCGTCGAAGCACTTAACTGTTTCGTCTACTTCGTCTCGATATGCCGCCATCATAGGGTTCCGCGCGTTCCAGGCGCCAGCTACTTGCTGATAACCAAGTCGGAATATCCACAGCAAACTATGCGCTTGATGCCAATATCTTTGGCTACGCGAAGTCCGTGAATGAGGGCCTCATACTCCTCCATGTTACTGGTAGCATTGAAGTGGATCTGCAGGATGTATTGCAACTTCTCTCCTATTGGTGATTGTAATAATACACTAGCCCCCGAGCCATTGAGTAAATTGGATCCGTTAAAGTGCATGACCCAATACTCTGGCTCTGGTACAGGAGTGTCTTCTGGCAGTTCTGTCCAATTTGCAAGAAAATCCGCCAATGCTTGTGATTTGATAGCATCGCGTCGCTTGTACGTGATGTCGAAGGTGGCAAGTTCAATGCCCCACTTTGCCACTCTCCCTTTAGCGTCGTTGTTGTTGATGATGTCGGAGAGTGTAGCTTTGCTCCTTACTGTGCTGGGGTGCTCCTGGAAATAATGCCTTAACTTGCGGGAAGCAAGGAAAACTCCATAAGCTATCTTCTGGTAGTGTGGGTAACGCTGCTTGGATTCCGTCAAGACATCGCTTACATAGTAAACGGGTCGCTGAACTCCGTATTCGTGCGTTGGTTCCTTGCGCTCCACCATGATGACCATGTTGATTATTCGGTTGGTGGCCGCCATGTAAACTAACATAGGCTGCCTTGGCACCAGTGCTGCAAGTATAGGTGGGGAGGAGAGTATTCTCTTCAACATCCTGAAGTGTTGCGCCAACTTCATCCGTCCATGTGAATTTGTCCGCCTTCTTGAGCAATTTGTAGAGCGGCATAGCCTTCTCACCAAGTCGGCTAATGAACCGGCTTACTGCTGCAATGCAGCCTGTGAGCCTTTGTATGTCCTTCAGGCATGTCGGGCGTTTGATGTCGAGGATGGCCTTGATTTTCCCCGGGTTCAACTCGATTCTGCAATGCGAAACGCTGAAGCCCAACAGTTTGCCGGATGGTACCCCGAAGACGCACTTCTTTGGGTTCAGCATCATGTTTTGTTTCCGGAGATTGTCGAAGGTTTCCTGCAAGTCAGCGATAAGATCATTTGATTTTTTTGACATTACCGCGATGTCGTCCATGTAAGAGTGTATTTCGCGACCTATTTGCTCATGTAGGCAATGTTGCATCATCCGCTGGTACGTGGCACACGCGTTTTTCAACCAAAAGGGCATCGTGACTATAACATTCCAGCATTAGAGCTTAGAAATAAGATGAAATAAGGTGTGTGCATTGCATCCATGCATAGAAAATCCAGGGAATTTCCGCGGAAACTAAATAAGCTAGTGAGGGATCGGGATCTCTCTTGTTCTGATGAAAGCATCCGAGCAAGTGCGGCAGATTTCGGCATGACCTGTACTGTACCTTTCTGTTTGAGGGGAGTCATTTCATATTTGAAAATACAAATGATTAAATTGAATTCAAAAGAAATTTGAATTAGATTATAATTAAAGAAATGAGTTATTGAATTCATTAATGTTATATGAATATCACAATCCCATAATGTTTAATAATACTAATACATGAGAGAACCCACCATAAGAATTAAATATCACTAGTACTTATTCTCCAAAGAATGTTATACAACATTTAGTAAGGATTACAATGTGCAAAATTTGCAATTAAAGGAAAACATTAACTTTTGTATTTAAAATAAACAATATTATATTGTCTTATAGATAATAATGAATAAATAAATTACAATAATAATAATACAAAGTTTACATCAAAGATAAAGAAAATTACAAGTACATATCATAAAAGATAGACTAAATTTCCTATCTACATCTTGTATCTTGCTGATCTTTTCTTCTTCACTTTAATCTCTGTAACACAAAACAAAATAAATAGACAAACATATAATAATGGGTTAGTTTTGGGGTTACATTACTCTCATATTGGGTATACAAGTGGTATGCCAAATTCATCACCGAGTATTAAAAATAAGGGTCACCTAGGATCTGTTCTTATCAAATTTAGGCTTCAGCCTTGAGCATCATTCGCATAGAGTTAATGTTCAACTTGGCAACCAAAAATAAAGGTCAATATCAGATAATACCAAACCCGCTGAGCACATCCTTAGCAAAAATATCCCACAAATGAAACCTGGACAAGGGGAGATTTCCTGGACCAGCAGCACACAAGCAACTTACACATGCATCCATGCATATGTGTTGTCAACACCACAAGAGAGTACCAGATAGGGAGAGAGCACAGCCGTAGCTAGCAAAACTACACCCTCCCACATACAACTATTCCATATCCACAACTCCAGAGCACAAGGTTCAACACCAAAACCTCCACAATGCACCACACCCACATCACCAGCACCCTGGTTGCTTGGGGAAGCCATCCAGGAGCACCAGAAGAAGGACATGAGCAAGGAGGAGAAGGTTTACTAGAAGATTCAACAGCAACTGATTAAGATCCATCACTAGAACAAGCTTCAGGAAGCTCAAGGTAGGAAAAATAAGAGCCTTGGAAGATATAGTGCATATTATATATGTTATTGTCTGGTTTAGATAAAAGGGCAAGAAGAGGAAATAATGAAGTATAGAAAAGAGAGGATTTCTCTCAGTCCTGCATAGAGGTGCTATGCAAAATCATCATCAAGAAATGAAAACCATAGCACAACATCTGTTCTTATCCATTAAATTGTGCCTTCGACCAAGCATCATTGGTAGAGGAGATTTATAGCAGAAAATCATGCTACTCTCTGATGTCCACTATGCACACTCTAAAGAGGCACCACAGTGGACCAACCAGACCAACATAATCCACTATTTGAATCAGCAGCTTATAAACTTTGAGATCAAATAAAACTCTCAAATCAATTTCCTAGTTCATAAACTAGGAATCATTTTAAATAGATACAACTATACTCCATGGGGTGATATAATCAATTCTGGACCATAGGTTCACATTACCATGTATATCTAACCCAGAAAATCAAATCCATCATTTATCATCTGCAAGTCATCAGTAGTAAATCATCTTCCTAGAAAATCTATTATAGGAATCATATATCTACCTATCAAGATATTAAGTAGATAAAAAGAATCTACTTTGCATATTCCAATTCATATTTGTCCAAGGTCATGCTTGTGCATGATCTGATCATCAATAGCTCATTCAAAAACCATCTGAAGCAACAGGAGCATCTACCTCCATCAGCATAATAATTAGAGATTAATATAAACCAAAGCTTCTAGCACCCGATCAACCACATAGTCTGCAGACTAACTAAAATCGAGCCACCGATATATAATCCATAACCAGAATCAGCAGCGAAGTCCTAGAATTACTAAGAATCTAAACCCAAAATAATACAAGAGCATGTCATCGGCTCGATGACCAATCACAATAGAATTTACCTAAAAGGTGGTTGAACCCGAAGGGGAGGTGAGTGTGCTCGATGGCCATGCTGTAGCAGTAGCACGGGAATAACCAAATGATCATCTCCATTACAATAATAGAGAAGCAGAGCCATGAGCCAGTAAACCGAAGGTCGCCGGGTTGCGCCTAGAGCACCGTCCTGCCGACGTTGGGTTGAGGTAGTCGAAGCAGACGCAGCAGCCACACCACCGCTGTGGTATCCATGTCACATTAAACTAGGTCGCGATGTGCGAGTGCGACCAGTGGCATTCGCGTGTCGAGCAGGGGCTTGAGGGAGGCAAGGTCGCCGAGAGGGTGCAGTAAGAGGTGGGCCTCGACCTGGACCGAATAGCGGAGACAACAAGGACCGGGAGGATCCATACCGCACCGTCGTGGATAGCAGACTGACCGGCGAACCTAGGGTTTGTCTGGGTGCGCAAAGAGGAGCATGGGAGCATCAACGCGGCAGGTAATCGGTGGAGGAGTTCATGGCCTAGACATGATGGTGACCGGTGGTGCCGAAATCGATCGTCGTCGACCCACTGTACGGCGGCAGCAGATCGAGGGTTCCGAGGAGAAGACGCGTGCGAGAGCGGGTGAGGATGTGCCGGTAGGGGATTTGATGGAGAAGGAGGCGACAGACCTTGTGTAGACTAGCGGCGGCGCCGGAGACGGACAGTAGCCGGCCGGAGCAGCGCTAGCGGCGGCGCATCGCTGATGCGAGTGGGGAACGAATGCATGTCCCTATGTCCGTGTGTGTGGGTGTTGGTTCTGAATAAACCAGTGCGTGTGTGCGTGTGAGAGGAGAGAGGAGTGGGGTTTGACCCAGGCCCAACTAGGCCGTGTTGGTCTTAACTAGCCCACGGGCTAGAGTAATTGTATAGGAAATAGAAAAATAAATATTGTAAAAGAAAGAATAAACCAAATGTAAAATTACCAAAGTACCCCTCAAATTTTTGTAGCTCTAGAAAAATATAGAAAATATTAAAAATAATTATAATATATCAAAATGATCACAAAAATAATATATACCTAAGAAAAATATAACATGACTTTTTTGAGTTAAATAAAAAATAAATAAATATTAATACCATTAGCACCTAAAAGAAATTTCATAAAATAAAACAAAGACTTAAAATTAAATCTATTTTATATAAATACCAGCTTAATTGTTTGCAGATAAAACTTGAAGCAAATATTTAATGATACATGATCCTTTGTGGAATTTTGAAAAATAAGGATAACACCTAAAATTAAATAAAATTCACTTCTAAGATCTTAAGTAAGTATGTTTTACTATAAAAATACTAATTATATTATTCCAACATATTTTAAGGTTATTAATAAATAAATCCTTATTTATTATCTAGTTGGTAAATTCTTCAAGAACATTCCTAAATAAGAAATAATCACAGTTTTATATAAAACCCTAAATCTTGTACATTTAAATACTACTTCCAAAACCATAACTTAAGTCTATAATAATATTTAAAAGTAAAACTATTAACATCTAGGAAACTCTTTAAAACCCTAACTACAAGATAAACCAACCATTTGAATAAATTTTAATCATCATTCACTTATAATAAAGGTGAATGCTATCCAATTTTTAATCATGTTTAATATGTTTTTAAACCTTAACCCTTTAATGAGATCATTTAAATTTGCTTTCATTAATAAGTTAAAGTATTTCCATAATAACAAGTCACCCCTGAACTTCTCATTCACTTAAATTAGAAAGGAGTGAATTCACACTCTTAACCATCTTTACATTAACCCTAGAATTCAATAATAATCTAGACACATCAGAACCATAAGTCTATTTAGGTTCCTTTAAAAGTTAATTTTGCTCTACCAAAGTTGTAAAGAATAAGGACCAAGTTATATTATGTTTTTATAGTTAACTTTTGTCTATTCCAAAATTAAGTCATAAGGCATCACAAAGTCCAAACTTATCGGATTAGCGTAAATGATATCGATCACATTCAATTAACCATAAAGATTGGTTAAACCTTATCAAAAAAACCTTCTCGTCAAAAGTTATTCATTTTGCCACTTCAAACAACAATCTCATTATAAGTTCATAAACTCTTATCAACCTAAAACATGGACTCCGATAATAGATACATAATATCCAATAACTCTAAGCATGTGTTGTTATATTCACTCTATATCATACATATTAGTCTTAAGTTCCTTGTATATGTACATTGGATTGTAAAGTAAACTTACAGACAAACTAAATCTTAAAGAAATCACTTAAGTTTAACTCATTCACCGTATTGGGGTATTACTTCAGGGTTTTCCAAACTGCGTTACATTACTTATGCATAATTGCATCTTGCTTCTTTAAACATTAGTACTTACCGGACCAATGATGTTGTTTATAGAATTTGGATCTTCTATTGTCTTGAAGACCGTGAGTGCATAATCTTGCAATCACAAAAGGCAAGTTCACAACTTGCTCATGTCCTTTGATTATTTTCTATCAAATGCTTGTAACTCAAATGTTGTCATCACCTACATTCCAAAAAGGTCAGCAAAAACATTATTTTTATAATACTATGATTATGGATTATTTACCAGATGGTAATAATCTACTGCAACAGTTCCAGCGGTAAATGAACATAATATCTAGGACTTAACAACCAATTTCGCCAGTGATTCTAGCGCCGTATATTACGCGTCAACCATAAGACTTGGAACAGGATGGGAAAGTCAGTTGTATCTTCTCTTTTTCATATGGAGGAACGATGACCTTATCGTGATGTTGGGATTCCCGGTGTGGATCCAACATATGGGTGGGCACCCTTAGGCCCCACGATTTTGGTGTCTATATTATTTATGAGTGGCTTCCGGAGGTATAGATGAACCTTCAGGGGCATCACCAGCTCATAGAGTCTCCGGGAACTCCCCATGGTTATAACTTGCGCTAGTTGGAGGCTTAACGGAGGTGTAGTCAGCCCCGGAGGATCGTGCAGACATATGGGGTCGCGGAGAGGGCAGTACTATCTTGGATCTTAGACTGGGCCCCATACCATGGAAGTGTGGACAAGCTCACGGCTTGGTTGTGCAACAAGGCTAAGGTCTCTTGTGGGAAAAGTGACGCACCTCTGCGGAGTGTAAGAATTGTGACATGTTACTCCCTGTTCCGGGAAGGAGCTACGGACGCGGTAGGAAAGGAACCCCACGAAGGTTCTGGTCAACCTGTGAAGGCTGTCGGACATAGTTTTCCGAATAAAAACAATCTTTGAAGAAATGTTTACGAAAACCTGCATTTCTTACGACCTCTGGTCGGTGGCTGTAGAGATAGTGCATCATACACTCCTTTTTAGTGAACTTGCTGAGTACGCTCGTACTCAACTGTACCTTCTTAACCCTTTCTAGGTTCTAAGCCGTTCAAGACGATGTCAACATCAATTTCTGCTCAAGAAACCATCATCGACAACTCAAGTTCTTCAATAAAGACAATGAACTCAATATATACATCAGCTGAAGTGAAGATAAAGTGTCGGTTTAGTTAGGAGTAGATTCTCTAGCCATAAAACCTTAGAGTGAAGATAAATCTTAGTTACTGGATAGTTTTGAGTTATTATTTCTGGTTCTTCTTTGTAAGAAGTTCTTTCTCTCTCTTTAACCAAGAGTGTTCTCTAGATCTTTTGTAAAGAGTCGAGTTGTAATCTATACTCATGTCTTGGACCTGCTGTGTTTCTATTGTACCACTCTGAGGGATGTAATACTAGTGAACGGTGTTTCATTGGTGTTATGTCAACGACTATAGTGTACTACATCATGCAGTGGTATGCTGGGTCACCGTAGTGACGTAGCAATACATCGTAGGGTGTGGTGAACGAAGTGGCCAATTGGTCCGACTTTCGCATCCAGATCTGGTGGTATCCTGAATAAGCATCAAGAAAACACAGAAGTTCCGAGCCTGCCGTCGAATCAATGACTTGGTCAATGCGAGGCAAAGCAAACGGATCCTTCGGACATGCTTTGTTCAAGCCGGTGTAATCAATGCACATTCTTAATTCATTTGTTCCCTTTTTAGGGACAAGTACAGGATTTGCCACCCATCGGGTGTGAATAACTTCTCGGATAAAGCCAGCGTTAAGTAACCTAGCTATTTCTTTGCCTATAACCCTTCGTCTTTCATCACCAAAGCATCGTAGAGGTTGTTTCACCGGTTTGGCATTAGGATCAATATTTAAGATGTGCTCGGCAAGTTCCCTAGGTACACCTTTCATGTCGGCAGGTTGCCAAGCAAAGATGTCCCTATTCTCACAGAGGAACTCGACGAGCATGCTTTCCTATTTGGGATCCAGGTCCGTGCCGCGCCGGTGGTCTTGGAGGAATCTCCTTCGACTAGCTCCACCGGCTTGGTCTTGATGGCGGCCTTGAAGGCGGGGTTGGCAGTAGTGATCTGCTTCTACGAAGCCTGCTTCTTCTAGGCATCGACCTGGTTCTGGATCTCCATGAACTCCTCACCGTAGAGGACTACTTCGGCGAAGGCGGCCTCACTGAGCTCACACTCCCATGCATTGGTAAAGCTTCCGTCAACGGTGATGACGCCATTTGGTCCGGGGATCTTGAGTTTGCTGTATACAAAGCATGGCCTTGCAAGGAAGGAGTGGAAGATGTCGCATCCGAAGATGACGTGGTACACACTCTTGAAAGGTACCACTTCAAAGGTCATGCGTTCTTGGCGGTAATTGTTTACATCGCCAAAAGCGACCGGAAGGGTGATGCAGCCCAGGGAATTTGCTTGTCGGCCAGGGACAACCCCATGGAACACGGTGTTGCTCTTCCTTAACTGGGTCTCTGTCAAGTTCATCTTGTGCAGTGTATCCAGGTACATGATGTTGATGCTGCTTCCACTGTCCACGAGGCACTTGGTGAACTCCGTGCTGTCAATCAAAGGGTTGATGACCATGGCATACTGGTTCTCTGTTGGGATGAGCTCTGGGTGACCCTTCCTATCCCAAGTAATTGGAACTTCCGACCACATGACATACTGGGGAATCGGAGGGAGGGTAGCCATCCGTATCCTCAGCGAGGTTTTCTGGGCCCGAACGGTTAGGGTGCCAAGGAAGGTGTGGTAACATGGAGCCTTCTTCTCAAAGGGATTTTTCCCTTTATCCTCTCCCTTGTTGGAAGATTTTGGGTCTATGTCCTCGTCCATATCACTTGATTCCTTGGGTTCTTCCTCCTTCTTCTTCCCTTTGCCTTTTCCGCCGGGTCTGTTTTTCCGACTTCGCTTGTAGCCGGACCGAGGGTCCTCCTTGAGATCATTGACAAACTTGCATTGGCGATTGGTGTGGGTGGATTTGCCATTGGTGTCGAGATGGACGAAATATGGCATATCGTGGTACTCTTCGTACGTTTGGGGAACACGAGGCACTGAGGGTGTAGTATCACTCCTCTGTTGGCCACGGCTGGCTCCCTGGCACGTCCACGTTGTCCGCTATTGCCTCTGCCAGGGAACGTTGCGGCGACCATGTCGGCTACTTGCTTCTCTTCAGGCGGATTCTTCCGCTTGTTATTGTTGTTCTTGTTGGCCTGGGTAGGGATTGCTATCACCAGCAACGATTCACGTGCGTTGTCATCAGCAGCGGTGAACCTGCTAGCCATGGCAATCATTGCATTGAGGTTGAGGTAATTGTTGTCATGCCTGCGCTTCAACGTGTGCTGGAGCAAAGTTCCCTTTTCCAGGCCATTAATGAAGGCGGCCATAGCGGTTTGTTCGTGCACCCCTGTGCATGAATTTTTCATATCCAGCCAGCGAGAGAGGTAGGCACGGGAGGTTTCATCCTTTTCTTGCACACACCGTTGTAGGTCTCCGATAGTGCAGGGATGTTTGTACGTACCATCGAAGTTCTTGGTGAACGCTTCATACATGTCCAACCAATTGCATATTGATTTCTCTTGTAAGTCGTCGATCCATTGATGGGCTGTGCTGGTCAACATGAGTGGGAGGTACTTGACAGCGACATTGGGGTTTCCCCCTCCGATGTGGATTGCTTCGCTGTAGTCCTGCAACCACGTTGCTGGCCGGGCGGTGTCGTTGTATGGCTTGATGGTCTTGTCTATCCGGAGGCCCTTGGGGTAAGTTGTGGCCCGTATTACTACTCCAAAACATCATGGCCCAAGGTATGGGAGCTCCCGAGCTTCTTGGATCTTGTCCAGCCGCGATCATGCGTCATATGGCTCTAGCTGCTTCCCTTTTCTGTCATGGAGAGGGGAGTTGTGGTGTGGTTTGTGAGACCCGCCATTCCCTCAGCCATGATGGCTGCTAGGTGGCGATGGTGGCGGTGGAGGCGGTGGGTTAGCTCTCTTGCTGTGCCCCTCCCGTGACTCCACACGCCTCTCGCGACTTGCTTGTCGGACATGGTGGTTCCTTCTAGGACCTGCTCCTGTGTCCGTCCTTGCCGCTGCGTTCTCCGACATAGCTAGCTTGTTTGCCCTGATCTCGTATAATGATACCGGGTTGGGACCACCTTGGAGGTGGCATGCTTGTGTAGTGGCGCGACTCTGGTTCCTCGTGATGTCGAGATGGTGGTGGAGGTGGCGAGCAATGTGGACAAGCCTTTTCTCCGTGGTCGGAGGATATGGGGATAGCGTCAGTCCTGTTGCGTGCCTCTCTCCGTCTTTGCTCTGTCGAGCCTGTGCACGATCCTTCGTCACGGGGATATTTTGGCCTTCTGCGGTTGTTCAGGGTTGACTGGCACAGCTCCAGGTTGGGCTGAAGCCTTTGCGAGGCAGCCTTTTCTTGTTGCTTGCATGCCTTAGCGATGAGGTCATAAACCTGAGCAACTGCTTCTCGCGATCTGTCCTACTCTAGGAGGGTCTTGGCGACGGCAATGTTGAGAACGGGGGTTGGCATGACCTGCCTGCCCTCTAAATCTATGTAAGGGCTGGCTTTTGTTGTATTAGACCCGTCAAATCCCAAACCTCGCCGAACAGCGGGATCTTGGATGACGTGAGCTGGCGCCTTCTTTGTTTTATGTTTTAGCAGCAATTGTTTGTATTCGGCCTCCATAGCTCTTGTCGCCTTGATGGATTGTTGCGCCTTAGCCATGTCTTCGTCCAACTTAGCACCTTTCTCCATGATGCACTTGGCCTCCGCCAAGATTTACGCACGTTTCTCATCAAGCTCTATAACGCTCCGGATATGGGCGACGGTGATTGGCTCAACGAGAAGTGCGTTGTAGATTGCTTTGTCCACAGGAGTGGCTAGTGGGTTGCCAGCTGCAGACATTCACGGTGGCATTAGCGGCTGATTCAATTGTCGGGCCGTATTAGGGGTCGTGGTGAGTTCCTGTGCCGGTGGTGGGTAGGTAACCGGAGGAAGCAGAGCCTTAGCCGGAGCCGAAGGCTCGGCGGCTTTTTTAGCTACTGCTGTCCTGGTGACCGCTGGCATGGGCGGAGCTCTCTCATGTTCCCGTTCCTGTCCGTCTTCTTCCATCATGCTACCAATGGCGACTAGCACCTGGTGGGAAGCGTTGGTCTTCTCGGCGTGCTCCTCCTTCTCGATCTCCTGCTCAATCTCCCTCATAACAACGTCGTATTCCTCCGAGCCGCCGGCATCCATATTGATGTCGGCATAAAGTGCATCGAGGACGGAGTCGGAGTTGGCCTCTGTGTCAATGATGGCGGAAGTAGAGGGTGACGGAGGCGAGCCGTTGTTGTTGTTTCCTTCTCCGGCTACGACGGGGATTGCTGCCATGGCTTCTTCGTTGGCATACGCATATTCGTTGATGATGGAAACCATCTCACCAAGGGTGAGAGGGCCTGCGTCCTGCCGCCTTCTGAGGGTATACCGGAGGAGTGTTCCTGGCATGAGCCCTTCCACGAAGTGGTACACGAGATCGTCGGTGCGGTCGCCCTCTAGGGTTTCCCTCACCCTCATCCATCTAGCAAGGTATTCGTTGGGAGATTCTCCATCCCTTTGAACACATCTGGCCAGATCAAAGATGGTGACGACACCGAAAAAGTGTGACCTGCGCATATCTAACGCTCGGGGAAGCCAAGCCGATTTGCAGGGTCCTTCCACCTAAATATCCTGCACAAGGGCGGTTTGGGTGGGCCTTGAAATTTCCTAATATGAGCCACCATACTCCAAAGAGAGGTATGGCCTAGATCCTTCCGCGAACGTGTCCTGCTGATAGGCTGTTCGTGCGGGGCTTGACGAGTTTCTGACTTCCTGGGAGCTAGGACCCAAGTCGGTTTCACTGATGAAGATGTGGATGTCTCCGAAGGGGATGATGGAGCAGCGCGTCGGGTTCGTCTTCACCGGCATCCAAAACTCATCTGGGGGATGATCGGGATGTTGCCGGAGAAGAGAACGCAACCAATGTCTATGGTGTCGCCGATTCCTGCAAAGAGATTGGACGTCGCCCGGTGTAGAGCTTGAAGCGCCTCTTGCCCCACGGTGGACGCCAACTGTCATGTTATTGCCGACGAGTATGCCATGGAGGGTTCCTCACAGTGCGTGTTTAAAGACGTGGGGTAAGGAGGAGAGTTGGCGGGTATAAGGTAACACAGCTTACCCAGGTTCAAGTCCCGCAACGGTGGCAGAATTCTACTCCTGCTATAAATCACTATAATGCCAATATGCCGAGTTACAGAGATAGGTTCACCTTGCGAGGTGTTGCGTGTTGTACACAGAAATCTATTGTGTTTTGCGCTAAAGGCTCCCATAGGCTGGCTTATAAAGGCTCCAAGACCTAGGGTTTATAGGGAAAGGTCCTTGCCGGACAAGGTAAAGAGTCCTACACCTACATGAACTAGTCTTCCGTGTCTTGTACTCCAAGGCCTGCGTAGCCTTCCTTTATCCAGCATTGGCCTCCCTTCAGGATCCGTCTAACTGGGCCGCCCAGCAGGCCATAGGCCTTGCTACCAACTATGGGCCACCCAGGTTAGGTGGATTGGTGACATGCTGTGAGGATACCCATATAGCATATCCCCAACAATGCTCCTTGATAAAGGAGAACCAATTACCCCCCACCTCGTTGGTGTTTGCATCATGCATGCCTCGTTGTACAAGCCTTGGCATCGGAGCCCTTTGCCAAGACATCAAGATCTCACCAAGAATCCCCACTCGACATGTCGGTTCAAGAGAGATCTTTGCCCGACGCCGATCCTAGGGATTGTGTCGGACCGGTAGCCGCCGGTGTGAGCTATTGGTTTGTAACTTGTCTTTGTATGTGTGTGAGTTCATCGTGTTCTTCGTGCGTGAGTTCACAGATTTCATCCTCTCCCTCTTCCCCCCACTCACTCCGCCTTGATTTCCAAGGGATTCATGTAAGATCGGGCCACCCATGAGGTTAGCCCTCAACAAAATATATTAGTAGAAGTAGCATGACTCCGTAAAGAATACTCAGTAGAAGTGTAAACCTACTGTTGGACTATTGGCACCGGGGGTACCCCGTCTCGTCGAGTCGGCGGGCCTGCCCAGGGCGTCCTCTCGAGGGATCACAAGGAGTACGAGCCTTTGGAGGGGGAACCAAAGCCCGGATCCTCTACAAGTGCTTGACTCAACCTGGACTGGGAGCCAAAGCCTCTTAGCCAAGCCTCGGGAGGGGAAGTCATCGGGTCTAAGCGCGTCTAGGAGGAAGACACGCCAACGATCGTTCCAAGCGATAGCCAGCCCATCCGTGGAAAGCAGAGCATGAAGGGGTGGAAGAATGACAAGACAAGTCCGATTCCTTTGGCGGGAATGTGGAAGCCCTTCCCGCCCAGAGAGGGGGGAAGAGTCCCGGCACCGCCGTATATAAGGAGCCCTCCTCCTACCTCAAAGGGGATCAATCCTAGATATCCAAACCCTAGACTTTCATCCTCCATTGTAACCTCGCGAGGCACGCGGGCAATCCAACAAAGCATGAGTGGGGACTTACCTCCTCACAAGGGTCCCAAACCTAGGTGAAGAACCCCGGTGTCAACTCTCTACCATGTGTTTGCTCCACCGTCACTGTAACACCCATACTAATAGTAATTAGGGTTTGTTTTGCGCATTCATGAGCATCATCTAATTTGCTAAACGAAAATGCAAGAAAATAAAATGAAAACAAAACCCTAACCCTATTTTCCCTATCTCCAAAAAGATAATTAAAAATGGTTTTGATTTTTGGAAAATATAAAAATATGGAACCCAATTGGTTATTAGAGGTTCCCACGGTATTTTAAATGTTTACAAAAGTTCTGATATTTTGGAAATATCTAAAACATTTTTGAAATTTAAAATACAAAAGAGATAAATGAGAAAACACATTTGGAAAAAGGTTTTGTTAAAAAAAATACAGCTAGAACCCTCCAAAGCTGGCCTAGTGCTTCTTCGCGCTACCTGTCGTCCGCAGCAGCCTACCCGGAGCCCACGCGTAGCCCAGGCCCAATACCCCTTCGACCCCTCCTGTCCGTCATCTTCCTCGCTGCAGTCAAGCAGCTGGCTGTCGCCGCCTCTGCTGCCCGATGATGCCGACTGCGCCACGATGCCCGCTGCTGTCCTGGAGAAGGAGATAAGGCCGCCTCGACCCCCTGCCTCGTTCCTATCCTCTCCTTCCCTCTCATACGACCTCCCTCTCGCGTTTCCCCTTCTCACCGAAACCCTAGCTCCCAGATCATCTTCCTCCCCTTCGTCTCCGGCCACCTCGAAAAAATCCAAGCCCACAGGTGAGCTCCCTGTGTTGTCCTCGGTCTCCCCACAGAAGAAATCGAGCCCGCTTTAACGCCATCAACCTCACTGTCGTCGTCTTCCCCGATGGTGGCCATGGTAAATAGCCGCTGCTACCGACCTCGGCTCGCCTCCCTGACACCATCGTCGGCACCGTGGTGAGATTTTGGTGCTCCAGCACCCCTCTGTCCACCTCGCTCTCTGGTTCGCCGCCGCACCATCGACCTGCAATCTCCGCCACCGTCGCTCACCGTAGACGCGTCCCCAGTGACCAATAGCTAGTGGCGCCACCAGGTTTAGGCTCCCTGTGTCATTCTCTTTCGAACCAGTAGCGCCATGTGTCCCTGCTCGCCCCCTAGCGCCTCCAGCCGTCATCGTCTGTAGAGCTCGCCGGCATGCCGACATGCTGTCCACATGGTGCCGATGTGGCTCCACGTGGCACTGATGTATGGCCTGCGAGGCAGCAGCAACCTTTGCCAGCGTGGCAAGGTGACATGTTCTCGGGCCCCACAGGTTAGCCATAGGGATTGACCTAGCCTCGGTGAGAAATAGCCCTCACCCCACGCTGACGTCAGCCTTGTGTCATGTTGACGCAATAAACCTTAATAAAATTGTTTTAATAATTTCAGAAATTGATATAATTTTGTAAATTCAATATCTTTTATTCTATAACTCAAAAAAATACAAATAATATATCAAAATGTTCAGAAAAATGAGATCTACACAATAGACTCATAATTATGCATTGTTTAACAACTTCAATTGCAAGTTTAATTAGAAGAACTAATTGAACCCCATAGGTGATTCCGAGGTTCCCCCTGTTCTAGGGTTTGGACCCCTCGGACCCTGTTTAAAATGACCAAGCATGCTCTAGGGTTCATTCAAATACACTTTAACTTGTCATATCATCATCCTTCCTTGAGCATCGCATCGATGCCATGTGTTGATTGTTGCTTTCCTTTTCGGTATTTCTGCTTCTTCTCGGTAGACCTCGGAGTTAATGTGAGCAATGATATCAAAGATCGAGATCAACACCATCGAAGGTTACCAACTAACAAGATCATCTGATGAACCCTGAAGATCAATATTCGAGTATCAACAGGCAAAGGCAAGCATAGCCCCACACATGATATAATCCTATGATTTCAAAGTATTTCATTCTTCCCATGTGC
Source organism: Avena sativa (assembly GCA_916181665.1). Lineage (NCBI taxonomy): Eukaryota > Viridiplantae > Streptophyta > Magnoliopsida > Poales > Poaceae > Avena > Avena sativa. Next base: position 183,017,717 of record OV702286.1, read on the forward strand.
ATACAATTCTAAAGTCTTTTATCGATAGATAGAGTAACCCTATCTGATGCATGTTTCCTCTATAGCCTATATTCCTGATCCACTGTGTCGTGGAAATGGCCACGGCAGTCACTGCCATAGGCAGCGATTGAGAGTTTCGTGAGGAAGAGTTGGCAGCCATCTGCGGTGCGAGATGGGGGCAGGTGCACAAGGGTTTACCTAGGTTCGGCCCCCCGGAGGGTAAAGACCTACTCCTGCTAGGTTAGATTATGAGAGAGCGAGTTACAAGGGCGGCAAGCTCGGCGAGTCGCTTGAGGGGGTGTATGATGGAACGTAAGTCTCTACTATACCCTAGGGAGGTTTATATATGAAGCACATCCCATGTTTTACATGTTGCCCCCGAACAAGATAAGGATCCGGGAGCCTTTGACCTAATCCGACTGGGCCTCTGCTACGCTCCTGGGCTTCTAGTCGCTAGTCGATGGGCCTCTTCTTTCCTCAGAGTCCAGTCACTGTCCTTCAGGCGTGCTCACGGGCCTTCCGGCCCACTCGAAACCCACTAGTGAGCATACCCCCTTAGGCATATCCCCATCAGTAGTCCCCGAGGCCATTGTTGATGTAGGCGTAGGCGTTCTTTGGTGCTTGAAGTAGGCAAGCCCAATTTGGGCGCCCAGTCGAATCGGCGATGGACTCTATTAATGCCGAGGAGAATTTCTCCATAGCTCCACTCGTCACTTTAATGAACATCATCGTTGCCCAACCGTCATTTTGGCGAGAAGAGAGATTGGCGGGTGGCGAGTGGATCACCGAAGTTGGACCGTCAACCTCAGTCAAACTACCCGTTGGAATTTCCAACGGTAACTACGGTGCAATTACCGTGGGTAAGGGCTATCCCAATTTTGGCGGGTGACCTTTCCCATATAAGGGGAGTGATAAATCTGCTTCGCGACCCTGGTTCACATTCTTCATCCTTCCTCATTTGCTCTTCCTCTCTGCTCGCCCCCGACCTATTCTCCTTGCATCGCGCGATTCCGCTTCCCACTCAATGGCGCCTCCCAAAGGCTCGTGGGGATAATCCAAGTGCTCCACGGCCCAGCTGAAACCCTTCGAGGACGCCGGGGTGCTTCGCAAGGGGAATTGGCGACTCCCCTTCTTCCGAGACCGAGCCGAAGCCGTGGCCCGGCGAGTTCATCTGTTTCACCAGCCATCTCGAGAGGGGCTTAGGGTTCCCCACTTCGCTCTTCTTCTGTCGCTTCTGCGCGTACTACATGATCAAGCCCTCGGATCTTGGTCCGCATAGCATCGAGCAGCTGGTGATCTTCGTCGCCTTCTGCGAGTGTTACCTCGGCTGCCAGCCTTACCTCTCGCTGTGGCTGGAGCTCTTCCACGGCCGCATCGGGCGCGAGGCGTCCAGCGGCTTGATGCTGGCCGTAGGCGGGGTCACCTTCTAGTTGAAGCCGAAGGATAACTTCGTTAAGCTTCTCCTACCGAAGAAGGCCGCCAGTGAGTGGAAGAAAAGCTGGTTCTACGTCAAGGAAGCCACTCCCTCCGGCGAGGTTTCCCTCCATGAATTCGTTGCCGAGAGGAGCGAGCCCCGCCGACTGGCGCCAAAGAAGCTCCCTGAAGATCAGCGGATGGCCTTCGTGGAGATGATGGACCAGATCCAGAAGCTGAAGGACCAGGGGTTGATTCCAATCAACCTCTATAATTGCTGGCTTGGGCGGCGCCTGGTTCCGCTGGCGGCTCGTCCACGCTAGATGTACGAGTACAACGGGAAGCTTGATCCATCTCGCACTGGCAAGGAGTCGTGGGAGGCCGAAGATTACAAGGTCGCCCTGAAGAAGATCACCGACGCGGAGTTCACGGGTGCGGCGGTCGGAGTCGCCCCGTATACTCCCGTGAAGAATGAAGCCCCTACAGTAAGTCTTCTTTCCAATCGCTCTGTTCGTACTCCAATTTCGTTCTTTTCGCTTGTCGTGTTTCTGACTCGCAATGGTTCTCAGCTTTTTCAGGTATTGGAGGGTTGGATCCTTCCGCTCGATGAAGAAGTCCCCCAGGAGCTGGAGGAAGATTCCGAGGGGAATCCTTCCGATAGCGACGAGGATTACGAAGAGGTCGCTCCCCCAGCGCCTGTGGCTCACAAGACCCGAATGCAGAAGCTGTGAGAGGTTGAAGCGAGCCGCAGCCTGGACGAGTTCGAAGAAGGCGATGAGGTCGCACAGGAGCAGACATCCCGGCGCACCGCCACGCCTTCGAAGCCCCCACTCCGGCCCAAGTCGCCGGCGAAGAGGCCCGCGTCGTCAGTGGTGTTCGGGTCGGACGACGACTACGACGGCGAAGGGTCTCCTGAAGTCTCGCACAAGGTCTCGAGGGCCGCAATCCCGACGAAGGGGTTGCAGGGCGAGGACACGGAGGTGGTGGTAGAGGCGCCCCGGTCTTTGATCGCGCCGTCAACCTCGGGGGTCCCAAGGCAAGAAGCCACCGACGTGGTGCCGCCCAAGTCGCCATTCCCGTCGAAGGCAGCAGCATCGAAACAGGAGATCCTGGCGACTGCGGCTTCGTCGTCAAGGAAGCCTTCGGTTTCGTCGGCTTCAGACGTATTCGAGCGGGGGCTCAGTCACAAGCTTGGTCCCGAGTTGGACAAGCCTGCCCATATCAGTACCGGTCTTTGTGTTCTTCCAGTCGCCAAGTAAGTTACACTTCCTTGTCCCAATTTGCTTTGCATCTTTCGTGTCGTGGTTGTGCTGATTAGAAGGGCTCATGCAGGTCGGGGGCTAAGAAGATTGGGCGCCCTTCGGTGGCCAAGATTCCCCCGGCCACTGTCGTGGGAGAAGGCGACTTCCTTAAGAAGAGGAAGGCCTCTGAGGATGTCGCGACCAGGGGAAGCGCCGCGGATCCGGTTGCTGCGCCGGTCGTCGAAGAGGGGACAGTGACGCGATCAGAGCCAGCACTAGCTGCATCCGTGCCAGAGGTGCAGGCCCTGGCGGCCAGCGCCCATGCCAGGGCGTCGGTGACATTCCCTCGCTTTATGGCGAGGGGGTTTCCAGGCGGTGCGAACGCGCAATCTCCGCAGTTTCCAGAAATCGTGGACGCGGAGATTGAGGCCCGCCGCGGGCGCACCTCCTTCACGGTCCCGTCGACTGATGATGCTGAACTTCACAAGATGCTCGGCGCTGCCATTCAGGTATGTCCCGTCCCCGAATTCCTAGTCGCTGAATTTCAGCGGTTGGGAATTGTCTTTATCTTCTTATATTCTCCAGTCCCCGAGTTCCTAGTCGCTGAATCTCAGCGACTAGGAACTGGTCTTGGTTTTTCTTCCTTCTCCAGCCCCCGAGTTCCTAGTTGCTGAATTTCAGCGATTGGGAACTGGTCTTGGTTTTTCTTCCTTCTCCAGTCCCCGAGTTCCTAGTCGCTGAATCTCAGCGACTGGGAACTGGTCTTGGTTTTTCTTCCTTCTCCAGTCCCCGAGTTCCTAGTCGCTGAATTTTAGCGACTAGGAACTGGTCTTGGTTTTTACTTCCTTCTCTAGTCCCCGTGTCGTGGTGGTGTCACGGCAGATGCCAAGGATAGGCTAAAGGTGGGGACTAATACACGCTAGGGGAATCCAGGGAGGGATAGTGAAGTGATTCTCCACACAGAAGTTTGTATTGCTTTCCTTTCAAGATTACAAGTGCTCCTAGAGCTGTATTGGCGAGAGGAGGAAGAAGGAGCTCTCTTACTCTCACCCACAGTTCGCACCTAAAACCTTAGCCAAATCAAAATAGAAGAAAACCCAACCCCTTCTACTGAAACCCTAGCCCCCCTTATATAGAGGGGGCTTGGTCTCTGCCTAGGGCATACGTGGAGGCATATTCCTAAGAATATGCCTCCTCTCAAAGTGGTAAGCCGACCGGGGTGCTTTTCCTCCGCGTCACACATGCTTTAGCTACGTGAGCCTCTGCGGCGCCCGCGTCAGCCGACATGGGCGTCGTCACCCTTGTCGGCCATGACCCGGTGGTCCTACCCTTGTCTGCTTCGCCCATGCAGTGCGTACCGGGCCTTCCTTTTGACCAACGAGATTCCTTCCTTCTCCCAGAAGCTAAACGGCACCCGGATCATAGTAGATCCGGCTATACCTGTTCCTGCATACAAGTTAGAGAAGCACTTCCGACTTACTCCTTAAGTCGGCTGAGATAACGTTAGGCGACCCCCCTGGTCCGGGTTACTCCGTGATCCGGCCTGCCTTGAGGTGACCCGGCCAGCATCCGCTTTGGCCTTGCCGAACCTTGGCTAACTCGGCCTTTATACACCGGAGTGACCCTACCCGGGGGTATCCCCCCAACATTAGTCCCTGAAGCTGGTGCGGTCTTAGCTGCCTTGGCCGCTAAGGCCACATCAGGTTCATTTATGTTCGAGCCTTGGACGTTATTTCCGAGTTAACTCTTTATCTCGGATTATATGGATTTACGTTCCCTCGCACGTTCCAAGTTTTCACTTGCCGGCCGGGTTACCACTTTGACTCGGATCTCATGGTTTTACTTTCCCTCTGCACATTCTAAGTTTTTACTTGCCGTCCGGGTTACCATGGTTCGATCCGGGCCTTGTTTGCTTCTCTCATACACCCACCCACATGGAGGCTAATCATTACGTTGTCTTATTATAAGGGCCTGCACAGTAATCGCCGCAGTAATTGTCAGTTATCACTGTGCGAGGGTCACGTCACGCCTGCCTCCTCGTTTATCGCATCAGTGCGACACGTCATGGGATCGCCTCTGCCCTGTGGCCCTCCGTGTGGCTCCTAACTGATTGGCTGAGGAAGGTGATACACGGCCACGTGGCTCATTTGCAGGGTGCGATCCCACTCACCCCTTTAGGGAGTGGTTAAGTAGCGGAGGGGCGCACCCCGTAGGATTTTTTCCTCTTCCCTGCCCCTCTGCCCATTGCTATTCTTCTTCGTCTTCCTCGCGACCGCGCCGCCGCCGCACTTTTCCCCATGCCTCTGCGTCACGACCACCGTTGCGCAACTCCCTCGCCACGGGTTCTCGCCAATCCAGGCATCTGACCCTCGCCGCCGCTAGCGCCAGCGAGGATAGCGAGTACGAGATGACGGAGGAGGAGCCTGTCGTCGCCGAGCAAGAAATGGAGGAGGACGCCGCTGCGGCGAACCGTGGCGCGTGGGCCGGGTCTTGGGTCTGTCAAGATGACCTTGACTGGCTTTACCAGACCAGACACGTCCCTGCCGGCATTGTCGCTCATCTCCCCTCTGCCGAACTGGCCCCCTCACCCAATCCGGGTGAGTTCGTCGTGTTCTTGTCCCACTTCCAACGGGGGTTCGGCTTGCCGGTCAGCGACTTCTTCCGGGATTGGCTTAGCACCTACAAGATGCAGCCGCATCACCTTCCAGCCAACGCTATCACTTCTCTCTCTGCTTTTGCTTCTACGATCGAAGGCTACACCAGACTGTGGCCCACGAAGGAGCTGTGGATCCAGTTTTTCGGACTCCGCCGTAACGTCATCCCCAACATCCAAGTTGAGTCGGAGGACAAGCAGCTCACCCAATTCGAAGCTGCGTCCATCTCACCCGGGAGGACTTCCGTTTTCCCCCGGGTCACCGGGCTTGACTCCTGCAAAGGATGGGCCCGGACCTTCTTCTATGTCCGGAATGCGAGCACTGAAGATTTGATTCGGTTGCTCCCCTATACTCCAGGTCCACCTAACCCGGAATTTTGGGAGGAGATCTCCAAGAAGCCCACGGCCTTGGCCAACCAGGTTAACAAGAGGTTCACGGAACTGAAGAAGCTCAGATTGCGCAACAAGGATGCTATGATCATGTTCGTGTGCAACCAAATCTCTCCCCTCCAGAAGCGCACCCACAAGGTGTGCCACATGAGTTTCAGCCGCGACCCTAACCGGACCTCCTCCTTCGAGCTGAGCATCACGGAGATTTTTCGCCGGGTTAAGGCTCTCTTCACCACCCACAAGGATTTCTCTGCTGAGTGGACGTGGGGAATTGAGCACTTTTGTTGTGACAGGCTCCCTCCCGTGGTAAGCTTCACGGGGCAAACTTACTTCGGATTAAATATATGTCGGTTTTTGTTGTATTTTTGACTCTGTTCTTCATTCTTTTTCTTAGTTATTCCTTCAGCAGACCCTTGAGGACGGCACAGATCCGACCCTTAAGTGGGCGCCGGACCGAGAGAACCCCGGATGAGGAGGAGCCGGACCAGGAGATGTTTCTCCCTATGACCGACGCTACAAAACGACCCACTGGTAAATTCTCTTCTATTAGAGACTGGCCCGATGATGAGGATGACTCGGATGTCAAGGTGATTGAACCTGTTGAGGCTGTCCCTCTTTCCTTTGCCTTTCCGGCATCAACTAACCCCGGTGGGCATATCCACGAGGATCCTCCGCTTGCTACGGGCGAACCGGTTCTGGTGGCGCCGAAGAAGAAACGCGGAGCCGCACCAAGTTCCTCCTCCGGACCTTCTCAGCCCGCAAAAAGGCGAAAGAAGGCCAGAGACAATACTGCCTCCAAGTCGGCAGGCAAAGCCCCGGCACGAAGGGCTCGAAAACCCAAGGAGGCCCAAACCTCGGATGCGTAAGTCATTTTTCCTTCCGTAATCCACCTTTCCTTGCATCGTTGTAATTTCTCTTCTGACATTATTCTCTTCTGCAGGGCTCCGATGGAGGTCCCTCAGAGCGGATCTAGCATCTCTTCACCGCTCCGATCTAGCCCTTCTCCCCCTCGTGACGACGAGTCACGTCCGTTGAGCCCTATTCCAGAGGGTTCCGCGGCTGCTCCGGGTTCCGCACTACCTCATCAAGAGGAGTGCAACCTCGGAGAGGGAGAGACCGACCCAGCCGAGGCGACGGCATCCACAACTTCGGCATCGCCGCAACCAATAGCCACTAAGACTACCTCGACACCAGCACCGGCCCCATCACCAGCAACAGCTCCAGTACCAGTGACCGAACCAACACCAGCACCCGTACCGGCACCAAGAAAATCAGCAACCGCACCAAGTCCAGCTATAAGAGCACCGGCGCCATGTTCTTCCGCCTCGTCCGAGTCATCTCAACCTCGGCGAGGAACTACCCCAGCACCTCCTAAGGGGAAATTTGCTGCAGTTACTTCTTCTCAGCAAGCGAAGGGCAAAAAGGCTCCGGATGCTACCAAGTCACCATTCGTCGAGGCTAGGCAGCAAACTCTAGCATCAATGCTTCCAAAGAAAGCTCCGGCAGCGAAGGATGCCCCTGACGAGCCAACTGATGCGCAACAAATGGTTCTGCATACTAGCCCAGCCCTTGCCTTGGTTGAGAGGAAAGAAGCGCATGCGAAGGGCTTGGTGGCACCCCATATGCTCACCGGTGATCAGTACCCTTCGAGCCTGATTGAGTTCGTCATGAACTGGAACAATGCGGAGTTCATCCACAACGACGATCTTCTAGAAAAGTTCGGCCCTGCAGAATTTTCTGCCCAAATGAACACAGCTGCTAAGGCAATTATCCTCGCGGGGCGGATGATGGAGGTATTTCGCTTCTCCTTTACATGCTGTAGATAATAACCATTAGTCCCCGAGCCTCCAGGGGAGTAACTTGTTATTCGGCCGAATGCTCATTAGAAAACTAATGTAGCTCCATGAGAACTTCGAATATGCACACACCTAGAGCCTGGTTAAGTTCCACTTGGCCTGGATCTCTGTACACTTCGAATATGCACACACCAAGAGCCGGGTTAAGTTCCACTTGGCCCGGATCTTGTACGCTTTGAATATGCACACACCTAGAGCCGGATTAAGTTCCACTTGGCCCGGATTTTGTACACTTCGAATATGCACACACCTAGAGCCAGGTTAAGTTCCACTTGGCCCGGATTTTGTACACTTCGAATATGCACACACCTAGAGCCGGGTTAAGTTCCACTTGGCCTGGATTTTGTACACTTCGAATATGCACACACCTAGAGTCGGGTTAAGTTCTACTTCACCCGGATTTTGTACACTTCGAATATGCACACACCTAGAGCCGGGTTAAGTTCCACTTGTCCCGAATTTTGTACACTTCGAATATGCACACACCTAGAGCCGGGTTAAGTTCCACTTGGCCCGGATCTTGTACACTTCGAATATGCACACACCTAGAGCCGGGTTAAGTTCCACTTGGCCCGGATCTTGTACACTTCGAATATGCACACACCTAGAGTCGGGTTAAGTTCCACTTGGCCCGGATCTTTGTACACCTTGAATATGCACCAAGCTAATTGAGGCTTCTGTACTTTTTTCAGGTGACCACCAATCACCGGAGTGCTGAATTCCAACGCCTGATGGATACCCACAAGATGCTATGTGCAAAGCATGTTGCACTTATCGCGGAACATGAGAAAAGGGGTAAGTTTCTCCCTTGGCGCTTTTCCGTTTTTCTTCATCTTCTTCTGCCGAACTAATCTCTTCATTCGGTTTCTGCAGCTGGGGTGGAGGCTAAGAACAAGATCATGCGGAAGAACTTGGAGCAAATCAAGGGTATGTCCTTTTTGTCCGACCTTGTAGTGTTTTCCATTTCCTTTTCTCCTTGGCTCGGCAAACATTCATTCCTCGGCTCTGCCGGGTCAACATACTATTTCAGCATCGCTTGAGGATAGTGTGCCCGTGCCTGATATGATGCTGCATTTTCTCGAATAAGCAGGGCAGCATCAAGCCGAGCTGAAGAAAAAAGATGATGAGCTCGCTCTCCTCCGGACCAAGGACAATGAGATTGCCAGGCTCAAGGCTGAGATGGAGAAGATGAAGGCCCAGCACCAAACCGAGCTCCAAAAGGTTGTCCAGAACTTCACAGAAGAGTGCGAGCGCCTTACTCTCCAGATCTCCAAGGACCAGGACCTACTCAAAGAATCCGACATCCAGCTTGGGTCGGTAAACGCTGAGCTTGAGCAACTTCGCAAGAGACGCGATGACTGCATCAAGGAGTTGACCCGGATCCTCAGCCATATATCATGTAAGTTCCTTCCCTTGATCCGACATACTTTTCTGGGTTACTTCATATGTCTTTTCTTTACCTTCTTCCTTTGTCTTGCTCCTAGGCAAATTTCCTGAGGGCGCCACTATTGCAAGCGCAGCAGTTGCAGATTTCCGCCGAGCGAGGGGTACTCCTGCCGCCCCTGATGGTGAGGAGGTTCCCTACGACATGGAGGACCTGTTGGTCAGCTTGTCATCTCGCGTGGAACTCATCAAGAACTATGGCAAGGATATCCTCGACGCTGCAGTTCGCATCTTCAACACGTTCTGGCCCGGAGAAGATACCCCGGAGACCACCGTGATTCTCATCGAGAAGCTAATGGAGACAGAGACCCAACTCGATCTCCGGAGAGAGTCCGATGGGCGTGCTGCAGCTGATACTGTCCTTCATCATATACTCACATGGTATGAGAAGATCGACCTCAGCCTCCTTACACGCCTGCGCACCGGATCTAGATGGACTAATGACCCGGAGTGGGTAGCTCGGCGCCAGGCTTGCGCCCATAGCCTCATCGAATACTCTCCTATCCATGAATGGGCTGAAGGACCGAGCTTCCTGGAATCCGCTGGGGACGAGAACGCTGAGAACGCTGAAGACGGGTCGGATGAGGACGAAGAAGGCGATGCCTCAGATATTTAAGACAGCAAAGACGACGCCGAACATCCTCCTCCTACTGCTCCTTAAGTAAAAAAACTTGAAAATTTATCAGATCCCCGGTATTGCCGGGCGGAACTGTATCCCGTGTATATGTGATATTTTGCTACTAAGTTCTTATAACGGGTTAACTTGGGCATAGTCCCCGAGTTTCTTTTTCTTGTTCGTCCAATCTTTTGGCTCGGATTGTGTCTACCTTGATTTGGTTTTATAACTTACGAATCCGATCTTCAAAAATTGTCTTAACAATACTAGGAAACTTTTAGACTTAGCTCAAAAATAAAGCTGCATAATAACTTGAAAATAAATACAGGGTTAGTCCGAAAAACAAACGTTGGCTCGAATAAATTCTTTTCCTTAGTCGCTTTTCATGTGCTGCGCAATTCCGAACTTGTTCTCTTGCTTGCCATGAAGCCAATTCTTGTTGGACAGTAGCAAGTCGAAGAGTTGGGTTTTTGGTGCTCACACATTACTAATCTGAGTTAAGTAGAACAACTTATTCCAGCTAACGCACAAGATACAACAACAAAAATTATTAAAGCAGTCCCCGAGTTACTGCTCGAGGTGCTAACATTTTATTGATAAGCTCATTGCCGACATACATACCGACATATGAGACGACTTGGATACATACCCTTCTTAGCTAAGTGTAGAAAGGACGAAGTAGTGCTACATTCCATGGTTGCTTAGATTCCTCTCCGGACCTGTCTGCCTTGTTCTTTTCCTGTGGCTTTGCATCTATAAGATAATAAGAATCATTGTGTAATGCTTTGCTCACGATGAATGGCCCTTCCCATGGGGGGGGATAATTTATGCATGCCAGTAGTACGTTGTACCAACCGGAGCACCAGATCGCCTTCCCAAAAGACTCGGGGGCACACTTTCCGGCTATGATAGCGTCGGAGATTTTGCTGATATATGGAGGATCTGGACAGTGCCAGTTCTCTCGCTTCTTCCAACAGATCAACATCATTTTGCCAGGCCTCTTGCACTTCGGCTTCTGTGTATTGGGTGACCCTACGCGAATCATGCTCTATGTCGGCTGGTAATACAGCTTCTGCCCCATATACCAGAAAAAACGGCGTATAGCCTGTTGATCGATTCGGATTTGTTCTTAAACTCCACAGTACCGCTGGTAGTTCTTCTATCCAGCACCCCGCTGATCTTTGCAGCGGCTCAATAAGCCGGGATTTTATCCCGGATAGTACTAATCTGTTGGATCTTTCCACTTGTCCGTTTGATGCGGGGTGGGCTAACGAGGCTACGTCCAGCCGGATGCTCTTATCCCGGCAGAAACGCGCAAACGCTCCTTCCGCAAAATTTGTGCCATTATCATTTATGATACTATGTGGGTAACCGTACCTCAGGATTATATCTTGGAGAAATGTTACGGCCGTAGCCCCATCACATTTCCTAATAGGCTTTACTTCGATCCACTTCGTAAATTTATCCACCATGACCAAAATGTGAGTCATGTTTCCCCTTGCTAGTTTAAACAGACCAACCATATCCAAGCACCATACAGCAAATGGCCATGTGATTGGTATGGTATTGAGTTCCGACATTGGCATATGTGTCTTAGTAGCGTACCTCTGACAACCATTACATTTTCTCACCAGATCTTCTACTTGTTCAAAGACACTTGGCCAGTAGAACCCATGCCAGAATGCTTTTGCCACCAAGGCTCTAGATGAAGCATGATGCCCGCATTCTCCTTGGTGTATATCTCGGAGGATGTCAAGCCCTTCTTTCGGGTCAACGCATCGCTGGAGGACATTGGTTACACTCCGTTTGTATAGCTCGGAATTGATAATCGTGTATGCTTTTGCTCTCCTCTGAGTTTGCCTGGCTAACACCTCCTCAGTGGGTAACGTTCCATCTTTCAGGAATTGAAATATAGGCAGTTCCCAAGCTGGTATTGCTCGTGCAGGGAACACATCCTCACCAATTTCCATCTGATCCACCGGCATAACTTCAGCCGGATCACGCAGAGCAGTCCCCGGGTCCAGCGAGGTAGTCCCCGGGTTTGCTGAGGCAGTCCCCGGGTTTGCTGATGCAGTCCCCAGGTTTCACGCACTACCTCCCATGTCAATGTCCATGGGCTCAGCTCTGGATTCTGTATCTTCCGGGACATAGATCGAGTCGGTTCCTGGGGACGGCCTGATAGATGGTTTTCTGAGGTGTTCCAACGCTACACCCGGTGGAATTGCCTGTCGGGTTGATCCGAGCTTCGATAGCATGTCGGCAGCCTCGTTTTCCACCCGGGGTACATGGTGAAATTCACATCCCTCAAAGTAACCAGACATCTTCTGCACATGAAATCTGTACAGTGCCATGTTTGGATCCAGGGCGTCCCACACTCCGGACACTTGCTGCACCACCAAATCCGAGTCACCAAAGCATATGATCCGACGTATGCCAATCTCTTTTGCCACCTTGAGCCCATGCACAAGTGCTTCATACTCTGCGACATTGTTTGATGCCGCGAAATGGATCTGCAATACGTATTTTAGCTGGTCCTTCTTTGGCGAGGTAAGCACAACTCTGGCGCCTAGCCCGGTTTTTGTTTTTGACCCGTCTCAAAGTGCATCCTCCAGTAGTTCGGATCTGGTGGCGGTGGTTCGTATTGTACCTCGGCCCAATCTACAAAAAAGTCCGCCACAGCCTGAGACTTGATTGCTTCTCTTCTGTCATATTGTGGCGCATAAGGGGCTAGTTCAATTGCCCATTTTGCGATTCGACCACTCGCATCCTTGTTACCCATTATCTCGGATATGGGAGCCTCACATATTACTTTGATGGGGTGCTCCTCAAAGTAATGCTTTAACTTCTTTGCCGCCATATAGACACCATATGCCACCTTTTGAAACTGCGGGTAGTTCTGTTTTGAGGCAGATAATACCTCGCTCAAGTAATACACTGGCCTCTGCACCGACTTACCCTCTTCATTGCGCTCTACTACAATCACTGCACTTACAACTCGGTTGGTTGCGGCTATGTAGAGCAACATTGGCTCCTTTGATAGTGGAGAGGCTAACACTAGTGCAATGGCCAACATCTTTTTTAAGTGGGCAAAGGCTTCATCGGCCTGTGGCATCCAAACGAACTTATTCGAGTTCTTCATGAGTTGGTAGAGAGGCAATGCCTTTTCTCCCAACCGACATACAAACCGACTCAATGATGCTAGGCACCCAGTGAACTTCTGGACATCGTTAAGACACTTCGGCAGCTCCATTCGTTCAATAGCCCGGATCTTAGTTGGATTAACTTCGATACCTCGGCTAGAGACGAGAAATCCAAGTAATTTTCCAGCCGGGACACCGAAGGTACATTTTTCCGGGTTAAGCTTCATTCGGAACCTTCTCAAGTTCGCGAATGTCTGCTTGATGTCGTCAAGGAGCGTTTTTCTTTCCTTGGTCTTGATAACCACATCATCCACATATACTTGTACATTTGACCTATTTGGTCGTGCAAACATTTTTGCATACATCTTTGGTACGTTCCACCTGCATTACGTAAACCAAACGGCATAGTGCGATAGCAATAAGCCCCGCACGAGGTGATAAATGCGGTCTTTATTTGATCATCCGGATTCACAGGTATCTGGTGGAAACCAGAATATGCATCAATGAATGACAACAGTTCACATCCCGCAGTTGAGTCTATGACCTGATCTATCCTCGGCAGTGGAAATGGATCTTTTGGACACGCCTTGTTTAGGTTTGTGTAATCGATACACATACGCCAAACTATTGCCACGTTCGGATCATCCTTCTTCTTTTCTACCAGCACCGGATTACAAAGCCAATCCGGATACAGTACTTCCATGATAAATCCTGCTGCTAGCAATTGAGCTATCTCGTCTCCAATGATTTTTCTCCTATCCTCGGCGAAGCGGCAGAGAGGTTGCTTCACCGGCCTTGCTCCGGGTCTTACGTTCAAAGAGTGCTCGGCCAACTCCCTCGGAACACCTTGCAAGTCCTGTGTGGACCAATCAAAAATGTCCCGATTCTCATGGAGGAAGCTGACGAGCTTGCTTTCCTATTTGTCACTTAACCCGGCACCAATTGTTACAGTGCGCTCCGGGAACATGTCATCAACTGGAACCTTCTTGGTATCTTTGATGGCTTGGAAGGAGACAGATCCATGTGGGTTACTCAGTGCCGGCATATAATGCTGCGCGGACTGAGCCAAAGCTGCCACCCCTTGAATTTTCCTTTTCTCCTGCGTGATCACGAGTGACTCGACTAAGTTAGACCTGGCTGAGGCACACTCAATGGAACGTCGGAAATCTCCTGCAATGGTAATCACTCCATTTGGCCCAGGCAACTTCATCTTCAGATAACTGATGTGGCAGCTTGCCATGAACTTGTTCAATGTTTGCCTTCCGAGTAATGCGTGATACGCACTTTCCAAGTTCACCACCTCAAACTCTAGATTCTCAGTTCGGCAATTATCTCTCGTGCCGAACAAGAAATGCCTGGTACAATACCATGGAAATTTGTCCTTGTAGTCTGAAGCATGTTCTCCGAGATACCCAACTTGCGCATTGTATCCGCATACATAATGTTGATGCTACTACCATTGTCAATCAGTACCTTGGAGAACCTCACATTGATGTAGGCCCAATGAATGTCGGGTCTAGCACTAACGCATACGAACCAGGGCTTGGCATAAGCTTGGGATGATCCTTTATGCTCCAGGTGATTTCCTGGTCCGACCAAGGCATGTACCTCGTCACTGCGGGTATCACTGCATTTACCTCCATATGCCTACGCTGCAGGCTTTTTCTGTCAGTTTCCTCAGTGGTGAACATGCAATAGCTCTGATGATGCTCCCTGTACTCATTTCTGGGGTTCCTCTGATCCGGCTGATGTTGGTTTTCCACTTGATGCACCGCATCCCTTCGCTCAATGTTATCATACCTGGGCGGAGGGGGAGGCAACATTAGCTGTTGCGTGTTCGCTCCGGAGAGCAGTTGCTGCCGGGGTAACTCCTGCCGAGGCTGATCATTCCAGGGTGCCTGAGCATTCCCCGAACCACCTTGTTCAATCTTGCGCATCCACTCACATTGCCTCGTCGTATGACCCGCTGGATTACTCGGATTTGGTGTGTGAAACTTACACGGCTGGTCCAACATCGACTCATAGGTATACCTTGGACGGTCTTTCTTTTCTTGCCAATGTCTCTTTTGCTCCGGCGTCCACGTTTTCTTGACATCATTTCTTGGAGTCCATTGCCCTCCAGTTTTCTGGCGCTGATTGCTCCCTGCTCCGGGTTGATCTTGATTCACAGATGCAACTTGTTGCGAACCGTAGCGATGATCCGGTTTATCGTCTCTTCTTTTTCCTCTGTAGTCATTCCTCCGAGATGAACGGGCTCCATCCCTCTGATAGTATTCCTCGTTCGACTGGTTTGATGCGAGCCTAGGTTGATTCTGATCACCCAAAGCATACGAATCGGCAATCCGGATCATCTCTGCCAACGTAATTGGCATTTTCCTTTGCAACTTCATCCACAGCTTGCTGCCATATCTGCACCCTTGCGCAAACCACGCTATGGCCTGTGACTCTATGACACCCTCACACGAGTTTCTCTCGGTACACCACCGGGTCAAGAATTCACGGTCTATCTCATTAGGTCTTTGCTTGCACATTGCTAGGGTCTGCGACCTCTTTGGCCTCTGATATGTACTTGAGAAATTGTTGACAAACATTTCCTCAAAATCTATCTAGCAGTTGATGCTTCCGGGTGGTAAATTTTTCAGCCATACTCTTGCCGGACCTTCCAACATCTAGGGTGCGTATCGTACAGCCCATCTCAAGTTGCCAGTGGCAATTTTCATAGCCGTAGCATAGTTTATCAGCCAATTCTCTAGCTTGGTACTGCCGTCATACGTCTTCGTGCCCCTGGGCATCTAGAAGTTGGGTACCGGTGGCTCCTTCATGATCCGGGGTCCAAAGCACGCTGGACCCGGTGGACATTGACATTCGATCTGTTCCGACCTATACAAGCGATCCAGTTTCAACCTCGCATCATCCGGCATCAAATCCCTACTTCCCAATATTGACCCTATCACATGATAGTCCGGTCTTGGGTACCCCGCGTTCACCATCTCCGAATCACCGTCGTTGTACCGGTTTTGCTCTTGTGGCACACCTCTCTATTGCATACCTCAGCTGGCACTTTGTTCTTGCCTTGGTATATTCCGCTGCTGCGGTTGTCCTGCTCCTACCGAGTTTCGCTGTCCGGCATTGCCGTTGGCAGCGTTCCCTTGACCGACATTGCCTTGGTCGTGGTTACCTCGGCCAGCTTCACCTCGGCTCACACTTCGTCGATCATCATTTTTCTGTGCATCGGGTCGTATGGGACGATCTGTTTGTTCCGTCTGGCCGAGGTTACTACCTCTTCTCTCCTTGGACCACCATGAGGAGACGACGCGGCTCCAACGGATTTCTCTGGGTTACCCATCGCCAAATGGACGATTTTGGAAGCTCCAGCTCTCTCCAGGTTAGCTCTGAGTAGCTCTTCGTTCTGTCTGTTCGCGATCCGAACTAGCTCGTTAACCCTATCTTGTTGTCTTTGACGGGCCTCACCCGTCAGACCCTCTAACTCGGATGCAGCCGCATCCGCTGCTCTGAGGTTCTTCGCCGAGGTACTATACTTCGGCAGCCCCACGGACAAACAGTTTTCCGATTCCTTGGGTCCATTATCACCTTCTCTGTTCATCTCACTCATGAGATTTATCCCTTTTACTTTTACCGTATCAACTTTGTTTGCCTTTGCATACTAACGCAGCGTCATGTTCAACGACTGCTGAGCCACGGCTATTTTCTTCGTACCTTCTAGTATCTTTTGCCTAGTTTCCTCTAGCTCGGCCTGCGCCCGAGTCGGATCTACTGCTGCTACTACAGGGTTTGCCAAGCTATCCATCGCCTCTCTCAGCACGTTTTCCGGCCTCTCTAGTGGAGGACCTCTAGCTTTCCTTGGTGCCTTAGGCGTTACCTCCGGATCTGGTGCCGGATCCTTGTTTGCGCCCCCCCAGGCACGGTCATCATCACCTCTGCATGGTCCGGGGAGCGAACGATACGCGCCCCGCGAGCCACAGTGAGGGGTGGTTCCCCTGCTTCGACGATGCGGCGCGGATGAGCGCACGTTACGTCCACAGCAACGTAGAACTTGTGCGTGCCAAGCTTGACGAAGAGGCTGTTGCGCGGAAGTGGGAACGTGCCGAAGCAGCCTGCGTTGTCGCTGACGAAGTCCAGCGCTCCAAAGCGCTGAACAAGCCCGGAGACGATGCGTTCGCCGGTGGCGATGAAGTTTCCCGTCCGGATCTTGACCCCTGCTAGCGCCGCTTGCCCCACGGTGGGCGCCAACTGACGTGGTGGTGTTACGGCAGATGCCATGGATAGGCTAAAGGTGGGGACTAATACACGCTAGGGGAATCCAAGGAGGGATAGTGAAGTGATTCTCCACACAGAAGTTTGTATTGCTTTCCTTTCAAGATTACAAGTGCTCCTAGAGCTGTATTGGCGAGAGGAGGAAGAAGGAGCTCTCTTACTCTCACCCACAATTCACACTTAAACCTTAGCCAAATCAGAATAGAAGAAAACCCAACCCCCTCTACTGAAACCCTAGCCCTCCTTATACAGAGGGGGCTTGGTCTCTGCCTAGGGCATACGTGGAGGCCTATTCCTAAGAATATGCCTCCTCTCAAAGTGGTAAGCCGACCAGGGTGCTTTTCCTCCGCGTCACACATGCTTTAGCTACGTGAGCCTTTGCGGCGCCCGCGTCAGCCGACATGGGCGTTGTCACCCTTGTCGGCCATGACCCGATGGTCCTACCCTTGTCTGCTTCGCTCATGCCGTGCGTATCGGGCCTTCTTTTTGACCAGCGAGATTCCTTCCTTCTCCCAGAAGCTAAACGGGACCCGGATCATAGTAGATCCGGCTATACCTGTTCCTGCATACAAGATAGACAAGCACTTCCGACTTACTCCTTAAGTCTGCTGAGATAACGTTAGGCGGCCCCCCCTGGTCCGGGTTACTCCGTGATCCGGCTTGCCTTGAGGTGACCCGGCCAGCATCCGCTTTGGCCTTGCCGAACCTCGGCTAACTCGGCCTTTATACCCTGGAGTGACCCTACCTGGGGGTATCCGCCCAACACCCCGAGCTCCTGGTCGCTGAATTTCAGCGACTTGGAACTGGTGATAATTTTCCTCCCGATGCTTAGCTGGTCTTGTTGTTTTGCAGGGGTTGCAGCGGGAGTCGACTGATCGGCAGGCTGCACGAGAGCGTCTAGAGCATGACTCGCGCGAGGCGCAGGAGGTGAACCGGCAGCTTCAGGAGAGGATCGGTGAGTGTTTGGCGTTGTTCTTCTTTGCTTGTTGTGAGCTGGTTTTATGCAATACTTTGACATCTCCACTTGCAGACGGTTTCCCGGCTGAGGTCTCCAAAGCCCATGAGGGGTATGTCCCACTCACGGAATTGGACGGGGCGAATGAGCGAGTGGCCTTCTTGGTCAAGGAGTTGGAGGATGCTAAGGCGGCCTCGATTTCTTTGGAAGAACGGGCAAAGGTTGCCGTCGCTGCCGCTGAAGAGGAACGCAAAGCCGTAGACTCCATCATCGTGGGACTGCATAACGACCAGGCCGCCTTGGAGAAGCACATCAAGGAGAATTGCCGCAAGCTGCTTTGTGAGTTTCTGTCATTGCTTTAGCCTTTTGTCCGGTCCCCGCTTTGGGGGTTTCATTGTTTCGCTGATATCTGACTTTGCAGCTGTGGTAGGCCAAAGCGACCCGGTGGTGCAGACTTATACTGCTTCGCAGTGCGTAACTGCCGTGGTGAATGCGGCCACAGCCTCGGTGTTGTTTGTCCAGGCGGCTCTCCAAGGAATGTCTCCCACCAAAGTCATCCCTGGGGGCTCACGGAGGTGTGGCGCTATCTGGAGGAGGTGCCCGCGGTTGTGGAGTGGATGACGCGCTCGGCGTTCAGACGTGGGGCCGCCACAGCGTTGAGCTTGGATCTCACGCATTTCCCCGATGACTTCGACCTTGACGATGTCACGAGTGGCTATCCCTCGGTGACCGACACGGTGGAGATGTCAGAGGTGTTGAAGCGGACCGCGAAGGCCGCTCCTTATGCTGATCGTGTCTTGGCGATGGGGGATCTGCTGCCGTACCAGGAGACGGTGTTGGCACCTGGCGACCCCGAGCCGGAGCACCGTGACATGAAGTCGGAGCAGCCCTTCCGGTCGTTGGTGAAGTCGCTGACCACGTATCCGATGAACCCGTGGCAGCCCTTTGTGCGCGTCAAGGGTGGTGGTGCTTCTTCTTCGGCAGGGCCTGTGTAATGAGCAAATGTAAAAATTGTAGTAGATGCCAGGTGGCGAACATTTGTATGATTTTTGTAACCCGTGTCGCAGGGACTTGGTCGACTTGTGTTTTATTAAGGCAGTGTTTTGTTCAACAATTTGAGCGAGTCCCCGAGCGCGTCCGCCCTTTAATGGGGTATAACTCGACTATGTATTTCTATGTGTTTGCCTTGTTTTTGCGTTTGTTTTTGCCCCTCGCGTCTCCTGAGCGGCGAGTTCCCGAGTGCGGGTGAGGTTCGTTTGTGAACGAGTTCCAGAGTGCGGGTGAGGTTCGTTTGTGAACGATTCCCCGAGCATTGTGCTAGACCGTATTGGTCGTGATCCTATTGCAGGTTATGAATGCGTTGTTTGTAACGCGTCTCCTCCCCTGGCCCGGAGAGCCAGTCCCTTGGCGAGCCCTAGGCAGCTCTCTTACTGGGTGTGTTCCCGAGCCACGTGGGGTCCCTGTTTTGCGGAGTCCCCGTGCGTGGTACTTAACCGTTCGAGTTGCTTTGCGCGAGGGTGAGAGGGATAGGTCGCTGTGAGAAGCGTGTGTCGGGTGTCTTGGCCCGGCGGGCCAGTCGGGCTAGGCGACTCCAATGGTGGCTCCGGGTTGGCGTTTTTCATGGACGACCCATGGCCTGGATTTTTCCGGTGCCCTTGTGCCGCACTACTTGGCCGTGTCGGTCGCTCGACCAGAGGTTGACTTCCGTAGGTAGCATATTGCTAGTATGTACGAGTGCGAGTGGCACAAGAATATGGTGAGTGGACACAATTTGTGCGGTCCGAATGAATTTCATTATATATGCCGATGGAGTACAGTGTGAGGTTCTAAGTGTAGAACTTTCTGAGGAGGTTTACATTCCATGGCCTCCCGACCTCCAATTGGCCGTCACCCCATATGTCGATGAGGTAGTAAGCGTTGTTGCCAAGGACTCGGCCTATGGCGAATGGCCCCTCCCATGGGGGGGATAGCTTGTGCATGCCCTTTTTTTATCTTGGACCAGTCGTAGGATCAGGTCGCCTTCCTAGAAGGTGCGAGTTCGCACTCGGGGGTTGTGATAGCGGCGAAGTCCCTGCTGGTATATTGCGGTGCGGGAGCGAGCCAGGTCGCATGCTTCGTCGAGTTGATCAACGCTGTCTTGGTGGGCGGTTTTATTGGCCACCTCGACGTAGTTGGTGACTCGAGGGGAGTCGTGCTCCAGGTCTGTTGGCATTACGGCCTCAGTGCCGTACACCATGAAGAAAGGCGTGAACCCTGTTGATCGGTTGACGGAGGTGTGGATCCCCTATATCACAGAGGGGAGCTCGTCGACCCAGCATCCTGGGATGCATTCGAGGGGCACCTGTAGTCGCGGCTTGACACCATGGAGGACGCTCTGGTTTGCGTGTTCTGCTTGGCCGTTTGACTCCGGGTGGGCGACTGATGCGAGGCCGAGTCGTATGCCGTGCTCCTCATAGAATTCCGCCATGGCCCCCTTGGCGAAGTTGGTGCCGTTGTCTGTGATGATGCTGTGTGGGTAGCCGTACCGGTAGATGAGTTCGCGGAGGAACTTGGTAGCCGTCTTGCCGTCGCGCTTCTTGATCGGCTTGGCCTCCACCCATTTGGTGAACTTGTCGACTGCGACCAGGAGGTAAGTGAAGCCTGATGGGGCCTTCTTGAACGGGCCGACCATGTCCATGCCCCATACGGCGAATGGCCACGTGATGGGGATTGTCTTGAGCGCCGAACCAGGAAGGTGCGTCTGGTTGGCGTACTTCTGGCATCCGACGCATCTTTGGACAAGGTCGGTGGCGTCGGCATGTGCGGTGAGTCAGTAGAAGCCGTGCCGCATGGCCTTGGCGACTAGCGACTTGGCGCCGACGTCATGGCCGCAGTCGCCGGAGTGGATGTCCAGGAGGATCTTGCGGCCTTCCTCTGGTTGTACGCAGCGCTGGAACACGCCGGTCACGCTGCGCTTGTGGAGCTCGCCGTTGACGATGACGAAGGATTTGCAGCGGCGTACGACCATTCGCGCCTCTGTCTCGTTGCTCGGTAGGAGTTTGTGTTCCAGGAAGGCGACGTATGGCGCTATCCAGTCGCTAGGTTCCACAACCATGGCGACTAAGGCCGGTTCTGGTTGTAGTGGAATCCCGACGTCGATCTCCCTCGGTGGGTTGATGGAGGGCTTGTGGATGATGTCGACGAAGACGCCTACTGGTGGTGTCTGTCGAGCCGACCCGATGCAGGAAAGTGCATCCGCCTCCTTGTTTTTATGCCTGTCGATCCACTCGACGGAGTAGCCGTCGAAGTGTCCTCCCAGTTGGTCGACGGCCTGGCGGTACGCCATCATTGTTGGGGAAACAGCATCGCATGTCCTGGCCACTTGGCCGGCAACTAGGTCGGAGTCGCCATAGCATGGTAGGCGATTGATGTTCATCTCCTTGGCGGCTCTCATGCCATGGAGGAGGGTCTCGTATTCCGCCACGTTGTTGGTGCGGGGTGTGAAGTTGAGGTGGAGCACGTAGCGGAGCTTGTCTCCTTTGGGGGAGGTCAGTATGACCCTAGCCCCCGCGCCGTCGGCGTTCTTGGAGCCGTTGAAGTGGAGCGACCAGTAGTGGAGGTATGGGAGCTTCTCTGGCTGCTGTGCCTCTTCCCAATCGGCGAGGAAATCGGCCAGGGCCTGCGACTTGGTCGCTTTTCGGGGCTCGTATTTGATGTTGTGGACGCCGATCTCGATGGCCCACTTGGCGACTCGCCCAGTCGCATCACGATTGCGTATGATGTCTTGCAGGGGTGTGGAGGATACCACCATTATTGGGTGCTCCTGGAAGTAGTGCGGGAGTCGCCGCTGTGCTCGGAATACCGCGTACACCAGTTTTTGGTATTGCGGGTAGCGCTGTCGTGAGTCTGTTAAGACTTCGCTGATGTAGTATACTGGGCGATGTATGGGGCGCTCCTTGCCCTCTTCTGGTCGTTCGACGACCATCACGGTGCTGACGACCCGATTGGAGGCTGCGACGTAGATGAGCATTGGCTCTCTGTCGAGTGGCACGGCGAGTAGTGGTGCCGGGAGTAGCACTTCTTTGAGTGCTTTCAGTGCGTTGTCGGCCCATGCGTCCCATTGGAATGTTGGGTTCTTGCGCATCAGGCGGTATAGGGGCATTGCCTTCTCGCCTAGTCGAGGGGACGAAGCGACTGAGAGCCGCGACTCGCCCTGCCAACTTTTGGATGTCGCGCAGGCACTCGGGTTTCCCGAGTCGTGCGATGGTGTAGATCTTGGTGGGGTTGGCCTCAATGCCTCTCTTGGAGAATACGTACCCCAGAAGTTGTCCAGTGGGTACGCCGAAGGTGCATTTTCTAGGGTTCAGCTTGATGTTGTACCTCCGCAGATTTGCGAAGGTTTCTGCTAGGTCGACGAGCAGATCGTCCTGGTGGTTGGATTTTACCACCATGTCATCGATGTAGACGTGGATGTTGCGGCCAATTTGGCTCGCTAGACACTCCTGCATGCACCTATGATATGTGGCGCCTGCGTTCTTGGGGCCGAATGTCATGGCCGTGTAGCAGAATGCGCCGAATGGCGTGATGAACACCGTCTTCTCCTCGTCTTCGACCGCCATCTTGATCTGGTTGTAACCAGAGTAAGCGTCGAGAAAACACAGCGACTCCGATCCCGCGGTCGAATCAATGATCTGATCGATGCGCGGTAGGAAGAACTCCTCCTTCGGGCAGGCGCTGTTGAGGTTGGTGTAGTTTATACATATTCTCCAGGTGTTGTTCTTTTTGAGAACTAGGACTGGGTTTGCCAGCCACTTGGAGTACTTAATTGGCCGGATGAAGCCTATAGCTAGCAGGCGCTAGACCTCCTCGACGATTGCTCGACGACGTTCTTCATTGAAGGGCCGTAGTGACTGTGTTACTGGTCGCACTTTGGGGTCGGCATTGAGTTTGTGCTCAGCGAGTTCCCTCGGGACACCTGGCATGTCAGATGGATTCCATGCGAAGATGTCGCGGTTCTCACGGAGGAACCCGATGAGCGTGCTTTCCTATGCGGGGCTCATATGCGCCCCGATGGTGACCGTCTGGCTGGAGTCGCCTGGGACGAGCTCGATGGTGCGGGTGTGCGTGGTCGCCTCGAACGTGGAGTTTGCGGCGATTGGTTTCTTCAGGATGGTGGGATCGTCCTTGTTGATGTTGCCCGCGTATTTCACGATCTCCTCCGCGTGGTCAGTCTCCGCGGCGATGATGGTGTCGGCGAGCTTGGCGCCGTTTTCCTCGCATTCCATGGCCATATTGGGGTCGCCGTGGACGTTGATGATGCCGCTCGGCCCGGGGAGCTTCATCATGTTGTAGGCCTAGTATGGGGTCGCCATGAACTTTGCGAATGCCTGGCGGCCCAGGACGCAGTGGTAGGGACTGCGGAAGTTTACCAGCTCGAAGACGATCCTCTCCGTGCGGTAGTTTGCCGGGTGCCGAAGGTGACTGGCAGCGCCACCTTCCTGATCGGGTACGCCTTCTGACCGGGGACGATGCCGTGGAAGGTCGTCAGTGTTGGCTTGATGGCTGTTTCTAGGAGCTAGAGCCTTTTGAAGGTGTCGAGGTACAGGATGTTGATGGAGCTCCCACCGTCCATCAGCATCTTGGGTAGCCAGTAGTCGGCCACCTTTGGCCTGACCACCAGGGCGAATCGCCTTGGATACTCGATTCTTGGCGCGTGGTCCTGGCGACTTCAGGTGATGCTTTGCTCGGACCAGTTTAGGAAGCGGGGGATGTCGACTTGCATCACCGCATTGACGGCAACCGTGCGGTCGAGTATCTTCTTCTCACGCTTGGTGCCGAGCCCGGTGAAGGTATGAAGCGACCCGACAGCGGTTCCGAAGCCGCCGCCGTTCCCGTTGTCCCGCGGTTGGTTGTTGTTAGGGTCCTCCCTTGCACGTCTTGCCTTTTCGATCTCTTTGAGAGAGTGGCAGTCGGCGGTGGTGTGGGTGGCTGGTTTTCCCTCCCTGATGTGGTAGATGCAGGGCTGATTAAGCAAGGCGGTGGGGTCGAATTCGGCCTCGTCGCGTTGTTGGCGCGGTAGTTCCCGCTGTCGCGGTAGTTTCCTCTGTCGCGGCGGTAATTCTTGGAGTCGCGTTGGCCATAGCCGGCGTTGGCGACGAAGTCGACTCGCCCGTCGGTCTGGCGCTTGCCGGTGACGCGGGTGTTGCTGTAGCGCATGTCGCGTAGTCGCCTGCTGTCATGGATGCTGGTGCGCCGTCTTCCTCCCGACTCGTCGTCGGAGTCTTTGTTGGGATCTTCCTCCGCGTAGCGCTTGGCAATCTCGAGGAGGTCAGAGATGTTGTCGAGCATCCGGTAGACCCTCTTGATCTTGGCGACCAGAGGTTCGTACCGGCACGCGTTTTTGAAGCAGTGTATCACCGTGTCTGGGTGGATGCCGGAGGCGTTTATCCACAGCTCTTGCCACCTTTGGATCCACCGGCGGGTCGACTCGCGTTGTCCCTAGATGCATCGCTCCAGGTCCTCGATGGTGGTGGCCCCGGTGTAGGAACCCTCGAAGTGCCTGACGAAGGCGTCCCGCATTTCTTCCCAGGAGTCGATGCTATCGGTGGGTAGCGTATTGATCCATTGCCGAGTCGCACCCTCCATCATCAGGGGGAGGTAGCGAGCGGCGAGCAGGTCAGTGTGGCCTGCGATCCCCATTTCCATGAGATATGTGTCCAGCCAAACGGCGGGGTCGTACGTCGGGTCGTATTTCTCGATCTCCTTGGGGGCCTTCAAGTTGGCGGGGTATTTTTCCCCGCGGATCATGGGTCCAAAGCATTGTGGCCCGACTCGACTGAGTGAGCCTCTTGGCTCCGGGTCGCCGCGGTTGGCGAGGGTGTGTCGCAGGTCGTAGGGCTGGCGTGACCGCCATGCCTGATTGTTGATGATGTGCGTTCGGGCGTCGAGTGGTTGCCCGTTTGCGGCGACGGTGTTGTTCGCAGGTCGCGGCTCATTGGTCGACAACGCGGGGTTGGCGGCTCGCGGTTGGTTTGCCAGTGGTTGGGGTTGTGGGAAAACTATCGCGTTGGCCACAGTTGGGTGGCCGCTTGATGCCGCCCTGCTTGTTGACGAGCGGGAATACATCCGCCCACGTGGATCTACTCCCGTGGCTTGTTGCTCGACGGCCCTAACGAGTAGGGCCTTGGACATCGAGGTTGGCCATCGCGGCGTCGGCCACGACGACGTTGTCCATCGGGGTGTAGTACAGTGGTAGCCCGTTGGCGTCCCGGGCTTGAGGCGAGATGATGATGCGTGGTTGGTCAAGTGGTGGCGCACGGCCCATGGGTGGTGGAGGGGCCCCATTTGCCGGTGCTCCAGGTGGTGGTCTTGCGGGTTTGCCTCCTCCTGGCGACGCGTTCTCGCCGTGTTCGCGCTCGGTGGCGCGTGTGGGGTCGCCCTCGTCGTTGAAGTTCAGGACGCGGCCCTGGACATCTGGGTTCAGGCGGGTCCTGATGCGGCGCTGGTGATAGAGTGACAGCTCCTTTGCCGTCTCTTGTTCGAGGCGGTATTTCTCGTGCTCGGCGAGTTCGTTGCACTGCACCTCCTGGAGCCGCAGGCAGGCTTGTTCCACCTCTGTGGCCGTCGCGGTCGGCGGAATCGGCGTGGAGAACAGATCTGGCGGGGCGGCCGTGCTTCCAGCCATGTAAATCGCGTTGAAGCGATTGGATCTGGCGCGAAGATCCTCGACAGATTCTGAGCCGGAGTCAGAGTCGAAGATCCCCAGTATGGAGGGATCCTCGAAATCTTCGGGGTTGGAGACTCGCGTGATGGAGTCCTCCCGTGACGCGGCGGTGATGGATCAGTTGGCCGATGCGGGGGTCGTGGAGTCGGCGTTGTCGTTTAGGGCGTTGTCGTTGGTCTCGACCGCGTCGCTAGCGGCCGAGTCGTACTCGGTGACGAGGCCCCTGAGGGAGCGGACCTGCTCCTCCGAAAGCAGATCGCGGTGTGGAGGAGATCCGCCGACAATCATGGTCGCGGCTGGGTAGACCGCGCCGGTAAAGCCGACGAAGAGGTTGATGGAGCCGATCGGCATCACCACGGCGTGTGTGACCGGGCGCGACGCCGGGATGTAGCTGTTGGGCAGGATCTGCAAGATCCCGCTGAAGGCGATCATGCGGCCAGTGGAGAACGACCGCTCGATCGGCGAGTAGGGTCTCGCCGCAGAACTCAGGCCAGTCCCACTATGCCCCACGGTGGGCGCCACTATCATGGAAATGGCCATGGCGGTCGTTGCCATAGGCAGCGATTGAGAGTTTCGTGAGGAAGAGTTGGCGGCCATCTGCGGTGCGAGATGGGGGCAGGTGCACAAGGTTTTACCCAGGTTCGGCCCCCCGGAGGGTAAATACCTACTCCTGCTAGGTTAGATTATGAGAGAGCGAGTTACAAGGGCGGCGAGCTCGGCGGCTGGGCGGCGAGTCGCTTGAGGGGGTGTATGATGGAACGTAAGTCTCTACTATACCCTAGGGAGGTTTATATATGAAGCATCTCCCAGGGTTTACAAGTTCCTCCCGAACAAGATAAGGATCCGGGAGCCTTTGACCTAATCCGACTGGGCCTCTGCTACGCTCCTGGGCTTCTAGTCGCCAGTCGATGGGCCTCTTCTTTCCTCAGAGTCCACTCACTGTCCTTCAGGAGTGCTCGTGGGCCTTCCGGCCCACTCGAAACCCACTGCTGAGCATACCCCCTTAGGCATATCCCCATCACACTGCTCCTAGCATAACTAGGGTTTGGCTTATGAGCTTCGCTAGAGCTATTTATATCTGTTGCGCTTAGCCATGCTTAGTTGTTACCACTGGTCCATCCGTTGATGAATCAGAGATGCAAATGAACCTACTTGGACATGATGACGTGTTATGATCATAGATGAAAGTTAAACATGCTAAGGCTTGTATGGGAGGCCATGAGGGTTGTGGTTTTTACAGTCCCATACTTGCCACCACTAGGACCCGAGTTCTTGCCTTTGGACCAAGACCGAGCGTGCAACCACATGGGGGGTTTATGGGGACCCTCTTGACCCCAACTTTTCTAGTTTGATCCATGAGTCCGTAGTTTGAGATTTGGATTTGGCATCTGCACATTTGGATGGGTTGAAGATGGTGCATCATATAGGACGTGGTCGGGTGAAGGGTGCACGGCACTGAAACTGGATCCCGGTACACAGAGTTGAGGACCACCTCGGAGTATGGCCAGCTGCCACAGCAGGGAGCCCTTCTGGGTGACTCATGGATTAGGCAAAAGCAAGGGAAAGGTTTTGGTCGACCACCCTCTGTCAACACACCAAGGAAGTGTGTCAAGTGACATTAAGAGTCGGTCGGCGCGTGTGGGTAAAGTTGTACACCCCTACAGGGTTAAATCTTTTCAAAACCCGTGTCCACGGTTATGGACAACTTGGTGACCAGATTAAAAGATCATAGAGAAGAATAACCTAATCGTAAAACTTGGCAACTAAGGTTTGTTAAGGATGCTTCCTCATGGGTACGAGGGGGTGATCCTAGCTGCGAGATGAGGATTACTTTGGTGGACATCAAAAGATGATGATCAATTCTTTAGAGATGTTGCTTTCTTATCCCTTTTAAAATAATCTTTTTAGTCGAGCTTCTTCTTCTCCCTCTGGTTTTATAAACAAAGTTAGGTTTATGAAAATGAACTCCACCAGCCATAAGTCTTGCGGAGTACACCCTGTACTCACCCTTGATTTGTTGATACTTTTGTAGCAGAGTAAGTGTTCACCTGAAGATGAGTTCTGTACGACATCAACACTAACGAGTAGCTTGGGGTTCCTGACGGCAACCTGGAATCTCTGGGTTGGGACATCATCGTTATGCTTTAGGCCTCTTAGGCCATTTGTTAAGTTTGCTATACTTAATAGCATAATTTGCCTTCCATTGTTTGATGTCTGTGGTCGGTGACCTTTGCTTGTAATGTTTTGGATCTTTGCTTAGTTATGAGCTTGTTGTAATAACTTTTGAGTCGTAGGGTCACTGTAATGTTATCGATTCTTTCTTTATATGCTTCCGAGATTTAGGTTAGGCTTATGTCACACAGAGGTCTGGGATTTGTCTAGCCCTAATCCCGGGGGTGTCACAAGTTTTGGTATCAGAGCAGTACCGACTATAGAAAAACCTTTCTATCAGTCGATGTTGAGTCTAGTGTTTATGAAAACTATTTGAAAGCTGAAAAGTATTTGTGAAGACTCTAGTGTGCTTCTTTTTCTCCTTATCTAGTTTCGCTCTAACTCTAGGTCATCTTATCTTTTGTTGACTTTGAAAAGTTTTGCTATCTTGTCTCGTCTTTCAAAGATTAGGTACCTTTTTGGCATGTCGGTTCTCAACCAGTTGACCTAGTGTTGAGTTTTCTAGAGTTAGTGTGTGTGTTCTTTGTTTCCCTTTGCTCCGCTTCAGCTAAGAGATTCATTTCCATCATGATCTCTCTATCTTACTGGCCCACAACATTATGTTGATGGTTCCATAGTGATCTGTTCTAGGCCTCGAAGTTTCCTTTCGCCTCGGGTGCCTCCTTTTTATTTGTTTGGGTACTTCAGAAGTTGTTTCTTCTCTTGGAAGCTACCTCATGGTTACTACCTTGTAGTACCCTCTGTGCTACCAAGATAGTAGTTACTCCTTTCTCGGGTTTTAACCCTTGGACTTGAACCGAAGATCCCGAATTGTGTTGGATTCTAGTGTTGCGAATCTTGTACATGAAGTTGAGGTTTAATCCCAAGGTCCATTCTATTGATCCCTGTTGATAATGTCCAAACATTACCTCAGGATGGCTAGTACGATCTAGTATAGCCTTCAAGCTTGCGGTTATTGTCATTATTTAGTTGTGACAAATAAGGACTTCCCCTACCACATGGTATGGCAAATGTTCTTTAATGGAACCAAATAGATCACGATAAGAGTAGTCCTCCTGAGTCTCTCATATATATTCAGGACTCTTCCACACCCTCCCTTCTATGCATTGGTTTCTGGAAGAATGATAAACTATGCATCTACATCTCGGGATTCTATCTTGAGCATGTTCCTTTTCCCCTTGTGGTTTTCCGATCTTTTTCCACCATTTGGTGGCCAAGTAGTAAATTAGCATTGGAGTCTTCCAATGCAAGATACTCTTGTGGTCCGTCTAGACAAACCATTTCGGGATGTTTAGGAGAAACAAACTCCAGTACCTCGTCATTTCTAGGACCAGGTCAAAGTGTTGTAATCCGCAGATCAAGAGGCGTTGATTAGCTTTTGTTTTGTTCTACCTTAAGGTATCACACTCCTTTATACTAAGAGGTCATGCTGAGTCTCATGACCCTCTTAATGAAGTGATGCTCGTCCACATATTTACCCACCCTTCCTCCGAGCTTTCGTGCTCGTGAATGATGTGTGTTCGTAATAATGTGGCCATCTGAGATTCTTAGCAGTCATTATTGCTTTAGACCTCAACAAGAACATTTTTAGTCATCCTTAGCGTGATTGGTTAATCCCATCACAAAGCAAAGGATGATTGTGCTACCAAGTCCATTACTTAGGTACACTTTTCTCGGTCAAAGAGTTAGGCTTGTGCCGAAGCTTTGAGACTATGTCTTCTTGGCTTACCAAGGAAGTTTCCTCTCGAACTAAGTAACATATCAGTGGTTCGTGATATTCTAGATGTCTACTAGAAGTATTTCCATGTTTCCACATGACCGTGTTTGTCAAGTTTTTGAGCAAGCAAGTTCTCTGAACTTCTTCTTCTCCCAGGATCCATACTGGATACCCCTAAACTAGTTGGTTGAGCTTAAACAAGAACTTGGAGAGTTTTAAGACAAAAGTTCTATCTGACTTTGCTTATCTTAAAGGGATGTCTAGTTTTGTTTGTGCTGAAGAAGGATAGTGTTTCCTTCATGGAAATGTTATCGTGCCCACCTTTGGTTTCATTTGGGCTATCGTCAAATCAAACTAAGTCCTAGGGACTATCCTGATGGTGTATCTGTTTGTGATGTTTCACTTGGGTACATCTTCATGTCCTTTGGTATTACCAATATTGTTGTTCCATTCATACCACATATGAGTCCATATTCGTGGAGTATTTGGATAAGTTTGTTATTGAACCCATCGATGAAATTCTTATATTCTCCATGCTAGATTAGATTTGGATTAGTTGGTAGTAATGTTGGAAACTTATGAGAACCATCTTCGTGTTATCTCGAAGCATGTGTTCTGGATGTTAGAAGTGACCTTCTCCGGTTAACGTGCAAAAGTTGTTGAAGTGGATTCGAGAAGAGTTATCTTTGTTTCCTCGAGAATCGTTTCAAGTTAGTCAAGCATGTGCGGACTATTCTTGATATGGTAGGTCAATACATTTCCATCTCGAGAACATCCTTTAAGCACGTAAAGCCACTGGCTAATTTGTCATGGAAGAGAAGAATTTATACAAACTTCAGTATCCTCCTAAACGTCTCCCAACAATAAGGATGCACTTGTGTTTCGTTGCAATCAATTCATGTAGGTGCAATTATTTTTTGATAACTTGTTAATACATGGGTTTGGCAACCTAGCTCATTCATTTGGAGCTTGACATTGTAGTCCATGTCTTGAGAATATAGTAACTTTACCTATGTGGTAAATGTTGCAACCTTTCTATTTAGACCTGCTGAGCCTGAAGTATCTCTTAACTTACCAAAGCTGAATCTCAAGCAGCAATGATGGTTAGTCTTCATCAAGGTTTTTGACGCAGGTCTCTTTGAAAACCCGGCATGATTGATGTAATGGTTGACATAATTATTTGGAAGACCTATTGCCACATTCTCTTGAATCAGCAATAGTAACCACTCTTCATGAGGCTCCTTCTATGATTTGTTATAGGAGTTGTGCTTATGGTTTCCTTTGTATCCGAAGTTTGACCTTTATTTGATATTTCATGTCTCAACATTGTCAACACCCGGATTTTTAATCCCAGATGCCCGTTATGCCATACCTCGCAATCCCAGGATTACCATTTTTGCGAGACATAATGGATTGGATATCACAGTACATCATCCATTACAAACCATACATAAGGTTTTACACAAATAAGGATCTCATGATCCAGTCTTTAATACAACAAGCAGCGGAAATAAACGATAGCATAGCGGTGGGGTCCATCTTCAGGGGCACAGGCAATGCTGACGAAGGCAGATAGTCCTAGTTATCATAGCCGTCCTGCTGACCATCATCTTGATAATCTCCTTCATAGTCTGGCCATGATAATATCCAGGGACAAAAGCCATGAGTACTCTTTAAGTACTCGCAAACTACTACTAGCAAGGAGTATAATTCTAAGTTAAAGTACTGAATCTAAGTTAACTATCAAGTTAAGTTTGGAACCTAAGCTGAGTTCAGAAGCAAAGAAAGATAAAATAAGGTTCTATAATCACTTAAGTTGGGAAGATATTATCATCAACACAACCCTGTTGTGGTCAAGTCAAAGTTCATCATTCGTTTAAGGTTATTTAGAAAACATCTGACAACGAAACAGTATGGCCTTTCCAACTGTCCATAACCACCGACGCGGCTATTCGAATAGTTTGACACTCTGCAGAGATGGTACACTTTCACCACAAGATTTGATACATCTGTCAGGGATAACCCTGAATCATCATACTTAGTATGCAGATAATCAAACATAACCTTCCCTTTACACACCCTAGTACAAGCACCTCTCCTATGAGCATGGCCTCCCAACCATGACCATCAGTCATCTTGGGCACTGCATAGGTGGACAACATTGAGAGGTAGCCTCAGCTCAAACCTCTCCCGTGAGGGAACTAATACTAATGCATATAAACTTCCAGCTAAACCTTACCCAATTCAGGTAATGTGGTTGTACGGTAAATTTGGAATTGTATCGCATCCGAATCCAACCAATAGTTTTATAAAAGGGTTAAGGCTCATGCCTCATCATTTTCATCATCATAAACAAGTTGTGTCTCTCAACACATGTCAAAACATCTCAATAGAATGACTCATCATTCCAAGGTTTTCACAATTCATTTTCACCAAGTGTTCCCATCTAAAGTGACTCAAGTTTTTGTTCTATTCTAAAATACTAAGTTAAGAGTATTCACTAAGGTGGAACATATGGTTTCAATCTCATGCCATAGAATGACATCTAAAGGATTCTAAGTAGGTCAAGTTTTATACTTTTTATGCTACCTTCAAAACAAGGAAAGAACTTTGTGTGAACTAAGGGAGGTAAAACTTGTCAATAAGACTTGGGGTACTAGTAGTTAAAGTGGTGTGATCAAAGCATGCTTAAGGCATCTTTGCTAAACCATCTAGTTTTAAATCTAGCATGCTAACAATAGCTTGCCTTGGTTGGTGCAGTGGTTGAAGTTTTTTTCTTGTTCTTCTTCTTGGTAGAAATCCTCCTCCTCGAAAGTTTGGTCGGTACTAGCATCTATACATACATAGGGAGTATACAATCACCAAACAATACTTAACTAGGCTAAGTAGCATTCTAAAACACACAATTGATGATCTATTATCATCACAAGCATCACAAGTTTAATTCAATAGTTTCAACCTTTTTATTTTAGAAAAGTAATTTCTACTCATTGAAATATTAACTAAAATTTAATATTCACCACTAAAATATGGGATCATGTGGACACATGTCCTCACCACATACTCTAACATGTGGGAATGAGATTTAAAAGTTGGATCAATATTACTTTAGTTTAAGTTCATTATTTAATGATTTAAAGTGACTAGAAATGCCTATATAGCATTATTTTGGTACTAGTCCAAAGTCACTGCATGTAAACCTTAATATAATTACATATTTGGATAGATATGATGAAATGTGATTTTTGAGAGTTAGAATCAAATCAAAAGCTAACTTGGTTGATTTTATAAAAATGTTGCAAGGTGCAAAAGCTTCTATTTTGTTATTTTTATTAGGAGAGATCTATAACTCTAATTGAAATAAATCCAACGGGTTTGGATAGATTATTTCAATACCTTTCAGACAAAATTGGTATCATGCAATTTGGATTTCTAAAACTCTCTGAATTGAATTTTGAAATAGTGGACAGAAACTAGATTTAACTAAAAAGAAAAATCCAGATTTGAATGGATGGGCTAGCACGGGAAAAGAAATGGGCCGGCCCAGTGGCGCTTCGCAGCGCGGGGCTCAGCTGACAGGGGGTCCCACGTGTCAGCGGCACTTAACACGCGAAACGGTACGGGCGTTGTGGACCGTGCGATTAGAAGCGAGATCAACGGCTGAGGGTCGTCGTCGACGACGAACAGGTCGCCGGCGAGCTCGAACCCTAGCGACTCGGTGGGGGTCTACTGGGGGCGTACCATGGCTCCAGCGGGGTCATCGCGGCGGGCAAACAACGTGGAAGACAACAGCGAGGCGAGGCGCGGTTGCGGCGGAGCTTGGGGCGGTCGAAATCAACGGCGCCCTTCTCCTCCAGAGGCGGCGGCTCCGGGTCCAATTCCAGCGAGCTGCTGCTCCACTTGCTCCGGCTATGAGGCTTTGGGCGGCGAACGGGGATGTCTGGGGTGTTCGCCAGATCGAGGCGGAGCAGCGGGCGCGGGCTGCGCTCGAGCGGCGGCTTGTGCACACGGGGACAGAGCGTTCTCTGCGGGCGGCATCGGCATGGTACGGTGCCACTGGGCGCGGGCTTTCCTCGGTGGTCCATGGCAGCACTTGGCTCGGGCAGGGGACAGAGAGGGGCGGTGAGGTGCTGGCTACCTCCTAGACATGGAGAGGAAGGAGGAGGTGGTCTGCTGGGGTGAGGGCAAGGTTGCCCGACGAGTTGGTGCTCGGCATGGCTTGGCCTGGCCACTAGGGTGTAGGGGTTGGGGTGGTAATGGCATGGTTTGATCAAGTGGAGACAGAGGGAGTGTTTTGTGGTCAAATAAGTGGCTAAACTCTGTAGAAACAGTGAGCTAGCTATTTGTGTTTGATTCTGCCTGCCATGTGTTTGATGAAATGGCCGCAAGAGAAAAAGTTTTGAATTTTGAGTTCAAATTTTTTGAGTAATCTCCACTAGTGATAGGTAGTCTCTGGTTGCAACGGTTTTGAAAGTGGAGCTCAAATAGATGGTTTTTGAAATAGGGGTGATCTATGCATATGTATTAGATTCAATTTTAAACTGTCATTTAAAATAGATCTCTGGTTGCATATGTATTAGAATGTTTTTAGCAGATCCAAAGGTGGTCCTTGGTACCTCATTATGTGTACTAGCAAGGGGTGCAAAGATCAAGGATTGTTTCTGTTAAGAATTTAGTACTAGGAATAGCCAAAGTAGGCATGGGAGTTAAATTTGCCAAAATGACCATTCCTTCCTTTTAATTCTTTTTTATTTGATGTTCTTCAGGAAAAGTTTGGGAATGATTTAGATGATGTTTAAATCACCTAAGAGACATTTTACAAGCATTGGATCAATCAATCATGGCAATTCAAACAACTCCTGTTTTAAATGCATACCCATATGAATGCTTTCATTTTAAATTTAGAAAAGTTTTTGTTAACACTATTTTTGGATGATTTGATCTTGATAAGCTTGGATTAAAGTTTTGGGATGTTACAAACCTTCCCCCCTTAAATGAAATCTTGTCCCCAGATTTACAAAGAAAACTAGGAACTAAAGAGATCTGGGAACTCTGTCCTAATGTAATCTTCGCGTTCCCAAGTGGCTTGCTCCTCGGTATGGTTGCTCCACTGAATCTTGAGAAACTTGATACTCCTAGTCCTGGTGGTTCTATAGGCTTCTTCTAGGATACGGATGGGTACTTCCTGATAGGTCACGTCATTGTTGATTTCCACAGCTCTGTGATCGATATTCTTGAAAACTTCAGTCTTCTCAGGCACTTCCAAGCATTTGCGAAGTAACGAGATATGGAACACATTGTGGATGGCTGACATCTCTTCAGGCAGTTCCATTTGATACGATACTTCTCCTCGGCGGTTCAGAATCTTGAAAGGTCCGATATATCTAGGAGCTAACTTTCCCTTCAGACTAAAGCGTTGAGTTCCCTTCAATGGTGAAACCTTGAGATATACAAAATCTCTGACATTGAAAGTCAGGTCTCTCCTTCTCTTATCAGCATAGCTCTTCTGTCTGGATTGGGCAGTCTTGAGGTGCTCACGGACTTTGTGAACTTTCTCTTCTGCTTCTCGGAGAATGTCGGGTCCAAATATCTGACTCTCTCCTACTTGCGACCAATTCAAAGGGGTACGA
The DNA here is from genome assembly GCA_916181665.1 of Avena sativa. Taxonomy (NCBI): domain Eukaryota; kingdom Viridiplantae; phylum Streptophyta; class Magnoliopsida; order Poales; family Poaceae; genus Avena; species Avena sativa. The sequence goes on from OV702286.1 coordinate 183,052,920, forward strand.
CACTTTCTTCCGTATAGCAATTCGAATGGTGCCATCTGCAAACTAGCCTGATAACTGTTGTTATATGAGAATTCTGCGAAAGGCAGGCAGTCTTCCCATTTTGATCCGTATTCCAACACACAAGCTCTAAGCATATCCTCCAAGATCTGGTTGACTCTCTCAGTTTTTCCATCTGTTTGCGGGTGATATGCGGTACTAAAATTCAACTTGGTTCCTAAGCCTTCCTGAACTTTCTGCCAAAATCTTGAAGTAAACTGGGTTCCTCGATCTGAGACGATGGTCTTGGGGGTTCCATGCAGACTAACAATCCTAGCAATGTACAGCTCTGCTAGCTTTGCACTCTGGTAGGTTGTCTTGACTGGTATGAAGTGGGCTACCTTGGATAGTCTATCAACTATGACCCAGATTGAGTCATTTCCCCTACTAGAAGTGGGTAAACCGGTGATAAAGTCCATTCCGACGGAATCCCATTTCCATTCCGGAATCTGCAATGGTTGCAATAGTCCTGCAGGTATCTGATGCTCTGCTTTGACTCGTTGACAGATGTCACATTTGGCGATGTAGCTTCCGATCTCTCTTTTCATCTTATGCCACCAAATGCCACCAAAATTGCTCTTTCAAATCCTGATACATCTTTGTTCCTCCAGGGTGGATAGAATAAAGAGTATCATGAGCTTCCTTCATGATAACCTCCTTCAGCTCCGAATTTGCTGGCACACAGTTACGTCCTTTGTACCACAGTACTCCTTCTTCGTCTTTGGTGAATCCATGTACCTTTCCTGTACCAATACGACATTTGATTCCGTCGATACTCTCATTTCCCTTCTGGGCTTCCTTGATTTGGCTAATCAAAGTGGGTTGAAGTTCAATGCTAGCTAGGAATCCTTTGCTAACTAACTCAGTCCTGAACTGCTCCAACTCCTCATACAAACTTGGTTGCTTCTCTTTGATCATGGTGTTAAGCCTACACGGCAATCTGCTAAGAGCATCCGCTACCACATTGGCTTTACCGGGGTGATAGTGAAGGTCAAGGTCATAATCCTTGATTAACTCTATCCATCTTCTTTGCCTCATATTCTCCTCCTTTTGAGTGAAGATATACTTCAACTCTGATGATCTGAGTAAATCTCACAGCGATTACCCATCAAATAATGACGCCATGTCTTCAACGCTAGAACCACGGCTGCTAGCTCAAGGTCATGGGTAGGATAGTTCTGCTCATGTTGCTTCAATTGTCGAGACAGATACATGATGACTTTGCCTACTTGCATCAATACACATCCTAGGCCAATCTTGGATGCATTACAATACACATCAAACGGCTTCTTGATGTCTGGCATGATCAAAATTGGGGCTGATACCAATCTCTTCTTCAGCTCCTGGAAAATGGCTTCACATTTGTCTGTCCATTCAAACTTCTTGTCCTTCTTCAACAATTGGGTCATTGGTCGGGCTATGCTCGAGAATCCTTCTATGAACTTGCGGTAATATCCCGCTAATCCGAGAAATGAACGAACTTCGGTTTGATTGGTTGGGGCTTCCCATTCTTCGACATCTTTGATCTTGGTGGGATCAACAGAGACTCCTCCGGCAGACACAATATGTCCTAGGAATCCTACTTCTTTCAGCCAAAAACTCACACTTGCTGAACTTGGCATATAACTAATGCTCTCTCAGGGTTTCTTGGATGATTCTCAAATGTTGCTCGTGCTCTTCTTCTGACTTGGAGTAGATAAGGATGTCGTTAATAAACACAACTACAAACTTATCGAGGAAATTCATAAAGATCTTATTCATGAGATTCATGAAATAAGCAGGGGCATTGGTTAATCCAAAAGACATAACCGTATACTCGTATAAACCATAGCGAGTAGTAAAGGCGGTCTTCGGAATATCTGTTGCACGAATCTTAAGTTGGTGATAACCAGTCCTAAGATCAATCTTTGAGAATACCTGAGCTCCGGTCAACTGATCAAATAGATCCTCTATATTTGGCAAAGGGTACTTGTTCTTGATGGTGACATCATTCAACTTTCTGTAATTTGTACACAGACGATTGCCCCCATCTTTCTTGTCGACGAATAACACTGGTGATCTCCACGGCGATGCGCTTGGCTGAATCAAGCCTGTTGCTAACATGGCATCCAACTGCTTCTTCAGTTCCACTAACACTGAGGGGTTCATGGTATAGGGTCTCTGGGCTATAGGTCTTGTTCCGGGGATTAGTTCGATAATGAACTCAATATCCCTATCCGGGGCATACTTGGCAATTCATCTGGGATACGTCGGGGTATTCACAGACTACTCTGACTTGGTCTATGGTGGGCAGGGCTACACTCTTGTTGCACTTGAATTGATGGGGTAAGGTTTCAGAGATATGCTCTACTGTTACTCCAGAACTACTGGTCATGGTGATGGCTTTCTTAGCACAGTCTATCAGTCCTTTATGCCTTGACATCCAGTCCATACCTAGTACTTCTTCCAATCCTTTGGTTCCAAGTACAATTAGGTTGGCATAAAAATCTATCCCATGTATTCTGATAGGTATAGCTTTGCAATTTTTTCTAGCTTTTGTTGTTGAACCGGGGATTTGCACTATCAAGACATGCTTCAGGTTGGTTGGGCGAATCTTACTAGTGCATACAAATTCTTCGGTGACAAATGAATGCGATGCTCTAGAATCAAACAATACTCTTGCTAAAACCGAGTTGACAGAAAACATACCCAGCACTACATCTGGCGCTTCCTGGGCTTCTTCTGCATTCATGTGGAAGAGACGACCGTTGCGGTTATGCGGGTTCCCTAGTGCAAATCTCCTTCCTGGTTGAACACGACGCTCCTGCTGAGCTGGGGCATTCACAGGGGCATTGGCGGCAGTCTTCTTGGGACACTCATTGGAGTAGTGACCCTTCACTCCACACTCGAAACAAGTGATCTGGGACTTGTCCTTGACTGCGACAGGTACAGTATTGCTGCCAGTTCTGGGTGCACTGTTGTTGTTGTTGCTCTTGGGAGGGGCACGGTTGAAATTGTTGGCATTGCCGGAGTTGTAATTGTTTCCTCCGGACTTCACATTTCCTCCGCTACGGTTGGGGTAGCTTGGGCGAGAATTTGGGGGTCGGTTGTTCCTTGGTGCATATCCTGGTGAAGGGTTGGGACGGTACTTCTGGTGACTACTGGATCCAGACTTCTGCATCATATGGCGCTTGCGGTTTTTGTTTGCCTGGTTAATCTTCCCTTCCATCTGAATGGCAGAGTCGACTAGCTCTTCGAGATCATCGAAACAGATGTTGACAAGGACAGTCTGCATCTCATCATGCAGTCCGTTTAAGAATCTCTCTTTCTTTTTGGCCTCCGTGTTGATCTCATCTGGTGCATATCTGGCAAGTGACAAGAATCTGTCACGGTACTCCACCACAGTCATTCTTCCTTGCTTCAATTCGCGGAATTCATCTCTCATCATGTTGACAAGACCTTGCGGCACATGGGTGCGGCTGAACTTGACCTTGAATGCTTCCCAGGTCATCACCTGGCCATGGTTCATGTTGCGGATGCTATTCCACCAAGCTCTTGCATCTCCCGCCAGATAGTGGGTGGCGAAGAGAACTTTCTCATTCTCATCAACTCTAGCAACCTCTAAGTTGTTTTCCATGGTCTGTAACCAGTCATCGGCATATAATGGGTTTTCAGATTGGTTGAAGATTGGGGGATTGGTGTTCTGAAAGTTTTTGAGTTTGGATCCTTGGTGATCCTGATTTCCATGTCCTTGGTTGTTGAGAGCCATTTGGGCGATCTGCTGCAATGTTGCTAAGTTGGCTTGACGCTCGGCCCTTCTTGCTTCACGGTCCGCGATGAGATTCTGCAAGATCTGCAGCATTGGGTCCTGCGACGAGCTGTTCCCTCCTTGGTTTCCACGAGTCATCTGAAGATTGAGATAGATATAGGGGTAAGAGGAAAATTCTAAGGTTCATAGTTTTGGGTTTTCAAAGCTAAAACTTTGAGTTAGACTCAGGTTTTTAAACTAACTTCATTTTCATTCATGCAAGCAAGCACCCGATACAACACACACCACAACAATCAAAGGAAAGCAGATGGTTTGAAGAACCATTCTACAAGCTACGATACAATGGGACTGATACAACTCATGCTACGATAGTTCTCTAGTGCATCTACTCATCATCGATGAAGTCGGAGTCTTCATCATCAGTGTAGAAGTCCACAACATCCTCCTCTAAAAAGTCATCATCGTTGCTGAGGTAAGAATCCATATCTCCCTGGATGTCTTCACCCTCATCTTCTTCTTCCTTGGCGGCAAGCTAAGCTTCCTGCTCCTTGACGGTCTTCTCGAGGTCGGCCACCTTCTTGCAAAGACGGGCGATGGTGCGATCCTTCTTTGCACGCTGGCGACAAAGAGACTGACGATCTTGGACAAGCAGTGCGAAAGTCTAGGCCTTCTGGTCGGCAATGGCACGGTTCTGGTTGGCTAACTCTCTGGCATTGTCCAGTTCGTGCTGCCTGTCATGAAGCAAGAAGTCAAGGTTCTCCACTTGACGCCTCAACTCTGGGTGACTTGGCATCTCCATCGGCATTCCCATGAAGTCACGTCTTGCATAGTGGGCAAAACGGGTTCCTTGAATCTTGTTGACGCTGAGGGCACATAGACGTGCGAGAGCTTCATGCATTGCCTTGGCTAATCCATCTAGCCAGTTGTTCTCTCTCACGGAGAACTGAATTCTCCCAAAGTTGGTGCTTCGATGCTTCCCCGAAGATCCTTGGTGACTAGCCACTGTAGGTCTCCTCCTGGGGGGCCTGGAAGTTGAGCTCCAACTCCGGATGTGGGCGTCCCAATAACTCCGACAGCGAATCTAGATCCCTCTCGAAGATCAGCTGACCTCCGTTTCCCAACTGGTAAAACTTGCTGAACTGAGTCTCCATCTACAAGAATTTAGGATGAAGTGATCAAGTGTGTTCACTTTTAAGTAGTAATGTAAGAATTTTGAGGAACATGCATTTTTGAGAAAGAATGAGTTCATAAGGGTAAGAGGGGAAATAGTTTTTCATAAATACTCCCTTTGGTTTTGAAGCTAAGTTTTTGGTTTGGACGTCCATTCTAACTAGGGTCTACTATGGTCAGGATGGCTCTGATACCAACTTGTCAACACACGGATTTTTAATCCCAGATGCCCGTTATGCCATACCTCGCAATCCCAGGATTACCATTTTTGCAAGACATAACGGATTGGATATCATAGTACATCATCCATTACAAACCATACATAAGGTTTTACACAAATAAGGATCTCATGATCCAGTCTTTAATACAACAAGCAGCGGAAATAAACGATAGCATAGCGGCGGGGTCCATCTTCAGGGGCACAGGCAATGCTGACGAAGGCAGATAGTCCTAGTTATCATAGCCGTCCTGCTGACCATCATCTTGATAATCTCCTTCATAGTCTGGCCATGATAATAGCCAGGGACAAAAGCCATGAGTACTCTTTAAGTACTCGCAAACTACTACTAGCAAGGAATATAATTCTAACTTAAAGTACTGAATCTAAGTTAACCATCAAGTTAAGTTTGGAACCTAAGCTCAGTTCAGAAGCAAAGAAAGATAAAATAAGGTCTGGAATCACTTAAGTTGGGAAGCTATTATCATCAACACAACCCTGTTGTGGTCAAGTCAAAGTTCATCATTCGTTTCAAGTTATTTAGAAAACATCTGACAACGAAATAGTATGGCCATTCCAGCTGTCCATAACCACGGACGCGGATATTCGAATAGTTTGACACTCTACAGAGGTGGTACACTTTCACCACAAGATTCGATACATCTGTCAGGGATAACCCTGAATCATCATACTTAGTTTGCAGATAATCAAACATAACCTTCCCTTTACACACCCTAGTACAAGCACCTCTCCTATGAGCATGGCCTCCCAACCATGACCATCAGTCATCTTGGGCACTGCATAGGTGGACAACATTGAGAGGTAGCCCCAGCTCAAACCTCTCCCGTGAGGGAACTAATACTAATGCATATAAACTTCTAGCTAAACCTTACCCAATTCAGGTAATGTGGTTGTACGATAAATTTGGAATTGTATCGCATCCGAATCCAACCATTAGTTTTATAAAAGGGTTAAGGCTCATGCCTCATCATTTTCATCATCATAAACCAGTTGTGTCTCTCAACACATGTCAAAACATCTCAATAGAATGACTCATCATTCCAAGGTTTTCACAATTCATTTTCACCAAGTGTTCCCATCTAAAGTGACTCAAGTTTTTGATCTATTCTAAAATACTAAGTTAAGAGTATTCACTAAGGTGGAACATATGGTTTCAATCTCATGCCATATAATGACATCTAAAGGTTTCTAAGTGGGTCAAGTTTTATACTTTTTATGCTACCTTCAAAACAAGTAAAGAACTTTGTGTGAACTAAGGGAGGTAAAACTTGTCAATAAGACTTGGGGTACTAATAGTTAAAGGGGTGTGATCAAAGCATGCTTAAGGCATCTTTGCTAAACCATCTAGTTTTAAATCTAGCCTGCTAACAATAGCTTGCCTTGGTTGGTGTAGTGGTTGAAGTTTTTTTCTTGTTCTTCTTCTTGGTAGAACTCCTCCTCCTCGAAAGTTTGGTCGGTACTAGCGTCTATAAATACATAGGGAGTAGACAATCACCAAACAATACTTAACTAGGCTAAGTAGCATTCTAAAACACACAATTCATGATCTATTATCATCACAATCATCACAAGTTTAATTCAATAGTTTCAACCTTTTTATTTTAGAAAGTAATTTCTACTCATTGAAATATTAACTAAAATTTAATATTCACCACTAAAATATGGGATCATGTGGACACATGTCCTCACCACATACTCTAACATGTGGGAATGAGATTTAAAAGTTGGATCAATATTACTTTAGTTTAAGTTCATTATTTAATGATTTAAAGTGACTAGAAATGCCTATATAGCATTATTTTGGTACTAGTCCAAAGTCACTACATGTAAACCGTAATATTATTACATATTTGGATAGATTTTTGAGAGTTAGAATCAAATCAAAAGCTAACTTGGTTGATTTTATAAAAATGTTGCAAGATGCAAAAGCTTCTGTTTTGTTATTTTTATTAGGAGAGATCTATAACTCTAATTTAAATAAATCCAACGGGTTTGGATAGATTATTTCAATACCTTTCAGACAAAATTGGTTTCATGCAATTTGAATTTCTAAAACTCTCTGAATTGAATTTTCAAATAGCGGACAGAAACTAGATTTAACTAAAAAGAAAAATCCAGATTTGAATGGGTGGGCTAGCGCGGGAAAAGAAATGGGCCGGCCCAGTGGTGCTCCGCGGTGCGGGGCTCAGCTGATAGGAGGGTCTCACGTGTCAGCGGCACTTAACACGCGAAACGGTACGCGCGCTATGGGCCATGCGATTAGAAGCGAGATCAACGGCTGAGGGTCGTCGTCGACGACGAACAGGTCGCCGGCGAGCTCGAACCCTAGCGACTCGGTGGGGGTCTACTGGGAGCGTACCAGGGCTCTAGCGGGGTCGGCAAGGAGCGCAAACGACGTGGAATATGACGGCTAGGCGAGGCGCGGTTACGGCGGAGCTTGGGGAGGTCGAAATCAACGACGCCCTTCTCCTCCAGAGGCGGCGGCTCCGGTTCCAATTCCGGCGAGCTGCTGCTCCACTTTCTCCGGCTAGAGGTGGGTGAGGTTCATAGAGGTGAGGGGAGTGGAATGGTGTGGAGAAGAATGGATGGGGAGGGATCCTTTTATAGGCCCGACGGTGAGACCGAGCGGGATGGGCGGTCGACGGTGGTGACATGGCTACGGCGAGCTAGAGGCATGGCTGGGGGTGGCGATCGATGGGCGGTTCCCTGGCGGTGCTCTAGGACTTAAATGCGGCCGTAGGGGTGGTGGTACGCAGTCTGGGCGAGGTGGCGCTCTGTGCGGCCGAAGCGGCGGTGTCCACGGCGACCGGTGGCTGTGAGGCTTTGGGCGGCGAAAGGGGATGTCTGGGGTGTTCGCCAGGTCGAGGCGGAGCAGAGGGAGCGGGCTATGGTCGAGCGGCGGCTTGTGCACACGGGGACAGAGCGTGCTCTGCGGGCGGCATCGGCATGGTGCAGTGGCACTGGGCGCGGGCTTTCCTCGGTGGTCCATGGCAGCACTTGGCTCGGCCAGGGAACAGAGAGGGGCGGTGAGGTGCTGGCTACCTCCTAGACATGGAGAGGAAGGAGGAGGTGGTCGGCTGGGGTGAGGGCAAGGTTGGCCGGAGAGTTGGTGCTCAGCATGACTTGGCCTGGCCACTAGGGTGTAGGGGTTGGGGTGGTAATGGCATGGTTTGATCATGTGGAGACAGAGGGAGTGTTTTGTGGTCAAATGAGTGGCTAAACTCTGTAGAAACAGTGAGCTAGCTATTTGTGTTTGATTCTGCCTGCCATGTGTTTGATGAAATGGCTGCAAGAGAAAAAGTTTTGAATTTTGAGTTCAAAATTTTTGAGTAATCTCCACTAGTGATGTCTCTGGTTGCAAGGGTTTTGAAAGTGGAGCTCAAATAGATGGTTTTTGAAATAGGGATGATCTATGCATATGTATTAGATTCAATTTTAAACTGTCATTTAAAATAGTTAACAAAATGTTTTTAGCAGATCCAAAGGTGGGCCTTGGTACCTCATTATGTGTACTAGCAAGGGGTGCAAAGATCAAGAATTGTTTCTGTTAAGAATTGAGTACTATGAATAGCCAAAGTAGGCATGAGAGTTAAATTTGCCAAAATGACCATTCCTTCCTTTTAATTCTTTTTGATTTGATTTTCTTTAGGAAAAGTTTGGAAATGATGTAGATGATGTTTAAATCACCTAAGAAACATTTTACAAGCATTGGATCAATCAATCTTGGCAATTCAAACAACTCCTATTTTAAATGCATACCCATATGAATGCTTTCATTTTAAATTTGGAAAAGTTTTTGTTAACCCTAATTTTGGTTGATTTGATCTTGATAAGCTTGGATTAAAGTTTTGGGATGTTACAAACATCAAGGAGAACATTTAAAGAAGTGTTGCTAAATGTCTCTTAGTCCATCCTCCAGACCCTTCTATGTTAGCAAGCGTCTTGTTGTGCCAAGTAATTGAAGTCTGAGAATGAAGTTTCTTTTTCCTCGTGTCATCAGGAATCTTGTTACCTATTCATTTGGTGGTGTAAAGTGATATCATGATCTTTGGCAAAGATTTTGATAGACTTCGATGAATAAAGAGTTTCTTTCAGTTCCTCTAACATGTTCGAAGAGTGACTATCATTTTGGTAATCATGAGTTTCTTTTGTTACATGTTCCTTGTGACTCTTAATAAGAGTCCTCTCCACAAAACAACCTTTCTGTCTTAACCTTTTGTTGAATGAAGAGTGATCCTTCTGTATCAAAAGTAGTTCAACAAGTTGGTTCTTCACATCTCTATACCTGTGAAATCTCTACTTAAGCCATTTAGTAGAGTTTCATCTTTCGAAGTCTGTGGTCATGTTATTTCTGTTGTATGCTCTCCCTTTTAGAAGCTCAAACTCTTATGAAGCTCTATGGTCTCAATCCTTATGAATACCAGCTATCTAATAACTCGAAACCTTCTCCTTATGTTTCCTCCTTTACCTTGATGTGTTTCATGCTCATTGGCTCTAGAGATGTTCACGAAACATCTTTCCATGAGTTAACCATGAGATACTCTATTTGTGGTTCTATGTCTTTCCCTCTCCTCTTTAGTGTGTGCAGCTACCTCTAAGAAATGAAGCGCTTCATTCATTCAATAATGGTGGCATGATTCAACCTCTTCGAAAAGATCGTTGAAGTCTAGTGTAACCCTATTTCTTCTATCTTCCTACCTAGGAATCTAGGGATAGAACTGTAACACCCATACTAATAGTAAGTAGGGTTTGTTTTGCGCATTCATGAGCATCATCTAATTTTCTAAACGAACATGCAAGAAAATAAAATGAAAATAAAAAGGTAATTCAAAATGGTTGATTTTTGGAAAATATAAAAATATGGACCCCAATTGGTTATAAAGGGTTCCCACGGTATTTTAAATGTTTACAAAAGTTCTGGTATTTTGGAAATATCCAAAACAGTTTTGAAATTTAAAATACAAAAGAGATAAATGACCAAAAACATTTGGAAAAAGGTTTTGTTAAAAAATGCAGCCAGAGCCCTCGAAGGTCGGCCCAATGCTTCTCCGTGCTACCTGCCGCATGGAGCAGCCCGCAGCAGCCCACCCGGAGCCCACGCGCATACCAGGCCCAATACCCCTTCGGACCGTCATGTTCGTCGTCTGCCTCGCTGCACTAAAGCAGCTGGCTGTCACCGCCTCTGCCGCCCGATGACGTCGGCTGCGACGCGATGCCTAGTGCCGTCCAGGAGAAGAAGATAAGGCCGCCTTGGCCCCCTGCCTCGTTCCCATCCTCTCCTTCCCTCTCAGACGACCTCCCTCTCGCGTTTTCCCCTTCTCACAGAAACCCTAGCTCCTAGATCCTCTTCCTCCCCACCGTCTCCGACCACCCCGGGCCAAGCCGAGCCCATATGCAAGCTCCCTGTGTTGTCCTTGCTCTGCCCACAGAAGAAATCAAGCCCGCTTTCACTCCATCGACCTCACTGTTGTCGTCTTCCCTGATGGTGGCCGTGGTCAAGCACCACCGCTACCGACCTTGCCTCGCCTCCTCGACACCACTGTCGGCACCTTGGTGAGATTTTGGTGCTCCAGCACCCCTCCATTGTCCCCCTCGCTCTCTGGTTCGCCGCTGCACCGTCGACCTACAAGCTCCACCGCCGCTGCTCACTGTAGACGCGTCCCTGGTGACCAATAGCTAGCGGCGCCGGCAGGTTTAGGCTCCCTACATCATTCTCTTTAAAACCATTAGCTCCGCGTGTCCCCGCTCACCCCCTAGCGCCTCCAGCCACCGCCGTATGCAGAGCTCGCCGGCGTGCCGACGTGGTGTCCACGTGGTGCCGATGTGGCTCCGTGTGGCGCTGATGTGTGGCCTGCGTGGCACCAGCAATCTTTGCCAGCGTGGCAAGGTGACATGTCCTCGGGCCCCATAGGTCAGCCACAATGGCTTGACCCAGCCTCGGTGAGAAATAACCCTCACCCCGCGCTGACGTCAGCCCTGTGTCATGCTGACACAATAAATTGTAATAAAATTGTTTTAATAATTTCAGAAATTGATATAATCTTGTAAATTCAATATCTTTTATTCTATAACTCAGAAAAATACAAATAATATATCAAAACGTTCAGAAAAATGAGATCTACACAATAGACTCATAATCATGCATTGTTTAATAACTTCAATTGCAAGTTTAATTAGAAGAACTAATTGAACCCCATAGGTGATTCTGAGGTTCCCCCTAGTCTAGGGTTTGGAAGCCTCGGACCCTATTTAAAATGACCAAGCATGCTCAAGGGTTCATTTCAATACACTTTAACTTGTCATATCATCATCGTTGCTTGAGCATTGCATTGATGCCATGTGTTGATTGTTGCTTTCCTTTCCGGTGTTTCTGCTTCTTCTCGGTAGACCTTGGAGTTGGTGTGAGCAACGATATCGAAGATCGAGATCAACACCATCGAAGGTTATCAACTAACAAGATCATCTGATGAACCCTGAAGATCAATATCTGAGTATCAACAGGCAAAGGCAAGCATATCCCCACACAAGATATAATCCTATGATTTCAAAGTATTTCATTATTGCCATGTGCATATGATTCTAAAGTCTTTTATCGATAGATAGCGTAACCCTATCTAATGCATGTTTCCTTTTTAGCCGATATTCCCTGATCCACTGCTCCTAGCATAACTAGGGTTTGGCTTATGAGGTTCGCTAGAGCTATTTATATTTGTTGCGTTAAGCCATGCTTAGCTGTTACCACTGGTCCATCCGTTGATGAAGTAGAGCTGCGAATGAACCTAGTTGGACAGGATGACATGGTATGATCATAGATGAAAGTTAAACATGCTAAGGCTTGTATGGGAGTCCATGAGGGTTGTGGTTTTTGTAGTCCCATACTTTCCACCACTAGGACCCGAGTTCTTTCCTTTGGACCAAGACCGAGCATGCAACCACACGGGGGTTTATGGGGACCCCCTTAACCCCAACTTGTCTAGTTTGATCCATGAGTCTGTAGTTTGAGATTTGGATTTGGCATCTGCACATTTGGATGGGTTGAAGATGGTGCATCATATAGGACGTGGTCGAGTGAAGTGTGCACAACACTGAAACTGGATCCCGGTGAGTCGAGGACCTCCTCGGAGTATGGCTAGCTTCCACAGCAGGGACCCCTTCTGGGTGACTCATGGATTAGGCTAAAGGAAGGGAAAGGTTTTGTTCGACCACCCTCTATCAACACACCAAGGAAGTGTGTCAAGTGACGTTAAGACTTGGTCGGCGCGTGTGGGTAAAGTTGAACACCCCTGCAGGGTTAAATCTTTTTGAAAAGCCATGTCCACGGTTATGGATGACTTGGTGACCAGATTCAATGATCATAGAGAAGAATAACCTAATCATAAAAACTTGGCAACTAAGGTTTGTTAAGGATGCTTCCTCATGGGTACGAGGTGGTGGTCCTAGATGTGAGATGAGGATTACTTTGTTGGATATCAAAAGATGATGATCAATTCTTTAGAGATGTTGCTTTCTTATCCCTTTTAAAATGATCTGTTTAGTCGAGCTTCTTCTTCTCCCTCTGGTTTTATAAACAAAGTTAGATTTATGCAAATGAACTCCACCAGCCATAAGTCTTGCGGAGTACACCCTGTACTCACCCTTGATTTGTTGATACTTTTGTATCAGAGTAAGTGTTCACCTGAAGATGAGTTCTGTATGACATCGACACCAACAAGTAGCTTGGGGTTCCCGACAGCAGCCTGGAATCTATGGATTGGTACGTCATCGTTATGCTTTAGGCCTCTTAGGCCATTTGTTAAGTTTGCTATACTTAATAGCATAATTTGGCTTCCGATGTTTGATGTTTGTGATCGGTGACCTCTGCTTGTAATATTTTGGATCTTTGCTCAGTTATGAGCGTGCTATAATAACTTTTGAGTCGTAGGGTCACTATAATGTTACCGATTATTTCTCTGTATGCTTCCGAGATTTAGGTTAGGCTTATATCAGACAGAGGTCTGGGATTTGTCTAGCCCTAATCCCGGGGGTGTCACAGTCATCGCTGTCGTTGTGCTCCTTTGGAATCGCGTGTTCAGCCCCCTCACGAACCAAGGGATCGTTGGACCCTAGTTCCTTCGCAGGACAAATCTCTGACATTTGGCATGCCAGGTAGGTTGCTAGGGAGTGACCAAGAGGACTTCAGCCAGCAGCATCGCCATGGTCGATCGCAGCAAGCCTCATGATAGCCGCACCCGACGAGAGCAAGCAGGGAGGCTCGGGGGCTTGCGTCGGGCTACCCCCACTCCCCATCCCGCTCTGGGGCCAACAACGAGATCCGCCTACGCCCCTCTGTGAGGACGGGCGGATAGATTTATTCTTCAAGCACCTCCCCGACCCGGGCGTCTCGTGCCCCGCTCACCCTAGAAGTGGCTTGCCTCATGATGAAAGAGCTCCTCCACTGCTCGCCCGCCGAGGACACAAGAGAGGAGTGGCAGGCGCACCTCGCGACCTTGATGGATGTCGCCTGGGAAAACCCCGCGTCCTGCAAAGAACAGCCGGGTGACATAGCCTACGGTGCGCTCCCACCTTCTCCTCCTCGTGGCGGGCCTGGGGGCTCAGATGATGTGAAGCTGCATAGCATGGCGAGTCCCGGGCTGGTCCAAGGCCGGGCGGAAGTCACCCGTTCGGCGAAGGATGTGCAGATGACCTTGGCCAGGCGTCGACATCGCGAGACCAGGACCCTCTAGGCCATATCGGCTGCGAGCCTACAGAACTGAGTGAAGCTCACCGGTGGCATGGAGACACATAGCTCCAGCTGCCCCGCCCTCACTAAACACCTTCGTCGGGTGGTGTGGCCGCCTAAATTCAAGCTGGAAATACCGCCCCGGTACGACGGCACCACCAACCCCATGGAGTTCTTTCAGCTCTACACCATGGGCGTAGAGGAAGCCGAGGGAGACGAGAACATGCTCTCCAACTGGTTCCCTATGGGCCTGGAGCCGGAGGCATGCACCTGGCTCCTGAACCTTCCCGAGGGGTCCAACAGCTCATGGTCTGAGCTCTATGACCTCTTCATCATGAAGTTCGGGGATACGGATGAACCCGCGTACACGTGCGAGGACCTCAGAAAGGTGCGCCAAGGGCCCGGAGAGACCCTGCGCAAGTACTTGCAATATTTCGACCAAAGCCTCGTCAGGGTTAGTGGGGCCACCGATGCGGAAGTCATCATGGCTTTCATGGAGGGTGTCTAAAATTCTCAGGTGCTCGAAAGGATCGGTCACCATGGAGAGAAACTATTCACGGTGGCCGAAGTCTTCGTGGTGCCGACCGCTATGCCAAGGCACAAGCTGGGGATTTGTTCACCCGCGGCGAGTGATGACCCACAAGTACAGGGGGTGTATCGCAGTATTTTCGATAAGTAAGAGTGTCGACCCCAACGAGGAGCAGAAGGTGCTGGCTAGTGGTATGGATCAGGAATTCTCTGCAAATACTTAGGAAACAGATTTTTAGGGGGGTTTGATAAAGCAAGTAAATAAAAGACAGTAGGAATAAAAGCAGCAAGTGGCCCAATCCTTTATGCAGCAAAGGACAAGCCGGTTGTATTACTTAAGATGACCAAACGTTCTCGAGGACACATGGGAAGACTATCAAGTGCTTTAGCTTCATATAGTTGATTAATCTTCTTTAGCTTGGTAAGTGTTGTGTGGGTGAACCTGTGCTAATCTACCGACCTTCCTAGGACTAATAAATACTTGTGATTATACCCCTTGCAAACATCCGTAAGTACAAGAAAGTAATTAAGGTAGAAACCTAACAATAGCTTTAAAATCTAAGACCCTTACGTCCCTTGTGCAATGGTTTCCTAATGGGGTTTCAGGTTATGTCACTTCGGCAACCCCTACGATTAGTAGCCAAATACACAATGCATTCCCCTAGGCCCATATAGGTGAAGTTTCATGTAGTCGACATTCACATGACACCACTAGAAGAAGTACACCACAACTTAAATATCAAACGATTGAATCTTTCTCAACACAATTCCACTACTAACAACGTGACTTCTCCCATGTCCTCAAGAACAAAACGAACTACTCACAAGATATCATATGGATCATGATCAGAGATGGAATAATGATGTATAACAATCTGAACATAAACGATAATTCAATGGTTCACTCAATAGCATCAACTACAAGGACTAATCAACACCGGGAAAGTTTCCCCTATGAACTATGCAAGATTCAACCCAATTGTTACAACAATATGGAGATGGTGATGAGGGTGCTGATGGTGATGATGGTGGTGATGATGATGATGATCCCGATGAAGTCTAGCTTGATGGTGGTGTTGATGGCGACAATCTCCCCTCTCCGGGAAGAAATTCCCCCTGGTAGAAATCTGTCTGCCGGAGAGATCTTTCTCTCTTGGTGTTTTTCGCCCCGCAGAGGCGGCGTAATCTTTCTGTGGTCGCTCCCCGAGTCTTAGGGTTTTGGGAGGATAATATACACTAGAGGGGAGTGCTAGGGGTGGACCAGGGCGGCCACACCACCTGGTGTCGCGACCTAGGCTGGCCCGCGCCAGGGGGTGGTGTGGGCCCCCTGTGGCCCATCTCCAGCCCCCCTTGTGGCTTCCTTCGTCTTCTGGAAAAATAGGATTTTCCGTATATTTTCCCAGATTTTCTGATCTTCGCGAATTTTGCCTCCAAACAGCACCTTTTCCATCATAAACCTGACTACAGCGGTCCATGCTCCAAAAATCATCAACCATGCAAAAACAGATGAAATAACATA
This sequence comes from Avena sativa, assembly GCA_916181665.1. NCBI lineage: Eukaryota > Viridiplantae > Streptophyta > Magnoliopsida > Poales > Poaceae > Avena > Avena sativa. Next base: position 183,068,878 of record OV702286.1, read on the forward strand.
AGTATCACCTCTCAATACGAAATATATCAATGAATAACAGTGAATTATGACATAGAATAGTGATGCAAAATGGACGTATCAACTCCGCCAAGCTTAGACTTCGCTTGTCCCCAAGCGAAACTGAGCTCAATAAACATGACCTTAGGTTTATGGAGTGAAGAGTCGATAAAAGAATACGGACAAGAAGCATCACATTCATCAATACATAGATCATAATAGAAGACAACTCACTATTATATAACTCAACTTGCAATGAGTAAAGGAAACACAATGAAGATACATAAAGTAAATCATAATTGGTAATGGCAAACTTAGCTCTTGGTCGAAGAATAGTTGATAATTTACTGGAGTTCACAAATAACATATTTTCAAATGATAGCTTTCAAAGTAGCAAACATCAAGATAAGAGCAATGTGCAAAACAAGGAACATAAGAAACATGATTGAATAAATCATATATGCATGAATGAAACACAACAACTCAAAATACTTGCTGAGATAGAAGGGAATAGGTTTACTAACTCAACTACAAATTAAAAGAAAGGCCCTTCGCAGAGGGAAGCAGGGATTTCAAGTCTCATAAAGAGCTTCCAAAAATTATGACACTTACTAGCTTTCAGCTCTCATTGCCCCTATCATAGGCATCTTTAGGTGATTAAGGTTAAAGTGATCATATATGAGGATATGCATTGACAAGTTGTAAATTGAGAATCTCATGTCCCTTGAATACGAGGGACGCTCCTCATGCTACTCAAGTTTAGTCACCGGTAAGTTCTTGTCATCGTAAGCATATGTGTATCATAGAGAACCGCCAACGGGGTACCCCTTGCCCGTTTATACGGAAGAATCCCCATATCAAAATGACAAGGCAAGCAAACAACAAACATCTCAGCAATCTTCTTATTTACCATGGGAATATGGTGCTTTTTTTCTCTCTTTCCTGTTTTCATAATCTCTTTTTTTATTTTTATCTTTTTTCTCAATATCTATCTCTTTTTATAAGAAGAATGCTTCATAGATGCTCGTTATGGTTACGTTGTAGGTTTCCACCATGTCAGCATGGATTAGACCAGCGGCCCAAGCGTTTCTCTAACAAACATGCATCACTCCATGGACTTACAAGCTCCCCTTTCATTTCACACCGACAACATCCATAGACAAAAGAACATGATATCAACTAGGTACAAAGTACCAATGCAATGTTGAAAGCATTCCCCATGACAACATGGTTCTGCTAATTCACAACTTACAAAGAGCAAGCATATACGCAACATAGGTGAGCACAATGGTTCAAGTTTATTAAGTGCAAGAAAGTAAAGTGTGCCATAAAGTTCGTGAGAGCTTTAATCACTAATTTTCACATAACAAGTTTAATTTGGGAGGTAGATAAAACAAGAATTTACTTGGAATAGCAATAATGCTAATAGGTAGGTATGGTGGAGGAAGTGGATGCACGAGAAGAATTCCCTCTCAGTACAGGTTTTTGGCTAGCAAGGCTGGGTAGCAAGTATAAGAGTTGAAGGAGACAAACAAACAAACAAGTGATAAAAACAAACATGCTATCTTCCTTGGAAGAACAAAAGTTCTTAACTAGAGAATACTAAACTTATGAGCAAATCAAGAAAGAAAGATGATGAAATTATTTTTCTTTAGAGTACTTTTAACTTTTCATTCAACTCTCAAAAATAGTGTTGCTACTGATCGATCTAGGTTTGCCAAAACCAACTAAATTAACTCAATGATCCCAAAGTGGTACCAATACTAAAAACAAGATCAATCATATAACCACGAATTGAAAACTAATATAAGTTATGCAAAAGATTAAATGATAGACCTTCTCATTAATAATCGATAACGGCAACTCACACCAAGGGATACATATTTAACGAGAGAGGGGACACTTCCATAATGCAAACCATCCTACATAATAACTTCTCTATTCATGATATGACTCTACTAATAAGGTAAAAAGATAGAAGATAGTGATGTGATACCGCGACACTCCCCCAAGCTTGGAACAAACCAAGGGGATGCCAAACCTGATGACGAATTACTCCTTTGGTGGTGGTGGTAACATTTTCTTAGTTGACGTGAGGAAATCTTCCAGCATCTTGCGAAGCCTATTATTCTTCAATTGAAGCATGTCCACCTTCCTCCTCAAGTCTGGGTACTTATCGTAGAACTCCTTAGTGACTCGTAGGGCTTCCGTTGATGCAGGGCAAGTGACTAAAGGTACCAGCCCCTGCTTGGGGTCTTGGAGATCTTCCTCCATAGGCTCCTTTCCCTTATCCTCGGTGGACACCATTGTGCTTCTAAACCTTCAAAGAGTATGTCCTGGCAGAGAAAGATCAAAACGAAAACACGATATACGAACCTCGGGGGATCCGGGGGATAATATATTATGAAGTTTCACAACAAAAGGAAGGTACTGGGAGAAAACGGGCCGGACATGGAGTCTGGGGTGGCCACACCACCTGGTGGCGCGACCAGGGGTGGGCCCGCGCCATGTGGTGGTGTGAGCCACCCTGGCTCTATTTCCTTCCCTCTTTCGCTTCGTATCTTTCCTTATTGACTGAAAACTGCAAAAATATAATTGAATAGTATTTTCGTGGAACTTTTCTTACCAGAACTGTTACCTATTTGGAAATAGACTCTGCAGGTCTCTGAATTTGGTAATTAGTAGATTCTTCCGGAGTCACCACTTGAATAACATCAATATCTTCATCTTCATACACTTAATACTTGAGTCATAAAACCTTTCACTTTCTCATTACACCATTTTCTCCACTACCTGGAAATTTCTTTCACAGAAAACTTCACACAGTTCTCATTAGCAACATTAGTATAAGTGAAGTGATTGAAGGGAATATGCCCGAGAGACAATAATAAAGTGGTTATTATCTTATTCCATGTTTATGATAAATGTTTATTTTGCATGCTATAATTGTATTGATTGGAAACCTCAATACATGTGTGTTTAATAAACAAATAAAAGGTTCCTAGTTATGCCTCTCATATAAACTAGCCCGGTGATTAACAAGATGATCAAGGTTTCCTGATCATGGACATTGGATGTTGTTAATAACAAGGTCACAACATTGGTGGAATGATGTGATGAACATTCATCCAAAATATAGCATTACGATCAAAGTCATTATGTTTATATTGCTATAATATCATACAAAGTAATCTTAGTCCTTAGACCATGGATCTCCAGGTCCCGCTTCTGACTATTGATATGAGAGAAGTCTCAATCATGTCTGTATTATTCACGAACCGTAGGGTGACACACTTAAGAGTTACCGAACACCATTTTCGAGCACAAATGTTTCAGACGAAAGAATTGCAAAGCGCAGGAATTGTTTCGATAGAAACCGGAAATTGTTTCGGGTGAAATTGCAGAAAGTGGTTCTGCATGTGATATTGAAATATTGCAAGGGGTTATATGTGAATGATTCTTAATTAGAGTAATTGACAAAATTCCGAATAAATTTAATAAAAGAGTTTTATTAAATGAGTGAGCATTAAACTTCGAGAATTTTAATGCATTTAAAGTGGGGACTTTAAAAGGGAATGTGAAGAGGGATTTTAATGTGGAGGGGTTACCACCACATGAATGGGGGAGGTGAGGAGTCACCCCCATGCGCCGGCCATGGAGAGTGGGGCACCCCCCTCCTCCTATAAAAGGCCCCCCTCTTCCTCCTTCTTCCACACACCTCCTCGTGAAGGATCTCTCTCCCCCTCTAGAATTATTTCCCCATGGTCTCGGATTAGTGAGATACATGTTCCCGATGGCATTTCGTCTGGAAGGAGTTGCTGCTTCCGCTGGATCGCTGGAGCGAGGAGGTGGAGGTTGTCCGGTGGCTTGAACATGTGTGCGAGTACGGATGCGCTGCTGAGTTGCGGCGCTCGGACTTCCTCACGATCTTGAGATCGGCAAGTGTACGACTAGATCAACCACGAGTTCCTACTCGTTAACAAAACTCGTTGTCTTCGAGGGTTAGTTCTCGATGGATGTATGTCCACTCGTTGCTCTATACCTAGTAGATAGATCTTGGCATGTACTTCTCATCGTAGGAATTTTTTTGTTTTCTATGTTGCGGACCCAACAGTGGTATCAGAGCCTGATCTATGTGTAGGTGCTTTGCACGGGTAGTACACATATGTTTATATGTGGGCGATGATGATCATGTTATTGCATCTTCTATGTATTTTGGATATTGGTGGCATAGTGGGATGAAGAGGCCCGGACCAACCTTACATGTCATCGTACATGAGACCGGTTCCACGACTGACATGCAACTTGTTTTGCATAAGTGCCTGGCGGGTGTCTGTCTCTCCTACTATAGTCAATATCTGATTTACAACGAGTTGCTAATAACTTGGCTATCCTCATTGTGGTTCCATGTTCGTAGGTAAGAACGGTTCTATCTTTGAAAGCCCTAAGCCACGTAAAACTTGCAATTGATAAATTAGAGGCGTCTAGTTTAGATCGTTGATAGGCTAGTGTCATGATATGGTAATTTTGTAAGTAGATGTATGATAGATAATCTTACAACACACCTAACGTGTAAGTTCCATAGACCTTGGACTTACACACAAAGGAATGATAGAGACCATACCACGATGCATATGATTGAGATCAAATGCATGGACCATATCATCCCACTTTACACATTAGATGTTTGCATCTTACATTGCTAGTTTGGCGTTTTAGTAGCATTATAAGATGATCCCTCATTTAAATATCAAGATAAAATGTGTTCTTCCTTAAGTATGCACCGTTTTTTGGATCGTGTTTCGAGACATCACGTGATGATCGGGTGTACTCGACTCTACGCTTTCATACAAACGGGTGTAAGACAGTTTTACACATGCGAGTAGTAAGGTTCTTACTTGGCGAGCCTAACATGTACAAACATGGCCTTGGAACACGGACCGAAAGGTTAAGCATGAGTCATATAGTTGATATGATGCCCATATTGATGCTCGCCTTCGAAGCTACAACAACTCACGTGATGATCGGACTTGTTGTAGTGGATTTGGTTCATGTAATCACCAAAAGGGCACGTGGGATGTTGTTTTTGAGTGGGAGTTCATTTCTAATTTGGATTAGTCGAACTCAATTTGTCATAAACTAAATTGAAGTGAATTTGCATAATTTATTGTAGTCATTGGCGTCTGTTCACTACCTTATGCTTAGTTTTAATTGAGATAATAGAACTATAGAATTCTGGATATTTACTTTACGAACTGGTATCGTATTGTTTTGAATGTCAATTTAAAGTTTATAAGTCCTATTGCAAACTTTCAGAAAACTCTATTTACTCCATGAAGTTTAATAAGTAGTATTAAATCAAGAGTAAGAATTCCAATGTTAGTATCAAAAGTATCATGTTTGCCTCCATGATTATTGATATTCAAAAGTTGTTTTAATATCAAGATTATTTAGGAGCTGAAAATTGTTTCAGAAACCATCATGTTTGAAAGATATTGTGATATCTGAAATAATGTTTTTGGTTGCATTATGATAGTGTATAATTTAGCAAAATACATGTTCTCATATTGTATGAGAATTTGTGAAGGATGGAGATGCTAAGCATCCGGATCTCCCAAAAAGGTTTTGGGAACTAACATTATACTCGAGATTCTTCCTTATAGGCTATAGTAGCTTGATCATGAAAGTTTTCATGATAAGGGTGAATAGAAGATGTAAGTAAAATCTTTACTACACTAAAAGATTTCTAAATAATGGATTTTTGAAAGAATACCAAACATTTGATGATGGTGATCCACTTCAAAGTGCAAGTCCAAAGGTATTAGTATTTGACTATATACGCTCTGTACTATGTGTCATGTGAATGACAACACTATTGATGTTGATAGATTCTTTTAAAAGGAAAAGGAATTGCTGAAAGAGAATCTATAAAATATTTGGCAGAAAACAAAAAGTTGGAAATGTCCAGATTAGGTAATAAAAGTTATACATGTTATGGTTGTATTCCTTGCTTGTTAAACAATGTGGTTCTTAGGTATTGGATACCGAATTGGTTGGTATGATGTGTCATACAGGACAACGCAATTCATGAACTGCAATGGCCTAAGTAACTAGCAAGAGAATAAGTGATGATGTTCATCGAAAACAAATAAAGTGTTATTGTGTTTTTTCGTTGTCATCAAACCTAGCCTTCAAGATTTGTTTAAATAATTGTTATTTGTTCCGGTATTATGAGAACAATGGTTGTTCAAATAATTACCGTATTCCATAAAGGATGGATGAACTTTTACAAGTCTAGTGGGACAAATCACATCCATAAACACTATTGCTAAAATGTCGCAAGACAAATGATTGAAAGATCACTTATGAAGTGACATCGCTATTTTAGATTATATTGGAAAGAAAACATGAAGAAACTCCATGTTGATGGAATTTTTTGAGTTGATTTTGATCAATTGACGCTTCTGAAACTTTCCTCGAGATAATTGAAACTCCGTCCATAGCCCAAAGAGGAACGGATGACTAATTTATTGGATATGATACATGTTGATGTATATAGTCCATTATATGTAGCCATATGCGATGGATCTTTTTGCTTCATATGCTTTCTCCAGAAATTTAAGTGAATATATCTATATATTTACTTAATAAGGAAGAAGTATGAAAAATTTGAAAATTGTTCAAAGACTTTCAAGATGAAGTGGAAAATCATTATAACAAGAAAATAAAGAGTTTATGATTCGATCATAAAGGAAGATACTTGAGTTACATGTTTAGCAAAACACTTAAGATTTGAGGAATATTCCCAATAAACCATAGGAGTATGGCATATTCGAGAGGTGAAATCAAACCATGTTTGACATGGTAAGATCAAAGGTGTCATTTATAAAACTGCCATTATGTTTTAAGGATTGAAGCTTTAGAGACTACCGCTTTTACACTTAAAAGAGCACCATCGTGATCCGTTGAAATGACACCATATAAGTTATGGTTTGGGATAAAACCCGGATTGTCTTTTCTTAAATTTTGGTATGCTATGCGTAAGTAAAATGTTTACAACCAAAGTCGGATAAGCACGTCTTTGTAGGTTATCCCAAAGAATTTGTTGGGAATTTCTCCATAACAGCGAGGACAAAAGAGTTTGTTACTTGGAACGTCAAGTTTCTTGAGAAGGAATTTTTCGTGAAAAGTTAAGTGGGAGGACAATAGAACTTTGATAAGGTTGTTGAACCTTAGATATATGTGCTAAGTAGCGCAGCGCCAGAAAGTGTCCCGGTGGCAGCCACAATACTCATGGCTCCCGTGATTACAAAGGGTGTGATCTCGGAGATTAGAGTTCCTATTGAACCATGTGGGTCGGTAAGAATCAAATAGCATGATTTGATAAGCAAGTCGTTATTGTTTTGACAATGATGAACCGACTACATGCAAAGAAGCGATGATGGGCCCTGACTCCATAAAATGACTAAAATTCATAGAATCCGTGATAGTATCCATACACGAGAAATCAAGTTTCTGAACTTGGAAGACCCTCCAAAAAGTCGTGAAGCCTATCGGTCGTGTTTGGATCTATAAAGAAATAGACATGGATGTTTAACATCTATGAAATAGTCGACATGTCGGAAAGAAGTTTACGACAATGTTCAAAGAGTTGACTATGACAAGATTTGATCTTTTATAGCGATATATAGTCTTGACGGATTAATGTAGTAACCACTACATATAATTTGGTATATGGTAGTTGAATAAACAGAACAAGGTTCTTTTAATAGAATGGTTACCTAGGCCATGTACATGACATGGTCCGAAGGGTTTTGTTAATTCAAAGGGTGCTAAAAGGGCATGCAAACTTCAATAGTTGAAGTAAGCATAGCGGAGTTGGAATCTTCACCATGATGAAACTGTTAAAGAGTTTAAATTCATCGGAGATGATGAAGATGCTTGCATTTGCAAGAAATTAAGTGGGAGCGCTGAGACATATTTCTAATACATTATGTAGAGGACATATTGTTGATTGTAAATGATGTATATTGTATTGACACAACTTAAGAATTTCATTAAAATAAGATTTCGATGAAAGACTTGGGCAAAACCGGAATATTTTGCATCAATATCTATATGGATAGATTGATGCGCTAATATGGTTGTGCTAGACATACATATATGAGATATTGAAAGGGTTCAATATAGAAACAACAAGAAAGGTTCTTGCTGCATGGAAAGGATTGTATCAAGATTCAAGTGTTTCAACACTTAGTGAGTAAAATCACATGAAGATTTTGATCGATTATACCGTGATATGTATATATCCAGAATGTCCTATGCTCTAAATGTTATGAGCACATACCAGAATGATTCATAAGATGATCATTGGACAATAGTAAAGATATTCTTATGAGCTTTGGAAGAACTAAGAATATATCATGTATAAGTGACAAATAGTTAAAGGTAGTTCATTGTAAAGTGTTACATTGATAGTAGTTTTGTCACAAGATACAATTAAATTTATCTCAATTTAGACTATGGGTGGCACAATGTAATGGAAAGGATGTTCCATGATGGATTTGGATGAGTTCCAAAGTTGAGACATTGTGACGGATACTACAACAAAAGGCTAAGTATATAACTGCTATAGTAGTAGCAAAGGAGGGTATTTGTGTTATGTAGTTTGTTATCAAACTAGGTGTGGTTCAAAGTGGGCTAATACTATGAAGATATATTGTATGACAATAATATCAACATATTTTAACCCGAACGAACTAAAGGTCTCACCAAAGGACCAAATTTATACAATGCCATCTCATTTGAGAATGAGTGATGCGTAGAGATGCAAAGACATGCAAATACACACGGACCTGAAACTGTCAGATCCGGAGATTATGTTAACCACTAGCAATCGCGTATATGCAACACCAGAAAGCCATAGGTGTTCAATACGCAAAGTTTTTCAAACTAGATTATTGACTCTAGTGCAAGTGGGAGACTGAAGGGAATATGACCGAGAGGCAATAATAAAGTGGTTATTATCTTATTCCATGTTTATGATAAATGTTTATTTTGCATGATATAATTGTATTGATTGGAAACCTCAATACATGTGAGTTTAATAAACAAATAAAAGGTTCCTAGTTATGCCTCTCATATAAACTAGCTCGTTGATTAACAAGATGATCAAGGTTTCCTGATCATGGACATTGGATGTTGTTAATAACAAGGTCACAACATTGGTGGAATGATGTCATGAACATTCATCCAAAGTATAGCATTACGATAAAAGTCATTATGTTTATATTGCTATAACATCATACGAAGTAATCTTAGTCCTTATACCATGAGATCATGTTAATTGCTAACACCGGAAGAGTATCTTGATAACATCAAACGTCACAACGTAACAGGGTGACTATAAAGGTGGGTTCACTGCTACGAAGGTGTTATGTTGAGGCTCATGGATCAAGAGTGGGATTTGTCCATCCCGATGATGGATAGATATACTCTAGGCCCTCTCGGTGATATCACATTGAAATAGCTTGCAAGCAAGTGATGTGATCACTAGAATGTTATATCACGGGAACGAGAAAAGAGTGCATGTCGATAACGAGATCAAATTAGGTATTTGGATACCAATGATCGAATCTTGGACATGTAACATATCACGAGACAAAGGGATTTAGTTACTAGCGTTGAAGGTTCTCACGATCACAGAAGTCATCGTTGAATATGCAGGAGTTAGTATGGATCTCCAGGTCCCGCTTCTGACTATTGATCTGAGAGGAGTCTCAATCATGTCTGCATTATTCGCGAACCGTAGGGTGACACACTTAAGAGTTACCGGACACCATTTTGGAGCACATATGTTTCAGAGGAAAGAATTGCAAAGCGCAGGAATTGTCTCGATAGAAACCGGAAATTGTTTCGGGTGAAATTGCAGAAAGTGGTTTTGCATGTGATATTGAAATATTGCAAGGGGTTATATGTGAATGTTTGTTAATTAAAGTCATTGACAAAATTCTGAATAAATTTAATAAAAGAGTTTTATTAAATGAGAGAGCATTAAACTTGGAGAATTTTAATGCATTTAAAGTGGGGACTTTAAAAGGGAATGTGAAGAGGCGTTTTAATGTGGAGGGGTTACCACCACATGAATGGGGAAGGTGAGGAGTCACCCCCATGCGCCGGCCATGGAGAGAGGGGCACCCCCCTCCTCCTATAAAAGCCCCCCTCTTCCTCCTTCTTCCACACACCTTCTCGTGAAGGATCTCTCTCCCCATCTAGAATTATTCCCCCATGGTCTCGGATTAGCGAGATACATGTTCCCGGTGGCATTTTGTCTGGAAGGAGTTGCTGCTTCCGCTGGATCGTTGGAGCGAGGAGGTGGAGGTTGTCCGGTGGCTTGAACGTGTGTGCGAGTACGGATGCGATGCTGAGTTGCGGCGCTCGGACTTCCTCACGATCTTGAGATCGGCAAGTGTATGACTACATCAACCACGAGTTCCTACTCGTTAAAAAAACCCGTTGTCTTCAAGGGTAAGTTCTCGATGGATGTATGTCCACCTGTTGCTCTGTACCTAGTAGATAGATCTTGGCGTGTAGTTCTCATCGTAGGAAATGTTTTGTTTTCTATGCTGCGGACCCAACAGTGATAAAACCTTTTGAGTTCAACTTCAACTGAAAACCATCAAAACATAAGCTACTGTAGCAACTCCTTCTGAAAACCCAAAAAGAATTCAAAAAGGAAATCGAATAAAGAAGCAAATGCAAGAGTGGCAAAATCTGTCAAAACAGACCAGCAGGTAATGATCATTTTTTTTTCCAAAATCTTCTGTTGCTCAAATCAAAAAGTGCAAAACTAACGAACATTAAATAACAACCTGGGGCAGAAGGACAAAAAATTACAGCTCAATCCTACATACAAAGATCTCTCACGGATTTTTACGGTGAAGCACAAAAATCTGTTTCAGGACAGCAACTTCCCCAAATCTTACTTCTCTCTCATTAGAGGTTGATCTTGACACAAAAACCAATCAAAACAGATAAGAAGAGGTTACTACCGAAGTAATAACTTCCAAGACTCAAAGAAACAAAAACAAACTGAAAGCAAAAACAAATTGGGTTACCTCCCAAAAAGTTCTTTCTTTATAGCCATTAAGATGGGCATGATAATTTTGGAGATGCTCACTCAGGAATATGAATTGAAGTGAAAGAGAGCATTAAGAAGCAAAAATACACACATTTAAGTCTAACCCACTTCCTATGCAAGGGAATTTTGTAAACAAACAAGTTGTTGAGACCAGAAACTACTAGCATAGGAAGGCAAAAGAAGTGCAACATAAAAACTTTCAGCATAAAACGAGGAAACTTGATATTATTGAGATACATAAGAACACTTTTCCCTCTCTCATAGTAACTTTCAGTATCACGCATAAACTTAACAATATAACTATCACAAGAACCATCATAGCAATGATCACTTATTCTAACAGAAAACACAGGAATACTAGCTCTCATAACACTACGTTGTGAAATAACATTAGAGGTATCCTTCCAAAGGATTGTGTGTCCCTCTTCTTCATATTTAGTAACAAAGTCTTTCACATTTTCTATTATAGGTTCATCAACCATTTGTTTATTAGGTTCAACAGCTTTATGTGTACTTTCATTAACCATACTAGCTATCATAGAATGTTCCTTTATCTTAACTGGAAAAGGCATTTTCTCAATATAAGGTTCAAGTAAGAAATGATTAGCAGTATAAACTTCAGTATTTCTTGCAGGAACACTCTTAGTAATATCTTTATATGGTTCATGATAGTTATTCCACTTATTTTTAGGCACTTCAATGTAGGAAGGAAAAGCCTTAAAATAAGAAGCAATAGCTTGAGAGTCTAGATCATAAGCATTTTTAATATTTTGAAAGTCACCAGTTCCCATAAAAGATTCAATGCATTCATAATCATAATTTATACCTGACTTTCTACCTTTGTCATTCTCCCATGCTTTAGCATTGTCTTGAATACGGTCTAGAAGATCCCATTTAGCTTCTTCTTCCATGCGGGTGAATGATCCAGCACAAGAAGCATCCAATAAATCCTTATCATGTAGATGGAGCCTTGCATAAAAGTTATTGATAATAATATTGTTGGGGAGCTCATGAATGGGACATTTGAGCATTAGTAACTTTAATCTCCCCCATGCTTGAGCTGTACTCTCTCCATCAAGAGGCCAAAAGTTGTATATTTGATTCCGATCTTTATGAATCTCACTAGGTGGGTAAAACTTTGAATAAAAGAGAGGCACTATTTCCTCCCATTCCAGAGCTTGACCATTCTTCAGCAGCTTATACCATTCCTCAGCTCTTCCTTTTAGTGATAATGAGAATAACTTCTTCTTAACTTGATCTGTAGTAATACATGCACACTTGAACAACCCGCATAATTCGTGTATAAAGAGTAAATGATCACCGGGATAGACAGTTCCATCCCCAACATAGTAGTTATCCATAACACGATCAATAATTCTTGTAGGTATTTTGAAAGCATCATTCTCAGCAGGTGGTGGTTCATCTACTACCTTAGCAGTGGTAGTAGCATTACCAAATAAGAAACTCAGCGAATTATCCATAACAAAAATAAAGCAACTAACAGAAGTAAACAATACTCATAGTAGAAGTTTCCTTTACAGCGCTTCACTCCCCGGCAACGGCGCCAGAAAATAGTCTTGATGACCCACAAGTATAGGGGGTATATCGCAATATTTTTGATAAGTAAGAGTGTCAAACCCAATGAGGAGCAGAAGGTGATGGCTAGTGGTATGGATCAGGAATTCTCTACAAATACTTAGCAAACGAATTTTTAGGGGTTTTTGATAAAGCAAGTAAACTAAGTACGAGTAAATAAAAGATAGTAGGAATAAATGCAGCAAGTGGCCCAATCCTTTATGCAGCAAAGGATAAGCCGGTTGTATTACTTAAGATGACCAAACGTTCTCGAGGACACATGGGAAGACTATCAAGTGCTTTCGCTTCATATAGTTGATTAATCTTCTTTAGCTTGCTAAGTGTTGTGTGGGTGAACCTGTGCTAATGTACCGACCTTCCTATGATTAATACATACTTGTGATTATACCCCTTGCAAATATCCGTAAGTACAAGAAAGTAATTAAGGTGGAAACCTAACCACAACTTTAAACTCTAAGACCCTTACGTCCCTTGTGCAATTGTTTCCTAACGGGGGTTCAGGTTTCTGTCACTCCGGCAACCCCTACGATTAGTAGCCAAATACACAATGCATTCCCCTAGGCCCATATAGGTGAAGTGTCATGTAGTCGACGTTCACATGACACCACTAGAAGAAGTACACCAGAACTTAAATATCAAACTATTGAATCTTTCTCAACACAATTCCACTACTAACAACATGACTTCTCCCATATCCTCAAGAACAAAACGAACTACTCACAAGATATCATATAGATCATGATCAGAGATGGAATAATGATGTATAACAATCTGAACATAAACGATAATTCAATGGTTCAGTTAATAGCATCAACTACAAGGAGTAATCAACACCAGGAAAGTTTCCCCTATGAACTATGCAAGATTCAACCCAATTGTTACAACAATATGGAGATGGTGATGAGGGTGCTGATGGTGATGATGGTGGTGATGAAGATGATGATGATCCCGATGAAGTCCATCTTGATGGTTGTGTTGATGGTGATGATATCCCCTCTCCGGGAAGGAATTCCCCTAGCAGAAATCTGTCTGCTGGAGAGATCTTTCTCTCTCGGTGTTTTCCGCCCCGTAGTGGCGGCGGAATCTTCCTGTGGTTGCTCCCCTAGTATTAGGGTTTTGGGAGGATAATATACGCCAGAGGGGAGTGCCAGCGGTGGACCAGGGTGGCCACACCACCTGGTGGCGCGGCCTAGGCTGGGCCGTGCCAGGGGGTGGTGTGGGCCCCCTGTGGCCCATCTCCAACCCCTTCTGGCTTCCTTCGTCTTCTGGAAAAATAGAATTTTTCGTATATTTTCCCGGATTTTCTGATCTTAGCGAATTTTGCCTCCAAACAGCACCGTTTCCATCAGAATCTTGACTGCAGCAGTCCATGCTCCAAAAGTCATCAACCATGCAAAAACAGATGAATAACATAAGTATGAGCTCTCAATACGAAATCTATCAATGAATAAAAGTGAATTATGACATAGAATAGTGATGCAAAATGGACGTATCAGCGAGATCGGGCCCACGGACCCAACCAAGAAGGGCGAGACAGCCACAATTAGACGCTTGGGGAAAGATGACAAGCGGCACCTCCTCAGGAGAGAAGAGGGCAGCTGGACCGGCTCGCACCTGTATTGTGCCTTCCACCAGAGTCAGGGCCATGATACCAACGAGTGCGTCAAGCTCAGGGAGGTAAGGGAGGAGTATGACTGCAAGAAGAGGTGTGAATAGAACAACAAGTGCAACAGACCCCGGCGCGCCAAGGTCCCTAACCCATAGGTCGAGCGGAGGGCTCAGGGGCTGGACGGACAACAGCGCTGGAAGCTCAGTCTCTCGGGGGAGACCAGGGAATCAGAGGCTCCCTACATCCTAGGCACATGCACCTCCACCGGGCTCAGTCCCTCAAGGTGATCCTCAGCCCTTGCTTCTTCTCTGCTAGGTGATACTTTTGCGCCCCTCACAAGGGCAGGGTACTCGGGAAGGGAGAAAGCTACAGTTGTTGACGATTTCTGTTTACTTTTTGGGTGAATTCGTTTGTTATTTGAGTTTTGTTTCTGCCTACGTGCTAGCCAGGTCCCCGTATATCCATCATACGAGCAAGGGATGGGATGGTGCCTATCGCTTTACCTCCCCCATCGATGTTGGGGCCTGGAGGATTAAGCTCTGAACTTGCGGACTAGCTCCGGCGATAAGTCACCTCGCTCACAAATCCTTAGTGCTCGAGACCCTCGTAATGTGTATGGACGGAACGAGGCAGGACGGGGAACGCGGCTCGGCCGGGAGGCACCCTTCCTCGACCGAGACTGCCGCAACATGCGATACCTACGATCTCCTCCTCGAGAAGATCATGGGCTGGCATGGGCCCTATGTTGCTCTCCTCGAGAGGCTTACGGGGTGGCTTGTGAGGAACTTCCCTCTAGTGGCCCAAAATCCCCAGGACCTAAAGTGTCCAACTCTGAACTTACGACCCATTCCTCGGCCGCAAGTTACCTCACCCACGATTCCTGTCGGCTCGTGAGGCACTTACCTCTGGTGGCCCAAAATTACCAGGACCTAAAGTGTCGAGCTCAGAACTTGTGGCTCGTTCCTCGGCCGCAAGTTACCTCACTCAAGGTTCCTAGCGCAAAAAGACATCGAGATGACGACTCGCGAGGCACTGTCCCTCTGCGGCTCGAGCTCCCTAGGGCCTAAAGTATCGAGCTCCAAACTTATGGCCCGTTCCTTGGCCACAAGTCACCGCACCCATGGTTCCTAACTAAAATACATGAAGTCACACTTCGCCACGATGGCTCGTGATGCACTGTTGCTCTACAGCCCGAGCTCTCCACGACCTAAAGTGTCAAGCTCTGAACTTAC
Source organism: Avena sativa (assembly GCA_916181665.1). Lineage (NCBI taxonomy): Eukaryota > Viridiplantae > Streptophyta > Magnoliopsida > Poales > Poaceae > Avena > Avena sativa. The sequence continues at coordinate 183,084,452 of OV702286.1, forward strand.
GACCCCTTCCTCGGCCGCAAGTCACCTCACCCACGGTTCCTGGCCCCTAGGAAATCGAAAATCCTTACACTGATGAGACAACTCTCTCCTCGGGAGGACATCGGGACAGTCACGAGGCGCCCTCCCATGTGGGTTCCGACACGTGCAACTCACCCCGAGGGCTCATTATAGGTGCTCCTCAGTGCGCTTGGTCTCCCTCAATACATCTCCCCATGAGACCTAGGGGAGGACAAGACCCTCAACTGGGGTGCAACAAGTCCACCAAAGAGATATCAGGTCAAAAACATGCCTATCACGCCATAGTACATCGATCGGACTATAGTCGAAAGGGCCCCTCAGGCCAATGGCTCTAAAGCGTTGTCTCCTAGAGATGGCTCGTCACTCCCCCCCGGCACCAGGTGAGCCAGGCGGGGAATCTCCATCTTCGTCGTCAGAGGACCTAGAGGCCTCAGAGCCCTCACCCTCTTGAGGAATTCATCGACGTGTTCCTCCATGAGCTGGTTGAACCGTGTGATCTTGATACATTGCAAATGTATCTATAATTTTTGATGTTCCATGCTTGGTTTTATCCACTTTCTTGTGTTTTGTCCATACTTTGGAGTACTTTTCATATGATTTCTTGGACTTACCTATTAACAAGAGCCATAGTGCTAGCTGCCTGTTTTCTGCTATTTTTGGTTCCAAGAAAGTCAGAAAATGAATATTCTCGGAATTGGACGGGACAAAAGCCAAAGTGCCTATTTTTGGAAGTCATCAGATGCCAGAATACGAGACGGAGAGAAGCCAGGGGGCCACCACACCACTTGGCCGCGCGGGCCAGGCCTGGCCGCGCCAGGGGGAAGTGTGGCCAGCCCAGGCACCCCACGGCTTCTCCTTCCGCCTATAAGATGCCCTCGGGACGAAAACCCTAAGTGCCCAATCAAAAATCCACGAAAGATTCTATAGCCACCGTCATCTCCATCCCTAGTTCGGGAGGGATCTAAAGTTCTTCCCGGCACCCTGTCGGAGAGGGGGATTCACCCTGGAGGCCTTCTTCATCACCATGCAAGCCTCTGGTGTGATGCGTGAGTAGTTCATCCTTGGACTACTGATCCATGTTGTAGCTAGATGGCTGGTTCTCCTCCTTTGTGCTCTCATGTCTAGATCTTGTGAGCTCCGTTCATGATCAAGATCATATATTTGTAATTCTGCATGTTGTGTTTGCGGGGATCCGATGGATATTGAGATGCTATTTCAGATTGATTATTGATTCTATCATGTCTTTGTTATTTGTGATCTTGCATGCTTTCCGTTGTTAGTAGCTATCTTTCCCAAGTAGATGCTAGCAACTCCAAGAGGTAGTATTTATTCTCGATAGTGGGTTCATGCCTCTGGTAATCAGGGGAAGTGACAGAAATCTCTAAGGTACTAGATGTGTTATTGCTACTAGGGAGAAAACAACAATCTTTTGTTCATAGAACAATCATATTGTTTACTTTACACACAGTTCGTAAAGCAATAATCTGTTGCTTGCAACTTAATACTGGAGGGGGTTCGGATGATAACCTGAAGGTGGATTAGGCATAGATGTAGTTGGATGGCGGTCTATGTATAATGTTGTAATGCCCAATCAAGTCTCAAAGGAGTTAAGATGATTAGTATATGCATGTATTGCTTTCTCGATGTTTGTCAATTGCCCCGCTATAATTTGTCCACCCAGCATGTTATCTATGTAAGGAGAGCCACCTCTAGTGAACTATGGATCCCAGTCCTTTTTCTTTACATACAATCTATAAACTGTTTACTGCTTTGTGTTTACTTTTTGCAAACTATTACTTCCTTCCATTCGATACGTTTAATCCTTTGTTTTCAGCAAAACACGGTGAGATTGACAACATCATCGCAAGTTGGGGACAGAGTTCTGTGGTTGTGTTGTGCAGGTCTCCACGTTGCTACTAGCACCGGTAGTGCGCCCTGCCAAGGCTTAGCTAGCAACACCTTTGGGGTGTTTCCTTGATCCTACTAGATTGATAACCTTGGTTTCATAACTGATGGAAACTAGTTTCCGTGATCATCATATCTTTCTCTTGGGGTTCCCAACGAGCTCTACATCAACACCGCACTAGCACTTTTTTAGCGTGGTACACTGAGCCATCAAGCATTTTTCTGGCGCCGTTGCCGGGGAGTCAAGGACATCTTCACAAGAGAAGTCCCTCATAACCAATCTCTTTACTTTGTTGTTTTTGTTTTGCTTAGTTTCTTTTTTCTTTGTTTGCTTGTTTCTTTATCAAAAACAAAAAAAATTAGTTTGCTTTCTTTACTAAAACACAAAAATATTAGTTCCTACTATAGTTGTTGGTCTATTATTTCCTTGCTTTATCATTCCTTATATCAATGGTTGGTTTCTTTGAAACTGAATCTTATTTGCAAGGTAGGTTCATGGAAGAACAAAAATATTTTTATAAGGAACATCGCTTGTCACAAAAAGGGAAACACTTATGGGAACAAATTGATAAATTGTATACCATTGCTATAAATTTTTATAAGGAACACCGCTTATAATGTTACTTATTGCTTTGATAAATCTTGTTGCTATAGGAGGTATAAACACCTCCCTTTTCAATGTGAGTATAATGATAATGTTACCATATCTTCTTATGTTAAAGGAAATTATGACTTTTATGATGTGGAACAAATTGAAGAATTTATTGCTTGGAAGGGTGCATTTGAACTTGCTAGTTTGCTTGAAAATACTAATGATGCACCTTATAAATATGAGGTTTATGATATACTTAAATTTTTCTTTGATAATTACAAGGTAGAAAATTCTTGAATATCTATAGATGCTCTCCACCAATGGAAGATACTAATGCCTTGCAGGAGCCTATGGAAGAAGAAATTGCTGAAACTAAAAGCTCATTGGATGAAAAAGAGGAGGAGAGTGACGATCAAGAGGAGGAAGAATGGATCTACCCATCCCTACCTTCTAATGAGAGTAACTCTTTACGCTTTACATTATTTGATTGTCCCCCATGCTTACTAAAGGAGGATGAATGTTATGTTCCTGAGGATTCTTTTGAAAATGTTTATAATAAAGCTATAGTGCTTGTAGATCATGAAAAGCATCCTTTATTTGATATTTATATTGTTGAGTTTTCATGAGGCTACTTAAAATTATTATGAGAGAGGAAAATATGGTTGTAGAAGTTTTCATGGTACTGAAACACCTTTGTATGTGCTGGAAGTTTTGAAGTTAATTTTGTTTTATCTTCCTATGCCTGTCACTTTGTTATTTATGAGTTTATTTGCATATAATATTCCTATGCATAGGAAGTGGGTTAGACTTAAATGTTTTTTGAATTTGCTTCTTGATGCTCTCTTTTACTTCAATTCATATTTCTTATGTGAGTATCATCGAAATTCTTATGCCTAACTTAAAGGCGTTAAAGAAAAGTACTTATTGGGAGATAACCCAAAAGTTTTAATGAGTCTTGGAAGTTATTACTTCAGTAATAACCACTCCTTATCCTTTTTATTTGCTTTTTGTGCCAAGAGTAACCTCTATTGAGAGAGAAGTAGTGATTGGGAAAGTTGCTGTCCTGAAACAGATTTCTGTGCTTCACCGTAACAATTCGTGTAAAATCTCTGAACGTATTTTTGAGGCGTGAATTTTTGTGCTTCTTCCCCAGGTTGTTATCTAACTTTCTCTAGTTCAACACTTTTTGATTTGAGCAACACAAAGTCTTCGAAAAAAATCGTCTTTACCTGCTGGTCTGTTTGGACAGATTTCTGCCATTTTCTACATTTGCTTCTTGTTGGTTCCTTTTTGAGTTCTTTTGGGGAATTGAGCTTTTTGAGGGAAGTGCTACAGTAGCTAGTGTTCTAATGGAATTTTGTTGGTGTTAGAATTGAACCTTAAGACTTATTTATCTTGAGTGCACTAATGCTGTTAATAAAGATTGTGTGAAGTTTTGTATGAAGGAAAAATTTCAGGTGTATGGAAGGAATGAGTAATGAGATGAAGGATGGACTAAAGCTCAAGCTTGGGGATGCCACGCATGTCACCCCAAGAAATATACAAGAAGTACAAGCGTCAAAGCTTGGGGATGCCCAAGGCATCCCCCTCTTCATCAATAAAAATTTCAGGTTTCTTCCAAACGCTTCATTTTTTGTTTCATGCACAGTTGTGTTGTTCTTGGAGCGTCTTCTTTTTCGTTTTCTTTTTGGTTTTTTGTTTGATTTGTTTGCTTAGTTTTCTAAATAAATTGGTTGGACCCCCTCTTTCATATATGGGTTTGTAAATAGTTTGGTTTTGTTTGGAAAAGAGTAGGAAAGTTCATGCTTATGTGGTAAATCGAGCTCGTTTTTGACTGTGGCCTATGCTTTATCATGCCATGCTTGATATTGTTTTGGCTTTATGATTAGTATTCTTTGCTGTCGCATGAATTTTTATAAACAATTGAGATTGCTTTATGTGCCTTAGATGAATCATGCGTTGTTTTAGCATATTAAAGCATAGTATAGTGGTATTCTCCTTTGATGCTTTATTTGGGTTGACTTGGCGCATGCTCACACCATCTTATGACTATATCAAGTTACCATAGCCTTTATGATCCTTTAGTTTTCAACTTGTAGTATCACTTTATGCTTTGATCAATGATGTTTTGTCGCTCTGCATGATTATGGCCATTATTGCTCTCTTAGTTTGTCGCTCCCAGTCTTTTGCTAGCCTCCACAACCAAGTATGAGTTCCACTCATGCATCCAACTCCCTAAACCAAGTTATTCCAAAGATTCCACCATACCTACCTACTAGCTTATGCTATTCCAAGTGTATTCATATTTTTGTTTACCTTCCAAATTAAACTTATTATGAGAAAACTAGTGATTAAAGCTCTCATGAACTTGATGGCACACTCTACTTTTTTGCATCTAATAAACTTGAACCATTGGGTCCTTATTTGTTGCATATATGCTTGCACTTTGTAAGTTTAAATTAGCAGAACCATGTTTCATGGGGAACGCTTTCAATATTGCACTTGTACTTTGTACCCCATTGATATCATGTTCTTTTGCTTACGGATCCCGGCGGTGTGAAATAAAAGTGGAACTTGTAAGATCATGGAGTTTGTATGTGTGTTAGAGAAACGCCTGGGCCGCTAACCTAAGCCATGCCTAATCATGGTGGAAACTTGCAGCATCACCATAATGAGCACTCTATGAAGCATCCTCAATAAAAACCTATGCAAATAGGAAATAAAAAGATCGCTGAGATGCTCATTGTATGCTTGCCTTGTCATTTTGATTATGGGAAAGCTCCTGTATCATGTGCAAGGGGTACCCTGTTGGTGGTTCTTTATGATACACATGTACTTACAATGACAAGAGCTTACTCGTGACTAAATCTGAGTAGCATGAGGTTCGGTCTTCGTAAGTAAGGGGCATGAGATTTCGGTTTATAACTTGTCAAGCATATCCTCTTAGTTGTGTCACTTTAACCTTAATCACCTTCAAGATGCTTATGATAGGGGCAATGAGAGATGAAAGCTATAAGTACCATAATTTTTGGAAGCTCTTTATGAGACTTGAATCCCTACTTCCTTTTATAAAGGCCTTTCTTCCACCATTATATTGAGTCTCCACCTTCTATCTTTTTGCACCTACTTTGAGAGCATAGTGGCCATTCTTGGTTCTATGTGCATTGTCCCAAGACTAGTTGATTGATGCATAACTTGATATTGCTTGTTTTAAACTATTTGTATCTAGTCACTCTTATGAACTTTGAAGGTGTCCTATGCATTTATATTTGCTACTCTACGAGGGACAAGCTGAATGCTATTATGCTATGTTTTCTTTATGTGAAACAAACAAACGTCTTGCAAAGCATTGTTATTCATGAACCTTTTGTTTGTACCTTTTCATGTTGCATCTTAGTTTCTTTGTCTTATTGCTAGAACTTTGTCTTTCATGTTATGATTGAAGTACTATGATCCCAGCTTTGAATGTTTTACAAATACATTGATCAAGTCTTTGATGGTGCATGTCACCTCAAAAATTATTCTTTCTTTTTATCACTTACCTACTCGAGGACGAGCAAGAGTTAAGCTTGGGGATGTTGATACATTGCAAATGTATCTATAATTTTTGATGTTCCATGCTTGGTTTTATCCACTTTCTTGTGTTTTGTCCACACTTTGGAGTACTTTTCATATGATTTCTTGGACTAACATATTAACAAGAGCCATAGTGCCAGCTGCCTGTTTTCTGCTATTTTTGGTTCTAGGAAAGTCAGAAAATGAATATTCTCGGAATTGGACGGGACAAAATCCAAAGTGCCTATTTTTCTGGAAGTCATCAGATGCCAGAATGCGAGACGGAGAGGAGCCAGGGGGCCACCACACCACCTGGTCGTGCGGGCCAGGCCTAGCCGCGTCAGGGGGTGGTGTGGCCAGCCCAGGCACACCATCGGCCTCTCCTTCCGCCTATAAGATGCCCTCGGGACGAAAACCCTAAGTGCCCAATAAAAAATCCACGACGTCATCTCCATCCCTAGATCGGGAGGGATCTGAAGCTCTTCCCGGCACCCTGCCGCAGAGGGGGATTCATCCTGGAGGCCTTCTTCATCACCATGCAAACCTCCGGTGTGATGCCTGAGTAGTTCATCCTTGGACTACGGATCCATGTAGTAGCTAGATGGCTGGTTCTCCTCCTTTGTGCTTTCATGTCTAGATCTTGTGAGCTCTGTTCATGATCAAGATCATCTATTTGTAATTTTGCATGTTGTGTTTACGACGATCCGATGGATATTGAGATGCTATTTCAGATTGATTATTGATTCTATCATGTCTTTGTTATTTGTGATCTTGCATGCTTTCCATTGTTAGTAGCTATCTTGGCCAAGTAGATGCTAGCAACTCCAAGAGTTAGTATTTATGATCGATAGTGGGTTCATGCCTCTGGTAATCTGGGGAAGTGACAGAAATCTCTAAGGTACTAGATGTGCTGTTGCTACTAGGAAGAAAACAACAATCTTTTGTTCATAGAACAACCATATTGTTTACATTACACGCAGTTCGTAAAGCAATAGTTTGTTGCTTGCAACTTAATACTGGAGGGGGTTCGGATGATAACCTGAAGGTGGATTATTAGTCATAGATGCAGTTGGATGGCGGTCTATGTATAATGTTGTAATGCCCAATCCAGTCTCAAAGGAGTCAAGATGATTAGTATATGCATGTATTGCTTTCTCGATGTTTGTAAATTGCCCCGCTGTAATTTGTTCACCCAGCATGTTATCTATCTAAGGAGAGCCACCTCTAGTGAACTATGGATCCCGGTCCTTTTTATTTACATACAATCTATAAACTGTTTACTGCTTTGTGTTTACTTTTTGCAAACTATTACTTCCTTCCATTCGATACATTTAATCATTTGTTTTCAGCAAAACACGGTGAGATTGACAACCTCATCGCAAGTTGGGGACAGAGTTCTGTGGTTGTGTTGTGCAGGTCTCCACGTTGCTACTAGCACCGATAGTGCACCCTGCCAAGGCTCAACTAGCAACACCTTTGGGGTGTTTTCTTGCTCCTACTAGATTGATAACCTTGGTTTCATAACTAAGGGGAACTTGTTGCTATGCTCATCATACCTTCCTCTTGGGGTTCCCAACAAGCTCTAAATCAACACCGCACCAGCACTTTTCTGGCGTCGTACACTGAGCCATCAGATCTCGCCAGGCGGGGTCCTTGCAGGGTGCATCACCTTCTCCGGGAGCACCCTCCAGGGGAAGTTGGCGTCATAGCGGTAGACAACGGAGAGAACATGGGTTGCAACGCCCCGCATCATCATGCAGCACTCGTCCAGGTGGTATCCATGTTAAACCTCGGCCTTCCCCTCTATCACTACCATGATCCTGTTGAAAAGCGTCAGGAAAGCGCCATCCGTGCTGGCATCGGCAATAGGACCCGTGTAGAAATCGGTTATCCTGAAGTTCTGCAGGGTGATGGCCGCGTGCTTGGCGACCACCTGGTACATCTAGCACCTCTCCTTCCCTAGAACCTGAGGTCCCACTCGACCTTTTCGCGGAGATTCAAGCACTTTTTGAGCTCCTGGTGAGCGATTTGTAGCTCCTTCAAGGCACCAAGATCGACAAGAGCCTGGTCTAGGCGCTCCTTCACCGAACAAAGAGAAGCTTTCAGCTCTTCTCGCCTCTCTAGGAAGCGTGCCTCCTGGATCTTGGATTTCCCTTGCCACTCTTCCCAGAAGGCATGGCGAAGCGGTGAGAGTGCCACCTTGTTGTCCTTCTTCATCTGCTCCCGCTCCTCGACAACCTTGGCATAGCAGCCTCATCCGTGTTCGTGCTACGATGGTCGACATCGAGCATACGCTCCTCAAGATTCTGCTGGGCCATCCCCACCTGGGCCTGAAGTGCCTCTAGCCGGCTCCTCTCTAGCTGAGCCTCATCCACACGAAACCGAACTGCTTCCTCGCAGAGGGCCACGTCCCGTTCTCTTTGGAGAACCTTCGATGATCTTCTTCGACCTCCCGCTTGGAGAAGGAAAGTGCACGGTCACGCAGAGAGAAGTCATGAGTGATGTTGTCCAGGCCCCTGGAGCAGGCCCCAGGAGGTGGGACGCAAGCCCCGGCCAACGCGAAAGTTTCCGCAGCCTCCCGAGGCGACTCCGCGAGGACCTGGTCGCCCTCGGAGCTCTTGGCCTCACCGCGGGCTCTCCACTATTCATGGGCCTGGTCGAGAGAGGTCCGCTACAGGTGAAGGCGATGACACGCCCTAGCCAGGTGATGCTCCTCTGCAGCGATGTCGGTAGCGAACCCGTCAAGCCCGGCGCGGGCGGTCGCAACGACGCCCCACGTACACCCTGACCGGCTCAAGGAGCCGCCCACGGGTGGTAGAAAGGCCAACACGCTTGGACCCACCGCATTAGGGGCTTTGGGGCTTCCCCCGGCAGGCTCTCCTCAGTCGTCGTGGGATGGCGATGGAGTCATGACTTGCGCTCCCACAGGGTCATCTAGAAGGAGGGTTTGACCGCCCCTGCAGCCACCTCAGAGTCAGGCGGACCCCCGTCAGCCAGGTTGCCCCTCGCCACGGCCTGCTCCTGGGCAGGCGCGGAGGAGATTCTAGGGTCTGCTCCTAGCTGGGGTAGGCCGGACTGCCCATGGCACCCCCCTGCTGCTCCCCTGAATCAGACCTTGCCAACTTCGCCTTCCTCCTCTTCTTGCACCTGCAACAACAGAACGAGATGACAAAATAGAGAAAAGGAGCATGGGAAAAAGGGGAAGCCTCGTGAGGGGGTGTTACCTCTTTGCCTCTCCTCCCACCATGGTCTAGTTAGCTCTCCTCTCACCCGGAGGAAGAAAGGCACCCCCACCACCTCGCCTAAGGCGCTTCTCGGTCATTCGCGCTAGTGCCAGGGCGGCAGACGCCTCGGGCTCGGCTAGCTTCCCGCAAACATCCCCGCTGGAAGGGCCATCAGCCGCGATGCGGGAAGGTTCCTCGACGTCCTCCTCTGAAGACGACACGATGTTGATAATCCTCCCGTGCCGCACGCGCAGGGATGGTTCGAGGGAGTCGCTTGGTCCCTCATCCTCGTCATCCAACTCGACCAAGGGGCACACCCCCTGGCTTCGAAAGTGGTAATACCTGCGCCGGACCATGCTCACTTCACCTCCCAGATACAAGGGACGCGCTCCCAAGGGAAGCTCTATTGCCGCGTCCGCACCAAGGAGCAGCAGCATGAGAGCGGACACGGTATTCTCTATGCAGCGCCCCTCGGAGATCCTAACTGCATCGCGGTCAGGTGACATTGTCCACATGGGACTCCTGTACTCCTGGAGAGGGGCAACCTATTCCTGCAATAACTCCCTCACTACCATCTCGCCGGATAATGACGAGCTCCCTAAGTACTCCACGCGCCTCACAAGGCTCCCGGGGCTCATGCAGGCCGCTGCCTCGTGAGCCCAGCCAGGGTTCTCTACCGCCGCCCCCACGGGAGCACGAAGTGGAGGCGAGGCCCGGCCGGCCTCCACCAGGAACCAGTTGTGGTGGAATTCTGACGTTGTGCCGAGGATGGTGATAGACAGGAAGTCTCCTTCCTCCCGGGCAAAGAATCCGGCACCGCCGATAACGTCCCCTGGTACAAGGACGTGAAGGCTGTAGAAGTGGCAGAACAATTCTAGAACATGAAGGCAGTAATAAGGGTCACACTCCTTGGGTGGAGAAGGAGGAGTTGGATGCAGTAACGGTCCAAGATGGCCATGGTAAAGGGAGGAAATGGCGGGACGAGGCCGCAAGCGACAGAGTGGGTGAAAACGGGGCCCAACACTGGTGCACCACACCCGCGAGGGACTCCACTTGTTCGAGTCGGAGGCCATCAACTTGCGAACCTTCTCCAACCCCTCCTCATTGAGAATCGTTGCCGACGGTACGGCCCCCATGATCGATTGGGAAAATCTCGGCGCAAAGGAAGTGGCACGCACTCACTTGAGTGCCATCGTGGGCATTGTGGAAGGGGAAGGAGCGGCAATGCGTGGAGCTCCGGTAGATTGGCAGCAGAGGAAGTCGCAGGCTGGTGAGTCCCTGATTTGGGGGTTTTGCGGGTGGCTCGATCTCCAAGGATAAGTAGTGGAAGCGACAGTTCTCGCACCTGGCATGTGCCACGTCTTGCGCTGGCACATGGAAGCTGCGGGCGGAGACTTCGGGGATTGTGCTGTGATGCGACCCCTCATGGGCCCGGCTCCAGTTGGTCCCTTGACTTCCTTTCCCCTTTGTTAGTGGCGTGCAAGCCAAGCGACAGGGGTTTACTATCGGAGTATTGGCACCAGGGGTACCCTGTCTCGTCGAGTCGCTCAGCTCACCCGGGGCATCCTCTTGAGGGCTCGCAAGGAGGACGAGCCTCTGGAGGGGGAACCAAATCCCGGATCCTCTACAAGTGCTTGAGTCAACTTGGACCGGGTAACCAAGCCTCTGGAGGGGAAGTCACTGGGTCCAAGCGCGTCTAGCAGGATGACGCACCAACGGTTGGTCCAAGCGACGGCCAACCCATCCATGGAAATCAGGGCATGAAGGGGTGGAAGGATGACGCAAGGCAATGACGACATCTGACATAGCTGTTTCGGTGCAAGAAGACCAAGGCGACGACGTAAAGAGAAAAGACGGCACCCCCTGACACAGAAGTCGTTCATTCGGCAGAGGATGCGCAGCTGACCTTGGCCAAGCGTTGGGGTCACGAGACCCGGACCCTCCAGGACATCTCGGATGCAGGCCTGCAGAACCGAGGGAAGCTCACTAGTGGTGTGGAGACCCGCAGCTCCAGCTGCCCCGCCCTCACTGAACACCTCCAATTGGTGGTGTGGCTACCCAAATTCAAGCCGGAAATGCCGCCCCAGTACGACGGCACCACCAACCCCATGGAGTTCTTGCAGCTCTACACCACGGGCATAGAGGCAGCTGGGGGAGCGACCAGATACTCGCCAACTGGTTCCCTATGGGCCTGGAGTCGGAGGCGTGCACCTTGCTCCTGAACCTTCCCGAGGGGTCCATCGACCAATGGTCTGAGCTCTGCGACCTCTTCGTCGCAAAGTTTGGGGATATGGATGAACCCGTGTACACTTGCGAGGACCTCAGAAAGGTGCGCCAAGGGCCCGGAGAGACCCTACGCAAGTACCTACAGCGTTTTGACCAAAGCCTCGTCAGGTTCAGTGGGGCCACCGACGCGGAAGTCATCACGGCTTTCGCGGAGGGCGTCTCCGATGCTCAGATGCTCAACATGATCAGTAACCACAGAGAGAACCTATACACGGTCGTCAAACTCTTCGCGGTGGTCGACCGATGTGCCATGGCAGAAGCCGGGGATCTGTTCGCCCATGGTGAGATCGGGCCCGCGGACCCGACCATGAAGGGCCATCCAAGCCCCATTAGACGCCTGGGGAAAGACGACAAGCAGCACCTCCTTAGGAGAGAAGCGGGCAGCTTGACCGGCTCGCACCTGTACTGTGCCTTCCACCAGAGTCCGGGCCATGATACCAACGAGTGCGTCAAGCTCGGGGAGGTAAGGGAGGAGTACGACAACAAGAAGAGGCGCGAACAGAGCAACAAGCGCAACAGACCCCGGCGCCCCAAGGTCCCTGACCCGTAGCTCTAGCGAAGGGTTCGGAGGCTGGACGGACGGCGGTGCCGGAAGCTCGGTTCCTTGGGGGAGACCAGGGCTCCGCATCCCAGGCGAACGCGCCTCCACCAGGCTCAGACCCTCAAGGTGATCCTCAGCCCTCGCTTCTTCTCAATTAGGTGATACTTTTGCGCCACTCACCAGGGTAGGGTACTCGGGAAGGGAGACAGCTACAGTTGTTGATGATTTTTGTCTGCTTTTTGGGTGAATTTGTTCGTTCTTTGAGTTCCGTTTCTGCCTACGCACTGGCCGTGTCCCCGTATATCCATCATACTAGTGGAGGCTAGGACGATGCCTATCGCCTGATCTCCCCCGTCGACATCGGGGCCAGAAGGATTGAGCTATGAACTTGCGGACTAGCTCTGGCGATAAGTCACCTCGCTCACAGATCCCTAGTGCTGGAGACCCTCGTATGGTGTATGGACGAAACGAGGCAACACGGGGAATGTGGCTCGGCCAGGACGCACCTATCCTCGCTAGCATGGGCCCTATGTTGCTCTGCTCGAGAGGCTTACGGGGTGGCTTGTGAGGCACTTCCTTCTAGTGGCCCAAAATCTCCAGGACCTAAAGTGTCGAGATCTGAACTTATGGCAAGTTCCTCAGCCACAAGTTACCTCACCCACGGTTCATGTCGGCTCATGAGGCACTTCCCTCCAGCGGCCCAAAATTAGCTGGATCTAAAGTGCTGATCTCTAAACTTATAGCCTGTTCCTCGGCCGCAAGTTACCTCACCCAAGGTTCCTGGCACAAAAATACATCACGATTACGGCTCACGAGGCACTGTCCCTCCGCGGCTCGAGCTCCCTAGGGCCTAAAGTGTCGAGTTCTGAACTTATAGCCCGTTCCTCAGCCACAAGTCACCTCACCCACAGTTCCTAACTAAAATACATGAAGTCACACTTCGCACGACGGCTCGTGAGGCACTTTTCCTCTACAGCCCGAGCTCTCTAGGACCTAAAGTGTCGAGCTCCGAACTTACGGCCCATTCCTCGGCCGCAAGTCACCTCATCCACGGTTCCTGGCCCCCAGAAAACCTAAATAGTAGGATTGGAGCATGGTAGGCACAGGGATGGATGGACGGGCGTTGCATGGACAAGACAATTCACATGGCAATCAGAACATAGGGCATTTGCAGATAAATAAGATAAAGCATCCAAGTACTAGATAATCATAGGCATGTGTTCCATATATAGTCATACATGCTCGCAATGAGAACTTGCACAACATCTTTTGTCCTGCCAGCCCGTTTGCAGCGGGCCCTCAAAAGAACTACTGGCAATTAAGGTGCTCCTTTTAATAGAGCACCGGAGCAAAGCATTAACACTCCATGAACATATGTGATCCTCACATCAAAGCCATTCCCTCCGGTTATCCCGACTTCTGTCACTTCGGGGCCTTTGGTTCTGGACAACAATGTGTGTATACAACTTGCAGGTAAGACCAAAAACAATACTATCATAATGAATCAATAACATGTTCATATATGAAATCATGGCACTCGGGCCCTAGTGACAAGCATTAAGCATAACAAGTTGCAACAAAGTAAAAAAGCACTAATAGAAGATACTAGGCACCATGCCCCAATAATCTGATGCCATTGCATGAACGATCTCATCCAATCCCTACCATCCCATAGCCTACAGCGGGGGATTACTCACTCATAGACGGGGGAAACATGGATGGTCGATGGAGAAGCGATGGTGATGATGATGGCGATGATCTCCTCCAATTCCTCGTCCCGGCAGGTTGCTAGAACAGAGTTTCTGGTTCCGAATCGTGGAATTTGGTGGTGGCGGCGGAGCAGAACTCTTTCTAGAAAAACGTCGACCCCCCCTGAGTTTTTAGGTCAGAAGGCAACTTATAGGCGAAGAGGGAGACTGAGGGGGTGTATGGGGCGGCCAGACCACCCCCTGACGCGGCCAGGCCTAGCCCGCGCGGCCAGGTGGTGTGGCCTGGGCTCAGCCCCACACCGTCTCGTATTCTGGCTCCATGAGTCTTCTGGTGAAATAGGATTTTTGGCATATTTTCCGGGATTTTTTCTGATAGTTAATTGTCTGCACAAAAACTAGACACCAAGGTAATTCTGCTGAAAACAGCGTCAGTCCGTGTTAATTGCATCCAATTCACACAAGTTTAGAGGAAGAACAATAGCAGAAGTGTTCGGGAAAGTAGATACGTTTTGGACGTATCAGAGTTTAACGACCAACTATACGGCGGGAGGATTTTCTCCAACCGTATAGTTGCTACCGTATAGATCCAGACATTGAAAATCAAAAATGTCTGAGAGTTTAACAACAAACTATATGGCGGGAGGATTTTCTCCGGCCGTATAGTTGCGACCGTATAGTTTCCAGACAATTTCACAAAGAGGGTATAAAAGGTTTAATGACGAACTATATGGCTGGAGATTTTTCTCTAGTCGTATAATTGTGACCGTATAGTTGGTCAAAAACCTTCAAAAAATTCAGAAAAACATGAGGAATTCAAAGGCAAAAAATTTAGGAGTAAAATTTGTGAAAACAAATCACTTATTTGAGTAAGAACACTTACCTTGCACTTACCGTTTACTTATTTGGTGATGACAAGCTCCTCCAACAACAAAGACTTCTTCTCTTTTGGAGGAATTGACCTTAGTTCATTTAATAATTCTCGTAAACTAAAATCACCAGGACTAAATTTCCTCTGAATAAGATTGGTGTATTGCTGGGTGAATATGGACACTGCATCCAACATCTTTATTTCTTGCTTATGATCCATATGAAATTTTACATTTGCATCAACTATATCAGAACATAATTTATCGCAAGAGAAAAATACAGCAAAAAGTTCCATTTCTTCCTTAGGATAATTCTTTTGAGCACTATTGATTGTTCTACTAGCATGATGTATAATATTAAATCTACGACCTATATGTTGTCCCAAAGTTACTCCTATAGCATCCTCACTAGCTTCACATATTAAGTCAAAAGTCATATCCCAGATAGGTGGTTTAATGATAGGAGCATGGGATAAAGCATATTTAAGTTTACCAAAGGCTACAAGACATTTATCATCAAAATTAAATCTTACTCACTTTTGTAGAAGGTTAGTCAAAGGTTTAGATATTCCAGAGAAATTCCTAATGAACCTTTTATAAAAACCCACATGACCAAGGAAACTTCTTATACCTTTTACATCCCTAGGTTGTGGCATTATCTCCATTGCCTCAACCTTAGCTCTATACACTTCAATTCCCTTACCTGATACCTTATGTCCAAGGACTATACCCTCTTTGACCATAAAATGGCACTTCTCCTAGTTTAGAACAAGATTGGTTTCTTTGCAACATTGTAAAACTATTTTGATATTATCCAAGCAACTAGTAAACGAAGTTCCGTAGATAGAAAAGTCATCCATAAATACTTCCATTATCAGTTCTCTAAAATCCACAAAAATATCAGTCATGCATCTTTGAAAAGTAGCTGAGCATTACGTTGTTTTAAGTTGGTCATCAGGATGAACATCTATTTGAGATAAACTAGAGTATCCGTCCAAGTAGCAAAAATGAGTGTGTTTTGCTAACGTTTCTAAAGTTTGATTTATGAATGGTAAAGGATAGTGATCTTTCCTAGTTTCTTTATTCAATTTCCTGAAATATATACACATCCTATGTCCAATAATAGTTCTAGTAGGTATCAATTCATTATTTTTGTTTGGAACAACAATAAAACCGCCCTTCTTAGGGACACAATGAATAGGACTTACCCATTCACTTTCTTTTACAGGATAGATTATACCTTCGTCCAATAGGCATACTATTTCTTTTCTTACCACTTCCTTCATTTCGGGCTTCAGTCGTTTATTAAATTCTGCAACTGGTTTAGCACCTTCCTCCATGAATATTCGATGGACGGTTATCATGGGACTAATGCCCTTCACATCATCCATTGAGTACCCAAAGGCCTTGTGATGCCCCTTAAGTATTTTCATGAGTTCTTCTTCATCTCCTGAAAGTTTAGCACTAATGGTAACAGGAAATTTATTTGTATCATCTAAAAATCTTTATTTAAGATTATCTGGTAGAGTCTTCAATTTTAGGCGTGGTAATTCCTCGTCCCCTCTCTTTTCTGGCTCTTCGAAAGCCTCATTAGTTGGAGGCCCTATAATGGGAAGTGAATCAAGTTCACCTTCTAATTCTTCTAGGTACTTGTCCTCCATAACTATTTCTTCATAGTTTAAGTCTTAATTTATTTCTTCTTTTTATCACTAAAGAAGAGAGCTACCATTTCCTCAATAGTTTTCTATTTCTTTTCTTCTTGTATTTGTAGAGGTCTGTCTTTAAATTTGGAAAAGTGGAATTCTTTTTCCGCTTCCCCAAGCTTAAGAGACACACTCTCCTTTTTGAAATCAACTTTGGCACCTACATCACTCAAAAAGTTTCTTCCAAATATAATTGGGCAAAGAGTGTCAACTGGCATATCAACAATTACAAGATTGATAGGAAAATTTTTATTGCCAATTGTGACAATTGCATCTTCAACTACTCCCATTGGAATTCTAAGAGTTTTATTGGCTAACATGATTGTCATATCAGTATTTTCAATTGTAGACTGTTCTATTTCTTCTTTTATTTATAAATAAAAATCATAAGATATAACATTAACTTCGGTGCCAAGATCGCATAAACCATAATTCGAGGTTTCCTTAAATATGCAGGGAAGAATAGGCCTACCCACATCTTTTACCTTTGTTGTATCTTCAACCAATATGGAAGTCTCTTTATCAAGTTCAACTATGTTATAATGTGCATACATAGCCATAATTGCTTCCTTGGTTACCTCTTCGTCTTTGGTTTCTTCCAGATGTTCCTCAGCTTCTGGCATACTTTCCTCTTCCTTCTTCTCCTATACTGCTTTGACCTGTTCATATTCAAACATATGTTTCTGTGCAGTTTTAGGGAAAGGTATCTCATATATTGGTTCTAGGGAGGCCAGTGTTGCTTTAACTTCTCTTTTCTTCTAAGGTTTGGGTGGTGGATCATACTTGACCAAACCCTCTTTTGGAGCTTTGATCTGTTCTATAAAAGTTTTAACAACATGCAACAGAAGATCTTAATCCAAATGAAGTTCCTTAGATAATTCGTTAACATGGCGCTTTTTATTATAGTCATGAATACAACCATAATCTATTTCTATGCCTCCTTCACTTCCTAGACCAAAATTCCATGAAACTCTATGATTGTGAAATCTATTAAGTAAAGCCCAAGCTTTAGTTATGGGAAGATTCATAAAAGCTCCTCTCGCGAAAGAGTCTAGTTCAATTTTATTAGGTTTAATTAAACCGCCATAAAAGATATGCAATAAATACCATTCAGGAAAATCATGATGAGGACATTGATTAAGTAAATCTTTAAATCTGATATAAGCTCTTACTAGTCCTTCATTAGGATGGTTCCCCCAAGTCATTATAAGGCGCTTGATTCCAAAAGATTTTGATAATGGATAATATTTTGCTAGAAACTCGCTGGCTAAATTATCCCAAGTAGTAGTGGCTTCTAGGGGTAGAGATCTATACCATGAGAGAGTTGTACTAGTCAAAGTCTGACTAAGAAGTTTAACCCTTACCTCATTAGCGATATATCCCGGTAATTGGAAAGTGCCACATATATCTTTGAAACATGCAATATGCTCGTATGGATCAACATCTTCTTCGACTCAAGTAAATTGCTTCTTGTGTAGAATACCAAGTAGTAGAGGATTTATTTCAAACTCCCTTGTCTTCTCATTGGAATTGTCTCTTTTATAAATATCATAGGGCTCCCAAAGTGGCTGAGTGGGTCAGCACTAGCCATATGCTCAAACTCCATCATGTTGGTGGAAACCTATAACTAAAAACAAAACTTAGCAAGACAAAAATAAATAAGCAAAAACTAAAAGGCCTACAATGCTTAGCTCCCCAGCAAGGGTGCCAGAAAATAGCATGATGACTGCAAGTGCACAGATCGTTCATAGCTAGTTTTGAAATAAATATATCGATCCCATAGGGAGCTCGAGCCTGAAGTCTAATAACTCTTGAATTAAATACTACAATAGAAATGCTAAATAAAGTTCTAGGTAACAAGATAAAATGCGAGTATTGTGTAAAAAGGTGTTTTTTGGGTTTTTGGTAGACGAGAACAATAAGTAAAGTGAAGAACTGAACACAGAAAGTAAGTATCGGGTATGTAAAAGATATTGGAACTGCAATAGGGAAAAAGGCATACTCAGGGAGTGGTGGATACACCTCTAGCATTATAAAGAATTAAGGTAAAGATCGTTATCATGAATATTCTCAACTATGTATGTGTGGGAAAACTCTGTATTTGGACAAATAGGCAGCAACCACTACTCACATCATCCTCATAACCACAACAGTCAGCAATCGACATTAATCGAATTACAGCGCTATTAAGAGCCTTAATCCCGTAAGACATATCCCATGGCATGGATAGTGTTCTGTGAGTTTCTTTGGTTCCCAAGTTGATACGTAAAGGTTTCCATAAGCTTTATTGTTATTGTAAGTGCTAACAGACCTCCGTCTACCAACAAGTAGTTCCCTCCATCAAGTCTCCATAAGAGGAAAATATTTTGAGGTTGACTTCTCCCAACATCAAGATGAAGACAATCTAACACATGGCCACACTGATGAATATCATAATAAACTTTATCTTATTTCAGTCTCGTACTAGGGTTTCTCTATCTCCCCAAGAACTAAAGATGTACTCGAACATGGAGGTAATCAACATCATGGCAATAACAATGGAATCTATCATAGATGAATAGTACTTGTATAAATCCACAATGAGTACGGAAATTACAACAAGATCTAGACAAGATGTAGATGGGATGGATGGAGATGGTGGTGATGCAGCGGTTGATGATGAAGATCAATGCATTAGCCTCCCGGATCTACGTAGGGCGAAGATGGATCCCCGGTGGATGAGTTCCCCCTCCAGATGGCTTCCCGAGGTGAGGTTTTGGCGATTTCTAGTTGTTCTATATGTCGTCTCTCTGATCCAGTTGCACGGGGTGAAACTATTTGAGGAGGCGGTGGCGGTGCCAACTATACGTCCATAAAATTATTCCCACCGTATAGTTGGTCGTCAAACCCTCTGGACGCCTCGATCGCTTCGGGTTTTCTTATAGTTTTATTGATATTTCCCAAATAAGCGATTTACGGTGTTTTTGACTCCTTTTCTCCCCAATACAACTACTCCAAGAATTGTATCCACTGTATCCATAATCGGTCCTGATCTTGGTGAAAATAGACATAAAATGTGGGTGCAAACGCCATAAAATACCATGATCCTATAACTATAGTGCAAAATAATAATATAAAACATGATGCAAATATGCACTCATCAAGGTGGGGGTGTACCTTTCTCAAAGTGTCTCCCATGTGGGACTAAAAAATTTTAAGGAAAATAGGGGAGAACATGGCAGCCAGCTGGGTAGCCGGGTGGGCCGCCAGCGGCCAGCCCAGCGACAACTGCCAGCAGTAGAAGCAGCGCTCGGGTGAGCTTCCACCCATGCGAGCCAGCCCAGTGGCCTGGCGGTGCCGCGGTAGAGGGGAGGCAGCGAACGGGTAGGCCCTGGT
This sequence comes from Avena sativa, assembly GCA_916181665.1. NCBI lineage: Eukaryota > Viridiplantae > Streptophyta > Magnoliopsida > Poales > Poaceae > Avena > Avena sativa. Next base: position 183,104,226 of record OV702286.1, read on the forward strand.
GCGGCCCACCTCTTGTCGGCTTGCTAGTGCACTCCCTCGCATGTCACGCGCCCTTGTTGGGCTGGCCGTGTCTCGCGAGCAGTGGCCAGTTAGCTGCCGCCCAAGCGGCACCCGGTGCCAGCTTTCCTACCTCCGTCGGTCGCCTGACCCACTTGTTGTGCGGGATGAGCTGCCTTTTCCGGGTGGCTTCCTCCTAGGCCATTTCCCTCTGGGGTTTTGGCCTTGTTTATCGGAGAATGGATGTCCCACAAAAGAAAAAGGGAAACGACGAAGCCCGGATTCGTGAGGGGACTAAACATGTGCTTAGATCTCATAGAAGACGATGGCTGCAAGGGAACACGCGCATGACAGAGAGATGAAACAGGTTTTTTTACCCAGGTTCGAGACCCTTGTCAGGAGGTAAATCCCCACCTCCTGCTTTGTTGTATTGCGTGCGGTGCTTCGCGATGGTATAATGACGAGTCATTTCTAGGAATTCATCTCACAAGGATCGGCTCCCACTAAGGTTGGGGTGGCCTCCCTTTTATAGGGGCGTCGTACTTCTTCCCCCAATTCTTTTGGGTAGGAAGGGTTTCCACATTGCCACCCAGGAAGAGTCGGTCTAGAGGACTACTTTACATGGACTTGGTCTAGGGTCTTCGAGAGTCGTCGGTCCAACATAAACTTGAGGTCATTGATGACGTCTCCCTGCAGTATGGCATCGTTCACCACCTCCTTGCACGGAAGTAGTAAATATAGAGGGGGCTACGCAGGTGTCATCAACCCCTCTTTAACACTGATGCGGTCAGGTAGCATCTCCTCCTTACCGAGGCAGACCACATGATCTGAGTGGTGCGAGCACTTCCCATTGGGCTTGTCCTTTTCTTCCACGGTAAACAAGTTACCATACTGAACCTAGTTGGGTCAGGAGGACACATGAGTCCTCTTGAAGGGAGGAGGACCGAGGTGAGCGATTCACCCTCTGAAGGCCCTCCTAGTAGAAGCTCCCTCGCGGAGAGCTAGCGAGGCCCGTTGTGCCCCTCGCGGAGCGATGGCCTGTCAGGGCGGTGGACCAACCACAAGTGGGATAAGGTACCCCCTAATCCTTGGCCGTACAGTAGCCCCCGGGTGCTTGGCCTGCACGTATCGATTTGTGGAGGTGAAAGGGCAAGGTCCAAAAATAGTGGCTGAAGCCGCCGAGGACGCGCGGTGGGTCCTGCCCATCAGGAGATTCATCCTTGCCATCTACACAGAACAATCAGCTGCCGAGACCCATTGGATCTTGGAACCGTCACCGTGATTGTTGTGCCTAGCGGGCGGTGCCAGATTTTGTCTATAAGAGTAGAGCCTTCCTGTCTAGCTCATAGCAAGGGTCCAGTCTAGAAGAAAAGGAAGATAAAGAAGAGCTCCGTGAAGGATATATGCCTGGTGGTGCGCTCCATTCTTCCCTCTTCACCATTGGTGGCACAGCCTACTATGGTCGCTGCTCTTGATATGAGGGACGACCCCATGCCAGTGGACCTAGTGCTTCTGCTGGCCATAACAACTCCCCTCATCATGGAGAAGGTTGTTCCAACCAAGCCCCTGTCGAGGAGGACCAGGTTGTGCCCATGCCGGACAGAGAGCGTTATGCTTAGCACGGATCTCTTGTGGAGGCTGAGGACGTTTTATGAGTGCCTGCTGGGGTGGGCATGCCACTGCAGGCTCTAGAGCCTTCTTATGATGGGAAGGAAGCCCCGGGCAGTGCTTCAATGGTGTCTTCTACTCATGACAAGTGGGGTTGGCTTACATGTTAGCCCTTGGTGTCCTTCCGGCGTGTTGATTCTCATGGAGTCCATCAGTCGTTGTGCTTCCCAAGGGCAGGACTCCTCCCATTCGGTGGCATGGAGACAGACCTCGCTGGTGCGCAGGTGATGATGCTTGTGCTACGGGGTCCTCCCTTCCTTGGTCGGACGGAATGCATGGGAGCACTCGTCGCGGGCATCCACGAGGGTCTCGACCGACTCGTTGCGGAGGTCGCCCTGTAAGAGAATTAGTTGGCCATGGATTACAGCCAAGTTCACGAGGTTGAGAGGTTACTACATGCACAGGAGGAGGAGGCGCATCTAAAAGCCAAAGAGGCACTTTGGCGCGCTTCCCATGAGGCAGCAAAGATCCTTTCCGACACGCAATCTCAAGCCTCTTCTCGGAGGGGAAGCTCTGTCCGCTCATGAGCGGAAGATATCTGCTTATAAGGCGGACCTTAACCGGCTCTAAAAAGAGCTAGACTCTTAATCCCTTGAGATAGCGGATGCTCGTTAGAATGTTGATACGCCAACACATGATAATAACTCGAAGCTCGAGAATATCAAGCTATCTCTCTCCCTCCGAACAAGAGAAAGAGGCTTCTCACCTTCACGAGGCTCTTAGGAATGCGGGGTAATCCCACGATGCCTTCGCACGTGAAGACAAGTGGCTTGAGGTGAGATCAATTTACTGAAGAAGGATGTGGTAACTGCCACGAAGGCTCGCGAGATGGTCAAGCTATGGGCGTGGGAGGTGTTGGAGCAAAAGGAGAAGGCCTTCCATGTTCTCATGAACCGTGGGGCTGCTCTGCTTCAAGCTTTCGGGGCTAGGTGTTTATGTGCCCTGGAACTCCTTGCTGGTGGTGAGCCTGGAGCCTTCCTCGAGCTTTCTGGTAGGATCATTACTCCCTTGGAGAAGAGCCACGGGGCCGGAAACGCTTTGTCGAGGTTGAGTTCCAGAATACGCTAAGAACTGACAGGACGGCTCTCTTCGCTAAGCTTATTCGTCAGGCACTTGGGCTTGACCATTACAAGATTCTAGGACCTGTGGAGCCTCTGCAAGGTGCTACCCTAGAGGACAGAGCTCGAGGTGAAAGTCGCCAAGTGAACGATGACCCCCAGCCTCCAGACACTGCTCTTGCTACGAGGAAGGATGGCACTGAAGAGGATGTAGCGGGAAATTTGGGGAGCTCTGAGGCTGATGGTGAGGATGCCATCGACTCCACTGACGATGCTTGACTTCTGTTGTGCGGCACCCGTGTGGGCTTTTAGACTTGTTGCCTCTGGATAAACTGTAAGAACATGAATTTTGGCCTTGAACCTATTTATATGTGTCTTTTATCATGCTTCTGTTATGTGGCACCTCGGGGAGGCGACCATATGTTTGACATAAATTTGGGAAACTGGAGGGGGAGTGCCCTCGTGAGCCGCCCCATAAGTCCCTCATGGAGGAAACCATATGGCTAATGTATTTTCTGTTGGCTCCTTGAGGAGTAAGCCGTAGGATTTACATGGATTTAGCCTCTTGAGGAGTTCCCTCGTGAGTCGCCCCGTGAGTCCCTCATGGAGGGAGCCGTGGGACTTGTACTTGTCCTGTAGTTTCCTCAAGGAGGTGGCTTCTAGGCTCTATACGTTCGAGGTCACCCTGTTAGCTCCTCGTGGAGGTAGTTGTTGGACTTGTACTTTCCTTGACAGTTACCTCTCAGTGTGCTTTGAAGTTTCCCGTGTGTCCCATGCAAGGATATCAAGCACCAAGAACCGTGGGTGAGGTGACTTTATTGCTGGAGCATGTCCGCAAGTCAGAGCTCGACACTTTAGGCCTCAGAGTTGATAGTGGTGGATTTAGTGATAGACACCATGCATAGCCCCCGCTCATATGGTAGAGAGGAGGGAACAACATGAAAATAAAAAAACATCAGGGAAATCGGCATACGAGGAAAACCAACTCGAGGTTCTGCTCATGAGCTCTTAACATACCCACAAAATGGCATTTTTTTATTACAACCGTTGTTCTAGGCTGGGATCATGGGTAGAACTTGCATAGGTGCTAGATGGTCCACGCGTTTGGTATCGCCACGCCGTCCTCTATTTCCAAATTCACTTCTCCTGGTCTCGCGACATGCACGACCCTGAAGGGGCCATCCCACATAAGAGATAGCTTTTGAAGGCCTTTGTGGGAGTGGATCCATCGAAGGATGAGTCCCCCCTTCCAACGTGCGGGCACATATATTGCGGCAGTGGTAGCAGCATAGCACCTGCTGGTACCTAGCCGCCTGAACCGTGACCCTGTGACGGGCTTCCTCGATTAGGGTCATGTCATCTTGGTGTAGATCCTCTTGTCCCTTCGCATTGAAGGCCAGGACCCATGCGGTGTCGTGCTTGAGTTCTACAGGAACGAGTACCTCAGCTCCGTAAACAAGGAAGAAAGCGGTCTCACCAGTTGGCTTGGTCGCGGTATTGCGGATGGACCCGAGTACTCCACGGAGCACATTGAGCCTTCCTCTGCCATAGTCCTTGAGCCTACGACGGAAACTACTTATCTTGAGCCCCTTCAGTACTGCAGCATTGGCCTGCTCGGCTTGGCCATTGCTTCTTGGGTGGGTGACAGAGGCGTAGAAGATCTTGTTGCTGAGGTCAATACAGTGGGATTTTAAAATTCCACTGGTGAATTGGCTGCCATTGTTGGTGATGATGTGGTTGGGCACGCCGAAGCGGCACACCAAGCCTTGTATGAATTTGACCACCGGTTTCGCCGGGATGATTCATACCGGCTCCACCTCCATCCATTTGGTGAATTTGTCGATGGGGACATAGAGGTAGCGGTAGCCCCCGGACACTTTGGGAGAAGGCTCCAAGATATCTGGCCCCCAAACCACGAACAACCATGATAGAGGAATGGTTTGCAGTTGCTGGGCAGGCAGGAGTATCTGCTTGGCGTGAAACAGGCAGGCTTCGCAATAGTTGACAATCTCAGTGGCGTCGTCTAGTGTCATGAGCCAGTATAATCTAATGCACAATGCCTTCCCAGCAAGGGTGCATGCAGAGACGTGGTGGCCACATTCTCCAATATGGATTTCAGCGAGCAGTTCTTGCCCTTCTTCAGTGGAGATGCATTGCAGCACAACACCATTAGGACAGTAACAATAGAGGTCGCCATCCACCAGGCAGTAGTTCTTCTCACGACGAAGGATTCTTTCCACAGCAACCTCTTCCTTCTCGGGAAGGGTACCATATTTCAGGTACTACTTGAGCTCAGTGATCCAAAACGCCTCTTGAGTCATAATTTCCAGGACAGGGCGATCGCCAGATGGTGGTCCGCAGTCTAGTGTGCTTGTCGAGGGTGGGGAGCTAACTCCTCGCGAGGGAGGAGGACATCATCGCTATTGGGTGGCATGGCAGGAAGTTTGAACAACCTCTCCTCGAAGACTTCGGGCAGATGGGGCTATTGACGAGACACAATCTTGGTGATCTTTTCGGCTTCATAGTTGTCTCCTCGAGGAATGTGGAGCAGCTCCATGCCTAGAAAGTGCTTCTTGAGCATGCGCACCTCTTCCAGGTAAGCCGCGATGTGCTCGTCCTTGGGCTTGTAGCTCTTGTTGGAGAAGTTAACGAGGAGCAAGGAATCCCCTTGAACCATGATACACTTGATTCCGAGGGTGATGGCCACCTTGAGGCCTGCGATGAGGCCCTCATATTCAACGATGTTGTTGGAGCGCTTGACCATATCCATGAAGCATAGCCGAACAGGGTAAAACAACTTTTCACTGGTGGGTGCGGTCAGGACCACCGCCGCTCTTGTGCTGTCACCACCAAATGCACCATCACTATCAAATGCGCCATCGAGGTTTACGACCCAGCGGCCAGGAACTACTTTCCCTGACAGCTGGGTCTCTTCATCCTTGATCTCCTCCATGAATGGATCGGTCCATTCCATGGCAAATTCTGCTAGAGCCATGCCCCTGACGGCGGGGGACATATCGAATGTCAGCTCAAAAGGCTGTAACTCCATTGCCCACTTGGCCACATGCCCCATGGTGTTAGGGTTGCGTAGGATTGTCTCCAGTGGAATGTGGATACCACCTTGATAGGATGGCTCTAGAAGTATTGCCGCAGCTTCCGCGAGTCTATGAGAAGCATGTAGAGGAGCTTCTGCTACATTGGATAGCTCTCACGAGCATTGTGGACTACCGTGCTGATGAAGTAGATGTGATGCTGCACAAGCTTTGTTGTTCTTGACGCCACCACGTGATCCTCTTGAGGCCCACCACGGTCTCAGAGAGGGTCCCTTCTTTGCAAGGTCCCAGGACTCATGCAGCTCCTCCATATGCCTCATGAGCCGCAGCCCCGAGCCCCCAGGTGATTTGGGCACGACCTCCTTCTTACTTGTTTTGACAGGTTCTTCACACTCGGCGATGAGTATGGCGTTGGCCTTTTGTGTTGTGTCGGGCATGTACAGCAGCAAGGGCTCGCGGGTTCACGGAGTCACCATGATGGGAGGGCTCATGAGGTACCTTTTGAGGCCCTCGAAGGCCTCGGCTGCCTTGGGATTCCACTGGAAAGTGCGTGGTTGCTTCATGATCCTGAAGAAAGGAAAGGCCTTATCGCCGAGCTTGGAGATTAATTTTACTAGTGCCGCCATGCATCCCACCAAGCGCTGCATATCCTTGAGCCGTTTGGGAGGTCGCATCTCCTCAATGGCTCTGATTTTGTCCGGGTGCACCATGATGCCGCAATTCGACACCAGGAAACCCACCAGCTTGCCTGATGGGACCCCAAACATGCATTTGCCTGGTTTGAGTTTGATGTTGACCTTGCGTGGGTTGGAGAAGATATGCTCGAGGTCCTCCACAAGCATGTCCTTCTTGCGGGTCCTGACCACGATGTAATCGTTGTAGGCCTCCGCATTTTTTACCATCTGCGTCCATAGGGTGATGCGCATTTGCCTCTGGAAGGTGGCGCTGGTGTTCTTGAGGCTGAATGACATGCAGGTGTAGCAGAACACTCCGCAAGGGGTGATGAAAGCCATCTTCTCCTTGTCTTCCTTGGCCATATGGACCTGATGGTAGCCTAAGGAAGCATCCAAGAAGCACAAGAGGTCACAGCCCGCTGTGGAGTCGACTATGTGATTAATCCTGGGCAGCGCGTACGAGTCCTTCGAGCAGGCCTTGTTGAGGTCGGTGAAGTCAATGCAAAGTTGCCCCTTGCTAGTGACCTTCTGGACCACCATCAGGTTTTATATCCAATCAGCATGAACGACTTCACGGGAGAGTTTGGCCTTGATGAGCTTTTCTATCTCCTTGACGATGAACTGTTACTTCTTGGGGGACTAGCAGTGTACCTCCTGCTTCATGGGGAATGTGGTGGGGCAGTCAGCCAGATGGTGCTCGATCACCTCCCTAGGCACCCCCGTCATGTCTAACAGTGTCCAGTTTAACATATTAACGTTCGCCCGTAAGAAATCCACAAGCACGCCCTCCTGCTCGGCCGAGAGGTGAGCTGCTATGGTGATCATAGCCCCTAGGTCGTCGGGGTCCAAGGGAAATTTCTTCGTGGAGGTGCATTCCTGTGAGAATAGCGGCTTCCTCTTTCTGGTCATGCTGGCGGAGTACGTGAATTTCTCCTCGGCGAGGCGGGTTGGGGTGGCTTCTTTGGCTTCCACACCCACCACAGGAGGTTCCCGCCTTTTCCTCACGGTGGACTCGGTGTCCCAAGGAGCACCATCCTCTTCAGGGTATGCGGCCACAACGCCCTTGTAAGCCTGCTCCAGGGAGCGCATGGGTTCCCCTTCATTGCAGTGGACATATATGGTGCCGCTGCTAGCTCCCGACATCTTGATGAGGTTGTAGGTGTGGTGGGTGACTGCCATGAACTTAGCCAGCACTGGTTAGTACAGGATGGTGTTGTAAGGAAATTCAATGTGGGTGACATCAAAGTCGATGAGCTTGGTGCGGTAGTTGTCATGCCTCCTGAATGTGACAGGGAGTCGCACCTGCCCGATGGGCATGGTGGTTCCCTTCGTCACCCCGGAGAATGGAAGCGCGGGGATCAGTCTACAGCGTGGTATTTGCATCTTCTCAAACGCCTCTTCCAAGAGCACGTTTAGTCCAATGCCTCCGTCGATGAGCGTCTTGAGGATGGCGATGTCATTGATGGTGGGAGTGCATACTATCAGTATAATGCCCACTACTAGGTGGAAACGGGGTGGTCTTCCATGCTGAAGGAGACTGTTTTTGCGACCATCTGAGCCGCGGGGCGGTGGCGCCGGGTGTTGTTGTCACGAGCTCATGAGAGAGTTGCCTGAAGTGTCGCCTAGAGGCGGGCGCCTAGGACACCTCGAGTATGCAGGCGATGATCCCTAGAGCTCTTAGGCGACCATCTGCATGCTCGTCCTACGCCCGTCATAGTGCTTGCGGGTCAGTGCCGCTAATAGTAGGTGTGGACATAGGGTATAAATTGCCAAGGAGCTCATGAGGTGCGCGCGCGCGCCTTCCTCTCGGCTGCCTCCGGTATGGAGTGGAGCAGCCTTTGAGCTTCGAGCAGCATAGCCCCTGACGTAGATGCATGGTGAGAGCCTTCTCTCGGCTCGTCGTGTGCCTTGGCATGGGCTACCATGGCGACATCGACGATGAGGATCTTGAAAGCTCACCTCAGCCCCCTACCTAGCACGCCAAATGTCAAATAATGGATTTCCCAAGAAAGATCAAGGGCACTGACGAATCCCGGATTCACGAGGGGAGTGAACATGCGCTTAGATCTTGTTGAATATGATGGCTGCAAGGGAACACATGCACGACAAAGTGATGACATGGGTTTTTCACCTAGGTTTGGGACCCTCGTGAGGAGGTAAATCCCCTACTTCTTTGTTGTATTTCTCGCGGTACTTCGCGAGGGTATAATGGCGAGTGATGCCTAGACACATGCTTAATGGTGATGCAAAGCATGTAGACAAGCAAACATGGCAATGGCATTCATCTATACAAGCTTAATGGTCATGCCAAGCATCTAGATAAGTAAATATGGCAATGCCATTCATTTACACATGCTTAATGGTCATGGCAAGCATGTACACGAGCATCTAGACAAGTAGACATGGCAATAGCATTCATCTACACTGGTGCCAAGCATTTAGACAAACATTCATCTACACATGCTTAATGGTGATGCCAAGCATCTAAACAAGCAAACATGGCAATAGCATTCATATACACTACTGCCAAGCATCTATACAAGCAAACATGGCAATGCCGTTCATCTACACATGATTAATGGTGATGCCAAGCATCTACAGAAGCAAGCATGGCAATGGCATTCATCTACACATGCATAATGTTGCTGCCAAGCATCTAGACAAGCAAACATGGAAAAAATTTGACCTTCCCGTGCGCAATGGTCACATATTAAGCAACAGATTGTAATCAACATTGCTAGGATTCAATGTACGTAACACATTCTATCAAGCAAGCATATCAATTTGTATACAGGAATAAGAACAAATGGGGAAAAGAGACCCCTTACATGCGGCGGAGAAGTGGACAGCCTAATCGCCGGAAGTGCTGGTGAAAGAGCGGTGGACCTGGCCGTAGCGAAGGCGGCTAGAGCGGTCGTGCTAGGTGAAAACTCCCCGGAGGGGGCACCGCCAGCAACTGCCGCGACCAAGCCTTGCGGAAATGCCGAGGGCAGGGCAGGAAACCCTACAAGGATCCCACCGAACCCCGGCGGGAACGGGATTGTTTGTTTGCGGCATGAAAGTTCATGGGTGAGTGCATGGTGGTACCCAAGTTCCCTGTAATTGCCATGTTTCGTTAAGTTCAGCTGCCAACTACTGAGAGGGGCCAGTTCGAGGCAAACTCATCTCACCCCTGCCAAATTCAAACATTATGTTAAACTGCCCCGTGAAGTAGACGGACGGGACCCACATGTCGGCCATCTGTCCGTGATGCGAGCGCCAACGCAGCAACCTCTTAGGAAAATCGACGAACTAAGTGGATTGGATGCGTTGACCAATTTCACAAATCCATTCCCTCCTTTCCCCTAGCACCGGCAACATCGAAATCCACCCTCTAGACAGGAAGATCCCTTCAGACATTTGACTTCCGGCGCCAAGTTGTTGCGCCCAGTCGCTGATCCCGAGCTCCAATGGCGCATGTCGGAGCCGCTGTTGCGAGGCTCTAGCCCACCTCCGCCGCCGACAAGCCGAGCAGCTCGGAGGATGGTAGATCCTACTACTAAGGAAGAAGAAGTTCTGACTACATGCGGGTGAGCTACCTTCTCTTTGCTATTCGCACTAATTATAACTGCTAGCTGGCTACTGAACCTGAAATTGTTTGTTAGCCCAATGCTGACAAACATATTTTGTCCACATTTTTCTGTCAAGTTGGATCTCCGCGGACCACCCTTACCTGGTTATGGTACTCCTCTTCAAGTACGACTCTAAATCAGCAAGGGTGAAGGGCAAGTGGTATGGACACCATTGTATCACGATATAAGAAGCACCTGCGTAGATCTGCACTATATCTGGTATGGTTGCTGCTCTGCGTAATCATGATGAAATATGGCCAAAGCAGACTGCAAAGTTCAGCTTCAGGGATGAACGTGGCATCATGGTTCCTCTAACATGTGACAGTCAGCTAATTGGGTTGATGAAAAGGTATGCTTCGGCTTGCATGTTTGAGTTGAATTGTGATGTACTAGATGTGGAAGCTACTGCAACTGGAGTCACCCTTCTATTCTTGGACAGGGTGGTCGCTCGAACCCAATTAGCTCCTTGTAAGAAAAAGTCTCTCGGGGTTCGCATGTTTGTGCTGAATTGTAATTTTTGTGAGTATTTACTCTCTAGATATTGGGCAGTTATGCAACCGTCCTATTTCTTTGACAAGAAGTGCTTCAAGGTTAGAAACATGACTGTCGGGTCAGTCATTTTGGTGCCCAAAGAAGGTAAAAACGAGTGGAAAGATGATGCTGGACACGATTTTGGCGCTGATTGTCCCAGCGATGCAGAGTATGGGAAGCTAAGAAAATTGGCACTGAGAAAGAGGAAGAAGGCAGGAAATGAAGAAGCGAGTGGACGTGAAGGCTTGGCACCCAGGCTACGGAAGAAGGCTGCTGGCAATGAAGATGCGTAGTAATGTGTTGAACTTGAACATATATATGTAATTCAGTTAAATTCTGGAGCTCTTTGTGTGCAACTTTGCTGGGCGAAAAAATCTACGCACGTTCTTGGAGTAAAATGTACCACGACTTAGGGTTTGGAAACGCCTGAGTCAGTAGTTGAATCCGAAATTGTGATTGTGCCACTACTATCCAAAAACACGCAGCACCGGTTCCACGATTGCTGAGGGGCAGGAGGTCTCCAAATTCGATGCAATGTAAGTGGCACAGACATAAATTATTTATGCTGCTACACTCCATGAAGCAGCAACTTATTTCAGATGCTACACAATGACATGGCAACATAAACATCAATGGCAACCGATAATGCCCAGATGAGGAGGAAATTGGTACCACTTTCTGGCCTAATCTTGAGCCAGTCTATCTCACCGCCTCCCTGCTCCTACATCCCCTGCATTTGTTGAAGCTCCCGCATCTCCATTAACCGGGTGTATGTGCTTCCACTTTATAAATTGTGGATGTGCCATTTGCATGTGGCACAATCCACGTAGATTATGTTTAAACAAACCACCAATGTCAGAATACCACCATGATCAGACAAAAGGAAGTAATGCAGGTTTAAGACAGATTAACGAGAGACCAATTTTTTTCCTTCAAAGACTCCGGGACCACTAGTTCAGACCGCTAGGTCAACAAGTACTACTATTACAACTTAAAAAGGCACGAAACTCAAGCTAAATAGAACTAGTTATCACACATCTCCGTGATCGTCCTAATCTTAACCCGGTGCGCATCTTCCTGTGAGAGCAAGGATTGAATCGTCTACTCTTTCCTTTTAGCATCTTCCTTGCATAACTTCAATTGTTTCTCTGCATTTTTCCTCATGCACTTGTCAATACTCATAGTTGTGAACTGCAAGACTTTGGCCTAGTGAAGATCATTCCTTGCTTGAGTCAGATCTTGCTCTGCTTTAGCCTTCAGGGCCAACGCCACGTCCCTCTCCTTCTCGACTTTGCTAACCTTGTCTTGCACCCTCCTGAGATCTCGGTTAAGCTTGGTCGTGTCAACTAGGTCCCATAGCTTCATCTCAATACTATCAAGAAGTGAGCTAACTATGGATTCTTTCAACTCAAGAGTCATATCCCATAGTTTGTCTAGTGTTTTTTGCATCGATTTGGGCCACTCTAGATCTACCCATTTGACAACACCGCAACTTCCGCCCTGCATCATTGCACGATGTCCTTGACACCGTAAAAACCTCTTGCATGCGTTTCGTCCTTCGAACGCTACAAATTTAGCGGGCAAATATCCATCTTTACATAGTAGAGGACTGTCTTCATCCGCTAAACCGTGATAGTCGGAGTCATACAGCGTCTGGTTGGCCTAACACATCATACGCGCATGAGTAAACAAAGTAGATCTAGCTCAAATTAGATAACTGGCCACAGATGATAGTGATAGAGATGAGACAACTCACATCGAAATCACCGTCCCTGTCATCACGACGCTTTTCCTCACCGTCTCCCCTTGAACCCGTGGCGAGAGAGAGGGGAATGGGGTGGCTGCCGGAGAGATAGCTGGAGGCGCCATCGGCCGGCGGCTACAGGAGGATGGGAGAGAAGTGGGGAAAGTCGCTTCGAGGGGAAGGAAGGGGAGGAAGAGAAGTAATGGGGACGTGACACTGGCATATGGCCCACTAAACTCATGACTCGTGACACTCGTAAAAGGGGAGCGCCCGGTGTTGCTAGTTTCTCCAGCGCAAGCGGGCAGCAAGCATGGCCAATCATGCCGCAGAACAACCTACTCACCAATTGCTCTAACGACGACCATCCCAATCATCCAAGCGCCCTAATCGAACGGTATGTAACAATCATCATGTAGAACAACTATGTTCGGGCTTGCCTTCTAGAAGACTCGTTCTAATGGCCACCATTGGGGGGCTTAGGTTAGGGGTCTCCTAAGGATAGGATACATATGTGGTTTATGAGAAGAACACACATGCAATGACACAGGTGATATGTGGTTTGTGAAAAGAACACACATGCAATGACTCTAACTGTGGATTGTGAAAAGAACAGGCAATACAATTACCCTCGTGGATCCATGTGTGGTTTGTGAAAGATCAGACATTCACTGACTCTAGTTGTGGTTCATGAAAAGAACACACATGCAATGACTCTAGATGTGGTTTGTGAGAAGAACACACATGCCATGACACTGGTGGATCCATGTGGTTTGTGAAAAGAATAGACATCCAATGACTCTAGCTATGGTTAATAAAAAGAACACACGTGCAACGACACTAGTGGATCCATATGTGGTTCTGAAAGGAACACACATGCAATGAACTCTGGTGGATCCATATGTGTTTTGTGAGAAGAACACACATGCTCATGTGGTTTCTGAAAAGAACACACATCCAATGACACTGGTGGATCCTTATGTGGTTCATGAAAAGAACACACGTGCAATCACACTTGTGGATACATATGTGGTTTGTGAAAAGAACAGATATGCAATGACTCTAGCCGTGGTTTGTGAAAATAACACACATGCAATGACATTGGAGATATATATGTGGTTTGTGAAAAGAACAGACATGCAATGACTCTAGCTGTAGTTTGTGAAAAGAACACACATCAAGCAACACTGGTGGATCCATATGTGGTTTGTGGAAAGAACATACATGCAATGACAGCAGCTGTGGTTTGTGAAAAGAACACACATGCAATCACACTGGTGGATCCATATGTGGTTTGTGGAAAGAACATACATGCAATGAATCTAGCAGTGGTTAATGAAAATAACACACATCCAATGACTCTAGATGTGGTTTGTGAAAAGAACACACATGTAATGACACTGGTGGATCCATGTGTGCTTTGTGAGAAGAACAGACATGCAATGAACTCTGGTGGATCCATATGTGGTTTGTGAGAAGAACACATATGCAATGACTCTAGATGTGGTTTGTGAAAAGAACGCACATGCAATGACTCTAGATGTGGTTAATGAAAAGAACACACATGCAATGACACTAGCTGTGGTTAGTGAAAAGAACACACATGCAATGACACTGGTGGATCCATATGTCGTTTGTGAAAAGAACAGACATGCAATGACTCTAGCTGTGGTTAATGAAAAGAACACACATGAAATGAAACTGGTGGATCCAAATGTGGTTTGTGAAAAGAACACACATGTAATGAATCTAGATGTGGTTTGTGAAAAGAACACACATGGAGTGACACTGGTGGATTAATATGTGGTTTGTGAAAAGAACACACATGCAATGACTCTATGTGTGGTTTGTGAAAAGAACACACATGCAATGACTCTGGTGGATCCTTATGTGGTTTGTGAGAAGAACAGACATGTAATGACTCAAGCTATTGTTCGTGAAAAGAACACACATGCAATGACCCTAGTAGTGGTTTGAGAAAAGAACACACATGCAATGACTCTGGTGAATCCTTACGTGGTTTGTGAGAAGAACAGACATGCAATGACTCTAGATGTGGTTTGTGAAAAGAACACACCTGCAATGAACTCTGGTGGATCCATATGTGGTTTGTGAGAAGAACAAACATGCAATGACTCTAGATGTGGTTTGTGAATAGAACAGACATGCAATGACCTCTGGTGGATCCATATGTGGTTTGTGAGAAGAACACACATGAAATGACTCTAGATGTGGTTAATGAAAAGAACACAAATGCAATAACTCTAGCTGTGGTTTGTGAATAGAACACACATGCAATGACACTGGTGGATCCATTTGTGGTTTGTGAAAAGAACAGACATGCAATGACTCGAGCTGTGGTTAATGAAATAACACACATGCGATCACACTAGTGGATCCATATGTGGTTTGTGAAAAGAACACACATGCAATGACTCTAGATGTGGTTTGTGAAAAGAACACACATGCAATGACACTGGTGGATCAATATGTAGTTTGTGAAAAGAACATACATCCAATGACTCTAGCTGTGGTTTGTGAAAAGAACACACATGGAATGACACTGGTGGATCCATGTGTGGTCTGTGAGAAGAACAAACATGCAATGACTCTAGCTATGGTTTTTGAAAATAACAGACATGCAATGAACTCTGGTGGATCCATATGTGGTTTGTGAGAAGAACATAGATGCAATGACTATAGATGTGGTTTGTGAAAAGAACACACATGCAATGACTCTAGATGTGGTTAATGAAAAGAACACACATGCAATGACTCTAAATGTGGTTAGTGAAAAGAACACACATGTAAATGACACTGGTGGATCAAAATGTCGTTTGTCAAAAGAACACACATGCAATGACTCTAGCCGTGGTTTGTCAAAATAACACACATGCAATGACACTGGTGGATATATATGTGGTTTGTGAAAAGAACAGACATGCAATGAATCTAGCTGTAGTTTGTGAAAAGAACACACATCAAGTAACACTGGTGGATCCACATGTGGTTTGTGGAAAGAACATACATGCAATGACACTAGCTGTGGTTTGTGAAAAGAACACACATGCAATCACACTGGTGGATCCATATGTGGTTTATGGAAAGAACCGACAAGCAATGAATCTAGCAGTGGTTAATGAAAAGAACACACATCCAATGACTCTAGATGTGGTTTGTGAAAAGAACACACATGCAATGACACTGGTGGATCCATGTGTGCTTTGTAAGAAGAACAGACATGCAATGACTCTAGCTATGGTTTGTGAAAATAACGGACTTGCAATGAACTCTGGTGGATCCATATGTGGTTTGTGAGAAGAACACATATGCAATGACTCTAGATGTGGTTTGTGAAAAGAACACACATGCAATGACTCTAGATGTGTATAATGAAAAGAACACACATGCAATGACACTAGCTGTGGTTAGTGAATAGAACACACATGCAATGACACTGGTGGATCCATATGTCGTTTTTGAAAAGAACAGACATGCAATGACTCTAGCTGTGGTTAATGAAAAGAACACACATGAAATGACACTGGTGGATCCAAATGTGGTTTGTGAAAAGAACACACATGTAATGACTCTAGATGTGGTTTGTGAAAAGAACACACATGGAGTGACACTGGTGGATTAATATGTGGTTTGTGAAAAGAACACACATGCAATGACTCTATGTGTGGTTTGTGAAAAGAACACACATGCAATGACTCTGGTGGATCCTTATGTGGTTTGTGAGAAGAACGGACATGTAATGACTCTAGCTATGGTTTGTGAAAAGAACACACATGCAATGACTCTAGCAGTGGTTTGAGAAAAGAACACACATGCAATGAATCTGGTGGATCGTTATGTGGTTTGTGAGAAGAACAGACATGCAATGACTCTAGATGTGGTTTGTGAAAAGAACACACATGCAATGAACTCTGGTGGATCCATATGTGGTTTGTGAGAAGAACAAACATGCAATGACTCTAGATGTGGTTTGTGAAAAGAACAGACATGCAATGACCTCTAGTGGATCCATATGTGGTTTGTGAGAAGAACACACATGAAATGACTCTAGATGTGGTTAAGGAAAAGAACACAAATGCAATAACTCTAGCTGTGGTTTGTGAATAGAACACACATGCAATGACACTGGTGGATCCATTTGTGGTTTGTGAAAAGAACAGACGTGCAATGACTCGAGCTGTGGTTAATGAAAGAACACACATGCAATCACACTAGTGGATCCATATGTGGTTTGTGAAAATAACACACATGCAATGACTCTAGATGTGGTTTGTGAAAAGAACACACATGAAATGACACTCGTGGATCAATATGTAGTTTGTGAAAAGAACATACATCCAATGACTCTAGCTGTGGTTTGTGAAAAGAACACACATGGAATGACACTGGTGGATCCATGTGTGGTCTGTGAGAAGAACAAACATGCAATGACTCTAGCTATGGTTTGTGAAAATAACAGACATGCAATGAACTCTGGTGGATCCATATGTGGTTTGTGAGAAGAACATAGATGCAATGACTATAGATGTGGTTTGTGAAAAGAACACACATGCAATGACTCTAGATGTGGTTAATGAAAAGAACACACATCCAATGACTCTAAATGTGGTTAGTGAAAAGAACACACATGTAATGACACTGGTGGATCAAAATGTCGTTTGTGAAAAGAACACACATGCAATGACTCTAGCCGTGGTTTGTGAAAATAACACACATGCAATGACACTGGTGGATATATATGTGGTTTGTGAAAAGAACAGACATGCAATGACTCTAGCTGTAGTTTGTGAAAAGAACACACATCAAGTAACACTGGTGGATCCATATGTGGTTTGTGGAAAGAACATACATGCAATCACACTAGCTGTGGTTTGTGAAAAGAACACACATGCAATCACACTGGTGGATCCATATGTGGTTTATGGATAGAACCGACAAGCAATGAATCTAGCAGTGGTTAATGAAAAGAACACACATCCAATGACTCTAGTTGTGGTTTGTGAAAAGAACACACATGCAATGACACTGGTGGATCCATGTGTGCTTTGTAAGAAGAACAGACATGCAATGACTCTAGCTATGGTTTGTGAAAATAACGGACTTGCAATGAACTCTGGTGGATCCATATGTGGTTTGTGAGAAGAACACATATGCAATGACTCTAGATGTGGTTTGTGAAAAGAACACACATGCAATGACTCTAGATGTGTATAATGAAAAGAACACACATGCAATGACACTAGCTGTGGTTAGTGAAAAGAACACACATGCAATGACACTGGTGGATCCATATGTCGTTTTTGAAAAGAACAGACATGCAATGACTCTACCTGTGGTTAATGAAAAGAACACACATGAAATGACACTGGTGGATCCAAATGTGGTTTGTGAAAAGAACACACATGTAATGACTCTAGATGTGGTTTGTGAAAAGAACACACATGGAGTGACACTGGTGGATTAATATGTGGTTTGTGAAAATAACACACATGCAATGACTCTATGTGTGGTTTGTGAAAAGAACACACATGCAATGACTCTGGTGGATCCTTATGTGGTTTGTGAGAAGAACGGACATGTAATGACTCTAGCTATGGTTTGTGAAAAGAACATACATGCAATGACTCTAGCAGTGGTTTGAGAAAAGAACACACATGCAATGAATCTGGTGGATCGTTATGTGGTTTGTGAGAAGAAAAGACATGCAATGACTCTAGATGTGGTTTGTGAAAAGAACACACATGCAATGAACTCTGGTGGATCCATATGTGGTTTGTGAGAAGAACAAACATGCAATGACTCTAGATGTGGTTTGTGAAAAGAACAGACATGCAATAAACTCTGGTGGATCCATATGTGGTTTGTGAGAAGAACACACATGCAATGACACTGGTGGATCAATATGTAGTTTGTGAAAAGAACATACATCCAATGAATCTAGTTGTGGTTTGTGAAAAGAACACACATGGAATGACACTGGTGGATCCATGTGTGGTCTGTGAGAAGAACAAACATGCAATGACTCTAGCTATGGTTTGTGAAAATAACAGACATGCAATGAACTCTGGTGGATCCATATCTGGTTTGTGAGATAAACATAGATGCAATGACTATAGATGTGGTTTGTGAAAAGAACACACATGCAATGACTCTAGATGTGGTTAATGAAAAGAACACACATGCAATGACTCTAAGTGTGGTTAGTGACAAGAACACACTTGCAATGACACTGGTGGATCAATATGTCATTTGTGAAAAGAACAGACATGTAATGACTCTAGCAGTGGTTAATGAAAAGAACACACATGAAATGACACTGTGGATCCAAATGTGGTTTGTGAAAAGAACACACATGTAATGTCTCTAGATGTGGTTTCTGAAAAGAACACACAAAGAGTGACACTGGTGGATTAATATGTGGTTTGTGAAAAGAACACACATGCAATGACTCTATATGTGGTTTGTGAAAAGAACACACATGCAATGACTCTGGCGGATCCTTATGTGGTTTGTGAGAAGAATAGACATGTAATGACTCTAGCTATGGTTTGCGAAAGGAACACACATGCAATGACTCTAGCAGTGGTTTGTGAAAAGAACACACATGCCATGACTCTAGCAGTGGTTTGTGAAAAGAACACACATGCAATGACTCTGGTGGATCATTATGTGGTTTGTGAGAAGAACAGACATGTAATGACTCTAGCTGTGGTTTGTGAAAAGAAAACACATGCAATGAACTCTGGTGGATCCATATATGGTTTGTGAGAAGAACAGACATGCAATGACTCTAGATGTGGTTTGTGAAAAGAACAGACATGCAATGAACTCTGGTGGATCCATGTGTGGTTTGTGAGAAGAACACACATGAAATGACTCTAGATGTGGTTAATGAAGAGAACACACATGCAATGACTCTAGATGTGGTTTGTGAAAAGAACAAACATGCAATGACACTCGTGGATCAATATGTGGTTTGTGAAAAAAACATACATCCAATGACTCTAGCTGTGGTTTGTGAAAAGAACACACATGGAATGACACTGGTGGATCCATGTGTGGTCTGTGAGAAGAACAGACATGCAATGACTCTAGCTATGGTTTATGAAAATAGCAGACACGCAATAAACTCTGGTGGATCCATATGTGGTTTGTGAGAAGAACACACATGCAATGACTCTAGATGTGGTTTGTGAAAAGAACACACATGCAATGACTCTAGATGTGTTTAATGAAAAGAACAGACATGCAATGACTCTAGTTGTGGTTAGTGAAAAGAACACACATGCAATGACACTGGTGGATCCATATGTCGTTTGTGAAAAGAACAGACATGCAATGACTCTAGTTGTGGTTAATGAAAAGAACACACATGAAATGACACTGGTGGATCCAAATGTGGTTTGTGAAAAGAACACACATGTAATGACTCTAGATGTGGTTTGTGAAAAGAACACACATGGAGTGACACTGGTGGATTAATATGTGGTTTGTGAAAAGAACACACATGCAATGACTCTGGTGGATCCTTACGTGGTTTGTGAGAAGAACAGACATGTAATGACTCTAGCTATGGTTTGTGAAAAGAACACACATGCAATGACTCTACCTGTGGTTTGTGAGAAGAACACACATGCACTGACTCTAGTGGATGCTTATGTGGTTTGTGAGAAGAATAGACATGCAATGACTCTAGCTGTGGTTTGTGAAAAGAACACACATGCAATGAACTCTGGTGGATCCATATGTGGTTTGTGAGAAGAACCGACATGCAATGACTCTAGATGTGGTTTGTGAAAAGAACATACATGCAATGAACTCTGGTGGATCCATATGTTGTTTGTGAGAAGAACACACATGAAATGACTCTAGATGTGGTTAATGAAAAGAACACACATGCAATGACTCTAGCTGTGGTTTGTGAAAAGAACACACATGCAATGACACTGGTGGACCCATATGTGTTTTGTGAAAAGAACAAACATGCAATGACTCTAGCTGTGGTTAATGAAAATAACACACATGCAATCACACTGGTGGATCCATATGTGGTTTGTGAAAAGAACACACATGTAATGACTCTAGATGTGATTTGTGAAAAGAACACACATGCAATGACACTAGTGGATCAATATGTGGTTTGTGAAAAGAACATATATCCAATGACTCTAGTTGTGGTTTGTGAAAAGAACACACATGGAATGACATTGGTGGATCCATGTGTGGTCTGTGAGAATAACAGACGTGCAATGACTCTAGCAGTGGTTTGTAAAAAGAACAGACATGCAATGAACTCTGGTGGATCCATATGTGGTTTGTGAGAAGAACAGACATGCAATGACTCTATATGTGTATTGTGAGAAGAACACACATGCAATGACTCTAGTTGCAGCTAATTAAAAGAACATACATGCAATGACTCTGGTGGATCCTTGTGTTTTTGTGAGAAGAATAGACATGCAATGACTCTAGCTGTGGTTTGTGAGAAGAACACACATGCAATGACTCTAGCAGTGGTTTGTGAAAAGAACACACATGCAATGACTCTTGTTGTGGTTTGTGAAAATAACACACATGCAATGACTCTGGTGGATCCTTATGTGGTTTGTGAGAAGAACATACATCCAATGACTCTAGTTTTGGTTTGTGAAAAGAACACACATGCAATGAACTCTGGTGGATCCATATGTGGTTTGTGAGAAGAACACACATGGAATGACTCTAGACGTGGTTTGTGAAAAGAACAAACATGCAATGAGCTCTGGTGGATCCATATGTGGTTTTTGAGAACAACACACAAGAAATGACTCTAGATGTGGTGAATGAAAAGAACACACATGCAATACGTGGTTTGTGAGAAGAACATACATCCAATGACTCTAGTTGTGGTTTGTGAAAAGAACTCACATGCAATGAACTCTGGTGGATCCATATGTTGTTTTTGAGAAGAACACACATGCAATGACTCTAGCTGTGGTTTGTGAAAAGAACAAACATGCAATAAACTCTGGTGGATCCATATAAGGTTTGTGAGAAGAACAGACATGCAATGACTCTAGATGTGGTTTGTGAGAAGAACACACATGCAATGACTCTACCAGTGGTTTGTGAAAATAACACACATGCAATGACACTAGTTGTGGTTTGTGAAAATAACACACATGCAATGATTCTGGTGGATCCTTATGTGGTTTGTGAGAAGAACATACATCCAATGACTCTAGTTGTGGTTTGTGAAAAGAACACACATGTAATGAACTCTGGTGGATCCATATGTGGTTTGTGAGAAGAACACACATGCAATGACTCTAGACGTGGTTTGTGAAAATAACAAACATGCAATGAACTCTGGTGGATCCATATGTAGTTTTTGAGAAGAACCCACAGGCAATGACTCTAGATGTGGTTAATGAAAAGAACACATATGCAATGACTCTAGTTGTGGTTTATGAAAAGAACACACATGCAATGACACTGGTGGATCCATATGTGGTTTGTGAAAAGAACAGGCATGCAATGACTCTAGCTGTGGTATTGAAAAGAATACACATGTAATCACACTGGTGGATCCATATTTGGTTTGTGAAAAGAACACACATGCAATGACTCTAGATGTGGTTTATGAAAAGAACACACATGCAATGACACTGGATGATCAATATGTGGTTTGTTAAAAGAACACACATGCAATGACTCTAGATGTGGTTTGAGAAAAGAAGACACATGCAATGACACTAGTGGATCCATATGTGGTTTGTGAGAAGAACACACATGCAATGACTCTAGCTGTGGTTTGTGAGAAGAACACACATGCAATGACTCTGGTGGATCCTTATGTGGTTTGTGAGAAGAACATACATCTAGTGACTCTAGCTGTGGTTTGTGAAAAGAACTCACCTGCAATGAACTCTGGTGGATCCATATTTGGTTTTTTTGAAGAACACACATGCAATGACTCTAGCTATGGTTTGTGAAAAGAACAGACATGCAATAAACTCGGGTGGATCCATATAAGGTTTGTGAGAAGAACAGACATGCAATGACTCTAGATGTGGTTTGTGAGAAGAACACACATGCAATGACTCTACCAGTGGTTTGTGAAAATAACACACATGCAATGACACTAGTTGTGGTTTGTGAAAATAACACACATGCAATGATTCTGGTGGATCCTTATGTGGTTTGTGAGAAGAACATACATCCAATGACTCTAGTTGTGGTTTTTGAAAAGAACACACATGTAATGAACTCTGGTGGATCCATATGTGGTTTGTGAGAAGAACACACATGCAATGACTCTAGACGTGGTTTGTGAAAAGAACAAACATGCAATGAACTCTGGTGGATCTATATGTGGTTTTTGAGAAGAACCCACAGGCAATGACTCTAGATGTGGTTATCGAAAAGAACACATATGCAATGACTCTAGTTGTGGTTTGTGAAAAGAACACACATGCAATGACACTGGTGGATCCATATGTGGTTTGTGAAAAGAACAGGCATGCAATGACTCTAGCTGTGGTAATGAAAAGAATACACATGTAATCACACTGGTAGATCCATATGTGGTTTGTGAAAAGAACACACATGCAATGACTCTAGATGTGGTTTGTGAAAGAACACACATGCAATGACTCTAGATGTGGTTTGTGAAAAGAACACACATGCAATGACACTAGATGATCAATATGTG
The DNA here is from genome assembly GCA_916181665.1 of Avena sativa. Lineage (NCBI taxonomy): Eukaryota > Viridiplantae > Streptophyta > Magnoliopsida > Poales > Poaceae > Avena > Avena sativa. The sequence continues at coordinate 183,127,273 of OV702286.1, forward strand.
GTTTGTGAAAAGAACACATATGCAATGACTCTAGATGTGGTTTGAGAAAAGAATACACATGCAATGACACTAGTGGATCCATATGTGGTTTGTGAGAAGAACATACATGCAATGACTCTAGCTATGGTTTGTGAGAAGAACACACATGCAATGACTCTGGTGGATCCTTATGTGGTTTGTGAGAAGAACATATATCCAATGACTCTAGCTGTGGTTTGTGAAAAGAACTCACATGCAATGAACTGTGGTGGATCCATATGTGGTTTTTTTGAAGAACACACATGCAATGACTCTAGATGTGGTTTGTGAAAAGAACAGACATGCAATAAACTCTGGTGGATCCATATATGGTTTGTGAGAAGAACACACATGCAATGAATCTAGATGTGGTTTGTGAGAAGAACACACATGCAATGACTCTAGAGGTAGTTTGTGAAAAGAACACACATGCAATGACACTGGTGGATCCATATGTGGTTGGTGAAAAGAATAGACATGCTATGGTTAATGAAAAGAACACACATGCAATGACACTGGTGGATCCATATGTGGTTTGTGAAAAGAACACACATGGAATGACTCTTTTGAGGTGAAATAGTAGGGAAAATTCCCCACAACAATTTTTTATTATAGATATGAATAAGTTACAAAGATAAAAAAAGATCTAAGGTAGATCAAAATAGTAAAGTAAAATCATTCTAAGATGGGTAAAATCTACCCTATCCCTGATCTAATTGCTGGTTTAGCCAAGCTTTGAATTTCTCCTTGTATTTTCCTTTGATTCTGAATTGTAACCATCTCATTTCTTGATAGAAGATTTCTTTCCATCTTTCGAATGTTGGTCTTTTGTCATTAAAAATCTTCTCATTTCTGCATATCCAGATACCCAGGTAGTCATGATAATGATTTCCATTGCAAATGGTAGGTGTAACTTTTCTTTGATGTCTAAAATAGCTTCCAATCCTGTTAGGTTTGCAGTTCTATTTCTGTAGATATGGTCCCAGCATTTGTTTGCAAATGGACATTCCCAGAAAAGATGATTTACTGATTCTTCCAAGTAACAGTTGGAAGTTACACATTTGTAGTCAAGCAGGATGGACTGCTTTCTTTTCATAAGATTCCTTGTATTCAATCTGTCCAGAAGCAAAAGCCAGAAGAAGAACTTGTGTTTATTTTGGCAAGAGAATGCCCATACCCAAGAGAAGTGTGGTGGTGATGGTGAATATCCAATCATGGTTGAGTAGGCCTTTTTTACTTCAAATTTATCTGACCCCCAAATATAGCACCAAATATCTTGGGTATCCCCCTGAGTGGTATGCATGATTTCCTGGCAACTTTCTTCCATGACTATAAACTTAGAGTATGCTTGTTGAGAGAGTGGTAGGTGAAAATTATCCTCTAAGTATTCAGCATGTAAGAAGTCATGTACACTGATATTTGAAAACATAGCATAGGACAGAAGGTGAGGGAATTTATTCATCAAGCACTCATCTTGCCAAAGGTCAGACCAGAAATAAGCAGACTTTCCTGAATTCAGATTGCACTTAGCCATGACTTTAAAATTATCAATTAATTTGATATGAGATTTCCACCAGAATGATCCTTCCATGCTTCTTCCAAGTAGTTTTCCATGTTTGTAGTAAGTTTCCCATATGAGATGAACCCAAGGGATGTCATTGTGGTTGTAGAATTTGTCCAAGTTTTTTAGAAGGAGGGCGATATTTTGAATATGTAGGTTTAGCACCCCTAGACCCCCCTGATTTTTAGGACGGCATATTTTATCCCAAGACACCAGAGCTTGTCCTTTTGCTTGTACATCTTCAGTCTTCTTTCTCCATGGACAATATCTCATGTATTTTATAATTTGTTCCTTGATGGTAATTGGTACCTCCAAACAGCTCATGAAGAACAGAGGGAGTGAGGACAGAACAGATTCTACCAATTGCAATTTTCCTCCATAGTTTAAGAAATCAGCTATACCACATAATCTTCTTTCAACTCTTTGAACAATGGGAAGAAAGTGCTCCATAGATGGTTTTTAAATGCTTAGTGGTAAACCAAGGTAGGTGAAAGGGAGGCTACCAGTTTGACAATTGATTGTCATAGCAAAATGCATTAACCTATCATTACATAAGTTAATTGGCATCATGCTAGATTTCAAATAGTTGAATTTGATCCCAGTGGATTTTGCAAATGTTTGAAGAAGTGCTTTCAAGCACAGTAATTGAGTAGCATCTGCCTTAAGTATCACCAGTGTATCATCAGCATATTGAATAACTGGGAAATCACTGTTGGGTGGTCCCTCTATAGGTGGTGTTAGAAGGTTCATATGCATGGCTTTATTCAGGACAGATTGTAGAAGGTCAGCAGCAAGAACAAATTATAATGGTGAAAGGGGGTATCCTTGTCTCACACCTCTCCTGCAATAGAACTTTTTACCAGGCACTCCATTTAGTAGGATTTCAGAGGTTCCAGATTCAAAGACCATTTGATCCATTTCCTTCCAAATCCTGTAGCTTTAAGGATATTTATGATGGCAGAGTGATCAATTGTATCAAATGCCTTCTCAAAATCAAGTTTTAGAATTAGAATTTCCTCCATTGACTTGTGGCACTAGAATAGGTATTCAAATGCCCATCCAAGGCAATCGTGAATAGATCTATTATTGAGAAAACCATATTGATTTTTATGTACCAATTCTAGAATAACAGATTGCAGTCTATTTGCAAGAAGTTTGGTAATGATTTTGAACACACGGTTCAGTAAGGAAATTGGTCTAAAATCAGCAGAGGTAGAAGGGCATGTGATTTTAGGAATGAGAGTAATGTAGGATGAGTTGATGCTCTCAAGGGAAACTTTCTCTTTGAAGAAATCATGAATCAGTAATTTGATATCATTTCCAATGATAAACCAACAGCTTTTGATAAATTCATTATTAAAACCATCAGGCCCAGGTGACTTGTCATTTGGTAAATCAGAGATAACCTCCTCAATTTCCTTGTCAAGAAAAGGTTTTTCAAGTGAATTCTTCATCTCATCAGTCATTCCATTTCCATAGAAATCTGCTAGGTTGTAATGCATCTCAGTTTTGATTGATGTACCCATTCTTGCTCTGAAGTCATTCCAAAGAATATCAGCCTTGTCATAGTGATTGAAGAATTCCTGGCCATTTTCATTCTTGATCATTGAGATATAATTGTGCCTATAACTTATGGTAGCTTTGGAATGAAAAAACTTTGTGTTTTCATCCTCAAGTTTCACCCATTTAATTTTTCCTCTTTGTTTCCAGTATGTGTTCTGGTTCTGGAGAAGAGAGATAATATGGGATTTCAGGATATCTCTGAGGTCCCATGCATTGACGGTTAATGTTCCAGATTCTTCAAGTAGATCCAGAAGGTCAATGGTGTCATTCAACTTAGCAATTTGGTCCCTTAAGCATGGTAACTGCTTGGCCCATACCTTGATGCCTCTCCTCACATTTTTCAATTTGGCACATATTCTTTTTGCCAAGTCCTGATAATTCACTGGTATATTCCAGGCATTTTGCACAATCATCTTAAAATCAGAATGGTGAAGCCAGTAATTTTCAAATCTAAAAATTTGTGCCTTGGGAATGTTAGTTCCAATAGAGATGACACATGGTAGATGATCATAAGTAGGCCTGGATAAGGGGGTAACCAAAGTATAAGGGTATTTGGTTGTCCATGAGCTAGAAGTAAAGAACCAATCAAGTCTTTCCAGAAGTGGATCTTTTTGGATGTTACTCCAAGTGAATTTCCTTCCTTTCAGTGGTAGCTCAATAAGTCCTAGGTTGCTGATAGAATCATTGAAAAGCATAGTTTCATTAACATCCCCCCACTTTTATTTCTATCAGTAAGTCTTCTAATAAGATTAAAATCCCCAAAGACAAGCCAGTCTACATTATTAGGCATAGAGATGTTGGAAAACCAGCCAGAAATTCAATTTTCCTATCAGCTTGACATGGACCATAGATATTTGTAAGAGTCCAGGAGTCATTGGATAATTGTGAGGTGAAAGTGACAGAAGTGGAGAATTCATTTTGGAAAGCTCTGATGCCATTAAATAATGAACTGCACCAAATGATGATGATTCCTCCAGAAGCACCAATTGAAGGTAAGAAGTCAAAGCTGCCAAACTTATTTGGACAGAATTTCTTTAAATAATTGGTATTAAAGTTTTCTCTCTTGTTTTCTTGTAGGCAAATGATATCACATTCAGATTCCATGATTTTTCTTTTTAATGCCAACCATTTTTTCTCAGAGTTAATTCCTCTGAGGTTCTAGTTCAGAATCTTCCAATTTCTGTTTTTACTCATTGATAAACAGGTTGAGTGAGTATTGTGGTGACACAATGTTTGTAGTCACACAAACAATATTGAAAATATCATAGGGTACTAAATTCATAAACATGCATAGCATCATAAAGGTCTTTAACAACTCATAACAGACTCCAAAGGTAAATGATCTAGTCACAAAAGGACAGTATTTTGTAGACATTAACAACATTATTTAGGTGCATTCTTCTTAGACTGCTGTCCACAAGATTCAGCAGCTCCACCCTTCTTCTTGCTTGGAAGGTTTGAGTCAGAACCAGTCTTCTTTGGTCCAGGTTTTCTAGGTGGCTTGATGATCATATCATTGATCCTGCTCTTCTTCAGCAGCCTTTTCTCAAGCTCCCCCTCCTTAACCTTGCAAAATGAATCAGCAAGGTTCTTAATAACTTTATTACTAAGACAAAGTGGTGCAACATTGCAAGAGAGACAATTAGGATCAGAACAATTCATATGGCTTTGAAACCCCCCATTAAGTTCCGCAATTCCGGGGCTCCTTCTCACCTTAGAGTCCACCAGTGGTTCCTTACCCCTCCTCTTTTTTGCAGGAGCATTTGGCACCATCATGTTTGATGGGGATTCATTCAGGCAGTGAGGAGGCATCTGTCCAACACATTCATCAGGGATAATGAAAGTGAAAGTATTTTCTTTTGCAATTGGCTCCTTAATAATATCCCAAAGGGAGAGGTAAGGAAGTGTCTTGCCCAACTAAATTTTTCAGGAGTGATGAGCATGAGGGTGATAAAGTTCAACCAACTTACAGGGATATCACATTGCAGTTTTCGTTTGTCAGGTGAGGGATTGATGTGTGGAGCAAAGAATCTGTCCCATAGTTCTAGGCCTTGCTTTGAGAAGGACTGTCTAGCAGCTAGTACCTCAGAGGAATTGACAAATGGAATGATGGTCATTCCAACTTGCAGATGTGCCTGATTGGGGGAGAGAAGGTATTTGTCCTCAATCATCCAGTCATCCTGTTGATTACCATCATTAGCATGGTAGCTGTCCTCCTCATCATCCTGGTAATTCTGCAGAATATTAAGCAGTCCTTCTCCCATGCCCACATCCTGGTTAGCATTAGCAATTATCTGCTCCACTTCAATATCCTCAGCACCATGGACAGATGCCTTGTCATTGTCAGATGAAACATTTTCTACAGGAATTGAACTAGTAACAACACTGTTAGCCTCCTGAGGTGGCAAATCCAAGTTATCAATAGGCATGTCAACACCCTCAGTAAACATAGGTCCTTGGACAACATTCCAGTTACCCTAGCCAGCATTATTTTGTTGATGAGCAGGCTCAACCCATTAGTCCCATCCACCAATTTCCCCTTCAGGTTGTGGAGGAGGTGGTGGTGGAGGGGGGCCAAAAATGGGTCCCACCACAGGCAGGGGATGAGGGTCATCACCATCATCAGGTAGTGGGTCCTCATCAGGTGGGCCCCCTCCCAGGAGATTTCTATTTAATTTTTCAATAGAGAACGTCCATGATTATGTTTATACAAGGTCCCCAATGGTGAATCTAAAACTTTTAGGAACATCTAAAAGTTCAGTGACTCTTAGTTTAGCAATGATCATGCCCTTGTGCTCAGGGTCCCTTTCCTAGAGCAGCACTTTACCAATATCAGAGATGACTGCATTCAGGTCCTCAGTATGCCAATGATCAAGTGGAGGACCCAGGAGCATAACCCAACATTCATTGTTAAATCGAGTCCTACGCCAGTTAATTCCCTCATTGTGCCTAACAAAAGAGATTGCAACATCCTGGAAGGGTATTGGACCCGCGGCAATTAACCGGTCTCGGTCACTGACATTGGTAAATTGAACATATGCAGAGCCAAATGGACAATCTTGAATATCACGAAAATTAACACGAGCTTCATTGAAAAAGAAATCTTGCAACACATCTCTGATATTATCAAAAGGAACTGGACTAGGGGGAAGGGGATGGATGTGCGCAATGGCATACTGTTCATGCGCCCTTGGTCGACGAGGAACCACCACCCTTGTGCGCAATGGAATGACTCTAGATGTGGTTTGTGAAAAGAACACACATGCAATGACTCTAGATGTGGTTTGTGAAAAGAACACACATGCAATGACACTGGTGGATCAATATGTGGTTTGTGAAAAGAACATGCATCCAATGACTAGATGTGGTTTGTGAAATGAACACACATGCAATGACACTGGTGGATCCATGTGTGGTTTGTGAGAAGAACAGACCTGCAATGACTCTAGCTATGGTTTGTGAAAAGAACAGACATGCAATGTACTCTGGTGGATCCATATGTGGTTTGTGAGAAGAACACACATGCAATGACTCTTGATGTGGTTTGTGAAAAGAACAGACATGCAATGAACTCTGGTGGATCCATATGTGGTTTGTGAGAAGAACACACATGAAATGACTCTAGATGTGGTTAATGAGAAGAACACACATGCAATGACTCTACCTGTGGTTTGTGAAAAAAAACACAGGCAATGACATTGGTGGATCCATATGTGGTTTGCGAAAAGAACAGACATGCAATGAAATCTAGCTGTGGTTAATGAAAAGAACACACATGCAATCACACTAGTGGATCCATATGTGGTTTGTGAAAAGAACACACATGCAATGACTCTAGATGTGGTTTGTGAAAAGAACACACATGCAATGACACTGGTGGATCAATATGTGGTTTGTGAAAAGAACATACATCCAATGACTCTAGCTGTGGTTTGTGAAAAGACCACACATGGAATGACACTAGTGGATGCATGTGTGGTCTGTGAGAAGAACCAACATGCAATGACTCTAGCAGTGGTTTGTGAAAAGAACAGACATGCAATGAACTCTGGTGGATCCATATGTGGTTTATGAGAAGAACACACATGCAATGACTCTATATGTGGTTTGTGAGAAGAACACACATGCAATGACTCTAGTTGCTGTTAATGAAAAGAAAAGAGATGCAATGACTCTAGTGAATCCTTGTGTGGTTTGTGAGAAGAACAGACATGCAATGACGCTAGTTGTGGTTTGTCAAAAGAACACACATGAAATGACTCTAGTAGTGGTTTGTGAAAAGAACACACATGCAACGACTCTAGTTGTGGTTTGTGAAAATAACACACATGCAATGAATCTGGTGGATCCTTATGTGGTTTATGAGAAGAACATACATCCAATGACTCTAGTTGTAGTTTGTGAAAAGAACACACATGCAATGAACTCTGGTGGATCCAGATGTGGGTTTGTGAGAAGAACACACATGCAATGACTGTAGATGTGGTTTGTGAAAAGAACAAACATGCAATGAACTCTGGTGGATCCATATGTGGTTTTTGAGAAGAACACACATGCAATGACTCTAGATTTAGTTAATGAAAAGAACACACATGCAAGGACTCTAGTTGTGGTTTGTGAAAAGAACACACATCCAATGACACTGGTGGATCCATATGTGGTTTGTGAAAAGAACAGGCATGCAATGACTCTAGGTGTGGTTAATGAAAAGAATACACATGTAATCAAACTGGTGGATCCATATGTGGTTTGTGAAAAGAACACACATGCAATGACTCTAGATGTGGTTTGTGAAAAGAACACACATGCAATGACAATGGATGATCAATATGTGGTTTGTGAAAAGAACACACATGCAATGACTCTAGATGTGGTTTGAGAAAAGAATACACATGCAATGACACTATTGGTTCCATATGTTGTTTATGAGAAGAACACACATGCAATGACTCTACCTATGGTTCGTGAGAAGAACACACATGCAATGACTCTAGTGGATCCTTATGTGGTTTGTCAGAAGAACATACATCCAATGACTCTAGTTGTGGTTTGTGAAAAGAAATCACATGCAATGAACTCTGGTGGATCCGTATGTGGTTTTTGAGAAGAACACACATGCAATGACTCTAGCTGTGGTTTGTGAAAAGAACAGACATGCAATAAACTCTGGTGGATCCATATGTGGTTTGTGAGAAGAACACACATGCAATGACTCTAGATGTGGTTTGTGAGAAGAACACACATGCAATGACTCTAGATGTAGTTTGTGAAAAGAACACACATGCAGTGACACTAGTGGATCCATATGTGGTTTGTGAAAAGAACAGACATGGAATGACTCTAGTTGTGGTTAATGAAAAGAACACACATGCAATGACACTGGTGGATCCATATGTGGTTTGTGAAAAGAACACACATGCAATGACTCTAGATGTGGTTTGTGAAAGGAACACACATGGAATGACTCTAGATTTGGTTTGTGAAAAGAACACACATGCAATGACACCGGTGGATCAATATGTGGTTTGTGAAAAGAACATACATCCAATGACTAGATTTGGTTTGTGAAAAGAACCCAAATGCAATGACACTGGTGGATCCATGTGTGGTTTGTGAGATGAACAGACATGCAATGACAGAAGGAAATATGCCCTGAGAGGCAATAATAAAGTTGTTATTATGTATTCCTTGTATATGATAGATGTTTATTTTGCATGCTATAATTGTATTGATAGGAAACATCAATACATGTGCATTTAATAAACAAAAAGGGTTCCTAGTCATGCCTCTCTTATAGACTAGCTTGTTGATTAACAGGATGATCAAGGTTTCCTGATCATGGACATTGGATGTTGTTAATAACAAGGTCACACCATTGGTGGAATGATGTGATGAACATTCATCCGAAGTATAGCATTACGATCAAGTCATTATGTTTATATTGCTATAACATCATACGAAGTAATCTTTATCCTTAGACCATGAGATCATGTTAATTGCTAACACCGGAAGAGTATCTTCATAACATCAAACGTCACACCGTAACAGGGTGACTATAAAGATGGGTTCAGTGCTATGAAGGTGTCATGTTGAGCCTCATGGATCAAGAGTGGAATTTGTCAATCCAGATGACGGATAGTTATACTCTGGGCCCTCTCGGTGATATCACATTAGGATAGCTTGCAAGCAAGTGATGTGATCACTAGAAGGATATATCACGGGAACGAGAAAAGAGTGCATGTCGGTAACGAGATCAAACTAGGTATGGAGATACCGATGATCGAATGTCGGACATGTAATATATCGAGAGACAAAGGGATTTAGTTACAAGCGTTAAAGGTTCTCACGATCACAGGAGTCATCGTTGAATGTGTAGGAGTCAGTACAGATCTCCAGGTCCCGCTGCTGATTATTGATCGGAGAAGGGTATTGATCATGTCTGCATTATTCGCGAACCGTAGGGTGGCACACTTAAGAGTTACCGGACACCATTTTGGAGAACATATGTTTCAGACGAAAGAATTGCAAAGCACAGGAATTGTTTTCAATAGAAACCGGAAATTGTTTCGGGTGAAATTGCAGAAGGTGTTTGTGCATGTGATATTGAAATATTGCAGGGGGATATATGTGAATGTTTGTTAATTAAAGTAATTATCAAAATTATGAATAAATTTAATTAAAGAGTTTTATTAAATGAGAGAGCATTAAATTTGGTGAAACTTAATGCATTTAAAGTGGAGACTTTAAAAGGGAATGTGAAGAGGCCTTTTAATGTGGAGGAGTTACCACCACATGAATGGGGGAGGTGAGGGGTCACCCTCCCATGCGCCGTCCATGGAGAGGAGGGGCACCCCCCTCCTCCTATAAAAGGCCACCCATTCCCTCCTTCATCCATACACCTCCTTGTGAAGGATCTCTCTCCCACTCTAGAATTATTCCCCCATGGTCTCGGATTAGCGAGATACATGTTCTCGGTGGCATTTCGTCTGGAAGGAGTTGCTTCTTCCGCTGGATTGCTGGAGCGAGGAGGTGGAGGTTGTACGGTGGCTTGAACGTGTGTGCGAGTGCGGATGCGCTGCTGAGTTGCGGCGCTCGGACTTCCTCACGATCTTGAGATCGACAAGTGTACGACTACATCAACCACGAGTTCCTACTCGTTAACAAAACTCGCTGTCTTCGAGGGTAAGTTCTCCATGGATGTATGTCCACCCGTTGCTCTGTACCTAGTAGATAGATCTTGGCGTGTAGTTCTCATCGTAGGAATTTTTTGTTTTCTATGTTGTGGACCCAACAGTGGTATCAGAGCCAGGTTTATGCGTAGGTGCTTTGCACGGGTAATACACATATGTTTATATGTGGGCGATGATGATCATGTTATTGCATCTTCTATGTACTTTGGATATTGGTGGCATAGTGGGATGAAGCGGCCCGGACCAACCTTACATGTCATCGTACATGAGACCGGTTCCACGATTGACATGCAACTTGTTTTGCATAAGTGGCTGGCGGGTGTCTGTCTCTCCTACTATAGTCAATATATGATTTACAACTAGTTGCTAATAACTTGGTTATTCTCGTTGTGGTTCATGTTCGTAGGTTAGACAGGTTCTATCTCCGAAAGCCCTAAGCCACGTAAAACTTGCAATTGATAAATTAGAGGCGTCTAGTTTAGATCGTTGCTGGGCTAGTGTTTTGATATGGTATTGTTGTAAGTAGATGTATAATAGATACTCTTACAACTCACTTAACGTGTAAGTTCCATATACCTTGGCCTTACACACAAAGTAATGATAGAGATCATACCACGATGCAAATGATAGAGATCAAATGCATGGACCATATCACCTCACTTCACACATTAGATGTTAGCATCTTATATTGCTAGTTTGGCGCGTTTGGTAGCATTATAAGATGATCCCTCATTTAGATATCAAGATAAAATGTGTTCTTCCTTAAGTATGCACCGTTTTGTGGATCGTGTTTTGAGGCATCACGTGATGATCGGGTGTTTTCAACTCTACGCTTTCATACAGTGGGTGTAAGACAGTTTTACACACGCAAATACTAAGGTTCTTACTTGATGAGCCTAGCATGTACAGACATGGCCTCGGAACATGGACCTAAAGGTTAAGCATGAGTCATATAGTTGATATGATGCCCATATAGATGCTCGCCTTTGAAGCTACACCGAATCACGTGATGATCGGACTTGGTGTAGTGGATTTGGTTCATGTAGTCACCAAAAGGACACGAGGGATGTCGTTTTTGAGTGGGAGTTCATTAGTAATTTGGATTAGTTGAACTCAATCTATCATAAAATTAGTCTAAATATACTTTACAAATTCTGTTGTAGATGGCACCACCTGCTTTTAATTTCAATGTGTTCATGGAGAAAGAGAAACTTGCTGCGAATGGTAGCAACTTCACCAACTGGGCTATGAATTTGAGGATTCTCCTCACCGCTGCACAAAAGCAATATGTGCTAGATGCGCTGCTAGGCCCCCCACCAGCTTCTGATGCCCCTGACGAGGAAAAGAACGTCTATATAACTCGTCAGGAGGACCACAACTTAGTTCATTGCGGCATACTGTATGGGCTAGAGCCAGAACTTCGAAAACGTTTCAAAAATGGCAATGCCTTTGATACCATGGGAGAATTGAAAATGATTTTCGATACCCATGCTGCCGTAGAGAGTTATAATGCTACAGAAAAGTTCTTTAGCTGCATGATGGAGGAAAACATCTCCGTTAGTGAGCACATACTCAAAATGTCTGGGTACGCCGATAAGCTTGTGTCCTTGGGAATAACGATTCCCATTGACTTAGGAATACATCGTGTTCTCCAATCTCTGCCACCTAGCTACAAGAGCTTCGTGATGAACTATAATATGTAGGGCATGAAGAAGTCTCTTCTCGAGCTTCTGTCAATGCTTAAGACTGCAGAAGTGGAGATTAGGAAAGAACATCAAGTGTTGATGATCAATAGGACCACCGGTTTCAAGAAGGACAAGAAAGGCAAGCACAAGGGAAAGAAGGGTGGCAAGTCTGTTGCCACGCCTGAAAAGAAACCCCGAGCTGGCCCTAAGTCTGACACCGAGTGCTACTATTGCAAGGGGACTAGCCATTGGAAGCGCAACTGCCCCAAGTATTTGGCGGACAAGAAGTCCGGCAAGGCAAACAAAGGTATATGTGATATACATGTTATTGATGTGTACTTGACTAGTACTCGTAGTAGCACCTGGGTATTTGATACGGGATCAGTTGCTAATATATGTAACTCGGTTCAGGGGATGCGGAACAAGCGACAACTAGCAAGGGATGAGGTCTCGATGCGGGTCGGCAATGGATCAAGAGTTGATGTGATCGCCGTTGGAACGCTGCCTCTCCATATGCCATCGGGATTAGTTATAAACCTAAATAATTGTTATCTGGTGCCTGCACTGAGCATGAACATTGTATCCGGATCATGTTTGATGCAAAGTGGTTATTCATTTAAGTCTGAAAACAATGGTTGTTCGATTTATATGAATAATATCTTTTATGGTCATGCACCTATGTTGAATGGTTTATTTCTGTTGGATCTCAATAGTAGTATTACGCATATTCATAATGTTGATGCTAAAAGGATTAAACTTGATAATGATATATCTACATATATGTGGCACTGCCGTCTAGGTCATATTAGCGTTAAACACATGAAGAAACTCCATTATGATGGACTTTTGGAATCACTTGATTTTGAATCATTTGATACATGTGAGCCATGCCTTATGGGCAAGATGACTAGAATGCCGTTTTCCGGTTCAATGGAACGGGCGACAGATCTATTGGAAATCATACATACTGATGTGTGTGGACCAATGAGTGTGTCGGCGCGAGGTAGATATCATTATTTTGTTACTTTCACGGATGATTTGAGTAGATATGGGTATATCTATTTGATGAAACACAAGTCTGGAACTTTTGAAAAGTTCAAAGAATTTCAGAATGAAGTGGAAAATCATTGTAATAGAAAGATCAAATTTCTGCGGTCCGACTGTGGAGGAGAGTATCTTAGTTACGTGTTTAGCACACATATGAAAGACTGTGGAATAGTTTCACAACTCACGCCTGCCGAAACACCACAACGTAATGGTGTGTCAGAACGTCGTAATCGTATTTTATTGGATATGGTTCGATCTATGATGTCTCTGACTGACTTGCCACTATCATTTTGGGGTTATGCACTGGAAACCGCTGCATTCACTTTAAATAGGGCACCATCTAAATCCGTTGAAAAGACACCGTATGAATTATGGTTTGGAAACAAACCTAAGCTATCATTTCTTAAAGTTTGGGGATGCGATGTTTATGTGAAGAAACTTCAACCGGATGAACTCGAACCCAAAGCGGAAAAATGCGTCTTCATAGGATACCCTAAGGAAACGATTGGGTCTACCTTCTATCACAGATCCGAGGGCAAGGTCTTTGTTGCCAAGAATGGATCCTTTCTTGAGAAGGAGTTTCTCGCGAAAGGTGTGAGTAGTCGGAAGGTAGAACTCGGAGAGGTTATTGAACCTTCTCTTCATGAAATGGCGAGTAGCGCAGCTCCAGAAGTTGTTTCGGAGTTAACTTCACCTAATGAAGAGAGAGCTAATGATATTGATCATGAAATTCCGAAAGAGGACACTACCGAACCTCGCAGGTCAAGCAGGACACGTGCAGCTCCTGAACTATACGGCAATCCTGTTATGAATTTCATGATTGATGAAATAGATGACCCTGCAACGTATGAAGAAGCGATGATGAGCCCTGATTCCAACAAATGGCTAGAAGCCATGAAATCCGAGATGGAATCCATGTATGAAAACCAGGTTTGGAACTTGGTGGACTTACCTCACGACCGAAAGGCCGTTGAGAATAAATGGATTTTCAAAAGAAAAACTGATGCTGATGGTAATGTGACCATCTATAAGGCTCGACTTGTCTCAAAGGGGTTTCGACAAATTCAAGGAGTTGACTACGATGAGACATTCTCTCCCGTAGCGATGCTTAAGTCGGTTAGGATTATGTTAGCAATTGCTGCATATTTCGATTATGAAATATGGCAGATGGATGTCAAAACTGCGTTCCTCAATGGTAAGATTGAAGAAGAGTTATATATGATACAACCTAAGGGTTTTGTCGATCCTAATCATGCTAATAAGGTGTGTAAACTTCAGCGATCCATCTATGGACTGAAGCAAGCATCACGAAGTTGGAATCTCCGCTTTGATGAGGTGATCAAAGAGTTTGGATTTGTCCAAACTTATGGAGAGGCTTGTATTTACAAGAAAGTGAGTGGGAGCAATGTGGAATTTCTGATATTATATGTGGATGACATATTATTGATTGGAAATGATTTAGATCTTTTAAACAACAAATTTTCGATGAAGGACCTTGGTGAAGCTTCATATATATTAGGCATTAAAATCTATAGAGATAGATCGAGACGCCTAATTGGGCTATCGCAGAGTACATACCTTGATAAGATATTAAAGAAGTTTAATATGGACGGAAGTAAGAAGGGGTTCTTACCTATGTTGCAAGGCAAGACATTGAGTAAGACTCAAAGTCTGGCTACGGCGAAAGAAAGAGAGATAATGGATAAGATCCCCTATGCCTCAGCCATAGGCTCTATAATGTATGCCATACTATGTACAAGACCGGATGTGGCACATGCTATTAGTTTGACTAGTAGGTACCAATCTGATCCAGGTTCGGAACACTGGATAGCGGTCAAGAATATCCTTAAGTACTTGAGAAGAACTAAGGATATGTTTCTTATATACGGAGGTGAAGAAGAGCTAGTCGCTAAGTGTTATGTCGATGCTAGCTTTGACACTGATCTGGATGACTCTAAGTCTCAATCCGGATACATATTTCTCTTGAACGGAGCAGCAGTTAGTTGGAGGAGCTCCAATCAACCTGTGGTGGCTGGATCAACAACAGAGGCGGAATATGTTGCTGCTTCAGAAGCAGCGCAGGAAGCGGTTTGGATGAGGAAGTTCATAACGGATCTGGGTGTGGTTCCCAGTGCGTTGGACCTGATGGTGATCTATTGTGACAACAGTGGAGCCATAGCCAACGCCAAGGAACCAAGGTCTCACAAGAATTCCAGGCATATTAAGTGCCATTTTCACTCCATCCGCGAGCATGTCAAGGATGGAGATATAAAGATTTGTAAAGTGCACGCGGACCTAAATGTAGCAGATCCGTTGACTAAAGTACTCCCTAGGGCAAAACATGATCAACACCAGAACTCCATGGGTGTTAGATTTATCACTATGTGAACTAGATTATTGTCTCTAGTGCAAGTGGGAGACTGAAGGAAATATGCCCTAAGAGGCAATAATAAAGTTGTTATTATGTATTCCTTGTATATGATAGATGTTTATTTTGCATGCTATAATTGTATTGATAGGAAACATCAATACATGTGTGTTTAATAAACAAAAAGGGTTCCTAGTCATGCCTCTCTTATAGACTAGCTTGTTGATTAACAGGATGATCAAGGTTTCCTGATCATGGACATTGGATGTTGTTAATAACAAGGTCACACCATTGGTGGAATGATGTGATGAACATTCATCCGAAGTATAGCATTACGATCAAGTCATTATGATTATATTGCTATAACATCATACGAAGTAATCTTTATGCTTAGACCATGAGATCATGTTAATTGCTAACACCGGAAGAGTATCTTGATAACATCAAACGTCACACTGTAACAGGGTGACTATAAAGATGGGTTCAGTGCTACGAAGGTGTTACGTTGAGGCTCATGGATCAAGAGTGGAATTTGTCAATCCAGATGACGGATAGATATACTCTGGGCCCTCTCGGTGATATCACATTAGGATAGCCTGCAAGCAAGTGATGTCATCACTAGAATGTTATATCACGGGAACGAGAAAAGAGTGCATGTCAGTAACGAGATCAAACTAGGTATGGAGATACCGATGATCGAATCTTGGACATGTAATATATCGAGAGACAAAGGGATTTAGTTACAAGCGTTAAAGGTTCTCACGATCACAGGAGTCATCGTTGAATGTGTAGGAGTCAATACGGATCTCCAGGTCCCGCTGCTGATTATGGATCGGAGAAGGGTCTCGATCATGTCTGCATTATTCGCGAACCATAGGGTGGCACACTTAAGAGTTACTGGACACCATTTTGGAGCACATATGTTTCAGACGAAAGAATTGTAAAGCGCAGGAATTGTTTTCAATAGAAACCAGAAATTGTTTCGGGTGACATTGTAGAAGGTGTTTCTGCATGTGATATTGAAATATTGCAAGGGGCTATATGTTAATGTTTGTTAATTAAAGTAATTAAAAAAATTCTGAATAAATTTAATAAAAGAGTTTTATTAAATGAGAGAGCATTAAATGTGAAGAGGCATTAAAAGGGAATGTGAAGAGGCATTTTAATGTGGAGGAGTTACCACCACATGAATGGGGGAGGTGAGGGGTCACCCCCCCCCCCCCCCCCCACATGCGCCGGCCATGGAGAGAGGGGGCACCCCCCCTCCTCCTATAAAAGGCCACCCATTCCCTCCTTCATCCATACACCTCCTTGTGAAGGATCTCTCTCCCCTCTAGAATTATTCCCCCATGGTCTCGGATTAGCGAGATACATGTTCCCGGTGGCATTTCGTCTGGAAGGAGTTGCTGCTTCTGCTGGATCGCTGGAGCGAGGAGGTGGAGGTTGTCCGGTGCCTTGAACGTGTGTGCGAGTGCGGATGCGCTGCTGAGTTGCGGCGCTTGGACTTCCTCACGATCTTGAGATCGGCAAGTGTACGACTACATCAACCACGAGTTCCTACTCGTTAACAAAACTCGTTGTCTTCGAGGGTATGTTCTCCATGGATGTATGTCCACCCGTTGCTCTGTACCTAGTAGATAGATCTTGGCGTGTAGTTCTCATCGTAGGAAAATTTTTGTTTTCTATGCTGCGGACCCAACAATGACTCTAGCTACGGTTTGTGAATAGAACAAACATGCAATGTACTCTAGTGGATCCAAATGTGGTTTGTGAGAAGAACACACATGCAATGACTCTAGATGTGGTTTGTGTGAAGAACACACATCCAATGACTCTAGCTGTGGTTAATGAAAAGAACAGAGATGCAATGACTCTGGTGGATCCTTGTATGGTTTATTCAAAGAACAGACATGCAATGACTCTAGCTGTGGTTTCTGAGAAGAACACACATGCAATGACTCTAGATGTGGTTTATTAATTAACATACATGCAATGACTCTAGCTGTGGTTTGTGAAAAGAACACACATGCAATGACTCTAGTGGATCAATATGTGGTTTGTGAAAAGAACACTCGTGCAATGACTCTAGCTGTTGTTTGTGAAAAGAACACACATGTAATGAACTCTAGTGGATCCATATGTGGTTTGTGAGAAGAACAGACATGCAATGACTCTAGATGTGGTTTGTGAAAAGAACAGACATGCAATGAACTCTGGTAGATCCATATGTGGTTTGTGAGAAGAACACACATGCAATGACTCTATATGTGGTTAATGAAAACAACAAACATGCAATGACTCTAGCTGTGGTTTGTCAAAAGAACACAGATGCAATGACACTAGTGGATCCATATGTGGTTTGTGAAAAGAACAGACATGCAATGACTCTAGCTATGGTTAATGAAAATAACACACATGCAATCGCACTGGTGGATCCATATGTGGTTTGTGAAAAGAACACACATGCAATGACTCTAGATGTAGTTTGTGAAAAGAACACGCATGCATTGACAATGGTGAATCAATATGTGGTTAATGAAAAGAACACACATGCAATGACTCTAGCTGTGGTTTGTGAAAAGAACACACATGCAATGACACTGGTGGATCCATGTGTGGTTTGTGAGAAGAACAGACACGCAAGGAGTCTAGCTGTGGTTTGTGAAAGGAACAGACATGCAATGAACTCTGGTGGATCCATATGTGGTTTGTGAGAAGAACGCACATGCAATGACTCTAGATGTGGTTTGTGGGAAGAACACACGTGCAATGACTCTAGTTGTGGTTAATGAAAAGAAAAGACATGCACTGACTCTAGTGAATCCTTGTGTGGTTTGTGAGAAGAACAAACATTCAATGACTCTAGCTGTGGTTTGTGAGAAGAACACACATGCAATGACTCTAGATGTGGTTTGTGGAAAGAACACACGAGCAATGACTCTATCTGTGGTTTGTGAAAAGAACACACATGCAATGACTCTGGTGGATCCTTATGTGGTTTGTGAGAAGAACATACATCCAATAACTCTAGCTATGGTTTGTGAAAAGAACAAACATGCAATGAACTTTGGTGGATCCATATGTGGTTTGTGAGAAGAACACACATGCAATGACTCTATATGTGGTTTGTGAAAAGAACAGACATGCAATGAACTCTAGTGGATCCATATGTGGTTTGTGAGAAGAACACACATGCAATGACTTTAGATGTGGTTAATGAAAAGAACACACATGCAATGACTCTACCTGTGGTTTGTGAAAAGAACACACATGAAATCACTCTAGATGTGATTTGTGAAAAGAACACACATGCAATGACACTTGTGGATCAATATATTGTTTGTGAAAAGAACAAACATCCAATGACTCTAGATGTGGTTTGTGAAGAGAACACATATGCAATGACACTGGTGGATCCATGTGTGGTTTGTGAGAAGAACAGACATGCAAGGACTCTAGCTGTGGTTTGTGAAAAGAACAGACATGCAATGAACTCTGGTGGATCCATATGTGGTTTGTGAGAAGAACGCACATGTAATGACTCTAGATGTGATTTGTGAGAAGAACACGCATGCAAAGACTCTAGTTGTGGTTAATGAAAAGAAAAGAGATGCCCTAAATCTGGTGAATCCTTGTGTGGTTTGTGAGAATAACAAACATGCAATGACTCTAGATGTGGTTTGTGAGAAGAACACACATGCAATGACTATAGATGTGGTTTGTGAGAAAAACACACATGAAATGACTCTAGCTGTGGTTAATGAAAAGAACAGAGATGCAATGACTCTGGTGGATCCTTGTGTGGTTTATTGAAAGAACAGACATGCAATGACTCTAGCTGTGGTTTCTGAGAAGAATACACATGCAATGACTCTAGATGTGGTTTGTGAATTAACATACATGCAATGACTCTAGCTGTGGTTTGTGAAAAGAACACACATGCAATGACACTGGTGGATCAATATGTGGTTTGTGAAAAGAACACACATGCAATAACTCTAGCTGTTGTTTGTGAACAGAACAGACATGCAATGACAGTGGTGGATCCATGTGTGGTTTGCGAGAGGAACAGACATGCAATAACTCTAGCTATCATTTGTGAAGAGATCATACATGCAATGATCTCTCGTGGATCCATATGTGGTTTGTGAGAAGAACACACATGCAATGACTCTAGATGTGGTTTGTGAACAGAACAGACATGCAATGACACTAGTGGATCCATGTGTGGTTTGTGAGAAGAACAGATATGCAATAACTCTAGCTATGGTTTGTGAAAAGAATAGACATGCAATGACTCTAGTTGTGGTTTGTGAAAAGAACACACATGCAATGACTCTGGTGGATCCTTATATGTTTTGTGAAAAGAATAGACATGCAATGAATCTAGTTGTGGTTAATGAAAAGAACACACATGCAATCACACTGGTGGATCCATATGTGGTTTGTGAAAATAACACACATGCAATGAATCTAGATGCGGTTTGTGAAAAGAACATACATGCAATGACACTGGTGGATCTATGTGTGGTTTGTGAGAATAACAAACATCCAATGACTCTAGTTGTGGTTTGTGAAAAGAACAGACAAGCAATGACTCTAGCTATGGTTTGTGAAAAGAACACACATGCAATGACTCTGGTGGATCATTATGTGGTTTGTGAAAAGAATAGACATGCAATGACTCTAGCTGTGGTTTGTGAAAAAGAACACACATGCAATGAACTCTGGTGGATCCATATGTGGTTTGTGAGAAGAACACACATACAATGACTCTAGATGTGGTTTGTGAAAAGAACACACATGCAATGACACTGATGGATCCATATGTCGTTTGTTAAAATAATAGAGATGCAATGACTCTAGCTGTGGTTAGTGAAAAGAGCACACATGCAATGAGACTGGTGGATCCATATGTGGTTTGTGAAAAGAACACACATGCAATGACTCTAGATGTGGTTTGTGAAAAGAATACACATGCAATAACTCTAGATGTGGTTTGTGAAAAGAATTCACATGCAATGACACTGGTGGATAAATATGTGGTTTGTGAAAAGAACATACATCCAATAACTCTAGATGTGGTTTGTGAAAAGAACACACATGCAATGAAACTTGTGGATCCATGTGTGGTTTGTGAAAAGAACAGACATTCAATGACTCTAGCTGTGGTTTGTGAAAAGAACAGACATGCAATTAACTCTAGTGGATCCATATTGGTTTGTGAGAAGAGCACACATGCAATGACTCTAGATGTGGTTTGTTAGAAGAACACACATGCAATGACTCTAGCAGTGGTTAATGAACAGAACAGAGATGCAATGACTATGGTGGATCCTTGTGTGGTTTATTGAATGAATAGACATGCAATCGCTCTAGCTGTGGTTTCTGAGAACACACATGCAATGACTCTAGATGTGGTTTGTGAATTAACATACATGCAATGACTCTAGCTATGGTTTGTGAAAAGAACACACATGCAATGACACTGGTGGATCAATATGTGGTTTGTGAAAAGAACACACATGCAATGATTCTAGCTGTTGTTTGTGAATAGAACAGACATGCAATGACAGTGGTGGATCCATGTGTGGTTTGTGAGAGGAACAGACATGCAATAACTCTAGCTATGATTTGTGAAAAGATCAGACATGCAATGAACTCTCCTGGATCCATATGTGGTTTCTGAGATGAACACACATGCAATGACTCTAGATGTGGTTTCTGATCAGAACAGACATGCAATGACACTAGTGGATCCATGTGTGGTTTGTGAGAAGAACAGATATGCAATAACTCTAGCTATGGTTTGTGAAAAGAACAGACATGCAATGACTCTAGTTGTGGTTTGTGAAAAGAACACACATGCAATGACTCTGGTGGATCCTTATGTGGTTTGTGAAAAGAACAAACATGCAATGACTCTAGCTGTGGTTAATGAAAAGAACACACATGCAATCACACTAGTGGATCCATATGTGCTTTGTGAAAATAACACACATGCAATGAATCTAGATACGGTTTGTGAAAAGAACACACATGCCATGACACTGGTGGATCAATATGTGGTTTGTGAAAAGAACACACATGCAATGACACTGGTGGATCCATGTGTGGTTTGTGAGAAGAACAGACATGCAATGACTCTAGATGTGGTTTGTGAAAAGAACAGACATGCAATGAACTCTGGTGGATCCATATGTGGTTTGTGAAAAGAACACACATGCAATGACTATAGATGTGGTTTGTGAAAAGGGAACACATGCGATGACACTGGTGGATCCATGTGTGGTTTCTGAGAAGAACAGACATGCAATGACTCTAGCTGTGGTTTGTGAAAAGAACAGACAAGCAATGACTCTAGTTGTGGTTTGTGAAAAGAACACACATGCAATGACTCTGGTGGATCATTATGTGGTTTGTGAAAAGAATAGACATGCAATGACTCTAGCTGTGTTTTGTGAAAAGAACACACATGCAATGAACTCTGGTAGATCCATATGTGGTTTGTGAGAAGAACACACATGCAATGACTCAAGATGTGGTTTGTGAAAAGAACACACATGCAATGACACTGGTGGATCCATATGTGGTTTGTTAAAATAATAGACATGCAATGACTCTAGATGTGGTTAGTGAAAAGAGCACACATGCAATGACACTGGTGGATCCATATGTGGTTTGTGAAAAGAACACACATGCAATGACTCTAGATGTGGTTTGTCAAAATAACACACATGCAATGACTCTAGATGTGGTTTGTGAAAAGAACACACATGGAATGACACTGGTGGATCAATATGTGATTTGTGAAAAGAACATACATCCAATGACTCTAGATGTGGTTTGTGAAAAGAACACACATGCAATGACACTGGTGGAGCCATATGTGGTTTGTGAGAAGAACACACATGCAATGACTCTAGATGTGGTTTGTGAAAAGAACACACATGCAATGACTCTAGATGTGGTTTGTGAAAAGAACACACATGCAATGACACTGGTTGATCAATGTGTGGTTTGTGAGAAGAACAGACATTCAATGAACTCTAGTGGATCCATATGTGGTTTGTGAGAAGAACACACATGCAATGACTCTAGATGTGGTTTGTGAGAAGAACACATATGCAATGACTCTAGATGTTGTTATAGAAAAGAACAGAGATGCAATGACTCTGGTGGATCCTTGTGTGGTTTATTGAAAGAACAGACATGCAATGACTCTAGTTGTGGTTTCTGAGAAGAACACACATGCATTGACTCTAGATGTGGTTTGTGAATTGGCATACAGGCAATGACTCTAGCTATGGTTTGTGAAAAGAACACACATGCAATGACTCTGGTGGATCAATATGTGGTTTGTGAAAAGAACACTCATGCAATGACTCTACCTGTTGTTTGTGAAAAGAACACACATGTAATGATCTCTGGTGGATCCATATGTGGTTTGTGAGAAGAACAAACATGCAATGACTCTAGATGTGGTTTGTGAAAAGAACAGACATGCAATGAACTCTGGTAGATCCATATGTGGTTTGTGAGAAGAACACACATGCAATGACTCTATATGTGGTTAATGAAAAGAACAAACATGCAATGAATCTAGTTGTGGTTTGTGAAAAGAACACACATGCAATGACACTAGTGGATCCATATGTGGTTTGTGAAAAGCACAGACATGCAATGACTCTAGCTATGGTTAATGAAAAGAACACACATGCAATCACACTGGTGCATCCATATGTGGTTTGTGAAAAGAACACACATGCAATGAGTCTAGATGTGGTTTGTGAAAAGAACACGCATGCAATGACACTGGTGGATCAATATGTGGTTAATAAAAAGAACACACATGCAATGACTCTAGCTGTGGTTTGTGAAAAGAACACATATGCAATGACACTAGTGGATCCATATGTGCTGTGTGAAAAGAACATACATGCAATGACTCTAGTTGTGGTTAATAAAAAGAACACACATGCAATCACACTGGTGGATCCATATGTGGTTTGTGAAAAGAACACACATGCAAAGACTCTAGATGTGATTTGTGAAAAGAACACACATGCAATGACACTGGTGGATCAATATGTGGTTTGTGAAAAGAACAAACATCCAATGACTTTAGATGTGGTTTGTGAAAAGAACACACATGCAATGAACTATGGTGGATCCATATGTGGTTTGTGAGAAGAACGCACATGCAATGACTCTAGATGTGGTTTTTGAGAAGAACACACATGCAATGACTCTAGTTGTGGTCAATGAAAAGAACAAAGATGCAATGACTCTGGTGAATCCTTGTGTGGTTTGTCAGAAGAACAAACATGCAATGAATCTAGCTATGGTTTGTGAGAAGAACACACATACAATGACTCTAGATGTGGTTTGTGAAAAGAACACACATGCAATGACTGTAGTTGTGGTTTGTGAAAATAACACGCATGCAATGACTCTGGTGGATCCTTATGTGGTTTGTGAGAAGAAGATACATCCAATGTCTCTAGCTATGGTTTGTGAAAAGAACACACATGCAATGAACTCTGGTGGATCCACATGTGGTTTGTGAGAAGAACACACATGCAATGACTCTAGATGTGGTTTGTGAAAAGAACAGACATGCAATGAACTCTAGTGGATCCATACTTGGTTTGTGAGAAGAACACACATGCAATGACTTTAGATGTGGTTAATGAAAATAACACACATGCAATGACTCTACCTGTGGTTTGTGAAAAGAACACACATGCAATGACACCGGTGGATCCATATGTAGTTTGTGAAAAGAACAGACATGCAATGACTCTAGTTATGGTTAATGACAAGAACACACATGTAATCACACTGGTGGATTAATATGTGGTTTGTGAAAAGAACACACATGCAATGACTCTAGTTGTGGTTTGTAAAAAGAACACACATGCAATGACACTGGTGGATCAATATGTGGTTTGTGAAAAGAACACACATGCAATGACTCTAGATGTGGTTTGTGAACAAAACAGACATGCAATGACACAGGTGGATCCATGTGTGGTTTGTGAGAAGAATAGACATGCCATAACTCTAGCTATGATTCGTGAAAAGATCAGACATGCGATGAACTCTGGTGGATCCATATGTGGTTTGTGAGAAGAACACACATGCAATGACTCTAGATGTGGTTTGTGAACAGAACAGACATGCAATGACACTAGTGGATCCATGTGTGGTTTGTGATAAGAACAGACATGCAATAACTCTAGCTATGGTTTGTGAAAAGAACAGACATGCAATGACTCTAGATGTCGTTTGTGAAAAGAACACACATGCAATGACTCTGGTGGATCCTTATGTGGTTTGTGAAAATAACAGACATGCAATGACTCTAACTGTGGTTAATGAAAAGAACGCACATGCAATCACACTAGAGGATCCATATGTCATTTGTGAAAATAACATACATGCAATGAATCTAGATGTTTTTTGTGAAAAGAACACACATGCAATGAAACTTGTGGATCAATATGTGGTTTGTGAAAAGAACACACATGCAATGACTCTAGATGTATTTTGTGAAAAGAACACACATGCAATGACACTGGTGGATCCATGTGTGGTTTGTGAGAAGAACAGACATGCAATGACTCTAGATGTGGTTTGTGAAAAGAACATACATGCAATGAACTCTGGTGGATCCATATGTGGTTTTTGAAAAGAACACACATGCAATGACTCTAGATGTGGTTTGTGAAAAGAACACACATGCAATGAATCTAGATGTGGGTTGTGAAAAGAACACACATGCAATGACCCTAGATGTGGTTTGTGAAAATAACACACATGCAATGACTCGAGCTGTGGTTTGTGAAAAGAACACATATGCAATGACACTGGTGGATCCATATGTGGTTTGTGAAAAGAACAGACATACAATGACTCTAGCCGTGGTTAATGAAAAGAACAAACATGCAATCACACTTGTGGATCCATATGTGGTTTGTGAAAAGAACACACATGCAATGACTCTAGATGTGGTTTGTGAAAAGAACACACATGCAATGACACTGGTGGATCAATATGTGGTTTGTGAAAAGAACATACATCCAATGACTCTATATGTGGTTTGTGAAAAGAACACACATGCAATGACATTGGTGGATCCATGTGTGGTTTGTGAGAAGAATAGACATGCAATGACTCTAGCTGTGGTTTGTGAACAGAACAGACATGCAATGAACTCTGGTGGATCCATATATGGTTTGTGAGAAGAACGCACATGCAATGACTCTAGATGTGGTTTGTGAGAAGAACACACGTGCAATGACTCTAGTTGTGGTTAATGAAAAGAACAGAGATGCAATGACTCTGGTGAATCCTTGAGTGGTTTGTGAGAATAACATACATGCAATGACTCTAGATGTGGTTTGTGAGAAGAAGACACATGCAATGACTCTAGATGTGGTTTGTGAAAAGAACACACATGCAATGACTCTAGTTGCGGTTAGTGAAAAGAACAGAGATGCAATGACTCTGGTGGATCCTTGTGTGGTTTGTGAGAAGAACAAACATGCAATGACTCTAGCTGTGGTTTGTGAGAAGAACACACATGCAATCACTCTAGCAGTGGTTTGTGAAAAGAACACACGTGCAATGACTCTAATTGTGGTTTGTGAAAATAACACTCATGCAATGACTCTGGTGGATCCTTATGTGGTTGTGAGAAGAACATACATCCAATGACTCTAGCTGTGGTTTGTGAAAAGAACACACATGCAATGAACTCTGGTTGATCCATATGTGGTTTGTGAGAAGAACACACTTGCAACGACTCTAGATGTGGTTTGTGAAAAGAACAAACATGCAATGAACTCTGGTGGATCCATATGTGGTTTGTGAGAAGAACACACAGGCAATGACTCTAGATGTGGTTAATGAAAAGAACACACATGCAATGACTCTAGCTATGGTTTGTGAAAAGAACACACATGCAATGACACTGGTGGATCCATATGTGGTTTGTGAAAAGAACAGACATGCAATGACTATAGCTGTGGTTAATGAAAAGAATACACATGTAATCACACTGGTGGATCCATATGTGGTTTGTGAAAATAACACACATGCAATGACTCTAGATGTGGTTTTTGAAAAGAACACACATGCAATGACACTGGATGATCAATATGTGGTTTGTTAAAAGAACACACATGCAATGTCTCTAGATGTGGTTTGAGAAAAGAATACACATGCAATGACACCTGTAGATCCATATGTGGTTTGTGAGAAGAGCACACATGCAACGACTCTAGATGTGGTTTGTGAGAAGAACACACATGCAATGACTCTGGTGGATCATTATGTGGTTTGTAAGAAGAACATACATCCAATGACTCTAGCTGTGGTTTGTGAAAAGAACTCACATGCAATGAACTCTGGTGGATCCATATGTGGTTTTTGAGAAGAACACACATGCAATGACTCTACCGGTGGTTTGTGAAAAGAACACACATGCAATAAACTCTGGTGGATCCATATGTGGTTTGTGAGAAGAACACACATGCAAGGACTCTAGCTGTGGTTTGTGAAAAGAACAGACATGCAATAAACTCTGGTGGATCCATATGTGGTTTGTGAGAAGAACACACATGCAATGACTCTATATGTGGTTAATGAAAAGAACAAGCATGCAATGACTCTAGCTATGGTTTGTGAAAAGAACACACATGCAATGACACTTGTGGATCCATGTGTGGTTTCTGAGAAGAATAGACATTCAATGACTCTAGTTGTGGTTTGTGAAAAGAACAGACATACAATGAACTCTAGTGGATCCATATGTGGTTTGTGAGAAGAACACACATGCAATGACTCCAGACGTGGTTTGTGAGAAGAACACACATGCAATGACTCTAGCTATGGTTAATGAAAAGAATAGAGATGCAATTGCTCTAGTGGATCCTTGAGTGGTTTATTGAAAGAACACACATGCAATGACTCTGGTGGATCCTTATGTGGTTTGTGAAAAGAACAGACATACAATGACTCTAGCTATGGTTAATGAAAAGAACACACATGCAATCACACTAGTGGATCCATATGTGGTTTGTGAAAAGAACACACATGTAATGACCGTAGATGTGGCTTGTGAAAAGAACACGCATGCAATGACGCTAGATGTGGTTTGTGAATTAACATACATGCAATGACTCTAGCTGTGGTTTGTGAAAAGAACACACATGCAATGACTCTGGTGGATCAATATGTGGTTTGTGAAAAGAACACTCATGCAATGACTATAGCTATTGTATGTGAAAAGAACACACGTGCAATGAGCTCTGGTGGATCCATATGTGGTTTGTAAGAAGAACACACATGCAATGACTCTAGATGTGGTTTGTGAAAAGAACAGACATGCAATGAACTCTGGTGGATCCATACGTGGTTTGTAAGAAGAACACACATGCAATGAATCTATATGTGGTTAATGAAAAGAGCACACATGCAATGACACTGGTGGATCCATATGTGGTCTCTGAGAAGAACACACATGCAATGACTCTAGATGTGGTTTGTGAATTAACATACATGCAATGACTCTAGATGTGGTTTGAGAAAAGAATACACATGCAATGACACTTGTAGATCCATATGTGGTTTGTGAGAAGAGCACACATGCAACGACTCTAGATGTGGTTTGTGAGAAGAACACACATGCAATGACTCTGGTGGATCGTTATGTGGTTTGTAAGAAGAACATACATCCAATGACTCTAGCTGTGGTTTGTGAAAAGAACTCACATGCAAAGAACTCTGGTGGATCCATATGTGGTTTTTGAGAAGAACACACATGCAATGACTCTACCTGTGGTTTGTGAAAAGAATAGACATGCAATAAACTCTGGTGGATCCATATGTGGTTTGTGAGAAGAACACACATGCAATGACTCTAGCTGTGGTTTGTGAAAAGAACAGACATGCAATAAACTCTGGTGGATCCATATGTGGTTTGTGAGAAGAACACTCATGCAATGACTCTATATGTGGTTAATGAAAAGAACAAACATGCAATGACTCTAGCTGTGGTTTGTGAAAAGAACACACATGCAATAACACTGGTGGATCCATATGTGGTTTGTGAAAAGAACAGACATGCAATGACTCTAGCTATGGTTAATGAAAAGAACACACATGCAATCACACTGGTGGATCCATAAGTAGTTTGTGAAAAGAACACACATGCAATGACTCTAGATGTGGTTTGTGAAAAGAACACTCATGCAATGACACTAGTGGATCAATATGTAGTTAATGAAAATAACACACATGCAATGACTCGAGCTGTGGTTTGTGAAAAGAACAAATATGCAATGACACTAGTGGATCCATATGTGGTTTGTGAAAAGAACAGACATACAATGACTCTAGCTGTGGTTAATGAAAAGAACAAACATGCAATCACACTTGTGGATCCATATGTGGTTTGTGAAAAGAACACACATGCAATGACTCTAGATGTGGTTTGTGAAAAGAACACACATGCAATGACACTGGTGGATCAATATGTGGTTTGTGAAAAGAACAAACATCCAATGACTCTAGATATGGTTTGTGAAAAGAACACACATGCAATGACATTGGTGGATCCATGTGTGGTTTGTGAGAAGAATAGACATGCAATGACTCTAGCTGTGGTTTGTGAAAAGAACAGACATGCAATGAACTCTGGTGGATCCATATATGGTTTGTGAGAAGAACGCACATGCAATGACTCTAGATGTGGTTTGTGAGAAGAACACACGTGCAATGACTCTAGTTGTGATTAATGAAAATAACAGAGATGCAATGACTCTGGTGAATCCTTGAGTGGTTTGTGAGAAGAATATACATGCAATGACTCTAGCTGTGGTTTGTGAGAAGAAGACACATGCAATGACTCTAGATGTGCTTTGTGAAAAGAACACACATGCAATGACTCTAGTTGCGGTTAATGAAAAGAACAGAGATGCAATGACTCTGGTGGATCCTTGTGTGGTTTGTGAGAAGAACAGACATGCAATGACTCTAGCTGTGGTTTGTGAGAAGAACACACATGCAATGACTCTAGAGTGGTTTGTGAAAAGAACACACATGCAATGACTCTAGTTGTGGTTTGTGAAAATAACACACATGCAATGACTCTGGTGGATCCTTATGTGGGTTGTGAGAAGAACAAACATCCAATGACTCTAGCTGTGGTTAATGAAAAGAACACACATGCAATGACTCTAGCTATGGTTTGTGAAAAGAACACACATGCAATGACACTGGTGGATCCATATGTGGTTTGTGAAAAGAACAGACATGCAATGACTCTAGCTGTGGTTAATGAAAAGAATACACATGTAATCACACTGGTGGATCCATATGTGGTTTGTGAAAATAACACACATGCAATGACTCTAGATGTGGTTTTTGAAAAGAACACACATGCAATGACACTAGATGATCAATATGTGGTTTGTTAAAAGAAAACACATGCAATGACTCTAGATGTAGTTTGAGAAAAGAATACACATGCAATGACACTTGTAGATCCATATGTGGTTTGTGAGAAGAGCACACATGCAACGACTCTAGATGTGGTTTGTGAGAAGAACACACATGCAATGACTCTGTTGGATCGTTATGTGGTTTGTAAGAAGAACATACATCCAATGACTCTAGCTGTGGTTTGTGAAAAGAACACACATGCAATGAACTCTGGTGGATCCACATGTGGTTTTTGAGAAGAACACACATGCAATGACTCTACCTGTGGTTTGTGAAAAGAATAGACATGCAATAAACTCTGGTGGATCCATATGTGGTTTGTGAGAAGAACACACATGCAATGACTCTAGCTGTGGTTTGTGAAAAGAACAAACATGCAATAAACTCTGGTGGATCCATATGTGGTTTGTGAGAAGAACACACATGCAATGACTCTATATGTGGTTAATGAAAAGAACAAGCATCCAATGACTCTAGCTATGGTTTGTGAAAAGAACACACATGCAATGACACTTGTGGATCCATGTGTGGTTTGTGAGAAGAACAGACATTCAATGACTCTAGCTGTGGTTTGTGAAAAGAACAGACATACAATGAACTCTAGTGGATCCATATGTGGTTTGTGAGAATAACACACATGCAATGACTCCAGACGTGGTTTGTGAGAAGAACACACATGCAATGACTCTAGCTGTGGTTAATGAAAAGAACAGAGATGCAATTACTCTGGTGGATCCTTGTATGGTTTATTGAAAGAACACACATGCAATGACTCTGGTGGATCCTTATGTGGTTTGTGAAAAGAACAAACATAGAAGGACTCTAGCTATGGTTAATGAAAAGAACACACATGCAATCACACTAGTGGATCCATATGTGGTTTGTGAAAAGAACACACATGTAATGACCGTAGATGTGGTTTGTGAAAAGAACACGCATGCAATGACTCTAGATGTGGTTTGTGAATTAACATACATGCAATGACTCTAGCTGTGGTTTGTGAAAAGAACACACATGCAATGACTCTGGTGGATCAATATGTGGTTTGTGAAAAGAACATACATCCAATGACTCTAGATGTGATTTGTGAAAAGAACACACATGCAATGAACTTTGGTTGATCCATATGTGGTTTGTGAGAAGAACACACATGCAATGACTCTGTATGTGGTTTGGGAAAAGAACAAACACGCAATGAACTCTGGTGGATCCATATGTGGTTTGTGAGAAGAGCACACATGCAATAACTCTAGATGTGGTTAATGAAAAGAACACACATGCAATGACTCTAGCTATGGTTTGTGAAAAGAACACACATGCAATGACACTGGTGGATCCATATGTGGTTTGTGAAAAGAACAGACATGCAATGACTCTAGCTGTGGTTAATGAAAAGAATACACATGTAATCACACTGGTGGATCCATATGTGGTTTGTGAAAATAACACACATGCAATGACTCTAGATGTGGTTTTTGAAAAGAACACACATGCAATGACACTAGATGATCAATATGTGGTTTGTTAAAAGAAAACACATGCAATGACTCTAGATGTGGTTTGAGAAAAGAATACACATGCAATGACACTTGTAGATCCATATGTGGTTTGTGAGAAGAGCACACATGCAACGACTCTAGATGTGGTTTGTGAGAAGAACACACATGCAATGACTCTGTTGGATCGTTATGTGGTTTGTAAGAAGAACATACATCCAATGACTCTAGCTGTGGTTTGTGAAAAGAACACACATGCAATGAACTCTGGTGGATCCACATGTGGTTTTTGAGAAGAACACACATGCAATGACTCTACCTGTGGTTTGTGAAAAGAATAGACATGCAATAAACTCTGGTGGATCCATATGTGGTTTGTGAGAAGAACACACATGCAATGACTCTAGCTGTGGTTTGTGAAAAGAACAGACATGCAATAAACTCTGGTGGATCCATATGTGGTTTGTGAGAAGAACACACATGCAATGACTCTATATGTGGTTAATGAAAAGAACAAGCATCCAATGACTCTAGCTATGGTTTGTGAAAAGAACACACATGCAATGACACTTGTGGATCCATGTGTGGTTTGTGAGAAGAACAGACATTCAATGACTCTAGCTGTGGTTTGTGAAAAGAACAGACATACAATGAACTCTAGTGGATCCATATGTGGTTTGTGAGAATAACACACATGCAATGACTCCAGACGTGGTTTGTGAGAAGAACACACATGCAATGACTCTAGCTGTGGTTAATGAAAAGAACAGAGATGCAATTACTCTGGTGGATCCTTGTATGGTTTATTGAAAGAACACACATGCAATGACTCTGGTGGATCCTTATGTGGTTTGTGAAAAGAACAGACATAGAAGGACTCTTGCTATGGTTAATGAAAAGAACACACATGCAATCACACTAGTGGATCCATATGTGGTTTGTGAAAAGAACACACATGTAATGACCGTAGATGTGGTTTGTGAAAAGAACACGCATGCAATGACTCTAGATGTGGTTTGTGAATTAACATACATGCAATGACTCTAGCTGTGGTTTGTGAAAAGAACACACATGCAATGACTCTGGTGGATCAATATGTGGTTTGTGAAAAGAACACTCATGCAATGACTCTAGCTATTGTATGTGAAAAGAACACACGTGCAATGAGCTCTGGTGGATCCATATGTGGTTTGTGAGAAGAACAGAAATGGAATGACTCTAGATGTGGTTTGTGAAAAGAACAGACATGCAATGAACTCTGGTGGATCCATATGTGGTTTGTAAGAAGAACACACATGCAATGACTCTATATGTGGTTAATGAAAAGAGCACACATGCAATGACACTGGTGGATCCATATGTGGTTTCTGAGAAGAACACACATGCAATGACTCTAGATGTGGTTTGTGAATTAACATACATGCAATGACTCTAGCTTTGGTTTGTGAAAAGAACACACATGCAATGACTCTAGATGTGGTTAGTGAAAAGAGCACGCATGCAATGACACTGGTGGATCAATATGTGGTTAATGAAAAGAACACACATGCAATGACTCTAACTGTGGTTTGTGAAAAGAACACATATGCAATGACACTGGTGGATCCATATGTGGTTTGTGAAAAGAACAAACATGCAATCACTCTAGCTGTGGTTAATGAAAAGAACACACATGCAATCATACTGGTGGATCCATATGTGGTTTGTGAAAAGAACACACATGCAATGACTCTAGATGTGGTTTGTGAAAAGAACACACATGCAATGACATTGGTGGATCAATATGTGGTTTGTGAAAAGTATAGACATCCAATGACTCTAGATGTGGTTTGCGAAAAGAACACACATGCAATGACTCTAGCCATGGTTTGTGAAAAGAACACACATGCAATGACACTGGTAGTTCCATATGTGGTTTCTGAAAAGAAAAGACATTCAATGACTCTAGCTGTGGTTAATGAAAAGAATACACATGTAATCACACTGGTGGATCCATATGTGGTTTGTGAAAAGAACACACATGCAATGACTCTAGATGTGGTTTTTGAAAAGAACACACATGCAATGACACTGGATGATCAATATGTGGTTTGTGAAAAGAACACACATGCAATGACTCTAGATGTGGTTTGAGAAAAGAATACACATGCAATGACACTGGTGGATCCATATGTGGTTTGTGAGAAGAACACACATGCAACGACTCTAGCTGTGGTTTGTGTGAAGAACACACATGCACTGACTCTGGTGGATCCTTGTGTGGTTTGTGAGAAGAACATACATCCAATGACTCTACCTGTGGTTTGTGAAAAGAACTCACATGCAATGAACTGTGGTGGATCCATATGTGGTTTTTGAGAAGAACACACATGCAATGACTCTAGCTGTGGTTTGTGAAAAGAACACACATGCACTGACTCTGGTGGATCCTTGTGTGGTTTGTGAGAAGAACATACATCCAATGACTCTACCTGTGGTTTGTGAAAAGAACTCACATGCAATGAACTGTGGTGGATCCATATGTGGTTTTTGAGAAGAACACACATGCAATGACTCTAGCTATTGTATGTGAAAAGAACACACGTGCAATGAGCTCTGGTGGATCCATATGTGGTTTGTGAGAAGAACAGAAATGGAATGACTCTAGATCTGGTTTGTGAAAAGAACAGACATGCAATGAACTCTGGTGGATCCATATGTGGTTTGTAAGAAGAACACACATGCAATGACTCTATATGTGGTTAATGAAAAGAGCACACATGCAATGACACTGGTGGATCCATATGTGGTTTCTGAGAAGAACACACATGCAATGAATCTAGATGTGGTTTGTGAATTAACATACATGCAATGACTCTAGCTTTGGTTTGTGAAAAGAACACACATGCAATGACTCTAGATGTGGTTAGTGAAAAGAGCACGCATGCAATGACACTGGTGGATCAATATGTGGTTTGTGAGAAGAACACACATGCAATGACTCTAGCTCTGGTTTGTGAAAAGAACACATATGCAATGACACTGGTGGATCCATATGTGGTTTGTGAAAAGAACAAACATGCAATCACTCTAGCTGTGGTTAATGAAAAGAACACACATGCAATCATACTGGTGGATCCATATGTGGTTTGTGAAAAGAACACACATGCAATGACTCTAGATGTGGTTTGTGAAAAGAACACACATGCAATGACTCTGGTGGATCCTTATGTGGTTTGTGAGAAGAACATACATCCAATGACTCTAGCTATGATTTGTGAAAAGAACACACATGCAATGAACTTTGGTTGATCCATATGTGGTTTGTGAGAAGAACACACATGCAATGACTCTATATGTGATTTGGGAAAAGAACAAACACGCAATGAACTCTCGTGGATCCATATGTGGTTTGTGAGAAGAGCACACATGCAATAACTCTAGATGTGGTTAATGAAAAGAACACACATGCAATGACTCTAGCTATGGTTCGTGAAAAGAACACACATGCAATGACACTGGTGGATCCATATGTGGTTTGTGAAAAGAACAGACATGCAATGATTCTGGATGTGGTTAATGAAAAGAATACACATGTAATCACACTGCTGGATCCATATGTGGTTTGTGAAAATAACACACATGCAATGACTCTAGATATGGTTTTTGAAAAGAACACACATGCAATGACACTAGATGATCAATATGTGGTTTGTGAAAATAACACACATGCAATCACTCTAGATGTGGTTTGAGAAAAGAATACACATGCAGTGACACTGGTGGATCCATATGTGGTTTGTGAGAAGAACACACATGCAACGACTCTAGATGTGGTTTGTGAGAAGAACACACATGCAATGACTATGGTGGATCCTTATGTGGTTTGTAAGAAGAACATACATCCAATGACTCTAGCTATGGTTTGTGAAAAGAACTCACATCCAATGAACTCTGGTGGATCCATATGTGGTTTTTGAGAAGAACACACATGCAATGACTCTACCTGTGGTTTGTGAGAAGAACAGACATGCAATAAACTCCGGTGGATCCATATGTGGATTGTGAGAAGAACACACATGCAATGACTCTATATGTGGTTAATGAAAAGAACAAACATACAACGACTCTAGCTGTGGTTTGTGAAAACAACACACATGCAATAACACTGGTGGATCCATATGTGGTTTGTGAAAAGAACGAACATGCAATGACTCTAGATATGGTTAATGAAAAGAACACACATGCAATCACACTGGTGGATCCATATGTAGTTTTTGAAAAAAAAACACATGCAATGACTCTTGATGTGGTTTATGAAAAGAACACACATGCAATGACACTGGTGGATCCATATGTGGTTTGTGAAAAGTACGCACATGCAATGGCTCTAGCTGTGGTTTGTGAAAAGAACACACATGCAATCTCACTAGTGGATCCATATGTGGATTGTGAAAAGAACACACATGCAATGAGTCTAGATGTGGTTTGTGAAAAGAACACACATGCGATGACACTGGTGGATCAATATGTGGTTTGTGAAAAGAACAGACATCCAATTACTCTAGATGTGGTTTGTGAAAAGAACATACATGCAATGACATTGGTGGATCCATGTGTGGTTTGTGAGAAGAACAGATATGCAATGACTCTAGCTGTGGTTTGTGAAAAGAACAGACATGCAATGAACTCTAGTGGATCCATATGTGGTTTGTGAGAAGAACGCACATGCAATGACTCTAGATGTGGTTTGTGAGAAGAACACACGTGCAATGACTCTAGTTGTGGCTAATGAAAAGAATAGAGATGCAATGACTCTAGTGAATCCTTGTGTGGTTCGTGAGAAGAACAGACATGCAATGACTCTGGCTGGGGTTTGTGAGAAGAACACACATGCAATGACTCTAGATGTGGTTTGTGACAAGAATACACATGCAATGACTCTAGCTGTGGTTTGTGAAAAGAACACACATGCAATGACTCTGGTGGATCCTTATGTGGTTTGTGAGAAGAACATACATCCAATGACTCTACCTATGGTTTGTGAAAAAAACACACATGCAATGACATTGGTGGATCCGTATGTGGTTTGTGAAAAAAACAGACATGCAATGACTCTAGTTGTGGTTAATGACAAGAACACAGATGCAATGACACTGGTGGATCCATATGTGGTTTATGAGAAGAACACACATGCAATGACTCTAGATGTGGTTTGTGAAAAGAACACACATGCAATGACACTGGTGGATCCATATGTGGTTTGTTAAAATAATACACATGTAGTGACTATAGATGTGGTGAGTGAAAAGAGCACACATGCAATGACACTGGTGGATCCATATGTGGTTTGTGAAAAGAACACACATGCAATGACTCTAGATGTGGTTTGTGAAAAGAACAAACATGCAATGACTCCAGTGGTTGATCCATGTGTGGTTTGTGGAAAGAACACACATGCAATGACTCTGGTTGATCCATATGTGGTTTGTGAAAAGAATAGACATGCAATGAACTCTGGTAGATCCATATGTGGTTTGTGAGAAGAACGCACATGCAATGACTCTAGATGTGGTTTGTGAGAAGAACACACGTGCAATGACTCTAGTTGTGGTTAATGAAAAGAACAGAGATGCAATGACTCTGGTGAATCCTTGTGTGGTTTGTGAGAAGAAGATACATGCAATGACTCTAGCTGTGGTTTGTGAGAAGAAGACACATGCAATGACTCTAGATGTGGTTTGTGAAAAGAACACACATGCAATTACTCTAGTTGCGGTTAATGAAAAGAACAGAGATGCAATGACTCTGGTGGATGCTTGTGTGGTTTGTGAGAAGAACAGACATGCAATGACTCTACCTGTGGTTTGTGAGAAGAACACACATGCAATGACTCTAGCAGTGGTTTGTGAAAAGAACACACATGCAATGACTCTAGTTGTGGTTTGTGAAAATAACACACATGCAATGACTCTGGTGGATCCTTATGTGGTTTGTGAGAAGAACATACATCCAATGACTCTAGATGTGATTTGTGAAAAGAACACACATGCAATGAACTTTGGTTGATCCATATGTGGTTTGTGAGAAGAACACACATGCAATGACTCTGTATGTGGTTTGGGAAAAGAACAAACACGCAATGAACTCTGGTGGATCCATATGTGGTTTGTGAGAAGAGCACACATGCAATAACTCTAGATGTGGTTAATGAAAAGAACACACATGCAATGACTCTAGCTGTGGTTTGTGAAAAGAACACACATGCAATGACACTGGTGGATCCATATGTGGTTTGTGAAAAGAACAGACATGCAATGATTCTAGCTGTGGTTAATGAAAAGAATACACATGCAATCACACTGCTGGATCCATATGTGGTTTGTGAAAATAACACACATGCAATGACTCTAGATATGGTTTTTGAAAAGAACACACACGCAATGACTGGATGATCAATATGTGGTTTGTGAAAAGAACATAGATGCAATCACTCTAGATGTGGTTTGAGAAAAGAATACACATGCAATGACACTGGTGGATCCATATGTGGTTTGTGAGAAGAACACACATGCAACAACTCTAGATGTGGTTTGTGAGAAGAACACACATGCAACAACTCTAGATGTGGTTTGTGAGAAGAACACACATGCAATGACTATGGTGGATCCTTATGTGGTTTGTAAGAAGAACATACATCCAATGACTCTAGCTGTGGTTTGTGAAAAGAACTCACATCCAATGAACTGTGGTGGATCCATATGTGGTTTTTGAGAAGAACACACATGCAATGACTCTACCTGTGGTTTGTGAGAAGAACAGACATGCAATAAACTCTGGTGGATCCATATGTGGTTTGTGAGAAGAACACACATGCAATGACTCTATATGTGGTTAATGAAAAGAACAAACATGCAACGACTCTAGCTGTGGTTTGTAAAAACAACACACATGCAATAACACTGGTGGATCCATATGTGGTTTGTGAAAAGAACGAACATGCAATGACTCTAGATATGGTTAATGAAAAGAACACACATGCAATCACACTGGTGGATCTATATGTAGTTTGTGAAAAGAACACACATGCAATGACTCTTGATGTGGTTTATGAAAAGAACACACATGCAATGACACTGGTGGATCCATATGTGGTTTGTGAAAAGTACGCACATGCAATGACTCTAGCTGTGGTTTGTGAAAAGAACACACATGCAATCTCACTAGTGGATCCATATGTGGATTGTGAAAAGAACACACATGCAATGAGTCTAGATGTGGTTTGTGAAAAGAACACACATGCTATGACACTGGTGGATCAATATGTGGTTTGTGAAAAGAATAGACATCCAATTACTCTAGATGTGGTTTGTGAAAAGAACATACATGCAATGACATTGGTGGATCCATGTGTGGTTTGTGAGAAGAACAGACATGCAATGACTCTAGTTGTGGTTTGTGAAAAGAACAGACATGCAATGAACTCTAGTGGATCCATATGTGGTTTGTGAGAAGAACGCACATGCAATGACTCTAGATGTGGTTTGTGAGAAGAACACACGTGCAATGACTCTAGTTGTGGCTAATGAAAAGAATAGAGATGCAATGACTCTAGTGAATCCTTGTGTGGTTCGTGAGAAGAACAGACATGCAATGACTCTGGCTGGGGTTTGTGAGAAGAACACACATGCAATGACTCTAGATGTGGTTTGTGACAAGAATACACATGCAATGACTCTAGCTGTGGTTTGTGAAAAGAACACACATGCAATGACTCTGGTGGATCCTTATGTGGTTTGTGAGAAGAACATACATCCAATGACTCTACCTATGGTTTGTGAAAAAAACACACATGCAATGACATTGGTGGATCCATATGTGGTTTGTGAAAAAAACAGACATGCAATGACTCTAGTTGTGGTTAATGACAAGAACACAGATGCAATGACACTGGTGGATCCATATGTGGTTTATGAGAAGAACACAAATGCAATGACTCTAGATGTGGTTTGTGAAAAGAACACACATGCAATGACACTGGTGGATCCATATGTGGTTTGTTAAAATAATACACATGTAGTGACTATAGATGTGGTGAGTGAAAAGAGCACACATGCAATGACACTGGTGGATCCATATGTGGTTTGTGAAAAGAACACACATGCAATGACTCTAGATGTGGTTTGTGAAAAGAACACACATGTAATGACTCTAGATGTGGTTTGTGAAAAGACCACACATGCAATGACGCTGGTGGATCAATCTGTGGTTTGTGAAAAGAACATACAACCAATGGCCCTAGATGTCGTTTGTGAAAAGAACACACATGCAATGACACTGGTGGATCCATATGTGGTTAATGAAAAGAACAAACATGCAACGACTCTAGCTGTGGTTTGTGAAAACAACACACATGCAATAACACTGGTGGATCCATATGTGGTTTGTGAAAAGAATGAACATGCAATGACTCTAGATATTGTTAATGAAAAGAACACACATGCAATCACACTGGTGGATCCATATGTAGTTTGTGAAAAGAACACACATGCAATGACTCTTGATGTGGTTTATGAAAAGAACACACATGCAATGACACTGGTGGATCCATATGTGGTTTGTGAAAAGTACGCACATGCAATGACTCTAGCTGTGGTTTGTGAAAAGAACACACATGCAATCTCACTAGTGGATCCATATGTGGATTGTGAAAAGAACACACATGCAATGAGTCTAGATGTGGTTTGTGAAAAGAACACACATGCTATGACACTGGTGGATCAATATGTGGTTTGTGAAAAGAACAGACATCCAATTACTCTAGATGTGGTTTGTGAAAATAACATACATGCAATGACATTGGTGGATCCATGTGTGGTTTGTGAGAAGAACAGACATGCAATGACTCTAGTTGTGGTTTGTGAAAAGAACAGACATGCAATGAACTCTAGTGGATCCATATGTGGTTTGTGAGAAGAACGCACATGCAATGAGTCTAGATGTGGTTTGTGAGAAGAACACACGTGCAATGACTCTAGTTGTGGCTAATGAAAAGAATAGAGATGCAATGACTCTAGTGAATCCTTGTGTGGTTCGTGAGAAGAACAGACATGCAATGACTCTGTCTGGGGTTTGTGAGAAGAACACACATGCAATGACTCTAGATGTGGTTTGTGACAAGAATACACATGCAATGACTCTAGCTGTGGTTTGTGAAAAGAACACACATGCAATGACTCTGGTGGATCCTTATGTGGTTTGTGAGAAGAACATACATCCAATGACTCTACCTATGGTTTGTGAAAAAACACACATGCAATGACATTGGTGGATCCATATGTGGTTTGTGAAAAAAATAGACATGCAATGACTCTAGTTGTGGTTAATGACAAGAACACAGATGCAATGACACTGGTGGATGCATATGTGGTTTATGACAAGAACACAAATGCAATGACTCTAGATGTGGTTTGTGAAAAGAACGCACATGCAATGACACTGGTGGATCCATATATGGTTTGTTAAAATAATACACATGTAGTGACTATAGATGTGGTGAGTGAAAAGAGCACACATGCAATGACACTGGTGGATCCATATGTGGTTTGTGAAAAGAACACACATGCAATGACTCTAGATGTGGTTTGTGAAAAGAACACACATGTAATGACTCTAGATGTGGTTTGTGAAAAGAACACACATGCAATGACGCTGGTGGATCAATCTGTGGTTTGTGAAAAGAACATACAACCAATGGCCCTAGATGTCGTTTGTGAAAAGAACACACATGCAATGACACTGGTGGATCCATATGTGGTTAATGAAAAGAACAAACATGCAACGACTCTAGCTGTGGTTTGTGAAAACAACACACATGCAATAACACTGGTGGATCCATATGTGGTTTGTGAAAAAGAACGAACATGCAATGACTCTAGATATGGTTAATGAAAAGAACACACATGCAATCACACTGGTGGATCCATATGTAGTTTGTGAAAAGAACACACATGCAATGACTCTTGATGTGGTTTATGAAAAGAACACACATGCAATGACACTAGTGGATCCATATGTGGTTTGTGAAAAGTACGCACATGCAATGACTCTAGCTGTGGTTTGTGAAAAGAACACACATGCAATCTCACTAGTGGATCCATATGTGGATTGTGAAAAGAACACACATGCAATGAGTCTAGATGTGGTTTGTGAAAAGAACACACATGCCATGACACTGGTGGATCAATATGTGGTTTATGAAAAGAACAGACATCCAATTACTCTAGATGTGGTTTGTGAAAAGAACATACATGCAATGACATTGGTGGATCCATGTGTGGTTCATGAGAAGAACAGACATGCAATGACTCTAGTTGTGGTTTGTGAAAAGAACAGACATGCAATGAACTCTAGTGGATCCATATGTGGTTTGTGAGAAGAACGCACATGCAATGACTCTAGATGTGGTTTGTGGGAAGAACACACGTGCAATGACTCTAGTTGTGGCTAATGAAAAGAATAGAGATGCAATGACTCTAGTGAATCCTTGTGTGGTTCGTGAGAAGAACAGACATGCAATGACTCTGGCTGGGGTTTGTGAGAAGAACCCACATGCAATGACTCTAGATGTGGTTTGTGACAAGAATACACATGCAATGACTCTAGCTGTGGTTTGTGAAAAGAACACACATGCAATGACTCTGGTGGATCCTTATGTGGTTTGTGAGAAGAACATACATCCAATGACTCTACCTATGGTTTGTGAAAAAAACACACATGGAATGACATTGGTGGATCCATATGTGGTTTGTGAAAAAAACAGACATGCAATGACTCTAGTTGTGGTTAATGACAAGAACACAGATGCAATGACACTGGTGGATCCATATGTGGTTTATGAGAAGAACACAAATGCAATGACTCTAGATGTGGTTTGTGAAAAGAACACACATGCAATGACACTGGTGGATCCATATGTGGTTTGTTAAAATAATACACATGTAGTGACTATAGATGTGGTGAGTGAAAAGAGCACACATGCAATGACACTGGTGGATCCATATGTGGTTTGTGAAAAGAACACACATGCAATGACTCTAGATGTGGTTTGTGAAAAGAACACACATGTAATGACTCTAGATGTGGTTTGTGAAAAGAACACACATGCAATGACGCTGGTGGATCAATCTGTGGTTTGTGAAAAGAACACACATGCAATGACGCTGGTGGATCAATCTGTTGTTTGTGAAAAGAACATACAACCAATGGCCCTAGATGTCGTCTGTGAAAAGAACACACATGCAATGACACTGGTGGATCCATGTGTGGTTTGTGAGAAGAACAAACATGCAATGACTCTAGCTCTGGTTTGTGAAAAGAACACACATGCAATGAACTCTGGTGGATCCATATGTGGTTTCTGAGAAGAACACACATGCAATGACTCTAGATGTGGTTTGTGAGAAGAACAGACATGCAATGACTCTAGCTGTGGTTAATGAAAAAAAATAGAGATGCAATGACTCTGGTGGATCCTTGTGTGGTTTATTGAAAGAACATACATGCAATGACTCTAGCTGTGGTTTGTGAGAAGAACACACATGCAATGACTCTAGATGTGGTTTGTGAAAAGAACATACATGCAATGACTCTAGCTGTGGTTTGTGAAAAGAACACACATGCAATGACTCTGTTGGATCAATATGTGCTTTGAGAGAAGAACACACATGCAATGACATTGGTGGATCAATATGTGGTTTGTGAAAAGAACATACATCCAATGACTCTAGTTGTGGTTTGTGAAAAGAACACACATGCAATGACACTGGTGGATGCATGTGTGGTCTGTGAGAAGAACAGACATGCAATGACTCTAGCAGTGGTTTGTGAAAAGAACAGACATGCAATGAACTCTGGTGGATCCATATGTGGTTTGTGAGAAGAATACACATGCAATGTCTCTAGATGTGGTTTGTGAGAAGAACACGCATGAAATGACTCTAGTTGCGGTTAGTGAAAAGAACACACATGCAATAACACTGGTGGATCCATACGTGGTTTGTGAAAAGAATAGACATGCAATGACTCTGGCTGTGGTTAATGAAAAGAAAACACATGCAATCACACTAGTGGATCCATATGTAGTTTGTGAAAAGAACACACATGCAATGACTCTAGATGTGGTTTGTGAAAAGAATACTCATGCAATGACACGGGTGGATCCATATGTGGTTTGTGAGAAGAACACACATGCAACGACTCTAGATGTGGTTTGTGAGAAGAACACACATGCAATGACTATGGTGGATCCTTATGTGGTTTGTAAGAAGAACATACATCCAATGACTCTAGCTGTGGTTTGTGAAAAGAACTCACATCCAATGAACTCTGGTGGATCCATATGTGGTTTTTGAGAAGAACACACATGCAATGACTCTACCTGTGGTTTGTGAGAAGAACAGACATGCAATAAACTCTGGTGGATCCATATGTGGTTTGTGAGAAGAACACACATGCAATGACTCTATATGTGGTTAATGAAAAGAACAAACATGCAACGACTCTAGCTGTGGTTTGTGAAAACAACACACATGCAA
Organism: Avena sativa; assembly: GCA_916181665.1. Lineage (NCBI taxonomy): Eukaryota > Viridiplantae > Streptophyta > Magnoliopsida > Poales > Poaceae > Avena > Avena sativa. The sequence goes on from OV702286.1 coordinate 183,171,287, forward strand.
TAACACTGGTGGATCCATCTGTGGTTTGTGAAAAGAACGAACATGCAATGACTCTAGATATGGTTAATGAAAAGAACACACATGCAATCACACTGGTGGATCCATATGTAGTTTGTGAAAAGAACACACATGCAAATACTCTTGATGTGGTTTATGAAAAGAACACACATGCAATGACACTAGTGGATCCATATGTGGTTTGTGAAAAGTACGCACATGCAATGACTCTAGCTGTGGTTTGTGAAAAGAACACACATGCAATCTCACTAGTGGATCCATATGTGGATTGTGAAAAGAACACACATGCAATGAGTCTAGATGTGGTTTGTGAAAAGAACACACATGCCATGACACTGGTGGATCAATATGTGGTTTATGAAAAGAACAGACATCCAATTACTCTAGATGTGGTTTGTGAAAAGAACATACATGCAATGACATTGGTGGATCCATGTGTGGTTCGTGAGAAGAACAGACATGCAATGACTCTAGTTGTGGTTTGTGAAAAGAACAGACATGCAATGAACTCTAGTGGATCCATATGTGGTTTGTGAGAAGAACGCACATGCAATGACTCTAGATGTGGTTTGTGGGAAGAACACACGTGCAATGACTCTAGTTGTGGCTAATGAAAAGAATAGAGATGCAATGACTCTAGTGAATCCTTGTGTGGTTCGTGAGAAGAACAGACATGCAATGACTCTGGCTGGGGTTTGTGAGAAGAACCCACATGCAATGACTCTAGATGTGGTTTGTGACAAGAATACACATGCAATGACTCTAGCTGTGGTTTGTGAAAAGAACACACATGCAATGACTCTGGTGGATCCTTATGTGGTTTGTGAGAAGAACATACATCCAATGACTCTACCTATGGTTTGTGAAAAAAACACACATGGAATGACATTGGTGGATCCATATGTGGTTTGTGAAAAAAACAGACATGCAATGACTCTAGTTGTGGTTAATGACAAGAACACAGATGCAATGACACTGGTGGATCCATATGTGGTTTATGAGAAGAACACAAATGCAATGACTCTAGATGTGGTTTGTGAAAAGAACACACATGCAATGACACTGGTGGATCCATATGTGGTTTGTTAAAATAATACACATGTAGTGACTATAGATGTGGTGAGTGAAAAGAGCACACATGCAATGACACTGGTGGATCCATATGTGGTTTGTGAAAAGAACACACATGCAATGACTCTAGATGTGGTTTGTGAAAAGAACACACATGTAATGACTCTAGATGTGGTTTGTGAAAAGAACACACATGCAATGACGCTGGTGGATCAATCTGTGGTTTGTGAAAAGAACACACATGCAATGACGCTGGTGGATCAATCTGTTGTTTGTGAAAAGAACATACAACCAATGGCCCTAGATGTCGTCTGTGAAAAGAACACACATGCAATGACACTGGTGGATCCATGTGTGGTTTGTGAGAAGAACAAACATGCAATGACTCTAGCTCTGGTTTGTGAAAAGAACACACATGCAATGAACTCTGGTGGATCCATATGTGGTTTCTGAGAAGAACACACATGCAATGACTCTAGATGTGGTTTGTGAGAAGAACAGACATGCAATGACTCTAGCTGTGGTTAATGAAAAAAAATAGAGATGCAATGACTCTGGTGGATCCTTGTGTGGTTTATTGAAAGAACATACATGCAATGACTCTAGCTGTGGTTTGTGAGAAGAACACACATGCAATGACTGTAGATGTGGTTTGTGAAAAGAACATACATGCAATGACTCTAGCTGTGGTTTGTGAAAAGAACACACATGCAATGACTCTGTTGGATCAATATGTGCTTTGAGAGAAGAACACACATGCAATGACATTGGTGGATCAATATGTGGTTTGTGAAAAGAACATACATCCAATGACTCTAGTTGTGGTTTGTGAAAAGAACACACATGCAATGACACTGGTGGATGCATGTGTGGTCTGTGAGAAGAACAGACATGCAATGACTCTAGCAGTGGTTTGTGAAAAGAACAGACATGCAATGAACTCTGGTGGATCCATATGTGGTTTGTGAGAAGAATACACATGCAATGTCTCTAGATGTGGTTTGTGAGAAGAACACGCATGAAATGACTCTAGTTGCGGTTAGTGAAAAGAACACACATGCAATAACACTGGTGGATCCATATGTGGTTTGTGAAAAGAATAGACATGCAATGACTCTGGCTGTGGTTAATGAAAAGAAAACACATGCAATCACACTAGTGGATCCATATGTAGTTTGTGAAAAGAACACACATGCAATGACTCTAGATGTGGTTTGTGAAAAGAATACTCATGCAATGACACGGGTGGATCCATATGTGGTTTGTGAGAAGAACACACATGCAACGACTCTAGATGTGGTTTGTGAGAAGAACACACATGCAATGACTATGGTGGATCCTTATGTGGTTTGTAAGAAGAACATACATCCAATGACTCTAGCTGTGGTTTGTGAAAAGAACTCACATCCAATGAACTCTGGTGGATCCATATGTGGTTTTTGAGAAGAACACACATGCAATGACTCTACCTGTGGTTTGTGAGAAGAACAGACATGCAATAAACTCTGGTGGATCCATATGTGGTTTGTGAGAAGAACACACATGCAATGACTCTATATGTGGTTAATGAAAAGAACAAACATGCAACGACTCTAGCTGTGGTTTGTGAAAACAACACACATGCAATAACACTGGTGGATCCATCTGTGGTTTGTGAAAAGAACGAACATGCAATGACTCTAGATATGGTTAATGAAAAGAACACACATGCAATCACACTGGTGGATCCATATGTAGTTTGTGAAAAGAACACACATGCAATGACTCTAGATGTGGTTTATGAAAAGAACACACATGCAATGACACTGGTGGATCCATATGTGGTTTGTGAAAAGTACGCACATGCAATGACTCTGGATATGGTTAATGAAAAGAACACACATGCAATCATACTGGTGGATCCATATGTAGTTTGTGAAAAGAACACGCATGCAATGACTCTAGATGTGGTTTATGAAAAGAACACACATGCAATGACACTGGGGGATCCATATGTGGTTTGTGAAAAGAACACACATGCAATCTCACTAGTGGATCCATATGTGGATTGTGAAAAGAACACACATGCAATGAGTCTAGATGTGGTTTGTGAAAAGAACACACATGCTATGACAGTGGTGGATCAATATGTGGTTTGTGAAAAGAACAGACATCCAGTTACTCTAGATGTGGTTTGTGAAAAGAACATACATACAATGACATTGGTGGATCCATGTGTGGTTTGTGAGAAGAACAGACATGCAATAACTCTACCTGTGGTTTGTGAAAAGAACAGACATGCAATGAACTCTAGTGGATCCATATGTGGTTTGTGAGAAGAATGCACATGCAATGACTCTAGATGTGGTTTGTGAGAAGAACACACGTGCAATGACTCTAGTTGTGGCTAATGAAAAGAATAGAGATGCAATGACTCTAGTGAATCCTTGTGTGGTTCGTGAGAAGAACAGACATGCAATGACTATGGCTGGGGTTTGTGAGAAGAACACACATGCAATGACTCTAGATGTGGTTTGTGACAAGAATACACATGCAATGACTCTAGCTGTGGTTTGTGAAAAGAACACACATGCAATGACTCTAGTGGATCCTTATGTGGTTTGTGAGAAGAACATACATCCAATGACTCTACCTATGGTTTGTGAAAAAAACACACATGCAATGAACTCTGGTGGATCCATATGTGGTTTGTGAAAAGAACACACATGCAATGACTCTAGATGTGGTTTGTGAAAAGAACAGATATGCAATGAACTCTGGTGGATCCATATGTGGTTTGTGAGAAGAACACACATGCAATGACTTTAGATGTGGTTAATGAAAAGAACACACATGCAATGACTCTACCTGTGGTTTGTGAATAGAACACACATGCAATGACATTGGTGGATCCATATGTGGTTTGTGAAAAGAACAGACATGCAATGACTCTAGTTGTGGTTAATGAGAAGAACACAGATGCAATGACACTGGTGGATCCATATGTGGTTTATGAGAAGAACAGACATGCAATGACTCTAGATGTGGTTTGTGAAAAGAACACACATGCAATAACACTGGTGGATCCATATGTGGTTTGTTAAAATAATACACATGCAGTGACTATAGATGTGGTTAGTGAAAAGAGCACACATGCAATGACACTGGTGGATCCATATGTGGTTTGTGAAAAGAACACACATGCAATGACTCTAGATGTGGTTTGTGAAAAGAACATGCATCCAATTACTCTAGATGTGGTTTGTGAAAAGAACATACATGCAATGACATTGGTGGATCCATGTGTGGTTTGTGAGAAGAACACACATGCAATGACTCTAGATGTGGTTTGTGAAAAGAACAGACATGCAATGAACTCTAGTGGATCCATATGTGGTTTGTGAGAAGAACGCACATGCAATGACTCTTGATGTGGTTTGTGAGAAGAACACACGTGCAATGACTCTAGTTGTGGCTAATGAAAAGAATAGAGATGCAATGACTCTAGTGAATCCTTGTGTGGTTCGTGAGAAGAACAGACATGCAATGACTCTGGCTGGGGTTTGTGAGAAGAACACACATGCAATGACTCTAGATGTGGTTTGTGACAAGAATACACATGCAATGACTCTAGATGTGGTTTGTGAAAAGAACACACATGCAATGACTCTGGTGGATCCTTATGTGGTTTGTGAGAAGAACATACATCCAATGACTCTACCTATGGTTTGTGAAAAAAACACACATGCAATGACATTGGTGGATCCATATGTGGTTTGTGAAAAAAACAGACATGCAATGACTCTAGTTGTGGTTAATGACAAGAACACAGATGCAATGACACTGGTGGATCCATATGTGGTTTATGAGAAGAACACACATGCAATGACTCTAGATGTGGTTGTGAAAAGAACACACATGCAATGACACTGGTGGATCCATATGTGGTTTGTTAAAATAATACACATGTAGTGACTATAGATGTGGTGAGTGAAAAGAGCACACATGCAATGACACTGGTGGATCCATATGTGGTTTGTGAAAGAACACACATGCAATGACTCTAGATGTGGTTTGTGAAAAGAACACACATGCAATGACTCTAGATGTGGTTTGTGAAAAGAACACACATGCAATGACGCTGGTGGATCAATCTGTGGTTTGTGAAAAGAACATACAACCAATGGCCCTAGATGTTGTTTGTGAAAAGAACACACATGCAATGACACTGGTGGATCCATGTGTGGTTTGTGAGAAGAACAAACATGCAATGACTCTAGCTGTGGTTTGTGAAAAGAACACACATGCAATGAACTCTGGTGGATCCGTATGTGGTTTGTGAGAAGAACACACATGCAATGACTCTAGATGTGGTTTGTGAGAAGAACAGACATGCAATGACTCTAGCTGTGGTTAATGAAAAAAATAGAGATGCAATGACTCTGGTGGATCCTTGTGTGGTTTATTGAAAGAACATACATGCAATGACTCTAGCTGTGGTTTGTGAGAAGAACACACATGCAATGACTCTAGATGTGGTTTGTGAAAAGAACATACATGCAATGACTCTAGCTGTGGGTTGTGAAAAGAACACACATGCAATGACTCTGTTGGATCAATATGTGCTTTGAGAGAAGAACACACATGCAATGACATTGGTGGATCAATATGTGGTTTGTGAAAAGAACATATATCCAATGACTCTAGTTGTGGTTTGTGAAAAGAACACACATGCAATGACACTGTTGGATACATGTGTGGTCTATGAGAAGAACAGACATGCAATGACTCTAGCAGTGGTTTGTGAAAAGAACAGACATGCAATGAACTCTGGTGGATCCATATGTGGTTTGTGAGAAGAATACACATGCAATGTCTCTAGATGTGGCTTGTGAGAAGAACATGCATGAAATGACTCTAGTTGCGGTTAATGAAAAGAACACACATGCAATAACACTGGTGGATCCATATGTGGTTTGTGAAAAGAATAGACATGCAATGACTCTAGCTATGGTTAATGAAAAGAAAACACATGCAATCACACTGGTGGATCCATATGTAGTTTGTGAAAAGAACACACATGCAATGACTCTAGATGTGGTTTGTGAAAAGAATACTCATGCAATGACACTGGTGGATGCATATGTGATTTGTGAGAAGAACACACATGCAATGACTATGGTGGATCCTTATGTGGTTTGTAAGAAGAACATACATCCAATGACTCTAGCTGTGGTTTGTGAAAAGAACTCACATCCAATGAACTCTGGTGGATCCATATGTGGTTTTTGAGAAGAACACACATGCAATGACTCTACCTGTGGTTTGTGAGAAGAACAGACATGCAATAAACTCTGGTGGATCCATATGTGGTTTGTGAGAAGAACACACATGCAATGACTCTATATGTGGTTAATGAAAAGAACAAACATGCAACGACTCTAGCTGTGGTTTGTGAAAACAACACACATGCAATAACACTGGTGGATCCATCTGTGGTTTGTGAAAAGAACGAACATGCAATGACTCTAGATATGGTTAATGAAAAGAACACACATGCAATCACACTGGTGGATCCATATGTAGTTTGTGAAAAGAACACACATGCAATGACTCTAGATGTGGTTTATGAAAAGAACACACATGCAATGACACTGGTGGATCCATATGTGGTTTGTGAAAAGTACGCACATGCAATGACTCTGGATATGGTTAATGAAAAGAACACACATGCAATCATACTGGTGGATCCATATGTAGTTTGTGAAAAGAACACGCATGCAATGACTCTAGATGTGGTTTATGAAAAGAACACACATGCAATGACACTGGGGGATCCATATGTGGTTTGTGAAAAGAACACACATGCAATCTCACTAGTGGATCCATATGTGGATTGTGAAAAGAACACACATGCAATGAGTCTAGATGTGGTTTGTGAAAAGAACACACATGCTATGACAGTGGTGGATCAATATGTGGTTTGTGAAAAGAACAGACATCGAGTTACTCTAGATGTGGTTTGTGAAAAGAACATACATGCAATGACATTGGTGGATACATGTGTGGTTTGTGAGAAGAACAGACATGCAATGACTCTAGCTGTGGTTTGTGAAAAGAACAGACATGCAATGAACTCTAGTGGATCCATATGTGGTTTGTGAGAAGAACGCACATGCAATGACTCTAGATGTGGTTTGTGAGAAGAACACACGTGCAATGACTCTAGTTGTGGCTAATGAAAAGAATAGAGATGCAATGACTCTAGTGAATCCTTGTGTGGTTCGTGAGAAGAACAGACATGCAATGACTATGGCTGGGGTTTGTGAGAAGAACACACATGCAATGACTCTAGATGTGGTTTGTGACAAGAATACACATGCAATGACTCTAGCTGTGGTTTGTGAAAAGAACACACATGCAATGACTCTGGTGGATCCTTATGTGGTTTGTGAGAAGAACATACATCCAATGACTCTAGCTATGGTTTGTGAAAAAAACACACATGCAATGAACTCTGGTGGATCCATATGTGGTTTGTGAGAAGAACACACATGCAATGACTCTAGATGTGGTTTGTGAAAAGAACAGATATGCAATGAACTCTGGTGGATCCATATGTGGTTTGTGAGAAGAACACACATGCAATGACTTTAGATGTGGTTAATGAAAAGAACACACATGCAATGACTCTACCTGTGGTTTGTGAAAAGAACACACATGCAATGACATTGGTGGATCCATATGTGGTTTGTGAAAAGAACAGACATGCAATGACTCTAGTTGTGGTTAATGAGAATAACACAGATGCAATGACACTGGTGGATCCATATGTGGTTTATGAGAAGAACAGACATGCAATGACTCTAGATGTGGTTTGTGAAAAGAACACACATGCAATGACACTGGTGGATCCATATGTGGTTTGTTAAAATAATACACATGCAATGACTATAGATGTAGTTAGTGAAAAGAGCACACATGCAATGACATTGGTGGATCCATATGTGGTTTGTGAAAAGAACACACATGCAATGACTCTAGATGTGGTTTGTGAAAAGAACAGACATGCAATGACTCTAGATGTGGTTTGTGAAAAGAACACACATGCAATGACACTGGTGGATCCATGTGTGGTCTGTGAAAAGAACAGACATGCAATGACTCTAGTTGTGGTTAATGAGAAGAACACAGATGCAGTGACACTGGTGGATCCATATGTGGTTTATGAGAAGAACACACATGCAATGACTCTAGTTGTGGTTTGTGAAAAGAACACACATGCAATGAACTCTGGTGGATCCATATGTGGTTTGTGAGAAGAACACACATGCAATGACTCTAGATGTGGTTTGTGAGAAGAACAGACATGCAATGACTCTAGCTGTGGTTAATGAAAAAAATAGAGATGCAATGACTCTGGTGGATCCTTGTGTGGTTTATTGAAAGAACATACATGCAATGACTCTAGCTGGGGTTTGTGAGAAGAACACACATGCAATGACTCTAGATGTGGTTTGTGAAAAGAACATACATGCAATGACTCTAGCTGTGGTTTGTGAAAAGAACACACATGCAATGACTCTGTTGGATCAATATGTGCTTTGAGAGAAGAACACACATGCAATGACATTGGTGGATCAATATGTGGTTTGTGAAAAGAACATACATCTAATGACTCTAGTTGTGGTTTGTGAAAAGAACACACATGCAATGACACTGGTGGATCTATGTGTGGTCTGTGAGAAGAACAGACATACAATGACTCTAGTAGTGGTTTGTGAAAAGAACAGACATGCAATGAACTCTGGTGGATCCATATGTGGTTTGTGAGAAGAATACACATGCAATGTCTCTAGATGTGGTTTGTGAGAAGAACACGCATGAAATGACTCTAGTTGCGGTTAATGAAAAGAACTTAGATGCAATGACTCTGGTGGATCCTTGTGTGGTTTCTGAGAAGAACAGACATGCAATGACTCTAGCTATGGTTAATGAAAAGAAAACACATGCAATCACACTGGTGGATCCATATGTAGTTTGTGAAAATAACACACATGCAATGACTCTAGATGTGGTTTGTGAAAAGAATACTCATGCAATGACACTGGTGGATCCATATGTGGTTTGTGAGAAGAACACACATGCAACGACTCTAGATGTGGTTTGTGAGAAGAACACACATGCAATGACTATGGTGGATCCTTATGTGGTTTGTAAGAAGAACATACATCCAATGACTCTAGTTGTGGTTTGTGAAAAGAACTCACATCCAATGAACTCTGGTGGATCCATATGTGGTTTTTGAGAAGAACACACATGCAATGACTTTACCTGTGGTTTGTGAGAAGAACAGACATGCAATAAACTCTGGTGGATCCATATGTGGTTTGTGAGAAGAACACACATGCAATGACTCTATATGTGGTTAATTAAAAGAACAAACATGCAACGACTCTAGCTGTGGTTTGTGAAAACAACACACATGCAATAACACTGGTGGATCCATATGTGGTTTGTGAAAAGAACGAACATGCAATGACTCTAGATATGGTTAATGAAAAGAACACACATGCAATCACACTGGTGGATCCATATGTAGTTTGTGAAAAGAACACACATGCAATGACTCTAGATGTGGTTTATGAAAAGAACACACATGCAATGACACTGGTGGATCCATATGTGGTTTGTGAAAAGTACGCACATGCAATGACTCTGGATATGGTTAATGAAAAGAACACACATGCAATCACACTGGTGGATCCATATGTAGTTTGTGAAAAGAACACACATGCAATGACTCTAGATGTGGTTTATGAAAAGAACACACATGCAATGACACTGGTGGATCCATATGTGGTTTGTGAAAAGAACACAGATGCAATCTCACTAGTGGATCCATATGTGGATTGTGAAAATAAAACACATGCAATGAGTCTAGATGTGGTTTGTGAAAAGAACACACATGCTATGACACTGGTGGATCAATATGTGGTTTGTGAAAAGAACAGACATCTAGTTACTCTAGATGTGGTTTGTGAAAAGAAGATACATGCAATGACATTGGTGGATCCATGTGTGGTTTGTGAGAAGAACAGACATGCAATGACTCTAGCTGTGGTTTGTGAAAAGAACAGACATGCAATGAACTCTAGTGGATCCATATGTGGTTTGTGAGAAGAACGCACATGCAATGACTCTAGATGTGGTTTGTGAGAAGAACACACGTGCAATGACTCTAGTTGTGGCTAATGAAAAGAATAGAAATGCAATGACTCTAGTGAATCCTTGTGTGGTTCGTGAGAAGAACAGATATGCAATGACTCTGGCTGGGGTTTGTGAGAAGAACACACATGCAATGACTCTAGATGTGGTTTGTGACAAGAATACACATGCAATGACTCTAGGTGTGGTTTGTGAAAAGAACACACATGCAATGACTCTGGTGGATCCTTATGTGGTTTGTGAGAAGAACATACATCCAATGACTATACCTATGGTTTGTGAAAAAAAAAACATGCAATGAACTCTGGTGGATCCATATGTGGTTTGTGAGAAGAACACACATGCAATGACTCTAGATGTGGTTTGTGAAAAGAACAAATATGCAATGAACTCTGGTGGATCCATATGTGGTTTGTGAGAAGAACACACATGCAATGACTTTAGATGTGGTTAATGAAAAGAACACACATGCAATGACTCTACCTGTGGTTTGTGAAAAGAACACACATGCAATGACATTGGTGGATCCATATGTGATTTGTGAAAAGAACAGACATGCAATGACTCTAGTTGTGGTTAATGAGAAGAACACAGATGCAATGACACTGGTGGATCCATATGTGGTTTATGAGAAGAACACACATGCAATGACTCTAGATGTGGTTTGTGAAAAGAACACACATGCAATGACACTGGTGGATCCATATGTGATTTGTTAAAATAATACACATGCAGTGACTATAGATGTGGTTAGTGAAAAGAGCACACATGAAATGACACTGGTGGATCCATATGTGGTTTGTCAAAAGAACACACATGCAATGACTCTTGATGTGGTTTGTAAAAAGAACAGACATGCTATGACTCTAGATGTGGTTTGTGAAAAGAACACACATGCAATGACGCTGGTGGATCAATCTGTGGTTTGTGAAAAGAACATACATCCAATGGCCCTAGATGTCGTTTGTGAAAAGAACACACATGCAATGACACTGGTGGATCCATGTGTGGTTTGTGAGAAGAACAAACATGCAATGACTCTAGCTGTGGTTTGTGAAAAGAACACACATGCAATGAACTCTGGTGGATCCATATGTGGTTTGTGAGAAGAACACACATGCAATGACTCTAGATGTGGTTTGTGAGAAGAACAGACATGCAATGACTCTAGCTGTGGTTAATGAAAAAAATAGAGATGCAATGACTCTAGTGGATCCTTGTGTGGTTTATTGAAAGAACATACATGCAATGACTCTAGCTGTGGTTTGTGAGAAGAACACACATGCAATGACTCTAGATGTGGTTTGTGAAAAGAACATACATGCAATGACTCTAGCTGTGGTTTGTGAAAAGAACACACATGCAATGACTCTGTTGGATCAATATGTGCTTTGAGAGAAGAACACACATGCAATGACATTGGTGGATCAATATGTGGTTTGTGAAAAGAACATACATCCAATGACTCTAGTTGTGGTTTGTGAAAAGAACACACATGCAATGACACTGGTGGATCCATGTGTGGTCTGTGAGAAGAACAGACATGCAATGACTCTAGCTGTGGTTTGTGAAAAGAACAGACATGCAATGAACTCTGGTGGATCCATATGTGGTTTGTGAGAAGAATACACATGCAATGTCTCTAGATGTGGTTTGTGAGAAGAACACGCATGAAATGACTCTAGTTGCGGTTAATGACAAGAACTGAGATGCAATGACTCTGGTGGATCCTTGTGTGGTTTCTGAGAAGAACAGACATGCAATGACTCTAGCTATGGTTAATGAAAAGAAAACACATGCAATCACACTGGTGGATCCATATGTAGTTTGTGAAAATAACACACATGCAATGACTCTAGATGTGGTTTGTGAAAAGAATACTCATGCAAGGACACTGGTGGATCCATATGTGGTTTGTGAGAAGAACACACATGCAGCGACTCTAGATGTGGTTTGTGAGAAGAACACACATGCAATGACTATGGTGGATCCTTATGTGGTTTGTAAGAAGAACATACATCCAATGACTCTAGCTGTGGTTTGTGAAAAGAACTCACATCCAATGAACTCTGGAGGATCCATATGTGGTTTTTGAGAAGAACACACATGCAATGACTCTACCTGTGGTTTGTGAGAAGAACAGACATGCAATAAACTCTGGTGGATCCATACGTGGTTTGTGAGAAGAACACACATGCAATGAATCTATATGTGGTTAATTAAAAGAACAAACATGCAACGACTCTAGATGTGGTTTGTGAAAACAACACACATGCAATAACACTGGTGGATCCATATGTGGTTTTTGAAAAGAACGAACATGCAATGACTCTAGATATGGTTAATGAAAAGAACACACATGCAATCACACTGGTGGATCCATATGTAGTTTGTGAAAAGAACACACATGCAATGACTCTAGATGTGGTTTATGAAAAGAACACACATGCAATGACACTGGTGGATATATATGTGGTTTGTGAAAAGTACGCACATGCAATGACTCTAGATATGGTTAATGCAAAGAACACACATGCAATCACACTGGTGGATCCATATGTAGTTTGTGAAAAGAACACACATGCAATGACTCTACATGTGGTTTATGAAAAGAACACAGATGCAATGACACTGGTGGATCCATATGTGGTTCGTGAAAAGAACACACATTTAATCTCACTAGTGGATCCATATGTGGATTGTGAAAAGAACACACATGCAATGAGTCTAGATGTGGTTTGTGAAAAGAACACACATGCTATGACACTGGTGGATCAATATGTGGTTTGTGAAAAGAACAGACATCTAGTTACTCTAGATGTGGTTTGTGAAAAGAACATACATGCAATGACATTGGTGGATCCATGTGTGGTTTGTGAGAAGAACAAACATGCAATGACTCTAGCTGTGGTTTGTGAAAAGAACAGACATGCAATGAACTCTAGTGGATCCATATGTGGTTTGTGAGAAGAACGCACATGCAATGACTCTAGATGTGGTTTGTGAGAAGAACACATGTGCAATGACTCTAGTTGTGGCTAATGAAAAGAATAGAGATGCAATGACTCTAGTGAATCCTTGTGTGGTTCGTGAGAAGAACAGACATGCAATGACTCTAGCTGGGGTTTGTGAGAAGAACACACATGCAATGACTCTAGATGTGGTTTGTGACAAGAATACACATGCAATGACTCTAGCTATGGTTTGTGAAAAGAACACACATGCAATGACTCTCGTGGATCCTTATGTGGTTTGTGAGAAGAACATACATCCAATGACTATACCTATGGTTTGTGAAAAAAAACACATGCAATGAACTCTGGTGGATCCATATGTGGTTTGTGAGAACACACATGCAATGACTCTAGATGTGGTTTGTGAAAAGAACAGATATGCAATGAACTCTGGTGGATCCATATGTGGTTTGTGAGAAGAACACACATGCAATGACTTTAGATGTGGTTAATGAAAAGAACACACATGCAATGACTCTACCTGTGGTTTATGAAAAGAACACACATGCAATGACATTGGTGGATCCATATGTGGTTTGTGAAAAGAACAGACATGCAATGACTCTAGTTGTGGTTAATGAGAAGAACACAGATGCAATGACACTGGTGGATCCATATGTGGTTTATGAGAAGAACACACATGCAATGACTCTAGATGTGTTTTGTGAAAAGAACACACATGCAATGACACTGGTGGATCCATATGTGGTTTGTTAAAATAATACACATGCAGTGACTATAGATGTGGTTAGTGAAAAGAGCACACATGCAATGACACTGGTGGATATATATGTGGTTTGTCAAAAGAACACACATGCAATGACTCTTGATGTGGTTTGTAAAAAGAAGAGACATGCAATGACTCTAGATGTGGTTTGTGAAAATAACACACATGCAATGACGCTGGTGGATCAATCTGTGGTTTGTGAAAAGAACATACATCCAATGGCCCTAGATGTCGTTTGTGAAAAGAACACACATGCAATGACACTGGTGGATCCATGTGTGGTTTGTGAGAAGAACAAACATGCAATGACTCTAGCTGTGGTTTGTGAAAAGAACACACATGCAATGAACTCTGGTGGATCCATATGTGGTTTGTGAGAAGAACACACATGCAATGACTCTAGATGTGGTTTGTGAGAAGAACAGACATGCAATGACTCTAGCTGTGGTTAATGAAAAAAATAGAGATGCAATGACTGTAGCTGTGGTTTGTAAGAAGAACACACATGCAATGACTCTAGATGTGGTTTGTGAAAAGAACATACATGCAATGACTCTAGCTGTGGTTTGTGAAAAGAACACACATGCAATGACTCTGTTGGATCAATATGTGCTTTGAGAGAAGAACACACATGCAATGACATTGGTGGATCAATATGTGGTTTGTGAAAAGAACATACATCCAATGACTCTAGTTGTGGTTTGTGAAAAGAACACACATGCAATGACACTGGTGGATCCATGTGTGGTCTGTGAGAAGAACAGACATGCAATGACTCTAGCTGTGGTTTGTGAAAAGAACAGACATGCAATGAACTCTGGTGGATCCATATGTATTTTGTGAGAAGAATACACATGCAATGTCTCTAGATGTGGTTTGTGAGAAGAACACGCATGAAATGACTCTAGTTGCGGTTAATGAAAAGAACTGAGATGCAATGACTCTGGTGGATCCTTGTGTGGTTTCTGAGAAGAACAGACATGCAATGACTCTAGCTATGGTTTGTGAGAAGAACACACATGCAATGACTCTAGCAGTGGTTTGTGAAAAGAACACACATGCAATGACTCTAGCTGTGGTTTGTGAAAATAACACACATGCAATGACTCTGGTGGATCCGGAAGGGAGTATGCCCTGAGAGGCAATAATAAAGTTGTTATTATGTATTCCTTGTATATGATAGATGTTTATTTTGCAAGCTATAATTGTATTGATAGGAAACATCAATACATGTGTGTTTAATAAAGAAAAGGGTTCCTAGTTATGCCTCTCTTATAGACTATCTTGTTGATTAACAAGATGATCAAGGTTTCCTGATCATGGACATTGGATGTTGTTAATAACAAGGTCACAGCATTTGTGAAATGATGCGATGAACATTCATCCGAAGTATAGCATTACGATCAAGTCATTATGTTTATATTGCTATAACATCATACAAAGTAGTCTTAGTCCTTAGACCATGAGATCATGTTAATTGCTAACACCGGAAGAGTATCTTGATAACATCAAACGTCACACCGTAACAGGGTGACCATAAAGGTGGGTTCAACGCTATGAAGGTGTTATGTTGAGGCTCATGGATCAAGAGTGGAATTTGTCAATTCCGATGACGGATAGATATACTCTAGGACCTCTCGGTGATATCACATTAAGATAGCTTGCAAGCAAGTGATGTGATCACTAGAATGTTATATCACGGGAACGAGAAAAGAGTGCATGTCGGTAACAAGGTCAAACTAGGTATTTGGATACCAATGATCGAATCTCGGACATGTATTATATCATGAGACAAAGGGATTAAATTGCTGACGTTAAAGGTTCTCATGATCACAAAAGTCATCGTTGAATATGCAGGAGTCAGTATGGATCTCCAGGTCCCGCTTCTGATTATTGATATGAGAGGAGTCTCAATCATGTCTGCATTATTCGCGAACCATAGGGTGACACACTTAAGGGTTGTCGGACACCATTTAGGAGCACATATGTTCCAGACAAAAGGTTTGCAAAGCGTAGGAAATGTTCCGATAGAAACAGGAATTGTTTCGATAGAAACCGGAATTGTTTCAGGTGAAATTGCAGAAAGTGGTTCTGCATGTGATATTGAAATGTTGCAAGGGGTTTTATGTGAATGTTTGTTAATTAAAGTAATTTACAAAATTCTGAATAAAATAAATAAAAGAGTTTTATTAATTGAGAGATGCATTTAATTTGGTGGAAATTAAATACATGTGAGTGGGATTTTGGGTGGAGGCCATGTTTATGTGAGTGGAGGTTCACCACATGAATGAAGGAGGGGAGGAGTCCCCCCCCCCTCATGCGCTGGCTATGGGAGGGGAGGGGTCTCCCTCCCTCCTATATAAAGCCCCCCTCTCCCCTCTCACAAACTACACCTCCTCGTGAAGGATCTCTCTCCCCCTCTAGATATCCCCCCATGGTCTCGGATTAGCGAGATACATGTTCCCGGTGGCCTTGCGTCTGGAAGGAGTTGCTGCTTCCGCTGATTCGCTGGAGCGAGGAGGTGGAGGTTGTCCGGTGGCTTGAACGTGTGTGCGAGGACGGATGTGCTGCTGATTTGCGGCGCTCGGACTTCCACACGATCTTGAGATCGGCAAGCGTACGACTACATCAACCACGAGTTCCTACTCGTTAACAAATCTCGTTGTCTTCGAGGGTAAGTTCTCCATGGATGTATGTCCACCCGTTGCTTTGTATCTAGTAGATAGATCTTGGCGTATAGTTCACATTGTAGGAAATATTTTGTTTTCTATGATGTGGACCCAACATATCCTTATGTTGTTTGTGAGAACAACATACATCCAATGACTCTAGCTATTGTTTGTGAAAAGAACACACATGCAATGAACTCTTGTGGATCCATATGTGGGGCTAGTGTCTTGATATGGTATTGTTGTAAGTAGATGTATGATAGATACTCTTACAACTCACTTAACGTGTAAGTTCCATAGACCATGGCCTTACACACAAAGGAATGATAGAGATCATACCACGATGCAAATGATAGAGATCAAATGCATGAACCATATCACCTCACTTCACACATTAGATGTTAGCATCTTATATTGCTAGTTTGGCGCTTTTGGTAGCATTATAGGATGATCCCTCATTTAGATATCAAGATAAAATGTGTTCTTCCTTAAGTATGCACCGTTTTATGGATCGTGTTTTGAGGCATCACGTGATGATCCGGTGTTCTCGACTCTACGCTTTCATACAACGGGTGTAAGACAGTTTTACACACGCGAATACTAAGGTTCTTACTTGATGAGCCTAGCATGTACAGACATGGCCTCGGAACATGGACCGAAAGGTTAAGCATGAGTCATATAGTTGATATGATGCCCATATAGATGCTCGCCTTTGAAGCTACACCGACTCACGTGATGATCGGACTTGGTGTAGTGGATTTGGTTCATGTAATCACCAAAAGGACACGAGGGATGTCGTTTTTGAGTGGGAGTTCATTAGTAATTTGGATTAGTTCAACTCAATCTATCATAAACCTAGTCTAAATATATTTTACAAATTCTGTTGTAGATGGCACCACCTGCTTTTAATTTCAATGTGTTCAATGAGAAAGAGAAGCTTGCTGCGAATGTTAGCAACTTCACCAACTGGGCTATGAATTTGAGGATTCTCCTCACTGCTTCACAAAAGCAATATGTGCTAGAGGCGACGCTAGGACCCCCACCAGCTCCTGATGCCCCTGACGAGGAAAATAACGTCTATATAACTCGTCAGGAGGACCACAACTTAGTTCATTGCGGCATACTGTATGGGCTAGAGCTAGAACTTCAAAAACGTTTCGAAAATGGCAATGCCTTCGATACGATGGGAGAATTGAAAATGATTTTCGATACCCATGCTGCCGTAGAGAGTTATAATGCTTCTGAAAAGTTCTTTAGCTACATGATGGAAGAGAACATCTCTGTTAGTGAGCACGTACTCGAAATGTCTAGGTACGCCGATAATCTTGTGTCCTTGGGAATAACGATTCCCATTGACTTAGGCATACATCATGTTCTCCAATCTCTGCCACCTAGCTACAAGAGCTTCGTGATGAACTATAATATGCAGGGCATGAAGAAGTATCTTCCCGAGCTTCTATCAATGCTTAAGACTGCAGAAGTGGAGATTAGGAAAGAACATCAAGTGTTGATGATCAATAAGACCACTGGTTTCAAGAAGGACAAGAAAGGCAAGCAGAAGGGAAAGAAGGGCGGCAAATCTGTTGCCGCGCCTGAAAAAAAACCCCGAGCTGGCCCTAAGTCTGACACCGAGTGCTACTATTGCAAGGGGACTAGCCATTTGAAGCGCAACTGCCCCAAGTATTTGGCAGACAAGAAGGCCGGCAAGGCAAACAAAGGTATATGTGATATACATGTTATTGATGTGTACTTGACTAGTACTCACAGTAGCACCTGGGTATTTGATATTGGATCGGTTGCTAATATATGTAACTCGGTTCAGGGGCTGCGGAACAAGCGACAACTAGCAAGGGATGTGGTCACGATGCGGGTCAGCAATGCATCAAGAGTTGATGTGATCGCCGTTGGAACGCTGCCTCTCCATATGCCGTTGGGATTAGTTGTAAACCTGAATAATTGTTATTTTGTGCCTGCACTGAGCATGAGGATTGTATCCAGATCGTGTTTGATGCAAAGTGGTTATTCGTTTAAGTCTGAAAACAATGATTGTTCGATTTATATGAATAATATCTTTTATGGTCATGCACCTGTGTTGAATGGTTTATTTCTGTTGGATCTCGATAGTAGTATTACGCATATTCATAATGTTGATGCTAAAAGGATTAAACTTGATAATGATATATCTGCATATATGTGGCACTGCCGTCTAGGTCATATTGGCGTTAAACGCATGAAGAAACTCCATTCTGATGGACTTTTGGAATCACTTGATTTTGAATCATTTGATACATGTGAGCCATGCCTTATGGGCAAGATGACTAGAACGCCGTTTTCCGGTTCATTGGAACGGGCGACAGATTTATTGGAAATCATACATACTGATGTGTGTGGACCAATGAGTGTGTCAGCGCGAGGTGGATATCGTTATTTTGTTACTTTCACGGATGATTTGAGTAGATACGGGTATATCTATTTGATGAAACATAAGTCTGAAATCTTTGAAAAGTTCAAAGAATTTCAGAATGAAGTGGAAAATCATCATAACAGAAAGATCAAATTTCTCCGGTCCGACCGTGGAGGAGAGTATCTTAGTTACGAGTTTAGCACACATATGAAAGACTGTGGAATAGTTTCACAACTCACGCCTGCCGGAACACCACAACGTAATGGTGTGTCAGAACGTCATAATCGTACTTTATTGGATATGGTTCGATCTATGATGTCTCTGACTGACTTGCCACTATCATTTTGGGGTTATGCACTGGAAACCGCTGCATTCACTTTAAATAGGGCACCATCTAAATCCGTTGAAAAGACACCGTATGAATTATGGTTTGGAAACAAACCTAAGCTGTCATTTCTTAAAGTTTGGGGATGCGATGCTTATGTGAAGAAACTTCAACCGGATAAACTCGAACCCAAAGCGAAAAATGTGTCTTCATAGGATACCCTAAGGAAATGATTGGGTATACCTTCTATCACAGATCCGAGGGCAAGGTCTTTGTTGCCAAGAATGGATCCTTTCTTGAGAAGGAGTTTCTCGCGAAAGGTGTGAGTAGTCGGAAGGTAGAACTCGAAGAGGTTATTGAACCTTCTCTTCATGAAATGGCGAGTAGCGCAGCACCGGAAGTTGTTTCGGAGTTGACTTCACCTAATGAAGAGAGAGCTAATGATATTGATCATGAAACTCCGAAAGAGGACACTACCGAACCTCGCAGGTCAAGCAGGACACGTGCAGCTCCTGAACTGTACGGAAATCCTATTATGAATTTCATGATTGATGAAATAGATGACCCTGCGACGTATGAAGAAGTGATGATGAGCCCTGATTCCAACAAATGTCTAGAAGCCATGAAATCCGAGATGGAATCCATGTACGAAAACCAGGTTTGGACCTTGGTGGACTTACCTCACGATCGAGAGGCCGTTGAGAATAAATGGATTTTCAAAAGAAAAATTGATGCTGATGGTAATGTAACCATCTATAAGGCTCGACTTGTCGCAAAGGGGTTTCGACAAGTTCAAGGAGTTTACTACGATGAGACATTCTCTCCCGTAGCGATGCTTAAGTCGGTTAGGATTATGATAGCAATTGCTGCATATTTCGATTATGAAATATGGAAGATGGATGTCAAAATTGTGTTCCTCAATGGTAATATTGAAGAAGAGTTGTATATGATATAACCTAAGGGTTTGGTCGATCCTAAGGATGCTGATAAGGTGTGCAAACTTCAGCGATCCATCTATGGACTAAAGCAAGCATCCCGGAGTTGGAATCTCCGCTTTGATGAGGTGATCAAAGAGTTTGGATTTGTCCAAACTTATGGAGAGGCCTGTATTTACAAGAAAGTGAGTGGGAGCAATGTGGCATTTATGATATTATATGTGGATGACATATTATTGATTGGAAATGATATAGATCTTTTAAACAATGTTAAAAGTTATCTAAACAGCAAATTTTCGATGAAGGACCTTGGTGAAGCTTCATATATATTAGGCATTAAAATCTATAGATATAGATCAAGACGCCTAATTGGGCTATCGCAGAGTACATACCTTGATAAGATATTAAAGAAGTTTAATATGGACGGAAGTAAGAAGGGGTACTTACCTATGTTGGAAGGCAAGACATTGAGTAAGACTCAAAGTCCGGCTACGGCGGAAGAAACAGAGATAATGGATAAGATCCCCTATGCCTCAGCCATAGGCTCTATAATATATGCCATGCTATGTACAAGACCGGATGTGGCACATGCTATTAGTTTGACTAGTAGGTACCAATCTGATCCAGGTTCGGAACACTGGATAGCGGTCAAGAATATCCTTAAGTACTTGAGAAGAACTAAGGATATGTTTCTTGTATACGGAGGTGAAGAAGAGCTAGTCGCTAAGTGTTATGTCGATGCTAGCTTTGACACTGATCCGGATGACTCTAAGTCTCAATCTGGATACGTATTTCTCTTGAACAGAGCAACAGTTAGTTGGAGGAGCTCCAAACAACCTGTGGTGGCTGGATCAACGACGGAGGCGGAATATGTTGCTGCTTCAGAAGCGGCGCAGGAAGCGGTTTGGATGAATGAGTTCATAACGGAACTAGGTGTGGTTCCTAGTGCGTTGGACCCAATGGTGATCTATTGTGACAATAATGGAGCCATAGCCAACGCCAAGGAACCAAGGTCTCACAAGAATTCCAAGCATATTAAGCGCCGGTTTCACATCATCCGCGAGCATGTCAAGGATGGAGATATAAAGATTTGTAAAGTGCACACAGACCTGAATGTAGTAGATCCGTTGACTAAAGTACTCCCTAGGGCAAAACATGATCAACACCAGAACTCCATGGGTGTTAGATTTATCACTATATAAACTAGATTATTGTCTCTAGTGCAAGTGGGAGACTGAAGGAAATATGCCATGAGAGGCAATAATAAAGTTGTTATTATGTATTCCTTGTATATGATAGATGTTTATTTTGCATGCTATAATTGTATTGATAGGAAACATCAATACATGTGTGTTTAATAAACAAAAGGGTTCCTAGTTATGCCTCTCTTATAGACTAGCTTGTTGATTAACAAGATGATCAAGGTTTCCTAATCATGGACATTGGATGTTGTTAATAACAAGGTCACAACATTTGTGAAATGATGTGATGAACATTCATCTGAAGTATAGCATTACGATCAAGTCATTATGATTATATTGCTATAACATCATACGAAGTAATCTTTATGCTTAGACCATGAGATCATGTTAATTGCTAACACCGGAAGAGTATCTTGATAAGATCAAACGTCACACCGTAACAGGGTGACCATAAAGGTGGGTTCAGTGCTATGAAGGTGTTATGTTGAGGCTCATGGATCAAGAGTGGAATTTGTCAATCCCGATGACGGATAGATATACTCTGGGCCCTCTCGGTGATATCACATTAAGATAGCTTGCAAGAAAGTGATGTGATCACTAGAATGTTATATCACGGGAACAAGAAAAGAGTGCATGTCGGTAACGAGATCAAACTAGGTATTAGGATACCGATGATCGAATCTCGGACATGTATTATATCATGAGACAAAGGGATTAAATTGCTGACATTAAAGGTTCTCACGATCATAGAAGTCATCGTTGAATATGCAGGAGTCAGTATGGATCTCCAGGTCCCGCTTCTGATTATTGATCTGAGAGGAGTCTCAATCATGTCTGCATTATTCGCGAACCATAGGGTGACACACTTAAGGGTTGCCGGACACCATTTAGGAGCACATATGTTCCAGACAAAATGTTTGCAAAGCGCAGGAAATGTTTCGATAGAAACAGGAATTATTTCGATAGAAACCGGAATTATTTCGGGTGAAATTGCAGAAACTGGTTCTGCATGTGATATTGAAATGTTGCAAGGCGTTTTATGTGAATGTTTGTTAATTAAAGTAATTAGCAAAATTCTGAATAAAATAAATAAAAGAGTTTTATTAATTGAGAGTTGCATTTAATTTGGTGGAAATTAAATACATGTGAGTGGGATTTTGGGTGGAGGCCATGTTTATGTGAGTGGAGGTTCACCACATGAATGAAGGAGGGGAGGAGTCCCCCCCCTCATGTGCCGGATATGGGAGGGGAGGGGTCTCCCTTCCTCCTATATAAAGCCCCCCTCTCCCCTCTCACAAACTACACCTCCTTGTGAAGGATCTCTCTCCCCCTCTAGATATTCCCCCATGGTCTCGGATTAGCGAGATACATGTTCCCGGTGGCCTTGCGTCTGGAAGGAGTTGCTGCTTCCGCTGATTCGCTGGAGCGAGGAGGTGGAGGTTGTCCGGTGGCTTGAACGTGTGTGCGAGGACGGATGCGCTGCTGATTTGCGGCGCTCAGACTTCCACACGATCTTGAGATCGGCAAGCGTACGACTACATCAACCACGAGTTCCTACTCGTTAACAAATCTCGTTGTCTTCGAGCGTAAGTTCTCCATGGATGTATGTCCACCCGTTGCTTTGTATCTAGTAGATAGATCTTGGCGTATAGTTCTCATTGTAGGAAATTTTTTGTTTTCTATGATGCGGACCCAACATATCCTTATGTTGTTTGTGAGAACAACATACATCCAATGAATCTAGCTATTGTTTGTGAAAAGAACACACATGCAATGAACTCTTGTGGATCCATATGTGGTTTGTTAGAAGAACACACATGCAATGACTCTAGATATGGTTTCTGAAAAGAACAAACATGCAATGAACTCTAGTGGATCCATATGTGGTTTGTGAGAAGAACACACATACAATGACTCTAGATGTGGTTAATGAAAAGAACACACATGCAATGACGCTAGCTGTGGTTTGTGAAAAGAACACACATGCAATGACACTGGTGGATCCATCTGTGGTTTGTGAAAAGAACAGACATGCAATGACTCTAGGTGTGGTTAATGAAAAGAATACACATGTAATCACACTAGTGGATCCATATGTGGTTTGTGAAAAGAACACACATGCAATGACTCTAGATGTGGTTTTTGAAAAGAACACACACGCAATGACACTGGATGATCAATATGTGGTTTGTTAAAAGAACACACATGCAATGACTCTAGATGTGGTTTGAGAAAAGAATACACATGCAATGACACTGGTGGATCCATATGTGTTTTGTGAGAAGAACACACATGCAACGACTCTAGCTGTGGTTTGTGAGAAGAACACACATGCAATGACTCTTGTGGATCCTTATGTGGTTTGTGAGAAGAACATACATCCAATGACTCTAGTTGTGATTTGTGAAGAGAACTCACATGCAATGAACTCTAGTGGATCCATATGTGGTTTTTGAGAAGAACACACATGCAACGACTCTAGCTGTGGTTTATGAAAAGAATAGACATGCAATAAACTCTGGTGGATCCATATGTGGTTTGCGAGAAGAACACACATGCAATGACTCTAGATGTGTTTTGTGAGAAGAACACACATGCAATGACTCTAGATGTGGTTGGAGAAAAGAATACACATGCAATGACACTGGTGGATCCATATGTGGTTTGTGAGAAGAACACACATGCAATGACTCTAGCTGTGGTTTGTGAGAAGAACACACATGCAATGACTCTAGTGGATCCTTATGTGGTTTGTGAGAAGAACATACATCCAATGACTCTAGTTGTGGTTTGTGAAAAGAACTCACATGCAATGAACTCTAGTGGATCCATATGTGGTTTTTGAGAAGAACACACATGCAATGACTCTAGCTGTGGTTTGTGAAAAGAATAGACATGCAATAAACTCGGGTGGATCCATATGTGGTTTGCGAGAAGAACACACATGCAATGACTCTAGATGTGTTTTGTGAGAAGAACACACATGCAATGACTCTAGATGTATTTTGTGAAAAGAACACACATGCAATGACACTGGTGGATCCATATGTGATTTCTGAAAAGAACAGACATGCAATGACTCTAGCTGTGGTTAATGAAAAGAACACACATGCAACGACACTGGTGGATCCACATGTGGTTTCTGAAAACAACACACATGCAATGACTCTAGATGTGGTTTCTGAAAACAACACACATGCAATGACTCTAGTATTGGTTTGTGAGAAGAAGGCACATGCAATGAATCTAGATGTGGTTTGTGAAAAGAACACACATGCAATGACTCTAGTTGGGGTTAATGAAAAGAACAAAGTTGCAATGACTCTTGTGGATCCTTGTGTGGTTTGTGAGAAGAATAGACATGCAATGACTCTAGATGTTGTTTGTGAGAAGAACAGACATGCAATGACTCTAGCAGTGGTTTGTGAAAAGAACACACATGCAATGACTCTAGTTGTGGTTTGTGAAAATAACAGACATGCCAGGACTCTGGTGGATCCTTATGTGGTTTGTGAGAAGAACATACATCCAATGACTCTAGTTGTGGTTTGTGAAAAGAACACACATGCAATGAACTTTGGTTGATCCATATGTGGTTTGTAAGAAGAACACACATGCAATGACTCTAGATGTGGTTTGGGAAAAGAACAAACACGCAATGAACTCTGGTGGATCCATATGTGGTTTGTGAGAAGAACACACAGGCAATGACTGTAGATGTGGTTAATGAAAAGAACACACATGCAATGACTCTAGGTGTGGTTTGTGAAAAGAACACACAGGTAATGACTCTAGATGTGGTTAATGAAAAGAACACACGCGCAATGACTCTAGCTGTGGTTTGTGAAAAGAACACACATGCAATGACACTAGTGGATCCATATGTGGTTTGTGAAAAGAACAGACATGCAATGACTCTAGCTGTGGTTAATGAAAAGAATACACATGTAATCACACTGGTGGATCCATATGTGGTTTGTGAAAATAACACACATGCAATGACTCTAGATGTGGTTTTTGAAAAGAACACACATGCAATGACACTGGATGATCAATATGTGGTTTGTGAAATAACACACATGCAATGACTCTAGATGTGGTTTGAGAAAAGAATACACATGGAATGACACTGGTGGATCCATATGTGGTTTGTGAGAAGAACACACATGCAACGATTCTAGATGTGGTTTGTGAGAAGAACACACATGCAATGACTATGGTGGATCCTTATGTGGTTTGTAAGAAGAACATACATCCAATGACTCTAGCTGTGGTTTGTGAAAAGAACTCACATGCAATGAACTCTGGTGGATCCATATGTGGTTTTTGAGAAGAACACACATGCAATGACTCTACCTGTGGTTTGTGAAAACAACAGACATGCAATAAACTCTGGTGGATCCATATGTGGTTTGTGAGAAGAACACACATGCAATGACTCTATATGTGGTTAATGAAAAGAACAAACATGCAATGACTCTAGCTGTGGTTTGTGAAAACAACACACATACAATAACACTGGAGGATCCATATGTGGTTTGTGAAAAGAACGAACATGCAATGACTCTCGCTATGGTTAATGAAAAGAACACAGACGCAATGACTCTATATGTGGTTTATGAAAAGAACACTCATGCAATGACACTGGTGGATCAATATGTCGTTAATGAAAAGTACACACATGCAATGACTCTAGCTGTGGTTTGTGAAAAGAACACATATGCAATGACACTGGTGGATCCATATGTGGTTTGTGAAAAGAATAGACATACAGTGACTCTAGATGTGGTTAATGAAAAGAACACACATGCAATGTCACTGGTGGATCCATATGCGGATTGTGAAAAGAACACACATGCAATGAGTCTAGATGTGGTTTGTGACAAGAACACACATGCTATGACACTATTGGATCAATATGTGGTTTGTGAAAAGAACAGACATCCAATTACTCTAGATGTGGTTTGTGAAAAGAACATACATGCAATGACATTGGTGGATCCATGTGTGGTTTGTGAGAATAACAGACATGCAATGACTCTAGCTGTGGTTTGTGAAAAGAACAGACATGCAATGAACTCTGGTGGATCCATATGTGGTTTGTGAGAAGAACGCACATGGAATGACTCTAGATGTGGTTGTGAGAAGAACAGACGTGCAATGACTCTAGTTGTGGCTAATGAAAAGAACAGAGATGCAATGACTCTAGCGAATCCTTGTGTGGTTTGTGATAAGAATAGACATGCAATGACCCTGGCTGTGGTTTGTGAGAAGAACACACATGCAATGACTCTAGATGTGGTTTGTGAAAAGAACACACATGCAATGATTCTAGCTGTGGTTTGTGAAAAGAACACACATGCAATGACTCTGGTGGATCCTTATGTGGTTTGGGAGAAGAACATACATCCAATGACTCTACCTATGGTTTGTGAAAAGAACACACAGATGCAATGATCTCTGGTGGATCCATATGTGGTTTGTGAGAAGAACACACATGCAATGACTCTAGATGTGGTTTTTGAGAAGAACAGACATGCAATGACTCTAGATGTGGTTTGTGAGAAGAACAGACATGCAATGACTCTAGCTGTGGTTAATGAAAAAAATAGAGATGCAATGACTCTGGTGGATCCTTGTGTGGTTTATTGAAAGAACATACATGCAATGACTCTAGCTGTGGTTTGTGAGAAGAACACACATGCAATGACTCTAGATGTGGTTTGTGAAAAGAACATACATGCAATGACTCTAGCTGTGGTTTGTGAAAATAACACACATGCAATGACTCTATTGGATCAATATGTGCTTTGAGAGAAGAACACACATGCAATGACATTGGTGGATCAATATGTGGTTTGTGAAAGAACATACATCCAATGACTCTAGTTGTGGTTTGTGAAAAGAACACACATGCAATGACACTGGTGGATCCATGTGTGGTCTGTGAGAAGAACAGACATGCAATGACTCTAGCAGTGGTTTGTGAAAAGAACAAACATGCAATGAACTCTAGTGGATCCATATGTGGTTTGTGAGAAGAATACACATGCAATGTCTCTAGATGTGGTTTGTGAGAAGAACACGCATGAAATGACTCTAGTTGCGGTTAATGAAAAGAACTGAGATGCAATGACTCTGGTGGATCCTTGTGTGGTTTCTGAGAAGAACAGACATGCAATGACTATAGTTGTGGTTTGTGAGAAGAACACACATGCAATGACTCTAGCAGTGGTTTGTGAAAAGAACACACATGCAATGACTCTAGTTGTGGTTTGTTAAAATAACACACATGCAATGACTCTGGTGGATCCTTATGTGGTTTGTGAGAAGAACATACATCCAATGACTCTAGCTGTGATTTGTGAAAAGAACTCAGATGCAATGAACTCTAGTGGATCCATATGTGGTTTTTGAGAAGAACACACATGCAATGACTCGAGCTGTGGTTTGTGAAAAGAATAGACATGCAATAAACTCGGGTGGATCCATATGTGGTTTGCGAGAAGAACACACATGCAATGACTCTAGATGTGTTTTGTGAGAAGAACACACATGCAATGACTCTAGATGTAGTTTGTGAAAAGAACACATGCAATGACACTGGTGGATCCATATGTGATTTCTGAAAAGAACAGACATGCAATGACTCTAGCTGTGGTTAATGAAAAGAACACACATGCAACGACACTGGTGGATCCATATGTGGTTTGTGAAAACAACACACATGCAATGATTCTAGATGTGTTTTGTGAAAAGAACACACATGCAATGACTCTAGTTTTGGTTTGTGAGAAGAAGGCACATGCAATGACTCTAGATGTGGTTTGTGAAAAGAACACACATGCAATGACTCTAGTTGGGGTTAATGAAAAGAATAAAGATGCAATGACTCTGGTGGATCCTTGTGTGGTTTGTGAGAAGAACAGACATGCAATAACTCTAGATGTGGTTTGTGAGAAGAACAGACATGCAATGACTCTAGCAGTGGTTTGTGAAAAGAACACACATGCAATGACTCTAGTTGTGGTTTGTGAAAATAACACACATGCAATGACTCTGGTGGATCCTTATGTGGTTTGTGAGAAGAACATACATCCAATGACTCTAGTTGTGGTCTGTGAAAAGAACACACATGCAATGAACTTTGGTTGATCCATATGTGGTTTGTAAGAAGAACACACATGCAATGACTCTAGATGTGGTTTGGGAAAAGAACAAACACGCAATGAACTCTGGTGGATCCATATGTGGTTTGTGAGAAGAACACACAGGCAATGACTCTAGATGTGGTTAATGAAAAGAACACACACGCAATGACTCTAGCTGTGGTTTGTGAAAAGAACACACAGGCAATGACTCTAGATGTGGTTAATGAAAAGAACACACATGCAATGACTCTAGATGTGGTTTGTGAAAAGAACACACATGCAATGACACTAGTGGATCCATATGTGGTTTGTGAAAAGAACAGACTTGCAATGACTCTAGCTGTGGTTAATGAAAAGAATACACATGTAATCACACTGGTGGATCCATATGTGGTTTGTGAAAATAACACACATGCAATGACTCTAGATGTGGTTTTTGAAAAGAACACACATGCAATGACACTGGATGATCAATATGTGGTTTGTGAAATAACACACATGCAATGACTCTAGATGTGGTTTGAGAAAAGAATACACATGGAATGACACTGGTGGATCCATATGTGGTTTGTGAGAAGAACACACATGCAACGAGTCTAGATGTGGTTTGTGAGAAGAACACACATGCAATGACTATGGTGGATCCTTATGTGGTTTGGAAGAACAACATACATCCAATGACTCTAGCTGTGGTTTGTGAAAAGAACTCACATGCAATGAACTCTGGTGGATCCATATGTGGTTTTTGAGAAGAACACACATGCAATGACTCTACCTGTGGTTTGTGAAAACAACAGACATGCAATAATCTCTGGTGGATCCATATGTGGTTTGTGAGAAGAACACACATGCAATGACTCTATATGTGGTTAATGAAAAGAACAAACATGCAATGACTCTAGCTGTGGTTTGTGAAAACAACACACATGCAATAACATTGGTGGATCCATATGTGGTTTGTGAAAAGAACGAACATGCAATGACTCTAGCTATGGTTAATGAAAAGATCACACACGCAATCACACTGGTGGATCCATATGTAGTTTGTGAAAAGAACACACATGCAATGACTCTAGATGTGGTTTATGAAAAGAACACTCATGCAATGACACTGGTGGATCAATATGTCGTTAATGAAAAGTACACACATGCAATGACTCTAGCTGTGGTTTGTGAAAAGAACACATATGCAATGACACTGGTGGATCCATATGTGGTTTGTGAAAAGAACGGACATACAATGACCCTAGCTGTGCTTAATGAAAAGAACACACATGCAATGTCACTGGTGGATCCATATGTGGATTGTGAAAAGAACACACATGCAATGAGTCTAGATGTGGTTTGTGAAAAGAACACACATGCTATGACACTGGTGGATCAATATGTGGTTTGTGAAAAGAACAGACATCCAATTACTCTAGATGTGGTTTGTGAAAAGAACATACATGCAATGACATTGGTGGATCCATGTGTGGTTTGTGAGAAGAACAGACATGCAATGACTCTAGCTATGGTTTTTGAAAAGAACAGACATGCAATGAACTCTGGTGGATACATATGTGGTTTGTGAGAAGAACGCACATGGAATGACTCTAGATGTGGTTTGTGAGAAGAACGCACGTGCAATGACTCTAGTTGTGGCTAATGAAAAGAACAGAGATGCAATGACTCTAGTGAATCCTTGTGTGGTTTGTGAGAAGAATAGACATGCAATGACTCTGGCTGTGGTTTGTGAGAAGAACACACATGCAATGGCTCTAGATGTGGTTTGTGAAAAGAACACACATGCAATGACTCTAGCTGTGGTTTGTGAAAAGAACACACATGCAATGACTCTGGTGGATCCTTATGTGGTTTGTGAGAAGAACATACGTCCAATGACTGTACCTATGGTTTGTGAAAAGAACACACAGATGCAATGAACTCTGGTGGATCCATATGTGGTTTGTGAGAAGAACACACATGCAATGACTCTAGATGTTGTTTGTGAAAAGAACAAACATGCATTGAACTCTGGTGGATCCATATGTGGTTTGTGAGAAGAACACACATGCAATGACTTTCGATGTGGTTAATGAAAAGAACACACATGCAATGACTCTACCTATGGTTTGTGAAAAGACCACACATGCAATGACACTGGTGGATCCATATGTGGTTTCTAAAAAGAACAAACATGCAATGACTCTAGTTGTGGTTAATGACAAGAACACACATGCAATGACACTGCACACATGCAATGACTCTAGATGTGGTTTGTGAAAAGAACACACATGCAATGACACTGGTGGATCCATATGTGGGTTGTTAAAATAATACACATGCAATGACTCTATATGTGGTTAGTGAAAAGAGCACACATGCAATGACACTGGTGGATCCATATGTGGTTTGTGAAAAGAACACACATGCAATGACTCTAGATGTGGTTTGTGAAAAGAACACACATGCAATGACTCTAGATGTGGTTTGTGAAAAGAACACAGATGCAATGACGCTGGTGGATCAATATGTGGTTTGTGAAAATAACATACATCCAATGACTCTAGATGTGGTTTGTGAAAAGAACACACATGCAATGACACTAGTGGATCCATGTGTGGTTTGTGAGAAGAACAGACATGCAATGACTCTAGCTATGGTTTGTGAAAAGAACACACATGCAATGAACTCTTGTGGATCCATATGTGGTTTGTGAGAACAACACACATGAATTGACTCTAGACGTGGTTTGTGAGAAGAACAGACATGCAATGACTCTAGCTATGGTTAATGAAAAAAATAGAGATGCAATGACTCTGGTGGATCCTTGTGTGGTTTATTGAAAGAACATACATGCAATGACTCTAGTTGTGGTTTGTGAGAAGAACACACATGCAATGACTCTAGATGTGGTTTGTGAAAAGAACATACATGCAATGACTCTATCTGTGGTTTCTGAAAAGAACACACATGCAATGACTCTTGTGGATCAATATGTGCTTTGTGAAAAGAACACACATGCAATGACACTGGTGGATCAATATGTGGTTTGTGAAAAGAACATACATCTAATGACTCTAGTTGTGGTTTGTGAAAAGAACACACATGGAATGAGACTGGTGGATCCATGTGTGGTCTGTGAGAAGAACAGACATGCAATGACTCTAGTAGTGGTTTGTCAAAAGAACAGACATGCAATGAACTCTGGTGGATCCATATGTGGTTTGTGAGAAGAATACACATGCAATGTCTCTAGATGTGGTTTGTGAGAAGAACACGCATGAAATGACTCTAGTTGCGGTTAATGAAAAGAACTGAGATGCAATGACTCTATTGGATCCCTGTGTGGTTTGTGAGAAGAACATACATGCAATGACTCTAGATGTGGTTTTTGAGAAGAACAGACATGCAATGACTCTAGATGTGGTTTGTGAGAAGAACAGACATGCAATGACTCTAGCTGTGGTTAATGAAAAAAATAGAGATGCAATGACTCTGGTGGATCCTTGTGTGGTTTATTGAAAGAACATACATGCAATGACTCTAGCTGTGGTTTGTGAGAAGAACACACATGCAATGACTCTAGATGTGGTTTGTGAAAAGAACATACATGCAATGACTCTAGCTGTGGTTTGTGAAAATAACACACATGCAATGACTCTATTGGATCAATATGTGCTTTGAGAGAAGAACACACATGCAATGACATTGGTGGATCAATATGTGGTTTGTGAAAGAACATACATCCAATGACTCTAGTTGTGGTTTGTGAAAAGAACACACATGCAATGACACTGGTGGATCCATGTGTGGTCTGTGAGAAGAACAGACATGCAATGACTCTAGCAGTGGTTTGTGAAAAGAACAAACATGCAATGAACTCTAGTGGATCCATATGTGGTTTGTGAGAAGAATACACATGCAATGTCTCTAGATGTGGTTTGTGAGAAGAACACGCATGAAATGACTCTAGTTGCGGTTAATGAAAAGAACTGAGATGCAATGACTCTGGTGGATCCTTGTGTGGTTTCTGAGAAGAACAGACATGCAATGACTATAGTTGTGGTTTGTGAGAAGAACACACATGCAATGACTCTAGCAGTGGTTTGTGAAAAGAACACACATGCAATGACTCTAGTTGTGGTTTGTTAAAATAACACACATGCAATGACTCTGGTGGATCCTTATGTGGTTTGTGAGAAGAACATACATCCAATGACTCTAGCTGTGATTTGTGAAAAGAACTCAGATGCAATGAACTCTAGTGGATCCATATGTGGTTTTTGAGAAGAACACACATGCAATGACTCTAGCTGTGGTTTGTGAAAAGAATAGACATGCAATAAACTCGGGTGGATCCATATGTGGTTTGCGAGAAGAACACACATGCAATGACTCTAGATGTGTTTTGTGAGAAGAACACACATGCAATGACTCTAGATGTAGTTTGTGAAAAGAACACATGCAATGACACTGGTGGATCCATATGTGATTTCTGAAAAGAACAGACATGCAATGACTCTAGCTGTGGTTAATGAAAAGAACACACATGCAACGACACTGGTGGATCCATATGTGGTTTGTGAAAACAACACACATGCAATGATTCTAGATGTGTTTTGTGAAAAGAACACACATGCAATGACTCTAGTTTTGGTTTGTGAGAAGAAGGCACATGCAATGACTCTAGATGTGGTTTGTGAAAAGAACACACATGCAATGACTCTAGTTGGGGTTAATGAAAAGAATAAAGATGCAATGACTCTGGTGGATCCTTGTGTGGTTTGTGAGAAGAACAGACATGCAATAACTCTAGATGTGGTTTGTGAGAAGAACAGACATGCAATGACTCTAGCAGTGGTTTGTGAAAAGAACACACATGCAATGACTCTAGTTGTGGTTTGTGAAAATAACACACATGCAATGACTCTGGTGGATCCTTATGTGGTTTGTGAGAAGAACATACATCCAATGACTCTAGTTGTGGTTTGTGAAAAGAACACACATGCAATGAACTTTGGTTGATCCATATGTGGTTTGTAAGAAGAACACACATGCAATGACTCTAGATGTGGTTTGGGAAAAGAACAAACACGCAATGAACTCTGGTGGATCCATATGTGGTTTGTGAGAAGAACACACAGGCAATGACTCTAGATGTGGTTAATGAAAAGAACACACACGCAATGACTCTAGCTGTGGTTTGTGAAAAGAACACACAGGCAATGACTCTAGATGTGGTTAATGAAAAGAACACACATGCAATGACTCTAGATGTGGTTTGTGAAAAGAACACACATGCAATGACACTAGTGGATCCATATGTGGTTTGTGAAAAGAACAGACTTGCAATGACTCTAGCTGTGGTTAATGAAAAGAATACACATGTAATCACACTGGTGGATCCATATGTGGTTTGTGAAAATAACACACATGCAATGACTCTAGATGTGGTTTTTGAAAAGAACACACATGCAATGACACTGGATGATCAATATGTGGTTTGTGAAATAACACACATGCAATGACTCTAGATGTGGTTTGAGAAAAGAATACACATGGAATGACACTGGTGGATCCATATGTGGTTTGTGAGAAGAACACACATGCAACGAGTCTAGATGTGGTTTGTGAGAAGAACACACATGCAATGACTATGGTGGATCCTTATGTGGTTTGGAAGAACAACATACATCCAATGACTCTAGCTGTGGTTTGTGAAAAGAACTCACATGCAATGAACTCTGGTGGATCCATATGTGGTTTTTGAGAAGAACACACATGCAATGACTCTACCTGTGGTTTGTGAAAACAACAAACATGCAATAATCTCTGGTGGATCCATATGTGGTTTGTGAGAAGAACACACATGCAATGACTCTATATGTGGTTAATGAAAAGAACAAACATGCAATGACTCTAGCTGTGGTTTGTGAAAACAACACACATGCAATAACATTGGTGGATCCATATGTGGTTTGTGAAAAGAACGAACATGCAATGACTCTAGCTATGGTTAATGAAAAGATCACACACGCAATCACACTGGTGGATCCATATGTAGTTTGTGAAAAGAACACACATGCAATGACTCTAGATGTGGTTTATGAAAAGAACACTCATGCAATGACACTGGTGGATCAATATGTCGTTAATGAAAAGTACACACATGCAATGACTCTAGCTGTGGTTTGTGAAAAGAACACATATGCAATGACACTGGTGGATCCATATGTGGTTTGTGAAAAGAACGGACATACAATGACCCTAGCTGTGCTTAATGAAAAGAACACACATGCAATGTCACTGGTGGATCCATATGTGGATTGTGAAAAGAACACACATGCAATGAGTCTAGATGTGGTTTGTGAAAAGAACACACATGCTATGACACTGGTGGATCAATATGTGGTTTGTGAAAAGAACAGACATCCAATTACTCTAGATGTGGTTTGTGAAAAGAACATACATGCAATGACATTAGTGGATCCATGTGTGGTTTGTGAGAAGAACAGACATGCAATGACTCTAGCTATGGTTTTTGAAAAGAACAGACATGCAATGAACTCTGGTGGATACATATGTGGTTTGTGAGAAGAACGCACATGGAATGACTCTAGATGTGGTTTGTGAGAAGAACGCACGTGCAATGACTCTAGTTGTGGCTAATGAAAAGAACAGAGATGCAATGACTCTAGTGAATCCTTGTGTGGTTTGTGAGAAGAATAGACATGCAATGACTCTGGCTGTGGTTTGTGAGAAGAACACACATGCAATGGCTCTAGATGTGGTTTGTGAAAAGAACACACATGCAATGACTCTAGCTGTGGTTTGTGAAAAGAACACACATGCAATGACTCTGGTGGATCCTTATGTGGTTTGTGAGAAGAACATACGTCCAATGACTGTACCTATGGTTTGTGAAAAGAACACACAGATGCAATGAACTCTGGTGGATCCATATGTGGTTTGTGAGAAGAACACACATGCAATGACTCTAGATGTTGTTTGTGAAAAGAACAAACATGCATTGAACTCTGGTGGATCCATATGTGGTTTGTGAGAAGAACACACATGCAATGACTTTCGATGTGGTTAATGAAAAGAACACACATGCAATGACTCTACCTATGGTTTGTGAAAAGACCACACATGCAATGACACTGGTGGATCCATATGTGGTTTCTAAAAAGAACAAACATGCAATGACTCTAGTTGTGGTTAATGACAAGAACACACATGCAATGACACTGCACACATGCAATGACTCTAGATGTGGTTTGTGAAAAGAACACACATGCAATGACACTGGTGGATCCATATGTGGGTTGTTAAAATAATACACATGCAATGACTCTAGATGTGGTTAGTGAAAAGAGCACACATGCAATGACACTGGTGGATCCATATGTGGTTTGTGAAAAGAACACACATGCAATGACTCTAGATGTGGTTTGTGAAAAGAACACACATGCAATGACTCTAGATGTGGTTTGTGAAAAGAACACAGATGCAATGACGCTGGTGGATCAATATGTGGTTTGTGAAAATAACATACATCCAATGACTCTAGATGTGGTTTGTGAAAAGAACACACATGCAATGACACTAGTGGATCCATGTGTGGTTTGTGAGAAGAACAGACATGCAATGACTCTAGCTATGGTTTGTGAAAAGAACACACATGCCATGAACTCTTGTGGATCCATATGTGGTTTGTGAGAACAACACACATGAATTGACTCTAGACGTGGTTTGTGAGAAGAACAGACATGCAATGACTCTAGCTATGGTTAATGAAAAAAATAGAGATGCAATGACTCTGGTGGATCCTTGTGTGGTTTATTGAAAGAACATACATGCAATGACTCTAGTTGTGGTTTGTGAGAAGAACACACATGCAATGACTCTAGATGTGGTTTGTGAAAAGAACATACATGCAATGACTCTATCTGTGGTTTCTGAAAAGAACACACATGCAATGACTCTTGTGGATCAATATGTGCTTTGTGAAAAGAACACACATGCAATGACACTGGTGGATCAATATGTGGTTTGTGAAAAGAACATACATCTAATGACTCTAGTTGTGGTTTGTGAAAAGAACACACATGGAATGAGACTGGTGGATCCATGTGTGGTCTGTGAGAAGAACAGACATGCAATGACTCTAGTAGTGGTTTGTCAAAAGAACAGACATGCAATGAACTCTGGTGGATCCATATGTGGTTTGTGAGAAGAATACACATGCAATGTCTCTAGATGTGGTTTGTGAGAAGAACACGCATGAAATGACTCTAGTTGCGGTTAATGAAAAGAACTGAGATGCAATGACTCTATTGGATCCCTGTGTGGTTTGTGAGAAGAACATACATGCAATGACTCGAGTTGTGGTTTGTGAGAAGAACACACATGCAATGACTCTAGCAGTGGTTTGTGAAAAGAACACACATGCAATGACTCTAGTTGTGGTTTGTGAAAATAACACACATGCAATGACTCGGGTGGATACTTATGTGGTTTGTGAGAACAACATACATCCAATGACTCTTGCTATTATTTGTGAAAAGAACACACATGCAATGAACTCTTGTGGATCCATATGTGGTTTGTGAGAGGAACACACATGCAATGACTCTAGATATGGTTTCTGAAAGAAGAAACATGCAATGAACTCTGGTGGATCCATATGTGGTTTGTGAGAAGAACACACAGGCAATGACTCTAGATGTGGTTAATGAAAAGAACATACATGCAATGATGCTAGCTGTGGTTTGTGAAAAGAACACACATGCAATGACACTGGTGGATCCATATCTGGTTTGTGAAAAGAATAGACATGCAATGACTCTAGGTGTGGTTAATGAAAAGAATACACATGTAATCACACTGGTGGATCCATATGTGGTTTGTGAAAAGAACACACATGCAATGACTCTAGATGTGGTTTTTGACAAGAACACACATGCAATGACACTGGATGATCAATATGTGGTTTGTGAAAAGAACACACATGTAATGACTCTAGATGTGGTTTGAGAAAAGAATACACATGCAATGACACTGGTGGATCCATATGTGGTTTGTGAGAGGAACACACATGCAATGACTCTAGCTGTGGTTTAAGAGAAGAACACACATGCAATGACTCTAGTGGATCCTTATGTGGTTTGTGAGAAG
The DNA here is from genome assembly GCA_916181665.1 of Avena sativa. Lineage (NCBI taxonomy): Eukaryota > Viridiplantae > Streptophyta > Magnoliopsida > Poales > Poaceae > Avena > Avena sativa. The sequence continues at coordinate 183,209,175 of OV702286.1, forward strand.
AACATACATCCAATGACTCTAGCCGTGGTTTGTGAAAAGAACTCACATGCAATGAACTCTAGTGGATCCATATGTGGTTTTTGAGAAGAACACACATGCAATGACTGTAGCTGTGGTTTGTGAAAAGAACAGACATGCAATAAACTCTGGTGGATCCATATGTGGTTTGCGAGAAGAACACACATCCAATAACTCTAGATGTGTTTTGTGAGAAGAACACACATGCAATGACTCTAGATGTAGTTTGTGAAAAGAACACACTGCAATGACACTGGTGGATCCATATGTGGTTTCTGAAAAGAACAGACATGCAATGACTCTAGCTGTGGTTAATGAAAAGAACGCACATGCAATGACAATGGTGGATCCATATGTGGTTTGTGAAAACAACACACATGCAATGACTCTAGATGTGGTTTGTGAAAAGAACACACATGCAATGACTCTAGATGTGGTTTTTGAAATGAACACACATGCAATGACACTGGTGGATCAATATGTGGTTTGTGAAAAGAACATACATCCAATGACTAGATGTGGTTTGTGAAAAGAACACACATGCAATGACACTGGTGGATCCATGTGTGGTTTGTGAGAGGAATAGACATGCAATGACTCTAGCTATGGTTTGTGAAAAGAACAAACATGCAATGAACTCTGGTGGATCCATATGTGGTTTGTGAGAAGAACACACATGCGATGTGTAACATCCCAATTTCAGCAACCCTGATTAGTTGTCTAGAATGCAAAAATCAGGGGGAACAAAAACTTTTTCTTGTACTTTGGTGCAGTGTTTGCTTGTGGTTTGTTTATGCTTGTGCATGTGAGTGTATACCATATGATAATCCTCACCTCACCATCAGTTGACAAAAGCTATTTAACAAAACTATCCTGGCTCATTTTACATATTCTCCAATGTTCTAGCATTTCAAATACATGAGCCAAGATGCTTATGTAACCAAAACTATTTTAGTAGCTTCTATTGACAAAACTATGGAGAGCTATAATCTCCTTATGCTTTCAAGACAGAACCTTTAACTACTCTTACCTCTAAGATTTCCAAAACCTTTTATAAATCTTTTTGAACTCTACTCTTGGTAGATGTACCAAGGACCTTACCTTGTTCAAACTCCAACCTTCAAAATTGCCCATCCTTTCCTCAAGCTAAGCTTGATGGTAACTCAAGTAGTAGTTGATTCGTTGGTAAGATGAGTTGCCTTGATTTGTTGTTTGACTTGATTGCATAGAAGTAGTATGAGATACTCTAGGAGCTCATCACTAGGATCAAGAGGTTTCCAAATCACCACCCCTCGAAGCAAGAATACAATCTGGATCTAATCTCTAGCCACTAGGTGATCATCTAAAACCGTTAACCAGATCAATTATGAAGTGATCCATTCTAGAAGTTTCTGAGTCAATGAAGACCAATATCAAGCATGGATCCTTTCTACTCAATCTACACTTCAACATCATCCACTTGATGATGCTTGGGTACCTTGCAACCCATCAAAAACATCCCCTCTCATGCTCTAGTCAAAAACCCTAAATCTGCCAAATTTGGCTAAGTCTGGAAACTGTTTCAACATCACCTTTTTGGATGTCTCCCTTTCTCAACCCTTGAGCATTTTTGGTAATGCACCTGAACATGCCTTGGTTAGATCATCGTCCAACCCACTTGTTCTTGATGGTTTTGCAGGCAAGAAAATAACTTTTCCTGCAAATCTAGTCAACATGCCTACTTTGATAGAAGCTCCCACCATCATCCGACCTTCTATGGACCAACTCTTTGCATGGTTGTGTTCTAATATTATAGGTCTATCAACATCTACTACACTTTCTCCAAGTGGATCCTTGTGCTTATTAAACCCACATGGTTTCTAAGGCATCATGACCCATCTGGTATGCAGCCTTATTTTCAACAAAGTTTGCCATTACTTCTGGACCACCTCAAATGTAACCAATCCAAACTCCCTCTGCAATGATCATCTATATAACTAGGTCTAACTATCCATATATCCCTTGCATCAAGGTGAGCTCTGAGCTCCAACATCCAACAAGGTTTTGGTGGTACAAAAATAACAACACCCTAAATTCACAACTCCTTGTTTTCCACCTAATTCAAGTTGGATTTCCAATTCCCAAGGTGGCAAATGCTTGATACACCTTGTATACATCATCCACCTTGATCATCAAGATTTATCAATTATTATCCATAATTATTATGGCTCCAAATCTTGTAAATCTCTTTAATAGTCAAACCTTCCAAAACAACTTTCCCAAAGGAAGGCTTGGTTTTTGCCAAAACACTTCCCCAACTCTAAGCACTTCTAAGTCCTATATATCATACCCTATCATCCCACCTCAAAAATAAATATTTTTGAAGAGTTTCAATAATTATTTTTGCCCTTTTTCTTAAATTGCAGAAAGGATAGAATAATTGTTTTAAATACTTTTAAACCACAATAAATCTTGGGAAAATTCCCCTAAGTGTGTATTCACATTTGGGACCATGTCAACTCAAAAACCCACCCTGTACAATGTAACATTATCAAATGATCTTCTAGAAACTACTTCTGTACTTTTTGAATAAATGATTTTAAGGGGACTTAAAATCCTTAGAAAAATCCCAACTAATTCCTGGATATCTACCTTGACCTCATATATCTACCAGTACCATCTTACCACCTTGTCCTATGCAAAATTTTGAACTTCCTTGACAATCACCCATTTACTCAATTTAGCAAACCTAGCTAGTATTGAGCTAAATCAAGATCAAACCATCACCAAAGCTTGTCAAGCACTCCTATCCAGCCACCATGACCCTCCTGGTCGTCAGCACTGTAGCACTATAGTACCAACCATCACACATCCACTTGTCCTTTACCCCTTGGAAGAGTAGAGAGAGGAGAGACAAGCCACTTGTGGCCAACCAACAGCAGCACTACCTCCTCCTCTTTGTCCCTGCCGACCAGATGACTCACACCACCCCTCCACCGCCATCTCTGACCAATCCCAGGCCAGCTCCACCCCTCCTCCATGTCCAAAATGGACATTTCCCCTCTAGAGATCGGCTTAAATAGGCCAGAGGCCACCCGCACCCTCATTCCTGGCTCATTTGCCCCCTATCCCCCTCACTCCCCTCCCCTGCACTCCACTCCCTCTCCCCTACTCTGAGCTGCTCGAGAGAGAGAGGAAGCAAAGCTTCGGCCTTCTCCCCAAATCGAGCTAAGCTCACTCTGCTCTGCTCCTCTCCCACTGCATGTTACGTTTTGAGAACCTCCTCGATGTACTAACTTCATCCATGCCCTATTTACCCCCTGCAGCAACCATCAGAGGCCTCCCCGTCGAGCCCGAAGCTGACACCGCCGTGACCCCTACGCCAGCTAGGTTCCAGCGTCGAACCAGGCCATGCCGCCCCTCCCCTGAGTCATCGTCATCGACCGCTTCGCCTTGCATCCTCCCGGCTCCCCTCCTCCCTCCGGTAAGCCTCCTCTGCGCTGCCCCGCCCTCTCCTAGGGTTACTTCTCCGACCAACCGCCGTCGCAAGGACGACGAGGGACAACCATCGATCGGTTTTTAATTGTGCGGCTGATCTCCTCCGGTACCCCTTCGACCGTGACTTGTCGCTGACCGGCAGGCCCCGCTACGTGGTTTCAAAACCCAGCCCCACGCGCTGCCTTGCCCCACAGTGGGCCGAAACCCCTCCGGCCGGCCCAGCTGCCTCTAGATCCTAGCCCAGCACTGCTCCCTCCCCTTATCCTTTAACCATTTTTCTATAACTCCGTGTCTAGCTATTTACTTTAAATGCAAATAAAATTGTTAAATACCTCCAAATGATCTGATACAAATTTCGTAGGATACCTTATTGTTTTGTCTATCATGAAGTATCAAAAATGTAACAAATTAGTATTTAGCGTATTTGTGTTAAATCAAGAACCCAGAGGTTCCCTATTTTCCATTAAATCATTTCTAGGAGTTATACAACTCCAATTGGGGTACACCCAAGCTCCTTGGTAGGTACTCCATGTACCTATCTCAGGGACTGAGCCTCATGCCAAGTGGAGCTCTAGTTTCTCCTTGATAAAAATAACAAAAGATCCTCATTTCTGTGTTTAGAAATTTACCTAGGTCAAACCAAAGATGGTATTGACCCAATTCCTACATAAAGGTATTCCAAATGCCTACCATGTGCCCTTGGAATCAACTTAAAATCTTCTATAGATTTAATCTGGTGAAAAAGACAAAGCAGCTCTAGACTGCCTTTGGGATTTTCCTGAGGGCATTCTGGTAATTATTTTGACATGATTCGAACTCTCAGTGAACAAGTACATCAAGCCTTACTAAACCACCCAAGGAAATAATTTTTGGATATCCAGAACTTTTCTGGTGAATTATTTCCTAAAACTAGAGTCTTATCCACTATGAAAATCACTATAAATCATGGATAAGCGATAAAATAGTGAAACCACTTTTGTTGGTTCCATCTTATCAATACCTATCTGTTGGTATCATGTTTTTACAATGGTATCTTATAGAATAAGTCTTTGGTCCAAAACCCTCTCATCCCTAGTTTCTAGACTATGAAACCCATATGGTTTCCTTCAAATGTTCCAAGACCTGCTCCCAATCCTTCTAATCCATTTTCTCAACACCACTAATGATTTGTAATCTTGTATTGTCATTTTATTGCTGTATGGTTTTGATGCTGGAATGCCTTCTTTGATTGTGGTCTTGTTTCCTTGCATGTATACTCGGTGACGACGATAGTTGCGCTTGTATTGACGCCGAGAAGAAGAGGTCTTATTATTATTGGTATTCTTGGTTATCTAAGGAAGAAGTACAGGGACATATTGCCATATTTCTGATCATTAGGCAAGCCACCTTCTTGCTCATAAGCCTTGTCCTACTATTTTACTTATGCATGTTTTATCTACTATTTATGAAACTGCATTGTTTTACTATATGTTGATGTATATATGGTAGTGGTTGGCTCCTCCGAACTGTTACACTTTGGTACTACTAAATACAACCCCCTTGGTCACACCTACTTGTCCCTAGTGGAATAGATGGTGTATATCACCATAACCCTTTGGAGACCCCCGATTTAGCCGAAGCAAAGCTAGAGGATGGGAAGACCCCGGAAAAAGTTTTACCCAATGTTTTATGATAAAACCTTGGTGAGGTGGGACCTCCCAAGAGATGTTGAGAAAGAAAAAGATTTTGTTTTACAAAATGCTAAAGGAAATATGGTGGAAAAAGGTTTATGAAAAGGCACCCGGTTCTTTGCAGTATTGCTAGAACAATTAACCCTATGCAACCACATTACTCTGTAATGGGACAGGGCTGGATTTGATGTTTGTCTAGTCTGGTATAAGCTGCCTCGCAACTACTACAGGGGATCGCGATCCCTGGAGGGTGGGCCTTCTCTGGACAAACGGTCCATGTGGGACATCGACCGGGAGAAGGAACGAAGGGTTTACGGACCTCCACACATTACTATGAGCCCATCATTGAAAGCGCCCACTGTGTAAACTGTAAAATGCGCTCTGGTTGGTCCTCGGTACCCGACGTCCTGGTTTTGAGGGGAATAACACTCATAGGGTAGGCATTTATATTGGAGTGGGCATCCGGAGAGTCTTGATCGGTTACTCGACCCACGATCGGTGAAGATGAGGGTAGTGTACCTGGATGGTGTGGGTAAAGTGTACAACCTCTGTGGAGTGTAAATCTATTCGAATAGCCGTGTTCGCGGTCATGGACGGTTGGGAAGGTTGCTGTAGAGTGGTGCTGGTTTTGATTTCAAAAAGGATTTCTGAAAAGCAGTGGCTTTGAAATGTTTTGACCATGGGATGGTCGGAAAGGATAGTTGTTTTGACCATGGGATGGCTAGAAAGGAATGAAAGGAGTTTGTTCATGGGATGACCGAAAGGAAGGAACAAATGGGTGACCCAATCCTAGTGTTCCAAATCTTTTCAAAAAGGTTTCCAAAATGTTCTACAAAAATTTTCAACAAAGATATGTAGATGCTATATCTACAAGAGAAACTAATTGAGAAAAGAAACTCTCCTGGAGCCCTCTTACTACCACAACCATATTACATACCCTCTTGTTATTATTTACTCTCTTAAGGTGGTTTGCGAGTACATTCAAAGTACTCACTAGCATTGTCCCTGACTATTAACTTGGTCAGATATCAAGAAGAAGATGATGTTGGTGACTATGCGAGCTAGGACGTTCTCCTAGTCAGTTGCCTGTAGGTTAAGGCATGGATCGGGCTCTACGCTTGATAAAGTTCCACTTATGATTGTTGATGTAGCCATAACGACATTTATGAAGTCTTGTAATTCGGTATGTCTCGGATGTTGTAATGATACTTGTCGGTTATGTTCCACGGCTCACTGATCATGGGAACATGGTGTATGCATAACAGGGATTTCTCGGATGATTAATCCGGGGGCCCCACAGACTTGGTATCAGAGCCATCTTGACTGTAGGAGAACCTTAGTTAGCATGGTTGTTAGACAGGAACCTTATTTTGAAAACCCCGGCTTTCGAAAACTAGTTTCTCAATGAGTTTAAAAAAGTTCCACTTCTTCTCTTACTCTAAGTACATGCTTTCGAAAATGGTTTCCTCTAACTCTCATCCAAGCTTCAAACCTACAGATTTTAAATAACTAGGAGCTAGATCCGGTGAAGACAATGAGAACAAAATGAAGACAAGAAACTACCAGCAAACACAAGGAGACTACAATATCGCTCTACCAGCGGAATCCTCACAATCAGAAGACATCGGATGTTGCACTATAAAGAAACGTCCAACATACGACGGAGGCTTCATCTGCAAGATAGTGACTCCGACTTGAAGGAAGACGCTATCTAGAGTCAATAGTACTAAGAATAGGAGTCCCCTACATCGCGAGTAGTTAACTCCTTGGTCCCCAGCATTGACCGTGTTTGCTTGCCTAAGTGCATCCTGTGTTGCTTGATGTTTGATGTTTGATGATTCTCTCGCTCTGTTCGCCTTGTTTGTATGCTCTGGTTTGCTTTGACCTCCTTAAGAATGTGACTCGAGGAGCGATAACCCAGCTAGTAACTCAGGAAACCCCTGTGTTAGCCGTTGGTAATGAGACCCAGGCTAACCTCGAGAGTATATAAGAGGAAAAACATCGAAGGAACCAGGAGTTCGACATCGCTTAGACAGAACAACTCGAAGACTTCACCTCAGCAGGATGGCATACCCCGTCCAACTCACCTCACGAGACCTGTCAATGGCACCACACTCCCTTGTTCCTCAGTCTTCTACAACAAGAATCCCGTTGAAGCTGGAAGTCAATCACCGAAGAATCCTCAATATCCCCAAGAAACCATCAGAAATGTCTACCAAGACAAGAAGTGAACTTCCTATAACCCCGAGAGACTAACCAGTAATAGATCCCTCTGCTCCACCAACGGGAAGTTCCTCACCAGAAGGCCAGAATACTTCAGTTCCCCGAAGACGATGATGCATGAAGACAACGAGTCCACTCGGCCATCGAGCTGAAGCAATGCAAGGAATTCACGTAAAGAAGTTACCTCCAAAGATAAGTTTTCCTACCCTGATTAAAGGCTAACAAGGTGAGCCGTAAACCGCTAACCTACCTGGAGCTAACCACCCTAAAGGCTTCGTTAGGAAACCACCCCTCCAAGGTTGGTAAAATAAGGCATCACTCGAAGACCCCAGCTCAAGACTCTGGGAAGGTACAGCCTTCTGCTAACATCAAGAACGAAGATCCGCACCCCTCCTAAAGCACCTTAGTGAAGCGCTAAGGCGGAAAGACTGTGTCTTTCCACTCAAATGCCTGAAGACTGTCTACCAGAAGATACTTCAGAAAGAATCCTCTGATTCGATGTCTTTTCGCCAAGTAGCAACCCTCGGTTCATCCGAGGAGAAACGAACTAAAGATTCTCCAAAGTCCCGCCGCTACTTCAGTTGAAGACCCACCTGAAGGATCGCCGAACCGCTAACCCCTAGGTCCTTATTGCTTAGAGGACGTGAGACTCCCATGACTCCACCAGGCTAAGTATGAATAATAGTAGTATATAAGCCCCGTAGGCCATAGCTTCACGGACGCCTTCTGAAGACCTCGACTCCAGGAGAAGGATGGACGACAATCTTCAGAACCACCACCAATGAAGTCAAGAAGGAAGGAATGCGTTATCTCCAAGCTAACCTAGTCAAATCCTAATGGGGAAAGACTGCGTCTTTCCCACACAAATAGAGTAAACCCTCGCCAGGAGCAAACCCAGAAGCTTGGACCCCAACATCGTTAAATAGGAAGAGCCATGGATCCCTAGAGAAAGGTACACTAGGTCGTAAATTCTATCCTCAGACAAGTACCCCGTGAAGTTCAGCATCGAGATAGTCTGCCCAGTCTAAGCCCTAGACATATAGAGTCCGAAAGGAAAACAAGGTCATCCCTCGCAATCAGGACTGGACTTTGCTCAACTCTCCGTGCATCTTAGAAGACTGAAGCTCAACTTCATCGACAGAGTAGTCACTTTCAAAAACGGAGTCCATATGAAAGGACGCGTAAGACACCTAGTATCAACCCGACTCAAAATCCCCTAACCTTACTGATGACCCACAAGTATAGGGGGTGTATTGCAGTATTTTCGAGGGAAGTGAAACCCAATTTATTGATTCGACACAAGGGGAGCCAAAGAATATTTATAAGCCTTAACAACTGAGTTGTCAATTCAGCTGCACCTGGAAACAATCTTGCTCACATCAGTTTATTAGTAGCAACAGTTTTGTAGTAGGAATAACAAAGTAGCAACAGTAGTAAAACAAAGACAGCAGTAACAATAGCAGTAAAGAGTTGGATTCAAGTGCGGTAGGCATAGGGATGGATAGACGGGCATTGCATGGACAAGACAATTCACATAACAATCAGAACACAGGGAAATTGCAGATAAATAAGATAAAGCATCCAAGTACTAGATAATCCTAGGCATGTGTTCCATACATAGTCATACGTGCTCGCAATGAGAACTTGCACAACATCTTTTGTCCTGCCAGCCCGTTTGCAGCGGGGCCTCTAGGGAAGTACTGGCAATTAAGGTGCTCCTTTTAATAGAGCACCAGAGCAAAGCATTAACACTCCGTGAACACATGTGATCCTCACATCAAAGCCATTCCCTTCCGGTTATCCCGATTTTTGTCACTTTGGGGCCATAGGTTCCGGACAACAACGTGTGTACACAACTTGCAGATAAGACCATAAACAATACTATCATAATGAATCAATAAGATGTTCAGATCTGAAGTCATGGCACTCGGGCCCTAGTGACAAGCATTAAGCACAACAAGTCACAACAAAGTCATAAAGCACTAATAAAAGATACTAGGCACCATTGATGACCCACAAGTATAGGGGGTGTATCGTAGTGTTTTCGAGGGAAGTGAAACCCAATTTATTGATTCGACACAAGGGGAGCCAAAGAATATTTATCAGCCTTAACAACTGAGTTGTCAATTCATATGCACCTGGAAACAATCTTGCTCACGGCAGTTTATCAGTAGCAGCAGTTTTGTAGTAGGAATAGTAAAGTAACAGTAGTAGTAAAGCAAAGACAGTAGTAACAAAAGCAGTAAACAGTGGGATTCGAGTGCGGTAGTCATAGGGATGGATGGTCAAGCGTTGCATGGACAAGACAATTCACATAACAATCAGAACATAGGGAAATTGCAGATAAATAAGATAAAGCATCCAAGTACTAAACAATCCTAGGCATGTGTTCCATACATAGTCATACGTGCTCGCAATGAGAACTTGCACAACATCTTTTGTCCTGCCAGCCCGTTTGCAGCGGGGCCTCTAGGGATGTACTGGCAATTAAGGTGCTCCTTTTAATAGAGCACCAGAGCAAAGCATTAACACTCCGTGAACACATGTGATCCTCACATCAAAGCCATTCCCTTCCGGTTATCCCGATTTTTGTCACTTTGGGGCCATAGGTTCCGGACAACAACGTGTGTACACAACTTGCAGATAAGACCATAAACAATACTATCATAATGAATCAATAAGATGTTCAGATCTGAAGTCATGGCACTCGGGCCCTAGTGACAAGCATTAAGCACAACAAGTCACAACAAAGTCATAAAGCACTAATAAAAGATACTAGGCACCATTGATGACCCACAAGTATAGGGGGTGTATCGTAGTGTTTTCGAGGGAAGTGAAACCCAATTTATTGATTCGACACAAGGGGAGCCAAAGAATATTTATCAGCCTTAACAACTGAGTTGTCAATTCATATGCACCTGGAAACAATCTTGCTCACGGCAGTTTATCAGTAGCAGCAGTTTTGTAGTAGGAATAGTAAAGTAACAGTAGTAGTAAAGCAAAGACAGTAGTAACAAAAGCAGTAAACAGTGGGATTCGAGTGCGGTAGTCATAGGGATGGATGGTCGAGCGTTGCATGGACAAGACAATTCACATAGCAATCAGAACATAGGGAAATTGCAGATAAATAAGATAAAGCATCCAAGTACTAAACAATCCTAGGCATGTGTTCCATACATAGTCATACGTGCTCGCAATGAGAACTTGCACAACATCTTTTGTCCTGCCAGCCCGTTTGCAGCGGGGCCTCTAGGGAACTACTGACAATTAAGGTGCTCCTTTTAATAGAGCACCGGAGCAAAGCATTAACACTCGGTGAACAAATGTGATCCTCACATCAAAGCCATTCCCTTCTGGTTATCCTGATTTTTGTCACTTCGGGGCCATAGGTTCCGGACAACAACGTGTGTACACAAGTTGCAGATAAGACCATAAACAATACTATCATAATGAATCAATAAGATGTTCAGATCTAAAGTCATGGAACTCGGGCCCTAGTGACAAGAATTAAGCACAACAAGTCACAACAAAGTCATAAAGCACTATTAAAAGATACTAGGCACCATTGATGACCCACAAGTATAGGGGGTGTATCGCAGTATTTTCGAGGGAAGTGAAACCCAATTTATTGATTCGACACAAGGGGAGCCAAAGAATATTTATCAGCCTTAACAACTGAGTTGTCAATTCAGATGCACCTGGAAACAATCTTGCTCACAGCAGTTTATTAGTAGCAGCAGTTTTGTAGTAGGAATAGTAAAGTAACAGTAGTAGTAAAGAAAAGACAGTAGTAACAAAAGCAGTAAACAGTTAGATTCGAGTGCGGTAGGCATAGGGATGGATGGACGGGCGTTGCATGGACAAGACAATTCACATAGCAATCAGAACATAGGGCAATTGCAGATAAATAAGATAAAGCATCCAAGTACTAAACAATCCTAGGCATGTGTTCCATATATAGTCATACGTGCTCGCAATGAGAACTTGCACAACATCTTTTGTCCTGCCAGCCCGTTTGCAGCGGGGCCTCTAGGGAACTACTGGCAATTAAGGTGCTCCTTTTAATAGAGCACCGGAGCAAAGCACTAACACTCCGTGAACACATGTGATCCTCACATCAAAGCCTTTCCCTTCCGGTTATCCCGATTTCTGTCACTTCGGGGCCATAGGTTCCGGACAACGACGTGTGTATACAACTTGTAGATAAGACCAAGAACAATACTATCAGAATGAATCGATAATAAGTTCAGATCTGAAATCATGGCACTCGGGCCCTAGTGACAAGAATTAAGCACAACAAGTCACAACAAAGTCATAAAGCACTAATAAAAGATACTAGGCACCATGCCTTAACAATCTGATGCCATTACATGAACGATCTTATCCAATCCCTACCATCCCCATATTCTACAACGGGGGATTACTCACTCATAGATGGGGGAAACATGGATGGTCCATGGAGAAGCGATGGTGATGATGATGGCGATGATCTCCTCCAATTCCTCGTCCCGGCAGGGTGCCAGAACGGAGTTTCTGGTGCTATTTCGTGGAATCTGGTGGTGGCGGCGGAGCGGAACTCCTTCTGGAAAAACGTCGAACCCCCCGGATTTTTTAGGTCAGAAGGCTCCTCATAGGGAAAGAGAGAGGCCAAGGGGGTGCCTAGGGCGCCCACACCACCCCCTGGCGTGGCCTGGCCTGGCCCACGCCACCAGGTGGTGTGGCCACCCCAGGGTCTTCTCCATCTCGTATTCTGGCTCCTGGAGTCTTCGGGTGAAATAGGATTTTTGGCATATTTTCCAGGATTTTTCCTGATAGTTGATTTTCTGCACAAAAAGTAAACACCAAGGCAATTCTGCTGAAAACAACGTCAGTTCGCATTAGTTTCATCCAAATCACACAAGTATAGAGGAGAAACAATAGAAAAAGTGTTCGGGAAAGTAGATACGTTTTGGACATATCAACTCCCCCCAAGCTTAGCTTATTGTTTGTCCTCAAGCAATTCAGTTGAAAACTGAGTGCGATAAAAGAACTTTCATGAACACATTGGCTTCATATGATATAAATATTCTCAGCAATGTGATCAACTACTTAGACAATTCATAATAAAGAGTATGCAACCAAGTCTACTTAATAGTCATTCCAAGCTATGAAGAGATTCCAACTCAAGAATAATAAGTAGCATGAGGCACAAACATAAGCAACATTACAATGCTCATAGAAAGGTATGATAGAGTGGTATCTGGCTTGCCTTCGATTATGAATATCAAGGCACCTCTGAAGTTCAAGTGATGACTAGAAGTAAAGATATCAAGGGTACAAGCATCAAAGTCATAACACAAATAACCAAGTAATGGAACAAACACAAAGAATGACAACTATGCTCTCAAGAAGGTGCTCAAAGAATATGTGGAGACTCAAAAAGTAGAAGAAAAAGATTTTGAATAATTTTGAAAGGCTTCCAAATGCTGAAAGTATGGTACTCGTTAGCTTTGAGCTCTCATTGCCCCTATCATAAGTATCTTTAATGTGGTTAAGGTGAAAGTGACACAACTAAGAGGATATGCTTGGCAAGTTATAAATCAAAGTCTCAAGCCCCTTTCTTACGAAGACCGATCCTCATGCTACTCAACTTCAGTCACAAGTAAGCTCTTGTCATTGTAAGTACATACGTATCATAGAGAACCGCCAACGGGGTACCCCTTGCACATGACACGGGAGCTATCCCATAATCAAAATAACAAGGTAAGCAGACAATGAGCATCTCGGTGATCTTTTTATTTACTATGTGCATCTATTTTTATTGAGGATGCTTCATAGAATGCTCATTATGGTTATGCTGCAAGTTTCTACCATGATTAGGCATGGCTTAGGCTAGCGGCCCAGGCATTTCTCTAACATACATACAAACTCCATGATCTTACAAGTTCCACTTTTATTTCACACCGCCAGTATCCATAAGCAAAAGAACATGATATCAACTAGGTACAAAGTACCCAGGAAGTGTTGAAAGCGGTCCCCATGATACATGGTTCTGCTAACTTCAACTCATAAAGCGCAAGCATATGCGCAACAAAGAAGGACACAATGGTTCAGGTTTATTAAGTGCAAGAAAATAAAGTGTGCCATCAAGTTCGTGAGAGCTTTACTAACTAACTTTCTCATAACAAGCAAACATTTTATTCGGAAGCAAACAAGGCATATTGAATATGCACGGAAGTAGCAAATGATGCTAATGGGTAGGTACGGTGGACATTTTGGAAATATTTGTTTTAGGGAGTTGGAAACTTGAGTAAAACACTCAGTGGAAGTGAAGGCTAGCAATAGTAAGGGAGCGACAAACGAGAGAGCAATAGCTGTCATTATCATGCTTGCAACAAAACAGGACTACTCATGGCATGAAAGTGATTCAAGATCCTCAAGGCAAAATAATTCATCGAGGCTTAACTGATTATTATAGTCATGTGCATGCGTGAGCATGTGCCAAGTCAATCAAATGAAACATTCAGAGGAGGATACCATAGTGTAATACTAGTTTATGAATAGAGTAATGCACGAAACATTCATGAGACATGCTACAAACTATTAGCGGGCTGGAGCTAATCACAAGAAAGCAAGAACTACTAAGCATCCAAAGATAACATACATCCTACATGAACGGACTAAGCAAGCTCACAATGATGAGTATATGTAAAAAAATGAAGACAAATAGAGTTCGTTACCAGCCTCTTACCACGCCTCAAGTTGTTATTAATCCTCATTATTGCTCTTCACTTGTGTGGCTTGAATAATAATATGAAACCAATAATCCACTGAGAACTGCCAAACCCTGTAGTAAACTCACAAAAACCAAAGAAGAATGACAAATATTTTTGGTGTTTTCGATTTTTTTTAAAAAGAACCAAAAGAGAAAAACAAGCAAAGCAAAATCTTTTTGGGTTTTTCGAATATTTCAAACAAAGCAAAAAGGGAAAAACAAACCAAGGCAAAAAGAAGAAGCAAACCAAAGAGAAACAACAAAAATATTTTTGGTCTTTTTGTGTTTTTAGAAAGCAAAAGCAAAGAAGAACGAAAACTAAAAAGAGAACAAAAACATGAATATACAAAGTACCGACACAACATGATATGGAGATGAGTGCGGTGTCGGCGTACCTCCCCCCAAGCTTAGGCTTTTGTCCTAAGTGGGGTATCAATCCATGTATGAATAGGGGTTCCAAGCGGGCGGATCTTGGTAAGAATGGTCGTAGCTGGGCCCATGAGAGGAAGAAGAAGCTCCCCAATCATAAGCGGGCTGCTGATATGACGACTCTCCCTCATTGGAGGGCTGGACCGAATCATCCGTGACCTCCCTTCTAGTGTCCTGCTCCTGTTGGGAGAGCTCTCCCAAGTACGTGTCAAGCTCCTCCTCAGTGAGGGACCATCCTTCCCTGTTATCAAGGTTAAACAAAATAGGTGCAGGCAAGAGAACAACATGCTCGGACTTGCTCTTTCTCCAACCAGCTTTGAGAAAGTTATTTCATAAGACAACTCACTCAAACTAGCCCATGAGGAAATAAATTTATGTTGTATCATGGAATTAAAATCAAGCCTCTCTATGCGAAACTGTAGGTCTAGATGATGAGGCACTAAACCATGTAATGCTAGTAAACGAGAAGCAATGAGGCCTCCACAAATTCCACCTTTCTCATGGTTAGCAGCAATACAGAAAGCTATCAAAGCACCCAAGTTGTAAGACCTATCTCGTCTAAGAGCAGCAGAGATAAATGCTAGATCAAACGAAGATAACTTATTGGCAGTTTTCCTAGCAAGAACACACTTGGAAATAAAGTAGGCAAAGTAGCAAATGGAGGGAAGATGAATGTTACGGATTTTTCCATTCTCCTTCGAGAAGCTACTCCCTTGACAAATTTCTGCATATAAATCCATGAGTGGTTTCGGTCTCTCTTTAATCTTCTTACATGATCCCCATTGAGGTACCTTAATGGCTGCACAAAAATCATCAAGAGAAAGATTGACAGCAATATTATAAATTTTGTAATGGACCATGGGGTTAGGCAAAGAGTGACTAAATTGGAAATCCTGCACCACAGACATGGTTAGCTTCATGAATTGACAAGGTTCATCTTCCAAGAAGCGCTCTAACCCTGCATTAGAAACCAAAGTGTGGAAATCTTGTAGAATTCCTGCAGCTCTCATGAACTCAGGGCATGGATAAATGGAGGGAAAAACTTCCTCCTCCCGGTGGACCTTCATGACCTTAGGTACCCAAACCTCATGTTGGTTCAGGTGGTGTTCACTCATCTTCTATTCTGAAATTTAAACACTTATCAAACAAGTGATTACAAATTAAATATAATGAAGGATTCTACTCATAGGTACTTGCAAGAGGCCTAAACATGCATGAAAACTATATCTCTAAGCATCAAACAAGCTTACAAGCTCTCATAACTAGTCACCTACAGCAGCAAAATACTCAACATATAATCCACTAAACACAAATCTACTTGGACAAGGGGAGGAGTCACATACCATGGAACAATTGCTCCAAATTTCAGCAAGAAAGATGGGCTGAGCAAGGAGATCGAAGAAATCGAGAGCAAGCATAGAAGGAACGTGATTTTAAGCTATGAACTGGAGCTTACTCGGGAGAGAGAAGAAAGTGGAAAGTGAGAGAAGTAGTGGGGGGCCAGGGGTGGCCCACACCAGGGCATGGCACCACCCAGAGATGGTCGCGCCACCACATGGTGTGCCTGCCTGGTGGGCCCCCCTAGTTCCTCCCAGGTACTCCTCTGCCCCTTTTTCACGTAAAAATTTAATATGAATTTTCTGCAATTTTTCGAGACACTTTGTTTTTGGGCAATTTTCAGAAATAGAAGAATGATTTTTCTGACAGACATATTTTTCTTTTCTTTTGGAAACATGATGCAAGGACAAAACAAGGCTAGAACTACAGAAGTTCTAGCATGAAAACAACCAACAACACAAAGAAAACTAAACGAAAGCAAAAACTAAAATGCAAAGGATAGAACTAAACGGAGATAATCATAATGAAAACATTGTTTTGTTCAATGGAATCCTTTTGTTAGCAAGGTTGATCAAGTCCTGCTACCAAAACAATTGCATATGAGACAAAACTTTGTATTCCACTAATGATTAAGTTACCTCAACCTTGATAGCAATGGTCCCAATCATAATAGTTTCAAATTTTTCTCTTGGTATGGGACAATATATTTCTCCAACTTGAATGCCTTCAACATGTTCAATTGAATTCAAACCATAAGTCCTTTCAATCTTCTTGGGTAAATAGACAGTATGTTCCTTGTCATTAACATTGAAGGTCACCTTTCCTTGATTACAATTAATGACAGCTCCTGCAGTATTAAGAAAAGGTCTCCCAAGAATAATAGACTTATTATCATCTTTAGGCATTTCAACCACAACAAAATCAGTTAATATCAAGAAATTGTGAGCCACCTGAACAGGTACATCCTCACATATACCCAAAGGAATAGTGGTAGATTTATCAGCCATTTGCAAGGATATATCAGTTGGTATCAATTTTTCAAGCTGAAGCCTCTTATAGAGAGAGAAAGGCATAACACTAACTACAGCTCCCAAATCACACAAAGCAGTTCTAACATAACTGTTCTTAATAGAGCAAGGGATAGTTGGAATACCTGGGTCTCCAAGTTTCTTAGGAACCTTACCATTGAAGGAATAATTAGCAAGCAAAGTAGAAATTTCTTCATTAGGGATCTTCCTTTTATTCGAGACAATGTCCTTCATATACTTTGAGTAAGGAGGCAATTTAATAGCATCAGTCAAAGGAAAGAATAAAGGCTTCATCCACTCACAAAACTTATAATAGTGTTCATCTTCCTTTGACTTGTGTTTCTTATCAGGGAAAGGCATAGGTTTTTGGACCCAAGGTTCTCTTTCACTACCATGTTTCTTAGCAATAAAATATTCTTTGGTGTATTTAGTAGTCTTAGTGTGGTTTTCAGGTTCTTCTTCAACTTTTTCTTCATTAGGAACTTCATTTTCTTCGTTACCACTTTCAGTTCAACATCAGAGATAGATATACTATTAGGATCTATAGCAGGTTCAGAGGGTTCTTCAACATTTTTATGTTTCTTTTTCCTTTTCTTACGAGTAGAACCACTATTTTCAACTTGTTGAGAATCCTGCTCAATTCTTTTGGGATGCTCCTCAGGATATAGAGGATCCTTGGTAGCAGCACCACTTCTAGTTCTAATTTCATAAGCATGTTTTTCTTTAGCAGCATTAACTAGCAAGTCGTTTTGCACTTTAACGAGTTGATCTATTTGAGTTTGAACCGTTTAAATGTGTTTAACAATCATTTTAACATCATTAGAGGTTCTTTCCACAATATCTTTCAACTCAACAATAGCTCTAGTGTTTTCCATTAGATGATTTTGCACCCTTTTCTTAAAGTTATCTTGCTTAACAATAAAGATATCAAATTCTCCTAAGCATTGATCAGGAGGTTTAGAGTAAGGGATATCACCTTCATCAAAGTGTTGGAGAGAGTGTACCTCAATAGTGGGTGAGTAGGGAATAGGCTTACATAATTCTTCTATAGGGGGTAAATTCTTGACATCTGCAGCTTTAATTCCCTTCTCCTTAAGACATTTCTTAGCTTCCTTCATCACTTCGTCATTTAATTCAATAACTCCCCTCTTCTTTGATGTTGGAATAGGCAGAGGGATAGATGGTTCAGGTACATTTAATTCAGGTATAGATTGTTTAGGAGGAGTCCAATCTTCATAATTCTTGCTTATTTTAGCCATTAATTTCTTACCTTCCTTAGGAGTCCTATTCCTGAAAACACAATCAGCACAACTATCTAGGTATGTCCTAGATTCCTCGGTTAGTCCATTATAAAATATACCAAGAAGCTCATTCTTAGGTAATGGACTTCCAGCCTGTGCATGAATTAGAGCACAAAACCTTGCCCAAGATTCGGGCAATACCTTTTTTTCTCCTTGTTTAAAATCAAAAAGTTCCTGCAAAATAGTATGTCTGGAGGAAAGTACTAATCAAGCACTCAGGGCTATCAATAGATCCAGGAGGTAAATTACTAAACCAGGTTTTAGCTTCTCCTTTCAGTGAAAAGGGGAAAATCTTAGCAACAAAGTAAGTACGCATCTTAATATCATCAGAAAACAAGACACTCATGGTAGAAAGTTCATTCATATGTGCTACCGCACTTTCATTCTTAGTCCCACAAAAAGGTTCTTTATCGACAATAGCTATGTAAGATAGATCGAGAGAGAAATCATAATCTTCATCTGTAATGTTTATGGGAGAAGCAACAAACTTAGCAGCAGGAGATAATTTGGGTCTAATAGTATGCCTCTCAAGGAGACTCTTAGCAGCGCTCCTATCATGGGTGTTCTTACATTCTTTAATAAACTCATCGGTCATCTCAACATAATCTTCTTCAATATCATAACTCTCACTATACTTAGGTGAGCTAATAGGTGTGGTAGTGTCTTCATTAGGAGTTTTGGTATTTCCATCTATAGTTCTAGCAATTGTAGCATCTAGGAAAGGACCTAATGAACCACTCTTATCAAGCACAGTAGAAGCAGCATCATAAGCATCAGAAGTTTCAGATTCAGTAGTAGTAGCAGTGTGTGTAGCATGTGAATGTGGTGGTGTAACGATCTTACTTATAACAGACGGTGAATCAAGAGCAATAGAGGTGTTCAGAACCGTACCTCTTATTGTAGTGGATGGAAAAATACGAAGCTTTCCATCACGAGACTTACCCATGATGGATGGATAGCAGTGAACAATAGAGAATCCAAGTGAACTTGATAAATAAAGCTATGCTCCCCGACAACGGTGCCAGAAAATAGTCTTGATGACCCACAAGTATAGGGGTGTATCGCAGTATTTTCGAGGGAAGTGAAACCCAATTTATTGATTCGACACAAGGGGAGCCAAAGAATATTTATCAGCCTTAACAACTGAGTTGTCAATTCAGATGCACCTGGAAACAACCTTGCTCACAGCAGTTTATCAGTAGCAACAGTTTTGTAGTAGGAATAGTAAAGTAACAGCAGTAGTAAAGCAAAGACAGTAGTAACAAAAGCAGTAAACAGTTAGATTCGAGTGCGGTAGGCATAGGGATGGATGGACGGGCGTTGCATGGACAAGACAATTCACATAGCAATCAGAACATAGGGCAATTGCAGATAAATAAGATAAAGCATCCAAGTACTAGACAATCCTAGGCATGTGTTCCATATATAGTCATACGTGCTCGCAATGAGAACTTGCACAACATCTTTTGTCCTGCCAGCCCGTTTGCAGCGGGGCCTCTAGGGAACTACTGGCAATTAAGGTGCTCCTTTTTATAGAGCACCGGAGCAAAGAATTAACACTCTGTGAACACATGTGATCCTCACATCAAAGCCTTTCCCTTCCGGTTATCCCGATTTCTGTCAGTTCGAGGCCATAGGTTTCGGAGAACGACGTGTGTATACAACTTGTAGATAAGACCAAGAACAATACTATCATAATGAATCAATAATAAGTTCAGATCTGAAATCATGGCACTCGGGCCCTAGTGACAAGCATTAAGCACAACAAGTCGCAACAAAGTCATAAAGCACTAATAAAAGATACTAGGCACCATGCCCTAACAATCTGATGCCATTACATGAACGATCTCATCCAATGCCTACCATCCCCATAGCCTACAGCGGGTGATTACTCACTCATAGATGGGGGAAACATGGATGGTCGATGGGGAAGCGATGGTGATGATGATGGCGATGATTTCCTCCAATTCCCCGTCCCGGCAGGGTGCTAGAACGGAGTTTCTGGTGCTATTTCGTGGAATCTGGTGGTGGTGGTGGAGCGGAACTCCTTCTGGAAAAACGTTGAACCCCCCGAAGTTTTTAGGTCAGAAGGCTCCTTATAGGCGAAGAGAGAGGCTGAGGGGGTGCCTGGGGGGCCCACACCACCCCCTGGTGCGGCCTGGCCTGGCCCACGCCACCAGGTGGTGTGGCCACCCAGGGCTCTTCTCCATCTCGTATTCTGGCTCCTGGAGTCTTCGGGTGAAATAGGATTTTTGGCATATTTTCTGGGATTTTTCCTGATAGTTGATTTTCTGCACAAAAAGTAAACACCAAGGCAATTCTGCTGAAAACAGCGTCAGTTCGCATTAGTTGCATCCAAATCACACAAGTATAGAGGAGAAACAATAGCAAAAGTGTTCGGGAAAGTAGATACGTTTTGGACGTATCAACCATGCCCTAACAATCTGATGCCATTACATGAATGATCTCATCCAATCCCTACCATCTCCATAGCCTACAGCGGGGGATTACTCACTCATAGATGGGGGAAACATGGATGGTCGATGGAGATGATGGTGGAGATCGATGGAGATGGCTTCGAGGGCACTTCCCCATCCCGGCAGGGTGCCGGAAGAGAGACTTTCTGTCCCTCGAATCTACCCTTCGGTGGTGGCGACGCTGCGAAACTTCTTATGGAAAAACATCGAACCCCCCGGAGTTTTTAGGTCAGAAGGCTTTTTATAGGCGAAGAGGGAGACCGAGGGGGTGGCTGGGGCCACCACACCATGCCCTGGCGCGGCCAGGCCCAGCCCGCTCCTGGGGGGTGTGGCCAGCCCCTGGCCCTCCTCCGTCTCGTATTCTGGCTCCTGGAGTCTTCTGGAAAAATAGGCACTTTGGCTTTTGTCCCGTCCAATTCCGAGAATATTCATTTTCTGACTTTCCTGGAACCAAAAACAGCAGAAAACAGGCAGCTGGCACTATGGATCTTGATAATAGGTTAGTCCAAGAAATCATATGAAAAGTACTCCCAAGTGTGGACAAAACACAAGAAAGTGGATAAAACCAAGCATGGAGCATCAAAAATTATAGATACATTTGCAATGTATCACTTAATCTCCTGAATCTCGGGACGAGATTCTTTTAAGGGGGCAAGGTCTATAACATCCCAATTTCAGCAACCCTGATTAGTTGTCCAGAATGCAAAAATCAGGGGAACAAAAACTTTTTCTTGTACTTTGGTGCAGTGTTTGCTTGTGGTTTGTTTATGCTTGTGCATGTGAATGTATACCATATGATACTCCTCACCTCACCATCAGTTGACAAAAGCTATTTAACAAAACTATCTTGGCTCATTTTACATATTCTCAAATGTTCTAGCATTTCAAAAACATGAGCCAAGATGCTTATGTAACAAAAACTATTTTAGTAGCTCCTATTGAAAAAACTATGGAGAGCTATAATCTCCTTATGCTTTCAAGACAGAACCTTCAACTACTCTTACCTCTAAGATTTCCAAAACCTTTTATAAATATTTTTGAACTCTACTCTTGGTATATGTACCAAGGACCTTACCTTGTTCAAACTCCAACCTTCAAAATTTCCCATCCTTACCTCAAGCTAAGCTTGATGGTAACTCAAGTAGTAGTTGATTTGTTGGTAAGATGAGTTGCCTTGATCTGTTGTTTGACTTGATTGCATAGAATTAGTATGCGCTACTCTAGGAGCTCATCACTAGGATCAAGAGGTTTCCAAATCACCACCCCCTAAG
The DNA here is from genome assembly GCA_916181665.1 of Avena sativa. Lineage (NCBI taxonomy): Eukaryota > Viridiplantae > Streptophyta > Magnoliopsida > Poales > Poaceae > Avena > Avena sativa. The sequence continues at coordinate 183,231,161 of OV702286.1, forward strand.
CAAGAATACAATCTGGATCTAATCTCTAGCCACCAGGTGATCATCTAAAACCCTTAACCAGATCAATTCCTAAGTGATCCATTCTAGAAGTTTCCAAGTCAATGAAGACCAATATCAAGCATGGATCCTGTCTACTCAATCTAAACTTCAACATCATCCACTTGATGATGCTTGGGTACCTTGAAACCCATCAAAAACATCCCCTCTCATGCTCTAGTCAAAAACCCTAAATCTGCCCAATTTGGCCAAGTCTAGAAACTGTTTCAACATCACCTTTTTGGATGTCTCCCTTTCTCAACCCTTGAGCATTTTTTGTAATGCACCTGAACCATATTGTTAACCATCCTAAGGACTACCAATGCCAACTCTTGACCTTGGTTAGATCATCCTCCAACCCACTTGTTCTTGATGGTTTTGCAGGCAAGAAAATAACTTTTCCTGCAAATCTAGTCAACATGCCTACTTTGATAGAAGCTCGCACCATCATCCAACCTTATATGGACCAACTCTTTGCATGGTTGTGTTCTAATCTTATAGGTCTATCAACATCTACTTCACTTTCTCCAAGTGGATCCTTGTGCTTATTAAACCCACATGGTTTCTAAGGCATCATGACCTATCTGGTATGGCAGCCTTATTTTCAACAAAGTTTGCCATCACTTCCAGACCACCTCAAATGTAATCAACCCAAACTCCCTCGGAAATAATCATCTATATAACTTGGTCTAACTATCCATCTATCCCTTGCATCAAGGTGAGCTCTGAGCTCCAAGATCCAACATGGTATTGGTGGTATAAAAATAACAACACCCTAGATTCACAACTCCTTGTTTTCCACCTAATTCAAGTTGGATTTCCAATTCCCAAGGTTGAAAATGCTTGATACACCTTGTCTACATAATACACCTTGATCATAAAGATTTATCAATTATTATCCATAATTATTATGGCTCCAAATCTTTCCCAAAGGAAGGTTTGGTTTTTGCCAAAACACTTCCCTAAATCTATGCACTTCCGAGTCCTATATATCATAACCTATCATCCCACCTCGAAAATAAATATTTTTGAAGAGTTTCAATACTTATTTTTGACCTTTTTCTTAAATGGTAGAAAGGATAAAATAATTGTTTTAAATACTTTTAAGCCACAATAAATCTTGGGAAAATTCCCCTAAGTGTGTATTCACATTTGGGACCATGTAAGCTCAAAAACCCACCCTGTACAATGTAAAATTATCAAATGATCTTCTAGAAACTACTTTTGTACTTTTTGAATAAATGATTTTAAGGGGACTTAAAATCCTTAGAAAAATCCCAAATAATTCCTGGATATCTACCTTGACCTCATCTATCTACCATTACCATCTTCCCACCTTGTCCTATGGAAAATTATGAACTGCCTTGACAATCACCCATTTATTCAATTTAGCAAACCTAGCTAGTATTGAGCTAAATCAAGATCAAACCATCACCAAAGCTTGTCAAGCACTCCTATCTAGCCACCATGACCCTCTTGGTCATCACCACTGTAGCACTACAGTACCAACCATCACACATCCACTTGTCCTTTACCCCTTGGAAGAGTAGAGAGAGGAGAGACAAGCCACTTGTGACCAACCAACAGCAGCACTACCTCCTCTCTATCCCTGCCGACCAGATGACTCACACCACCCCTCCACTGCCATCTCTGACCAATCCCAGGCCAGCTCCACCCCTCCTCCATGTCCAAAATGTACATTTCCCCTCTTGAGATCCCAACTTAGCTTAAATAGGCCAGAGGCCACCCCACACCCTCATTCCTGGCTCATTTGCCCCATATCCCCCTCACTCCCCTCCCCTGCACTCCACTCCCTCTCCCCTACTCTGAGATGCTCGAGGGAGAGAGGAAGCAAAGCTTCAGCCTTCTCCCCAAATTGAGCTAAGCTCACTCTCCTCTGCTCCTCTCCTGCTGCATGTTACGTTTTGAGAACCTCCTCGTTGTACTGACTTCATCCATCCCCTATTTATCCCCCTGCAACAACCATCAGAGGCCTCCCCGGCGAGCCAGAAGCTGACACCGCCGTGACCCCTATGCCAGCTCGGTTCCAGCGTCGAACCAGGCCATGCCGCCCCTCCCCTGAGTCGTCGTCGTCGACCGCTTCGCCCTGCATCCTCCCCGGCTCCCCTCCTCCCTCCGGTAAGCCTCCTCCGCGCCGCCCTGCCCTCTGCTAGGGTTACTTCTTCGACCAACCACCGCCACGAGGACGACGAGGGACAACCATCGATCGGTTTTTAATCGGGCGGCTAATCTCCTCCGGTACCCCTTCGACCGTGACTTGTCACTAACTGGCGGGCCCGCTGTGTGGTTTCAAAACCCAGCCCCGTGTGCTGCCTCGCCCCACAGTGGGCCGAAACCCCTCTGGCCGGCCCAGCTGCCTCCAGATCCTAGCCCAACACTGCTCCCTCCCCATATCCTTTAACCATTTTCTATAAATCCATATCGAGCTGTTTACTTTAAATGCAAATAATAATGTTAAATACCTCCAAATGATCTGATACAAATTTCCTAGGATACCTTATTGTTTTGTCTATCATGCAGTATCAAAAATGTAACAAATGAGTATTTAGCGTATTTGTATTAAATCAGGAACCCAGAGGTGCCCTATTTGCCATTAAATCATTTCTAGGAGTTATACAACTCCAATTGGGGTAAACCCAAGCTCCTCTGGTAGGTACTCCATGTACCTATCTCAGGGAATGAGCCTCATGCCAAGTGGAGCTCCAGTTTCTCCTTGGTAAAAATAACAAAAGATCCTCATTTATGTGTTTAGAAATTTACCTAGGTCAAACCAAAGATGGTATTGACCTAATTCCAACTCCCAATACACCTGCTCACCAGTATATATCAATATATCAAACCCCAGGAGTCCATAATTTTCTAAGCCTCTGTGGATTTATCATGAATTAATCTGTTCTAGGCTTAGTTAATTCACTAGAAAAATCATCCTAGTAGCTCCAGAACTCCAAAAAAGTTGATTCCAATTCCTACAGAAAGGTATTACAAATGCCTACCATGTGCTCTTGGAATAAACTCAAAATATTCTATAGATTTAATCTGGTGAAAAAGACAAAGCAGCTCCAGAACTGCCTTTGGGATTTTCATGAGGGCATTCTGGTAATTATTTTGACATGATTCCAACTCTCAGTGAACAAGTACATCAAGACTTACCTAACCACCCAAGTAAATAATTTTTGGAGCTCCAAAACTTTTCTGGTGAATTACTTCCTAAAACTAGAGTCTTATCCACTATGAAAATCATTATAAATCTTGGATAAGTGATAAAATAGTGAAACCACTTTTGTTGGTTCCATTTTATCAATACCTATCCGTTGGTATCATGTTTTTATAATGGTATCTTATAGAATAAGTCTTTGGTCCAAAACCCTCTCATCCCTAGTTTCTAGACTATGAAACCCATATGGTTTCCTTCAAATGTTCCAAGACCCGCTCCTAATCCTTCTAATCCATTTTCTCGACACCACTAATGATTTGTAATCTTGTATTGTCATTTTCTTGCATGTATACTCGGTGATGACGATAGTTGCACTTGTATTGACACCGAGAAGAAGAGGTCTTATTATTATTGGTATTCTTGGTTATCTAAGGAAGAAGTCCAGGGACATATTGCCATATTGCTGATCATCAGGCAAGCCACCTTCTTGCTCGTAAGCCTTGTCCTACTGTTTTACTTATGCATGTTTTATCTACTATTTATGAAACTGCATTGTTTTACTATATGTTGATGTATATATGGTAGTGGTTGGCTCCTCCGAACTGTTACACTTTGGTACTACTAAATACAACCCCCTTGGTGACACCTAGTTTTCCCTAGTGGAATAGATGGTGTATATCACCATAACCCTTTGGAGACCCCGATTTAGCCGAAGCAAAGCTAGAGGATGGGAAGACCCCGGAAAAAGTTTTACCCAATGTTTTATGATAAAACCTTGGTGAGGTGGGACCTCCCAAGAGATGTTGAGAAATACAAAGATTTTGTTTTACAAAATGCTAAAGGAAAGATGGAGGAAAAAGGTTTACGAAAACGCACCCGGTTCTTTGCAGTTTTGCTAGAACAATTAACCCTGTGCAACCACATTACTCTGGAATGGGACATGGCTGGATTTGATGTTTGTCTAGTCCGGTATAAGCTGCCTTGCAACTACTACAGGGGATCACGATCCCAAGACGGTGGGCCTTCTCTGGACAAACGGTCCATGTGGGACATCGACCGGGAGAAGGAACGAAGGGTTTATGGACCTCCACGCGTTACTATGAGCCCCTCATTGAAAGCGCCCACTATGTAAAGTGTAAAATGCGCTCCGGTTGGTCCTCGGTACCCAACGTCCCGGTTTTGAGGGGAATAACACTCATAGGGTAGGCACTTATATTGGAGTGGGCATCTGGAGAGTCTTGATCGGTTACTCGACCCACGATCGGTGAAGATCAGGGTAGTGTACCCGGATGGTGTGGGTAAAGTGTACAACCTCTACAGAGTGTAAATCTATTCGAATAGCCGTGTCCGCGGTCATGGACGGTTGGGAAGTTTGCTGTAGAGCGGTGCTAGTTTTTATTTCAAAAAGGATTTCTGAAAAGAACTGGCTTTGAAATGTTTTGACCATGGGATGGTCAGAAAGGAATGAAAGGAGTTTGGTCATGGGATGACCGAAATGAAGGAACAAATGGGTGACCCAATCCTCGTGTTTCCAAAACTTTTCAAAAAGGTTTCCAAATGTTCTACAAAAGTTTTCAACAAAGATATGTAGAGGCTATATCTACAAGAGAAACTAATTGAGAAAAGAAACTATCTGGAGCCCTCCTACTACCACAGCCATATTGCATACCCTCTTGTTATTATTTACTCTCTTAAGGTGGTTTGCGAGTACATTCAAAGTACTCACTATCATTGTCCCTGGCTATTAACTTGGTCAGATATCAAGAAGAAGATGATGTTGGCGACTATACGAGCTAGGACGTTATCCCAGTCAGTTGCCTGTAGGTTAAGGCATGGATCAGGTTCTATGCTTGATAAAATTCCGCTGATGATTGTTGATGTAGCCATAACAACATTTATGTAAGTCTTGTAATTCAGTATGTCTCGGATGTTGTAATGATACTTGTCGGTTATGTTCCACGGCTCACTGATCATGGGAACGTGGTGTATGCAGAACAGGGATTTCTCGGATGATTAATCCGGGGGCCCCACACAATGACTCTAGATGTGGTTTGTGAGAAGAACACAAATGGCATGACTCTAACTTTGGTTAATGAAAAGAACAGAGATGCAATGACTCTGGTGGATCCTTGTGTGGTTTATTGAAAGAACAGACATGCAATGACTCTAGCTGTGGTTTCTGAGAAGAACACACATGCAATGACTCTAGATGTGGTTTGTGAATTAACATAAATGCAATGACTCTAGCTGTGGTTTGTGAAAAGAACACACATGCAATGACTCTGGTTGACCAATATGTGGTTTGTGAAAAGAACACTCATGCAATGACTCTAGCTATTGTTTGTGAAAAGAACACACGTGCAATGAACTCTGGTGGATCCATATGTGGTTTGTGAGAAGAACAAACATGCAATTACTCTAGATGTGGTTTGTGAAAATAACATACATGCAATGAACTCTGGTGGATCCATATGTGCTTTGTGAGAAGAACACACATGCAATGAATCTATATGTGGTTAATGAAAAGAACAAACATGCAATGACTCTAGTCGTGGTTTGTGAAAAGAACACACATGCAATAACACTGGTGGATCCATATGTGGTTTGTGAAAAGAACAGACATGGAATGACTCTAGCTATGGTTAATGAAAAGAACACACATGCAATCACACTGGTGGATCCATATGTGGTTTGTGAAAAGAACACACATGCAATGACTCTAGATGTGGTTTGTGAAAAGAACACGCATGCAATGACACTGGTGGATAAGTATGTGGTTAATGAAAAGAACACACATGCAATGACTCTAGCTATGGTTTTTGAAAAGAACACATATGCAATGACACTGGTGGATCCATATGTGGTTTGTGAAAACAACAGACATGCAATGACTCTAGCTGTGGTTAATGAAAAGAACACACATGCAATCACACTGGTGGATCCATATGTGGTTTATCAAAAGAACACACATGCAATGACTCTAGATGTGGTTTCTGAAAATAACACACATGCAATGACACTGGTGGATCAATATGTGGTTTGTGAAAGGAACAGACATCCAATGACTCTAGATGTGGTTTGTGAAAAGAACACACATGCAATGACACTGGTGGATCATGTGTGGCTTGTGAGAAGAACATACATGCAATGACTCTAGTTGTGGTTTGTGAAAAGAGCAGACATGCAATGATCTCTGGTGGATCCATATGTGGTTTGTGTGAATAACGCACATGCAATGAATCTAGATGTGGTTTGTGAGAAGAACACACATGCAATGACTCTAGTTGTGGTTAATGAAAAGAACAGAGATGCAATGACTCTGGTGAATCCTTTTGTGGTTTGTGAGAAGAACAGACATGCAATGACTCTAGCTGTGGTTTGTGAGAAGAACACACATGCAATGACTCTAAATGTGTCGTGGTGGTGTCACGGCATATGCCATGGATAAGCTAAAGGTGGGGACAAGATGCACTAGAGGAATCCAGGGAGGGATAGTGTGGTGATTCCACACATAGATGTTTGTATTTGATTCACTTCCAAGGTTTACAAGTGCTCCTTGAGCTGTACTGGGGAGAGGAGGAAGAAGGAACTCTCTTACTCTCTCCACTAGCTTGCCCTCAGGAACATACTAGTAAAACTCAACCAACTAAAGATCTACCAGTCAAAGACCAACCCCTTCTACAGATGCCCTAGCCCTCCTTATATAGGGGTGGCTAGGTCTCCAATTAGGGCATACATGGAGGCATATTCCAGGGAATATGCCTCTTCCTAAAATAGTAAGCCGACCGGGTCACTTTTGCCCAGCGTCATCCCCGCAGAGGCTATGTGAGCCTCTGCGGCGCCCACGTCATCCGACACAGGCATCATCACCCTTGTCGGCCACGCCTCGGTGGTCCTGGCCTCTATCCGCTTCGCTCACGCTCTGTGTACAGTGGTCACCTTTTGACCAGCGAGATACCTTCCTTCTCTTGCATGCTTGATATAACCCGGATCGTGCCTAGCTGATCCGGCCACACTTGTACCTACATACAAGTTACATAAATCCTGCCGACATATGACATAAGTCGGCCGGGACTCAGTTAGGCGGACATCCTCAGGTCTAGGTTACTCCGTGATTCGGCCTTCCTTGAGGTGACTCGGCCAGCATTCGCTTTGACCTTGCTGTACCTCGGCTAACTCGGCCATTATACCCCGGCGTGACCCTACGCGGGGGTATCCCCCAACATTAGTCCCTGAAGCTGGTGCGGTCTTAGTTGCCTTAGCCGCTAAGGCCACAGCAGGTTCAATTTCACCGAACCTTTTGCTCCGAGTTACCTCATATCCCGGATTTCATTGACTATCTTTTCCCTTGGCACATTCTGAGTTTTTACTCGCTGGCCGGGTCATCCCATAGTTATCCTGGTTACTCTTCCTTCTCTCGTACGCTTCCCCACATCCTACGTGGAGGGTAATCATTATTTTGCCTCATTTTAAGGGCCTGCGCCAGTAACCGCCACAGTTATTGTTAGATATTACTATTTCCCACGTCACATTGTGTCTGTCTCCTCGTTAACTGTATCACCACGTCACGTCGTGGGATCCCCTGCGCCCTGTGGCCCTTCCTGTGGCTTATCGTTGATTGGCTGATCCGGATTGTACACGGCCATGCCGTGTGGCCCGTCCGCACAGCGCGATCCCATTACCCCTCAAGGGCGTGGTTAAATAGGGGAGGGGCGCGCCCCTTGGGTCTTTCCCCATTCTCGCGCCCCTCTGCTTCTTCTTCTTCTTCCCAGCAACTGCGCCGCCTCCGCCACTGCTGCACGTGATTAGCTGCGCCGCCGCTGCCCCGTGCCGTTTGCATCGGCGTCGCCGCCACTCCCGCGCATCCCCACCGCCACGGGTCTGCGCCAGTCCAGGCTACTATCCCCCACCGCCGATAGGGCAGTGAGGACAGTGACCTAGAAATGACGAAGGAGGAACTCACCGTCGCGGAGCAGGAGACGGAGGAGGATACGGAGAACGCCGAGCGCGGCGCCTGGGCGGGGTCCTAGGTCTGCTAGGACGATCTTGACTAGCTGTATCGCACGTGCCGTATCTCGGAGGGCATCATCGCCCGCCTCGCTGCTGAGGAACTAGCTCCCTCACCCAATCAGGGTGAGTTTGTAGTATTCCTCTCCCACTTCTAGCGAGGGTTCGGCCTCCCAGTCAGCGACTTCTTGCACGACTGGCTCAACACCTGCGAGCTTCAGCCGCATCATCTTCCGGCGAATGCCATCACTTCTCTCTCTGCCTTTGCTTCCACCATCGAGGGCTACACCGGATTGTGGCCCACCAAGGAGCTCTGGATCCTGTTTTTTGGCCTCCGCCGGAACGTGATTCCGAATAGAGATCTTGACCCGGAGGACAAGCAGCTCACATAGTTCGGCGCAGCTTCTATCTCTCCTTGGAAACAGTCTGTCTTTCCCCGAGTTACGGGGCTTGACTCTTGCAAGGGCTGGGCCCGAACCTTCTTGTATGTCAGAAATGGCACAACTGAAGATCTGATCCGGCTGCGCCCCTACGCTCCGGGTCCTCCTAATCTGGATCTCTGGGACCAGATCCCCAAGAAGCCCACCGTCCTAGCGAACCAAGTCAACAAAAGGTTCCAGGTGCTGAAGGATCTGGGATTGTGCAACGAGGACGCAATGATCACATTCGTCCGCACCCGGATCTCCCTTCTCCAGAAATGCACTCATAAGCTCTGCCACATGAGCTGGCGCCTTGACCCCAACCGGACCTCCTCATTCAAGTTGAGCAACACCGAGATTTTCCGCCGGGTCAAGGCCCTCTTCACCACCAACAAAAAGTTCACCGCTGAATGGGTGTGGGGGATCGAGCACTTCTGCCGAGATAGGCTTCCTCCTGCGGTAAATCTCGTGCTCCAATCCTTTTCCGAGTCAAATTATATGTCGGAATTTATTGTATGTTTGATCCCTTCGCATTTTCTCTCTTAGATGTTTCTTCAGCAAACTCTTGAGGACGGCACCGAGCCTTCTCTCAAGTGGGCACCGGATCGAGATGTCCCGGACGAGGAGGAGCCGGATCAGGAGATGTTCCTTCTGTTCCTTGATGCGACCAAGCGACATACCGGTAAACTCTCTTCCATTAGAGATTGGCCTGAGGATGAAGATGATTCCGATGTTGAGGTGATGGAAGCATTTGACGCTATCTCCCTTTCTTGCGCTTTTCCAGCATTAGCTAACCCCGGTGGGCAGATCCATGAAGATCCTCCCCTTGCTACGGGCAAGCCTGTCCCGGTCGCGCCAAAGAAAAGGAGAGCTGCATCTGCTTCTTCTTCCGAACCTTCCAAACCAGCGAAGAGACACAAGAAGTCTGCAGACAAAGCTGCCACCAAGCCTACGACTAAGGCCATAACTTGGAGGGCTCGCAAACCCAAGGAGCCTTTGACCTCAGACGAGTAAGTCAATTCTTCCTTATCCAATTTTCTGCTTTGTGATTTTCTATTCAGTTGTTCTTCCTTTGTTATAGTTTCTTACCACTCATCATTTGATTTGGCAGGGCAGCGGTGGAGGTTCCTCAGAGCGGACTTGGCATTGGCTCGCCGCTCCGACATAGCCCTTCTCCCCCTCATGGCGATGATTCTTGCCTGCTGAGTCCCATTCAGGAGGGTTCAGCAGCTACTCCGGGTTCTAGCCCACATCGTCCGGAGGAGGGCAACCTCGGAGCAGGGGGAACTGGCTCTGCCGAGGCAGCGGCAACCACAGCTTCGTCTCCGCTGCAACCAGCTTCATCCGAGATTCCAACAGCACCTCCGCCAAAACAAAAATCAGCACCGGAATCAGCGCCAGCACCAACAGCAACAGCACCAGCATCAGCAACAGCACCAAGTCCCTCCGCCTCGTCCGAGTCTTCCAAGACTCGGCAAGAAGACCCAACTAGTACCAAGGCTAGCAGCAAGGCAGCTCCTGAGGGCAAATCCGTCGCAGCAACTTCAACCTCTCAGCAGCAGCCCAGGGGAAAAAAGGTTCCTGATACCGCCAAGGCAGCGTCTATCGAGGCTGGACAACGCACACTTGCGTCTATGCTTTCGAAGAAGAACCCACCGACGAAGGACACGCCTGCCGGGTCAGCTGATGCACAACTCGTTTTGCACACGAGCCCCGATGTTGCCCAGGTTGAAAGGAGGGAAGCCCATGCTAAGGGTTTGGTTGCGCCCACATGCTTAGCGGAGAACGCTATCCTTCGACCTTGATCGAGTTTGTTAACAACTGGAACAAGGCGGAGTTCGTCCATAATGACGATCTCCCGGAGAAGTTTGGGCCTGCCGAGTTTGCTACACAGATGAACACCGCTGCCAAGGCAATCAACCTTGCAGGTCGGATGATGGAGGTACGCTACTTCACCTTTTCCTTAACATGTACTAGATATTAGTGATATAACCATTAGTCCCCGAGCCTCCGGGGGAGTAACTTGTTACTCGGCCGAATGCTCCTTAGAGAACTAGCGTAGCTCCTTAGTGACTTCAAATATGCACACACCTAGAGCCGGGTGTAGCATCCCATATGTCTAACATCTGTAATGCTACATGTTCTAATAATAAAATGCTACCTTCCTACATATTTACCTTGCATCATCATTATATCATGCTCATGTCATCATGCCACATTGCATTTGAGCATCATATAAAACACTTCTATTTGGTTTTTAACCCATATGCATTTGTTTTCTATTAATTGTATTCGCTTCTTGATATATTGTATTTGGATCTTGATGAATTGCTAAATGCCCAAGTGGATATGGGGGCATCTCTTTTCTCAGATTCCACAATCCACTTTTACCACCAACACTTATTTTTCCTTCTTCACCTCCACCTTGCTAATCAAACATGAGTATTTGTATCTTCTTTTGGAATTTAACTCTAGCTCATGGCAATTGGTATGGTTCTTTTCTTTTGTCTACATGCTCCCATAATTTGACACGTGTTGTTCTCACAACAATCCTATGGAAATCTCCCGGGTCACCTTTACATGTTATGTGGTAGTAGAAGCCATAATTATGTTTCAATTCATGGCTCTGTTTAATCGTGAGGTTATTTGACTTGATGGGGTCATGTATTACCTAGTGGAACATACACATTATATAGACCTTACAATTCAAATGCTCTCATGATTAAATGAAACCCTGTTTTGGGAGGCTTGGTTTTCTCATGAAGCATAAATCCAATGAGTGATGTTGGAATTTCTCTGTTTTGAGGCTAGTCTGTTTTCACAAACTAGGCCAAGTTTTATTCATGCAAGTCCATAAAACTCTCTTCCTTCTCTCTTTGAATTCTTTCGAATCTTGGTGTCTAGAAATCATATGCCCTAAACTTGCGATCCTTTTCCGATTCAAGTGCTGGTCGGTGATTCACACCTAGGAAGGATCTGTCCATTTCTAAAAACAACAGCGGCATCAATTTTCTTTTCCTTCTGAGCATCAGCTTGCAGCAGCAGATCGCCAGCAGCTGGGCCTCGCAGCCCAAACAGACCAGCAGCCCAACGGCAGGACCCCGCGCCGCAGCTGCTTCCTCCAGCCCGCATACCCCTTCTATCAGCAAGCACGCTTCCACTTTCCTTCGTTCTTCTCTGCACGACGCCCATCCGGAGCTCTACCTGTCGCTGTCCACCAGACGAGCGGCTGAGTGTGCTTCCCTAGGGCTATATCGAGGTCCTAGGTGACGTCCCCTCAAGCCCTAACCCCTGTATCCTTGCAGCGCCGCCGCCCTCGTCTCCCCTTCTTTTCTCCACCTGTCGAGAGAGACAAAGCGGGAGGAGTGGAGGAGAAGCAGCGCCATAGCCGTCGCCGGGCCACCTGAGCTCGGGAATTGAACCGCGCTATCGCCCACGTGCTCTGCGCAGGAGAACCGGAGCCGAAGCCTTCTGGAACACCCGGAATTGGAAGTTCTGCTGCGCTCCTCCTTGTCGCCATCTCTGTCTGCGCGCCGCACCTCGAGCTCTGCAGCTTCGTCCCGACTTCCCCGCCTTGTCCTCGTCATAAGAGAATCCCGGTGAGCTCCCCATCCCATTCCACCTCTCCTCCATCGTCCTTAGGTTCTACCGCCGCTGCCCTGCGTCTACCAGAGCCGCTCGCCGCGCACGCAGCAGCAGTTTGCCGCCAGCAGCCGTCCGATAGTAGTGTACGAAAACCACGTACCAGCCCCTGATCATCTCGTCGGTGTCGTCCCTGTGTCGTTGTACTTCGGATACAGCGAGAACAAAACTTGTAGAAGGTCGTCCCCTCTTTCCAACGAGCCATAGTACGCCCAAAACCATCGTCTAAATCCATCAAAAATCATCTCGAAAGTTAGGCAAATCTCTCTGTCGTTTACTTGACAAAATTCAGTCCACAGCTGCAGATATACTCGTTGTTCCTTTCTAGTTTTCAAGTTTGTCACGGCGAGATAGACGAATATAAAAGCTCCGCATCGTAGCACCTAGAACCCTCTCTCTAACACCGGAAATATCGCCCAAATCCTTCTTCTGTATCTCTCGGAAGCTTCCGCGAAAGATGAAAAAAACACTGGAAAACTTCATCAGGTTTTGACATCTTTATACCTCTGTTCCTAGTGATCCAGAGAGCGCCACCATCGGCCTATGGCTACAATTTTTGTGTTTAATTGCAGACGGATATACCATCTATCCTTGGCTTCAAACGTCAGCCAAAACCGAGCTGTGTAACACCCGCTATCATCCCCGCAAGTTCGTTTCGGCTTGGAGTTCGATGGTATCGAACTTCAGATATATCTGAAGCTGTTCTTCAGTACTCCCGCTTCGTCTGCGGTCCTTAAGAAAATCGCGGCCCATCTAGTAACAACAAACCGCCAGCAGCTCAGTTGGTAGAGCCCATATATTCCCCTTTGTGAGGTCCTAGGTTCGAATCACAACAGATGCAATTTTGGACCAACCTTTTGTATGTTTCTTCCCTGTACCACTGACATCGTGACCCCACCTATGTACCAAATGAAATAAAGGTTTTAAAATGAATAAATCATAACTCTTAATTGGTTAATCCAAATCATATTTGTTATATATGTTTTTGAATTAGAAAAATATGAGGATTTCAAATATGCCATCCAAAATAATGTTTGACTAATTTAAATTTTCGAGATGATTAAATTTGCAATAAAATGTCTTTATCTTAATAAATTAATAACTTTAATTTTGTAATTCCAAATTTGACAAATAATATGTCTAAATCGATCAGCGCGACGAGCCTGTTCTGTTTATGCATTCTATGACATGAATTGAAGCATGCATCATGTGAATATTAATTATACAGCAATGTTTATGGGAGCAAAACATGACTAAAAACCTAATAAAATGCTTTATTCTTGTACCCCACACCTCACCAATGCCATGCTTTGATATGCCATGTAAATTGTGCATCATTCATCATGCCATGCTTGGTTGCTTGTCGCATTTTATTCATATGCTTGCGCACGTTATTTATTTTGGCCTTGTTTGTTTGGTTCTTTTCGAATAGACGCCGAGCAGGGGAATTATCAGGAATCCCAGGAGTACTACCCAGATCCATCTCTCGCTTCAACTGAGCTACCAGGCAAGCACTACCACATTCTTGCATACATATAGTACCTATTGCCTCTATCTTATTCTTGCATCATGGAGTCGCGATTGCATTAAATTGAATCCCAAGTACTGCATAGCCTTTAGTTTTAAACCCCACCGAGCTTGTTCCACCATCCTATGAGCCACTACTACAGGAGTTGTTTGAGCCATGCGAGTCGTAGAACAGCATGTGTAGGGTATGTGAGTGTCTGATGGATAACAAGGTACCTAACAACTTAACCTGAGTAGTAATGGGATAACTAATGAAAGAGGCACCGGTGGGCAATATCTGTTATTTGGTTTTTATATCCACTTGTGTCTCGTAGGACCCCGAGTACTTGATACCTGTTCCTTGACTATCGCACTATCCGCATGTGGGACCATGAATCCCCTTAGCCAGAGCTTGATTCATTTCTTTTTTCTTGGGGCCACAAACTAGTTTGGGGTTTTATTACTATCCTATACCTATGCTATGGTTTACTGTTTTATTTATGATTGTGCGTGGAGCACCTGTACTGTTTTGGATCATGACACGTTTTCGCTGTATCGACAAGCCCAATCACACTTTCGGGTTCCCAGTCGTTTACCGCCGTCCACACAAACCCTGGGTCCGTCTCGGAGCCGGCCAACTTAGTCGCGGGTAACTTAGTGGGGTGGCCCCCTGAAATATTTTATGAATCCTGTGATTGCATTGTCGTGAAAGCCTCGTTGGGTTTTGATTTGGTTTTTCCGAGGTTGATCGTGCGTGTGTTGCTATTTGTGCACCCCTGCAGGGTAAATCTTTCTGAAAGCCGTGTCCGCGGTTATGGACGACTTGGAGCACAGTTTCTCGATCATAGACAAGCATAACTAAAGTACCGTCTTTAATTTGACTAAATATCTGACTAGTAATTAGTGCAATATTCATGGAATGATTAATAAAACTGCCAACGGATGGGTTGTTCGTCCGCTTTCTCGTTGGTAAGCGAGAAGGAGGATGGATCTGTTACTTTATACTGTTATAACTGTTGTTTCTAATTAACGGACATCCGTCTATCATTGGTTAGGTGGATGGTTAGCGAGTATCTATAGACTTGTTAGTTATTATCTTTTGCTGCAATTGCGTCACCCCAGGTATATGTCCCCTTTAGAGGCATAAAGACTTGCTGAGTACCCCTAGGGTCTCACATGATAAATTGTTTGATTCAGATGAACAGGTGTATTCGCAAGATGGATACTGGGTGGAGGAAACATATGATGTTGGTAATGCTCACTCGGTGTAGAGATTCCGGGGATGGGGATCCGTGAGATCTGTGGGCGGGATGTGCTTAATTATGTGGCATCTTATGCCGATTTGCTTCTTATCCGTACTCGGATCTTGTTTTCCGTTTCCGCTTGATACTCTGATGATTGATGCATGAGGAGCTATCCTAAACTATTATCTCTATCTAGGATATTTGGATCTTTCCGTATGGCGTTGCAATATTTCTATTTCATTTAGATGGTATGGCTCTGAGAACTGTTGTAAGGTAGCTTGCATACATACTCACTTGTGTATGTATTTGATCTCTATTCCTATCGACTACGCTGCTCACTCTTGTCCCGATGTTCTTGGAAGTGGATAGGGCTATCGACGGGCCTACGCGTGGGTGGCCCTGGGCTCTCGCTGTAGAATCCCTTATCCACTTTTGGTTCATCCAGGCTTAAACTTAGAGCGTAGGGTCCGAGGTAGTTACAATTGGTATCAGAGCCATTCCGCCCTTTAGGGTCTCAGCCAAAATGGTCGTTGTCAGTCTAGCAAATATTTTGGTAGCTATGTATACTAGGGAAAAACAAAACGCGAGAGTAGGACTGCTTCCATTTTTCTTCTTACCCACCCACCCACCCTTTTCTGGTAAGGAAGTGTAACTTTTTCTATCCTCTTCTAAAAATTCAAACTAGGATTCACGTGTTCTGGGTCCCGTAGTACCATAGATTGTGTGAGTGTGTGTGTGTGTGGGTAATTCTTTGTCTATCTGTTGCATCCAACTTGTTCTTGCTATCTGCCTTTTGGTTATCAACTGTTGGTACATTCCATACTGACAGGCTTTTCTAAACTAACGTGATTTGTCTTACTCTTTGTTATCTGACGCTATCTTGTTAGGGGTGTTTGTATTCCGTAATTGCTAATCTTTAGGTTCATCTTAAGAAGGAAGAGAGTCGGGATATGTGTTTTACTTATTCATGTGCGGAGTAATGCTTTGAGTGCGGGATGGAGTTGTGACCATACCACTACTTTTATCATTCGCTCTTGTATATTGAATTGGTAGAGTTGCTAATCTTGATTCGTTAAGTGGTTTTGCGCATATAGTGGTATTTTAATGCCGAAATTAGCGGAAATTTTTTCTTTGATAGCTTTGTGTACCACACTCCTTGTTCAGTCGTGTGCGATATGCTTACTATCTTCTAGGTGCTTTGAACTTCGTTGATATTTTAATATCATCTCAGTAAATTATATCCTTTAATATTGGTTAATTCCATTTTGGTACTATTTTGGATTATTATTATTCTCCATTATCGTACTGACTTGAGTTTTATATCAATCACAGGATGGCACCACCACACCGCACTGAGGATAACATACCACCTGAACTGGGAGCTGCGTTGGCAAGCATTGGTAATGCCTTGGGTACAATGCAATAGAACCAGCAGCGCTTTGAAAAAGTGTCAGGAGGAATGAGTTTGCCCCGCTACCTCCACCTCCCAAGCGAGGAGACATCAAGGACTTTCTGAAGTTTAACCCGCGCCACTTTGAGGTGTCTGATCAGCCACTGGATGCTGATGATTGGCTTCATGAGATGTCAAGGTTGCTGATAACTGCTGATGTTCCTGAACAAGAATGGGTAAAATGCGCCGCTCACCTTCTGAAAGGAGATGCAGCTCTATGGTGGGAGAATTACCTGAAGGCAAACCACTCTGGTTATCATCCTACCTGGGAGCGGTTCGCTGGGGCTTTCAAAGAGCAATACCTGTCAGAAATTGTCATAGAAAGAATGAAGGAGGTGTTTCTCAACCTCAAGTAGGGCGATGACAATGTCGACACCTATATCAGAAACTTCATGAATCTTTCTCGGTATGGTGGTGATGAGATCTCTGATGACAAGAAGAAACAAAAGAGGGTCAGGCAAGGGCTCAATGCATCTATCAAATATGCAATCACTCATGCAAGGACAGGTTCTTTTCTAGAACTCCAACATACAGCTCTACAGGAAGAAGCTAGTAGGCAAGTGTTTGAGGAGTCCAAGAAACAAGGCTGTGACGCAGCAAGCTCTTCAGCTATGACAGCTCCTTCTAAGCGCCGCGTGTGGGTTCCTAATACCGCACTGCCGCTCCTGGCTCCACCAAGACCTCCAAGCTACGCGGCAAGGCCACCAAACTCCTTCAACGCTGCTCCTAGGGGCAACAACCACAACTACCCTAGAGCGCCGTATGGTGGAGTCCCTGGCTACTCTGCTCCACGTCCACCTAGTGCTTGTTACACTTGTGGGAACACTGGGCATCAACAATGGAATTGTCCTATGAACAACAAAGCTCTTCATCCTCCACATCCAAGACCTACTTCGACTACTGCGGCTCGCGCACCTGCACCACGGGCTCTCAACATCAACACCAAGCCCGGGTCCACTGTTGCTCGTGCCAACTGTGTCAATGTTGCTCAAGCCGAGCATGCACCTGGGGTTGTGATGGGTATGCTTCCTGTTAACTCAGTTCCTGCACGAGTTTTGTTCGATTCTAGTGCATCGCATTCTTTTGTGTCTCACAAGTTTGCACATGAGCATGATCTGGCTATGGGTCCTCTATTGCATCGTCTCGTGGTACAATCTCCTGGATCAAACATGAGGGCTTCTCATATCAGCCATGGCAATCAAATTGAGATTGGTGGCTCTTTGTTCCTGGCTTCCTTAATCATTCTGGGCAATTCTGACATTGATGTTATCTTGGGCATGGATTGGTTAACAGCAAATGCAGTTGTGATTGATTGTGCTGAACGCTCGGTTTCTCTGAAAATTCTCCAAGTCTGACTCTTGCAATTCAGCTCTTCTCTTTGGCTGCTATGAATGATGATGTTATGGATGCTATTCCGAGTGTTCCGGTCGTCCGTGAGTTCCCAGATGTTTTTCTTGAAGAGTTACCAGGTATGCCTCCTGACCGAGAGGTCGAGTTTGTGATTGAGCTTGGACCGGGCCTCTCCTATCTCCAATCGGCCTTATAAAATGGGTCCTACTGAGTTGGCTGAACTCAAACGGCAACTTGATGAACAAGAAAAGTTGGGTTTCATTCAGCATAGCACTTCCTCTTGGGGCAACCCAACAATCTTTGTGAAGAAGCGAGACCGGACTAGTCGACTTTGTGGTGACTATCGGGCTCTCAATGATAAAACCATCAAGAACAAATATCCCCTTCCGCGGATTAATGATCTCTTCGATCAGCTAGCTGGAGCTGTGGTATTCTCTAAGCTTGACTTGAGAAGTCGATATCATCAAATAAAGATTCGCAAGGAAGATGTTCCCAAAACAGCTTTCACCACCCGCCATGGCCTGTACGAGTACACGGTCATGTCCTTCAGTCTCACCAACGCACCTGCCACCTTCTCGAGGCTTATGAACTCGGTTTTCATGGAGTATCTTGACAAGTTCGTCGTGGTCTATCTGGATGACATTCTAGTCTATTCTAAGTCAAAGGAAGAACATGAAGAACACCTTCGGTGTGTCCTAAACAAGCTTCGTGAGAACCGTCTGTATGCAAAGTTCTCCAAGTGCGAATTTTGGCTTCCTGAAGTTACCTACCTGGGACACGTCATTTATGCTAAGGGCATTGCTGTCAACCCAGAGACTGTTCGGACAATTGTGGAGTGGCTCCCTACCAAAAATGTCAAAGAAGTCCAGAGTTTTCTGGGATTGGCTAGTTATTATCGTCGGTTCGTTCAGAACTTCTCAAAACTTCCCAAGCCTCTTACCGATCTCCTCAAGAAAGGCAAGAAATTTGTTTGGTCACCAGCGTGTCAAGCAAGCTTTGAAACTCTCAAAGAGAAGCTCACCTCCACACCTGTCTTGATTCCTCCTGATACATCAAAATCCTTTCAAATCTTTTGTGATGCCTCCCTCCAAGGACTTGGCGCGGTCCTCTTGCAAGACAAACAAGTTGTTGCTTATGCCTCTTGCCAGTTGAAGACGCATCAGATCAACTATCCTACACATGACCTTGAACTCGCAGCAGTTGTATTTGCTTTGAAAGTATGGAGGCATTACTTGCTTGGAAACCGTTGTGAGATCTTTTCTGATCACAAAAGTCTGAAGTATATCTTCACTCAGACGGACCTCAACCTTCGCCAGAGGAGATGGATTGAAACCATCAACGACTTTGATATTTCAATCAACTACACTCCGGGCAAAGCAAATGTCATGGCTGATGCTCTCACCCGAAAAGCTTATGTCAATAACCTCATGGTGGAAGAACAACAACCTCTCTTGTGCGAGGAATTTCGTCAACTCAACCTCGAGCTTGTACCCTGTGGCTATCTTGCCAACTTAGTAGCTACTCCTTCCTTGGAAGAAAAGATTCGCTCATCTCAGTTTGATGATCCTTTCTGCAAACAGTTTGCCATCAAGTCTCAGAATCCTAAGTCTGAGTCTTACCACTTGGATGATCAGGGCACTCTTTTCTATGATCATCGGATGATTGTTCTAGAACTTCCCAGCTTAAGAGATCAAGTACTCAAGGAAGCTCATGACTCTCTTCTCTCTATCCACCCTGGCAGCACAAAGATGTACATGGACCTAAAAACACAGTATTGGTGGCCAGGATTGAAACATGATTGTGCCAAGTATGTCTCCGAGTGCGATGTCTGCCGTAGAGTTAAAGCTGTCCATCAGAAACCTTCCAGTCTTCTACAGCCATTGATGCCTCCAGAATGGAAATGGGAGAAAGTAGAGATGGAATTCATAACTAGGTTTCCAAGGTCACAGAAAGGCAACAATGCAATCTTTGTTGTCATCAACAGACTTTCTAAAGTGGCTCACTTCTTCCCCATCATGGAAACAATTTTGGCAATTCAGTTGGCTAAGCTCTATATCAACAGAATTGTCTCTCTGTATGGGGTTCCTCTTGAGATCAGCTCAGACCGTGGAAGCATCTTCACTTCCAAGTTCTGGGGAAGTTTCCAAAATGCTTTGGGAACAAAGTTGAACTTCAGCACAGCTTACCACCCTCAGTCACAAGGGCAAGTTGAAAGGATCAATCAGATTCTTGAAGATATGCTCTGTGTTTGCGTCATCTCTTTCGGCATGAAGTGGGAAGAATGCCTTCCTTATGCTGAGTTCTCTTACAACAATAGCTTCCAGAAGAGTCTAAAGATGGCACCATTTGAGGTTCTCTATGGCTGCAAATGCAGAACTCCGACAGAAGAGCAACTCAAGCAGAGGAGAAGGTTCACATCATTCTCGAAAACCTGAAGGTTGCTCAAAGTCGCCAGAAGAGCAACTATCACAGAAAGCACATGGACATGGAGTATGTCCCTGGTGATCTCGTTTACCTTCGTGTCACTCCCATGAGAGGCACGCACCGGTTTGGTATCAAAGGGAAGCTGGCTCCTAGATACATCGGTCCTTTCAAAGTTCGTGGAAGAAGAGGAGAAGTCGCTTATGCTCTTGAGCTCCCTGAAAAACTCAAGGTCCATGATGTTTTTCATATCTCTCAACTCAAAAAGTGCTTCAAGGATCCCGGCAGGACCGTGGACCATGAGCTCATCAATCTCCAAGAAGATCTGTCTTATCAAGAACACCCCACAAAAATCCTAGAAGTCGTAGAAACAAAGACTCGCAACAAGTCTATCAAGTTCTGCAAGATGCAGTGGTCGCACCATTCCGTTGTTGAAGCCACTTGGGAACGCGAGGATGAGCTCTGTACCAAGTATCCTACCCTCTTCGTGTCTTCTTCTTCTTCCTAGAATCTCGGGGTGAGATTCTTGTTTAGTGGGGGAGAGTTGTAGCATCCCATTTGTCTAACATCTGTAATACTACATGTTCTAATAATAAAATGCTGCCTTCTGTAACTACCTCGGTGAATTACACTCCTAGTACCAGCCTGGATGTTCAGAAATGGTTGAAATAGTACGGTGGGGCCCAAATGCCACTCACAGGTAGACCTTTCGGCCGTCCCAACCATTTCCAAACATCGGGACAAGAACGGGCGGTGTAATCGGCAGGCGAAGGGATCAACTACATACACAAGTGAGTATGTATGCAAGCCACCATACAACAGTACATCAGAGTCATCCCATCTAAAAAGAAAGGAAATATAGCAACGCCATACGGCAAGATCCAAATATCCTAGATAGATATAATAGTTTAGGATATCTCCTCATACATCAATCAACAGAGTATCAAGCGGAAGCGGAAGACAAAGTCCGAGTACGGATAAGAAGCAAATCGGCATAAGATGCCCCATAAATAAGCAGATCCCGCCCACAGATCTCACGGATCCCCGTTCCCGGAATCTCTACACCGAATGATCGTTGCCCACATCGTCCGTCTCTTCCACCCAGTATCCATCTTGCGAGTGTACCTGTTCATCTGAACCAATAATTTATCATGTGAGACCCTAGGGGTACTCAGCAAGTCTTTATGCCTCTAAAGGGGACACAACCTGGGGTGACGCAATTGCAGCAAAAGATAAACCCTAGCAATTCTATAGATACTCGCTAACCATCCGCCTAAACAGAGATAGTCGGATGTCCGTGAATTAATAACAACAGTTATAACAGTTATAACGGTAATCTCCACAGATCCATCCTCCTCCTCGCTTACCGACGAGGAAGCGGACGAACAACCCCCCCCCCCATCCGTTGGCAGTTTTATTATCCATTCCGTGAGTATTGCACTATTTACTAGTCATGTACCTAGTCTAGTCAAATTAAAAGCGGTACTTTAGTTATTCTTGTCTATGATCGAGAAACTGTGCTCCAAGTCGTCCATAACCGCGGACACGGCTTTCAGAAAGTTTTTACCCTGCAGGGGTGCACAAATAGCAACACACACTCGATATGCCTCGGAAAAACCAAATCAAAACCAACGAGGCAGTCACGACAAAGCGATCACAGGATTCAGAAATATTTCAGGGGGCCACCCCATTGAGCTACCCGCAACGAAGTTAGCTGACTCCGAGACGGTCTCAAGGTTTGTGGAGCCGGCTGTAAACGACTGGGAACCCGAAAGTGTGACTGGGCTTGTCGATACAGCGAAAACGGGTCACGGACCTAAACAGTACAGTGTGCAGTACCTCGCACAATTTAAATTAAAGCAGTAAAGCATGGCATAAGTACAGGATAGTGAATAAAACCTCAAACTAGTTTGTGGCCCTCAAGAAATAAGAATGAATCAAGCTCTGGCTCAGGGGGGTCCATAAGGGCTCCCGGATGTGGATAGCGCGAATAATCTTGGAACAGGAATCAAGTACTCGGGGTCTTACGGGACACAAGTGAGCCTGAAAAACCAAATAGCGAATATGGCTCACCGATGCCACTTTCATTAGTTATCCCATTACTACTCAGGTTAAGTTGTTTAGGTACCTCGTTGTCCATCAGACACTCACATACCCTACACATGCTGTTCTACGACTCGCATGGCTCAAACAACTCCTGTAGTAATGGCTCATGGGATGGAGGAACAAGCTTCGGTGGGGTTCAAAAGTAAAGGCTATGCAATACTTGGGATTCAATTTAATGCAATCGCGACTCAATGATGCAAGAATAAGATAGAGGCAATAGGTACTATATGTCTGCAAGCATGTGCTAGTGCTTGCCTGGCAGCTCAGTTGAAGCGAGAGAAGGATCTGGGTGGTACTCCTGGGTGTCTTGATAAATCCCCTGCTCAGCGCCTATTCGAAGAAGAACCAAACCAACAAGGGCCAACATAAATAAAGTGCACAAGCATATGAATAAAATGCGACAAGCAAACAATCATGCCATGATGAATGATGCACAATTTGCATGGCAAGGAAGTAGCATGGCATAGGTGAAGTGTGGAACACAAGAATAAACATTTTTATTTAGTTTTGGCCCCATTTTATGCCCATAATAGTTGCTGTACACTTTATATTTATATGATGCATGCTTCAAAACAACCCATGGAATTCATAAACAGAAAGGTCTCGTCGAGCTAATCATTTTAGACATATCATTTGTTAAATTTGGATTTATAAATCAAAAGTTATTAATTATTTAAGAAAAAGGGGCATTTATTGTAATTTAAATAAACTTGGAAATTTAAGTGTTCAAAATATATTTTGGATTGCATATTTGAAATCCTCACATTTTTCTGATTTGAAAACATATATTATTTGTATTATTTCGAATTATATTTTAAAAGTTATTTTAAAACAGAAATAAATTTGAATTTGAATTAATTTGGAAAAGATTTGAATTTAAAACAGAAACAGGTAAATACTTTTGTTACTCAGGATTAGCTAGACACAGACGCTGATGGGTGGGCCTCTCTGCTGACTGGACCAAACGCACACTGAGGAGGTTTCCTCACCGCGAGCTGACCCAGCCAAAGCGAATGACAGGTGGGCCTTCGACCGCGCGGTCCACGCGGCAGAGGCGAGCGGGCCAGGAGCTGACAGGTGGGGCTTCCGCTGGAGCGCGGGTTGAGAAGTAAAAACTCCAGGAGCCTTTCTGCAAAACGCCACGGAGACAGACAAGTGGGTCCTGAGGGCCGCGGGTTGAGGAGCAAAAAGGTGGGGGGGGGTATCTGCAAGAGCGCCTCCGCTACTGTTTTTCTTCCCACTCTGCCTCGAGCAACAGATCGTGCGCGGCGCGGCGGGGATCGAACTCGCGACCGGGGGCGAGCGCGTAGAGGGCGGAGCCACTGCGGTGGCCTGGGGTAGCTGTTAGGGAAGTGGTATAGGCCTGGATAGGGTTCTGCACGGAGCGCGAGCGTGCAGACGCCAGCGAGCGGCGGCGCGCGTAGGCTTCTTGTCGAAACGCTCGGCGCGTCCAGGAAGCGACAGGAGGAGGGGGGTTGTCTAGGAGGGAGTACTGCTCACCGCGGGGACGTTGGCGTGGTTGGATCTGGTGGGGGCGCAGCAGGTCGGCGACGTAGCTGGCGGCCGGCGAGAGCTAGGGTTTGGGCTCGGCGTCGTCGGTGTCCAGCGAGGCTGGCCTTCTCCTCCTCGTCCGCGGGTACAGGGGCGTCGCTGGCGCTCGGCGCGTCCTTCCTCGACGCCCAACAACCACGCACGCCTCCTCGAACAGCAGGTGCACGCCGAAACCGACGGTGGCCGGCGTCGGGTTAGGTGGTGGTGGAGAGGGAGAGGGAGGTGAGGCAGGGCCTCTGGGGTGGTTATGGCGAGGCAGAGAGGGGGGGTGAGGCAGTAGATAAGGTCGGGGGCAGGTAGATGGCGTGGGGGAGGGGAAGGTGGCGATAAAGGTGGCCTCGGCCACCTCTGTCCTCTCCCTCACGTGCTTGGTCGGGGCAGTAGCAGGGGAGGCTGCAGGTGGGGTAGGGCGAGGCCAGGGAGGCAGGGCAGGCTCGGCTAGAGGGGCCCCTAGGGCAGGAGAAAGAGAGGAAGAAAGGAGAGGGGGTAGGCTCGGGTTGGGGTGGTGTAGCTCGGGTTGGAGCTCTAGGGTAGGAGGGATGGGGTGGCTCGGCTAGGGTTTGGTTAGATGGGGTAGGAGGGTAGAGCATGTGGGGGTCGAGCTAGGGTTAGCTAGAGAGGGGTGGACTTAGGGTTTAGGTGAGAGGGGAGAGATGAGAGAGAGAGGGAAGGTGGAGATGTGGTTTGATGGAAACAAGATCAACTAGATCAAGCCCAAAGTAAAAGATAGAGATAGAGATGATTCACTAAAGATGCAAATAAAAATCCAAAGGACAAGCGAAAGGTGGTACTTGCATGGGCCATGCAAAACATTTAATGCCATGTTGATACTTGTGAAAACAATATTATTTCATGGCATTATTATTATGCATCCCAAATTATGGAGTAAGGCCCAAGCAAAGGAATTTAGAAGAATTCCAAGTGGAGTATATGGAGATGATCACATTGGATTATATTTGGGGCTTGCTAGTGTGTATATGCCACTAGGTATTTAATAAGCCCCCAAAAAAATACCCCAACATGATGATAACCCCAAAACCTCACATATGGAAGCTAGGAAAAGGTTCCACTCACAAGGCATGCAAAGGTGGCCATGTGGCTCTCATGTTTCAATATTGTGAAACAACATGATGCTAAGATGAGGGCATGTGGTAAAAGAATTGGATCCATCCCAACCCACATGAGCTAGAGGTAAACTCAAATAAAGTGCAAAGCTCATATTTAGTTGGATGGTGGAATTATAAGGTGGTGAAAGAAAAGGTGGTGGAGTTAATAAGAGATATGCCCCCAACTCAACTTGGGCATCAAACAATATATCAAGAACCAAATACAATATCAAGAGGCAAATACAATTAATAATGCATATGAGATAAGAACCAAAAGGAAAAGAGTTTTATATGATGCTCAAATGCAAGGTGGCATGATGACATGAGCATGATATAATGATGATGCAACAATTATATGTTTGAAGTAGCCATTATATTACTAGACCAAGTAGCATTACAATTGTTAGACAATTGGGATGCTACAACTCTCCCCCACTAAACAGGAATCTCGCCCCGAGATTCTAGGAAGAAGAAGACACAAAGAGGGTAGGATACTTGGCACGGAGCTCATCTTCACGTTCCCAAGTGGCTTCATCAACGGAATGGTGCGACCACTGCACCTTGCAGAACTTGATGGACTTGTTGCGAGTCCTTCTTTCTGTGACTTCAAGGATTTTTGTGGGGTGTTCTTGATAAGACAGGTCTTCTTGAAGATTGATAAGCTCATGGTCCACGGTCCTGCCGGGATCCTTGAAGCACTTCTTGAGCTGAGAGATGTGGAAAACATCATGGACTTTGAGTTTTTCCGGGAGCTCAAGAGCATAAGCAACTTCTCCTCTTCTTCCACGAATTTTGAAAGGACCGATGTATCTAGGAGCCAGCTTCCCTTTGATACCAAAGCGGTGCGTGCCTCTCATGGGAGTGACACGAAGGTAAACGAGATCACCAGGGACATACTCCATGTCCGTGTGCTTCCTGTCATAATTGCTCTTCTGGCGACTTTGAGTAATCCTCAGATTTTCCAGAATGATGTGAACCTTCTCCTCCGCTTGAGTCACAATGTCAGGGCCAAACAAGATCCTTTCACCTGCACCCGACCAACCAATCGGAGTTCTGCATTTGCGACCATAGAGAGCCTCAAATGGTGCCATCTTTAGACTTTTCTGGAAGCTGTTGTTGTACGAGAATTCAGCATAAGGAAGACATTCTTCCCACTTCATGCCAAAAGAGATGACGCAAGCACGAAGCATATCCTCCAGAATCTGATTGATCCTTTCAACTTGTCCTTGCGACTGAGGGTGGTAGGCTGTGCTGAAGTTCAACTTTGTTCCCAAAGCATTTTGGAAACTCTCCCAGAACTTGGAAGTGAAGATACTTCCACGGTCTGAACTGATCTCGAGAGGAACCCCATACAGAGAGACAATTATGTTGATACAGAGCTCCGCCAACTGAATTGCAGAAATGGTTTCCTTGACGGGGAAGAAGTGAGCCACTTTAGAAAGCCTGTCAATGACAACAAAGATTGCATTGTTGCCCTTCTGCGACCTAGGAAAACCAGTGATGAAGTCCATCTCTACTTTCTCCCATTTCCATTCTGGGGGTTTCAATGGCTGTAGAAGACCGGAAGGTTTCTAATGAATAGCTTTCACTCTGCGGCAGACATCACACTCCGAGACATACTTGGCACAATACCTTTTCAAACCAGGCCACCAATATTGTGTTTTCAAGTCCATGTACATCTTTGTGCTGCCAGGGTGGATAGAAAGAACAGAATCATGCGCCTCCTTGAGAACTTGCTCTCTCAAACCCGGGTAGTTCGGAACAAACATCCGGTGTTCAAAGAAGAGCGTGCCTTGATCATCGACGTGAAAAGACTCATACTTCGGAAGCTGAAGCCTAGAGATGATCTTTCTTGTGTACGGATCACCAAGCTGAGAAGAGCGAATCTTTTCTTCTAAGAGAGGTGTTGCTAGAAGGTTCTGGAGATACCCTTGTTCCACAATTTCCAGGTTGAGCTGACGGAATTCCTCGCACAAGAGAGGCTGTTGTTCTTCCATCATGAGGTTGTTGACATAAGCTTTGCGGCTGAGCGCATCTGCCATGACATTAGCTTTTCCCGGAGTGTAGTTGATGGTCAAATCGAAGTCATTGATTGCTTCAATCCATCTCCTTTGCCTAAGGTTGAGATCAGGCTGAGTAAAGATATACTTCAGACTCTTGTGATCAGAAAAGATCTCACAACGGTTGCCAAGCAAGTAGTGCCTCCATACTTTCAAAGCAAAGACAACTGCTGCGAGCTCGAGGTCATGTGTAGGATAGTTGATCTCATGCGTCTTCAACTGACGAGAGGCATAAGCAACAACTTGTTTTTCTTGCATAAGGACCGCACCCAATCCATGCAAAGAGGCGTCACAGAAGATCTGGAACGGCTTGGATGTATCCGGAGGAACCAAGACTGGTGTGGAAGTGAGCTTCTCTTTGAGTGTCTCAAAGCTTTCTTGACATGCAGGAGTCCAAAGGTATTTCTTGCCTTTCTTGAGAAGATCGGTAAGAGGCTTCGCTATCTTCGAAAAGTTCTGAACGAAGCGACGGCAATAACTAGCCAAACCAAGGAAACTCCGCACTTCCTTGACATTGACAGGAGGAAGCCATTCAACAATTGTCTTCACAGTTTCCGGATTGACTGCAATGCCCTTGGCAGAGATGACATGACCAAGATAGGTAACTTGAGGCAGCCAAAACTCACACTTGGAGAACTTTGCATACAAGCGGTTCTCACGAAGCTTGCTTAGGACACACCGAAGGTGTTCTTCATGCTCTTCTTGTGACTTAGAATAGACTAGGATGTCATCCAGATAGACCACAACGAACTTATCAAGATACTCCATGAAAACCGAGTTCATGAGCCTCGAGAAGGTGGCAGGTGCGTTGGTCAGACCGAAAGACATGACCGTGTACTCATACAGGCCATAGCGGGTGGTGAAAGCTGTCTTAGGAACATCTTCCTTGCGAATCTTGATTTGGTGATAACCACTCCTCAAGTCCAGCTTAGAGAAAACCACAGCTCCAGCTAGCTGATCAAAGAGATCATTAATCCGCGGAAGGGGATATTTATTCTTGATGGTTTTAGCATTGAGAGCCCGATAGTCAACACAAAGTCTATCAGTCTGGTCTCGCTTCTTCACAAAGAGAGTAGGGCTACCCCAAGAAGAAGTACTGTGCTGAATGAAACCCAACTTCTCTTGTTCATCAAGCTGACGTTTGAGTTCAGCCAACTCAGCAGGACCCATCTTATAAGGCCGCTTGGAGATAGGAGCGGTACCAGGTTCAAGCTCAATAACAAACTCAACCTGACGTTCCGGAGGCATACCTGGCAACTCTTCAGGAAAGACATCTGGGAACTCACAGACCACCGGAACACTCTGAATAGCTTCCATAGCATCAACATTCAGAGCCGCCAGAGAGAAAAGCTGGAAAGCAGGAGTCAGACTTGGAGAATAGACTATATGGCCTTCAGGAATCTTCAGAGAAACCGAGCGTTCAGCACAATCAATCACAGCTGCATTCGCTGTCAACCAATCCATGCCCAAGATGACATCAATGTCAGAATTGCCCAGAAGGATTAAGGACGCCGAGAACGAAGAGCCACCAATCTCAATTTGATTGCCATGGCTGATATGAGCAGCCCTCATGTTTGAACCAGGAGATTGTACCACCAGACGATGTGATAAAGGAACCTTATCCAGATCCTGCTCTTGTGCAAACTTATGCGAAACAAAAGAATGCGAAGCACCAGAATCAAACAAAACTCTTGCAGGAACTGAGTTTACGGGAAGCATACCCATCACAACTCCAGGTGCATGCTCAGCTTGAGCGGCGTTGATGCAGTTGGCACGAGCGACAGTAGACCCGGGCTTGGTGTTGATGTTGAGAGCCCGAGGTGGTGGTGCACGAACCAAAGGAGAGCTTGCCGCAGATCTTGGAGGTGGTGGAGGGAGAGCCTTGTTCTTCATCGGACAATTCCATTGTTGATGCCCAGAGTCTCCACAAGTGTAACAAGCACCAGGTGGACGTGGAGCAACGTAGCCAGGGACTCCGCCAGGCGCTCCAGGGTAGTGGTGGTTGTAGCCCCTGGGAGCAGCAGTGAGGAAGTTTGGTGGCCTTGCCGCGTAGCTTGAAGGTCTTGGTGGAGCCGGGAGCGACGGTGGGGTGTTAGGAACCCAGACACGACGCTTAGAAGGAGCTAACATAGCTGAAGAGCTTGCTGCATCACGGCTGTGCTTCTTTGACTCGTCAAACACTTGCCTACTTGCCTCTTCCTGCAGAGCTATATGCTGAAGTTCCAGAAAAGACGCCGGCCTTGCATGTGTGATTGCATACTTAATCGATGCATTGAGCCCTTGCCTGAACCTCTTTTGCTTCTTCTTGTCATCAGAGATCTCATCGCCACCATAACGAGAAAGGTTCATGAAGTTCCTGATGTAGGTGTTTACATTATCATTGCCCTGCTTGAGGTTGAGAAACACTTCCTTCATACTCTCCATGACAATTTCTGACAGATACTGCTCCTTGAAAGCTCCAGTGAACTGTCCCCAAGTAGGCTGAAAACTAGTGCAGTTTGCCTTCAGGTAATTCTCCCACCACAGAGCTGCATCTCCCTTCAGAAGGTGAGTAGCACACTTTACCCAATCTTTCTCAGGAACATCAGCAGTTGCCAGTAACCTTGACATCTCACGCAACCAATCATCAGCATCAAGTGGTTGATCAGAAACATCAAACTGGTGAGGGTTGAAATTCAGGAAGCTCTTGATGACTCCTCGCTTGGGAGTTGGAGGTAGCGGCACAAACTCGTTCCTCCTGACACTTTCCTCAAAGCGCTGCTGGTTCTGCTGCATTGCTGCCAAGGCATTGGCGATGCTTGACAACGCTGCCCCCAGTTCAGGTTGTATGTCCTCCTCAGAACGGCGTGGTGGTGCCATCCTGTTATTGATATAACACACAAGTCAGTACTATGATGGAGAATAATAATAATCCAAAATAGTACCAAGATGGAATTACTCAAGATTAAAGGATACAGTTTACTAAGATGATATTAAAATATCAACAAAGTTCAAAGCACCTAGAAGATATTAAGCATATCGCACACGACTGAAAAGGAGTGTGGTACACAAATATATCAAAGAAAAATTTTCCACAAATTTCGGCATTAAAATACCAATAGATGCGCAAAATCTCTTAACGAATCAAGATTAGTGACTCTACCAATCCAATATACAAGAGCGAATGATAAAAGTAGTGGTATGGTAGCGACTCCATCCCGCACTCAAACCATTACTCCGCACATGAATAAGTAAAACACATATCTCAACACCTTCTTCTCACGACGAACCTAAAGATTAGCAACTACGGAAACGAACACCACAAAGAAGATAACGTCGGATAACAAAGAGTAAGATAGATCGCGTCGGTATACAACGAATCAGATAGATCGCGTCGGTTTCCAAAAGCCTGTCGGTATGGAATGTACCCACAGTTGATAACCAAAAGGCCGATAAAGATAACAACTTGGATGCAACAGATAGACAAAGATTTCACACACACACACACAACCTATGGTACTACGGAATCCCAGAACACGTGAATCCTAGTTTGAATTTAAGAAGAGGATTGAAAACGTTACACTTCCTTACCAGAAAAGGGTGGGTGGGTGGGTAAGAAGAAAAGTGGAAGCATTCCTACTCTCGCGTTTTGTTTTTCCCTAATATACATAACTACCAAAAATATTTGCTAGACATACAACGACCATTTGGCTGAGACCCTAAAGGGCGGGATGGCTCTGATACCAATTGTAACTACCTCGGTAAATTACGCTCCTAGTACCAGCCTGGATGTTCAGAAATGGTTGAAATGGTACGGTGGGGGCCAAATGCCACTCACAGGTAGACCTTTCGGCCGTCCCAACCATTTCCAAACATCAGGACAAGAACGGGCGGCGTAATCGGCAGGCGAAGGGATCAACTACATACACAAGTGATTATGTATGCAAGCCACCATACAACAGTACATCAGAGTCATCCCATCTAAAAAGAAAGGAAATATAGCAACGCCATACGGCAAGATCCAAATATCCTAGATAGATATAATAGTTTAGGATATCTCCTCATACATCAATCAACAGAGTATCAAGCGGAAGCGGAAGACAAAGTCCGAGTACGGATAAGAAGCAAATCGGCATAAGATGCCCCATAAATAAGCAGATCCCGCCCACAGATCTCACGGATCCCCGTTCCCGGAATCTCTACACCGAATGATCGTTGCCCACATCGTCCGTCTCTTCCACCCAGTATCCATCTTGCGAGTGTACCTGTTCATCTGAACCAATAATTTATCGTGTGAGACCCTAGGGGTACTCAGCAAGTCTTTATGCCTCTAAAGGGGACACAACCTGGGGTGACGCAATTGCAGCAAAAGATAAACCCTAGCAATTCTATAGATACTCGCTAACCATCCGCCTAAACAGAGATAGTCGGATGTCCGTGAATTAATAACAACAGTTATAACAGTTATAACGGTAATCTCCACAGATCCATCCTCCTCCTCGCTTACCGACGAGGAAGCGGACGAACAACCCCCCCCCATCCGTTGGCAGTTTTATTATCCATTCCGTGAGTATTGCACTATTTACTAGTCATGTACCTAGTCTAGTCAAATTAAAAGCGGTACTTTAGTTATTCTTGTCTATGATCGAGAAACTGTGCTCCAAGTCGTCCATAACCGCGGACACGGCTTTCAGAAAGTTTTTACCCTGCAGGGGTGCACAAATAGCAACACACACTCGATATGCCTCGGAAAAACCAAATCAAAACCAACGAGGCAGTCACGACAAAGCGATCACAGGATTCAGAAATATTTCAGGGGGCCACCCCATTGAGCTACCCGCAATGAAGTTAGCTGACTCCGAGACGGTCTCAAGGTTTGTGGAGCCGGCTGTAAACGACTGGGAACCCGAAAGTGTGACTGGGCTTGTCGATACAGCGAAAACGGGTCACGGACCTAAACAGTACAGTGTGCAGTACCTCGCACAATTTAAATTAAAGCAGTAAAGCATGGCATAAGTACAGGATAGTGAATAAAACCTCAAACTAGTTTGTGGCCCTCAAGAAATAAGAATGAATCAAGCTCTGGCTTAGGGGGGTCCATAAGGCCTCCCGGATGTGGATAGCGCGAATAATCTTGGAACAGGAATCAAGTACTCGGGTTCTTACGGGACACAAGTGAGCCTGAAAAACCAAATAGCGAATATGGCTCACCGATGCCACTTTCATTAGTTATCCCATTACTACTCAGGTTAAGTTGTTTAGGTACCTCGTTGTCCATCAGACACTCACATACCCTACACATGCTGTTCTACGACTCGCATGGCTCAAACAACTCCTGTAGTAATGGCTCATGGGATGGAGGAACAAGCTTCGGTGGGGTTCAAAAGTAAAGGCTATGCAATACTTGGGATTCAATTTAATGCAATCGCGACTCAATGATGCAAGAATAAGATAGAGGCAATAGGTACTATATGTCTGCAAGCATGTGCTAGTGCTTGCCTGGCAGCTCAGTTGAAGCGAGAGAAGGATCTGGGTGGTACTCCTGGGTGTCTTGATAAATCCCCTGCTCAGCGTCTATTCGAAGAAGAACCAAACAAACAAGGGCCAACATAAATAAAGTGCACAAGCATATGAATAAAATGCGACAAGCAAACAATCATGCCATGATGAATGATACACAATTTGCATGGCAAGGAAGTAGCATGGCATAGGTGAAGTGTGGAACACAAGAATAAACATTTTTATTTAGTTTTGGCCCCATTTTATGCCCATAATAGTTGCTGTACAATTTATATTTATATGATGCATGCTTCAAAACAACCCATGGAATGCATAAACAGAAAGGTCTCGTCGAGCTAATCATTTTAGACATATCATTTGTTAAATTTGGATTTATAAATCAAAAGTTATTAATTATTTAAGAAAAAGGGGCATTTATTGTAATTTAAATAAACTTGGAAATTTAAGTGTTCAAAATATATTTTGGATTGCATATTTGAAATCCTCACATTTTTCTGATTTGAAAACATATATTATTTGTATTATTTGGAATTATATTTTAAAAGTTATTTTAAAACAGAAATAAATTTGAATTTGAATTAATTTGGAAAAGATTTGAATTTAAAACAGAAACAGGTAAATACTTTTGTT
The DNA here is from genome assembly GCA_916181665.1 of Avena sativa. Lineage (NCBI taxonomy): Eukaryota > Viridiplantae > Streptophyta > Magnoliopsida > Poales > Poaceae > Avena > Avena sativa. The sequence continues at coordinate 183,264,363 of OV702286.1, forward strand.
ACTCAGGATTAGCTAGACACAGACGCTGACGGGTGGGCCTCTCTGCTGACTGGACCAAACGCGCACTGAGGAGGTTTCCTCACCGCGAGCTGACCCAGCCAAAGCGAATGACAGGTGGGCCTTCGACCGCGCGGTCCACGCGGCAGAGGCGAGCGGGCCAGGAGTTGACAGGTGGGGCTTCCGCTGGAGCGCGGGTTGAGAAGTAAAAACTCCAGGAGCCTTTCTGCAAAACGCCACAGAGACAGACAAGTGGGTCCTGAGGGCCGCGGGTTGAGGAGCAAAAAGGTGGGGGGGTATCTGCAAGAGCGCCTCCGCTACTGTTTTTCTTCCCACTCTGCCTCGAGCAACAGATCGTGCGCGACGCGGCGGGGATCGAACTCGCGACCGGGGGCGAGAGCGCAGAGGGCGGAGCCACTGCAGGTGGCCTGGGGTAGCTGTTAGGGAAGTGGTCTAGGCCTAGATAGGGTTCTGCACGGAGCGCGAGCGTGCAGACGCCAGCGAGCGGCGGCGCGCGCAGGCTGCTTGTCGAAACGCTCGGCGCGTCCAGGAAGCGACAGGCGGAGGGGGGTTGTCTAGGAGGGAGTATTGCTCACCGCGGGGACGTTGGCGTGGTTGGATCTGGTGGGGGCGCAGCAGGTCGGCGACGTAGCTGGCGGCCGGCGAGAGCTAGGGTTTGGGCTCGGCGTCGTCGGTGTCCAGCGAGGCTGGCCTTCTCCTCCTCGTCCGCGGGTACAGGGGCGTCGCTGGCGCTCGGCGCGTCCTTCCTCGACGCCCAACAACCACGCACGCCTCCTCGAACAGCAGGTGCACGCCGAAACCGACGGTGGCCGGCATCGGGTTAGGTGGTGGTGGAGAGGGAGAGGGAGGTGAGGCCGGGCCTCTGGGGTGGTTATGGCGAGGCAGAGAGGGGGGTGAGGCAGTAGATAAGGTCGGGGGCAGGTAGATGGCGTGGGGGAGGGGAAGGTGGCGATAAAGGTGGCCTCGGCCACCTCTGTCCTCTCCCTCACGTGCTTGGTCGGGGCAGTAGCAGGGGAGGCTGCAGGTGGGGTAGGGCGAGGCCAGGGAGGCAGGGCAGGCTCGGCTAGAGGGGCCCCTAGGGCAGGAGAAAGAGAGGAAGAAAGGAGAGGGGGTAGGCTCGGGTTGGGGTGGTGTAGCTCGGGTTGGAGCTCTAGGGTAGGAGGGATGGGGTGGCTCGGCTAGGGTTTGGTTAGATGGGGTAGGAGGGTAGAGCATGTGGGGGTCGAGCTAGGGTTAGCTAGAGAGGGGTGGACTTAGGGTTTAGGTGAGAGGGGAAAGATGAGAGAGAGAGGGAAGGTGGAGATGTGGTTTGATGGAAACAAGATCAACTAGATCAAGCCCAAAGGAAAAGATAGAGATAGAGATGATTCACTAAAGATGCAAATAAAAATCCAAAGGACAAGCGAAAGGTGGTACTTGCATGGGCCATGCAAAACATTTAATGCCATGTTGATACTTGTGAAAACAATATTATTTCATGGCATTATTATTATGCATCCCAAATTATGGAGTAAGGCCCAAGCAAAGGAATTTAGAAGAATTCCAAGTGGAGTATATGGAGATGATCACATTGGATTATATTTGGGGCTTGCTAGTGTGTATATGCCACTAGGTATTTAATAATCCCCCCAAAAAATACCCCAACATGATGATAACCCCAAAACCTCACATATGGAAGCTAGGAAAAGGTTCCACTCACAAGGCATGCAAAGGTGGCCATGTGGCTCTCATGTTTCAATATTGCGAAACAACATGATGCTAAGATGAGGGCATGTGGTAAAAGAATTGGATCCATCCCAACCCACATGAGCTAGAGGTAAACTCAAATAAAGTGCAAAGCTCATATTTAGTTGGATGGTGGAATTATAAGGTGGTGAAAGAAAAGGTGGTGGAGTTAATAAGAGATATGCCCCCAACTCAACTTGGGCATCAAACAATATATCAAGAACCAAATACAATATCAAGAGGCAAATACAATTAATAATGCATATGAGATAAGAACCAAAAGGAAAAGAGTTTTATATGATGCTCAAATGCAAGGTGGCATGATGACATGAGCATGATATAATGATGATGCAACAATTATATGTTTGAAGTAGCCATTATATTACTAGACCAAGTAGCATTACAATTGTTAGACAATTGGGATGCTACACCTTCCTACATATGTACCTTGCATCATCATTATATCATCCTCATGTCATCATGCCACATTGCATTTGAGCATCATATAAAACACTTATATTTGGTTTTTAACCCATATGCATTTGTTGTCTATTAATTATATTCGCTTCTTGATATATTTTATTTGGATCTTGATGAATTGCTAAATGCCCAAGTGGATATGGGGGCATCTCTTTTCTCAGATTCCACCATCTACTTTTACCACCAACACTTATTTCTCCTTCTTCACCTCCACCTTGCTAATCAAACATGAGTATTTGTATCTTCTTTTGGAATTTAACTCTAGCTCATGACAATTGTTATGGTTCTTTTCTTTTGTCTACATGCTCCCATACTTTGACACGTGTTGTTCTCACAACATTCCTATGGAAATCTCCCAGGTCACCTTTACATGTTATGTGGTAGTAGAAGCCATAATTATGTTTCAATTCATGGCTCTGTTTAATCGTGAGGTTATTTGACTTGATGGGGTCATGTATTACCTAGTGGAACATACACACTATATAGACCTTACAATTAAAATGCTCTCATGATTAAATGAAACCCTGTTTTGGGAGGCTTGGTTTTCTTATGAAGCATAAATCCAATGAGTGATGTTGGAATTTCTCTGTTTTGAGACTAGTCTCTTTTCACAAACTAGGCCAAGTTTTATTCATGCAAGTCCATAAAACTCTCTTCCTTCTCTCTTTGAATTCTTTTGAATCTTGGTGTCTAGAAATCATATGCCCTAAACTTGCGATCCTTTTCCGATTCAAGTGCTGGCCGTTGATTCAAACCTGGGAAGGATCTGTCCATTTCCGAAAACAACAGCTGCAGCAATTTTCTTTTCCTTCTGAGCATCAGCTTGCAGCAGCAGATCGCCAACAGCTAGGCCTCGTAGGCCAAACAGAGCAGCAGCCCAACGGCAGGACCCCGTGCCGCAGCTGCTTCCTCCAGCCCGCATACCCCTTCTATCAGCAAGCACGCTTCCACTTGCCTTCGTTCTTCTCTACACGGCGCCCATCTGGAGCTCTACCTGTCGCTGTCCACCAGATGAGCGGCTGAGCGCACTTCCCTAGGGCTATATCGAGGTCCTAGGTGATGTCCCCTCAAGCCCTAACCCCTATATCCTTGCAGAGTCGCCGCCCTCGTCTCCCCTTCTTTTCTCCACCTGCCGAGAGAGACCAAGAGGGAGGAGTGGAGGAGAAGCAGCACCATGGCCGTCGCCGGGCCACCTGAGCTCGGGAATTGATCCGTGTTGTCGCCCGCGTCCTCTACGCAGGAGAACCGGAGCCGAAGCCTTTTGGAACACCGGGAATTGGAAGTTCAGCTGCGCTCCTCCTCGTCGCCATCTATGTCTGCGCGCCGCACCTCGAGCTCTACAGCTTCGTCCCGACTTCCCCGCCTTGTCCTCGTCATAAGAGACCCCCAGTGAGCTCCCCATCCCATTCCACCTCTCCTCCATCGTCCTTAGGTTCTATCGCTGATGCCCTGCGTCTACCAGAGTCGTTCGCCGCGCGCGCAGCAGCAGTTCGCCGCCAGCAGCCGTCCGACAGCAGTGTTTGAAAACCACGTACCAGCCCCTGATCATCTCGTCGGTGTCGTCCCTGTGTGGCTGTACTTCGGATACAGCGAGAACAAAAGTTGTAGACGGTCGTCCCCTCTTTCCAACGAGCTATAGTACGCCCAAAACCATCGTCTAAATCCATCAAAAATGATCTCGAAAGTTAGGCAAATCTCTCTGTTGTTTACTTGACAAAATTCAGTCCACAGCTGCAGATATACTCACTGTTCCTTTCCATTTTTCAAGTTTGTCACGGCGAGATAGACGAATATAACACTGGAGTTATATTCGTAGCACCTAGAACCCTCTCTCTAACACCGGAAATCTCACACAAACCCCTCGTCTGTATCTCTCGGAAGCTTCCGCGATAGATGAAGAAAAACACTGGAAAACTTCATCATTTTTTGACATCTTCATACCTCTGTTCCCGGTGATCCAGAGAGCGCCACCATCGGCCTATGGCTACAATTTTTGTGTTTAATTGCAGACGGATATACCATCTAGCCTTGGCTTCAAACATCACCCAAAACCGAGCTCTGTAACACCCGCTATCATCCCCGCAAGTTCGCTTCGGCTTGGAGTTCGACGGTATCGAACTTCAGATATATCTGAAGCTGTTCTTCAGTACTCCCGCTTCGTTTGCGGTCCTTCAGAAAATCGCGGCCCATCTAGTAACAACAAACCGCCAGCAGCTCAGTTTGTAGAGCCCATATATTCCCCTTTGTGAGGTCCTAGGTTCGAATCACAATAGATGCAATTTTGGACCAACCTTTTGTATGTTTCTTCCCTGTACCACTGACATCCTGACCCCACCTATGTACCAAATGAAATAAAGGTTTTAAAATGAATAAATCATAACTCTTAATTGGTTAATCCAAATCATATTTGTTATATATGTTTTTGAATCAGAAAAATATGAGGATTTGAAATATGCCATCCAAAATAATTTTTGACTAATTTAAATTTTCGAGATGATTAAATTTGCAATAAATGCCTTTATCTTAATAAATTAATAACTTTAATTCTGTAATTCCAAATTTGACAAATAATATGTCTAAATCGATTAGCACGACGAGCTTGTTCTGTTTATGCATTCTATGACATTAATTGAAGCATGCATCATGTAAATATTAATTATACAACAATATTTATGGGAGCAAAACATGACTAAAAACCTAATAAAATGCTTTATTCTTGTACCCCACACCTCACCCATGCCATGCTTTGCTATGCCATGTAAATTGTGCATCATTCATCATGGCATGCTTGGTTGCTTGTCGCATTTTATTCATATGCTTGCGCACTTTATTTATTTTGGCCTTGTTTGTTTGGTTCTTTTCGAATAGACGCCGAGCAGGGGAATTATCAGGAATCCCAGGAGTACTATCCAGATCCATCTCTCGCTTCAACTAAGCTACTAGGAAAGAACTACCACATGCTTGTATACATATAGTACATATTGCCTCTATCTTATTCTTGCATCATGGAGTCACGATTGCATTAAATTGAATACCAAGTACTGCATAGCCTTTACTTTTAAACCCCACCGAGCTTGTTCCTCCATCCCATGAGCAACTACTACAGGAGTTGTTTGAGCCATGCGAGTCGTAGAACAGCATGTGTAGTGTATGTGAGTGTCTGATGGATAACGAGGTACCTAACAACTTAACCTGAGTAGTAATGGGATAACTAATGAAAGAGGCATCGGTGGGCAATATCTGTTATTTGGTTTTTATTTCCACTTGTGTCCCTTAGGACCCCGAGTACTTGATACTTGTTTCTTGACTATCGCACTATCCGCATGTGGGACCATGAATCCCCTTAGCCAGAGCTTGATTCATTTCTTATTTCTTGGGGCCACAAACTAGTTTGGGGTTTTATTACTATCCTGTACCTATGCTATGCTTTACTGTTTTATTTACGATTGTGTGTGGAGCACCTGTACTATTTTGGATCGTGACACGTTTTCGCTGTATCGACAAGCCCAGTCACACTTTCGGGTTCCCAGTCATTTACCGCCGTCCACACAAACCCTTGGTCCATCTCGGAGCCGGCCAACTTCGTCGTGGGTAGCTTAGTGGGGTGGCCCCCTGAAATATTTTATGAATCCTGTGATTGCTTTGTCGTGAAAGCCTTGTTGGGTTTTGATTTGGTTTTTCCGAGGTTGATTGTGCGTGTGTTGCTATTTGTGCACCCCTGCAGGGTAAATCTTTCTGAAAGCCGTGTGCGCGGTTATGGACGACTTGGAGCACAGTTTCTCGATCATAGACAAGGATAACTAAAGTACCGTCTTTAATTTGACTAAATATCTGACTAGTAATTAGTGCAATATTCATGGAATGATTAATAAAACTGCCAACAGATGGGTTGTTCGTTCGCTTTCTCGTTGGTAAGCGAGAAGGAGGATGGATCTGTTACTTTATACTATTATAACTGTTGTTTCTAATTAACAGACATCTGACTATCATTGGTTAGGCGGATAGTTAGCGAGTATCTATAGACTTGTTAGTTATTATCTTTTGCTGCAATTGCGTCACCCTAGGTATATGTCCTCTTTAGAGGCATAAAGACTTGCTGAGTACCCCTAGGGTCTCACATGATAAATTTTTTGATTCATATGAACAGGTGTATTCGCAAGATGGATACTGGGTGGAGGAAACAGATGATGTTGGCAAAGATCACTCGGTGTAGAGATTCCGGGGATGGGGATCCGTGAGATCTGTGGGCGGGATGTGGTTAATTATGTGGCATCTTATGTCGATTTGCTTCTTCTCTGTACTCGGATCTTGTTTTCCGTTTTCGCTTGATACTCTGATGATTGATGCATGAGGAGCTATCCTAAACTATTATCTCTATCTAGGATATTTGGATCTTGCCGTATGGCGTTGCAATATTTCTATTTCTTTTAGATGGTATGGCTCTGAGAACTGTTGTAAGGTAGCTTGCATACATACTCACTTGTGTATGTATTTGATCTCTTTTCCTGTCGACGGGCAGATGCGTGGGTCGATCGACGGCCATATGCGTGGGTGGCCCTGGGCTCCCACTGTAAAATCCCTTATCCACTTTTGGTTCATCCAGTCTTGAACTTAGAGCGTAGGGTCCGAGGTAGTTAAACCGGGTTAAGTTCCCCTTGGCCCGGATCTTGTACACTTCAAATATGCACACACCTAGAGCCGGGTTAAGTTCCACTTGGCCCGGATCTTGTACACTTCGAATATGCACACACCTAGATCCGGGTTAAGTTCTACTTGGCTCGGATCTTGTACACTTCGAATATGCACACACCTAGAGTCGGTTTAAGTTCCACTTGGCTTGGATCTTGTACACTTCGAATATGCACATGACTAAGCTATCCTTTTGTACTCTTTTCAGGTGACCACCAATCGCCGGAGTGCTGAGTTTCAGCGTCTCTTGGATACTCACAAGATGCTCCGCGCGAAACATACTACGCTTCTTGCCGAATACGAGAAAAGGGGTAAGTTTTCTCCTTGGCATTTTCCCATTTCTCTTTGTCTTTTTCAGCCGAACTAATCTGATATTCGGATTGTGCAGCCGGAGTGGAGGTTGTGACATCTTTATGAGAAAATTTTTGGATCAGATAAAGGGTAAGTCATTTTGCTCAATCTCCCTCTGCGCCCTATCTTCTTTTCTTCTTGGCTCGGCAAATATTCATACCTCGGCTTTGCTAGGTAAACAAACTATTTCAGCATCTCTTGAAGATAGTGTGCCCGTGCCTGATATGATGCTGCATTTTCTCGAACAAGCAGGGCAGCACCAGGCCGAACTCAAGAAGAAGGATGATGAGCTTGCCCTCCTCCAGACCAAGGATGAAGAAATTTCCAAGCTTAAGGCAGAGGTGGAGAAACTCAAGGCGCTCCACAAATCCAAGATGGATAAAGCTGGCCAAGATTTCTCGTAAGAACAAGAGCGTCTGAAGCTCCAAATTGCCAAGGACCAAGAATTGCTGAAAGAGGCCGACACTAAGATTGAGTCGGCGAATGCTGAACTTGTGCAACTCCGGGAGAGGCGCGACAACTGCACCAAGGAGCTGACCCGGATCCACAGCCATATTTCTCGTAAGTTCTTTTCCTTCAACTGACATTGATCTTTCCGGGTCTACTTTCTTTACTTAATTCACTTGTCTCGTTTTTCAGAAAAATTTTCGGAGGGCGATGTCATTGCATCCAATGCCGTTACCAAGTTCCGTCAGCAGAGAGGTACTCCATCTGGTCCTGGCACCAATCCTCTTGATCTGGAGGATTTGATAGTCAGCTTGTCCTCCCGAGTCGAGATCGTGAAGAACTACGGCAAGGATATCTTGGATGTAGCAATCAGGATCTTCAATGCCTTTTGGCCAGAAGAAGATGCTCCGGAGGGAGCTACAGCTCTTATTGCCAGGCTCATAGAGTGCGAGACCCAGATCGATCTTTGGAGGGAATCCGCTGGACGCACCGGAGCTGAAATCGTCCTCCACTATGTGCTCACATGGTATGAAAAGATAAACCTGAAGCTTCTCGAGCGCATGCGAACCGGATCACGGTGGTCCACTAACCTGGATTTGATTGCTCGGCACAAGGCTTGCGCCCATAGCCTCATTCAATATATCCCCATCCATCAATGGAATGAGGGACCAAGCTTCCTTGGCGTTGTCAATGACGAATATGTCGAAGAAGGTTCAGGTGATGAAGAAGACTACGAAGCTTCGGACGTCAAAGAAGATGAAGATGATGCTGAGGCCGAGGCTGCAGCTGCACCTGCTGGTGCCGAGTTACCTCCTCCTGATGCTCCTTGATTAGAAACACTTTGCAGTTTATCAGACCCCCGGTATGCCGGGTGCAAATGTATTAAGCACATCAGTTATATTTTGCTACTAAGTTGTTTGTGCCGGATTAACTTGGGCGTAGTCCCCGAGTTTCATGTTCTTGTTCCTCCAATTTCTTGGCTCGGCTCGTGTCTACCTTGGTTCGGTTTTATGACTTACGAGTCCGACTTTCAAAAATTGATTTAACAATACTTGGAAACTTTAGGATTAGCTCAAAATAATTCAGCATAATAAAAACAGGGTAAACATAAAGTTAATGGAAATAAAAAATGTCGGCTCGATGAAGTTCTTTTCCTCGGTCGTTTTTCGTGTGCTACACAATTCCAAACTTGTTCTCTTGCTTTCCATGAAGCCAAATCTTGTTGGACAGCAGCAAATCGAAGAGTTGAGTTTTTGGTGCTCACACACTACTAATCTGGCATAGGTAGAAACAACTTGCGCCAGCCGACATAAAAATAAATAACGAATACAGGAAACAACAAATACCACTAAGGCAGTCCCCGAGTTACTGCTCGAGGTGCCAAGATTTCATTGATAAGATCATTGTCGGCATACATACCGACATATGAGAGACTCGGATACACACACTTCTTTGCTAAGTGTAGAATGGTCGAAGTAGAGCTACATTCCATGGATGCTTAGATTCCTCGCCAGACCTGTCCGCCTTGTTCTTCTCCTGTTATTTTGCATCGATGAGATAATATGAGTCATTGTGCAATGCTTTGCTCACAATGAATGGTCCTTCCCATGGGGGTTATAGCTTATGCATGCCAGCAGTATGTTGTACCAACCGGAGTACCAGATCACCTTCCCGGAAGACTCGAGGGTTAACTTTCCGGCTGTGATAGCTTCGGAGATTTTGCTGATATATGGTGGATCTGGACAATGCCAATTCTCTAGCTTCTTCTAGCAGATCAACATCACTTTGCCGGGCTTCTCGCACTTCGGCTTCTGTGTATTGGGTGACTCTAGGCGAATCATGCTCTATGTGGGCTAGTAATACAGCTCCTGCCCCATATACCAGAAAGAATGGCGTATAGCCTGTTGATCGATTCGGAGTTGTTCTTAAACTCCACCGTACCGCTGGTAGTTCTTCTATCCAGCACCCCACTGATCTTTGCAGCGGCTCAATGAGCTGGGGTTTTATCCTAGATAATACTAATCCGTTGGATCTTTCCACTTGTCCGTTTGATGCGGGGTGGGCTACCGAGGCAACGTCCAGCCGGATCTTTTTATCTCGGCAGAATCGTGCAAATGCTCCTTCAGCAAAATTTGTGCCATTATCTGTTATGATACTGTGAGGATAGCCGTATCTCAAGATGATATCTTTGAGGAATATTATGGTCGTAGCTCCATCGCATTTTCTTATTGGCTTCACTTCAATCCACTTTGTAAACTTGTCCACCATAACCAAGATATGGCTCATATTTCCCCTTGCTGGTTTGAACGGGCCAACCATATCCAAACAACATACGACAAATGGCCAGGTGATTGGTATGGCCTTGAGCTCCGACATTGGCATATGTGTCTTGGTTGCATACCTCTGATAGCCATTGCATTTTCTGACCAAATCTTCTGCTTATTCTAAGGCACTTGGCCAGTAGAATCCATGCCGGAAAGCTTTTGCCACCAACGCTCTGGATGAGGCATGATTCCCACATTCCCCTTGATGTATATCCTGGAGGATATCCAGCCCTTCTTCCGGGTCAACACATCACTGGAGGACATTAGTGACACTTCTCTTGTATATTTCGGCGTTGATGATTGTGTACGCCTTTGCGCGCCTCTGAATTTGCTTGGAAAGCACCTCTTCACTGGGCAAAGTTCCATCCTTCAGGAATTGAAATATGGGTAGCGCCCAAGCTGGTATATCTCGCACTAGAAACAACTCCTCATCTACTTCCATTTGCTCCACCGGCATAACCTCGGCCGGATCACGCTGCACAGTCCCTGGGTTTCCTGAACCACTTCCCATGTCGATGTCCATGGGTACAGCTCCAGACTCCGGATCTGCCGGGATATAGATTGAGTCGGTTTCTGGGGACGGCCTGATAGATGGTTTTCTGAGGTGATCCAGTGCTACACCCGATGGAATTACTTGTCGGGTTGATCCGAGCTTTGACAATACGTCGGCAGCCTCGTTTTCCAGCCGGGGTACATGGTGAAATTCGCATCCCTCAAAGTACCCAGATATCTTTTGTACATGGAATCTGTACAATGCCATGTTTGGATAAAGAGCGTCCCACTGTCCCGAGACTTGATGAACTACCAAACATGAGTCGCCAAAGCATTGGATCCGACGTATTCCAATTTCCTTTGCCACTTTGAGCCCATGCACAAGTGTTTCATATTCAGCGACATTGTTTGACGCGGTGAAATGGATTTGCAGCACGTACTTCAGCTGGTCATTCTTTGTCGAGGTAAGCACCACTCTGGCGCCTAACCCGGTTTTCGTTTTTGATTCGTCAAAGTGCATTCTCCGGTAGTTCGGATCTAGTAACGGTGGTTCGTATTGCATCTCGGCCCAATCTACGAAAAAGTCGCCCACGGCCTAAGACTTGATCGCATCTCTCCTCTCATATTGTGGAGCATAAGGGGCTAGCTCAATTGCCCATTTTGTGATTCGGCCGCTTTCATCTTTGTTACTCATTATCTCAGATATGGGGGATTCACATATCACTTTGATGGGGTGTTCTTTGTGAGATCCAGGCACATGGCTTAATAGGATTGATAGGATACCCATATCAACAAGTTGCAACTTCTTTTCCGGAAGCTCATTTGAAAAGAACTCTAAGGTTAAGCGTGCTTGGTCTAGAGCAATTCTAGGGTGGGTGACCGACCGGGAAGTGGGTAACCGGGTGCGCACGAGTGAGGACAAAGTGTGCAGAAAAGACTAGTGTTGGTCTGTGGGGCCAGTCTAGATATCCTATTAAGCTGCCAGGAGTGACACCCCCCCGGGCCCAGGAGTGGACATGGTGTTACAAGTGGTATCAGAGCCGACCCTTGCGATTACACGGGTGTGTGCGGGCCAGTGGCGGGACATGTGGAGCATGGCGCGTGTGGCCCGGATTGGACACGGCATGGCACATGTGCCGGCACTGGACACACAGACGCGTGCCAAGAGGGAACGTTCCTGGGGTGTGCTTGATCGATGAGGGCATCGATCTTCTAAAGGGTGGGTGTATGTGAGATCCAGGCACATGGCTTAATAGAATTGATAGGATACCCATATCAACAAGTTGCAACTTCTTTTCCGGAAGCTTATTCGAAAAGAACTCTAAGGTTAAGCGTGTTTGGCCTAGAGCAATTCTAGGATGGGTGACCGACCGGGAAGTGGGTAACCGGGTGCGCAAGAGTGAGGACAAAGTGTGCAGAAAAGACTAGTGTTGGTCTGTGGGGCCAGTCTAGATATCCTATTAAGCTGCCAGGAGTGACACCCCTCGGCCCCAGGAGTCGACGGGGTGTTACATTCTTCAAAGTAGTGCTTTAGCTTCTTTGATGACATGTATACGCCATATGCCATTTTCTGATAGTGAGGATATTTTTGTTTTGATGCGGATAACACCTCGCTCAGGTAATAGACTGGCCTCTGCACCAACTTACCATCTTCGTCGTGCTCTACCACTACCACTGCACTTACAACTCGGTTGGTTGCGGCTATATAGAGCAACATTGGCTCTTTTGATAGTGGAGAGGCTAACACTGGTGCAGTGGCTAACATTTTCTTTAATTGGACAAAGGCTTTGTTGGCCTGCGGCGTCCATCTGAACTTATCCGCTTTTTTCATTAGTTGATAGAGAGGCAATGCCTTTTCTCCCATTCGACATACAAACCGACTTAAAGATGCCAGGCACCCAGTGAACTTCTAGAGATCATTAAGACACTTCGGCAACTCCATTCGCTCTATGGCTCGGATTTTAGTTGGGTTAACTTCGATACCTCGGCTGGATACAAGAAATCCGAGTAATTTTCTAGTTGGGACACCGAAGGTACATTTTTCCGGGTTAAGCTTCATCCGGAATCATCTCAGGTTCGCGAAGGTTTGCCTAATATCATCAAGGAGCGTTTTGCTTTCCTTGGTCTTTATAACCACATCATCCACATATACTTGCACATTTCCACCAATTTGATCGTGCAAAATATTTTGCATACATCTTTGGTACGTTGCCCCTGCATTACGTAAACCAAAAGGCATGGTGCGATAGCAATAAGCCCCATACGGGGTGATGAATGTAGTCTTTATTTGATCATTCGGATTTAGGGGTATCTGGTGGAAACCACAATATGCATCTATGAATGACAACAGTTCACACCCAGCAGTTGAATCTATGACCTGATCTATCCTTGGCAGTGGGAATGGATCTTTTGGGCACACCTTATTAAGGTTCGTGTAATCGATGCACATACGCCAAATCACAGCCACATTCGGATCAACTTTCTTCTTTTCCACAAGAACCGGATTAGATAGCCAATCCGGGTAAAGCACTTCCATGATAAACCCGGCTACGAGGAGCCGAGCTATCTCATCCCAGTGACTTTTCTCCTTTCTTCGGTGAAGCAGCGGAGAGGTTGCTTCACCGGCTTTGCTTAGGGTCTCACATTCAAAGAGTGCTCAGCCAACTCCCTCGGAACACCTTGCAAGTCCTGTGTGGACCAAGCAAAGATATCCCGATCCTCACGGAGGAAGTTGACGAGCTCACTTTCCTATTTGTCATTTAACCCGACACCAATTTTTACGGTGCGTTCTGGGAATAGATCATCAATAGGCACTTTCTTCGTATCCTTCGTTGCTTGAAACGAAACACTTCCATGCGGGTTACTCAGCACCGACATATACTGCCGGGCGGACTGAGCCAGTGCCGCCACTTCCTGTATTTTTCTTTTCTCTTGTGCAATCACGAGTGACTCGGCTAGGTTAAACCCAGCTGACACACACTCAATGAACGTCGAAAATCTCCAGCTATGGTAATTACCCCATTTGGCCTAGGCAACTTCATCTTCAAGTAACTGATGTGACAACTTGCCATGAACTTGTTTAGTGCTGGCCTGCCGAGTAACGCGTGATATGCACTTTCTAAGTTCACCACTTCAAACTCCAAATTCTCAGTTCGGCAGTTATCTCGCGTGCCGAATAAAACATCGACCCAGACTTTTACCAATGGGCTCACAGGATATGCCTGGCACAATACCATGAAACGTTGTTCTGGTAGCCTGCAACATGTTCTCCGAGATGCCCAACTTGCGCATTGTATCCGCATACATGATATTGATGCTGTTGCCATTGTCGATTAGCACTTTAGAAAATCTCACATTGATATTTGGCCCGATGAACGTTGGGTCCAGCACTAACACATACGAACCGGGGCTAGGCATTAGTTTGGGGTGATCCTTGATACTCCAGGTGATTTCCTGATCTGACCAAGGCATATACCTTGTTACTACGGGCATTACCGCATTCACCTCCATATGTTGGCGCTGCAAACTCTTTCTATATGTTTCCTCTGTGGTAAACACACAGTAACTCTGGTGATGCTCTTTGTATTCATTTCTCCCCTCATTTCCGGGATACCTCTGATCTGGCTGAGGTTGGTTTTCTACCTGATGCACTGCATCTCTTCTTTCATGATTTTCATACCTCAGCGGAGGGGCAGGCAACATTAACTGTTGCATGTTTGCTCCGGAGAGCAATTGCTGCCGGGGTAACTCCTGCCGAGGTTGATCATTCCGAGGTTCTTGAGCATTCCTCGAACCACTTTGTTCTATCTTCCTCATCTAGTCACATTGCCAAGTCGTGTGACCCACCAGGTTACTTGGCTTTGGCATGTGAAACTTACACGGCTAATCCAGCATTGCTTCATAGGTATACCTCGGACGTTCCTTCTTTTCTTGCCATTGTTTCTTCTGCTCTGGCATCCCAATTTTCTTGCCATCATTTCTTGGAGTCCATTGTTGTCCTCCAGTTTTCTGACGCTGATTACTCCCTGCTCCGGGTTGATCCTGATTCACAACAGCAACTTCTTGTGAATTGTATCTGTAATCCGGTCTATCATCTCTTCCCTTACCCCGGTAATCATTTCACTGGGATGATCCGGCTCCATCCCTCTGGTACTACGCCTCACTTGACTCGTTTGACACAAGCCTAGGTTGAGTCGGATCACCCAAGGCATATGAATCTGCAATCCGGATTGTCTCTGCCGGTGTAGTTGGCATATCCCTTTGTAGCCTTTGCCACAACATGCTCGCATATCTACACCCTTGTGCAAACCAAGCTATTTCCTGTGACTCGACCACACCATCACATGAGTTTCTCACTGTGCACCACCGGGTTAAGAACTCCCGCTTCGTCTCATTCGGTCTCCGCTTGCACCTTTCTAGGGTCTGTGGCCTATTTGGCCTCTGATACATGCTCGAGAAGTTGCTTACAAACATTTACTCAAAATCAATCCAACAGTTTCTACTTCCTGGTGGCAAATTGTTTAGCCATACCCTTGCTGGCCCCTCCAGCATTTGAGGTACGTATCTCATAGCCCATCTCAACTTGCCTGTAGCAATCTTCACCGCCGTAGTATAGTTGATCAACCAATCCTCCGGCTTTGTGCTACCATCATATGTTTTCGTGCCTCTGTGTAACTGAAAGTTTGGTACCGGAGGCTCCTACATGATCCGGGGCCCAAAACACGCCGGACCCGGAGGACCTTGACACTCAATTTGCTGCGACCTATAAAGTCGATCCAGCTTCAACCTGGCATCATCAGGCATCAAGTCCCTGCTTCCCAATCTTGACCCTATCACGTGATAGTCCGGCCTTGGGTATCCTGCGTTCACCATCTCTGAATCACCATCATTATATCTGTCTTGGTCTCGTGGAGCGCCTATCTGTTGCATACCTCGGCCGACACTTTGCTCTTGCCCTGGTATATTCCGCTGCTGCGGTTGCCCTGCTCCCGCCGAGTTGCGCTGTCCGGCATTGCCGTTTGCAGTGTTTCCTTGACCGGCATTGCCTTGGTCACGGTTACCTCGGCCAGCTTCACCTCGGCTGACACTTCGTCGATCATCATTTCCTTGCACTGCTTTTCCTTTCCCTGCCCTTGCCAGGTCATATGGGACTATCTGTTTGTTTCTCCTTGTCGAGGTTACCACCTCTTCTCTTCTTGGGTTTCTGTGAGGGGATGATGCTGCTCCAGCTGATTTCTCCGGGTTACCTACAGCTGAATGAACAACTTTGGATACCCCAGCCCATGTCGGGTTTTCCCTGAGCAACTCTTCATTTTGTCTGTTCGTGATCCGAACTAGCTCATTGACTCTTTCCTGCTGTCTTTGCCGGGCTTCACCCGTCAAACCCTCTAACTCGGATGCAGCTGCATCTGCTGCTTTGGGGTTCTTTGCCGGGGTACTGTACTTCGGCAGCCCCGCGGATAGAAAGTTCTCTTACTCCTTTGTTCATTTCACTAATGAGGTTTTTCCCTTTTACTTTTACATCATCTACTTTATTTTCTCTCGCGTACTCACGCAGTGTTCAATGACTGTTGAGCGGCGGCTATCTTTTTCGCACCCTCTAGTATTTTCTGCCTAGTCTCCTCTAACTCGGCATGTGCCTGAGCCGGATCTACTGCAGGTGCTATGGGGCTCTCTAGGCTATCTATCGCCTGCCGTAGCACATTCTTAGGCCTCTCTAGTGGAGGACCTCTACTTTTCCTTGGTGCCTTTGGTGTTACCTCCGGATCTGGTGCCGGATCCTTGCTTGCGCCAGCGCCAGGCATTGTCATCATCACCTCGACGCGGTCAGGGGAGCGAGTGATACTCGCCCCGTGAACCACGCTAAGGGGTGGCTTGCCTCCCTCGATGACGTGCCGCGGGTGAATGCACGACACATCGACAGCGACGTAGACCTTGTCCGCGCCGAGCTTGATGAAGAGGCCGTTGCGCGGGGAGGTCGCTTGCCGAAGCAGCCAGCGTTGTCCCACGGATACGATGCGTTCGGCGGTGCCGATGAGATTTCCCGTCCGGGTCTTCACTTCTGCTAGCGCCGCTAGCCCCACGGTGGGCGTCAACTGTCGTGGTGGTGTCACGGCAGATGCCATGGATAGGCTAAAGGTGGGGACAAGATGCACTAGAGGAATCCAGGGAGGGATAGTGTGGTGATTCCACACACAGACTCCAAGGTTTACAAGTGCTCCTTGAGCTGTATTGGGGAGAGGAGGAAGAAGGAACTATCTTACTCTCTCCACTAGCTTGCCCTCAGGAACATACTAGTAAAACTCAACCAACTAAAGATCTACCAGTCAAAGACCAACCCTTCTACAGATGCCCTAGCCCTCCTTATATAGGGGTGGCTAGGTCTCCAATTAGGGCATACATGGAGGCATATTCCAGGGAATATGCCTCTTCCTAAAATAGTAAGCCGACCGGGTCACTTTTGCCCAGCGTCATCCCCGCAGAGGCTACGTGAGCCTCTACGGCGCCCGCGTCATCCGACACAGGCATTGTCACCCTTGTCGGCCACGCCTTGGTGGTCCTGGCCTCTGTCCGCTTTGCTCACGCTCTGCGTATAGTGGTCACCTTTTGACCAGCAAGATACCCTCCTTCTCATGCAAGCTTGATATAACCCGGATCGTGCCTAGTTGATCCGGCCACACCTTTACCTGCATACAAGTTACATAAATCCTGCCGGCATATGACATAAGTCGGCCGTGTTGGGTATGCAGCATAGAAAACAAAAAATTTCCTACGATGAGAACTATATGCCAAGATCTATCTACTAGATACAGAGCAACGGGTGGACATACATCCATGGAGAACTTACCCTCGAATACAACGAGCTTTGTTAACGAGTAGGAACTCATTGTTGATGTAGTCGTACACTTGCCGATCTCAAGATCGCGAGGAAGTCCGAGCGCCGCAACTCAGCAGCGCATCCGCACTCGCACACACGTTCAAGCCACTGGACAACCTCCACCTCCTCGCTCCAGCGATCCAGCGGAAGCAGCAACTCCTTCCAGACAAAATGCCACCAGGAACATGTATCTCGCTAATCCGAGACCATGGGGGAATAATTCTAGAGGGGGAGAGAGATCCTTCACAAGGAGGTGTGAGGATGAAGGAGGGAATGGGTGGCCTTTTATAGGAGGAGGGGGGGTTCCCCCTCTCTCCATGGCCGGCGCATGGGGGGTGACCCCTCACCTCCCCCATTCATGTGGTGGTACCCCCTCCACATTAAAATGCCTCTTCACATTCCCTTTTAAAGTCTCCACTTTAAATGCATTAAATTTCTCCAAATTTAATGCTCTCTCATTTAATAAAACTCTTTTTATTAAATTTATTCAGAATTTTGTTAATTACTTTAATTAACAAACATTCACATATAGCCCCTTGCAATATTTCAATATCACATGCAGAACCACCTTCTGCAATTTCACCCGAAACAATTTCTGGTTTCTATTGAAACAATTCCTGCGCTTTGCAATTCTTTCGTCTGAAACATATGTGCTCCAAAATGGTGTCCGGTAACTCTTAAGTGTGCCACCCTACGGTTCGCGAATAATGCAGACATGATCGAGACCCTTCTCCGATCAATAATCAGCAGCGGGACCTGGATATCCGTACTGACTCCTACACATTCAACAATGACTCCTGTGATCGTGAGAACCTTTAATGCTTGTAACTAAATCCCTTTGTCTCTCGATATATTACATGTCCGAGATTCGATCATCGGTATCTCCATACCTAGTTTGATCTCGTTACCGACATGCACTCTTTTCTCGTTCTCATGATATAACATTCTAGTGATCACATCACTTGCTTGCAAGCTATCCTAATGTGATATCACCGAGAGGGCCCAGAGTATATCTATCCGTCATCTGGATTGACAAATTCCACTCTTGATCCATGAGCCTCAACATAACACCTTCGTAGTACTGAACTCATCTTTATAGTCACCCTGTTACGGTGTGACGTTTGATGTTATCAAGATACTCTTCCGGTGTTAGCAATTAACATGATCTCATGGTCTAAGGATAAAGATTACTTCGTATGATGTTATAGCAATATAAACATAATGACTTGATCGTGATGCTATACTTCGGATGAATGTTCATCACATCATTTCACAAATGTTGTGGCCTTGTTATTAACAACATCCAATGTCCATGATCAGGAAACCTTGATCATCTTGTTAATCAACAAGCTAGTCTATAAGAGAGGCATAACTAGGAACCCTTTTTGTTTATTAAACACACATGTATTGATGCTTCCTATCAATACAATTATAGCATGCAAAATAAACATCTATCATATACAAGGAATACATAATAACAACTTTATTATTGCCTCTCAGGGCATATTTCCTTCAGTCTCCCACTTGCACTAGAGACAATAATCTAGTTTATATAGTGATAAATCTAACAGCCATGGAGTTCTGGTGTTGATCATGTTTTGCCCTAGGGAGTACTTTAGTCAACAGATCTGCTACATTCAGGTCCGTGTGCACTTTACAAATCTTTATATCTCCATCCTTGACATGCTCGCGGATGGAGTGAAATCGGCGCTTAATATGCTTGGAATTCTTGTGAGACCTTGGTTCCTTTGCGTTGGCTATGGCTCCATTGTTGTCACAATAGATCACCATTGGGTCCAACGCACTGGGAACCACACCCAGTTCCGTAATGAACTCTTTCATCCAAATTGCTTCCTGCGCCACTTCTGAAGCAGCAACATATTCCGCCTCCGTTGTTGATCCAGCCACCACAGGTTGTTTGGAGCTCCTCCAACTAACTGCTGCTCCGTTCAAGAGAAATACGTATCCGGATTGAGACTTAGAGTCATCCGGATCAGTGTTAAAGCTAGCATCGACATAACACTTAGCGACTAGCTCTTCTTCACCTCCGTATACAAGAAACATATCCTTAGTTCTTCTCAAGTACTTAAGGATATTCTTGACCGCTATCCAGTGTTCCGAACCTGGATCAGATTGGTACCTACTAGTCAAACTAATAGCATGTGCCACATCTGGTCTTGTACATAGCATGGCATACATAATAGAGCCTATGGCCGAGGCATAGGGGATCTTATCCATCATCTCTCTTTCTTCCGCCGTAGCCGGACTTTGAGTCTTACTCGATGTCTTGCCTTGCAACATAGGTAAGAACCCCTTCTTACTTTCATCCATATTAAACTTCTTTTATATCTTATCAAGGTATGTACTCTGCGATAGCCCAATTAGGCGCCTTGATCTATCTCTATAGATTTTAATGCCTAATATATATGACGCTTCACCAAGGTCTTTCATCGAAAATTTGCTGTTTAGATAACTTTTAACACTGTTTAAAAGATCTATATCATTTCCAATCAATAATATGTCATCCACATATAATATCAGAAATGCCACATTGCTCCCACTCACTTTCTTGTAAATACAAGCCTCTCCATAAGTTTGGACAAATCCAAACTATTTGATCACCTCATCAAAGCGGAGATTCCAACTTCGAGATGCTTGCTTCAGTCCATAGATGGATGGCTGAAGTTTGCACACCTTATTAGCATCCTTAGGATCGACAAAACTCTTATTCAATATTACCATTGAGGAACGGAGTTTTGACATCCATCTGCCACATAATCCTAACCGACTTAAGCATCGCTATGGGAGAGAATGTCTCATCGTAGTCAACTCCTTGAATTTGTCGAAACCCCTTTGCGACAAGTCGAGCCTTATAGATGGTTACATTACCATCAGCATCAGTTTTTCTTTTGAAAATCCATTTATTCTCAACGGCCTTTCGATCGTGAGGTAAGTCCACCAAGGTCCAAACCTGGTTTTCGTACATGGATTCCATCTCGGATTTCATGGCTTCTAGCCATTTGTTGGAATCCGGGCTCATCATCGCTTCTGCATACGTCGCAGGGTCATCCATTTCATCAATCATGAAATTCATAACAGGATTGCCATACAGTTCAGGAGCTGCACATGCCCTGCTTGACCTACGAGGTTTGGTAGTGTCCTCTTCCGGAGTTTCATGATCAATATCATTAGCTCTCTCTTCATTAGGTGAAGTCAACTCCAAAACAACTTCTAGAGTTGTGCTACTCGCCATTTCATGAAGAGAAGGTTCAATAACCTCTTCGAGATCTACCTTCCGACTACTCACACCTTTCGCGAGAAACTCCTTCTCAAGAAAGGATCCATTCTTGGCAGCAAAGACCTTGCCCTCGGATCTGTGATAGAAGGTATACCCAATCGTTTCCTTAGGGTATCCTTTGAAGACGCATTTTTCCGCTTTGGGTTCGAGTTTATCTGGTTGAAGTTTCTTCACATAAACATCGCATCCCCAAACCTTAAGAAATGATAGCTTAGGTTTGTTTCCAAACCATAATTCATACGGTGTCGTTTCAACGGATTTAGATGGTGCCCGATTTAAAGTGAATGCAGCGGTTTCCAGTGCATAACCCCAAAATGACAGTGGCAAGTCAGTCAGAGACATCATAGATCGAACCATATCCAATAAAGTACGATTACGACGTTCTGACACATCATTATGTTGTGGTGTTCCGGTAGGCGTGAGTTGTGAAACTATTCCACAGTCTTTCATATGTGTGCTAAACTCGTAACTAAGATACTCTCCTCCACGGTCGGACCGCAGAAATTTGATCTTTCTGTTACGATGATTTTCCACTTCATTCTAAAATTCTTTGAACTTTTCAAAAGTTTCAGACTTGTGTTTCATCAAATAGATATACCCATATCTACTCAAATCATCCGTGAAAGTAACAAAATAACGATATCCACCTCGCGCCGACACACTCATTGGTCCACACACATCAGTATGTATGATTTCCAATAAATCTGTCGCCCGTTCCATTGAACCGGAAAACGATGTTCTAGTCATCTTGCCTATAAGGCATGGCTCACATGTATCAAATGATTCAAAATCAAGTGATTCCAAAAGTCCATCAGAATGGAGTTTCTTCATGCGTTTAACGCCAATATGACCTAGACGACAGTGCCACGTATATGTAGATATATCATTATCAAGTTTAATCCTTTTAGCATCAACATTATGAATATAAGTAATACTACTATCGAGATCCAATAGTAATAAACCATTCAACACAGGTGCATGACCATAAAAGATATTATTCATATAAATCGAACAACCAGTGTTTTCAGACTTAAACGAATAACCACTTTGCATCAAACACGATCCGGGTACAATGTTCATGCTCAGTGCAGACACCAAATAAAAATTATTCAGGTTTATAACTAATCCCGACGGCATATGGAGAGGCAGCGTTCTGACGGCGATCACATCAACTCTTGATCCATTGCCGACCCGCATCGTGACCTCATCCCTTGCTAGTTGTCGCTTGTTCTGCAGCCCCTAAACCGAGTTACATATATTAGCAACTGATCCCGTATCAAATACCCAGGTGCTACTGCGAGTACTAGTCAAGTACACATCAATAACAAGTATATCACATATACCTTTGTTTGCCTTGTCGGCCTTCTTGTCCGCCAAA
Organism: Avena sativa; assembly: GCA_916181665.1. Lineage (NCBI taxonomy): Eukaryota > Viridiplantae > Streptophyta > Magnoliopsida > Poales > Poaceae > Avena > Avena sativa. Next base: position 183,286,442 of record OV702286.1, read on the forward strand.
TACTTGGGGCAGTTGCGCTTCGAATGGCCAGTCCCCTTGCAATAGTAGCACTCGATGTCAGACTTAGGGCTAGCTCGGGGTTTCTTTTCAGGCGCAGCAACAGATTTGCCACCCTTCTTTCCCTTCTGCTTGCCTTTCTTGTCCTTCTTGAAACCGGTGGTCTTATTGATCATCAACACTTGATGTTCTTTCAGGCCGGGACTCAGTTAGGCGGACATCCTCAGGTCCGGGTTACTCCGTGATTCGGCTTGCCTTGAGGTAACTCGGCTTGCAATCGCTTTGACCTTGCCGTACCTCGGCTAACTCGGCCATTATACCCTGGCGTGACCCTACCCGGGTGTATCCCCCCAACAAGATGTGGTTTGTGAAAAGAACACACATGCAATGACTCTAGCTGTGGTTTGTGAAAAGAACACACATGCAATGACTCTGGTGGATCCTTATGTGGTGAGAAGAACATACATCCAATGACTCTTGCTATGGTTTGTGAAAAGAACACACATGCAATGAACTCTGGTGGATCCATATGTGGTTTGTGAGAAGAACACACATGCAATGACTCTAGATGTGGTTTGTGAAAAGAACAGACATGCAATGAACTCTAGTGGATCCATATGTGGTTTGTGAGAAGAACACAGATGCAATGACTTTAGATGTGGGTTAATGAAAAGAACACACATGCAATGACTCTACCCGTGGTTTGTGAACAGAACACACATGCAATGACACCGGTGGATCCATATGTGGTTTGTGAAAAGAACAAACATGCAATGACTCTAGTTGTGTTTCATGACAAGAACACACATGCAATCACACTGGTGGATTAATATGTGGTTTGTGAAAAGAACAAACATGCAATGAGTCTAGCTGTGGTTTGTGAAAAGAACACACATGCAATGACACTGGTGGATCCATATGTGGTTTCTGAAAAGAACAAACATGCAATGACTCTAGTTGTGTTTCATGACAAGAACACACATGCAATCACACTGGTGGATTAATATGTGGTTTGTGAAAAGAACAAACATGCAATGACTCTAGCTGTGGTTTGTGAAAAGAACACACATGCAATGACACTGGTGGATCAATATGTGGTTTGTGAAAAGAACACACATGCAATGACTCTAGATGTGGTTTGTGAACAGAACAAACATGCAATGACACTGGTGGATCCATGTGTGGTTTGTGAGAAGAACAGACATGCAATAACTCTAGCTATGATTTCTGAAAAGAACAGACATGCAATGAACTCTGGTGGATCCATATGTGGTTTGTGAGAAGAACTTACATGCAATGACTCTAGATGTGGTTTCTGAACAGAACAGACATGCAATGCCACTAGTGGATCCATCTGTGGTTTGTGAGAAGAACAGACAAGCAATAACACTAGCTATGGTTTGTGAAAAGAACACACATGCAATGACTCTAGGTGTGGTTTGTGAAAAGAACACACATGCAATGACTCTGGTGGATCCTTATGTGGTTTGTGAAAAGAACAAACATGCAATGACTCCAGCAGTGGTTAATGAAAAGAACACACATGCAATCACACTGGTGGATCCATATGTGGTTTGTGAAAATAACACACATGCAATTAATCTAGATGTGGTTTGTGAAAAGAACACACATGCAATGACATTGGTGGATCAATATGTGGTTTGTGAAAAGAACACACATGCAATGACTCTAGATGTGGTTTGTGAAAAGAACACAGATGCAATGACACTGGTCGATCCATGTGTGGTTTGTGAGAAGAACAGACATGCAATGACTCTAGATGTGGTTTGTGAAAAGAACAGACATGCAATGAACTCTGGTGGATCCATATGTGGTTTGTGAAAAGAACACACATGCAATGACTCTATATGTGGTTTGTGAAAAGAACATACATTCAATGGCACTGGTGTATCCATGTGTGGTTTGCGCGAAGAACAGACATGCAATGACTATAGCTGTGGTTTGTGAAAAGAACAGACAAGCAATGACTCTAGCTGTGGTTTGTGAAAAGAACAGACATGCAATGACGCTGGTGGATCATTATGTGGTTTGTGAAAAGAACATACGTGCAATGACTCTAGCTGTGGTTTGTGAAAAGAACACACATGCAATGAACTCTGGTGGATCCATATGTGGTTTGTGAGAAGAACACACATGCAATGACTCTAGATGTGGTTTGTGAGAAGAACAGACATGTAATAAACTCTGGTGGATCCATATGTGGTTTGTGAGAAGAACACACATGCAATGACTCTAGATGTGGTTAATGAAAAGAACACACATGCAATGACTCTATCTGTGGTTTGTGACAAGAATAGACATGCAATGACACTGGTGGATCCATATGTGGTTTGTGAAAAGAACAGACATGCAATGACTCTAGCTATGGTTAATGAAAAGAACACACATGCAATCACACTGGTGGATCCATATGTGGTTTGTGAAAAGAACACACATGCAATGACTTCATATGTGGTTTGTGAAAAGAACACACATTCAATGACACTGGTGGATCAATATGTGGTTTGTGAAAAGAACATATATCCAATGACTCTAGATGTGATTTTTGAAAAGAACACACATGCAATGAAACTGGTGGATCCATGTGTGGTTTGCGAGAAGAACAGACATGCAATGACTCTAGCTGTGGTTTGTGAAAAGAACAGATATGCAATGAACTCTGGTGGATCCATATGTGGTTTGTGAGAAGAACACACATGCAATGACTCTAGATGTGGTTTGTGAAAAAAACAGACATGCAATGAACTCTAGTGGATCCATATGTGGTTTGTGAGAAGAAAACACATGCAATGACTCTAGATGTGGTTTATGAAAAGAACAGACATGCAATGACTATAGCTGTGGTTTTTGAAAAGAACACACATGCAATGACACTTGTGGATCCATGTGTGGTTTGTGAGAAGAACAGACATGCAATGACTCTAGCTGTGGTTTGTGAGAAGAACACACATGCAATGACTCTAGATGTGGTTTGTGAGAAGAACACACATGCAATGACTCTAGTTGTGGTTAATGAAAAGAAGAAAGATGCATTGACTCTGGTGGATCCTTGTGTGGTTTATTAAAAGAACATACATGCAATGACTATAGTTGTGGTTCATGAGAAGAACACGCATGCAATGACTGTAGATGTGGTTTGTGCAAAGAACATACATGCAATGACTCTAGCCGTGGTTTGTGAAAAGAACACACATGCAATGACTCTGGTGGATCAATATGTGGTTTGTGAAAAGAACACACATGCAATGACTCTAGCTGTGGTTTGTGAAAAGAACACACATGCAATGAACTCTAGTGGATCCATATGTGGTTTGTGAGAAGAACTGACATGCAATGACTCTAGATGTGGTTTGGTTTGTGAAAATAACATACATCCAATGACTCTAGATGTGGTTTGTGAAAAGAACACACATGAAATAACACTGGTGGATCCATATGTGGTCTGTGAAAAGAACACACATGCAATGACACTGGTGGATCCATATGTGGTCTGTGAAAAGAACAAACATTAAATGACACTGGTGGATCCATATATGGTTTGTGATAAGAATACACATGTAATGACATTGGTAGATCCATTTGTGGTCTACGGAAAGAACATACATGCAATGACAATGGTGGTTCCATATGTGGTCTGTGAAATGAGCACACATGCAATGATAATGATGGATCCATATATGGTCTGTGAAAAGAACACACATGCAATGACACTGGTGGATCCATATGTGGTCTATGAAAAGAACACACATGCAATGGTACTGGTGGATCCATATATGGTCTGTGAAAAGAACACACATGCAATGACTATGGTGGATCCATATGTGGTCTGTGAAAAGAACAAACATTTCAATGACACTGGTGGATCCATATGTGGTTTGTGAAAAGAACACACATGGAATGAACTCTGGTGGATCCATATCTGGTATGTGAAAATAACACACATACAATGACACTCGTGGATGCATATGTGGTCTTTGAAAAGAACACACATGCAATGACACTGGTGGATCCATATGTGGTTTATGAAAAGAACAAACATGCAATGACTCTAGTTGTGTTTCATGACAAGAACACACATGCAATCACACTGGTGGATTAATATGTGGTTTGTGAAAAGAACAAACATGCAATGACTCTAGCTGTGGTTTGTGAAAAGAACACACATGCAATGACACTGGTGGATCAATATGTGGTTTGTGAAAAGAACACACATGCAATGACTCTAAATGTGGTTTGTGAACAGAACAAACATGCAATGACACTGGTGGATCCATGTGTGGTTTGTGAGAAGAACAGACATGCAATAACTCTAGCTATGATTTGTGAAAAGAACAGACATGCAATGAACTCTGGTGGATCCATACGTGGTTTGTGAGAAGAACTTACATGCAATGACTCTAGATGTGGTTTCTGAACAGAACAGACATGCAATGCCACTAGTGGATCCATCTGTGGTTTGTGAGAAGAACAGACATGCAATAACTCTAGCTATGGTTTGTGAAAAGAACAGACATGCAATGACTCTAGCTGTGGTTTGTGAAAAGAACACACATGCAATGACTCTGGTGGATCAATATGTGGTTTGTGAAAATAACACACATGCAATGACTCTAGCTGTGGTTTCTGAAAAGAACACACATGCAATGAACTCTAGTGGATCCATATGTGGTTTGTGAGAAGAACAGACATGCAATGACTCTAGATGTGGTTTGGTTTGTGAAAAGAACATACATCCAATGACTCTAAATGTGGTTTGTGAAAAGAACACACATGAAATAACACTGGTGGATCCATATGTGGTCTATGAAAAGAACACACATGCAATGACACTGGTGGATCCATATGTGGTCTGTGAAAAGAACAAACATTAAATGACACTGGTGGATCCATATATGGTCTGTGATAAGAATACACATGCAATGACATTGGTAGATCCATTTGTGGTCTACGGAAAGAACACACATGCAATTACAATGGTGGTTCCATATGTGGTCTGTGAAATGAACACACATGCAATGATAATGATGGATCCATATATGGTCTGTGAAAAGAACACACATGCAATGACACTTGTGGATCCATATGTGGTCTATGAAAAGAACACACATGCAATGAGATTGGTGGATCCATATATGGTCTATGAAAAGAACACACATGCAACGACTCTGGTGGATCCATATGTGGTCTGTGAAAAGAACAAACATTTCAAGGACACTGGTGGATCCATATGTGGTTTGTGAAAAGAACACACATGGAATGAACTCTGGTGGAGCCATATGTGGTATGTGAAAATAACACACATACAATGACACTCGTGGATGCATATGTGGTCTTTGAAAAGAACACACATGCAATGACACTGGTGGATCCATATGTGGTTTGTGAAAAGAACAAACATGCAATGACTCTAGTTGTGTTTCATGACAAGAACACACATGCAATCACACGGGTGGATTAATATGTGGTTTGTGAAAAGAACAAACATGCAATGACTCTAGCTGTGGTTTGTGAAAAGAACACACATGCAATGACACTGGTGGATCAATATGTGGTTTGTGAAAAGAACACACATGCAATGACTCTAAATGTGGTTTGTGAACAAAGCAAACATGGAATGATACTGGTGGATCCATGTGTGGTTTGTGAGAAGAACAGACATGCAATAACTCTAGCTATGATTTGTGAAAAGAACAGACATGCAATGAACTCTGGTGGATCCATCTTTGGTTTGTGAGAAGAACTTACATGCAATGACTCTAGATGTGGTTTCTGAACAGAACAGACATGCAATGCCACTAGTGGATCCATCTGTGGTTTGTGAGAAGAACAGACATGGAATAACTCTAGCTATGGTTTGTGAAAAGAACAGACATGCAATGACTCTAGCTGTGGTTTGTGAAAAGAACACACATGCAATGACTCTGGTGGATCCTTACGTGGTTTGTGAAAAGAACAGACATGCAATGACTCTAACAGTGGTTAATGAAAAGAACACACATGCAATCACACTGGTGGATCCATGTGTGGTTTGTGAAAATAACACACATGCAATTAATCTAGATGTGGTTTGTGAAAAGAACACACATGCAATGACACTGGTGGATCAATATGTGGTTTATGAAAAGAACACACATGCAATGACTCTAGATGTGGTTTGTGAAAAGAACACACATGCAATGACACTGGTGGATCCATGTATGGTTTGTGAGAAGAACAGACATGCAATGACTCTAGATGTGGTTTGTGAAAAAAATAGACATGCAATGAACTCTGGTGGATCCATATGTGGTTTGTGAAAAGAACACACATGCAATGACTCTACATGTGGTTTGTGAAAAGAACATACATGCAATGGCACTGGTGGATCCATGTGTGGTTTGCGCGAAGAACAGACATGCAATGACTCTAGCTATGGTTTGTGAAAAGAACAGACAAGCAATGCCTCTAGATGTGGTATGTGAAAAGAACAGACATGCAATGACTCTAGCTGTGGATTGTGAAAAGAATACACATGCAATGAACTCTGGTGGATCCATATGTGGTTTGTGAGAAGAACACACATGCAATGACTCTAGATGTGGTTTGTGAGAAGAACATACATGTAATTAACTCTGGTGGATCCATATGTGGTTTGTGAGAATAACACACATGCAATGACTCTAGATGTGATTAATGAAAAGAACACACATGCAATGACTCTAGCTGTGGTTTGTGAAAAGAATAGACATGCAATGACACTGGTGGATCCATATGTGGTTTGTGAAAAGAACAGACATGCAATGACTCTAGCTATGGTTAATGAAAAGAACACACATGCAATCACACTGGTGGATCCATATGTGGTTTGTGAAAAGAACACACATGCAATGACTCTAGATGTGGTTTGTGAAAAGAACACACATTCAATGACACTGGTGGATCAATATGTGGTTTGTGAAAAGAACATACATCCAATGACTCTAGATGTGGTTTTTGAAAAGCACACACATGCAATGAAACTGGTGGATCCATGTGTGGTTTGCAAGAAGAACAGACATGCAATGACACTAGCTGTGGTTTGTGAAAAGAACAGACATGCAATGAACTCTGGTGGATCCATATGTGGTTTGTCAGAAGAACACACATGCAATGACTCTAGATGTGGTTTGTGAAAAAAACAGACATGCAATGAACTCTAGTGGATCCATATGTGGTTTGTGAGAAGAAAACACATGCAATGACTCTAGATGTAGTTAATGAAAAGAACACACATGCAATGACTATAGCTGTGGTTTTTGAAAAGAACACACATGCAATGACACTTGTGGATCCATGTGTGGTTTGTGAGAAGAACAGACATGCAATGACTCTAGCTATGGTTTGTGAGAAGAACATACATGCAATGACTCTAGATGTGGTTTGTGAGAAGAACACACATGCAATGACTCTAGTTGTGGTTAATGAAAAGAACAAAGATGCATTGACTCTGGTGGATCCTTGTGTGGTTTATTAAAAGACATACATGCAATGACTCTAGCTGTGGTTCGTGAGAAGAACACACATGCAATGACTGTAGATGTGGTTTGTGCAAAGAACATACATGCAAGGACTCTAGCTGTGGTTTGTGAAAAGAACACACATGCAATGACTCTGGGGGATCAATATGTGGTTTGTGAAAAGAACACACATGCAATGACTCTAGCTGTGGTTTGTCAAAAGAACACACATGCAATGGACTCTAGTGGATCCATATGTGGTTTGTGAGAAGAACACACATGCAATGACTCTAGATGTGGTTTGTGAGAAGAACAAACATGTAATGAACTCTGGTGGATCCATATGTGGTTTGTGAGAAGAACACACATTCAATGACTCTAGATGTGGTTTGTGAAAAGAACAAACATGCAATGACTCTAGCTGTGGTTTGTGAAAAGAATAGACATGCAATGACACTGGTGGATCCATATGTGGTTTGTGAAAAGAACAGACATGCAATGGCTCTAGCTATGGTTAATGAAAAGAACACACATGCAATCACACTAGTGGATCAATATGTGGTTTGTGAAAAGAACACACATGCAATGACTCTAGCTATTGTTAATGAAAAGAACACACATGCAATGACTCTCGTGGATCCTTGTGTGGCTTGTGAGAAGAACAGACATGCAATGACAATAGCTATGGTTTGTGAGAAGAACACACACGTAATGGACTCTGGTGGATCGATATGTGGTTTGTGAGAAGAAGACACATGCAATGACTCTAGATGTGGTTAATGAAAAGAACACACATGCAATGTCTCTAGCTGTGGTTTGTGAAAAAATAGACATGCAATGACACTGGTGGATCCATATGTGGTTTGTGAAAAGAACAGACATGCAATGACTCTAGCTATGGTTACTGAAAAGAACACGCATGCAATCACACTTGTGGATCCATATGTGGTTTGTGAAAAGAATACACATGCAATGACTCTAGATGTGGTTTGTGAAAAGAAAACACATTCAATGACACTGGTGGATCAATATGTGGTTTGTGAAAAGAACATACATCCATTGACTCTAGATGAGGTTTTTGAAAAGAAAACACATGCAATGAAACTGGTGGATCCATGTGTGGTTTGCGAGAAGAACAAACATGCAATGACTCTAGCTGTGGTTTGTGAAAAGAACAGACATGCAATGAACTCTGGTGGATCCATATGTGGTTTGTCAGAAGAACACACATGCAATGACTCTAGATGTGGTTTGTAAAAAAACAGTCAGGCAATGAACTCTAGTGGATCCATATGTGGTTTGTGAGAAGAAAACACATGCAATGACTCTAGATGTGGTTAATGAAAAGAACACACATGCAATGACTATAGCTGTGGTTTTTGAAAATAACACACATGCAATGACACTTGTGGATCCATGTGTGGTTTGTGAGAAGAACAGACATGCAATGACTCTAGCTGTGGTTTGTGAAAAGAACACACATACAATGACATTGGTGGATCCATGTGTGGTTTGTGAGAAGAACATACATGCAATGACTCTAGGTTTGGTTTGTGAAAAGCACAGACATGCAATGAACTCTAGTGGATCCATATGTGGTTTGTGAGAAGAACACACATGCAATGACTCTAGATGTGGTTTGCGAGAAGAACACACATGCAATGACTCTAGATGTGGTTAATGAAAAGAATAGAGATGCAATGACTCTGGTGGATCCTTGTGTGGTTTATTGAAGGAACAGACATGCAATGACTCTAGCTGTGGTTTGTGAGATGAACACACATGCAATGACTCTGGTGGATCCTTGTGTGGCTTGTGAGAAGAACAGACGTGCAATGACAATAGTTGTGGTTTGTGAAAAGAACACACATGCAATGAACTCTGGTGGATCCATATGTGGTTTGTGAGAAGAACAGACATGCAATGACTCTAGATATGGTTTTTGAAAAGAACACAGATGCAATGAAACTGGTGGATCCATGTGTGGTTTGCGAGAAGAACAGACATGCAATGACTCTAGCTGTGGTTTGTGAAAAGAACACACATGCAATGACTCTCGTGGATCCTTGTGTGTCTTGTGAGAACAACAGACATGCAATGACAATAGCTGTGGTTTGTGAGAAGAACACACATGTAATGGACTCTGGTGGATCCATATGTGGTTTGTGAGAAGAAGACACATGCAATGACTCTAGATGTGGTTAATGAAAAAAACACACATGCAATGACTCTATCTGTGGTTTGTGAAAAAAATAGACATGCAATGACACTGGTGGATCCATATGTGGTTTGTGAAAAGAACAGACATGCAATGACTCTAGCTATGGTTAACGAAAAGAACACGCATGCAATCACACTTGTGGATCCATATGTGGTTTGTGAAAAGAACACACATGCAATGACTCTAGATGTGGGTTGTGAAAAGAACACACATTCAATGACACTGGTGGATCAATATGTGGTTTGTGAAAAGAACATACATCCAATGACTCTAGATGTGGTTTTTGAAAAGAAAACACATGCAATGAAACTGGTGGATCCATTTGTGGTTTGCGAGAAGAACAAACATGCAATGACTCTAGCTGTGGTTTGTGAAAAGAACACACATGCAATGACTCTAGATGTGGTTTGTGAAAAAAACAGTCAGGCAATGAACTCTAGTGGATCCATATGTGGTTTGTGAGAAGAAAACACATGAAATGACTCTAGATGTGGTTAATGAAAAGAACACACATGCAATGACTATAGCCGTGGTTCTTGAAAAGAACACACATGCAATGATACTTGTGGATCCATGTGTGGTTTGTGAGAAGAACAGACATGCAATGACTCTAGCTGTGGTTTGTGAGAAGAACACACATGCAATGACTCTAGATGTGGTTTGCGAGAAGAACACACATGCAATGACTCTAGATGTGGTTAATGAAAAGAATAGAGATGCAATGACTCTGGTGGATCCTTGTGTGGTTTATTGAAAGAACAGACATGCAATGACTCTAGCTGTGTTTTGTGAGAAGAACACACATGCAATGACTCTGGTGGATCCTTGTGTGGCTTGTGAGAAGAACAGACATGCAATGACAATAGCTGTGGTTTGTGAAAAGAACACACATGCAATGAACTCTGGTGGATCCATATGTGGTTTGTGAGAAGAACAGACATGCAATGACTCTAGATATGGTTTGTGAAAAGACCAGACATGCAATGAACTCTAGTGGATCCATATGTGGTTTGTGAGAAGAAAACACATGCAATGACTCTAGATGTGGTTAATGAAAAGAACACACCTGCAATGACACTAGTGGATACATATGTGGTTTGTGGAAGGAACAGACATGCAATGACTCTAGCTTTGGTTAATGAAGAGAACACACATGCAATCACACTGGTGGATCTATATGTGGTTTGTGAAAAGAACACACATGCAATGACACTGGTGATCAATATGTGGTTTGGGACAACAACATACATCCTATGACTCTAGCTGTAGTTTGTGAAAAGAACACACATGCAATGACACTGGTGGATCCATGTGTGGATTGTGAGAAGAACACACATGCAATGACTCTAGCTGTGGTTTGCGAAAAGAACAGACATGCAATGAACTCTGGTGGATCCATATGTGGCTTGTGATAAGAACACACATGCAATGACTCTAGATGTGGTTTTTGAGAAGAACACACATGCAATGACTCTAGTTGTGGTTAATGAGAAGAACAGAGCTGCAATGACTCTGGTGGATCCTTCTGTGGTTTGTGAGAAGAACAAACATGCAATGACTCTAGTTGTGGTTTGTGAGAAGAACACACATGCAATGACTCTAGATGTGGTTTGTGAAAAGAACACACATGCAATGACTCTAGCCGTGGTTTGTGAAAAGAACACACATGCAATTAATCTGGTGGATCCTTATGTCGTTTCCAAGAAGAACATAATCCAATGACTCTAGATGTGGTTTTTGAAAAGAACACACATGCAATGAACTCTGGTGGATCCATATGTGGGTTGTGAGAAGAACAAACATGCAATGACTCTAGATGTGGTTAATGAAAAGAACAAAGATGCATTGACTCTGGTGGATCCTTGTGTGGTTTATTAAATGAACATACATCCAATGACTCTAGCTATGGTTCGTGAGAAGAACACACATGCAATGACTGTAGATGTGGTTTGTGCAAAGAACATACATGCAAGGACTCTATCTTTTGTTTGTGAAAAGAACACACATGCAATGACTCTGGTGGATCAATATGTTGTTTGTAAAAAGAACACACATGCAATGACTCTAGCTATGGTTAATGAAAAGAACACACATGCAATCACACTGGTGGATCCATATGTGGTTTGTGAGAAGAACAGACGTGTAATGACTCTAGGTTTGGTTTGTGAAAAGCACAGACATGTAATGAACTCTCGTGGATCCACATGTGGTTTGTGAGAAGAACACACATGCAATGACTCTAGATGTGGTTTGCGAGAAGAACCCACATGCAATGACTCTAGCTGTGGTTAATGAAAAGAATAGAGATGCAATGACTCTGGTGGATCCTTGTGTGGTTTATTGAAAGAACTGACATGCAATGACTCTAGCTGTGGTTTGTGAGAAGAACACACATGCAATGACTCTGGTGGATCCTTGTGTGGCTTGTGAGAAGAACCGACATGCAATGACAATAGCTGTGGTTTGTGAAAAGAACACACATGCAATGAACTCTGGTGGATCCATATGTGGTTTGTGAGAAGAACAGACATGCAATGACTCTAGATATGGTTTGTGAAAAGACCAGACATGCAATGAACTCTAGTGGATCCATATGTGGTTTGTGAGAAGAAAACACATGCAATGACTCTAGATGTGGTTAATGAAAAGAACACACCTGCAATGACACTAGTGGATCCATATGTGGTTTGTGGAAGGAACAGACATGCAATGACTCTAGCTTTGGTTAATGAAGAGAACACACATGTAATCACACTGGTGGATCCATATGTGGTTTGTGAAAAGAACACAGATGCAATGACACTGGTGATTAATATGTGGTTTGGGACAACAACATACATCCTATGACTCTAGCTGTAGTTTGTGAAAAGAACACACATGCAATGACACTGGTGGATCCATGTGTGGATTGTGAGAAGAACACACATGCAATGACTCTAGCTGTGGTTTGCGAAAAGAACAGACATGCAATGAACTATGGTGGATCCATATGTGGTTTGTGATAAGAACACACATGCAATGACTCTAGATGTGGTTTTTGAGAAGAACACACATGCAATGACTCTAGTTGTGGTTAATGAGAAGAACAGAGATGCAATGACTCTGGTGGATCCTTCTGTGGTTTGTGAGAAGAACAAACATGCAATGACTCTAGTTGTGGTTTGTGAGAAGAACACACATGCAATGACTCTAGATGTGGTTTGTGAAAAGAACACACATGCAATGACTCTAGCCGTGGTTTGTGAAAAGAACACACATTCAATGACACTGGTGGATCAATATGTGGTATGTGAAAAGAACATACATCCAATGACTCTAGATGTGGTTTGTGAAAAGAACACACATGCAATGACACTAGTGGATCCATGTGTGGTTTGCGAGAAGAACAGACATGCAATGACTCTAGCTGTGGTTTGTGAAAAGAATAGACATGCAATGAACTCTGGCGGATCCATATGTGGTTTGTGAGAAGAACACACATGCAATGACTCTAGCGTTGGTTTGTGAGAAAAACACCCATGCAATGACTCTATATGTGGTTTGTGGAAAGAACACACATGGAATGACATTGGCTGTGGTTTGTGAAAAGAACACACATGCAATCACACTGGTGGATCCATATGTTGTTTATGGAAAGAACAGACATGCAATGACTCTAGGTATGGTTAATGAAAAGAACACACATCTAGTGACACTGGTGGATACATATGTTGTTTGTGGAAAGAACAGATATGCAATGGCTCTGGCTATGGTTAATGAAAAGAACACACATGCAATGAACTAGATGGATCCGTATGCGATTTGTGCAAAGAACAAACATGCAATGACACTAGCTGATCCATATGTGGTTTGTGAGAAGAACACACATCCAATGAACTCTAGTGGATCTATCTTGGCATAATTTGATGTATGCCATGATGTATTTCATTGTACAAGACACTCACTTTCGATTTTTATACTACTCAGTTTTGCCCTTGGTTTTTTATACTACTTAGTTTTGCCCTCTCTCTCTTTCATAGAAGCCCAAACCTGTGCTCACTCTGTCTGCTATGCCCTGATTGGTTGTCACAGTTGTCACACGGATCGTGTGCACCAACCGTTGATCCTATGTGATCCAACAACGATCGTTGCACACATCGTGCCCTTCACAGTATAGCGTGAGACAGCACGGACGTCTCCCTCAGGGAGACTTCTACAAGAAGGAACATGATGTCGTCCATGGAAAAAGTCATCGAGTTGTCATGTCACATTTAATGTAGGCAAATTCTACTACTGCTACTACAACACATGCACAGGGCAATGGTGTCATCGAGGGCATGATTGTCGACGGGATGCTGCAATTTATTGCCACTTGTTTTAATAAGACATATCCCATTTTTATGCAGCGCTCTCAATCTCACTTCCAACTGGGCCCTACCGCAACTAACTTCCACGAGTCAAGGGCCCCCCTCGAGTAGATCTAACGTTCCTAGAAATTGGTTCCGCGCCACTTGCATGTAGTGGAATCGAGATCTGCTATGAGCGTGTTTTCAATGCAGCTCTAAAGCGGAGATTGTGGCTGGTTTAATAAAAGGTGGAGATCATGGTAGCCCCACCGCCCCCCGCCCACCACACGTGTCCACTCGAGAACTACGAACGGTCCAGTGTTTATAATCCCGCTTGGCCTTCTTCTTCCATGTGCTCGTGTCATTTTCCCCCAATCCGTCTAGTCCCAAAACACCAATCTGCACCTATCGCGCGTGTCAAAGCTCCTTCGCTTGCACTACCTCCTTCCCTAGGTGCACCATGAAGCATACGCGTGGAGATGAGCCGGAGGTGAAGCTAGTTGAAGGCGCAGGAGCAGATGGCTTGGTCGTCGCCAAGGAGGCGGAGGCGTCTTCTCCGGGCACGAACGTCGCTCGTCGCCGTTCCTTCGAGGGTTCGAGCTCATCCATCCAGCCAGTAGCCATCGCCGCCGAGCAGCAGGTGGCCGACAATGTCGTGGCCGACAACGTCGTGGTGCCAGCGGCAGATCTGGAAGGGGGGCAGGCGGCAGGCGGAGGCAATCCAGTTCTCTACATCAACGACCCCATCACTGTCCAAGAAATCTTTGACGCAATCGCGAGAATGAGGAGTTTGAGGAGGAGGTCACTAATGAGGAGTCCGAGGTACTATATTGCTAGCTTCTCTAGTCGCTGCCGCAGATTTCACTGTTCATACATAGGATTTGCTCAATCGTGTATAGATTCTTTTGCTCTTGAAGTATCATAGTATATATATGGTTCGAATGGGAGATTGATGCATCTGCCATCTAGTCACAAAACCCCAATCCGTATAGTCACAAAACCC
Organism: Avena sativa; assembly: GCA_916181665.1. Taxonomy (NCBI): domain Eukaryota; kingdom Viridiplantae; phylum Streptophyta; class Magnoliopsida; order Poales; family Poaceae; genus Avena; species Avena sativa. The sequence continues at coordinate 183,301,484 of OV702286.1, forward strand.
CCAATCTGCTCATCTGCCATCTAGTTGAGTGTTGATTTCGATACACAACATGCCTATAACATTACATTTCTATTCCTTACTGAGCCCAATGATTCAATTTTGTCCCAAAATAGTGCAAGGGCATCTGATGGTGTCGTTTTCTTAGGGATGGTTAGTGAACCTGATGCAGCAATGCACATAAACAATATAGGTTGTGATGTTGGTATTTTGGTTCTCCGACTCCATCTCTGAAAAAAATGAGGCCCTAAATTTATTCTCATATGGAACCTATATATATAATCTCAGTATTGTTTCTGATCTATGAATGCGTCATATGATGCATATGTATATCCTTGAATATTGTTTTGTATGATTACATTTCAATTTCTTATTGTTGGCAATGATTCAAATTTGCCCCAAAAGAGAGGCAGACACATTGGTGTTAGATTTTTTCAGGGATGAGTTAGCGAAGCTGGGGCAATGTACAAGAACAATATAGGTTGTGCAATTGTTACTTGGTTCTCTTACGCCATCCCTGAAGAAACATATGAGTCCGCAATCTTTATTCTACATACACTCTAATGCAATTATTTGTCATTCTGTTGAGATGAGATGATATATGAACTGATCAAACTATTGCTGAGATGCTTTCTCTTTGATATCCACGGATATATTGTCTTGCATATACATGTTGTCAATTCTTGAGTTATAATACAATTAAATCATATGTATGAGTTCTAAGTTATGTTCTTAAAAATCAACAGGAGGATGATGATGAGGTGGACGCTAGCAAGGAATCCAGGGACAACAAGAGCCGCTACGTGCGGAGGCGGTTACGGTGTGGGATAATCTGTTTCTACCGTAGGGGGACTGTTTTGCCCATTCTGTGGCAGAGCAATCAACGTGGACCTCGACAGCGTGATCCAGCACGCGGTGGGCGTTGCCAGAGGTAGAGGCAGAAGCCATAGGCCGATTACCTTGGCGCGGGATGCAGCCTTCGGCAAATTCCTCCGTGATTATGTCAGGGTTGGCCGGTATCCCCTCGACTAGGCTGTCCCTGCCTCCTGCTGATATGCCCCTTCCCTGCTAGGCGTCTCCGTGTCCCGGCCTCCTGCTGCTCCCCCTGCTTTTATTTTGTTTTAGTTAATTATTATTACCTGTGTGTGGCATGTAAGACAATATATCCGCGTGGTGTCTGTGGTGAACCTTCTATATATATATGTTAATCTACTCTTTTATGTGGAGTGCCTTAAAATTTCTAGTGTTCAATTATATTACTGATCATGCTCATGCACACTACAAAATATTTCTAGTGCTTGATTATATTATAATTGTCAAGGAATACATCAACAAGTTAAATTGGTCGAAATTTTGTATTGAATTAACTAAATGATCTCACATCGGCGGTGGATGTTGGCAGAAGCCGAATGCATCAGCCGAAGACCTTGGCATGACATGTAGTCTTCAGCAAATTCCTTACAGGTTCAACAATGGGTTGCCGCCGCCCAGCTCCGAATTCGCTTATAGGTTCAACATGGCAGAACTTGAGCTACCACAAAGACCTCAGTAGGGGTGGAAGAATTGGTGCGGGTGCAACCACGGTGATGGCGAGCTCAGATTATGGAGGAGGAAAACAGGAACGAGCATGGTCGACATAGTGACAGATCTCACCGGGAACCAATTCTCGTCCACGAGCTATTGCATGGGTGCGGCCATGGTGAGGGCGAGCTCCGACTCAGGATGGGGAGGAGAGCGGGGCCGAGAAGGTTCGTCACGTCCTAGCTCTGTGCCATGGCCGCGACCATAGATTGCCGCTCCAGGGAAGAAGAAGATGCGTAATGGATGTAGGCGCCAACGCTGCAAGCCTAATTGACGCATAAGTGACGGGAGCGACATAATGGCCAAAACTGATAGGGGGGAGGGCAACTTGACGGCCGTTAGCCTGATATTTTTTATTGAAACATAAAGTTGACTTCATGCCGAAAAAGACCCCTTGAGTATTTAGCCCGCCAACTTTAGTCATCGCGGCTGATTACAGGCAACTTGGGTACCGTGTTGCCAGGGCACCCCAACTTTCGGGCTGCAAAATGATATTCTCGGTAGGAACGGCATATCTCGGCTCGGTGGAACGGCCATGAAGGCGGACGGCCCGGCCATGTCACTACTTCACCCCGGTGCCCCTCTGTCATGGCCGTCGCCCTCAATGTGCTGTGGTAGGGGTCGGTGCTGAAGCATTTCGGGGCACGGAAAACCCCCGATGCAATCCCCATGGATTGCATCACCCTGACCGCCACAGCCCTAACCGGCATCTCGCGTGGCACCCTCGATAGTGGTGAGGGCTTCCGTAGAGAGGGGACGACGGCGGGGTTAGCTGGAGCCGCTGCGCTCCTAAATCCCCTTGCATCGTACTTGGCGACGGCGAGTTAAACAGGGCGGTCCACCTGCTGGCAGGGTGTGTGCTTGACCCTGGGCATTACCTTGCCGGAGGAAAAGCTGGCCGGAGGAGACGGCGAAGGAGGAGAGGAGGAGGCCATCAGTCTGTGCAATAGGACGGGACATGGCTGCTCTGACTGGCGGAGTGGGGCGGTGGCAGGAAACGAGGCAGAGTGGGGAGGGAGTTATTCGCGTCTCCCGTGCTTCCCCACGCGTGCAACCGTTGGGCGGCGGTAGCCCATTCTGAGCCCAACCGAGGCTGGCTCCATGGAAAAGGCCGACCCGACCATTGTTCCTTGGTCTAACCGCGGGCTGCTTTCATACTCGTGCTGGACACAATATGGGGTAGCCCAGGTAACCAAACAGGCTGTTTTTACACAAATGACCACTTGGTTTATGAATTAAGGGGAACATCTAGTTTTCTTCTGGTTCCACATACCTGCATAACAGTAAGGTGCAGTTAGCTATTGAAAATTTCAATGAAAGATTTGATAATGCTTTTTAGTTGTACTCAAAGAATGACTTACTTCGGATGTTGTTTGCATAGTTTAGCGTTTCGTCTGTTATGCCCAACAGTATTACATGCGGTGCATAGGCGGTGCCGTTGCTTCTTTTTTTGTTCATCATATGATAGTGGTCTGCCATTTTTACTCATTGGTGGATTATCACCCTCAGCTTGAACTCTTTTTCTTTTCTTAGGTGCGCCTTTGGATTTAACTTGTAGTGGATTACCAACTTCAGGTGCTTTTCCCTTGCTGCTTTGTGCATCTGCATCGAAGTAGCTTGTATGAATATTATTGAGCCCCTTTGTCCTGTGCAGTATGCGCTGCATGCATTCCTGGTAGTCACCATAAGACTCTTGGTCATGGCATCCCACTGTGATAACTTCTTGAGATTGTACATTCAAGTCACAAAACTTTTTCCTCTCGGCTGCACTTGACCATCCATATCTGAACATATCGCTCTCGCGCTTCGCAGGCAATCTATATCTTGCATTCTTTGAGAAGCGTCGAAGGACACAACATTTTGGTATTTTGTCTAGTCCCGGGCAAGTCAATATGTAGAGGATGTACTTGCAAGGGAGCCCCTTCCTAGCCATCCTTCTGCAGGAGAACTTTATAGTTTCCTCACTATCTCCAGGCGTGTAGATCACATCAAACTGCCTAGTAATTTTATTTGCCCATACCACAGTATACTTAGAATTGGAACAATCTTTAGTACATTCACCAATCTTGAGTCCGTCAATCTTTTTCAGCTCCGCTTGCAAGATATAGAAGTTTCTTGCAGTGAATACTTCTGCAACAGGCATCTCGATATCCTTGTATTTAGTAATTGCCACAGGTACTATCTGTGAGTCCGCGCAGTCCTGCCGTGCATCTTCCTGATGGATACGGTTAATGGCATTCTCGTTGTGCAGAATCAAATCCACCAGTGTCATTCCAGAATCAAGGTGAAGGTGTAGGCACGAGTTTAAACTCTCGCTCCTCTGATTGCTTTAAATGCCGACAAAAAAGCCCTCGGCTAGATACGCGGCGGCCCACCATCTCTTCTTCTTATACATTCTACTGAGCCACTCTTTGGTATTCTTTGACCGCCATTTCTAAACAAACACGCTCCATCTCTGCTCAAAGACCTATTCTGAGGTGCTGTAGTACAGCAATGACCTGAATTCATTCATAGATTCATGATAGAGGTGTTTTTTCATATTCTTTTCAATGTGCCACGTACATACACGGTGCCACACATCCTTGAACACAATGCCAATAGATTTCATCATTGAACTGTTTGCATCCGTGATAAACCATTGTGGCTTCTTCTGACACATAGCTTTCGTAAATGTTTGAAGCAGCCAAACATATGTTTCTGTTTTCTCATTCGAGACGATGGCGCATGCGAAAACAGTAGTCATGCGGTGATGGTTCAACCCCACAAAAGAAATGAACGACATTCCATACTGATTCATTTCATACATGCTATCGAACACCAGCACATCACCGAAGTCCTGATAGTCCCGACATGACTGAGAGTCACACCAAACATGGTTTTGAAATTTCCTTCTTTATCTAGCTAGTAATCAAAAAAGAATTCGGGATCACGGTCCTTCCTATTCTGCATAATTCTGATGGCTATGTTAGCGTCACTGGTGCAATCAGCTTCCTCTTCTCCGGGCAACACATGTTGTAAAGATCCTTCGGGATGAACCCAACCTTGCTCCACCTGCCACTTCTGTTGATGAAGGTTTTCATAATCTCGAACTTTCGCAATCCACCTGCTGCCAGTGACATGATTTCAGCTCTCTGATAAGGCTTCATCTTTCAGTGGGACCAAAGAAACAGGACTTCATCGGGTCTAGCTAGCACATGCTTGTGACCGTCCTGAAATCTTAGAACTTGCCAATGCCCCACGGATTTGTTAAACGATACGCTGAGAGGGGCTTCACAATTGCACCGAGACAGAGCTTGTTGCCTATTATTGCGCTCATCCATGTTCAAATACTTTTCCTCACATTTCCCTGACCTGGAACAGAGAAACCGCCTGTACAGAATTTCTCCATTAGGACCCCGCTTCACCTTTTATTGTCTTATGCTGAAACCATGTTCTCTCGCGTATACGTTGTAGTAAGAGTATGATGCCGCTTCGGGAGGGAAGGTCATCTCATTTACATTCTTGTGCCTTTCCCGCTTATCATGAGCATGCTGAAAATCCTTCTCTCGTATTGATGGATGCAAGTGCACAGATCATTTGTAGCTAGTTTCGAAATAAAGATATCGATCCCATAGCGAGCAGTAGGCAAAAGACTAAAATGCTTTTAACTAAAAATAAACGAAGTACTTAAGGAATAAATTTAAGATGCAAGAATAGTAGAGTTGTTTTTGGGTTTTTGGTTGAACAAGGCAAATGAAAGTAAAGTAAAACTTAATGCAAAAAGTAAGAATCGCGTGCGTAAAAGAACTTAGAACTGCAATAGGGAAAAAGGCATTCTCAGGGCATGGTGGATACACCACTAGCAATTTACTCTAAGCAATCAAGAGTATGTGGGAGGAGCTCCATATATGGACAAATAGGCAGCAACCGCTGCTCACATCATCCTTCATAACCACAGCTTACGAATAAACGACATCAATCGTATTATCCCGCTATTAAGGGCCAGTTATTTTCGGCTGAGGCTTGTGTAGAAACAGCTTAAGCTTAACTACCCCAGAGAAACTACAGTGAAAATAAGCTCCAGAGAAACTGCAGTCCAGTTCCTTTCGGCTTATTTCGTCTGGACTTATTTTATTGGTTGTACCAAGAAAAGTCTATAATACCCCTAGACGTGATATTATGAGATAGAAATTATATGTAAGTATCCAATCTGTGCACCGTTAATACCAGATGGAAATAATTTACGAATATCATAAATTACGGAATTTATAAGAGCGATATTGAACCGTGTGTACTTGATAAAAATGTCAAACAATACAAGGTCATCAAATTATGACAAGTTTTCTTCCTAATAATAAGTAAAAATCAAGGCACGAGACTGTGAGCAATAGCATCACATACTACGTACATCGTACCATCATCTGCGGGTGCAACACTGCGATGCGAAGCACTCTCAACATGAACATATTAATCGGTACCAAACTTGTCAAAAATCTCATCATGTAGATTGTTGTCGCAAATGAAGTTATGGAGGCACATGCATGCAGTTATGATCATCGTTTGTGTCTCTGGCTTGTACCTTGTGATTCCTAATAGAATTCGCCACTTCATCTTGAGAACACCGAATGCTCTTTCGACGATGTTTCGTAGAGAGGAATGCAGATGGTTAAAGGTCTCCTCTCTCCCTCGTGGAGGTGCATGTTGGAACTCAGATACATGGTACCGTTGTTGTTTGTACGTGCTAAATACCCATCTCTGTTTGGATATCCGGAGTCAACAAGGTAGTAGTTATCTACAACGATAGCAAAAAGGACATTAATTAGGGATTATGAATTTACAAACAATAGTACACATTTGTGTAAAAATGATCCATATACGATGATTACCTTTGGGAGGGTGTGGATAATTGTCATATTCAACTCTAGCATCAGACCATACATGTGTGTCATGAATAGATCCGGGCCATCCCACAACAACAAAAGTAAATCTCATATTGAAATCACATATTGCCATGACATTTTGACTTGTAACACCTTTTCTATTGAGGTATTTAGGCTGATCCTAATCTAAAACAATACAAGGAATATGTGTTCCGTCTATGGCCCCGATAGCATCTTTGAAATGAGGCCAAAATTTATGTCCCCTCAATTTTGGATGAATTTCGGTGAAAGTTGGATCTTTGGGTGTAATATAATCACCAGCCATACGATATACACACTCCAAAACCTCATGAAACTTATTATTAATGGTAGAGCGGCTATGTTCAAGTTGATCTGAAACATTATCGGTGCTCTAGCGTGACCCCGAAGTCGATAAAAAGTGAGCTAATGCTTCTTTGCTTGACATATTGCATGTTGACTTCAGTCCATATTTCTCAACTAACAAGTCAAGTAATGGGTAAAAGACTGACCTCCACATCCCGAACATAGAGTAGAACCTTCTTCCATCTTGTTCTTTATCTTCAACCCACTACAGCCCTGTCATCATTGGTAATTTTCTAGATGCATATGACACCTTCTCATGCCATCGAAGATGGCAGCCCATTGATAACATGCACATCTCAAATTGTTGTTCTTCTTCATCATTCAAAATATCCATCTATGAAAACATACAAACATATATTAAACAGTTGAGAGAAAATGGTAGGTTGAAAACAATACAAGTTGAGAGCAAATGATATGTTCACAACATTACAACTTGATAGAAAATGATAGGGTTCAAGATATTACAACTTGATAGAAATAATAGTTTTGACAAGACACAACTACTATGGTTCAAAGCAAATAACACAACATATTTTCGTCTCCTACGTATTTTTAATAAACATCTCCCACGTCCTACTGATCCATCCAAGTATTGTATGAGGGTCGGCGTCCTCAAAACAAGAACATCCGAATGCATCACGATGTTCCTTTTTCATGAACATCTGTGAAGCATAGAAATGCTCATCGGTTCTAGGCAAACCTCCCGCTTTAACCAACATGGTCATCATCTCTTTAAACTCAACTTTTACATGATCAATGGTCACTATAGGCTCGGATGAGACGGAATTTCTCTTTTCTTCTCTCTTTGCAAACAAATCTACCATACGCGTGAATGCTGCTTTCTCTTCATCAACCTTTGCCACCTTTTCAAGTGTTGCTAGACTAGGTGAATAAGGACATGCTCTCTTCTTTCCCCCTTTGACCCGACCCTGAGTAGGTGTAATTTCTTCACATCCAGAGTCATTATCATTCACAATATTAATATGAGAGGTCCCAACTTGAGATGATGGAACTGGCACCCTGGCATACTCATTTGTAACACTGTGTTTCTCAAAATTCTCCCTCATCTTATCTTCGTTTGCTAGCGGAGCATACCGAAACTTGCTTGCCTCTGCACATCTCTGCAGCGTATGAAAGTAGTACATTAGTACAACATTTAAAAATAAAATAAAAGATGAATCATATGTATAGATGGCAATACCTTTATCTCATTGTCCCACCAATCATCACTAGCCGCAATGCTATTGGTTACAGGATCTCTTCCTAGGCCTGATGCATGTTGATTCAATGACTTCCAACAATTATAGTCTTTCTTGAGTGCCTCCCATATATTCTTGAATTGTTTGCACTCATAATTTCTAGATGTGCGCTCATTAAACTTTCTAACCATATTTGCATAGCCAACTGCGTTCAAACAACTTTGTCTTGGTTGACGGTTTTTTGCTTGCACTTCTTCAATGCACACATCAAGAAAAATACTATGGGCCACAGGATCCCATGTTTCTTTCAGTGTTTTCCCTTTTTCCATCTATGTCATATGTTACAAAATCAATGTCATAATGGCTCAATGTGTTCAGATCAAGAGAAATTGCTCGGCATATACTTGTACACTGTTTTTGGGAACAATTTTCAGTAGCACTACAAACCATTAACCAATAGCAGGTACAGTACCACATCGAATCTAGTACAGTTTTACATTACACTACCAAGTACAACAAAAAGAAATCATGAAACATTATTTAATCTACCGAATGGAGCTAACAAACAGTGCCACATACAACATACCTTGCTTCTGATGGAAAAAGCCGTGGGCTCCTTTGTGTAAGGTAGGACAGGCCAGGGATGTAGTTAGGTCGTTGGTTGAGCTGGGAGGCGGCACTGGTGGAATTGAGGTTGGATGCGGCAGCGCTGGTCTGATCTTGAAGTCAGGCGGTGGCGCTGGTCTGATCTTGAAGTCAGGCGGTGGTGATGGTTTCAAGTTCTAGCCGGTTGGGCGTCTCCACTCACGAGGTGCCATTCTAGAGGCACGGTGGAGCTTGGGGGAAGCCCTGCTACATACGCTGCAGCAAGGCGAGGCGGAGGCTCAGAGGTAGGCGGCGCTGATTCTGCTGGATGTGAGGTCGGAGGCGGCGGCAGGTCGCACCTCGCGTGGAAACCCTCCCGAGTCAGGAGTTTTCTGAGGGATGAGAAAATGTTTCGTTCTACAAAAAGGGGTGTGGGATGGCATATTGAACGTAATAACGGTTAGCATTAAAGGGTACTTTGGGGAAACCGAAATTTGCATAAAGCCAGCAGCTCGGGAAGCTGCGGGAAGCTGTCTCTCGGTGGCTTGACGCAACTACACAACAAACGATGTTGGCTGAAAAGTTAAGCTTGGCTTAAAAATCAAGTTCTTTTCGGCTGCGACTATTTCTCCCATGACATGGACATGGCTTAATGAGTTTTCCTTCATTCCCCAAGTTAGTACGTCAAGAATGACAACATATTTATAGTCATAGTAAGTGTTATCATCCCTCCGTCTACCAACAAGTAATCCCCTTCATCGAGTCCCCGTAGGAGGCAAATATTAAGGAGGTGAACAACTCCCAACATTAAGATGAAGAAAATTAACACATATACATAATAATGTATAACATAATAATCTCTATCTCATCTCAAATGCTAGGGTTTCTCCATCTCCCCAACAACTAGAGATCTACTCAGACATGGAGGCAATCAACATCATAGTAATGGTGATGGAAACAATCATAGATGAATAGTACTTGTATAAATCCACAACGAGTACGGAAATTACAACAAGATCTAGATGGATGAGATGGGATGGATGGAGGTGGTGATGGTGAAGCGGTTGATGAAGAGGGAGATCGATGCCTTGGCCTCCCAGGTCTGTGTAGAGAGAAGATGGATCCCTTGGGCAAGTTCCCCCTCCATATGCCTTCTAGAGGTGACGTTTTCGCGATTTCTGGTTGTTCTGTATGTCATCTCCCCGATCCACTTGCACGGGGTGAAACTATTTGAGGAGGCGGAGCCGGTGCCAACTATACGGCTAGAAAATTTATTCCCGCTGTATAGTTGGTCGTTAAACCATTTGTGTCCTTTGTTCGCTTCGGGTTTTCTTCTGGTATTATGAATATTTCCCAAATAAGCGATTTATGTTGTTTTTTACTCTTTTTCTCCCCAATACAACTGCTCCAAGAATTGTATCCATTGGATCCATCATTTGTCCTGATCTTGGTGAAAACAGACATAAAATGTGCACGCGAGCACTGTAAAATACCAAGATCCTACATCTATAATTTAAAATAACGATATAAAACATGATGCAAATATGCACTCATCAACTTCCCCAAGCTTAGACTCTTTCTCATCCCGAGCAAGTTTAGCTTAATGGATATGATCCTCATATTTATGAAGCTGAGTCGATAAAATAAATGAGGTGGTTGCAGCATGTGTTTATCATATACGATACATAGGAATAAGTTCATGAATAGTACCTTACTCGAACCATCTAAATAATATTACAAGGCTTCCACACCTTATCGATCAACATTCACAAAAGATGAATCTCAACATAATGTAAAAGTATCCGGTTCAACCGAATGAGGTGGCGAGGTAGTCCGAAGTGTTTGAGTATTAACATATTCACTTGGGATTCAAAATCTCAAAAGTGTCTCTTTTTCATACTACAATATAGTGGTGTATGCCTATTTGCTCTTTGCACATTCGCTATTTTTCTTCTTTCTTTTCTTTTCTTTTCTTTTCTTTTGTTTATATGCTCACACTTTTGTTTAAGTGTTGTGCAAAGGATCTAGCCATACATTCCACTTCATGTAGGAATTTAAAGTTTAACGATCTTAATCACCAAATTCCAATTGTATATGAAGCATCTTTATGACTTGGATATTCTACCTCGACTTGTTCTCACTGTATTTCAATAGCACTTTTATTTTCCTTGGTTCAAGATATTCTTTTTAATTTAACTACATAGATAATTTTCTTTGTAAATCAAACCGTAGACATACAACATGTTGATCAAATTATCTTTATATGTTCCATTAATACCAATGGTGTGGAAGACTCCTACTGCTATCATCAAGTGCAAGTAAAATTATACTCAAGCCATTCATATATCTAATAAGACAAACACAAACATAAAATTGCTACATGTATAATAGTAAAATTGAAATTTCATAAAAGGGTTCGACTATTCGTAAAGGGAATTCTAATGATGCAAACTTTATTTCTAGTTTGAACTAATGCAAAACAAAATAGTAATATAAAACTTATAAGTTAGATTACAAGGTCTTTAATGATCTCCCCAAGCTTGGAATCAAACCAGGCGGGATCAAATAACTCCTTGTTGGTACCTATTCCTCCTCCTGGGTAGGAAGAGTGTTGCCCTCTTCTTTGGTGTTTCCGTATTTAACTACGCTTGCAGAGCAGATGCTGAGCTCGGCCATGTCATATTGAAGCTTCAGCATTTTCTTCTTGAGGAATTTCTTCTCATCTGTCAACACAAAGATAGTTTTAATCAAGAAACCAACTCTATCATCAATGTCATCGAACCTATTTTTAAGGTCTTTACTCATCATCTAGTAGGAGTCAATTCCTTCTCCAATTGTTTCAACACATGCTTTTGAAGCTTTTTCCAACTAATAGATCTTATCATGAATCTCATATTGCCGCACCTTCTTAGGTTTAAGAGGTCATGGACCAAGAGGAGGTTTATAATAGGATCCTATGTTGTGATGATAGGGATTTGGGAGATACTCATCCTTGTTCTTTCCGTGCTCAGCTTGCCAAATCATCTCCATCCGTTGCGGGAACATGTCCTCCCAATTTGGGAGAGGCTTGATCTCCGGGCTGGATGATGACGATGATCCTACTTCTTCGATCCTCTTCACGGGTTTCTCTTCTTTCTTCTTCTAGATCTTGTTGACAAGGAAGGGATGCATGGCTTCGCTACACAGATGTTGTTAGAGGGGCTTGTATAGGGATGGCGAGGGTTTTTCGAGGCTAGAGGCTATAGCTCTGTGAAAACTTAATGAAAAAGGTTAGGTGCGATCAGCTTTACAAGGGGAGGTCAAAAAACCTAGCTGCCTTTCGTAACTAGCAACTATACGGGCATGGCTCGTATAGATACCACCGTATAGTTATGAACCGACTATAGATTACATCTACGGCGGAACCAACTATACGGCTGGAACTATATAGGCGGGAATTTTTATTCCTGCCGTATAGTTGGTCATTAAACTCTCTATACTCCGAATAAATTTTATGGACATGGGTCGATAACTATACGACCACAACTATACGGACGAAAATTTTATTCCTGTCGTATAGTTGGTCGTTAAACTATCAGTATTTAGAAAATAGTTTTGTCAAAGGTATCAATATCTATACGATGGCAACTATACGGGTGGAATTTTATTTCCAGCCGTATAGTTGGTCATTAAACTATCGGTACCTTTCGTGGACGGAAAGGGTGATGTAGAAACAACTATACGACCGCAGATATACGGCTGGAACTTTTATTACCGTTGTATAGTTGGTCGTTAAACCTTCTGTGTCCACCAAAAATTTCCCGCTTCTCCTCTTTATTAATCTGAAACTTAACGAAATATCAAGTTTTCACCGAAAAATAACAGCTTAAATTTTCGACCAATTTTGGCACTATCAATCTTCCTTCTTCTATGCTTAGAGTTTCAAAATGTTCCTCTTTTAACAAAATCTTATAAAAAAAATTTAAAACTTACTCAAGCCTTTACCTAACATGGGTTACCTCCCGTGAAGCGCTCTTTTATGGTCAATCGCTTGACTGTAGTGTTGCTTATTTCGTCCAAAGTGCATTTTTCTTGAATGTGTCATCCCTTGCATATTTTTCCTCAATCAACTCTTCTAGGGTGATCACTACTATGGTGATTGCACTTATATCTTCTTTTTCTCGATAATGCTTCAAGCATTGTCCATTCACTACCCATGCAAGAGAGGGTGTCTTTCCCTTGAGCTTCACTTCTCCTGATGAATAGGCTTCTTCAACTATGTAGGGACCTTCCCACTTCGATCTGAGCTTCCCTGGAAACAACTTAAGACGAGAATTATAGAGCAACACTTTATCTCCACTTTTAAAGCTCTTATTCTCTATTTTTCTATCATGCCATCTTTTCACTTTGTCCTTAAACAACCTAGCATTTTCACATGCCTCACTTCTAAACTCATCTAAATCATGAATATCTAATAGACACTTTTCTCCTTCTGCTTTAAGGTCATAATTTAGGTTCTTGATTGCCCAAAAAGCTTTGTGTTCCATTTCTAAAGGTCAATGGAATACCTTACCGTACACCATCTTATAAGGTGTCATACCCATTGGATTTAAAAAAGCAGTACGGTATGCCCATAGAGTGTCATTTAGCTTGTATAACCAATCTTTCCTTGATTTGTCCATCGTTTTCTCGAGTATGGTCTTTAATTCTCTATTAAAGGGTTCCACTTAACCACTTGTTTGAGGATGATATGGTGAAGCAACACGGTTATTTACTCCGTATTTGTTGAGGATTTTCCTAAAAGTCCCTTTCATAAATTGAGAACCACCGTTAGTGATTAAAAATCTAGGAACTCCAAACCTGGGGAATATGATATTCTTGATCATGTTCATGGAGGTGGCTGCATCTGCATGACTTGTTGGAATAGCTTCAACCCATTTGGTAACATAATCAACATCAACAAGAATATGAGTATAACCATTTGATTCAATAAAAGGTCCCATGTAATCCATTCCCCATACATCAAAGGGTTCTATTATGAGACTATAATTCATTGCCATTTCTTGTCTCCTACCTATATTACCTCTTCTTTGGCAATCATCACAGTATTCCACATACCTATGTGCATCCTTGAGCAAGGTGGGCCAATAGAATCTGGATTGAAGTACCTTTGCTGCAGTTAGCTTACCTGCATGATGTCCTCCATATGGACTGTCATGACAAGCCTTCAATATTGCATTCATTTCGTGGTTAGGAGCACACTTCCGAATCATTCCATCAGGTCCATGACGATATAGATATGGATCATCCCAAAAGTAATATTTAATATCATTAAAGCATATCATTCTTTGATTTCTTGTCATACCAGGAGGTATAAATTTTGTTGCAAGTTAATTAGCATAATATGCATACCATGGATCAACAACTTCAACATTTGCTAAATATTCTCCCGAAAATGATTCATTTATAGGTACGGGGTTAGTCATTATTCCCTCCATCCTAGAGGGATGATCTGCTACCAGATTATCTTTACCCCTCCTATCTACTATTTGTAAATCATATTCTTGTAGTAACAAAACCCACCTAATCAACCTGGGCTTCGCATCCTTTTTCACAAGGAGGTGACACAAAGCTTGGTGATCTGTATGAATTATTACCTTAAAATTAATGATGTAGGATCTAAATTTGTCACAAGCCAATATTATAGCGAGGAACTCTTTTTTTGTTGTAGCGTAATGTTTATAAATCTTATTAAGAGGTCTACTAGCATAATAAATAACATTTAAATTCTTTCCGTCTCGCTGTCAAAACACATCCCCTAAAGCATAGTCACTAGCATCACACATGAGTTCGAAAGGTTCATCCCATTTTGGAGATTGCATGATAGGGGCTGAAAATAATTTATTCTTAAGGTTCTCAAAGGTTGCAATGCAGTCATGATCTAAGTAGAATGGAGTTTCTTTATCAAGAAGGTTGGTGAGAGGCATAGCTATTTTAGCAAAATATTTTCTAAAACGCTTATAAAAACCTGCATGTCCCAGAAACATTTTTAAGTTTTTAATTTCCTGAGGTATTGGAAGATTTTCTATAGCATTTATATTAGTTTTATCTATTTCTATTCCCTCCTCCAAAACCTTATGCCCGAAAACTTTACCTTCTAATTCCATGAAACAGCATTGTTCACAATTCAAAACCAAATCTGATTGCCTACATCTCTGCGATACTTTGGTTAGATTATAGAGGCAATTATCAAAGGTTGTTCCATAAAAAACAAAATCATTTGTTAGAACTTCCATAGTCTTCTCAACAAAATCATCAATGATTTTTAGAACACATTCTCGAAAAGATGTTGCTGCGTTACATAAGCCAAACGGAATTCATCTATAAGCATATGTGGCATAAGGGCAAGTGAAAGTTGTTTTCTCTTGATCTTCTGGTTATATGGAAATTTGAGAATATCCAGAATAACAATCAAGAAAACAGAAATAAGAATTATTACTAAGTCTTGCTAAAATTTTATCCATGAATGGTATAGGTTTATAATTTTTCTGTGTCTCTCGGTTTATCTTCCTAAAATCAATGCACATACGATATCCTACAACAGGCCTTACAGGAACTAGCTCACCATCCTCATTCATAGCGGCATCAAGACCCCCTTGTCTTGGTATGCAATGAGTTGGGTTAACCCACTTACTGTTAGAGATAGGATATATTATGCCAGGATCTAATAAGCATATAACCTCTTTTCTTACTACTTCCTTCATTTTTGGATTAAGTCTTGTTTGCGTATCCACTACAGGTTTAGCATCATCAAGCATGATAAACTGATATGTTACAATAGATGGATCTATTCCTTTCATATCACTTAGAGTATGTCCAAATGCTTCACGATGCTTAACAAAGACCAAAAGGAGTTTATTTGTTTCGTTCTCTAATAAATTTTTGCTAATAATAATAGGATATTTATTTTTATTATCTAAAAACTCATACCTCATATCATCTGGAAATTTTTTCAATTTAATTGGTGGAGGTTCTTCATCTCCTTTTCTTACTAGTTCTTCATAGTCATGTAGATTTTGTGCTTACGGAATTGAATCAAGGTAATCATCCATGTCTTCTCTCTTAACATCATCTGATGCTTCCTCTCAATTAATTAGGCTCCACTCTAATTCATTTTGTGCAGTACTAAAATGAATTGCGACTAGCTCGGCAATTGTTTTCTCTTCCTTGACATCTTCCACTTCATATGGCCTCTTCCTTAGTTTGGTGAAGAGGAATGTCATTTCCTCTTCTCCAAACATCAGTGAAATAGTATCCTTATTATTATCAATTTGAGCTTTGGTTATGGAAAAAAAAGGCCTGCCTAAAACAATAGGACAAAAAGAATCTCGAGGCATATCAATAATATGAAAATCAAGGGGGTACATGAGTGATCCAATAAAGACATAGATATTTCTGATTACACCTTCCGGTTTTATATTGGTCCGATTAGACAATTTAATAGTAGTGTCGACCGGTTCCACATCTGGATTATTTAAACTGTAGCGAAGTTCCTCATAATGTGATGAAGGCATAATATTTACAGTGGAAATAGGCTCACAAATCCCGTATAAGAAAGTTTCTCCATAATATATAGGAGTCATAGGTTTAGAAGTTTCGTTACCTCGTACCTTACCTTCGATAATCTCTGTGGTTTCGCGGTCCAGCATAACCACTTCATCATCCTCTATTCGTGCTTCCATAAGATCCTTTACCATAACATTATTTATATTGGTAGCTTCGGGGTTCTTTTCTGGTTTCTTTGGTCTCTTCTTTATTTGTTCTTACTCTTTTTTTCTTTTCTTGATGATCTCTTGAATAGGTACTGAGGAGAATTCTTCCATTAGAGCTCTTGCACACTTCTTCTCTTCGAGGAGTTTGCGTGGTTCCCATTCTGTCGATACCTGCAAATGTCCTGCATAATTCTCAATAATTTTCTTTATTGAGTAAGAATCAATATCGATGGTTTTAATCATTGCACCATTCCTTTCATCTACAAGGAAATTGTTAACGCAAGCATATTCAGAAAAACTATTTATAGCGTTTTCCCTATATTTAAAATTTTCCATTGCTTCCCTCATTCTTATTATTAGATTCCAAGCTTCATCATAGGTACAAGATAGAAAGCTGCCATTAGAAGCAGTGTCTAGATTCATTCTATTTTCAATATTAAGCCCTCCATAAAAAGTATGAGTGATTAACCAATCAGGCAAACGATGATGGGGGCAATTATCTAGGTAACTTTTGTACCTTAGATATCCTTCATTTAACCCCTCACCAGGATTATTTTTAAAACTGATAATAATACCTCTCATCCTGTGAGCTTTGCTTTCTGAATAATATTTTGATAGAAAATTGGTTGTCAGTTCCGTCCAAGTCCTTGGTGCTTCTGCACAAAAAGATCTGTACCAGTCGCAAACATTATTAGAGAGAGTTTGTCTAAACAACTAGGTTTGAACCATATTAAGATTACAATCATCGAATATAAAGGAGCTGCGAATATCTTCAAAGAATTGTAAGTGTCCATGTGGACTCTCTTCATTGGTTCATGCAAATTTCTTAGAGTGCGGTAGTTCAAAATAATAAAGGGTGGACCTCAATTCCATCTGGATTGATGCTTTTATTGATAGTTATAAAAGCGTCAATGGGCGAACCCATTTTCCTTACTCCCTCAAGCTGGTTTAAATGCTGAGTGTTGTCCATTGTTGTGGTCCTGCAACTTAAATTAAAAATTAGTACAATGAAAGTAAATAACTAAAAGTAAAGTGACTTATAGCTCTAAGCTCCCCGGGAATGGTGCCATAAAATAGCTTGATGACTGCAAGTGCATAGACTGTTTGTAGCTAGTTTTGAAATAAAGATATTGATCCCACAGGGAGGAGTAGGCAAAAGACTAAAATGCTTTTAACTAGAAATAAACGAAGTACTTAAGGAATAAATTTAAGATGCAAGAATAGTAGAGTTGTTTTTGGTTTTTTGGTTGAACAAGGCAAATTAAAGTAAAGTAAAACTTAATGCAAAAAGTAAGAATTGCGTGTGTAAAAGAACTTAGAACTGCAATAGGGAAAAAAGCGTTCTCAAGGAGTGGTGGATACACCACTAGCAATTTAGACTAAGCAATCAATATTATTATAACTAATATTCTCATGATATGTATATATGTGGGAGGAGCTCCATATATGGACAAATAGGTAGCAACCACTGCTCACATCATCCTTCATAACCACAACTGATGAATAAACGACACCAATCGTATTATACCGCTATTAAGGGATTTCTCCCATGGCATGGACATGGCTTAATGAGTTCTAATTGATTCCCCAAGTTAGTACGTAAAGAATGACAACAGCTTTATAGTCATAGTAAGTGTTATCATCCCTCCGTCTACCAACAGGTAATTCCCTTCATCGAGTCCCCATAGGAGGCAAATGTTAAGGAGGTGCACATAATGATGTATAACATACTAATATCTATCTCATCTCAATCATATGCTAGAGTTTCTCCATCTTCCCAAGAACTAGAGATCTACTCAGACATGGAGGCAATCAACATCATGGTAATGGTGATGGAAACAATCATAGATGAATAGTACTTGTATAAATCCACAACAAGTACGGAAATTACAACAAGATCTAGATGGATGAGATGGGATGGATGGAGGTGGTGATGGTGCAGCGGTTGATGAAGATGGAGATCGATGTCTTGGCCTCCCAGATCTGTGTAGGGCGAAGATGGATCCCTTGGGAAAGTTCCCCCTCCAGATGCCTTCCGGAGGTGAGGTTTTCACTATTTCTGGTTGTTCTGTATGTCGTCTCCCCAATCTAGTTGCACGGGGTGAAACTATTTGAAGAGGCGGAGGCAGCGCCAACTATACGGCCAGAACTATACGGCCGGAAAATTTATTCCGCCGTATAGTTGCTCGTTAAACCGTCTGTGTCCTTTGTTTTCTTAAGGTTTTTTCTGGTATTATTAATTTTTCCCAAATAAGCAATTTACGTTGTTTTTGACTCCTTTTCTCCCCAATAGAACTGCTCCAAGAATTCTGTCCATTGGATCCATCATCTGTCCTAATCCTGGTGAAAACAAACATAAAATGTGCGCGCGAGCGCCATGAAATACCAAGATCATACATCTATAATGCAAAATAACAATATAAAACATGATGCAAATATGCACTCATCAGGTATCACTTGATGCTGACTGTGCTCATGCTGTGAACTGTCTGTAACCTACACAACTAAAAGCAAAGCAATGTAAGTGGTGATCTGGTTGATACTATTTATGCCTTACTGTTCAACAATAAGAAACTTACATCACTCTTGTATTCAGATTTTGACCCTTCAGGTTCTTGTGATTCTTTCGTCGCCTCTTCATCGTAGGTTTCCAAGTCCGAATCCCCAAAATAATCATGGTCACTCCGAGAGAATAGTATAACCTGCACCATTGTAGCACAAAGTCATATAGCATGTCTATTCAATTCTTATTAAAATATTGTAGCACTCGACATACATCACTACTATTCTTTCCGAGAACGATTCTTCTGGATGATGCTCCTTGTTTCCTCAATCGATGTCCATCTACACAATTAAAAAACTAGGAGTATAAATTTGCATGTTCTAGGTTTGCGTACAAAATAAAAAAGAAACTTCACGTGACCTCATCATCCCCAGATCTGTTTTCTTCATAGAGGTTGTTCTCAATAGGCTCATCTTCAGAGAAAGAACTGTCTCTATCATCCGAACCTGAATCACCATTGCGTGTAGGGACGCTCTCATTGTCACTCCCAGTTGACATAGAGTCCTCCATCTGTTCAAGAAAAGAAAACCAACAATGCTAATATAACCAGTTATGTATATATGGAGGCCTCGGAGATGCAAAGATGAACCCTAAGACGCTATGCTAAAGGAGATGCAAATAATGTGTGTTAGAGAGGCAGCTACTCACATCTGGTGGGCACCGATGGCGATATAGCACTCGGATGGACTAGTGGATATGTCCTAAGGATGAGAAGATCTGGCTAGCCTTTGATCTGTAGATATAGGATTGGAATGGTTATCGTCGGCGTAGAAGGCCACGTTGCTACCGAGATGGAGGATTAGATCTCGGCTGCCGGCGCAGACAGACACGTCGCCACCAGAGCCAGCAGGCTTATGGTTGGAGGATTAGAAGGCTGGCCTGCCGGATTCATATCGTCTCGCCACCGCATGTCGCCACCGGGATCGAAAGTTTAGGGTTAGAAGTGCCTCAGGAATTGGCAGCCGCGATCTTATATCGTGATCAAAACCTAATGGTGTGGTGACATGGCAATGAATGGTCAAACGTAATGTAGCAACGTGGAAGTATGCAGATACGTGGGAATACAGGCCTTGACATGGGCTTCGCGTGCTACCCTCGTGCACCCTCCTCTCTAATACGTACGGGGCGATTCTACCCCTTGGAAGTTTACAATGTTTCGTTCCTCTAGGGGTCCATTGAATCACACCTCTAATCTAATCTTTAAATGCATCTCTTCAAACACCAATCCTTTCTCTTAAGGTTGATATTTCAAAGAGTGTTGACCTCGAAAAGTGTTTTGAGCATCTATTCATTTCTGTTGTCCCATGAACTTTGTATTCTTGGAATATCTTGTTAAATTCGTGGTGGTATATCTTGACGATATTCTCACTAATTCTATATCAATGGAAGAACATGAAGAACATATTTTTATCACCCCCTCAAGCTTCAAGAATACCGCATCTATGTAAAGTTCTCAAAGTGTAAATCCTGACTTGTATAGTCACCTATCTCAACCACGTCCTTTCTGCTAAAGATATCGCTACAATTCTGAAATTGTCAAGTCAATTGTCAATTCCATCCTACATATTCCAATCAACTCTAGAGTTTTTCCTTGGTTTATCAAGTAATTCTCACTTCTTGTTGAAGACTTCTCCAATATGGTTAAACCTCTCTCCTATCTTCTCAAGGAGGACAAGAAATTATGTTGGTCGTCTACTCATGAAGAGACCTTTGGAAATCCTATCTCTATCTTATATCCTATCTCTGCTAGACGCCACGAAGATTTTTTAGATCTTTTGCAATTCCTCCATTCAAGACCTCAGTGCTTTTCTCGTTTTATCTGTTGAATCTTTCATATGTCTCCATGATCTTCCTTCATATCTTTTTTTTTGGTTTGTGACTTTCGACATGACGACAACATCATCATCATTATCTACTCTAAATCTGACAAAGTGTCGAGAGTTGGGTTGCACGATTTTCCTATTCATGTCCGGATTAATGCTTTGAGTGCGGGATGGAGTAGCTACCATACCACTACTCTTATCATTCGCTTTTGTACATTGAGTTGTTGCATTAATGTGATTTCACTCATTCCATGAAAGTTGGAAGTGGCCTTATCCTCGAGACTTTTACTTCCATCCTTGTTTTCCGGAGTGCTCTCTCAAGAATGTAATCAATAACCTCTTGTTAGTAGTCTCGTCTATTTCAATATGGAGAAAAATCTTCAATGATCTGGTTGAAACAAATGCAAAATCTTATCCTTCCTCTTCATTCTACCGGAGCTCGACATCGTCAAACAAGATTTATGGATGATATCTCTGACTTCAATTTGTCAGTTCTTTCCCCTTGATAAATCCAATTATGGTTGATGCCATTAATCACTAAATCAATTGCAAAAACCTCATGGGCAATGAAAGCAATAAGCATCTCAACAATAACCTCTAGATATTTAACATTCAATTTCTCGGTATTCCATCATAAACTCATGGCACTCCTTCTTCTAAAGATAAATCCACGCATCTCGATTGCATGATCCTTTGGTTCTTACCGGCGCAAGAAGAAGATAATCCGAGAAGTCCTCAATGCTAATCTTACTCCACCGGTATCAAGAAACTCTATTGTTTGAAGGAAATATTGTTTATCCAAACTTCATTTCTTGAATCTAAAGGAAGAAACAATGTTATTTTCGTAGTGGTTGATAACTTCTCCAAAGTCTCTCTTTTCTTTCTGTGAAACAAAGAATCATCTTCATGTGCATCTATGATCTTTAATCCTAACAATGTGTCTTTCCTTTCTATCCTCGATTCATCGTCTTATCAAGTTCTTTCAAGAAGTGGTTATAATCTTTATCGTGTTCCTCGAGAGCACCTATTCTATGTCAATCTACCTTCCTTGTTTCCCCATAATCCTTCAATTATTCAAGTCCATTGTTTTCAAGGAGCAAAATGGAACACTTGCAGCAAGACTATCAAGTTTTGTAAAGTGCATTGGTCACACCATTCCATTGATGAAACAACTTGGGAACATGAGGAACACCTTCGTTCCAAGCACCCACCACTATTTATGTCTTCTTGTTTTCCTAGAAATCTTGGGGCGAGATTCTTGTTTAGTGGGGGAGAGTTGTAGCATCCCAGTTGTCTAACAATTTTTAATGCTCCTTGGTTTATTTTATATAATGCTACTTCCTACATATCACTAATTGCATCATTGATGACACACAAGTATAGGGGGTATATCGCAGTATTTTCGAGGGAAGTGAAACCCAATTTATTGATTCGACACAAGGGGAGCCAAAGAATATTTATAAGCCTTAACAACTGAGTTGTCAATTCAGCTGCACCTGGAAACAATCTTGCTCACAACAGTTTATCAGTAGTAACAGTTTTGTAGTAGGAATAGTAAAGTAGCAGCAGCAGTAAAGTAAAGACAGCAGTAACAATAGCAGTAAACAGTAGGATTCGAGTGCAGTAGCAAAACATTAACACTCCGTGAACACATGTGATCCTCACATCAAAGTCATTTGCTCCGGTTATCCCGATTTCTGTCACTTCAGGGCCATTGGTTCCGGACAACAACGTGTGTATACAACTTGGAGGTAAGACCATAAACAATACTATCATAATGAATCAATAACATGTTCAGATCTGAAATCATGGCACTCGGGCCCTAGTGACAAGCATTAAGCATAACAAGTCGCAACAAAGTCATAAAGCACTAATAAAAGATACTAGGAACCATTCCCTAACAATCTGATGCCATTACATGAATGATCTCATCCAATCCCTACCATCCCCATAGCCTACAACAGGGGATTACTCACTCATAGATGGGGGAAACATGGATGGTCGATGGAGAAGCGATGGTGATGATGATGGCGATGATCTCCTCCAATTCCTCGTCCCGGCAGGGTGCCAGAACGGGGTTTCTGGTGCTGTTTCGTGGAATCTGGTGGTGGCAGCGGAGCGGAACTCCTTCTGGAAAAACGTCGAACCCGGTGGTGGCAGCGGAGTTTTTAGGTCAGAAGGCTTCTTATAGGCGAAGAGGGAGACCGAGGGGGTGCCTGGGGGGCCCACACCACCGCTTGGCACGGCCTGGCCTGGCCCGCGCCACCAGGTGGTGTGGCCACCCCTGGATCTTCTCCGTCTCGTATTCTGGCTCCTGGAGTCTTCGGGTGAAATAGGATTTTTGGCACATTTCCGGGATTTTTCCTCATAGTTGATTTTCTGCACAAAAAGTAGACACCAAGGCAATTCTGCTGAAAACAGCATCAGTCCATGTTAGTTGCATCCAAATCACACAACTTTAGAGGAGAAACAATAACAAATGTGTTCGGGAAAGTAGATATGTTTTGGACGTATCAACTCCCCCCAAGCTTAGCTTATTGCTTGTCCTCAAGCAATTCAGTTGAAAACTGAGTGCGATAAAAGAACTTTCACGAACACATTTGCTTCATATGATGTATATATTCTCCGCAATGTGATCAACTACTTAGACAGTTCATAATAAAGAGTATGCAACTAAGTTTACTTAATAGGCATTGCAAGCTATGAAGAGATTCCAACTCAAAAATAATAAGTAGCATGAAGCATAAACATAAGCAACATTACAATGCTCATAAGAAGGTATGATAGAGTGGTATCTCGCTTGCCTTTGATTATGAATGTCAAGGCACCTCTGAAGTTCAAGTGATGACTAGAAGTAAAGATATCAAAGATACAAGCATCAAAGTCATAACACTAACTCCAGCTCCCAAATCACACAAAGCAGTTCTAACATAACTGTTCTTAATAGAGCAAGGGATAGTTGGAATCCCTGGGTCTCCAAGTTTCTTAGGAACCTTACCATTGAAGGAATAATTAGCAAGTAAAGTAGAAATTTCTTCATTAGGGATTTTCCTTTTATTCGAGACAATATCCTTCATATACTTTGAGTAAGGAGGCAATTTAATAGCATCAGTCAAAGGAATTTGCAAGAATAAAGGTTTCATCCACTCACAGAACTTATTATAGTGTTCATCTTCCTTTGACTTGTGTTCTTATTAGGGAAAGGCATAGGTTTTTGGACCCAAGGTTCTCTTTCACTACCATGTTTCTTAGCAATAAAATCTTCTTTAGTGTATTTAGTATTCTTAGTGTGGTTTTCAGGTTCTTCTTCAACTTTTTCTTCATTAGGAACTTCATTTTCTTCATTACCACTTTCAGTTTCAGCATCAGAGATAGATATACTATTAGGATCTATAGCAGGTTCAGAGGGTTCTACAACAGTTTTATGTTTCTTTTTCCTTTTCTTACGAGTAGAGCCACTATTTTCAGCTTGTTGAGAATCTTGCTCAATTCTTTTGGGATGCCCCTCAGGATATAGAGGATCCTGGGTAGCAGCACCACTTCTAGTTCTAATTTCATAAGCATGTTTTTTCTTTAGCAGCATTAACTAGCAAGTCGTTTTGCACTTTAACGAGTTGATCTATTTGAGTTTGAACCATTTGAAAGTGTTTAACAATCATTTTAACATCATTAGAGGTTATTTCCACAATATCTTTCAACTCAACAATAGCTCTAGTGTTTTCCATTAGATGATTTTGCACCCTTTTATTAAAGTTATCTTGCTTAAGAATAAAGATATTGAATTCTTCTAAGCATTGATCAGGAGATTTAGAGTATGGGATATCACCTTCATCAAAGTGTTGGAGAGAGTGTACCTCAATAGTGGATGAGTAGGAAATAGGCTTACATAATTCTTCAACAGGAGGTAAATTCTTGACATCTACAGCTTTAATTCCCTTCTCCTTAAGATATTTCTTAGCTTCCTTCATCACTTCATCATTTAATTCAATAACTCCCCTCTTCTTTGATGTTGGAATAGGCACCAGAATAGTAGGTTTAGGTTCAATTACTTCAGGTATAGCTTGTTTAGGAGGAGTCCAATCTTCATAGTTCTTACTTATTTTAGCCATTAATTCCTCAGCTTCCTTAGGAGTACTATTCATGAAAACACAATCAGCACAACTATCTAGGTATGTCCTAGATTCCTCGGTTAGTCCATTATAAAATATATCAATAAGCTCATTCTTGGGTAATGGACTTCCAGCTGGTGCATGAATCAAAGCACAAAACCTTGCCCAAGATTCGGGCAGTACCTCTTTTTCTCCCTGTTTAAAATCAAAAAGTTCATGCAAAATAGCATGTCTGGCACTAGGAGGAAAATATTTCTGCAGGAAAGTACTAATCAAGCAATCAAAGCTATCAATAGATCCAGGAGGTAAATTACTAAACCAACTTTTAGCTTCTCCTTTCAGTGAAAAGGGGAAAATCTTAGCAACAAAGTAAGTTCGCATCTTAATATCATCAGAAAACAAGCCACTCATGGTAGAAAGCTCATTCATATGTGCTACCACACTTTCATTCTTAGTCCCACAAAAAGGTTCTTTCTCAACAATAGCTATGTAAGATAGATCGAGAGAGAAATCATAATCTTTATCTATAATTTTTATGGGAGAAGCAGCAAACTTAGCAATAGGAAACAATTTGGGTCTAACAGTACGCCTCTCAAGGAGACTCTTAGCAGCGCTCCTATCATAGGTGTTTTTACATTCTTTAATAAATTCATCGGTCATCTCAACATAACCATCTTCCATATCATAACTTTCACTAGACCTAGGTGAACTAACAGGAGTGGTAGTGTCTTCATTAGGAGTTTCGGTATTTCCAGCTATAGTTCTAGCAATCGTAGCATCTAGGAAAGGACCTAATGAACCAGTCTTATCAAGCACAGTAGAAGAAGCATCATAAGCATTAGTAGTTTCAGATTCAGCAGTAGTAGCAATGGGTGTAGCATGTGTATGTGGTGGTGTAACGAGCTTACTTATAACATACGGTGAATCAAGAGCAATAGCGGTATTCAAAACCGTACCTCTTCTTGTAGTGGATGGTAAAATAGGAACCTTGCCATCACGAGACTTACCCATGATGGATGGATAGCAGCGAACAATAGAGAATCCAAGTGAACTTGATAAATAAAGCTATGCTCCCCGGCAACGGCGCCAGAAAATAGTCTTGATGACCCACAAGTATAGGGGGTGTATCGCAGTATTTTCCAGGGAAGTGAATCCCAATTTATTGATTCGACACAACGGGAGCCAAAGAAAATTTATAGGCCTTAACAACTGAGTTGTCAATTCAGCTGCACCTGGAAACAATCTTGCTCATAGCAGTTTATCAGTAGTAATAGTTTTGTAGTAGGAATAGTAAAGTAGCAGCAGTAGTAAAGTAAAGACAGCAGTAACAATAGCAGTAAATAGTAGGATTCGAGTGCGGTAGGCATAGGGATGGATGGACGGGCGTTGCATGTACAAGATAATTCACATAGCAATCAGAACATAGGGCAATTGCAGATAAATAAGATTAAGTATCCAAGTACTAGATAATTCTAGGCATGTGTTCCATATATAGTCATACGTGCTCGCAATGAGAACTTGCACAACATCTTTTGTCCTGCCATCCCGTTTGCAGCGGGACCTCAAGGGAACTACTGGCAATTAAGGTGCTCCTTTTAATAGAGCACCGGAGCAAAGCATTAACACTCCGTGAACACATGTGATCCTCACATCAAAGCCATTTCCTCCGGTTATCCCGATTTCTGTCACTTCGGGGCCATTGGTTCCGGACAACAACGTGTGTATACAACTTGTAGGTAAGACCATAAACAATACTATCATAATGAATCAATAACATGTTCAGATCTGAAATCATGGCACTCGGGCCCTAGTGACAAGCATTAAGCATAACAAGTCACAACAAAATCATAAAGCACTAATAAAAGATACTAGGCACCATGCCCTAACAGTCTGATGCCATTACATGAACGATCTCATCCAATCCCTACCATCCCTATAGCCTACAGTGCGGGATTACTCACTCATAGATAGGGGAAATATGGATGGTCGATGGAGAAGCGATGGTGATGATGGCGATGATCTCCTCCAATTCCCCATCCCGACAGGGTGCTAGAACGGAGTTTCTAGTGCTGTTTCGTGGAATCTGGTGGTGGCGACAGAGTGGAACTCCTTGTGAAAAACGTCGGACCCCCCGGAGTTTTTAGGTCAGAAGGCTTCTTATAGACGAAGAGGGAGACTAAGGGGGTGCCTGGGGGGCCCACACCACCCCCTGGCGTGGCCAGGCCCAGCCCGCGCCACCAGGTGGTGCGGCCACACCCTGGCTCTTCTCCGTCTCGTATTCTGGCTCCTGGAGTCTTCGGGTGAAATAGGATTTTTGGCATATTTTTCGGGATTTTTCCCGATAGTTGATTTTCTGCACAAAAAGTAGACACCAAGGCAATTCTGCTGAAAACAGCGTCAGCCGCGTTAGTTGCATCCAAATCACACAAGTTTAGAGGAGAAACAATAGCAAAAGTGTTCGGGAAAGTAGATATGTTTTGGACGTATCAATCATCATAATATCATGCTCATGTCACCATGCCACATTGAATTTGAGCATCATATTAAAACCCTCTTCATATTGGCTCTTCTCTTCATAATGCATTTGCCTTATTAATTGTATTTGTCTCTTGATAATACTGAAGTTGGCTCTTGATATATTGCTTAATGCCCAAGTTGAGCTGGGGGCATATCTATTCTAATTCCCCCACCATTCTTTTGACTCCATCTAAAATTCCACCATCCCAAGTAATCTAAGAAATTGCATTTTCTTTGGTATTTCATTCTACCTCATATAACTTGGGGTGGATCTAATTATATTTCTTTGCTTCGATAGTTGATCTAATATTTTTTCACAATATTAATGTGGGGGCTATATTTGCCACCTTTGTATGCCATGAAGGGTATAATCATTTTATCTTCCTTCCATGGATTTATTCAAGTTTATGAGTGTGTTTGATTTAGTAAGGCCATATGAAACCATAGTGGGACATACACACTATATGTGGCCTTCGAACTTCAAATATGCCCATTTATTAAATGGAAACATGGGAGAGTTAGATGGTTTTCTTATGGCATGTTTGCAATGCCCATGGGGATGTAGTTGTTTTCATCACTTCATCATGGCCCATTGCAATAAAAATCCTCCATCTTCCGCTTCTTCTAATTGCTTTATTTTTTGTGTGTTGTTGTTGGTATGTTGCATTCATATCAAATCTTGATAAATAAAAATGGAGCAAAACTAATCTAGCCTATCTTCTTCACACACAAACCACACATTCTACACAAGTGTGTGTATCCCTACACATACACACACATCTACTCTAAATCTACACCTACCCGTGTGTGCATGCATGTGCTCCTTCTTCTCTCTTATCTCCAAAACCATCCACAAAATCGTGAGCACCATGTGTGCATGTGTGTTTGTTGTGTGGTGTACATCCAACCACCACCCCTCCTTTCCTTTCATGGAAAACAAGATGACCACCACCTCTTCCCTCCCTCATTGCCTAGATCCTGGTCCCTCCCTTCCTATTTTTCACCTGCACAAGAGACAGAGGAAGAGGAGACCTAGCTACTCGAGACAACCCTCCCTCTCACCTTTCAACAAGCAGACAACAATAGCCCCATGTGTCTGCCTCCACCTCTTTATCTACCCCTCCTCCAAGCCAGGCACCAGATCGAGATCCACCAGGCACCCACCTTCTTCGTCCTTCAAACATAGACATGGCCATCCCTTTCTCCACCTAAAAACCCTAGTCGGCCTAGCATCTACCTGGCATCGAGGAGAAGGAGAAGAGGACCACGGGTGTTGGGGAAGGTTACTAGGACCATCACCGATGCTTAGTACATAGAGAAGAAGGGGAAACCTCGCCGGAGATGGAACATGCCACCGTAGACACCGGAAGCCCGACGCGGATACACGCCAGCCTCGCCGAAGATTGCCACGACCCGAGCTCTCTTGTCTTTACCTCTAGGTCGCTGGTGAGCCCCTCAACGTTCTTGCCTTGGTCTTCCTTCTCCTCTTGTTGCGTGCCACCGTTTCCTTCCATCGAGCACACTGCACACGCATCACTGCTCGCTACCACCACGCATGTTGCCGGTAGCCTCCATCAAGCCCTATAACATCCTAGTGCCCGGTTCATCCCTCTAGCCTTGCCTCCGTCCAGATCATGTCGCCACCATTGCATCGACGCCTGTCCGCAGCCATGCGCCACGCGCCAGCACGTGTCGTCTTGTCACACGCTGCGCTCGCCACACTCTAGCAGCAGCACACGCTCAGTCAGCAGCATCAGCATGCGCGCAACCTCTAAACCTCGGCATTTTACTGGTGCTCCTGGCCTCTTCTGTCGACACCGCCTTGAGAAGAATCGTTCCCTGATGTCCCCTCTCTCTAGCGCAACAAATGGAGATCGTTTTGTCTAAGCACAGCCTCCATAAATCGTATTTGAAGATCATCCCAAAAATCTGTTTTCTAAAATTTTCTATGTCCGACTGAATCTGGCATATTCCTCCTTGTTTTTGGTGCACACAGGTCTTATTCGGAGAACTCTGAACACAAAAGTTGTAGAGCTACGTGAGATCACAATTTTCATTCTTGCGCCCATGAAAAATTCATCTCCGTTTTGTCTCGAGCTTCCTCGCAAGGTGCTGTCGATTTAAAAAAAAATTGGATTCAGTTACGATTGTTTCTAGAACCTTTTGCTAACAGACCCCTAGAGTTTGAAGTTCTTCAGCCGCAGTCCCCTGCGTAGCCACATGTCCTCCCCCCGCAGCCCGCGCGCGGTGGCCCCGCTGTTACCCTGACCCCACCTAGTAGTGCTTGTGGGTAGGTAGTCCTCGAATAACAAAAGCCTCTATGTCTTCTTCGAATCCAAAATAATTTTAGAATATGAATTCAATTCAAATAATTTATAACTTCCAAATGGTTTTGAATTTGAGTAAACACTTAATATGAAATATAAATTAATTTTGAATGTGAATTAAACCATATTTTCAAATTTGACCAGAGTTGACTGTAGCTATTCAAACCTTTGACTTTTGATCCAATTCAAATTGATTTGCATTTAATAATGCTTTTAAATTCATATTTGCAAATATTACAAATGATATATGTTTTGAGATCAGAAAAATGCCAGGAATATGAATATGTTATTTAAAATATTTTTCGGGTAATTAAAATTTTCGAATTAATAAACACCATTATATGTCTTTATCTTAATAAATTCATAACATTAATTCCGTAATTCTAAATTCGACAAATATTATATCTAAATCGATTAGCGCGATGAGCCGCTCCAACCATACATTCCATGATATCCATTGAAGCATGCATCATACAAACATTAAATACACAGCAAGGTTTATGGAAGCAAGACATGCCTAAATAATTAATTAAAGTGCTTTATTATTGTTCTTACACCTCACCCATGCCATGCTATGTTATACCATGTAATTGTGCATCATTCCGTCATGGCATATCTTGTTTTTCTTGTTGCATATGTTCATAGGATTGCACACTTTATTTACTGTGGAGCTTTGTGTCTTTGGTTCTTATTCCAGATAGACACCGACTAAGGGAGTTATCAGGAGAACCAAGATTACTAGCTGGATCCAGGTTATCCTACTAATGATCTTCCCGGCAAGCAATTCCCCAATCTTGCATTACATATAGCACCAAAGCTTGCCTATCTACTTATAGAGACATGCTACAACTTCGGATATTAGAATTGATATAAGATAGATCTATATAACACCAAACATAACCCATCTGAAGATTTCTCCCCTCGAAAACCAGTTGAGGAAGTAGTCTCACGAAACACACACGTTGCAATTTTAGTTAAGTAGTTGTTTAGTTGAGAAGGATAATTACTATTCATATTATTTGGGCAAGGCATTAGCGGTGTTGTCTATGATCATGACACTGTACTATTGAGGCGTCCATAATTGTGGACACACGGCTTCTCGAAAAGATTTACCCTACAAGGGTGCACAACTGTACCTATATGCATGTTCAACCCTTCAAGCACTAAATCGCAAATAAGTATGCCTTCCGAGTCTCACAACAAGAACTACCCCATAACTATGCACATATCTAGAGGTATCACATACTATATTTAACCCACCCAGGAGGCACGGTGGTTCTCAAGGGAGCTACAGCGTTTACGACCATGGCCAAGAAGGATCGGAGCTCCACTATGGAAGATGACCTCTCGGCCGAACCGCGTTTATGTATGCAATGTTGCGATAGTCCACCAAAATATCAAGTCTGAATACATATTCAACACACCCATATCCTAGGATATATGTTGCATATGCACCAAATGGAAACCAATTTGTGACCCTCTAGATAAACGAATATCTCTGGTAGTTTAGAGGAATCCAAGAGGCCCCCGCGTTTGGTTAGTGCGATATTCTCAGAACTGGTTTTATAGAACGAACGGTTCATAGGTCGACTCAAGTAGTCCCCAAAGGTAGTCGCTGCCGAGGCCTAATCATTAGTTGAAGCCAATTAGCAAAAACATCAAATTAATATCCATATCACAACCATTATCCAGATATCAAGTTCCACCTATACGAGAGAGGTACTAAGCATGCCTACGAGTCGCAAGGACAAAGCTAGCTAATCAAACAAGACAATAGGATAACCAAGGCAATATGGTAGAGAAAGTAAATAAAGGAATGGTACTAAAGCATTGGCAATAAGGATAGCAATAGATCAACATAAGGAAGTAAAGACTATAAATGCAAGATAGGTAGAAGGGCGAGAATGCTCATCTGGAAAATAATGTTGAGCAACCAAAGGCTTGTCGTATCTCGCATCAAATCAATAGCGTATCCGAGAAGAAGCAAAGCACTAGCAAGAAACATCTTAACACAATGATAGAGAACCTAGCATGTTTATGATATTATGCCTAGGATGGCAAGATGCGATGCAACATGGAAATATTACGCTGAAGCGGAGTCCCGACAATTAATTTAAGGTTGGAGTTATTTAGCTACCCCACGAATATATTTTGTTAACATAATAAGAGCATATCATAGATCAGCTACACCATTTAAATGGAGTCGAGATAAGAAAAAAATATCCCAAACATACACTCCATATCTAATTATTAGGTGAATCAACAAGATACCCGAGAACAGCTAAATTTGTATGTGAGCATGAATAATTTAATATACAACAAGTTATATTATATTTATCAAAATAGGGGAGGGTTTAGGTTCACATTGACTGGGCCTTTGGGCCTGGCCGATTTAGGGCTAGGTTTTGTTTTATTTTAGGTATAAATCATTTTCTCTATGTTTTATTTTGTTTGGAAATAGTTTTTAGCAAATAGTTTTTAGGCAAACAAAATATCTAGAAATACAGTGATTTTACGGTTTTACCAAAAATATTGTTAGAGGAAAAAATATGCATGATGTCATGATGATACAAAAAATAAACACAACATGCAAATCTAATCAGGGATATTTTTCGGGCATTATAACATTAGTGGCAAACATATTCTTTGTTGTGAACGACTACATCAAAATAGAAGAGGGGGAGCAGTCACCCCGTCCTTCACGGTAGAATGGGCGCTGGCGCCCCTCGGAAAGATCCCCCATGCAAACTCGTCTAGTTTGGATGACGGTGCATGTAAGGGGTTGCGACACTAATCAGGTACGGGGAATAGGTGGCCTCTAGTCCATCGCTGATGGCATAAGAAGCGTGCCGAGCTAGGGGCATATCTCTAAATTGCGCCAGAAAAGGAGAAGGCCCCTAGAAATCCATCGGCGCCTCTTCCCGGCCCTGGCTCAGCAGGAACCATGGAGGGAGATGACTTGTCATCGCATAGGGCCCCGAAGAGTGCTTTGAGCCATGAAAACTTCCTCGGTTTCTGCCTAGGGAAATAGCCATGGATGCCCAAAAGCTCCCCCTCCCGGTCGCTGTGGACGTTGTTTCGTTTTTCCCAACCTACTTAGGGCAAAAATAAAGAAACCACAGGTATGAAGATACTATCAACAAAGGTTATCATCCTCGCAGGCGCTTATGCCCCCGACCAGAAGACATTGCCTCCTCCCATCCACAGCATCAGGACGAGACCGAGCTCCCTGCATCGATGTTAGCCCTATGGATGGAGATGGCCTAGGCCATCGTCGAGGGCCCCAGAGTACCCTCTGAGCGAAGAACACTTGCCCAACCTAGGGTTGGGATAGCAGGCTTGAATGCCCAAAGACGCCTCCTCTCATCACTCGCATACTCGCCAAGGACAGCTCACAACCCATGGGGGGCTGGTAATCTGTAAAAATCACCATCCGTCGACATACCCCACTATCGAACAACTAGATTGCTAGAGGCACCCCAGAGTGGTGCCCCTATATAGCCTCCGTCTCTGGTGCCACAAGCCCGGTAGCGCCCTGACCGGAAGTAGTAAGGAGATGCCTCTCGAGGCATCACTGATGGCCCCGACCTAGTACCGAGATGGGGGTAGCCTATAGGCTCCCAACGGATTCTAGGAATGCCCCCAAATGCCTGAAAGAGCCCCTCCCTATCCCAACAGGGCCTGATTTCCGATCGTCACCGGTATCAGACCGAGGGGAGACTGCCTTGGCAGTCCCCCTAGTGGCTCCCCTAATCCGACCCCTGTCCACGACTTCTCCAAATTGGGAGAAGCCTGGCCGAGAATAGCGAGGAGATGTCTCTAGAGACATCACTGATGGCCACGGCCTAGTGCCAAGCTGGGGGATACCCTATACATGGGTTTCTTAGTACGTGTCGCAAAGTTGTTGGGCGAGAGCATCGTAGGGTCTAACTTGCCTATAATTCCCGGGTTTTGCAAAGTTGGGCAGCCAACTATCGAGAGGGCCCATTTCAAGGCAAACTCATCTCACCCGTGAAGTAGACAGTCGGGACCCCCATGTCAGTACTCTGTCTGTGACACGAGCGCCAACGCGGCAACCACGTGTGAAAAAATGAGGAACTAAGGGCCTTGGTGCATTGACCAAATTCACAACTTCACTCCCTCCTTTCACACGAACCCTAGCACTAACAACGGTAAAATCCTCCCTCCAACCAGAACGATCCCTTTGGACATTTGCCTTCTGACTCAAGTTCCTGCGCCCACTCGTTGATCCCGAGCTCCAATGCTGCATGCCATGCCAGCTGTTGTGAGGCTCTAGCCCGCCTCCGCCACCGGACACGCTGAGTAGCACGGAGGATGGCAGATCCTACTACCAAGGAAGAAGAAGTTCAGGCTACATGCAGGTGAGCTACTCTTATCTTCGCTATACATAGTAACTTACGTGCTAGTTGGCTATTGATATTAAAGAGATAGATCAAACCTAGAATTGTTTGCTATACCAACACTGACAAATAATTTTTATCTTTTGTCCCCAAATTTCTATCAACTAGGACCTCCGTGGACCACCCTTGCCTGGTTATGATAACCCTCGGCAGCTACTTCTCTAAATTAGCAAATGGGAAGGGCAAGTGGTACGGACTTCATTGTGCCATGATGGAAAAAGCGTCTGCGCAGATCTACACTATCCCTGGTATGGTTGCTGCTCTGCATAAATATTTTGAAATAGGGCCAAAGCAGACTGCACAGTTTAGCTTCATGGATGAATGAGGAATCTTGGTTCCTCTAACGTGTAACAATCAGCTAAGCGGGCTGATGAAAAATATCAATGGGGTTCACATGTTTATGATGAATTGTAAAATATTGGATGTGGAAGCTATTGCTACTGGGATTTGCCCTGCTATTCTTGGACAGGGTGATCTAACTCGAACCCTTGCTGATGGTAAGAAAATGTGGTTCATCCTCTACGCCATGCTTTTGTCGAGCAAACTCCTCATAGGAGTCCATGTATTGTCGTTGTGCAAACCCCAGCTATGGAATCTACTAGTATTGGTTGTCCTTGTAATGTTGTTGATCTAGTTGCTGCTGACCCAATCCCTACCGATGTTGAGCAAACTAAGGCTTCTAGAGGCTGCCCAGCTGTTGTTTCCAAAACTACTATCTTGGGTGCTGCTCCTCCTCGAACCCATGCTCAAGTTCAACGGAATGCTATTGCGGCTACTCCAAGCTCTGTTGTTGTGGAGCAAGCTCATGGTCTTGACTCGGCTAGCACATGAAGCACTACTGTTGTAGGAACTACTCATGGTCGTCGGTGTGGAATGGCAACAACTGCTCCTATTGTAGCTTCATTAGCTATAGCCCTGCCTATCCACCACATATTGTAGGTCCTGCTGCTAAGGGCTATCGCCTTGCTCCTGCTGCTGATACTTTCACCGAGGTTGCTCCAGCTACAGATGACGCTAGTGATGGGGACGGTGATCATTGTGGCTGGGTCTAATGGTGTTGATCCACCTCTCGAACCTATCATTGGTTTTGGTCCTGCAGAACCTGATGATGTCAAAGTACGCGTTCGTATCGGTGTTGAGAAGTTCACTACAAAATAAGGTGATGGCACAGAAAATTCTATGACAACTTTGATCTAATCCTTGGCAGATACGATCCTAAAGTGGTATAGATATCTGACATGATGGTAGCATTATGTGCGAAGGTGGCGTGGGGGTCCTCCCAGGAAGCACATTTCGTATATTATTGTTACAAGACCAAAAAGGCTACACCACTAAAAGTTACCAATGATTTAACCATACCGTTTAGAAGGATACATAGTAAATGTGAAGTGTACATCTACTTGATAGTGCAAATGGTTGGAGAGGAATTCGATTTGGACAATAGAGATGATGGACTTGTACACAACATGTGTGACCTGCTTGATGGCATCACTAATGGTTGTCCGACTGATGGTAGCTTCGAACAGAGGAGAGTCTTATAGAGGAGAACCATAAAGAGGAGTAGGAAGAGCATCCCAAGAAAGTGCACCATGAAGAAGAACATCACCAAGCAGACCATGCCAGAGAAGAGGACATCCAATATTTGCACAAAAATGGCACCACGCCGCAGATTACACCCCTGAGATCCAGTCAAAATGCCACACCAAACAGTAGCAGCAAAAACTCTAATAGGGCAAGCACGATGGTGAACACACCTAGGAGTGGTAGCAAAAAGGCTAAGATGGCCAGCACGGAGGATGCCACACCTAGTAGTAGCAAAAAAATGCTAATTTGATGAGTAACACGCTAAAGAGGTCCGACAATAATGCCAGCATGAAGGAGAACCCATCCAATAGTAGTAGCAAAAGGGATAATTCAAAGAAGAACATGCCGTAGACGTCAGGTAGTAATACCAGCACGCAGGAGCCAACAACCGTGAGGGGAAGCAAGAAGGAGATCACACCCATGTGTAGCAGCAAAAAGGCTAGTTCGACGAGGAACAAAACAAAGATGTCAAGCCCTACTGATACGATCTGGAAAGATTCCATCAGGAAGGAGGATGTACACAAGAAGAGCAATAGGGCTCTGTATAGTCGAGATGAA
Source organism: Avena sativa (assembly GCA_916181665.1). Taxonomy (NCBI): domain Eukaryota; kingdom Viridiplantae; phylum Streptophyta; class Magnoliopsida; order Poales; family Poaceae; genus Avena; species Avena sativa. The sequence goes on from OV702286.1 coordinate 183,337,742, forward strand.
ATAGAATATGGCTGATGTTTGTCTATTGAAGGACATGGGATACGTGGAAATGTAATACTACCCCTTGTGGTTGCAGCAACACCAACAGATTGTCTAGGAGCAAACAATGTTGCCGGTGAGGTAGATTGGGCCAATGTTCTAGTCCATTCGGGTGGAGAATATGGTGCAGCCCCACCCCTTGGAGTCAATATGATGTGTGCAGTATTAGGAATTAGAGACGATGGTGAAGATTCTGAATTAGATGTAGAAGATGGCACTATAGAGGATCAAGAATCATGCGATTATGAAATAGATGAGATACTTAATGATGAGGCTGGAATTCCATTTGATGATTTGGGTACCGACGTAGAAGATATGAAGAATGACCATGAGGATCCTATAATTTTGGTTGGCACTGAGTTCAGGAGCATGCATGAGTTCATGATGTCGTTCTGGCATTTTTGTATCAAGGGGAGTTCAATGTTCATAGACTAAAGAACACAGCCCAAAGGTATGTGTCCACTTCCAAGTTTATGTGGAAGAATGGATGGGTGGTGGTACCTTGTCCATGGAGGATCGCAGCCACAACCTTACCTGTGTCAAAGACAATTAGGGTATTCGGGCAATGAATGCAGCAAACCTTTAGAACTTTTTCTTTTTTCACTCTATAACTAGAATTGTTATATAAGATATTTCTAGCAACGAGTCGACTCTGCTTATCTTGTAAATGAATATATGTTGCAGGTGAACAAAATGGGCACTCCTCACATGTGCTCAACATGCAGCATGCTGAAATCCTCAATGGCTTATATGGAGTGGGTGGCTTTACAAGCTATGTCCATACTAAAGGATAACCTAAGGAGACCGCAAAGAATATTGGGACTAGCCTCGTTTCCTGTCATGGTGGTGTAACGGAAGATGTCATGGATAGGCTAAAGATGGGTCCAATGTGCACTAGTGGAGTTCGGGGAGGGATAGTGTGGTGATTCCACACAAGAAGGTTTCTGTTCTCAAGATCAATGGTGGTTTACAGATGCTCCTTGAGATGTATTGAGGAGAGGAGGAAGATGAAGTTCTTCTCTACTCACTCCTCTATCTATGGTTCTTCCCTCTAGTAAAATGCTCGACCCCCTCCTTGGAGGTCCTGGCTCACCTTATAAAGGGGCGGCTAGGTTTTACTTAGGGCATATGTGGAGAGCATATTCCTCAAATATGCTCCTCCCAGAATAGAAATATGGTGCACCTCTTTTACCTCTCGTAAGACTCTCCTGCGCCATGTGACCTGACCAACAATGGATAGTCGACGTCACCTTTGTTGGCCAGTACCTCTAGTCCTTGCCTCTCTGTCTTCTGTGCTTCCTACAGTGGCTCCACTAGAGAGAGAAAAGCACTAGCCAAGGGGAGATTCCTTCCTTCTTTTGTAAGCCTCGTAATAACCTGGCTACTGCCTGGTTAACTCGGCCTTGGTGGTACCTTCAAACAAGTAATACGATGGTGCCGACATACGCTATATGTTGGATGAGGTAATGTTAGGTGGACACACCCATGGCTAAGTTGGCTGTAACTCGGCCGGCCTTTAGGTACCACGGTCAGCACCTGCTTTGACATTGTTATACCTCGGCTGTCATTGTCTTTATACCCTGGCTCGACCCTCCCTGGGGTCATCCCCCCAAGATTAGTCCCCGAAGCTGGTGCGGTCTTAGCAACTTCAGCTGGTAAGGCCACAACAGGTTCAACCCACTTGTATCTTTGCTCTTCATGCCGAGGTATTTCTATGTCAGCGCGTTCCAAATTTAACTCGGCTGCATATTATGTTGACTTATATTTACTTGGACGTTCCTTCGCTCTTTTGGGGGTATTTCTTGTTGGCCGGGTCTAAATCTCGCATCTGGGTTATCCCACTTAGATGCCTTCCTTCTCGTGTACACTTCTGCGTATCCTACGTGGCGGGTAATCATTGCACTTTTTCTTATTTTAAGGGCCCTGACACCCATTACTGCCACATTACGTCAGTTATCTCTGCCGCACGTCCCTTCAATGCAGGGCTCCTCGATAACCACTCTTGGCAATGATCTATCGTTTCCATGTCGCGTCGTGTAACCGTGTGTGTGGCACGATCCCATAGCCACATAGCAAAATACACGCGCATGTGGCAGCCCGCACGATGCAACTGATCCCACTACCATGATTTGTTTGTGGTTAAATAGGGGAGCGAGGAAGTTCCCTTGCCACTTACCCCCGCATCCGCATCTTCTTCTTCTTCTTAGCGCCACCACCATTGTTCTGTGATCTAGCTCTCGTGTTGCTCGTCCGCCCCTCTTTTGCCATCTTTATGCCCCCGTTTTGCATCCGCGCTACCACAGGACCATGACTCTCCATGCCTTAGGACCCCGCCGTTGCCAGTTCGCCGCAGAACAGCGACTACGAGATGGATCCCCAAGATCTCGTAGTTCGTGAAGAACATGAGGAAGAAGTGGGCTATGAGTGTGGCTCCTAAGAGGGATCTTGCGTCATGCAGCGAGAGTTCGATTGGCTGACTCAAACCCGTCGGATTTCTGAGGGAGTCACCTACCGTATTCTTGTGGACGAATAGATCCCCTCCCCGGAGAAAGGTGAGTATGTGGTCTTTGTGTCTCACTTTGCTTGAGGTTTTGGTCTCCCCCTCAGTGATTTTGCCGAAGATTTCTTCGACACTTTTTCTCTTCAGCCTCATCATATCCCAGCAAATTCTTTTTCCTCCCTCCCTGGTTTCATCTCTGGGATAGAGGGATACCTCGGCCTTCTGCCTACTGTCCAGATTTGGGCGAAGTTCTTTCAATTTCATGCCAATGTCGTTCCTAACAAGGATGTTCCTTCCGGTGAGAAGTCCCTAACTCAGTCACGGGCTGCCTGTATTTCTCCCCGGAAGAACTCCATTTTTCCTCGGATCCGAGGTCTCGATTCTTGCAATAAGTAGGCAAGGTATTTCTTTTACATGAAGAACAACACCCCTGAAGACTTGATCCGGCTTCCTCCTTTTACTCTTGGTGTCCCTTCCCGTGGTAACTGGAGTCTTAATCCGAAGAAAAACAACCCCCTCGTCAATATGATTGAGAAAAGGATCATCGATCTCAAGAAAGTCGGGTTATGTGACACCGACTTGATGGCGACCTTCATCAGCCATCGAGTTTTCCCTTTGTAGAAAAGGAGCCATAAGATCTTCCATATGAGCAGGTCTTTGGACCCGAACCGAGTCTCCATTACCAAGCTCTCCAAGGCCCAGATCATCAAGCGTGTCAAATCCATCTTTAAGATGGTGATGACCGAAGAATGGGAGTGGGGTATGGCCCCTTTTGACCGAGATCACCCTGTGCCTCAGGTAAGGTCGGCCGAGTTACCCTTGCTGAACCGATATGTCAACTGAGTTGTTTATTTATCCTCATTATGTTTTCTTGTGCAGGAATTTCTCCAGTAGCAAGTTGAGGATTCTCGTATCCCGGCCATTGCCTGGGGCAAAGACCATGAGACTCCGAATTCGGAGGAGCTGGACCCCGAGGAATTCCTACCTGTCCCGGATGCAGGATTTGGCCGAGCCCATGGTATGACCTCTTCCTTAAGAGATTGGTCGGACGATGATGATGATGATTGCATACTTCTTGAGGTACTTGACCTAGTTCCAATCTCTTACGCTTTCCCGACTGCCTTCACACCAGCTAACCCAGCTGGGCAAGTGCACGAGGACTCTCCCCTTGCTGTGGGGGGCCAAGGTGTGGCCAAGAAACATGCTACAACCTTAGCTGCTCCTGCCGAACCACCCCTGGCCACGAAGTGTTATAAAAAGTCTGCCAACAAAGCCGCCAGTAAGCCTCCTGTTAAGGTTACGACCCAGAGGGCTTCGAAGCCCAAGGTCCCACCTCTGCATCCTGGTAAATCTCTCTTTGCCAGCTCTTTGATTGATGCTTTCTTTCAGCTATATTTCTTGCTTCTCTCTTTCCTTCCTTGCTCACAACTATATTTGTTTATCCTGGTAGTGCTCCTCTAGTTATTACTCAGAGCGGGTCTAACATGGCTTCCACTATTCCTATGCCGACATCTCCCTCCTCCCAAGATGATACTTGGGCTACGAGTCCCATCCAAGGTAGCACTCCACCTCCCTCACCTAATCTTGGTTCACCATGGCGGGAGGTTATAGATTCTAACCTTGGTGGAGGTGATGATTCAGAGGACGTGGCGATGCCGGATCAATGGAGAGACTATTCTGCCCCCGAGGAGGAACTTGGGGCTGGTGCTACTGGTGTCGATTCTGCTTCTGCTGAGATACCAGTTATCACTGCTCGCGATCAAACTCCAGCCTAGAAAAAACAACCTCTACCACAAAGAAACAAACATCTCCAACCTCGTCCGGGTATTCCAAGGCTCGGCGACAAGAACATCCTCAGTGAGTCTCGGAGGCTAAGCCCTCAGCGAATTCTAAACCCCGACCTGCACCAACCTCGGCAAAAAATCCACAGCCTACTACCTCTTTGCAGAAGAGTGGCGCAATTGACAAATAGAAGAAAACTGGGGGTGCTACTAAGGTTGTTCAGAAGATGTCCGAGGTTGCTCATCACAGCCTTCCATTGCCACCATATTCCAGAAAGCAGCTTCTCCCTCTGCCTTGGCCGTTGAGAAACAAATTACTTTGCATACCAGTCCGATGCCTACGGTTGCTGCCCAAAAAGCTGCTCACGCCAAGGGACTGGTGCTGAACTGGACTAGCAGTGGTGGAAGCCTCGGCTCGCTAGTTGAATATGCCGAGAACAGGAATAATGCTGAATATGTCAATGTCAGCTCCGGTAATCCGGCGAGGTTCGGTCCTACGGAGATTGGTGCGCAAATGAACACTGCTAGCAAAGCCATTGCTTTTGCCGGCAAAATGATGGAGGTAACCCTTTTGGCCATCTTTTTTATACATGTGCAAGTACTTGTAGATATAACCTCTAGTCGCCGAGCCTTCGAGGGAGTAATATGTTACTCGGCCGGATGCTCTTAGCAATAAACTTGGGAAAATTTTCCACATCTTGTTCTTAACTTCGAGATATTTTAACTTACCCATTAGAAACTAGACCAATATTTGTTTTAGCCAACCACTTAGTTTCAAATTGGGTTTTACTCGGTCCTATTCTTGAGTAGCCTCAAATATCCAATCACCTAGAGCCAGGTTAAATTCCACTTGACTCGGATCTAAATAACTTCAAATATCCAATCACCTAGAGCCGGGTTAAGTTCCACTTGACTCGGATATGCTTTACTTCAAATATCCAATCACCTAGATCTGGGTTAAATTCCACTTGACTCAGATCTGAATAACTTCAAATATCCAATCACCTAGAGCCAGGTTAAGTTCCACTTGACTCGGATCTGCTTTACTTCAAATATCCAATCACCTAGAGCCGTTTCAAGTTCCACTTGGCCCGTATCTTGAGTAACTTCAAATATCCGATCACCTAGAGCCGGATTAAGTTCCACTTGAATCAGATCTGCTTTACTTCAAATATCTAGTCACCTAGAGTCGAGTTAAGTTCCACTTGACTCGGGTATGAATAACTTCGAATATCCAATCACCTAGAGCCAGGTTAAGTTCCACTTGACTCGGATCTGAATATCTATTACTGTCTTCATTATTTATGAACTAATATCTTTCTTTCTAGATCACCACCAATCGTCGCACTGCTGAGTTTCAGAGGCTCCTGGACACTCACAAGGAGGTCTCCAAAAAGCATAAGGCCTTTCTATTGGAGCATAAAAAAATGCAAGTCCTTGCCTTATTCCTTTTAATTCGGCTCTCTTTCCTCTTGACTATAATTTGGTTACTACTAGCTAATGTGGAAAAATAGAACAAGGCACTGTGGAAAGAAGTGGCTGAATTGAAAGGTACTGTTTTTCTTGACTCTTGCTCCTTGTGATTCTAGTTCGGCTCCTAATCGTTCCTCGGGTTTTTTCGGGTCACACACCGTTGCAGTGTCTCTTGAGGATAGTTTACCTATGCCTGATTTGATGCTTCACTTTCTCGAACAAGCAGGGCAGCACCAGGTCCAGATAAAGGAAAAATATGACAAGATCTCTCGGCTTCATGCCAAGATTGAGAAATTATAGAATCTCCAAAAGGCTGAACTCGATAAGGTGTACTAGACTTATGCTGGGGAGAAGGATCCGCTAAAAACCAAACCTGAAAAGAACCAGGATATGCTCAAGGAAGCCGACATCAAATTTGACTCGATGAACATTGAACTTGAGAAACTCAAGAAGAGGAATGCTTCCTGGTTCACCGAGATAACCCAGAGCAATAGCTACGTCTCTTGTGAGTTCTTCTTCCCCTGCCGATGTTTCTTTTCCGGATCTTGCTTTCTTATTAACTTGCCTCATTTATCTTATTTCCAGGTAACTTCTCGGAATCGAACTACCGTGTTCCTGCTGCTGTTACTAAATTTCCAGGTAACTTGAGAATCAACTCAACCTGTGAAGGGAATCTGCTACACGCGCTGGAGCAAATACAACATTGTCCTTTGTGCTATCCTGGTATGATGCCCTTGACTTGGAGGTTCTCAGCCGTATGCACACTGGATGTAGATGTACCAATGACCTATCCTGCATCGCCGAGCGCCAAGCTCGCGCATATGATCTTATTTAGTATGCCCATTATCATCAATGGAACGAGGGGCCGAGCTTCCTCGACGCTAATTAGGACAAAAATGTCGAAGAAGGTGCAGACATAGGCGAGGACCTCAGCGAGGATTTGGAAGACCCAGGCGGTGACGAGGAGAACTTGGATGACAATGCGGGAGACTCGAATGATGATGAAGAAACGTGGGATGACGAAGCTGAAGCTGATCCTCCTGGTGCCAAGACTGTCATGCTTCCTCCTGCTGTAGATGATCTAGCAACAGCTATTCCTTGAATTAACAAATATTGAAATTCGTTATAGTTGCTCATTAAAGCTTCTATATGCTATTCCTTTTGACAAGACGGACGTGGCGGTAGCTATATAGTGGGAACTATACGGCCGAAAAAATATTCCCGGTGTATAGTTGCTCGTTAAAGCTTCTGTATGCCTCCCTCGATTTCTTCCAAAGAGAGACTTGCTTGTTTTCGCCTGAATATTGTGTTTCTCTTGTTAAAACCTTCTGTTGACGTTCAGAACCTAAAACACACATTAAAAACCAAGTTTTCTTTGCTACCAAAGTATTAGCATTAGGTAAAGCTAGAAAACAATCAAATCCAGGAGAAAACCATCAATAAAAACCATAAAAATGTGTCGAATCTCACAGCTATCAACTCCCCCAAGCTTAGATGTTGCTCGCCCTCGAGTGACAAGAAAATAAGAAAAAATAGCGGATATTCGAGACTGAAATAGAAGAATTTACAGGCTCGGATTGGTGTCAAATTATTTTCTTCACAATTCCTGCAATCTTTCACATGATCATACAAGTATTCAGAAAATTGCACTGAGTTCACTTCCTCACCACATATATCTTGCTAGCTAATAAATCAGATGCCCAATCAAGTGTCAAAAGTTTAGCTAGGAATGTGAAACAAATTCTCTTGGTGTCTTTTTGTTGAGAGATGAAAACTTTTTTCTCTTGTTTCTTTAATCAATTAAGAGTACTCATGTTGGTACCCAAAACATTCAATTTAAGAACAACTCATCTATTCCCATATCAAAATTTCAAGTCTCTCAAAGCACCTTTTTTCCGGTCCTTGCTTTTCAAAAACTTCAACTCTTTGATAGAGAAATCATGCCACTATTTTTAACATATTAATTGGGACTGTGTTGTGCACTCGTGACCATTCCAATAAATAGTTGTTGAGCAATAGTGGGTTAGAGGAGTACTACAACTTCACTTGGAACATGAAACCACGATGAGACTAAAACTTTACCCATCATAACATTGCTGCTACAGACGTTTACATAACTCAATAGCCGAAATCAAGTGGTTTTCCAGAATTAGATCATTTGTTGGCTAGCGGAGTTAATAGTTCCCCATTGAGTACAATAGTGTTGTAATGACACGCGTAAAGCAATATCAAATGGTAATTGTTAGAAAAAGCAGTGGCATAATCTCTACTACTTCGAAGCATCCATTTTATCAGACAATTTCATTCAGGGTGCGATCGAGTCTATTTACATTAAGCTCAAATGGGATGGAGTAGTTCTAAAATCAAATCCTTTGGGCTAAACATGGTCTCAAGTCATCTTTTGGATGCTTTTTCTTGATGTAAAAAAACGTAGGGAATATTTTTAACCAAGTTCATTGCTCATTGTTTCAAAGCTAAAAAGGAGACACTAGCAAAGGAATATAATTTATAGGATAGCAAGCTAAGCGGGGAGTGACTCTAGTGCAAGCGAGTAAATAATTGTAGGATCAATTTAAAGTTGCAGAAAAGGTGACGAAAGGAATGTGATACCTCCTCTTGCTTGCTTTGTTCTCGTACTTGAGTCGAACCTCCTCTATATTACCCTATTGCCAAGTCACCTGAAATTGAGCAATCTTGGACGGAAACAAAGAAACAAATTTGCAATAAAAGTTACAACTATTTTGTTTTTTGTATTTTTTGTTTAGGAATGCAAACTCAAAGTAAAAATGCAATTTTGTAGAAGTAAAATAAATCAAAAGAATAAATAAAAATATGAATGCATGGTTTGGAGGCTTTCAAACCTCACCCAAGCATAGGCTATTGCCAAGCACAGTTGTTGCCGTCATTCGGTGCCTGGTGCGGATACTGCTGGTAGTAGTTTGGGAAGTTGGGTTTTGAGTTAAGGCACTCACATCTTCATTCACTCCTTGTAGAGTGTGGTCAATCTCCCCAACGCGCTGGTTGAGCTGCTGAAATTCTTGATAGGGACGTAGTTGAACCCCTGCTTCGGCTGATTGGGCCATGGGTCCCAGGATCCCCCTGCTGCTGTTGTTGTCCCTCCCAAGCAGGGTTGTATTCCTGCTCCTCCTCTTGGTCCTTCTCATCCTCATCTTGTTTCTCTCCTTCTTCATCTTCCTCTTGATCAGGCTGGAGTTCAGCCATGATCTCCACAACTTGATCCTTGGTGAGGATCCAGGTGTCCTTCTTCACAATCGAGAAGGCTTGGGACAGGGCAACAGAATCTTCTCAACCTGTGCATCACCTGGATAACCAAATTGATATGCTCGGAACCTCCTGTTAGCTCGGTAAACACCGAGCAACCCACAAGCAGTCAAATATTTGACATCCATAAGTTTGGAGCCATCAACAGGTTGCATCACAGGTAATATAATGTTTAATGCATGGGGAAGGTGGGTTACCAATCCAACAATGCAAATGTCACCTTTCGTCTTGTTGCTCTGGTGATGAATGTGTTCGATGATTAGAGCCCCGGGATTCGGTCTTTGCGGTGAATTGGGGAAGAGTGCCATGGTGATCATTGCCATGTCCGCATTGGCCATGGAATCGGTATCTCCTCTTCCTAGCAGTGTATTGGTGAGGAACAAGGCCTAGTAGCGAATTTTTGGGTTCTGAATGGTGGACATCTTCTTTTGGTAGAAGTCCCTGCAACCGTTAACAGAAACAACCTACCAAGTTTCTCCACTTGTGACGCTATATAGATTACTAACAGTTGACTCCCTATCGTGAGGGAAGCCAAAAGCATCACCAAATTGTTCAAAAGTTATTTCATAATGCCGATGGTTCATGGTGAAACTTACCGTGCACGCATTACGTTTCTCCCTATGGTCATCATAGAAGGAGGCAAGGAACTCATAGGTGAGCTTGGCGTAGGTATTGTGGCTTGCATAGGCGAGTACTGCAAGTCTTGAATTTGCACACATGATGTCGAAGTCCGCCCTCAACCCTGCCACGGCGAGAAAGCTATCATCGGCCCAACGTGTGGGCATCATCCTCCTCGATGAAACTATGGCCATCTTCGGGTTGAGCCTGGCCCGGTGCCCCGAACTCTCGCCATGTTGGCGCTTTCTCTTGCGAAAAATGCTACCAATTTTGTTCATCTTGATGCACTGAAATTTTTTACCATGAAACCTTAGGCATATAATTTCTACATGATATATGAATGATTCTACGTGGAAAAATTTAATCCCAATGTGAGAAATCAAAAGGAAAAACAAAATAAGCTAGAGTTCATCCACTAGATCAATGTGAGAGTTTCAACCATGGAAATATGAAAATAAAGCATGGATAGGGAGAGAAACATACTGATCTGTTGATTCCCCCACTCAAACGAACGAAATAAGCAAAGAATCAAGAGTCCTAGGTGGGTTTTGAGAGGTTTGGAGAGAGAATATGAGAGAAAAAGTGAGGAGGAAGAAGAAAACTAGCCGCCCGGCGCGATTAAGAGGTTGCACTGAACTATACGGCCGCAACTATACGGGCGGGATATGTAGTTCCTACCGTATAGTTGCGGCGGTGCCGCCTATTAGGGTTTCTTTATGCAGAAGACAGCTATACGGGCGCAACTATACGGCCGGATCATAATGGTCCCTTCATATAGTTGGTCATCAAAATGTCCGTGTCCTTGAGATAAATTTTCTTGGACAGGCCCCGATAACTATACGGCCAAACTATACGGTCGGAATTTTTATTCCTGCCGTATAGTTGGTCGTCAAACCATCAGTACCTTTGAGAAGAAATTCAACAATGGCATCGATATCTATACGGCCAAAAATATATGGCCTGAATTTTTATTCCCGCCGTATAGTTGGTCGTTAAATCCTCTGTGCTTACGAAAGAAAATATGCTGATGGTAAAGATATCAATATGACCAAATTATACGGCCGAAATTTTTATTCCTGCCGTATAGTTGGTCGTTAAACCTTCAGTACTCATCAAAAAAAATTCTATTTCTTTGAGAATACCTTCTTATCCTGAAACTTGACGAAACACCTTGTTTTTGATAGAAAAAAGACAGTAAAAATTATCAACCAAAAATAGCATGTATAGAGCAGGATTTCTAGTACTACCTAACTTCTCCTCAACTGGAGGTTCACTTTTTGATCTGGACAAAAATGATTAAGCTAGTTTTTGTTGATAAAACTCAAACTTTTATTTTTATACTTATTCTACGCTTATTCAATCAATATTTCTACTACCTTTTGACAGCTGCATCTTCATGGGCGCGCTTCCGCAAGAATGTCTGTGAAAAAGTTGTAAGAATGCGATGAAGATTTTAATCTTTAGTTTATTTTATTAATGTGATGGGTTGACTCCCATTAAACATTTTATTATGAATGGTTGAATAACATAACCCCTTCTTTGTTCTTGTATCCTTACCTTGGGTTGCCCCTTATCAAAGAAACTTACCACATGAACTCGTTTTGTCGGTGGAATATATCTTTCTCCTGCTTCTAGCTTCTTTGGAAAATAATGGATGATTTCAGCATCATAAACATTTAAGATTATTTTTCCCCTAGCACAATCGACTAATTCTCATGTGGTACTAAGGAAAGGTCTTCCAAGTATTATGGATAATTTTTCATCCTCTAGCATTTCAAGAATAATAAAATCAGTGTGAATAACATGCTCATCTATTCAAGTAGAACATCCTCAATCATACCAATGGGCTTTTTGGTCGACTTGTTAGCCATCTGTAAAGTGATAGTAGTAGGGGAATACTCCCCTAATCCTAACCTTTTATAGAGGGAATATGGCATTACACTAACTCCTGCACCCAAATCACACAAGGCATTGTAAATATCAATTTTGCCAATTGAGCATGAAATAGTTGGTATTCTGGGAGCTCCCGATTTAGACAATAGCTTCCCATTAGCAGGATAACTAGTCACCATGGCAACGGTTTCAGTTATTTCTTTCTTTCTACTAAGAATATCACAGAGGAATTTAGAATATGTGGGAACTTTTATTGCATCGCAAATGGAATTTCTAGACGAAGATTGTAACACCCTCAGAATCGGACCTATGCAAGTTTTAGCGAAACCCGCCAAACCCGCATAGAAACGATTCAAAGGTGCCCACCAGGCACTTTCGTGCGGGTGGAAAACAAAGTAATAACATTACACAACAGTCCTCGATGGGACCCACAGAACAGATATATATAACAGCGACTCAATGAGTCAAGAATATAGATATACAGAACAAAGATTCAAATCACCTTGAAAACAGTTAGGGCGTCCGACTACGGACAAGATGCAAATGGGGCTAAGAGCCCTGAAGAATAACCAATGGCGTCCATAACCCTACCCAGGCCAAGCCGGAAGGGTAACCCTGCTAACGGCGTCGATCTCAAAACCTGCTTAAACAAAAGGGGTGCCGACAAAGGGCAAAGGAAAAAGAGAGAGCGGTCAGTACTGACGCCAGTACACGGCGAGACTAGAATTCGGCGGTCCTCGCCTACATAGGTATGGTGGACTAAAGCGGCAGCGGCAACATGCACTAAACAACCTATAGAGACTCGGTACAACTGGCGGCTATCAGAGAGGGATAAGGAAGATCTATTCGGAACCATCCTGATTCTAACACCAAACAATCCCATCCTGGTATTTCCCCCTCGAGACCAATCGAGGAAGTCAACCGAGGAACTCACACAGTTGGCAGTTTTATTTATTCCGTTTTAGTTGCGGCGATTACTAGACAAATATAGATAGTCATCCTGATAAAATAAGCAGTGGGCACTTTTACTTAACCATTCCGTTATAGTTGCAACAATTACTAATCAGATACAGATAGCATGAGATAAACCCAAAACCCAACAGTTGTTGGTATTTTTATTTAGCCATTCCGTTATAGTTGCAATACTTACTAGGCAGATACCATGGTCGCAAGCGACAACCCAAACAAGCAATTGTTGGCAGTTTTATTTAGCCATTCCATTATAGTGAAGCTGATTACTAGTCATTATAAAGTCAAATTTATAGCACTACTTTAGTTATAGTTGTCTATGATCAAGCACTGTGCTCCAAGTCGTCCATAACCGCGGACACGGCTTCTCGAAAAGATTTAACCCTGTAGGGGTGCACCAAAGTATCCACAAGCACTTCGACCCTTTTTGCCAGATCAGTTAACATACACCCATCGGTATGTCGGCGGGGCCTAAGTCATGACGTTCCCAGACCCAAAGCAAGCACGGGGGGCCACCCCACTAAGTACACTCGCAACGAAGTCGGCCGGTCTCCGAGACGGACTCAGGGTTTGCGCCAGTGGCTGTAAACGACAGCAAATCCCAAAACTGGGACTATCGATACCGCGAAAACACTCCGCTTCCTAAACAGTACAGTGTGCAGTACCTCGCACAATTTAAATAAAGCAGTAAAGCATGGCATAAGTACAGGATAGTAAATAAAACCTCAAACTAGTTGTGGCCCCCAGTACAATACTCTGAAATCAGGTAATAATCAATGGGGGGCCCATAACTCCCCACCTGTGGTTAGCGCGCTCGATCTCGGAACAGGTGTCAAGAACTCGGGGTCCTACGGGACACAAGTGGGCGGTCGGAAACCAACATTATCTATCACCCACCGATGCCTCTGCTTACTTACTTCAATTTTAGTTGTTAAACAGTAATTAAAGTGAACGAAAGGTAAAGCCATGATCATCTCCAACATCAACATGTGGCCAAACTCCAACAACTGTGGCACTTGACAACATGCAACAGCACTTGAGCAAGCGACTACGACGCGCAAGTCCAACTATCTAGCAAACAACAGGTAATAGGAGGTGTCCAGGGCAATATAAGGCTGCAAGGGATATCACGGGTACGAAAACTAGAGCATCGCAACACAGATAGCAAGAGATCAACAGGAGGGAATAAATACTATAAAAGTAAGATAGGTAGAAAGGGGGAGATGCTCGCCTGAAAACAGGGTCGAAGGTTCATCCGAAGATCGGGGCGAAGCTCACATCAACTCAGCGGCCTTATCCGCGAAGAAGCAAAACACTAGAATAAACACCGGATGCAATATTTAAGATTACGGCAGAAGATCGGGCATGATGCATGTATGATGCATGGCATGGTAAATATGCGGTGCAATTAGGTCATGTTAAGCGGAACCGGGGTCCCGACATTTAATTAAATGGTTCAAGTTGTGTATCTACCCCGCAATATAAATGTTGTATAACAAGGCGGAAACATGGCATCGGTTCTCTACACAAATTTAAATGAGGCCAGTATAAGACTGGATTTGCCCGCATATGGGCCCCGTATTTAATTATATGGTGAAACGGCATAAGGCCCCCAAACCACACAATATGCATGCGAGTATGACAATTTAATATGCGACAAGTTGTATTATATTATAAAATAGGGTTCCGGGAAGGGGTTCACACTTTAGAGTTCGACGATCTTGGGGTTCCGGGGTTCGGGGGTTCGGGGTTCGGCAGGGTTCAGGGTTCGACGGGATCGGTCTTGGACAACAGAAGTCGATCTTGACGCATCCGAGAAGACGAACTTGGTTAGCGTTGGGGCGCATCGGCCTCGCCCTAGTCGGTGTCGAACTTGTCGTCGATGGAGGACTTGAGTGGATCGGGTACCGGGGTCTTCAGATCCGTGAAGTAGATCTTGTCGCACGGTGTCCGGGGTAGATGAACTTGGTGTATTCGCATCGGCGATCTTGACGTTCGGGTTCTCGACTTCGCATCCGGGAAAGTTGTACTTGTCGCACATATGGTCTTCGGGTCCGGGTAGAAGAGCTCGTCGTCCGGGGTTCTCTGGGCCCGTGACCTGCAGTAGCTGGTCTTGGCGTTCGAGGGAAGTACTTGACGCCCGGCATCCTTCGGTATCCATGTCGACGGTCTTGTGGATCGAGTAGAAGATCTTGGCGTGCCGTTAAAACTTCGGGTCTCGGCAGAAAAGATGGCGGCTTCGCGACACTCTTGTCGAGGTGGGGATCTTGGCATTCCGACTCCAATGTCGAGGACGTACTTGACACGGCGCTGATCTTGTCGTCCCCCATATTTGTTAGTTCTAGGTACATGGATGCGGCACCGTTGGTGAAGATCTTGGGGGTTTTGGTTCCGTGGGCATCAACGGACTTGTAGTAGCACATGGTCTTCGGGCCGATCTTGGCTTGCACCTCTCGGATCAAGCGTCGGGCCAACACCGCGAGACGGCTGCAGAAGCATGTGCAGCGGACACCAAGACGAGGAGGACGCAGGGGCGGCTCGGGCTTGTGCAGGCCGGACAGAGGCCAGCTCGAGGGGGCGCCGAGCCGACGGAGGGCGGCCGGAGCTGGGCCCGTGACGAGGAGGGACGCCCGCGGCGGCGGCAGAGCTAGAAGGAGGGGAGGCTCGGCGGGCGCTGCGGCTGCCGGCGAGAAGGGAGAGAGCAGGGGCGACGGTGGGCTGGGCGGCAGGCGCGCTCGGCCGCGGGCGGCGGAGCCGAGGGGAAGGCGGCCGACGACGGGCGGAGGAGCTCGGGCCCAGGGCGGCGGCAGCGGGAGGTGTCCGGGGTGGCGCAGGCGCAGAGCACGTGGGGGCCGGCGACTGGGGCGGGGCTCGCGGGCGAGGACGCGGACGGGGCGAGCGACGGGCTCCTGCGGGGACGCCGGCGGCGGTCGAGCCCGGCTCGAGAGGAGCGCGGCGGGCGAGCTTGGTGGAGGCAGGGAGGGAGCGTACGGGGGGAGGAGAGAGGGCGTGGGAGGAGGGCCGACAGGTGGTGGGGTCAGGTGGCCCAGGGGTCACGCGGGTGGAGGGAGTGGACCAGGTCCAGGGGGAGGTGGGATCCGGGGGGGGGGAGATGGGCGCGTGTGTGCTGGATGGTGGGATGGGAAGTGGAGAGAGAGAGGGGTGGCTGGTGGGGTGATGTGGCAGATTAGGAGTGGGTAGGGGTTTGGGTTAGGGTGACGTGTCGGGTGGGGATTGGGTGGGGTGAGGTGGCCAGAGGGGTGGGTAGACTAGGTTGGGTAGTTTTAGGATTTTTGGGGGACCGATTGTTTGTACTGGGGGTGGTCGTTCGGGTCGATTCGGCCCGTTCGACTGCCCCACTAAAAATAATTCAATAATTTTATTTGTTTCAAACCGACTTTTGTAAACCGATAGCAAACAAAACAAAATAATCCGGTGACCCGGGTTTTGCGTTTGAATAGAGACAGGGCGTTTAGAAAACACAAACAGGTTTTTCCGAAATTAGTTTTATGCAAGCAAATGCAAGATGATGACGATGCTCAAATGCAATGTGGCATGATGACATGAGCATGCGGTCATGATGATGCAATGCACAAAAACAACGCGATTTTCTAGTAGTGGTTTTGCGGGATGCCACAATTCGACACCACTAACAATGGATCTCGCCCTCGAGATCCGCCTCATGGTACCGGAAAGAAGGTCGGTGATCTGCATCTTCTCGCTTCGTGTAGATCCTCGCGACACCACTAACAAGAGGTCGTTGTCCGTGATCGTCGAGAGAACACTCCGGGATCAAAAAGGTCGAAGGTAGAGGTATCAACAAATAAAGCCACCTCTATCTTCGATAGAAAGAGGGAACCGACGCATTCTCATCCACTTCAATGTACAAAAGCGAATAGAAGGGGTAGTCGGCATGGGGGCCAATCCATCACGCACCCAAACTATTACTCCGCACAATCAGTAGAAAAGCGTGCAGCCGTTCTCGGAATCAGACTGAAGATCTCGACAATCGAGGTTCGGAAACAAAGGAGTGATGCAGACTCTGCATCGGATCTGGCGTAGGTGATGTCGTCGTGTCGGAAAACTCCGTTACCAAAAGAGGAAGCGAAACCCTAAAGGTGCGACGGAAACCCAACCCCGAGAATTCCTGGACTCGAAGAAAGAGAAGAGAGCGGATTCAAAACACGCAGAGGTGAGAGGAGAGCAGCAGAGGGTAAGGAGTAAAACCAGACCTAATCAGAACTATCCAACCGGTTTTGCAAAAATAGTTTTGACACTCTACTTCGGCCGTTAGCTAGGTTATCCTACAGGCTGGACTTGTGGGGTATCGCAACTGCTGAGCTCTGATACCACTCTGTAACACCCTCAGAATCGGACCTATGCAAGTTTTAGCGAAACCCGCCAAACCCGCATAGAAACGATTCAAAGGTGCCCACCAGGCACTTTCGTGCGGGTGGAAAACGAAGTAATAACATTACACAACAGTCCTCGATGGGACCCACAGAACAGATATATATAACAGCGACTCAATGAGTCAAGAATACAGATATACAGAACAAAGATTCAAATCACCTTGAAAACAGTTAGGGCATCCGACTACGGACAAGATGCAAATGGGGCTAAGAGCCCTGAAGAATAACCAATGGCGTCCATAACCCTGCCCAGGCCAAGCCGGAAGGGTAACCCTGCTAACGGCGTCGATCTCAAAACCTGCTTAAACAAAAGGGGTGCCGACAAAGGGCAAAGGAAAAAGAGAGAGCGGTCAGTACTGAGGCCAGTACACGACGAGACTAGAATTCGGCGGTCCTCGCCTACATAGGTATGGTGGACTGAAGCGGCAGCGGCAACATGCACTAAACAACCTATAGAGACTCGGTACAACTGGCGGCTATCAGAGAGGGATAAGGAAGATCTATTCGGAACCATCCTGATTCTAACACCAAACAATCCCATCCTGGTATTTCCCCCTCGAGACCAATCGAGGAAGTCAACCGAGGAACTCACACAGTTGGCAGTTTTATTTATTCCGTTTTAGTTGCGGCGATTACTAGACAAATATAGATAGTCATCCTGATAAAATAAGCAGTGGGCACTTTTACTTAACCATTCCGTTATAGTTGCAACAATTACTAATCAGATACAGATAGCATGAGATAAACCCAAAACCCAGCAGTTGTTGGTATTTTTATTTAGCCATTCCGTTATAGTTGCAATACTTACTAGGCATATACCATGGTCGCAAGCGACAACCCAAACAAGCAATTGTTGGCAGTTTTATTTAGCCATTCCATTATAGTGAAGCTGATTACTAGTCATTATAAAGTCAAATTTATAGCACTACTTTAGTTATAGTTGTCTATGATCAAGCACTGTGCTCCAAGTCGTCCATAACCGCGGACACGGCTTCTCGAAAAGATTTAACCCTGCAGGGGTGCACCAAAGTATCCACAAGAACTTCGACCCTTTTTGCCAGATCAGTTAACATACACCCATCGGTATGTCGGCGGGGCCTAAGTCATGACGTTCCCAGACCCAAAGCAAGCACGGGGGGCCACCCCACTAAGTACACCCGCAACGAAGTCGGCCGGTCTCCAAGACGGACTCAGGGTTTGCGCCAGTGGCTGTAAACGACAGCAAATCCCAAAACTGGGACTGTCGATACCGCGAAAACACTCCGCTTCCTAAACAGTACAGTGTGCAGTACCTCGCACAATTTAAATAAAGCAGTAAAGCATGGCATAAGTACAGGATAGTAAATAAAACCTCAAACTAGTTGTGGCCCCCAGTACAATACTCTGAAATCATGTAATAATCAATGGGGGGCCCATAACTCCCCACCTGTGGTTAGCGCGCTCGATCTCGGAACAGGTGTCAAGAACTCGGGGTCCTACGGGACACAAGTGGGCGGTCGGAAACCAACATTATCTATCACCCACCGATGCCTCTGCTTACTTACTTCAATTTTAGTTGTTAAACAGTAATTAAAGTGAACGAAAGGTAAAGCCATGATCATCTCCAACATCAACATGCGGCCAAACTCCAACAACTGTGGCACTTGACAACACGCAACAGCACTTGAGCAAGCGACTACGACGCGCAAGTCCAACTATCTACCAAACAACAGGTAATAGGAGGTGTCCAGGGCAATATAAGGCTGCAAGGGATATCACGGGTACAAAAACTAGAGCATCGCAACACAGATAGCAAGAGATCAACAGGAGGGAATAAATACTATAAAAGTAAGATAGGTAGAAAGGGGGAGATGCTCGCCTGAAAACAGGGTCGAAGGTTCATCCGAAGATCGGGGCGAAGCTCACATCAACTCAGCGGCCTTATCCGCGAAGAAGCAAAACACTAGAATAAACACCGGATGCAATATTTAAGATTACGGCAGAAGATCGGGCATGATGCATGTATGATGCATGGCATGGTAAATATGCGGTGCAATTAGGTCATGTTAAGCGGAACCGGGGTCCTGACATTTAATTAAATGGTTCAAGTTGTGTATCTACCCCGCAATTTAAATGTTGTATAACAAGACGGAAACATGGCATCGGTTCTCTACACAAATTTAAATGAGGCCAGTATAAGACTGGATTTGCCCGCATATGGGCCCCATATTTAATTATATGGTGAAACGGCATAAGGCCCCCAAACCACACAATATGCATGCGAGTATGACAATTTAATATGCGACAAGTTGTATTATATTATAAAATAGGGTTCCGGGAAGGGGTTCACACTTTAGAGTTCGACGATCTTGGGGTTCCGGGGTTCGGGGGTTCGGGGTTCGGCAGGGTTCAGGGTTCGACGGGATCGGTCTTGGACAACAGAAGTCGATCTTGACGCATCCGAGAAGACGAACTTGGTTAGCGTTGGGGCGCATCGGCCTCGCCCTGGTCGGTGTCGAACTTGTCGTCGATGGAGGACTTGAGTGGATCGGGTACCGGGGTCTTCAGATCCGTGAAGTAGATCTTGTCGCACGGTGTCCGGGGTAGATGAACTTGGTGTATTCGCATCGGCGATCTTGACGTTCGGGTTCTCGACTTCGCATCCGGGAAAGGAGTACTTGTCGCACATATGGTCTTCGGGTCCGGGTAGAAGAGCTCGTCGTCCGGGGTTCTCTGGGCCCGCGACCTGCAGTAGCTGGTCTTGGCGTTCGAGGGAAGTACTTGACGCCCAGCGTCCTTCGGTATCCATGTCGACGGTCTTGTGGATCGAGTAGAAGATCTTGGCGTGCCGTTAAAACTTCGGGTCTCGGCAGAAAAGATGGCGGCTTCGCGACACTCTTGTCGAGGTGGGGATCTTGGCATTCCGACTCCAATGTCGAGGACGTACTTGACACGGCGCTGATCTTGTCGTCCCCCATATTTGTTAGTTCTAGGTACATGGATGCGGCACCGTTGGTGAAGATCTTGGGGGTTTTGGTTCCGTGGGCATCAACGGACTTGTAGTAGCACATGGTCTTCGGGCCGATCTTGGCTTGCACCTCTCGGATCAAGCGTCGGGCCAACACCGCGAGACGGCTGCGGAAGCATGTGCAGCGGACACCAAGACGAGGAGGACGCAGGGGCGGCTCGGGCTTGTGCAGGCCGGACAGAGGCCAGCTCGAGGGGGCGCCGAGCCGACGGAGGGTGGCCGGAGCTGGGCCCGCGACAAGGAGGGACGCCCGCGGCGGCGGCAGAGCTAGAAGGAGGGGAGGCTCGGCGGGCATCGCGGCTGCCGGCGAGAAGGGAGAGAGAAGGGGCGACGGTGGGCCGGGCGGCAGGCGCGCTCGGCCGCGGGCGGCGGAGCCGAGGGGAAGGCGGCCGACGACGGGCGGAGGAGCTCGGGCCCAGGGCGGCGGCAACGGGAGGTGTCCGGGGCGGCGCAGGCGCAGAGCACGTGGGGGCCGGCGACCGGGGCGGGGCTCGCGGGTGAGGACGCGGACAGGGCGAGCGACGGGCTCCTGCGGGGACGCCGGTGGCGGTCGAGCCCGGCTCGAGAGGAGCGCGGCGGGCGAGCTTGGTGGAGGCAGGGAGGGAGCGTGCGGGGGGAGGAGAGAGGGCGTGGGAGGAGGGCCGACAGGTGGTGGGGTCAGGTGGGCCAGGGGTCACGCGGGTGGAGGGAGTGGACCAGGTCCAGGGGGAGGTGGGATCCGGGGGGGGGGGGGAGATGGGCGCATGTGTGCTGGATGGTGGGGTGGGAAGTGGAGAGAGAGAGGGGTGGCTGGTGGGGTGATGTGGCAGATTAGGAGTGGGTAGGGGTTTGGGTTAGGGTGACGTGTCGGGTGGGGATTGGGTGGGGTGAGGTGGCCAGAGGGGTGGGTAGACTAGGTTGGGTAGTTTTAGGATTTTTGGGGGACCGATTGTTTGTACTGGGGGTGGTCGTTCGGGTCGATTCGGCCCGTTCGACTGCCCCACTAAAAATAATTCAATAATTTTATTTGTTTCAAACCGACTTTTGTAAACCGATAGCAAACAAAACAAAATAAGCCGGTGACCCGGGTTTTGCGTTTGAATAGAGACGGGGCGTTTAGAAAACACAAACAGGTTTTTCCGAAATTAGTTTTATGCAAGCAAATGCAAGATGATGACGATGCTCAAATGCAATGTGGCATGATGACATGAGCATGCGGTCATGATGATGCAATGCACAAAAACAACGCGATTTTCTAGTAGTGGTTTTGCGGGATGCCACAAAGATCACCAAGTGACTTTTTGAAAGAATCATAGATTACCTGATATGGTGTTTTTGTTTTTTTGATCTGGATAAGGAAGCTTTTGCTCACCTTTCTTATTCTTGTATTCTACCTTTTGTGGGTGATCAGGCTATTTTGTTGCTTTCTTCTATTGTTGCTTATCGCTTTTCTTCTTTTCTACTACAACAACTTCATCTTTATTGCTTGTCTCCTTTTCTTCTCTTGGATCAACCGTCTCTGCATCATAGTCATAACGGTCATCATGTGCATCATTTTGGTCCTCCTTGGTTTGATCTTGTGTTTCTTGAGGAGTTTCGTCTTGAGGATCCACCAGTGTATCATATTCTTTGCTTGCTTTGAGCAAGGCTTTCTCCTTTCCCTCTTTTTCAGCTTCATATTCTAGTGGTCCTAATGGTCCTGTAACAACTGCACCTCTCCTTGTAACAACATTAGTAGAAACAGGAATATCTATATCATCTCAAAGAAAATTTTGATAACCATATGCTATTTGTTCACATTGGATTTCAATCATACGAAGATACTTGTGAAATAATTTTATTTCTTGGCCAATCTTATCATAATTTTCCATGAGTTCTGCCAAAATATTTTTATGTGTTTGAAAATGCTTATGCAGGTTATTATGAGATTTTGCTTGTCGATGTTTTAATTCTTGAAAAACTTTTCTAGTTTCATCTTCTTCAGTAAAAACTTGTAACAAGTCTACTTTGTTTTCCTTAACAAGTTCAGAAGGTATACCTTTTTCTTTCATCTCGAGCATAAGATCAGGATTTATACGAAGCATCCCTTTTTCTAGCTTAGTGTCGAAATTAGGATTGTATATAGAATCATTCTTAGCCCTAGTAGACATCAATTCCAAACATGCTTTAACAGTTAAAGTATTAATCGATCCTATACATTTTTCTTTCATTTCAGGCATAAGATTAGGATTTATACGAAGCATCCCCTTTTCCAGCTTAGTGTCAGGCATAAGATCAGGATTTATACGAAGCATCCCTTTTTCCAGCTTAGTGTCGAAATCAGGATTGTATATAGATTCATTCTTATCCCTAGTAGACATCAATTCCAAACATGCTTTAACAATTAAAGTAATAATCGATCCTCTTGCTGATAAGTAAAGCAACTCTCTTCTTTGAGTATTAAGACCATGGTAAAATTAATGACAAATAGTTGATTCTG
The DNA here is from genome assembly GCA_916181665.1 of Avena sativa. Taxonomy (NCBI): domain Eukaryota; kingdom Viridiplantae; phylum Streptophyta; class Magnoliopsida; order Poales; family Poaceae; genus Avena; species Avena sativa. The sequence continues at coordinate 183,360,174 of OV702286.1, forward strand.
AATAGCCATGAATAGGAATTCTATTGATCATTCCAAAGAATATATCCCAGGCTTGTGGGTAGTTTTCTCCCACGTTCTGACTAAAGTTGCCTATATTCTTTCTTGTTTGAATTACCTTTTTTTAAGGATTAAACCTGTGTATGAAATTGACAAGACAGTTTTCCCAACATTTAGTGTAATGACGAGGGAGAGAATATAACCAGTCTAGAGCTTTACCTTTAAGAAACCAACGAAAAAAATTATACGAGGGAAGTCTTTTGGTAAACCTTTTGGTCCAAGTGTTGTCATCAAATCGTCAAACTCTCTAATATGTCTTCCTAGGTCTTCATCTTCCCTTCCACTGAAAGCTTTTTCCTGCAAAATTTTAATAATTCCACCATGAAAACGATATTCTCTAACTCTAGGGTTAGGAAATTTTATTGGTTGTTTAAGGAAAGTAGAGTTTGGAGCACTGTATTCCCTGAGAGTTTTCTCAGGTTTCTAGGGAGTTGTCATATAAATGGGCATGATTTCCATAAAATCACTCAGTTTTCAACTTCAACCTTGTCTGATCTTAAAAGTTTTTCAATAATTTCTTTACGCCTTTCAATAGGCACGCGCTCAAAATAATCTGGTTAATTGTTCCTACTAGAGCGTGTAGACCCTTTGTCTCCTAGGGAGACCATTTTGTAGTAGTAACACCTGAAATGTCAAGAGACAAACACTTAGCGTTTAGCTCCCTGGCAACAGCGCCATAAAATAGCTTGATGTCTACAAGTGCACATATCATTTGTAGCTAGTTTCGAAATATAGATATCGACCCCATAGGGAGCCCAAAGGTAAGTGTTTATGAGTGAAGTCTCTGTCACACTCAAAGTTGTCATAGGTCTTGAAGTGAATTGACTGCAAGTGCAAAAATAAGAATGAAATTTGGATTAAACTAGATGTATTTAAATAAAACTAAAATGTAAACATCAGAAATAAAAAGCATAAAAGTAAAGAACAATTTGATTGTTTGTGGTTTTCTGCAGATGACAAAGAAGGCGCGGGGAGATACAGTTCATGGTGATAGTGACTGTGCCAAGTGGACGAATGATAAGTGTAACAATTATAATCTTATAAATATATGTGTAGGTGAGCAACCCATAATTAGCCGGAACTCCTCTTGGTAGATTTCGTCCCAATTTCAATAATCCTACTAGCCTGTTACCAAAACGATGGTCAGTCACTAGACGATTAAGATCCTTCAGGTTTCTTAGCAATTAAGCTCCTTGGATCAGACTAATGCAATAAGCACAGTGCTTTCTTGTTATCCTCGAGTCAACTAGTTTTCCATTGATATCCCCGTGTCACTCGAGGGTCGCCGGTCTACTAGCGAACAATATCCTATCTATGTAGAACAAAGCATCATGTTGTCTATTCCCTTAATTGGACAACAAGCATTAGGCATCCCAAAGATAGTCAAGCACACATAATATAGTAATTAAAATCAATCACAAACTAATGGAAAATATATGGAGTCACATCACATCTCACCAATCCCTTACATCTCCCACGCCCAAGGAACTTACTCACACATGAGAGAAGAAAGCATCATCGATATAATTAAATAAAGGTAGTTCTTCTCGATATTACCTCGGAGATCCACAATAAGAATAGAAAAGTAATCCAACACAATTCAAGATAGGAAGAAACAATCTCAAACCCTAATCTTGCAAGGTGAAGATCTCTCTCTCTCTCTCTCAAGTACAAGTAATGGCTATGAGGGGGTGATGGCTAGGAGGTCGACGATCATGGAGTGAGATGAAGAATTTCTTCTCCTCCTTCTCCGGATCTCTTCTTTCTCCTTTCTAGATGGGATGGCGACTGCTGTGTTATAATTTTGCATCCGGCCTCTTCATGAAAGTTGTCCCTTTTGACATGACAGAGGTGGTGGCAGCTATACGGCGGGAACTATACGGCCAGAAAAATATTCCTGCCGTATAGTTTCTCGTTGAAGCTTTTGTATGCCTCCGTCAATTGCTTCCAAAGAGAGACTTGCTTGTTTTCTCCTGAATATTGTGTTTCTCTTGTTAAAACCTTCTGTTGACATTCAGAACCTGAAACACACATTAAGAACCAAGTTTTCTTTGCTACCGAAGTATTATCATTAGGTAAAGCTAGAAACAGATCAAATCCAGGAGAATACCATCAATAAAAACCATCAAAAATGTGTCGAATCTCACAGCTATCAGTAATCAAGATAACATACTTCTTTTGTCATGATATGTGTGGAGAGAGCCCCATAATAAGATGGTCACGACAAGGCTTGTAGGAAGCCACTTTGTTGAGCCAAGTGTGAGGTCACCTCTAAATAAACACAACGATGTCTGAGAGCAATCACCCATACAAACCACTACAATTAAAGGTTTCCCCATGGATATCATAATTAGCTTAGGGGGTCTCTCTTTAATCCCCCTTTGACCGTGTAGGTTATGAGCCGGCGCCAATCTGTCATGGGGCATTCCGGGTACGCTTCCAGGACACGTCCAAAGGGTTTTTCCCTCCCTTTAGTCCCGAAGACAAATGATATGCGGTCGACTATGCATACCATCTAAAGAGAGAGATATCAAACTCAAATCATAATTATATCATAGACAAGAAAGTCATATAGACACAAGAATATATCATATTTATTACAAGTTCATAATTATGCTAGGGTTTCACCATCTCCCCAAGAACAAAGGAACTACTCACTCATGGAAGCAATCAACATCATCATCATAATCAAATGAATGGATTAAAGTATGGGGTAGATCTAATGCAAACCACAATTGGATCTAGAATTACAAAGAGATCTAATAGATGAAAGATGGAGTAATGGTGGTGATGAAGATGCAGCGGTTGATGATGAAGGGGATGATGCGGTTTCCAACAATGATCCGTGGATCAACAGGTATTTACCTCGGCCAAGTTCCTCCTTCAGATGGTGTTTTGTGTTTTCTAGTGGCTGTGAATGTTGGATCTCTCTCGTCTTCGCCAGAGAGAAGTATTTCATGAGGCGGTCGTGATGGCGCCTGGTACAGGCGAACGGTATGGGCGGGCTCCACCCGTACCTGTGGTCTTTAACCATACCGATGCCTCCATTGCGATTGGTATTCTTCCATGTGCGAAGGCAAATTCATAAAATGACTTTTATAACTTAGACATATCATATAATTACACAATGTAACAACTCTAATTGATATGTTCATATATGACTCCATGATTCGGGATCCTGTTGAAACAAGAACAAAATAGCGCGTGTAGACGGGGTGAAATACAAAAATCCCTACTGTATTTATGCAAAAAACAAAAGGTAAATATGCTTCAAATTTGGACGCATCAACTCCCCCCAAGCTAGGCTCTTTCTCATCACCGAGCAAGATGGTGGCTAATGGACAAGATTATCATGTTCATGAGACACGAGTCGTTACAATAAATGAGGTAGAAATGGAAGCAGGAATACAACATCGGATGTAGAGAAACGTTGGGGGTATTACCATACCCTTACACACTACATAACTAAGAGGCTTCCACACATTTTTCAGTATCAATGAAATTATAAGAATCTACTAGTGATTCAACATATCATATAATCACGGAGTTTAAAGATATCTAGCACTAAGTTTAGTAGTGAAGATTCATGATCATTTTATTTTTCTCTCCTTTTTTGTATGTTTGATTCTTTTGATAGCTAATTTCTTCTTCTCTTTTTATACTCTCATGTATATATTTTTATTTGCTCCCTTTTCTATTTTTATTTTCAGCAAGCTATTTGATCATGCTCACTACTTCAATGGCTTTAGAAAACTCTTAATTATAATATGCTACCAAAATTCTTCTTCTCATAACTTAATCAATACTTCTATTGGTGTGGAAGTCCCTAAAATTATGACAGTTGTACAAGTATCATAACACTCAACCTAGTTCAGTCATCTAATATAATAATCATGAATCAAACACAACTTCAATTATCATAAAGTATCATAACTCAAAGGATATAATTCTTCTCTTGAACAATGGGAACTCGAAGTTGATGCAACTAATGCAAATTCGGAAATTTAAACCTAACCATGCGTGCAGAAAAGTAAATATGCAAAAACTGTAAGATAGATTACGAGGTTCTCATAGATCCCCCTAAGCTTGGAATCAAGCCGGGTGGATCAAATAATCCCTTGCGATTATTTGATACCGTGGCGTGCTTCATGGTGAAAAAGTCTTGTTAGAGAGTGCCACTCGAAGCTTCTTGTTTGTCTTTTCCATAGTAGATATGCATTGAAGACACTTCTGTAGGTCCAAAACGCAAGAGGAACATCCCATCAGCAACTTTACTCATCATGTCATTGAGTTCCTTCTTGCCTTCAAGATCCAAAAGGCGCTTGCGCACGATCTCCCCGTGGATAAGCTCTTCTTTCTGGTACTTCTCTATCTTGTTGAGACGGTGTTCATTGTCCGTTCATTGTCCGGGAGTTGCACGCCAACTAGCATGTCTAGGAGTTTGAACCCCCAATCCTCTTGTGGTCACACTCATGCACGCGTTCATGGTGATCTTTTTTGTTGTTGATGTATGATCCATAGTCTCCTGATAATTTCCTGCATTACAGTGCTTGGACTTCTTAGACTTTGGTGAAGAATAGTTGATGGATATGAGCTTGAACGACTTTGTGCATCCCTTCCCATGGGGTTTCTTGGCTTCTTCCTCATCTTCAGGCTTCACCATTGCCAAGTAGTTTGGTTGCTTCCATCCCCTCTTTGATTGCTCCATGAAGATCTGGAACTCCTCATCTTTAGAATAATCATCAGAATCGTAAACATAATGCTTATTCTTTGGGATTAGGCCTTGAGCTTCACGATCATCGGTGTAACATCCTATTTTCGGTAACCCTGATTAGTTGTCTAGAATGCAAAAATCAGGGGGAACAAAAACTTTTTCCTTCTTTATGATGCACTGTTTCTTGTAGTTTGTTTGTGCTTATGCATCTGAATGTGTAACTTATGATATACTCCTTAGCTCACCCTCATCTAACAAAATCTATTTAACAAAACTGTCTTGGTCTTTCTTACATATTATCGAATGTTTCTATTGACAAGGTGCATTTGCAACCCAAACTATCTTAGCATTTTTTATTGACAAAACTATGGAGAGCAAATGGTATAATCTCCTTATGTTTTCAAGATTGAACTTTCAACTACTCTTACCTCTAGGTTTTTCCAAAACCTTTTTGTAAAGCTTTTGAACTCTACTCTTTGTAGAGATACCAAGGACTCTCACCTTATTCACACTCCAACCTTTCAAAATACCCATCCTTACCTCAAGCTAATCTTGATGGTAACCCTAGTAGTAGTTGATTTTCTTGTAAGATGAGTTGCCTTGATCTGTTGTCTAATGAATTGCCTTGATCTGTTGTCTGACATTGTTATTAAGAAGTAGTATGAGATACCCTTAGAGCTCATCCTCGAGGATAAAACTAAAATTAAGATTACAAAACCCTAAGCAAGAGTCCCAGGATGGATCTAATCTATAGCCACTAGGAGATGATCTAAAACCCTTACCCAAACCCCCTTAAGGCTAATCCTTTCTTGAAGTTTCCAATTCTACGAAGACCAATATCAAGCATGGATCCTACCTACTCCATATACACTTAAACACCATCCACTTGATGATGATTTGGAACCTTCCATCATCTCAAAACCATCCTCCCTTGGATTATAGTGAAAACTACAAATCCTTCCTACTCCATATTACATACATCACATCTTTGAGTCTCCATCATTTCCAACCCTTGTGCATTTTTGGTAATGCACCTAAAAAATCTTGTAGACTATCCTAAGGAATACCAAGGCCCACTTTTTCCCTTGTCTAGATCATCCTCCAACCCACTTGTGCTTGATGGTTTTGCAGGGAAGAAAATAATAATTCATGCAAATATTATCAACATGCCTACTTTGGATGAAGCTCACATCTTCATACTATCTTATTTTGACCAACTCTTTGCATGATTGTAATCTACTCATGAAGTTGTATCAATCCATACTTTACTTGTTTCAATTGGATCCTTGTGCTTACAAAACCCACAAGGTTTTGAAGGCTATTTAATAACCTGCTTTGGCACCCTTATTTTATTCAAAGTTTGGAATCAATCCTTGGAGAGCTCAACCATGATCAACCTCAAACCTCTATAACATGGTGATCTAAATCACTTGGTATATCCATCCAAATATTCCATGACCCAGGGGGAGCTCTGAGCTCCAAGATCCAACAAGGTTTTGTTGGTATAAAAATAACCTTGCCCAAGATCCTCTATCTCTTTTTTTCCAAATTTGAGTTGGATTATCACAAACCAAGGTGGCCAATGATAGATACAATATGTTGACATCATATAACTTGGAAATATAAACCTACCAAAGGTTGTCTATAATTATTTTGGACCTACAACTATTTTAATCCATTCCTTTAGAAAATTCACAAAACTCTCTATTAAAGCAAGTTTGCTTTTCTCCAAAGAACTTATCCAACTTTAGGCACATTTAATGCCTATAAACCAGACCCTATCTTCCCAATTCAAAAATAAATATTTTTGAATAGTCTTAATAATTCTTTTTGCCTATTTTCTTTAATGGAAGAAATTATAAAATAAATGTTTTAAATAATATCCTTCACCAATAAATTTTGGGAGAATTCTCCAAAGTGTAATTTCCTGTTTGGGATCATATCAAACCAAAATCTCACCTTGTACAATTCAAAAATCTCAATTACCATCCATAAAATAAATTCAACACTTTTTGAAGATTGGATATTAAAATGATCTAAAGTATTCAGAAAATTACCGAACAGATCTGGTTCATGTATCTTGAGTATACCCATCTCCCAGCACTTTTATTCCACATGGTCAAGACCAAAAATCAGGAAGAAACTCATGATTATCACCTAAGGTAGATTTGAACATAACACTAAAAACCACTCCCAAATCCCTCTTACCACATTCGAACCTTTCTCAATACATCTCTCCAACACCAGGACACTACCCTGGTCGAGCTACACTGTAACAATGCACTATAGCAACCTCTACCTCATTGTCCTTTGCTCTTGGAAAAGAAGGAGACAAATCTTGCCCATTAAATTGCAAGCTACTGCTACCGTACTCCCTCTAAGTCTCTCTGGTTGTGGCCTAGACCCCACATCCTCCTCACCACCGCCCAGCTCGACCAACCCTCGAGAAGCACCCCTCCTCCATGCTCAAAATGGACCTAGTCCATCAAACACCATCCCTCTTTGTTTTATAAGCCCACAGGCCACCCCCCAACACCCCTTCCTGGCTCATTTTCCCCCCTTTACTCTCCACCTACCTCCCTCGGCACCCTCTCTTCCTCCCTTGCCCTCTCATACCCGAGAGAGGGAGAGAGAATCTTCGGCCTCCACATGAAATCGAGCAAGGCTCCTCCCCCTCTTGCTCTCTCCCTCTGCATGTCATGATGCTACAACCTCGTAGATCTCCTCTACCTGACCTTAGTTTTTTTACCCAGGAACGTCCCTACCGTCGTCCCCGGCGATCTCTCGAATGCCCCCGTGGCTGTTGTCGTGCGAGCAAGCTCCGAGCATCAAATCTCGTGTTGTTGCACCTCTCCAGAGTCGTCGCCCAGCACCGCATCACCCTACAGCCTTCTCTTTGAAAACTGCCCCCAGGTGAGCCCCTGTGCCGCTCCCGCTCTCCCCAGGGTTAGGCTACCGTCGGACTGAGGACGACGGCGAAGAGTCATCGATCCTTACTGGATCAAACGGCTCATAGCGTCAGATACCCTTTCGCTGCCCTAGGAGGCTGACGACCGGGCCCTGCCTAGCAGCTTCAAGTCGTGGCTCTCGGGCGCCTCGTCCGCCCTATTGGGTCGAATCCTCTCCACCGGCCTAGTTCCCCCTCTCAAATAGCAGCCCAGAAGCCCCCATCCCCTCTCTTTATTATTTGTTTGGCAGATTTGTAAACGAACAGTTTGGTTTAATTTCTAAATAAAATGAAAAATAGCTAGAAATGCCTAGATCTAAATTTATACAAGTTCCTTAGTGTTTTCCCTAATATGCAGCATATTTGGTCAAACCTTTTAGATTAATTATGTTAAATCAACTGCCAGGAGGTATCTAAAACACTCCCAAAATCCTACTGGTAGTTTTACAACTCCAATTGGAATGAATCCTTTTTGCGCTGAAAGGTATCCTAGATACCTTGCATGTCATCTGACCATACCATGTTTTGCTTCCTAGATTGCCCATAGTAAAAATAACAAAATCAACACAGATCTAATTCCATCTACTAGTACACATGTGTAACATCCCAAAACTTCAATCCAAGTTTATCAAAGATCCAATCATCCAAAAATAGGGTTAACAAAAAACTTCTCCATATTTAAAATGAAAGCATTCATATTATGTGCATTTAAATAGGAGTTGTTTGAATTGCCATGATTAAGTGATCCAATGCTTGTAAAATGTTTCTTAGGTGATTTAAACATCATCTACATCATTCCCAAACTTTTGCTAAAGAAAATCAAATCAAAAAGATTTAAAATGGAGAAATGGTCATTTTGCCAAAATTAACTCCCATGTCTACTTTGGCTATTCCTAGTACTCAAAAATTAACATAAACAATTCTTGATCTTTGCACCCCTTGCTAGTACACATAATGAGGTACCAAGGGCCACCTTTTGATCTTCTAAAAACCTTATGTAAACTATTTTAAATAACAGTTCAAAATTGAATCTTTATCATATGGGAAGATCCCACTTTTTCAAAAACCACTCAAACAAGCTCAACTCTCAAAACCCAAGCATCTGCAGACTCACCAGCACCAACTTAGCACACCCACCAAAAATCTTTTACAAATTCAAAACTTGAGTTCTTGCGGCCATTTCATCGAACAGGTGGCAAACACAAATCAAACAAAAACCAAACACTATTATGAGCAGTGATTGAAGCCTAACTTGTTCCCTCTCTAGCTCACAACCATCTCAGTAGATCAGCTAGCAAGTTAAACCAAGCACTAGACTCACTGTAAGCTGGGAAATGACATCAATGGTGAACAGCCGAAGCTCACCATGCCACCCAGTGGAGACAGCAAGCTAGGAGGAGATTTAGCCATGCCAACCTTGTCTAGGAGGCAGCCCACCGTCCACCGACACTCCTGTCCAGCGCCCGAACCTTGCCAACTTCTGGACCACACGCACGGACCGCGCCCAGCCTGCCAGCAACCATGCCGAGCATGCGCTAGAGCGCCACCCTCGACCGACGCCCACAGACCGCGCGCCGCCCTTGCCGCTTGCATACATGATCGCCACCAACCCAGGAGACCGCCAGACATCCCCGTTCGCCGCCCCATGACACACAGCCACCGCTCGTCGTCAAAGACGCCGCCTCTGCCACGCAGAGCATCGCGCGTTCCAGACCAAACCGCACCGCCCCAGGTCTCGCCACCGTGTCATTGAGCATCGCCAGGGAGCACTGCACCGCCCCCTACCGTCGCACATGCCGATAGCCGTCTGTACCATCGACCACGACGAGCTCACCGTGCGCCCCGTCGGTCCCCTCTCGCCACTATAAATAGAGGCCACCCCCAGCTGATTTGAGCACACCATATCACTCACCACCTCTCACACTCACTCCCCACCGCCAGCCGGAGCCGCTTGAGCACCAGAGCGCCGGAATTGCAGCCGGAGCCGCCGCCTCGGGAGGAGAAGGGCGCCGTTGATCCAGGCCGCCCCAGGAGAACCTGCCGGTACCAGGAGGTTCGCCGTCGTCGACATTGTCGTTCGCCCGCCTCGCCGACCCTCGCCTGAACCCCGGTGAGCCCCCAACTACCCCCACTAGCCGCGCTAGGGTTCTGTCTCCCTGGCGTTGCCCAACATCGACGATGACCCTCAGCCGTTGGATTAGAACCAGATCGCATGGCCACCGTTCGCCCATACCGCTTCGCACCCCCCTGTGTCACTGACGGGTGGGGTCCTCGCTTAAGTCAGCCCGCGACGCCGCGCGGAGCGCAGTGGGCCGGCCCATTTCGTTCCCGCGCGCGTTGGAAATTCAAATTAGGAATTTTCTTTTTAGTTAGAATATAGTTTCTGTCCTGTGTTTCAAAAATCAATTATGTGAGTTTGACAAATCCAAATTGCATGAAACTAATTTTTTCTGAAAGGTATTGAAAAGCTCTATCCAAGCCCATTGGATTTAATTCATTTATAGTTATAGATTTCTCCTAATAAAAATAAGAAGATAGAAGCTTTTACAACTTGAAACATTTTTATAAAATCAACCAAGTTAGCTTTTGAGTTGATTCCAACTCTCAAAAATCACATTTCATCATATCTATCCAAATATGTAATAATATTAAGGTTTACAGGCAGTGACTTTGGACTAGTACCAAAATAATGCTATATAGGCATTTCTAGTCACTTTAAATCATTAAATAATAAACTTAAACCAAAGTAATATTGACCCAACCTTTAAATCTCATTACCACATGTTAGAATATGTGGTGAGGACATGTGTCCACATGATCTCATATTTTGGTGGTGAATATTAAATTTTAGTTAACATTTCAATGAGTAGAAATTACTTTTCCAAAATAAAAAGGTTGAAAATATTGAATTAAAAATTATGATGTTTGGGATGATATTAGATCATCAATTGTGTGGTTTAGACTACTACTTAGCCTAAGTTAAGTATTGTTTGGAAATTGTGCACTCCCTATGTATTTCTAGACAATAGTACCGACCAAGCCTTCGAGGAGGAGGAGTTCTACCAAGAAGAAGAAGAAGACAACTTCAACCACTGCACCAACCAAGGCAAGATATTAGTGGCAAGCTAACCCTTGCAAACATGCTTTAGTAAGCTATGGTAGCAAACTAGAATAAAACTAGATAGTTTAGTAAAGATGCCTTAAGCATACTTTGCTCACACCCCCTCAGTTTACACAAAGTTCTTTAATTAATTTTGAAGGTAGCATAAAGAGTATGAAACTTGACCTAATTAGAACCCTTAGATGTCATCCTATAGCATGAGATTGATACTACCCCTCCACCTTAGTGAACACTCTTAACCTAGTATTTTAGAATAGATCAAACTTGAGTCACTTTAGATGGGAACACTTGGTGAAAATGAGTTATGAAAACCTTGGAATGATGAGTCATTCTATTGAGATATTTTGACATGTGTTGAGAAACACAATTGGTTTATGATGATGGAAATGATAAGGCATGAGCCTTAACCCTTTTATAAAACTGATGGTTGGATTCGGATGCGATACCATTCCAAATTTACCGTACAACCACATTACCTGAATTGGGTAAGGCTTAGCTGGAAATTTATATGCATTAGTATTAGTTTCCTCACGAGAGAGGTTTGAGCTGAGGCTACCTCTCAATGTTGTCCACCTATGTAGTGCCCAAGATGACTGATGGTCATGGTTGGGAGGCCATGCTCATAGGATAGGTGCTTGTACTAGGGTGTGTAAAGGGAAGGTGATGTTTGATTATCTACATACCAAGTATGATGATTCAGGGTTATCCCTGACAGATGTATCGAATCTTGTGGTGAAAGTGTACCACCTCTACAGAGTGTCAAACTATTCAAATAGCCGCGTCCGCGGTTATGGACAGTTGGAATGGCCATACTGTTTCGTTGTTAGATGTTTTCTAAATAACTTGAAATGAATGATGAACCCGGACTTGACCACAACAGGGTTGTGTAAATGAAAATAGTTTCCCCAACTTAGGTGATTCTAGACTTTTATTTTTATCTTTCTTGTTTCAGAACTCAGCTTAGGTTTCAAACTTAACTTGATAGTTATTCTTTCAATTTAGCACTTTAACTTAGAAGTATAACCCTTGCTAGTAGTAGTTTGCGAGTACTTAAAGAGTACTCATGGCTTTTGTCCCTGGCTATTATCATGGCCAGACTATAAAGGAGATTATCAAGATGATGGTCAGCAGGACGGCTATGATAACTAGGACTATCTGCCTTCGTCAGCATTGCCTGTGCCCATGAAGATGGACCCCACCGCTACGCTATCGTTTATTTCCGCTGCTTGTTGTATTAAAGACTGGATCATGAGATCCTTATTCGTGTAAAACCTTATGTATGGTTTGTAATGGATGATGTACTATGATATCCAATCCGTTATGTCTCGCAAAAATGGTAATCCTGGGATTGCGAGGTATGGCATAACGGGCATCTGGGATTAAAAATCCTGGTGTTGACAAGTTGGTATCAAAGCCATCCTGACCATAGGAGACCCTAGTTAGAATGGACGTCCAAACCAAAAACTTAGCTTCAAAAACCAAAGTGAGTATTTATGAAAAACTATTTCCCCTCTTACCCTTGTGAACTCATTCTTTCGCAAAAACACATGTTCCTCAAAATTATTACATTACTACTTAAAATTTGACACACTTGATCACTTCACTAATTTCCTCATCCTAAATTCTTGTAGATGGAGACTCAATTCAGCAAGTTTTACCAGTTGGGAAACAGAGGTCAGCTGATCTTCGAGAGGGATCTGGATTCACTGTCAGAATTTCTGGGACGCCCACATCCGGAGTTTCTTGGAGCTCAACTTCCAGGAGCCCCAGGAGGAGACCTACAATGGCTAGTCACCACAGATCTTCGAGGAAGCATTGAAGCACCAACTTCCGGGAGAATTCAGTTCTCTGTGAGAGAGAACAACTGGCTAGATGGATTAGCCAGGGCAATGCATGAAGCTCTCGCACGTCTATGTGCCCTCAGCGTCAACAAGATTCAAGGAACCCATTTTGCCCACTATGCAAGACGTGATTTCATGGGAATGCCAATGGAGATGCCAAGTCACCCAGAGTTGAAGCTCAAGTGGAGAATCTTGACTTCTTGCTTCATGACCGACAACAGGAGCTGGACAATGCCAGAGAGTTAGCCAACCAGAACCGTGCAATTGCCAACCAGAAGGCCCAAACTTTCGCACTGCTAGTCCAAGATCGACAGTCTCTTCGTCGCCAGCGTGCAAAGAAGGATCGCACAATCACCCGTCATCGCAAGAAGGTGGCCGACCTCGAGAAGACTGTCAAGGAGCAGGAAGCTCAGCTTGCCGCCAAGGAAGAAGATGATGAAGGAGAAGACATCCAGGGAGATATGGATTCCTACCTCAGCAACGATGACGATTTTCTGGCAGAGGATGCTGTGGACTTCTACACTGATGATGAAGACTCCGACTTCATCAACGATGAGTAGATGCACTAGAGCACTGTCGTAGCAGGAGATGTATCATCTCATTGTATCGTAGCTTGCAGAATGGTTCTTCAAACCATCTGTTTTCCCTTTTATTGCGGTGGTGTGTGTTGTATCGTGTTCTTGTTTGCATGAATGAAAAAGCAGTTAGTTGAGAAACCTGAGTCTAACTCAAAGTTTTAGCTTTGAAAACCTCAAAACCATGAACCTTAGAATTTCCCTATTACCCCTATATCTATCTAAATCTCCAGATGCCTCGTGGAAACCAAGGAGGAAGCATCTCGTCGCAGGACCCAATGCTGCAGATCTTGCAGAATCTCATAGCGGATCGTGAAGCAAGCAGGGCCGAACGTCAAGCCAACTTAGCAACACTGCAGCAGATCGCCCAGATGGCTCTCAACAACCAAGGGCATGGAAATCAGGATCACCAAGGATCCAAACTCAAAAACTTCCAGAACACAAATCCCCCAATCTTCAACCAATCTGAGAACCCACTAGATGCTGATGACTGGTTGCAGACCATAGAAAACAACTTAGAGGTTGCAGGAGTGGATGCAAATGAGAAAGTTCTATTCGCCACCCACTATCTGGCAGGAGATGCAAGAGCTTGGTGGAATAGCATCCGAACTATGAACCAAGGTCAAGTGATGACCTGGGAAGCATTCAAGGATAAGTTCAGCCGCACCCACGTGCCGCAAGGTCTTGTCAACAGGATGAGAGATGAATTCCGTGAGTTGAAGCAAGGAAGAATGACTGTGGTAGAGTACCGTGACAAATTCCTGTCACTTGCCAGATATGCACCCGATGAGATCAACACGGAGGCCAAGAAGGAGAGATTCTTGAACGGACTGCATGATGAGATGCAGACTATCCTCGTCAACATCCGTTTCGATGATCTCGAAGAGCTAGTCGACTCTGCCATTCAGATGGAAGGGAAGATTAACCAGGAAAATGACAACCGCAAGCGTCGTATGATGCAGCAGTCTGGATCCAACAGTCACCAGAAGTACCGTCCCAACCCTTTACCAGGATATGCACCAAGGAACAACCGACCCTCGAATTCTCGCCCAAGCTACCCCAACCGTAGCGGAGGCAATGTGAAGTCCGGAGGAAACAATCACAACTCCGGTAATGCCAATCATTTCAACCGTGCACCTCCCAAGAGCAACAACAACAATAACAACAGCAACACTGCACCCAGAACTGGCAGCAATGCTATACCGGTCACAGCCAAAGACAAGTCCCAGATCACCTGTTTCGAGTGTGGAGTGAAAGGTCACTACTCCAATGAGTGTCCCAAGAAGGCTGCCGCCAATGCCAATGTGAATGCCCCAGTTCAGCAGCAGCGTCGTGTTCAGCCAGGAAGGAGGTTTGCCCCAGGGAACCCGCACAACCGCAACGGTCGTCTCTTCCACATGAACGCAGAAGAAGCCCAAGAAGCGCCAGATGTAGTGCTGGGTATGTTTTCTGTCAACTCAGTTTTAGCAAGAGTATTGTTTGATTCTGGAGCATCGCATTCCTTTGTCACCGAAGAATTTGTATGCACTAGTAAGATTCGCCCAACCAACTTGAAGCATGTCATGATAGTTCAAATCCCCGGCTCAACTACCAAAGCTAGAAAAATTTGCAAAGTTGTACCTATCAGAATACATGGGAGATATTTTTATACCAACCTAATTGTACTTGGAACCAAAGGATTGGAAGTAGTACTAGGCATGGACTGGATGTCAAGGCATCAAGGACTGATAGACTGTGCTAAGAAATCCATCACCATGACCAGTAGTTCTGGAGTAACAGTAGAACATATCTCTGAAACCTTGCCGCGTCAATTCAAGTGCAACAAGAGTGTAGCCCTACATACCATTGACCAAGTCAGAGTAGTCTGTGAATACCCTGACGTATTCCCAGATGAATTTCCAGGTATGCCCCCGGATAGGGATATTGAGTTCATTATCGAACTAATCCCCGGAACCGGACCTATAGCCCAGAGACCCTATACCATGAACCCCTCAGAGTTAGTGGAACTGAAGAAGCAGTTGGATGCCATGTTAGCAACAGGCTTGATTCAGCCAAGCGCATCACCTTGGAGATCACCAGTGTTATTCGTCGACAAGAAGGATGGAGGCAATGGTCTGTGTACAGACTACAAAAAGTTGAATGATGTCACCATCAAGAACAAGTACCCCTTGCCAAAGATAGAGGATCTCTTTGATCAGTTGACTGGAGCTCAGGTATTCTCAAAGATTGATCTTAGGACTGGTTTTCACCAACTTAAGATTCGTGCAACGGATATTCCGAAGACCGCCTTTACTACTCGCTATGGTTTATACGAGTATACGGTTATGTCTTTTGGATTAACCAATGCCCCTACTTATTTCATGCATCTCATGAATAAGATCTTTATGAATTTCTTAGATAAGTTTGTAGTTGTGTTTATCGACGACATCCTTATCTACTCCAAGTCAGAAGGAGAGCATGAGAAACATCTGAGAATCATCCTAGAAACCCTGAGAGAACATCAGTTATATGCCAAGTTCAGCAAGTGTGAGTTTTGGCTGAAAGAAGTAGGATTCCTAGGTCATGTTGTGTCTGCCGGAGGAGTCTCAGTTGATCCTACCAAGATCAAAGATGTAGAAGAATGGGAAGCCCCAACCAATCAAACCCAAGTTCGTTCATTCCTTGGATTAGCGGGATATTATCGCAAGTTTGTAGAAGGATTCTCGAGCATAGCCCGACCAAAGACCCAATTGTTGAAGAAGGACAAGAAGTTTGAATGGACGGACAAGTGTGAAGCCAGTTTCCGGGAGCTGAAGAAGAGATTGATATCAGCCCCAATTTTGATCATGCCAGACATCAAGAAGCCGTTGGATGTGTATTGTGACGCATCCAAGATTGGCCTAGGATGTGTATTGATGCAAGAAGGCAAAGTCATCGCATATTTGTCTCGACAACTGAAGCAGCATGAGCAGAACTATCCGACCCATGATCTTGAGCTAGCAGCCGTGGTTCTGGCGTTGAAGACATGCCGTCACTATTTGATGGGTAATCGCTGTGAGATTTACTCCGATCATAAGTGCTTGAAGTATATCTTCACCCAGAAGGAGTTGAATATGAGGCAAAGAAGATGGATAGAGTTAATCAAGGATTATGACCTTGACATTCACTATCACCCCGGCAAAGCCAACGTGGTAGTGGATGCTCTTAGCAGATTGCCGTGTAGGCTTAACACCATGATCAAAGAGAAGCAACCAAGTTTGTATGAGGAGTTGGAGCAGTTCAGGACTGAGTTAGTTAGCAAAGGATTCCTCGCTAGCATTGAACTTCAACCCACTTTGATTAGCCAGATCAAGGAAGCCCAGAAGGGAAATGAGAGTATCGACGGAATCAAACGTCATATTGGTACAGGCAAAGTACCTAGATTCACCGAAGACGAAGAAGGAGTACTGTGGTACAAAGGACGTATCTGTGTACCAGCAGATTCAGAGCTGAAGGAGGTTATCATGAAGGAAGCTCATGATACTCTTTATTCTATCCACCCCGGAGGAACAAAGATGTATCAGGATTTGAAAGAGCAATTTTGGTGGCACAAGATGAAGAGAGAGATCGGAAGCTACATCGCCAAATGTGACATTTGTCAATGAGTCAAAGCAGAGCATCAGAGACCTGCAGGACTGTTGCAACCATTGCAGATTCTGGAATGGAAATGGGATTCCGTCAGAATGGACTTTATCACCGGTTTACCTACTTCTAGTAGGGGAAATGACTCAATCTGGGTCATAGTTGATAGACTATCTAAGGTAGCCCACTTCATACCTGTCAAGACAACCTACCAAAGTGCAAAACTAGCAGAGCTGTACATTGCTAGAATTGTTAGTCTGCATGGAACCCCCAAGACCATTGTATCAGATCGAGGAACCCAGTTTACTTCAAGATTTTGGCAGAAAGTCCAGGAAGGTTTAGGAACCAAGTTAAATTTCAGTACCGCTTATCACCCGCAAACAGATGGACAGACTGAGAGAGTCAACCAGATTCTTGAGGATATGCTTAGAGCCTGTGTGTTGGAATACGGATCAAAATGGGAAGACTGCCTACCATTCGCAGAGTTCTCATATAACAACAGTTATCAGGCTAGTTTGCAGATGGCACCATTTGAATCCCTATACGGAAGAAAATGCCGTACCCCCTTAAATTGGTCGCAAGTAGGAGAGATTCCAATATTTGGACCCGACATTCTCCGAGAAGCCGAAGAGAAAGTTCACAAAGTCCGTGAGCACCTCAAGACCTCCCAATCCAGACAGAAGAGCTATGCTGACAAGAGAAGGAGAGACCTGACTTTCAATGTCGGAGATTTCGTATATCTCAAGGTTTCACCCTTGAAGGGAACTCAACTCTTTAGTCTGAAGGGAAAGTTAGCCCCTAGATATATCGGACCTTTCAAGATTCTGAACCGTCGAGGAGAAGTATCGTATCAGCTGGAATTGCCTGAAGAGATGTCAGCCATCCACAATGTGTTCCATATCTCATTACTCCGCAAATGCCTAGAAGTGCCGGAGAAAACTGAAGTTTTCAAGAACATCAATCATAGAGCTGTGGAAATCAACAATGACCTGACCTATCAGGAAGTGCCCATCCGTATCTTAGAAGAGGCCTACAGGACCACCAGGACCAGGAGTATCAAGTTTCTCAAAATTCAGTGGAGCAACCATACCGAGGAGGAAGCCACTTGGGAACATGAAGATTACATTAGGACAGAGTTCCCAGATCTTTTTAGTTCCTAGTTTTCCTTCAATCCAAGTTTATCAAAGATCCAATCATCCAAAAATAGGGTTAACAAAAAACTTCTCCATTTTTCAAATGAAAGCAATCATATTATATGCATTTAAATAGGAGTTGTTTGAATTTCCATTATTAAGTGATCCAATGCTTG
Source organism: Avena sativa (assembly GCA_916181665.1). Taxonomy (NCBI): domain Eukaryota; kingdom Viridiplantae; phylum Streptophyta; class Magnoliopsida; order Poales; family Poaceae; genus Avena; species Avena sativa. The sequence goes on from OV702286.1 coordinate 183,378,338, forward strand.
TAAAATGTTTCTTAGGTGATTTAAACATCATCTACATCATTCCCACTCTTTTGCTAAAGAAAATCAAATCAAAAAGATTTAAAATGGAGAAATGGTCATTTTGCCAAAATTAACTCCCATGTCTACTTTGGCTATTCCTAGTACTCAAAAATTAACAGAAACAATTCTTGATCTTTGCACCCCTTGCTAGTACACATAATGAGGTACCAAGGCCCACCTTTTGATCTTCTAAAAACCTTCTGTAACTATTTTAAATAACAGTTCAAAATTGAATATTTATCATATGGGAAGATCCCACTTTTTCAAAAACCACTCAAACAAGCTCAACTTTCAAAACCCAAGCATCTGCAGACTCACCAGCACCAACTTAGCACACCCAACAAAAATCTTTTCAAAATTCAAAACTTGAGTTCTTGCGGCCATTTCATCGAACAGGTGGCAGACACAAATCTAACAAAAACCAAACACTATTATGAGCAGTGATTGAAGCCTAACTTGTTCCCTCTCTAGCTCACAACCATCTCAGTAGATCAGCTAGCAAGTTAAACCAAGCACTAGACTCACTGTAAGGTGGGAAATGACATCAATGGTGAACAGCCGAAGCTCACCATGCCACCCCAGTGGAGACAGCAAGCTAGGAGGAGATTTAGCCATGCCAACCTTGTCTAGGAGGCAGCCCACCGTCCACCGCCACTCCCTGTACAGCGCCCGAACCTTGCCAACCCCTGGACCACACGCACGGACCGCGCCCAGCCCGCCAGCAACCATGCCGAGCATGCGCTAGAGCGCCACCCTCGACCAACGCCCACAGACCATGCGCCGCCCTCGCCGCTTGCATACATGATCGCCATCGACCCAGGAGACCGCCAGACATCCCCGTTCGCCGCCCCATGACGCACAACCACCGCTCGTCGTTGAAGACGCCGCCTCTACCGTCCAGAGCATCGCGCGTTCCAGACCAAACCGAACCGCCCCACGTCTCACCACCATGTCATTGAGCATCGCCAGGGAGCACCGCACCGCCCCCTACCGTCACCCATGCCGATAGCCGTCTGTCCCATCGACCACGACGAGCTCACCGTGCGCCCCGTCGATCCCCTCTCGCCACTATAAATAGAGGCCACCCCCAGCCGATTTGAGCACACCATCTCACTCACCACCTCTCACACTCACTCCCCACCGCCAGCCGGAGCCGCTTGAGCACCAGAGCGCCGGAATTGCAGCCGGAGCCGCCGCCTCGGGAGGAGAAGGGCGCTGTTGATCCAGGCCGCCCCAGGAGAACCTGCCGGTACCAGGAGGTTCGCCGTCGTCGACTTTGTCGTTCGCCCGCCTCGCCGACCCTCGCCTGAACCCCGGTGAGCCCCCAACTACCCCCACTAGCCGCGCTAGGGTTCTGTCTCCCTGGCGTTGCCCAACGTCGACGATGACCCTCAGCCGTTGGATTAGAACCAGATCGCATGGCCACCGTTCGCCCATACCGCTTCGCACCCCCCTGTGTCACTGACGGGTGGGGTCCTCGCTTAAGTCAGCCCGCGACACCGCGTGGAGCGCAGTGGGCCGGCCCATTTCGTTCCCGCGCGCGTTGTAAATTCAAATTATGATTTTTCTTTTTAGTTAGAATATAGTTTCTATCCTGTGTTTCAAAAATCAATTCTGTGAGTTTGACAAATCCAAATTGCATGAAACTAATTTTGTCTGAAAGGTATTGAAAAGCTCTATCCAAGCCCGTTGGATTTAATTCATTTAGAGTTATAGATTTCTCCTAATAAAAATAAGAAGACAGAAGCTTTTACAACTTGAAACATTTTTATAAAATCAACCAAGTTAGCTTTTGAGTTGATTCCAACTCTCAAAAATCAGATTTCATCATATCTATCCAAATATGTAATAATATTAAGGTTTACAGGCAGTGACTTTGGACTAGTACAAAAATAATGCTATATAGGTATTTCTAGTCACTTTAAATCATTAAATAATAAACTTAAACCAAAGTAATATTGACCCAACCTTTAAATCTCATTCCCACATGTTAGAATATGTGGTGAGGACATGTGTCCACATGATCTCATATTTTGGTGGTGAATATTAAATTTTAGTTAACATTTCAATGAGTAGAAATTACTCTTCCAAAATAAAAAGGTTGAAAATATTGAATTAAAACTTATGATGTTTGGGATGATATTAGATCATCAATTGTGTGGTTTAGACTACTACTTAGCCTAAGTTAAGTATTGTTTGGTGATTGTGCACTCCCTATGTATTTCTTGACAATAGTATGACCAAGCTTCGAGGAGGAGGAGTTCTACCAAGAAGAAGAAGAAGAAGACAACTTCAACCACTGCACCAACCAAGGCAAGCTATTAGTGGCAAGCTAACCCTTGCAAACATGCTTTAGTAAGCTATGGTAGCAAACTAGAATAAAACTAGATAGTTTAGTAAAGATGCCTTAAACATACTTTGCTCACACCCCCTCAGTTTACACAAAGTTCTTTAATTAATTTTGAAGGTAGCATAAAGAGTATGAAACTTGACCTAATTAGAACCCTTAGATGTCATCCTATAGCATGAGATTGATACTACCCCTCCATCTTAGTGAACACTCTTAACCTAGTATTTTAGAATAGATCAAACTTGAGTCACTTTAGATGGGAACACTTGGTGAAAATGAGTTATGAAAACCTTGGAATGATGAGTCATTCTATTGAGATATTTTGACATGTGTTGAGAAACACAATTCGTTTATGATGATGAAAATGATAAGGCATGAGCCTTAACCCTTTTATAAAACTGATGGTTGGATTCGGATGCGATACCATTCCAAATTTACCGTACAACCACATTACCTGAATTGGGTAAGGCTTAGCTGGAAATTTATATGCATTAGTATTAGTTTCCTCACGGGAGAGGTTTGAGCTGAGGCTACCTCTCAACGTTGTCCACCTATGTAGTGCCAAAGATGACTGATGGTCATGGTTGGGAGGCCATGCTCATAGGAGAGGTGCTTGTACTAGGGTGTGTAAAGGGAAGGTTATGTTTGATTATCTGCATACCAAGTATGATGATTCAGGGTTATCCCTGACAGATGTATCGAATCTTGTGGTGAAAGTGTACCACCTCTGCAGAGTGTCAAACTATTCGAATAGCCGCGTCCGCATTTATGGACAATTGGAATGGCCATACTGTTTCGTTGTCAGATGTTTTCTAAATAACTTGAAATGAATGATGAACCCGGACTTGACCACAACAGGGTTGTGTAGATGAAAATAGTTTCCCCAACTTAGGTGATTCTAGACTTTTATTTTTATCTTTCTTGTTTTAGAACTCAGCTTAGGTTTCAAACTTAACTTGATAGTTATTCTTTCAATTCAGCACTTTAACTTAGAAGTATAACCCTTCCTAGTAGTAGTTTGCGACTACTTAAAGAGTACTCATCTCTTTTGTCCCTGGCTATTATCATGGCCAGACTATGAAGCAGATTATCAAGATGATGGTCAACAGGACGGCTATGATAACTAGGTCTATCTGCCTTCGTCAGCATTGCCTGTGCCCATGAAGATGGACCCCACCTCTACGCTATCATTTATTTCTGCTGCTTGTTGTATTAAATACTGGATCATGAGATCCTTATTCGTGTAAAACCTTATGTATGGTTTGTAATGGATGATGTACTATGATATCCAATTCGTTATGTCTCGCAAAAATGGTAATCCTGGGATTGCGAGGTATGGCATAACGGGCATCTGGGATTAAAAATCCGGGTGTTGACAATATGCATACCAATATCTATCAAACCCCAGGAGCCCATAATTTTCTAAGTCTCTATGGATTCATTATGAATTAATCTATTTTGGGCATAGTTAATTCACTAATAAATTACCTCAATAGTTATGTAACTTAAAAAAGGTTGATTCCAATTTCTACATAAGGGTATTATAAATACCTACCCTGTGTCCTTGGAATCATATCAAAAGCTCATGTAGATTATTTCAGGTTAAAAAGACAAAAACCTTCCAGAACTGTTTTTGGGAATTTTTTGAGGGCATTATGTTAACCATTTTATGGTGATTCCAACTCTAAGTGAATCAATCCATTAATATCTACTAAACCGTCCAGGGAAATAATTTTTGGACCGACAGAAAATTTCTGGTGAATTATTTCCTAAAACTAGAGTTTTATTCACTAGGAAATGTATAGTAAATCAAAGGAAATTGATAAAATAGTGAAACCACTTTTGTTGGTTCCATTTTATCAATACCTATTTGATGGTATAATTTTTATACAATGATATCATACAAACCCAAACCTTGGTTCAAAACCTCCTTCATTAGGTGGTATTTGACAAATAAATCAAAAAGGAATTCTACAAAGGCAATTAAAGTAATTCCAACTGCTCTAACCTCAATCCATCAAAACCAACTAAAGTTACTACTATGTTGTATGTTTGTTTCTATATTATAATGATGCTTGTATGCATTGTGTTGATTGTGGCTTTGTTTGCTTGCATGTGTATCTTTGACGATGATAGTTGCGATTATATCGGAGACCAGAAAAAGTGGTTATTATTGGATTATTATGGTATTCTAAGAAGAAGTCCAGGGACATATATTGTGAAATTACTGATCTTAGTCAAGCCACCTTCTTTCTCATAAGCCTTGCCCTACTGTTTTACTTATGCATGTTTGACCTACTGTTTATGAAACTGCATTGTTTTATTATATGATGAGTTATATCTGGTAGTGGCTTGGCTCCTCCAAACCATTACCTTTTGTAATATTAAGTACACCCCCTACCCTTGAGGACACCTACTGGTCCCTAGTATGATAGTTTGTATATAACACCATTTCCCCTTGGAGACCCTGTTTTAGCCGAAGCAAAACTAGAGGATGGGAACACCTCGGAAAAGCTTTACTAAATGTTTTATGGTAAAACCTTGGTGAGGTTTGACCTACAAAGAGAAGTTCGAGAAAGGAAAAAGGGTTTTGTTTTACAAAATGTTGAAGGAAAGATGAAGGAAAAAGGTTTACAAAAATGCACCCGGTTCTTTGCAGTTTTGCCAGAACAATTAACCCGTGCAACCACATTACTCTGGAATGGGATAGGGGTGGACTTGATGTTTGCTAATCTGGCGTGGGAATTCTCACAACTTCTTATAAGGGATCATCTCCTTCTAATCCCAGGCTTTATGAAAAGGGTGAACTGATAGACAGTCACCTGGAGGAAGAAGGATCACCCAAGTGAGTGACCGAGCGATACTATGAGCCTCTCATTGAAAGTGCCCACTCTCGAGGAGTCGGAATGCGCTCCGGTTAGTCCTTGGCCCGGACATCCCGGTGTTGAGGGGAACAACTCATAGGGTAGGGCCTACGTTAGGGTGGCATTTGGAGAGTCTTGATCGGTCACTCGACCCATGATTAGTGAGGATCAGGGAAGGGTATCCGGATGGTGTGGGTAAAGTGTACAACCTCTGCAGAGTGTAAATCTATTTGAATAGCCATGTCCATAGTCCTAGATGGTTGGGAAGGTTGATGTAGAGCGGTGTTGATTTTATTTTCAAAAAAGACTTCGGAAAAAGCAAAGGCTTTCGAAATGTTGTGACTATGGGATGGTCGGAAAGGAAGGAAAGAAGTTGGTCATGGGATGACCAGAAGGAGGAACAAATGGGTGACCCAGTCCTAGTGTTTTCCAAAACTTTTCAAAAAGGTTTCCAAAATGTTTTACAAAAGTTTTCAACAAAGTTATGTAGATGCTATATCCACAAGAGAACTATTTGAGAAAAGAACCTCTCTTGGAGCCCTCCTACTACCACAACCATACTGCATATCCTCTTGTTATTATTATTCTCTTAAGGTGGTTTGCGAGTAAATTCAAAGTACTCACTAGCATTTTCCCTAGCTATTAATTTGGTCTGATATCGAGAAGCTGATCAAGTTGATGTTTATGCGAGCTAGGACGTTCTCCCAGTCAGCTGCCTGTAGGTTAAGGCAAGGCTCGGGCTCTACGCTTGACGAAGTTCTGCTGATGATGATTGATGTAGCCATAATGGCAAATAAGGTATGGCATGTATCCGCTTAAGTAATGGATGTTTACTTTGATACTTGTCGGTTATGTGCCACGATAGACTAATCATGGGACCTTGGTGTATGCATAACAGGGATTCTCGGAGGATTAATCCGGGGGGCCACAATCGGCTTCGATGGAGGAGGTCTAGAAACTATCCCACGAATGAGCCATGAGGTTTACAGGCTTGCCTTTTCCTTGGATCAAGGAGCGCATCAAATAGATTAGATCTGTTGATATAAGAGAGAGGTGGATATCTAAAGAGACCTATAAAGGGTTAGAGGTAACATAAAATGCGTACTGGGAGGAAAAGGGTCTCCCAAGAAAAGAATCATAACAAATATGGAAACAAATAAGTGCAAAAGAAGGAATTTCGGGTCGTAACGACCAGTCGGTACAGGCACACCCCGTACGGCGACCCTACCGGGTCGTTTCCAAAAACAACATGGACCAAAGTCGGTAGTTAGTCAACCGTCTGTACTGTCTTCATGGACAAAAGTGAACGAAAACTGGAAGCGGCCACAGAATAGGTAACGATCGGTCGTGCGGGGGGCTGCGCCCGTACGGCGAGGTCATACTGATTATGTGAAAATGAAGCCGAGGCACTTGAGGTCTTAACGACCAGCAGTACAGGAGGATCCGGCCATACGGTCCTCCCATACCGATCTCGTAAGACCGGCAATGAACTCAGAGAAATGAGAGGAAATCAAATATGCAAAAGGAAATAGCAGAAAATCATCCAGAACAAAGATGTGTTTAGGATTTCATAAGCCATGATCATCAAGGGAATATGGTCTCATTTGAGTTTATTTTATTCCTCTCTTCGAATAAAATAGGTTGTAGAAAATCACCAATACCTTTGCAAGAATATGTAGAGATCTTTCTTTTTGGTAATGTGATTCCCGTGGGTATGTACATGGATAACACTTTTTTTGGATGAGCAGCCTCTTGAGTGTCCATGAACGTTTCCTCCACATCTTCCTTCCTTTGTAAGATCTGTAAATCAAATTCTTGCAGAAGTAGAGTCCAATGGATCATTCTTGGCTGAACATCAGTTTCTAGGATTTCCTTTAAGCCAACACAATCAGTATGTACTCTAACCGTGAATTCCATGATATAAGATCTAAATTTATGATAGGAAAAGACTACCATGAACAATTCTCTTTCTGCCATAGGATAGTTCTTTTGTGCCTCGTTTAAGGTGCGACTAGCATGATGAATGATATTAAGGTCATCACCATCATACTAATAAAGAATTGCTCCTACATCTTCATGACTAGCTTCACAAAATAGCTCAAAAGGTTTCTTCCAATTAGGTAGTTTTATAATGGGAGCTTCAAGGAGGGCTTATTTTAATATGTTGAAAGAAGTAAGACATTTTTCATCAAAATTAAAACGAACATCCTTTTGAAAAAGGTTAGTTAATGGTCTAGCAGTTTTCAAAACATTCTTAACGAATCTTCTATAAAATCCTACATGACCTAAAAAGCTTCTTATACCTTTTATATCTCGAGGAGGGGGTAACCTTTCCATTGCTTCAATATTTCCCTTATCGACTTCTATGCCCTTACCTGAGACTTTGTGACCGAGTACTATGTCTTCTTGGACCATGAAATGACATTTCTCTCAGTTCAAGACTAAGTTAGTGTCTTCACATCTCTGCAAAACTTTGTGAAGATTATGGAGACAATGATTAAAGGAAGTTCCATAAACAAAGAAATCATCCATGAACACTTCCATAATACTTTCAACATAATCGGCAAAAATAGCAATCACGCATCTTTGAGAAGTGGAAAGAGCATTGCAAATACCAAAAGGCATACGACGATAAGCATAAAGGAGATAAGGACAAATGAAAGTAATTTTTAGTTGATCATCAAGGTGTAGAACAATTTGGGAAAAAACGGAATAGCCATCTAAGTAGCAAAAATGAGAATGCATAGCAAGCCTTTCTAAAGTTTGATCTATAAAGGTAAAGGTTAATGGTCTTTCTGAGTTTCCTTATTTAGTTTCCTATAGTCAATGAACATCCTATGTCCAACAACAGTCCTAGTAGGTACCATTTCATTATGTTCATTTTTCACAATCGTAAACCCACATTTCTTTGGAACACAATGAATAGGACTTAACCATTCACTCTCCTCCACATGAAAGATGACGCTTGCAGCCAACAAACGTATTATTTCTTTTCTTACCTCCTCTTTCATATGAGGTTTAAGACGTTGCTGAAAGTCTGCGACCATCTAAGCTCCTTTTTCCATGAATATCGAGGGACTAATCCCCTTCAAGTCACTCATCGAATACCCAAGAGCATTTCGATGCATACGGAGAACTCTTCATTAAGTTTTCCTCCTCTTTCTCTGTGAGGTTAGCACTTACAATAATTGGAAAATTATTTGTCTCATCTAGAAACCTATCTTTTAGTTCCTTTGGTAGAGTTTTAAGAATTGGAGGAGGAACAGCCTAATCTCCTTTCCTTATGGGTTCTTCATATTTTTTATTTATTTCGATGTCTACCTAAGGTGTGGTGTCGAGATAGTTATATATTTCAGTTTTTTCTATGTCTTGAAGAATGTTATTATTGTTGACTAAACTTCTTGCTAGATCAGCATCTGCAGTCTCGATGAATATTGAGGCTAAGTTTATGATATTACCTTCTTCCTCACGTTCGTACTCAACATCATCTAATTCTTCAATAGCCGGTTTATGGTAAATTTTGGAGAAATGAAAATTCATTTTCTCTTCACAAAACTTGAGAGACACAGTTTGCTTCTTGCAGTCTATGTTCGCTCCTGCGGTATTTAGAAAAGTTCTTCCAAAAATGATGGGACAATAAATGTTAGTGGGCATATCAATAAGCACAAAATTAATAGGATATTTATAAGGTCCAATACAGATTGGTACGTCCCTAATTCTTCCCACAAGGACTCTGAGAGTTTTATCTACAAGCATTATAGTCATATCTGTATCTTCCAATTTAGCTAGAGCTAATTCATTTTGAATTTTTAAATAAAAATTAAAAGGGATAACGTTAACAGTTGTACCAATATCATAGAGATTATAATAGGAAGTTCCTCCAAAAGTGTAAGGGAGGATAGGCTTACCCACTTCTTTAGCTTTTACCTTTCCTTCAACAAATTGCGAAGCTTCTGTATCTAGCTCGATTACGTTGCAATGTGCAAACATGGTTAAAATATCTTCCTTTATTAATGCTTCTGCCTTTCGTACACGCTCTTCTTCAGTTTTCCTTATTTTTGTTTCCTCTTCCAGCTCCTTGAGAAATAATTCTTCCTCTTTGCGTTGATCCTCAAATTGCTGAGCCATCATATGTCTTATCACCGTCCTTGGAAAAGGAATGGATTCAACATATGGGGGCACCTCCCTTATTGGCTCGACAGGGGCCATAATTATTCGATCTTCTTCAACAACTGGCTCAGGTGGCGGAGTATAATGAAGCCAGTCCTTCTTTGGAGCTTCAATATGTTCTGTAAAAGACTGAAGGATTTGCAAGATAATATCATCATCAAGTTGCAGTTCATTAGAAGTTTCTTTTACCTTACTGATGAGTGCATAATTTCATCATGTTTTATATTATTATTTTGCATTGTAGTTGTAGAATCCTAGTATTTTATGGTGTTCACGCGCACATTTTATGCCTATTTTCACAAGGATCAGGGCAGATGATGGATACAATGGACACAATTCTTGGAGCAGTTGTACTAGGGAGAAAAGGAGTCAAAAACAATGTAAATTGCTTATTTGGGAAATATCAATAACACTAGAAGAAAACCCGAAGCGATCGAGGCATCCAGAGAGTTTGACGAACAACTATACGGCGGAAATAAAATTCCAGTTGTATAGTTCCTGCCGTATAGTTGGCGCCACCACAGCCTCCTCAAATAGTTTCACCCCGTGCAACTGGATCAGACAGATGACATACAGAACAACCAGAAATCACCGAAACCTCACTTCCAGAAGGCGGCTGGAGGGGAGACTCGTCCACCGGGGATCCATCTTCGCCCTACCCAGATCCGGGAGGCTAAGGTATCGATCTTCATCATCAACCACTGCATCACCACCATCTCCATCCATCCCATCTACATCTTGTCTAGATCTTGTTGTAATTTCCGTACTTGTTGTAGATTTATACAAGTACTATTCATCTATGATGGATTCCATTGTTATTTCCATGATGTTGATTGCCTCCATGTCTGAGTAGATCATTAGTTCTTGGGGAGATGGAGAAACCCTAGTATGATATTGAAATAAGATAAAGTTTATTATGATATTCATCGTTGTGACCATGTGTTAGATTGTCTTCATCTTGATGTTGGGAGAAGTCGACATCTCAATATTTGCCTCTTATAGGGACTTGATGGAGGGAACTACTTGTTGATAGACAGAGGTGTGTCAGCACTTACAGTGACTATAAAGCTATTGGCACCCTTACGTATCAACTTGGGAACCGAGGAAACTCACGGAACACTATCCATGCCATGGGATACGTCCTACGGGATTAAGTCCCTTAATACCGCAGTAATCGACTAATGTCGATTGCTGACTGTTGTGGTTATGAGGATGATGTGAGAAGTGGTTGCTGCCTATTTGTCCAAATACAGAGTTTCTCCCACACATACATAGTTGAGACTGTTCATGATAATAATATTTACCTTAGTTCTTTATAATGCTAGAGGTGTATCCGCTACTCCCTGAGAACGCCTTTTTCCCTATTGCAGTTCCAATCTCTTTTACATAGGCGATACTTAATTTCTATGTTCAGTTGTTTTACTTTACTTATTGCTTTGCTTATACCAAAATCCCAAAAAATGCCTTTTTACGCAATATTCGCATTTTATCTTGTTACTTAGAACTTTATTTAGCATTTCTATTGTAGTATTTATTTCAGGAGTTATTAGACTTTAGACTCATGCTCCATGTGGGATCGATATCTTTATTTCGAAACTAGCTAAAAACGATATGTGCGCTTGCAGTCATCACTTACCAGAGTATTTATAAGCATTGAGACAATCACATTCACTTTCTATACCTCCTTCGCATCCTAAATCAAATCCCCATGTTTCTCTATTACAGCGAATTTGTTCTAAAAGTGCCCAAGCTTTTATAATAGTTAACTCCATGAAAGAACCTCCTAAATTCGTGTCAAGCTCATGTTTAATTTCTTGATTAAGTCCTCCGTATAAAATATGCAAAACGTACCATTCTGGTAAATCATGATGGGGACATTTGTGAAGTAGAGACTTGTAGCTTTTGTAGGCTCTTACCAAACCTTCACCTGGGCAGTTCTTGAAGTTTGTAATAGCCCTCCTTACTTTAGCAGTTTTTACCTTGGGAAAGAATCGAGACACAAATTCTCCTTTAAGTTTTTCCTAGGTATCAATTTTCTCTGCAGGGCATATTCTATACCAAGCCAAAGCAGTGTTGGTTAGAGACTGGCTAAGTAGTAAGTTTTAATTCATCATTAGAATAGCCTCTCATTTTAAGAGTACAACATAGCTCGATGAAATGCATTAAATGATTATAAGGATCCTCATTGGGATCATCTCCTGTAGAAGTTTTCTCTTTAATAATAGCGATAAAACGAGGGTTGACCTCGTACTCTGGTTCGCTCCCACTCGGGAATTCTTTAACAAATCCTCTATTGAATTTCCCGAGGTATTTAGTAGCATCGAGCTGATTAATCTGTCCAAGTGTAGTCATGGTGCTCACCTAAAACTAGTAAACAACTTTAGTAAACCAATGAGTGAAGTAAGTAACTAAGAACAAAGACCAAAAGTGCTTAGCTCCTCGGCAATGGTGCTAGAAACAAGCTTGATGACTATAAGTGCACAGACCAATTGTAGCTAGTTTCAAAGTAAAGATATCGAACCCACAGAGAGCTATTGGTAAAGGTATTTATGCCCCTCGTTACTATCTACCAAAGTAAACTTGTAAGCTGTCTTTGATCTCAAGTAAAGGGTGTTTGAAAGGTCTATGGTTGATTGCAGAAAAGTAATTAAAACAAGTAAAACAAAACAAGTAACAAGTTTGTGTGAAAGTGTGGTTGAACTCAATAGGGCTAAAACATTCTCGGCGATGTAGGATACACCACTAGCATAGTATTATTGTTATATGTAATCAAGATAACATACTTCTTGTGTCATGATATGTGTGGAGAGAGCCCCATAATAAGATGTTCACGACAAGGCTCATAGGAAGCCACTTTGTTGAGCCAAGTGTGAGGTCACCTCTAAATAACCACTGCGATGTCTGAGATCAATCACCCATACAAACCACCGCAATTAAGGGTTTCCCCATGGATATCGTAATTATCTTAGGTTATGAGACGGTGCCAATCTGTCACGGGGCATTCCAGGTACGCTTCTAGGACATGTCCGAAGGGTTTCTCCCTCCCATTAGTCCTGAAGGCAAATGATATGCGGCCGACTAAACATACCATCTAAAGAGAGAGATCAAACACAAATCATAATTATATAATAGACAAGCAAGTCAAAAGGACACAAGAATAGATCATCTTTATTACAAGTTCATAATTGTGCTAGGGTTTCTCCATCTCCCCAAGAACAAAGGAATTACTCACGCGTAGAAGCAATCAACAACATCATCATAATCAAACGAATGGATTAAAGTACGGGGGTAGATCTAATGCAAACCACAATTGGATCTGGAATTACAAAGAGATCTTATAGATGAAAGATGGAGTAATGGTGGTGAGGAAGATATAGCGGTTGATGATGAAGCGGTCGAAATATGGTGCTACTAGAGGACCACCAACAAAGGGACAAGTCATCCCGACAACCGAACCCGGAGACCTCCTTCTCGGACACCAAATTCTCCCAGACCCTGAACCACTTGGATTGCCAAGATCGTCTACATGGATTTGAAGACTCGGAGCCCGAACCACATGAATGCCAACATGGAAGCGAAGCCCGCGTAACGCCGAGTTCTCCCTCCCGGAACCCGAAGACCGAACCTCGACGCTTTTCTTCCTACTCGCTGAACCGAATACGAAGGCCCCATTCCCGGCGTCCGAAGACCAAACCCTGTCGAACCCTCGAACCCCAAGATTTCAGACCTTGATGTGTAAACCCTTTCCTGAGACCAATATTTTTATAATATATATATATATATAGCAACCCTATTCAGCACCCAGGGTGCAGAATAGTTATTTTACACCCCACATATTTTTATACTGTCACATTCAGAAATTTATGTTTTGTATACTAATAATTATGTTCATATTAATTAGAAACGCAAAAAATTGACATAAGAATACAATTTATGAGTCATTATAGTACAAAAACATAGAAAATATGTATTTTACGTCGTATTTTTATATGACACATAAACAATTTTTTTTAGGACATGTTTAATTTTTCTTATGTTCTACTTGACTTCCGAGGTAAGAGAAAATTTACGTGACGTAAAAATCATGTACAGTTTGAAACATAGAGGGTGGGTGAAGAATCACTATTTGACCCCCAGGGTGTAGAATAATTATTCTACACCCACCCTCTATCTTCCAAACCGTATATTATTTTTACCTCACGTAAATTTTCTCTGATCTCGGAAGTTGAGAAGAACATAAGAAAATTTAGACACGTCATAAAAAAAATCAGTTTACATGCCGTATAAAATACAACATAAAATGCATATTTTCTATGTTTTTTAACTATAATGACTCATAAATCGTATTTTTATGTCGATTTTTTTTATATTTCTGATGAACATGAACATAATTATTAGTATGCAAAACATAAATTTCTATATGTGAGAACATAAAAATATGTGGGGTGCAAAATAACTATTCTGCACCCTCGGTGTTGAATAGCGTGTCTCTCTCTTTCTCTCTCTCTCTATATATATATATATGTTCCATATAAATTGTTCATGCTCGCATACATATTCCTTTGTTTGGGGTATTTCGTCAATTCACCTAAATTAAATATGGAGACTATATGGAGGTTATTCTAGTCTTATATATCGCCTCCATTTAAACTTGTGTAGCGAACCGATGCCATCTTTTGCCTTGTTAATACAACCTTTAAATTGCGGGGTAACTAAATAACATGAATCTTATAATTAATTGTCGGGACCCCGGTTCTGCTTAATATTGCGTAATTGCATCGCATCTTCACCATGTCATGCATCATATCATGTACATGCCCGGTCTTTTGCCATAGTATTCAATAATGCATTCGGTGTTGCTTTAGCGCTTTGGTTCTTCGCAGATTAGGCCGTTGAGTTGATGCGAGTTTTGACAAGTTCTTCGCATAATGTATATTCAGCTATGTTTTCTACGCGAGCATTCTCCCCCATTCTACCTATTTTGCGTTTATAGTTTTTACTTTCTCCTATTGATATATTGCTATCCGGGTCGTGATACTTTAGTTTTCCATACCATTTATATTCCTTGCAGCCTCTATATTGCCTTGGGCACACCCTATTGTCTTTTATTTGATAGACATTCGGACTTGCGAGTCGTAGTTGCTTGCTCAGGTGCTGCTTCGTGTCGTTGCCTTTCCACCATTGATGGAAGGTTGGCACATGCTTAATGGTGGAGATGATGATGGCTTTCATTATAACTTGTTAATTCAAAATACTAGAAATAGATACAATGTAGAGGCACCGGTGGGTAATAGTCAGTATTTGGTTTTTAACCGTCCACTTGGGTCCACCTAGGACCCGAGTTCTTCCCACCTGTTCCGAGATCAAGCGCGCTAACCACAGATGGGTGTGTAGGCACCCCATCGGCTTACTACCTGATTTCAAAGTACTGTGATGGGGCCACAAAGTAGTTTTGTGCTTTATTACTATCATGTACTCTTGCCATGCTTTACTGCTTTATTTACGATTGCGCGTTGAGCGCCTCTACTGTTTAGGAATGCAGAATGATTTCACAGTATCGACAAGCCTAGTCATAATTTTAGGTTCCTAGTCATTTACATCCACTAACGCAAACCACGTGTCCTTCTCAGAGTCGGCCAACTTCTTTGCAGGTAGCTTAGTGGGGTGGCTCCCATGTACTTGCTTCGGGTCTGGGAAACGTCGTGTCTAAAGCCCCATCGCATACTGTTGGGTGTATGTTTAGGATCTTGCTCATATTCCGATTTGACAACAAGGGTTAAAGTGCGTGTGGATACTTTGCTGCACCCCTGTAGGATTAAATCTTTTCGAAAAGCCATGTCCGCGACTATGGACGACTTGGAGTACAGTTTCTCAATCATAGACAACTATAGCTAAAGAATTGATGTTATAATATGACTTGTATCTAATATGACTAGTAAGTTGGACAACCACCATGTAATGAATAAATAAAACTGCCAACTATGAGTTTCCTCGGCATGACTTCCTCATTTGGTCTCGAGAGGGAAATACGAGGATGGGTATGCTTGGTGTTAGTATCAGGTTGGTTCCAAATAGGTATTTCTTATCTCTCTCTGATAGCTGATAGTGTATCGAGTCTCTAAAGGTTGTTTAATGCATGCTTTGCTGCCAGTTCAGTCTATGATACCTAAGTAGGCAAGATCCGCCAAATTCTAGACTCACCATGTACTAGCTAAGTAGTGACCGCTCCCTTTTTCCTTTGCCCTTTGTCGGCGCCCCTTTTTCTTTAACAGGAATAAGTTTGACGTTGTTAGCAGGGTTACCCTTCTGGCTTGGCCTGGGCAAGGTTATGGACGCCATTGGTTATTCTTCAGGGCTCTTAGCCCCATTTGCATCTTATCCGTACTCGGATGTTGTATCATTTTCAAGGTGATTTGGATATTTGTATTGTATTATGTATTCTTGACTCATGGAGTCATTGTTGTACATATATATTCTATGGGTTCCATCGTGGATTATTGTGTAATGATATTACTTCATTTTCCACCCGCACGCAAGTGCCTGGTGGGCACCTTTGAATCGTTTCTATGCAGGTTTGGTGGAAATCTCTAACACTTGCGTAGGGCCGATTCGAGGGTGTTACAATCATCCCCTCGCATGAATTGCGCATGTTGCAACAGCGAGTTAAAAACTCCTGGTCTGTCTCATTCAGCCTCTGCTTACACATTGCTAGCTGTTGTGGCATGTTCGGCCTCTTGAATGTGCTTGTGAAATTGCTGATAAAAATCTCCTCGAAATCTATCGAGCAGTTGATGCTTCCTGCCAGTAGATTATTAAGCCATATTCTCGCTGGTCCTTACAGCATCTGAGGTACGTACATCACTGCCCATCTCAAATTTCCCCAACAATGTTTGTCGTGGTGGCATAATCAATCAACCAATCTTCTGGCTTGGTACTTCCATCATATGTCTTTGTTCCTCTGGCCAACCGGAAGTTCGGCACAAGAGGTTCTCTCATAAGACGAGGTCCAACCCATGCTGGACCCGGAGGACCTTGTCCCTCCATCATTTCCGACCTCTAGATCTGGTCCAATTTCAACCTCGCATCATCTAGCTATACGTTCCTATTTCCCAGCCTCGACCCTATCACATGATGATCCGGCCTATGATACCTGGCACTGTCCATTGCTGAATAACCATCATCATATCTGTTTTAACCCGGATTAGCATATTGTTCTTGCATAGCTGGGCCAGCACTTTGCTCTTGCCGAGGTATGTACTATTGCTGGTGCTGATTTTGTCCATCTCCTGCTGAGTTACGCTGCCTGGCATTGTTGTACCCAGCGTTTCCCTGTCTTGCATGGCCTTGGCCGAGGTTACCTCATCCACTTACACCTCGGTTGACACTGTGCTGATCGTCATCACGTTGTATCACTTTTCCTTTCCCTGCCCTTGCCGAGGTCACTACCTCTTCTCTCCTTGGGCCTGCATGCGGAGATGATGCTGCCCCGACAGATTTTGCCGGAGCACCCCTGACCGAATGAACGACTTTGGAGCCTCCTGCCCTCTCCTGGTTTTCCTTGAGAAACTCCTCATTTTGTTTGTTAGAAATTTTTACTAACTCAATGACTCTTTCTTGCTACCTCTATCGGGCTTCACTGGTCAGACCGTCTAACTCGGACGCTGTTGCATCTGCCGCCCTGAGGTTGTTTGCCAGGGTGTTATACCTCGGCAGACATGCTGACATGGGGTTACCTGATTCCCATGGCCTAGGCACATATTCCTTGTCTATCTCACTGATGAGGTTTCTACCCTAATCTTCACACCGTCCATACGCGTGGGACTAATCATGTTTGCCTTTGCATACTCGCAGAGCGTGATGTTCAATGACTACTAAAGTGCTTCTACTCTCTTTGCCCCTGCTAACATTTTTAGCCGGGTCTCCTCTAGCTTGGCCTGTGCCTGAGTCGGATCTACTATAGGGGCTATAGGAGTATTAAGACTTTCTATTGCCTGCTACAAGATGTTATGTGTCCTCTCTAATGCTGGACCTCTAGTCCTAGGTACCTTTGGGGTTGTCTCTAGGTCCTTTGTCAGATCTTTGCTTGCTCCTGCGTCAGGCTCAGTCATCATCACCTCAGCGCAGCTGGTGGGGCAAGTGATACGTGGACCACAAGCAGCGCTAAGGGGAGGTTCTCCTCCCTCGATGACATGTTGTGGATGCACGCATGACTCGTCGACGCCCACGTAGATCTTGTGGGAGCTGAGGCTGATGAAGAGCCTTTGGCGTGGAGGAGGGCGGTTGCCAAAGCTGCGCACATTGTCACTGGTGTAGTCCAGTGCACCAAAGCGTTGAACGAGCCCAGAGACGATGCATTCCCCGGTTACGATGAAGTTTCCCGTCTGGATCTTGACTCCAACTAGCACCGCTGCTGGCCCCAAGGTGGGCGCCAACTATCGTGGTGGTGTCACGGCAGATGCCATGGATTGGCTAAAGATGGGGCCAATGTGCGCTAGTGGTGTCCGGGGAGGTATAGTGTGGTGATTCCACACACGAAGTTTTGTATTCTCAAGATCAATGGTGGTTTACAGATGCTCCTTGAGCTGTATGGAGGAGAGGAGGAAGATGAAGTTCTTCTCTGCTCACCCCTCTCTCTAGGGTTCTTCCCTCTAGAAAAATGCCCGACCCCCATCTTGGAGGTCCTGGCTCACCTTATAAAGGGGTGGCCAGGTTACACTTAGGGCATACGTGGAGAGCATATTCCACGAATATGCTCCTCCCAGAATATCAAAATGGTGCACCTCCTTTCCCTCTTTTAATCCTCTACGAGATAGTGGCGTAAGCCTCTCTGAGGTTGTGTCGTAAGCCTTTGTGCTGCCATGTGACCCGACTAGCACGGTCAGTCGACGTCACCTTTGTCGGCCAGTACCTCTAGTCCTTGCCTCTCTGTCTTCTGCGCTTCCTATAGCGGCTCTAGTAGAAAGAGAAAAGTCCTGACCACGGGGAGTTTCCTTCCTTCTTTTGTAAGCCTTGTAATAACCCGGCTACTACCTGGTTAACCCGGCCTTGGTGGTACCTGCAAACAAGTAATACGGTGGTGCCAACATATGCTATATGTCGGCTAAGGTAATGTTAGGAGGACACACCTATGGCTATGTCGGCCGTAACTTGGCCGTCCTTCAGGTACCTCGGTCAGCATCTGATTTGACCTTGTTATACCTCGGCTATCATTGTCTTTGTACACCAGCTGACCCTGCCTGGGGTCATCCCCCAACACTACTAAAAACAACATTGTCCTACCGTATTACACGGTTTGGAAAGGTAAAGAGAAAGCTCTGAAAGTCTTGCATGGGGATTGGACTCATAGCTTCATGATGCTATACAACTTCAAGGATGAGGTACAAGAAAGGTGTCCCGGGAGTGTTGTGGAGATTGACACTAAATCAAAAGGTGGGAAAATTTATTTCAATAGTTTTTTCATGGCGCTTAAACCTTACATCCAAGGATTCAAGGACAGTTGTAGGCCATATCTGAGTGTACACAACCTTGTCCTAACTAGCAAATGGAGCTGCCTGGCATATGCTATAGCACTTGATGGTCACAATTGGATGTTCCCATTGGCACTACTATAGATTTGCCTATCAGTGGCACACGGATTTGGCTATCCGTGGCGCATGGGCTGTGCGCCAGTGTCATCATGCCACTAATAATTTTTATCAGTGGCGCATGTGTATCATCCCAGCATTAGAGCTTACAAATAAGCTGATATAAGGTGTGTGCATTGCATTCATGCATAGAAAATCTGTAGAATTTTTGCACAAAACTAAAGAAGCCACTGAGGGATCGGGATCTCTCTTCCTCTGATGGAAGCATCCGGTCAAGTGCGATAGATTTCGACATGACCTCTACTGTATCTTTGCTTTTGAGGGGGGTAGCCATTCAAATTTGAACATTCAAAAGTTATGTTTGAATTCAAATAGAATTTGAAATGAATATGGGCAAACAAATTACAATAATATAATAAAGTACAACTTATTTGAATATATAATACATTACCCTTTATAATAAAGGTATCTGAAGACAAATGAAAGATTACATTAATAAATGAGAATTCAAGAAAATATAAGTACAAATAATAACAAGCCTTAAACTCCAAAAGGACAGAAAACCAAACTTTATTAAATATGGAATGTAACATTCCAACATTCCTTTACAATTAATATATATAAAAAAATTACAATCAGAATAATATAAGTAATAGAAAAAGATGAAGTTGAACTATAAAAAAAGAAATTCAACTTTATTATCTCAAACAAATAATAATATACTTTCTTTACACATGCATGAAAGATACCTTCAAGCATAAAGATTACAAAATAATCAAGAATAAAGATTACAACAACCTGTAAATAGAAAGGTCCTAATCTAAATCCTCACATTCTGAAGATTTTCTTTCTAAGTTTGATACCTTCAAGCAAAGACAGAAATAAACAAAAGAGAAATAGGATTTAGGATTAAGATTAGTGCTCTCAGAATTAACAGTGAGATGCATGTTACTGTTCATCACTGAGCTAATTATAAGGGGCAAGTTTCACCATAATAGTAAAGGCAAAAGGTAAAAACATCAGGAAAATATCACACTTTTACTAGAACTCATCCATAGTTGAAAGCTACAGAAGTGGGAAGTTGTACCATTCCAGGCACACCCACAATAGCTTACACATTGGCATGCAGCATAGTGTGCTGTCAACACAGGACAGCCAAGAGGGAGGATAAGAACACAGTCGTAGCAGCATAGTACCACTTTGTTGGTCACTTGCTACACATGCATTTCCACCACATAGCTAAGAAGTCATTCTTACTTTTGCATACTCCAGCACACTGCTCTTATCAAATCACCAGGAATCATTCTGCTTAGCATCCAAATAACCCCATAGATCTATCCACACAAATCACCAACACTCTGGTTGCTTGAAGAAGCCATCCAGAAGCTAGGTCATGGGGATGATCAAGATCAATCCTGTATCAGTTCTAGGAGGAGAAGGCTAACAAGCTGAATGTAACATCCCAAAACTTTAATCCAAGGTTATTAAGGTCCAAATCATCAAAATTAGGGTTAACAAAAACTTTTTCAATTGAAATTATCAAAACATTCATATGTGTGTGCATTTAAAAATAGGAGTTGTTTTATTTGCCATGTTTAAGTGATCCATTGCTTGTAAAATGATTCTTAGGTGAAATAAACATCACCTAGATCATCCCCAAACAAATCCCAAAGAAAAACAAATCAAAAGGAATAAAAGAAGCAAATGGTCATTTGTGCCATTTTAATCAGCATGCCTACTTTGGCTATTCCTAGTACTCAAAACTTAATAGAAACAAATGTGGATCTTTGCACCCCCTTTATAGTACACATAATGTTGTACCAAGGCCCACTTTGTGATCTGCCAAAAACATTCAAACACTATATTTAAATGGCATTTGAAAATTGAATCTATTTCATATGGGAAGATCCCACTATTTCAAAAAAACCTCAAACAAGCTCAAGTTTCAAAACCCAAGCACCCACAGAGTATCAAGCTTAGTACTAGCACACCCACCAAAAATCTTTTCAAAATTCAAAAAGAAAGTTCTTGTGGCCATTTCATCAAACACTTGGCAGGCAGGGTTTAAACTCTAAACATAGCTCACTATTTGCAACAGGGTTTTGCACCCAAATTTTCCTCAAAACCCTCTCTCTGTCCCCAAATGATCTAACCAGGCCATTTAAACCCCCTCTCCTATCCCCTAGTGGCCATGCCATGCCATGCCGAGCACATGTTGGCCGGCCGACCATGCCACCACCGCAGCAGACCACCGCGCCCCCTCTCGCCATGTCTACGAGCTAGCCAGTACCTCACCGCCACTCTCTATCCCCTCCCCAAGCCAGGCCAGAGCATGGACCACCGAGGAACCGCCGCACACTGCCTATCTGCGCCATGCCGAGCACGCGCTAGAGCGCCGCGCCCGACACGCGTGCACAAGCCGCCGCTCGACCAGAGCCCGCGCCCACCGCTCCGCCATGACCCCAGGGACACGCCAGACACGCCCATTCGCCGTCCAATGCCTCACAGCCACCGCTCGTCATGGACACCGCCATCTCTGCCGCTCATAGCGCCAGCTCCGCCCGACCGCATACCATCGCCCCTAGTCCCGCATTCACTTCGTAGAGCACCACCAGGAGACCAGCGACCACCCCTACCTCAAGCCACACTGCTAGCATGTTGTGCAGCCCTCGCCGGAGTCGCCTGCCCATCCTTCTCGGTCGTGTCGTCGTCCTATAAATAGAGGCCACCCCTAGCTAGTTTCTGCACACCACTAATCTCAAATTACCTCATTGTCGGTTCCCCACCTCTAGCCAGAGCAGCACGAGCAGCCATTTGCCGGAATTGCACCGGAGCAGGCCGCCTCTGGAGGAGAAGGGCGCCGCTGATTGCGACCAACCCCGGAGCTGCCTCGACCGTACCTGAGCTCGTCGTCGACCACCAGTCCGTTTGCCCCCATCGCCGTCATCGCTGGAGCCCTAGTACGCCCCTATGCACCCCCACCGAGCCGCTAGGGTTAGAGTTCGTCGGCGACCAGTTCGTTGTCGACGACGATCCCCAGCCGTTGATTCCCGTTCTAATCCAACGACCCATATCGCCCCGTACCGCTTCGTGCGTTATGAGCCACTGACCGGTGGACCCCATCCTGTCAGCTGAGCCCCGTGCCGCATAGTGTCACTGGGCCGGCCCGTTAGCTTTCCCACGCGACCCAGTTAATTCAAATTGGGATTTTTCTATTTAGTTTGAACCTAGTTCTGTCCCTTAGTTTGAAAATCAATTCAGAGAGATTTACAAATCCAAATGGAGTGATTCCAATTTGGTTAGAAAGCTACTGAAAATATCTACCCAAGGCCGTTGGATTTAAGTCAATTAGAGTTAGAGATCTGTCCTAGTAAAAATAACAAGACAGAAGCATTTGCACCTTGCAACATTTTATAAAATCAACCATGATAACTTTTTAGTTGTTTCCAACTCTCAAAAATCACATTTAACCATACCTATCTGAATATGTGATAATATTAAGGTTTATATGCAGTGAATTTGGACTAGTACCAAAATTAATGTTATACAGGCATTTCTAGTCACTTTAAATCATTAATTAATGAACTTAAACCAAACTAATTATGAACCAACCCTTAAATTACATTCCCACATGTTAAGATATGTGGTGATGACATGTGTTCGCAGGATCCCATATTTTAAGTGGTGAATATTAAATCTTAGTTAGTTTTCAATGAGTAGAAATTACTTTTCTTAAATAAAAAGAATGAAACTAGTTAATAAAACTTGTGATGCTTGTTATGATAATAGACCATCAAATGTATGCCTTAGAGTGCTAATTAGACTAGTTAAGTATTGTTCGGTGATTGTGTATACTGTATGTATTTATAGAAGATAGTACCGACCAAGCTTACGAGGATTAGGAGTTTTACCAAGAGGAGGAAGACAACTTCAGCCACTGCACCAACCAAGGCAAGCTACTATTAGCAAGCTAGGATTAAACTGGATGGTTTAGCAAAGATGCTCTAGGCATGCTTTGGTTAAACTACTTTGACTATTCTTTACCCCAAGTACTAATTTCAAGCTTTACTTCCTTATCTTTACACAAAGTCCCTTACTTGTTTTGAAGGTAGAAAAAAGAGTATAAAACTTGACCTATTTTAGATAACTTTAGATGGCATCCTATGGCATGAGATTGATCCCACCTTCCCACCTTATTGAACACTCTTAACTTAGTAGTTTAGAGTAGATAAAAACTTGAGTCACTTTCGATGGGAACACTTGGTGAAAATGAATTATGAAAATCTTGGAATGATGAGTCATTCTATTGAGATGTTTTGACATGTGTTGAGAAACACAAATGTGTACAACCACAATACCTGAATTGGGTAAGGCTTAGCCGGAAGTTTATATGCATTAGTATTAGTTCCCTCACGGGAGAGGTTTGAGCTGAGGCTACCTCTCAGTGTTGTCCACCTATGTAGTGCCCAAGATGGCAGATGGTCATGGTTGGAAGGCCATGCTCATAGGAGAGGTGCTTATACTAGGGTGTGTAAAGGAAAGGTTATGTTTGATTATCTGCATACTAAGTATGATGATTCAGGGTTATCCCTGACAGAAGTATCGAATCTTGTGGTGAAAGTGTACCACCTCTGCAGAGTGTCAAACTATTCAAATAGCCGCGTCCGCGGTTATGGACAGTTGGAATGGCCATACTGTTTTGTTGTCAAATGTTTTCAAAATAACTTATGAAAGGAATGATGAATCTTGACTTGACCACAACAGGGTTGTGTTTATGACACTAGCTTCCCACTTAAGTGATTCTAAAACTTTATTTTGTCTTTCTTTTCTTCTGAACTCAGCTTAGGTTTCAAACTTAACTTGATAGTTAAACATAGAGTTAGCACTTTAACTTAAAATCATACTACTTGTTAGTGGTAGTTGGTGAGTACTTAAAGAGTAATCATGGCTTTTGTCCCTGGCTATTCTCATGGCCAGACAATGAAGGAGACTACCAAGATGATGGCCAGCAGAACGGCTATGATAACTAGGATATCTGCCTTCGTCAGCATTGCCTGTGCCCATGAAGATGGACCCCACCGCTACGCTTATCTTTTATTTCCACTGCTTGTTGTATTAAGACTGGATCCTGAGATCCTTATTTGTGTAAGACCTTATGTATGTTTTGTAATGGATGATATACTGTGATATCCAATCCGGTATGTCTCGCAAAAATGGTAATCATGGGATTGCGAGGTATGGCCTAACGAGCATCTGGGATTAAAAATCTGGGTGTTGACAAGTTGGTATCAGAGCCATCCTGAGCATAGGAGACCCTAGTTAGAACGGACGTCCAAACAAAAACTTAATTTCCATACCAAAGTGAGTATTTATGAAAAACTCTTTCCTCTCTTATCCTTGGGAATTCATTCTTTCTCAAAAATTCATGTTCCTCAAAATTCTTACTTTACTAATTAAAATTTGACACACTTGATCACTTCACTAATTTCCTCATCCTTAATTCTTGTAGATGGAGACTCAGTTCAACAAGTTCTACCAATTGGGAAACGGAGGTCAACTGATCTTCGAGAGGGATCTGGATTCACTATCGAAGTTATTGGGACAGCCGCATCCGGAGTTTCTTGGAGATCAACTTCCAGGACCCCCAGGAGGATATCTACAGTGGCTAGTCTCCGCTGATCTTAGAGGAAGCATCGAAGCACCAACATCCGGGAGAATCCAGTTCTCCGTGGGAGAGAACAACTGGCTAGATGGATTATCCAGGGCAATGCATGAAGCTCTCGCACGTCTATGTGCCCTTAGTGTCAACCAACTCCAGGGAACCCGTTTTGCTCACTATGCAAGATGTGACTTCACGGGGATGCCGATGGAGATGCCAAGTCACCCAGAGTTGAGGCGTCAAGTGGAGAATCTTGACTTCTTGCTGCACGACAGACAGCAGGAACTAGACAATGTTAGAGAGTTAGCCAACCAGAACCGTGCCATTGCCGACCAGAAGGCCCAGACTTTCGCACTGCTCATCCAAGATCGCCAGTCTCTTTGCCGCCAGCGTGCAAAGAAGGATCGCACCATGGCCCGTCTTCGCAAGAAGGTGGACGACCTCGAGAAGACCGTCAAGGAGCAAGAAGCTCAGCTTACCCCAAAGGAAGAAGAAGAGGAAGGTGAAGACATCCAGGGAGACATGGATTCTTACCTCAGCAATGATGATGACTTTCTAGAGGAGGATGTCGTGGACTTCTACACTGACGATGAGGACTCTGACTTCATTGACGATGAGTAGATGCACTAGAGCACTGTCGTAGCATGAGATGTATCGGTCCCACTATATCGTAGTTACAGGATGGTTCTTCAAACCATCTGTTTTCCTTTGATTGTTGTAGTGTGTGTCTGTATCGTGTGCTTGCTTGCATGAATGAAATGAAGTTAGTTGCAAAACCTGAGTCAAACTCAAAGTTTTAGCTTTGAAACCCAAACCATGAACCTTAGAACTTTCCCTCTTACCCCTGTATCTACCTCAATCTTCAGATGACTCTGGAAACAAAGGAGGGAGCAGCTCGTTGCAAGACCCAATGCTGCAGATATTGCAGAATCTCATCGTAGACCGTGAAGCAAGCAGGGCAGGGCGCCAAGCCAACTTAGCAACACTGCAACAGATTGCCCATATAGCTCTCAACAACCAGAATCATGGAAACCAGGATCACCATGGGTCCAAACTCAAAACCTTCCAGAATACCAATCCCCCAATCTTCAACCAGGCTGAAAACCCACTAGATGGTGATGACTGGTTACAGACAATGGAAAACAACTTAGAAGTTGTAGGAGTTGATGAAAACGAGAAAGTTCTCTTTGCCGCCCACTATCTGGCGGGCGATGCAAGAGCTTGGTGGACTAGTATCCGTAACATGAACCATGGTCAGGTGATGACATGGGAAGCTTTCAAAGTCAAGTTCAGCCGCACCCACGTGCCGCAAGGTCTAGTCACCCGAATGAGAGATGAGTTCCGCAAGTTGAAGCAAGGCAGAATGACTATGGTGGAATACTGTGACAGGTTCCTGTCGCTTGCAAGATACACCCCTGATGAGATCAACATAGAGGCCAAGAAGAAGGAGAGATTCTTGAACGGACTTCATGATGAGATGCAGACTGTCCTCGTCAACATCCGTTTCGAGAATCTCGAAGAGCTAGTCGACTATGCCATTCAGATGTAAGGGAAGATTAACCAGGCAAACGACAACTGCAAGCGTCGTATGATGCAGCAATCTGGATCCAGCAGTCACCAGAAGTATCGTCCCGACCCCTCACCAGGATATGCACTAAGGAACAATCAACCCCAACGTCTCACCCCAGCTACCCCAACCGTAGCGGAAGCAATGTGAAGTCCGGAGGAAACAACAACAACTCCGGAAACGCCAAGAATTTCAACCGTGCACCTCCCAAGAACATCAACAACAACAACACTGCACCCAGAACTGGCAGCAATGTTGTGCCTGTCGCCACAAAGGACAAGTCCCAGATCACTTGTTTTGAGTGTGGAGTGAAGGGTCACTATTCCAATGAGTGTCCCAAGAAGACTACCGCCAATGCCAATGTGAATGCCCCAGCTCAACAACAGCGTCGTGTTCAACCAGGGAGAAGATTTGCCCCACGGAACCCTCACAACCGCAACGGTCGTCTCTTCCACATGAACGCAGAAGAAGCCCAAGAAGCGCCAGATGTAGTGCTGGGTATGTTTTCTATCAACTCAGTTTTAGCAAGAGTATTGTTTGAGTCGGGAGCATCGCATTCATTTGTCACCAAAGAATTTGCATGCACTAGTTAGATTCACCCAACCAACCTGAAGCATGTCATGATAGTTCAAATCCCCGGTTCGACAACCAAAGCTAGAAAATTTTGCAAAGTTGTGCCTGTCAGAATACATGGGATAGATTTTTATGCCAACCTAATTGTACTTGGAACCAAAGGATTGGAAGTAGTACTAGGTATGGACTGGATGTCAAGGCATAAAGGACTGATAGACTGTGCTAAGAAAGCCATCACCATGACCAGTAGCTCTGGAGTAACAGTAGAGCATATCTCTGAAACCTTACCCCACCAATTCAAGTGTAACAAGAGTCTAGCCCTACCCACCATAGACCAAGTCAGAGTAGTCTGTGAATACCTCGACGTATTCCCAGATGAATTGCCAGGTATGCCCCCAGATAGGGATATTGAGTTCATTATCGAACTAATCCCCGGAACCGGACCCATAGCCTAGAGACCCTATAGCACGAACCCCTCCGAGTTAGTGGAACTAAAGAAGCAGTTGGATGCTATGTTAGAAAAAGGCTTAATTCAACCAAGCGCATCGCCATGGAGATCACCAGTATTATTCGTCGACAAGAAAGATGGAGGCAATCGTTTGTGCACAGATTACGGAAAGTTGAATGATGTCACCATCAAGAATAAGTACCCCTTGCCAAAGATAGATGATCTATTTGATTAGTTGACTGGAGCCTAGGTATTCTCAAAGATTGATCTTAGGACTGGTTCTCACCAACTTAAGATTCGTGCAACGGATATTCTGAAGACCGCCTTTACTACTCGCTATGGTTTATACGAGTATACGGTTATGTCTTTTGGATTAACCAATGCCCCTGCTTATTTCATGAATCTCATGAATACGATCTTTATGAATTTCCTAGATAAGTTTGTAGTTGTGTTTATCAATGACATCCTTATCTACTCTAGTCAGAAGAAGAGCATGAGCAACATCTGCGAATCATCCTAGAAACCCTGAGAGAGCATCAGTTATATGCCAAGTTCAGCAAGTGTGAGTTTTGGCTGAAAGAAGTAGGATTCCTAGGACATATTGTGTCTGCCGAAGGAGTCTCTGTTGATCTCGCCAAGATCAAAGATGTCGAAGAATGGGAAGCCCCAACCACTCAAACCCAAGTCCATGCATTTCTCAGATTAGCGAGATACTACCGCAAGTTCGTAGAAGGATTCTCGAGCATCGCCAGACCCATGACCCAATTGTTGAAGAAGGACAAGAAGTTTGAATGGACTGACAAGTGCGAAGCCAGTTTCCAGGAGCTGAAGAAGAGATTGATATCAGCCCCAATATTGATCAGGCCAGACATCAAGAAGCCGTTTAATGTATATTGTGATGCATCCAAGATTTGTCTCGGATGTGTATTGATGCAAGAAGGCAAAGTCATCGCGTATCTGTCTCGACAACTGAAGCAGCATGCGCAGAACTATTTGACCCATGATCTTGAATTAGCAGCCATATTTTTGGCACTGAAGACATGGCGTCATTATTTGATGGGTAATCGCTATGAGATTTACTCGGATCATAAGAGCTTGAAGTATATTTTCACTCAGAAGGAGCTGAATATGAGGCAAAGGATATGGATAGAGTTAATCAAGGATTATGACCTTGACATTCACTATCACCCCGTAAAAGCCAATGTGGTAGCGGATGCTCTTAGCAGACTGCCTTGTAGGTTAAACACCATGATCAAGAAGAAGCAACCAAGTTTGTATGAGGAGTTGGAGCAGTTCAGGACTAAGTTAGTTAGCAAAGGATTCTTAGCTAGCCTTGAACTTCAGCCCACTCTGATTAGCCAAATCAAGGAAGCCCAGAAGGGGAATGAAAGTATCGACGGAATCAAACATTGTATTGGTATAGGAAAAGTACCTGGATTCACTAAAGACAAAAAAGAGTTATGTGGTACAAAGGACGTATCTGTGTGCCAGCATATTCGGAGCTGAAGCAAGTTATCATGAACGAAGCTCATGATACTCTTTATTCTATCCACCATGCAGGAACAAAGATGTATCAAGATTTGAAAGAGCAATTTTGGTGGCACAAGATGAAGATAGAAATCGGAAACTACATTGCCAAATGTGACATTTGTGAAAGAGTCAAAGCAAAGCATCAGAGACCCGCAGGACTGTTGCAACCATTGCAGATTCCGGAATGGAAATGGGATTCCGTAGGAATGGACTTTATCACCGGTTTGCCTACTTCTAGTAGGGGAAATGACTCAATCTGGGTCATAGTTGATAGACTGTCCAAGGTAGCCTAGTTTATACCTGTCAAGACTACCTACCAGAGTGGGAAGTTAGTAGAGCTGTACATTGCTAGGATTGTTAGTCTGCATGGAACCCCTAAGACCATAGTATCAGATCGAGGAACCTAGTTTACCTCGAGATTTTGGCAGAAAGTCCAGGAAGGATTAGGTACCTAGTTGAACTTCAGCACCGCGTATCAACCGCAAACTGATGGACAGACTGAGAGAGTTAACCAGATCCTAGAGGATATGTTAAGAGCTTGTGTGTTGGAATACGGATCAAAATGGGAAGACTGCCTGCTTTTCGCAGAATTCTCATACAACAACAGTTATCAAGATAGTTTGCAAATGGCACCATTTGAGTTCCTATACGAAAGAAAGTGTCGTACCCCTTTGAATTGGTCACAAGTAGGAGAGAGTCAGATCTTTGGACCCGACATTCTACGAGAAGCCGAAGAGAAAGTTCACAAAGTCCGTGAGCACCTCAAGACCGCCCAATCCAGACAGAAGAGTTATGCTGACAGGAGAAGGAGAGACTTGACTTTCAATGTCAGAGATTTTGTATATCTCAAGGTTTCACCATTGAAAGGAACCCAACGCTTTAGTCTGAAAGGAAAGTTAGCCCCCAGATATATCGGGCCCTTCAAGATTCTGAACCGTCGAGGAGAAGTATCATATCAACTGGAACTACCCGAAGAGATGTTAGCCATCCACAATGTGTTCCATATCTCGTTACTTCGCAAATGACTACCAGAGGAGATGTAAGTTTTCAAGAACATCGATCACAGAGCTGTGGAGATCAACAATGACCTGACGTATCGTGAAGTGCACATATATATCTTGGAAGAAGCTTACAGAACCACCAGGACCAGGAGTATCAAGTTTCTCAAGATTCAATGGAGCAACCATACCGAAGATGAAGCCACTTGGGAGCGAGAAGATTACATTAGGACAGAGTTCCCAGATCTCTTTAGTTCCTATTTTTCTTTGTAAATCTCGGGACGAGATTTTGTTTAAGGGGGAAAGGTTTGTAACATCCCAAAACTTTAATCCAAGGTTATTAAGATCCAAATCATCAAAATTAGGGTTAACAAACACTTTTCCAATTGAAATTATCAAAACATTCATATGTGTGTGCATTTAAAAATAGGAGTTGTTTGAATTGCCATGTTTAAGTGATCCATTGCTTGTAAAATGATTCTTAGGGGAAATAAACATCATCTAGATCATCCCCAAACAAATCCCAAAGAAAAACAAATCAAAAGGAATAAAAGAAGCAAATGGTCATTTGTGCCATTTTAATCAGCATGCCTACTTTGGCTATTCCTAGTACTCAAAACTTAACAAAAACAAATGTGGATCTTTGCACCCCCTTGATAGTACACATCATGTTGTACCAAGGCCCACTTTGTGATCTGCCAAAAACATTCAAACACTATATTTAAATGGCATTTGAAAATTGAATCTATTTCATATGGGAAGATCCCACTATTTCAAAAACAACTCAAACAAGCTCAAGTTTCAAAACCCAAGAACCCACAGAGTCTCAACCTTAGTACTAGCACACCCACCAAAAATCTTTTCAAAATTCAAAAAGAAAGTTCTTGCAGGCAGGGTTTTGCACCCAATTTTTCCTCAAAACACTTGGCAGGCAGGGTTTAAACTCTAAACATAGCTCACTATTTGCAACAGGGTTTTGCACCCAATTTTTCCTCAAAACCCTCTCTCTGTCCCCAAATGATCTAACCAGGCCATTTAAACCCCCTCTCCTATCCCCTAGTGGCCATGCCATGCCATGCCGAGCACATGCTTGCCGGCCGACCATGCCACCACCGTAGCAGACCACCTCGCCCCCTCTCGCCATGTCTACGAGCTAGCCAGTATCTCACCGCCACTCTCTGTCCCTCCAGAAGCCGCCGCTCGACCACAGCCCGTGCCCACCGCTCCGCCATGACCCCAGGGACACGCCAGACATGCCCATTCACCATCCAACGGCTCACAGCCACCGCTCGCCATGGACACCGCCGTCTCTGCTGCTCAGAGCGCCAGCTCCGCTCGACCGTATACCACCGCCCCTAGTCCCGCATTCACTTTGTAGAGCACCGCCAGGAGACCAGCGACTGCCCCTACCTCGAGCCACGCTGCTAGCACGATGTGCAACCCTCGCCAAAGTCGCCTGCCCATCCTTCTCGGTCGCGTCGTCGTCCTATAAATAGAGGCTACCCCCAGCCAGTTTCAGCACACCACTCACCTCCCCTCACCTCACTGAACGTTCCCCACCTCTAGCCGGAGCAGCGCGAGCAGCCTTTCGCCGAAATTGCACCGGAGCATGCCGCCGCTGGAGGAGAAGGGCGCCGCTGATTGCGACCACCCCTAGAGCTACCTTGACCGTCCCTGAGCTCGCCGTCGACCACCAGTCTGTTTGCCCCCATTGTCATCGTGGCTGGAGCCCTGGTACGCCCCCTATGCACCCCCACCGAGCCGCTAGGGTTAGAGTTCGCCGGCGACCAGTTCGTCATCGACGATGATCCCTAGTCGTTGTTCCCCGTTCTAATCCAACGACCCATATCGCCCCGTACCGCTTCACGCGTTATGAGCCGCTGACCGGTGGACCCCTCCTGTCATCTGAGCCCCGCGCCGCGTAGTGTCACTAGGTCGGCCCAATAGCGTTCCCGCGCGACCCAGTTAATTCAAATTAGGATTTTTCTATTTAGTTTGAACCTAGTTCGGTCTCTTAGTTTCAAAAACAATTCAGAGAGATTTACAAATCCAAATGGTGTGATTCCAAATTTGTTAAAAAGCTGCTAAAAAGGTCTACCCAAGCCCGTTGGATTTAATTCAATTAGAGTTAGAGATCTCTCCTAGTAAAAATAACAAGACAGAAGCATTTGCACCTTGCAACATTTTTATAAAATTAACCATGATAGCTTTTGCGTTGATTCCAACTCTCAAAAATCACATTTAACCATACCTATCTAAATATGTGATGATATTAAGGTTTACATGCAGTGACTTTGGACTAGTACCAAAAATATTGCTATATAGGCATTTCTAGTCACTTTAAATCAGTAAATAATGAACTTAAACCAAAGTAATTATGAACTAACCCTTAAATTACATTCCCACGTGTTAAGATATATGGTGATGACATGTGTCCACAGGATTACATATTTTAAGTGATGAATATTAAATCTTAGTTAATTTTCAATGAGTAGAAATTACTTTTCATAAATAAAAAGAATGAAACTAGTTAATAAAACTTGTGATGCTTGTGATGATAATAGATCATCAAATGTATGCCTTAGAGTGCTAATTAGACTAGTTAAGTATTGTTTGGTGATTGTGTGTACCGTATGTATTTATAGAAGATAGTACCGACCAAGCTTACGAGGATTAGGAGTTTTACCAAGAGGAGGAAGACAACTTCAACCACTGCACCAACCAAGGCAAGCTACTATTAGCAAGATAGGATTAAACTGGATGGTTTAGCAAAGATGCTCTAGGCATGCTTTGGTTAAACTACTTTGACTATTCTTTACCCCAAGTACTAATTTCAAGCTTTACTTCCTTTACTTTACACAAAGTCCCTTACTTGTTTTGAAGGTAGCATAAAGAGTATAAAACTTGACCTATTTTAGATAACTTTAGATGTCATCCTATGGCATGGGATTTATCCCACCTTCCCACCTTAGTGAACACTCATAACTTAGTAGTTTAGAGTAGATAAAAACTTGAGTCATTCTATTTAGATGGGAACACTTGATGAAAATGAATTATGAAAACCTTGGAATGATGAGTCATTCTATTGAGATGTTTTGACATGTGTTGAGAAACACAAATGGTTTATGATGATGAAAATGTTGAGGCATGATCCTTGGCCCTTTTATAAAAACTGATGGTTGGATTCGAATGCGATACCATTACAAATTTACCGTACAACCACAATACCTGAATTGGGTAAGGCTTAGCCGGATGTTTATATGCATTAGTATTAGTTCCCGCGCGGGAGAGGTTTGAGCTGAGGCTACCTCTCAATGTTGTCCACCTATGCAGTGCCCAAGATGACAGATGGTCATGGTTGGGAGGCCATGCTCATAGGAGAGGTTCTTATACTAGGGTATGTAAAGGAAATGTTATGTTTGATTATCTGCATACTAAATATGATGATTCAGGGTTATGCCTGACAGATGTATCGAATCTTGTGGTGAAAGTGTACCACCTCTGCAGAGTGTCAAACTATTCGAATAGCCGCGTCCGCGCTTATGGAAAGTTGGAATGGCCATACTGTTTCATTGTTAGATGTTTTCAAAATAACTTATGAAAGGAATGATGAATCTTGACCTTACCACAACAAGGTTGTGTTTATGACACTAGCTTCCCACTTAAGTGATTCTAGAACTTTATTTTGTCTTTCTTTGCTTCTAAACTCAGCTTAGGTTTCAAACTTAGCTTGATAGTTAAACATAGAGTTAGCACTTTTACTTAAAATCATACTACTTGTTAGTGGTAGTTTGCGAGTACTTAAAGAGTACTCATGGCTTTTGTCCCTGGCTATTCTCATGGCCAGACTATGAAGGAGACTACCAAGATGATGGCCATCAGGACAGCTATGATAACTAGGACTATCTGCCATCTTCAGCATTGCCTGGGCCCCTGAAGATGGACCCCACTGCTACGCTTATCTTTTATTTCCGCTGCTTGTTGTATTAAGACTGGATCCTGAGATCCTTATTTGTGTAAGACCTTATGTATGGTTTGTAATGGTTATGTACTGTGATATCCAATCCGTTATGTCTCGCAAAAATGGTAATCCTGGGATTGTGAGGTATGGCATAACGGGCATCTGGGATTAAAAATCCGGGTGTTGACACTCAAGATCAGAGCACTACGCCAAGCTGACCAAGATAAACAAGCAACCTGATGCATCAAGGTAGAAACTCACTAAATCACCAACTAGATCTGGTAGCATATTTGTTCTTATCATGTAAGAAACTTAAGCTTTTGGTGGGAAATACTCTCAGGTTAGCATAAAGGTTATGCTAGTCATCATAGAGTAGATAGGCAGCAAATAGGATCTGTTCTTGTTTAAAATCTGGTTTTAGTTTTCACTTTTCAGGTTCGGGATTAAATTCCAAGTAAAAATGACACAGTAGCAGATCATGCTGACTGGCTACTGCTATGTACACACAAAGAAATGGAGGCACCATAGCAGCAACTCAGTACATCAGATGCTACTTGAGTCAAACACATGAACAATAAATCCCAACACCATAGATTCAATCATTTTCCTAATCTAGAAGACTAGAAATCATTTGTAAGATCATCTGATCTTTTCGGAGCCAACATACACTTCTAAAGCCTCAGTCTATGCATCATTGGCAGGGGCATAACAGTAGATCATGCTACCTAGGCTATTACTGTGCACACTCCAATAAGGAGGTACCACAGTAGCAGCCCATGGCAGCAGAAGCCAATAGAGCAGATTCACAAATTAATGTCTTAAGATAGCCACTTGTAAAGAGCACACTAATTCACAAGTAATGGTCTCAGATCAACATAATGGACCAGTAGCTCTAGTTTTAACTAGATCAATACACATCACCACTACTAGTACAGGGTATATTCCCAACTGGGTAACACCTCTGTAGTAGCAAGGTCATCGTTTGTTAAGAAAAAGCCTAAGTAGCATCTGTCCAAGAAAATCATAATCATTTTCCTAAATGAACTAGGAATCATCAGAGACATTTTGATTTGAGAAGACAGTAAATGTCAACAGTATCTATCTCTAGGCTAGACTAGACAGAGACCCTTAATTAAATCACTTCCTATAAGTAAATTAGGAGTCATCTAGATATGAATCATCTCCTATTTTCATCACAGAAAAGGGTCTAAGCCTCAGTAGTTCTAATTTCACACATTACCAGGATGAAATCCTAAGACTGAACTTAAAAGGTGTTTACAGAAGGTACCAACCCAAGCAACAACAACTTAACAGTAAGGCACCATAACTCCATGGGAGTTAAGCCACAAACAACAACCGTTTAGGTCTCCACAGTAAATAAACTAAGCACCATCAAAGTGTTCTCTGACAAGAGAACAAAGGGACGGAATACAAGCAATAGAGTGCTAACTAACAGAGAATCAAGTAGCAGGCTATGATCCACATGGTGTGACACTACACCAACAATAATACACCATCAAAGTATTAACATGGGTAGGTTTAATCAAGAAGCGAGTTAAGCATGACTATAGGTGGAGAACGAAACCTAGGATTCAAAGATAAACCCTAAAATGGGGAGCCCATAGCAAGTGATCATGGCATGGAAAGTAGAACTTAGGGGGATTAGAAGGAGACTTAATCGAGGTCCTCGCGAATGTATAGAAGAGGAAGTATAGAGGGCCGGTGGCAGAGAGAAGTGGCGGCATGGGTGGCACCCCGAAGGGGTGCTGCAACCCGCACCAGCACACAATGGTGGTGGCCATGGTAAAGCGGCGCCACGAGCACCATCGTGTCATCGAGGGAGTGCCATAACCGGCGGACTTAAAATCCTAGCCACATGGTAGAGGTCAACGCGGCCAACAGAGAGCGCCAGCACCAAATCAAGCAGGACAGTGTCAAGCAGCAGCATCATCCATATCGTCTTGCATCGTGGCGGCGGTCATGACGGCCGAAGGTCGCCAGAATCGAGCCTAAGATGGGTGCATCATCGGCGTCGCTAGAGATAAGATCGAGAGCGTGAGAGAGAGGAGTCACTAGGCCGGTGGGGGCGGTCTAGTGACCCTGGGTTGGTTTGACCTAGCCCAGTGGGTCGGATCAGGCCGGGCTAGGCCCGTGTCTTAGAAAGAAATCCCTAGTAAAAATTATTTAATTACAAATATACCCCTCAACTTATTTTAATTCCAGAAAAATATAGAAAAATCCTAAAAATACATATAATATATCAAAATGATCATAAAATAATCTCTACCTCATAAAAATATAAATATACTTACTAAGGTTAGATAAAATGTAAATAAATATTAACACTATTAAATTCAAATTGACATTTCATAAAATTAGGAATGTCCTAAAAATGAATACAAATCATCTTTGCCTATGAAGCTACTATTTTATAAAAATACTAATTTAATTTGTTTTCAAATAAAACTTGAAGCAAATATATAAATATATATAATCTTTGGTGGAATTTTATAAAAATAAGAATAACCCCTAAAATTAAATAAAATTCACTTTTGAGGACTTGAATAAATAAATTTCACTAGAAAAATGCTAAAAAGATTGTTCTATCGGTTTCTAAGCTTTTAAAATAATTAATCTTCACCATTTTATAAATACCTATTTTGTAAATTCTTTAAAAAACATTTCTTAAATAAGTAATAATCACAATTTTATATGAAACCATAAATATTGTACATTTAAAATACTATTCCCAAAACCATAACTTGATTCTATAATAATACATTAAAATAACTTATTAATTTTATAAAACTCCCATAAAACCATAACTCCAAGGTAAACCAACAATTCAAGTAAATTTGAATCACCATCCACTTATAATAAAAGTGAATGTTACTTATCTCTTAACTATTCATGATTTTAAACTGTAATATACTATTAAAATCATCTAAATTTGCTTTCCTTAAAAAGATAAATTACAAGTCATATTTAAACTCATCACTCACTTAAACTAAAAGTGAATGATCTCATAATATTAGACATGCTTATTATAAAGCTTAAAAGTTATTAATACTTTTATACGACACACCTTAGATCTACTTATCTTTTAAGGTTAACATTGGTACACCAAGTCATGCATAATGCCTAAAGAATATTTATGTTTTTATAGTTAACTTTTGTCTGCTCCAGATTAAGTCTAAAAGCATTTCAAGTCCAAGCTTATCGGATAAAGGCAAACGACATCAATCACGTTCAATGAACCACAAAAGAATGGTTAAACTTCAACAAAGGACTTTTTTTCCAAAATTATTCGTTTTGCCACTTAAAATACAACCTTATAATAAGTTCCTTAACTATTAACAACTTCACATAATAAAACCCATCATAATTTGTCAACAGCCGGATTTTGAATCCTAGATGCCTGTTATGCCATACATCGCAATCCCAGGATTACCATTTTTGCGAGACATAACAGATTGGATATCACAGTACATCATCCATTACAAACCATAATAAGGTCTTACACAAATAAAGGATCTCATGATCCAGTCTTAGTATAAACAAGTAGAGGAATAAATAGCATAGCGGTGGGCTCCATCTTCAGTGTCACAGGCAATGTTGATGATGGGAGATGATCCTAGTTGTCGTAGCCGTCCTGTTGTCCTTCTTCCGGATAGTCCTCCTCATAGTCTGGCCATGGGAATTGCCAGGGACAAAGCCATGAGTACTCTTTAAGTACTCGCAAACCATCACTAAGAAGTAAGGTAGTTCTAGTAAGAATGCTAAACTCCAAGTTTATTTGTAAATTTAAGTTTGAAACCTAAGCTCAGTTCAGGAGCAAAGAAAGATAAAATAAAGTTCTAAATCACTTAAGTGGGAACTTAGTTTTCATAGTCATAATCCTGTTGTGGTCAAGTCATGTCACAATTCATTTCATAAGTCATTTTGAAAACATCTGACAACGGAACAGTATGGCCACTCCAACTGTCCATAACCGTCGACGCGGCTATTCGAATAGTTTGACAATCTACAGAGGTGGTACACTTTCACCACAAAATTCGATACATCCGTCAGGGGTAACCCTGAATCATCATACTTAGTATGCACATAATCAAACTGTAACATCCCAAAACCTTAATCCAAGCTTATCAAGATCAAATCATCCAAAAATAGGGTTAACAAAAACTTTTCCAAATTTAAAATGAAAGCATTCATATATGTATGCATGTAAAATAGGAGTTGTTTGAATTGCCATGATTGATCCATCCAATGCTTGTAAAATGTTTCTTAGGTGATTTAAACATCATCTACATCATTCCCAAACTTTTCCTAAAGAAAATCAAATAAAAAAGAATTAAAAAGAAGGAATGGTCATTTTGGCAAATTTAACTCTCATGCCTACTTTGGCTTTTCCTAGTACTCAATTCTTAACAGAAACAATTCTTGATCTTTGCACCCCTTGCTAGTACACATAATGAGGTACCAAGGCCCACCTTTTGATCTGCTAAAAACATTTTGTTAACTATTTTAAATGACAGTTTAAAATTGAGTCTAATGCATATGCATAGATCACCCCTATTTCA
This sequence comes from Avena sativa, assembly GCA_916181665.1. NCBI lineage: Eukaryota > Viridiplantae > Streptophyta > Magnoliopsida > Poales > Poaceae > Avena > Avena sativa. Next base: position 183,416,661 of record OV702286.1, read on the forward strand.
AAAACCATCTAATTGAGCTCCATTTTAAAAACCCTTGCAACCAGAGACTACCTATCACTAGTGGAGATCACTCAAAAATTTTGAAATCAAAATTCAAAACTTTCTTTCATGCGGCCATTTCATCAAAAACTTGGCATGCATAATATCACCTCTAATCCTAGCTCACTGTTTACAACAGGGTTTTGCCCCCAAATGATCTTCATTTATCTCCTCTGTCCCCTCTTGATCTAACCAAACCCCTAACACCCCTCTCCCTTGTCCCTAGTCCCCAGGCCATGCCATGCCGAGCCATGCCTCGCCGGCCAACCCTTGCCCCGCTGCAGCAGACCACTCCCTCTTCCCTCGCCATGTCTAGGAGGTAGCCAGGAGCTCACCGCCACCCCCTGTCCCTTGCCCGAGCCCAGAGCAGCAGTGGACCGCCGAGCACAACCCGCGCCCAGTGCCACCGCACCATTCCAGTGCCGCCCCCAGAGCGTGCTCTGTCCCCGCTCGCACAGACCGCCCCTTGGCACCAGCCCGCGCCCGCCGCTCCACCATGACCTGGAGAACACCCCAGACATCCCTGTTCGCCGCCCAAAGCCTCACAGCCACCGCTCGCCGTGGACACCGCCGCTTTGGCCGCGTAGAGCGCCACCTCACCCAGACCACGTGCCACCGCCCCTACGGCCGCATTCAATTCTTAGAGCACCGCCAAGGGACTGCCCATCGATCGCCAACCCCAGGCATGCCTCTACCCCGCCGTAGCCTTGTCGCCGGAGTCGCCTGCCAATCCCGCTCGGTCTCACCGTCGGGCCTATAAAAGGAGCCCTCCCTAGCCTCTTCTCTCCACACCATTCCACTCCCCTCACCTCTTTGAACCTCACCCACCTCTAGCCGGAGCAAGTGGAGCAGCAGCTCGCCGGAATTGGAGCCGGAGCAGCCGCGGTAGGAGGAGAAGGGCGCTGTTGATTGCGACCACCCCAAGCTCCGCCGCAACCGCGCCTCGCCACGCCGTCGTCTTCCACGTCATTTTCCACGTCGTTTTCCACGCCGTCGTCTTCCACGTCGTTTTCCACGCCGTCGTCTTCCACGTCGTTTTCCCACTGGAACGCTGGTACGCCCCCAGTAGACCCCCACCGAGCCGCTAGGGTTCGAGCTCATTGGCGACCTGTTCGTCGTCGACGACGACCCTCATCCGTTGATCTCGCTTCTAATCCTACGGACCACAGCGCGCGTACCGTTTCGTGTTTTAAGTGCCGCTAACATGTGGGACCCCCTGTTAGCTGAGCCCCGTGCCGCGGAGCGCCACTGGGCCGGCCCAAGTCCTTTTCCGCGCTAGCCCATCGATGCAAATCTGGATTTTTCTTTTTCAGTTAAATCTAGTTTCTGTCCACTATTTCAAAATTCAATTCAGAGAGTTTTAGAAATCCAAATTACATGAAACCAATTTTGTCTGAAGGGTATTAAGATGATCTATCCAAGCCCGTTGGATTTAATTCAATTAGAGCTATAGATCTCTCCTAATAAAAATAAGAAGGCAGAAGCTTTTGCAACTTGCAACATTTTTATAAAATCAACTAAGTTAGCTTTTTAGTTGATTCCAACTCTCAAAAATCGAATTTCATCCTATATATCTAAATATGCAATAATATTAAGGTTTACATGCACTGACTTTGGACTAGTACCAAAATAATGCTATATAGGCATTTCTAGTCACTTTAAATCATTAAATAATAAATTTATACTAAAGTAATATTGATCCAACCTTTAAATCTCATTCCCACATGTTAGAATGCTACTATTGAATATTTTGGTGGTGAATATTAAATCTCATTCCCACACGTCGTTTGTCCACATGATCCCATATTTTGGTGGTGAATATTAAATTCTAGTTAATATTTTCAATGAGTAGAAATTACTTTTCTAAAATAAAAAAGGATGAAACTATTGAATTAGAACTTGTGATGTTTATGATGATATTAGATCATCAAATGTGTGTTTTAGAGTGCTACTTAGCCTAGTTAAGTATTGTTTGGTGATTGTGCACTCCTTATGCATTTATAGATGCTAGTACCAACCAAGCTTTCGAGGAGGAGGAGTGCTACCAAGAAGAAGAAGAAAACTTCAACCACTGCACCAACCAAGGCAAGCTATTGTTAGCAAACTAGAATTAAGCTAGATGAATGAGCAAGGATTCTTTAGGCATGCTTTGATCACACCCTTTTTTAACTATTTGTACCCCAAGCCTTACTTACAAGCTTTACTCCCCTTAGTATGCAAAGTTCCTTACTTATTTTGAAGGTAGCATAAAAAGTATAAAACTTGACCTACTTAGAAACCTTTAGATGTCATTCTATGGCATGAGATTGAAACTATCTTTTCCACCTTAGTGAACACTCTTAACTTAGTATTTTAGAATAGATCAAAAACTTGAGTCACTTTAGATGGGAACACTTGGTGAAAATGAATTGTGAAAACCTTGGAATGATGAGTCATTCTATTGAGATGTTTTGACATGTGTTGAGAGACACAACTGGTTATGATGATGGAAATGATGAGGCATGAGCCTTAACCTTTTTATAAAGCTGATGGTTGGATTCGGATGCGATACCATTCCAAATTTACCGTACAACCACACTACCTGAATTGGGTAAGGCTTAGCTGGAAATTTATATGCATTAGTATTAGTTCCCTCACGGGAGAGGTTTGAGCTGAGGCTACCTCTCAATGCAGTGCCCAAGATGATGGATGGTCATGGTTGGGAGGCCATGCTCATAGGAGAGGTGCTTATACTAGGGTGTGTAAAGGGAAGGTTATGTTTGATTATATGCATACCAAGTATGATGATTCAGGGTTATCCCTGACAGATGTATCGAATCTTGTGGTGAAAGTGTACCACCTCTGCAGAGTGTCAAACTATTCGAATAGCCGCATCCGCGGTTATGGACAGTTGGAATGGCCATACTATTTCGTTGTCAGATGTTTTCTAAATAACTTGAAATGAATGATGAACTTTGACTTGACCACAACAGGGTTGTGTTGATGATAATAGCTTCCCAACTTAAGTGATTCTAGAACTTTACTTTATCTTTCTTTGCTTCTGAACTCAGCTTAGGTTTCAAACTTAACTTTATAGTTAAACTTACTCTAGCACTTTAACTCAGAATTATACTCCTTGTTAGTAGTAGTTTGTGAGTATTTAAAGAGTACTCATGGCTTTTGTCCCTGGCTATTATCATGGCCAGACTATGAAGGAGATTATCAAGATGATGGTCAGCAGAACGACTATGATAACTAGGACTATCTGCCTTCGTCAGCATTGCATGTGCCCCTGAAGATGGACCCCACCGCTACGCTATCTTTTATTTCCGCTGCTTGTTGTATTAAGACTGGATCATGAGATCCTTATTTGTGTAAGACCTTATGTATGGTTTGTAATGGATGATGTACTATGATATCCAATCCGTTATGTATCACAAAAATGGTAATCCTGGGATCGCGAGGTATGGCATAACGGGCATCTGGGATTAAAAATCCGGGTGTTGATACAAACATAACCTTCCCTTTACACACTCTAGTATAAGCACCTCTCCTATGAGCTTAGCCTCCCAGCCATGGCCATCTGCCATCCTGGGCACTGCATCGGTGGACTTTATTGAGAGGTAGCCTCAGCTCAGACCTCTCCCACGAGGGAACTAATACTAATGCATATGAACTTCCAGCTAAGCCTTACCCAATTCAGGTATTGTGGTTGTATGGTAAAATTGTAATGGTATCGCATCTAAACCCAACCATCGGTTTTTATAAAAGGCTAAGGCTCATGCCTCAACATTTTCATCATCATCATAGACCATTTGGGTTTCTCAACACATGTCAAAACATCTCAATAGAATGACTCATCATTCCAAGGTTTTCATAAGTCATTTTCCACAAGTATTCCCATCTAGAGTGATCAAGTTTTTGGTTTAGCTCTAATCACTAAGCTAAGAGTGTTCAGTAATGTGGGATGCTAATCGCAATCTCATGCCATAGAATGACATCTGAGTCTAACTAGATAGGCCAAGTTTTATACTCTTTATGCTATCTACAAACAAGTAAAGAACTTTGGTAAAGTAAAAGAAGGTAAAGCTTGTAAATAAAACTTGGAGTAGGTATAACTCAAAATGTATAATCAAGCATGACTATTGCATCTTGCTTAGGTTTGCTAGCTTGCATTGTTAATGATGGCTTGCAAGTTTTAGCTTGCCAGTAATAGCTTCCCTATTTAAGAAACTTGCAAGTGTCAGCTTGCCTTGATTGGTGCAGTGATTGAAATTCTCCTCTTCTTCTTCGGGGTAGAACTCCTCCTCCTTGTAGACTTGGTCGATACTATCGTCTAGAAATTCATACAGAATAAACAATCACCAAACAATACATAACTAGTCTATTTAGCAAACTAAGGCACACATTTGATGATCTAGTATCATCACTTTCATCGCAAGATTTAAAGAACTAGTTTCCTTTATTTTATTTAAGAAAAGTAATTTCTACTCATTGAAATTAACTAAGATTTAATATTCTCCAATTAAAATATGGGATCATGTGGACACATGTCATCACCACATATTCTAATACATGATAATGTGATTTAAATGTTGGATCACATTTTAATAAGTTTTAGTTCAATATTTAATGATCTAAAGTGACTAGAAATGCCTATATAGCATTATTTCGGTACTAGTCCAAAGTCACTGCATGCAAACCTTACTATTATTACATATTCAGATATGTATGGTCAAATGTGATTTTTGAGAGTTGGAATCAACTCAAAAGCTATTATGGTTGATTTTAGAAAAATGTTTGAATGTGAAAATGTCTCTGTTTTGTTATTTTTGCTATAGGTGATTTATAACTCTAAATGATTTAAATCCAACGGTCTTGGATAGAGATTTTAATTACCTTTCTAGCAAAAGTGGAATCATTCCATTTGTATTTGCGAAACTCATTGAAATGATTTTTGAACTAAAGGACATAATTGAGTTTAAGCTAAAATTTAAAAAGATTTATTTGAATCTATTGGGTTGAGCGGGAAATAAATGGGCCGGCCCACTATGCTCCGTGCAGCGCCCGGGCTCGCTTAAGTGATGGTCCCACCTATCAGTGGGACAGGGGCTGCGGAACAGGTATGGGAGGATGGTGACCGTAGGATTAGATCCTGGATCAACGGCTCACATCCATCGTCCTCACTAGAATAGTGCACGACGAGGAGGAACCCTAGCATGGTCGGTGAGGGTCTAGGGAGGCTTACCGGAGCTCCAACGAGGGTTGGTGAGGCGGGCAACTAGTCGAGTCAATGATGGCGGTTCTCCTGGTACCAGCGGCATCCTGGGAGATGGCTTGGATCAGTGGCGCCCTTCTCCTCCTTCCGCGGTGTTGTCCGGTGAAATTGGGGAACTACGGGCAGCGACTTGCTCCGGTGGGGCTCTAGGAGGTCTCTGAGGTGGAGTGGAGGGAGGTGGTGTGAAGAAATGGTGTCGGGAGGCTCTCTATTTATAGCGGGGCGAGGGATGCATCTCAGCATGGGCGGAGCTCCACAGGGGCAACAACACAGCGAGCTAGAGGCGTGGGCGGTGGGCTAGGACGATGGGCGATTCCCTGGCGGTCGTCATGGAGGTGTGCGTGCATTGCAATGTGGTCGGGAGAAGCGAGCGTTGTTGTGCGCACGCTGCCTCGGTCGATGACGAGTTTCGTGGCGGCCGACGGCTACAGGGTACGGTTGGTGGAATGGGCATGTCCGTTAGCCTCCTGGGACACTAGTGATCGTGTAGGCGGGCGGCGGGAGCGAGGCGAGGTCGGGTTGAGCGGGGACATCACATGAACTGCGGGTGCGCGTCGGCATGGCAGACACAGTCCAGGCACGGCGGTCCTGGCTTCTCCGCTCTTTGTCTTCAAGATAGGGCTGGCTTGGAGGGGGAGTTGGGCATGGGCGACGTGGTAGACAAGGTGGGCGAGGCTGGCGGCGCTAGGGACATGTTGTCGACGGTGGGGATGCTCAAATGGGCTCGACCATGGTGGCCATGACCATTTGGTCGTGTGCACAGTGAGTGGCTGTGCTAGCAAAGGGTAGGGGGTGCACTGGGGTTATTGGGGTTGCAAAATGGGAGACCACATTGCCTAGAACACTTCTCACGATAGTGTTTGTGATTTTTGTCTGATTTGTGCACACAAGGTGTTCGACAAAATGGCCGAAAGAAATAAACTTTGAAATTTTTGAATGAAAATTTTTGAGTGATCTTCACTGTTGCTTGGTAGTCTGTGGTTGCTGGGGATTGTCAACTTGATTTCATTTGCATGGTTTTTGAATAAGTGGGATCTAGGTACATACACTTGATTCCATTTTCAAATGCCAATTTAAATTAGGGTTTAAATGTTTTTGTAAGATCACAAGGTGGGCCTTGGTACATCTTTACTTGTACTATCAAGGGGTGCAAACATCCATAATTGTTTATGTTTGAATTTGAGTTCTAGGAACACCCAAAGTGGCCTAGTTGATTAAAATGGCAAAAGTGACCATTTCCATTTATTAATTCTATTTGATTTCTTTTTCTTTGGATTTTGCTTGGGAATGATCTATATGATGTGGCATTCATCCTAGAATCATTTTACAACCATTAGAACAAACAATCATGGTAATTCAAAACAATTCCATATTAATGCAACACACATATGCATGCTTAATTATTTAAATGAGAAAAAGTTTTTGTTAACCCTAAATTGGGTGATTTGGATCTTGATATATTGGATTAAAGTTTTGGGATATTACAAACCTTCCCCCCTTAAACTAAATCTCATCCTGAGATTTAAGAAAGAAAACTAGGAACTAAAGAGATCTGGGAACTCAGTCCTAATGTATTCTTCTCGCTCCCAAGTGGCTTCTTCTTCGGTATGGTTGCTCCATTGGATCTTGAGAAATTTGAAACTCCGGGTCCTGGTGGTTCTGTAAGCTTCCTCCAAGATACGGATGGGCACTTCACGATACATCAGATCCTTATTGATATCAACGGCTCGGTGATCGATGTTCTTGAAAACTTCGGTCTTCTCCAGCACTTCTAGGCATTTGCGAAGTAATGAGATATGGAACACATTGTGGATGGCAGACATATCCTCAGGAAGTTCTAGTTGATATGATACTTCTCCTCGACGATTCAGAATCTCGAAGGGTCCAATATATCTGGGGGCTAACTTTCCTTTCATACTAAAACATTGCGTTCCCTTGAATGGCAAAACCTTGAGATACACAAAATCTCCGACATTGAAAGTCAGGTCTCTTCTTCTCTTGTAAGCATAACTCTTCTGTCTAGATTGGGCGGTCTTGAGGTGCTCACGGACTTTGTGAACCTTCTCTTTGGCTTCTCGTAGGATGTTGGGTCCGAAAATCTGACTCTCTCCTACTTGGGACCAATTCAACAGGGTACGACACTTTCTTCCATATAAGAACGCAAATGGGGCCATTTTCAAACTGGCTTGATAACTGTTGTTGTAGAAGAATTCTGCGAAAGGCAGGCAATCCTTCCATTTTGATCCATACTCTAACACACAAGCTCTTAACATATCCTCTAGGATTTGGTTGACTCTCTCAGTCTGTCCATCAGTTTGCGGGTGATAAGGTGTGCTGAAATTCAACTTGGTTCCTGATCCTTCTTGGACTTTCTACCAAAATCTTGAGGTAAATTGGGTTCCTCGATCCGACACTATGGTCTTGGGGGTTCCATGCAAACTAACAATTCTAGCAATGTAGAACTCTGCTAGCTTCGAACTCTGGTAGGTTGTCTTGACAGGTATAAAATGAGCTACCTTGGACAGTCTATCAACGATGACCCAGATTGAGTCATTTCCCCTACTAGAAGCAGGCAAACCGGTAATAAAGTCCATTCCGACGAAATCGCATTTCCATTCCAGAATCTGCAATGGTTGCAACAGTCCTACAGGTCTCTGATGTTCCGCTTTGACTCTTTGATAGATATCACACTTGGCGATGTAGCTTCTGATTTCTCTCTTCATCTTGTGCCACCAAAATTGCTCCTTCAAATCCTGATACATCTTTGTTCCTCCGGGATGGATAGAATAAAGAGTATCATGAGCTTCTTCCATGATAACTTGCTTCAGCTCAGAATCTGCAGGAACACAGATACGTCCTTTATACCATAGAACTCCTTCTTCGTCTTTGGTGAATCCATGTACCTTTCCTGTACTAATACGATGTTTGATTCCGTCAATACTTGCATTTCCCTTCTGGGCTTCCTTGATTTGGCTAATCAAAGTGGGTTGAAGTTCAATGCTAGCTAAAAATCCTTTGCTAACTAGCTCAGTTCTAAACTGCTCCAACTCCTCATGCAAACTTGGCTGGGCTTCTTTGATCATGGTGTTTAACCTACATGGCAATCTGCTAAGAGAATCCGCTACCACATTGGCTTTGCCGGGGTGATAGTTAATGTCAAGGTCATAATCCTTGATTAACTCTATCCATCTCCTTTGCCTCATATTCAGCTCCTTCTGAGTGAAATATACTTCAAGCTCTTCTGATCTGAATAAATCTCACAACGGTTACCCATAAGGTAATGATGCCATGTCTTCAAGGCTAAAACTAAGGCTCCTAGTTCAAGATCATGGGTCGGGTAGTTCTGCTGACGCTGCTTTAGTTGTCGAGATACATGTGCGATGACTTTGCCTTCTTGCATCAATACACATCCGAGACCAATCTTGGATGCATCACAATACACATCATACGGCTTCTTGATATCTGGCATGATCAATATTGGGGCTGAAATCAATCTCTTCTTCAGCTCTTGGAAACTTGCTTCACATTTGTCGGTCCATCCAAACTTCTTGTCCTTCTTCAACAATTGGGTCATTGGTCTTGCGATGCTCGAAAATCCTTCCACGAACTTGCGGTAATATCTCGCTAATCCGAGAAATGGACGGACTTGGGTTTGAGTGGTTGGGGCTTCCCATTCTTTGACATCTTTGATCTTGGCGGGATCAATAGCGACTCCTCTAGAAGACACAATATGTCCGAGGAATCCTACTTCCTTCAGCCAAAACTCACATTTGCTGAACTTAGCATACAACTGATGCTCTCTAAGGGTTTCAAGGATGATTCTCAGATGTTGCTCATGCTCTTATTCTGACTTGGAGTAGATAAGAATATCATCGATAAACACAATGACAAACTTATCCAGAAAATTCATAAAGATCTTATTCATGAGATTCATGAAATAAGCGGGGGCATTGGTTAATCCAAAAGACATGACCGTATACTCATATAACCCATATCTGGTGGTAAAGGCAGTCTTTGGAATATCCGTTGCATGAATCTTAAGTTGGTGATAACCATCCTAAGATCAATCTTAGAGAACACTCTGGCACTAGTCAACTGATCAAATAGATCATCTATCTTTGGCAATGGGTACTTGTTTTTGATGGCGACGTCATTCAGCTTCCTGTAATCTATGCACAAACAGTTCCCTCCATCCTTCTTGTTGACAAACAACACGGGCGATCTCCATGGCGACGCGCTTGGTTGAATCAAGCCTTTCTCTAGCATAGCATCCAATTGCTTCTTCATTTCCACTAACTCTGAGGGGGTCATGCTATAAGGTCTCTGAGCTATGGGGTCGGTTCCGAGGATTAGTTCAAAAATGAACTCAATATCCCGATCTGGGTGCATACCGGGCAATTCATATGGGAATACATCAGGGTATTCACAAACTACTCTGACTTGGTCTATGGTTGGTAGGGCTAGACTCTTGTTGCACTTGAACTGACGGGGCAAGGTTTCAAATATATGCTCTACTGATACTCTAGAGCTACTGGTCATGGTGATGGATTTCTTGGCACAGTCAATCAATCCTTTATGCTTTGACATCCAATCCATTCCTAGTACTACTTCCAAACCTTTGGTTCCAAGTACTATTAGATTGGCATAAAAATCTATCCCATGTATTCTGATAGGCACAACTTTGCAAATTTTTCTAGCTTTTGTGGTTGAACCGGGTATTTGAACTATCATGACATGCTTCAAGTTGGTTGGGTGAATCTTACTAGTGCATGCAAATCCTTCGGTGACAAATGAGTGCGATGCTCCAGAATCAAACAACACTCATGCTAAAACTGAGTTGATAGAAAACATACCCAGCACTACATCTAGCGCTTCTTGGGCTTCTTTGGCGTTTGATGTCTACGCACTTCTATTCTTTTAGACAGTTGTTGGGCCTCCAAGTGCAGAGGTTTGTAGAACAGCAGCAAGTTTTCCCTTAAGTGGATCACCCAAGGTTTATCGAACTCAGGGAGGAAGTGGTCAAAGGTATCCCCTCTCAAGCAACCCTGCAATCAAGATACAAGATGTCTCTTGTGTCACCAACACACCCAATACACTTGTCAGGTGTATAGGTGCACTAGTTCGGCGAAGAGATAGTGAAATACAAGTGGTATAGATAATTATAAGTGGTAACGGTGATAGAAAATAGCTTGATGGTGTGGAAAAGACTAAAGGCAAACTGAAATAAAGATGGAAGCAAGCAAACATGTAATAGATCTAATTGCAAACGATGTTTCAATGCTTAGAAACAAGGCCTTGGGATCATACTTTCACTAGTGAACACTCTCATATAAATATATTCTTCTTTATGATACTACGCTGAACTACTCTCCGGTTGGACACTCTAATCCATGGTAGGGCTATAACAGCACACCTCAATGTAAGCCTTTCCCATCTAGATAACCCCACACTGTCACCTTGAGCACTAGATGGTTCCAACAAACACCACAATTTCATAAAGACATCCAACTCCAAATATAACTCATATCAAGTATTTGTAATCTATAGCCTAAGTGCCACCATGGTGTGCACGCTGTCACTTTGACACACATGGGGAGAGAAGAGATCTATTAAAGCACTTGAGTAGCAAGGTAGATCTATAGATTACAAGCTCATGATCTCAATAAGATCATGCACAGAGAGAGAGATGAACACATAGCTACCGGTAGAACCCTTAGCCTCGAGAGAGAACTACTCCCTCCTCATCATGGAATTCAGCAACGGTGATGGAGATGGTGGTGGAGATTGATGGTGATGGCTTCGGGGGAACTTCCCCGTTGCGGCAGGGTGCCGGAACAGAGAATTTCTGTTCCCCGAATCTCCCCTTCGGTCGCCGCGGCGCTGCGGAACTTTTCGTGGATTTCTAATTGACGATCTAGGGTTTTTGCCTCGGGAGGAATATATAGGCGAAGGAGGCAAGGTCGGTGGCCAGCCAGGGGGCCCACACCATGCCCTGGCGTGGCCTGGGGGTACCCGCGCCTAGGGGGTGGCCACCCTATGGCCCCTCTCCGACTCTCCTTCTGGCTTCGTGAGTCTTCTGGGAATTAGTAACTTTGGCTTTTGTCCCGTCCAATTCCGAGAATATTCATTTTCTGACTTCCTGGAAGCAAAAACAAAATAAAACAGGCAGCTGGCACTGTGGCTCTTGTTAATAGGTTAGTCCAAGAAATCATATGGAAAGTACTCCAAAGTGTGGAAAAAACATAAGAAAGTAGATAAAACCAAGCATGGAACATCAAATATTATAGATACATTTGCAATGTATCAACATCCCCAAGCTTAACTCCTGCTCGTCCTTGAGTAGGTAAGTGATAAAAAGAAATAATAATTTTTTAGGTGACATGCACCATCATAAACTTGATCAAAGTAGTTGTAAAACATTCAAAGCTAGGATCATAGTACTTCAATCATAACATGAAAGACAAAGTTGTAACAATAAGACAAAGAAACTATGTTGCAACATGAAAAGGCACAAACAAAAGATTCATGAATAACAATGCTTTGTAAGATGTTTGTTTGTTTCAAATAAAGAAAACATAGCATAGTGGCATTCAGCTTGTCCCTCATAGAGTAGCAAACATAAATGCATAGGAAACCTTCAAAGTTCATAAGAGTGACTAGATACAAATAGTTTAAAACAAGCAATATCAAAGCTATGCATCAATCAACAAGTCTTGGGACAATGCACATAGAACTAAGAATGGCCACTATGCTTTCAAAGTAGGTGCATAAAGATAGAAGGTGGAGACTCAACATAAAAGTGAAATAAAGGACTTCATAGAAGGAAGTAGGGATTCAAGTTTCATAAAGAGCTTCCAAAAATTATGGTACTTATAGCTTTCAGCTCTCATTGCCCCTATCATAAGCATCTTGAAGTGATTAAGGTTAAAGTGAACAAACTATGGTGTATATGCTTGACGAAGTATAAGTTGGAAATCTCATGTCCCTTGAATACGAGGGTCGCTCCTCATGCTACTGAAGTTTAGTTACCGGTAAGTTCTTGTCATTGTAAGTACATGTGTATCATAGAGAACCGCCAACGGGGTACCCCTTGCCCGATGATACGGAAGAATCCACAAATCAAAATAACAAGGCAAGTGGACAACGAGCATCTCAGCAATCTTCTTATTTACCATGGGAATATGGTGATTTTTTCTCTCTTTCCTCTTTTCATAATCTCTTTTTTTCTCCTTTTCTCTTTTTCTCAATATAGGACTCTTTTTTTATAAGAAGAATGCTTCATAGACAGCTCATTATGCTTACGCTGCAGGTTTCCACCATGTCAGCATGGATTAGACCAGCGGCCCAGGCGTTTCTCTAACACATATACATAACTCCATGGACTTACAAGCTCGCCTTTCATTTCACACCGACGACATCCATAGACAAAAGAGCATGATGTCAACTAGGTACAAAGTACCCGTGCAATGTTGAAAGCGTTCCCCATGACAGCATGGTTCTACTAATCCCCAACAAATAAGTGCAAGCATATACAACATAGACGACACAATGGTTCAAGTTTATTAAGGGCAAGAAAAGTAAAGTGTGCCATCAAGTTCGTGAGAGCTTTAATCACTAGTTTTCTCATAACAAGTTTAATTCGGAAGGTAAACAAAAACATGAATATACTTGGAATAGCATAAGCTAATAGGTAGGTATGGTGGACTCTTTGGAATAACTTGGTTTAGGGAGTTGGACGCATGAGTGGAACTCATACTTGGTTATGGAGGCTAGCAAAAGACTAAGAGCGACCAACTAAGAGAGCAATAATGGCCATAATCATGCAGAGCAACAAAACATCATTGATAAAAGCATAAAGTGATACTACAAGTTGAAAACTAAAGGATCATAAAGGCTTATGGTGACTTTGGATAGTCATAACATGGTGTGAGCATGCGTCAAGTCAACCCAAATAAAGCATCAAAGGAGAATACCACAATACTATGCTTTAATATGATAAAACAACGCATGATTCATCCAAGGCGCATTAAGCAATATCAATTGTTTATAACAAGCCATGATAGAACAAAGAATACTAAGCATAAATCCAAAACAATATCAAGCATGGCATGACAAAGCATAGGCCACAGTAAAAAACAAGCTCTTTTTACCACATAAGTATGAACTTTCCTACTCTTTTCCAATCCAAACCAGACTATCGGCAAACCAATGTATGAAAGAGGGGGTCCAACCAATTTATTCGGAAAACTAAGAAAACAAATAAAACGACAAACCAAAATGAAAACGAAAAAGAAGACGCTCCAAGAACAACACAATTGTGCATGAAACAATAAAAATGAAGCGTTTGGAAGAAACCTGGGATTTTTATTAATGAAGAAGGGGATGCCTTCGGCATCCCCAGGCTTTGAAGCTTTTACTTCGTGGATATATCTTGGGGTAACAAGCATGGCATCCCCGTGATTGAGATTTAGTCCATCCTTCATCTCATTACTCATTCCTTCCATACACCTGAAATTTTTCCTTCATACAAAACCTCACACAATCTTTATTAGCAACATTAGTGCACTCAAGATAATAGGTCTTAAGGTCAGTTCTAACACCAACAAACTTCCATTAGAATAATAGCTACTGTAGCACTTCCCTCAAAAAGCTCAATTCCCCAAAAGAACTCAAAAAGGAACCAACAAGAAGCAAATGCAAATAATGGCAGAAATCTGTCAAAACAGATCAGCAGGTAAAGACGAATTTGTTCGAAGACCTTCTATTGCTCAAATAGAAAAGTGTTGAACTAACGAAAGTTAGATAACAACCTGGGGAAGAAGCACAAAAATTCACGCCTCAAAAGGACGTACAGAGATTTTACACGAATTTTTACGGTGAAGCACAGAAATCTGTTTCGGGACAGCAACTTTCCCAATCATTACTTCTCTCTCATTAGAGGTTACTCTTGGCACAAAAATCAAATAAAAAGGATAAGGAGCGGTTATTACTGAAGTAATAACTTCCAAGACTCATCTAAAACTTTTGGGTTATCTCCCAATAAGTACTTTTCTTTAACGCCTTTAAGTTAGGCATGATAGTTTGAGAAGATGCTCACATAAGAAATATGAATTGAAGTAAAAGAGAGCATCAAGAATCAAATTAAAAACACATTTAAGTCTAACCCACTTCCTATGCATAGGAATCTTGTAAAGAAACAAGTAATGAAAGCACAAAGCAACAAGCATAGGAAAGCAAAACAAGCGCAACTTCAAGACTTTCAACATAAAGAGGGGGAAACTTAATATTATTGAGATACATAAAACCATGTTCCCTTCTCTCATAATAACTTTCAGTAGCATCATGAATAAAATTAATAATATAACTATCACATAAAACATTCTTTTCATAAGCCACGTGCATAAAAGAATTAATACTCCCCTCGTAAACATAGTCATTCTTATTGATTGTAGTGGGAGCAAATTCAACAAAATAGCTATCATTATTATAGGAGGCATATTGTAATCGTAATTAATTTTCTCCTCAATAGTAGGTGGACTGAAAATATCATATTCATCATTGTAATCATCATATATTGGAGGTTTGGTATCACCATAAGCAATAGAATAGCTATCTTCCAAAGCTGGGGAACTAAAAAGATCATTTTCATAAAAACTAGCTTCCCCAAGATTAGACGTTTCCATAGCATTAGCAATAATGGTGTTCAAAGAATTCATACTAATAACGTTGCTATTAGCACGCAAATAAAGTTCCAAAGGTTTTTTAATTTTCTCTTCAAACACTTCATGTCCTAACTCAAGATAAATACTATAAAGCTCTCTAATTTTTTGTTATTTTCCATTAAGCCTAACTAGTGAAAACAAGAAACTAAAAGACAAAATTGCGGGATCTAAAGGAAATAACTTCGAGCAATCACACTGGAGGATGTCAGTACCTTTTACCTTACCTCCCCGGCAACGGCGCCAGAAAATAGGCGTTTGCCGTGGGAGGTTCTTCTTCATTAATCCTCCGGTGTGAATACCTTTTACCTTACCTCCCCGACAACGTGGGAGGTTCTTCTTGTAGACAGTTGCTGGGCCTCCAAGTGAAGAGGTTTGTAGAACATCAGCAAGTTTTCTCTTAAGTGGATCACCCAAGGTTTATCGAACTCAGGGAGGAAGTGGTCAAAGGTATCCCCTCTCAAGAAACCGTGCAATCAAGATACAAGAAGTCTCTTGTGTCCCCAACACACCCAATACACTTGTCAGGTGTATAGGTGCACTAGTTCGGCAAAGAGATAGTGAAATACAAGTGGTATAGATAATTATAAGTGGTAACGGTGATAGAAAATAGCTTGATGGAGTGGAAAAGACTAAAGGCAAACTGAAATAAATATGGAAGCAAGCAAACATGTAACAGATCTAATTGCAAACGGTGTTTCAATGCTTAGAAACAAGTCCTAGGGATCATACTTTCACTAGTGAACACTCTCATATAAATATATTCTTTGTTGTGATACTACGCTGAACTACTCTCTGGTTGGACACTCTAATCCATGGTAGGGCTATTACAGCACACCTCAAAGTAAGCCTTTCCCATCTAGAAAACCCCACACTATCACCTTGAGCACTAGATGGTTCCAAAAAACACCACAATTTCATAAAGACATCCAACTCCAAATATAAGTCATAACAAGTATTTGTAATCTCTAGCCTAAGTGCCACCATGGTGTGCACGTTGTCACTTTCACACACATGGGGAGAGCAGAGATCTATTAAAGGACTTGAGTAGCAAGGTAGATCTATAGATTACAAGCTCATGATCTCAATAAGATCATGCATAGAGAGAGAGAGATGAACACATAGCTACTGGTAGAACCCTTAGCCTCGAGAGAGAACTACTCCCTCCTCATCATGGAATTCAGCAATGGTGATGGAGATGGTGGTGGAGATCGATGGAGATGGCTTCGGGGGAACTTCCCCATCCCGGCAGGGTGCCGAAACGGAGACTCTCTGTCCCCCAAATCTCCCCTTCGGTGGTGGCGGTGCTGCGGAACTTTTCCTGGATTTCTGATTGATGATCTAGGGTTTTTGCCTCGGGAGGAATATATAGGCGAAGGAGGCAAGGTCGGTGGCCAGCCAGGGGGCCCATACCATGCCCTGGTGCGGCCTGGAGGTACCCTCTCCTGGGGGGTGTGGCCACCCTGTGGCCCCTCTCCGACTTTCCTTCTGGCTCCGTGAGTCTTCCTTGAAAATAGTAACTTTGGCTTTTGTCCCGTCCAATTCCGAGAATTTTCATTTTCTGACTTCCTAGAACCAAAAACAAAAGAAAACAGGCAGCTAGCACTGTGGCTCTTGTTAATAGGTTAGTCCAAGAAATCATATGGAAGGTAATCCAAAGTGTGGACAAAACATAAGAAAGTAGATAAAACCAAGCATGGAACATCAAAAATTATAGATACATTTACAATGTATCAGCATTCATGTGGAAGAGACGGCTGTTGCAGTTGTGAGGGTTCCTTGGGGCGAATCTTCTTCCGGGCTGAACACGATGCTGTTGTTGTTCTAGGGCATTCACATTGGTAGTGGCGGCAATCTTCTTGGGACACTCATTGGAGTAGTGACCCTTCACTCCACACTTGAAACAAGTAATCTGAGACTTGTCTTTTGCTGCCACGGGCACAACACTGCTTCCAGTTCTCAGTGCAGTGTTGTTGTTGTTGTTGTGCTTGGGAGGTGCATGGTTGAAATTGTTGGAGTTGCCGGGGTGGCTGTTGTAGTTTCCTCCGGACTTCACATTTCCTCCGCTGCGGTTGGGGTAGCTTGGGCGAGACATTAGGGGTCGATTGTTCCGTGGGGCATATCCGGCAGACGGGTTGGGGCGATACTTCTGGTGACTATTGGATCCAACTTGGTGCATCATCCGACATTTGTGGTTGTCGTTCACTTGATTAATCTTCCCTTCCATCTGAATGGCAGAGTCGACTAGCTCTTCGAGATCCTCTAAATGGATGTTGATGAGTACAGTCTACATCTCATCATGCGGTCCGTTCAGGAATCTCTCCTTCTTCTTGGCCTCCATGTTGATCTCATCAGGTGCATACCTGGCGAGGGACAAGAATCTGTCATGGTACTCCACTATAGTCATTCTTCCTTGCTTTAGCTCTTTGAATTCATCTCTCATTCTGGTGACTAGACCCTGCGGCATATGGGTGCGGCTAAACTTGACTTTGAAGGCTTCCCAAGTCATCAATTGACCGTGGTTCATCGTGCGGGTGTTGTTCCACCATGCTCTTGCATCTCCTGCCAGATAGTGGGTGGCAAACAGAACTTTCTCGTTGGCATCCACTCCGGCGACTTCTAAGTTATTCTCCATGGTCTATAACCAATCATCAGCATCCAGCGGGTCTTCAGACTTGCTAAACATTGGGGGATTGGTATTTTGGAAGTTTTTTAGTTTGGATCCCTGATGATCATCTTGATTTCCATGGTTCTGATTGTTGTGTGCCATCTGGGCGATCTGCTGCAGGGTGGCTAGATTTGCTTGGAGCTCTGCCCTACTAGCTTCACGGTCTGCAATGAGCGCCTGCAGAATCTGCAGCATTAGGTCTTGCGATGAGCTGCTCCCTCCTTGGTTTCCACGAGTCATCTGAAGATTGAGATAGATAATGGGGTAAGAGGGAAAGTTCTAAGGTTCATGGTTTTGGTTTCAAAGCTAAAACTTTGAGTTTGACTCAGGTTTTGCAACTAACTTCTTTTCATTCATTCAAGCAAAGCACACGATACAAACACACACACACACCACAACATGAAAGGAAAACATATGGTTTTAAGAACCATTCTGTAAGCTTAGATACAATGGGACCGCTACTCCTCACTCCTAATATAGTGCTCTAGTGCATCTACTCATCATCGATGAAGTCGAAGTCATCATCGTCGGTGTAGAAGTCCATGGCATCATCCTCCAGATAGTCATCGTCATTGCTAAGGTATGAGTGAATATCCCCTTTGATGTCTTCACCTTCTTCCTATTCTTCTTTTGCTCCAAGCTGAGCTTCTTGCTCCTTGATGGTCTTCTCGAGGTAGGCCAACTTCTTGCGAAGACGGTCGATGGTGCGATCCTTCTTTGCGCGTTGATGGCAAAGTGGCTGACGATCCTTGACTAGTAGTGAGAAAGTCTAGGCATTCTGGGCGGCAATGGCAAGGTTGTGGTACAGGAGGAAGTCGAGGTTCTCCACTTGACGCTTCAACTCTGGGTGACTTGGCATCTCTAGCGGCATTCCCATAGAATCACGCCTTGCATAGTGAGCAAAGCGGGTTCCTTGGATCAGGTTCACATTCTGTGTGCAAAGACGAGCGAGAGCTTCGTGCATTGCCCTGGCTAATCCATCTAGCCGGTTGTTCTCTCTCATGGTGAATTCAATCTTCTCGTACATTGGTGCCTCTCACTTGCCTCGAAGATCAGCAACTACTAGCCATTGTAAATCTCCACCTGGGGGACCATTGAGTTGAGCTCCAAAGAATTCCGTATGTGGACATTCCAAGTACTCAGACAGTGCATATAGATCCCTCTCGAAAATCAGTTGGCCTCCATTGCCCAACTGGTAGAACTTGCAGTACTGAACTTACATCTATAGGAATTTAGGATGAGAAGTTAGTGAAGTGATCAAGTGTGTCAAAATTTTATGTACTAGTGTAAGAATTTCTGAGGAACATGTATTTTTTTGAGAGAAAGAATCCCAAGGGTAAGAGAGGCAATAGGTTTTTATAAATACTCACTTATTTGTTTTTGAAACTAAGTTTTTGTTCGGACGTCCATTCTAACTAGGGTCTCCTATGGTCAGGATGGCTCTGATACCAACTTGTCAACACCCTGATTTTTAATCCCAGGTGCCTGTTATGCCATACATTGTAATCCTAGGATTACCATTTTTGCAAGACATAACAGATTGGATATCACAGTACATAATACATTACAAAGCATAATAAGGTCTTACACAAATAAAGGATCTCATGATCCATTACAAACAAGTAGCGGAATAAATATCATAGCGGCAGGCTCCATCTTTAGTGTCACAGGCAATGCTGACGATGGGAGATGATCCTAGTTGTCGTAGCCGTCCTGTTGTCCTTCTTCCATATAGTCCTCCTCATAGTCTGGCCATGGGAATAGCCAGGGACAAAGCCATGAGTACTCTTTAAGTACTCGCAAACCATCACTAACAAGTAAGGTAGTTAAAGTAGGAATGTTAAACTCTAAGTTTATTTGTAAAGTTAAGTTTGAAACCTAAGATGAGTTTAGAAACAAAGAAAGATAAAATAAAGTTCTAAATCACCTAAGTGGGAACTTAGTTTTCATAGTCATAACCCTGTTGTGGTCAAGTCATGTCACAATTCATTTCATAAGTCATTTTGAAATTATCTAACAACGGAACAGTATGGCCACTCCAACTGTCCATAACCATAGACGCGGCTATTCGAATAGTTTGACATTCTACAGAGGTGGTACACTTTCACCACAAAATTCGATACATCTATCAGGGATAACCCTGAATCATCATACTTAGTATGCAGATAATCAAACATAACCTTCCTTTACACACTCTAGTATAAGCACCTCTCCTATGAGCTTGGCCTCCCAGCCATGGCCATCTGCCATCCTGGGCACTGCATAGGTGGACAACATTGAGAGGTAGCCTCAGCTCAGACCTCTCCCACGAGGGAACTAATACTAATGCATATAAACTTCTGTCTAAGCGTTTACCCAATTCAGGTATTGTGGTTGTACGGTAAAATTGGAATGGTATCGCATCCGAACCCAACCATCAGTTTTTATAAAAGGCTCATGCCTCAACATTTTCATCATCATCATAAATCATTTGGGTTTGTAAACACATGTCAAAACATCTCAATAGAATGACTCATCATTCCAAGGTTTTCATAAGTCATTTTCACCAAGTATTCCCATCTAGAGTGATCAAGTTTTTGGTTTAGCTCTAAGCACTAAGTTAAGAGTGTTCACTAATGTGGGATGATAATCTCAATATCATGCCATAGAATGACATCTAAGTCTAACTAGATATGCCAAGTTTTATACTCTTTATGCTATCTATAAACAAGTAAAGAACTTTGGTAAAGTAAAAGAAGGTAAAGCTTGTAAATAAAACTTGGAGTAGGTGTAAGTCAAAATGTATAACCAAGCATGCCTATTGCATATTGCTTAGGTTAGCTATCTTGCAAGGTTTAGCTTGCATTGTTAATGATGGCTTGCAAGTTTTAGCTTGCCAATAATAACTTGCCTAGTTAAGAAACTTGCAAGTGTTAGATTGCCTTGATTGGTGTAGTAATTGAAATTCTCCTCTTCTTCTTCGGGGTAGAACTCCTCCTCCTCGTAGACTTGGTCGGTACTATCGTCTAGAAATACATACGGAATACACAATCACCAAACAATACTTAACTAGTCTATTTAGCACACTAAGGCACACATTTGATGATCCAGTATCATCACTTTCATCACAAGATTTCTACTCACTGAAATTAACTAAGATTTAATATTCTTCAATTAAAATATGGGATCATGTGGACACATGTCATCACCATATAATCTAATACATGAGAATGTGATTTAAATTTTGGATCACATTGTAATAAGTTTAAGTTCAATATTTAATGATTTAAAGTGACTAGAAATGCCTATATAGCATTATTTTAGTACTAGTCCAAATTCACTGCACGCAAACCTTAATATTATTACATATTCAGATAGGTATGGTCAAATGTGATTTTTGAGAGATGGAATCAACTCAAAATCTATTATGGTTGATTTTAGAAAAATGTTTGAATGTGAAAAAGTCTCTGTTTTGTTATTTTTTCTATAGGTGATCTATAACACTAAATGATATAAATCCAATGTGCTTGGATAGATATTTCAATTATATTTCTAGGAAAATTGGAATCATTCCATTTGGATTTGTAAAACTCCCTGAAATGATTTTTGAACTAAAGGATAGAATTGAGTTTAAGCTAAAATTGAAAAAGATTTATTTCAATCTATTGGGTTGCATGGGAAATAAATGGGCCAGCCCACTACGCTCCGCGTAGCGCCCAGGATAGCTTAAGTGATGGCCCCACCTGTCAGTGGGACAGGGGCTGCCGAACAAGTATGGGAGGATGGTGATTGTAGGATTAGATCCTGGATCAACGGCTCACATCCATCGTCCTCACTAGAATAGTGAACAATAGGGAGGAACCCTAGCATGGTCGGTGAGGGTCTGTGGAGGCTTACCGGAGCTCCAGTGAGGGTTGGTGAGGCGAGCAACTGGTCGAGTTGATGACGGCGGTTCTCCTGGTACCGGCGGCATCCTAGGAGATGGCTTGGATCAATGGTGCCCTTCTCCTCCTTCCGCGGCAGTCTCCGGCGAAATTGCGGCGCTACGGGCATCGGCTTGCTCCGGTGGGGCTCTGCGAGGTCTCTAAGGTGGACTGGAGGGAGGCAGTGTGAAGAAATAGTGTCGGGAGGCTCTCTATTTATAGCGGGGCGAGGGTTTCATCTCGGCATGGGTGGAGCTCGATGGGAGCAAGCTAGAGGCGTGGGCGGTGGGCGGTTCCCTGGCGGTCGTCATGGTGGTGCGCGTGCAGTGCAATGTGGTCGGGAGAAGCGAGCGTTGCTGCGCGCACGCTGCCTTGGTCGACGACAAGTTTCACAACGGCCGGTAGCTACGAGGCACGGTAGGTGGAATGGGCATGTCCGTTAGCCTCCTAGGACACTAGTGATCATGTAGGCATGTGGTGGGAGCGAGGCGAGGTCGGGTTGAGCAGGGACAACATGTGAACTATGGGTCCGTGTCGGCATGGCAGACACGGTCCGGGCACGGCGGTCTTGGCTTCTTTGCTCTTTGTATTCGTGCTGGGGCTGGCCTAGGGGGGGAGTGGGGCATGGGCGACGCTCTAGACAAGGTGGGCGAGGCTGGCGGCGCTAGGGACATGCTATCGACGGTGGGGGTGCTCAAATGGGCTCGTCCATGGTAGCCATGACTATTTGGTTGTGTGCACAGTGAGTGGCCGTGCTAGCAAAGGGTAGGGGGTGCTATGGTTGCAAAATGGGAGACCACATTGGCCAAAACACTGCTCACGATAGTGTTTGTGATTTTTGTCTGATTTGTGCACACAAGGTGTTTGACAAAATGGTCGAAAGAAATAAACTTTGAAATTTTTGAATGAAATTTTTTGAGTGATCTTCACTGTTGCTTGGTAGTCTATGGTTGCAGGGGATTGTCCAATTGAATTCATTTGCATGGTTTTTGAAAAAGTGGGATCTAGGTACATCTTTACTTGTACTATCAAGGGGTGCAAAGATCCATAATTGTTTCTGTTCGAATTTGAGTTCTAGGAACAACCAAAGTGGCCTAGTTGATTAAAATGGCAAAAGTGACCATTTCAATTTATTAATTCTATTTGATTTCTTTTTCTTTGGATTTTGCTTGGGAATGATCTAGATGATGTGGCATTCATCTTAGAATCATTTTACAACCATTAGAACAAACAATCATGGCAATTCAAAACAATTCCATATTAATCCAACACACATATGCATGCTTAATTATTTAAATGAGAAAAAGTTTTTGTTAACCCTAAATTGGGTGATTTGGATCTTGATATATTGGATTAAAGTTTTGGGATGTTACATAATTACCAGATAATAATTCCCCTCAATCTTAGAATATTATTATACTTTATTTTTTTACGTCTTTAAAAGCTATAATTGATTAGTAATCTTGCTTAAGAAATCTTTTAAATACCATGCCCCACTTGAGTGCTTTAGTATTACATGCCACTTGTTATATTTAGAAATTGTTTCACACATTCTCATGGGCCTTAATAAGAAGCACAAATGTGAAGTTGACATAAAAGTGAAACACATTCTAAAGAAACCATTCCTAGTTTTCAAACCCTAGATCAGATACGATTATTTCGCGGATTCACGTTTATCAAACTGCATTACATTACTTATGCATAATTGCATCCTGCTTCTTTAAACATTAGTCCTTATAGGACCAATGATGTTGTTTACAGAATTTGGATCTCTAGTATCTTGAAGACTGTGAGTGCATAATCTTGCAATCACAAAAGGCAAGTTCACAACTTGCTCATGTCCTTTGATTATTTTCTATCAAATGCTTGTAACTCAAATGTTGTCATCACCTGCATTTCCAAAAAGGTCAGAAAATACTATTTTCATAATAATATAATTATGGATTATTTACCAAATGGTAATAATCTACTGATACAGTTCTAGTGGTAAAGGAACATAATATCTAGGACTTAATAACCCATGTCTCCAGTGATTCTAGCGCCGTATATTATGCGTTAACCATGAGATTTAGAATGGGACAAAGAAGGTAGCTGGATCTTATTCCTTTCGCATGGACGGATGACCTTATCGTGAGGTTGTAGCTTCCTTGCAGGGACTCAGCAGATGGGTGGGGTTCCTAGTTCCCCGCGATATTGGTGTCTAGACTTTGCGTGAGGGGCTGTCGGAGGTATATCTGCTTATATGGGGGTTGCTAGGGTCATGATCTGCTCACTGGAGTCTCCAAGGGGTTGCCAGGGTTATATCTACCTATATGGGGGTTAACGGAGGTACATCTGCTTGGGGAGGTCATGTCTTCATGCGGGGTCACGGAGAAGGGCAGTGATTGGCTTGGATCATCTACTGGGCCCCACATCAAGGAATTGTGGATGGGAATAAGCTGCCCGGTTGTGCAACAAGGATTTGGTCTCTCATGGGTAAAGTAATGCACCTCTGTAGAGTGTAAGAATTGTGACATGTTACTCCCTGTTCCCGGAAGGAGCTACGAACGCGACAGGAAAGGAACCCCACGAAGGTTCTGGTCGACCTATGAAGGTTGTCGGACATAGTTTTTAGAATAAAATCAACATTCGAAGAAATGTTTACGAAAACCTGCATTGCCTACGACCTTTGGTCTGTGGCTATAGACATAGTGAATCATACACTTCTTTTTAGCAAACTTGCTGAGAACGCTCGTACTCAACCGTACCTTCTTAACCCTTGCTAGATTCTGAAGCCATTGAAGACTATGTCAACATCAATTTCTACTCAAGAAACCAGCATCGATAGCTCAAGTTCTTCAAGAAGTCAATGAAGGAAACATATTCATCAGCCGAAGTGAAGACAAAGTTCTAATTAGATAGGAGTAGATACTCTAGCCATAAAACCTACTTCTGTAGAGCGTTGCATTAGCAGCAATTGCAAGACATATAGTTTAGATGCTAGTCTTATTAGCTAAATAGTTCTGAGTTATTATTTCTGGTTCTTCTTTGTAAGAAGATTCTTTCTCTCTCTTTAACCTAGAGTGTTCTCTGGATCTTTTGTAAAGAGTTGAGTTGTAATCTATAGTCATGTCTTGGACCTGCTGTGTTTCTGTTGTACCACTCCGAGGGATGTAATACTAGTGAACGGTGTTTCATTAGTGTTATGTCAACGACTATAGTGTACTACATCATGCAGTGGTATGGTGGGTCACCGTAGCTGGTATCAAAGCATATGCTTTGATCTTAGGTTGGTAAACCTAGAAAATGGGTAGAACCTGTAGGAAGGACGTTAACAACAATAAAGAGTTCTCTATAAATACGATGGCTATTCAATTGGGAATAATCTCGTCATGTTGCTAGTGCGATGATTATTTATTATGATGCAATTTTAAATAATTACCATGAGTTTTAACTCAATTTGACTGACGATAATTTCTTATCTACAGTACAAGAATGGCAACCAGGTGTCCACCTCGGAATGTTCAAGTATTGACCAAGACCTTGGATGATTATGAATATAACTGGAAAATAACTATAAGATAACTTTTATGGAGTCTGGATTGCGAGTCTCGACTTCTAGTCAAGGTTTACAGTTTCTATGACGGGCAGATATTGGCCAAGTATCGTATCCTGATCATGTTACCTAAGAAGTTGGGAGTGCATGGAGAAATGCCATCGGGAGAAGCAAGATGTATGGCAACAACCTATCATATACAGTAGTAGCAACCATAACCAGGATAAGGGAACAAAATTCCAAGGCACTATTAGGTACTACCTATACTGCTATACCTCACGAAACCCTTAGTTCTGATCTAGAGTTAGATCATTCTGCTCTGGTAAGGACTAAACCTATTGTAGCATTAGAGTATATGGATCGTTACAAGTATTTACTGAACACATTCCATAACACTCATCAAGTGCTAGTTCAAGAGTTGGACACTGTCATTGAGGATTTTACTAATCCTGCAAAGGCAATGGCACATAGAAAGAAGTTAGCTAAAAAAGCAAAGCACCCGAAACTAGTCTTTTCAGGGGAAGTGTTTGAAGAAATGGAGTTTAATGACCCACACTCTGAAGTCTATGCCTATTATCAAATTGAACCTCAGAAACCAGTAGACCTGTGAACCAAATACGAGGAGGAACATAAAATTGGAATGCACCCAACCCCAATGATGTCGTTAGAGGTAATATCGGATGGGAAGACCAGTATTACGGTGAAACCATGGGAAAACCTATACCTAGTGGATCTGGTAATGCAGTAGGAACCAGTTACAACCCTATAGAGTCCTATTAACCATATAGGGGTGGTACTAATCCCATTGAGCTGTAACAGTGTCCTGGTAGTTACTATACCAATATGTATGACTGGATTATGGAAAAAGGCAAAGAATACTTCTTACTTTGAAGATGCACTCGAAAGAGGAAAGAAGAATCCTGAAAAAAGATCATGAGTATGTTAGTAATTTCTCAATGGCTAATCTCCATCTTGGTAATTCTACTCAAGATTACGCACCTACTGGATGTTCTAATGCACCAGAAGGCAGTCGTTGAACCTCGCGCCATCATTGACGAAAATCCAAGAAGTATTGAAGTGTGGGAAGAAAGTAAGAATAAGAAGTGATCTATAAAGTATAGTGCTTGAATGATGTTTATAATGGGTAATGCGTATTGTAGCGTTTGAGAAGTTTGATGAAATAAGTGAGAACATACTCTCATGGGCAAGGAAACTTTGTAATATAGGGAGGTAGTGTATGAAGTGAGTGTCTTGGCATGGTTGGGAGTTGTAATGTTTCGAAGACATATGTTTAATACATGGTATATGTTTAAGTATTGCTTGGTTTTATTGGTTTTTCTTGATTGACTAGCTCTGTGCATGAAGTTTGAGTTCGTGTGCAATTGCATGATGCATCATCAAGTTATTACTTAACGTTATGGACCTTGATAGAAAAGGGAAGTCGTGTAAGAGAGTGACGAGTTCCGAAAATAAAAATGAAGACTTACACAAAGAAGGAAGCCAAATATAAGGTGTATCAACATTATTTTGAAGGGTGGATCAATCCCAACTCCGTATCAGCTGGCAATAAGAGGGAATATTAATGCAGAAAAGGTGTGAAGCAACATGAAGGAATGAACTTAAGTTCACTCAAGATAGGTGATGTTGCTAAGAAGCTAATGAAGTAATTGTGCCAAGTTCATGTAAGTATCATGAATCAGTGCAAAGAAGAAGTCTTGGAACAAAAGAGGTATTCAAGCTCTAAAAACTCAGAGAGAATGCCAGTAGTAAGTCTAGAACCTATAGGGTCGTCCATACACCCAGGAGGCTCCGCAGTTGGTATCCGTAGCGGGTATCCTAGCGGTTAAGCTAATTAGGTCATCTTTGTAAGGTTTAAAGAGCATAAAACTTGGCCTAAGTTAAGGAAGACATAAAGAAGTATAAAATTAAAAGCGAACGACTTTCGAGATGTTTCGTGAAATCGGGGTTATTAGTGAGAAACAATGCCCAAAAAGGTTAAGAGTAAGACAAGTAATGTCGGAAGAATTATTTGGGAGATTCATAATTGTGTGGATATACCGTAGATTGTTTCGTGAGACCTTCCAGAGGTAAGGTATAAGCTAGAAAGAGATCGATACCCTAACTATTGAGTTAATGGGTATTATACATGAAGTTTAGAGACCATGAGGTGACCCTAAGGGGGAGAGTAAGCAATAACATGGAGGTGTGGTATCTGACTTGCCAACTAAAGGTTGGAGAAGAAATACTAGTTATGATGAGGTTAAGCCTTATTCTCATAAGGTTATAAGAAGTCATCTGTATAAAAGTACCTTCGAGAGTATGATTGGATGAATGCTCAAAGGATATATAATGCACTAACTCTAGCGAACTTGATATAAAGGATTAACCACTATTAAGTTATCCTTAAGAGGGAAAAAGGTATCCCAGAATAGACAGGTGTAGTGTAGTAGGAAAACCTGATTAGATTAGACAAAATGTGTCCACAACCAATCTTAAGTAAAATCGTAAGGATATAGCCCCAGAGAGATTATCGTAAAAGGAACCTTGGGATAACTTAGAACTACAATTGTATATTGTCAAGAATGAAGAGGATTCAAGGCAAAAGGTCCGAATACGGGATACTACAAGTATCCCCATTTGTGATCACAATGGAGTTGAGAAATGGCGTGATCAATACAAGTCCACTCCTCATTTGGAAACATAAGAGACTACGAACTTCGGGGATAAAGTTTATTTTAAGGGGGAGAGTCTGTAACATCCCAGCATTAGAGCTTAGAAATAAGCTGAGATAAGGTGTGTGCACTGCATTCTTGCATAGAAAGTCCATGAAATTTTCGTGCAAAACTAAAGAAGATAGTGAGGGATCGGGATCTCTCTTGCTCTGATGGAAGCATCCGGGAAAGTGCGAGAGATTTCAACATGACCTCTACTATATCTTTGCTTTTGAGGGGGTAGCCAATCAAATTTGAACATTCAAAAGTTATGTTTGAATTCAAATAGAATTTGAAATTACTATGGGAAAATAAATTGCAATAATATAATAAAGTACACCTTATATGAATATATAATACATTACCCTTTATAATAAAGGTATCTCAAGACAAATGAAAGATTACATTAAATAATGAGAATTGAAGAAAATATAAGTACAAATAATAACAAGACTTAAACTCCAAAAGGAGAGAAAATCAAGATTTATTAAATATGGACTGTAACATTCCATTGTTCCTTTACAATTAATATATAAAAATAAAATTACAATCAAAATAATATAAGTAATAGAAAAAGATGAAGTTGAACTATAAAAAAAGAAATTCAACTTTATTATCTCAAACAAATAATAATACATTGTCTTTACAGATACATAAAAGAATAAATTAATAACAAAAGAATCAAGAATAAATATTACAACAACCTGTAAATAGAAAGGTCCTAATCTAAATCCTCACATTCTAAAGATTATCTTTCTAAGTTTGATACCTGCAAGCAAAGACAGAAAGAAAAAAGAGAAATAGGGTTATGGATTAAGATTAGTGCTCTCAGAAATAACAGTGAGATGCACTATTACTGTTCATCACTGAGCTAATTATAAGGGGCAAGTTTCACCAGAACAGTAAAGGCAAAAGGTAAAAACATCACGAAAATATCACACTTTTACTAGAACTCATCCACAGTTGTAAGATAAAGAAGTGGGAACTTGCACCATTCCAGGCACACCCACAAGCAGCTTAGACATCGGCATGCAGCATAGTGTGCTGTAAACACAGGACAACCAAGAGGGAGGATAAGAACACAACCGTAGTAGCTTAGTACCACTTTGTTGGTCACTTGTTATACATGCATTTCCACCACATAGCTAAGAAGTCATTCTTACTTCTGTATACTCCAGCACACTACTCTTATCAAATCACCAGGAATCATTCTGCTTATAATCCAAATAACCACATAGGTATATCCACACTAATCACCAACACTCTAATTGCTTGAAGAAGCCATCCAGAAGCTAGGTCATGGGGATGATCAAGATCAAGCATGTATCAGTTCTAGGAGGAGAAGGCTAACAAGCTCAAGATCAGAGCACTAGGCCAAACTGACCAAGATAAATAAGCAACCTCATGCATCAAGGTAGAAACTCACTAAATCACCAACTAGATCTGGTAGCATATATGTTCTTATCATGTAAGAAACTTAAGCTTTTGGTGGGAAATACTCCCAGGTTAGCATAAAGGTTATGCTAGTCATCATAGAGCAGATAGGAAACAAATAGGATCTGTTCTTGTTTAAAATCTGGCTTTAGTTTTCACTTTTCAGGTTTGCGATTAAATTCCATGTAGAAAGAACAAAGTAGCAGATCATGTTGACTGGCTACTGCTATGCACACACCAAGAAATGGAGGCACCATAACAGCAGCTCAGTACATCAGATGCTACTTGAGTCAAACATATGAACAATAAAGCCCAACACCATAGATTCAATCATTTTCCTAATCTAGAAGACTATAAATCATTTGTAAGATCATCTGATCTTTCAGGAGCCAACATACACTTCTAAAGCCTCAGTCTATGCATCATTGGCAGGGGCATAACAGTAGATCATGCTACCTAGGCTATTACTATGCACACTCCAAGAAGGAGGTACCATAGTAGCAGCCCATGGCAGCAAAAGCCAATAGAGCAGATTCACAAATTAATGTCTTAAAACAGCCACTTGTAAAGAGCATACTAATTTCATAGGTAATAGTCTCAGGTGAGCATAATAGACCAGTAGATCTAGTTTTAACTAGATCAATACACATCACCACTACTAGTATAGGGTATAGTCCCAACTGGGTAACACCTATGTACCATCAAGGTCATCATTTGTTAAGAAAAAGCCTAAGCAGCATCTGTCCAAAAAAATCATAATCATTTCCTAAATGAACTAGGAATCATAAGAGACATTTTGATTTGAGAAGATAGTAAATGTCAACACTATATATCTCCAGTCCACACTAAACAGAGACCCTTAATTAAATCACTTCCTATAAGAAAATTAGGAGTCATCCAGATATGAATCATCTCCTATTTTCATCATAGAAAAGGGACTAAGCCTACGTAGTTCTAATTTCACACATTACTAGGATGAAATCCTAAGACTGAACTTAAAAGTAGTTTACAGAAGGTACCAACCCCAGGAACAACAGCTTAACAGTAAGGCACCAAAAATCTATGGGAGTTAAGCCATAAACAACAACCGTTTAGGTCTCCACAGTAAATAAACTAAGAACCATCAGAGTGTTCTCTAACAAGATAACAGAGGGACGGAATACAAGAAATAGAGTGCTAACTGAGAGAGAATCAAGTAGCAGGCTATGATCCACATGGTTTGACACTACACCAACAGTAATACACGGGTAGGTTTAATTGAGAAGCCAGTTAAGCATCACTATAGGGGGAGAATGAAACCTAGGATTCAAAGATAAACCCTAAAATGGGGAGCCCATAGGAAGTGATCATGGCATGGAAAGTAGAGCTAAGGGGGAGTAGAAGGAGACTTACTCGAGGTCCTCGCAAATGTATAGAAGAGGAAGCAGAAAGAGGGTCGGCGGGAGAGAGAAGTGGCGGCAAGGGGAGCACCCCGAAGGGGCGCTCAAACCCGTGGCATCACACGATGCTGGCAGCCATGGTAAACCGGTGCCACGAGCACCACCGTGTCGTCAAGGGAGCACCAGAACCGGGGGACATCAAACCCTAGCCATAGGGTAGAGGTCAACACGGACAATGGAGAGCGCCAACGCCAAATCGAGCGGGACAACATCAAGCAGCAGCATCATCCATATCGTCTTGCATCGTGGCGGTGGTCACGATAGCCGAAGGTTGCTGGAATCGAGCCCGACATGGGGGAAGTCATCGGCATCGCCTGAGATAAGATCGAGAGGGTGAGAGAGAGGAGTGACTAGGCAGGTGGGGGTGGTCTAGTGACCCTGGGTTGGTTTGACCCAACCTAGTGGGCCGGATCGGGCCGGGACAGGCCCGTGTCTTAGAAAGAAAACCCTAGTAAAAATTGTTTAATTACAAATATACCCCTAAAGTTATTTTAATTCTAGAAAAATATAGAAAAATCCTAAAAATACATATAATATATCAAAATGATCATAAAAATATAAATATACTTACTAAGGTTAGATAAAACGTAAATAAATATTAACACTATTAAATTTAAATTCACATTTCATAAAATTAGGAAAGTCCTAAAAATGAATTAAAATCATTTTTGCCTGTGAAGATAAAGCTACTATTTTATAAAAATACTAACTTAATGTGTTTTCAAATAAAAATTGAAGCAAATATTTAGAGATATGTAATATTTTGTGGAATTTTATAAAAATAAGAATAACCCCTAAAATTAAATAAATTCACTTTTGAGGTCTTGAATAAATAAATTTCACTAGAAAAATGTTAAAAAGATTATTCTATAGGTTTGTAAGGTTTTAAAATAATTAATCCTTCACCATTTTATAAATACGTATTTTGTAAAATCTTTAAAAAACATTTCTTAAATAAGAAATAATCACAATTTTATATAAAACCATAAATCTTGTACATTTAAAATACTATTCCCATAGCCAGAACTTAAGTCTATAATAATACATAAAAATAACTTATTAACTTTATAAAACTCCCTTAAAACCATAAATCCAAGGTCAACCAACAATTCAAGTAAATTTGAATCACCATCCACTTATAATAAAAGTGAATGTTACTTATCTCTTAACTATTCATTATTTCAAACTATACTAGATTATTAAAATCATCTAAATTTGATTACCTTAAAAAGATAAATTACAAGTCATATTTAAACTCTTCACTCACTTAACCTAAAAGTGAATGATCTGATACTCTTAGACATGCTTATTATAAAGCTTAAAAGTTATTAATACTTTTAAACCACACACCTTAGATCTACTTATCTTTTAAAGTTAACTTTGGTACACCAAGTCATGCATAATGCCTAAAGAATATTTATGTTTTTATAGTTAACTTTTATCTTCTCCAGATTAAGGCAAACAACATTTCAAGTCCAAGCTTATCGGATAAAGCAAACGACATCAATCACGTTCAATGAACCATAAAGAATGTTTAAACTTCAACAAAGAACTTCTCTTCAAATATTATTCGTTTTGCCACTTCAAACAACAACCTTATAATAAGTTCCTTAACTCTTAACAACTTCACATAATAAATCCCATCATTATTACGAGATAGCAATTCCCCTCAATCTTAGAATATTATTATACTTCATTTTTTACTTTGCATGTTAAACACTTCTTTAAAATCTACAATTGATTAGTAATCTTGCTTAAGAAATCTTTTAAATACCATGCCCATTTGAGTGCTTTAGTATTACATGCCACTTGTTATATTTACATATTGTTTCTCACATTCTCACAGGCCTTAATAAGAAGCAAAAATGTGAAGTTGACATAAAAGTGAAACACATTCTAAAGAAACCATTCCAAGTTTTCAAACCCTAGATCAGATATGATTATTTCGGGGATTCACGTTTATCAAACTGCATTACATTACTTATGCATAATTGCATCCCGCTTCTTTAAACATTAGTCCTTACCGGACCAATGATGGTGTTTACAGAATTTGGATCTCTAGTATCTTGAAGACCGTGAGTGCATAATCTTGCAATCACAAAAGGAAAGTTTACAACTTGCTCATGTCCTTTGATTATTTTCTATCAAATGCTTGTAACTCAAATGTTGTCATCACCTGCATTTCCAAAAAGTTCAGAAAACACTATTTTCATAATAATATGATTATGGATTATTTACCAAATGGTAATAATCTAATAATACAGTTCAAGTGGTAAAGGAACATAATATCTAGGACATAACAACCCATGTCTCCAGTGATTCTAGCGTTGTATATTATGCGTTAACCATGAGATTTGGAATGGTACGGAGAAGTTAGCTGGATCTTATTCCTTTCGCATGGACAGATGACTTTATCGTGAGGCTGTAGCTTCCTTGCAGGGACTCCGCAGGTGGTGGGGTTCCTAGTTCCCCGTGATATTGGTGTCTAGACTTTGCGTGAGGGGCTGTCGAAGGTATATCTGCCTATATGGGGGTTGCTAGGGACATGATCTTCTCAATGGAGTCTCCAAGGGGTTGCCAGGGTTATATCTTCCTATATGGGGGTTAATGGAGGTATATCTGCTTGGGGAGGTCGTGTCTTCATGCGGGGTCGTGGAGAAGGGCAGTGATTGGCTTGGATCATCTACTGGGCCCCACATTAAGGAATTGTGGAAAGGAATAAGCTGCCCGATTGTGCAACAAGGATTTGGTCTATCATGGGTAAAGTAACGCACCTCTGCAGAGTGTACGAATTGTGACATGTTACTCCTTCTTCCGGAAGGAGCTATGAATGCGGCAGGAAAGGAACCCCATGAAGGTTCTGGTCAACCTGTGTAGGCTGTCGGACATAGTTTTCAGAATAAAACCTGCATTGCCTACTGATGCCTCAAAATATATCGAGCTGGTTGGGAACCCCAAGAGGAAGGTATGATGAGCACTGTAGCAAGTTTTCCCTCTGTTATGAAACCAAGGTTATCGAACCAGTAGGAGCAAGGAAACAACTCAAAGGTTATGAAACCAAGTATATGAAACCAAGGTTATCCAACTTGGAATCCTACACAACACGACCATAGAACTTTGCTCCCAACTTACAATGAGGTTGTCAATCTTACCGGTTTTGCTGAAAACAAAGTATTAAACGTATTGTGTGGAACATAGTAATTGCTTGCAGAAAGTAAATAGTAAACAGTAAATAGTAGATGGTTTAGAAATGGTAAAAGAATGGATCGGGGTCCATAGTTCACTAGAGGTGATTCTCCTTAAGATAAATAACATGCTGGGTGAACAAATTACAGCGGGGCAATTGATAGACTCGAGAAAGCATACCATGCATATACTAATCATCTTGACTCCTATGAGATTTAATTGGGCATTACAACATTATACATAGACTGTAATCCAACTACATCTATGACTAATAATCCACCTTCAGGTTATCATCCGAACCCCCTCCAGTATTAAGTTGCAAGCAATAGATAATTGCATTAAGCAGTGTGTAAAGTGAACAATACGATTGTCCCGTGGACAAAGGATTGTTGTTTTCTCCCTAGTAGCAACAACATCTCTAATACCTTATAGATTCCTGTCACTTCCCCAGATTACTAGAGGCATGAACCCACTATCGAGCATAAATACTCCGTCTTGGAGTTGCTAGCATCTACTTGGCCAAGATAGCTACTAACAACGGAAAGCATGCAATATCACAAATAACATAGACATGATAGAATCAAGAATTAATCATAAATAGCATCTCAATATCCATCGGATCCCCACAAACACAACATGTAGGATTACAAATAGATGATCTTGATCATGAACGGAGCTCACAAGATCTAAATATGATAGCACAAAGGAGAAGAACCAACCATCTAGCTACTACATGGACCCGTAGTCCAAGGATAAACTACTGACGCATCACACCGGAGGCAGTCATGGTGATGAAGAAGGCCTCGAGGGTGATCTCTCTCCTCCAGCAGGTTGCCGGGAAGAGCTTCGGATCCCTCCCAGTTTAGGGATGGAGATGGCGGCGGCTACACACTCTTTCGTGGAATTTTGATTGGGTCCTTAGGTTTTTTGTCCCGAGAGGCTTTTATAGGGAGAAGGGCAAGCTCGGTGGTGGCTCGAGGGGCCCACACCAGGTCGTGCCGCCACCAGGTGTGGCCACCCTGGTGCGCCACTTCGTATCCCCTCCGGACTCCGTGTTGCTTCAGGTAAAATATTGACTTTGGCTTTTTTCGGTCCAATTCTGAGAATATTTCCTTACTAGCTTTTCTGAAACCAAAAACAGCAGAAAACAGGCAACTGACACTGTGGCATCTTGTTAATAATTTAGTTCCAGAAAATGTAAAAAAATAGCTCAAAGTATGAACAAAACATAAGAAAGTAGATACTAAACAAGCATGGAACATCAAAATTATAGATATGTTTACGACATATCAACATCCCGAAGCTTAACTCTTGCTCGTCCTCGAGTAGGTAAGTGATAAAAAGAATAATTTTTTAGGTGACATGCACCATCACAATCTTGATCAAGGTATTTGTAAAACATTGATAGCTGGGATCATAGTACTCTAACATAGACATGAAAGATATAGTTCTAACAATAAGACATAGCAACTATGTTGTAACATGAAAAGATACAAACAAAAGATTCATTAATAATAATGCTTTGAAAGACGTTTGTTTGTTTCACATATAGAAAACATAATGAGAATGGTATTCAGCTTATCCCTCATGGTGTAGCAAAACATAAATGCACAGGACACCTTCAAAGTTCATAAGGGTGACTAGATACAAATAGTTTAAGAACAAGCAATATCAAAGTTATGAATCAATCAACAAGTTTTGTGACAATTCACATTAAACTAAGAATGACCACTATGCTCTCTCAATAGGTTCATAAAGATAGAAGATGGAGACTCAACATAAAAGTAAAAGAAAGACCCTTCATAGAAGGAGGCAGGGATTCAAGTTTCATAAAGAGCTTCCAAAAATTATGGTACTTATTAGATTTCATCCCTCATTGCCCCTATCATAAGCATCTTTAGGTGATCAAGGTTAAAGAGAACAAATATGAGGATATGCCTGACAAATTATAAGTTGAAAATCTCATGCCCCTTGCTTACGAGTACGGAACCTCATGCTACTCAGCTTTAGTCACTAGTAAGTTCTTGTCATTGTAAGTACATGTGTATCATAGAGAACCGCCAACGGGGTACCCCTTTCCCCATGATACATGAGCTTTCCCATATCAAAATGACAAGGCAATAGTCAATGAGCATCTCGGTGATCTTTTTATTTCCTATTTGCATAGGTTTTTTATTGAGGATGCTTCACAGATTGCTCACTATGGTTATGTTGCAAGTTTCCACCATGATTAGGCATGGCTTAGGCTAGCCGCCTAGGCATTTCTATAACACATAGACAAACTCCATGAGCTTACAAGCTCCCCTTTTATTTCACACCGCCGAGATCCATAAGCAAAAGAACATGATATCAACTAAATAAAGAGCAATGTTGAAAGCATTCCCCATGATAACATAGTTCTGCTAATTCACAACTTACAAAACACAAGCATATACGTAACATAGATGGGCACAATAGTTCAAGTTTATTAAGGGCAACAAAGTAAAGTGTGCCATCAAGTTTGTGACAGCTTTAATCACTAATTTTCACATAACAAGTTTAATTCGGAAGGTAGATAAAGACATGAATATACTTGGAATAGCAATAATGCTAATAGGTAGGTATGGTGGACTCTTTGGAATAACTTGGTTTTATTTGGAGTTTGATGCATGAGTGGAACTCATACTTGGTACATGTGGAGGCTAGCAAAAGACTAGGAGCGACCAGCTAAGAGAGCAATAATGGCCATAAACATGCAAAGTGACAAAACATTATTAATTAAAGCATAAAGTGATATTACAAGTCGAAAACTAAATGATCATAGAGGCTATGGTGACTTCGTATAGTATTAACATGGTGTGAGCATGCGCCAAGTCAACCCAAATAAAGCATCAAAGGAGAATACCACAATATTATTCTTTTATATGCTAAAAGAACGCATGATTCTTTCAAGGCACATTAAGCAATCTCAATTGTTTGTAACAACTCATGCTACAACAATAATCACTAAGCATAGAGTCAAAGCAATATCAAACATGACATGATAAAGTCTAGGCCACAGTCAAAACAAGACTCCTTTTTGTACCACTCATAAGCATGAACTTTCCTACTCTTTTCCAATCCAAATCAACTTATTTGAAACTATGTATGAATGCGCGGGTCCAACCAATTCATTTAAGAAAACTAAGCAAAATAAAACTAAAAAAACGATGATGCTCCAAGAACAACACAATTGTGCATGAAACAATAAAAATGAAGTGTTTGGAAGAAACCTGAGATTTTTATTGATGAAGAAGGGGATGCCTTGGGCATCCCCAAGATTTGATGCTTGTACTTCTTGAATATTTCTTGGGGTGACACGGATGGCATCCCTAAGCTTGAGCTTTTTTCCATTCTTCATCTCATCACATTGTTCTTCCCTACACTTTAAAATTTCCTTCATACAAAACTTCACACAATCTTCATTAGCAACATTAGTGTACTTAAGATAATAAGTCTTTATGTTCAGTTTCACCACAAGTAAAACTTCCATTAAAGCACAAGCTACTGGAGCAATTCCTTTTAAAAGTTCAAGTGATCAAAGAGAACTCAAAGAGAAAGAGATTAAGAGGCAAATGCAAAGAAATCTGTCAAAACATACTAGCACATAAAAATTGATTTTTTCGAAGACTTTCTGTTTCTCAAATCGAAAATTGTTAAACTAACGAAAGTTAGATAACAACCTAGGGCAGAAGCAAAAAGAATTATAGCTTAATCCGACGTACAGAGATTTTTCACAAATTTTTACAGCGAAGCACAAAAATTTGTTTCGGGACAACAACTTTTCCAAGCATTATTTTTCTCTTATTAGAGGTTATTATTGGCACAAAAACCACACAAAAATAATAAGGAGAGGTTATTACTGAGACAATAACTTTCAAGACTCAACAAAAGAAAAATTTATTGACTAAAAATTTGGGTTATCTCCCAATAAGTGCTTTTCTTTAACGCCTTTCAGCTAGGCTCAATTTGAGAAGATGCTCACATAAGAAATATGAATTGAAGCAAAATAGAGCATCAAGGAGCAAATATGATACACATTTAAGTCTAATCCACTTCCTATGCATAGGAATCTTGTAAGAAAATAAATCAAAGAAGCACATAGTAACAAGAATGGGTAGATAAAACAAGAGCAACTTTGGAACTTTCAATATAAAGAGAGGTGTTTTAGTAACATCAGAATTCCAACCACCATATTTTCCACTCTCATAATGATTTTCAGTACCATCATGAACTAACTCAACAATATAAATATCACACTCATCCTCCTTTGGTAAGCATGGAGGGCGATCAAATAAGATATTAGTTACAAAATTACTCTTATTGGGAGGTAGACATGGGTAGCTGCTCCATTCTTCCTCCTCTTGATCACCACTCTCCTCTTTTTCATCCAATGAGCGTACAGTATTAGAAATTTCTTCTTCCATAGGCTCATGCAAGGCATTAGTCACTTCTGTTGGTGGAGAGCATCTATTAAGATATTCAAGAATATAGCCATTTTCTTCCTTGTAATTATCAAAGAAAAATTTAAGTATATCATAAACCTCATATTTATAAGGCGCATCATCAGTATTTTCAAGCAAATAAGCATGTTTGAATGCACCCTTCCAAGCAATAAATTCTTCAATTTGCTCCACATCATAAAAGTCATAATTTCCCTTAACATAAGAAGATATGGTAACATCATCATTATACTCACATTGAAAGGGGAGGTGTTTATACCTCTTACAGCAACAAGATTTATCAAAGCAATAAGTAACATTATAAGTAGATCACATGTTTCTAGCAATGGTATACAATTTATTAATTTGTTTCCATAAGTGTTTCCCTTTTTGTGACAAGCGGTGTTCCTTATAATAATATTTTGGTTCTTCCGTGAACCCACCTTGCCCATAAGATTCAGTTTCAAAGAAACCAACCATTGATAGAAAGCATGATAAAGCAAGACAATAACAGACCAAAGAAAATAACAACTATAGTAGGAACTAATTTTTTGTATTTTTGATAAAAAGAAACAAGCAAAACAAAGCAAAAATAAACTAAGCAAAACAAAAAACAAAGTAAAGAGATTGGTTGTGAGAGACTCCCCTTGTGAAGTTGTCCTTGACTCCCCAGCAATGGTGCTAGAAAAAAAGGCTTG
This sequence comes from Avena sativa, assembly GCA_916181665.1. Lineage (NCBI taxonomy): Eukaryota > Viridiplantae > Streptophyta > Magnoliopsida > Poales > Poaceae > Avena > Avena sativa. The sequence continues at coordinate 183,455,709 of OV702286.1, forward strand.
ATAGCTCAAAATATATCGAGCTCGTTGGGAACCCCAAGAGGAAGGTATGATGAGCGAGCAGCAAGTTTTCCCTCAGTTATGAAACCAAGGTTATCGAACTAGTAGGAGCAAGGATACAACTCCAAGGTGTTGTTTCCAACTTGGAATCCTGCACAACACAACCAAAGAACTTTTCTCCCAACTTACACTGAGGTTATCAATCTCACCGGTTTTGCTGAAAACAAAGGATTAAACGTATTGTGTGGAACATAGTAATTTCTTTTGGAAAGTAAACAGTAAACAGTAAAAAGTAGATGGTCTAGTAATGGTAAAAGAATGGACCGGGGTCCATAGTTCACTAGAGGTGATTCTCCTTAAGATAAATAACATGCTCGGTGAACAAAGTACAACGGGGCAATTGATAGACTCGAGAAAGCATACCATGCATATACTAATCATCTTGACTCCTACGAGATTTGATTGGGCATTACAACATTATACATAGACTATAATCCAACTGCATCTATGACTAATAATCCACCTTCAGGTTATCATCTGAACCCCCTCCAGTATTAAGTTGCAAGCAACAGATAATTACATTAAGCAAAGTGTGTAAAGTAAACAATACGATTGTCCCATGGACAAAGGATTGATGTTTTCTCCCTAGTAGCAACAACACATCTAGTACCTTAGAGATTCTTGTCACTTCCCGAGATTACTAGAGGCATCAACCCACTATCGAGCATAAATACACCCTCTTGGAGTTGCTAGCATCTGCTTGGCCAAGATATCTACTAACAATAGAAAGGATGCAAGATCGCAAATAACATAGACATGATAGGATCAATAATCAATCTGAAATAGCATCTCAATATCCATCGGATCCCCGCAAACACAACATGTAGGATTACAAATAGATGATCTTGATCATGAACGGAGCTCACAAGATCTAAACTTAATGGCACAAAGGAGAAGAACCAACCATCTAGCTACTACATGGACCCATAGTCCAAGGATGAACTACTCACGCATCACACAGGAGGCAGTCATGGTGATGAAGAAGGCCTCCAGGGTGATCTCTCTCCTCCGGCAGGCTGCTGGGAAGAGCTTAGGATCCCTCCCGATCTAGGGATGGAGTTGGCGGCGGATATAGACTCTTTCGTGGAATTTTGATCGGGTCCTTAGGGTTTTCGTCTCGAGAGGCTTTTATAGGCAGAAGGGAAAGGTCGGTGGAGGCTCGAGGGGCCCACACCTGGTCGTGCCGCCACCAGGAGTGGCCGCCCTAGTTTGCCACTTCGTCTCCCCTCCGAACTTCGTGTTGCTTCGGGTAAAATATTGGCTTTGGCTTTTGTCCGGTCCAATTCCGAGAATATTTCCTTACTAGCTTTTCTGAAACCAAAAACAGCAGAAAACAGGCAACTGATACTATGGCATCTTGTTAATAGATTAGTTCCAGAAAATGTATAAAAATACCTCAAAGTATGAATAAAACATAAGAAAGTAGATAATAAACAAGCATGGAATATCAAAAGTTATAGATACGTTTACGACGTATCACCTACGACCTTTGGTATGTGGCTATAGAGATAGTGCATCATACACTTTTTTTAGCAAACTTGCTGAGTACACTCGTACTCAACTGTACCTTCTTAACCCGTGCTAGATTCTGAAGCGGTTGAAGATGACGTCAGCATCAATTTCTGCTCAAGAAACCATCATCGATAGCTCAAGTTCTTCAAGGAAGTCAATGAAGGCAACATATTCATCAATCGAAGTGAAGACAAGTTCTGATTAGATAGGAGTAGATGCTCTAGCCATAAAACCTACTTCTATAGAGCGTTGCATTAGCAGCAATTGCAAGCCAGATAGTTTAGATGCTAGTCTTATTAGCTAAATAGTTCTGAGTTATTATTTCTGGTTCTTCTTTGTAAGAAGTTTCTTTCTCTCTCTTTAAAGAGTCGAGTTGTAATCTATAGTCATGTCTTGGACCTACTATTTTTCTGTTGTACCACTCTGAGGGATGTAATACTAGTGAACGGTATTTCATTAGTGTCATGTCAACGACTATAGTGTACTACATCATGTAGTGGTATGCTGGGTCACCTCAACATGTCTACATGTGCCACAGATAGTACAAATATCATTGGCGCACCACCATCTATGCGCCACGGATAGTTCACATCCCATGGATATTGGGGCCTTATTCGTGGTGCACCAGTGACACGGTGCGCCACTGATGGCACAAAGGTGTACCACTGATATGTTCTCGATTTCTTTTTACACGGTGCCTTCATATTTGTATGGGTATTATACATGTATTGTATAGGTATTATACATGCATATGTACATACAATGACAATGATAATACTTAATAACACTGATTAGTATCCAAGATCGATCGAGTAAGGAATGGATTAATTATTGCACAAGTTTATGTCCTAAGACTGATCAAGTAGCAAGTTGGTCATCACATTACATATCAAGTGCTCACCTAAATTAAAAAACGATCAAATATAGTAGAACCGCAACGACGATGAGTAGGAGGGGGACCATGACCAAGGCGTTCATCAGGTTCGTCCACCCAGCTCCCTGTCACAGGTGGTTCCTCCACCTAGCTTCTGCCATCTCTCTAGTCTTGTACCCCTTGTAGTTGTTGCCTCTAAAACCGATCACTTGCTTCAGACAGTCCCCCACACTCGCTATAGACTCCTAGAATGACACCCTTGTACACCACGTACCACTTTGCCATCTGTGTACACAAGGCAGATAGAATATTATGCAACGAAAAGCCAATTAATGATTGGCATGATGCATGTTCACAAGAACTATAAAACAACAAAATGAACATCATGCAGATAAAGCCATTGCAACAAATATGAACTAGGGCCTCATCGAATACTTATGTTGGACAGAAAAAATCATAGGGATGGCATTAGAGAGCCATGTAGGATGCACAAGATATGTATATGTGCATATCACAAAGCTCGCTGACGCCACCCCCAGGATTACATCCGAAATCAAGGCACACCTATAGTGGGGGCTTTTCATCTACGGTTCCAAAGTTCCCAGGCCAGTGCACCGCGGTACCTAAGTTGCCTGAAATTGCCGCGTTTCGGAATGTTGGGCCGCCAACTACCGAGAGAGGCCATTTCGATGCAAACTCATCTTGCCCCTGCCAAATTCAAACATTCCGTGAAACTGCCCCGTGAAGTAGACGATCGGGACCCTCATGTCGGTCATCTGTCCGTGACGCGAGCGCCAATGCGGCAACCTCTTAGGCAAATCGAGTAACTAAGTGGATTGGATGCGTTGACCAATTTCATAAATCCATTCCCACCTTTCCCCTAGCACCGGCGGTGTCGGAATCCACCCTCCAGGTAGGACGACCCCTTCGGACATTTCACTTCTGGTGCCAAGTTGCTGCGCCCAGTCGCTAATCCCGAGCTCCAATGGCGCATGTCATAGCCTCCATTGCGAGGCTCTAGACCGCCTCCGCCACCGACGAGTCGAGCAGCTCGGAGGATGGCAAATCCGACTAACAAGGAAGAAGAAGTTCTGGCTACAAGCGGGTGAGCTACCCTTCTCTTTGCTATTCACACTAATTATAACTCCTAGCTGGCTACTGAACCTAAAATTGTTTGTTAGCCCAACGCTGATAAACATATTTTGTCCATAGTTTTCTGTCAAGTGGGATCTCCACAGACCACCCTTACCTGGTTATGGTAGTCCTCTTCAGGTATGACTCTAAGGGCAAGTGGTATGGACACCATTGTATCACGATGGAAGAAGTGCCTGCGCAGATCTGCACTATATCTGGTATGGTTGCTGCTCTGCGTAATCATGATGAACTATGGCCGAAGTAGACTGTAAAGTTTAGCTTCATGGATGAACATGGCATCATGGTTCCTCTAACGTGTGACAGTCAGCTAATTGGGTTGATGAAAAGGTATGCTTCGGATTGCATGTTTGAGCTGAATTATGATGTACTGGATGTGGAAGCTGCTAGAACTAGGAGTCGCCCTTCTATTCTTGAATAGGGTGGTTGCTCGAACCTAATTAGCTCCTGGTAAGCAAAAATCTCTTGGGGTTCGCATGTTTGTGCTAAATTGTAATTTTTGTTTTATTCACTCTGTAGATATTGGGTAGTTATGCAACAGTCTTGTTTCTTTGACAGGAAGCACCACAAGGTTAGAAACATGACTGTCGGGTCAGTCATTTTTTGTCCGAAGAAATTAAAAATGAGTGGAAAGATGATGCTGGACACGATTCTAGTGCTCATTGTCCCATCGATGCAGACTACGTGAAGCTAAGAAAATTGGCACCGAGGAAGAGGAAGAAGGCAGGAAATGAAGAAGCCAGTGGATGTGAAGGCTTGGCACTCAGGCTGCGGAAGAAGGCTGCTGGCAATGAAGATGCATAGTAATGTGTTGAACTTGAACCTATATATGTAATTCGGTTAAATTCTGGAGCTCTGTGTGTGGCACTTTGCTGGGCAAACAATCTACCCACGTTCTTTGAGTAAAATGTACCACGACTTAGGGTTTGGAAATGCCCGAGTCAGTAGTTGAATCCAAACTTGTGATTGTGCCACTGCTATCTGAAAACACGCAACACCGGTTCCACGATTGCTGAGGGGCAGGAGGTCTCCAAATTCGATGGAATGTAAGTGGCACAGAAATAAATTATTTAAGCTGCCACACTCCATGAAGCAGCAACTTATTCCAGATGCTGCACAATGATGTGGCAACATAAACAACAATGGCAACCGATAATGCCTAGATGCTTGAGCTCGTGTATCTCACCGCCTCCCTGCTCCTGCATCCCCTACGTCTGGCGAAGCTCCCGGATCTCCATTAACAGGGTGTACGTGCTTGCACTTTATAAATTCTGGTTGTGCCATTTGCATGTGGCACAATCCACGTAGATTACGTTTAAACAAACCACCAATGTCAGAATACCACCATGATCAGACAAAAGGAAGTGATGCAGGGTTAAGACAGACTAACGGGAGACCAATTTTTTTCCTCCCAGGACTCCGGGACCACTAGTTCAGACCGCTAGGTCAACAACTACTACTATTACAACTTAAAAAGGCATGGATCTCAAGATAAATAGAACTAGTTATCACACATCTCCTTGATCTTCCTAATCTTAGCCCGACGCGCATCTTCCTGCGAGAGCAAGGTTTGATTTGTCTGCTCCTTCCTTTTAGCATCTTCCTTGCACAACTTCAATTGTTTCTCTGTATTTTTCCTCATGTACTTATCAATACTCGTAGTTGTGAACTGCAGAACTTTGTCCTAGTGAAGATCATTCCTTGCTTGAGTCAATTCTTGCTCTGCTTTAGCCTTCAGGGCCAACGCCACGTCCCTCTCCTTCTCGACTTTGCTAACCTTGTCTTGCACCCTCCTGAGATCTCGTTTAAGCTTGGTCGTGTTAACTGGGTCCCATAGATTCATCTCAACACTGTCACAAAGTGAGCTGATTACGGATTCTTTTAACTCAATAGTCATATCCCATAGTTTGTCCAGCGTTTTTTGCATTGATTTGGGCCACTCTGGATCTACCCATTTGACAACACCGCAACTTACGCCTTGCATCATTGCACGATGTCCTTGACACTGTAGAAGCCTCCTACGTGCGTTTCTTCCTTCGAATGCTACAAATTTAGCGGGCACATATCCATGTTTACATAGGACAGGACTATCTTCATCCGCTAAACCATGATAGTCGGAGTCATACATCGTCTGGTTGGCCTAACACATCATACACGCATGAGTAAACATAGTAGATCTAGCTCAAAAAATAGATAACTGGCCACAGATGATAGAGATAGAGATGAGACGACTCACATCAAAATCACCGTCCCTATCATCACGACGTGTTTCCTCGCCGTCTCCCCTTGAACCCATGGCGAGAGGGCATGGGGGGTGGCTGCCGGAGAGGGGATTGGGATGGAGGCGCCGTCCGCTTGCGGCTACGGCAGGATGGGAGTGAAGTGGGGAAAGTGGCTTTGAGGGGAAGGAAGAGAAGTACGGGGAGGAGAAGTAATGGAGTCCTGACACTCGCAACAGGGGAGCCCCTAGTGTTGCCAGTTTGTCCAGAGCAAGCGTGGCCAATCATGCCGCAGAACAGCCTACTCGCGGATCGCTCTCACGAAGACCATCCCAATCGTCCAAGCGCCCCGATTGAACGGTATGTAACAATCGTCAAGCAGAACAACTATGTTAGGGCGTGCCTTCTAGAATACTCGGTCTAACAGCCACCCATTGGGGGGCTAAGGTTAGGGATCTCCTAAGATTAGGATCCATACGTGGTGTATGAGAAGAACACACATGCAATGACACTGGTGATATGTGGTTTGTGAAAAGAACAAACATGCAATGACTCTAGATGTGGTTCATGAGAATAACACACATGAAATGGCACTGGTGGATACATGAGTGGTTTGTGAGAGGAACAGACATGCAATGACACTGGTGTGGTTCATGAAAAGAACACACATGCAATGACACTAGTGGATCCTTATGTGGTTTGTGAGAAGAACAGACATGCAATCACACTGGGATAATCCATGTGTGGTTTATGAGAGGAACTGACATGCAATGACACTGGGTGTGGTTCATGAAAAAAACAGATGTGCAATGACACTGGTGGATCGATATGTGGTTTGTGAAAAGAACATACATGCAATCACACTGGGTGGATCCATGTGTGGTTCATGAAAAGAACACACATGCAACGACACTGGTGGATCCATGTGTGGTTTGTGAGAAGAACACACATCCAATGACACTGGGTGTGGTTCATGAAAAGAACACACATCCAATGACACTGGTGGATTCTTATGTGGTTTGTGAGAAGAACAGACATGCAATGACTCTAGTTGTGGTTCATGAGAAGAACACACATGCAATAACACTGGTGTATCCTTATGTGGTTTGTGAGAAGAACACACATGCAATGACTCTAGCAGTGGTTTGTGAAAAGAACAGCCATGCAATGACTCTAGTTGTGGTTCATGAAAAGAACAGACATCAAGTGACACTGGTGGATCCTTATGTGGTTTGTGAGAAGAACAAACATGCAATGACTCTAGATGTCGTTCAGGATAAGAACAGACATTCAATGACACTGGTGGATCCATGTGTGGTTTGTGAGAAGAACACACATCCAATGACACTGGGTGTGGTTTATGAAAAGAAGACACATCCAATGACACTGGTGAATCCTTATCTGGTTTCTGAGAAGAACAGACATGCAATAACTCTAGTTGTGGTTTATGAGAAGAACACACATGCAATGACACTGGTGGATCCATGTGTGGCTTGTGAGAAGACACAAATTCAATGACACTGGTTGTGGTTCATGAAAAGAACAAACATGCAATGATACTGGTGGATCCATGTGTGGTTTGTGAGAAGAACACACATGCAATGACACTAGGTGTGGTTCATGAGAAGAACACACATTTAATGACACTGGTGTATCCTTATGTGGTTTGTGAGAAGAACACACATGCAATGACTAGCTGTCGTTTGTGAAAAGAACACACATGCAATGACTCTAGCTGTGGTTCATGAAAAGAACACACATCCACTAACACTGGTGGATCCGTATGTGGTTTGTGAGAAGAACACACATGCAATCACACTGGGTGGATCCATATGTGGTTTATGACAAGAACACACATGCAATGACACTGGTGATATGTGGTTTGTGAAAATAACACACATGCAATGACTCTAACTGTGGTTCATGAAAAGAGTAGACATGCAATGACACTGGTGGATCCATGTGTGGCTTGTGAGAAGAACACACATGCAATGACACTGGCTGTGGTTCATGAAAAGAACATACATGCAATGATACTAGTGGATCCATGTGTGGTTTGTTAGAAGAACACACATGCAATGACACTTGGTGTGGTTCATGAGAAGAACAAACATGCAATGACTCTAGCTGTGGTTCATGAAAAGTGCAGACATGCAATGACACTAGTGGATCCATATGTGGTTTGTGAAAATAACAAACATGCAATTACACTGGGTGGATCCATATGTGGTTTATGAGAAGAACACACATGCAATGACATTGGTGATATGTGGTTTGCGAAAAGAACACACATGCAATGACTCTAGTTGTGGTTCATGAGAAGAACACACCTGCAATGGCACTGGTGGATCCATGTGTGGTTTGTGAGAGGAATAGACATGCAATGACACTGGGTGTGGTTCATGAAAAGAACACACATGCAACGACACTGGTGGATCCATGTGTGGTTTGTGAGAAGAACACACATCCAATGACACTGGGTGTGGTTCATGAAAAGAACACACATCCAATGACACTGGTGGATTCTTATGTGGTTTGTGAGAAGAACAGACATGCAATGACTCTAGCTGTGGTTCATGAGAAGAACACACATGCAATAACACTGGTGTATCCTTATGTGGTTTGTGAGAAGAACACACATGCAATGACTCTAGCAGTGGTTTGTGAAAAGAACAGACATGCAATGACTCTAGCTGTGGTTCATGAAAAGAACAGACATCAAGTGACACTGGTGGATCCTTATGTGGTTTGTGAGAAGAACAAACATGCAATGACTCTAGATGTCGTTCATGATAAGAACAGACATGCAATGACACTAGTGGATCCATGTGTGGTTTGTGAGAAGAACACACATCCAATGACACTGGGTGTGGTTCATGAAAAGAAGACACATCCAATGACACTGGTGAATCCTTATCTGGTTTCTGAGAAGAACAGACATGCAATAACTCTAGTTGTGGTTTATGAGAAGAACACACATGCAATGACACTGGTGGATCCATGTGTGGCTTGTGAGAAGACACACATGCAATGACACTGGCTGTGGTTCATGAAAAGAACAAACATGCAATGATACTGGTGGATCCATGTGTGGTTTGTGAGAAGAACACACATGCAATGACACTAGGTGTGGTTCATGAGAAGAACACACATTTAATGACACTGGTGTATCCTTATGTGGTTTGTGAGAAGAACACACATGCAATGACTCTAGCTGTCGTTTGTGAAAAGAACACACATGCAATGACTCTAGCTGTGGTTCATGAAAAGAACACACATCCACTAACACTGGTGGATCCTTATGTGGTTTGTGAGAAGAACACACATGCAATCACAATGGGTGGATCCATATGTGGTTTATGACAAGAACACACATGCAATGACACTGGTGATATGTGGTTTGTGAAAATAACACACATGCAATGACTCTAACTGTGGTTCATGAAAAGAGTAGACATGCAATGACACTGGTGGATCCATGTGTGGCTTGTGAGAAGAACACACATGCAATGACACTGGCTGTGGTTCATGAAAAGAACATACATGCAATGATACTAGTGGATCCATGTGTGGTTTGTTAGAAGAACACACATGCAATGACACTTGGTGTGGTTCATGAGAAGAACAGACATGCAATGACTCTAGTTGTGGTTCATGAAAAGTGCAGACATGCAATGACACTAGTGGATCCATATGTGGTTTGTGAAAATAACAGACATGCAATTACACTGGGTGGATCCATATGTGGTTTATGAGAATAACACACATGCAATGACATTGGTGATATGTGGTTTGCAAAAAGAACACACATGCAATGACTCTAGTTGTGGTTCATGAGAAGAACACACCTGCAATGGCACTGGTGGATCCATGTGTGGTTTGTGAGAGGAATAGACATGCAATGACACTGGGTGTGGTTCATGAAAAGAACACACATGCAATGACACTGGTGGATCCATGTGTGGTTTGTGAGAAGAACACACATCCAATGACACTGGGTGTGGTTCATGAAAAGAACACACATCCAATGACACTGGTGGATTCTTATGTGGTTTGTGAGAAGAACAGACATGCAATGACTCTAGCTATGGTTCATGAGAAGAACACACATGCAATAACACTGGTGTATCCTTATGTGGTTTGTGAGAAGAACACACATGCAATGACTCTAGCAGTGGTTTGTGAAAAGAACAGACATGCAATGACTCTAGCTGTGGTTCATGAAAAGAACAGACATCAAGTGACACTGGTGGATCCTTATGTGGTTTGTGAGAAGAACAAACATGCAATGACTCTAGATGTCGTTCATGATAAGAACAAACATGCAATGACACTGGTGGATCCATGTGTGGTTTGTGAGAAGAACACACATCCAATGACACTGGGTGTGGTTCATGAAAAGAAGACACATCCAATGACACTGGTGAATCCTTATCTGGTTTCTGAGAAGAACAGACATGCAATAACTCTAGTTGTGGTTTATGAGAAGAACACACATGCAATGACACTGGTGGATCCATGTGTGGCTTATGAGAAGACACACATGCAATGACACTGGCTGTGGTTCATGAAAAGAACAAACATGCAATGATACTGGTGGATCCATGTGTGGTTTGTGAGAAGAACACACATGCAATGACACTAGGTGTGGTTCATGAGAAGAACACACATTTAATGACACTGGTGTATCCTTATGTGGTTTGTGAGAAGAACACACATGCAATGACTCTAGCTGTCGTTTGTGAAAAGAACACACATGCAATGACTCTAGCTGTGGTTCATGAAAAGAACACACATCCACTAACACTGGTGGATCCTTATGTGGTTTGTGAGAAGAACACACATGCAATCACAATGGGTGGATCCATATGTGGTTTATGACAAGAACACACATGCAATGACACTGGTGATATGTGGTTTGTGAAAATAACACACATGCAATGACTCTAACTGTGGTTCATGAAAAGAGTAGACATGCAATGACACTGGTGGATCCATGTGTGGCTTGTGAGAAGAACACACATGCAATGACACTGGCTGTGGTTCATGAAAAGAACAGACATGCAATGATACTAGTGGATCCATGTGTGGTTTGTTAGAAGAACACACATGCAATGACACTTGGTGTGGTTCATGAGAAGAACAGACATGCAATGACTCTAGTTGTGGTTCATGAAAAGTGCAGACATGCAATGACACTAGTGGATCCATATGTGGTTTGTGAAAATAACAGACATGCAATTACACTGGGTGGATCCATATGTGGTTTATGAGAATAACACACATGCAATGACATTGGTGATATGTGGTTTGCAAAAAGAACACACATGCAATGACTCTAGTTGTGGTTCATGAGAAGAACACACCTGCAATGGCACTGGTGGATCCATGTGTGGTTTGTGAGAGGAATAGACATGCAATGACACTGGGTGTGGTTCATGAAAAGAACACACATGCAATGACACTGGTGGATCCATGTGTGGTTTGTGAGAAGAACACACATCCAATGACACTGGGTGTGGTTCATGAAAAGAACACACATCCAATGACACTGGTGGATTCTTATGTGGTTTGTGAGAAGAACAGACATGCAATGACTCTAGCTGTGGTTCATGAGAAGAACACACATGCAATAACACTGGTGTATCCTTATGTGGTTTGTGAGAAGAACACACATGCAATGACTCTAGCAGTGGTTTGTGAAAAGAACAGACATGCAATGACTCTAGCTGTGGTTCATGAAAAGAACAGACATCAAGTGACACTAGTGGATCCTTATGTGGTTTGTGAGAAGAACAAACATGCAATGACTCTAGATGTCGTTCATGATAAGAACAGACATGCAATGACACTAGTGGATCCATGTGTGGTTTGTGAGAAGAACACACATCCAATGACACTGGGTGTGGTTCATGAAAAGAAGACACATCCAATGACACTGGTGAATCCTTATCTGGTTTCTGAGAAGAACAGACATGCAATAACTCTAGTTGTGGTTTATGAGAAGAACACACATGCAATGACACTGGTGGATCCATGTGTGGCTTGTGAGAAGACACACATGCAATGACACTGGCTGTGGTTCATGAAAAGAACAAACATGCAATGATACTGGTGGATCCATGTGTGGTTTGTGAGAAGAACACACATGCAATGACACTAGGTGTGGTTCATGAGAAGAACACACATTTAATGACACTGGTGTATCCTTATGTGGTTTGTGAGAAGAACACACATGCAATGACTCTAGCTGTCGTTTGTGAAAAGAACACACATGCAATGACTCTAGCTGTGGTTCATGAAAAGAACACACATCCACTAACACTGGTGGATCCTTATGTGGTTTGTGAGAAGAACACACATGCAATCACAATGGGTGGATCCATATGTGGTTTATGACAAGAACACACATGCAATGACACTGGTGATATGTGGTTTGTGAAAATAACACACATGCAATGACTCTAACTGTGGTTCATGAAAAGAGTAGACATGCAATGACACTGGTGGATCCATGTGTGGCTTGTGAGAAGAACACACATGCAATGACACTGGCTGTGGTTCATGAAAAGAACAGACATGCAATGATACTAGTGGATCCATGTGTGGTTTGTTAGAAGAACACACATGCAATGACACTTGGTGTGGTTCATGAGAAGAACAGACATGCAATGACTCTAGTTGTGGTTCATGAAAAGTGCAGACATGCAATGACACTAGTGGATCCATATGTGGTTTGTGAAAATAACAGACATGCAATTACACTGGGTGGATCCATATGTGGTTTATGAGAATAACACACATGCAATGACATTGGTGATATGTGGTTTGCAAAAAGAACACACATGCAATGACTCTAGTTGTGGTTCATGAGAAGAACACACCTGCAATGGCACTGGTGGATCCATGTGTGGTTTGTGAGAGGAATAGACATGCAATGACACTGGGTGTGGTTCATGAAAAGAACACACATGCAATGACACTGGTGGATCCATGTGTGGTTTGTGAGAAGAACACACATCCAATGACACTGGGTGTGGTTCATGAAAAGAACACACATCCAATGACACTGGTGGATTCTTATGTGGTTTGTGAGAAGAACAGACATGCAATGACTCTAGCTATGGTTCATGAGAAGAACACACATGCAATAACACTGGTGTATCCTTATGTGGTTTGTGAGAAGAACACACATGCAATGACTCTAGCAGTGGTTTGTGAAAAGAACAGACATGCAATGACTCTAGCTGTGGTTCATGAAAAGAACAGACATCAAGTGACACTGGTGGATCCTTATGTGGTTTGTGAGAAGAACAAACATGCAATGACTCTAGATGTCGTTCATGATAAGAACAGACATGCAATGACACTGGTGGATCCATGTGTGGTTTGTGAGAAGAACACACATCCAATGACACTGGGTGTGGTTCATGAAAAGAAGACACATCCAATGACACTGGTGAATCCTTATCTGGTTTCTGAGAAGAACAGACATGCAATAACTCTAGTTGTGGTTTATGAGAAGAACACACATGCAATGACACTGGTGGATCCATGTGTGGCTTGTGAGAAGACACACATGCAATGACACTGGCTGTGGTTCATGAAAAGAACAAACATGCAATGATACTGGTGGATCCATGTGTGGTTTGTGAGAAGAACACACATGCAATGACACTGGGTGTGGTTCATGAGAAGAACACACATTTAATGACACTGGTGTATCCTTATGTGGTTTGTGAGAAGAACACACATGCAATGACTCTAGCTGTCGTTTGTGAAAAGAACACACATGCAATGACTCTAGCTGTGGTTCATGAAAAGAACACACATCCACTAACACTGGTGGATCCGTATGTGGTTTGTGAGAAGAACACACATGCAATCACACTGGGTGGATCCATATGTGGTTTATGACAAGAACACACATGCAATGACACTGGTGATATGTGGTTTGTGAAAATAACACACATGCAATGACTCTAACTGTGGTTCATGGAAAGATTAGACATGCAATGACACTGGTGGATCCATGTGTGGCTTGTGAGAAGAACACACATGCAATGACACTGGCTGTGGTTCATGAAAAGAACAGACATGCAATGATACTAGTGGATCCATGTGTGGTTTGTTAGAAGAACACACATGCAATGACACTTGGTGTGGTTCATGAGAAGAACATCCATGCAATGACTCTAGCTGTGGTTCATGAAAAGAACAGACATGCAATGACACTAGTGGATCCATATGTGGTTTGTGAAAATAACAGACATGCAATTACACTGGGTGGATCCATATGTGGTTCATGAGAAGAACACACATGCAATGACACTAGTGGATCCATGTGTGGTTTGTGAGAGGAATAGACATGCAATGACACTGGGTGTGGTTCATGAAAAGAACACACATGCAATGGCACTGGTGGATCCATGTGTGGTTTGTGAGAAGAACACACATGCAATGACACTGGTGTATCCTTATGTGGTTTGTGAGAAGAACATACATGCGATGACATTGGGTGTGGTTCATGAAAAGAACAAACATGCAATGGCACTAGTGGATCCATATGTGGTTTGTGAAAAGAACAGACATGCAATCACACTGGGTGGATCCATGTGTGGTCCATGAAAAGAACAGACATGAAGTGAAACTGGTGGACCCATGCGTGTTTTGTGAGAAGAACACACACGCAATGACACAGGGTGTGGTTCATGAAAAGAACACACATCCAATGACACTGGTGGATCCTTATGTGGTTTGTGAGAATAACTGACATGCAATGAATCTAGATATGGTTCATAAGAAGAACACACATGCAATGACACAGGTGGATCCTTATGTGGTTTTGAGAAGAACAGACATGCAATGAATCTATCTCTGGTTCATGAAAAGAACAGACGTGCAATGACACTGGTGGATCCATATGTGGTTTATGAGAAGAACAGACATGCAATCACACTGGGTGGATCCATATGTGGTTCATGGGAAGAACACACATGCAATGACACCGGTGATATGTTGTTTGTGAAAAGAACACACATGCAATGACTGTAGATGTGGTTCATGAGAAGAACACACCTGCAATGGCACTGGTGGATCCATGTGTGGTTTGTGAGAGGAATAAACATGCAATGACACTGGGTGTGGTTCATGAAAAGAATACACATGCAATGGCACTGGTGGATCCATGTGTGGTTTGTGAGAAGAACACACATGCAATGACACTGGGTGTGGTTCATGAAAAGAACACACATCCAATGACACTGGTGGATCCTTATGTGGTTTGTGAGAAGAATAGACATGCAATGACTCTAGATGTGGATCATTAGAAGAACACACATGCAATGACACCGGTGGATCCATGTGTGCTTTATGAAAGGAACCGACATGCAATGACACTGGGTGTGGTTCATGAAAATAACAGACATGCAATGACACTGGTGGATCCATACGCGGTTTGTGAGTAGAACAGACATGCAATCACACTGGGTGGATCCATGTGTGGTTTATGAGTGGAACAAACATGCAATGACACTGGTTGGTTCATGAAAAGAACAGACATGCAATGACACTGGTGGATCCATATGTGGTTTATGAAAAGAATAGACATGCAATCCCACTGGGTGGATCCATGTGTGGTTCATGAAAAGAACACACATGCAACACCACTGTTGGATCCATGTGTGGTTTGTGAAAAGAACACACATCCAATGACACTGGGTGTGGTTCATGAAAACAACACACATCCAATGACACTGGTCGATCCTTATGTGGTTTGTGGGAAGAACAGACATGCAATGACTCTAGCTGTGGTTCATGAGAAGAACACACATGCAATGACACTGGTGGATCCATATGTGGTTTATGAAAAGAACAGACATGCAATGACACTGGTGGATCCATATGTGGTTTATGAAAAGAATAGACATGCAATCCCACTGGGTGGATCCATGTGTGGTTCATGAAAAGAACACACATGCAACACCACTGCTGGATCCATTTGTGGTTTGTGAAAAGAACACACATCCAATGACACTGGGTGTGGTTCATGAAAACAACACACATCCAATGACACTGGTCGATCCTTATGTGGTTTGTGGGAAGAACAGACATGCAATGACTCTAGCTGTGGTTCATGAGAAGAACACACATGAAATGACACTGGTGTATCCTTATATGGTTTGAGAGAAGAACAGACATGCAATGATACTGATGATATGTGGTTTGTGAAAAGAACACACATGCAATGACTCTAGTTGTGGTTCATGAGAAGAACACACCTGCAATGGCACTGGTGGATCCATGTGTGGTTTGTGAGAGGAATAGACATGCAATGACACTGGGTGTGGTTCATGAAAAGAACACACATGCAATGGCACTGGTGGATCCATGTGTGGTTTGTGAGAAGAACACACATGCAATGACACTAGTGTATCCTTATGTGGTTTGTGAGAAGAACATACATGCGATGACACTGGGTGTGGTTCATGAAAAGAACAAACACGCAATAGCACTGGCGGATCCATATGTGGTTTGTGAAAAGAACAGACATGCAATCACACTGGGTGGATCCATGTGTGGTCCATGAAAAGAACAGACATGAAGTGAAACTGGTGGATCCATGTGTGTTTTGTGAGAAGAACACACACGCAATGACATTGGGTGTGGTTCATGAAAAGAACACACATCCAATGACACTGGTGGATCCTTATGTGGTTTGTGAGAATAACAGACATGCGATGAATCTAGATATGGTTCATAAGAAGAGCACACATGCAATGACACTGGTGAATACATGTGTGTTTTGTGAGAAGGACACACATGCAATGACACTGGGTGTGGTTCATGAAAAGAACACACATCCACTAACACTGGTGGATCCTTATGTGGTTTTTGAGAAGAACACACATGCAATCACAATGGGTGGATCCATAGGTGGTTTATGAGAAGAACACACATGCAATAACACTAGTGATATGTGGTTTGTGAAAAGAACAAACATGCAATAACTCTAACTGTGGTTCATGAAAAGAGCAGACTTGCAATGACACTGGTGGATCCATGTGTGTCTTGTGAGAAGAACACACATGCAATGACACTGGTTGTGGTTCATGAAAGGAGCAGACATGCAATGATACTGGTGGATCCATGTGTGGTTTGTGAGAAGAACACACATGCAATGACACTGGGTGTGGTTCATGAGAAGAACAGACATGCAATGACTGTAGTTGTGGTTCATGAAAAGTGCAGACATGCAATGACACTGGTGGATCCATATGTGGTTTGTGAAATGAATAGACATGCAATCTCACTAGGTGGATCCATGTGTTGTTTATGAGAGGAACAGACATGCAATGACACTGGGTGTGGTTCATGAAAATAACATACATGCAATGACACTGGTGGATCAGGATGTGGTTTGTGAAAAGAATAGACATGCAATGACACTAGGTGGATCCATGTGTGGTTCATGAAAAGAACACACATGCAATGACACTGGTGGATCCATGTGTGGTTTGTGAGAAGAACACACATCCAATGACACTGGGTGTGGTTCATGAAAATAACATGACACTGGTGGATCCTTATGTGGTTTTGAGAAGAACAGACATGCAATGAATCTAGCTCTGGTTCATGAAAAGAACAGACGTGCAATGACACTGGTGGATCCATATGTGGTTTATGAGAAGAACAGACATGCAATCACACTGGGTGGATACATATGTGGTTTATGAGAAGAACACACATGCAATGACACCGGTGATATGTTGTTTGTGAAAAGAACACACATGCAATGACTGTAGATGTGGTTCATGAGAATAACACACCTGAAATGGCACTGGTGGATCCATGTGTGGTTTGTGAGAGGAATAAACATGCAATGACACTGGGTGTGGTTCATGAAAAGAACACACATGCAATGGCACTGGTGGATCCATGTGTGGTTTGTGAGAAGAACACACATGCAATGACACTGGGTGTGGTTCATGAAAAGAACACACATCCAATGACACTGGTGGATCCTTATGTGGTTTGTGAGAAGAATAGACATGCAATGGCTCTAGATGTGGATCATTAGAAGAACACACATGCAATGACACAGGTGGATCCATGTGTGTTTTATGAAAGGAACCGACATGCAATGACACTGGGTGTGGTTCATGAAAATAACAGACATGCAATGACACTGGTGGATCCATACGCGGTTTGTGAGTAGAACAGACATGCAATCACACTGGGTGGATCCATGTGTGGTTTATGAGTGAAACAGACATGCAATGACACTGGTTGGTTCATGAAAAGAACAGACATGCAATGACACTGGTGGATCCATATGTGGTTTATGAAAAGAATAGACATGCAATCCCACTGGGTGGATCCATGTGTGGTTCATGAAAAGAACACACATGCAACACCACTGTTGGATCCATGTGTGGTTTGGGAAAAGAACACACATCCAGTGACACTAGGTGTGGTTCATGAAAACAACACACATCCAATGACACTGGTCGATCCTTATGTGGTTTGTGGGAAGAACAGACATGCAATGACTCTAGCTGTGGTTCATGAGAAGAACACACATGCAATGACACTGGTGTATCCTTATGTGGTTTGTGAGAAGAACACACATGCAATGACTCTAACTGTGGTTTGTGAAAAGAACACACATGCAGTGACTCTAGCCGTGGTTCATGAAAAGAACACACATCCAATGACACTAGTGGATCCTTATGTGGTTTGTGAGAAGAACAGACATGCAATGACTCTAGATGTCGTTCATGAGAAGAACATACATGCAATGATACTGGTGGATCCATGTGTGGTTTGTGAGAACAACACACATGCAATGAAACTGGGTGTGGTTCATGAAAAGAACACACATCCAATGACATGGGTGGATCCTTATGTGGTTTGTGAGAAGAACAGTCTTGCAGTGACTTTAGATGTGGTTCATGAGAAGAACACACATGCAATGACACTGGTGTATCCTTATGTGGTTTGTGAGAAGAACACACATGTAATGACTCTAACTGTGGTTTGTGAAAAGAACACACATGCAATGACTCTAGCCGTGGTTCATGAAAAGAACACACATCCAATGACACTAGTGGATCCTTATGTGGTTTGTGAGAAAACAAACATGCAATGACTCTAGATGTCATTCATGAGAAGAACAGACATGCAATGACACTGGTGGATCCATGTGTGGTTTGTGAGAACAACACACATCCAATGAAACTGGGTTTGGTTCATGAAAAGAACACACATCCAATAACACGGGTGGATCCTTATGTAGTTTGTGAGAAGAACAGTCTTGCAATGACTTTAGATGTGGTTCATGAGAAGAACACACATGCAATGACACCGGTGGATCCATGTGTGGTTTGTGAGAAGAACACACAGGCAATGACACTGGGTGTGGTTCACGAAAAGAACACTGATGCAATGACTCTAGCTGTGGTTCATGACATGACACTGGTGGATCCTTATGTGGTTTGTGAGAAGAACAAACATGCAATGACTCTAGATGTGGTTCATGAGAAGAACATACATGCAATGACACTAGTGGATCCATGTGTGGTTTGTGAGAAGAACACACATGCAGTAACACTAGGTGTGGTTCATGTGAAGAACACACATCCAATGACACTTGTGGATCCTTATGTGGTTTGTGAGAAGAACAGACATGAAATGACTCTAGATGTGGTTCATGAGAAGAACACACATGCAATGACACTGGTGGATCCATGTTGGTTTGTGAGAAGAACACACATGCAATGACACTGGGTGTAGTTCATGAAAAGAACACACATCCAATGACACTGGTGGATCCTTCTGTGGTTTGTGAGAAGAACACACATGCAATCATACTGGGTGGATCCATATGTGGTTTGTTTAGAAGAACACACATGCAATGACTCTAGCTGTGGTTCATGAAAAGAACATACATGCAATGACACTGGTGGATCCATATGTGGTTTGTGAAAAGAACAGACATGCAATCACACTAGGTGGATCCATATGTGGTTTGTGAAAAGAACTAATGGCTCAGTGCACAGCGCCCAGAAAAAGGCTTGATGGAGGTGTTGATGTAGATCTCGTTGGGAACCCCAAGAGGAAGGTATGATGAGCACAGCAGCAAGTTTCCCTCAGTTATGAAACCAAGGTTTAATCGAACCAGTAGGAGCAAGTAAACACCCAGAGGTGTTACTAGCTGAGCTTTGGCAGGGCGCACTACCGGTGCTAGTAGCAACGTGGAGAACTACACAACACAACCACATAACTTTGTCCCCAACTTGCGATGAGGTTGTCAATCTCACCGTGTTTTGCGGAAAACAAAGGATTAAACGTATCGAATGGAAAGAAGTAAAAGTTTGCAGAAAGTAAACACAAAGCAGTAAAAGATTGTAGATTGTATGTAAAAGACAAGGACCGGGATCCATAGTTCACTAGAGGTGACTCTCCTTAAGATAGATAATATGCTGGGTGAACAAATTACAGCGGGGCAATTGACAAACACCGAGAAAGCAATACATGCATATACTAATCATCTTGACTCCTTTGAGACTTGATTGGGCATTACAACATAATACATAGACCGCCATCCAACTCCATCTATGACTAATAATCCACCTTCAGGTTATCATCCGAAACCCCTCTAGTATTAAGTTGCAAGCAACAGATTATTGCTTTACGAACTGCGTGTAAAGTAAACAATACTATTGTTTTATGAACAAAGGATTGTTGTTTTCTCCCTAGTAGCAACATCACATCTAGTACCTTAGAGATTTCTGTCACTTCCCTAGATTACCAGAGGCATGAACCCACTATCGAGCATAAATACTAACTCTTGGAGTTGCTAGCATCTACTTGGCCAAGATAGCTACTAACAACAGAAAGCATGCAAGATCACAAATAACAAAGACATGATAGAATCAATAATCAATCTGAAATAGCATCTCAATATCCATCGGATCCCTGCAAACACAACATACAGAATTACAAATAGATGATCTTGATCATGAACGGAGTTCACAAGATCTAAACATGAAAGCACAAAGGAGGAGAAGCAGCCATCTAGCTACTACATGGATCCGTAGTCCAAGGATGAACTACTCACGCATCACACCGGAGGCTTGCATGGTGATGAAGAAGGCCTCTAGGGTGCATTACCCTCTCTGGCAGGGTGTCGGGAAGAGCTTCAGATCCATCCTGATGTAGGTATGGAGATGACGGCGGTTACAGACTCTTTCGTGGATTTTTGATCGGGCCCTTAGGGTTTTCGTCCCGAGGGAAATATATAGGCGGAAGGAGAGGCCGAGGGGGTGCCGGGAGCGGCCACACCACGCCCTGGCGCGGGCCAGGCCTGGCCGCGTGGCCAGGTGGTGTGGTGGCTCCCTAGCCCTTCTCCGTCTCGTATTCTGGCACTTGATCCCTTACTTGATCCCATCCAATTCCGAGAATATTCATTTTCTGACTTTCCTGGAACCAAAAACAGCAGAAAATAGGCAGTTGGCATTGTGGCTCTTGTTAATAGGTTAGTCCAAGAAATCATAAGAAAAGTAATCCAAAGTTGGAACAAAACACAAGAAAGTGGATAAAACCAAGCATGGAACATCAAAAATTATAGATACATTTGCAATGTATCAACATCCCCAAGCTTAACTCCTGCTCGTCCTCGAGTAGCTAAGTGATAAAAAGAAAGAATAATTTTTGAGGTGACATGCACCATCAAAGACTTGATCAAAGTATTTGCAGAACATTCAAAGCTGGGATCATAGTACTTCAATCATAACATGAAAGACAAAGTTCTAGAAATAAGCAAAGAAACTATGATGCAACATGAAAAGGCATAAACAAAAGATTCATGAATAACATGCTTTGCAAGACGTTTGTTTGTTTCACATAAAGAAAACATAGCATAATAGTATTCAGCTTGTCCCTCAATAGAGTAGCAAATATAAATGCATAGGACACCTTCAAAGTTCATAAGAGTGACTAGATACAATAGTTTAAAATAAGCAATAACAAGTTATGCATCAATCAACTAGTCTTGGGACAATGCACATAGAACTAAGAATGGCCACTATGCTCTCAAAGTAGGTGCATAAAGATAGAAGGTGGAGACTCAATATAATGGTGGAAGAAAGGCCTTTGTAAAAGGAAGTAGGGATTCAAGTCTCGTAAAGAGCTTCCAAAAATTATGGTACTTGTAGCTTCATTGCCCCTATCATAAGCATCTTGAAGGTGATTAAGGTTAAAGTGACACAACTAAGAGGATATGCTTGACAAGTTATAAACCGAAATCTCATGCCCCTTACTTACGAAAATCGATCCTAATGCTACTCAACTTCAGTCACGAGTAAGATCTTGTCATTGTAAGTATATGTGTATCATTAAGAACCGCCAACGGGGTACCCCTTGCACATGATACGTGAGCTTTCCCATAATCAAAATGACAAGGCAAGCAGACAATGAGCATCTCAGCGATCTTTTAATTGGCTATTTGCATAGGTTTTTATTGAGGATGCTTCATAGAGTGCTCATTATGGTGATGCTGCAAGTTTCCACCATGATGAGGCATGGCTTAGGCTAGCGGCCCAGGCGTTTCTCTAACACACATACAAACTCCATGATCTTACAAGTTCCACTTTTATTTTACACCGCCGGGATCCGTAAGCAGAAGAACATGATATCAACGGGGTACAAAGTACAAGTGCAATGTTGAAAGCGTTCCCCATGAAACATGGTTCTGCTAACTTCAACTTATAAAGCGCAAGCATATACGCAACAAAGAAGGACCCAATGGTTCAAGTTTATTAGAGGCAATAAAGTAAAGTGTGTCACCAAGTTCGTGAGAGCTTTAATCACTAGTTTTCTCATAACAAGTGGAAGGTAAACAAAAGCATGAATATACTTGTAATAGCATAAGCTAGTAGGTAGGTATGGTGGACTCTTTGGAATAACTTGGTTTAGGGAGTTGGATGCATGAGTGGAACTCATACTTGGTTGTGGAGGCTAGCAAAAGACTGGGAGCGACAAACTAAGAGAGCGACAATGGCCATAATCATGCAGAGCGACAAAACATCATTGATCAAAGCATAAAGTGATACTACAAGTTGAAAACTAAAGGATCATAAAGGCTATGGTGACTTTGGATAGTCAAAACATGGTGTGAGCATGTGCCAAGTCAACCCAAATAAAGCATCAAAGGAGAATACCACTATACTATGCTTTAATATACTAAAACAATGCATGATTCATCCAAGGCACATTAAGCAATCTCAATTGTTTATAACAAGTCATGCTACATCAAAGAATACTAAGCATCAAGACAAAACAATATCAAGCATGGCATGATAAAGCATAGGCCACATTCAAAAACGAGATCTTTTTACCACATAAGCACGAACTTTCCTACTCTTTTCCAAACCAAACCAAACTATTTGCAAACCAATGTATGAAAGAGGGGGGGTCCAACCAATTTATTCAGAAAACTAAGAAAACCAAGCAAACTAAAAACCAAAATGAAAAAGAAGACGCTCCAAGAAAAACACAACTATGCATGAAACAATAAAAATGAAGCATTTGGAACGAACCTGGAATTTTTATTGATGAAGAAGGGGATGTCTTCGGAATCCCCAAGATTTGACACTTGTACTTCTTAGATATTTCTTGGGGTGACACACGTGGCATCCACAAGCTTGAGCTTTAGTCCATCCTTCATCTCATTACTCATTCCTTCCATACACCTGAAATTTTTCCTTCATACAAAACTTCACACAATCTTATTAGCAACATTAGTGCACTTAAGATAAATAAGTCTTAAGTTTCAGTTCTAATACCAAATAAACTTCCATTAGAACAGTAGATACTGTAGCACTTCCCTCAAAAATCTCAATTCCCCAAAAGAACTCAAAAAGGAACCCACAAGAAGCAAATGCAGAAAATGGCAGAAATCTGTCAAAACAGACCAGCAGGTAAACACGAATTTTTTCGAAGACCTTATGTTGCTCAAATCAAAAAGTGATGAACTAACAAAAGTTAGATAACAACCTGGGTCAGAATCACAAAACATTACAGCTCAATCCGACATACAAATCTCTCTCACGAATTTTTACGGTGAAGCACAAAAATCTGTTTCGGGACAGCAACTTTCCCAATCATTACTTCACTCTCATTAGAGGTTACTTTTGGCACAAAAAGCAAATAAAAAGGATAAGGAGCGGTTATTACTGAAGTAATAACTTCCAAGACTCATATAAAACTTTTGGGTTATCTCCCAATAAGTACTTTTCTTTAACGCCTTTAAGTTAGGCATAAGAAGCAAAGAAAGAATCAAGTGTTCTCAAATGAAGAAGCATTAAGACCAAATTTTGTTTTCATAGGAGAAGAAAAAGAAATCGTTTCTCTCTTTTTAGGGAAGTGTTCTATATCTTTCTTGAGTGGAAGTTGATATTTAATGGTGCCTTCTTTCATATCAATGATGGCACCAACAGTTCTAAGAAATGGTCTTCCCAAAGTAATAGGACAAGAAGCATTGTATTCAACATCCAAAACATAGAAATCAACGGGGACATAGGAATCGTTAACCATAATAAGAACATCATTAAGACTCCCCATGAGTTTCTTTTTAGCATTATCATCAAGTGGAACATTCAAATAACAATCTTCAAGAGAAGCCAAATCAAGCATATCATAAATCCTTCTAGGCATAATAGAAACACTACTATCAAGATCACACAAGGCTTTGAAATCAAAGTCATTCACTTTCATATTAATGATGGGTTCCCAACCATCTTCTTGCTTTATAGGAATAGAAGCTTTATGTTTCATCTTTTCTTCTTTATTTTTTATGAGAGCATCGGTAATGTGTTTTGTAAAAGCCATGTTCATAGCACTAGCATTAGGACTTTTTGCAAGCTTTTGTAGGAACTTAATAACCAGAGATATTGCAACCATCAAGATCAAAATCAAATTTATCATCTAAAGTAGTAGAACTATTAGTAGCCTCAACACTAGTGGTGGTGATAGTAAAAACACTAATGTTTCTAGTAATTTCATCTTCTCTTTCCCACTTAGCATGCAATTCAGCTAATAGTCTAAAATTTTTATCAATTCTTACTTGTATGGCATTAGTAGATGCAAAGGGATTGTCATTAGTTTCAGGTTTAGCAGCCATTTTATTCAAAGAAGATTGAGCTTCAGCCAAAGATGCTATATTTCTTTCAGCATTAGAGAGTTTTTCCTCAATAGTTTTATTGAAAGCAGTTTGTTTACCAATAAACTCTTTAAGCATAACTTCAAGTTCAGAGGGAGCACTCTTATTATTGTTGTAAGAATTTCCATAAGCATTGCCATTGTTGGGAGGATAAGGCTTATAATTGTTGTTACCAAAATTGTTCCTATAAGCATTATTACCATAAGCATTGTTGCCAAAGTTGTTATTTCTTATGAAGTTCACATCAACTTGCTCTTATTGAGCAACCAAAGAGGCTAAAGGAACATTATTTGGATCAATATGGGCTTTCCCATTAACAAGCATAGACATAATAATATCAATTTTATCACTCAAGGAGGAAGTTTCATCAACAGAATTTACCTTCCTACCTTGTGGAGCTCTCTCAGTATGCCATTCAAAATAATTAACCATCATATTGTCCAAAAGTTTTGTTGCAGCACCCAAAGTGATGGTCATAAAGGTACCTCCAGCAGCAGAATCCAATAGGTTCCTTGAAGAATAGTTCAATCCTGCATAAAAAAGTTTGGATGATCATCCAAGCAGTCAGTCCATGAGTGGGACAATTCTTTACCAAAGATTTCATTCTTTCCCAAGCTTGAGCAACATGCTCATTATAAAGTTGTTTAAACTTCATTATTTCACTTCTCATAGATATATGCTTAGCAGGAGGATAGTATTTTCCAATAAAAGCATCTTTGCACTTAGTCCAAGAATCAATACTATTCCTAGTTAAGGAATTCAACCATTCTTTAGCTTTTCCTCTCAAAGAGAAAGGAAACAATTTCAGCTTAATAATATCACTATCTATATCCCTATGCTTTTGCATCTCACAAAGTTCAACAAATTTATTTAGATGGGAAGCAGCATCTTCATTACCAATACCAGAAAATTGCTCTCACATAACAGGATTGAGTAAAGTAGGTTTTATCTCAAAGAAAGTATTTTCAGCCACAGGTGGAGCAATAGGTGTGCTCATAAAATCATTGTTGTTGGTGCTAATGAAGTCACACAACTTAGTGTTTTCAAGAGTAGTCATTTTTTTTGGGTTTTCAAATAAGAAAGCAAACTAGTAAAACTATTTTTTGTGTGTTTTTTGAAGAACAAAACAAGCAAACAAAGCAAAAAGACCCTAAGAAAAAAAACAACAAAGTAAAGAGATTGGTTATGAGGGACTCCCCTTGTGAAGATGTCCTTGACTCCCCGGCAACGGCGCCAGAAAAATGCTTGATGGCTCAGTGCACGGTGCCCAGAAAAATGCTTGATGGCGGTGTTGATGTAGAGCTCATTGGGAACCCCAAGAGGAAGGTATGATGAGCACAGCAGCAAGTTTCCCATAGTTATGAAACCAAGGTTTCATTGAACCAGTAGGAGCAAGGAAACACCCCAAAGGTGTTACTAGCTGAGCTTTGGCAGGGCGCACTACCGGTGCTAGTAGCAACATGGAGACCTGCACAACACAACCATAGAACTTTGTCCCCAACTTGCGATGAGGTTGTCAATCTCACCGTGTTTTGCGGAAAACAAAGGATTAAACGTATCGAATGGAAAGAAGTAAAAGTTTGCAGAAAGTAAACACAAAGCAGTAAAAGGTTGTAGATTGTACGTAAAAGACAAGGACCGAGATCCATAGTTCACTAGAGGTGGCTCTCCTTAAGATAGATAACATGTTGGATGAACAAATTACGACAGGGCAATTGACAAACACCAAGAAAGCAATACATGCATATACTAATCATCTTGACTCCTTTGAGACTTGATTTGGCATTACAACATAATACATAGACCTCCATCCAACTGCATCTATGACTAATAATCCACCTTCAGGTTATCATCCGAACCCCCTCTATATTAAGTTGCAAGCAACAGATTATTGCTTTACGAACTACGTGTTGTTGTTTTCTCCCTAGTAGGAACATCACATCTAGTACCTTAGAGATTTCTGTCACTTCCCCAGATTACCAGAGGCATGAACCCACTATCGAGCATAAATACTAACTCTTGGAGTTGCTAGCATCTACTTGGCCAAGATAGGTACTAACAACGGAAAGCATGCAAGATCACAAATAACAAAGACATTATAGAATCAATAATCAATCTGAAATAGCATCTCAATATCCATCGGATCCCCGCAAACACAACATGCAGAATTACAAATAGATGATCTTGATCATGAACGGAGCTCACAAGATCTAAACATGAAAGCACAAAGGAGGAGAACCAGCCAACTAGCTACTACATGGATCTGTAGTCCAAGGATGAACTACTCACGCATCACACCGGAGGCTTGCATGGTGATGAAGAGGGCCTCCAGGGTGAATTCCCCTCTCCGGCAGGGTGCCGGGAAGAGCTTCAGATCCCTCCCGATCTAGGGATGGAGATGACGGCGGCTATAGACGCTTTCGTGGATTTTTTATCAGGCCCTTAGTGTTTTCGTCCCGAGGGCAATATATGATGGGTTTCGCAGCATAGTAAATCAAAATTTTCTACGGAAGCGAACAGAGGGAAAGCCAAGATCTAATCTAGGAGATGCAAACAACGAGAGAGATTGGATTAGATCTTCATACCCTTGAAGATTCGCACAGGGGAACGTTCGTCAGAACGTGGGTGATGTAGTCGTACTCGCTTCTCCTCCTTGCGATCCGATCCGATCTAGAACCACAAGTGGCGGTGCCTCCGTGAGATGCACACGTGCAGCACCTCGACGTCTCCTCCTTCCTCAGACCAGCAAGTAGGGTGGAGAGATAGATTGGATCTACAACACGACGGCGTGGTGTATATGGTGGAGAATTTCTGCAGCAGGGCTTTGCCTACAAACAGTCGGGAGGGAGAGAGGAGGGCAGCAGGGCAACTAGGGTTTGGAGGAAGGTGTGTGGGGAGGGGCGCCCTAGCCCTCTATATATAGAGGGGGAGGGGGCGGCTAACCCTAGCCCCTCCTCCAAGCCTTGGGCCGGCGGCCAAGGGAGGGAGGAGTGGGGGGGGGCTAGGATTCTATCTCCAGTTTAAACGATTTAAACTTTCCCTTATCTAGAAATTCTATCCCTAGATTTAAACGATTTAAAGTCTCTAGGATCGGCTGGGCCCTATGGGGCCTTGTGCCCCTGGCCCAATGCGGCCAGGACACTCCCTCATAGGCCCATGCCCCCTCCCGGAAGGTGGGACCACGTTGGCCCCCTTCCGGAAGGTTCTAGAAGCTTTCGGTACAATACCGATTAACCCGGAACAATTCCGAACTCCAAAAACTGCACTGCCTTATATGAATCTTATTCTCCGGACCATTCCGGAACCTCTCGTGATATCCCGGATCCCATCCGAGACTCCGAACAAAAATTCATAAACCAAGTATCCAATCTATCCTAGCGTCGAGACACGTTAAGTGTGTGACCCTGCGGGTTCGAGAATATGCAGACATGATCTTCTATCAATAATCAACAGCGGGGTCTGGGCACCCATATTGACTCCCACACATTCATCGATGATCATATCGGATGAACCACGATGCCAGGATTCAATCAATCCCATTTATATATTCCCTTCGTCTCGCGATATTTTACTTGCCCGAGATTCGATCGTCGGTACCGTCATACCTAGTTCAATCTCGTTCACAGCAAGTACTTTACTCGTTCCGTAATCCGATATCACTTTGTGATTAACTCCTTAACCACATGCTTGCAAGCTGTGTTGATATCGATTACCGAGTGGGCCCGAAGTATATCTCTCCGACTTGGGAGGGACAAATCCCATCTCGATACATACAACCCAGCAGATACTTTCCGATCACCTGAGAGACACCTTTATGATCACCCTCTCATAGGATGACGTTTGATGACCTCAAAGCTTTCTTCCGATACCAGGGAGTTGCATTATCTCATGGTCTAAGGAATACAATATTTGACATAGGAAAAGCTTCACAAAGATGAGCACAATGCCACGATCTAATTGCTTCGCTTAGTTTGGGTCTGTCCACCATATCATTCTCCCAATGATATGATCTCATTATCAATTGACAACTCATGTCTATGGTTAGGAAACCTTAACCATCATTGATCAATGAGCTAGTCCATAGAGGCGTACTAGGGACACGGTGTTGTTCACAAACCACACAAGTATTAATGTTTCCGCTTAATACAATTCTAGCATGGAATATAAACTTTATCATGAACAAGAATTATAATAATAACATCTTTATTATTGCCTCTAGGGCATAATTCCAACAGTCTCCCACTTGCACTAGAGTCAATAATCTAGTTTACATTTGGCAACAATCTCACACCCATGGCACTGAGGTGCTGATCATGTTTTACACGTGGAAGAGGTTTAGTCAATGGATCTGCGACATTCAGATCTGTATGTACTTTGCTGATCTTCAGATCTCCATCTGCTATATAATCTCGGATTATATGAAACTTGCGGTTGATATGCTTGGTCTTTGGATGATATCTTGGTTCCTTAGCGAGTGCTATGGCGCCAGTGTTGTCACACAATATCTCCAGTGGGTCCAATGCACTTGGAACCACGCCAAGCTCAGTGATGAAGTTTCTGATCCAAACTCCTTCACTTGACGCTTCTGCAGCAGCCATGTATTCCGCTTCTACTGTAGATCCCGCGACCACGCTTTGCTTGCAGCTTCTCCAGCTCACAGCTCCTCCATTCAAAATATACACGTATCCTGTCTGAGATTTAGCATCATCCTTGTCGGTGTCGAAACTAGCATCGACGTAACCTTTTACGACGAGCTGTTCATCACCCCCATAGACTAAGAACATTTCTTTAGTCCTATTTAGGTACCTTAGGATGTTCTTCACGGCTGTCCAGTGTTCCACTCCTGGATCACTTTGATATCTGCTCGTCAAACTAAGAGCATTGGACACATCCAGTCTAGTACACAGCATGGCATACATGATGGAACCTATGGCCGAGGCATAAGGCACTTTGCTCATAGCTTCCCTATCATTTACCGTAGCTGGACACTGAGCCTTGCTCAATATCTTACCTGACAACATAGGCACTGAACCTTTCAACGCCTTATCCATTCTGAACCTTTTCAGAACTTTGTCTAGGTATGTACTCTGGCTTAAAGCTATCAGGCGTCTTTGTCTATCTCTATAGATTTTGATGCCCAATATATAAGCAGCTTCACCTAGGTCTTTCATTGAAAAGCACTTGTTCAAATAACTCTTCACATCGTTAAGCATGTCGATGTCATTTCCAATAATCAATATGTCATCCACATATAGTACCAGAAATGTCACCGAGCTCCCACTCACTTTCTTGTAGATGCAAGCTTCGTAGCAATTTGGAACAAATCCAAAGCTCTTGATCACTTGATCAAAACGAAGGTTCCAACTCCGAGACGCTTGCTTCAGTCCATAAATGGAACGCTGAAGTTTGCATACTTTATCAGCATCCTTAGGATCGACAAAACCTTCGGGTTGCATCATATACAACTCTTCATCAATGTTGCCATTGAGGAAAGCAGTCTTAACATCCATTTGCCATATTTCATAATCATGAAACGCAGCAATTGCTAATAAAATCCGAATGGACTTAAACATCGCTACGGGAGAGAAAGTCTCATCGTAGTCAACACCTTGAACTTGTCGAAAACCTTTCGCAACAAGCCGTGCTTTATAGACGGTAACATTACCATCCGCGTCCATTTTCTCCTTGAAGATCCATTTGCACTCAACGGCATTTCGGTCACTAGGAGGGTCCACCAAAGTCCATACTTGGTTTTCGCTCATGGATCCCAATTCGGATTTCATGGCTTCTAGCCATTTCTCAGAGTCTGGGCTCATCATCGCTTCCTCATAGTTCGTAGGTTCGCTGTCTTCTACTAACAAGACAGTCAAGACAGGGTTGCCGTACCACTCAGGAGGGGCACGCGACCTTGTCGACCTGCGACGTTCAGTACCAGCATCGTCCGAAGCTTCATGATCCTTGTCATTAGCTTCCTCTATTGTTGGTGCAGGCGGCACTGGAACAATTTCAGGTGCTGCGCTACTCTCCAATTCAAGAGAAGGTTCAATAACCTCGTCTAGCTCTACTTTCCTCCCACTCACTTCTTTCGAGAGAAACTCCTTCTCAAGAAAGGAACCGTTCTTTGCGACAAACACTTTGCCTTCGGTTCTGTGATAGAAGGTATACCCAATAGTTTCCTTAGGGTATCCTATGAAGACGCATTTCTCCGCTTTGGGTTCAAGCTTGTCCGGCATCAACTTCTTGACGTAAGCTTCGCATCCCCAAACTTTAAGAAACGACAACTTAGGTTTAGCACCAAACCACAGTTCATACGGTGTCATCTCAACGGATTTAGATGGAGCCCTATTTAAAGTGAATGCAGCGGTTTCTAATGCATAACCCCAAAATGATAACGGCAAATCAGTAAGAGACATCATCGATCGGACCATATCTAATAGGGTTCGATTCCGGCGTTTAGACACACCATTGCGCTGTGGTGTTCCGGGTGGCGTGAGTTGTGAAACGATTCCACTTGCTTTGAGATGCGTGAGAAAATCATAACTCAAATATTCGCCCCCACGATCGGATCGTAGAAACTTAATCTTTCTGTTACGATGGTTTTCCACTTCATTCTAAAATTCTTTGAACTTTTCAAACGTTTCAGATTTATGTTTCATTAAATAGATATACCCATATCTACTTAAGTCATCGGTAAAAGTGAGAAAGTAGCGATATCCACCGCGCGTCGAAACACTCATCGGTCCGCATACATCGGTATGTATGATTTCCAACAAGTCCGTTGCTCGCTCCATCATACCGGAGAACGGGGTTTTGATCATCTTGCCCATGAGGCATGGTTCGCATGTGTCAAATGATTCAAAATCAAGAGACTCCAAAAGTCCATCAGAATGGAGTTTCTTCATGCGCTTTACACCAATATGACCTAGACGACAGTGCCACAAATAAGTAGTATTATCACTATCTACTTTGCATCTCTTAGCCTCAATGTTATGGATGTGTGTTTCATCCCTTTCGAGATTTAGAAGAAATAAACCATTCACAAGAGGTGCATGACCATAAAAGATGTTACTCATATAAATAGAACAACCATTATTCTCCGATTTAAATGAATAACCGTCTTGCAATAAACACGATCCAGAAATAATGTTCATGCTCAACGCAGGCACATAATAACATTTATTAAGGTTTAAAACTAATCCCGAAGGTAAAACTAAGGAGAGCGTGCCGACGGCCATCACATCAACTCTTGATCCGTTGCCAACGCGCATCGTCACCTCATCCCTCGCAAGCCGCCGTCTATTCCGTAGCTCCTGTTTCGAGTTACAAATATTAGCAACTGAACCAGTATCAAATACCCAGGCACTACAACGAGGGCTAGTAAGGAAAACATCAATAACATGTATATCAAATATACCTTTGATGGTACCAGCCTTCTTGTCCGCTAAGTACTTCGGATAGTTGCGCTTCCAGTGACCCTTGTCCTTGCAATAGAAGCACT
This sequence comes from Avena sativa, assembly GCA_916181665.1. NCBI lineage: Eukaryota > Viridiplantae > Streptophyta > Magnoliopsida > Poales > Poaceae > Avena > Avena sativa. The sequence continues at coordinate 183,488,243 of OV702286.1, forward strand.
CAGTGTCCGGCTTAGGACCAGACTTGAGCTTCTTCTCAGCAGGGGCAACGCGCTTGCCGCCGCTTTTCTTGAAGGGCTTCTTTGCACCCTTACCTTTCTTAAAGGAGGGCTTGTTGACCATCAACACATGATTATCCTTCTTGATGTCCACCTCCGCAGCCTTCAGCTTTGCGAAGAGCTCGGTGATCGTATCAGTGGAACCAATCTGATTATGAGTCACTACAAAACTTTTGTAGCTAGGAGGGAGTGATTGCAGAACCCTGTCAATCTTGAGCTCCTCTGGAATCTTGCAGTCCAGTTGCTCAAGGAATTGAGTGTAGCCCGACATCTTAATGGCGTGCTCACTAACGGAACTCCCTTCCTCCATCTTGCAGTTAAAGAACTTCTCGGAGATCTCATATCTCTCAGAACGGGCCTGAGTCTGAAACATGGTTTTCAGCTCCTCGAGAATCTCAAAGGGCCCAGGATAGTTTTCAAAACGATTTTGAAGTTCCGGTTCCATAGCAAACAACATGGTGCTCTTAATCACACCATAATCATCTTTGCGCGACTGATAGACAGCTTTCTCATCAGCCGGCGCAGTAGCAGCAGGGGGATTACCTAACGCTTTCTCAAGGACATAGTCCTTTTGTCCGCCATACAGAATGATTCTTAGATTGCGGAACCAATTGGTGAAGTTAGACCCATTGTTTCTAAGCTTTTCTTTCTCAGCAAAAACGTTGAAGTTGAAGTTGGACTTGGCCATTGGATCTATAGTATTTGCAAGTACAATTTAGACTATGTTCATGATAAATAGTTCAACTTAATCAAATTACTAGATGAACTCCCACTAAATTCAACATCCCTCAAGTTGTTTAGTGAACACGATCCAAATTCACCACACCTAATCCGATCATCATGAGAAGAGATGTGGTTTCAATGGTGGACAACGAAGTGTCGATCATATCATTCATATGACTCATGCTTAACCTTTCGGTTCTTGTGTTCCGAGGCCATGTCTGTACATGCTAGGCTCGTCAATTAGACCCAAGTATTTCCACGTGTGCAAAACTGGCTTGCACCCGTTGTATGTGAGCGTAGAGTCTACAGCACCCGATCATCACGTGATGCTTGGACACGACGAACTTTCGCAACGGTGCATACTTGGGGAGAACACAGTTTTTATCTTGATCTTTAAGTGAGGAATCATCTTATAATGCTACCGTCGCGATCTAAGCATAATAAGATACATAAAAGGATAAACATCACATGCATATAACTTTATGTGACATGGTATAGCCAATCTTCTCGCAATGATCTCCATATTGTGCGTTCCGGCATGATCTCCATCACTTCACCATGATTGCCTCCACCACGAATAGCAACTACAACTATTGCTAACTACTTAGCGATAAAGTAAAGCTATTACATGGCGTATAAGAAGTTGACTCGCAGGTCATACACAATTATAAAGACAACCATATGGCTCCTGCCGGTTGTGTACTCATCGACATGCAAGTCGTGAAACATTACAAAACATGATCATCGCATACAATATACACATCACATCTTGGGCCATACCATATCACAGAAAACACTCCCTGCAAAAACAAGTTAGACGCCTCTACTTTGTTGTTGCATGTTTTACGTGGCTTATGGGAGTAGATGCTAAGAACGATTCTTACCTACGGAAAGCCACAACGGTGATATTATGGTTGCCAAACTCCGGTGTTAATCCCATGACAACTATAGTGAAAGAAACTGACATCCACCAGCCGCATGTATGGTACAAGCCACACGTCAAGTGCGGAGCCGGTCTCGCGAACGACGTCGCGTAAGGTTGGCCTGGACCGCTTCAATCTCACTAGCCCGCGCCGTAAGAAGAACACAAACAAGAGGCTTGCAACAGAAAACATCAACGCCCGCAACAACCATGTTGCGTTCTACTCGTGAAACACATCTACGCATAGATCTAGCTCTGATACCACTGATGGGTTTTGCAGCATAGTAAATCAAAATTTTCTACGGAAGCGAACAGAGGGAAAGCCAAGATCTAATCTAGGAGATGCAAACAACGAGAGAGATTGGATTAGATCTTCATACCTTTGAAGATTCGCACAGCGGAACGTTCGTCGGAACGTGGGTGATGTAGTCGTACTCGCTTCTCCTCCTTGCGATCCGATCCGATCTAGCACCACAAGTGGCGGTGCCTCCGTGAGATGCACACGTGCAGCACCTCGACGTCTCCTCCTTCCTCGGACCAGCAAGTAGGGTGGAGAGATAGATTGGATCTACAACACGACGGCGTGGTGTATATGGTGGAGAATTTCTGCAGCAGGGCTTCGCCTACAAACAGTCGGGAGGGAGAGAGGAGGGCAGCAGGGCAACTAGGGTTTTGAGGAAGGTGTGTGGGGAGGGGCGCCCTAGCCCTCTATATATAGAGGGGGAGGGGGCGGCTAACCCTAGCCCCTCCTCCAAGCCTTGGGCCGGCGGCCAAGGGAGGGAGGAGTGGGGGGGCTAGGATTCTATCTCCAGTTTAAACGATTTAAACTTTCCCTTATCTAGAAATTCTATCCCTAGATTTAAACGATTTAAACTCTCTAGGATCGGCTGGGCCCTATGGGGCCTTGTGCCCCTGGCCCAATGCGGCCAGGACACTCCCTCATAGGCCCATGCCCCCTCCCGGAAGGTGGGACCACGTTGGCCCCCTTCCGGAAGGTTCTAGAAGCTTCCGGTATAATACCGATTAACCTGGAACAATTCCGAACTCCAAAAACTGCACTGCCTTATATGAATCTTATTCTCCGGACCATTCCAGAACCTCTCGTGATATCCCGGATCCCATCCGAGACTCCGAACAAAAATTCATAAACCAAGTATCCAATCTATCCTAGCGTCGAGACACGTTAAGTGTGTGACCCTGCGGGTTCGAGAATATGCAGACATGATCTTCTATCAATAATCAACAGCGGGGTCTGGGCACCCATATTGACTCCCACACATTCATCGATGATCATATCGGATGAACCACGATGCCAGGATTCAATCAATCCCATTTATATATTCCCTTCGTCTCGCGATATTTTACTTGCCCGAGATTCGATCGTCGGTACCGTCATACCTAGTTCAATCTCGTTCACAGCAAGTACTTTACTCGTTCCGTAATCCGATATCACTTTGTGATTAACTCCTTAACCACATGCTTGCAAGCGGTGTTGATATCGATTACCGAGTGGGCCCGAAGTATATCTCTCCGACTTGGGAGGGACAAATCCCATCTCGATACATACAACCCAACAGATACTTTCCGATCACCTGAGAGACACCTTTATGATCACCCTCTCATAGGATGACGTTTGATGACCTCAAAGCTTTCTTCCGATACCAGGGAGTTGCATTATCTCATGGTCTAAGGAATACAATATTTGACATAGGAAAAGCTTCGCAAAGATGAGCACAATGCCACGATCTAATTGCTTCGCTTAGTTTGGGTCTGTCCACCATATCATTCTCCCAATGATATGATCTCATTATCAATTGACAACTCATGTCTATGGTTAGGAAACCTTAACCATCATTGATCAATGAGCTAGTCCATAGAGGCGTACTAGGGACACGGTGTTGTTCACAAACCACACAAGTATTAATGTTTCCGCTTAATACAATTCTAGCATGGAATATAAACTTTATCATGAACAAGAATTATAATAAGAACATCTTTATTATTGCCTCTAGGGCATAATTCCAACAATATATAGGCGGAAGGAGAGGCCGAGGGTGTGCCAGGAGCGGCCACACCACCCCCTGGCGCGGGCCAGGCCTGGCCGCGCGGCCAGGTGGTGTGGTGGCTCCCTGGCCCTTCTCCGTCTCGTCACTTGATCCCTTCCGGAAAAATAGGCACTTTGTCTTTTGTCCCGTCCAATTCCGATAATATTCATTTTTTGAATTTCCTAGAACCAAAAATAGCAGAAAACAGGCAGCTGGCACTGTGGCTCTTGTTAATAGGTTAGTCCACGAAATCATAAGAAAAGTACTCCAAAGTTGGAACAAAACACAAGAAAGTGGATAAAACCAATCATGGAACATCAAAAATTATAGATACATTTGAAATGTATCAAGAACACACATGCATTGATTCTAGATGTGGTTCATGAGAAGAACACGCATGAAATGGCACGGGTGGATCCATGTGTGTTTTATGAGAGGAACAAACATGCAATCACACTAGGTGGATCCATATGTGGTTTGTGAAAAGAACAAACATGCATTCACACTGGGTGGATCCATGTGTGGTTCATGAAAAGAACAGACATGCAATGACACTAGTGGATCCATGTGTGGTTTGTTAGAGGAACAGACATGCAATGACTCTAGCTGTGGTTCATGAAAAGAACAGACATACAATGACACTGGTGGTTCCATATGTGGTTTGTGAAAAGAATAGACATGCAATCACACTGGGTGGATCCATATGTGGTTTGTGAAAAGAACACACATGCAATGACTCTAGATGTGGTTCATGATAAGAACACACATGCAATGGCACTGGTGGATCCATGTGTGGTTTGTGAGAGGAACATGCATGCAATGACACTGGGTGTGGTTCATGAAAAGAACACACATGCAATGACACTGGTGGATCCATGTGTGGTTTGTGAGAAGAACACACATCCAATGACACTGGGTGTGGTTCATGAAAATAACACACATCCAATGACACTGGTGGATCCATATGTGGTTTGCGAGAAGAACATACATGCAATGACTCTATATGTGGTTCATGAGAAGAACACACATGCAATGCCACTAGTGTATCCTTATGTGGTTTGTGAGAAGAACATACATGCGATGACACTAGGTGTGGTTCATGAAAAGAACAGACATGCAATGACACTACTGGATCCATATGTGGTTTGTGAAAAGAACAGACATACAATCACACTGGGTGGATCCATGTGTGGTTCATGAAAAGAACAAACATACAGTGACACTGGTGGATCCATGTGTGGTTTGTGAGAAGAACACACATACAATGACACTGGGTGTGGTTCATGAAAAGAACACAAATCCAATGATACCGGTGGATCCTTATGTGGTTTTTGAGAAGAACAATCATGCAATGACTCTAGCTATGGTTCATGAAGAGAACAGACATGCAATGACACTGGTGGATCCATGTGTGGTTTATGAGAAGAACAGACATGCGATCACAATGGGTGGATCCATATGTGGTTTATAAGAAAACACACATGCAATGACACTGGTGATATGTGGTTTGTGAAAAGAATACACATGCAATGACTCTAGATGTGGTTCATGAGAAAAACACACATGCAATGGCACTGGTGGATCCATGTGTGGTTTGTAACAGGAACAAACATGCAATGACATTGGGTGTGGTTCATGAAAAGAACACACATGAAATGACACTTGTGGATCCATGTGTGGTTTGTGAGAAGAACACACATGCAATAACACTGGGTGTGGTTTATGAAAAGAACACCCATCCAATGACATTGGTGGATCATTATGTGGTTTGTGAGAAGAACAGACATGCAATGACTCTAGATGTGGTTCATGAGAAGAACACACATGCAATGACACTGGTGGATCCATGTGTGGTTTATGAGAGGAACAGACATGCAGTGACACTGGGTGTGGTTCATGAAAAGAGCAGACATGCAATGACACTGTGGGATCCATCTGTGGTTTGTGAAAAGAACAGACATGCAATCACACTGGGTGGATCCATGTGTGGTTCATGAAAAGAACACACATGCAATGACACTGGTGGATACATGTGTGGTTCATGAAAAGAACACACATCCAATGACATTGGGTGTGGTTCATGAAAAGAACACACATCCAATGGCACTAGTGGATCCTTATGTGCTTTTTGAGAAGAAAAGACATGCAATGACTCTAGCTGTGGTTCATGAAAAGAACAGACATGCAATGACACTGGTGGATCCATATGTGGCTTATGATAAGAATATACATGCAATCACACTAGGTGGATCCATATGTGGTTTATGAGAAGAACAGACATTCAATGACACTAGTGATATGTGGTTTGTGAAAAGAACACACATGCAATAACTCTAGATGTGGTTCATGAGAAGAACACACATGCAATGGCACTGGTGGATCCATGTGTGGTTTGTGAGAGGAACAGACATGCAATGACACTGGGTGTGGTTCATGAAGAACACACATGCAATGACACTGGTGGATCCATGTGTGGTTTGTGAGAAGAACACACATGCAATGACACTGGGTGTGGTTCATGAAAAGAACACACATCCAATGACCCTGGTGGATCCTTATGTGGTTTTTGAGAAGAACAGACATGCAATGACTCTAGTTGTGGTTCATGAAAAGAACAGACATGCAATGACACTGGTGGATCCATATGTGGTTTATGAGAAGAACAGACATGCAATCACACTGGGTGGATCCATATGTGGTTTATAAGAAGAACACACATGCAATGACACTGGTGATATGTGGTTTGTGAAAAGAACACACATGCAATGAGTCTAGATGTGGTTCATGAGAATACCACACATGCAATGGTTCTAGTGGATCCATGTGTGGTTTGTGAGAGGAAACAGACATGCAATGACACTGGGTGTGGTTCATGAAAAGAACACACATGCAATTACACTTGTGGATCCATGTGTGGTTTGTGAGAAGAACACACATGCAATGACAATGGGTGTGGTTCATGATAAGAACACACATGCAATGACATTAGTGGATCCTTATGTGGTCTGTCAGAAGAACGGACATGTAATGACTCAAGATGTGGTTCATGAGAAGAACACACATGCAATGACACTAGTGGATCCACGTGTGGTTTATGAGAGGAACAACCATGCAATGACACTAGGTGTGGTTCATGAAAGGAACAAACATGCATTCACACTCTGTGGATCCATGTGTGGTTCATGAAAAGAACACACATGCAATGACACTAGTGGATCCATGTGTGGTTTGTGAGAAGAACACACATCCAATGACACTTGGTGTGGTTCATGAAAAGAACACACATCCAATGACACTGGTGGATCCTTATGTGGTTTTTGAGAAGAACAATCATGCAATGACACTAGATGTGGTTCATGAAGAGAACAGACATGCAATGACACTGGTGGATCCATGTGTGGTTTATGAGAAGAACAGACATGCGATCACACTGGGTGGATCCATATGTGGTTTATAAGAAAACACACATGCAATGACACTGGTGATATGTGGTTTGTGAAAAGAATACACATGCAATGACTCTAGATGTGGTTCATGAGAAAAACACACATGCAATGGTACTGGTGGATCCATGTGTGGTTTGTGACAGGAACAAACATGCAATGACACTAGGTGTGGTTCATGAAAAGAGCAGACATGCAATGACACTGCGGGATCCATATGTGGTTTGTGAAAAGAGCAGACATGCAATCACACTGGGTGGATCCATGTGTGGTTCATGAAAAGAACACACATGCAATGACACTGGTGGATACATGTGTGGTTTGTGAGAATAACACACATCCAATGACACTGGGTGTGGTTCATGAAAAGAACACACATCTAATGGCACTAGTGGATCCTTATGTGCTTTTTGAGAAGAACAGACATGCAATGACTCTAGATGTGGTTCATGATAAGAACAGACATGCAATGGCACTGGTGGATCCATATGTGGCTTATGAGAAGAATATACATGCAATCACACTGGGTGGATCCATATGTGGTTTATGAGAAGAACAGACATTCAATGACACTGGTGATATGTGGTTTGTGAAAAGAACACACATGCAATAACTCTAGATGTGGTTCATGAGAAGAACACACATGCAATGGCACTGGTGGATCCATGTGTGGTTTGTGAGAGGAACAGACATGCAATTACACTGGGTGTGGTTCATGAAGAACACACATGCAATGACACTGGTGGATCCATGTGTGGTTTGTGAGAAGAACACACTTGCAATGACACTGGGTGTGGTTCATGAAAAGAACACACATCCAATGACCCTGGTGGATCCTTATGTGGTTTTTGAGAAGAACAGACATGCAATGACTCTAGTTGTGGTTCATGAAAAGAACATACATGCAATGACACTGTGGATCCATATGTGGTTTATGAGAAGAACAAACATGCAATCACACTGGGTGTAGTTCATGAAAAGAACATACATGCAATGACACTAGTGGATCCATATGTGGTTTGTGAAAAGAACAGACATGCAATCACACTGGGTGGATCCATGTGGTGTTTATGAGAGGAACATACATGCAATGACACTGGGTGTGGTTCATGAAAAGAACAGACATGGAATATAAGGAAATATGCCCGAGAGGCAATAATAAAGTGGTTATTATCTTATTCCATGTTTATGATAATTTTTTATTTTGCATGCTATAATTGTATTGATCTGAAACGTCAATACATGTGTGTTTAATAAACAAAAACGGTTCCTAGTTATGCCTCTCTTATAGACTAGCTTATTGATTAACAAGATGATCAAGGTTTCCTGATCATGGACATTGGATGTTGTTAATAACAAGGTCACAGCATTTGTGGAATGATGTGATGAACATTCATCCGAAGTATAGCATTACGATCAAGTCATTATGTTTATATTTCTATATCATCATGCGAAGTAATCTTTGTCCTTAGACCATGAGATCATGTTAATTGCTAACACCGGAAGAGTATCTTGATAACATCAAACGTCACACCGTAACAGGGTGACTATAAAGATGGGTTCAGTACTACGAAGGTGTTATGTTGAGGCTCATGGATCAAGAGTGGAATTTGTCAATCCAGATGATGGATAGATATTCTATGGGCCCTCTCGGTGATATCACATTGAAATAGCTTGCAAGCAAGTGATGTGATCACTAGAATGTTATATCACGGGAACGAGAAAAGAGTACATGTCGGTAACGAGATCAAACTAGGTATGGAGATACCGATGATCGAATCTCGGACATGTAATATATTGCGGGACAAAGGGATTTAGTTACTAGCCTTAAAGGTTCTCACGATTACAGAAGTCATCGTTGAATGTGTAGGAGTCAGTATGGATCTCTATGTCCCGCTGCTGATTATTGATCGGAGAGGGGTCTCGATCATGTCTGCATTATTCGCGAATCGTAGGGTGACACACTTAAGGGATACCGACACCATTTGGAGCAAATATGTTTCAGATAAAGATTTAAGAAAGCGCTGGAATTATTTTAATAGACATCGAAACTGTTTCGGGTGAAATTGCTGAAATTGGTTCTGCATGTAATATTGAAATGTTGTAGGGGGTTTTATGTGAATGTTTGTTAATTAAAGTAATTAACAAAATTCTGAATAAAATTAATAAAAGAGTTTTATTAAATGAGAGAGCATTAAATTTGGAGAAATTTAATGCATTTAAAGTGGAGACTTTAAAAGAGAATGTGAAGGGGCAAATTTATGTGGAGGGAGTTACCACCACATGAATGGAGGAGGTGACGGGTCACCTCCTCCATGCGCCGGCCATGAAGGAGGGGCACCCCCTCTTCCTATAAAAGGCCACCCCCTCCTCACTTCTCACACACACCTCCTTGTGAAGGATCTCTCTCCCCCTCTAGTATTATTCCCCCATGGTCTCGGATTAGCGAGATACATGTTCCCGGTGGCTTTATCTAGAAAGGAGTTGCTGCTTTTGCTGCTTTGATGGAGTGAGGGACAGAGGTTGTCGAGGTACCGGACGTGTGTGCAATCACAGATGCACCGCTGCTTTGCGGTGCTGGACTTGGTGCTGCTGGAGCTGGATCTGATGGACGTGCTGGAGCCGGACCTGCTGGACTTCCTCACGATCTTGAGATCGGCAAGTGTAGGACTACATCAACCACGAGTTCCTACTCGTTAACAAAGATCGTTGTCTACGAGGGTAAGTTCTCGTTGGATGTATGTCCACCCGTTGCTTTGTACCTAGTAGATAGATCTTGGCGTGTAGTTCACACCATAGGAAATTTTTTGTTTTCTATGCCCATAACCCAACAGTGATATCAGAGCCTGATCTATGCGTAGGTTCTTAGCACGGGTAGTACACATATGTTGATATGTGGGCGATGATGATCATGTTATTGCATCTTCTATGTATTTTGGATATTGGTGGCATAGTGGGATGAAGCGGCCCGGACCAACCTTACATGTCATCGTACATGAGACCGGTTCCACGACTGACATGCAACTAGTTTTGCATAAGTGGCTGGCGGGTGTCTGTATCTCCTACTATAGTCAATATCCGATTTACAACGAGTTGCTAATAATTTGGTTATCCTTGTTGTGGTTCATGTCCGTAGGTAAGAACGGTTCTATCTCCGAAATCCCTAAGCCACGTAAAACTTGCAATTGATAAATTAGAGGCATCTAGTTTAGATCGTTGCTGGGCTAGTGTATTGATATGGTATTGTTGTAAGTAGATATATGATAGATACTCTTACAACACACTCAACGTGTAAATTCCATAGACCTTGGCCTTACACACAAAGGAATGATAGAGATCATACCACGATGCAAATGATAGAGATCAAATGCATGGGCCATATCATCTCACTTTACACATTAGATGTTAGCATCTTATACTGCTAGTTTGGCACTTTCTGTAGCATTGTAAGATGATCCCTCATTTAGATATCAAGATAAAAATGTGTTCTTCCTTAAGTATGCACCGTTTTATGGATCGTGTTTCGGTACATCACATGATGATCGCGTGTACTCGACTCTACGCTTTCATACAAATGGGTGTAAGACTGTTTTACACATGCGAGTACTAAGGTTCTTACTTGGCGAGCCTAGCATGTACAGACATGGCCTCGGAACACGGACCGAAAGGTTAAGCATGAGTCATATAATTGATATGATGCCCATATAGATGCTCGCCTTTGGAGCTACATCAAGTCACGTGATGATCAGACTTGGTGTAGTGGATTTGGTTCATGTAATCACCAAAAAGGCACGAGGGATGTCATTTTTTAGTGGGAGTTCATTTCTAATTTGGATTAGTCGAACCAAATTTGTAATAAATTAAATCAAAGTGAATTTGTCATTGGCATTCGTTTTCTACCTTATGCTTAGTTTTTATTTGAGATAATAGAACTATAGAATTCTGGATATTTACTTTACGAACTGGTATCGTATTGTTTTGAATGTCAATTTAAAGTTTATAAGTCCTATTGAAAAATTTCCGCAAACTCTATTTACTCCATGAAGTTTAATAAGTAGTATTAAATCAAGAGTAAGAATTCCAATGTTAGTATCTAAAGTATCATGTTTGCCTCCATGATTATTGATATTCAAAATCTTGTTTTAATATCAAGATTATATTGGAGCTGGAAATTGTTTCAGAAACCATCATGTGTGAAAGATATTGTGATATCTGAAACAATGTTTTTGGTTGCATTATGATAGAGTATAATTTAGCAAAATACATGTTCTCGTATTGTATGAGAATTTGTGAAGGATGGAGATGCTAGGCATCCGAATCTACCAAAAAGGTTTTGGGAACTGATATTATACTCGTGATTCTTCCTTATAAGCTATAGTAGCTTGATCATGAAAGTTGTCATGATAAGGATGAATAAAAGATGTAAGTAAAATTTTTTCTACACTAATAGATTACTAAAGAATGGATTTTTGAAAGAACACCAAACATTTGATGATGGTGATCCACTTCAAAGTGCAAGTCCAAAGGTATTAGTAGTTGACTATATATGCTTTGTACCATGTGACATGTTGATGACAGCACTATTGATGTTGATAGATTCTTTTAAAAGAAAAAGGAATTGCTGAAAGAGAATCTATAAAATATTTGGCAGAAAATAAAAGGTTGGAGATGTCCAACTTGGGTATATAGAAGATATACGTGTTATGGCTATATTCCTTACTTGTTAAACAATGTGGTTATGAGGTATTGGATACCGGTATTGGATACCGAATTGGTTGGTATGAAGTGTCATACAGGACAATGCAATTCATGAACTAAAATGGCCTAAGTAACCAGCAAGAGAATGAGTGATGATGTTCATCGAAAACAAATAAAGTGTTATTGTGTTTTTCGTTGTCATCAAACCAAGACTTCAAGATTTGTTTAAATAATTGTTATTTTGTGGTATTATGAGAACAATGGCTGTTCAAATAATTACCGTATTCCATAAAGGATGGATGAACTTTTACAAGTCTAGTTGGAGAAATCACATCCATAAACACTATTGCTAAAATGTCGCAAGACAAATGATTGAAAGATCACTTATGAAGTGACATCGCTGTTTGAATTATATTTGAAAGAAAACATGAAGAAACTCCATGTTGATGGAATTTTGGAGTCCTTGATTTTGATCAATTGACGCATGTGAGACTTTCCTCGAGATAATTGAAACTCCGTTCATAGGCCAAAGAGGAACGGATGACTAGCTTATTGGAAATTGTGCATGCTGATGTCCATAAGTCCATTATGTGTAGCCATATGCGATGGATCTTTTTGCTTCATATGCTTTCTTCAAGAATTTGAGTGAATATATCTATATATTTACTTAATAAGGAAGAAGTATGAAACATTTGAAAGTTGTTCAAAGACTTTCAAGATGAAGTGAAAAATCATTGTAACAAGAAAATAAAGAGTTTATGATTCGATCATAAAGGAAGATATTTGAGTTACATGTTTAGCAAAAGAACCTAATACTTGAGGAATTGTTCCATGATTTGTGTTCCCCGACAAACCATAGGAGTATGGCATATTCGAGAGATGAAATCAAACCATGTTTGACATGGTAAGATCAAAGGTGTCATTTATAAAACTGCCATTATGTTTTAAGGATTGAAGCTTTAGAGACTACCGCTTTTACACTAAAAAGAGCACCATCGTGATCCGTTGAAATGACACCATATAAGTTATGGTTTGGGATAAAACCCGAATTGTCTTTTCTTAAATTTTGGTATGCTATGCATAAGTAAAATGTTTACAACCAAAGTCGGATAAGCACGTCTTTGTAGGTTATCCCAAAGAATTTGTTGGGAATTTCTCCATAACACCGAGGACAAAAGATTTTGTTACTTGGAACGTCAAGTTTCTTGAGAAGGAATTTTTCGCGAAAAGTTAAGTGGGAGGATAATAGAACTTGGATAAGGTTGTTGAACCTTAGCTATATGTGCTAAGTAGCGCAGCGCCGGAAAGTGTCCCGGTGGCGGCCACAATTCTCATGACTCCCGTGATTACAAAGGTTGTGATCTCGGAGATCAGAGTTCCTATTGAACCGTGTGGGTTGATAAGAATCAAATGGTGAGATTTGATAAGCAAGTCGTTATTGTTTTGACAATGATGAACCGACTACATGCAAAGAAGCGATGATGGGCCCTGAATCCATAAAATAACTAGAAGTCATAGAATCCGTGCTAGTATCCATACACGAGAAATCAAGTTTCTGAACTTGGAAGACCCTCCGAAAAGGCGTGAAGCCTATCAGTCGTGTTTGGATCTATAAATAAATAAACATGGATGTTTAAACATCTATGAAATAGTTGACATGTCGGAAAAAAGTTTACAACAATGTTCAAGGAGTTGACTATGACAAGATTTGATCTTTCATAGCGATATTTAGTCTTGACGGATTAATGTAGCAACCACTACATATAATTTGTTATATGGTAGTTGAACAAACAAATCAATGTTCTTCTAATAGAATGGTTACCTAGGACGTGTACAAGACACAGTCCGAAGGGTTTTTGTTAATTCAAAGGGTGCTAAAAGGACATGCAAACTTCAATAGTTGAAGTAGGCATAGCGGAGTTGGAATCTTCACCATGATGAAACTATTAAAAGAGTTTAAATTCATCAGAGATGATGAAGATGCTTGCATTTGCAAGAAATTAAGTGGGAGCGCTGAGACATATTTCTAATACATTATGTAGAGGACATATTTTTTGATTGGAAGTGATGTATCTTATATTGACACAAGTTAAGAATTTCATTAAAATAAGATTTCGATGAAAGACTTGGGCAAACCCAGAATATTTGGCATCAATATCTATATGGATAGATTAAGACGCTAAAATGGTTGTGCTAGACATACATATATGAGATATTGAAAGGGTTCAATATAGAAACAACAAGAAAGGTCCTTGCTGCATGGAAAGAATTGTATCATGATTCAAGTGTTTCAACACTTGGTGAGTAAAATCACATGAAGATTTTGATCGATTATACCATGATATGTATATATCCAAAATGTCCTATGCTCTAAATGTTATGAGCACATACCAGAATGATTCATAAGATGATCATTGGACGATAGTAAAGATATTCTTATGAACTTTGGAAGAACTAAGAATATATCATGTATAAGTGACAAATAGTTAAAGGTAGTTCATTGTAAAGTGTTACATTGATACTATTTTTGTCACAAGATACAAATTAAATTTATCTCAATTTAGACTATGGGTGGCACAATGTAATGGAAAGCATGTTCCATGATGGATTTGGATGAGTTCCAAAGTTGAGACATTGTGGCGGATAATACAACAAAAGGCTAAGTATATAACTGCTATAGTAGCAGGAAAGCAGAGCATTTGTGTTAAGTAGTTTGTTATCAAACTAGGTGTGGTTCAAGGTGGGATAATACTATGAATATATATTGTGTGACAGTAATATTAACATATTTTAAGCCGAACAAACTAATGGTCTCACCAAAGGACCAAATTTATAATGCCATCTCATTTGAGAGTGAGTGATGCGTATAGACGCATAGACATGCAAATACACACAGACCTGAAAACTGTCAGATCCGAAGATTGTGTTAACCACTAGAAATCGCGTATATGCAACACCAGAAAGCCATATGTGTTCAATACGCAAAGTTTTTCAAACTAGATTATTGACTCTAGTGCAAGTGGGAGACTGAAGGGAATATGCCCGAGAGGCAATAATAAAGTGGTTATTATCTTATTCCATGTTTATGATAAATGTTTATTTTGCATGCTATAATTGTATTGATCAGAAACGTCAATACATGTGTGTTTAATAAACAAAAAGGATTCCTAGTTATGCCTCTCTTATAGACTAGCTTATTGATTAACAAGATGATCAAGGTTTCCTGATCATGGACATTAGATGTTGTTAATAACAAGGTCACAGCATTTGTGGAATGATGTGATGAACATTCATCCGAAGTATAGCATTACGATCAAGTCATTATGTTTATATTGCTATAACATCATACGAAGTAATCTTTATCCTTAGACCATGAGATCATGTTAATTGCTAACACCGGAAGAGTATCTTGATAACATCAAATGTCACACCGTAACAGGCTGACTATAAAGATGGGTTTAGTACTACGAAGGTGTTATGTTGAGGCTCATGGATCAAGAGTGGAATTTGTCAATCCAGATGACGGATAGATATTCTCTGGGCCCTCTCGGTGATATCACATTGAAATAGCTTGCAAGCAAGTGATGTGATCACTAGAATGTTATATCACGGGAACGAGAAAAGAGTACATGTCGGTAACGAGATCAAACTAGGTATGGAGATACTGATGATCAAATCTTGGACATGTAATATATCGTGGGACAAAGGGATTTAGTTACTAGCGTTAAAGGTTCTCACGATCACAGAAGTCATCGTTGAATGTGTAGGAGTCAGTATGGATCTCCAGGTCCCGCTGCTGATTATTGATCGGAGAGGGGTCTCGATCATGTCTGCATTATTCACGAACCGTAGGGTGACACACTTAAGGGATACCAACACCATTTGGAGCAAATATGTTTCAGATAAAGATTTAAGAAAGCGCTGGAATTGTTTCAATAGACACCGAAACTGTTTCGGGTGAAATTGCTGAAATTGGTTCTACATGTAATATTGAAATGTTGTAGGGGGTTTTATGTGAATGTTTGTTAATTAAAGTAATTAACAAAATTGTGAGTAAAATTAATAAAAGAGTTTTATTAAATGAGAGAGCATTAAATTTGGAGAAATTTAATGCATTTAACGTGGAGACTTTAAAAGAGAATGTGAAGGGGCAAATTTATGTGGAGGGAGTTACCACCACATGAATGGAGGAGGTGAAGGGTCACCTCCTCCATGCGCCGGCCATGAAGGAGGGGCACCCCCCCTCCTCCTATAAAAGGCCACCCCCTCCTCACTTCTCACACACACCTCCTTGTGAAGGATCTCTCTCCCCCTCTAGTATTATTCCCCCATGGTCTCGGATTAGCGAGATACATGTTCCCGGTGGCTTTATCTAGAAAGGAGTTGCTGCTTTCGCTGCTTTGCTGGAGCGAGGGACGGAGGTTGTCGGGGTACCGGACGTGTGTGCGATCACGGATGCACCGCTGCTTTGCGGTGCTGGACTTGGTGCTGCTGGAGTTGGATCTGATGGACGTGCTAGAGCCGGACCTGCTGGACTTCCTCACGATCTTGAGATCGGCAAGTGTACGACTACATCAACCACGAGTTCCTACTCGTTAATAAAGCTCGTTGTCTACGAGGGTAAGTTCTTGTTGGATGTATGTCCACCCGTTGCTTTGTACCTAATAGATAGATCTTAGCGTGTAGTTCACATCGTAGGGATTTTTTTGTTTTCTATGCCCATAACCCAACAGCAATGACACTGGTGGATCCATATGTGGTTTGTGAAAAGAACAGACATGCAATCACACTGGGTGGATCCATGTGTGGTTCATGAGAAGAACACACATGCAATAGCACTGGTGGATCCATGTGTGGTTTGTGAAAAGAACACACATCCAGTGACACTGGGTGTGGTTCATGAAAAGAACACACATCCAATGACACTGGTGCATCCATGTGTGGTTTGTGAGAAGAACACACATGCAATGACACTGGGTGTGGTTCATGAGAAGAACACACATGCAATGACACTGGGTGTGGTTCATGAGAAGAACACACATGCAATGACACTGGTGTATCCTTATGTGGTTTGTGAGAAGAACACAAATGCAATGACCCTAGATGTGGTTTGTGAAAAGAACACACATGCAATGACTCTAGCTGTGGTTCATGAAAAGAACACACATCGAATGACACTCGTGGACCCTTATGTGGTTTGTGAGAAGAACACACATGCAATGACTGTATATGTCATTCATGAGAAGAACAGACATGCAATGACACTGGTGGATCCATGTGTGGTTTGTGACAAGAACACACATGCAATGACACTGGGTGTGGTTTGAATGACAAGAACACACATCCAATGACACCGGTGGATCCTTATGTGGTTTGTGAGAAGAACAGACATGCAATGACTCTAGCTGTGGTTCATGAGAAGAACACACATGCAATGACACCGGTGGATCCATATGTGATTTGTGAGAAGAACACACATGCAATGACACTGGGTGTGGTTCATGAAAAGAACACACATGCAATGACACTGGTGGATCCATATGTTGTTTGTGAAAAGAACAGACATGCAATCACACTAGGTGGATCCATGTGTGGTTCATGAAAAGAACACACATGCAAGGACACTGGTGGATCCAGGTGTGGTTTGTGAGAAGAACACACATCCAATAACACTTGGTGTGGTTCATCAAAAGAATACACATCCAATGCCACTAGTGGATCCTTATGTGGTTTTTGAGAAGAACAGACATACAATGACTCTAGCTGTGGTTCATGTGTGGTTTGTGAGAAGAACACACATCCAATGACACTTGGTGTGGTTCATCAAAAGAATACCCATCCAATGCCACTAGTGGATCCTTATGTGGTTTTTGAGAAGAACAGACATACAATGACTCTAGCTGTGGTTTATGAAAAGAACAGACATGCAATGACACTGGTGGATCCATATGTGGTTTATGAGAAGAACAGACATGCAATCACACTGGGTGGATTTATATGTGGTTTATGAGAAGAATACACATGCAATGACACTGGTGATATGTGGTTTGTGAAAAGAACACACATGCAATGACTCTAGATGTGGTTCATGAGAAGAACACACATGCAATGGCACTAGTGGATCCATGTGTGGTTTGTGACAGGAACAAACATGCAATGACCCTAGCTGTGGTTCATGAAAACAACAGACATGCAATGACACTAGTGGATCCATGTGTCGGTTGTGAGAAGAACACACATGCAATGACACTGGGTGTATCCATGTGTGGTTTATGAGAGGAACAGACATACAATGACACTGGGTGCGGTTCATGAAAAGAACAGACATGCAATGACACTGGTGGATCCAAATGTGGTTTGTGAAAAGAACAGACATGCAATCACACTAGGTGGATCCATGTGTGGTTCATGAAAAGAACACAGATGCAACGACACTGGTGGATCCATGTGTGGTTTGTGAGAAGAACACACATCCAATGACACCGGGTGTGGTTCATGAAAAGAACACACATCCAATGTCACTGGTGAATCCTTATGTGTTTTGTGAGAAGAACAGACATGCAATGACTCTAGTTGTGGTTCATGAGAAGAACACACATGCAATGACACTGGTGTATCCTTATGTTGTTTGTGAGAAGAACACACATGCAATGACTCTGGCTGTGGTTTCTTAAAAGAACACACATGCAATGACTCTAGTTGTGGTTCATGAAATGTCGTGGTGGTGTCACGGCACATGCCATTGTTAGGCTAAAGGTGGGGACAATATGCACTAGAGGAATCCAGGGAGGGATAGTGTGGTGATTCCACACACATATGTTTTGTATTCAGTAGGTATCCAAGGTTTACAAGTGCTCCTTGAGCTGTGTTGGGGAGAGGAGGAAGAAGGAACTCTCTTACTCCCTCCACTAGCTAGCTCTCATGGACCAACTAGAGATCAACCAAGTAAAACCCCAACCCAGTCAAAAACCAACCCCTTCTATAGATGCCCTAGCCCTCCTTATATAGGGGTGGCTAGGTCTCCAATTAGGGCATACGTGGAGGGAATATGCCTCTTCCCAAAATAGTAAACCGACCGGGTCACTTTTCCCCATCGTAAGCCATGGAGAGGCTACGTGAGCCTCTGGGGCGCCAGTGTCATCCAACATCGGCAGCGTCACCCTTCTCGGCCACGCCTCGGTGGTCCTAGCCTCTATCCGCTTTGCTCACGCTCCAGCGTATAGTGACCTCTTTTTGACCAGCGAGATACCTTCCTTCTCTTGCAAGCCTGATATAACCCGGATCGTGCCTGGTTAATCCGGCCACATTGGTACCTGCATACAACATACACAAATCCTGCGAGCATACGACATAAGTCGGCTGGGACCTAGTTAGGTGGTCACCCTCCGGTTTGGGTTACTCCGTGATTGGGCCTGCCTTGAGGTGACTCGGCCAGCATTCGCTTTGACCTTGCCGTACCTCGGCTAACTCGGCCATTATACCCTGGCGTGACCCTACCCGGGGGTATCCCCCAACATTAGTCCCCGAAGCTGGTGCGGTCTTAGCAGCCTCGGCCGCTAAGGCCACAGCAGGTTCAATTTCACCGATCCTTTTGCTCCGTTTTCCGGGTTACCTCATATCCCAGATTTCATTGGCTAGCTTTTCCCTTGGCACCTTCCAAGTTTTCACTCGCTGGCCGGGTCATCCCATAGTTATCTGGGTTATTCTTCCTTCTCTCCTACGCTTCCCCACGTGGAGGGTAATCATTACTTTGCCTCATTTTAAGGGCCCGCGTCAGTTACTGCTGCAGTTAATGTTAGGTGTTACTGTTGCACACATCACATCGTGTTTGTCTCCTCGTTAACTATATCACCACGTCGCGTCGTGGGATCTCCTGCACACTGTGGCCCTTCCTGTGGCTTGTCTGTGACTGGCTAACCCGGCGAATACACGGCCACACCATGTGGCTTTTCCGCACCGCACGATCCCACTACCCCAGCCTGGGCGTGGTTAAATAGGGTGGGGCGCGCCCCTTGGTATTTTTCCCCACTCTCGCGCCCCTCTACCTCTTCTCCTTCTTCTTCTTCCCAGCAACAGCGCCGCCACTGCCCCGTGCCTTTCCGCACCAGCATCGCCGCCACTCCCGCGCAACTCCACCGCCACGGGTCCGCGCCAATCCAAGGCACTGCCCCCCACCTCTGATAGGGCCGGTGGGGACAGCGACCTAGACATGACTGAGGAAGAGCTTGCCGTCACGGAGGAGGAGATGGAGGAGGAGGAGGAGTACGCCGAACGCGGCGCCTGGGCTGGGTCCTGGGTGTGCTAGAATGACCTAGATTGGTTGTACCGCACCCGGCGCATCCCGGAGGGCATGGTTGCCCGTCTCGCCGCCGAGGAGCTTGCTCCCTCGCCTAATCCAGGTGAGTTCGTAGTGTTCCTCTCCCACTTCCAGCGTGGGTTCAGCCTCCCCGTTAGCGACCCACGATTGGCTCAACATGTACGAGCTTCAATCGCACCACCTTCTGGGAAATGCCATCACTTCTCTTTCTTCCTTTGCCACCACCATAGAGGGCTACGTCGGACTGTGGCCCACTAAGGAGCTAGACCCGGAGGACAGACAACTTACGCAGTTCGGTGCTGCTTCTATCTGTCCTCGGAAACAATCCGTCTTTCCCCGAGTCACGGGGCATGATTCTTGCAAGGGATGGGCCTGAACCTTCTTTTATGTCAGAAATGGCACGACTGAAGATCTGATCCGTCTCCGCCCCTACGCTCCGGGTCCTCCTAATCCGGATCTGTGGGACCGGAGCTCCAAGAAACCCACAGTCTTGGCGAACCAAGTCAACAAATGGTTCCATGAGCTGAAGGATGTGGGGCTGCGCAATGAGGACGCGATGATCACATTCGTCCGCAACCGGATCTCCCCTCTCCATAAATGCACTGACAAGCTTTGCCACATGAGCTAGCGCCTTGACCCCAACTGGACCTCCTCATTCGAGTTGAGCAATACCGAGATATTCCGCCGGGGCAAGGCCCTCTTCACCACTGGTAAAAACTTCTCTGCTGATTGGGAATGGGGGATTGAGCACTTCTGCTGAGATAGGCTTCCTCCTGCGGTAAATCTCGTGATCCAATCTTTTTCCGAGTTAAATCATATGTCGGAATTTGTTGTTTGTTTGATCACTTTGCATTTTCTTCTTAGTTGTATCTTCAGCAAGCCCTCGATGATGGTACCGAGCCTTCTCTCAAGTGGGCGAATGATCGAGATGCCTCGGATGAGGAGGAGTTGGATTAGGAGATGTTCCTGCCGTTCCCCAATGCCAGCAAGCGAACCACAGGTAACTTCTCTTCCTTAAGGGATTGGCTTGATGATGAAGATGATTCCAACATTGAGTTGATGGAAGCATTTGTCGTTGTCCCCCTTTCTTATGCCTTTCCGGCATCAGCTAACCCGGGTGGGCAGATCCACGAAGATCCTCCTCTCTCCACGGGCGAGCCTATCCCGGCCATGTCAAAGAAAAGGGGAGCCGCTTCTACTTCTTCCTCTGGACCTTCTAAGCCAACCAAGAGGCAAAAGAAGTCTGTAGACAAAGCCGCCACCAAGCCTACGACTAAGGCCATAACCCGGAGAGCTCGCAAGCCCAAGGAGCCCCTGACCTCTGATGAGTAAGTCACTTCTTCCTTGTCCAATTTTCTGCTTTGTGCTTTTCTTCTATTGTAACTTATTGTTCATCGTTTGATTCGGCAGGGCTGCGGTGGAGGTACCTCAAAGCGGATCCAGTATTGCTTCACCCCTCCGGCATAGCCCCTCTCCCCCTCGTGGCGATGAATCTCGCCCACTGAGCCCCATTTAGGAAGGTTCAGCAGCTGCTCCGGGTTCTAGCCCACCTCGTCCGGAGGAGGGAAACCTCGGTGCAGGGGGAAGTGGCTCTGCCGGAGCAATAGATATTCCCAGCTCCACCTCGGCTCAGCCGCAACCAGCTACCTCTGAGGTACCAACAGCACCCTCGCCAAGACAAGCACCAGCACAAGCACCAGCGCCAGCACCAACAACATCAGCACAAGCATCAGCAGTAGAACCAACTCCCTCCGCCTCATCCGAGTCTACCAAGGCTCGGCGAGAAGACACAACCAGCACCAAGGTTGTGCCCAAGGGCAAATCCGCAGCACAAACTTCAACCTCTCAGCAGCAGCCCAATGGCAAAAAGGCTTCTGACGCCGCCAGGGCAGCATCTATCGAGGCTGGACAGCGTACACTTGCGTCAATGCTTCCGAAGAAGACACCACCGAAGAAAGACACCTCTGCCGGGTCAGCTGATGCGCAACTCGTTCTGCACACCAGCCCCGCTGCTGCACAAGTTGAGAGGAAAGAGGCCCATGCCAAGGGTTTGATCGCGCCCCACATGCTTAGCGGAGAACGCTATCCTCCGGCCTTGATTGAGTTCGTCAATAACTGGAACAAGGCGAAGTTCGTCAATAACGACGATCTCCTGGAGAAATTTGGGCATGTCGAGTTTGCGGTGCAGATGCACACAGCTGCCAAGGCTATCAACCTTGTCGGCCGGATGATGGAGGTACGCTACTTCGTCTTTTCTTTAACATGTACTAGTACTTAGTCATATAACCATTATTCCCCGAGCCTCTAGGGGAGTAACTCGTTACTCGGCCGGATGCTCCTTAGATAATTAGCGTAGCTCCTTAGTAACTTCGAATATGCACACACCTAGAGCCGGGTTAGGTTCCACTTGACCCGAATCTTGTACACTTCGAATATGCATACACCTAGAGCCGGGTTAAGTTCCACTTGGCCCGGATCTTGTACACTTCGAATATGCACACGCTTAGAGCCGGGTTAAGTTCCACTTGGACCGGATCTTGTACACTTTGAATATGCACACACCTAGAGCCGGGTTAAGTTCCACTTGGCCCGGATCTTGTACCCTTCGAATATGCACACACCTAGAGCCGGGTTAAGTTCCACTTGGCCCGGATCTTGTACACTTCGAATATGCACACACCTAGAGCCGAGTTAAGTTCCACATGGCCCGGATCTTGTACACTTCGAATATGCACACACCTAGAGCTGGGTTAAGTTCCACTTGGCCCAAATCTTTTACACTTCGAATATGCACAAACACTTTGCAGTTTATCAGATCCAAATCTTTTACACTATGATTTGCTGACGTCAAAGAAGATGATGCTGAAGCCGAGGCTAGAGTTCCACCTGCTGGCGCCGAGTTACCCCCCCCCCTACGTCTCCTTGATCAAACACTTTGCAGTTTATCAGATCCCCGGTATGCCGGGTGCAAATGTATTAAGCATACAAATTATGTTTTGCTACTAAGTTTCTCGTGCCAGATTAACTTGGGCATAGTCCCCGAGTTTCATTTTCTTGTTTCTCCAATTTCTTGGCTCGGCTCGTGTCTACCTTGGTTCGGTTTTATGACTTACGAGTCCGAGTTTCAAAAATTGACTTAACAATACTTGGAAACTTTAGGACTAGCTCAAAATAATTCAGCAAAGTAAAAACAAGGTAAACATAAAGTTAGTCCGAATAACAAATGTCGGCTCGATTAAGTTCTTTTCCTTAGTCGTTTTTCGTGTGCTACGCAATTCCAAACTTGTTCTCTTGCTTGCCATGAAGCCAAATCTTGTTGGACAGCAGCAAATCATAGAGTTGAGTTTTTGGTGCTCACACACTACTAATTCGGCTTAGGTAGAAGCAACTCAAACCAGCCGGCATAAAAACAAATAACAAGTATAGAAGACAACAAATATTATTAAGGCAGTCCCCGAGTTACTGCTCGAGGTGCCAAGATTCCATTGATAAACTCATTGCCGACATACATACCGACATATGAGAGACTCGGATACACACACTTCTTTGCTAAGTGTAGAACGGACGAAGTAGAGCTACATTTCTTGGACGCTTAGATTCCTCGCCGGACCTGTCCGCCTTGTTCTTCTCCTGTGGTTTTGCATCGATGAGATAATAAGAGTCATTGTGCAGTGCTTTGCTCACAATGAATGGCCCTTCCCTTGGGGGGATAACTTATGCATGCCAGCAGTATGCTATACCAACCGGAGTACCAGATCACCTTCCCGAAAGACTCGGGGGTTAACTTTCCGGCTATGATAGCGTCGGAGATTTTGCTGATATATGGCGGATCTGGACAATGCCAAATCTCTCGCTTCTTCCAGCAGATCAACATCATTTTGCTGGGCTTCACGCACTTCGTCTTCTGTGTATTGGGTGACTCTGGGCGAATCATGCTCTATGTCGGCTGGTAATACAGCTTCTGCCCCATATACCAAAAAGAATGGCGTATAGCCTGTTGATCGATTCGGAGTTGTTCTTAAACTCCATAGTACCGCTGGTAGTTCTTCTATCTAGCACCCTGCTGATCTTTGCAGCAGCTCAATGAGCCGGGGTTTTATCCCAGATAATACTAATCTGTTGGATCTTTCCACTTGCCCGTTCGATGCGGGGTGGGCTACTGAGGCAAGGTCCAGCCGGATCTTCTTATCTCGGCAGAATCGTGTAAATGCACCTTCAGCAAAATTTGTGCCATTATCTGTTATGATACTGTGAAGATAGCCATATCTCAAAATTATATCTTTAAGGAATGTCACGGCCGTAGCTCCATCACATTTTCTTATTGGCTTCACTTCAATCCATTTCGTAAACTTGTCCACCATAACCAAGATGTGGGTCATGTTCCCTCTTGCTGGTTTAAACGGGCCAACCATATCAAGACACCATATGGCAAATGGCCAAGTAATTGGTATGGTCTTGAGTTCCGACATTGGCATGTGTGTCTTGGTAGCATACCTCTAACAGCCATTGCATTTTATTACTAGATCTTCTGCTTGTTCCAAGGCACTTGGCCAGTAGAACCCATGTCGGAAAGCTTTTGCCACTAATGCTCTGGATGAGGCGTGATGCCCACATTCGCCTTGATGTATATCTCGGATGATGTCAAGCCCTTCTTCCGGGTCAACACACCGCTGCAGGACATTTGTGACGCTCCTCTTGTATAGCTCGGCATTGATAATCGTGTATGCCTTTGCACGCCTCTGAACCTTCCTTGAAAGCACTTCATCATCGGGCAAGGATCCATCCTTCAGGAATTGGAATATAGGCAATGCCCAAGCAGGTATGGTTCGCACTGGAAACACATCCTCATCTACTTCCATTTGTTCCACCGGCATAACCTCGGCTGGATCTTGCTGCGCAGTCCTCGGGTTTGCGAGGCAGTCCCCGGGTTTCCTGAACCACTCCCCACGTCAGTGTCCATGGGCAACCCTCAAAGTACCCAGATATCTTTTGCACATGGAATCTGTACAATGCCATGTTTGGATCAAGAGCGTCCCACTGGCCCGAGACTTGCTGAACTACCAAGTCTGAGTCGCCAAAGCATTGGATCCGACGTATCCCAATTTCTTTTGCCACTTTGAGCCCATACACAAGTGCTTCATATTCAGCGACATTGTTTGACGCTGCGAAATGGATTTGCATCACATACTTTAGCTGGTCGTTCTTTGGCGAGGTAAGTACAACTCCGGTGCCTAACCCAATTTTCGTCTTTGATCTGTCAAAATGCATTCTCTAGTAGTTCGGATCTGGCAATGGTGGCTCATACTGCATCTCGGCCCAATCCACGAAAAACTCGGCCACAGCCTGAGACTTGATCGCATCTCTCCTGTCGTATTGCGAAGCATAAGGGGCTAGCTAAATTACCCATTTTGCGATTCGGCCGCTTGCATCCGTGTTACTCATTATCTCAGATATGGGGGCTTCACATATCACTTTGATTGGGTGTTCTTCAAAGTAGTGTTTTATCTTCTTTGCCGACATGTACACACCATATGCCATTTTCTGATAGTGAGGGTAGTTTTGCTTTGATGCGGATAATACCTCGCTTAAGTAATAGACTGGCCTTTGCACTGACTTACCCTCTTCATCGCGCTCTACCACCACCACTTCACTTACAACTCGGTTGGTTGCGGCTATATAGAGCAACATTGGCTCTTTTGATAGTGGAGAGGCTAACACTGGTGCAGTGGCTAACATTTTCTTTAATTGGATGAAGGCTTCATTGGCGTGCCGCGTCCATACGAACTTGTCCGCTTTTTTCATTAGTTGATAGAGAGGCAATGCCTTTTTTCCCATCCGACATATAAACCGACTTAAAGATGCCAGGCAACCAGTGAACTTCTAGACATCATTAAGACACTTCGGCAATTCCATTCTCTCTATGGCTCGGATTTTCGTCGGGATAACTTTGATACCTCGGCTGGAGACGAGAAATCCGAGCAATTTTCTAGCCAGGACACCGAAGCTACATTTATTCGGGTTAAGCTTCATCTGGAATCTCCTTAGGTTCGCGAATGTTTGCCTGATATCTTCAAGGAGCGTTTTGCTTTCCTTGGTTTTTATAACCACATCATCCACATATACTTGCACATTTCCACCAATTTGATCGTGCAAACATTTTTGCATACATCTTTGGTACGTTGCCCCCGCATTACGTAAACCAAAAGGCATGGTGCGATAGCAATAAGCCCCATACGGGGTGATAAATGCAGTCTTTATTTGATCCCTAGGATTCAGAGGTATCTGGTGGAAACCAGAATATGCATCTATGAATGACAACAGTTCACACCCAGCAGTAGAATCTATGACCTGATCTATCCTTGGCAATGGAAATGGATCTTTTGGAAACGCCTTATTCAGGTTCGTGTAATCGATACACATACTCCAAACCACTGCCACATTTGGATCATCTTTTTTCTTTTCCACAAGCACCGGATTAGATAGCCAATCCGGGTAAAGCACCTCCATGATAAACCCGGCTGCGAGGAGCCGACCTATCTCATCCCCAATGACTTTTCTCCTATCTTCGGCGAAGCGGCGGAGAGGTTGCTTCACCGGCTTTGCTCCGGGTCTCACATTCAGAGAATGCTCGGCCAACTCCCTCGGAACACCTTGCAAGTCATGTGTGGACCAAGCAAAGATATCCCGATTCTCATGGAGGAAGTTGACGAGCTCGCTTTCCTATTTGTCATTTAACCCGGCACCAATTGTTACGGTGCGCTCTGGGAACAGATCATCAACAGGCACTTTCTTCGTATCCTTTGTTGCTTGAAATGAGACACTTCCATGCGGGTTACTCAACGCCGACATATACTGCTGCGCGGACTGAGCCAATGTTGCCACTTCCTGTATCTTTCTTTTCTCTTGCGCAATCACGAGTGATTCGGCCAGGTTAGACCCGGCTGACGCACACTCAATGGAACATCGAAAATCTCCAGCTATGGTAATTACTCCATTTGGGCCCGGCAACTTCATCTTCAAGTAACTGATGTGACAACTTTCCATGAACTTGTTCAGTGCTGGCCTGCCGAGTAACGCGTGATACGCACTTTCTAACTTCACTACCTCAAACTCCAAATTCTCAGTTCGGCAGTTATCTCGTGTGCCGAACAATATGTCAACCCGGACCTTGTCAATGGGTTCACATGAAATGCCTAGCACAATACCATGGAAAGTTGTTCTTGTGGCCTGGAGCATGTTCTCTGAGATGCCCAACCTGCGCATCGTATCCACGTACATGATATTGATGCTGCTCCCATTGTCAATCAGCACCTTGGAGAATCTCACATTTATATTTGGCCCGATGAACGTTGGGTCCAGCACCAACGCGTATGAACCAGGGCTTGGCATAAGCTTGGGGTGGTCCTTGATATTCCATGTGATTTCCTGATCTGACCAAGGCATATACCTTGTCACTGCCGGCATTACCGCATTCACCTCCATATGTCGGCGCTGCAAACTCTTTCTATCTGTTTCTTCTATGGTAAACACACAGTAACTCTGATGATGCTCTCTATATTCATTTCTCCCTTCATTTTTGGGATACCTTTGATCTGGCTGATGCTGATTTTCCACCTGATGCACTGCATCCCTTCTCTCATGGTTTTCATACCTCGGCGGAGGGGTGGCAACATTAACTGTTGCGTGTTTGCTTCGGAGAGCAATTGCTGCCGGGGTAACTCCTGCCGAGGTTGATCGTTCCGAGGTGCCTGAGCATTCCCCGAACCACTTTGTTCTATATTCCTCATCCACTCACATTGCCGAGTTGTGTGACCCGCCGGGTTACTCGGATTTGGCCTGTGAAATTTACAGTGTTGATCCAGCATTGCCTCATAGGTATACCTCGGACGGTCCTTCTTTTCTTGCCACTGTTACTTCTGCTCTGGCGTCCAAGTTTTCTTGCCATCATTTCTTGGAGTCCATTGTTGCCCTCCAGTTTTCTGACGCTGATTACTCCCTGGTCCGGGTTGATCCTCAGCAACAACTTGTTGCGAACTGTACCTGTAATCCAGTCTATCATCTCTTCTCTTACCCCGGTAATCATTCCTCCGGGATGATCCGGCTCCATCTCGCTGGTAGTACTCCTCATTTGACTCGTTTGACACAAGCCTAGGTTGAGTCGGATCAACCAAGGCATATGAATCAGCAATCCAGATCGTCTCTGCCAGTGTAGTTGGCATATCCCTCCCTTTGTATCCTTTGCCACAGCATGCTTGCATATCTACACCCTTGTGCAAACCAAGCTATTGCCTGTGAGTCGATCACGCCCTCACATGAGTTTCTCACGGTGCACCAGCGGGTCAAGAACTCCCTGTCTGTTTCATTTGGTCGTTGTTTGCAATCGCTAAGGTTTGTGGACTATTCGGCCTCTCATACGTGCTCGAGAAGTTGCTGACAAACATTTCCTCAAAATCAATCCAACAGTTGATACTTCCGGGTGGCAAATTGTTTAGCCATACCCTTGCTGGCCCCTCCAGCATATGAGGTACATATCTCACAGCCCATCTCAAGTTGCATGTAGCAATGTTCATCGCTGTAGCGTAGTTGATCAACCAATCCTCCGATTTTGTGCTGCAGTCATATGTTTTTGTGCCTCTGGGTCACTGGAAGTTCGGTACCGGAGACTCCTTCATGATCCGGGGCCCAAAACACGCCGGACATGTAGGACCTTTACACTCAATTTGCTCCGACCTATAAAGCCGATCCAGTTTTGACCTGGCATCGTCAGGCATCAAGTCCCTGCTTCCCAATCTTGACCCTATCACGTGATAGTCTGGCCTTGGGTATCCTGCGTTCACCATTTTCGAATCACCATCATTGTATATGTCTTGTTCTCGTGGAGCGCCTCTCTGTTGCATACCTTGGCCAGCACTTTGCTCTTGCCGTGGTATATTTCACTACTGTGGTTGCCCTGCTCCCGCCGAGTTGCGCTGTCCGGCATTGCCGTTTATAGTGTTTCCCTGACTGGCATTGCCTTGGTCATGGTTACCTCGGCCAGCCTCACCTCAGTTGACACTTCGTCGGTCTTCATTTCCCTACACTACTTTTCCTTTCCCTGCCCTTACTGGGTCATATGGGACTATCTGTTTGTTTCTCCTCGCCGAGGTTACCACCTCCTCCCTTCTTGGGTCTCCATGAGGGGATGATGCAGCTCCAGCTGATTTCTCCAGGTTACCTACAGCTTAATGAACAACTTTGGATGCCCTAGCCCTTGCCGGGTTAGCCCTGAGCAACTCTTCATTCTGTCTGTTAGCGATCCGAACTAACTCATTGACTCTTTCCTGCTGTCTTTGCCGAGCCTCACCCGCCAAACCCTCTATCTCAGATGCAGCTGCATCCGCTGCTCTGAGGTTCTTTGCCGGGGTACTGTACTTTGGCAGCCCCGCGGATAGAAAGTTCTCTGACTCCTCAACTCTAGTATCACCCTACTTGTTCATTTCACTGATGAGGTTTTTCCCCTTTACTTTTACAGCATCTACCTATTCGCTCTTGCGTACTCACACAGTGTCATGTTCAATGACTGCTGAGCGGCGGCTATCTTTTTTGCACCCTCTAGTATTTTCTGCCTAGTTTCCTCTAACTCGGCCTGTCCCTAATCCGGATCTACTGCAGGTGCTATGGGGCTCTCTAGGCTATCTATCGCCTGCTGCAGCACGTTCTCTGGCCTCTCTAGTGGAGGACCTATACTTTTCCTCGGTGCCTTGGGTGTTACCTCCGGATCCGGTGCCGGATCCTTGCTCGCCCCAGCGCCAGGCGTTGTCATCATCACCTCGGCGCGGTCAGGGGAGCGAGTGATACGCGCACCATGAACCGCGCTAAGGGGTGGCTCGCCTCCCTCGACGACGTGCCGCGGGTGAACGCACGACACATCGACAGCGACATAGATCTTGTGCGCGCCAAGCTTGACGAAGAGGCCGTTGCACAGAACGGGTCGTTTGCCGAAGCATCCATCATTGTTGCTGACAAAGTCCAGTGCTCCAAAGCACTGAACAAGCCCGGAGACGATGCGCTCGTCGGTCCCGATGAGGTTTCCCGTCTGGATCTTCACTCCTGCTAGTGCCGCTAGCCCCACGGTGGGCGCCAACTGTCGTGGTGGTGTCACGGCAGATGCCATGGATAGGCTAAAGGTGGGGACAATATGCACTAGAGGAATCCAGGGAGGGATAGTGTGGTGGTTCCACACACAGATTTTTTGTATTCAGTAGGTATCCAAGGTTTACAAGTGGTCCTTGAGCTGTGTTGGGGAGAGGAGGAAGAAGGAACTCTCTTACTCCCTCCACTAGCTAGCTCTCATGGACCAACTAGAAATCAACCAAGTAAAACCCCAACCCAGTCAAAAACCAACCCCTTCTACAGATGCCCTAGCCCTCCTTATATAGGGGTGGATAGGTCTCCAATTAGGGCATACGTGGAGGCATATTCTAGGGAATATGCCTCTTCCCAAAATAGTAAACCGACCGGGTCACTTTTCCCCATCGTAAGCCATGCAGAGGCTACGTGAGCCTCTGCGGCGCCAGCATCATCCGACACAGGCAGCATCACCCTTGTCGGCCACGCCTCGGTGGTCCTAGCCTCTATCCGCTTCGCTCACGCTCCAGCGTACAGTGACCTCCTTTTGACCAGCGAGATACCTTCCTTCTCTTGCAAGCCTAATATAACCCGGATCGTGCCTGGTTAATCCGGCCACATTGGTACCTACACACAACATACACAAATCCTGCCGGCATACGACATAAGTCGGCCGGGACCCAGTTAGGTGGTCACCCTCCGGTCTGGGTTACTCCATGATTCGGCCTGCCTTGAGGTGACTAGGCCAACATTCGCTTTGACTTTGCCGTACCTCGGCTAACTCGGCCATTATACCCCGGCGTGACCCTACTCGGGGGTATCCCCCTACATGAAAGGAACACACATCCAATGACACTGGTGGATCCTTATGTGGTTTGTGAGAAGAATAGACATGCAATGACTCTAGATGTCGTTCATGAGAAGAACAGACATGCAATGACACTGGTGGATCCATGTGTGGTTTGTGAGAAGAACACACATCCAATGACACTGGGTGTGGTTCATGAAAAGAATACACATCCAATGACAATGGTGAAACCTTATGTGGTTTGTGAGAAGAACAGACATGCAATGACTCTAGCTGTGGTTCATGAGAAGAACACATGCAATGACACTGGTGGATCCATGTGTGGTTTATGAGAGGAACAAACATTTATTAACACTGGGTGTGGTTCATGAAAAGAACAGACAAGCAATGACACTGGTGGATCCATATGTGGTTTGTGAAAAGAACACACATGCAATGACTCTAGCAATGGTTTGTGAAAAGAACATACATGCAATGAGTCTAGCTGTGGTTCATGAAAAGAACACACATCCACTGACACTGGTGGATCCTTATGTGGTTTGTGAGAAGAACACACATGTAATCACAATGGGTGGATCCATATGTGGTTTATGAGAAGAAAACACATGCAATGACACTGGTTATATGTGGTTTGTGAAAATAACACACATGCAATGACTCTAACTGTGGTTCATGAAAAGAGCAGACATGAAATAACACTGCTGGATCCATGTGTGGCTTGTGAGAAGAACACACATGCAATGACACTGGCCGTGGTTCATGAAAAGAACATACATGCAATGATACTGGTGGATCCATGTGTGGTTTGTGACAAGAACACACATGCAATGACACTGGGTGTGGTTTATGAGAGGAATAGACATGCAATGACACTGGGTGTGGTTCATGAAAAGAACAAACATGCAATGACACTGGTGGATCCATATGTGGTTTGTGAAAAGAACAAACATGCAATCACACTGGGTGGATCCATGTGTGGTGCATGAATAGAACACACATGCAAATACGCTGGTAGATCCATGTGTGGTTTGTGAGAAGAACACACATCCAATGACACTGGGTGTGGTTCATGAAAAGAACACAAATCCAATGACACTGGTGGATCCTTATGTGGTTTTTGAGAAGAATAAAAAAGCAATGACTCTAGTTGTGGTTCATGAAAAGAATAGACATGCAATGACACTGGTGGATCCATCCGTGGTTTCTGAGAAGAACAAACATGCAATCACACTGGGTGGATCCATATGTGGTTTATGAGAAGAACACACATGCAATGACAGTGGTGATATGTGGTTTGTGAAAAGAACGCACATCCAATGACTCTAGATGTGGTTCATGAGAAGAACACACATGCAATGGCACTGGTGGATCCATGTGTGGTTTGTGAGAGGAACATAAATGCAATGACACTGGGTGTGGTTCATGAAAAGAACACACATCCAATGACAATGGTGGATCCATGTGTGGTTTGTGAGAAGAACACACATGCAATGACACTGGGTCTAGTTCATGAAAAGAACACACATCCAGTGACACTGGTGGATCCTTATGTGGTTTGTGAGAAGAACAGACATGCAATGACTCTAGATGTGGATCATGAGAAGAACACACATGCAATGACACTGGTGGATCCATGTGTGGTTTATGAGAGGAACAGATATGCAATGACACTGGGTGTGGTTCATGAAAAGAACAAACATGCAATGACATTGGTGGATCCATATGTGGTTTGTGAGAAGAACAGACACGCAATCACACTGGGTGGATCCATGTGTGGTTTATGAGAGGAACAGACATGCAATGACACTAGGTGGTGTTCATGAAAAGAACAGACATGCAATGACACTGGTGGATCCATATGTGGTTTGTGAAAAGAACAGACATGCAATCACACTGGGTGGATCCATGTGTGGTTCATAAAAAGAACACACATGCAATGACACTGGTGGATCCATGTGTGTTTTGTGAGAAGAACACACATCCAATGACACTGGGTGTGGTTCATGAAAAGAACATACATCCAATGACACTGGTCGATCCTTATGTGGTTTGTGACAAGAACAGACATGCAATGACTCTAGATGTTGTTCATGAGAAGAACACACATGCAATGACACTGGTGTATCCTTATGTGGTTTGTGAGAAGAACACATATGCAATGACTCTAGCTGTGGTTTGTAAAAAGAACACACATGCAATGACTCTAGCTGTGGTTCATGAAAAGAACACACATCCAATGACACTGGTGGATCCTTATGTGGTTTGTGAGAAGAACAGACATGCAATGACTCTAGATGTCGTTCATGAGAAGAACAGACATGCAATGACACTGGTGGATCCATGTGTGGTTTGTGAGAAGAACACACATGCAATGACACTGGGTGTGGTTAACAAAAAGAACACACATCCACTGACACTGGTGGATCCTTATGTGGTTTGTGAGAAGAACACACATGCAATCACACTGGGTGGATCCATATGTGGATTATGAGAAGAACACACATGCAATGACACTGGTGATACGTGGTTTGTGAAAAGAACACACATGCAATGACTCTAACTATGGTTCATGAAAAGAGCAGACATGCAATGACACTGGTGGATCCATGTGTGGCTTGTGAGAAGAACACACATGAAACGACACTGTCTGTGGTTCATGAAAAGAACAGACATGCAATGATACTGGTGGATCCATGTGTGGTTTGCGAGAAGAAGACACATGCAATGACACTGGGTGTGGTTTATGAGAAGAACAGACATGCAATGACTCTAGCTGTGGTTCATGAAAAGAATAGACATGCAATGACACTGGTGTATATATATGTGGCTTGTGAAAAGAACAGACATGCAATCACACTAGGTGCATCCATATGTGGTTTATGAGAAGAACACACATGCAATGACACTTGTGATATGTGGTTTGTGAAAATAACACACATGCAATGACTCTAGATGTGGTTCATGAGAATAACACACATGCAATGGCACTGGTGATATGTGGTTTGTGAAAAGAACACACATGCAATGACTCTAACTATGGTTCATGAAAAGAGCAGACATGCAATGACACTGGTGGATCCATGTGTGTCTCGTGAGAAGAACACACATGCAATGACACTGGTTGTGGTTCATGAAAAGAACAAACATGGAATGATACTGGTGGATCCATGTCAACACCCAGATTTTTAATCCTAGATGCCCGTTATGCCATACCTCGCAATCCCAGGATTACATTTTTGCGAGACATAATCCCAGGATTCCTTGATTTGACTAATCAAAGTGGGTTGAAGTTCAATGCCAGCTAAGAATCCTTTGCTAACTAATTCTGTTATGAAGTTCTCCAACTCCTCATACAAACTTGGTTGCTTCTCCTTGATCATGGTGTTAAGTCTACATGGCAATCTGCTAAGGGCATTCGCTACCACATTCGCTTTGCCGGTGTGATAGTGAATGTCAAGGTCATAATCCTTGATTAACTCTATCCATCTCCTTTGCCTCATATTCAACTCCTTTTGAGTGAAAATATACTTCAAGCTTTGGTGATCTGAGTAAATATCACAGCGATTACCCATCGGATAATGATGCCATGTCTTCAATTCCAAAACTACGGCTGCTAATTCAAGATCATGGGTCGGATAGTTCTGCTCATGCTGCTTCCGTTGCCGAGACAGATACGTGATGACTTTGCCTTCTTGCATCAATACACATACGAGACCAATCTTGGATGCATCACAATATACATCAAACGGCTTCTTGATATCTGGCATGATCAATATTGGGGCTGATATTAATCTCTTCTTCACCTCCTGGAAACTAGCTTCACATTTGTCTGTCCATTTAAACTTCTTGCCCTTCTTCAACAATTGGTTCATGGGTCTGGCGATGCTCGAGAATCATTCTACGAACTTGTGGTAGTATCCTGCTAATCTGAGAAATGCACGGACTTGGGTTTGAGTGGTTGGGGCTTCCCATTCTTCGACATCTTTGATCTTGGCAGGATCAATAGAGACTCCTCCGGCAGACACAATATGTCCTAGGAATCCTAGTTCTTTCAGCCAAAACTCACACTTGTTGAACATGGCATATAACTGATGCTCTCTCAGGGTTTCTAGGATGATTCTCAGATGTTGCTCATGCTCTTCTTCTGACTTGGAGTAGATAAGGATGTTGTCGATAAACACAACTACAAACTTATCTAGGAAATTCATAAAGATCTTATTCATGAGATTCATGAAATAAGCAGGGGCATTGGTTAATCCAAAAGACATAACCGTATACTCGTATAAACCATAGCGAGTAGTAAAGGCGGTCTTCAAAATATCCGTTGCACGAATCTTAAGTTGGTGATAACTAGTCCTAAGATCAATCTTTGAGAATACCTGGGCTCCAGTCAACTGATCAAATAGATCTTCTATCTTTGGCAAGGGGTACTTGTTCTTGATGGTGACGTCATTCAACTTTCTGTAATCTGTACATAGACGGTTGCCTCCCTCTTTCTTGTCGACGAATAACACTGGTGATCTCCATGGTGAGGCGCTTGGCTGAATCAAGCCTTTTTCTAACATAGCATCCAACTGCTTCTTCAGTTCCACTAACTCTGAGGGGTTCATGCTATAGGGTATCTGAGTTATGGGTCCGGTTCCGGGGATTAATTTGATAATGAACTCAATATCCCTATCTGGGGGTATACCTAGCAATTCATCTGGGAATACATCGCGGTATTCACAGACTACTCTGACTTGGTCTATGGTGGGAGGGCTAGACTCTTGTTGCACTTGAATTGGCGGGGTAAGGTTTTAGAGATATGCTCTACTATTACTCCAGAGCTACTGGTCATGGTGATGGCTTTCTTAGCACAGTCTATTACTCCTTTATGCCTTGACATCCAGTCCATACCTAGTACTACATCCAATCCTTTGGTTCCAAGTACAATTAGGTTGGCATAAAAATCTATCCCATGTATTCTGATAGGCACAACTTTGCAAAATTTTCTAGCTTTTGTAGTTGAACCGGGGATTTGAACTATCATGACATGCTTCAAGTTGGTTGGGTGAATCTTACTAGTGCATGTATTCTGATAGGCACAACTTTGCAAAATTTTCTAGCTTTTGTAGTTGAATCGGGGATTTGAACTATCATGACATGCTTCAAGTTGGTTGGGTGAATCTTACTAGTGCATGCAAATTCTTCGGTGACAAATGAATGCGATGCTCCAGAATCAAACAATACTCTTGCTAAAACTGAGTTGACAGAAAACATACCCAGCACTACATCTGTCGCTTCTTGGTCTTCTTCGGCGTTCATGTGGAAGAGATGACCGTTGCGGTTGTGAGGGTTCCCTGGGGCAAATCTTCTTCCTGGTTGAACATGACGCTGCTGTTGAGTTGGGGCATTCATAGTGGCATTGGCGGCAGTCTTCTTGGGGCACTCATTAGAGTAGCGACCCTTCACTCCACACTTGAAACAAGTGATCTGGGACTTGTCCTTTGCTGTGACAGGAACAACATTGCTGCCAGTTCTGGGTGCAGTGTTGTTGTTGTTGTTCTTGGGCGGTGCACGGTTGAAATTGTTGGCATTGCCAGAGTTGTGGTTGTTTCCTCCGGACTTCACATTGTCCCTGCTACGGTTGGGGTAGCTTGGGCGAGACATTGGGGGTCGATTGTTCCTTGGGGCATATCCTGGTGAGGGGTTGGGACGGTTCTTCTAGTGACTGCTAGATCCTAATTGCTGCATCGTACGATGTTTGCGGTTGTCATTTGACTGTTTAATCTTCCCTTCCATCTGGATGGCAGAGTCGACTAGCTCTTCGAGATCCTCGAAACGGATGTTGACGAGGACAGTCTGCATCTCATCATGCAGTCCGTTCAAGAATCTCTCCTTCTTCTTTGCCTCCGTGTTGATCTCGTTAGGTTCATATTTGGCAACTGACAGGAATCTGTCACGGTACTCCACCATAGTCATTCTTCCTTTCTTCAACTCTCGGAACTCATCCCTCATTCGGGTGACTAGACCTTCCGGCAAACTTGACTTTGAATGCTTCCCATGTCATAACTTGACCATGGTTCATCAAGCGGATACTGTTCCACCACGCTCTTGCATCTCCCGCCAGATAGTGGGTGGCAAAGAGAACTTTCTCGTTGTCATCAACTCTGGCTACGTCTAAGTTATTCTCCATCGTCTGCAACCAGTCATCAGCATCTAGTGGGTTTTCTGACGTGCTAAAGATTGGGGGATTTGTATTCTGGAAGTTTTTCAGCTTGGATCCTTGATGATCCAGATTTCCATGCTCTTGGTTGTTCAGAGCCATCTAGGCGATCTGCTGCAGTGTTGCTAAGTTGGCTTGGCGCTGTGCCCTGCTTGCTTCACGGTCTGCGACGAGATTCTGCAAGAGCTGCAGCATTGGGTCTTGCGACGAGCTGCTCCCTCCTTGGTTTCCACGAGTCATCTGAAGATTGAGGTAGATATAGGGGTAAGAGGGAAATTCTAAGGTTCATGTTGTGGTTTCAACTCTAAAACTTTGAGTTTGACTCAGGTTTTGCAACTAATTTCATTCCATTCATGCAAACAAGCACACGATACAACACACACCACAACAACAAAAGAAAACAAATGGTTTGAAGAACCATTCTGTAAGCTACGATACAGTGGGACCGATACATCTCATGCTACGATAGTGCTCTAGTTCATATACTCATCATCGATGAAGTCAGAGTCCTCATCGTCAGTGTAGAAGTCCACAGCATCCTCCTCCAGAAAGTCATCATCCTTGCTGAGGTAAGAATCCATGTCTCCCTGGATGTCTTCACCCTCATCTTCTTCTTCCTTGGCTGCAAGCTAAGCTTGCTGCTCCTTGACGGTCTTCTCGAGGTCGGCCACCTTCTTGTGAAGACAGGTGATGGTGCGATCCTTCTTGGCACGCTGGCGGCAAAGAGACTGGCGATCTTGGACGAGCAGTGCAAAAGTCTAGGCCTTTTGGTCGGCAATCGCACGGTTCTGGTTGGCTAACTCCCTGGCATTGTCCAGTTCCTGCTGTTAGTCATGCAGTAAGAAGTCAAGATTCTCCACTTGACACCTCAACTCTGGGTGACTTGGCATCTCCATCGGCATTCCCATGAAGTCACGTCTTGCATAGTGAGCAAAATGGGTTCCCTGGAGTTGGTTGACACTAAGGGCACATAGACGTGCGAGAGCTTCATGCATTTCCCTGGCTAATCCGTCTAGCCAGTTGTTCTCTCTCATGGAGAACTGGATTCTCCCGGATGTTGGTGCTTTGTTGCTTCCTCTAACATCAACGGTGACTAGCCACTGTAAGTCTCCTCCTGGGGGTCCTGGAAGTTGAGCTCCAAGAAACTCCGGATGTGGGCGTCCTAGTAATTCCGATAGTGAATCCAGATCCCTCTCGAAGATCAGTTGACCTCCGTTTCCCAACTGGTAGAACTTGTTGAACTGAGTCTCCATCTACAAGAATTAAGGATGAGAAAATTAGTGAACTGATCAAGTGTGTCAAATTTTAGGTAGTAATGTAAGAATTTTGAGGAACATGAATTTTTGAGAAAGAAAGAATTCCCAAGGATAAGAGAGGAACTAGTTTTTCATAAATACTCACTTTGATTTGGAAATTAAGTTTTTGTTCGGACGTCCATTCTAACTAGGGTCTCCTATGGTCAGGATGGCTCTGATACCAACTTGTCAATACCCGGATTTTTAATCCCAGATGCCCGTTATGCCATACCTCGCAATCCCAGGATTACCATTTTTGCGAGACATAACGGATTGGATATCACAGTACATCATCCATTACAAACCATACATAAGGTCTTACACAAATAAGGATCTCATGATCCAGTCTTAATACAACAAGCAGCGGAAATAAAAGATAAGCGTAGCGGTGGGGTCCATCTTCAGGGGCACAGGCAATGCTGACGAAGGCAGATAGTCCTAGTTATCATAGCCGTCCTGCTGGCCATCATCTTGGTAGTCTCCTTCATAGTCTGGCCATGAGAATAGCCAGGGACAAAAGCCATGAGTACTCTTTAAGTACTTGCAAACTACCACTAACAAGTAGTATAGTTATAAGTTAAAGTGCTAAATCTAAGTTTAACTATAAAGTTAAGTTTGAATCCTAATCTGAGTTCTGAGACAAAGAAAGATAAAATAACATTCTAGAATCACTTAAGTTGGAAAGCTATTGTCATAAACACAACCCTGTTGTGCTCAAGTCAAGATTCATCATTCATTTTATAAGTTGTTTTGGAAAACATCTGACAACGAAACAGTATGGCCATCCCAACTATCCATAACCACGGACGCGGCTATTCGAATAGTTTGACACTCTGTAGAGGTGGTACACTTTCACCACAAGATTCGATACATCTGTCAGGGATAACCCTGAATCATCATACATAGTATGCAGATAATCAAACATAACCTTTCCTTTACACACCCTAGTATAAGCACCTCTCCTATGAGCATGGCCTCCCAACCATGACCATCTGTCATCTTGGACACTACATAGGTGGACAACATTGAGAGGTAGCCTCAGCTCAAACCTCTCCCGCGAGGGAACTAATAGTAATGCATATAAACTTTCGGCTAAGCCTTACCCAATTCAGGTATTGTGGTTGTACGGAAAATTTGGAATGGTATCGCATCCGAATCCAACCATCAGTTTTATAAAAGGGCTAAGGCTCATGCCTCAACATTTTCATCGTCATAAACCATTTGTGTTTCTCAAACACATGTCAAAACATTTCAATAGAATGACTCATCATTCCATGGTTTTCATAATTCATTTTCACCAAGTCCTCCCATCTAAAGTGACTCAAGTTTTTACCTACTCTAAACTACTAAGTTACGAGTGTTCACTAAGGTGGAGTTGATGGGATCACTCTCATGCCATGCAATGACATCTAAAGTTTATCTAAATAGGTCAATTTTTATACTCTTTATGCTACCTTCAAAACAGGTAAAGAACTTTGGGTAAAGTAAAGGAAGTAAAGCTTGAAAATAAGACTTGGGGTAAATAGTAGTCAAAGTGGTATAGTCAAAGCATGCCTAAAGCATCTTTGATAAACCATCTAGTTTAATCCTAGCTTACTAATAGTAGCTTTCTAAGTATAATACTTGCAAGTGTTAGCTTGCCTTGGTTGGTGAAATGGTTGAAGTTTTCTTCTTCTTCTTCTTCTTCTTGGTAGAACTCCTCCTCCTCGTAAGCTTGGTCGGTACTATCGTCTATAAATACATACAGAGTACACAATCACCAAAAAATACTTAACTAATCAAATTAGCACTCCAAGGCATATAGTTGATGATCTATTATCATCACAACCATCACAAGTTTTATTAAATAGTTTCATTCCTTTTATTTTAGAAAAGTAATTTCTACTCATTGAAAAATTAACTAAGATTTAATATTCACCACTTCAAATATGGGATCATGGGGACACATGTC
This sequence comes from Avena sativa, assembly GCA_916181665.1. Lineage (NCBI taxonomy): Eukaryota > Viridiplantae > Streptophyta > Magnoliopsida > Poales > Poaceae > Avena > Avena sativa. The sequence continues at coordinate 183,528,814 of OV702286.1, forward strand.
CTCACCACATATTCTAACATGTGGGAATGTGATTTAAGGGTTGGATCATAATTACTTTGGTTTAAGTTCATTATTTAATGATTTAAAGTGACTAGAAATGCCTATATAGCATTATTTTGGTACTAGTCCAAAGTCACTGCATGTAAACCCTAATATTATTACATATTCAGATAGGCATGGTGAAATTTGATTTTTGAGAGTTGGAATCAACTCAAGAGCTAACTTGGTTGATTTTATAAAAATGTTGCAAGTTGCAAATGCTTCTGTTTTGTTATTTTTACTAGGAGAGATCTCTAATTCTAATTGAATTAAATCCAACGGGCTTGGGTAGATCTTTTCAGTAGCTTTTCAACAAAATTGGATTCACTCCATTTGGATTGGTAAATCTCTCTGAATTAGTTTTCAAACTAGGGGAGATAACTAAGTTTAAACTAAAAAGAAAAATCCTAATTCAGAATAACTGGGTAGCGCGGGAACTATAACGGGCCGGCCCAGTGTCACTCCGCAGCGCGGGGCTCAGCTGACAGGAGGGGTCCATCGGTCAGTGGCTTATAACGCGTGAAGCGGTACGAGGCAATATGGGTCGTTGGATTAGAACGGGTATCAATAGCTAGGGATCGTCGTCGATGACGAACTGGTCACCGGCGAACTCTAACCCTAGCGGCTCAGTGGGGGTGCATAGGGGGCGTACCAGGGCTCCAGCGATGATGGCGAGGTGGGCAAACGGACTGGTGGTCGACGGCGAGCTCAGGGACGATCGAGGCAGCTCCGGGGGTGGTCGCAATCAGCGGCGCCCTTCTCCTCCAGAGGCGGCCTGCTCTGGTGCAATTCTGGCGAACGGTTGCTCGCCTTGCTCCGGCTAGAGGTGTGGGACGGTCAGTGAGGTGAGGGGAGGTGAGTGGTGTGCCGAAATGGGCTGGGGGTGCCCTCATTTTATAGGCTCGACGACGGGACAACGCGACATGGCTACGGGCTGCTAGTGGCATGGCTACGAGCGGCGATCGACGCGTGGTCTCCTGGTAGTGCTCTAGGGCTTTAATGCGGGCTTAGGGGCGGTGGTATGCGGTCAGGCGGAGCTGGCGCTCTGAGCGGCAGAGACGGCGGCTTATGCGGCGAGCAGTGGCTATGAGGCGTTGGGTGGCGAACGGGCATGTCCGGCGTGCTCCCTAGGTCGTGGCGGAGCGCTGGGCGCGGGCTGCGGTCGAGCGGCGGCTTGGGCACGCGTGTTAGGCGCAGCGCTCTGGCGCGTTCTCGGCATGGCTCAGTTGCTCTGGGCGTGGCGGTTCCTCGGTGGTCCATGGCTTGGCCTGGCTCGGGGAGGGGACAGAGGGTGGCGGTGAGGTCCTGGCTAGCTACTAGACATGGCGAGAGAGAGGGAGATGGTCTGCTGCGGCGGTGACCAAGTTAGCCGGCGAGCATGTGCTAGGCATGGCTTGGCCTTGCCATTAGTGGGTAGGAGATGGGGTAGTTAGGTCTTGGTTAGATCATTTGGAGACAGTGGGAGCAAATGGGGGTCAAATGGGAGACAATTTTGGCTAGAACACTATTTAAATAGTGAATTTGGTTTTTGTTTGAAATCTGTCTACAAGGTGTTTGTGAAAATGGCCGAAAGAACTTTCTTTTTGAATTTTGAAAAGATTTTTGTTGGGTGTGTTAGTACTAGGCTTGAGACTCTGTGGGTGCTTTGGTTTTGAAAATTGAGCTTGTTTGAGTGGTTTTGAAATATTGGGATCTTCCCATATGAAATAGATTCAATTTTCAAATGTCAATTAAATTTTGTTTTTGAATGTTTTTGGTAGATCACAAAGTGGGCCTTGGTACCTCATTATGTGTACTAGCAAGGGGTGCAAAGATCCATCATTGTTTCTGTTAAGTTCTGAGTACTAGGAATAGCCAAAGTAGGCATGATAGTTAATTTAGCCAAAATGACCATTCACTTCATTTTTTCATTTTGAGTTGTTTTTCTTTGGGAAATGATTGGATCACAAAACCATGGCAATTCAAATCTACTCCTATTTAAATGCACACACATATGAATGCTTTAATATTTTTTAACTGGAAAAGTTTTTGTTAACCCTAATTTTTGATGATTTGCATCTTAATAACCTTTGATTAAAGATTTGGGATGTTACAATCCATTTGTGGTTTGCGAGAAGAACACACATGCAATGACACTGGGTGTGGTTCATGAGAAGAACATACATGCAATGACTCTAGTTGTGGTTCATGAAAAGAACACACATGTAGTGGCACTGGTGGATACATATGTGGTTTTTGAAAAGAACGGACATGCAATCACACTCGGTGGATCCATATGTGGTTTATGAGATAACACACATGCAATGACACTGGTGATATGTGGTTTGTGAAAAGAATACACATTCAATGACTCTAGATGTGGTTCATAAGAAGAACACACATGCAATGACACTTGTGGATCCACGTGTGGTTTGTGAGATGAACAGACATGCAGTGACACTGGGTGTGGTTCATGAAAAGAACACACATGCAATGACATTGGTGGATCCATGTGTGATTTGTGAGAAGAACACACATGCACTGACACTGGGTGTATCCATGTGTGGTTTATGAGAGGAACAGACATGCAATGACACTAGGTGCGGTTCATGAAAAGAACAGACATGCAATGACTCTATCTGTGGTTCATGAGAAGAACACACATGCAATGACACTGGTGGATCCATATGTTGTTTGTGAAAAGAACAGACATGCAATCACACTGGGTGGATCCATATGTGGTTTATGAGAAGAACACACATGCAATGACACTAGTCATATGTGGTTTGTGAAAAGAACACACATTCAATGACTCTAGATGTGGTTCATGAGAAGAACACACATGCAATGGCACTAGTGGATCCATGTGTGGTTTGTGAAAAGAACACACATGCAATGACTCTAACTTTGGTTAATGAAAAGAGAAGACATGTAATGACACTGGTGGATCCATGTGTGGTTTTTGAGAAGAACACACATGCAATGACACTGGGTGTGGTTCATGAAAAGGACACACATCCAATGACACCGGTGGATCCTTATGTGGTTTGTGAGAATAACAGACATGCAATGACTCTAGATGTGGTTCATGAGAAGAACACACATGCAATGACACTAGTGCATCCATGCATGGTTAATGAGAGGAAAAGACATGCAATGACACTGGGTGTGGTTCATGAAAAGAACATACATGCAATGACACTACTGGATCCATATGTGGTTTGTGAAAAGAACAGACATGCAATCACACTGGGTGGATCCATGTGTAGTTCATGAAAAGAACACACGTGCAATGACACTGGTGGATCCATGTGTGCTTTGTGAGAAGAACACATATCCAATGTCACGGGGTGTGCTTCATGAAAAGAACACACATCCAATGACACTGGTGGATCCTTATGTGGTTTTTGAGAAGAACAAACATGCAATGACTCTAGCTGTGGTTCATGAAAAGAACAGACATGCAATGAACTGGTGGATCCCTATGTGGTTTATGAGAACAACAGACAAGCAATCACACTGGTTGGATGCATATGGGGTTTATGAGAAGAACAGACATGCAATGACACTGGTGATATGTGGTTTGTGAAAAGAACACACATGCAATGACTCTAAATGTGGTTCATGAGAAGAACACACATGCAATGGCACTGGTGGATCCATGTGTGGTTTGTGAGAGGAACAGACATGCAATGACACTGGGTGTGGTTCATGAAAAGAACACACATGCACTGACATTGGTGGATCCATGTGTGGTTCATGAGAAGAACACACATGCAGTGACACTGGGTGTATCCATGTGTGGTTTATGAGAAGAACATACATGCAATGACACTAGGTGCAGTTCATGAAAAGAACAGACATGCAATGACACTGGTGGATCCATATGTGGTTTGTGAAAAGAACAGACATGCAATCACACTGGGTGGATCCATATGTGGTTCATGAAAAGAACACACATGCAACGACACTAGTGGATCCATGTGTGGTTTGTGAGAAGAACACACATCCAATGACACTGCGTGTGGTTCATGAAAAGAACAAACATCCAATGACACTGCTGAATCCTTATGTGGTTTGTGAGAAGAACACACATGCGATGACTCTAGCTGTGGTTTCTGAAAAGAACACACATGCAATGACTCTAGCTGTGGTTCATGAAAATAACACACATCCAATGACACTGGTGGATCCTTATGTGGTTTGTGAGAAGAACATACATGCAATGACTCTAGATGTCATTCATGAGACGAACAGACATGCAATGACACTTGTGGATCCATGTGTGGTTTGTGAGAAGAACACACATCCAATGACACTGGATGTGGTTCATGAAAAGAACACACATCCAATGACACTGGTCAATACTTATGTGGTTTGTGAGAAGAACCGACATGCAATGACTCTAGCTATTGTTCATGAGAAGAACACACATGCAATGACACTAGTGTACCTTATGTGGTTTGTGAGAAGAACACACACGCAATAACTCTAGGTGTTGTTTGTGAAAAGAACACACATGCAATGACTCTAGCTGTGGTTCATGAAAAGAACACACATCCAATGACACTAGTGGATCCTTATGTGGTTTATGAGAAGAACACACATGAAATCACACTAGGTAGATCCATATGTGGTTTATGAGAAGAGCACACATGCAATGACCCTAAATGTGGTTCATGAAAAGAGCAGACATGCAATGACACTGGTGGATCCATGTGTGGCTTGTGAGAAGAACACACATGCAATGACCATGGCTGTGGTTCATGAAAAGAACATACATGCAATGATACTGGTGGATCCATGTGTGGTTTGTGAGAAGAACACACATGCAATGACATTGGGTGTGGTTCATGAGAAGAACAGACATGCAATGACTCTAGCTGTGGTTCATGGAAAGAACAGACATGCAATGACACTGGTGGATCCATATGTGGTTTGTGAAAAGAACAGACATGCAATCACACTGGGTGGATCCATGTGTGGTTCATGAAAATAACACACATGCAACGACACTAGTGGATCCATGTGTGGTTTGTGAGAAGAACACAGATCCAATGACACTGGGTGTGGTTCATGAAAAGAACACACATCCAATGACACTGGTGGCGAGACCATGAACGTCAATGAAAAGAACACACATCCAATGACACATCTCGTCGTCACCAACTTCAACTCCTTACTGAAGCATGTAGAGGCCCCAGGCTCCGGCATCAACAAAGGTGGCGAGACCATGAACGTCAATGCCTACATCGCTGAACACCAGGCTCTCGGCATTCACCTCCGAAACCTCCAGCGGGTGGCCATCAAAGAGGGTCGCATGCCTCCAATCAGGCCCAAGGCCCCCAAGATCAAGGGACTGGGCAGCAAGAAGTGGAGGAAGCGCCGGAGGGAGGAGGCAGAGGCGCGGGCACATGAAGGAGGGGTTGAATGTGTCCGCTGCTTCTAAGAAGCTTCTTTTGATTTTCTATATTTTCTTGCATCCTATTTCTAGTTGAATGCATCGAACCTCATTAAGCAACCTACTTTCTATCGCTATATCTTATTTAGATGCGCACAGCTATATCTACATTTGTTTTGTTTTCTGAATGAATGTATTCTGCCTGGTATGATTTGCTGCTCTAGATTTGCTACCTGATCGGAGGCAAAAAGAGGTCCAAAAGGGAACGAATTATCAAAGAGAGAATCTTCTCTAGATTTGCTACCAATTTGGGCAAAATGAAACATATCTGTTTAGCGAGAGAGGAAAGGGGTACTCTTTCAAACTGCTAGTTAACGAGCTACCATCTTGAAAAGCTACAAGAGACATACATAAACATAATACAAAGAGGGTTAAATTTATTTTACTACTCTCACTTGAGGCGCTAGACATCTTGATAAGATAAATGAGTTCCACAAAATAGAAACATAACACTGAGAAATAAAATTTAATTCACTTCTCATCAGCCCACTTGAGGTGCTTGCCATCGTTCCTAGGCTACCAACCGCGATTATTCCAGGTGGATCTTACATTATTGGCACTCCACAGCTCACAAAATGCTTCATCCCACCTGGGATCTGCCTTGCCTTCCCTATCATCAGCGTCCTGCGGCACAATTAGTGGTGCATCACAGACCTGATTGTTGCCGCTAGAAGATGCTACCTCTCTGTCAGCTGCTTCAGCTTCAGCTGCAAGCTCTCTTTCTGCTGCTTCTGCTGCCTCTCTGTTAGCTGCTTCAGATGCAGCCATTTCCTTTGCATATGTAGCTTCAAACTCAGCCATTCTGCATTTTCTACAAAGGGCTCCCCTAAGCTCGTCGTCCCTCATGCAAATAGGGCAAAACACGAGGTAACGTAGAAAAAAATGGATCTTCTCGTACAGCTGGTAGGTCACGTAAGCCTCTATTGCTACATACTGATACGTCCAAAACATATCTACTTTCCCGAACACTTTTGCTATTGTTTCTCCTCTATACTTGTGTGATTTGGATGCAACTAATGCGAACTGACGCTGTTTGCAGCAGAATTGCCTTGGTGTCTACTTTTTATGCAGAAAATCAACTATCAGGAAAAATCCCGGAAAATATGCCAAAAATCCTATTTTACTCGAAGACTCCAGGAGCCAGAATACGAGACGGAGAAGAGCCCTGGGGTGGCCACACCACCTGCTGGCGCGGGCCAGGCCAGGCCGCGCCAGGGGTGGTGTGGGTCCCCCAGGCACCCCCTCGGCCTCTCTCTTCGCCTATAAGGAGCCTTCTGACCTAAAAACTTCGGGGGGTCGACGTTTTTCCAGAAGGAGTTCTGCTCCACCGCCACCACCAGATTCCACGAAACAACACCAGAAACTCCGTTCTGGCACCCTGCCAGGATGGGTAATTGGAGGAGATCATCACCATCGCTTCTCCATCGACCATCCATGTTTCCCCCATCTATGAGTGACTAATCCCCCACTGTAGGCTATGGGGATGGTAGGGATTGTATGAGAACGTTCATGTAATGGCATCAGATTGTTAGGGCATGGTGCCTAGTATCTTTTATTAGTGCTTTATCACTTTGTTGCGACTTGTTGTGCTTAATGCTTGTCACTAGGGCCCGAGTGCCATGATTTCAGATCTGAACTTATTATTGATTCATTATGATAGTATTGTTCTTGGTCTTATCTGCAAGTTGTATACACATGTTGTTGTCCGGAACCAATGGCCCCGAAGTGACAGAAATCGGGACAACCGGAGGGAAAGGCTTTGATGTGAGGATCACATGTGTTCACGGAGTGTTAATGCTTTGCTCCGTTGCTCTATTAAAAGGAGCACCTTAATTGCCAGTAGTTCCCTAGATGCCCCGCTGCAAACGGGCTGGCAGGACAAAATATGTTGTGCAAGTTCTCATTGCGAGAACATATGACTATATATAGAACACATGCCTAGGATTGTCTAGTACTTGGATGCTTTATCTTATTTATCTGCAATTGTCCTTTGTTCTGATTGCTATGTTAATTGTCTTGTCCATGCAATTCGGACCGCCCTATGTTTACTGCTTTTGTTACTACTGTCTTTGTTTTGCTACTGCTGTTACTTTACTATTCCTACTACAAAACTATTGCTACTGATAAACTGTTGTGAGCAAGATTGTTTCCAGGTGCAGCTGAATTGACAACTCAGTTGTTATGGCTGATAAATATTCTTTGGCTCCCCTTGTGTCGAATCAATAAACTGGGTTTCACTTCCCTCGAAAATACTGCGATACACCCCCTATACGTGTGGGTCATCAAGACTATTTTCTGGCACCGTTGCCGGGGAGCATAGATTTATTTATCAATTTCACTCGGATTCTCTGTTGTTCGCTGCTATCGATCCATCATGGGTAAGTCTCGTGATGGCAAGGTTCCTATTTTACCATCCACTACAAGAAGAGGTACGGTTCTGAACACCTCTACTGCTCTCGATTCACCGCCTGTTTTGAGTAAGTTCCTTACACCACCACATACACATGCTACACACACTGCTACTACTGCTGAATCTGAAACTTCTGATGCTTATGATGCTGCTTCTACTGTGCTTGATAAGAGTGGTTCATTAGGTCCTTTCCTAGATGCTACGATTGCTAAAACTATAGCTAGAAATACCAAAACTCCTAATGAAGACGCTGCCACACCTGTTAGCTCACCTGAGTCTAGTAAGAGTTATGATGTTGAAGAAGATTATGTTGAGATGACTGATGAGTTTATTGAAGAATGTAGGAACACCCATGATAGGAGCGCTGCTAAGAGTCTCCTTGAGAGGCGTACTATTATACCCAAATTATCTCCTGCTGCTAAGTTTGCTGCTTCTCCCATAAACATTATAGATGAAGATTATGATTTCTCTCTCGATCTATCTTACATAGCTATTGTCGAGAAAGAACCTTTTTGTGGGACTAAGAATGAAAGTGCGGTAGCACATATGAATGAACTTTCTACCATGAGTGGCTTGTTTTCTGATGACATTAAAATGCGTACTTACTTTGTTGCTAAGATTTTCCCTTTTCACTGAAAGGAGAAGCTAAAACTTGGTTTAGTGATTTACCTCCTGGATCTATTGATAGCCCTGAGTGCTTGATTAGTACTTTCCTGCAGAAATATTTTCCTCCTAGTGCTAGACATGTTGTTTTGCAGGAACTTTTTGATTTTAAACAGGGAGAAAAAGAGGTATTGCCCGAGTCTTGGGCAAGGTTTTGTGCTTTGATTCATGCAGAGGCTAGAAGTCCTTTACCTAAGAATGAGCTACTTGATATATTTTATAATGGACTAACCGAGGAATCTAGGACATACCTAGATAGTTGTGCTGATTGTGTTTTCAGGAATAGGACCCTAAGGAAGCTGAGGAATTAATGGCTAAAATAAGCAAGAATTATGAAGATTGGACTCCTCCTAAACAAGCTATACCTGAAGTAATTATACCTGAACCATCTATTCCTGTGCCTATTCCAACATCAAAGAAGAGGGGAGTTATTGAATTAAATGATGAAGTGATGAAGGAAGCTAAGAAATGTCTTAAGGAGAAGGGAATTAAAGCTGCAGATGTCAAGAATTTACCCCCTATAGAAGAATTATGTAAGCCTATTCCCTACTCACCCACTATTGAGGTACACTCTCTCCAATACTTTGATGAAGGTGATATCCCTTACTTGAAACCTCATGATCAATGCTTAGAAGAATTTGATATCTTTATTGTTAAGCAAGACAACTTTAATAAAAGGGTGCAAAATCATCTAATGGAAAACACTAGAGCTATTGTTGAGTTGAAAGATATTGTGGAAAGAACCTCTAATGATGTTAAAATGATTGTTAAACACTTTCAAATGGTTCAAACTCAAATAGATCAAGTCGTTAAAGTGCAAAATGACTTGCTAGTTAATGCTGCTAAAGAAAAACATGCTTATGAAATCAGAACTAGAAGTGGTGCTGCTACCCAGGATCCTCTATATCCTGAGGGGCATCCCAAAAGAATTGAGCAAGATTCTCAACAAGCTGAAAATAGTGGTTATACTCGTAAGAAAAGAAAAAAGAAACATAAAACTGTTGTAGAACCCTCTGAACCTGCTATAGATCCTAATAGTATATCTATCTCTGATGCTGAAACTGAAAGTGGTAATGAAGAAAATGAAGTGCCTAATGAAGAAAAAGCTGAAGAAGAACCTGAAAATCACACTAAGACTACTAGATACACTAAAGAGGATTTTATTGCTAAGAAACATGGTAGTGAAAGAGAACCTTGGGTCCAAAAACCTATGCCTTTCCCTGATAAGAAACACAAGTCAAAGGAAGATGAACACTATAATAAGTTTTGTGAATGGATGAAGCCTTTATTCTTGCAAATTCCTTTGACTGATGCTATTAAATTGCCTCCTTACTCAAAGGATATGAAGGACATTGTCTCGAATAAAAGGAAGATCCCTAATGAAGAAATCTCCACTTTGCTTGCTAATTATTCATTCCATGGTAAGGTTCCTAAGAAACTTGGAGACCCAGGGATTCCAACTATCCCTTGCTCTATTAAGAATAGTTATGTTAGAACTTCTTTGTGTGATTTGGGAGCTGGAGTTAGTGTTATGCCTTTTTCTCTCTATAAGAGGCTTCAGCTTGAAAAATTGATACCAACTGATATATCTTTGCAAATGGCTGATAAATCTACCACTATTCTTGTGGGTATATGTGAGGATGTACCTGTTCAGGTGGCTCATAATTGCTTGATATTAACTGATTTTGTTGTGCTTGAAATGCCTGAAGATGATAATATGTCTATTATTCTTGGGACACCTTTTCTTAATACTGCAGGAGCTGTTATTAATTGTAATCAAGGAAAGGTGACCTTCAATGTTAATGACAAGGAACATACTGTCTATTTACCCAAGAAGATTGAAAGGACTTATGGTTTAAATTCAATTGAACACGTTGAAGGCATTCAAGTTGGAGAAATATATTGTCCCATACCAAGAGAAAAATTTGAAACTATTATGATTGGGACCATTGCTATCAAGGTTAAGGTAACATAATCATTAGTGGACTACAAAGTTTTGTCTCATATGCAATTGTTTTGGTAGCAGGACTTGATCAACCTTGCTAACAAAAGGATTCCATTGAACAAAACAATGTTTTCATTATGATTATCCCCGTTTATTTTTATCCTTTGCATTTTTGGGTTTTGCTTTCGTTTAGTTTCCTTTGTGTTGTTAGTTTGCTTGCATGCTAGAACTTCTGTAGTTCTAGCCTTGTTTTGTCCTTGTATCATGTTTCCAAAAGAAAGAAAAATCTGTCTGTCAGAAAATCAGTCTTCTATTTCTGAAAAAAGCCCAAAAATAAAGTGTCTCGAAAAATTCCAGAAAATTCATATTAAATTTTTATGTGAAAAAAGGGGCAGAGGAGTACCTGGTAGGTACCAAGGGGGCCCACCAGGCAGGCACACCACATGGTGGCGCGGCCAGACCTGGGTGGCGCCATGCCCTGGTGTGGGCCACCCTGGCCCTCCACCACTCCTCTCACCTGCCACTTTCTTCTCTCTCCCAAGTAAGCTCCAGTTCATAGCTCAAAATCGCGTCCTTTATGTGCTTGCTCTCGATTTCTTCGATCTCCTTGCTCAGCCCATCTTTCTTGCTGAAATTTGGAGCATTTGTTCCCTGGCATGTGACTCCTCCCCTTGTCCAAGTAGATTTGTGATTAGTGGATTATATGTTGAGTATTTTGCTGCTATAGGTGACTGGTTATGAGAGCTTGTAAGCTTGTTTGATGCTTAGAGATATAGTTTTGATGCATTTTTAGGCCTCTTGCAAGTCCCTATGAGTAGAATCCTTCATTATATTTACTTTGCAATCACATGTTTAAAAGGTGTTTAAATTTCAGAATACCAAGCATGAACAACCACACTTTTGGAGAGATATTTGAGAGTGATGCACCTAGGATGTCGAGGCCCTCAAGAACAGCCTCTCAAGCTAGGCCATCATACAATGAAGACCTCATTGCAACACGCATTGGCAGTAAAAGGGATGATGGAGATGCTCACCCATCCTCTTTTAGTTGTTTTACGTTCTTGCAAGCTGCAGGTATTCTTGATGATTTCTTGCTACTAATTGAGAGGGTTGGCTTGACCTCTTATATGCAAGATGAGAGTGCACAATACACTATGCTCACCAAAACTTTTGTTGAGAGCTTCTCATTTACTAACATATCCTATCATTCCACGGTCTCTTTTAAAATCTATGATATGCCCTTCACCATGCCTTTGGAGAGATTTTTCAGTATTGTACGTGTGCGTATGATAGGGACCGTGGAGAAAATTCAAGGGCAACCCGCTGATTTGTTGGAGCTTTACCGAGGGGTGACCAATGATGATGACCGCGTGGCACAGCGCGGAAAGATAAGAAATATCCAACTCCCTGCTCTTAGATACTTTGCATACTATCTTGCTACTAGTGTATTGGGTAGGGAGAACACTAGTAATATCTCCAACTATCACATAGATTTCCTTGCTGCTGTGCTCAACAGTGATACTCGGTACAATCTTGGCTCACTTATTGCTCGCTGCCTAGCTGCTAGGGGGCCTATCTATGGGGGCATCATTGCCTCGCGTGTAGTCGATGCATTAGATCTTTCGGTGGCTCGTGATGATGTTATGCTAGCACCACAGAGGCTCGACCTTGTTGCCATGAAAACTCATCACTTTGTCACTTCTTCCTCTAATTTGAACAATCTAGTATATAGGATGCTTTTCACTAACAGGGATGAAAGGGAGATCCTTTTGCCATAGCCTGCTTTGTTTAGTGTTGACAGGAGACTGTGGTCGCGCTCCAAGGAGGAGGTGGACGAGCAGCTTCGCTTGTTGGGTTTCCACGAGCAGCACCAGGAGAATGTGCCCTCCTATGATTACTCCGCACATTACGGAGGGGCGTACTCAGGCTCGCACCAGGACGAGGGTACCTCCTCCTCGTACCCCGGTGACACTTCATCTTGGCCAGCCTGGGATTGATACCCACTTAGGCCAAAAGCCTAAGCTTGGGGGGAGGTACGCCAACACCGTACTCATCTCCACATCATGTTGCGTCGGTTCTTTGTATATTCATGTTTTCGTTCTCTTTTTAGTTTTCGTTCTTCTTTGCTTTTTCTTTCTAAAAACACAAAAAGACCAAAAATATTTTTGTTGTTTCTCTTTGCTTTGCTTTTTCTTTTTGCCTTGGTTTGTTTTCCCCTTTTCACTTTGTTTGAACTATTCGAAAAACCCAAAAAGATTTTGCTGTGCTTGTTTTTCTCTTTTGGTTCTTGTTTAAAAATCGAAAACACCAAAAATATTTGTCGTTCTTCTTTGGTTTTTGCGATTTTGCTAAAGGGTTCGGCAGTTCTCGGTGCATTATTGGTTTCATATTATTATTCAAACCACACAAGTGAAGAGCAATAATGAGGATTAATGACAACTTGAGGCGTGGTAAGAGGCTGGTAATGAACTCTATTTGTCTTCATTTTTGTACATATACTCATCATTATGAGCTTGCTTAGTCCGTTCATGTAGAGTGTTTGTTTTCTTTGGATGCTTAGTAGTTCTTGCTTTCTTGTGATTAGCTCCAGCTTGCTAATAGTTTGTAGCATGTCTCTTGAATGTTTGCTTGCATTGCTCTATTCATAAATTGGTATGACACCGTGGTATCCTCCTTTGAATGTTTCATTTGATCGACTTGGCACATGCTTATGCATGCACATGACTGTAATAATCAGTTAAGCCTTGACGAATTATTTTGCTTTGAGGATCTTGAATCATTTTCATGCCATGAGTAGTCCTGTTTTGTTACAAGCATGATAATGACAGCTATTGCTCTGTCGTTTGTCACTCCCTTACTATTGCTAGCCATCACTTCCACTGAGTGGTTTACTCATGTTTCCAACTCCCTAAACCAAATATTTCCATAGTGTCCACCATACCTACCCATTTAGCATCATTTGCTACTTCCGTGCATATTCAATATGCCTTGTTTTCTTCCGAAAAAAATGTTTGCTTGTTATGAGAAAGTTAGTTAGTAAAGCTCTCACGAACTTGATGGCACACTTTATTTTCTTGCACTTAATAAACCTGAACCATTGCGTCCTTCTTTGTTGTGGATATGCTTGCGCTTTATGAGTTGGAGTTAGCAGAACCATGTATCATGGGGACCGCTTTCAATGCTTCATAGGTACTTTGTACCTAGTTGATATCATGTTCTTTTGCTTATGGATCCCGGCGGTATGAAATAAAAGTGGAACTTGTAAGATCATGCAGTTTGTATGTATGTTAGAGAAACGCCTAGGCCGCTAGCCTAAGCCATGCCTAATCATGGTGGAAACTTGCAGCATAACCATAATGAGCATTCTATGAAGCATCCTCAATAAAAACCTATGAACATTGTCTGCTTGCCTTGTATTTTGATCATGGGATAGCTCCCGTGTCATGTGCAAGGGGTACCCGTTGGCGGTTCTCTATGATACGTATATACTTACAATGACAAGATCTTACTTGTGACTGAAGTTGAGTAGCATGAGGATCGGTCTTCGTAAGTAAGGGGCATGAGACTTCAGTTTATAACTTGTCAAGCATATCCTCTTAGTTGTGTCACTTTCACCTTAACCACATTAAAGATGCTTATGATATGGGAAATGAGAGCTCAAAGCTAATGAGTACCATACTTTCAGCATTTGGAAGCCTTTCAAAATTATTCAAAACCTTTTCTTCTACTTGTTGAGTCTCCACATATTCTTTGAGCACCTTATTGAGAGCATAGTTGTCATTCTTTGTGTTTGTTCCAATACTTGATTATTTGTGTTATGACTTTGAAGCTTGTATCTTTGATATCTTTACTTCTAGTCATCACTTGAACTTCAGAGGTGCCATGACATTCATAATCAAAGGCAAGAGAGATACCACTCTATCATACCTTTCTATGAGCATTGTAATGTTGCTTATGTTTGTGCTTCACTCTACTTATTATTCTTGAGTTGGAATCTCTTCATAGCTTGCAATGACTATTAAGTAGACTCAGTTGCATACTCTTTATTATGAATTGTCTAAGTAGTTGGTCACATTGCTGAGAATATTTACATCATATGAAGCAAATGTGTTCGTGAAAGTTCTTTTATCGCACTCAGTTTTCAACTGAATTGCTTGAGGACAAGCAATAAGCTAAGCTTGGGGGGAGTTGATATGTCCAAAACGTATCTACTTTCCTAAACACTTTTGCTATTGTTTCTCCTCTATACTTGTGTGATTTGGATGCAACTAATGTGAATTGATGCTGTTTGCAGCAGAATTGCCTTGGTGTCTACTTTTTGTGCATAAAATCAACTATCAGGAAAAATACCAGAAAATATGCCAAAAATCCTATTTTACCCGAAGACTCCAGGAGTCAGAATACGAGATGGAGAAGAGCCCTGGGGTGGCCACACCACCTGCTGGCGCGGGCCAGGCCAGGCCGCGCCAGGGGGTGGTGTGGGCCCCCCAGGCACCCCCTCGACCTCTCTCTTTGCCTAGAAGGAGCCTTCTGACCTAAAAACTTCGGGGGGTTCGACGTTTTTCCAGAAGGAGTTCCGCTCCGCCGCCACCACCAGATTCCATGAAACAGCACCAGAAACTCTGTTCTGGCACCCTGCCGGGACGGGGAATTGGAGGAGATCATCACCATCATCATCACCATCGCTTCTCCATCGACCATCCATGTTTCCCCCATATATGAGTGAGTAATCCCCCGCTGTAGGCTATGGGGATGGTAGGGATTGGATGAGATCGTTCATGTAATGGCATCGGATTGTTAGGGCATGGTGCCTAGTATCTTTTATTAGTGCTTTATGACTTTGTTACGATTTGTTGTGCTTAATGCTTGTCACTAGGGCCCGAGTGCCATGATTTCAGATCTAAACTTATTATTGATTCATTATGATAGTATTATTCTTGGTCTTATCTGCAAGTTGTGTACACATGTTGTTGTCCGGAACCAATGGCCCCGAAGTGACAGAAATCGGGACAACCGGAGGGAAAGGCTTTGATGTGAGGATCACATGTGTTCATGGAGTGTTAATGCTTTGCTCCGGTGCTCTATTCAAAGGAGCACCTTAATTGCCAGTAGTTCCCTAGAGGCCCCGCGGCATACGGGCTGGCAGGACAAAAGATGTTGTGCAAGTTCTCATTGCAAGCACGTATGACTATATATGGAAAACATGCCTAGGATTGTCTAGTACTTGGATGCTTTATCTTATTTATCTGCAATTTCCCTATGTTCTGATTGCTATGTGAATTGTCTTGTCCATGCAATTCGAATCAATAAATCCCTATGCCTACCGCACTCGAATCCCTATGCCTACCGCACTCGAATCCCACTGTTTACTGCTTTTGTTACTACTGTCTTTGTTTTGCTACTGCTGTTACTGTACTATTCCTACTACAAAACTATTTCTACTGATAAACTTCTGTGAGCAAGATTGTTTCCAGGTGCAGCTGAATTGACAACTCAGTTGTTCAGGCTGATAAATATTCTTTGGCTCCCCTTTTGTCGAATCAATAAACTGGGTTTCACTTCCCTAGAAAATACTACAATACACCCCCTATACTTGTGGGTCATCACATACTTCGGGTTTATATCAGACAACGGCCACTCGTCCCAGAAAATGTGCCTATCCGTAGGGAAATCTGCCTTCATTCTGTCGTACGACTCATCGAGGATTCTAGTTGCAAGTGATGTCATTCCATCCTTCCTCGAGCCCCCTAGGATCTTGACAAGACGCTGAATATCGATCCAGTTGTGCGCAGGAATTATAATTCCCTCTCGATAAAATGTCGAAAAATCAGTTGTATTGTCAACAGTGCAGAAAACAATTCCCTTTTCTACAAGGAACTGGCACATCGCCGGACAATTCTTGCCAGTCCTGAAAGTATGTTGTTTGTCATCACCAAAATTTGTAACTACAAATATTTTGTCAATGCAAGATCATCATATGAATATAATTTTGAAAAGTTTAGTAAATGAAGATCAAGACTCTAAACATTGTCTTGTCATAATTTATTTGGTCCTAAATAAAATCCAGTAGTTGCAAGATGAGCAAATGGATAAAGAACAAGAGGAGAAAACCCTAAAAGCGGTTAGCTATAGAGAGCGGATCTACAAACCCGGATAGGTGGTAGACGAGGACGTGTTTCCTCATGGCCAGTTGAACGACGGCGACTTCACTCCCTTTATATGGTGCTCTGGGGTGTACTCGAGGTCCAATCCAACAAACTTGTCCTCGTCTTTCTCAAGCCAACCCTCGTACATCCTCAGGACAAGCACCACTGTCTCCTCCTCGTTGGTGTAGACAACGTCTATCTTCTTATTGTCATGGGTAGTGAAGCTTGTCTCTAGAGTGCGATGACCTTCCATGGCGACAAGGAGAAGACGGGAAGAAGATAGATGATAGGAAGAAGAAGAGTGGTTTCTGTGAGGCAGGGGAACGGTGGAACCGTCAACACGCTTTTAAGGTAGTGGTTAATGACAGGGACGGAAGTCCAAGGAGAGACGCGTGGCGGTGGCCGTTCCAGCTTCTGAGTAAATAAAAAATAATTATAACGCCCATACATGTGCCCTGTTTTGTCACGTCAATACACTGGGCAGGGGGTGTTGTCCTATCCACTGTGCCAGCGCTTCAAGCCTACATGACAGCCACCCCGCCTAAGCGACGGGAGCGACATAACGGCGAGAACTGATAGGGGGGCCCAACTTGACGGCCGTTAGCCTGATATTTTGTATTGAAACATAAAGTTGAATTCATGCCGAAAATGACCCTCTGAGTATTTGGCACGCCAACTTTGGGCAACGCAGCTGATTGTAAGCAACTTGGGTACTGCGTTGCCTGGACACCCCAACTTTCGGGCTGCAAAATGATATTCTCCCTGTAGTGGCGCCTTACTATTCTAATAATCGGCCGTTGCAACTAAAATAAGAACCAAAACTATGAACATCAAGTACTTTAGGGCCTCATACTTATGTTGGACATAGAAAATCATAGGGACGGAGTGAGTGAGCCATGTAGGATGCACAAGATATGTATATGTGCATATCACAAAGCTCACTCACACCGCCCCCAGGATAACATCCGAAATCAAGACACACCTATAGTGGCGCCCTAGCATTTTAATCATCGGCCACTGCAACAAAAATAAGAACCAAAACTATGAACATCAAGTACTATAGGGACTCATACTTTTGTTGGACACCGAAGATCATAGGGATGGTGTCAGTGAGCCATGTAGGATGCACAAGATATGTATATGTGCATATCACAAAGCTCATTGACACCACCCCCAAGATCACATCGGAAATCAAGGAACACCTATAGTGGCGCCCTAGTATTTTAATGATCAGCCGTTGGAACAAAAATAAGAACCAAAACTATGAACATCAAGTACTATAGGCCCTCATACTTAGAGTGGACATAGAAATTCATAGGGACGACGTGAGCAAGCCATGTAGGATGCACAAGACTTGTATATGTGCATATCACAAAGCTCACTCACACATTCATCAGAAAATATACCTCATTTTCCATACAGTCGTTAGGAGTTTCAGCCTCATATGCTTCTTTCCCCATATAGGGCACTCTATCCAATTATTCAGCAATTCCTCGATTTCTTCCCCACTCCTCGGACATGGGACTATTCCGTGCTCGCCTTTACGATAGAACAGATCTCTACATTTTCTCCATGATTCATCTTTCCGAATCCACCTTTGAGTCCCGGGGTACACGGTTTTCGAAAACCCGGGATCCTTTTTTAGTTGGAGATGCGGTGTATGCTCCATGCAATTGACACATGCGTAGTGTTCGTGGCATACTTGGCACGAGACATACGCGTAACCAGGATAATCTAGCACCATCGTGAGCAATGAGGCTCTAAGAGGGAAATATTCTCTAGAAAAGCGTCCAACATATTCGTTGGCGTCTCCCACAACGTGGCTAGCTCCTATTTTAATAGCCCGAGATGCAGATGGATTTCGATACCTTGTTTTTCGGACCCTGAATAAGAATACCCATGTGTATGTACCTCCTCTTCATGCACAGCCATGGAGGGAGATTGTATGGCCATACAAACACGGGCCAGGTGCTGTGTGTGCTGCTCTGGTTGCCAAATGGATATAATCCATCGGTGCTCATACCCATCTTGACGTTCCTTGGATTGTCCCCAAAAAACGGGAACTCGATGTCCATTGCATTCCACTAGCAAGCGTCCGAAGGGTGTGTTAGCATCCTCTCCTTATCCGGATCATCTTCGGGCTTCTGCCTTTCCGCGTGCCAGTGCATAAGCTTTGCTTCCTTAGGGTCTATGAAATACCGCTATAGACGAGGAGTGGTCGGAAAGTACCATACCACTTTTAGTGGAGATTTCTTCCCTCTCCTGTATCGTGCATGAGCGCACACATGACACGTGGTTCTATCCACGTACTCATTCTCATAAATTATGCAATCGTTGATGCAGACGTGGTATTAAAGATGCGGTAGATCAAGAGGGCACATGACTTTCTTTGCCTCCTCTATATTTGTTGGACAAGTGTTCTGTTTAGGAAGACAGTCATGCTAGAATCTAATCATATCATTGAAGCTTGTGTAGGTCCAGTTGTGCTTAGCCTTCATCTCCAGAACCTTGAGTGTTACATTCAAGCTGGTATCCTCGGGCTGACATCCTTCATACAATGGAGTACTCCCATCTATCTCTAGTTGCGCTAGCTTGGCTTACTCTCTAGTGGCAGATTTGGGCCTCCTCATTTCCTTTAGGACCAATTCTTGAACATGAGGGTCCTGCAACGCTGTTTGTAGCATCTGTTGAATGTCTCTGTCTTCTCCATCATTTGCCACTTCATCTCCTTTGTGATGATCATGCCTGACATCTCCTTCATGATGATGTCCGGCATCTCCTTCATGATGATCATGTCTGGGAGGCTCTTCGGGTTCTCGCCCGCCCTCTCCGTTATTGTCCTGCCAGCCTTCCTCATTTCCTGTAGTCCCATTAACGTCATCTTCATCACTGATCTAGCGAGTAATGCCAGACATGAAACCATGAACGAGCAAGTGGTTCTGCAATACTCCTGAATAAGGGTCCATTAAGCCCCTAAGTCTGCATTTGCGACATGGACATCTTATCTGGGTCTCATTATTCTGGATCATTTCACCCATCGCGCCTTACAAATATGTAGCCACGAGGATTTCGCTCATCTTGATGACCATGATTGCCTGCTAGAGCAAGAGAATATTTTAGAACATGCACACACATGCATGCATGGTCGCTAGAAAAATTCGGCATGACCTCTCCTAAAAATAGGACATACGCGTAATGCAAACAATTTGTTGAAACGGAAATTAATCAACATTTCATGCATAAAGCACACCAACACACACCGTACTATACCACAAACTTTGTCACATACACAGAAACATTCATACAACATGCAACAACACAACATCTCACCCACACAATCATCACAAGATTCATCACATACACAAACATGCATGTCCTTCCATGCATCTACTCACCTAGTAAATGATGGAGGAGGCGGAAAGTGAATCGGTGGTTTAGTAGATCTACAACTTTGGAGAGCCTTCATTTTACAAATTTACCATCCAAAATAGTTTTTGATGGCTAAAATGAGTGAATTAATGGGTGAAATGAGGTGGGGAGGAGGAGGAACACGACCAGATCTGGTCTAGGCTAGAGGGGGAAAGTGAGTGGAGGGGAAAGTGCACCAAGTGGAAAATGTGGTGGCTGGATGTATAAGTGGTGCACGACATATCAGTGGCGCACATCCGCAGGGTGTGCCACAGATAACAGGAACATCAGTGGTGCACCGAACCACAGTGCACCACAGACATGTTAGACCCCATCTATGTCTGCCACTTATGGATTCCCCTGACTTATCCGTGGAGCACGCCTGTGCGGTGCGCCACAGGTGATGGAAATATCCGTGGTGCATGGACCTAACATGCGCCACAAATATGTCAGGGGCCATGTATAAGAGGCAGCTGTGGCTACCCAGACTTACCTACATCGCACCCTTTTACCATGTGCCACAGATAAATTCCTTATATGTGATGCATGTTTACCACATGCGCCACATGACACTTACTTATGGCCCACCACCCTGCCCGTGTGCCACTGGATATAAATCCATGGATAGCCAAATCTGTAGTAGTGTGGCATTCGGGCTGTTTGGTACAAAAATAGAGGAAAACTAGGTCTAGTTTATGAGGCAGCTCAGGAGATCAATATGCCACATGGATCCATTGGCTATATCCAGGGATGCATGCAAAGGGCTAACGAATGTAGTGAAGGAGGTGTTCTCGTGAGTTGAAGGTAGAGAATGCCATGCCCATCTGATGCTTAACTTGTACAAACACTACACATGCAGCGTATTTGGTTACATGTTTCCTACTGCTAGAGCTTACAAAGCTAAGAGCAATGAGTATTTCATGAGCAATAATTTTGTGGAATCCCCTGATCTTCCGCAGTACTTAGACGCCCATCATTCAGAGCTATGGAAGAGGAGTCAATTCAACCCTGACATCAAAGTTGATTACATAAACAACAACCTTGCCGAATGCCTGAATAACTGGGTGAAGGACATAAAAGTATATCCTGTTCATATTTTGATGGACAGCATATGGGGTATGATCATGAAGCTATTAAATATAAGGAGAGATATTGGTTAGAGACTTAGGGGAGATATGCTACCACCTATTGTACATTTGATGAAAGGTTTATCCTCTCTCAAAAAGATGAACTGGTAAAACCTTCAACATCGAAAACGCAATAGAGAATGCATATGAAATCTGTTTTCGATGAACTTGGGCTTGTCATGAAGATTAACACAACCTCTAAATCCTCTCATGGATAAGAACCAAATAATGGAAGGTTTTACCAATCTCTAAAAGACAAACCGGTAAAACCTCCAATATCGAAAACACACAATAGAGAATGTATATGAAATCCGTTTTCGATGAACTATAGCTTGTTATGAATATTAGCACAATCTCAAGAACATCACATGGATAAGATCCAAATAACAACCAAGAAAGATTATGCCAAGTATGCAAAGGTTTGAGCTCTCATGAAGGATATGATCAAGTTACTCACTCGAGAGCCCCTCTTGATAGTACGACTATCTATACTATAAACCGGTCTCCCTAACTAACACAATGAGACCGGTAAGAAAGAAACCCTATCAAGAACATACCTTTGCCTTGAGCATATTCCACTTGAGCTTGACGATAGCGATCTTGTCCACCTCAAGATGGAACACATTTCTTGATTTCACTAGCTTGGTGAAGACTTGAAATTGCTCTCCCATACTCCACTATGGTAGAGCCTCTCTCTTGGGCATACCATCTTCCCATATCCATGATAACCATAGGATGGCAAGCTTCAAGCAAATGATCTCTTCAAGATGGCTCAGCTTGAACTTGACATCATTTCTTCTTTCTTCATTATGTTGGTGTCTTGAAGATACATAAGAGATATCACTCCAACTTTAGTCTTCAAGACACACTTGCTATAGGCTCAACTCTCACTTGACCAATCTCCGGACCACTCATTGAAACCTTGGTCAACACTTAATCTTCTACACTTTCTTATTCTCCCAACCATGAAGCCAACATATGGTTCAAGCATTGCATATCGACAAATCCTACAGGTAAAACTCAATGCAAACTTAAGTCCATAAAGATTGTCATTAATTACCAAAACCACACATGGCATGCACTTTCAATCTCCCCCAATTTGGTAATTGATGACAATCCCTTTGAGAGGGTTTATATAAGGAATTAACCAAACAAAACGTGTGCTAACATAAAATACAACACAAGTATGTGATGTTAGTACAACCACAATATAGAGCAAACTCCCCCACAATCTATGCACATGTGGATGAACTTGAATTTCATTGCATATATTGCCAACCATTACCAGTGGTGGAGTTTTCTCGATATATTCAATATGCAAAGCAATACACTAAGATGCAAAGCACACGAGGCAAGTGTTTAAGTACAAAACTCACAACACACATCCAAATTCCCTAAAATCCTCTAAAACTTCTCCCCCATTGGCATCGATTGCTGAAATGGGTGAAAAACTTTAGAAGGCCAATTTAGCGAGAGTTCCTCCATATGGTGTGCATTTCTCATAATATGAGTGGAATCAAATGCATGTATCCAGTGACGAATACCATGAGGAAATCAAACTAAACTGAGGATCCAAAGATTGCAACGAAATAAAATGGTGAAGAAGCATCAACAAATGAAGCAAGCAATCAAAAGATCGAAAGAAGCACTACACAAAAGGAAGATACCAAAAGAAAGATAGATATTACGACAAGTTTGAAAAGAGAGTGATCTAAATAATATGAGGAGACTCCCCAAGGTTTGTGCACAACTTATAATTTGCGTTTCAATACAATATCCACAAACATGGCATCTTCATTCCCTCTATATCATTTAAACCACGGGCACGAGCAAGTGAGAAGATATTATGATGAGAGCAAATGAGTCTTTAGATGAAAATAGGAAGCTGCCCATGGTTCATGCACAACAAAGTGCATAAATATGGAATCCTAACTCCCCATAATCAAATAAAACACCAAACAAGAACAAGAAAGAAAATGTGTGTTCTTAGGTAGATTAGGAAAGCCCCCCAAGGTTTATGCCCCAAATGTAATAATTGCTTTGAATGCAAAGTGCATAAATATGGTATCCTTGCTCCCCCAAAGTTACATAACAACACAAAGGCATGAGAGATCAACTTTCTGAACACCAATGAGTGCTAAAAGATGCAAATGAAAAGGTCAAGCACTCAAAGAAAAACTTTTGGAGCCACCAAAGAATAAAAAGGAGCACAAGGTGTAGACTCCAAAGAAAAAGGATGTCAACTAGAGATTCATCCATAATTATGAGTATAAGTTTCTAGGTAGACAACAATCACCAAGATACACATCCACAAAGAAACATGTACACACAAAATGGATACTCAAGAATGAACAAGATATACAAAAGAAATTCATAGATAATGCCAATAAGACTGTTGCTAGAAAGCATTATCTTATTGATCATCAATGACCTTCCAAAACCAACGAATACATCACAACTATCACAAGGGAACAAGATATAGTTGGAATGCATTAGAAAAAGAAACAAGTATCATAAATAACAGATAAACCTTGCAAATTCGTCCATATTGCACATGAGAGAAATTGAGGAAATGACTGGCTATAGAATTGCTAGATTGGCATATGTGGGATTGGTCAATCATAACCATGAATTTTATATACTCCCCAAAATATGCATTCATCTCAACTTACTCATATAATAATAAGGATGATAAAATAAATCTTGCAAGAACCACAATAAAAGCAACTGAAGGAAATCATGCCATGATGCAACCACAAAGGTTGGATGCTAGAAAAGTATGCATGAGAGGGATACTTGTTACCGAGATACCATTGGTAGTATGAAGTAGATATGAGTTTGTTGATCATCCTAGCTTGACTCCAATTATAATTTAGTCCCCACATGTTCTTATTATTGAAAAGCATCCAATGAATCTACAATGTACCTATAACACATTCAAGTACACAATGGTCCCAAAACTCCTTGGGTCCAAAGTTGTTAGATAAACTACAATACATAGGAGAGACTCCACATAAATATGTGCATATTGATATGAAATTGAATTTCATGCACATCTTAGCCGATATGATTTGGTGGAGAATCCCCTATATACTGGATCAAGAAAGAAAGCATGCCATAATATAGAACATGTAGTAAATATGCATGCACAAGATTTCAAGAACCAAAAAGGAGATACAATTTGAACAAAAACACCAAGTAAACCAAGAAGTCGCACACAAGAGTGTGACACGACAAAAGGGTGTCCAAATTGTATCAAAGAGACAAATGAACACATGAGGACACAAATTCAACAAATGAACAATGCAACAACCAAAGAGCAAAAGATAGACAAAAACACCAATGCTCGAGGATTTATCTCATCCTAAGGGATCAATCAAGTAACAAGGAATGAGACAAAACCAACTCCCAAAAAGCAAGGTTCCAACACACAAACCAAACTCTATACACTTTTCATGATGGCACAAACTACCAAAAGAAAAGATCAAACTTCCAAGCACATAAAACATGATATGGAACAAAACAAGAAGCATAAATATGAGTGTTCTAAATAATATAGGAGAGCTCCCCCATTGATAGTGCATTATGTAGGATTTTCCTTTTGAATGCAAAATGCACACAAATGGGATCATCAGTAGTACCTACATTAAATAAAACAAACGAGGATACAAAAAAATAAGAAGATCCACAAGAGGCAAGGAAAGCATGGGAGACAACACAAAACATTTTCTTGGCAATATGTTGTACAAAATTTAAGCAAAGGCCAAAGTAAATATGATCAATAAATTCTACCATATACGGAGTACCATTTGTCCAATGACAAGAATTATGGGGAAACATTTCCCAAGGTAGTTTTCAAGGATATCATGATCATATTCACAACAAGAAGCATATAACAAAATATAAAAATTAAGCTTGATGCTTAGAAAGAGAATCTTGATAGCTCCAAATGGCTACACAATCATTAATGATTAGAGTAACTTGAAGCTAATGGTTTCCATGGAGGATATAGATGTCATAGTATGAGGAAACACATACCAAGAAGAGCTCACGCAAACAAGATCAAAAGATGAGAAAAAAATGTATTCAAGCAAATTTGAACTTGTTTAAGCAAATGTGTCACATAGGAACTACATAATTATCAATATAAATTCTAAGTGACACAACCTCGAATATTCACATTTTCTAGGCTTGTAATATGCACTAAGCATATGACTCCCCCATAATGTGATAAACCATAAATATCGACACGAGGCAAAAGGATACACATAGAGATAATTAATGGACATTATAGAATTTGAATCTCTCATGAGAAACATACCACATATAGACTAGATAAAACTTGCAATATATATACTAAGTGACATTCCTCATGTACACACATTTTAGGATTGTGTAATGCCCAAGCATAGCACTACCCCAAAATGGGATAGTCCATTAATCTCCTGTAAGAGCCAACTAAGATATAAACAAGATGCAATAGGCTCAAACACAAAAACACATACATGGTGTGCAAGCCAACATACACAAACCTGATTTCTCAAGTTTAAGCAACTAGGAAGCACAACATATACAAAACATATGGAAGGTACAAAACTAACACATGCACAAGGGGCAAGTAACTTTCAATGTAAATGAGTTGAGAACATGTTACCACAAGGAGGAGCAATGGATATATGATAGACATATGATAATCTAAATGACTTGGCTTGAGAGAATATAGTTGAAGTCCCCTTAATTCTTCATGATGTAGCCAAGTCTCCAATGCCCTCCAACACACACCTATTGATCAAGTTTTAGCTTGATGGTCCCCAACCAAGTTGGGTCCTGAGAGGTTAGTCACAATAGGCTTGGAAACCCAAATGGTTCTTTTCTTGACACCACTTTGAGCACCAACATATTTGGCAAACACATTGCCACCCTCATCCTTCCTAGGAGAATAAACATCATCAATCATGATTGGGTTTTATGAGGAGTTACCAATAGTGCAAGAAGAAGATATGTGACCCTTCTCACGACATAAGTAGCAAGTTCTTCTCTTCCGATCTTTCTTCTTAGGTGAAGCCACAACTCGAGGAAGAGCTTGAGTAGTCCTCTTAGGAAGAGGCCCATCATTAACTTGAGGTAGAGATTGAGGACGCTTCCCTTGTTGCTTCACACTAAGAGGCTTCTTCTTCAATGGCCAAGATCTAACATGATTCCCTTCTTCCTTTCACTTGAAGCAAACAATGTTGGTCAGATTCTTGACTTGATATTGGCCATTCTTCTTGTTGCCCTTGTGCTTCAACTTGATAGTGGACTTGTTGTTGACATTGGAGTTGAATCCAAGCCCACTCTTGTCATTGGGGGATTTTTGCATACTGAAGATATTGTCGAGTGTGGCCTTCCCTTTATGACCCTTTTTCAAGTCATTTTTCAAAGAAGTTACTTGAGCCTTGAGCTATTTAATTTCCTCTACATGGTTAGTGTGAACAAAAATACCAGAGGAAGTGGATGCTACATTGTTAGAGCAACAAGGGACGGAAAGTAATTCATCACAAGATGTATCAGTGGCATGAGTGGATGAATTACAAGGACTAGCACATGGAAATATGACATTTGGAGTAGAAGTAGTGCTAATGTCCACCTGAGGCTCATTAATGTTACCTTTAACATAATAGCCTCATGAGCTAATTTTAGCCTATCATGGGAGGCTACAAGATCCTCATGAGAGCTTGATAGCTTACCATGACTTTCTTCCAAGATACCTGATGGCCCAAAATATATCGAGCTCATTGGGGAACCCCAGGAGGAAGGTATGATGAGCACAGTAGCAAGTTTTCCCTCAGTTATGAAACCAAGGTTATTGAACCAGTAGGAGCAAGGAAACACCTCCAAGGTGTTGTTTCCAACTTGGAATCCTGCACAACACAACCACAGAACTTTGGCCCCAACTTATAGTGAGGTTGTCAATCTCACCGGTTTTGCTGAAAACAAAGGATTAAACGTATTGTGTGGAAGAAAGTAAAAGCTTGCAGAAAGTAAACAGAAAATAGTAAACAGTTGTAGATTGATGGTAAAAGAATGGACTGGGGTCCATAGTTCACTAGTGGTGGTTCTCCTTAAGATAGATGACATGTTGGGTGAACAAATTACAGCGGAGCAATTGACAAACATCGAGAAAGCATACATGCATATACTAATCATTTTGACTCCTATGAGATTTGATTGGGCATTACAACATTATACATAGACCGTAATGCAAGTGCATCTATGACTAATAATCCACCTTCAGGTTATCAATCCGAACCCCCTCAAGTATTAAGTTACAAGTAACAGATAATTGCATTATGCATTGTGTGTAAAGTAAACAATACAATTGTTCTATGAACAAAGGATTGCTGTTTTCTCCCTAGTAGCAACAACACATCTAGTACCTTAGAGATTCCTGTCACTTCCCCAAATTACTAGAGGCATGAACCCACTATCGAGCATAAATACTCCCTCTTGGAGTTGCTAGCATCTACTCGGCCAAGATATCTACTAACAACGGAGAGCATGCAAGATCACAAATAACAAAGGCATGATAGAATCAATAATCAATCTGAAATAGCATCTCAATATCCATCGGATCCCTCCAAACACAACATGTAGGATTACAAATAGATGATCTTGATCATGAACGGAGATCACAAGGTCTAAAAATGGTAGCACAAAGGAGAAGAACAAACCATCTAGCTACTACATGGACCCGTAGTCCAAGGATGAACTACTCACGCATCACACCGGAGGCTTGCATGGTGATGAAAAAGGCCTCCAGGGTGAATTCTCCCCTCTAGCAGGGTGCCGGGAAGAGCTTCAGATCCCTCCCGATCTAGGGATGGAGATAATGGTGACTACAGAGTCTTTCGTGGAATTTTGATCGAGTACATAGGGTTTCTATATCGGAGGCATCTTATAGGCGAAAGGGAGGCCGAGGGGGTGCCCTAGGCAGCCACACCACCCCCTAGCGCGGGCCAGGCCTGGCCGTGCGTCCAGGTGGTGTGGGCGACCCCTGGCCCCTCTCCGTCTTGTCTTATGTCTCCGTGTACCCCTCGGTGAAATATTGTCTTTGGGTTTTGTCCCGTCCAATTCCGAGAATATTCATTTGTTGACTTTCCTGGAACCAAAAACAGCAGAAAACAGGCAGTTGGCACTATGGCATCTTGTTAATAGGTTAGTCCAAGAAAGTGTATAAAAAGTACACCAAAATGTGGACAAAACATAAGAAAGTAGATATAAACCAAGCATGGAACATCAAAAATTATAGGTACGTTTGCAACGTATCAATACCATACTTGCTAGTTAGCAAAGCAAGTTGAGTCTTTAGCTCAACATTCTCCTTCAAAATAGATGCTTCACAAGAAATAGAGTTAGTAGCACAAGCATCATAATTAATTGCAAGATGTGAGGGCAACTTTGAAGGCTCTTTTGAGTAAGAGGCTTTAAGTTTCTCATGTGACTCGGTGAGTTTGATGAGCTCTCCCTTGATGACCCTAGAGCCATTTTTGAGGTGCTCAAAATCCTCAAGGAGTTTAGCATAAGGAACTTGAAGCCCATCATTTTTACTTTTGAGATCACTTTCCACCTCAAGATATTTATCATGAGATTCCTTCACTGTAGACAACTCTAGAGAAAACTTATCCTCAAGAGATTCCTTAGTGGTTTGCTCCTCTTCAAGAGCTTCATTTAGATTTGAAATTTTATTAGCATACCCACGCTCAAGGCTACTCATTTTATCAAGGGTATTCTCATGCTCCTCATCATCATAAGAGGTATTGGGTTCCAAAGTAGGAGTTACCTTTGAATCCCTAGCCATAAGGCATAGGTGGGTACCATGAGAATATGAGGATGATGAATTATTTGAAGCTCCATTCAAAACCTTGTGTTGGCCCATAGAATCTTTGTTTTCCTTTACATGGTTAGCAACGCAAACACTAGATGAAATAGAAGGATTTTTATCATGGAAACAAGACAACACAAGCATATCATAATAAGATTTATTCAAGCCATTTCTACCTTATATGCAAGGACTACCAACACAAGCATATAAGGAGTTTTGGGTGCTACAAGTGTTAGAGTCCAACGATAGACCATTGCTACTAAATAGAGATGAAGGATGACTAATAGTAAGCTCACTATCCATATTGCAATTTCTATCACCACTCACCATATCATTACCTTGTGAAGAATCACATGTTGGTGAGGTGATAGAAGATGAGAACTCATCTCGACTGGAAGTGGAAGCAACACAATCATCCTCAAGAATATTGGACACAACATATTTATCTTGAAGTTTTGTCCATAACTCATGAGTGCTCCAAAAAGGAATGATTGAATATGTAACTACATAGCTCAAAGCATTAACAAGCACATTAGAAGCTTGAGCATCAAGATATATGTTTTTCTCATCCTCACAAGATAGATTTTCGAAATCCATAGGAGGAGAAAAACCTATATCTACAATATGCTACAAATTTGGGTCCATGTCCCGAAAATGAATAAGCATACGAGTTTTCCATATATCATAATTTGTGCCATCGAATGTGAACATTTCATTGTGCACTAATCCCCTAGCCGACATCTTTACTCTCAAGGCGGTGAAGCCTAAAATGAGAGACCGGGCTCTGATACCAATTGAAAGAATACATATGCCGCCTAGAGGGGGGGGTGAATAGGCGGTTAAAAAGTTTTCCGAGAGAGGCTCAACAAAAGCGGAATTAAACTAGCGTTTACTTTGTTAAGCACAAAAACCTAGAATAACTAGGGTTCACATATTCGCACCAACAACTTATGCTAAACAAGACAAGAAAATATGAGATAGCAAGATATAAACTTCAAGCACGAAGGATATCACAAAGTAAGGTGCATAAGTAAGAGCTCGGGTATAGAGATAAACGAGGCACGCGGAGACGATGATGTTTTACCGAGTTCCTCCCAACATGGAGTACGTCTAGTTTGGAAAGGCGGTGGTATCAAACCACCAACGCCACAAAAGGCCTCCCTTGTTCTCCTGTGAATCTCACCCCAATGGGATCGATCCACACTTCCACTATAGGTGCACTTGTCGGTGGCAATTCGGAACCTCTCACAAGATTGGGGCACTTATCCACAACTCAATTGGAGGCTGCCAACAAACAAGCTTGGGGAAAGCTCCACAACTTAATTGGAGTCCCCAAGTAATCCACAAACCTGCAAAACCACCAAACCGTCTAGGGTTCCAATGAACCCAAGAGTAAAAAGCTTCTCAACTTTTCACCCAATCGAATCCTCACCAAGAACTCAAACCGATGCACCAAATGCAATGGCAAGAACACAAGAAGTGCTCAAATCCTTCTCTCCCATATTCCACCAAAGCTACAAAAGCTTATGGGGGAATAAGAGAGGAAGAACAATGGAGGAAATCCACAAAAGACTCCAAGATCTAGATCCCAAGATGTTACCCTTACTTAGAGGAGAGATTGATTGGTGGTTTTGTAGATCTAGATCTCCTCTTTCAAATCCCTCAAGAATATGCAAGAATCATAGAAGGGATTGAGAGATAGCAAGCTCAAGAAGGTCAGCAACGGAGGGGATAACATGCAAGGAAGGTTGGGTAAACATTGAGGAAGAAGGGCCCCTTATATAGGTCCTACAAAATCCAACCGTTACAGCCCCGGAGCGCGTGGGCCGGACATTCCGGCCTATTCACTCTGGACATTCCGGCCAAGACAAAACTGACAAAAATAGCAATACGAAAACACCCATAACTTTTGCATCCAGACTCCGATTTTGATGATCTTGGGCTTGTCTTAAAGAGGACAACAAACTCAACACGATCATGCAGGGAACCATCATAGTTCAGAAAGGGAGGATATAACCAAATGACGAAAGGTTTGACCTCTCTCAAAAAGACGAACCGGTAAAACCTCCAACATCGAAAACGCAATAGAGAATGCATATGAAATCTGTTTTCGATAAACTTGGGCTTGTCACGAAGATTAACACAAGATATAAATCCTCCCATGGATAAGAACAAAATAATGGAAGGTTTTACCGCTCTCTAAAAGACAAACTGGTAAAACCTCCAATATCAAAAATGCAATAGAGAATGTATATGAAATCTGTTTTCGATGAACTAGAGCTTGTTATGAAAATTACCACAAGCTCAAGAACATCACATGGATAAGATCCAAATAACAACCAAGAAAGATTATGCCAAGTATGCAAAGGTTTGATCTCTCATGAAGGATATGATCAAGTTACTCACTCGAGATCCCCTCTTGATAGTATGGCTATCTATCCTATAAACCGGTCTCCCCAACTAACACAATGAGAACGGTAAGAAAGAAACCCTATAAAGGACATACCTTTGCCTTGAGCATATTCCACTTGAGCTTGATGATAGCGATCTTGTCCACCTCAAGATGGAACACCTTTCTTGATTGCACTAGCTTGGTGAAGACTTGCAAACTGCTCTCCCATACTCCACTATGGTAGAGCTTGTCTCGTGGGCATACCATCTTCCCATATCCATGATAACCATAGGATGGCAAGCTTCAAGCAAATGATCTCTTCGAGATGGCTCATCTTGAACTTGCACATCATTTATTCTTTCTTCATTATGTTGGTGTCTTGAAGGTACTAAGAGATATCACTCCAACTTTAGTCTTCAAGACACACTTGCTATAGGATCAACTCTCACTTGACCAATCTCCGGATCACTCATTGAAACCTTGGTCAATAGTTAATCTTCTACACTTTCTTCTTCTCCCAACCTTGAAGCCAACATATGGTTCAAGCATTGCATATGGACAAATCCTACAGGTAAAACTCAATGCAAACATAAGTCCATAAAGATTGTCATTAATTACCAAAACCACACATGGGGGCACACATGCACTTTTAGTTCCCAACCTACAGATTAGTCATCACTCATACTCCCTATACCTGGATCAACCCTTGGGGTCGTGGGTACCTGACAAGTCCTTAGATTGAGGCAAGAGAGGATACAATAATCATCATGTCATACAAACTAATACACGATCCCAACTATGATAAATCACATGCACAATTCCTACATGGCTAGGCCGAAGCCCTCAGCCCAAGGAGAATTACTCACACATAGATATGAGGTCAACAATCACAAACATTGTAATGAAAATCATATGATTGATAGGAATAGTCTTACAATGTCGCTAATCAGAGAAATGATCTACTATTACAAGTGGTGGAAGATGGCTATGGAGATGGAGAAGGGTTTGGAGATCTGGAGGCGGCTTTCTAGCGAGGTATGGCTTCTAGGTGTGGTGTCTCTCTGTTTTCTCGTCGCCTGAGGCTTCTTTTTATAGGGGTCCCTTCATGAAAGTTGTTCTGTTTGACCTAACAGAGGTGGCGCCAACTATATGACTAAAGCTATACGGTCGGAAATTTTGCTCCGACCGTATAGTTGGTCGTTACGGCGTCTGCCTTCACTAGACGGGTCCTGGTTTCTTCTGGTCGGAGGAAATATCGTCTTTTTGAATTTAATTTAGTGATTCCCTCCTTTAAATGACATTATCTGCGTAGGAAAAATACAAGAACAAAGGATTGCATACCCCTCTGAATATTAGCATTAGTGGCAGGGTTTAGAGAGATATTTCATCAAAAATATGATTAATATCTAGTTTAAATGTGGACGTAGATGGCTATATTTCAGAGCCATCAACCTTCCCAAGCTTAAACTTGATCGTCCCGAGCAAGAAAGCCAAAATCAAAAAGGAACTCAGCATTTAAACTAAAATAACGAGATGGTGATCTTTCTCATGATTAATAGTCTCATGTTTCCTCCACTTTCATAAATCTGAAAAACTTCAGCATAGATAGAGTAATGGCAAGCGTATTATACGGGTTTCATGCATCCTTATAGCGCGCCAAAATTATTGTAAGCATGGATGATTCCAATGAGTAAATTTTATTCCATGTCAAGTAATCAACTCACAGGCTTGCCTTTGAACAGTAAATTATAATCATGTAAATTAAGAGTGTGAGAGTTGTCATGAAAAGCATATATACTAGAGTATCTCAATTCTCCCACATCAATGAATCAAGACTTTGTAAGCACTACTTTTCTATGCATTGTCCTTCAAGAATTTCAGTTTTTTAGTAATTGAGAGCATGCCAAAGATTTTTATTAGTTTATTGGGCTATGATGGACACTCGTGGCATCACTAAGGTTTTTGTTCCTTTTGCATAATGATTACTCATAATAGCCAGAGGAGTGATTCCGTCATGATTACAGCTACTCGGGAGTGCCAAGAATTTTACCCACTATAGCATTGCTGCTACAAGTGTTTAATCAACTCATAGTCGAAATCTAGGAGTTTCCTCCATGAAGATCGTTCGAGGCTAGCGGAGTTGTTGGCATCCCATGAAGTTTGACACACATAAAGCTATATCATTCTTATGATTAACAAGTCAAACTTTGGCATGCTCACAAAAACCGCTAAACATTAATTCAATCGAACAAATCCTTTCAAAGAGAGCTATTAAGTCAATCAACATTTTCAGTGGTGTCAAGTGTCTCAAGAAATAAGCCTTCAATTGTGAGACTTTTTTATTACAATTGTTTAGCAATTTTTAGGCAAGACTTGGTTAATTACGAGAGCTGGAACAAAATGGGCCCAATTAAATACCCATGCAAACGACAATCTTACTATGGTACAAAGACTCACTCCACCAATATAATATCTCAACATTTACTACTAACTAGCATGTGTTTCTCATTCTTAAAAAGTGGGGAGTCATAAGGTATACCTCTCATGTTTTGTTCCACTTTTCTCTTCCTTTTTATTTGTTTCTTGGAAACTCGAAGTCGATCACTCTCCTGCAAACATACGAAGACCTCAAGGCAACAGGAAAAGAAAAAGGGAAAATAAGGAAAAATGGATAAATATTTTTGTAATTTTGAAGAGAGAGAAATAAAGAATACAAAATTTGCGGCAAAGCTTGGCTAGAAATTTCGAAAGCAAAAAAAATAAAGATAAAGTGTTGGGGAAGCCAAAATGAGTGCTTATAAACTCAAATAAAAACGTAACCTCGAAAAATAAAAGCAAATGAATGCCAAATAAAGATACATGAGGAGACTTCCCCAAGCTTAGGTTTTTCCAAGCCCTTCAAATCATTGTGGTGGCGGGAAAAAGTCATTACTGTAGTTCACGAATTGAGTGGAGAGGTTACTTGTTGATTCTCAGAGGTTCAAAGAGAGGTTGTGCATCCTCTCCATAGTCCCTCCAAGTCCTTGGAAATCTTGGTATGTGGCGAACCGGGTTTGTGGCTGCTCCTCTTGACGAGGAACTTCTTGATCCTCCTCTTGGTCCTCATCCTCTTTAGGAATCGCCTCCTTGGGTTGGTGCTCCTCAACCTGTACATCATATAGCAAATGTCCTTCCTCGATAGAGAAAAGACCATTAGGCAAAGGAGCGGGATAGATACGCCCAGCTCCAGCAATATGCAGATAATAAACACCACCTCTCCTAGTGAGCATTCCACATGCCCTCAAGGTGGAGAAACCAACACGCGTCTCACCTAGTACGGGTTGTAACTCACCTAGATTGATGTCTAGGGCGATGGCAAGCACGGTGATGATGCCTCCTCCGATGATTGGCCCTTGGCTTTGGGAGGCTTTGCTGCTCCAGGTAGCACACAAGGATGGCGCCCAAGTTGAGTGAAAAGTTGCAGTTGATGTAAGCAGCCTTGGCAAGGACTAGGATGCCCTCCTCGTTGAGTCTCATGAACTCATTGCATGCCTGCAAGGTGTTAGCAATAACATAGAACAAATAGGGAATTGTAGGATGTTGAATATTCTTCTGCTTGTTCACTCTACTAGTGAAGCTCATTCCATTATAGTATTGATCGAGGGAAGGGTTTAAACCAGAAAAGGATGCGCGAAAAGCATGAACATCATTGTTTGGCAAATTAAAGCATGCACACCATTCATCTAACATTAAGGTGTAGTTGTTGTTCATTAGACGGGAAGAAATAGTATCCTCTCCTTGCCACAGTTTAACGGTGCTTTGCAATGAACTTAGGAATTCGATGGTTAAGCGGCGATAAGTAGGTACACCATTGTACACAAAATTTTGCAGTCTAGCTCTATTGCAAAGTAAATTGAAGTCATTATAAATACCAAGTTGGTTCAATATAATGGGGCAAGCCCACTTGTTGGCCTTTACTTCGCGGTTCTTGATCTTGTTAAAGCATTCGCGATGAGCCTGATCCCTGAACCGTATCCCCATGTGTTCCTGGGTGATTGCCCGAGAAGCACTAGTGGTGGCACGAGCACGAGTTTGGCTCCTTGTGTTCATCTTCTTCCCGTGCGATTTTGTGGTCGAACCCACCTATATGGGCGCAACTATACGGGCGGAACATGCGTTCCGGCCATATAGTTGGTGTTCTGTCAAAATATTAGGTCTTCCTCCTGGTGGCGCAGCTATACGACTTCAACTATACGGGCAGAACCAAATGTTCCGGCCGTATAGTTGGTCGTTAAACTATTTGTCCCTTTGAAAGAAAATTTGCAAAGGCCTCAATATCTATACGACTAGAACTATACAGACGGATTTTTTTATATCCACCATATAGTTGGACATTAAACTCCAAGTACATATGAACATAATTTGTACGGAGGCATTGATATCTATACAACCGGAACTATACGGCCGGAATTTTTATTCCCACCGTATAGTTGGTCGTTAAACTGTCTGTATATTAGAAAATAAATTGTATGGAGGCATTGATATCTATACGGCCAGGACTATACGGCCGGAATTTTTATTCCCGCCGTATAGTTGGTTATTAAACTGTCTGTATATAAGAAAAAAAATTGTAGGCATTGATATCTATACGGCCAGGACTATACGGCCAGAATTTTTTATTCCCACCGTATAGTTGGTCGTTACACTCTCAGTACATATTGCAGAAAAAATTTCGATGGCAAAGATAACTATATGACCAGAACTATACGGCCGGAATTTTTATTCCCGCCGTATAGTTGGTCATTAAACCGTCTGTGTCCATAATTTTTTTTCTATTTCTTTGTAAGCTATTTCTTTTCCTGTAACTTAGCGATATACCTTGTTTTTGACAAAAACTGACAGAAAATATTGTCGACCAACAATAGCATGAATAATGCAGAAATTAAAGTACTACCAAATTTCTTCTCCCCAAATGGAGTTTTCTAGCACTTTTTATTGAACATGAACTTAAACTAAAACTAAAAATTAACTCAAACTTTAATTTAACATGGGTTGCCTCCCATGGAGCGCTCTTTTTCGGTCAATAGCTTGACCTTGATGATATTCACTTGGGTCAGATGAGTGGAACACCCAGTCCAAAGTAATTGGCCTTCAAAGTGATGACCTCCTTCTCGTCGTGTTTGGTTTTCTTCTTCCTGGGGAATGAATAACAAAAGGATCCCGTGAAGCCAATTGCAACTTCACGTTCCCTTCATGAAGGTTAATTAAAGCCTTTATAGTTCTTAAGAAAGGATAGCCTAGTATTATAGGAGCAACAGTGTCTTTAGGCATGTCAACAATAATGAAATCAATGAGAGCAGGACAGCCTTTGATGAAAACTAAAGTGTTCTCCTTAATCCCTACAACTTGTTTGTAGGTAGAATCTGCTAGATGCAATTTTAATTCAGTAATTTCAAAGGAGCCAAGATTTAACTTGTTAAAAAGACTCTTTGGAATAGTTGAGATGCTTGCACCTAGATCACAAAGTGCAGCTATCTCATTAGTTCCAATCTTTATCTTAATAGTAGGCTCAAATATGTCATCTAGTTTAACAGGTAACTTTTCAGCGATTTTCTTGTATTCCTCTTCAAGCTCGGGTACCTTAATTGCTACTTAATCAAGAAAGTGTTGATACATGGCTTCATCATTACCTTCACTTACCGGAATTTTGACATTTATCCTTTTTACGAGATCTTCAATGGTGTAGCTCGGTGAAGGGGAATTACTATAGTCAAGTTCTTCAGGCTCCTCCCTTTGGATTCTCATCATTTTGAGTTCCTCAATAGGATTGGGCTCAGCTTTTCCTACAAATTTAGCTCGAATGAGAGTTTGACTCTCGGTTATCTTACCTAGCTGTGTGATACATTGCAAATGTATCTATAATTTTTGATATTCCATGCTTGGTTTTATTTACTTTCTTGTGTTTTGTCCACACTTTGGAGTACTTTTCATATGATTTCTTGGACTAACCTATTAACAAGAGCCACAGTGCCAGCTGCCTGTTTTCTGCTGTTTTTGGTTCCAAGAAGTCGGAAAATGAATATTCTCGGAATTGGACAGGACAAAAGCCAAAGTTGCTATTTTAGAGGAAGACATCTAGAGCCAGAATACGAGACAGAGAAGGGCTGGGGCCTGGCCCGTGCCAGGGGGTGGTCTGGCCGACCCCAGCACCCCCTCGGCCTCTCCTTCTGCCTATATATTTCCTCTGATACCAAAACCCTAAGTACCCGATAAAAATTCCACGAAAGAGTCTGTAGCCGCCGTCATCTCCATCCCTAGATCGGGAGGGATCTGAAGCTCTTCCCGGCACCCTGCCAGAGAGGGGAATTCACCCTAGAGGCCTTCTTCATCATCATGCAAGCCTCTGGTGTGATGCGTGAGTAGTTCATCTCTGGACTACGGGTCCATGTAGTAGCTATATGGCTGGTTCTCCTCCTTTGTGCTTTCATGTCTAGATCTTGTGAGCTCCGTTCATGATCAAGATCATCTATTTGTAATTCTGCATGTTGTGTTTGCGGGGATCCGATGGATATCGAGATGCTATTTCATATTAATTATTGATTCTATCATGTCTTTGTTATTTGTGATCTTGCATGCTTTCCGTTGTTAGTAGCTATCTTGGCCAAGTGGATGCTAGCAACTCCAAGAGTTAGTATTTATGCTCGATAGTGAGTTCATGCCTCTGGTAATCTGGGGAAGTGACATAAATTTCTAAGGTACTAGATGTGTTGTTTCTACTAGGGAGAAAACAACAATCCTTTGTTCATAGAACAATCGTATTGTTTACTTTACACGCAATTCGTAAAGCAATAATATGTTGCTTTCAACTTAATACTGGAGGGGGTTCGGATGATAACCTGAAGGTGGATTATTAGTCATAGATGCAGTTGGATGGCAGTCTATGTATAATGTTGTAATGCCCAATCAAGTCTCAAAGGAGTCAAGACGATTAGTATATGCTTGTATGCTTTCTCGATGTTTGTCAATTGCCCCGCTGTAATTTGTTCACCCAGCATGTTATCTGTCTTAAGGAGAGACACCTCTAGTGAACTATGGACACCGGTCCTTTCTTTTACATACAATCTACAATCAAGTGTTTACTGCTTTGTGTTTACTTTCTGCAAACTATTACATCCTTCCATTCGATACGTTTAATCCTTTGTTTTCAGCAAAACCGGTGAGATTGACAACCTCATCGCAAGTTGGGGACAGAGTTCTGTGGTTGTGTTGTGCAGGTCTCAACATTGCTGCTGGCACCGGTAGTGCGCCCTACCAACATTCAGCTAGCTACACCTTTGGGGTGTTTCCTTGCTCCTACTGGATTGATAACCTTGGTTTCATAACTGAGGGAAACTTACTGTTGTGCTCATCATACCTTCCTCTTGGGGTTCCCCAACGAGCTCGACATTAACCACAAGCCAACACTGTGCCTCAAAGATCCTTGTTCTTTCTTGAAGGGCCTACAAATCATTTCTCAAACTAAAAGCTTGGTTAGATAATTTACCAAGCATAGCATCATGGTTCTCCGTGATTTTGACTAAAATATTATTTTGTTCATTTTGCGAGTCTATGAAAGACTTAAGCGTTTCATGGAGAATACCATTACTGGTTCCCATATTGTTATTAGAGTTATTTGTAGGACTAGCATAATGTTTCTGACAATTAGGATTGTAACTCTTCTTCTAAGCAAGATTATAATCATTATGAGCTACAAAGTCTATTTCTTCTATAGTTGTTTCGGGGGTGGCTTTTACCTAAGTTTCTTTACCTTTTACGACTAGTATGAGCTCATCCAACTTAGCATTGAGATCTTCGTTATCTTGTGGTGAGACAGAGTTCACCTTCTTCGTGTTTGATCTTTCAACATGCCATTGGGCATGGTTGTCTTGCATATTGTCTAGCAGCTGCTTTGCTTCGGTAATATGTTTACCCATGGATGTTCCTCCAGCTGCAGTATCAAGCATAGATTTAGACACAGGATTAAGAGCATTGTAAAATAAATGGAGGATTAACCAATCTTCCATCCCATGACTAGGACAATTTCTTAGGCATTCTTTCATCCTCTCCCATGCAAGCGCTACTGGCTCACGCTCTTCCTGTATAAAACTAGTAATATTAGATCGGAGTTGCATAGTCTTTGCAGGTGGGAAAAATTTAGTCATAAATAAAGAAGTACATCCCACCCATGATGTAATAGTATTTTTAGGCAAAGATAGCAACCATTCTTTAGCTCTTCCTCTTAGATAGAAAGGGAATATACGTAATTTGACCGCATCAGGGTCAACGTCTTTTATACGCATCATATCACATATTTCAGTGAAAGTATTTAAGTGCACACCTGCGTCTTCAACAACAGAGCCTCCAAATTGATTCTGTTGAACCAAACTTAAATAATGGGGCTTAATTTCATAGTCACCAGCAGTAATTGATAGCTGAGTAATAGGAGTACGCAAATAATCATTATTGGGAGTAGCAAACTCCCCAAGCTTCTTTTCAGCCATACTTCCTATGTTTTTGGGTTTTCATAGATTAAAAATTATAACAATAAAAACAAGAATTTAAAGACTAACTAATTTTTTTTGGTTTATCAAATAAAGACTAAAATCAAACTAAAAAAATTAAAACTAGAAAGGTTCCTAATAACCTCACTAGGGTAGCTACTGATTCCCTGGCAACGACGCCAGAAAAAGGGTGGATACCTTCGATCCGGATTACGGATGTAGTATAGCTCTTTTTCCCTAGTAGACCTAGGTTATTGAATCATCGGGAAGCGAATGCATAGTGAAGTTACTTTAACGGACCTTCGGGAGTTTTAGAATTCCTTTTATGTTTTCACCGGACCAGTAGCTTGCATCTTTTTGTTGTTGTCGATGATGGAGAGAGAGGGCCTAGGGTGTTCGGTTTCACATGTAGTTGTGCAGAAACATCTGATGGAAATAAAAGATAGAAATAAAGTATGCGTGTACTTGTTAGAGCAAGATAAATTATATGTGGGCAGTGCATCCATAATTGCTATTGCCTCCACAACCGCTTATAGTAATAACCTACTAGTCTCATCCATAGAAGAAAGAGAACTAATGATATGCATCGTGATGTCACCGTTAATCCCAAGCAAATCCCTCACATACATCCGTACTACCCCTTCTGTCACTTGGGTTCCCAACCTACAGATCAGTCATCACTCATACTCCCTATACCTGGCTCAACCCTCCGGGTCTTCAGTACCTTAAAAGTCCTTAGATTGAGGCAAGAGAGGATACAATAATCATCATGTCATACAAAATAATACACGATCCCATCTATGATAAATCACATGCACAATTGCTACATGGCTAGGCCTCAGCCCTCAGCCCAAGGAGAATTACTCACACATAGAGATGAGATCAACAATCACAAACATTGTAATGAAAATCATATGATTGATATCAATAGTCTTACAATGTCGCCAATCGGAGAAGAGGTCTACTATTACAAGTGGTGGAAGATGGCTATGGAGATCTGGAGGCGGTTTTCTAGCGAGGTATGGCTTCTGGGGCATGGTGTCTCTCCATTTTGTCGTCGC
Organism: Avena sativa; assembly: GCA_916181665.1. Lineage (NCBI taxonomy): Eukaryota > Viridiplantae > Streptophyta > Magnoliopsida > Poales > Poaceae > Avena > Avena sativa. The sequence continues at coordinate 183,569,825 of OV702286.1, forward strand.
CTGAGGCTTCTTTTTATAGGAGTCCCTTCATGAAAGTTGTTCTGTTTGACCTAACGGAGGCATCGCCAACTATAAGACGGGAGCAATACGGTCAGATTTTTTGCTCTGGTTGTATAGTTGGTCGTTACGGCATCTGTCTTCGTTGCACAGCTCCTGGTTTCTTCTGGTCGAAGGAAATATCGTATATTTGACTTTAATGTAGTGATTCCCTCCTTTAAACGACATTATCTGTGCAGGAAAAATACAAGAACAAAGGATTGCATACCCCTCTGAATATTAGCATTAGTGGTAGGGTTTAGAGAGATATTTCATCAAAAATATGATTAATATCCAGTTTAAATGTGGATGTAGATGGCTATATTTTAGAGCCATCAAGCGCACTCTAGTGGATTCTGTGATGCAACCTCTGTCACACTTGTGCAACATGCAATGTGGAAGCTGCGTTCCTATGTGTTTTTGGTATCTGTGACAATGTTTTGACACATTGAGTCCCTAGAGTCATTTCATGTGTTCTTTTCCTAAACCACATTGATCCCCTAGTGTCATTGCATATGTTATTTCCCAAAACCACATTGATATACATGACCACACACACTCAAGGGGTTTTGTGATGCAACCTCTCTCACACTCATGCAACATGCAATGTGGAAGCTCCTTTCCTATGTGTATTTGGTCTTTGTGACCATGGTTTGACACATGGAGTCCCTAGAGTCATTGCATGTGTTCTTTTGCTAAACCACATTGATCCCCTAGGGTCATTACATATGTTCTTTCCCAAAACCACATTGATCCACCACACACACTCAAGTTGATTCTGTGATGCAACCTCTGACACACTCGTGCAACATGCAATATGGAAGTTGCTTTCCTATGTGTTTTTGGTCTGCATGACCATGGTTTGACGCATGGAGTCCCTAGAGTCATTGTATGTGTTGTTTTGCTAAAGCACATTGATCCCCTGGTGTCATTGCATGTATTCTTTCCCAAAACCACATTGATCCACATGACCACACACACTCAAGTGGATTCTGTGATGCAACCTTTCACACTAGTGCAACATGCAATGTGGAATTTTCTTTCATATGTGTTTTTGGTCTCTGTGACCTTGGTTTGACACATGGAGTCTATAGATTCATTGCACATGTTCTTTCGCTAAACCAGATTGATCCCTGGTGTAATTGCATGTGTCTATCCCAAAACCTCATTGATCCACATGACCACAGACACTCCATAGGATTCTATGATGCAACCTCTGTCACACTGGTGCAACATGCAATGTGGAAGCTGCTTTCCTATGTGTTGTTGGTCTCTATGACCATAGTTTGACACATGGAGTCCCTAGAGTAATTGCATGTGTTGTTTTGCTAAAGCACATTGATCCCCTGGTGTCATTGCATGTGTGCTTTCACAAAACCACATTGATCCACATGAGCACACACACTCCAGTGGATTTTGTGATGCAACCTCTATCACACTAGTGTAACATGCAATGTGGAAGCTACTTTCCTATGTGTATTTTGTCTCTATCACCATGGTTTCACACATGAAGTCCCTAGAGTCATTGCATGTGTTCTTTAGCTAAACCACATTGATCCCTGGTGTCGTTGCATGAGTTCTTTCCTAAAACCACATTGATCCACATGACCACACACACTCAAGTGGATTTTGTGATGCAAACTCTGTCACACTCGTGCAACATGCAATGTGGAAGCTGCTCTCCTATGTGTTTTTGGTCTCTGTGACCATGGTTTCACCCATGGAGTCCTTTGAGTCATTGCATGTGTTCTTTTCCTACACCACATTTATCCCCTGGTGTCATTTCATGTGTTCTTTCCCAAAACCACATTGATCCACATGAACATGCACACTCTAGTGGATTATGTGATGCATCCTTTGTCACACTGGTGCACCATGCAATGTGGAAGTTGCTTTCCTATGTGTTTTTGTCTCTATAACCATGGTTTGACACATGGAGTCTATATAGTCATTGCATGTGTTCTTTCACAAAACCACATTGATCCCTCGTGTAATTGCATGTGTTCTTTCCCTAAACCACATTGATCCACATGACCACGCACACTCTAGTGGATTATGTGATGCAACCCTTGTCACACTCATGCAACCTGCAATGTGGAAGCTGCTTTCCTATGTGTTTTTGTCTCTATGACCATGGTTTGACACATCGAGTCCCTACAATCATTATATGTGTTGTCTTTGTAAACCACAATGATCTGCTGGTGTCATTGCAGGTGTTCTTTCCCAAAACCACATTGATCCACATGACCACACACACTCAAGTTTATTCTATTATTGACACATGGAGTCCCTAGAGTCATTGCATGTATTGTTTTGCTAAAGCACATTGATCCCCTAGTGTCATTGCATGTGTTCTTTCCCAAAACCACATTGATCCACATGAGCACACTCACTCTAGTGGATTCTGTGATGCAACCTCTATCACACTAGTGTAACATGCAATGTGGAAGCTACTTTCCTATGTGTATTTGCTCTATGTGACCATGGTTTCACACATGAAGTCCCTAGAGTCATTGCATGTGTTCCTTTCCTAAACCACATTGATTCCTTGTTTCATTGCATGTGTTTTTCCCAAAACTGCATTGATCCACATGACCACACAAACTCCAGTGGATTTTGTGATGCAACCTTTGTCACACTCGTGCAACATGCAATATGGAAGCTGCTTTCCTATGTGTTTTTGGTCTCTATGACCATGGTTTGACACATGGAGTCTGCAGTGTCATTGCATATGTTCTTTTCCTAAACTACATTGATCCCCTGGTGTCATTTCATGTGTTCCTACCCAAAACCACATTGATCTACATGACCACACACACACTCCAGTGGTTTCTGTAATGCAACCTCTGTCACACTCATGCAACATGCAATGTGGAAGCTGCTTTCCTATGTGTTTTTGGTATCTGTGAGCATGGCTTGACACATGGAGTCCCTAGAGTCATTGCATGTGTTCTTTTCCTAAACCACAATGATCCCTGGTGTCATTGCATGTGTTCTTTCCCAAAACCACATTGATCCACTTGACTGCACACACTCAGGTGTATTATTTGATGCAACCTCTGTCATACAAGTGGAACATGCAATGTGAAAGCTACTTTCCTATGTGTTTCTGGTCCCTGTGACCATGGTTTGACACATTGAGTCCCTAGATTCAATGCATGTGTTCTTTTAAAAAACCAAATTGATCCCCTGGTGTCATTGAATGTGTTCTTTCCCAAAACCACATTGATCCACATGACCACACACATTCCAGTGGATTCTGTGATGCAACCTTTGTCACACTAGTGCAACATGCAATGTGGAAGTTGTTTTCCTATGTGTTTTTGGTCTCTATGACCATGGTTTGACACATGGAGTCCATAGAGTCATTTCATGTGTTCTTTCGCTAGACCACGTTGCTCCCTAGTGTAATTGCATGTGTTCTTTCCGAAAACCACAATATCCACATGACCACACACACTCTAGTGGATTATATGATGCGACCTCTTTCACACTCGCGCAACATGCAATGTGGAAGCTGCTTTCCTATGTTTTTTTGGTCTTTGTGACCATGGATTGAAACATGGAGTCCCTAGAGTCATTGCATGTGTTTTTTCCTAAACCACAATGATCCCCTAGTGTCATGTGCTTTTTTCCCAAAACCACATTGATCCACATGACTGCACACACGCAAGTGTATTCTGTGATGAAACCTCTATAAAACTGGTGGAACATGCAATCTGGAAGCGGCAATACTATGTGTTTTTGGTCTCTATGACCATGGTTTGACACATGGAGTCCCTAGAGTCATTGCATGTGCTATTTTGCTAAACCTCATTGATCCCCTGGTGTCATTGCATGTGTTCTTTTCCAAAATCACATTGATCCACATGACCACACACACTCCAGTGGATTTTGTGATGCAACCTCTGTTACAGTGGTGCAACATGCAATGTTGAAGCTTCTTTCCTTCGTGATTTTGGTCTTTGTGACCATGGTTTAACACATGGAGTCCCTAGAGTCATTGCATGTGTTCTTTTGCAGAACCACATTGATCCCCTGGTGTGTCATTGCATGTGTTCTTTCCCAAAACCACGTTGATCCACATGACCACACACACTCCTGTGGATTCTATGATGCAACCCTTGTCATAGTAGTGCAACTTGCAACGTGGAAGGTGTTTTCCTATGTGGTTTTGGTCTCTGGGACCATGGTTTGACACATGGATTCCATAGAGTCATTTCATGTGTTCTTTCGTTAGACCACATTGCTCCCTGGTGTAATTGCATGTGTGCTTTCTGAAAACCACATTGATCCACATGACCACGCACACTCTAGTGTATTATGTGATGCAACCTCTGTCACACTCGCGCAACATGCAATGTAGAAGCTGCTTTCCTATGTGATTTTGATTGCTGTGAGCATGGACTGAAACATGGACTCCCTAGAGTCATTGCATGTGTTCTTTTCTTAAACCACAATGATCCCCTAGTGTCATTACATGTGTTTTTTTCCAAAACCACATTGATCCACATGACTGCACACACTCAAGTGTATTCTGTGATGCAACTTCGGTCACACTGGTGGAACATGCAATGTGGAAGCTGCAATCATATGTGTTTTTGGTCTCTATGACCATGGTTTGACACATGGAGTCCCTAGAGTCATTGCATGTGTTGTTCTGGTAAACCACATTGATCCCCTGGTGTCATTGCATGTGTTCTTTTCCAAAATCACATTGATCCCCTGATCCACATGACCACATATACTCAAGTGGATTTTGTGATGCAACCTCTGTCACACTGGTGCAACATGCAGTGTGGAAGCACCTTTCCTTTGTGATTTTGGTCTCTGTGACCATGGTTTGACACATGGAGTCCCTAGAGTCATTGCATGTGTTCTTTTGCAAAACCACATTGCTCCCTGGTGTAATTGCATGTGTTCTTTCCCAAAACCACATTGATCCACATGACCACGCACACTCTAGTGGATTATGTGATGCAACCTTTGTCACACTGGTGCAACATGCAATGTGGAAGCTGCTTTGCTATTTGTTTTTGTTCTCTGTGAGCATGGATTGACACATGGAGTCCCTAGAGTCATTGCATGTTTTTTTCCTAAACCACAATAAGCCCCTAGTGTTATTGCATGTGTTCTTTCCCAAAACCACATTGATCCACATGACTGCACACACTCAAGTGTATTCTGTGATGCAACCTCTGTCACACTGGTGGAACATGCAATGTGGAAGCTGCTTTCCTATGTGTTTTTGGTCTCTGTGACCATGGTTTGACACATGGATTCCCTAGAGTCATTCTATGTGATATTCTCCTAAACAACATTGATCCCTGGTGTCGTTGCATGTGTTTTTCCTTTTTCCAAAAACTACATTGATCCATATGACCACACACACTGTAGTGGATTCTATGATGCAACCTCTATCACACTTGTGCAACATGTAATATGGAAGCTGCTTTCCTATGTGTTTTTAAGTCTCTATGACCATTGTTTGACACATGGAGTCCGTAGAGTCATTTCATGTGTTGTTTTCCTAAACCATATTGATCCCCTGGTGTCATTTCATGTGTTCTTACCCAAAACCACATTGATCTACATGACCACACACACACTCCAGTGGATTCTGTAATGCAACCTCTATCACACTCATGCAACATGCAATGTGGAAGTTGCTTTCCTATATGTTTTTGGTCTTTGTGAGCATGGATAGACACACGAAGTCCCAAGAGTCATTGCATGCGTTCTTTTCGTAAACCACAATGATCTCCTAGTGTCATTGCATGTGTTCTTTCCGAAAACCACATTGATCCACATGACTGCACACACTCAAGTGTATTCTGTGATGCAACCTCTGTCACACTAGTGGAACATGCAATCTGGAAGCTGCAATACTATGTGTTTTTGGTCTCTTTGACCATGGTTTGACACATGGAGTCCCTAGAGTCATTGCATGTGCTGTTTTGCTAAACCACATTGATCCCCTGGTGTCACTGCATGTGTTCTTTCCCAAAATCACATTGATCCACATGACCACACACACTCTAGTAGATTTTGTGATGCAACCTCTGTCACACTGGTGCAACATGCAATGTGGAAGCTTCTTTCCTTTGTGATTTGGTCTTTGTGACCATGGTTTGACACATGGAGTCCCTAGAGTCATTGCATGTGTTCTTTTGTAAAACCACATTGATACCCTAGTGTCATTGCATGTGTTCTTTCCCAAAACCACATTGGTCTACGTGACCACACACACTCCAGTGGATTCTGTGATGCTACCTTTGTCACACTAGTGCAACATGCAATGTGGAAGTTGTTTTCTATGTGGTTTTGGTCTCTGTGACCATGGTTTGACACATGGAGTCCATAGAGTCATTTCATGTGTTGTTTTGCTAGACCACATTGCTCCCTGGTGTAATTGCACGTGTTCTTTCCTAAAACCACATTGATAAACATGACCATGCACACTCTAGTGGATTATGTGATGCAACCTCTGTCACACTCGCGCAACATGCAATGTGGAAGCATCTTTCATATGTGTTTTTGGTCTCTGTGAGCATGGATTGAAACATGGAGTCCCTAGAGTCATACACACACTCAAGTGTATTCTATGGTGCAACCTTTGTCACATTGGTGCAAGATGCAATGTGGAAGTTTCTTTCCTATGTGTTTTTGGTATCTGTGAGCATGGCTTGACACATGGAGTCCCTAGAGTCATTGCATGTGTTGTTTTCCTAAACCACAATGATCCCTGGTGTCATTGCATGTGTTCTTTCCCAAAACCACATTGATCCACTTGACTGCACACACTCAAGTGTATTCTTTGATGCAACCTCTGTCATACAAGTGGAACATGCAATGTGGAAGCTACTTTCCTATGTGTTTCTGGTCCCTGTGACCATGGTTTGACACATTGAGTCCCTAGATTCAATGCATGTGTTCTTTTAAAAACCAAAATTGATCCCCTGGTGTCATTGAATGTGTTCTTTCCCAAAACCACATTGATCCACATGACCACACACATTCCAGTGGATTCTGTGATGCAACCTTTGTCACACTAGTGCAACATGCAATGTGGAAGTTGTTTTCCTATGTGTTTTTGGTCTCTATGACCATGGTTTGACACATGGAGTCCATAGAGTCATTTCATGTGTTCTTTCGCTAGACCACGTTGCTCCCTAGTGTAATTGCATGTGTTCTTTCCGAAAACCACATTGATCCACATGACCACACACACTCTAGTGGATTATATGATGCAACCTCTGTCACACTCGCGCAACATGCAATGTGGAAGCTGCTTTCCTATGTTTTTTTGGTCTCTGTGAGCATGGATTGAAACATGGAGTCCCTAGAGTCATTGCATGTGTTTTTTCCTAAACCACAATGATCCCCTAGTGTCATGTGCTTTTTTCCCAAAACCACATTGATCCACATGAGTGCACACACTCAAGTGTATTCTGTGATGCAACCTCTATAAAACTGGTGGAACATGCAATCTGGAAGCGGCAATACTATGTATTTTTGGTCTCTATGACCATGGTTTGACACATGGAGTCCCTAGAGTCATTGCATGTGCTATTTTGCTAAACCACATTGATCCCCTGGTATCATTGCATGTGTTCTTTTCCAAAATCACATTGATCCACATGACCACACACACTCTAGTGGATTCTGTGATGCAACCTCTGTCACACTCGTGCAACATGCAATTTGGAAGCTTCTTTCCTTTATGATTTTGGTGTCTGTGACATTGGTTTGACACATGGATTCCCTAGAGTCATTGCATGTGTTGTTTTGCAAAACCACATTGCTCCTTGGTGTAATTGCATGTGTTCTTTCCCAAAAACACATTGATCCACATGACCACGCACACTCTAGTGGATTATGTGATGCAACTTTGTAACACTGGTGCAACATGCAATGTGGAAGCTGCTTTCCTATTTGTTTTTGTTCTCTTTGAGCATGGATTGAAACATGGAGTCCCTAGAGTCATTGCATGAGTTCTTTTCCTAAACCACAATGAGCCCCTAGTGTCATTGCATGTGTTCTTTCCCGAAACCACATTGATCCACATGGTTGCACACACTCAAGTGTATTCTGTGATGCAACCTCCATCACACCGGTGGAACATGCAATGTGGAAGCTTCTTTCCTATGTGTTTTTGGTCTCTGTGACCATGGTTTGACACATGGATTCCCTAGAGTCATTGCATGTGTTCTTTTAAAAAACCACATTGATCCCTGGTGTCATTGCATGTGTTTTTCCCAAAACTACATTGATCCATATAACCACACACTCTAGTGGATTCTGTGATGCAACCTCTATCACACTGGTGCAACATGCAATATGGAAGTTGCTTTCCTATATATTTTTTGTCTCGATGACCATTGTTTGACACATCGAGTCCGTAGAGTCATTTCATGTGTTGTTTTCCTAAACCACATTGATCCCCTGGTGTCATTCCATGTGTTCTTACCCAAAACCACATTGATCTACATGACCACACACACTCCACTGGTTTCTGTAATGCAACCTCTATCACACTCATGCAACATGCAATGTGGAAGCTGCTTTCCTATATGTTTTTGGTCTCTGTGAGCATGGATTGACACATGGAGTCCGAAGAGTCATTGCATGTGTTCTTTTCCTAAACCACAATGATCCCCTTGTGTCATTTCATGTGTTCTTTCCCAAAACAACATTGATCCACATGACTGCACACCCTCAAGTGTCTTCTATGATGCAACCTCTGTCACACTGGTGGAACATGCAATCTGGAAGCGGCAATACTATGTGTTTTTGGTCTCTATGACCATGGTTTGACACATGGAGTCCCTAGAGTCATTGCATGTGCTGTTTTGCTAAACCACATTGATCCCCTGGTGTCATTGCATGTGTTCTTTCCCAAAATCACATTGATCCACATGACCACACACACTCCAGTGGATTTTGTGATGCAACCTCTGTTACAGTGGTGCAACATGCAATGTTGAAGCTTCTTTCCTTCGTGATTTTGGTCTTTGTGACCATGGTTTAACACATGGAGTCCCTAGAGTCATTGCATGTGTTCTTTTGCAGAACCACATTGATCCCCTGGTGTGTCATTGCATGTGTTCTTTCCCAAAACCACGTTGATCCACATGACCACACACACTCCTGTGGATTCTATGATGCAACCCTTGTCATAGTAGTGCAACTTGCAACGTGGAAGGTGTTTTCCTATGTGGTTTTGGTCTCTGGGACCATGGTTTGACACATGGATTCCATAGAGTCATTTCATGTGTTCTTTCGTTAGACCACATTGCTCCCTGGTGTAATTGCATGTGTGCTTTCTGAAAACCACATTGATCCACATGACCACGCACACTCTAGTGGATTATGTGATGCAACCTCTGTCACACTCGCGCAACATGCAATGTAGAAGCTGCTTTCCTATGTGATTTTGATTGCTGTGACCATGGACTGAAACATGGAGTCCCTAGAGTCATTGCATGTGTTCTTTTCTTAAACCACAATGATCCCCTAGTGTCATTACATGTGTTTTTTTCCAAAACCACATTGATCCACATGACTGCACACATTCAAGTGTATTCTGTGATGCAACCTTGGTCACACTGGTGGAACATGCAATGTGGAAGCTGCAATCATATGTGTTTTTGGTCTCTATGACCATGGTTTGACACATGGAGTCCCTAGAGTCATTGCATGTGTTGTTCTGGTAAACCACATTGATCCCCTGGTGTCATTGCATGTGTTATTTTCCAAAATCACATTGATCCCCTGATCCACATGACCACACACACTCATGTGGATTTTGTGATGCAACCTCTGTCACACTGGTGCAACATGCAGTGTGGAAGCATCTTTCCTTTGTGATTTTGGTCTCTGTGACCATGGTTTGACACATGGAGTCCCTAGAGTCATTGCATGTGTTCTTTTGCAAAACCACATTGCTCCCTGGTGTAATTCCATGTGTTCTTTCCCAAAACCACATTGATCCACATGACCACGCACACTCTAGTGGATTATGTGATGCAACCTTTGTCACACTGGTGCAACATGCAATGTGGAAGCTGCTTTCCTATTTGTTTTCGTTGTCTGTGAGCATGGATTGACACATGGAGTCCCTAGAGTCATTGCATGTGTTCTTTTCCTAAACCACAATGAGCCCCTAGTGTTATTACATGTGTTTTTTCCAAAACCACAATGATCCACATGACTGCACACACTCAAGTGTATTCTCTGGTGCAACCTTTGTCACACTCAAGTGTTTTTCCAAAACCACAATGATCCACATGACTGCACACTAGTGGAACATGCAATCTGGAAGCTGCAATACTATGTGTTTTTGCTCTCTTTGACCATGGTTTGACACATGGAGTCCCTAGAGTCATTGCATGTGCTGTTTTGCTAAACCACATTGATCCTCTGGTGTCACTGCATGTGTTCTTTCCCAAAATCACATTGATCCACATGACCACACACACTCCAGTGGATTTTGTGATGCAACCTCTGTTACAGTGGTGCAACATGCAATGTTGAAGCTTCTTTCCTTCGTGATTTTGGTCTTTGTGACCATGGTTTAACACATGGAGTCCCTAGAGTCATTGCATGTGTTCTTTTGCAAAACCACATTGATCCCCTGGTGTGTCATTGCATGTGTTCTTTCCCAAAACCACGTTGATCCACATGACCACACACACTCCTGTGGATTCTATGATGCAACCCTTGTCACAGTAGTGCAACTTGCAACGTGGAAGGTGTTTTCCTATGTGGTTTTGGTCTCTGGGACCATGGTTTGACACATGGATTCCATAGAGTCATTTCATGTGTTCTTTCGTTAGACCACATTGCTCCCTGGTGTAATTGCATGTGTGCTTTCTGAAAACCACATTGATCCACATGACCACGCACACTCTAGTGGATTATGTGATGCAACCTCTGTCACACTCGCGCAACATGCAATGTAGAAGCTGCTTTCCTATGTGATTTTGATTGCTGTGAGCATGGACTGAAACATGGAGTCCCTAGAGTCATTGCATGTGTTCTTTTCTTAAACCACAATGATCCCCTAGTGTCATTACATGTGTTTTTTTCCAAAACCATATTCATCCACATGACTGCACACACTCAAGTGTATTCTGTGATGCAACCTCGGTCACACTGGTGGAACATGCAATGTGGAAGCTGCAATCATATGTGTTTTTGGTCTCTATGACCATGGTTTGACACATGGAGTCCCTAGAGTCATTGCATGTGTTGTTCTGGTAAACCACATTGATCCCCTGGTGTCATTGCATGTGTTATTTTCCAAAATCACATTGATCCCCTGATCCACATGACCACACACACTCATGTGGATTTTGTGATGCAACCTCTGTCACACTGGTGCAACATGCAGTGTGGAAGCATCTTTCCTTTGTGATTTTGGTCTCTGTGACCATGGTTTGACACATGGAGTCCCTAGAGTCATTGCATGTGTTCTTTTGCAAAACCACATTGCTCCCTGGTGTAATTCCATGTGTTCTTTCCCAAAACCACATTGATCCACATGACCACGCACACTCTAGTGGATTATGTGATGCAATCTTTGTCACACTAGTGCAACATGCAATGTGGAAGCTGCTTTCCTATTTGTTTTTGTTGTCTGTGAGCATGGATTGACACATGGAGTCCCTAGAGTCATTGCATGTGTTCTTTTCCTAAACCACAATGAGCCCCTAGTGTTATTGCATGTGTTTTTTCCAAAACCACAATGATCCACATGACTGCACACACTCAAGTGTATTCTCTGGTGCAACCTTTGTCACACTCAAGTGTTTTTTCCAAAACCACAATGATCCACATGACTGCACACTAGTGGAACATGCAATCTGGAAGCTGCAATACTATGTGTTTTTGGTCTCTTTGACCATGGTTTGACACATGGAGTCCCTAGAGTCATTGCATGTGCTGTTTTGCTAAACCACATTGATCCCCTGGTGTCACTGCATTTGTTCTTTCCCAAAATCACATTGATCCACATGACCACACACACTCCAGTAGATTTTGTGATGCAACCTCTGTCACACTGGTGCAACATGCAATGTGGAAGCTTCTTTCCTTTGTGATTTGGTCTTTGTGACCATGGTTTGACACATGGAGTCCCTAGAGTCATTGCATGTGTTATTTTGTAAAACCACATTGATACACTAGTGTCATTGCATGTGTTCTTTCCCAAAACCACATTGGTCTACATGACCACACACACTCCAGTGGATTCTGTGATGCAACCTTTGTCACACTAGTGCAACATGCAATGTGGAAGTTGTTTTCCTATGTGTTTTTGGTCTCTGTGACCATGGTTTGACACATGGAGTCCATAGAGTCATTTCATGTGTTGTTTTGCTAGACCACATTGCTCCCGGGTGTAATTGCACGTGTTCTTTCCTAAAACCACATTGATACACATGACCATGCACACTCTAGTGGATTATGTGATGCAACCTCTATCACACTCGCGCAACATGCAATGTGGAAGCTTCTTTCATATGTGTTTTTGGTCTCTGTGAGCATGGATTGAAACATGGAGTCCCTAGAGTCATTGCATGTGTTCTTTTCCTAAACCACAATGATCCCCTAGTGTCATTGCATGTGTTTTTTCCAAAACCACAATGATCCACATGACTGCACACACTCAAGTGTATTCTCTGGTGCAACCTTTGTCACATTGGTGCAAGATGCAATGTGGAAGTTTCTTTCCTATGTGTTTTTGGTATCTATGACCATGGTTTGATATATGGAGTCCCTAGAGTCATTGCATGTGTTCTTTCGTTAACCACATTGTTCCCTGGTGTAAATGCATTTGTTCTTTCCCAAAACCACATTGATCCACATGACCATGCACACTCTAGTGGATTATGTGATGCAACCTCTATCACACTCGCGCAACATGCAACGTGGAAGCTGTTTCCTATGTGTTTTTGGTCTCTGTGACGATGGTTTGACACATGGAGTCCCTAGAGTCATTGCATGTGTTATTTTCATAAACCACAATGATTCCTTGGTGTCATTCCAGGTGTTCTTTCCTGAAACCACATTGATCCACATGACCACACACACTCCAGTGGATTTTGTGATGCAACCTCTGTCACACTGGTGCAACATGCAATGTGGAAGCTTCTTTCCTTTGTGATTTTGGTCTCTGTGACCATGGTTTGACACATGGAGTCCCTAGAGTCATTGCATGTGTTCTTTTGTAAAACCACATTGATACCCTAGTGTCATTGCATGTGTTCTTTCCCAAAACCACATTGGTCTACATGACCACACACACTCTAGTGCATTATGTGATGCAACCTTTGTCACACTAGTGCAACATATAATGTGGAAGTTGTTTTCCTATGTATTTTTGGTCTCTGTGACCACGGTTTGACACATGGATTCCATAGAGTCATTTCATGTGTTGTTTTGCTAGACCACATTGCTCCCTGGTGTAATTGCATGTGTTCTTTCCCAAAACCACATTGATCCACATGACCACGCACACTCTAGTGATTATGTGATGAAACCTCCATCACACTCGCGCAACATGCAATGTGGAAGCTTCTTTTCTATGTGTTTTTGGTCTCTGTGAGCATGGAGTGAAACATGGAGTCCCTAGAGAAATTGCATGTGTTCTTTTCCTAAACCACAATGATCCCCTAATGTCATTGCATGTGTTTTTTTCCAAAACCACAATGATCCACATGACTGCACACACTCAAGAGTATTCTGTGATGCAACCTCTATCACACTGGTGGAACATGCAATGTGGAAATTGCTTTCCTATGTGTTTTTGGTCTCTCTTACCATGGTTAGACACATGGATTCCCTAGAGTCAGTGTATGTGATCTTTTCCTAAACCACATTGATCCCTGGTGTCATTGCATGTGATTTTCCCAAAACTACATTGATCCACATGACCATACACACTCTAGTGGATTCTGTGATGCAACCTCTGTCACACTGGTGCAACATGCAATGTGGAAGCTGCTTTCCTATGTGTTTTTGGTCTCTATGACTTTGGTTCGACACATGGATTTGCTAGAGTCTTTGCATGTGTTCTTTTCCTACACCACATTGATCCCTAGTGTCATTGCATGTGTTTTCCCCAAAACGGCATTGATCCACATGACCACACACAATCTAGTGGTTTCTGTGATGCAACCTCTATCACACTCATGCAACATGCAATGTGGAAGATGCTTTCCTATATGTTTTTGGTCTCTCTGAGCATGGATTGACACATGGAGTCCCCAGAGTCATTGCATGTGTTCTTTTCCTAAACCACAATGATCCCCCAGTGTCATCGCATGTGTTCTTTCCCAAAACCACATTGATCCACATGACTGCACACACTCGAGTGTATTCTGTGATGCAACCTCTGTCTCGCTGGTCGATCATGCAATTTGGAAGCTTCTTTCTTATATGTTTTTGGTCTCTCGGACCATGGTTTGACACATGGAGTTCCTAGAGTCATTGCATGTGTTTTTTGCAAAACCACATTGATCCCCAGGTTTCATTGCATGTGTTTTTTTTCCCAAAACCACATTAATCCACATGACCACACACACTCAAGTGGATTGTGTGGTGCAACCTTTGTCACACTGGTGCAACATGCAATGTGGAAGTTGCTTTCTTATGTGTTTTTGATATCTGTGACCATGGTTTGACATATGGAGTCCTTAGAGTCACTGCATGTGTTCTTTCGTTAACCACATTGGTCCCTGGTGTAATTGCATGTGTTCTTTCCCAAAACCACATTGATCCACATGACCATGCACACTCTAGTGGATTATGTGATGCAACCTCTATCACACTCGCGCAACATGCAATGTGGAAGCTGCTTTCGTATGTGTTTTTGGTCTCTGTGATGATGGTTTGACACATGGAGTCCCTAGAGTCATTGCATGTGGTATTTTGATAAACCACAATGATCCCCTGGTATCATTCCAGGTGTTCTTTCCTAAAACCACATGGATCCACATGACTGCACACACTCGAGTGTATTCTATGATGCAACCTCTGTGACACTGGTGGAACATGCAATGTGGAAGCTGCTTTCGTATGTGTATTTGGTCTCTGTGACCATGGTTTGACACATGGACTCCCTAGAGTCATTGTATGTGTTCTTTTGCTAAACCACATTGATCCCCTAGTGTCATTTCATGTGTTGTTTCCCAAAACCACATTGATCCACATAAGCACAGACACCCAAGTGGATTTTTTGATCCAACCTCTGTTACACTGGTGGAACATGCAATGTGGAACATGCTTTCCTATGTGTTTTTGGTCTCTATGACCATGGTTTGACACATGGATTCCCTAGAGTCATTGCATGTGTTGTTTTGCTAAACCACATTGATCCCCTGGTGTCATTGCATGTGTTCTTTCCCCAAATCACATTGATCTACATGACCACACGCACTCCAGTGGATTCTGTGATTCAACCTCTTTCACACTCACGCAACATGCAATGTGGAAGCTGATTTCCTATGTGTTTTTGGTATCTGTGACCATAGTTTGACACATGGAGTCCCTAAAGTCATTGTATGTGATCTTTTCCTAAACCACATTAATCCCTGGTGTCAGTACATTTTTTTGCCAAAACTACATTGATCCACATGACCACACACACTCCAGTGGATTGTATCATGCAACCTCTGTCACAATCGTGCAACATTCAATATGGTAGGTGCTTTCCTATGTGTTTTTGGTCTCCATGACCATGGTTTGACACATTGAGTCCCTAGAGTAATTGCATTTGTTCTTTCCCTAAACCACATTGATCCCCTGGTGTCATTTCATGTGTTCCTACCAAAAACGACATTGATCTACATGACCACACACACTCCAGTGGGTTCTGTGATGCAACCTCTGTCGCACTCATGCAACATGTAATGTGGAAGCTGCTTTCCTATATTTTTTTGGTCTCTGTTGCCATGGATTGACACATGCAGTCCCTAGAGTCATTGTATGTGTTCTTTTCCTAAACCACAATTATCCCTACTGTCATTGCATGTGTTCTTTCACAAAACCACATTGATCCACATGACCGCACACACTCAAGTGTATTCTGCGATGCAACATCTGTCACACTAGTGGAACATGCAATGTGGAAGCTTCTTTCCAATGTGTTATTGGTCTCTGTGACCATGGTTTGACACATGGAGTCCCTAGAGTCATTGCACGTGTTGTTTTTCTAAACCACATTGATCCCCTGGTGTCATTGCATGTGTTCTTTCCCAAAATCACATTCATCCACATGACCACACACACTCCAGTGGATTATGTGATGCAACATGTGTCACACTCACGCAACATGCAATGTGGAAGCTGCTTTCCTATGTGTTTTTGGTCTCTGTGACCATGGTTTGACACATGGAGTCCCTAAAGACATTCTATTTGTTTTTTTGTAAACCACAGTGATCCCCTGGTGTCATTGCAGGTGTTCTTTCACAAAACTATATTGATCCACATGACCACACACACTCAAGTTTATTCTGTGATGCAACCTCTGTCACACTGGTGCAACATGCCATGTGCAAGCTACTTTCCTATGTGTATTTGGTCTCTGTGACCATGGTTTGACACATGGAGTCCCTAGAGTCACTACATGTGTTCTTTTGCTAAACCACATTGATCCCCTAGTGTCATCACATATGTTCTTTGCCAAAACCACATTGATCCACATGACCAAACACACTCCAGTGGATTTTGTGATGCAACATGCAATGTGGAAGCTGCTTTCCTGTGTGTTTTTGGTCTCTCTGGCCATGGTTTGACACGGGGTTTACCTAGAGTCATTGCATGTGTTCTTTTCATACACCACATTGATCACCTGGTGTCATGGCATGTGTTCTATCCCAAAACCACATTAATCCACATGACCACACACACTACAAAGGATTCTGTGATGCAACCTCTGTCACACTAGTGCAACATGCAATGTGGAAGCTTCTTTCCTATATGTTTTTTGTCTCTATGACCATGGTTTGACATATGGAGTCCCTAGAGTCATTGTATGTGATCTTTTCATAAACAACATTGATCCCAGGTGTCATTGCATGTGTTTTTCCCAAAACCACATTGATCCACATGACCTCACACGCTCCAGTGGATTCTGTGATGCAACCTCTATCACACTCGTGCAACATGCAATATAAAAGTGATATCCCACAAGTATAGGGGATCATGTGTAGCCTTTTCGATAAGTAAGAGTGTCGAACCCAACAAGGAGCTAAAGGTAGGATGAATGTTCTCTCAAGTTCTATCAACCACTGATACAACTCTACGCACACTAAACGTTTGCATTATCTAGGAAATAAAACTAGAGCAACAATACGAGTACTAGAGATAGCTTTGCATGATAATAAATAAAAAGAAAGTAAAGTTAGTTGCTGCAGCAATAAAATACACTAAACTAACACAACCATGAGTGTGGAATAGTGGTGGTAATTGTGGTGGCTTTGTCCAAGTTTAATTAGTGAATAAATCGGGTTAATTGTCTTCGATGCAGTTTTCTATGTGGGAGAGGCTAAATATACATGCGCTTCACTACTTGGAATTACATGTACTATATGATTGGATTGTTAGCAAACATCCGTAACTAGTAACCATGCATTAAGGTTTACCCAACGATAGCCTTAAGTTTAGTGGTCCTCTTACTCCCATACATGCAATGTTCCGGTTCGCGTCCTCAGGTTTCTGTCACTCCAGCAGAACTCCCCCTTCCTCTTACACATACTACAAAACCTATGATGTTTAATCCATGCGCTCAAAAATATAATAGACACAAAAGGACTGTACCATATCAACATACAACTCTTATGAACCAAAGACGTTCAACCATTCAATCTAAGAATAAAGAAACTACATAAACATGACATAGATCATAAGATTATAACTTAAAGTATCAAACACCATGTTTACATAGGACGGTACAGAGGTGTGTGGGAGGATGAACCACTGCATATTAGGAGGATTAGGTGATGGAGATGGCGGTGAAGATGGTGAAGAGAGCCCCGGGGACTCTTTCCCTGCCGCCGGTATCATGGGGGAGCACCGCCCCTTAGCCCCCTTCCTTCATGGCTTCTTGGGATCCCTCCCCCATGGAGATGGGATCCATGGGGGAGGCAAAAACGTGGATTTGGTGGCTGTAAATTCATGGGTGGAGATGCCGTGGGCGAATTAGGTTTGCTCCCTTTATATAGCTTCTCGGATTCCCGTCACCCCATCTTGGACTGCCGTAAATCGGCCCTAGCAGTCCCGTCCAAACTCAGAATTAGTTAAATTTTATGTCCGAAACGTTTGTCGTGAAATTTCCAACAACTTTGTGGTAGAAGAGTTTTCCGTTTGACATCGTATTTAACCCCAAACGTGATCATCTTCAAAAAGAGTTCTAAGACAGATTTCTGAAAAAATCCCTATTTGACTGCAACAAGGTTTCCACTTGTATTCTTGGTAATTCCTACACATCAAAGTGTAAAACAAGAACATTGTGCACTTTTGCAACTATTAGTAGGTTTGTCCAAATAAATCATAAACTTTGTAAAAAAACGAAAGTCAAAAGAATATTATTAGCATAAAACAATCAAAAATTATAGATATGTTGTGGACGTATCAACATCCCCAAGCTTAGTTCCTTCTCGTCCTCGAGTTGGTAAACGAGAAAAAAATATAATTTTTGAGGTGACATGCAGACAACACAATCTTGATCATCATTATTGTAAAAGCGTTGATAGTTGGGATCAAGGTACTCTAAACATGAACATGAAAGATAGAATTCTAACAATAAGACAGAGCAACTATGTTGTAACATGAAAAGGTACAAACAAAAGATCATGAATAACAATGCATTGAAAGACGTTTGTTTGTTTCACATATAGAAAACATAATAAGAGTGGTATTCAGCTTGTCCCTCATGGTATAGCAAAACATAAATGCATAAGACACCTTCAAAGTTCATAAGGGTGACTAGATACAAATAATTTAAGAACAAGGAATATCAAAGTTATGAATCAATCAACAAGTTTTGGGACAATGCACATTAAACGAAGAATGACCACTATGCCCTCTCAATTGGTGCATAAAGATAGAAGATGGAGACTCAATATAAAAGTAAAAGGAAAACCCATTCATAGAGGGAAGTAGGGATTTCAAGTTTCATAAAGAGCTTCCAAAAATTATGGTACTTATTAGCTTTCAGCTCTGATTTCCCCTATCATAAGCATCTTAAGGTGATTAAGGTTAAAGTGACAAAAATATGAAGATATGCTTGACAAGTTATAAGTTGAAAATCACACGCCCCTTACTTACGAGTACCGAACCTCATGCTACTCAACTTTAGTCACTAGTAAGTTCTTATTATTGTAAGTACATGTGTATCATAGAGAACCGCTAACGGGGTACCCCTTGCCCCATGATACAGGAGCTATCCCATATCAAAATGATAAGGCAATAGACAATGAGCATCTCAGCGATCTTTTTATTTGCTATTTTCATAGGTTTTTATTGAGGATGCTCCATACAATGCTCACAATGGTTATGCTACAAGTTTCCACCATTATTAGGCATGGCTTAGACTAGCCGCCCAGGCGTTTCTCTAACACACATACAAACTCCATGAGCTTACAAGCTCCACTTTTACTTCACAACACCGGGATCCATAAGCAAAAGAACATGATATCAACTGAATAATAAGTGCAATGTTGAAAGCGTTCCCCATGACAACATGTTTCTGCTAATTCACAACTTATAAAGCGCAAGCATATACGTAACATAGATGGACACAATGGTTCAAGTTTATTAAGTGCAATAAAGTAAAGTGTGCCATCAAGTTTGTGAGAGCTTTAATCACTAATTTTCTCGTAGCAAGTTTAATTTGGAAGGTAGATAAAAACATGAATATACTTGAAATGGTGTAACACACCATGCATAGGAATTTTTATGGTGGACTCTTCGGAATAACTTGGTTTTATTTGGGTTTGGATGCATGAGTGGAACCCATACTTGGTACAGGTGGAGGCTAGCAAAAGACTGGGAGCGACCAACTAAGAGAGCAATAATGGTCATAATCATGCAAAGCGACAAAACAGTATTAATTAAAGCATAAAGTGATATTACAAGTTATAAACAAAATTATAATAGAGGCTAAGGTGTCTTGTTCATAGTCTTAACATGGTGTAAGCATGTGCCAAGTCAACCCAAATAAATCATAAAAGGAGAATACCACATATTATGCTTTTGAATGCTAAAACAACGCATGATCCTTTCAAGGCACATTAAACAATCTCAATTGTTTGGAACAAGTCATGCTACAAAATAATCACTGATCATAAAGTCAAAACAACATCAAACATGACATGATAAAGTCTAAGCCACAGTCTAAACAAGCTCCTTTTGTACCACTTACAAGCATGAAGCTTCCTACTCTTTTCCAATCACCAATCAACTTATTTAAAACCACATATGAATGGAGGGGTCCAACCAATTTTTTAAGCAAACCAAACAAAATAAAACTAAAAACAAAAACAAAGACACTCCAAGAACAACGCAATTGTGCATGAAACAATAAAAATGAAGTGTTTGGAAGAAAACCTGAAATTTTTATTGATGAAGAAGGGGATGCCTTGGGCATCCCCAAGCTGTGACGCTTGTACTTCTTGAATATTTCTTGGGGTGACATGGGTGGCATCCCAAAGCTTGAGCTTTTGTCCATAGTTTATCTCATCATATTGTTCTTCCCTACACTTGAAAATTTCTTTCATACAAAACTTCACACAATCTTCATTAGCAACATTAGTGTATTCAAGATAATAAGTCTTTGGGTTTAGTTTCAACACAAGTAAAACTTCTATTGAAACACAAGCTACTGTAGCATTTCCTTCTAAAAGTTCAAGTGATTGGCGAGAACTTAAGGAGAAAGAGATTTTAAGAGGCAAATGCAAATAACGACAGAAATCTATCAAAACAGACCAGCAGGTAAAAACCAATTTTTTCTAAGACCTTATGTTGCTCAAATCGAAAAGTGATAAACTAACGAAAGTTAGATAATAACCTGGGGCATAAGCACAAAAAAATACAGCTCCATCCGACGTACAGGGATTTTTCACGATGTTTTACAGTGAAGCATAAAAATCTTTTTCGGGACAGTAACTTTCCCAAGTCTTACTTCTCTCTCATTAGAGGTTATTCTTGGCACAAAAACCACACAAAAAGGATAAGGAGAGGTTATTACTGAAGCAATAACTTCGAAGATTCAACAAAAGAAAACTTACTGAAAATAAAAATAATTTGGGTTATCTCCCAATAGTGCTTTTCTTTAACGCCTTTCAGCTAGGCATAGGAGCAAGATTCAAGTATTTTAGAATGAATAAGCATTAAGATCAATACCATAAATATCTTTGTTTTCCAAGGCTTCATGCATTCCTACAAGTTTTTAATTGAAAATCTTCCATGGGAAGATTTGTTTTGGTTTCATAGGCATGAACACAAGTGTTCAAGGTCGACCCCCACTTAACCATTACTCATCTTTCCAATCACTTTCCTTTTTGAAAACGTTTTTAGGTAACAAGTACAACTAATGTTTTTTGTAATTCACATTCCCTATACATAGTAAGATAGAGAACAACTTAAAACTGAAAGTAAAAACTACTTAGAGATAAAGCAAACAAGTGCACACAAGAAAATTCACCCACACGCTATTGCTCCCCGGCAACGGCTAGAGAAAAGGTCCTGATATCCCACAAGTATAGGGTATCATGTGTAGCCTTTTCAATAAGTAAGAGTGTCGAACCCAACGAGGAGATAGAGGTAGGATAAATGTTCTCTCAAGATCTATCAACCACTAATACAACTCTACGCACACTAAACATTTGCATTCTCTAGGAAATAAAACCAGAGCAACAATACGAGTACTAGAGATAGCTTTGCATGATAATAAATAACAAGAAAGTAAACTTAGTTGCTGAAGAAATAAAATACACTAAACTAACAGAACCATGATTGTGGAATAGTGGTGGTAATTGTGGTGGCTTTGTCCAAGTTTAATTAGTGAATAAATCGGGTTCATTGTCTTCGATGCAGTTTTCTATGTGGGAGAGGCTAAATATACATGCACTTCACTACTTGGAATTACATGTACTATATGATTGGATTGTTAGCAAACATCCGTAACTACTAACCATGTATTAAGGTTTCCCCAACCATAGCCTTAAGTTTAATGGTCCTCTTACTCCCATACGTGCAACATTCCTCTTCGTGTCCTTAGGTTTCTGTCACTCCGGCAGAACTTCCCCTTCCTCTTACACATATAACAAACTCTATGATGTTTAATCCATGCGCGCACAAATATAATGGAAACCAAAGGACTATACCATATCAACATACAACTCTAATGAACCCAAGACGTTCAACCATTCAATCTAAGAACAAAGAAACTACACAAACATGACATAGATCATAGGATTATAACTTATAGTATCAAACACCATGTTTACATAGGACGGTATAGAGGTGTGTGGGAGGATGAACCACTTCATACTAGGAGGATTAGGTGATGGAGATGGTGGTGAAGATGATGAAGATTGCGTCGGGTACTCCTTCCCTGCCGCAGGTATCATGGCGGAGCACCGCCCCTTAGCCCCCTTCCTTCATGGATTTTTGGGAGCCCTCTCCCATGTAGATGTGATCCATGGGGAGGAAAAAATGTGGCTTTGATGGATGTAAATTCGTGGTTCGACATGCCCTGGATGAATTAGGTTTCCTCCCTTTATATAGATTCTCGGATTCCCATCACCCATCTTGGGCTGCAGTAAATCAGGCCTAGCGGGCCCGTCCGGACTCGGAATCAGCTAAATTTTATGTCTAGAACGTTTGTCGTGAAATTTCCAATAACTTTATAGATGAAGAGTTTTCCGTTTGACACCATATTCGACCCAAAACGTGACCATCTTGAAGAAGAGTTCTGAGACAGATTTCTGGAAAAATCCCAATTTGACCCCAACAAGGTTTTCACTTGTGTTCTTGGTAATTCCTACACGTCAAAGTGTAAAACAAGAACATTGTGCACTTTTGCAACTATTAGTAGGTTAGTCCAAATAAATCATAAAATTTATACACAAACGAGTGTCAAAACATATTATTAGCATAAAACCATCAAAAAATATAGATACGTCATGGACGTATCAGGAAGGTGCTTTCCTATGTTTTTTTGGTCTCTATGACCATGGTTTGACACATGGAGTCCTAGAGTCATTGCATGTGTTCTTTTACTAAACCCCATTGATCCCCTGGTGTCATTTCATGTGTTCCTACCGAAAACCACATTGATCTACTTGACCACACACACTCTGGTGGGTTCTGTGATGCAACCTCTATCGCACTGATGTAACATGCAATGTGGAAGATGCTTTCCTATATGTTTTTGGTCTCTGTGACCATGGATTGACACATGAAGTCCCTAGAGTCATTGCACGTGTTCTTTTCCTAAACCACAATGATCCCATAGTGTCATTGTATGTGTTCTTTCCCAAAACCACATTGATACACATGATCGCACACAATCAAGTGTATTCTATGATGCAACCTCTGTCACACTGGTGCAACATGTAATGTGGAAGCTGCTTTCCTGTGTGATTTTGGTCTCTCTACCATGATTTGACACATGGAGTCCTAGAGTCATTGCATGTGTTATTTTGCAAAACCACATTGATCCCCTAGTGTCATTACATGTGTTGTTTCCTAGAACCACATTGATCCACATGACCACACACACTCCAGTGGATTTTGTGATGCAACCTTTGGCACACTGGTGCCACATGCAATGTAGAAGTTGCTTTCCTATGTGTTTTTGGTCTTTGTGACCATAGTTTGACACATGGAGTCCATAGCCATTGCATGTGTTCTTTCGCTAAACTACACCGACCCCTGGTGCAGTTGCATGTGTTCATTCCCAGAACCACATTGATCCACATGACCAGGCACACTCGAGGGGACTATGTGATGCAACCTATATCACACTCGCGCAACATGCAATGTGGAAGCTGCTTTCCTATGTGTGTTTGGTCTCTGTGACCATGGTTTGACATGTGGAGTCCCTAGAGTCATTGCATTTGTTATTTTCGTAAACTACAATGATCCCTTGGTGTCATTGCAGGTGTTATTTCCCAAAACAACATTGATCCACATGAACACACACATTCTAGTTTATTCTGTGATGTAACGTCTATCACACTGGTACAACATGCAATGTGGAAGCTGCTTTCCTATGTGTTTTTAGTATCTGTGACCATGGTTTCACACATGGAGTTAGTAGAGTCGTTGCATGTGTTCTTTTTCCTAAACCAAATTGATCCTCTAGTGTCATTGCAGGTGTTCATACCCAAAACCACATTGATCCACATGACCACACACACTCAAGTGGATTCTGTGATGCAACCTCTGTCACAGTGGTGCAACATGCAATGTGGAAGCTGCTTTCCTATGTGTTTTTGGTATTTGTGACCATGGTTTGACAGAGGGATTCGCTGGAGTCATTGGATGTGTTCTTTTCCTACACCACTTTGATCCCCTAGTGTTATTGCATGCGTTCTATCCCAAAACCACATTGATCCACGTGACCAGACACACTCTAGCGGATGCTATGATGCAACCTGTGTCACACTGGTGCAACATGAAATGTGGAAGCTGCTTTCCTATGTGTTTTTGGTCTCTATGACCATGGTTTGACACATGGAGTCCCTAGAGTCATTGCATGTGTTATTTTTCTAAACCACGTTGATTCGTAGTGTCATTTCATGTGTTCCTACCCAAAACCACATTGATCCACATGACCACACACACTCCAGTGGATTGTGTGATGCAACCTCTGTCACACTCGTGCACCCTGCAATGTGGAAGCTTCTTTACTATATGTTTTTGGTCTCTGTGACCATGGTTTGACACATGGAGTCCCTAGAGTCATTGCATGTGTTCTTTTCCTAAACCACAATGATACCCTGGTGTCATTTCATGTGTTCCTACCCAAAACCACATTGATCCACATGACCACACACACTCAAGTGTATTTTGTGATGCAACCTCTGTCACACTTGTGCAACATGCAATGTAGAAGCTCCTTTCCTATGTGGTTTTGGTCTCTGTGACCATGGTTTGACACATGGAGTCCCTAGAGTCATTGCATGTGTTGTTTTCCTAAACCAAATTGATCCTGTTGTGTCATTGTAGGTGTTATTTCCCAAAACCACATTGATCGACATGACCACACACACTCAAGTGTATCCTGTGATGCAACCTCTTTCACACTAGTGCAACATGCAATGTGGAAGCTGCTTTCCTATGTGTATTTGATCTCTGTGACCATGGTTTGACACATGGAGTCCCTAGTCGTTGCATGTGTCCTTTTGCTAAACCACATTGATCCCCTAGTGGCATTGCATGTTTTCTTTCCCAAAACAACCTTGATCCACATGACCGCAGACACTCAAGTGCATTCTGTGATGCAACCTTTGTCACACTGGTGCAACATGCAATGTGGAAGTTGGTTTCCTATGTGTTTTTGGTGTCAGTGACCATGGTTTGACACATGGAGTCCCTAGAGTCATTGTATGCATTCTTTTCCTAAACCACAATTATCCCCTAGTGTCATTGCATGTGTTCTTAAACAAAACCACATTGATCAACATGATCGCACACACTCAAGTGTATTCTGTGATGCAACCTCTATCATACTGGTGGAACATGCAATGTGGAAGCTGCTTTCCAATGTGTTTTTGGTCTCTATGACCATGGTTTGACACATGGAGTCCCTAGAGTCATTGGATGTGTTGTTTTGCTAAACCACATTGATCCCAAGGTGTCATTGCACGTGTTCTTCCCCAAAATCACATTGATCCACATGAGCACACAGACTCCAGTGGATTATGTGATGCAACATGTGTCACACTCATGCAACATGCAATATGGAAGATGCTTTCCTATGTGTTTTTGGTCTCTCTGACCATGGTTTGACACATGGAGTCCCTAGAGTCATTGCATTTGTTATTTTCGTAAACCACAATGATCCCCTAGTGTCATTGCAGGTGTTCTTTCCCAAAACCACATTGATCCACATGACCACAGACACTCAAGATTATTCTGTGATGCAACCTCTGTCACACTAGTGCAACATGCAATCTGGAAGCCGCTTACCTATGTGTATTTGGTCTCCGTAACCATGGTTTGACACTTGGAGTCCCTAGAGTCATTGCATGTGTTCTTTTGCGAAACCACATTGATCGCCTGTTGGCATTGCATGTGTTCTTTGCCAAAACCACATTGATCCACATGACAAAACACACTCTAGTAGATTTTGTGATGCAACCTCTATCACAGTGGTACAACATGCAATGTGGAAGCTGCTTTCCTATGTGTTTTTGGTCTCTGTGACCATGGTTTGACACATGGATTCCCTAGAGTCATTGCATGTGTTCTTTTCATACACCACATTGATCGCCTGGTGTCATTGCATGTGTTCTATCCCAAAACCACATTGATCCACCAGACCACACACACTACAAAGGATTCTGTGATGCAACCTCTGTCACACTGGCGCAACATGCAATGTGGAAGCTTCATTCCTATATGTTTTTGGTTTCTATGACCATGGTTTAGCACATGGAGTCCCTAGAGTCATTTTATGTGATCTTTTCATAAACCACATTGATCCCTAGTGTCATTGCATGTGTTTTTCCCAAAACCATATTGATCCACATGACCACACACAGTCTAGTGGTTTCTGGGATGCAATCTATATCACTCTCGTGCAACATGCAATATGGAACCTGCTTTCCTATGTGTTTTTGGTCTCTATGACCATGGTTTGACACATGGAGTTCTAGAGTCATTGCATGTGTTCTTTTCCTAAACCGCATTGATTCCCTGGTGTCATTTAATGTGTTCCTACCAAAAACCACATTGATCCACATGACCACACACATTCAAGTTTATTCTGTGATGCAACCTCTATCACACTGATGCAACATCCAATGTGGAAGATGCTTTCCTATTTTTTTTTTGTCTAAGTGACCGTGGATTGACAAATGCAGTCCCTAGAGTCATTGCGCGTGTCCTTTTCCTAAACCACAATGATCCCCTAGTGTCAATGCATGTGTTCTTTCCCAAAACCACATTTATCCACATGATCACACACACTCAAGTCTATTCTGTGATGCAACCTCTGTCACACTGGTGGAACATGCAATGTGGAAGCTACTTTCCTATGTGTTTTTTGTCTCTGTGACCATGGATTGACACATGTAGTCCCTAGAGTCATTGTATGTGTTCTTTTTCTAAACCAAAATTATCCCCTACTGTCATTGCATGTGTTCTTTCACAAAACCACATTGATCCACATGACCACACACACTCAAGTGTATTCTGAGATGCAACCTCTGTCACACTTGTGGAACATGCAATGCGGAAGCTTCTTTCCAATGTGTTTTTGGTCTCTGTGACCATGGTTTGACACATGGAGTCCCTAGAGTCACTACATGTGTCGTTTTGCTAAACCACATTGATCGCCTAGTATCATTGCATGTGTTCTTTCCCAAAATCACATTGATCCCCTAGTGACATTGCATGTGTTCTTTCCTAAAATCACATTGATCCACATGACCACACACACTCCAGTTGATTCTGTGATGCAACCTCTGTCACACTGGTGCAACATGTAATGTGGATGCTGCTTTCCTATGTGATTTTGGTCTCTCTGACCATGGTTTGACACATGGAGTCCCTAGAGTCATTGCATGTGTTCTTTTGCAAAACCACATTGATCCCCTAGTGTCATTACGAGTGTTATTTCCCAAAACCACATTGATCCACATGACCACACACACTCCAGTGGATTCTGGGATGCAACCTTTGTCACACTGGTGCAACATGCAATGTGAAAGTTGCTTTGCTATGTGTTTTTGGTCTTTGTGACCATTGTTTGCCACATAGAGTCCATAGTCATTGCATGTGTTCTTTCGCTAAACTACATTGATCCCTGGTGCAATTGCATGTGTTCTTTCCCAAAACCACATTGATCCACATGACCACGCACACTCGAGTGGATTATGTGATGCATCCTATGTCACACTCGTGCAACATGCAATGTGGAAGCTGCTTTCCTATGTGTTTTTGGTCTTTGTGACCATGGTTTGACACATGGAGTTCCTAGAGTCATTAGATTTGTTATTTTCGTAAACCACAATGATCCCCTTGTGTCATTGTAGGTGTTATTTCCAAAACCACATTTATCCACATGACCACACACATTCAAGTTTATTCTGTGATGCAACCTCTATCACACTGGTGCAACATGCAATGTGGAACCTGCTTTCCTACGTGTTTTTGGCATCTGTGACCATGGTTTGACCCATGGAGTCCCTAGAATCATTGCATGTATTCTTTTCCTAAACCAAATTGATCCCCTAGTGTCATTGCAGGTGTTCTTTCCCAAAACCACATTGTTGCACATGACCACACACACTCAAGTGGATTCTGTGATGCAACCTCTGTCACAGTGGTGCAACATGCAATGTGGAAGCTGCTTTCTTATGTGTTTTTAGTCTCTATGACCATGGTTTGACAGAGGGATTCCCTTGAGTCATTGAATGTGTTCTTTTTTCCTACACCACATTGATCCCCTGGTTTCATTGCATGTGTTCTATCCCAAAACCACATTGATCCATGTGACCAGACACACTCCAGCGAATGCTATGATGCAACCTGTGTCACATTGGTGCAACATGAAATGTGGAAGATGCTTTCCTATGTGTTTTTGGTCTCTGTGACCATCATTTGACACATGGAGTTCCTAGAGTCATTGCATGTGTTCTTTTAGTAAACCACATTGATCCCCTGGTGTCATTGCATGCGTTCTTTCGCAAAACCACATTCATCCGCATGACCACACACACTCCAGTGGTTTCTGTGATGCAAACTCTATCACACTCGTGCAACATGCAATATCGAAGCTGCTTTCCTATGTGGTTTTGGCGTCTATGACCATGGTTTGACACATGGAGTCCCTAGAGTCATTGCATGTGTTCTTTTTCTAAACCACATTGATCCCCCAGTGTCATTTCATGTGTTCCTACCCAAAATGACATTGATCCACATGACCACACACACTCCAGTGTATTGTGTGATGCAACCTCTGTCACACTCGTGCACCATGCAATGTGGAAGCTTCTTTCCTATATGTTTTTGGTCTCTGTGACCATGGTTTGACACATGGAGTCCCTAGAGTCATTGCATGTGTTCTTTACCTAAACCACAACGATACCCTGGTGTCATTGCAGGTGTTCTTTCCCAAAACCACATTGATCCACATGACCACACACACACTCAAGTGTATTTTGTGATGCAACCTCTGTCACACGGGCGCAACATGCAATGTAGAAGCTGCTTTCCTATGTGATTTTGGTCTCTGTGACAATGGTTTGACACAATGTAAAAACCACATTGACAAGTGGTAACCTCGGGAATGCCCATGGTGATGGACTTGGGGTTTTGCGGAAAAGAGAACGCTGGGGATTTTGTCAGATGTCAGGAAAACAATGAAGACAAAGTCGCATCGATATTGGGAAAACACTCTATTACAAGTTGTCCTCTAGATTTCGATACCCTCGCTTGGGCTTCTGTCGTCCTATATATAATAGGCCGGGTGTCAAAGCCTTATGAAAATAGGTTTCATACACACGTGATTATAATACCAACATAATGTCGGTTCTTGGTTTCTTTCCTAATACAATAAAAGTCTTTGCCGTTTGCTTCCTTGGGATGTTATCTGGAATCTCTATGGGTCATAGGCCTTTTACCCAATGTAGGGTAACGAATAGTGAGCATCCGAGTAATCATACCCATGTAAGTAGCCCCCGAGACTCTACCTGAATCCGTAGTTTTTTGGTTGAGTCTTAGAGTTTTCTTTCTTATTTCTGTTTGATTTTATTTTTTGTAGGGATTTTAGTACAATGAGTCTGATGCTTCCGACGAATCGGGAACCAATTAATTGCTTCTGTGCAAAAACAAGGTTGAACTACATCAAATTCAAGTCCCCAGGCTTGAATCCGGAATTTGTTGCTGGCGTAATTCAGTTCGAGCCACTGAGGTCTTACCGAATACTGAATTCCAATTTTCTATTTTTTATCGGGTACCCAACGTGTGCGTCGGGATTTTTCATCATATCGTTGATATGGATTTTTACTGGCAGGGTGCATTCTTGTGCGATTACCAGGCCACACAGGACGAATCCTGGGCTTTTACCTTCATGTTTCTGAACACGGCATTCGCCTTTTTCCCCGCGTCTGAGCCTGATCCGAGATTTTTGGCTTGATTGGCGGTTGGCCTGCTAGGCCACCAATCTTTCTGATTATATCAGATTTAATTATTTTGCACCATCTCCCGATGGGAGTAACACCTTTTTTTAGGATACACTAGTGTAAAACTCAAAAAGGTTTTCCAATTTAACAATGTACTTCATACACAACGAATTTTCTATCGGGTGCGCGCTAGCGCTCCCAATGGGAGTAGCCCACGAGGCTATGTTCGGATGCCTGTATCTGGATATAGGCTCATAGTTGCTGTTAGCTCGATGAGTATTGATCTTTTTGAACATAACAAAAATATTAAGGTACAAATAACTTATCTCTTTATATATAAGTCGAAAATCAACTGTACATTATTCTTTTAGCGGATGGCTATTTCAGCCCTTTTCTTCTTAACATCTTGGCTGATAAGCTAAACTATTAATCTTATCATATTGTAAATAATCTTATGCATAAAAGCGTCGTAGTTGTGCTATGTTCCATGGATTTGAGTAATTGACTCATGTCTTCTTGTCTTGTAGTCGATATGCTCCTCCAGGAACAACTTCTGTGACGATGTATGGTCCTTCCGATGGCGATTCCAGCTTTTTGTGGCCGTCTTGCTTGAGGCGAAGAACTAGGTCCCCTATTGCGAAGGACCTAGGTCGCAATCTTCTACTATGGTAATTGCACAAGTTTTGCTGGTACATAGTTGCTCTTTGGAGGGCTTCATAAAGCGCATCTACATCATATTCAAGTCCTTCTCATGATTCTTCTTCATTATATGCAGCTGCTCTTGGTGATTCGTGTGATACCTCAAATGGAAGCACGACTTCCGCACCATGGACAAAAAATAAAGGCGTATCCTGAGTCGAATTATTTGGAGTTGTACATAAACTCCATAACACGGATGGCAATTCATCCACCCATGGTCCTTTTTCTCTTTCAAGTGGTGCCAGTAGTCTCTATTTTGAGTCTAGTGGTAACTAATCCATTGGCTTTTTCGACCTGTCCATTTGTTTGTGGGTGAGCCACCGAAGCGTAGCTTATTTTGATGCCCATCTGATGAGGGTTCAACTCGTCAATCCCCATTGTTATGGACTTGGGTTTTGGAGAAGGATGGAGCACTAGAGGCATCAATCGGATAGCAAACAAGCACACAGGGACTGAACGTTTACCCAGGTTTAGGCCTTGTAGAGGTCCCCACTCCTTCTTGTCTGCTCTTGGAATTATCAAGGGAGTCAAAAGTTACAGGGGGTGCGCAGATGCAATCTGGCGATGATTGTGGAATCTAGGGTTGTGATCATCCTCCTCGCCGCCCCTCCTAGCCTTTATATAGATAGGATAGGTCTAGGGTAGCAAGTCGAGTCGGTTACGGATTAGGGTTCGTCCTTTGAACTTTCTATATTAAGCTTCTTCTTGCCTCGCAAGCAATCGGAGAGTCTGTGGGTCACCCGAATTCTTCATTGGGCCTTGGCAACTCCGTGGTCTTCTGCTGTCTCTAGACCCTATATGCCAAACTTGAGTAACTGTAGGGTATACCATGTCAGTATCCCCCGAGTGTCTAGTGGAATCGCAGATTCGACTGGAGACTTTATGAAGTCTTTCGAGTGCATGACTAAGATTTTTTTCGAGTGTTTTGTTTGTGTCATAGGGATTATTGATATACGTGACTGATTTATCCGATGTACCGGTATCAGTTAACTGCCTTAGGTCAAAATAACGCAATCTACTCAAACTCGAGTCCCCATACTCGAATTTGGAAAAGTGCTGGCGTAATTCAACTCAGGTCGCGGAGGTCTTACAAGAGTCGAATTCCAGTGTATAAATGTGAGCACTCGACGCGTCCGTTAAGGCATGTTCATCATACCTGTAGGTACGGATATATTTCTGGTAGTGCGCAGCAGATGCGTTGCCAGGCCTTATTTAGGTCTTATCTTCATGATGCAAGCTCAACATCCGAATTTTGTAATCGCGGAGATGATTCAGGTGGCCCAGGAGACGTAATCTCTTTATAGGGAAAATATGTGGCAGGGTCGCCATGGCTTTCGAGTGTGGATGTTATCAACACAAAGTACGATGTACAAGGAAAAATAATCATAGGGTGCGCGATCAGCGCTCCCTATGGGAGTATCCCACGAGTGCCTATTCGAGTCGTAGACTCGAGTGGGGACTAAAAACATTTGTGACTGCTGTCGTCTTTGTTGCTTGTTTCAGTCGGATGTGCTTCCAGCGCTCCCTATGGGAGTAACCCGTAGTTCACAATCGAATCGTTGATTCGAGTGATGGGTTTTCGTGAAGCTTATATACCTCCATAAAAATTCTTTCGGGTGCGCGGCCAGCGCTCCTGTTAGGAGTAGCCCCAAAGTGCTTGGTTGAGTCGAAGACTCGAGCAAGGACTAAATTAGTCAAAATGTTCTTCTGCTAGAAACTATGACATCAGTGCTGACAACGTGATGACTTCAGTTGCCCGCATGAGTGGCTTTGACGGGACGTGACGAGCGGTGGGTCCCACTTTCTGACTTCGATTTGACTGGGCGTGCGCAATCTTCTGTTTTAACTATGTCTCCTCGATTTCGGTGCGTAATGGGAGTAGTGGGGGACGATTCGTGATTCACCTTCTCCATGGGTCGATGATGATGTGTGCCACGCGTCTAGTAGGGTTTCTACTGGCCATTGGATGAGATCCGCGAGTTGGTTAAGTAGCAGCGCAGCTTCGTTAATTTTTCCCATCTTTCTTCTTGCTCATGTCTCCTTCACCATTGTTGCTCTTTATGCTCCCTTGCGCTCATCCCCTCTATGGCACTGGACCAGCTGCGCGTATTTCCCAGCTATTTTCTGCGTTCTCACCACCGTGGAAAGATGGGCAAGAAGAAAGGAGGCACCGCCGCTGCATCTGTGGCCACCATTGCCGTTGCCAAGAAGAAGGGAGGCACCACCGCCGTGGGAACCAGCACCGCCGATGCTGGGAAGAAGAAAGGTGCGGGCATCCACATCACCAATGGCTCCTGCCGCGCATCTGTCATCAAGTCTTCCGAGCTGCACACTCTTCGTCAAGATAGAGCGCTTCCTTCTACGGAAGATGATTCTCGAGTGCCTGGCGACGAGGTAATCCCTCGTCCTCCCACGGGTTTCCGAGTGATGTTCCTTGCGTTCATCATTAGAGGTCTCTCTCTCCCCCTACATCCATTTTTAGGGGGTTTCTCTGCTTCTATGGGCTGCAGCTGCATCAGCTTTCCCCGAATTCGATTCTTCATATCTGTTGTTTCTTCACTCTTTGCGAGTGCTGGCTCAGAATCGAGCCGCACTTCGGTCTCTTCAAGAAGCTTTTTAAGCTTAAGCGTCGGCAGGTTCGGCTCTATAGTTAATGATGTAGGGGGCTATGGGATTCATGTCGATTCTTGTGGCACCTACTTCAATATCAAGCTCACCACGTCTGTCCAAGGGTAGAGAGACAAGTGGTTCTACGTTTGTGACCAGAAGGCCGACGGAGAGCATTATGGACTCGCGCCCTTCGACCCCGTGACTACTTGCAAGAAGAACGTTGTGATGCCTGGCGAGTCCGAGGAGACAGAGATGCTGTACCAGCGTGTCTGCGACCTCGAAGGCCACATCGGGAGAGAAGAAGGTGGCACTATGATCATTCATACATGGTTGCGCCGCCGTATCTAGCCTCTACATGCCAGAATCCACCCGATGTACCGTTGGGCTGGTGCGGGCGATTTCACTTGCATATCTGCGGATGGCATTTCTGCGGGTGAGGTAGACAGGAGGTTGCGAATGGTGACCAAGTATGTAGCACCCCGATAAAACCACTACTAGAAAATCGCTTGGTGTTTTTGTTTTGTGCATCATCATGACCGCATGCTCATGTCATCATGCCACATTGCATTTGAGCATCGTCATGTCATAATGTATTTGTTTGCCTAAAACTATTTTCCAAAAAGTCTATCTCGTTTTCTAATTACCTCCCTCTTTATTTCAACTATAAAATCCGATCTGACGGAATATTTTGTTTGTCTAAAAACTAATTACAATAGTCTTATAAATGAATAAAAAAACTTATATTATTTTTTAGAAGGCACCCAGCTAGGCCCAAAAGCCTAGGCGGCCACCTCCAAACCCTAACCTACCCAGCCTCTACCTAATCCACACCCCGCCGCCGCCTAGATCACTCACGCAAGGGTACTCGTATGCTACCACCCCACCCCGCGGTACCGTGTGCCTGGCCCACCCCTGGCGATGCGCTAGCGCAGTGGCCACGTCTCCCCGCTCCACCCCTCCCGTGCACCCCGCGTCAACAGGCCACGGTACAGGATCGTGTCCCACCCTCTCGCTATCGCTGAGCCGCCCTCCCGCACGTCAACACACCTGCCTTGGGGACTTCGCCCGCAACCGACCCCGCACCTCGCCCTCGCCTCTCCCGCAGCTCGGCTCCCAAGGTCTGTTGCTTAAGTTCTTCCCCACACTGTCTCTCGCCGGTGACCGCCCGCGAGCGAGCCCTAGGCCGCCGTCGCCGTGGCACCTCGCCCTCTTCCTCCTGGAGCCACCGTCGCCCTCTGCCTCGTCCCCATCGGGCCCTGCTCCTCCTCCAAGCCCCTCCTCGCCAACCTCCTCGGAGCCCGCCACCACCCGCATCTCCTCCGAGCCGGCCGACCTCGCCACCTCGTGCCAACCTCCACCCCAGCCTCTGCGGGCTATCGTCGACCCGATGCAGCATGCCCCACGAGCCGGCCTCGCTTGCCACTGCCCTCATCGACCTCCCCGCGTACGGAGCTCCGTCGGCCGCATCTCACCTCCCCGCGCATGTGCATGCGTGTGCGCCGCCCGTCACCTCCGGCCTCCTTTGCTCTCCGCTCGTCATGTGCAGCAGCGGCCTCGACCCCAACCCCGCGGCCTCGTCCCCTGCACCACCATAGAGCCATGTTGGCCGCCGTCAGCCCCGATACCAGTATGCGCCACTACTCTCGGCCTCCATCGCTCGAGCAGAGCCACCGTTCAGCTGCAGTATGACCAGTAGCTGCTCGGTCATATGCCTAAACGGGTCCTGTCTTGTGTTTAGCTACCTGTGTTCTGGTACAAGTTCACCACAACTCGTCCCCCCTTGTTGGCATGCAAGGTCCGGATCAGTGTGTCAGGATCCAAGAGCGACCATGACTGATGCTAAGAGAAGTTCCGATGTGGATGATTGAACATGAGCACGAAGGATTCGTATCGCGCCAAGAGCGACCATGCCGAGGACCCACGGTACTAGAAGACGCACCAACACCAAACCAAGTACATCGTCAACAACCAAAGCCGAAACCCCATGACGTCCTTCATGGATCCGATGGCCGGACCTGAAGACCCCGTTCTCGGATTCCGAAGATCGATCCCGTCAAACCCGAACCACCGAGGAACACCAAGATCATCGATCCGATGTGTGACCCCTATCCGAGACCCCTATATTTTATAATATATGACATATACTTGTTGCATATTAATTGAGCATGTTTGCATACATATTGTTGGTGTTTGGGGGTATTTCGATGATTCACCTAAATTAAGTATGGAGACCATATGCGGACTACTCTAGTCTTATATTGACTCCATTTAAATTGGTGTAGCGAACCGATGCCATGTTTTGCCTTGTTAAGCCAACATTTAAATTGCGGGGTACCTAAATAACTTGAACCTTCTATTAATTGTCAGGGACCCGGTTCCGCTTAATATTGCCTAATTGCACCGCATCTTGCCATGCCATGCATCATATCATAATCATGCTGGATCTTCTACCATAGTATTAAATAGTGCATCTGGTGTTTCTTTTAGTGTTTTGGTTCTTCCCGGATTAGGCCATTGAGTGGATGCGAGTATCGACAAGTCCTTCGGATATGTATCTTTGGCAGTGTTTCCGAGGCGAGCAATCTCCCCCTTTCTACCTATTTTGCATTTATAGTCTTTACTTCGTCCTGTTGATCTATTGCTATCCGTGTTGTGATGTTTAGTTTCCGTGCACCCTTTATATTTCTTTCAGCCTCTATATTTCATTGGACACATCCTATTGCCTGTTGTTTGATAGATAGTCGGCCTTGCGAGTCGTAGTTGCTTCCTCAGGTGCTGCTTTGTGTTGTTGTCTCTCCACAGTTGTTGGAAGGTGGGTACATGTTTAATGGTGGAGATGATCATGACTTTAAATACAACTTGATTAATTGCAGGGAATAGATAAAACTAATGCAGAGGCATCGGTGGGCAATAGCAAATATTTGGTTTTTAACCGCTCACTTGTGTCCTGTAGGCCCCGAGTACTTGATACCTATTCCTTGACTATCGCACTATCCACATGTGGGACCATGAATCCCCTTAGCTAGAGATTGATTCATTTCTTATTTCTTGGGGCCACAAAGTAGTTTAGGGATTTATTACTATCCTGTACTTATGCCATGCTTTACTGCTTTATTTATGATTGTGCGTGGAGCGTCTGTACTGTTTAGGAACCCCGTGCCACGTTTCCGCTATATCGACAAGCCTAGTCACACTTTCGGGTTCCCAGTCGTTTACAGCCGTCGCCACACACCCTGGGTCCGTCGTCGAGCCGGCCGACTTCGTAGCGGGTAGCTTATTGGGGGTGGCCCCCTGAAATATTTTATGAATCTTGTGATTACTTTGTCGTGAAAGCCTCGTTGGGTTTTTATTTGGTTTTTCTAAGGTTGATCGTGCGTGTGTTGCTATTTGTGCACCCCTGTAGGGTAAATCTTTGTGAAAGCCGTGTACGCGGTTATGGACGACTTGGAGCACAGTATCTCGATCATAGACAAGCATAGCTAAAGTAGTGCTATAAATTTGACTTAATACGTGACTAGTAATCAGTTTCACTAGAATGGAATGGATAATAAAAGTGCCAACAACTGGTGGAGCTGGGGTGTATCATGTCATGTTATACCTGCCTAGTAAGTATCGCAACTCCAATGGAATGAAATAAAAGAGCCAAAAACTGTTGGGTTTGGGATGTCACATGCTAATTGTATCTAACTAGTAAGTACTGTAACTACAACTAAATGGTTAACTAAAATTTCCCACTACTTATGCTATCGGGATGAATCATGCTATCTATATCTGACTAGTAAATGCTACAACTATAATGGAATGAATAAAACTGCCAACTGTGTGAGTTCCTCCGTTTGACTCTCTCGTTTGGTCTCGAGGGGGAATACCATGATGGGTATGATTGGTGTTAGTATCAGGTTGGTCCCGAATAGGTCTCTCTTATCCCACTCTAATAGCTGACAGTTGCATCGAGTCTCTATAGGTTGTTTATTGCATGCTGCGCTGCCGCTTCAGTCCACCATACCTATGTAGGCGAGAGCCGTCGAATTCTAGCCTCGCCGTGTACTGGCCTCAGTACTGACCACTCTCTTTTCCTTTGCCCTTTGTCGGCACCCCTTTTGTTTTAGCAGGTTTAAGTTCGACGTCGTTAGCAGGGTTACCATCCCGGCTTGGCCTGGGCAGGGTTATGGATGCCATTGGTTATTCTACAGGGCTCTTAGCTCCATTTGCATCTTATCCGTACTCAGCTGTTGTATCGTTTTCAAGGTGATTTGGATGTTTGTATTGTATATTTGTATTTTTGACTCATCGAGTCGTTGTTGTATATATATATGTTTCTATAGGTTCCATCGTGGACTATTGTGTAATGGTATTACTTCGTTTTCCACCCGCATGCAAGTGCCTGGTGGGCATCTTTGAATCATTTCTATGCGGGTTTGGCGGGAATCGCTAAAGCTTGCATAGGGCCGATTCAAGGGTGTTACAAAGTACACCGCCAAGGAGGATCTCCCAGGAAAATTAGTCGTGCCTCCTTTCGATGCCAACAACCCTCCTCCTAAGGTAGAATTGTAATGTAAAGTAGTCTACTTTTTCGATTGCCTACCAAGTCTTCTTATTGCAGGACTGGAACGTGGCTGCCAGTTATCCTCCTCAGCCTGAAGGGGTTATCCCTCATGAAGCGGAGGAAGAGGACAAGTTAGAATCGACCGTACCAATTGAAGAAGAGGAGGAAGCCTCCGAGTTCAGCGGCCACGACACTCACAAGCATTCCCGCAGCAAGGATTCTGACGCTTCTTCGCCAATGACACTGGAAGGTCCTTCTGCTGTCGTAGAGGAGCCGATCCACGCAGTACTTGTGCGCGTCATTGCTCCTCCTGCTCAGAAGAAGCTATGGCTGCCGAAGGAGTCGTCGGATGACTCCTTTGACCTCGAAAAATTCAAGTGGTAAGCTTGTAATGTCCACGAGTTCTTCTTGCTCTCTTCGAGGCTGCTTTTTGAAGTGGTGCTAGGCACGTTTTGCAGTCCAACGGCGTCATCGTCTTCTGACGACGTCCAATTTCTGAAAGAGTCCGGAGTTGCAGACTCCAAGACCAAGGAGGTGGCCACATTGTCTCCTTCTCCTCATGTGGCGTCCCACTCAGGCGCCAATTCTTCTAGCTCCCCACATACTGGGGAGCACCAGATGGTTGCACGGACGACTGCTCGACACTCAGCTTCAGAGTCCCTAGAGGAACATGTGAGTGTCCTTTTTGCTGTTTGGCAGTCGAATTTGCATTTGGGCTAACGTTGAGTCTTCATTTCCCTTGGTGTAGCTCATTGTGAAGGAAGCTGCTCGCCTTGCGGAGCAAGTCCTTGCTATGGGTCGACAGCACGCCCTACTGGACAATCGCCACCACTTAGTCGAAGGCTTGTTCTTGACTTTGGCTCTTTAATCTCCTTTGCACTGGGATTTGTGGGCTCATATATTTTGCCGTGTTCTACCTTTTTCAGGTGAACATAATGATCTTCTCCATCGCGTTACGTCCCTCGAGAAGGGGCTTGCTGCGGTGGTGAAGAATCGCGACGAAGCAATCGTAGCCCTGGAGGAGTTGCGAAAGTGTGAGGAAGACCTACGTACTTCCGCTGCTGAGAGGGAGAAGTTGTTCACTAAGCAGCTTTTCTCGACTGTGAAGGGACTCTCGGGTACTTGATTTGATTTCCCACATGTTTTTTACTTATCTTGGTTTTCTTGGTCTTGTGCTGACACCTTTCACTCTTCAGATGCCATTGGCCTCAGCTTCGATGCCCAAGCTTTGCATCGCAAGGATGCTCTTGCTGGTGTTATGGCTGCAGTCGAAGATCGTGGCGTCTCCCTCCAAGAGACGTTGGGGAAGGCCAAGGGTATGCTCAGTCTCCTCCAGGAGGATCTGACTCCCAAGGACAGCTTAATCGACAATCTTGACGACCTGGTGGAATCCTTCGCTGCAGGTATTCCCATGGAATTCAAGAACTCTCAGCGGTTTGTCGGCGCCACCATGGCACTCGTGATGGTGCAAGCCCATTGCGTGGAGTTGGACCCCTCTGCGATCTTCGAGGCGATGCCTATCGACGCTGGAGGCCAGCAGGTAGTGTTTGCTCCTTTCGCTAGTAGCTACGGTAAATACGGGCCTCAACTGGTCGAGACAGTTGCCAAATACTCTGAGGAGCGGCGGCGAGGACCGCAGCATCTGGGGCTACCACCGGCAAGTCTGTGGCGTCAGAGACTGCGACGAATGCGATGAAGCCCCCGAAGTGAAAATCTAAGTGGAG
Organism: Avena sativa; assembly: GCA_916181665.1. Taxonomy (NCBI): domain Eukaryota; kingdom Viridiplantae; phylum Streptophyta; class Magnoliopsida; order Poales; family Poaceae; genus Avena; species Avena sativa. The sequence continues at coordinate 183,609,805 of OV702286.1, forward strand.
GAAGCAGATTGCTCCGTCGTTGCCTCTTTGTAATAGGTCTAGCTTCTTTTGTTGGTCCGCATTTTGTGGGGGGTTCTCCCTTGACACTTTTATCAAATCTGAACTTAGTACTATTTTTATCGATGTATGATTAGTCTAATTTTCCTCTTGCTTGATTGTACCTAGGGTCCTTCGAGTGGTCCTCATGATTCTCCTCCCACCGACGAAACCACGGTGCAGCCGCGGGTGGAGGAATTATCGTTGCTTTCGCGACCGCACGACCGCATTAAGCAGTTGGAGCATGAGTTGCCCATCGTCCGCGGTAACGCATATGTGTGGAAGTTGAAAGCTGAGAAGGCCACCGTCTGCGAGAAGTATATCTTGGAGGAAGTGGCGCACTTGAATGAGCAGTTTAAATGTTAGCTCTCTGTCTTTTCGTCTTGTCTTTTGGTCAGTCATGGCGATGCCTTATCCTTACACTTTGCTGCTTGCTTGGTGTAGTTGTTAGCGCTCGTCATCCGCAGGATTAGAAAGACCGGGTGGCCATTCGAATGAATAACCTGACCCAGGAGCAGCTACAAGCCAGTGGGTATTTTTGGGTGGACCACGACCATGCAATCGTGTTGGCGACCCTGCAGGATCGTTCCTCTCGAGTGCTCCAATGCTTGAAGAAGGCACATTCGTGTCTTAGACACATTTATCAGACGATGTTTCCACTGGATGCTGTCCCTTCAAGCCTGTTGGCCCTTTTGGAGAAATTTCAAGATATAAGCGCGGTACGCAAGTGTGTGCGGCAGCAGCTGGTCGCTGGTGCGAAGGCTGCTCTGTCGCTGGTGCGACTGCATCGGCCAGATGTGGACATAGCGTCTGTTGCTGCTGGACCGCCGCTGCCACCAGAAGGGATGACCTGGAACATGGTGCCTAACTACTAGGCAGTTGATTTGCCAGTAGAGGACATCGTCGACTTCTTTGAAGAGCAAACGAATGTTCATCTTCTGCAGTAGTAGCATAGTTTATTTCCTGCACATAGATGTATGAGTGTCGTAAAGTTCGTATGATTGTATTGGGTGTATTTAATACCCATTGGTATGTGAAGAGCTTGCTAGCTTGTATATTTTTCGAGTGTATTGTTATTTGTAGTTCCTTTTCGTTAGCCTGACGTGTGTTTATCTCAGCAACTTGCCAACCTGTTAGGTGTGTTGCAACTGGGTTGGTGTTTATCAAGGGTTCGATTGGTAGTGTGTCACCTACTCAGGATACTGTGATTTGTTCGTAGAACATAAGTGTAAAGGGTGGCGCAGCCCCTGAGTGATGAAATTGCAAGAAAATATGAAAAGACACGGAGTTTTGGGGCATTTGGATTTATTTATTCGCAGAATAGTACGAGGTACAATGTGCTGCTAAGTAGCATGGCTGAATAGCCTTATTTGTAATGTAAGAAACGACTAGGGGTAGAAACGACACAGCTGCGCGACGTTCCAGGGGTTGGAGTATGCGACTCCGCTTTCTAGGTCTTTGAGGTGATAGGCACCACCTAGGATTACTTTAGTAATCACATAAGGTCCTTCCCAGGAAGACTCGAGTTTGAGGTGACCTTGCTGCTTCATTCGCATGACCAGATCTCCTTCGATGAAGGATCTGGGGTGTAGCCTTCTGTTGTGGTAGTTGCGGAGGTTCTATTGATAGATTGTTGTTCTCTCCGCTGCGATCTCGCGTGCCTCATCGAGGAGGTCGACAGAGTATTCGAGTGCGAGAGTTGACTCCTACTCGTTATAAGAAACCACTCGTGGAGCTTTGTAACGCACTTCTGCGGGTAACATCGCCTCAACACCGTGCACCATAAAGAATGGGGTGTAGCCCGTGGCGCTGTTTGGAGTTGTGCGCAAGCTCCAAAGTACGGATTGCAGTTTCTCTGGCCAGCATCCGGCGGTTTGTTCGATTGGTCTAAGGAGTCTCTTCTTGATTCTGCCATAGACGAGGCCGTTGGCCTTTTTGACTTGACCGTTGGTCGGAGGGGGAGCCACCGAGGTGTAGCTAACGTTGATTCCCAGGTTTTCGCAGAATTCCTGGAACTCCTTGGAGGTGAAGTTCATCCCGTTGTCCATGATGATGCTATGTGGCACCCAAAAATGGTAGACGATGGACTCGAAAAACATAACAGCACTGGCTCCCGATTGATTCATCACTGGAATGGCCTCGATCCACTTGGTGAATTTGTCAACTGCGACTAAGAAGTACACATAACCTCCTCGCGAGGACTTTGGGAGCTTACCGACCATGTTGAGTCCCCACCGTGCGAAGGTCCAAGCCAATGGTATTGGCCTGAGTTCTGCACCAGGTGCGTGTGGTTTGTCTTCAAATCACTCGCAAGCGTTGCAGCGCTGGACGATGTCCTTGGCATCGTGCATGGCCGTGGGCCAATAGAATCCAGCTCGTAGAGCTTTGGCGACAAGGGCGCGACTTCCAGCATGGTGTCCGCAAGTCCCTTCATGTATGTCGAGGAGGACGGCCCTTCTGTCCCGTTTGAGACGCACCATTGAAGTACCCCTGTGATGCTACGATTGTACAGTTCGGCGTTGATGAGGGCAAATGCCTTGGATCGTCGTGCGATGTGTCGCGCATCAGTCGGGTCATCTGACAGCCTCTTGCTGAGTAGATATGTGATGTAATGCTATGTCCAAGATGGCTGGATCATCATGACCCCCATTGGGCCTTCGAGTCCTGTATCGAGCTCCATGTCGTCGAGTGCCATTGGCTTGTTGGGTGGCGTAGTCCCAGAGTCTATTGACGTGTTTTCTTTCTTCTCTAGAGCTTTGGGCTTGATGGAGCGCTTGCAGATGCGCTCTAGGAATACCCTAGGTGGTATGGGGGTGCAGGTGGAGCCAATGTTGGCGAGTAGATCCGCCTCTTCGTTGCTTTCGTGGCCTATGTGTTGCAGCTCGCAGCCGTCGAAGTCTCCCTCGAGTGTGTCATAGAGGTCGCGATATGCGATCATGTTGTCGCTCAGTGTGTCACACTCATGCATCATTTGGTTGACCACCAGCTTGGAGTCGTCGTAGATAATGAGCCTCTTGGCGCCGCAGGATTTCGCCATCCGCATCCCATGGATTAAGGCTTCATCCTCGGCTTCGTTATTGGAGGCAGTGAACTGCATTCGCAGGATATATTTCATCTTGTCTCCTTGAGGCGATGTCAGTATGACACCTACGCCATCTCCGTCCTTTCGCTACGACATATCTGGCTTGTTGGGGAGCTGGTTCTCCATCCAGTGCACGAGGAAGTCCGGGAGAACTTGCGAGTTGATCTCTTCGCGCTTCTCATATGTGATGTCTCGTGGAGACAGATCGATTCCCCAGAGCGCGACTCGTCTAGTGGCATCAGGATTATTGAGTATATGCCCGAGCGGGGCGTCATTTACCACCACGATTGGGTGCTCTAGGAAGTAATGGTGCAGTCGCCTGGCTATCATGAAGACGCCATCCGCCAGCTTCTGGTAGTGCGGGTACTGCTGCTTTGTTGGCGTGAGCACCTCGCTGAGGTAGTATACTGGGCGCTAGACCCCGTGGACCTTATTTTCTTCGGTTCATTCTACCACGAGCACCATGCTGACCACCTGGTTGGTGTCGGAGATGTAGAGCAGTAGTGGTTCCTTTTCACGAGGCGTCACCAATACTGGAGAGGTGGATAGTAGACGCTTGAGATATTCGAATGCTTCTTGCGTCTTGTCTGTCCACTCGAACTTGTTAGCTTTGTGGAGGAGTTGGTAGAAGGGCAGTGCCTTTTCACCAATTCGGCTGATGAATTGACTGAGCGCTGCGATTCACCTAGCCAGCTGTTGGACGCCTTTGACGTTCTTCGACTTCTCCATGGCCAGTATGGCCTTTATTTTCTTCGGGTTTGCCTCGATCCCCCTCACAGAAATGAGATACCCGAGTAATTACCCAGATGGCATGCCGAAGGCGCATTTGTTCGGATTGAGCTTGATCCGGTAGCAGTTGAGGTTAGCGAAGGTCTCGCGGAGATCGTCGATTAACGTGGCTTCCTCTTTGGTTTTGATGACGATGTCGTCAACATAGACTTGGATATTGCGACAAAGTTGGTTCTTGAGGCAACCCTACATGCACCGCTGATAGGTGGCTCCTGCGTTTTTTAGCCCAAAGGGCATCATGTTGTAGCAGAACACACCAAAGGGCATTGTAAACGCTGTTTTCTCTTGGTCTTCCTCCTTCATTCGAATCTGATTGTAGCCTGAGTAGGCATCGAGGAAGCAGAGGCACTCGCATCCTGTGGTGGAGTCGATGATTTGATCGATCTGTGGCAACGGTAAGTGATCCTTTGGGCAATGCTTATTCAAGGAGGTGAAGTCCACGCAGCTCCACAGGATATCCGTATCTTTTTTAGGCACAAGCACTATGTTAGCGAGCTAGGTGCTTTCCTTGATCTCGCGTATGAAATTTGTGTCGAGGAGTCTGTTGATCTCCATAGTGATTGCTTTTGCTATTGGTTTAGATAGCCGTCGTATTGTCTGCTTGACTGGCCTTGCGTCTGCATTCACGTTGAGTGCATGCTCGGCGAATTCACTGGGAACCCCTGGCATGTCCGCTGGACACCAGGCGAAGATTTCTCAGTGCTCATGGAGGAATTCGACGAGCACGAGTTCCTATGCAGAACTCAAGTTGTTGGCGATGAGGGCTGTCTTGGTCGGGTTCGTTGGGTGGACCTAGACTTTCTTTGTGGGCACCGACGAGTCGAAGGACAGGTCCGGTGAACTTGGCCTGTTCAGGGGAGGCAGACTGTTGTCTTTCGACTCCTTCTTGCGAGCTCCTCCTGCATGCCGAAGGACTTGAAGATTCTGTTGAATTCCCTGTCGCAGTTGTCGGACCTCTCGAAGCTACCATTGATTGTGATGACGCTATTTGGACCTGGCATTTTCATCTGCAAGTAGGCGTAGTGTGGCACTGCCATGAACCACGCGAACGCGACACGTCCGAGGATGTAGTGGTATTGTGAGGGCCAGTCGACGACTTCAAAGTCGATGCGCTCTCGCCGAAAGTTTTGTGGCGTGCCGAAGATGACGTCGAGGTTGATTTTTCCCAGGGGATATACGCCCTTCCCTAGGACGATGCCATGGAACATTGTGTCTGAAACTTCTAGACAGGTCAGAGGGATTCTCATCGCATGCAAGGTACTTGCGAACATGAGGTTGATGCCGTTCCCGCCATCCATGAAGACGTGACTCATATCGAAGCCCCCGATCTGCACCTCGAGTATGAGAGGACAGTGCCTGGACGAGGAACTTGGAGCGGGTGGTCGCACTTGTCGAAGGTGATGCAGGACTCGCTTCCCCTGAGGTACTCAGTGGTGGAAGGTGGAGAGTTTATTGCCAAATTGACTTGGCGAGTGATTGCCTTCTACATTAGATTGGAGGGGTGCCCTTTTTGGATCATCCCCATGTTGCTCATGGCTCGCGGGTACGGCTTGCCTCCATGATGCTAGACTAGCGCAGCCGCGGGTGGTTGTGGCCCGGGTAGTGGTGGCGGAGCTCCATGTGCCATAGTGCCTGGCGCAACCCCATAGCCGCGATTGATTGTGTCATGGTTCATCTGGGCCAGGCCCTCGTGCAGTTTGAGGAACTCGCGGCAATCCTTGAGAAGGTGACTGGAATTTTTCTTGCCATCGTGCTTGTCGATGTAGAAGTGCATGTTGCATGGTCCGGACAGTTTGTACTGGATGGATGTTGCAGGTGCCTATTCGTGAATGCGGCGTTGCCACACCTGCGTGGTTTTCCCAGTGTCGTGGTATCCTCCACTGCGATATCCACTGTTGCGGTTATCGTCACATTTGTCGGCGTAGCCAGCCACGACCATGTTGACTTTGTCGTGGTCCTCGTAGACGCGCATTCGATGTTTTCCTTGGTGGTCGCGTCTGCGCCCAAGGTCGTCGTCATCGTTGGAGTAGGTGAGGTTTTTCACCGAATCTTCTCCGTCCGCCCACCGATTCGCGATCTCCATCAGGTGGTCGATTGTTTTGGGCTTCGAGCGGCACAGCTCCCCCCTGAGCTCTATACGGTGAACGTCGCCGTTGAACGCATCGATTGTGCAGTCCTCCGAGATGTTTTCCGCGGAGTTCATTATGATGGACCACCTCTAGATGTATGAGCGCAGTGACACGCCAGACCTTTGGTGGCAACCTCTTAGTTCTTCGATTGACGCAGGCCTTTTGTAGGTGCCCTTGAAGTTGTGCATGAAGCTGTAGACCAGCTCTTCCCAACTGGGAATGGATCCGTGCGGGAGATTGTTGAGCCATGCAAGGGAGGCACCTTGCCGCTGTAGCTGCAGGCATTGCATTGCTGTGCTTGAGATTCCCCCATGTAGCCTGACGGAGGAGATGTGATCCTCCAGCCAGATTTTTGGGTCATGTAGGACGTCAAATTTTGGGTTCTCCGACGGGAGTTTGAAACCCTTAGGCATTCGCTTATGCCTGATGGCTCAACTGAAGCATCTAGCGCCGCAGAGATCTGTCTCGTCTTCTTCTGAGTCAGTCGAGCAAGCACGCCTTGCCCGCATCTTGTCAACCTTGCGCTGCGTGATGTTATCACGCACGTCGTAGTCGTGGTCATGCCGCCGTGACGACGTCATCGTGACAGATTATGGTTGTCGTTGCTAGAGAAGTACGAGTCGTAGTATTTATCTAGAGCCTTTCTTTTCTTCGGCTCTAGTGTAGGCTCTTTGTCGAGGGCGGCCTTGATTATCCCTAGCCCCGTGATCGTAGATCGGTGCATGGCAACTCGTGGATCTCCAGCCAGTGGCTGGTTGTTGAGGAGGTACATGGTGGTCGCTATCACCGCAGCTTGCGGAGTCTCTGGGAGCACGTTGCCCCGTGTATCCACCGTCATAGAGCTGAAGTCAAGGACTTTCCTGGCTTCTACACGCTCTTGGTTAGTGAGGTGGGCCAGTCGAGATCGTCTTTTGTTGGCCAAGTACTCGTTTCCCTTGGAGGAGGATCCTCTATGGGAGGAGAGCTGAGCTCGCCGAAGGCTCGACTCATCCGCCGCCTTTCTGCGCGCCTCGAGTTGCATGATCACCTAGTACTGGCGTTTGAATTCCTCCTTCAGCAGCCAATGGTAGCCCATCAGCATGTCCTGCAGTGTGTTGGGGGGTAGAGGATTTCCCGGTAGAGCTTCTCGGCAGCGAGCCCACTCGTTGTCGTTCAGCTTGATCGGCATATGCTCGCCGGTGTTCTCATTCACCGTGAGGTGCGGTTCTCCTCCTGTCCCGTTATTGGTGGGCGCACGTTGGTGGGGCCACCGTTTGCGACTAGTATACTACCGTTGGTCGGTCCAGTGCTGGTGCCGGTGTTTTCGCGATTGACAACGGTGTTGCCCGTGTTGATGACGGTGCACATGATGTGATTGGGGAAGCTGCTACTCCCACAACTTTCAGATCTAGAGCCGTAGGCTTCATCTTCTGTGCCAGGCTACCCAGATCGGATCCGCGACTGTTGTCGATGTACGTGATCCTAGCTGTTGCCGGGGTGTTGAGCTCGCTGAGGGTGCCGATTGGTGGTGGGAAACACGATGCTAGAGCAATTGCGGGTGTCGTCGGCTGGTCAGGCATGCGAAGCGTGCCCAGTTGACCGACCTAGAAGCGGAAGCTCCCGATCACTAGGCTGATCCCATCGCCCATGGACTCGAAAGCCGGGCGAGTGGCCGGCATGTGGACGGTGAAGTCGAAAGCGCCGAAGAGCTAGCGAATCTCCACTGTTGCAGAGTTGTAGATCGCGGTTGACGGGGCCGAAGAAGCCGCGACATCAGCACTCCCAATTCCCACAGACGGCGCCAATTGACGAGGGTTCAACTCGTCAATGCCCATTGTTATGGGCTTAGGTTTTGGAGAAGGAGGGATGGAGGCATCAATCGGCTAGCAAACAAGCACACAGGGATGCAAGGTTTACCCAAGTTCAGGCCTCGTAGAGGTCCCTACTCCTGCTTGTCTTCTCTTGGAATTATCGAGGGAGTCGAAAGTTACAGGGGGTGCGCATATGCAATCTAGCGATGGTTGTGGAAACTAGGGTTGTGATCATCCTCCTCACCGACCCTCCTAGCCTTTATATAGATAGGCTAGGTCTCGAGTAGCAAGTCGAGTCGGTTACAGATTAGGGTTCGTCCTTTGAACTATCTATCAAAAGCATCTTCTTGCCTCGCAAGCAGTCCGGGATTCCGTGGGTCACCCGAATTCTTCATTGGACCTTGGCAACACCATGGGCTTCTGGCGTATCTGGACCATATATGCCAAACTCGAGTACCTGTAGGGTATACCCATGTCACCATCTCCTGGCAGTACTCCTTGAACTCATTGGAAGTGAAGTTGGTTCCATTATCTGTGATGATGTTGTTCGGTACGCCAAACCGAAATACTATGGATTTGATAAAATTCACAGCCGAAGTTCCATCTTGGGTGGTGACATGCATTGCTTCAATCCACTCAGTAAATTTGTCGACTCCTACTAGCAGAAAGACATGTCCTGCTAGCAATGATTTGTTAAGTTTTCCCACCATGTCGAGTCCCCACTGAGCGAAAGGCCAAGCCAAGGGTATGGGATTCAGTTCAGCAGCGGGTGCTCCAGGTCTTGTTGCGAATCTTGAAATGCTTCACATGTTCTGACAATGTCTTTTGCATCTTGCACTACAGTGAGCCAATAAAATCTTGCCCTGAATGCTTTTGCAGCAATTGCTCGGCTACTAGCATGGTGACCACAAACTCCTTCATGTATATCTTTCAGTATAAATTTTCCTTCTTCGGGTGTTACACAACGTTGTAATACACCCGAAATACATCTTTTGTATAGTTCTCCTTTGATTATCTAGAAATCCTTCGATCGTCGGGTGATTACCGAGCTTCTATCACATCCTATGGTAGCTCTCCCGTAGTCATATATGCTATATACGACTGCATCTAGGTTGGTTCAATTAGCATGACCTCTTTGATTTCTTGTTCTTCTTCAATGGCCTCTTCTATGTTCTTGATTTCTGAAGGAGCCCCCGAATATTTTTGCGGATGCTTCTTTTTCCCTGTTTTTGGTGCTACAACTTCGGAGACTCTTTTTGCTTTGATTGATCGCTCCACTATCTCCTCCCAAAACACACCTGGTGGTATTGGTAGACACAATGATCCGATGTTTGCTAGGTTGTCGGCTTCCTCATTGCTTGCTCTTCCTATATGTGATACTTCACACCTATCAAATTGAGCCTCCATAATGCTATACAAGTCGCGATAAGCAATCATATTTTCACTGACAGCATCACATTTGTTCATTTCCTGCTATGCCACGAGATTGGAATCTCCAAAGTTTTTTAGGTGAGTTGCACCGCAAGCTTTGGCCATCCACATGTCGTGCAACAGGGCCTCATATTCCGCATCGATATTGGATGCATTTGTAAAGCTCATCCGAAGAATATAGCACATTTTGTCGCCTTGAGGTAATATCAGCACGACTCCAGCTCCTGCTCCCTCCGTTCTTTTTGATCCATCAAAGTACATTGTCCATGCGCTAGAAAGGTCTGGTGGACCTGCACATTGCAATGTCGTCCACTCTGTGATGAAATTCGGCAGAACTTGTGACTTAATTGCTTTGCGCTTCTCGTAAGTGATATCCCGAGGAGATAGTTCGATGCCCCATAGAGAAACACGCCCAGTTGCTTCTGGATTGTTGAGGATGCCTTACAAAGGTGCCTCGTTGACCACTACAATTGGGTGCTCTGAGAAATAGTGGCGTAGTTTTCGTGCTGTCATAAATACCCCGTATGCTAGTTTCTGGTAGTGTGGGTACCTTTGTTTGGATGACGATAAAACTTCGCTCAGGAAATAAACTGGTCTCTGCATGCTGTGGATTTTTCCTTCTTCGGGTTGCTCTACGACTAGGACTATACTAACCACCTGATGTCTGGCAGCAATATAAAGGAGCAGAGGTTCCTTTTCTTTTGGCCACATGACGATAGGAGATGTCGAAAGTGTTCTTTTAAGATCTTCGAAGGCACGCTGAGCTTCTTCCGTCCATTCGATTTTTTCTGATTTCCTCATGAGGACATAGAATGGAAGTGCTTTTTCTCCTAATCTTGCGATAAAGAAACTTAGAGCCGCTACTCGTCCTGCTAGTTGTTGTACACCTCGTAGATTTGTTGGCTTCTTCATTGTGAGGATTGCTTGTATTTTGTCGGGATTAGCCTCGATTCTTCTAGTTGATACCAAATATCCGAGGAGTTGCCCTGTCGGGACTCCAAAGGAACATTTCTTCGGATTCAGTTTGATGCTAAACCTGTCGAGATTTCTGAATGTTTCTTCTAGGTCCTTTATAAATGCAGATCCTTGGCTTGTGGTAACTATGACGTCATTGATATATACTTGTGTGTTTTGCCTATTTGACTTCCCAGGCACTTCTACATCATCCGCTGATATGTTGCTCCAACGTTCTTGAGGCCAAACAACATTGTTGTGTAGCAGAATACACCATAAGGCGTGATGAATGCCGTTTTCTCCTGATCTTCTTCCTTCATCCTGATCTGGTGGTAACCTGAGTAAGCATCCCAGAAAGAAAGATGTTCGCATCCCGCGGTTGCATCGATGATTTGGTCGATTCACGACAATGGGAAGCAATCTTTTGGACAATGTTTTTTAAATGCAGTAAAGTCGATGCACATCTGAAGCTCTGTAGTGTTTTTCTTCAGAACGCATAGTGGGTTTGCAAGCCAGTCTAATTTTGTTAATTCTTTGATAAAATTGGCATCAGTTAGGCGATGGAGCTCCTTTCCAATGGCCTTGCATTTTGGTTCTTCAAAGCGTCGAAGAGGTTATTTTACTGGCTTCGCCTTTGGATCTAGATTAAGTGCATGCTCAGCGAGTTCCCTGGGGATTCTTGGCATGTCAGAAGGTAGCCATGCAAAAATTTCCCAGTATCACGGAGGAACTCGATGAGCGCGCTTTCCTATGTGGGATCAAGGTTAGAAGCCACAAATGTTGTTTTCGTTGGGTCAACGTGGTGGATCTGTACTTATTTTGTCTCTTTTGCCGTGTCAAAAGCTTGATCGGGATTGACACGTGCTACCTCTAGAGGTTGTTCGTTTTCCGAACTTTTGAGTTGCTCAAACTCCGTTGTCATCCCGAAGGATTTAGAAACTTTATTGAACTCTCGATCACAGCTATCCGCACGTGTGAAGCTTCCTTGTACGGTGATAACTCCCTTTGGTGCTGGCATTTTCTTTACTAAGTATGCGTAATGTGGCACTACCACGAATCGTGCAAAGGCTAGTCATCCCAAGATTGCATGGTATTGTGATAGCCAATCCATGACTTCGAACTCATGTTTTTCTTGCCTGAAATTTATCTTGGAACCAACAACAACATCAAGAAAAACTTTGCCTAAAGGAATTTGGCTTTACCAAGTACTATTCCGTCCAAAGAGGTTTCTGTTGGGGCGAGATTATCCAGGGGATAACCTATTGTTCGCAACGTTTTTGCGTAGATCAGATTTATGCTGCTCCCTGCATCCATGAAGACCTTGATTATGTCGAATCCGCCAATTCGTCTGTCGACTATCAGGGCTGAATGACCTGGTCGTGGGACCTAGAGTAGGTGATCTACTCTGCTGAATTTGATTTCTTGCTCTGACCAATGCAGATATTTGGGTACTCATTGTTTCTGCCATATTGATTTATCTTGTGATGAGCTTATGAATTCTGTTGGGTGGACGCCCTTTCTGAATCATAGACATTGTTCCTTTTGATGTAGGGTACTCATTGTTTTGGTCGTTTGAATTTTGTGGTGGTGCAACTGGTGGTGGTGCACCGATAGCTAGTGCACCAGGCGTGGATGTGTATCCTTGATTTGCTTCTTCTACTACCTTTGTGTTGCACAACTCCTGCATCTTCAAGAATGTTCGGCAGTCTTTCATAAAGTGATTGGATTGTCGCATGCCTGCTGAGTTGACGTAAAATGCATATTGCAGGGTCCTTCCAGCATTTGTATTGCGGACATAGGTGGGTCTCGTGCTCTTGGCTGATATCGCTGTGCGGATTGGCTTCCTCCAACGTCGTCCCTGTTCGGACGGTATCCGCCATTATTGTCATTGCGACGTAACTTGGTCCGAGTTCCCATCATTGTTCCTTTGTGTTCTGTCATTTCCGCGTTTATCCCTATCTTCTTCAGGTGACCGCGCGCCCTTATTATGTAGCGCGTCTTCTGCATCAGCCCAGCGGTTTGCTATTTCCATCAGCTGTGATACTGTCTTTGGTTTCACCCGACCCAGCTCTTCTATGAATTCTCGGTGACGGAGGCTGTCGTTGAAGGCGTCAATGGCCCTTTCGTCGGATATGGATTCAGCTGAGTTTTTGATAATATTCCACCTCTATATGAACGCTCTTATTGACTCTCCAGATTTTTGTTTGCATGCTCGTAACTGCTACAAGGATGCTGGTCGATTGAATGTAGAATGAAAGTGTCGGATGAACTTATCTTCTATATTGTTCCAGCTACTGATGACCCACAAGTATAGGGGGTTTATCATAGTATTTTCAATAAGTGAGAGTGTCGAACCCAACGAGGAGCAGAAGGTGCTGGCTAGTGGTATGGATCAGGAATTTTGTGCAAATACTTAGCAAACGGATTTTTATGGTTTTTTGATAATGCAAGTAAATAAAGTATGAATAAATAAAAGACAATAAGAATAAATGCAGCAAGTAGCCCAATCCTTTATTCAGTAAAGGACAAGCCGGTTGTAATACTTAAGATGACCAAACGTTCTCGAGGACACACGGGAGTTCTGTCAAGTGCTTTCGCTTCATATAGTTGATTAATCTTCTTTAGCTTGCTAAGTGTTGTGTGGGTGAACCTATGCTAATGTACCGACCTTCCTAGGACTAATAAATACTTGTGATTATACCCGTTGCAAACATTCGTAAGTACAAGAAAGTAATTAAGGTAGAAACCTAACCACAGCTTTAAACACTAAGACCCTAACGTCCCTTGTGCAATGGTTTCCTAACGGGGGTTTAGGTTTCTGTCACTCCAGCAACCCCTATGATTAGTAGCCAAATACACAATGCATTCCCCTAGGCCCATATAGGTGAAGTGTCATGTAGTCCATGTTCACATGACACCACTAGAAGAAGTACGCCACAACTTAAATATCAAACTATTGAATCTTTCTCAACACAATTCCACTACTAACAACATTACTTCTCCCATGTCCTCCAGATTAAAACGAACTACTCATAAGACATCATATGGATCATGACCAGAGATGAAATAATGATGTATAACAATCTGAACATAAACAATAATTCAATGGTTCCACTCAATAGCATAAACTACAAAGAGTAATCAACACCGGGAAATTTTTCCCTAAGAACTATGCAAGATTTAACCCAATTGTTACAGCAATATGGAGATGGTGATGAGGGTGCTGGTGGAGATGATGGTGGTGATGATGATGATGATCCCGATGAAGTCCAGTTTGATTGTGGTGTTGATGGCGGCGATCTCCCCTCTCCGGGAAGGAATTCCCTCGACAGAATTCTGTCTGCTGGAGAGATCTTTCTCTCTCGGTGTTTTCCACCCCGCAGAGGCGACAAAATCTTTTTGTGGTTGCTCCCCGAGTATTAGGGTTTAGGAGGATTATATACGCTAGAGGGTAGAGCTGGAGGTGGGCCAGGGCGGCCACACCACCTAGTGGCGCGGCCTAGGCTGGCCCGCACCAGGGGTGGTGTGGGCCCCCTGTGGCCCATCTCTAGTCCTTCTTCTGGCGGCCTTTGTCTTCGGGAAAAATAGGATTTTCCATATATTTTCCCGGATTTTCTGATCTTCGCGAATTTTGCCTCCAAACAACACCTTTTCCATTAGAATCCTGACTGCAGCGGTCCATGCTCGAAAAGTCATCAACCATGCAAAAACAGATGAAATAACATAAGTATCATCTCTTAATATGAAATAGATCAATGAATAACAGTAAATTATGATATAGAATAGCAATGCAATATGGACGTATCAACTCCCTCCAAGGTTAGACTTTGCTTGTCCCCAAGCGAACCTGAACTCAATAAAGATGACCTCAGGTTTATGTAGTGAAGAGTTGATGAAAGAATACGGACAAGAAGCATCACATTCATCCATACATAGATCATAAAAGAAGACAACTCACTATTATATAACTTAACTTGCAATAAGTAAAGGAAACACAATAAAGATACATAAAGTAAATCATAATTGGTAATGGCAAACTTAGCTCTTGGTCGAAGAATAGTTGATAATTTGCCAGAGTTCACAAATAACTAATTTTCAATGATAGCTTTCAAAGTAGTAAACACCAAGATAAGAGCAATGTGCAAAACAAGGAACATAAGAAACATGATTGAATAAATCATCATATGAATGAATGAAACACAACAACTCAAAATACTTGCTGAGATAGAAGGGAATAGGTTTACTGACTCAACTAAAAAGTAAAAGCAAGGCCCTTCGTAGAGGGAAGTAGGGATTTCAAGTTTCATAAAGAGCTCCCAAAAATTATGATACTTATTAGCTTTCAGCTCTCATTGCCCCTATCATAGGCATCTTTAGGTGATTAAGGTTAAAGTGATCAAATACAAGGATATGCTTAACCAGTTGTAAATTGAAAATCTCATGTCCCTTGAATACGAGGGCCGCTCCTCATGCTACTCAAGTTTAGTCACCGGTAAGTTCTTGCCATAGTAAGCACATGTGTATCATGGAGAACCGCCAACGGGGTACCCCTTGCCCGATGATACGGAAGAATCCCCATATCAAAATGATAAGGTAAGAAGACAACGAGCATCTCAGCAATCTTCTTATTTACCATGGGAATATGGTGCTTTTTTCTCTCTTTCCTCTTTTATCATCTCTTTTTTTTCTTTTCCTCTTTTTCTCAATCTCTATTTTTTTATAAGAAGAATGCTTCATAGATGCTCATTATGGTTACGCTGCAGGTTTCCACCATGACGGCATTGATTAGACCGGCGGCCCAGGCGTTTCTCTAACACACATACATAACTCCATGGACTTACAAGCACCCCTTTCATTTCACACCGACGACATCCATAGACAAAAAAACATGATATCAACTAGGTACAAAGTACCAGTGCAATGTTGAAAGCGTTCCCCATGACAACATGGTTCTGCTAATTCACAACTTACAAAGCGCAAGCATATACGCAACATAGATGGGCACAATGGTTCAAGTTTATTAAAGACAAGAAAGTAAAGTGTGCCATCAAGTTCGTGAGAGCTTTAATCACTAATTTTCACATAACAAGTTTAATTTGGAAGGTAGATAGGAACAAGAATTTACTTGGAATAGCAATAGTGCTAATAGGTAGGTATGGTGGACACAAATGGCATAGGTTTGGTTTAAGAAATGGATGCACGAGAACAATTCCCTCTCAGTAAAGGTTTTGGGCTAGCAAGGCTGGTTAGCAAGTATAAGAGTTGAAGGAAACAAACAAACATACAATTGATAAAGACAAACATGCAATCTTCCTTGGAAGCACAAAATATCTTAACCAGAGAATACTAAACTTATGAGAAAATCAAGATAGAAAGATGATGAAATTATATTTCTTTAGAGTACTTTTATATTTTCATTCAACTCTCAAAAATAGTGTTGCTACTGACCGAGCCAGGTTGGCTAAAACCAACTAAATTAACTCAATGATCCCAGAGTGATACCAATACTAACAACAAGATCAATCATATAACCACGAATTGAAAACTAATATAAGATATGCAAAAGAGTAAATGATATAACTCAAGTATATGGGGTGTATCAAAGTATTTTTGATAAGTAAGAGTGTCTAACCCAACGAGGAGCAGAAGGTGCTGGCTAGTGGTATGGATCAGGAATTCTCTGCAAATACTTAGCAAACGGATTTTTAGGGGTTTTTGATAATCCAAGTAAATAAAGTACGAGTAAATAAAACACAATAAGAATAAATGCCGCAAGTGGCCCAATCCTTTATTAAGCAAATGACAAGCTGGTTGTATTACTTAAGATGACCAAACGTTCTCGAGGACACACGGGAGTGCTGTCAAGTGCTTTCGCTTCATATAGTTGATTAATCTTCTTTAGCTTGCTAAGTGTTGTGTGGGTGAACCTGTGCTAATGTACCGACCTTCCTAGGACTAATACATACTTGTGATTATATCCCTTACAAACATCCGTCAGTACAAGAAAGTAATTAAGGTAGAAACCTAACCACAACTTTAAACTCTAAGACCCTGACGTTCCTTGTGCAATGGTTTCCTAATGGGGGTTTAGGTTTTTGTCACTCCGGCAACCCCTACAATTAGTAGCCAAATACACAATGCATTCCCCTAGGACCATATAGGTGAAGTGTCATGTAGTCGATGTTCACATGACACCACTAGAAGAAGTACACCACAACTTAAATATCAAACTATTGAATCTTTCTCAACACAATTCCACTACTAACAACATGACTTCTCCCATGTCCTCAAGAATAAAACGAACTACTCACAAGACATCATATGGATCATGATCAGAGATGAAATAATGATGTATAACAATCTGAACATAAACAATAATTCAATGGTTACACTCAATAGCATCAACTACAAAGAGTAATCAACACCGAGAAAGTTTCTCCTAAGAACTATGCAAGATTCAACCCAATTGTTAACAGCAATATGGAGATGGTGATGAGGGTGATAGTGGATATGATGGTGGTGATGATGATGATGATGATCTCGATGAAGTCCATCTTGATGGTGGTGTTGATGGCGACCATCTCCCCTTTCCCGGAAGGAATTCCCGCAGCAGAATTCTGTCTGCCGGAGAGATCTTTCTCTCTCGGTGTTTTCCGCCCCGCAGAAGTGGCGGAATCTTTCTCTAGTTTCTCCCCGAGTATTAGGGTTTTGGGAGGATTATATACGCTAGAGGGGAGAGCTGGAGGTGGGCCAGGGCGGCCACACCACCTGGTGGCGTGGCCTAGGCTGGCCCGCGCCAGGGGGTGGTGTGGGCCTCCTGTGGCCCATCTCCACTCCTTCTGGGAGCCTTCGTCTTATGGAAAAATAGGATTGTCCATATACTTTCATGGATTTTCTAATCTTCGTGAATTTTGCCTCCAAATAGCACCTTTTCCATCAGAATCCTGACTGCAACGGTCCATGCTCCAAAAGTCATCAACCATGTAAAAACAGATGAAATAACATAAGTATCATCTCTTAATATGACATATATCAATGAATAACAGTAAATTATGATATCGAATAGTGATGAAAAATGGACGTATCAGTTACCAATTGAATCTTCGGGTAACTGCCTTAACCATGACATTATGGCGCTAGTGAGGTGTAGTTGTAGACTTTGCATCGTAGAAGTTGTGGATCCGTCCTGTAATTTGATGGTGGCCGGATAGTCTGCTAACCAAGCTTTGGCTTCTTGGATCCCATTGTATTTGTGTCGGTCATGTGGAAGTTTAAAATCTCTGGGTATTGAGGCTTTGCGAATCCTATGCGTGAAACAACTGGCTCCGCATAGTCCATGGTCATCTTCATCATCTCCATCTTGATACCGTTGTTCCTTGTATTGCTTCGTGGCTCAGATCCTGCGAGGTGAACCTGGTGTGGTGATCGAGATCGCCGGGTGTGTCCTATTTGCCGAGGGATATTGTGACGACATGGGGATCTTTGTGTGAGTCCTTGATCTGCTTCTGCGAGTGAGGCCCTTACCATGCCGAGGTTCATCAGGGCGGAGCGGTGGGGGGCCGCGCACGGATCGTCAGGTGCGGGTTGAGTGGTGATCAGATATGTTTGCGTGGCCACAATGGCTGCCTGAGCTGTTTTTGCCTTGATATTTCCTGCTTGATCAATTGGCATAAATGATAAATTGAGATCTCGGATAATTCCACTTCTTTCTGCTTCAGGTATATTCTGTAATCGAGATGTCGCCCTTCTTGGTGGTGCCGCTCCTGTCACACTCCTTGACCCTCGGGTAGAGCTTAGTTGGGCCCGTCGTAAACTGCATTCATCGGCTAGCCTTTTTCTTTCATCGAGTTGTCTTAGCATCCGGAGTAGGTCTCTCTTCTTGTGGTGGAGCAAATATTGGTATGCCAGTAGATCTTCATGTGATGCATCTGCTGTCATTGGGACTGGTCCCAAAATTGCCTCCCTTGCTTTTTGCCATGCTGACGCTGGTAGCCGAAGTCCTAGTCTCTCTTCTGTGCGGGGTTCTCCGCCTCCTCCTTGTATTATGCGATTATCTACTGTTTGTCCTCCGTTTCCATGTTCCCCTCTATTGTCGTGTTCTCCTCCATTATCGTGGTTTCCTACATGGTCATCTGATAGAATATCATCGGGGTTTATTATAGGATTACCATTTTTGTCGCATGGTGTTGAGGTATCTCTGTTGATCATGCACACTTCGTGGCGTGTTATGTGTGGCCTGATGGTGTCATCTTTTGCTTCTAGGGTGCGTTGGTAGTACTCCGAGATTATAGTTTTGGATAAACTTTTGGCATCCTTTCTTCAAAGTCGATGTTTTCGCTGCTTTCTTCGGGTTTTGAGCTTGTCGGGTTTGCTCCATGTGGTGAGGTTTGCTGGTGACCTTCTTTTCCTATTTCGATCTGAGCTGGGATGTCTGTGGAGATCCAACAGGTGATGATGGTACTGCTATAGGTGCGACCTTTTCCACTGACGGTTCTGATGCGATCAGGGCCAAAGGGTGTGATTCTTGTGTGTTGTCTGCTTGGAAGTGGAGGCTTCCGATGATTAGATTGGATCTGTCGTTGAAATCGGTGGGTACCAATACAAGGGTGGGTGGGCGTGGATTTTATTTCATCGAGTTGATGCTTGGTGGAGAGTGTTCCGCCAAATCCGTATTTCTAGCATTCAAGTTTCCCCACAGACGGTGCCAATTGACGAGGGGTAACCTCGGCAATGCCCATGGTGATGGACTTCGGGTTTCGCAGAAAAGAGAACGCCGGGGAGTTTGTCGGATGTCAGGAAAACAATGAAGACAAAGTTGCCTGAATATTGGGAAAATACTCTATTACAAGTTGTCCTCTAGATTTCGATACCCTCTCTTGGGATTCTCCCGTCCTATATATAATAGGCCGGGTCTCAAAGTTGTATGCGGATAGGTTTCATACACGCATGATAACAATACCAACATAATGTCGGTTTGTGGTTTCTTTCCTAATACAATAAAAGTCTATGTCGGTTGGTTCCTTAGGCTTTTATCTGGAATCTCTATGCACCGTAGGCCTTTTAACCAATGTAGGGTATCGAAAAGTGAGCATCCGAGTAATCATACCCATGTCACACATTGATCCACATGCCCACACACACTCAAGTGTATCTTGTGATGCAACCTCTTTCACACTGGTGCAACATGGAATGTGGAAGCTACTTTCCTATGTGTATTTGGTCTCTATGACCATGGTTTGACACATGGAGTCCCTAATCATTGCATGCATTCTTTTGCTAAACCGCATTGATCCCCTGGTGTCATTGCATGTGTTCTTTCCCAAAACCACATCGATCCACATGACCACACACATTCAAGTGGATTCCGTGGTGCAACATGTAATGTGGAAGCTGTTTTCCTATGTGTTTTTGTAACATCCCAAAACTTTAATCCAAGCTTTTCAAGATCCAAATCGGGAAGTGCCCATCCGTATCTTAGAAGAAGCCTACAGAACTACCAGGACTCGGAGTATCAAGTTTCTCAAGATTCAGTGGAGCAACCATACTGAGGATGAAGCCACTTGGGAGCGCGAAGATTACATTAGGACAGAGTTCCCAGATCTCTTTAGTTCCTAGTTTTCTTTGTAAATCTCGGGACGAGATTTTGTTTAAGGGGGGAAGCTTTGTAACATCCCAAAACTTTACTCCAAGCTTATCAAGATCCAAATCATCAAAGTTAGGGTTAACAAAAACTTTTGCAATTGAAATTATCAAAGCATTCATATGTGTGTGCATTTAAAAATAGGAGTTGTTTGAATTGCCCTGATTAAGTGATCCATTGCTTGTAAAATGATTCTTAGGTGAAATAAACATCATCTAGATCATTCCCAAACAAATCCCAAAGAAAAACAAATCAAAATGAATAATTGAAGTGAATGGTCATTTTGGCCAAATTAACTATCATGCCTACTTTGGCTATTCCGAGTACTCAGAACTTAATAGAAAAAATGTGGATCTTTGCACCCCTTGCTAGTAGACATAATGAGGTACCAAGGCCCACTTTGTGATCTGCCAAAAAAATTCAAATACTATATTTAAAAGGCATTGGAAAATTTAATCTATTTCATATGGGAAGATCCCACTATTTCAAAAACCACTCAAACCAACTCAATTTTCAAAACCCAAGCAACCACAGAGTCTCAAGATTAGTACTAGCACACCCACCAAAAATATTTTCAAAATTCAAAAAGAATTTTCTTGCGGCCATTTCATCAAACACCTGGCAGGCAAGAATCTACCTCTAATCCTAGCTCACTGTTTTGAACAGAGTTTTGCCCCCATTTGATCTCCATTTTATCTCTTTGTCCCCTCTTGATCTAACCAGACCCTTAACACCCATCCCCTAACCTCCTAGCAGCCATGCCATGCCAACCCGAGGACATGCTCGCCGGCCAAACCTTGCCCCGCTGCAGCAGACCATCTCCCCCTCTCTCTCCATGTCTAGCAGCTAGCCAGCACCTCACCGCCGCCCACTGTCCTCTCCTCGAGCCAGGTCAAGCAGTGGACCACCGAGAAAACCCTGCGCCCAGGGCCACCACGCCAGGCCGAGCACGCGCCAGAGCGCCGCACCCGACACGCGTGCACAAGCATCCGCTCGACCATAGCCCGCGCCCACCGCATCGCCACGACACATGGAGCATGCCGGACATGCCCGTTCGCCCCCCAACGCCTCACAGCCACCGCTCGCCGAGGACACCGCTGCTTCTGCCGCTCAGAGCGCCAGCTCCGCCCGACCGCATACCACCGCCCCTAAGCCCGCATTAAAGCCCTAGAGCACCGCCAGGAGACCGCGCGTCGATTGCCACCCGTAGCCATGCCGCTAGCAGCCCGTAGCCATGTCTCCACCGTCGACTGGCCATGCCGTGCTGTCTCGCCATCGAGCCTATAGAAGGAGAGGACCCCTAGCCATTTGCAGTACACCACTGCACTCCCCTCGCCTCACTGATCGTCCCACACCTCTAGCCAGAGCACGGGGAGCAGCAGCTCGCCAGGATTGCACCGGAGCAGGCCGCCTCTAGAGGAGAAGGGCGTTGCTGATTGCGACCACCCCCGAAGCTGCCTTGACCATCCCTGAGCTCGCCGTCAACCACTAGTCCGTTTGCCCGCCTCGCCGTCGTTGCTGGACCCCTGGTACACCCCCTATGCACCCCCACTGAGATGCTAGGGTTAGAGCTCGCCAGCGACAGGTCCGTCGTCGACGATGATACCCAGCCGTAGATCCCCACTCTAATCCAACGTCCCACATTGCCCCGTACCGCTTCACGTGTTATGAGCCGCTGACTTGTGGACCCCCCTGTCAGCTGAGCCCCGTGCCGCGGAGTGACACTGGTCCGCCCCGTTAGCTTTCCCGTGCAATCCAATTAGTTTGAATTAGGATTTTTCTATTTAGTTTGAACTTAGTTCTGTCCCTTAGTTCAAAACTCAATTCAGAGAGATTTACAAATCCAAATGAAGTGATTCCAATTTTTTTGGAAAGCTACTGAAAAGATCTATCCAAGCCCGTTTGATTTAGTTCATTTAGGGTTATAGATCTCCCCTAGTAAAAATAATAAAATAGAAGCATTTGCACATTGCAACATTTGTACAAAATCAACCAAGTTAGCTTTTGAGTTGATTCCAACTCTCAAAAATCACATTTCATCATACCTATTTGAATCTGAAATAATATAAAGGTTTACATGCAGTGACTTTGGACTAGTACCAAAATAATGCTATATAGGCATTTCTAGTCACTTTAAATCATTAAATAATGAACTTAAACCAAAGTAATTATGATCCAACCCTTAAATTACATTCCCACATGTTAGAATATGTGTTGATGACATGTGTCCACATGATCCCATATTTTAAGTGTTGAATATTAACTCTTAGTTAATTTTTCAATGAGTAGAAATTACTTTTCTAAAATAAAAAGGAGGAAACTATTGAATAAAACTTGTGATGCTTGTGATGATAATAGATCATCAATTGTGTGCCTTATAGTACTAATTAGACTAGTTAAGTATTGTTTGGTGATTGTGTACTCCGTATGTATTTATAGAATATAGTACCGACCAAGCTTACGAGGAGGAGTGCTACCAAGAAGAAGAAGAAAACATCAACCACTGCACCAACCAAGGCAAGCTATTATTGGCAAGCTAACCCTTGCAAAACTTACTTTAGCAAGCCACCTTTAACAATGCAAGCTAATCCTTGCAATCTAGATAACCCAAGCAAAGATGCTTTAGGCATGCTTTGATCCTACCACTTTGACTACTAGTTACCCCAAGTCTTACTTTCAAGCTTTACTTCCTTTACCTTACACAAGCCCCTTACTTGTTTTGAAGGTAGCATAAAGAGTATAAAACTTGACCTATTTAGATAAGCTTTAGATGTCATTCTATGGCATGAGATTAAACCCATCATCTTCCCACCTTAGTGAACACTCTTAACTTAGTAGTTTAGAGTAGATCAAAACTTGAGTCGCTTTAGATGGGAACAGTTGGTGAAAATGAATTATGAAAACCTTGGAATGATGAGTCATCCTATTGAGATGTTTTGACATGTGTTGAGAAACACAAATGGTTTATGATGATGAAAATGTTGAGGCATGAGCCTTAGCCCTTTTATAAAACTGATGGGTGGATTCGGATGCGATACCATTCCAAATTTACCATACAACCACACTACCTGAATTGGGTAAGGCTTAGCCGGAAATTTATATGCATTAGTATTAGTTCCCTCACGGGGGAGGTTTGAGATGAGGCTACCTCTCAATGGTCATGGTTGGGAGGCCATGCTCATAGGAGAGGTGCTTATACTAGGGTGTGTAAAGGAAAGGTTATGTTTGATTATCTGCATACTAAGTATAATGATTCAGGGTTATCCCTGACAGATGTATCGAATCTTGTGGTGAAAGTGTACCACCACTACAGAGTGTCAAACTATTCGAATAGCCGCGTCCGCGGTTATGGACAGTTGTAATGGCCATACTATTTCGTTGTCAGATGTTTTAAAAACAACTTATGAGATGAATGATGAATCTTGACTTAACCACAACAGGGTTGTGTTTATGATAATAGCTTCCCAACCTAAGTGATTCTAGAACTTTATTTTATCTTTCTTTGCTTCTCAACTTAGCTTAGGTTTCAAAGTTAACCTTATAGTTAAACTTAGATTTAGCACTTTAACTTAGAATTATACTACTTGTTAGTGGTAGTTTGCGAGTACTTAAAGAGTACTCATGGCTTTTGTCCCTGGTTATTCTCATGGCCAGACTATGAAGGAGAATACCAAGACGATGGCTACCAGGACAGCTATGATAACTAGGAATATCTGCCTTCGTCAGCATTGCCTATGCCCCTGAAGATGGACCCCACCGCTACGCTTTATATTTATTTCTGCCGCTTGTTGTATTAAGACTGGATCATGAGATCCTTATCCATGTAAGACCTTATGTATGGTTTATAATGGATGATGTACTGTAATATCCAATTCGTTATGTATTGCAAAAATGGTAATCCTGGGATTGCAAGGTATGGCATAACGGGCATCTGTGATTCAAAATCCGGGTGTTGACAGTTTTTGCTCTCTGTGACCATGGTTTGACACATGGATTCCCTAGGGTCATTGCATGTGTTCTTTCATACACCACATTGATCTCCCAGTGTCATTGCATTTGTTCTATCCCAATACCACATTGATACACATGACCACACACACTCCAGAGGATTATGTGTTGCAAAATCTGTCAGACTGGTGCAACATACAATGTGGAAGCTGCTTTCCAATGTGTTTTTGGTCTCTATGATAATGGTTTGACACATGGAGTCCCTAGAGTCATTGCATGTGTTCTTTTACTAAACCATATCGATGCATGTTGTCATAGCATTTGTTCTTTCCCAAAACCACAATGATCCACATGACCACACACACTCAAGTGGATTATGTGATGCAACCTATGTCACACTCGTGCAACATGCAATCTGGAAGCTGATTTCCTATGTGTTTTGGTATCTATGACCATGGTATGACACATGGAGTCCCTAGAGTCATTGCATGTGTTATTTCACTAAACCAAATTGATCCCCTGGTGTCATTGCAGGTGTTCTTTCCCAAAACCACATTGACCCACATGACCACACACACTCAAGTGTATCCGGTGATGCAACCTCTTTCACACTAGTGCAACAAGAAATGTGGATGCTGCTTTCCTACGTGTTTTTGGTCTCTGTGACCATGGTTTGACAATTGGAGTCCCTAGAGTCATTGCATCCGTTCTTTTTCAAAACCACATTGATATCCTGGTATCATTGGAGGTGTTCTTTCCCAAAACCACATTGATCCACATGACCACACACACTCAAGTGTATTATGTGATGCAACCTCTGTCACACTTGCACAACATGCAATGTGGAAGTGGATTACCTATGTGTTTTTGGTCTCCGTCACCATGATTTGACACATGGAGTCCCTAGAGTCATTGCATGTGTTCTTTGGCTAAACCACATTGATCCACTGGTGTCATTTCATTTGTTCTTTCACAAAAACACATCGATCCACATGACCACACACTCAAGTGGATTCTATGATGCAACCTCTGTTGTACTGGTGCAACATGTGGATGGTTTCCTATGTGTTTTTGGTGTCCGTAACCATGGTTTGACACATGGATGTCCTAGAGTCATTGCATGTGTTCTTTTCCTACACCTCATTGATCCCCTGGTGTCATTGCATGCGTTACATCCTAAAACCACATTGATACACATGACCACACACACTCCAGTTAATTATGTGATCCACCCTCTATCACACTGGTGCAACATGCAAAGTGGAAGCTGCTTTCCTATGTGTTTTTGGTGTACGTGACCATGATTTGACACATGGAGTCCCTAGAGTCACTGTATGTGTTCTTTTCCTAAAAAACATTGAACCCCTAGTGTCATTGCATGTGTTCTTTCCCAAAACCACATTGATCCACATGACAACACACACTCAAGTGTATCCGGTGATGCAACCTCTTTCACACTGGTGCAACATGCAATGTGGATGCTGCTTTCCTATGTCTTTTTGGTCTCTGTGACCATGGTTTGACAATTGGAGTCCCTAGAGTCATTGCATGCGTTCTTTTGCAAAACCACATTGATATCCTGGTGTCATTGGAGGTGTTCTTTCCCAAAACCACATTGATCCACATGACCACACACACTCAAGTGTATTCTGTGATACAACCTCTGTCACACTGGCGCAACATGAAATGTGGAAGTGGATTACCTATGTGTTTTTGGTCTCCGTGACCATGATTTGACACATGGAGTCCCTAGAGTCATTGCATGTGTTCTTTTGCTAAACCGCATTGATCCACTGGTGTCATTTCATGTGTTCTTTCCCAAAAACACATTGATCCACATGACCACACACTCAAGTGGATTCTATGATGCAACCTCTGTTGTACTGGTGCAACATGTGGATGGTTTCCTATGTGTTTTTGGTGTCCGTAACCATGGTTTGACACATGGATGTCCTAGAGGCATTGCATGTGTTCTTTTCCTACACCTCATTGATCCCCTGGTGTCAATGCATGCGTTTCATCCTAAAACCACATTGATACACATAACCACACACACTCCAGTTAATTATGTGATCCAACCTCTATCACACTGGTGCAACATGCAAAGTGGAAGCTGCTTTCCTATGTGTTTTTGGTCTATGTGACGATGGTTTGACACATGGAGTCCCTAGAGTCACTGTATGTATTCTTTTCCTAAAAAACATTGAACCCCTAGTGTCATTGCATGTGTTCTTTCCCAAAACCACATTGATCCACATGACCACACACACTCAAGTGTATCCGGTGATGCAACCTCTTTCACACTGGTGCAACATGCAATGTGGATGCTGCTTTCCTATGTGATTTTGGTCTCTGTTACCATGGTTTGACAATTGGAGTCCCTAGAGTCATTGCATGCGTTCTTTTGCAAAACCACATTGATATCCTGGTGTCATTGGAGGTGTTCTTTCCCAAAACCACACTGATCCACATGACCACACACACTCAAGTGTATTCTGTGATGCAACCTCTATCACACTGGCGCAACATGCAATGTGGAAGTGGATTACCTATGTGTTTTTGGTCTCCGTGACCATGATTTGACACATGGAGTCCCTAGAGTCATTGCATGTGTTCTTTTGCTAAACCACATTGATCCACTGGTGTCATTTCATGTGTTCTTTCCCAAAAACACATTGATCCACATGACCACACACTCAAGTGGATTCTATGATGCAACCTCTGTTGTACTGGTGCAACATGCACTATGGATGGTTTCCTATGTGTTTTTGGTGTCCGTAACCATGGTTTGACACATGGAAGTCCTAGAGTCATTGCATGTGTTCTTTTCCTACACCTCATTGATCCCCTGGTGTCATTGCATGCGTTTCATCCTAAAACCACATTGATACACATAACCACACACACTCCAGTTAATTATGTGATCCAACCTCTATCACACTGGTGCAACATGCAAAGTGGAAGCTGCTTTCCTATGTGTTTTTGGTCTATGTGATGATGGTTTGACACATGGAGTCCCTAGAGTCACTGTATGTATTCTTTTCCTAAAAAACATTGAACCCCTAGTGTCATTGCATGTGTTCTTTCCCAAAACCACATTGATCCACATGACCACACACACTCAAGTGTATCCGGTGATGCAACCTCTTTCACACTAGTGCAACATGCAATGTGGATGCTGCTTTCCTATGTGTTTTTGGTCTCTGTTACCATGGTTTGACAATTGGAGTCCCTAGAGTCATTGCATGCGTTCTTTTGCAAAACCACATTGATATCCTGGTTTCATTGGAGGTGTTCTTTCCGAAAACCACATTGATCCACATGACCACACACACTCAAGTGTATTCTGTGATGCAACCTCTGTCACACTAGCGCAACATGCAATGTGGAAGTGGATTACCTATGTGTTTTTGGTCTTCGTGACCATGATTTGACACATGGAGTCCCTAGAGTCATTGCATGTGTTCTTTTGCTAAACCACATTGATCCACTGGTGTCATTTCATGTGTTCTTTCCCAAAAACACATTGATCCACATGACCACACACTCAAGTGGATTCTATGATGCAACCTCTGTTGTACTGGTGCAACATGCACTGTGGATGGTTTCCTATGTGTTTTTGGTGTCCGTAACCATGGTTTGACACATGGATGTCCTAGAGGCATTGCATGTGTTCTTTTCCTACACATCATTGATCCCCTGGTGTCATTGCATGCGTTTCATCCTAAAACCACATTGATACACATAACCACACACACTCCAGTTAATTATGTGATCCAACCTCTATCACACTGGTGCAACATGCAAAGTGGAAGCTGCTTTCCTATGTGCTTTTGGTCTATGTGACGATGGTTTGACACATGGAGTCCCTAGAGTCACTGTATGTATTCTTTTCCTAAAAAACATTGAACCCCTAGTGTCATTGCATGTGTTATTTCCCAAAACCACATTGATCCACATGACCACACACACTCAAGTGTATCCGGTGATGCAACCTCTTTCACACTGGTGCAACATGCAATGTGGATGCTGCTTTCCTATGTGTTTTTGGTCTCTGTTACCATGGTTTGACAATTGGAGTCCCTAGAGTCATTGCATGCGTTCTTTTGCAAAACCACATTGATATCCTGGTGTCATTGGAGGTGTTCTTTCCCAAAACCACACTGATCCACATGACCACACACACTCAAGTGTATTCTGTGATGCAACCTCTATCACACTGGCGCAACATGCAATGTGGAAGTGGATTACCTATGTGTTTTTGGTCTCCGTGACCATGATTTGACACATGGAGTCCCTAGAGTCATTGCATGTGTTCTTTTGCTAAACCACATTGATCCACTGGTGTCATTTCATGTGTTCTTTCCCAAAAACACATTGATCCACATGACCACACACTCAAGTGGATTCTATGATGCAACCTCTGTTGTACTGGTGCAACATGCACTGTGGATGGTTTCCTATGTGTTTTTGGTGTCCGTAACCATGGTTTGGCACATGGATGTCCTAGTGGCATTGCATGTGTTCTTTTCCTACACCTCATTGATCCCCTGGTGTCATTGCATGCGTTTCATCCTAAAACCACATTGATACACATAACCACACACACTCCAGTTAATTATGTGATCCAACCTCTATCACACTGGTGCAACATGCAAAGTGGAAGCTGCTTTCCTATGTGTTTTTGGTCTATGTGACCATGGTTTGACACATGGAGTCCCTAGAGTCACTGTATGTATTCTTTTCCTAAAAAACAATGAAAGCCTAGTGTCATTGCATGTGTTCTTTCCCAAAACCACATTGATCCACATGACCACACACACTCAAGTGTATCCGGTGATGCAACCTCTTTCACACTAGTGCAACATGCAATGTGGATGCTTCTTTCCTATGTGTTTTTGGTCTCTGTTACCATGGTTTGACAATTGGAGTCCCTAGAGTCATTGCATGCGTTCTTTTGCAAAACCACATTGATATCCTGGTTTCATTGGAGGTGTTCTTTCCGAAAACCACATTGATCCACCTGACCACACACACTCAAGTGTATTCTGTGATGCAACCTCTGTCACACTAGCGCAACATGCAATGTGGAAGTGGATTACCTATGTGTTTTTGGTCTCCGTGACCATGATTTGACACATGGAGTCCCTAGAGTCATTGCATGTGTTCTTTTGCTAAACCACATTGATCCACTGGTGTCGTTTCATGTGTTCTTTCCCAAAATCACATTGATCCACATGACCACACACTCAAGTGGATTCTATGATGCAACCTCTGTTGTACTGGTGCAACATGCACTGTGGATGGTTTCCTATGTGTTTTTGGTGTCCGTAACCATGGTTTGGCACATGGATGTCCTAGAGGCATTGCATGTGTTCTTTTCCTACACCTCATTGATCCCCTGGTGTCATTGCATGCGTTTCATCCTAAAACCACATTGATACACATAACCACACACACTCCCGTTAATTATGTGATCCAACCTCTATCACACTGGTGCAACATGCAAAGTGGAAGCTGCTTTCCTATGTGTTTTTGGTCTATGTGACCATGGTTTGACACATGGAGTCCCTAGAGTCACTGTATGTATTCTTTTCCTAAAAAACAATGAAAGCCTAGTGTCATTGCATGTGTTCTTTCCCAAAACCACATTGATCCACATGACCACACACACTCAAGTGTATCCGGTGATGCAACCTCTTTCACACTAGTGCAACATGCATTGTGGATGCTGCTTTCCTATGTGTTTTTGGTCTCTGTTACCATGGTTTGACAATTGGAGTCCCTAGAGTCATTGCATGCGTTCTTTTGCAAAACCACATTGATATCCTGGTTTCATTGGAGGTGTTCTTTCCGAAAACCACATTGATCCACATGACCACACACACTCAAGTGTATTCTGTGATGCAACCTCTGTCACACTAGCGCAACATGCAATGTGGAAGTGGATTACCTATGTGTTTTTGGTCTCCGTGACCATGATTTGACACATGGAGTCCCTAGAGTCATTGCATGTGTTCTTTTGCTAAACCACATTGATCCACTGGTGTCGTTTCATGTGTTCTTTCCCAAAATCACATTGATCCACATGACCACACACTCAAGTGGATTCTATGATGCAACCTCTGTTGTACTGGTGCAACATGCACTATGGATGGTTTCCTATGTGTTTTTGGTGTTCGTAACCATGGTTTGACACATGGATGTCCTAGAGGCATTGCATGTGTTCTTTTCCTACACCTCATTGATCCCCTGGTGTCATTGCATGCGTTTCATCCTAAAAGCACATTGATACACATAACCACACACACTCCAGTTAATTATGTGATCCAACCTCTATCACACCGGTGCAACATGCAAAGTGGAAGCTGCTTTCCTATGTGTTTTTGGTCTATGTGACCATGGTTTGACACATGGAGTCCCTAGAGTCACTGTATGTATTCTTTTCCTAAAAAACAATGAAAGCCTAGTGTCATTGCATGTGTTCTTTCCCAAAACCACATTGATCCACATGACCACACGCACTCAAGTGTATCCGGTGATGCAACCTCTTTCACACTAGTGCAACATGCAATGTGGATGCTGCTTTCCTATGTGTTTTTGGTCTCTGTTACCATGGTTTGACAATTGGAGTCCCTAGAGTCATTGCATGCGTTCTTTTGCAAAACCACATTGATATCCTGGTGTCATTGGAGGTGTTCTTTCCCAAAACCACATTGATCCACATGACCACACACACTCAAGTGTATTCTTTGATGCAACCTCTGTCACACTGGCGCAACATGCAATGTGGAAGTGGATTACCTATGTGTTTTTGGTCTCCGTGACCATGATTTGACACATGGAGTCCCTAGAGTCATTGCATGTGTTCTTTTGCTAAACCACATTGATCCACTGGTGTCATTTCATGTGTTCTTTCCCAAAAACACATTGATCCACATAACCACACACTCAAGTGGATTCTATGATGCAACCTCTGTTGCACTGGTGCAACATGCACTTTGGATGGTTTCCTATGTGTTTTTGCTGTCCGTAACCATGGTTTGACACATGGATGTCCTAGAGGCATTGCATGTGTTCTTTTCCTACACCTCATTGATCCCCTGGTGTCATTGCATGTGTTTCATCCTAAAATCACATTGATACACATAACCACACACACTCTAGGTAATTATGTGATCCAACCTCTATCACACTGGTGCAACATGCAAAGTGGAAGCTGCTTTCCTATATGTTTTTGGTCTCTATGAATGTTTTCTTAGCATGTGTTCTTTCCCAAAACCACATTGATCCACATGACCACACACACTCCAGTGGATTCTGTGATGCAACCTCTGTTACACTAGTGCAACTTGCAACGTGGAAGCTGCTTTCCGATATGTTTTTGGTCTCTATGACCATGGTTTGACACATGGAGTCCCTAGAGTCATTGCATGTGTTCTTTTCCTAAGCCACATCGATCCCTGGTGTCATTGCATGTGTTCTTTCCCAAAACCATGTTGATCCACATGAACACACACACTCTAGTGCATTCTATGATGCAACCTCGGTCACACTCGTGTAACATGCAATATGGAAGCTGATTTCCTATGTGTTTTTGGTCTCTATGAGCATGGTTTGACAGATGGAGTCCCTAGAGTCATTGCATTTGTTCTTTTTTGAAACCACATTGATCCCCTAGTGTCATTTCATGTGTTCCTACCCCAAACCACATTGACCTACATGACCACACACACTCCAGTTGGCTCTATGAAGCAACCTTTGTCACACTGATGCAACATGCAATGTGGAAGCTTCTTTCCTATATGTTTTTGGTCCCTCTGACCATGCATTGACACATGAAATCCCTAGAGTCATTGCATGTGTTCTTTCCCAAATCCACATTGATCCACAGGACCGCACACACTCAAGTGTATTCTGTGATGCAACCTCTATCACACCGGTGCAAGATGCAATGTGGAAGCTTCTTTCCTATGTGTTTTTGGTTTCTATGACAATGGTTTGACACTTGGAGTCCCTAGTGTCATTGCATGTGTTGTTTTTCTTAACCACATTGATCCCCTAATGTCATTGCATGTGTTTTTTCCCAAAACCACATTCATCCACATGACTACTGATGACCCACAAGTATAGGGGATCACAACAGTCTTCGAGGGAAGTAAAACCCAATTTATTGATTTGACACAAGGGGAGCCAAAGATTATTGATTTGACACATTACCCTAGTGCCATGTGATGATGGCGATGATCTCCTCCAATTCCCCGTCCCGGCAGGGTGCCAGAACGGAGTTTCTGGTTCCGATTCACGGTATTTGGTGGTGGCAACACAACGGAACTCTATCTGGAAACACGATGAACCCCCTATTTGTTTTAGGTCAGAGGGCTTTTATAGGTGAAAGGAGAGGTCGAGGCGGAGTCCGAGGCGGCCACACCCCCTCCTGGCATGGCCTGGCCTGGCCCGTGCAGCCAGGGGGTGTGGGCCCCTTGTAACACCCTCGAATCGGCCCTATGGAAGTTTTTGCGATTCCTGCCAAACCCGCATAGAAACGATTCAAAGATGCCCACCAGGAATTTGCGTGCATGTGGAAAACAAAGTAATACCATTACACAATAGTCCACGATGGAACCCACAGACACATATATATATACAACAACGACTCCATGAGTCAAGAATACAGATATACAGTACAAAGATCCAAATCACCTTGAAAACGATACAACATCCGAGTACGGATAAGATGCAAATGGGGATCAGAGACCGGAAGAATAACCAATAATGTCCATAACCCTGCCTAGGCCAAGCTGGAAGGGTAACCCTACTAACGACGTTGAACTTATACCTGTTCAAACAAAATGGGTGGAAACAAAGGCAGAAGAAGAAGGAAGCGGTCAGTACTGAGGCCAGTACACGATGAGGCTATAATTCGGCGGCTCTCGCCTACATAGGTATGCTGGACTGAAGCGATAGCGCAGCATGCACTAAACAACCTATAGAGACTCAATGCAACTGTTGGCTATTAGAGAGGGATAAGAGAGACCTATTCGGGACCAACCTGATACTAACACCAATCATACCCATCCTGGTATTCCCCCTCGAGACCAAACCAGGAAGTCAAACCGAGGAACTCACATAGTTGGCAGGTTTATTCATTCTATTATAGTTGAAGCACTTACTAGTCAGATATAGATAGCATGAGTCATCCTTATAGCATAAGTAGTGGGCAGTTTTAGTTAACCATCCAGTTGTAGTTGCAGTACTTACTAGTCAGATACAATTAGCATGTGACATCCCAAACCTAGCAATTGTTGGCATTTTTATTTCATTCCATTGGAGTTGCGATACTTACTAGAAAGGTATAACATGACACGATACACCCCAGTTCCACCAGTTGTTGGCACTTTTATTATCCATTCCATTATAGTGAAGATGATTACTAGTCACATATTAAGTCAAATTTCTAGCACTACTTTAGTTATGCTTGTCTATGATCGAGATACTGTGCTCCAAGTCGTCCAAAACCGCGGACACGGCTTTCAGAAAGATTTGCCCTACTGGGGTGCAC
This sequence comes from Avena sativa, assembly GCA_916181665.1. Taxonomy (NCBI): domain Eukaryota; kingdom Viridiplantae; phylum Streptophyta; class Magnoliopsida; order Poales; family Poaceae; genus Avena; species Avena sativa. The sequence continues at coordinate 183,643,166 of OV702286.1, forward strand.
AAATAGCAACACACACACGATCAACCTCGGAAAGACCAAATAAAAACCCAACGAGGCTTTCACGACAAAGCAATCATAGATTCATAAAATATTTCCGGGGACTAACCCACTAAGCTACCCCCAACGAAGTTGGCCGGCTCCGAGACGGACCCAGGGTTTGTGTAGACGGCGGTAAACGACGGGGAACCCGAAAGTGTGACTAGGCTTGTCGATATAGAGAAAACGTGTCACGATCCAAAACAGTACAGGTGCTCCACGCACAATCATAAATAAAACAGTAAAGCATGGCATAGGTATAGGATAGTAATAAAGCCCCAAACTAGTTTGTGGCCCCAAGAAATAAGAAATGAATCAAGCTCTGGTTAAGGGGGATTCATAGAGTCTCCTGTATATGGATAGTGCGAATAGTCAAGGAATAGGTATCAAATACTCGGGGCCTACGGGACACAAGTGGACATGAAAAACCAAATAGCATATATTGCCCACCGGTGCCTCTTTCATTAGTTATCCTAGCAATTTAATAGTTGTATTTAAAGTCATGATCCTCTCCACCGTAAAGCATATGACAACATTCCAACAACTGTGTGATACTGCACGACACGGGATCACACCTGAGCAAGCGACTAGGACTCGCAAGACCATCTATCTACCAAACAACAAGTAATAGGAGGTGTCCAAGGCAATATAAAAGGCTGCACGGAATATATCTAGTACGAAACACTAAAGCATCGCGACACAGATAGCAATAGATCAACAGGAGGAAATAAAGACTATAAGTGCCAAATAGGTAGAAAGGGGGAGAATGCTCGTCTAGGAAACACTATCGAAGGGACATTATCCAAAGGACTTGTCGATACTCGCATCCACTCACCAGCCTAATCCGCGAAGAAGCAAAGAACTAAAATAATCACCGAATGCACTATTTAATACTACAACAGAAGATCGGGCATGATGCATGTATGATGTATGACATGGAAAAGGTGTGATGCAACTAGGAAATATTAAGCGGAACTCTGGTCTCGACATTTAATTATATGGTTCAAGTTATTTAGCTACCCGCAATTTAAATGTTGAATTAACAAGACAAAACATGGCATCTGTTCGCTACACAAATTTAAATGGAGCCAATATATGGCTAGAAAAACCCGCATATGGTCTCCATATTTAATTTAGGTGAATCATCGAAATAACCCCAAACAACCACAATATGTATGCAATCATGAACAATTTAATATGCAGCAGATGATAATGTCATATTATAAAAATAGGGGTCTTGGAAAGGGAATCACATTAGGTTTCGATGATCTTGGGTTCGGGGCTTCGGGGTTTTCGAGTTCCGACAGGATCGGTCTTCGGGCCGGGGCTTCGGATCTGAGAGGAAGAACTTGGCGCGCTGGGGTTCGGTCTTCGGAATTGGGGTCTTCAGGGTCTCGGCCATCAGATCCATGGTCAAAGGTATCGCCATCCGTGAAGGAGATCTTGTCAATCCGACATCGTCGCCTCCGTTTCCTATGTTGGAGTTCTTGTCATACCAAGCTCGGATCATAGCTAGGGTCAAAGTAGGTGTTCTTGCATCCCGAGGTCCTTGTCCAACTTCTAGATGGTCTTGATGATTTCTTTGGTCATCCATACAACACTCACCAGATAACTGAGTACCAATAGAGACAACAAAACCACAAATAGTGAACACACATCGGCAGATGATCAGAACTATGTGGAACTTGAACATGAGGCGTGCTAGACCGAAATAGCAACTTCCCGGGGTGAAGCTCGAGCGGTCGGTAGTAACTAGAGACGAGGCGCGGGGACGCAGGGCCAGATGGCAACGCGCGAGGCACCGGCGTCGTGCCAAAGCGGCGACATCCATGGAGGCCAGCGACTGGGCCCTGGAGAGGTCGATCATAAACGGTTACGGGCGGTGGTTAGAGAAGGATGCCAGGGTCACACCAATGATGGCGAGGATGCGCGTCGGGAACGAGGACCAGCGGAGGATACGGAGCCGGGCGGATAGGTCGTGCTGCAGGGCAGGCCGGACAGCGCTGTAGTGACCTGGAGGTGTGGGCCGGCCGTGGTTGGGCACGGCGAGGGAGGCCAGAGGAGCTTCTGAAAGAAGGGTGCACACGACACGAGGAGCTTGGGGAGGAGCCGTGCAAGGCAGAGGCGAGGGAGGCGGCCACGATGCGGGGATGATGATGTCGGGGCGGCCACGACGATCAGGAAGGCGGGGCTAGCTCGCTGCCGGATTCCCAGAGGCGGCGGAGAGCTGGAGGGAGGTGGGCGGTGGGGGCCGACGTGGCTCGAGGCGACCGGGGAAGGGCTCAGCAGGCGCTGCTCAAAGCAGAGAAAGGCAGCGATGGTGGCGACACCCGTAGAGGAGAAAGGCAGGGCGAGGAGCTCGCGCGGCGGCTCGAAGCAAGGTGAGGGAGGGGTAGCGGCGAGGCCTGGAGGAGATCGAAGCGTGGCAGAGGCAAGAGAGGGGATCGCGCGGTCGCGAGGTAGGTGGGGGACAACGCGGTCTCCAGATCGGCAGTGCCACGTGGTGGGGCCAGGGTAAGAGCGACACGTCACGCGGCGTGGACGCGGTGGAGTGCGGTGCACAGGGCTGGGAACATGCAGGGGGACGTGACAAGGGAAGGGGCCATGTGTGCGGGAAGCGCGCCTTGGCTTGATACGCTACTACACGCACGGGTGGCCTAGCGGAGTGGCGGCGGCAGGGACGAGAGAGGGGTGGGGTTAGTTTGGTGATTAGGGTTAGGATATGTGGGGTGGTAGGTGGCCTGCGGCTGGTCCTTGGGCCTGGCCGTTGGCTACCTCCCCCAAAAAAATGTTTTATTATTTTTATTTAGTCTTTAAAAATCCTTTTGTAAAATACTTTAGGCTAAAGATCTAGGCGGACCGAGGTTTTACATTTGAAATAGCGAGGGGGATATTTAGAAAACAAATATAAGTTTTGTAAAATAGTTTGAGGGAAATAGATGCATGATGACATGACGATGCTCAAATGCATTGTGGCATGATGACATGAGCATGCGGTCATGATGATGCACTAAACAGAAACACCAAGCGATTTTCTAGCAGTGGTTTTCCAGGGGTGCTACAATTCGACACCACTATGAAGGGATCTCGCCCTCGAGATCCGCCTCATGGTACGGGGAAGAAGGCCGACGGTCTGAATCTTCTCGCTTCATATAGATCCTCGCGACACCACTAACAAAGATTCTTTCTCCATATTGGAATCTCCGACACCACCAACAAGAGGTCGTTGCTCACATTCATTGAGAGAGCACTCCGTATAAACAAAGGTGAAGAAAGAGGTCACAAGGCTACCTCTAACTTTAGTGGAAGGAGTAAATTGCATTGATCCACCAATTCAATGTACAAAAGCGAGTGATAAGAGTAGTGGTATGGTCGCGACTCCATCCCGCACTCAAAGCATTACTCTGTACATGAATAGAAGATTTATGCAACGAACTCTTAGAATTAAGACTGAAGATCTTAACAAGCAATGTTCAAAACAAAAGGGTGATGCAGGCTCTTCAACGGATCTGATGTAGCTGATGATGATGTCGTCGTGTTGGAAAACACCGGAACATAAAACAAAGATTTCAGTGAATTTTTGGTCCACTTAAAGGTACAACAGACGAAAGATTCATCAGATATCGTAACAACCGGATGTAGACCGCCATTACAAGAGGAAGGAAGCGAAACCCTGAAGGTACAACAGAAACCCAACCACGAGAATTCCTGGACTCAAAGAAAAGGTAAGAGGTCAGATTCAAAACACGCGGAAGTAAGAGGAGAATAGCAACAGGGATAAGGAGTAAAAACATACCTAATCAGATCTATCCAACCAATTTTGCAAAATAGTTTTCACACTCTACATCGGCCATTAGCTAGGTTATCCTATAGGCTGGACCAGTGGGGTATCGCAACTGCTGAGCTCTGAAACCACTTTGTAACACCCTCGAATCGGCCCTATGCAAGTTTTAGTGATTCCCGCCAAACCCACATAGAAACGAATCAAAGATGCCCACCAGGCACTTGCGTGTGGGTGGAAAACGAAGTAATACCAGTACACAATAGTCCATGATAGCACCGACAGACACATATATATACAGTACAAAGATCCAAATCACCTTGAAAACGATACAACATCCGAGTACGGATAAGATGCAAATGGGGCTAAGAGCCCTGAAGAATAACCAATGGCGTCCATAACCCTGCCCAGGCCAAGCCGGAAGGGTAACCCTGCTAAAAAGGTCGAACTTATACATGTTCAAACAAAAGGGGTGCCAACAAAGGGCAGAAGAAGGGAGCATTTAGTACTGAGGCCAGTACATGGTGAGGCTAGAATTCGGTGGCTCTCGCCTACATAGGTATGGTGGACTGAAGTGGTAGCGCAGCATGCACTAAACAACCTATAGAGACTCAATGCAATTGTCGGCTATTAGAGAGGGATAAGAGAGACCTATTCAGGACCAACCTGATACTAACACCAATCATACCCACTTGGTATTCCCCCTCGAGACCAAACGAGGAAGTCAAACCGAGGAACTCACAGAGTTGGCAGTTTTATTCATTCTATTATAGTTGCAGCACTTACTAGTCAGATATAGATAGGATGAGTCATCCTGATAGCATAAGTAGTGCGCATTTTTAGTTAACCATCCAGTTGTAGTTGCAGTACTTACTAGTCCGATACAATTAGCATGTGACATCCCAAACCCAGCAGTTATTGGCATTTTTTTCATTCCATTGGAGTTACGATACTTACTAGGCAGGTATAACATGACACGATACACCCCAGTTCCACCAGTTGTTGGCACTTTTATTATCCATTCCATTGTAGTGAAGCTGATTACTAGTCACATATTAAGTCAAATTTATAGCACTACTTTAGTTATCCTTGTCTATGATCGAGATACTGTGCTCCAAGTCGTCCACAACTGCGGACACGGCTTTCAGAAAGATTTGCCCTACAGGGGTGCACAAATAGCAACACACACATGATCAAACTCGGAAAAACCAAATCAAAACCTAACGAGGCTTTCACGACAAAGCAATCATAGGATTCATAAAATATTTCGGGGGGCCACCCCACTAAGCTACCCACAACGAATTTGGCCGGCTCCGAGATGGACCCAGGGTTTGTGTAGATGGTGGTAAATGAATGGGAACCCGAAAGTGTGACTGGGCTTGTCGATACAGCGAAAATGTGTCATGATCCAAAGCAGTACAGGTGCTCCATGCACAATCGTAAATAAAGCAGCAAAGCATGGCATAGGTATAGGAAAGTAATAAAGCCCCAAACTAGTTTGTGGCCCCAAGAAATAAGAAATGAATCAAGCTCTGGCTAAGGAGGGTTCATAGAGTCTCCCGCATATGGATAGTGCAAATAGTCAAGGAACAGGTATCAAGTACTCGGGGCCTACGGGACACAAGTGGACATGAAAAACCAAATAGCATATATTGCCCACCAGTGCCTCTTTCATTAGTTATCCTAGAAATTTAATAGTTGTATTTAAAGTCATGATCCTCTCCACCGTAAAGCATATGACAACATTCCAACAACTATGTGATACTTCACGACACGGGATCACACCTGAGCAATCGACTAGGACTCGCAAGACCATCTATCTACCAAACAACAAGTAATAGGAGGGTCCAAGGCAATATAAAAGGCTGCACGGAATATATCTAGTACGGAACACTAAAGCATCACGACCCGGATAGCAATAGATCAACAGGAGGAAATAAAGACTATATATGCCAAATAGGTAGAAAGGGGGAGAATGCTCGCCTGGGAAACACTGTCGAAGGGACATTATCCGAAGGACTTGTCGATAGTCGCATCCACTCAACGGCCTAATCCGTGAAGAAGCAAAGCACTAAAAGAAACACCGAATGCACTATTTAATTCCACGGAAGAAGATCGGGCATGATGCATGTTTGATGTATGACATGGCAAAGGTGCGATGCAACTAGGCAATATTAAGCGGAACCGGGGTCCCGACATTTAATTATATGGTTCAAGTTATTTTGCTACCCGCAATTTAAATGTTGAATTAACAAGACAAAACATGGCATCGGTTCGCTACACAAATTTAAATGGAGCCAATATAAGGCTAGAAAAACCCGCATATGGTATCCATATTTAATTTAGGTTAATCATCAAAATGACCCCAAACAACCAAAATATGTATGCAATCATGAACAATTTAATATGCAGCATATGATAATGTCATATTATAAAAATAGGGGTCTCGGAAAGGGAATCACATTAGGGTTCGACGATCTTGGGTTCGGGGCTTCGGGGTTTTCGGGTTTCGACAGGATCGGTCTTCAGGCCGGGGCTTTGGGTCCGAGAGGAAGAACTTGGCGTGCTGGGGTTCGGTCTTTGGAATTGGGGTCTTCAGGGCCTCGGCCATCGGATCCATGGTCAAAGGTATCGGTGTCCGTGAAGGTGATCTTGTCAATCTGACATCGTCGCCTCTGGTTCCTATGTTGGAGTTCTTGTTGTACTGAGCTCGGATCATAGCTAGGGTCAAAGTAGGTGTTCTTGCATCCTGAGGTCCTTGTCCAACTTCTGGATGGTCTTGACGATTTCTTTGGTCATCCATACAACACTCACCAGATCATTGAGTACCAATAGAGACAACAAAACCACAAACAGTGAACACACATCGGCAGATGATCAGAACTATGTCGAACTTGAACATGAGGCGTGCTAGACCGAAATAGCAACTTGCCGGGGCGAAGCTCGAGCGGTTGTTAGTAACTGGAGACAAGGCGCGGGGACGTGGGGCCAGATGGCGACGTGCGAGGCACCAGCGTCGTGCCGAAGTGGCCGCAGCCATGGAGGCCAGCGACGGGGCCCTGGAGAGGTCGAGCACAAACGGTTAGGGGCAATGGTTAGAGAAGGACACAAGGGTCACACCGACGACGGCGAGCACGTGCGTCGGGAACGAGGACCGGTGGAGGATACGGAGCCGGGCGGAGAGGTCGCGCTGCAGGGCGGGACGGACGGTGCTGTGGGGCGCGCTGCAGTGACCTGGAGGTGTGGGCCAACTATGGTTGGGCACGGCGAGGGAGGCTGGAGGAGCTTCTGAAAGAAGGGCGCGCGCGGCACGAGGATCTTGGGGTGGAGCCGCGCAGGGCGGAGGCGAGTGAGGTGGCCACGACATGGGGATGATGATGCCGGGGATGGCCACGACGACGAGGAAGGCGGGGCTAGCTCGCTTACGGATTCCCAGAGGCGGTGGAGAGTTGGAGGAAGGTGGGTGGTAGGGGCCGACATGGCTCGAGGCGGCCGGGGAAGGGCTCGGCAGGCGCTGCTCGAAGCAGAGGAAGGCAACGATGGTGTCGACACCCGCAGAGGAGAGAGGCAGGGCAAGGATCTCACGCGACGGCTTGAAGCAAGGTGAGGGAGAGGTAGCGGCGAGGCCTGGAGGAGATCGAAGCGGGGCAGAGGCGAGAGAGGGGATCGCGCGGTCGCAAGGTATGTGGGGGACGACGCGGTCTCCGGATCGGGAGTGCCACAAGGTGGGGCCAGGGTAAGAGCGACGCGTCACGCGGCGTGGACGCGATGGAGTGCGGTGCATGGGCTGGGAACGTGCAGGGGGAGGTGACAAGGGAAGGGGCCATGCATGCGGGCAGCGCGACATGGCTTGATACGCTGCTGCGCGCGCGGGTGGCCTAGCGGAGTGGCGGCGGCAGGGGAGGAGAGAGGGGTGGGGTTGGTTTGGTGATTAGGGTTAGCATATGTGGTGTCGTAGGTGGCCTGCGGCTGGTCCTTGGGCCTGGCCGTTGGCTACCTCCCCCAAAAAAATGTTTTATTATTTTTATTTAGTCTTTAAATATCCTTTTGTAAAATACTTTAGGCTAAAGATCTAGGCGGAGCGAGGTTTTACATTTGAAATAGCGAGGGGGATATTTAGAAAACAAATATAAGTTTTGTAAAATAGTTTGAGGGAAATAGATGCATGATGACATGACGATGCTCAAATGCATTGTGGCATGATGACATGAGCATGTGGTCATGATGATGCACAAAACAGAAACACCAAGCGATTTTCTAGTAGTGGTTTTCTCGGGGTGCTACACCCCTCGTGGCTCCTCTTTGTCCCGTCTTCTGGCTCCGTGAGTCTTCTAGTAAAATAGGAATTTTGCCATATTTTCCGGGGTTTTCCTGAAAGTTAATTTCCTGCACAAAAACGAGACACCAAAGCAATTATGCTGAAAACAGCGTCAGTCCGCATTAGTTGTATCCAAATCACACAAATTAGAGGAGAAACAATAGCAAAAGTGTTCGGGAAAGTAGATACGTTTTGGACGTATCAACTCCCCCCAAGCTTAGCTTATTGCTTGTCCTCAAGCAATTCAGTTGAAAACTGAGTGCGATAAAAGAAACTTTCATGAACACATTTGCTTCATAAGATGTATATATTCTCAGCATATGATCAAATACTTAGGCAATGCATTATAGAGAGTATGCAAATAAGTTTACCTAGTGGTCATGCAAGCTATGAAGAGATTCCAACTCCTTAATAATAAGCAACATGGTATATAAGCATATGAAGGATTGTAGTGATCATAAGAAGATATGATAAAGTGGTGTCTCGCTTGCCTTTCTTTGGAGCAAAACATAAATGCCAAGAAACCTCTAAAGTTTAAGTGAAGACTAGAAATAAATTTATCAAAGATACAAGTGTCAAAGTTATGTCATAATTAACCGTGTTTTGGAACAAGCACATTACACTAAGAATGACAGCTATGCTCTCGGGAAGGTGCTCAAAGAATAAATGGTGACTCAACATAAAAGTGAAAGAAAAAGATTTAAAAGTTTGAAAGGCTTCCAAATGTTGAAAGTATGGTACTCATTAGCTTTGAGCTCTCATTCCCCTATCATAAGCATCTTTAGGTGATTAAGGTTAAAGTGATCAAATATGAGGATATGCTTGACAAGTTATAAGCTGAAAATCTCATGCCCCTTACTTACGAGTACCGTTCCTCATGCTACTCAAGTTTAGTCACAGGTAAGTTCTTGTCATTGTAAGTACATGTGTATCATAGAGAACCACCAACAGGGTACCCCTTGCCCGATGATATGGAAGAGTCCCCATATCAAAATGACAAGGCAAGCAGAAAATGACCATCTCAGCATCCTTTTATTTCCTATTTGCATAGGTATCTTTTTTCTTTCTTTTCTTTCTCTCTATTTTTCTTTCCTATTTGCATAGGTTTTTTATATATATATAAGGGATGCTTCATAGATTGCTCTCTATGGTTATGCTGCAGGTTGCCACCATGATTAGGCATGGCTTAGACCAGCCGCCCAGGCGTTTCTCTAACACATATACGAAATCCATGAGCCTTACAAGCTCCCCTTTCATTTCACACCACCGGGATCCATAAGCAAAAGAACATGATATCAACTAAATAAAGTGCAATGTTGAAAGCGTTCCCCATGATAGCATGGTTCTGCTAATTCACAACTTACAAAGCGCAAGCATATACGCAACATAGATGGGCACAATGGTTCAAGTTTATTAAGTGCAAGAAAGTAAAGTGTGCCATCAAGTTTGGGAGAGCTTTACTAACTAATTTTCACATAACAAGCAAACATTTTTTTGGAAGAAAACAGATCATAATAAATATGCAAGGAATAGCAATAATGCTATTAGGTGGATAAGGTGGAATCTTTTTAACAACTTTGGTTTTAGGGAGTTGGATGCGTGAGTAAAGTACTCAGCACAAGTGAAGGCTAGCAATAGAAAGGGAGCGACAATCGAGAGAGCAGTAACTGTCATAATCATGCTTGCAACAAAACAAAATTAATAGTGGCATAAAAAATGACACAAGAACTCCGAGGCAGAATAAATCATCAAGGCTGAACTGACTTTTTGTTTAGTCATATACATGCGTGAGCATGTGCCAAGTCAATTCAAATAAAACATTCAGAGGAGGACACCACAATGTCATACCAAGTTATGAATAGAACAATGCAAGCAAACAGTTATATGACATGTTACGAACTAATAATGGATTGGAACTAATCATAAGCAGGTAAGGACCATTAAGTATCCATTAAATAACATACACCTTACATAAACAGCCTAAGCATGCTCACAATGATGAGTATATGTACAAAAATGAAAACAAATAGATTTCATACCAGCCTCTTACCACACCCCGAGTTGTCATAAATCATTATTGCCCTTCACTTGTGTGACTTGAATAATAAGATAAATCTAATCTCTAAGGAGTCACTAAGGACCACCGAACCCTGCAACGAACTTTACAAAACCAGAGAAGAACAACAAATATTTTTGGATTTTCGATTCTAAAGGCAAAGAACCAAAAGGAAGAACAAGCAAAGTGAAATCTTTTTGGGTTTTTTGAATAATCAAAACATTGCTAAAATGAAGAAGCAAACCAAGGCTAAAAAGATAAAAAAAGGGAAATAACGAAAATATTTTTGGTATTTTTGTGTTTTGGAAAGCAGAAATAAAACAAGAACAAAAACTAAAAAGAAAATGAAACATGGATATGCAAAGTACCGACTGAACATGATATGTAGATGAGTGTGATGTCGGTATACCTCCCCCCAAGCTTAGGCTTTTGGCCTAAGTGGGTATCAACCCCAACGCGGGTAGGAACTCCAAGCCGGCGGGTCATCATAAGAATGATCGTAGTTAGGCCCTTGCAAAGAAGAAGAAGCTCCCCAATCATAGGCAGGCTTCTGGTATGAAGACTCCCCCTCATTTGAGGGCTGGACCGAATCATCTGTAACCTCCCTTCCAGTATCCTGCTCTTGCTAGGAGAGATCCCCCAGATATTTATCGAGCTCTTCCTCAGTGAGTGACCATCCTACCCTGGTATCAAGGTTAAACAAAACAGGCGCAGACAAAAGAACAACACGCTCGGACCTACCCTTCTCCAACCAGCCTTGAGAAAGGTGATTTCATAAGATAAATCACTCAAATTAGCCAAAGAAGAAACGAATTTATGTTGTATCATGGAATTAAGGTCAAGCCTCTCTATGGGAAACTGTAGGTCTAAATGATGAGGCGCTACACCATGCAAAGCTAATAAACAAGAGGCGATGAGGCCTCCACAAATTCCACCTTTCTCGCGGTTAGCATCAAGACGGAAAGCTATCGAGGCACCCAAATTATAAGTCCTATCTCGTTTTAAGGCATCTGCGATGAAGGATAGATCATATGAGGATAATTTACTAGCAGTTTTCCTAGCGAGAACGCACTTGGCAATAAAGTAGGAAAAGTATAGAATAGACGGGAGATGAATATTATGAATTTTACCACTCTCCATTGAGAAGCTGCTCCCTAGGCAAATCTCTGCATACAAGTCCATGAGGTGTGTAGGTCGCTCTCTAATCCTTTCACACGAACCCCACTGTGGTACTTTAATAGCTGCAATTATCAAAAGGGAGATCGACAGCTATATTGTAAATTTTGTAATGAACCATGGGGTTAGGTAAGGAGCAACTAAATTGAAAATCCTGCACCATAGACATAGTTAGTTTCACATATTGGTAAGGTTCATTTCCCACAAAATGATCCAATCCTGCATTAGCAATTAAAGTATGGAAATCTTGAGAAATCCCTACAGCCGTCATGAATTCAGGGCATGGATAGATAGAAGGAAAGAATTCCTCCTCACGGTGAACCTGCATAATTGCAGGCACCCTTAATTCATATTGGTTGAGTTGGTGTTCATTAATCTCCTTTTCTTAAATTTTAGACAACCATGATACAAGTGATTGCAAAGTGATTACATAATGGAAGGAACTACTTATAGGGACTTGTAAGAGGCCTAAACATGCATCAAAACAATTTATCTAAGCAAAGAATAAGCATGCAAACTCACATAACCTGTCACCTACAGTAGTAAAATACTCAAGATATAATCCACTAATCACAAATCTACTTGGACAAGCGAGGAGTCACATAACGGAGATCAAATGCTCCAAATCTCAGCAGCAACGATGGGATGACCAAGGAGATTGAAAATCACGAGAAAGGATAGCAAGAACATGGGTTTGGGCAATGAACTGGTGTTTTCTCGGGAGAGAGAAAGGAGTGGCAGGAGGGAGAATAAGTGGAGGTCTAGGGGTGGCCCACACCATGGCCAGGCGCGCCCCTAGTGTGGCCGCGCCACCAGGTGGTGTGCCTTCCTGGTGGGCCCCCTGGGTCACTCTAGGTACTTCTCGGCCCCTTTTTTCATGTAAAAATTTAATATGAATTTTCTGGAATTTTTCGAGACACTTTAATTTTTTTAGCAAATTTTAGGTATTGATAAATGATTTTCTGACAAAAAGATAATATTGGAATGATGCAATAACAAAACAAAACAAACACTTCAGAAGTTCTAAGACACTCTATTATGCAACCAACTAGCAATAGAAAAGTAAACTAAGTGAAAGCAAAAATTAAAATGGATAAAATAAAAGTAAACAAAGATAATCATGGTGAAAACATTGTTTTGTTCTTTAAAATCCCTTTGTTAACAAGGTTGATCAGGTCTTGTTACCAAAACAATTTTATATGAAACAAAACTTTGTATTCCACTAAATGATTATATTACCTCAACCTTGATAGCAATGGTCCCAATCATAATAGTCACATTTTTCTCGTGGTATGGGACAATACATTTCTCCAACTTGGATGCCCTCAATATTTTCAATTGAATTTAAGCCATAATTCCCATCAATCTTCTTGGGGAAATAGACAGTATTCTCCTTGTCATTAACATTAAAAGTTACCTTTCCTTGATTGCAATTAATAACAGCTCCTGCAGTATTAAGAAAAGGTCTCCCAAGAATAATAGACATATTGTCATCTTCAAGCATTTCAAGCACAAAAAGTCAGTTAATATCAAGCAATTATGAGCCACTTGAACAGGTACATCCTCACATATACCAACAGGAATAGTAGTAGATTTATCAGCCATTTGCAAAGATATATCAGTTGGTATTAGTTTCTCCAATTGAAGTCTTTTATAGAGATAAAAAGGCATAACACTAACTCCTACTCCCAAATCACACAAGGCAGTTCTAACATAATTATTTTTAATAGAGCAAGGAATAGTTGGAATCCCTAGGTATCCAAGTTTCTTTGGAACCTTACTATTAAAGGAATAATTAGCAATAAAAGTAGAAATTTCCTCGTTAGAGATATTCCTTTTGTTAGAGATAATATCCTTCATATACTTTGAATAAGGAGGCAGTTTAATAGCATCAGTTAAAGGAATTTGCAAAATTAAAGGTTTCATCCACTCATAGAACTTATTATAGTGTTCCTCTTCTTTTGACTTGTGTTTCTTATCAGGGAAAGGCATTGGTTTTTGAACCCAGGGTTCTCTTTCACTACCATGTTTATTAGCAACAAAATCTTCCTTAGTGTACTTAGCATTTTTAGTGTTCCTTTCAGGTTCTTCTTCAATTTCTTCTTTATCAGTAGCGTCAATTTTCTCATTACCACTCTCACTTTCAGCATCAGAGACAAATATACTATTAGGATCTTTAGCAGGTTCAGAAGATTCTACAACTGTTTTATGTTTCTTTTTCTTTCTCTTAGAAGAAGTACCTCTATTTTCAGTTTGTTGGGAATCTTGCTCAGTTCTTTTAGGATGACCCTCAGGATATAGACGATCCTGGGTGGCAGCAACACTTCTAGTTCTAATTTCATAAACATGTTTTTCTTTAGAAGCATTAACAAGCAAATCTATTTGTACCTTAATAAGCTGATCAATTTGAGTTTGAACCATTTGGAAATGTTTAACAAGCATTTTAACATCATTAGAGGTTCTTTCCACAATATCTTTTAACTCAATAATAGCTCTAGAGTTTTCCATCAAATGATTCTTCACTCTTTTATTAAAATTATCTTGCTTAACAATAAAAATATCAAATTCTTCTAAGCGTTGATCAGGATATTTAGAATAAGGAATATCACGTTCATCAAAATGTTGGAGAGAGTGTACCTCAATAGTGGATGAGTGGGAGATTGGCTTACATAATTCTTCTATAGGAGGTAGATTCTTCACTTCTTTAGCTTTAATACCCTTCTCCTTAAGACATTTCATAGCTTCCTTCATCACTTCATCATTTAGTTCAATCACTCCCCTCTTCTTTGATGCTGGTGTTGGCTCAAGCATGACTAACTTAGGTGGAGTTGACTTAGGTGGAGTTGACTCAGGTGAATTCCAGTCATCATAATTCTTGCTTATTTTAGCCATTAATTCCTCAGCTTCTTTGGGAGTTCTATTCCTGAAAACAAAATCAGCACAACTATCCAGGTATGTCCTAGATTCTTCAGTTAGTCCATTATAATATATATCAAGAAGCCCATTTTTAGGTAATGGACATCCACGCTGTGCATGAATCAAAGCACAAAACCTCGCCCATGATTCAGGCAATATCTCCTTTTCTCCCTGTTTAAAATCAAAAAGTTCCTACAAAATGGCATGTCTAGCACTAGGAGGGAAATATTTCTGAAGGAAAGTAGTAATCAAGCAATCAGGGCTATCAATAGATCCAGGAGGTAAATTATTAAACCAAGCCTTAGCTTCTCCTTTCAGTGAAAAAGGGAAAATTTTAGCAACAAAGTAGGTGCGCATCTTAATATCATCAGAAAATAGGCCACTCATGGTAGAAAGATCAGTCATATATGCTACAACACTTTCATTCTTAGTCCCACAAAAAGGTTCTTTCTCATCAATGGTTATGTAAGATAAATTAAGTGAGAAATCATAATCTTTATCTTTAATGTTTATGGGAGATGTAGCAAACTTAGTATTAGGAGATAATTTGGGTTTTATAGTACGCCTCTCAAGGAGACTCTTAATAGCACTTTTACCATGAGTATTTTGACATTCTTTAATAAATTCATCAGTCATTTCTATATATCCGTCTTCAATATCATAGCTCTCTATAGTCTCATGTGAACTGGCAGGTGTAGTAGTGTCTTCATTAGGAGTTTCAGTATTTCCAGCTATAGTTCTAGCAATCATAGCATCTAGGAAATGACCTAATGAACCACTCTTATCAAGCACAGTAGAAGTAGCATCATAAGTATCAGAAGTTTCAGATTCAGCAGAAGTAGCAGTATGTGTAGCATGTGTATGTGGTGGTGGTGTAAGGAGCTTACTCATCACAGATGGTGAATCAAGAGCAATAGAGGTGTAGTGGATGGTAATATAGGAACATTTCCATCACGAGATTTACCCATGATGAATTGATGGCAGCAAACAATAGTGATTCCAAGTGAACTTGATAAATAGAGCTATGCTCCCTGGTAATGGCGCCAGAAAATAGTCTAGGTGACCCAAAAGTACAGGGGATCGCAACAGTCTTTGAGGGAAGTAAAACCCAATTTTTTGATTGGACACAAGGGGAGCCAAAGAATATTTATAAGCCTTAACAACTGAGTTGTCAATTCAGCTGCACCTGGAAACAATCTTGCTCACAGTAGTTTATCTGTAGCAACAGTTTGGTAATAGCAATAACAAAGTAAAAAGCAGTAGTAAAAGTAAAGACAATACTAACAATTGCAGTAAACAGTAGGATTAAAGCGCAATAGGCATATGTATGGATGGACGGGCGTTGCATAGACAAGAAAATTCATATAACAATCAAGATATAGGGAATTTGAAGATAAATAAGATAAAGCATCCAAGTACTAAATAATCATAGGCAAGTGTTCCATATATGGGCATACGTGCTCGTAATGAGAACTTGCACAACATCTTTTGTCCTGCCAGCCCGTTCGTAGCGGGGCCTCAAGGGAACTACTTGCAATTAAGGTGCTCTTTTAATAGAGCACCGGAGCAAAGCATTAACACTCTGTGAACACACATGATCCTCATATCACAGCCATTCCCTCCAGTTATCCTGATTATTGTCACTTCGGGGCCTTTGGTTCCGGACAATAATATGTGTATACAACTTGCAGGTAAGATCACAAACAATACTATCATCATGAATCAATAACATGTTTAGATCTAAAATCATGGCACTTGGGCCCTAGTGACAAGCATTAAGCATAACAAGTTGCAATAATGTCAAAAGGCACTAATAGTAGATACTAGGCACCATGCCCTAACAATATGATGCAATTACATGAACGATCTGATCCAATCCCTACCATCCCCATAGCCTACATCAGGGGATTACTCACTCATGGATGGTTGATGGAGAAGCGATGATGGTGATGATTGCGATGACTCCTCCAATTCCCTGTCCCGACAGGGTGCCAGAATGGAGTTTCTGGTTCCAAATCGCGGTATCTGGTGGTGGCTGCACAGTGGAACTCTATCTGGAAAAACATCGAACCCCTGTCTATTTTAGGTCAGAGGATTTTATAGGCGAAAGGAGAGGTCGAGGTGGAGTCCGAGGTGGCCACACCCCTACTGGCGTGGCCTAGCCTGGCCCGCACGGCCAGGGGGTGTGAGCCCCTCGTGGCTCCTCTTCGTCCCATCTTCTGGCTCTGTGAGTCTTCTCGTAAAATAGGAGTTTTGCCATATTTTCCGGGATTTTTACTGAAAGTTGATTTCCTGCACAAAAATGAGACACCAAAGCAATTCTGCTGAAAACAGTGTCAGTCCGCATTAGTTGTATCCAAATCACACAAATTAGAGGAGAAACAACAGCAAAAGTGTTCGGGAAAGTAGATATGTTTTGGACGTATCAACCACACACACTCTAGTGGATTATGTGATGCAACCTCTGTCACACTGGTGCAACATGCATTGTGGAAGCTGCTTTCCAATGTGATTTTGGTCTCTATGACCATGTTTTGACACTTGGTGACATGGTTATGATTACTCAGATGCTCACTATTCGTTATCCGACATTGGGTAAAAGGCCTACAACCCATAGAGATTCCAGATAAAAGCCCAAGGAAGCAACCGACAGAGACTTTTATTGTATTAGGAAAGAAACCATGAACCGACATTATGTTGGTATTGTAATCACTCGTGTATGAAATCTATCCACATACAACTTTAGGACCCGGCCTATTATATATAGGACGGGAGAAGCCCAAGCGAGGGTATCGAAATCTAGAGGACAACTTGTAATAGAGTGTTTTCCCAATATTCAGGTGACTTTGTCTTCATTGTTTTCCTGACATCCGACGAAATCCCCAGCGTTCTCTTTTCCGCGAAACCCCAAGTCCATCACCATGGGCATTGCCGAGGTTATCCCTCGTCAATTGGCGTCATCTGTGGGAAACTTGAACGCTAGAAACAAGGATTAGGCGGAACGCTCTCCACCAAGCATCAACTCGATGAAAGAAAATCCACGCCCGCCCACCCTTATATTGGTACCCAACGATTACAACGGCGGATCTAATCTAATCACAAGCTCCACTTCCAAGCAGACAACACAAAAGAATCACAACCTTCGGCCCTGATTGCATCAGAACCGTCAGTGGAAAAGGCCACACCTATAGCATTACCAGCATCACCTGTTGGATCCTCCATAGACATCACAACTCAGATCGAAACAGGAAAAGAAGGTCACCAGCCAACCTCACCACATGGAGCAAACCCGACAAGCTCAGAACCCGAAGAAAGTAGCAAAAATGTCGACTTTGAAGAAAGGATGGTGAAAATTTATCCAGAACTATGATCTCCGAGTACTACCAACACACCCGCAGAAGCAAAAGGCGACGTTGTCAGGCCACATATAACATGCCACCAAGTGTGCATGATAAACGGAGATACCTCAACACCATGCGATGAAAACGGTAATCCTATAATAAACCCGGATCATATTCTATTAGATGACCATGCAGGAAACCACGGAAATGTAGGAGAACACGACAACAGAGGAGAACACGGAAACGAAGGAGAAACAATAGATAATTGCATAATCCGAGGAGGAGGCGGAGAACCCCGCATAGAAGAGAGACTAGGACTTCGGCTACCAGCGTCGGCATGGAAAAAAGCAAGGGAGGCAATTTCGGGAGCAGTCCCAATGACGGCAGATGCTTCACATGAAGATCTACTGGCATACCAATATTTGCTCCACCACAAGAAGAGAGACCTACTCCGGATGCAAAGAAAGTTTGATGAAAGTAAAAGGCTAGCCGACGAATCCAGTATACGACGGGCCCAGCTAAGCATTACCCGAGGGTCAAAGAGTGTGACAGGTGAAGCACCGCGAAGAAGGGAAACATCTCGATTACAGAATATCCCCGATGTAGAAAGAAGTTGAATTATCCGAGATCTCGATTTATCATTTATGTCAATTGATCAAGCAGGAAATATCAAGGCAAAAACAGCTCAGGAAGCCATTGTGGCCGCGCAAACATATCTGATCACCACTCAACCCGCACCCGGCGATCCGCGCATGGCCCTCCACCGCTCCGCCCTGATGAACCTCGGCATGGTAGGGGCCTCACTCGTAGAAGCAGAACAAGGACTCACACAAAGATCCCCACGCCATCACAACAGACATCGGCAAGTAGGACACACCCGGCGATCTCGATCACCACACCAGGCGCACCTCGCAGGATCTGAGCCGCGAAGCAACACAAGGAACAAATGACACCCAGCATAGGAGCAGTGGACCCAGAAATGAAAGCCATACCCGATGATATCAAGATGGAGATGATGAATATGACCATGGCCTATGCGGAGCCAACTGTTTCACGCAGAGGATTCGCAAAGCCTCGGTACCGAAAAATTTTAAACTTCCACATCACGAACACAAAAACGATGGGATCCAGGAACCCGAAGCTTGGTTAGCACACTATCTGGCCACCATCAAATTATAGGGCGGATCCACAACTACTGCGATACAAAGTCTACAACTACACCTCACCAGCGCCGCAAGGTCATGGTTAAGGCAGTTACCTGAAGATTCAATTGGTAGCTGGAATGATCTGGAAGATAAGTTCATCTGACACTTTCATTCTACATTCAAGCGACTAGCATCCTTGTAGCAGTTACGAGCATGCACACAAAAATCTGGAGAGTCAATAAGTGCGCTCATACAGAGGTGGAATATTATCAAAAACTCAGTTGAATCCATATCCGATGGAAGGGCCTTTAACGCCTTCAACCATGTCCTCTGTTGCCGAGAATTCATAGAAGAGCTGGGTCGGGTGAAACCAAAGACAGTATCATAGCTGTGGAAATAGAAAACCGCTGGGCTGATGGAGAAGACGCGCTACATAATAAGCGCGCGCGGTCACCCGAAGAAGATAGGGATAAACGCGGCAATGACAGAAGATGAAGGAACAACGATGGGAACGCGGGACCAAGTTACGTCGCAGCAGGTTTTTCGGGTGAAGGTAACAATAGAAGCAACTAAAATAATGGCGAAACCGTCAGAACAGGTACAACGTCGGAGGAAGCCAGTCCACACAGCGATATCATCCAAGAGCAGGAGACCCACCTATGTCCGCAATACAAATGCTAGAAGGACCCTGCAATATGCATTTTTACGTCGAGTCAGCAGGAAGGTGACAATCCAATCACTTGATGAAAGACTGCCGAACATTCTTGAAGATGCAGGAGTTGTGCAATGCAAAGGCAGCAGAAGCAGCAAATGGAGGATACACATCCACGCTTGGTGCACTAGCTATCGGTGCACCACCACAAAATTCAAACGACCAAAACAACGAGTACCCCAGATCAAAAGGAACAATGTCTATGATTCAGAAAGGGCGTCGACCCAATAGAATTCAGAAGCTCGTCACAAGACAAATCAATATGGCAGAAACATCAAAATTAGCTACACCTAAATATCTCCATTGGTTAGAGAAAGAAATCAAATTCAGCATAGCAGATCACCCACTCCGGCTCCCACGACCAGGTCATTCAGCCCTGATAGTCGAAGCACAAATTGGCGGATTCGACATGAGCAAGGTCTTCATGGATGCAGGGAGCAACATAAATCTGATCTACTCAAAAACGTTGCGAACAGTAGGCTATCCCCTGGATAATCTCGCTCCAACAGAAACCTCTTTCCACAGAATAGTACCAGGTAAAGCCGAAATTCCTTTAGGGAAAGTTTTTCTTGATGTTGTTTTTGGTTCCAAGTTAAATTTCAGGTAATAGAACCTTGAATTCGAAGTCATGGATTGGCCATCACAATACCATGCAATCCTGGGATGACCAGCCTTTGCACGATTCATGGTAGTGCCACATTACGCATACTTAATAATGAAAATGCCAGCACAAAAGGGAGTTATCATGGTACAAGGAAGCTTCACACGTGCGGATAGCTGTGATCAAGAGTTCAATAAAATTTCTGAATCCTTCGGGATGACATCAGAGTTTGTGCAACTCAAAAGTTTGGCAAACGAACATCTGGAGGTAACACGTGTCAATCCTGATCAGGCTTTTGACATGGCAAAAGACACAAAAGAACTACAGATCCACCCCGCTGACCCGACGAAAAACAATATTTGTGGCTTCTAACCTTGATCTCGCATAGGAAAGCGCGCTCATCGAGTTCCTCCATGAGCACTGGGAAATTTTCGCATGGCTACCTTCTGACATGGCGGGAATCCCCAAGGAACTTGCTGATCATGCACTAAATTTAGATCCAAAGGCAAAGCCATTAAAACAACCTCTTCAACGCTTCGCAGAACCAAAACACAAGGCCACTGGAAAGGAGCTCCATCGCCTAACCGATGCGAATTTTATCAAAGAATTAACAAAATCAGAGTGGCTTGCAAACCCAGTATGTGTTCCGAATAAAAACACTACGGAACTTCGGATGTGCATCAACTTTACTACATTAAACAAACATTGTCCAAAAGATCACTTCCCATTGTCCCGAATCGACCAAATCATCGATGCAACCACGAGATGCGAACATCTTTCTTTCTTGGACGCTTACTCAGGTTACCACTAGATCAGGATGAAGGAAGAAGATCAGGATAAAACGGCGTTCATCACGCCTTATGGCATATTCTGCTACACAACAATGTCGTTTGGCCTCAAGAATGCTGGAGCAACATATCAGCGGATGATGCAGAAGTGCCTGGGAAGTCAAATAGGCACAAACGTACAAGTATATATCAATGACGTCATAGTTACCACATGCCAAGGATTTGCATTGATAAAGGACCTAGAAGAAACATTCAGAAATCTCGACAGGTTTACATCAAACTGAATCTGAAGAAATGTTCCTTTGGAGTCCTAGCAGGGAAACTCCTCAGATATTTGGTATCAACTAGAGGAATCAAGGCTAATCCCGACAAAATACAAGCAATCCTCACAATGAAGAAGCCAACAAATCTACGAGGAGTACAGCAACTAGCGGGACGAGTAGCGGCTCTAAGTCGGTTTATCGCAAGATTAGGAGAAAAAGCACTACCATTCTACGCCCTCGTGAGGAAATCAAAAAAAATTGAATGAACGGAAGAAGCTCAATGTGCCTTCGAAGATCTTAAAAGAAAACTTTTGACATCTCCTGTCGTCATGTTGCCAAAAGAAAAGGAACCTCTGGTCCTTTATATTTCTACCACACATCAGGTGGTCAGTATAGTCCTAGTCGTAGAGCGACCCGAAGAAGGAAAAACCACGGCGTGTAGAGACCAGTTTATTTCCTGAGCGAAGTTTTATCACCATCCAAACAAAGGTACCCACACTACCAGAAACTAGCATACTATTTCTCGGAGCACCTGATCGTAGTGGTTAAGAAGGCACCTTTGTCAAGCATCATCAACAATCCAGAAGCAACTGGGCGTGTTTCTCTATGGGGCATCGAACTATCTCCTCGGGATATCACTTACGAGATGCACAAAGCAATTAAGTCACAAGTTCTGACGGATTTCATCACAGAGTGGACATAATTGCAATGTGTGGGTCCACCAGACCTTTCTAGCGCCTAGACAATGTACTTTGATGGATCAAAAAGAACAGAGGGAGCAGGAGCAGGAGTCGTGCTGATATCACCTCAAGGCGACAAAATGCACCATATTCTTCGGATGAGCTTTACAAACGTATCCAATAACGAGGCAGAATACGAGGCCCTGGTGCACGGCATGTGGATGGCTAAAGCTTGCGGTGCAACTCACCTAAAAATCTTCGGAGATTCCAATCTCGTGGCACAACAGGCAATGAACAAATGTGATGCTGTCAGTGAAAAGATGATTGCTTATTGCGACTTGTATAGCATTATGGAGGCTCAATTTGATGGGTGTGAAGTATCACATATAGGAAGAGCAAGCAATGAGGAAGCCAACAACCTAGCAAACATCGGATCATTGTGTCTACCAATACCACCAGTATTTTTTGGGAGGAGATAGTGGAGCGATCAATCAAAGCAAAAAGTGTCTCCGAAGTCATAGCACCAAAAACAGGGAAAAAGAAGCATCCGCAAAAAGAGTCAGGGGATCCTTCAGAAACCAAGAACATAGAAGAGGCCATTGAAGAAGAACAAGAAATCAAAGAGGTCATGCTAATTGAACCAACCTGGATGCAACCATATATTGCATATATGACTACAGGAGAGCTACTAGAGGATGTGATAGAAGCTTGGCGAATCACCCAACGATCGAAGGCTTTCAGGATAATCAAATGAGAACTATACAAAAGAAGTATTTCGGGTGTATTACAACGTTGCGTAACACCCGAAGAAGGAAAAAGTATACTGAAAGATATACATGAAGGAGTCTGTAGTCACCCTGCTAGTAGCCAAGAAATTGTTGCAAAAGCATTCAGGGCAGGATTTTATTGGCTCACTTCAGTGCAAGATGCAAAAGACATTGTCAGAACACGTGAAGCATGTCAACAATTCGCAACAAAACCTACAGCACCTTCTGCTGAACTGAATCCCATACCCTTGTCTTGGCCTTTCGCTCAGTGGGTACTCGACATGGTGGGAAAACTTCACAAATCATCGCCATGAGGACACGTCTTTCTGCTAGTAGTAATCGAATAATTTACTAAGTGGATTAAAGCAATGCCTATCACCACCCATGATGGAACTTTGGCTGTGAATTTTATCAAATCCATAGTATTTTGGTTTGGCATACCGAACAACATCATCACGGATAATGGAACCAACTTCACTTCCAATGAGTTCAAGGAGTACTGCCAGGAGATGGGAATCAAAATAAGCTACGCTTCGGTGGCTCACCCACAAACAAATGGACATGTCGAAAAAGCCAATGGATTAGTTACCGATGGACTCAAAATGAGACTACTGGCACCACTTGAAAGAGCAAAAGGAGCATGGGTGGATGAATTGCCATCCGTGTTATGGAGTTTACATACAACTCCAAATAATTTGACTCAGGAGACACCTTTCTTTTTGGTCCACGGTGCGGAAGCTGTGCTTCCAGTTGAGGTATCACAGGAATCACCAAGAGTAGCTGCATATAATGAAGAAGAATCACAAGAAGCACTTGAAGATGATGTAGATGTGCTTGATGAAGCTCTAGACGAAGCCCTCTAAAGAGCAACTATGTACCAGCAAAACCTGCGCAATTACCATAGTAGAAGATTATGGCATAGGTCCTTCGCAATAAGGGACCTAGTTCTTCGCCTCAAGAAAGACGTTCACAAAAAGCTGGAATCGCCATGGGAAGGACCATACATCATCATAGAAGTTATTCCTGGAGGAGCATATCAACTACAAGACAAGAAGATAGGAGTTAATTACTCAAATCCATGGAACGTAGCACACCTACGACGCTTTTACGCATAAGATTATTTACAATATGATAAGAGTAATAGTTCGGCTTATCAACCAAGATGTCAAGAATAAAATGGCTAAAATAGCCATCCGCTAAAATAATAATGTACCGTTCATTTTCGACTAATAAAGAGAAATGTTATTTGTACCTTAATCTTTTTGTTATGTTCAAAAAGATCAATACTTTCCATCGAGCTAACAGCAACTATGAGCCTATGTCCATATACAGGCATCCGAACATAGCCTCGAGGGTTACTCCAATCAGGACCACTAGCGCGGACACGATAGAAATTTCGTTGTGTATGAAGTACATTGACAAATTGCAAAACCTTTTTGAGTTTTACACCAGTGTATCCTCAAAAAAGGTGTTACTTCCATCGGGAGACGGTGCAAAATAATAAAATATGATATAATCAGAAAGATCGGTGGCCTAGCAGGCCAACCGCCAATCAAGCCAAAAATCCCGGATCACGCTTAGACGCGGGAAAAAAATCCAAATGCCGTGTTCAGAAACATGAAGGTAAGACCCTAGGATTGGTCCTGTGTGGCCTGGTAATCGCACAAGAATGCGCTCTGCCAGTAAAAATCCATATCAACGATATGATGAAAAATCCCGACAAATGCATTGGGTACCTGATAAAAAATAGAAAAATGGAATTCAGTATTCAGTAAGACCTCAGCGGCTCGAACTGAATTACGCCAGCAACAAATTCCGGATTCAAGCTTGGGGACTTGAGTTTGATGTAGGTCAACCTTGTTTTTGACCAGGAGCAATTAACTGATTCTCGATCCATCGGAAGCATCAGACTCGTTGTACCAAAATCCCAACAAAATCCGACGAAATCCCTAGTGTTCTCTTTTCCGTGAATTTGGCTTCATTGTTTTCCTAACATCCGATGAAATCCCTAGTGTTCTCTTTTCCGCGAAACCCCAAGTCCATCACCATGGTCATTTCCAAGGTTACCCCTAGTCACTTGCACTCCCTAGAGTCATTGCATGTGTTCTTTTGAAAAACCACATTGATACCCTGGTGTCATTGCAGGTGTTCTTTCCCAAAATCACATTGATCCACATGACCACACACACTCAAGTGTATTCTGTGATGCAACCACTATCACACTAGTGCAACATACAATGTGGAAGCTGCTTTCCTATGTGTTATTGGTCTCTGTGACCATGGTTTGCACATGGAGTCCCTAGAGTCACTGCATGTGTTCTTTTGCTAAATCACATTGATCCCCCGGTGTCATTGCATGTGTTCTTTGCCAAAAGCACATTGATCCACATGACCACACACACTCAAGTGGAATCTGTGATGCAACCTTTGTCACACTAGTAGAACATGCATTGTGGAAGCTGCTTTCCCATGTATTTTTGGTCTTTGTGACCATGGTTTGACACATGCATTTCCTAGAGTCATTTCATGTGTTATTTTCCAACACCTCATTAATCCCGTGGTGTCATCGCATGTCTTCTATCCCAAAATGTCAACCCCCGGATTTTTAATCCCAGATGCCTGTTATGCCATACCTCGCAATCCTAGGATTACCATTTTTGCGAGACATAACAGATTGGATATCACAGTACATCATCCATTACAAACCATAAATAAGGTCTTATACAAATAAGGATGTCATGATCCAGTCTTAATACAACAAGCAGCGAAATAAATAATAAGTGTAGCGATGGGGTCCATCTTCAGGGGCACAGGCAATGCTGACGATGGAAGATAGTCCTAGTTATCATAGCCGTCCTGTTGTCCTTCATCTTGGTATTCTCCTTCATAGTCTGGCCATATGAATAGCCAGGGTCAAAAGCCATGAGTACTCTTTAAGTACTCGCAAACTACCACTAACAAGGAGTGTAGTTCTAGTCTAAATGCTAACTCTAAGTTTAACTATAAGGTTAAGTTTGAAACCTAAGCTCAGTTCTGAAACAAAGAAGGATAAAACAAGGTTCTAGAATCACTTAAGTTGGGAAGCTATTGTCATAAACACAACCCTGTTGTGGTCAAGTCAAGATTCATCATTCATTTTATAAGTTGTTTGGAAAACATCTGACAACAAAACAGTATGGCCATTCCAACTGTCCATAACTGCGGACGCGGATATTCGAATAGTTTGACACTTTGCAGAGGTGGTACACTTTCACCACAAGATTCGATATATCTGTCAGGGATAACCTTGAATCATCATACTTAGCATGCAGATAATCAAACATAAACTTTCCTTTACACACCCGAGTATAAGCACCTCTCCTATGAGCATGGCCTCCCAACCATGACCATCTGTCATCTTGGGCACTGCATAGGTGGACAACATTGAGAGGTAGCCTCAGCTCAAACCTCTCCCGCGAGGGAACTAGTACTAATGCGTATAAACTTCCGGCTAAGCCTTACCCAATTCAGGTATTGTGGTTGTACGGTAAAAATTGGAATGGTATCGCATCCGAATCCAACCATCCGTTTTTGTAAAAGGGCTAAGTCTCATGCCTCAACATTTTCATCATCATAAACCATTTGTGTTTCTCAACACATGTCAAAACATCTCAATATAATGACTCATCATTCCAAGGTTTTCACAATTCATTTTCACCAACTATTCCCATCTAAGTGAATCAAGTTTTGATTTTTGTTCTAACTACTAAGTTAAGAGTGTTCACTAATGTGGAATGCTAATGGCAATCTCATGCCATAGAATGACATCTAAGGTTATCTAGATAGGTCAAGTTTTATACTCTTTATGCTACCTTTAAAACAAGTAAAGGACTTTAATAAAGTAAAGGAAAGTAAAGCTTGGAATTAAATCTTGGAATAGGTATAAGTCAAAGTGGTATAACCAAATCATGCCTAATGCCTTTGCTTAGGTTATCTAGCTTGCAAGGGTTAGCTTGCATTGTTAATGATGGCTTGCTTAGTGCTAGCTTGATAACAACAGCTTGCCTTGGGTAGTGAAGTGGTTGAAGTTTTCTTCCTCCTCCTCTTGGTAGAACTCCTCCTCCTCGTAAGTTGGTCAGTATTATTGTATATAAATACATATGGGTTACACAATCACCAAACAATACTT
This sequence comes from Avena sativa, assembly GCA_916181665.1. Taxonomy (NCBI): domain Eukaryota; kingdom Viridiplantae; phylum Streptophyta; class Magnoliopsida; order Poales; family Poaceae; genus Avena; species Avena sativa. The sequence continues at coordinate 183,669,914 of OV702286.1, forward strand.
AACTAGTTACTTAGCACACTAAGGCACACATTTGATGATCTAATATCATCACAAGCATCACAAGGTTTAATGAAAATAGTTTCATTTATTTTATTTGGGAAAAGTAATTTCTACTCATTGAAATTAACTAAGATTTAAATTCTCCAATTAAAATATGGGATCATGTGGACACGTGTCATCACCACATATTCTAACATATGGGAATGTGATTTAAGGGTTGGATCACATTTTAACAAGTTCAAGTTTAATAATTAATGAGTTAAAGTGACTAGAAATGCCTATATAGCATTATTTTGGCACTAGTCCAAAGTCACTGCATGTAAACCTTAATATTATTACATATTCAGATAGGTATGGTTAAATGTGATTTTTGAGAGTTGGAATCAACTGAAAATCTATTATGGTTGATTTTATAAAAATGGTTGAATGTGCAAATGCTTATGTTTTGTTATTTTTACTAGGAGATATCTTTAACTCTAAATGCATTAAATCCAACGGGCTTCCATAGATCTTTTCAGTAGATTTCTAACAAAATTGGAATCACTCAATTTGGATTTGTAAAACTCTCTGAATTGATTTTTAAACTAAGGGACATAATTGATTTTAAACCTAAATAGGAAAATCAATTTTTGAATTAACTGGGTCGCGCGGGAAACGAAATGGGCCGGCCTGGGTGGCGCTCCACGGTGCAGAGGGCGGCTGACAGGTTGGTCCTGCTTGTCAGCGAGACTTAAAACCCGAAACGATATCTAGCGATCTGAGCGCTACGATTAGAACCTAGATCAACGGTCCACAGTCGTCGTCGACGACGGACTCGTCGCCGGCGAGACCGAACCCTAAACGGCCAGTGGGGGTCTACGGGGGACGTACAAGGGCTCCAGCTAGTGCGGCGGGGCAGGCAAACGAACTGCATGGTGACGATGGTTCTCCTAGTACTAGCGTCGGCTCGGGGGATGGCCTGGATCAACGGCACCCTTCTCCTCCTTCCGCGCAGACTCCTGTGAAATTCCGGCACTACGAGCTACGGCTTGCTCCGGTGGGGCTCTGGGAGTGTTCTAAGGGGGAGTGGATGAGAGTGGTGTGAGGAATTCGTGCTGGGGAGGGCTCCTTATATAGGCTCGACGAGGGGACCGAGGAGCGACGACGAGCTCATCGGTGACGACGATACAGGGCGCTATTGGCATGGGCGACGTAGGCGAATGGTGGCTTGCCTCCTGGTGGTGCTTTATGGATTAATGGCGCGGCTAGGGGCGGTGGCAGGTGGTCAGGAGCGTTGCGCGCTCTGGGAGACAGAGGCGGTGCTCGACGCAGCGCTCGGCGACTGTGGGTCGCGCGGCGGTGCACGACCGTGTCTAGCGGGTTGCTAGGGTCAAGGCGGACGGCGTGCGCGGTCTGCGGTCGAGGTGGGGTCTGTGGCGTGCTAGCGGTGAGGGCGCTCTAGCTGTGCGTAGAGAGAAAGGGTGGCGAGGTTGGGGAGTGGTCCAGGGGTTAGCAGTGGCCATGGGATGGACCGTGGGCGGCGGTGAGGACACGTCGTGCTTCCTAGAGCGGTGGAGAGGGCTGGCGGTCTGCTATGGCGTTGGCAAGGTTGGCCGGCGAGCATGACGTCGGGGCGGCATGGCACTGGCACCAGGGGCTAGAGATACGGTTGGTTTTGGTCTGGTTGGACTTGGGGGAGATAAAGGTGATCAATGGACACCAAATGGCTTGAAAAGATTTGATCAAAAACAGTAATACTTAGGCCAATTTGATTCTGTCTACAACCTGTTCAATCGAATGGCCGCAAGAGAAAAATGTTTATATTTGGGTTGATTTTTGGCGGAGTGTTGTATCTTATGCTTGAGATTCTAGGTGTGCTTGGGTTTTGAAAGTGGAGTTCATTTGAGTGGTTTTTGAATACGTGTGATCTATACATATGAACTACATTCAAATTTCAATTGTCATTTAAAGTGTTTGAAAGTTTTTGGGGTGAAACAAAGTGGGCCTTGGTACATCACTACTTGTACTAGCAAGGGGTGCAAAGAACCACAATTGTTTCTGTTAAGATTTGAGTTCTAGTAATAACCAAAGTAGGCTAGGTGATTAAAATGGCACAAACGACCATTTTCTTATTTTATTCTTTTTGATTTGTTTTTCTTTGGAATTTGTTTGGGAATGATCTAGATGATGTTTAATTCACCTTAGAATCATTTTAAAACCAATGGATAACTCCAACATGGCAATTCAAAACATCTCCTATTTAAATGCACACACATATGAATGCTTAATCATGTTAAATGGAAAAGTTTTTGTTAACCCTAAATTGGGTAGATTTGATCTTGATTAACCTTGGATTAAGTTTCGGGATGTTACAAACCTTCCCCCCTTAAACAAAATCTCGTCCCGAGATTTACGAAAGAAAACTCGGAACTAAATAGATCTGGGAACTCTGTCCTAATGTAATCTTCTCGCTCCCACGTGGCTTCTTCTTCGGTATGGTTGCTCCATTGAATCTTGAGAAACTTGATACTCTTGGTCCTGGTGGTTCTGTAGGCTTCCTCTAGGATATGGATGGACACTTCACGATACGTCAGGTCTTTTTTTATATCAACAGCTTGGTGATCGGTGTTCTTGAATACTTCGGTCTTCTTCGACACTTCTAGGAATTTGCGAAGCAACGGGATATGGAACACATTATGGATGGCTGACATCTCCTCTGGCAGTTCCAGTTGATAAGATACTTCTCCTCGATGATTCAGAATCTTGAATGGCCTGATATATCTGGGGGCTAACTTTCCTTTCAGACTAAAATGTTGGGTTCCCTTCAATGGCGAAACCTTGAGATATACAAAATCTCCGACATTGAAAGTCAGGTCTCTTCTTCTCTTGTCAGCATAACTCTTCTGTCTGGATTGGGCGGTCTTGAGGTGCTCATGGACTTTGTGAACCTTCTCTTCAGCTTCTCGTAGAATGTCTGGTCCAAAGATCTGACTCTCTCCTACTTGCGACCAATTCAAAGGGGTATGCCACTTTCTTCCGTACAGGAACTCAAATGGTGCCATTTGCAAACTAGCTTGATAATTGTTGTTATATGAGAACTCAAATGGTGCCACTTTCATCTAAGATCTAGTTGACTCTTTCAGTCTGTCCGGAACCTGCAATGGTTGCAACAGTCCTGTGGGTCTCTGATGCTCTGCTTTGACTATTTGACAGATGTCACACTTGGCGATGTAGCTTCCGATTTCTCTCTTCATCTTGTTCCACCAAAATTGCTCCTTCAAATCTTGATACATTTTCGTTCCTCCGGGGTGGATAGAATAAAGAGTATCATGAGCTTCTTGCATGATAACTTGTTTTAGTTCCAAATCTACTAGCACACAGATACGGCCTTTGTACCACAGTACTGCTTCTTCGTCTTCGGTGAATCCAGGTACCTTTCCTGTACCAATACGATGTTTGATTCTGTCGATACTTTCATTTCCCTTTTGGGATTCCTTGATTTGGCTAATCAAAGTGGGTTGAAGTTCAATGCTAGCTAAGAATCCTTTACTAACCAGCTCAGTCCTAAACTGCTCCAACTCCTCATACAAACTTGGTTGCTTCTCCTTGATCATAGTGTTTAGCCTACACGGCAATCTGCTAAGAGCATCCGCTACCACATTGGCTTTGCCAGGGTGATAGTGAATGTCAAGGTCATAATCCTTGATTAACTCTATCCATCTCCTTTGCCTCACATTCAGCTCCTTCTAAGTGAAAATATACTTCAAGCTTTTGTGATCTGAGTAAATCTCACAGTGATTACCCATAAGATAATGACGCCATGTCTTCAATGCCAAAACTACCGCTGCTAACTCAAGATCATGGGTCAGATAGTTCTGCTCATGTTGCTTCAGTTGTCGAGACAGATAAGCAATGAATTTACCTTCTTGCACAAATACACATCCGAGACCAATCTTGGATGCATCACAATATACATCAAACGGCTTCTTTATATCTGGCATGATCAATATTGGGTCTGAAATCAATCTCTTCTTCAGCTCTTGGAAATTGGCTTCACATTTGTCTGTCCATTCAAACTTCTTGTCCTTTTTCAACAGTTGGGTCATGGGTCTGGCGATGCTAGAAAATCCTTCTACGAACTTGCGGTAATATCCGGCTAATCCGAGAAATGCACGGACTTGGGTTTGAGTGGTTGGGGCTTCCCATTCTTTGACATGTTTAATCTTGGCGGGATCAACAGAGACTCCTCCGACAGACCCAATATATCCTAGGAATCCTACTTCTTTCAGCCAAAACTCACATTTGCTGAACTTGGCATATAACCGATGCTCTCTTAGGGATTCTAGGATGATTCTCAGATGTTGCTCATGCTCTTCTTCTGACTTGGAGTAGATAAGGATATCATCGATAAACATAACGACAAACTTGTCTAGAAAATTCATAAAGATCTTATTCATGAGATTCATGAAATAAGCAGGGGCATTGGTTAATCCAAAAGACATAACTGTATACTCTTATAAACCATAGCGAGTAGTAACGGCGGTCTTTGGAATATCCGTTGCACGAATCTTAAGTTGGTGATAACCAGTCCTAAGATCAATCTTTGAGAATACATGGGCACCAGTCAATTGATCAAACAGATGTTCTATCTTTGGCAAAGGGTACTTGTTTTTGATGGTGACGTCATTCAGCTTTCTGTAATCTGTGCACAGACGGTTGCCTCCATCTTTCTTGTCGAAGAATAACACTGGTGATCTCCATGGCGATGCGCTTGGTTGAATCAAGCATGTTGCTAACATGGCATCCAACTGCTTCTTCAATTCCACTAACTCTGAGGGGTTCATGCTATAGGGTCTCTGGGCTATGGGTCCGGTTCCGGGGATTAGTTCCATAATGAACTCAATATCCCTATCCGGGGGCATACCAGGCAATTCATCTGGGAATACGTTGGGGTATTCACAGACTACTCTGACTTGGTCAATGGTGGGCAGGGCTAGACTCTTTTTGCACATGAATTGACGGGGTAAGGTTTCAGATATATGCTCTACTGTTACTACCGAGCTCCTGGTCATGGTGATGGCTTTCTTAGCACAGTCTATCAGTCCTTTATGCTTTGACATCCAGTCCATTCCTAGTACTACATCCAATCCTTTGGTTCCAAGTACTATTAGATTAGCATAAAAATCTATTCCATGTATTCTGATAGGCATAGCTTTGCAAATTTTTCTAGCTTTTGTAGTTGAACCGGGGATTTGAACTATCATGACATGCTTCAAGTTGGTTGGGTGAATCTTACTAGTGCACGCAAATTCTTCGGTGACAAATGAGTGCGATGCTCCAGAATCAAACAATACTCCTGCTAAAACTGAGTTGACAAAAAACATACCCAGCACTACATATGGCGCTTCTTGGGCTTGTTCGGCGTTCATGTGGAAGAGACGGCCGTTGCGTTTGTGAGGGTTCCCTGGGGAAAATCTTCTTCCTAGTTGAACACGACGCTGCTGCTGAGCTGGGGCATTCACATTGGAAGTGGCGGCAATCTTCTTGGGGCACTCATTTGAATAGTGACCCTTCACTCCACACTCGAAACAAGTGATCTGAGACTTGTCTTTAGCTGCGATGGGCACGTCATTGCTTCCAGTTCGGGGTGCAATGTTGTTGTTGTTGTTGTTGCTCTTGGGAGGGGCACTATTGAAATTCCTGGTTTTTCCTTAGTGATTGTTGTTTCCTCCGGACTTCACATTTCCTCCGCTATGGTTGGGGTAGCTTGGGCAAGAAATTGGGGGTCGGTTGTTCCTTGGTCATATCCTGGTGAGGGGTTGGGATGATACTTCTGGTGACTGTTGGATCCAGATTGTTGCATCATATGACGTTTGTAGTTGTCGTTTGCCTGGTTAATCTTTCCTTCCATCTGAATTGCGAAGTCGACTAGCTCTTTGAGATCTTGGAAACGGATGTTGATGAGGACACTCTGCATCTCATCATGCAGTCCTTTCAAGAATCTCTCCTTTTTCTTGGCCTCCGTTTTGATCTCATCAGGTGCATACCTTGCAAGGGACAAGAATCTGTCACGGTACTCCACTATAGTCATTCTGCCTTGCTTCATATCTCGAAATTCATCCCTCATTCGGGTGACTAGACCCTGCGGCACGTGGGTGCGGCTGAACTTGATTTTAAAGGCTTCCCATGTCATCACTTGACCATGGTTCATTATGCGGATACTGTTCCACCATGCTCTTGCATCTCCTGCCAAATAGTGGGTGGCAAAGAGAACTTTCTCGTTGTCATCTACTCCGGCTACTTCCAAATTGTTCTCCATTGTCTGCAACTAGTCATCAGCATCTAGTGGGTTCTCTGAAGTACTAAATATTGGGGGATTTGTATTCTGGAAGTTTTTCAGCTTGGATCCTTGATGATCCTGATTTCCATGGTTCTGGTTGTTGAGAGCCATCTGGGCGATCTGTTGTAGTGTTGCTAGATTAGCTTGGCGCTCTGCCCTACTTGCTTCTCTGTCTGCGATGAGATTCTGCAGGATCTGCAGCATTGGGTCTTGTGATGAGCTGCTCCCTCCTTAGTTTCCACGAGTCATCTGAAGATTTAGGTAGATAAAGGGGTAATAGGGAAAGTTCTAAGGTTCATGGTTTTGATTTCAAGGCTAAAACTTTGAGTTTGACTGAGGTTTTGCAACTAACTTCTTTTCAGTCATTCAAGCAAAGCACACGATACAAACACACTCCACAACATCAAAGGAAAACAGATGGTTTTAAGAACCATTCTGCAAGCTATGATACAATGGGTCCGATACATCTCATGCTACGACAGTTCTCTAGTGCATCTGCTCATCATCGATGAAGTCGGAGTCCTCATCGTCGGTGTAGAAGTGCACGACATCCACCTCTAGAAAGTCATCATCATTGTTGAGGTAAGAATCCATATCTCCCTAGATGTCTTCACCTTCCTCTTCTTCTTCCTTTGCTCCAAGCTGAGCTTCTTGCTCCCTGATGGTCTTCTCGAGGTCGGCCACCTTCTTGCGAAGACGGGCGATGGTGTGATCCTTCTTTTTCCGTTGTAGGCGAAGAGACTGACGGTCCTTGACAAGCAGTGAGAAAGTCTAGGCCTTCTGGGCGGCAATGGCATGGTTGTGGTTGGCAAACTCCGTAGCATTGTCCAATTCCTTCTGGCGATCGTACAGCAGGAAGTCAAGGTTCTCCACTTGATGCTTCAACTCTAGGTGACTTGACATCTCCATTGGCATTCCCACGAAGTCACGCCTTTCATAGTGAGCAAAGCGGGTTCCTTGGATTTCGTTGACACTAAGGGCACATAGACGTGTGAGAGCTTCATGCATTGCCCTGGCTAATCCATCTAGCCAGTTGTCCTCTCTTCCGGAGAACTGGATTCTCCCAGACGTTGGTGCTTCTATGCTTCCTCGTAGATCAGCAGTGACTAGCCATTGTAAATATCCTCCTAGGGGTCCAGGAAGTTGAGCTCCAAGAAACTCCGGATGTGGGCATCCCAATAACTCAGACAATGAATCTAGATCCCTCTCGAAGATCAGTTGGCCTCTGTTGCCCAACTGGTAGAACTTGCTGAATTGAGTCTCCATCTACAAGAATTTAGGATGAGGAAGTTACTGAAGTGATCAAGTGTGTCAAATTTTTATGTAGTAATGTAAGAATTGGAGGAACATGAATTTTTGAGAAAGAATGAATTCCCAAGGGTAAGAGAGGAAATAGTTTTTTCATAAATACTAACTTTGGTTTTGAAATTAAGTTTTTGTTCGGACGTCCATTCTAACTAGGGTCTCCTATGGTCAGGATGGCTCTGGTACCAACTTGTCAACACCCGGATTTTTAATCCCAGATGCCTGTTATGCCATACCTCGCAATCCCGGGATTACCATTTTTGCGAGACATAACAGATTGGATATCACGGTACATCATCCATTACAAACCATAAATAAGGTCTTATACAAATAAGGATCTCATGATGCAGTCTTAATACAACAAGCAGCGGAATAAATAATAAGCATAGTGGTGGGGTCCATCTTCAGGGGCACAGGCAATGCTGACGATGGAAGATAGTCCTAGTTATCATAGCCGTCCTGCTGTCCTTCATCTTGGTAGTCTCCTTCATAGTCTGGCCATAGGAATAGCCAGGGACAAAAGCCATGAGTACTCTTTAAGTACTCGCAAACTACCACTAACAAGGAGTGTCGTTCTAGTGTAAATGCTAACTCTAAGTTTAACTATATGGTTAAGTTTGAAACCTAAGCTGAGTTCTGAAACAAAGAAAGATAAAACATGGTTCGATAAAACAAGGTTCGATACAAGTTGGGAAGCTAGTGTCATAGTCGCAACCCTGTTGTGGTCAAGTCAAGATTCATCATTCATTTCATAAGTCATTTTGAAAATATCTGACAACAAAACAGTATGGCCACTCCAACTGTCCATAACCGCGGACGTGGCTATTCGAATAGTTTGACACTCTGCAGAGGTGGTACACTTTCACCACAAGATTCGATACATCTGTCAGGGATAACCCTGAATCATCATACTTAGCATGCAGATAATCAAACATAACCTTTCCTTTACACACCCTAGTATAAGCACCTCTCCTATGAATATGGCCTCCCAACCATGACCATCTGTCATCTTGGGCACTGCATAGGTGGACAACATTGAGAGGTAGCCTCAGCTCAAACCTCTCCCGCGAGGGAACTAATACTAATGCGTATTGTGTTTGTACGATAAAAATTGGAATGGTATCGCATCCGAATCCAACCATCAGTTTTTTGTAAAAGGGTTAAGGCTCATGCCTCAACATTTTCATCATCATAAACCATTTGTGTTTCTCAACACATGTTAAAACATCTCAATAGAATGACTCATCATTCCAAGGTTTTCACAATTCATTTTCACCAAGTATTCCCATCTAAGTGAATCAAGTTTTGATTTTTGTTCTAACTACTAAGTTAAGAGTGTTCACTAATGTGGAATGCTAATGGCAATCTCATGCCATAGAATGACATCTAATGTTATATAGATAGGTCAAGTTTTATACTCTTTATGCTACCTTTAAAACAAGTAAAGGACTTTAATAAAGTAAAGGAAAGTAAAGCTTGTAATTAAATCTTGGAATAGGTATAAGTCAAAGTGGTATAACCAAATCATGCCTAATGCCTTTGCTTAGGTTATCTAGCTTGCAAGGGTTAGCTTGCATTGTTAATGATGGCTTGCTTAGTGCTAGCTTGATAACAATAGCTTGCCTTGGGTAGTGCAGTGGTTAAAGTTTTCTTCTTCCTCCTCTTGCTAGAACTCCTCCTCCTCGTAAGCTTGGTCGGTACTATCGTCTATAAATACATATGGGGTACACAATCACCAAACAATACTTAACTAGTCTACTTAGCACACTAAGGCACACATTTGATGATCTAATATCATCACAAGCATCACAAGGTTTAATGAAAATAGTTTCATTTATTTTATTTGGGAAAAGTAATTTCTACTCATTGAAATTAACTAAGATTTAATATTCTCCAATTAAAATATGGGATCATGTGGACACATGTCATCACCACATATTCTAACATATGGGAATGTGATTTAAGGGTTGGATCACATTTTAACAAGTTCAAGATTAATAATTAATGAGTTAAAGTGACTAGAAATACCTATATAGCATTATTTTTGTACTAGTCACTGCATGTGAACCTTAATATTATTACATATTCAGATAGGTATGGTTAAATGTGATTTTTGAGAGTTGGAATCAACTCAACAGCTATTATGGTTGATTCTATAAAAATGGTTGAATGTGGAAATGCTTCTATTTGTTATTTTTACTAGTAGAGATCTCCAACTCTAAATGAATTAAATCCAACAGTCTTGGATAGATCTTTTCAGTAGATTTCTAACAAAATTGGAATCACTCAATTTGGATTTGTAAAACTCTCTGAATTGATTTTTAAACTAAGGGACATAATTGATTTTAAATCTAAATAGAAAAATCAATATTTGAATGAACTGGGTCGCGCCGAAAAGGAAATGGGCCGGCCCAGTGGCGCTCCACGGCGTAGAGGGCGGCTGACAGGTTGGTACCGCTTGTCAGCGAGACTTAAAACCCGAACCGGTATCTAGCGATCTGGGCGCTACGATTAGAACCTAGATCAACGGTCCACAGTCGTCGTCGACCACGGACTCGTCGCCGGCGAGACCAAACCCTAAATAGCCAGTGGGGCTCTACTAGGGACGTACCAGAGCTCCAGCTAGTGCGGTGAGGCGGGCAAACGAACTGGAAAGCTATGGTGGTTCCCCTGGTACTAGCGGTGGTTCGGGGGATGGCCTGGATCAACGGCGCCCTTCTCCTCCTTCCGCGGCAGACTCCGGTGAAATTCCGGCGCTACGAGCTACGGCTTGCTCCGGTGGGGCTCTAGGAGTGTTTTGAGGGGGAGTGGATGAGAGTGGTGTGAGGAATTCGTGCTGGGGAGGGCTCCTTATATACGCTCGACGAGGGGACCGAGGGGGCGACGGCGAGCTCGTCGGTGACGATGATACAGGGCGCTATCGGCATGGGCAGTGTAGGCGGACGGTGGCTTGCCTCCTGGCGGTGCTCTACGGCTTAATGGCGCGGCTAGGGGTGGTGGCAGGTGGTCGGGAGCATTGCGCTCTCTGGGAGACAGAGGCGGTGCTCGACGCGACGCTCGGCGACTATGGGTCGCGTGGCGGTGCATGGCCGTGTCTGGCGGGTTGCTGGGGTCGAGGCGGAGCGGTGTGCACGGTCTGTGGTCGAGGCAGGGTCTGTGGCATGCTGGCGGTGAGGGCGCTCTGGCTTGCTCTGGTTGCGCGCAGAGAGAAAGGGCCACGAGGCTGGGGAGTGTTCCAGGGGTTAGCAGTGGCCGTGGGGTGGACCGTGGGCGGCGGTGAGGACACGTCGTTCTTCCTGGAGCGGTGGAGAGGGGTTGGCGGTCTGCTGTGGCGTTGGCAAGGTTGGCCGGCGAGCATGGCGTCGGGGCGGCATGGCACTAGCGCCAGGGGCTAGAGATAGGGTTGGTTTTGGTCTGGTTGGACTTGGGGGAGACAAGGGTAATCAATGCACACCAAATGGCTCGACAAGATTTGATCAAAAACAGTAATACTTAGGCTAATATTATTCTGTCTACAACCTGTTCGATCAAATGGCCGCAAGAGAAAAATGTTTAAATTTTGGGTTGATTTTTGGTGGAGTGTTGTATCTTATGCTTGAGATTCTAGGTGTGCTTGGGTTTTGAAAGTGGAGTTCATTTGAGTGATTTTTTAATAAGTGTGATCTATACATATGAACTACATTCAAATTTCATTTGTCGTTTAAATTTGGTCTTTGAAAGTTTTTGGGGTGAAACAAAGTGGGCCTTGGTACATCACTACTTGTACTAGCAAGGGGTGCAAAGAAAAACAATTGTTTCTGTTAAGATTTGAGTTCTAGGAATAGCCAAAGTAGGCTAGGTGATTAAAATGGCACAAATGACCATTTGCTTATTTTATTCTTTTTGATTTGTTTTTCTTAGGGATTTGTTTGGGAATGATCTTGATTATGTTTAATTCACCTTAGAATCATTTTACAACCAATGGATCAATCAAACATGGCAATTCAAAACAACTCCTATTTAAATGCACACACATATGAATGCTTAATCATTTTAAATGGAAAAGTCTTTGTTAACCCTAAATTGGGTAGATTTGATCTCGATTAACCTTGGATTAAGTTTCGGGATGTTACACAAAACCACATTAATCACATGACCACACACAATCTAGTGTATTCTGTGATGCAACCTCTATCACACTGGTGCAACACGCAACGTGGAAGCTGCTTTCCTATGTGTTTTTGGTCTATGTGACTATGGTTTGATACATGGAGTACCTAGAGTCATTGCATGTGTTCTTTTCCTAAACCACATTGATCCCCTTGTGTCATTACATATGTTCTTTCCCAAAACCACATTCATCCACATGACCACACACACTCAAATGGATTCTGTAATGCAACCTCTGTCACACTGGTGCAACATGCAATGTGGAAGCTGCTTTCCTATGTGTTTTCGGTCTATTTGACCATAGTTTGACACATGGAGTCCCTAGAATCATTGCATGTGTTCTTTTCCTAAACCACATTGATCCCCTGGTGTCATTACATGTGTTCTTTCCCAAAACCACATTGATGCACATGACCACACACACTCATGTGGATTCTATGATGCAACCTCTATCACACTTGTGCAACATGCAATGTGGAAGTTGCTTTCCTATGTCTCTTTGGTCTCTGTGACCATGGTTTGACACAAGGAGTCCCTAGAGTCATTGCATGTGTTCTTTTTCTAAACCACATTGATCCCGTGGTGTCATTGCATGTGTTCTTTCCCAAAAACACATTGATCTACATGACCACACACACACAAGTGGATTCAATGATGCAACCTTTGTGACACTGGTGCAACATGCGCTGTGGAGGCTGCTTTCCCATGTGTTTTTGGTCTGTGTGACCATGGTTTGACACATGGATTTCCTAGAGTCATTGCACGTGTTCTTTTCCTACACCTCGTTGATCCCCTGGTGTCATTACATGTGTTCTATCCCAAAACCACATTGATCCACATGACCACACACACTCAAGTGTATTCTGTGATGCAACCTCTATCACACTGGTTCAACCTGCAATGTGGAAGATGATTTCCCATATGTTTTTGGTCTCTGTGACCATGGATGGACACATGGAGTCCCTATAGTCATTGCAAGTGTTCTTTCAAAAACCATATTGATCCACATGATCGCACACATTCAAGTGGATTCTGTGATGCAACATATGTCACACCGGTGAAACATGCAATGTGGAAGCTTCTTTCCTATATGTTTTGGTCTCTGTGTCCATGGTTTGACACATGGAGTCACTAGAGTCATTGCATATGTTGTTTTGCTAAACCACATTGATCCTCTGGTGTCATTGAATGTGTTTTTTTCCAATACCACATTGATCCACATGACCACACACACTCCATAGGATTCTGTGATGCAACCTCTGTAACACTGGTGCAACTTGCAATGTGGAAGCTACTTTCCTATATGTTTTTGGTCGCTCTAACCACGGTTTGACAAATGGAGTCCCTACATGTATTCTTTTCCTAAACCACATCGATCCCTGGTGTCATTACATGTGTTCTTTACCAAAGCCACATTGATCAAGATGAACACACACACTCCAGTGCATTCTATGATGCAACCTTTGTCACACTTGTGCAACATGCAATATGGAAGCTAATTTCCTATGTGTTTTTGGTCTCTATGACCATGGTTTGACAGATGGAGTCCCTAGAGTCATTGCATGTGTTCTTTTCTGAAACCACATTTATCCCCTGGTGTCATTTCATGTGTTCCTACCAAAAACCACACTAACCTACATGACCACACACACTCCAGTTGGTTCTATGAAGAAACCTCTATCACACTCATGCAACATGCAACGTGGAAGCTACTTTCCTATATGTTTTTGGTCCCTGTGACCATGGATGGACAGATGGAGTCCCTAGAGTCATTGCATGGGTTCTTATCCTAAACCACAATGATCCCTTGGTGTCATTCCATCTGTTCTTTCCCGAATCCACATTGATCCACAAGACCACACACACTCAAGTGTATTTTGTGATGCAACCTCTATCACACCGGTGTAAGATGCAATGTGGAAGCTGCTTTCCTATGTGTTTTTGGTTTCTATGACCATAGTTTGACACATGGAGTCCCTAGTGTCATTGCATGTGTTGTTTTGCTAAACCACATTGATTCCCTAATGTCAATGCATGTGTTGTTTCACAAAACCACATTGATCCACATGACCACACACACTCTAGTGGATTTTTTGATGCAACCTCTATCACATTGGTGCAACATGCAATGTGGAAGCTGTTTTCTAGTGTGATTTTGGTATCTATGACCATGGTTTGACACTTGGAGTCCCTAGAGTCATTGCATGTGTTCATTTCCTAAATCAAATTGAATCCCTAGTGTCATTGCATGTGTTCTTTCCCAAAACCACATTAATCAACATGACCACACACACTCTAGTGGATTATGTGATGCAACCTCTGTCGCACTAGTGCAACATACAATGTGGAAGCTGCTTTCCTATTTGTTTTTGGTCTCTGTGACCATGGTTTGACACATGGAGTCCCTAGAGTCATTTCATGTGTTCTTTTGCTTAACCACATTGATACCCTGGTGTTATTGCATGTGTTCTTTCCCAAAAACACATTGATCCACATGACCACACACTGGTATAACATGCATTCTAGAAGCTGCTTTCCCATGTATTTTTGGTCTTTGTGACCATGGTTTGACACATGTATTTACTAGAGTCATTGCATGTGTTCTTTTCCTACACCTCATTGATCCCCTGGTGTCATGGCATGTGTTATGTCCCAAAACCACATTAATCACATGACCACACACACTCTAGTGTATTTCGTGATGCAACCTCTATCACACTGGTGCAACATGCAATGTGGAAGCTGCTTTCCTATGTGTTTTTGGTCTATCTGACCATGGTTTGACACATAGAGTCCCTAGAGTCATTGCATCCGTTCTTTTGCAAAACCATATTGATCCCCTGGTGTCATTGCAGGTGTTCTTTCCCATAACCACATTGATCCACATGATCACACACACTCAAGTGGATTCTGTAATGCAACCTCTATCACACTGGCGCAACATGCAATGTGGAAACGGCTTTCCTATGTGTTTTTGGTCTCTATGACCATGATTTGACACATGGAGTCCCTAGAGTCATTGCATGTGTTCTTTTGCTAAACCACATTGATCCCCTGGTGTTATTGATGTGTTATTTCCCAAAAACTCATTGATCCACATGACCACACACTCAAGTGGATTCTGTGATGCAACCTCTGTTACACTGGTGCAACATGCACTGTGGAAGCTAGTTTCCTATGTGTTTTTGGTCTCTGTGACCATGGTTTGACACATGGATTTGCTAGAGTCATTGCATGTGTTCTTTTCCTACACCTCATTAACCTCCTAGTGTCATTGCATGTGTTCTATAATAAAACCACATTGATACACATGACCACACACTCAAGTGGATTCTGTGATGCAACCTCTGTTACACTGGTGCAACATGCAATGTGGAAGCTGCTTTCCTACGTGTTTTTGGTCTTTGTGACCATGGTTTGACACATGGATTCCCTAGAGTCATTGCATGTGTTCTTTTCCTAAAAACATTGATCCCCTAGTGTCATTGCATGTGTTCTTTCCTGAAACCACATTGATCCACATGACCACACACACTCAAGTGGATTATGTGATGCAACCTCTATCACACTTCGCAACATGCAATGTGGAATCTCCTTTCCTTTGTCTTTTTGTCTCTATGACCATGGTTTGACACATGGATTCCCTAGAGTAATTGCACTTCTGTGGTACTTTGAGTTTTGAACAATAGTTAGCATTTTTGATTAGGTGTTATTTTCGTACACCACATTGATCTCCTAGTGTCATTGCATGTGTTCTATCCCAAAACCACCTTGATCCACATGACCACACACACTCCAGTGGATGTTGTGATGCAACCACTGTTACACTGGTGCAACTTGCAATGTGGAAGCTGCTACTATATATTTCTTGTCTTTGTGACCATGGTTTCACACATGGAATCCCTAGAGTCATTGCATGTGTTTTTTCCGAAACCACATTGATCCTCTAGTGTCATTTCATGTGTTCCTACCCAAACCCACATTAACCTACATGACCCCACATACTCCAATTTGTTCTATGAAGCAACCTCTATCACACTCATGCAACATGCATCGTGGAAGCTGCTTTCCTATATGTTTTTGGCCCCTGTGACCATGGATTGACAAATGGAGTCCCTAGAGTCATTGCATGTGTTCTTTTCCTAAACCACAATGATCCCCTAGTGTCATTCCATGTGTTCTTTACCACATCCACATTGATCCACAGGACCGCACACACTCAAGGGTATTCTGTGATGCATCCTCTATCACACCAGTGCAAGATGCAAGGTGGAAGCAGCTTTTCTATGTGTTTTTCATTTCTATGACCATGGTTTGACACATAGAGTCCCAAGTGTCATTGCAGGTGTTCTTTTGCTAAACCACATTGATCCCCTAATGTCATTGCATGTGTTTTTCCCAAAATCACATTGATCCACATGACCACACAAACTCAAGTGTATTCTATGATGCAACCTCTATCACACAGGTGCAACATACAATGTGGAAGATGCTTTCCTATTTGTTTTTTGTATCTGTGACCATGGTTTGACACATGGAGTCCCTAGAGTCATTGCATGTGTTCTCTTGCTAAACCACATTGTTCCCCTGGTGTCATTGCATGTGTTCTATCCCGAAAACACATTGATCCACATGACCACACACACTCAAGTGGATTATGTGATGCAACCTCTATCACACTGGTGCAACATGCAATGTGGAAGCTGCTTTCCTATGTGTTTTTGGTCTATGTGACCATGATTTGACACATGGAGTCCCTAGAGTCATTGCATGTGTTCTTTTCCTAAAACACATTGATCCCCTAGTTTCATTGCATGTGTTCTTTCGCAAAACCACATTGATCCACATGACCACACACACTCAAGTGGATTCTGTGATGAAACCTCGGTCACACTGGTGCAACATGCAATGTAGATGTTTCTTTCCTATGTGTTTTTGGTATATTTGACCATGGTTTGACAGATGGAGTCCCTAGAGTGATTGCATGTGTTCTTTTCCTAAACCACATTGATCCCCTGGTGTCATTACATGTGTTTTTCCCAAAACCACATTGATCCACATGACCACACACACTCATGTGGATTTTGTGATGCAACCTCTGTCACACTTGTGCAACATGCAATGTGGAAGTTGCTTTCCTATGTCTCTTTGGTCTCTGTGACAATGGTTTGACACATGGAGTCCCTAGAGTCATTGCAGGTGTTCTTTTGCTAAACCACATTGAGCCCCTGGTGTCATTCCATGTGTTCTTTCCCCAAAACACATTGATCCACATAACCACACACACTCAAGTGTATTCTATGATGCAACCTCTGTCACACTGGTGCAACATGCATTGTGGAGGATGCTTTCCCATGTGTTTTTGGTCTCTGTGACCATGGTTTGACACATGGATTTCCTAGAGTCATTACATGTGTTATTTTCCTACACCTCATTGTTCCCCTGGTGTCATTGCATGTGTTCTATCCCAAAACCACATTAATCAGATGACCACACACACTCTAGTGTATTCCGTGATGCAACCTCTATCACACTAGTGCAACATGCAATGTGGAACCTGCTTTCCTATGTGTTTTTGGTCTATGTGACCATGGTTTGACACATGGAGTCCCTAGAGTGATTGCATGTGTTCTTTTCCTAAACCACATTGATACCCTAGTGTAATTGCATGTGTTCTTTCGCAAAACCACATTGATCCACATGACCACACACACTCATGTGGATTCTGTGATGAAACCTCTGTCACACTGGTGCAACATGGAATGTAGAAGTTTCTTTCCTATGTGTTTTTGGTATATTTGACCATGGTTTGACACATGGAGTCCCTAGAGTGATTGCATGTGTTCTTTTCCAAAACCACACTGATCCCCTGGTGTCATTACATGTGTTTTTTCCCAAAACCACATTGATCCATATGACCACACACACTCGTGTGGATTTTGTGATGCAACCTCTGTCACACTTGTGCAACATGCAATATGGAAGTTGCTTTCCTATGTCTCTTTGGTCTCCGTGACAATGGTTTGACACATGGAGTCCCTAGAGTCATTGCATGTGTTCTTTTGCTAAACCACATGGAGCCCCTGGTGTCATTGCATGTTTTCTTTCCCCAAAACACATTGATCCACATAACCACACACACTCAAGTGAATTCTATGATGCAACCTCTGTCACATTGGTGCAAGATGCAATGTGGAGGATGCTTTCCTATGTGTTTTTGGTATCTGTGACCATAGTTTGATATATAGAGTCCTTAGAGTCATTGCATGTGTTCTTTTCCTACACCTCATTGATCCCCTGGTGTCATTGCATGTGTTCTAACCCAAAACCACATTGATCCACATGACCACACACACCACAGTGTATTTCGTGGTGCAACCTCTACCACACTAGTTCAACATGCAATGAGGAAGATGCTTTCCTATATGTTTTTGGTCTTTGTGACCATGGATTGATACATGGAGTCCCTAGAGTCATTGCATGTGTTCTTTTCCCAAACCACAATGATCCCCTAGTGTCATTGCATGTGTTCTTTCTAAAAACCACATTGATCCACATGATCGCACACACTCAGGTGGATTCTGTGATGCAACCCCTGTCACACCGGTGCAACATGCAATGTGGAAGCTTCTTTCCTATGTGTTTTGGTCTCTGTGACCATGGTTTCACAGATGAAGTCCCTAGAGTCATGGCATGTGTTCTTTTCCGAAACCACATTGATCCACTGGTGTCATTTCATGTGTTTCTACCCAAAACCACATTGACCGACATGACGACACACACTCCAGTTGGTTCTATGAAGCAACACCTATCACACTCATGCAACACGCAATGTGGAAGCTGCTTTCCTATATGTTTTTGGCCCCTGTGACCATGGATTGACATTCCTATATGTTTTTGGCCCCTGTGACCATGGATTGACACATGGAGTCCCTAGAGTCATTGCATGTGTTCTTTTTCTAAACCACAATGATCCCCTAGTGTCATTCCATGTGTTCTTTACCACATCCACATTGATCCACAGGACCGCACACACTCAAGGGTATTCTGTGATGCATCCTCTATCACACCAGTGCAAGATGCAATGTGGAAGAAGCTTTTCTATTTGTTTTTGGTTTCTATGACCATGGTTTGATACATAGAGTCCCAAGTGTCATTGCAGGTGTTCTTTTGCTAAACCACATTGATCCCCTAATGTCATTGCATGTGTTTTTCCCAAAATCACATTGATCCACATGACCACACAAACTCAAGTGTATTCTATGATGCAACCTCTATCACACAGGTGCAACATATAATGTGGAAGCTGCTTTCCTATTTGTTTTTGGTCTCTCTGACCATGGTTTGACACATGGAGTCCCTAGAGTCATTGCATGTGTTCTCTTGCTAAACCACATTGATCCCCTGGTGTTATTGATGTGTTCTTTCCAGAAAACACATTGATCCACATGACCACACACACTCAAGTGGATTCTATGATGCAACCTCTATCACACTGGTGCAACATGCATATTGGAAACTGCTTTCCCATGTATTTTTGGTCTTTGTGACCAAGGTTTGACACATGGATTTCCTAGAGTCATTACATGTGTTATTTTCCTACACCTCATTGATCCCTTGGTGTAATTGCATGTGTTCTATCCCAAAACCACATTAATCATATGACCACACACACTCTAGTGTATTCCGTGATGCAACCTCTATCACACTGGTGCAACATGCAATGTGGAAGCTGCTTTCCTATGTATTTTTGGTCTATGTGACCATGGTTTGACACATAGAGTCCCTAGAGTCATTGCATGTGTTCTTTTCCTAAACCACATTGATACCCTAGTGTCATTGCATGTGTTCTTTCACAAAACCACATTGATCCACATGACCACACACACTCAAGTGGATTCTATGATGAAACCTCGGTCACACTGGTGCAACATGCAATGTAGAAGTTTCTTTCCTATGTGTTTTTGGTATATTTGACCATGGTATGACACATGGAGTCCCTAGAGTGATTGCATGTGTTTTCGTAAACCACACTGATCCCCTGGTGTCATTACATGTGTTTTTTCCCAAAACCACATTGATCCACATGACCACACACACTCGTGTGGATTTTGTGATGCAACCTCTGTCACACTTGTACAACATGCAATGTGGAAGTTGCTTTCCTATGTCTCTTTGGCCTCTGTGACAATGGTTTGACACATGGAGTCCCTAGAGTCATTGCATGTGTTCTTTTGCTAAACCACATTGATCCCCTGGTGTCATTGCATGTGTTCTTTCCCCCAAAACACATTCATCCACATAACCACACACACTCAAGTGTATTCTATGATGCAACCTCTGTCACACTGGTGCAACATGCATTGTCGAGGATGCTTTCCCATGTGTTTTTGGTCTCTGTGACCATGGTTTAACACATGGATTTCCTAGAGTCATTGCATGTGTTCTTTTCCTACACCTCATTGATCCCCTGGTGTCATTGCATGTGTTCTATCCCAAAACCACATTGATCCACATGACCACACACACCATAGTGTATTTCATGATGCAACCTCTATCACACTGGTTCAACATGCGATGAGGAAGATGCTTTCCTATATGTTTTTGGTCTCTGTGACCATGGATTGATACATGGAGTCCCTAGAGTCATTGTATGTGTTCTTTTCCCAAACCACAATGATCCCCTAGTGTCATTGCATGTGTTCTTTCTAAAAACCACATTGATCCACATGATCGCACACACTCAGGTGGATTCTGTGATGCAACCTCTGTCACACCGGTGCAACATGCAATGTGGAAGCTGCTTTCCTATGTGTTTTGGTCTCTGTGACCATGGTTTCACAGATGAAGTCCCTAGAGTCATGGCATGTGTTCTTTTCCGAAACCACATTGATCCAGTGGTGTCATTTCATGTGTTTCTACCCAAAACCACACTGACCTACATGACGACACACACTCCAGTTGGTTCTATGAAGCAACCCCTATCACACTCATGCAACATGCAATGTGGAAGCTTCTTTGCTATATGTTTTTGGTCCCTGTGACCATGGATGGACACATGGAGTCCCTAGAGTCATTACATGTGTTCTTTTCCTAAACCACAATGATCCCCTAGTGTCATTCCATGTGTTCTTTACCACATCCACATTGATCCACAGGACCGCACACACTCAAGGGTATTCTGTGATGCATCCTCTATCACACCAGTGCAAGATGCAACGTGGAAGCAGCTTTTCTATGTGTTTTTGGTTTCTATGACCATGGTTTGACACATAGAGTCCCAAGTGTCATTGCAGGTGTTCTTTTGCTAAACCACATTGATCCCCTAATGTCATTGCATGTATTTTTCCCAAAATCATATTGATCCACATGACCACACAAACTCAAGTGTATTCTATGATGCAACCTCTATCACACAGGTGCAACATACAATGTGGAAGCTGCTTTCCTATTTGTTTTTTGTCTCTGTGACCATGGTTTGACACATGGAGTCCCTAGAGTCATTGCATGTGTTCTCTTGCTAAACCACATTGATCCCCTGGTGTCATTGCATGTGTTCTTTCCAGAAAACACATTGATCCACATGACCACACACACTCAAGTGTATTCTGTGATGCAACCTCTATCACACTGGTGCAACATGCATATTGGAAACTGCTTTCCCATGTATTTTTGGTCTTTGTGACCATGGTTTGACACATGGATTTCCTAGAGTCATTACATGTGTTATTTTCCTACACCTCATTGTTCCCCTGGTGTCATTGCATGTGTTCTAGCCCGAAAACACATTGATCCACATGACCACACACACTCAAGTGGATTATGTGATGCAACCTCTATCACACTGGTGCAACATGCAATGTGGAAGCAGCTTTCCTATGTGTTTTTCGTCTATGTGACCATGGTTTGACACATGGAGTCCCTAGAGTCATTGCATGTGTTCTTTTCCTAAACCACATTGATCCCCTAGTTTCATTGCATGTGTTCTTTCGCAAAACCACATTGATCCACATGACCACACACACTCAATTGGATTCTGTAATGAAACCTCGGTCACACTGGTGCAACATGCAATGTAGAAGTTTCTTTCCTATGTGTTTTTGGTATATTTGACCATGGTTTGACACATGGAGTCCCTAGAGTGATTGCATGTGTTCTTTTCCTAAACCACATTGATCCCCTGGTGTCATTACATGTGTTTTTCCCAAAACCACCTTGATCCACATGACCACACACACTCATGTGGATTTTGTGATGCAACCTCTGTCACACTTGTGCAACATGCAATGTGGAAGTTGCTTTCCTATGTATCTTTGGTCTCTGTGACAATGGTTTGACACATGGAGTCCCTAGAGTCATTGCAGGTGTTCTTTTGCTAAACCACAATGAGCCCCTGGTGTCATTCCATGTGTTCTTTCCCCAAAACACATTGATCCACATGACCACACACACTCAAGTGGATTCTGTGATGCAACCTCTATCACACTGGTGCAACATGCATATTGGAAACTGCTTTCCCATGTATTTTTAGTCTTTGTGACCATGGTTTGACACATGGATTTCCTAGAGTCATTACATGTGTTATTTTCCTACACCTCATTGTTCCCCTGGTGTCATTGCATGTGTTCTAGCCCGAAAACACATTGATCCACATGACCACACACACTCAACTGGATTATGTGATGCAACCTCTATCACACTGGTGCAACATGCAATGTGGAAGCAGCTTTCGTATGTGTTTTTCGTCTATGTGACCATGGTTTGACACATGGAGTCCCTAGAGTCATTGCATGTGTTCTTTTCCTAAACCACATTGATCCCCTAGTTTCATTGCATGTGTTCTTTCGCAAAACCACATTGATCCACATGACCACACACACTCAAGTGGATTCTGTGATGAAACCTCGGTCACACTGGTGCAACATGCAATGTAGAAGTTTCTTTCCTATGTGTTTTTGGTATATTTGACCATGGTTTGACACATGGAGTCCCTAGAGTGATTGCATGTGTTCTTTTCCTAAACCACATTGATCCCCTGGTGTCATTACATGTGTTTTTCCCAAAACCACATTGATCCACATGACCACACACACTCATGTGGATTTTGTGATGCAACCTCTGTCACACTTGTGCAACATGCAATGTGGAAGTTGCTTTCCTATGTCTCTTTGGTCTCTCTGACAATGGTTTGACACATGGAGTCCCTAGAGTCATTGCAGGTGTTCTTTTGCTAAACCACATTGAGCCCCTGGTGTCATTCCATGTGTTCTTTCCCCAAAACACATTGATCCACATAACCAAACACACTTAAGTGTATTCTATGATGCAACCTCTGTCACACTGGTGCAACATGCACTGTGGAGGCTGCTTTCCCATGTGTTTTTGGTCGATGTGACCATGGTTTAACACATGTATTAACTAGAGTCATTGCATGTGTTCTTTTCCTACACCTCATTGATCCCCTTGTGTCATTGCATGTGTTCTATCCCAAAACCACATTGATCCACATGACCACACACACCACAGTGTATTTCGTGATGCAACCTCTATCACAATGGTTCAACATGCAATGAGGAAGATGCTTTCCTATATGTTTTTGGTCTCTGTGACCATGGATTGA
Organism: Avena sativa; assembly: GCA_916181665.1. Taxonomy (NCBI): domain Eukaryota; kingdom Viridiplantae; phylum Streptophyta; class Magnoliopsida; order Poales; family Poaceae; genus Avena; species Avena sativa. The sequence goes on from OV702286.1 coordinate 183,693,307, forward strand.
TACATGGAGTCCCTAGAGTCATTGCATGTGTTCTTTTCCTAAACCACAATGATCCCCTAGTGTCATTGCATGTGTTCTTTCTGAAAACCACATTGATCCACATGATCGCACACACTCAGGTGCATTCTGTGATGCAACCTCTGTCACACCTGTGCAACATGCAATGTGGAAGCTGCTTTCCTATGTGTTTTGGTCTCTGTGACCATGGTTTGACACATGGAGTCCCTAGATTCATTGCATGTGTTGTGTTGCTAAACCACATTGATCCTCTTGTGGCATTGAATGTGTTTTTCCCAAAACCACATTGATCCACATGACCACACACACTCTAGTGGATTATGTGATGCAACCTCTATCACAGTAGTACAACATGCAATGTGGAAGCATCTTTCCTATGTGATTTTGGTCTCTGTGACCATGGTTTGACACTTGGAGTCCCTAGAGTAATTACATGTGTTCTTTTGCAAAACCACATTGATACCATTATGTCATTGCAGGTGTTCTTTCCCAAAGCCACATTGATCCACATGACTACACACACTGAAGTGTATTCTGTGATGCAACCTCTGTCACACTGGTGCAACATGCAATATGGAAGCTGATTTCCTATGTGTTCTTGGTCTCTATGACCATGGTTTCACAGATGTAGTCCCTAGAGTCATTGCATGTGTTCTTTTCCGAAACCACATTGATCCACTTGTGTCATTTAATGTGTTTCTACCCAAATCCACATTGACCTACATGACCACACACACTCCAGTTGGTTCTATGAAGCAACCTCTGTCACACTCATGCAACATGCAACGTGGAAGATGCTTTCCTATATGTTTTTCGTCCCTGTGACCATGGACTGACACATAGAGTCCCTAGAGTCATTGCATGTGTTCTTTTCCTAAACCACAATGATGCCCTGGTGTCATTGCATGTGTTCTTTCCCAAATCCACATTTATCCCCAGGACCGCACACACTCAAGTGTATTCTGTGATGTGTGCAAGATGCAATGTGGAAGCTGCTTTCCTATGTGTTTGTGGTTTCTATGACCATGGTTTGACACATGGAGTCCCAAGTGTCATTGCAGGTGTTCTTTTGCTAAACCACATTGATCCCCTAATGTCATTGCATGTGTTTTTCCCAAAATCACTTTGATCCACATGACCATACACACTCAAGTGTATTCTATGATGCAACCTCTATCACACTGGTGCAACATACAATGTGGAAGCTCTTTCCTATTTGTTTTTGGTCTCTGTGACCATGGTTTGACACATGGAGTCCCTAGAGTCATTGCATGTGTTCCCTTGTTAAACCACATTGATTCCCTTGTGTCATTGCATGTGTTCTTTCTAGAAAACACATTGATCCACATGACCACACACACTCAAGTGGATTATGTGATGCAACCTCTATCACACTAGTGCAACATGCATATTGGAAACTGCTTTCCCATGTATTTTTAGTCTCTGTGACCATGGTTTGACACATAGATTTCCTAGAGTCATTGCATGTGTTCTTTTCCAACACCTCATTGATCCCCTGGTGTCATTGCATGTGTTCTATCCCAAAACCACATTAATCACATGACCACACACACTCTAGTGTATTCCGTGATGCAACCTCTATCACACTGGTGCAACATGCAATGTGGAAGATGCTTTCCTATGTGTTTTTGGTCTATGTGACCATGGTTTTACACATGGAGTCCATAGAGTCATTGCATGTGTTCTTTTCCTAAACCACATTGATCCCCTAGTGTCATTGCATGTGTTCTTTCTCAAAACCACATTGATCCACATGACAACACACACACAAGTGGATTCTGTGATGCAACCTTAGTCACACTGGTGTAACATGCAATGTAGAAGCTGCTTTCCTATGTGTTTTTGGTCTATTTAACTATGGTTTGACACATGGAGTCCCTAGAGTCATTGCATGTGTTCTTTTCCTAAACCACATTGATCCCCTGGTGTCATTACATGTGTTCTTTCCCAAAACCACATTGATCCACATGACCACACACACTCGTGTGGATTTTGTGATGCAACCTCTGTCCCACTTGTGCAACATGCAATGTGGAAGTTGCTTTCCTATCTTTCTTTGGTCTCTGTGACCATGGTTTGACACATGGAGTCCCTAGAGTCATTGCGTGTGTTCTTTTGCTAAACCACATTGATCCCCTGTGTCATTGCATGTGTTCTTTCCCCAAAACACATTAATCCACATGACCACACACACTCAAGTGTATTCTATGATGCAACCTATGTCACACTGGTGCAACATCCATTGTGGAGGCTGGTTTCCCACGTGTTTTTGGTCTTTGTGACCATGGTTTGACACATGGATTTCCTAGAGTCATTACATGTCTTATTTTCCTACACCTCATTGATCCCCTGGTGTCATTGCATGTGTTCTATCCCAAAACCACATTGATCCACATGACCACACACACTCCAGTGTATTCTGTGATGTAACCTCTATCACACTGGTTCAACATGCAATATGGAAGCTGATTTCCAATATGTTTTTGGTCTCTGTGTCCATGGATTGACACATGGAGTCCCTAGAGTCATTGCATGTGTTGTTTTGCTAAACCACATTGATCCTATTGTGTCATTGAATGTGTTTTCCCCAAAACCACATTGATCCACATGACCACACACACTCTAGTGGATTATGTGATGCAACCTCTGTCACACTGGTGCAACATGCAATGTGGAAGCAGCTTTCCTATGTGATTTTGGTCTCTGTGACCATGGTTTGACACTTGGAGTCCCTAGAGTAATTGCATGTGTTGTTTTGCAAAACCACATTGATACCAGGGTTTCATTGCAGGTGTTATTTCCCAAAGCCACATTGATCCACATGACTACACACACTCAAATGTATTATGTGATGCAACCTCTGTCACACTGGTGCAACATGCAATATGGAAGCTGATTTCCTATGTGTTTTGCCTCTATGACCATGGTTTGACACATGGATTTCCTAGAGTCATTGAATGTGTTCTTTTCCCATGCCCCATTGATCCTCTGGTGTCATTGCACGTGTTCTATCCCAAAACCACATTGATCCACATGACCACACACACTCCAGTGGATTCTGTGATCCAACCTGTATCACACTGGTGCAACATGTAATGTGGAAGCTGCTTTCCTATTTGTTTTCGTATATGTGACCATGGTTTGACACATGGAGTCCCTAGAGTCATTGCATGTGTTCTTTTCCTAAACAAAATTGATCCCCTGGTGTCATTGCATGTGTTCTTTCCCAAAACCACATTGATCCACATGGCCACATATTCAAGTGGATTCTGTGATGCAACCTCTGTCACACTAGTGCAACATGCAATGTGGAAGCTACTTTCCTATGTGCTTTTGGTCTCTCTGACCATGGTTTGACTCATGGATTCCGTAGAGTCATTAAAAGTGTTATTTTCCTACACCACATTGGTCCCCTAGTGTCATTACATGTGTTCTATCCCAAAACCGCATTGATACACATGACCAGACACACTCAAGCGGATTCTGTGATGCAACCTCTATCACACTGGTGCAACATGCAATGTGGAAGCTGCTTTCCTATGTATTTTTGGTCTCTGTGACCATCGTTTGACACGTGGAGTCCCTAGATTCATTGCATGTGTTCTTTTCCTAAAACACATTGATCCCCTAGTGTCATTACATGTGTTCTTTCAGAAAACCACATTGATCCACATGACCACACACTCAACTATGTTCTATGATGCAACCTCAATAACATTGGTGCAACATGCAATGTGAAAACTGCTTTCCTGTGTGTTTTTGGTCTCTATGACCATGGTTTGACACATGGAGTCCCTAGAGCAATTGCATGTGTTCTTTTCCTAAAGCACACCGATCTCCTCGTGTCATTGCATGTGTTCTTTCCCAAAACGACATTGATCCACATGACCACACACACTCAAGTGGATTTTGTAATGCAACCTCTGTCACACTGGTGCCAAATACAATGTGGAAGTTGCTTTCCTATGTCTATTTGGTCTTTGTGACCATGGCTTGACACATGGAGTACCTAGAGTCATTCCATGTTGTAGCACCGCGGGTAAAACCAGTAATAGAAAATCACTGTGTTTTGCATTTGTCCATCATCATGATAGCATGCTTGTGTCATCATGCGACATTGTATTTGAGTATCATCATGTCATTATGCATTTGTCCGCTTAAAACTATTTTCCTAAAAGTCAACTTTGTTTTCTAAATATTCCCGTCTTTACTTCAAACTAAAACTCCGAGTCCACCTGGATATTTTATTTGTCTAAAATTAACTACAAAGTCTTTTAAATAAATAAATAAAACTTATATTATTTTTAGAGGCAGCCAGCCAGGCCCAAAAGCCCAGCCGGCCACCTCCAAACAAAAAACAAACCCTTACCGAGATCCTACCCGACCCAAACCCTAGCTACACCCACCACGCGCACACCCCATCCCACCGACCACACCCACTTGACGTGGTCAACCACCTGACCCAGTCGTAGTGACACACGCTACATGCCACTCCGTGATGCACCGTACGAACCCGCGCGCGACTGACATGCTCCACTCGCCCAGCAACCCCACTTCCCATGACCACCCCCCGTCGTGATGCCCTGACCCCACCCCGTGGCACGATCCCACCTCAACCTCACAACCACCGAAACTGGCCCTACCTTCCTCATCCCCCCGCAGACCCGTCCCTCTCCTTGATAACCATCCCCACCCCTCGATCCCAGTGCCGCTACTTCCCTCTAGCCCCCACCTCTCTGCTCTCCCCGGCGCCAGCGCTCTGGCCCGCCGTCGGCCCGGACCCGGCGCCGCCAGGAAGCCGGCTGCCTCTATGACGCCTCCATCACCCCATCTCTCTCTCCTCTGTCCCCACGCCTCCAGGTATCGAGAAGCCACTCACGAGCTCCCTTTTGTCTGCGTTGCTTTCCGCCACCGTCATCCTCGCCTCCAGCCTCGAGCTCCTCACCGCCCCTGCAACCTCCCTGCAGCGCCCTACCTCATCTTCCCCAAGCCGAGCTCCTCACCGCTCCCTATGCCTGCATCGACCCTATGCCCTCGATCATCACCACCGCGCTGGCCCATGGAATCGCGCGCATCCTGAAGTCCTCGCTGGCCCACGCGTCATCATGCTCCCCATTGCCCTCCACGCTAGTTCCTACGCCTACTGCAAGCTGGCCTCGCCAGGACCTCCCCTGCCTGTTGCCAGGGACCGCTCCCTTCCTTGTCAAGCAAGCACCACCGCCCGCGCAAGAGCCACCATCGAGCTAGCTTGTTGCCATCCGGCAGTGCCTCGTCTGCAAGGTGTTTGAGTTAATGTATGAATAGGACACGACCTCCGTGTAATGTTATGTCTCTCGAGTCAAGAAGATCATCACCAAGATCTCCTTCATGGTACCAATGACCCTAAGCTGTCGACAAGGAACCGCGAACCCGAACCCGGAGGTCTCCATCCCGGAACCACCAAGTACTCCACACGGACCCAAAGGCCCCGATCTCGCAGTCTGAAGACGGAACCCGAAAACCCACGACAAGTTTTTCTACCCAGATCCAAAGACCGATCCAGCTGATCCTGAACCCCGTCGAACCCAAGACCATCGGTGTCGAACCCTAATGTGATCCCCTTTTCCGAGAACCATATTTTTATAATATATGTCATATACCTTGTTGCATTAAATTGTACATGATTGCATTCATACCATATGGTTTGGGGTACTTTGTCGATTCACCTCATAATTAAATATGGAAGCTATATGCGGCCTATATTTGTCTATTCTCTCCTCCATTTAAATTTGGGTAGTGAATCGATGCCATGTTTTTACTTATTAATACAACATTTAAATTGCGGGGTATCTGAATAACTTGAACCTTCTAATTAATTGTCGGGACCCATTAATATTGCCTAATTGCATTGCACCTTTGCCATATCATACATCATACATGCATCATGCCCGATCTTCTACCGTAGTATTGAATAGTGCATCCAGTGTTTTCTTCTAGTGCTTTGCTTCTTCACGGATTAGGCTGATGAGTGCATGCAAGTGGGATACGTCCAAAACATATCTACTTTCCCGAACACTCTACTTTTTGTGCAGAAAATCAACTATCATGAAAATCCCGGAAAATTTGCCGAAAATCCTATTTCACCAGAAAACTCCAGGAGCCAGAATACGAGACGAAGGGGGGCTAGGCCCAGGCCACACCACCTAGCCACGCGGGCAAGCCCAGGCCATGCCAGGGGGTGGTCTGGCCGCCCCAGACTCCCCCTCGGTCTCCCTCTTCGCCTATAAGTTGCCTTCAGACCTAAAAACTCTAGGGGTTTGACGTTTTTCCAGAAGGAGTTCCGCTCCGCCGCCACCACCAGATTCCACGAAACAGCACCAGAAACTCCGTTCTGGCACCCTGTCGGGACGGGGAATTGGACGAGATCATCGCCATCATCATCACCATCGCTTCTCCATCGATCATCCATGTTTCCCCCATCTATGAGTGAGTAATCCCCCGCTGTAGGCTATGGGGATGGTAGGGATTGGATTAGATCATTCATGTAATGGCATCGGATTGTTAGGGCATGGTTCCTAGTATCTTCAATTAGTGCTTTATGAGTTTGTTGCGACTTGTTATGCTTAATGCTTGTCACTAGGGCCCGAGTGCCATGATTTCAGATGTGAACATGTTATTGATTCATTATGATAGTATTGTTTATGGTCTTATCTGCAAGTTCTATACACACGTTGTTGTCCGGAACCAATGGCCCTAAAGTGACAGAAATCAGGATAACCGGAGAGAATGGCTTTGATGTGAGGATCACATGTGTTCACGGAGTATTAATGCTTTGCTCCGGTGCTCTATTAAAAGGAGCACCTTAATTGCCAGTAGTTCCCTTGAGGCCCCGTTGCAAACGGGCTGGCAGGACAAAAGATGTTGTGCAAGTTCTCATTGCGAGCACGTATGACTATATATGGAACACATGCCTAGGATTATCTAGTACTTGGATGCTTTATCTTATTTATCTGCAATTGCCCTATGTTCTGATTGCTATGTGAATTGTCTTGTCCATGCAACACCCGTCCATCCATCCCTATGCATACCGCACTCGAATCCTATTGTTTACTGCTATTGTTACTGCTGTCTTTACTTTACTACTGCTGCTACTTTACTATTCCTACTACGAAACTGTTGCTACTGATAAACTGTTGTGAGCAAGATTGTTTCCAGATGCAGCTGAATTGATAACTCAGTTGTTAAGGACTGTAAATATTCTTTGGCTCCCCTTGTGTCGAATCAATAAATTGGGTTTCACTTCCCTCAAAAATACTACGATACACCCCCTATGCTTGTGGGTCATCAAGACTATTATCTGGCGCCGTTGCTGGGGAGCATAGCTTTATTTATCAAGTTCACTTGGATTCTCTATTGTTCGCTGTTATCCATCCATCATGGGTAAGTCTCGTGATGGCAAGGTTCCTATTTTACCATCCACTACAAGAAGAGGTACGATTCTGAACACCTTTGTTGCTCTTGATTCACCATCTGTTATGAGTAATCTTGTTACACCACCACATACACATGCTACACACACTGCTACTACTGCTGAATCTGAAACTTCTGATACTTATGATGCTACTTCTACTGTGCTTGATAAGAGTGGTTCATTAGGTCCTTTCCTAGATGCTACTATTGCTAGAACAATAGCTGGAAATACTGAAACTCCTAATGAAGACACTACTACACCTGTTAGTTCACCTAAGTCTAGTGAGAGTTATGATATTGAAGACAGTTATGTTGAGATGACCGATGAACTTTTAAAGAATGTAAAAACACCCATGATAGGAGCGCTGCTAAGAGTCTCCTTGAGAGGCGTACTATTAGACCCAAATTTTCTCATATTGCTAAGTTTGGTGCTTCTCCCATAAAATTAAAGATAAAGATTATGATTTCTCTCTCGATCTATCTTACATAGCTATTGTTGAGAAAGAACCTTTTTGTGGGACTAAGGATGAAAGTGCGGTAGCACATATGAATAAACTTTCTACCATAAGTGGCTTGTTTTCTAATGATATTAAGATGCGTACTTACTTTGTTGGTAAGATTTTCCCCTTTTCATTGAAGGAGAAGCTAAAACTTGGTTTAGTAATTTACCTCCTGGATCTATTGATAGCCCTGATTGCTTGATTAGTACTTTCCTGCAGAAATATTTTCCTCCTAGTGCTAGACATGCTATTTTGCAGGAACTTTTTGATTTTAAAGAGGGAGAAAAAGAGGTATTACCCGAATCTTGGGCAAGGTTTTGTGCTTTGATTCATGCATAGGCTAGAAGTCCATTACCTAAGAATGAGATTCTTGATATATTTTATAATGGACTAACCGAGAAATCTAGGACATACCTAGATAGTTGTGCTGATTGTATCTTTAGGAATAGGACTCCCAAGGCAGTTGAGGAATTAATGGCTAAAATAAGTAAGAACTATGAAGATTGGACTCCTCCTTAACAAGCTATACATGAAGTAATTGTACCTGAACCTACTATACCAGTACCTATTCCAACATCAAAGAAGAGGGGAGTTATTGAATTAAATGATGAAGTGATGAAGGAAGCTAAGAAATGTCTTAGGGAGAAGGGAATTAAAGCTGCAAATGTGAATAATTTACCTCCTATAGAAGAATTATGCAAGCCTATTCCCTACTCACCCACTATTGAGGTACACTCTCTCCAACACTTTGATGAAGGTGATATCCCTTACTCTAAACCTCCTGATCAATGCTTAGAAGAATTCGATATTTTTATTGTTAAGCAAGATAATTTTAATAAAAAGGTGCAAAATCATCTAATGGAAAACACTAGAGCTATTGTTAAGTTGAGGGATATTATGGAAAGAACCTCTAATGATGTTAAAATGATTGTTAAACACTTTCAAATGGTTCAAACTCAATTAGATCAACTCGTTAAAGTGCAGAAAGACTTGCTAGTTGATGTTGCTAAAAGAAAAACATGCCTATGAAATTAGAACTAGAAGTGGTGCTGCTACCCATGATCCTCTTTATCCTGAGGGACATCCCAAAAGAATTGAGCAGGATTCTCAACAAGCTGAAAATAGTGGCTCTACTCGTAAGAAAAGGAAAAAGAAACATAAAACTATTGTAGAACCCTCTGAACCTGCTATAGATCCTAATAGTATATCTATTTCTGATGATGAAACTAAAAGTGGTAATGAAGAAAATGAAGTTCCTAATGAAGAAAAAGTTGAAGAAGAACCTGAAAACCACACTAAAAATACTAAATACACCAAAGAAGATTTTATTGCTAAGAAACATGGTAGTGAAAGAGAGCCTTGGGTCCAAAAACCTATGCCTCTCCCTAATAAGAAATACAAGTCAAAGGAAGATGAACACTATAATAAGTTTTGTGACTGGATGAAACCTTTATTCCTGCAAATTCCTTTGACTGATGCTATTAAATTGCCTCCTTACTCAAAGTATATGAAGGATATTGTCTCAAATAAAAGGAAGATCCCTAATGAAGAAATTTCTACTTTGCTTGCTAATTATTCCTTTAATGGTAAGGTTCCAAAGAAACTTGGAGACTCAGGGATTCCAACTATCCCTTCCTCTATTAAGAACAGTTATGTTAGAACTGCTTTGTGTGATTTGGGAGCTGGAGTTAGTGTTATGCCTTTTTCTCTCTGTAAGAGGCTTCAACTACAAAAGTTAATACCATCTAGTATATCTTTGCAAATGGCTGATAAATCTACCACTATTCTTGTTGGTATATGTGAGGATGTACCTGTTCAAGTGGCTCATAATTGCTTGATATTAACTGATTTTGTTGTTCTTGAAATGACTGAAGATGATAATATGTCTATTATTCTTGGGAGACCTTTTCTTAATACTGTAGGAGCTGTTATTAATTGTAATCAAGGAAAGGTGACTTTCAATGTTAATGACAAGGAGCATACTGTCTATTTCCCCAAGAAGATTGAAAGGACTTATGGTTTGAATTCAATTGAACATGTTGAGGGCATTCAAGTTAGAGAAATATATAGTCCCATACCAAGAGAAAAATTTGAAACTATTATGATTGGGACCATTGCTATCAAGGTTGAGGTAACATAATCATTAGTGGAATACAAAGTTTTGTATCATATGAAATTGTTTTGGTAACAAGACCTGATCAACCTTGTTAACAAAAGGATTTCGTTGAACAAAACAATGTTTTCACTATGATTATCTCCGTTTACTTCTATTGCTATCCATTTTAGTTTTTGTTTTCGTTTAGTTTTCTTTGTTGTTAGTTACTTGCATGTTAGAGTGTCTTAGAACTTCTGTAGCTTTCACTTTGTTTTGCATTGCATCATTTAAAATAAATTGTCTGTCAGAAAATCATTCATCAATACCTGAAAATTGCAACAAAATAAAGTGTCTCGAAAAATTCCAGAAAATTTATATTAAATTTTTATGTGAAAAAAGGGCAGAGGAGTGCCTGGGAGGCACCAGGGGGACCCACCAGGCAGACTCACCACCTGGTGGCGCGGCCTGCCCTGGGTGGAGCCATGCCATGGTGTGGGCCATCCCTGGCCCTCCACTAACTCTCTCACTTGCCACTTTCTTCTCTCTCCTGAGTAAGCTCCAGTTCATTGCTCAAAATCACGTTCTTGCTATGCTTGCTCTCGATTTTTTCGATCTCCTTGCTTAGCCCATATTTGTTGCTGAAATTTGGAGCACTTGTTCCCTGGTATGTGACTCCTCCCCTTGTCCAAGTAGATTTGTGTTTAGTGGATTATATCTTGAGTATTTTGCTGCTATAGGTGACAGGTTATGAGAGTTTGTAAGCTTTTTTGATGCTTAGAGATATAGTTTTGATGCATGTTTAGGCCTCTTACAAGTCCCTATGAGTAGTACCCTTCATTATATTCACTTTGCAATCACTTGTTTAATAGGTGTTTAAATTTCAGAATAGCAAGCATGAACAACCATACCTTTGGAGAGATATTTGAAAGGGATGCACCTAGGAGGTTGAGGCCCTCAAGATCAGCCTCTCAGTTTGGGCCATCATGCAACGAAGACCTCATTGCAACTCGTATTGATAATGAAAGGGATCATGGGGATGCTCACCCATCTACTTTTCCTTGTTTTACTTTCTTACAAGCTGCAGGGATTCTTGATGATTTCTTGCTATTGATTGAGAGGGTTGGTTTGAGAGTGAGCAATACGCTATGCTCACCAAAACCTTTGTTGAGAGCTTCACGTTTACTAAGACGTCCTATCAGTCAATCGTCTCTTTCAAAATTTATAATCTGCCCTTTACCATGCCATTGGAAAGATTTTGCAGTATTGTGGGTGTAAGCATGATAGGGACCGTGAAGAAAACTCAAGGGCGACCGGCTGATTTGCTGGAGCTTTACCGAGGGGTGACCAATGATGATGACCGCGTGGCGCAAAGTAGAAAGATAAGAAAAATCCAACTCCCAGCTCTCAGATAATTTGCATATTATCTTGCTACGAGCATACTTGGTAGGGAGAACACAAGTAATATCTCCAACTATCATTTAGCTTTTCTTGCTACTGCGCTTAACAATGATACTCGGTACAACCTTGGCTCGGTTATTGCTCTCCATCTAGCTGCTAGGGGGCCTATCTATGGGGGCATCATTGCCTCGTGTATGGTCAATGCATTAGGCCTTTTAGTGGGCCCCAATGATACTGTACTGGCACCACAAAGGCTTGTCCTTGTTGCTATGAAAACTCATCACTTTGTCACTGCTGCTTTTGATTTGGACAGTCTAGTATATAGGATGTTGTTTACTGACGGGGATGAGAGGGAGATCCCTTTGCCGCAACCTTCTTTGTTTAGTGTTCACAGAAGACCGTGGTCGCGCTCCAAGGAGCAGGTGGACGAGCAGCTTCGCTTACTGGGTTTCCACGAGCAGCATCAGGAGGACGTGCCCTCCTATAATTATTTAGTGCACTACGGAGGGACGTACTCGAGCTTGCACCAGGACGAGGATACCTCCTCGTCAAACCACGGTGACACTTCATCCTGGCCGGCTTGGGATTGATACCCACTTAGGCCAAAAGCCTAAGCTTGGGGGGAGGTATACCGACACCACACTCATGTCCTTATCATGTTGCGTCGGTACTTTGTATATTCATGTTTTGTTTTCCTTTTAGTTTTTGTTTTTTCTCTGCTTTTGCTTTCTAAAACACAAAAATACCAAAAATATTTCTGTTGTTTATCTTTGGTTTTGCTTTTTCTTTTCGCCTTGGTTTGTTTTTCCTTTTTTACTTTGTTTGAACTATTCGAAAAACCCAAAAAGATATTTCTTTGCTTGTTTTTACCTTTTTGGTTCTTGTTTAAAAATCAAAAACACCAAAAATATTTGTCGTTATTCTTTGGCTTTGTGAATTTGTTGCAGGGTTCATCAGTCCTCAGTGGATATTGGTCTCATATTATTATTCAAGCCACACAAGTGAAGAGCAATAATGAGGATTAATGACAACTTGAGGCGTGGTAAGAGGCTGGTAACAAACTCTATTTGTTTTCACATTTGTACATGTACTCATCATTGTGGGCATGCTTAGTCTGTTCATGTAGGGTGTATGTTATCTTTGGATGCTTAGTAGTTCTTACTTTCGTATGATTAGTTCCAGCTTGCTAATAGTTCGTAGCATGTCTTATGAATGTTTGCTTGCATTACTCTATTCATAACTTGGTATGACACCGTGGTATCCTCCTCTGAATGTTTCATTTGAAATGACTTGGCACATGCTCACGCATGCACATGACTGTAATAATTAGTTAAGTCTCGATGAATTATTTTGCCTTGAGGATCTTGAATCAGTTTCATGCCATGATTAGTCCTGTTTTGTTGCAAGCATGATTATGACAGCTATTGCTCTCTCATTTATCGCTCCCTTACTACTGCTAGCCTTCACTTTCACTGAGTATGTTTTACTCATGTTTCCAACTCCCTAAAACGAAATATTGCCAAAGTGTCCACCATACCTACCTATTAGCATCATTTGCTACTTTCGTGCATAGTCAATATGCCTTTTTTTTCCAAATAAAATGTTTGCTTGTGATGAGAAAGTTAGTTAGTAAAGCTCTCACGAACTTGACGGCACACTTTATTTTCTTGTATTTAATAAACCTGAACCATTGCGTCCTTCTTTGTTGCATATATGCTTGCACTTTATGAGTTGAAGTTAGTAGAACCATGTATCATGGGGAATGCTTTCAACACTGCATTGGTACTTTGTACCTAGTTGATATCATGTTCTTTTGCTTTTGGATCCCGGCGGTGTGAAATAAAAGTGGAACTTGTAAGATCATGGAGTTTGTATGTATGTTAGAGAAACGCTTGGGCCGCTAGCTTAAGCCATGCCTAATCATGGTGGAAACTTGCATCATAACCATAATGAGCATTCTATGAAGCATCCTCAATAAAAATCTATGCATATAGTAAATAAAAAGATCGCTGAGATGCTCATTGTATGCTTGCATTGTCATTTTGAATATGGGATAACTCCTGTATCATGTGCAAGGGGTACCCCGTTGGCGGTTCTCTATGATACGTATATACTTACAATGACGAGAGCTTACTTGTGACTGAAGTTGAGTAGCATGAGCATCGGTCTTTGTAAGTAAGGGGCATGAGGCTTCGATTTATAACTTGTCAAGCATATCCTCTTAGTTGTGTCACTTTAATCTTAACCATTTAAAGATCCTTATGATAGGGGCAATGAGAGGTCAAAGCTAATGAGTACCATACTTTCAGCATTTGGAAGCTTTTCAAACTATTCAAAACCTTTTCTTTTACTTGTTGAGTCTCCACATATTATTTGAGCACCTTCTTGAGAGCATAGTTGTCATTCTTTGTGCTTGTCTCATTACTTGATTATTTGTGTTATGACTTTGATGCTTGTATCTTTGACATCTTTACTTCTAGTCTTCACTTGGACTTCAGAGGTGCCTTGGCATTTATAATCAAATGCAAGCGAGATACCACTCTATCGTACATTGTTATGAGCATTGTAATGTTGCTTATGTTTATGATTCATGCTACTTATTATTTTTGAGTTGGAATCTCTTCATAGATTGTAATGCCTATTAAGAAAACTTAGTTTCATACTCCTTATTATGGATTATCTAAGTAGTTGATCACATGCTGAGAATATATACATCATATGAAGCAAATGTGTTCGTGAAAGTTCTTTTATCGCACTCAGTTTTCAACTGAATTGCTTGAGGACAAGCAATAAGCTAAGCTTGGGGGAGTTGATACGTCCAAAACGTATCTACTTTCCCTAACACTTTTGCTATTGTTTCTCCTCTAAACTTGTGTGATTTGGATGCAACTAACACGGACTGACGTTGTTTTCAGCAGAATTGCATTGGTGTCTACTTTTTGTGCAGAAAATCAACTATTAGGAAAAATTCCGGAAAATATGCCGAAAATCCTATTTCACCAGAAGACTCCAGGAGCCAAAATACGAGACGGAGGAGGGCTGGGCCCACGCCACACCACCTGGCCGCGCGGGCAAGCCCAGGACGCGCCAGGGGGTGGTCTGGTCGCCCCAGACTCCCCCTCGGTCTCCCTCTTTGCCTCTAAGTTTCCTTCTGACCTAAAAACTCCGAGGGTTCGACGTTTTTCCGGAAGGAGTTCCGCTCCGCCGCCACCACCAGATTCCACGAAACAGCACCAGAAACTCCATTCTGGCACCCTGCCGGGACGGGAAATTGGAGGAGATCATCACCATCATCATCACCATCGCTTCTCCATCGACCATCCGTGTTTCCCCCATCTATGAGTGAGTAATCCCCCGCTGTAGGCTATGGGGATGGTAGGGATTGGATGAGATCATTCATGTAATGGCATCGGATTGTTAGGGCATGGTGCCTAGTATCTTCTATTAGTGCTTTATGACTTTGTTGCGACTTGTTATGCTTAATGCTTGTCACTAGGGCCCGAATGCCATGATTTCAGATCTGAACATGTTATTGATTCATTATGATAGTATTGTTTATGGTCTTATCTACAAGTTATATACACACGTTGTTGTCTAGAACAAATGGCCCCGAAGTGACAGAAATCGGGATAACCGGAGGGAATGGCTTTGAGGTGAGGATCACATGTGTTCACGGAGTGTCAATGCTTTGCTCCGGTGCTCTATTAAAAGGAGCACCTTAATTGCCAGTAGTTCCCTTGAGGCCCCGTTGCAAACGGGCTGGTAGGACAAAAGATGTTGTGCAAGTTCTCATTGCGAGCACGTATGACTATATATGGAACACATGCCTAGGATTATCTAGTACTTGGATTCTTTATCTTATTTATCTACAATTGCCCTACGTTCTGATTGCTATGTGAATTGTCTTGTCCATGCAACGCCCGTCCATCCATCCCTATGCCTACCGCACTCGAATCCTATTGTTTACTACTATTGTTACTGCTGTCTTTACTTTACTACTGCTGCTACTTTACTATTCCTACTATGAAACTGTTGCTACTGATAAACTGCTATGAGCAAGATCGTTTCCAGGTGCAACTGAATTGACAACTCAGTTGTTAAGGCATATAAATATTATTTGGCTCCCCTTGTCTCGAATCAATAAATTGGGTTTCACTTCCCTCGAAAATACTGCGATACACCCCCTATACTTGTGGGTCATCAAAGTGTCGACAAGTCCTTTGGATAATGTATCTTCAGCAGTGTTTCCCTGGCGATAATTCTCCTCCTTTCTACCTATTTTGCATTTATAGTCTTTACTTCCTCCTATTGATCTATTCCTATCCGTGTTGTGATGCTTTAGTTTATGTACCATTTATATCCATTGTAGCCTATATATTGCCTTGGACACCTCCTATTGTCTATTGTTTGGTAGGTAGTTGGACACCTCCTATCGAATCGTAGTTGCTGGCTCAGGTGTTGGTTCGAGTCATCGAGTTCCACCATTGATGGGAGGTTGGCAGATGCTTAACGATGGAGATGATCATGGATTTCATTACAACTTGTTAATAAAAATGCTGGGAATAGATATAACTAATGCAGAGGTACTGGTGGGCAATAGCTAATATTTGAGTTTTAACCGCCCATTTGTGTCCCGTAGGCGACGAGTACTTGATACATGTTCCTTGACTATCGCATTATCCGCATGCATGACCATGAATCTTCTTAGCCAAAGCTTGATTCATTTCTTATTTTTTGGGGCCACAAACTAGTTTGGGGCATTAGTACTATCCTATATTTATGCCATGCTTTACTGCTTTATTTACTATTGTGCATGGAGCGCCTGTACTATTTTGGAACTTGGAATGTTTTCATGGCATCGACAAACCTAGTCACACTTTCGGGTTCCTAGTCATTTACAACCATTGACACAAACCCTGGGTTAGTCTTGAAGCTGGCCAACATCGTTGCAGGTAGCTTAGTGGGGTGGCCCCCTGAAATATTTTATGAATCTTGTGATTGCTTTTTTGTGATGCCTAGTTGGGTTTTATTTTGTTTTTCCGAGGTTGATCGTGCATGTGTTGCTATTTGTGCACCCCTGCAGGGTAAATCTTTCCGAAAGCCATGTCTACGGTTATGGATGACTTGGAGCACAGTATCTCGAACATAGACAACCATAACTAAAGTAGTGCTATAAATTTGACTGTAACATGTCTAGTAATTAGTTTCAGTATAACGGAATGAGTAAATAAAAGTACCAAAAACTGCTGGATTTGGGATGTATCATGCTAATTGTATCTGAATAGTAAGTATTGCACCTATAAAGGAATGGTTAACTAAAACTGCCCACTGCTTATGATATCAGGATGACTCATGCTATCTATAGTCGACTAGTACATGTTGCAACTATAATGGAATGTATAAAAATTCCAACTATGTGAGTTCCTCGGGTGACTTCCTCATTCGGTCTCGAGGGCAAATACAAAGATGGGTATGTTTTGGTATCACTATCATGTTGGTTCCGAATAGGTCTTTCTTACCCATCTCTTATAGTTGATAGTTGTATCGAGTCTCTATAGGTTATTTAGTGCAAGCTACGCTGCTGCTTCAGTCCACCATACCTATGTAGGCGAGAGCCACCAAATTTTAGACTCACCATGTACTGGCCTCATTATTGACCACTCTCTTTTTCCTTTGCCCTTTGTTGGCACCCCTTTTGTTTTAGCGGGTTTGAGATCGACGTCGTTAGCAGGGTTACCCTTCCATCTTGGCCTGGGCAGGGTTATGGATGCCATTGGTTATTCTTCAGGGCTCTTAACCCCATTTGCATCTTATCCATACTCGGATGTTGTATCATTTTCAAGATGATTTGGATCATTGTATTGTATATTTGTATTCTTGACTCAGTGAGTCGTTGTTGTATATGTATGTTCTATGGGTTCCATCATGGACTATTGTGTAATGATATTACTTTGTTTTCCACCCACACACATGTGCCTGGTGGGCATCTTTGAATCATTTCTATGCGGGTTTGGCAGAAATCGCTGAAACTTGCGCAAGGACAATTTGAGGATGTGACACATGTGTTATTTTCCTAAACCACATTGATCCCCTGGTGTCATTGCATGTGTTCTTTCCCACAACGACATTTATCCACATGACCACACACACTCTAGTGGACTCTGTGATACAACCTCTATCACACTAGTGTAACATGCAATGTGCAAGTTCCTTTACTATGAGTTTTTGGTCTCTATGACCATGGTTTGATAGATGGAGTCCCTAGAGTCATTGCATGTGTTCATTTCCTAAATCAAATTGAATCCCTAGTGTCATTGCATGTGTTCTTTCCCAAAACCACATTAATCAACATGACCACACACACTCTAGTGGATTATGTGATGCAACCTCTGTCACACTGGTGCAACATGCAATGTGGAAGCTGCTATCCTATGTGTTTTTGGTCTTTGTAACCATGGTTTAACACATGGAGTCCCTAAAGTAATTGCATGTGTTCTTTTCCTAAACATCATTGATCCCTAGTGTCATTGCATGTGTTCTTTCCCAAAACCACATTGATTCACATGACCACACACAGTCTAGTGGATTCTTCTATGCAACCACTATCAAACTCGTGCAACATGCGATGTCGAAGCTGCTTTCCTATGTGTTTTTGGTCTTTGTGATCATTGTTTGACACATGGAATCCCTAGAATCATTGCATGTGTTCTTTTCCTAAACCAAATTGATTCCCTGGTATCGTTGCTTGTGTTCTTTCCCAAAACCACATTGATCAACATGACCACACACACTCTAGTGGATTTTGTGCTGCAACCTCTGTCGCACTCGTGCAACATGCAATGTGGAAGCTGCTTTCCTATGTGTTTTTGGTCTTGAGGACCATAGTTTGACACATGGAGTCCCTAGAGTCATTGCATGTGTTCTTTTCCTAAACCACTTTGTTATTTCCCAAAGCCACATTGATCCACATGACCACGCACACTCTAGCGGATTCTATGGTGAAACCTCTGTCACACTGGTGCAACATGAAATGTGGATGCTGCTTTGCATTGTGTTTTTGGTCTCTATGACCATGGATTTACACATGGAGTCCCTAGAGTCATTGCATGTGTTCTTTTCCTAAACCACATTGATCCCCTGGTGTCATTGCATGTGTTCTTTCCCAAAACCACGTTGATCCACATGACCACACACACTCTAGTGGATTTTGTCATGCAACCGCCTTCACACTAGTGCAACATGCAATGTGGAAGCTACTTTCCTATATTGTTTTGGTCTCTGTGACCATGGTTTGACACATGTAGCCCCTAGAGTCACGACAAGTGTTCTTTTGCTAAACCACATTGATCCTCTAGTGTCATTGCATATGTTCTTTCCCAAAAACACATTGATCCACATGACCACACACACTCTAGTGGATTCTGTGATGCAACCTCTGTCACACTAGTGGAAGATGCAATGTGGAAGCTGCTTTCCTATGTGTTTTTGGTCTTTGTGACCATGGTTTGACACATGGAGTCCCCAGATTCGTTGCATGTTATCTTTTCTTAAACCATATTGATCCCTGGTGTCATTGCATGTGTTCTTTCCCAAAACCACATTGATCCACATGACCACACACACTATAGTGGATTCTGTGATGCAACCTCTGTCACACTCGTTGTCGTGTGTGGAAAACAGCAGTGCCAACAGGGATGGCATGAAGGGGACAATAGGGATGCTATCGGTGGCTACTCGCAACGGGGTGGGCACAAATACTACAAACACAGTGATGTACCCAGGTTCTGAGCCCTCTTGATGAGATAAAACTCCTAATCCTGTATGGATCTACTATATGGGGAGCAAACGCTCCGTACAAGTGCTCCTTGAGATGCTTCCCTAGCTGCTAAGGAGAGCTAGAGGAAGATGAACGACTCAACTTGTGGAATCTAGATAACTTGTAACTTGTAATTGTCTACCTAGAACCCTAGCACTACCCTCCTTATATAGTGGTTGGGAGAGGTAGGTTATAATGTGGGCTCTAGCGTTTACTGTTTGGGCCTTGGGTTTACAAAGTGGGCCGCCTAGCTGGGTCCAGCCGGTGGGCCAAGACCCGGTCAAGCTTCTAGTACAAGTGGGGGGCAGCGATGCATCGTCCCAACGCCGTTGCTTTAGGCGTCACCTGGTGCTTTACTTATCATCTTGGTGCTTTATTCGTCAGTCGGAGCTATACTCGTTAGCTTCCAGCCTTGGCACTTTGGCACCTTTGTCTTGTAGCACCGTGAGGGTAGCACGCCAGCCTGTCCGGTCAGGGGTGCGCTCAGCAAGGAGCGTCACCCCCATATCTTTGGCCAATGGATCCGAGGCGGCCAGGTAGAGGTGGTCACCTAGCCAGCTCTTCTGGCCACCCGGCTAGACGAGGCATCCGGGGAATCTTGAGGGCAGACCGGCTGAAGTGGTCCACCCAGTTGTGGTTCTTTTTCTTGCGGCTAACCGGCCAGGCCTCCCTAGAGCCGGCCAGTTTAGCTTGGCTTGGCCTACCCAGGGGTCATCCCCCCGACACTAGGCCCCGAGCGCATTGGGAGTTCACCTTGTGGAGAAGTTCTTGCGTGCTTATTGACTGAGTTGAAATGACTCTTGATGAAGATCTGGTCGCAATCTTGTCTTATAGTGCTTATCTCGTAGTTCTTTTTGTTTTCCGGCTCGAGATGCTTGTTATTCCCCAGCTGGAGTCTACTAGATATGGAACCGGTGGCCCACCCACAGGGTATGAGCGGGGATTGAATCTACCGGCTGCCGCAACCGGTGGTGGAGATGGATCGCCTAGTTGATGACATCAGTGCTTGCGTTGGCCACGCCTGGCACTTCTGGCGCACGTTGCGTCAGTTTGACCCCTTGACCTGTCGTGGTAGTTTTTGGTAACTACGCACACGCCTTCATCATAGCGGTTTCTTGGTGATCATGGCGGGAGTTACGCTGGCACACGCGATCCGGAACCAAAACGTCGTGGGGGAGCGGAGCGGTTGCTGGCGACATGGCGGAAGGGAGCGCAGGTGGTGTGGTTGCTCTGCCTCGATACATAGGGGCGTAAGGGAGAGTTCTTTCCCTACTTCATCTTCTTCCTACGCCCACTGCTTCTGCCCTCTGCGCTCTGCCTCCTCTCTGCTTCTCTACACCTTCGGTTTTTGGTCACCGGCATCGCCGCTTGTTCTTCACGATGACTGGACCACGATTCTCCAGCGTAACCACCAAGCCCAACAAGATGCTGCCTGCGCACGCCAGGGGATTGTGCGGCTCCTACGTCACTAATGAACTCGTCCAGAAGTACCGGCGGGGGAAATTCATCCCATCAGAGTGCTTGGTGAAGCATCGCATTGCACCGGAGGGGGAGAAGGCGCCTAACACCTGGCCCGGGGAAGCCGTCATCTTCCTCGCCCACTTCGCCCGCAGATTTGGCCTGTGTCTGAGAAGGTTCATCCTAGAGCTCCTCGTATCATTTGACCTTTAGCTCTACCACCTGGGGGCCAACGTCGTTCCATAGATGTTGCACCATGCGGCCTGCTGCGAGGCCTTCCTGGGGTTTTCCCGGACATGGCGAAATTCTTGAAGTGTTTCAACTTCAAGTTCCAGGTGGTGGGGAATGCAACCCTCTGACGGAGACCGGCTGCTAGGCCATCTACCCGCGGTCGTCATCGATGATGCCGCGGTTGGAGATCCCTGACACCATCAAGCTGTTGTAGCGCTCGTACTTTTACATGCGCAATGTCTCCAACTCGACCTCATCAGGGTGCCCGTCTTTACCAACGTCCCCTCCACCCAGAAGGCATGTAGCATCCATAACCTGGGCGCCCAAGCCGACATGGAGCGGATGGCCGCCCACGTGGTGGTGCTGGTGGAGAAGGAGACATAATTCATGAGAGAGGACAAGGGAATCGAACAAAGTCATGCGGATTCGTTGGGGATTCGGATCGGGATCGAGGCGTGCCTAGCACTGTCTACGTTAGGAGGAAGGAGACGGGGTGGTCCCTACCTGTCAGAGAGAGAGGAGGGAGGTGGGCTGGTTCTAGTTGTTGCTGGCGCTAGCATTGGGCCGGCCTGTTGGATTGGTCGCACGTGCACGGTAGCTTGCTTCCGGGCGGCAGGTAGGTGTGCTGGGCTGGGCTGGCGGCACCAGTTAGAGTAGTTTAGGTTTTTTTGTTGTTGTTATTTTCTTTTTCTTTTATTCCTTTTATTATTTCTTTAATAACTTTTGAAATATAGCTCCAAATGAGCTAAAACCAGTTTGTTAAATTTTCTAAAATTCAAAATATCTCTATAGGACTACTAGGGAACATATTCTTGTCCATTCAAAATACAAACATATATATTTCAAACAAAACCTTAATAGGATAAAATAGAGATTTTGGAAATAGGGTTTTAACACGAAGGGTTTTGAAGATGAAATCTTTGCATGATGCTTTATGCAATGCATAGATGCATGTCATATGTCAATCATCGATACACAAATCATTTTATGCCTTTTTTCCAAATCGGGCTACTTAGGCATTATCAAAAGGATACAGGGTTTTATGCAATTAGTCGTATATGGCTACTATGCAATATTTATAAATAGCATAGGATTTTATTTTTTTACAATCAATTCACTCAATCCCACTAAGCACAAAATTCCAAAACATATCACATACTTAAAAGGTTCAATTATAGAACATGGATATTGCATATTAATGTTCAATCATAATGAAGAAGTCACATTATCTTCTCTCTTATGAAACTAGTGTTGAAAATCATCTAAAAGATTCCACAAATCCAAGAAATGAAGTTAAAGTCAAAAGGAACATACTGAAATAGCAATCCACCATAATTTTGGGAAAGTCATTTTTATTCCCTCTCTTTAATCATTTAAGCATGGTTGGATATCTAAAGAATCCAATGGTTGAAACGAAAAGCATTCAAGTTGGATAGTCATATTAATCCTCTCTCATAAAAAGTTTTTGAATTCAATGTTGAATGAAAATCAAATCCGGATGTTTTTTTCTTTGAGAAATTTTCATCAAAGTCAAACAATTCAATCAACTTATTTTATTTATCTCACATTCCAAAATTAGGAGAATTTTGGGATGTGACACGAGCTCCGCTTTGTCTGGAGACGTTGCGTTTGAGGATCTCACGTCTTACTTTGTGGAACCGCCAAAGTACCTAGTCATTCTTGCACCATCAAAGAAGTTGTGTTTGTTCATTCATGTCGACTTTTACTACAGATGTAAGATGCTGTTAATTGATTTTGGTGCAGAAAGATTGTTTTCATACAAGGAATGGTGGATTTTTCATGAAGACTTAGCTTCCAATGATAGTTCAGTGGATGTAATCTCCGATTCCAGTATT
Source organism: Avena sativa (assembly GCA_916181665.1). Lineage (NCBI taxonomy): Eukaryota > Viridiplantae > Streptophyta > Magnoliopsida > Poales > Poaceae > Avena > Avena sativa. The sequence goes on from OV702286.1 coordinate 183,716,149, forward strand.
CACTATTGTAGTACGCTGTATCGAGTAGTTAATTAGTACTACTAGTGTACTAGTACTAATTTGGATGGAAGTAAACACATCATTTCCACAGTAATGATGGTGGGTTTTTGCTAGTAGTACTACATATCAAGTTTGTATGTTTACACTTGACATACATTCAACAATCGACAAAATGTCATCTTGTAGTTCTACTTCTTTCATTTATTCAAGTGCACATTCACCCTCTATCCTTCCATAGTATAAATGGAATTAAAAGAAAGTCTCTACCACTAGTAAAATGGAACTTCCATGATTGCTGATTGACAAGACTATTCAATGGGGGTGGGGTGCTATGATGCCTACACCTACACTCGCGGCACTCCGCGGTGAAAATAAAAGAAACTGCGGTGATTCCTTGAATTCCACAGCAAACTCTCTAGTTCTAGTATTAACTTTAATCACGAGACTTTGGAATGTTTGACACAAATATCTTGCAACTAGTTGTACTGCAGCATTCTCTTATTTTTCATACTTCTGAGTTTTAGAAAAATGGGAAATATATCATGCAAATTATTTTTATGCGGGCAATGGACTACCTTATCCAAATGGACTATCTTATTAACTTTGTGGGAAATATATCATGCAAATTATTAACTTTAAGTCACTATCTTATGCATCTATAAAGTTTTATCCCGAAATATAATCATATGGGACTAGTGTAAAAAAAGAGCTAAAAGAATAGTACTTAAATATTTTTGAAGTACTACTACTATATATTTATTCTGTGTTGACCAATATTTTGGAGCGATACAAGTACTATACTACACACTATTTATATAGCATCCATTGTTGTCTATGTTTATGGCATTATGTGCCATCTCAGCAACCTTAAATGCATGCTAATGGTCAAACACATACCACTAACTAGCTAGGAAAGTCTCTCAGACATGTGTGCCCCGCACTTTGTGACCTCTTTGACATCAATTCTTTACATAAGGGGAAACACTAATAGTCTAGTTCCATGATCCGATGAACACAATGGCCCCTGTAGCCGCCAGTCAAACCAAGCCAGGCGGGTGGTGATCCACCCAATGCATGGCGAACGACACAGGCAGGGGTCCTCATCTATGGCGGCTATGCCTAGCAGAAGAGGTCAGCTGGCAGCCTCGCGTTTGTACGCGGGCCACCAATCGGGCGTATTTGCCCAGCCACTGGTCAGTTTCTGCGTTTGAGCACGCCATGTACCACTTTATAAGAAGCACACATGAGGCAGCAACTGCAGAAGTAGAGGCGATATCTAAGCAAACATCTACTGCCGAAGGGGACCAGTTCGTGGTGACTACTTCTCAGGAGGTTGATGTGCCCAACGAATGCCCGACAGGAACCAGCCGAGGTGCTAACCCATCGCATTAGATATAATTCTGCTTGCAGTTGTCATTTAATTTGTTAATAAAAAATTTGTTGTTTTCTATAAGATTAAGATGTGATAGGGACTTGAATTTTTGGACGATATGGCGGTATGTAGCCTATCACTTGATCACAATCTCTATGATATCTACAAGCCCTTAATTATGAAGACTGATTTTGCATGAAGGTCTTCTCACTATTTTAATTTTTTCTAGTTTCACGCATGCATGCATGACTATATATATCTAACTAGATGGACAATTTTTTTATGTAAATGTAACCAGTATGTTCCCAACTCAAACTACTTCAAACTTACTACTCCATTCTAAAAAATGAAGTACTCCATATCAAAATTTACAACACTAATTTAGTTTCGTTCGATTCACAACAATCACCACTTGTATACCACATAGATTTGATGTTGGATGTATATTAATACATTTATTTCAATTATGTTCCCGGTAAACAGAGGTACAATGTATGTATACATACTTATTTTGTAAGGGAGTAAATACCTAGATAGCAACATACTCATACATACATATAACAGTGCATCAAAGCACACAATATAGCATGCATATAATATGTTGGAACAAAGAGATAATGATGTATAGTAATATAGAAGTACACATGTACGTACATATTTTGGAAGGGAGTATCTAGCAATGGAACTAGGGGCACAAGGTGCCTTGCCAACCCCACCCCCACATACCATGTTGTAGGAATGTGTTTTCTGTACATAATAATCATGATATAGAGACTAATTTTAGTGAAAATTATCATGTTTGCCCCTTAATGAATGATTACCATGTTTTCCCCTACCCCTAGTTTAATTCTTGCCGCCGCCCCATGCATGATACTACTAAAGTAGTATATACATGCATTGACTTCTAGTAGTTTGTAACATGAATTATACACGAACTAGCATTCATGGATAGACGCAAACATATACTCGTAGGTCACACGGTGTACCATTCTTCATCTTCGTCTTTGTCTTCGTCTTCTTCTTCTTCTCTGGTCTGCTTGCGCATGCCTTTGCCCTTGCCCTTCTTATTAGTTGATTTTTTATTGAACATTTTGAAAGTTTCTTAACCCCTCTGAAATTTCAAAATCCGCGTGTGTACCTCGTAGGTTGTGTAGGCATTGAGGCTTGCATACTTGATCCACTCTTCAGTCAGAGGCATGTTCTCCCACTTCTTGTGGTCCACATCCTTCTTATTCTTCTTCATGGCTACATAACAGTTCTCTACGAGGGTCACAACATAGACAACCAAAGAATCCTTCTCATTCTCTGATCTGGTAGGCTTCCACCTTATCTGGATGTCCATGAAGTTCCTCACTGGAACTTTAGAACACCTAATCCTGATACTATCATTTCCAATTAACGAGGGGTGATCTCAACAATTTCCATTATTATGGACTTGGTTTTGATGGAAATGAGAGCGCTGGTGATTTCATCGGCCTATTAGACAAACAAGGGAGTTGAAGTCTTGTCGGATTATGAAAAATAGAAGATTACAGATTCATTGATTTGCTAAATGCAATATAAATCAAGACGAATTGTGTCTTGTTTAAAGCTACGATGCCCTCTCCATCGGCTCCTCCTAGCCCTTATATGAGAGGATGGGTTTCAAAGTCCAATACGAATCAGTTACAAGTTTGATTAAAGCTACACGACTATGTTGGTGTGTATTGCTATCTTGATCAACACGCTTGGTTCTTGGGCTTCAGATTCTTGGAGGTCTTCTATTTCTTTATGGGCCTTGGGCCGTAGTCAAGGTTTGTACCAGGTATACTAATCTCAGAAACCCGATAAGTCATACCCATGTCAGTAGCTCCCGAGACTCCATCCGAATTGCAGATTTGGTTGAGTCTCAAAGACATTTTCTATGTTGAAACTTAAAATTTCTTTGAGTGATTATAAATATTTTATTCATGGGGATTATGTTATATCGAGTCAGGTGCGTCCGACGGATCGGGAACCAGTTAATTGCTCTCGGAAAAAAGCATCATAAACCTACTTCAAGCTCAATTCCTTGGACTCGAACTTGGTATATACTGGCGTAATTCGGTTAGGGCCACAAAGTTCTTACTTATTAATTAATTCCAGGTTCATGTTATTAGGTACCCAATGTGTTCGTTGGGATTTTTCAAGGTATCGTGGATACGGAAAATTAATAGTAGAGCGTATTCCGGTGCGGTTACTAGGCCTCACAGGACGGATCCTGGAGTCTTGCCTTCATGTTGAGAGACCAAAGTTTAGAGAAATTATCGTGGCAGACACGGTCTGAGAAATTTTTATATTTTATCGACTTCCTTGTTTGGCTATTGGTATTGCTGAAGTTGTCAACTTGTTTTGTTTATTTTTTGTGTAACACACCCGATGGGAGTAACCGTCTGAGGATACACTTGTGTAATACTCATAGTTTTATCATCTCTGTTTGGAGGATTTATTTTACCTCTATTCTATCGGGTGCGCGGCTAGCGCTCCTAATGCGACTAGCCCCCGAGGCTATAGTTGAATATTTGTACTGAATGTAGGCTCAAGTATTTTGTTCTCTTTGTTACCATTTCCGGAGAAGTTTTCATTTTTTTCTATTGGGAGCACGATCAGCGCTACCGATAGGATTAGCCCCTGAGGCTAGAGTCGGATATTTGTACTCGATTGTAGGCTTAAGTCCTCGTCATTTGTCTAAAATTTCAAGTCAGGTCTTCTTGTTTTTGAATAATAAAAAATATGATATCGGGTGCACTGCCAACACTCCCGACAGAAGTAGCCCCCGAGGCTATGTACGAATTCTTGTTATCGAGCATATGATCAAGTCTTTCATCAGAGTATTTTTCATTGCTTCACATGACGATGATCACGTGCCTCGGCCGCGGCAACTCCAACGCTCATGATGGGACATTTCAATTCTCGGCCCATGACGCAAACTGACAACACATGGGCGCCATGTCAGCGTTAAGTTTGACCGCACAACCCCACATTGCACGAGAATCGAGGCATCACGCGATTTTATCCAAAATTACTATGATAATTAATTCTTATTGCGGCTGATCCCTCTCTGACCGTGGACACGTAGTGTCCTTAGGTTTCGCGGCGCCCCGTCTTCCCGATCCAGTGGTGATGAGCTGTGGATTGGTACTTTATAAGTGATGGGGGATGAATTTGTTACTTCTCATCCCTTCATGTGCTGCTAGCCGTCTTCTTGCTTGCGCCCAATTTGTTCTCGCTCCCATGTTTTCTTATTCCTTGCTTTCATTCTTATGCAAATTTCCCACCTTCACCATGGGGAGGATCAAGGCTGGAGGATCTGCTGCTAACACTAGGGCGACCAATCCATGGGTTATCGGGTGGACCCCTTCCAAGTGCTCGCAGCAAGATGTGTGCGAGGCTCGAAAGTATGCGTTCATGAAGGAGGGCTCCTTCAAGCTCCTTAGTGATGAGGCCAGTCCCATGCCTGAAGAAGGATGGTAGGTAATGTTCATCGTTTTCCTTTTTCACATTCTTTCTCTTTTTGCCCATAAGTTTCTTCATCAGATCCTCTTTGTGTATGACGTGCTCCTCTATCAGCTCATGCCCAACTCCATTCTCCATATTGTTGTTTTCATCACCCTCTGCGGTAGTTTCCTTGGGATCCATCCCCACTAGGGCCTGTGGAAACTCCTTTCTTCCATCAATATGAATGCAACTAGAGCATTTGTCTATGATGTTTGGGATGCTATCATCTACGTCCGCCAAGATGTCGATTATTTTGACCTAAAGTTTGCGGATTCTTACCAAGACTACAGGAAGATATGGTTCTATATCAAGGATGAGGCAGTCGAAGGCTAGCAGTATGGATTATCCCCCTTCAACCCAACAAAAAGCGTCAGGAAGCTTAAGTCCTGGAGAGAAGGCGCAACTCTAGCAGAGATTACGGAGACGCAGCCCATGATGGACCGCATTTGCGATCTTCGCTACACAACTAGTAAAGAACTTTTGGGTGTCCAACTCATAGCCCATTTACTTCACATTCATGCGCAACCTCTTCAGGCCTGGATTGCTGGTATGTGGGCATATACTGGCAAGAAGCATCCGATGAGGGTATCTTAGGATAATCTGTTGTGATCTCAGCTTGATAAAAAGGTTAGGTCCCTCACCAAGCTCACCAAGCATGATGAGATCGCATCCGAATGTCGAGTTGAGCTTTATGGCAACAGGAATCCTTAGCCTGATGTAAGTCCCTTTTTTCTTGTCTTCTACTTATCGGTTTCCTATTCTTTGATGTATATATTTTTTACGCCAAATTTACTTTGTCGTGGTATTGCGGATGAGTACGCCATGGAGGGGTCCTCACAGTGCATGTTTAGAGACGTGGGGTAAGGAGGCGAGTTGGCGGGTACGAGGTAACACAGCTTACCCAGGTTCAAGTCCCACAACGGTGACAGAACTCTACTCATGCTATAAATCACTATAATGGCAATACGCCGAGTTATAGAGATAGGTTCGCTGTGCGAGGTGTTGCACGTTGTATGTAGCAATCTAGGTTTCCTTCTGTTGTTGCCCTAAAGGCTCCCACAAGTCCGGCTTATAAAGGCACCAGAACCTAGGGTTTACAGGGAAAGGTCCTTCACTACAAGAAAAGTTGGCTTTTACAACGGATGATTTTTGTGGTTGAAGGCCTATTTTTCGTGGCTGAAAAGTCTTCTACGACGGATGCCCTTCGTGGTAAAAGCCCCGTCATAAAAGAATCTACCATGTTTTTTTCAGACTGTGGCGGATCGCACCCTTCAGCCACGAAAACTTGTTCCGTCGTAGATCTTTCTGCCAGCCGCGTTGACTGCTGACGTCATGCAAAATGCCACGTGGCAAACACTATTAACGCCCAATTACCATTGTTAACAGCCACAGAAACCGTGGTAGAAGCCAGGCCTAGCCAAGGCCTGCTAAAAATTATGTGGGTCGGCCCATTAGGAGAACACAACAAGACTACGACCCTTTACTGTTTCGTCCGACAGTGTTTGAAATGGGCCCAAAGATGTGGCCAGAAGCGACTCATGAATGTTAGGCCCTTTACTGTTTCGGCCTATAGTGTGTGGCCCGTTAACAAGTTGTGTCAAGTAGGCCCGATAGTGTTAAGGCCCACAGTCAGGCCATCACTATTCTCACAGCTTCTTTTGGGCCGCCTACGAACGGACCACTTTTGAGAAGGTCCGATACTATTCTGGCCTTTTACCGTATCGTCTGTCAACTTCTCAGGGCCCACCGGCGGCCTGCAACTGTTCTGATCTGGTACTGTTCTGGCCTGCCAATATGTTTGGCATGTTACTGTTCCTGTATGGTAATATTTTTGGCCTGCTACTATTCTACCTTGTTACAATTTTGGCCATCTACTGTTCAGGTCCGTTACTTTTTTGGTCCTATACTGTTCTGGCCTGATACTTTTCTGGTCTATTACTAATCTGGCCCGTTACTGAGCTGGGTTGCCTCTGTTCTGGCATGTTACTGCTTTGGCCTATTACTGCTTTGGCCTATTACTGTTTTGGCATGTTACTGTTTTAGCCTGTTATTGTTTTGGCATGTTACTGTTTGCCCTATTACTATTCTAGCATGTTACTGGTTGACACCTGACGGTAGGCGTTGCGGACATCTACAGTTTCAGCCTTTCTGAAGCCTAGGAAACTATCATAAAGGAAGTACAATTAGCGAGCATCTTGTACTATTCATGGTGGGCCTAATACAATAAGGAAAAATAACAATGACCTAAACTCTTACCTGATCGACCTGGCTGGCGCAGTTATGATACCGCCTACCGTCATGTGTGGACGGGGTCAACTAAATGTCTACATGGCCTATGCGAGTTATCTAGATATTACATCATCTGCAAACTTCTTAAAATATTACATAATATCAACGCTCGAGAAAGAAAATTCAGCATTTCAGTTGAAAATCAAGTTGATTGCGTTGTCCTCAATTTGCTTTCTCAATCCATCAACTGCATCTCCTTTTGAGTGTGACAGCTACATTAGAGAACCACTTTGAGACATGATCTTGCAGCCCCCTCTTTGGTGGGAATATCAATAATTGTAGTCTAAAACTAAGTAATAACAAGTTAATACAACAAATAAGACAAACTACTCATAGCTTAGAATGAACCAAATAGAAATTATAATCGTATCATACGAGAACTTGTATAGGAGGAATGAAAACGAGGAATAGACTATATATTTTAGAGGATAGTTATGTCGTTGTTTAGGACGAACCAGAACGACATGCAAGATATAGTAGTGTCGCACGTGAACCTGTAGAACAAGACAAACAATCATTAGACAAGTGTGCATACAATGAAATGAGCAATCAAGCAAAGTGTTTTTATATTTTCAGCAAATATAAACTAGGCAGGTCATATAAGAAAATATATATGGAAACTGTGGTATTTCCTGGAATGCAAGGGATGTACAATGACTCAGAAGTTACGGTAAGCTACATAATGTCATGCAGTTTCTGTCATAGCTAAGAATCAACCATATAGAAATATGGCATCATAAGAGAACTTCTAGAGCAGGAATGCAAACCATGAGTGAACTACGTAGTAGAGGACAATTATGCCATTGATTAGGACACACCAGCACCAAATAAGGAAATAATGGCGTCACGTGAGAACCTGTAGAAGAGGCTATGCAAACCATCATGTTCATTGTTTCATTCTAGGCTCTATGCAAGAAAAAGAAAATAGTTAGTGTTGCAGCTTTTGAAGAACCAGATGGCAACAACAAAATTATAATCCAATTAGTATGAAGAGTCTAAACGGGTACTACCGGACAACATAACAATGCCAAGGAGGAAACAATAACAGGAACTTATCTCAGGACGAACCAGATAGATTCAGTAACTATGGAGCAGGGAATCCAAACTAATATTTTCTGTTGATTTTACATTTTGCAAGAACTACACGATAGCAGACAATTACTGTTGTTCGGAGTAGCTAAGAACATGTGCATGACTTTAAAATTTGTAGAGCAGCAAATACAAACCAACATGTCTAGTGACCTACTCCGTAGTATCTAGCACGAAGAACAGGCGTGCGCTTTGACCCGGTGTACATGACGATTAGAAAAATGCAGTTCACTACGACAGGCTTGAACCTGCCGTACTGCTGACAAAACAAAAAAAAGAGTTTGTGATTTGGTTACCATGGTCAGATAGGCTTCTAATCATCATCTGTACTGGCGCGGGTGACATCCTTGTTACCCAGGATTCTTTTCAGTTGCACCGGCTGTTTGTGTCAGGGAAGCAGATCTTGGGTGCTCAATGTTGTCTTGACTGCAGTGGACGAGGTTGAATCGGTGCACTGCACTAATGTTCAGGTAAGGTACGGGTGGGGAGGATGCCGGCGGCGTTGATGCAGATCTTGGGCAGTTGTTGATGGATTCGATGTTGTGGAGGGGAAAGTGGGAAAAGGAAATCAGGTGCGGTGGATGACGACGAACTCGGTGACCAAGGACGGGTGCGGTGGACGTCGGTGAAGCGACATTGATGCTTTGGATGAGACCGCAGCTGATGCAGCTCCAGTATACTGTTGGCTGAGGAGTGCATGGTGTCGAGTTTTGGCAGACAAAGCCATCCGCGGAGAAGTGTTGTGGGAGGTTCCAGCCGCGAGAAATTTAGCAGTGTTTGAAATGGAGGGGCGCGAGGGGGTGGGGACCACGTGATTTTGGTATCGTTTGAAAGAGAGGCCGCTAGAAATTTTGTAGTGTTTGAAATGGATGGGCGCCAGCAATTTCGCAGTGCTTAAAATGGAGGGGCACGAGGGAGTGGGGACCACGTGATTTTGGTATCGTTTGAAACGGAGAGGCGCCAGAAATTTCGTAGTGTTTGAAATGGAAGGGCGCCCGAAATTTTGCAATGTTTGAAATTGAGGGGCGCGAGGGAGTGGGGACCACGTCATTTTGGTATCGTTTAAAACGGAAGGGTGCTAGAAATTTTGTAGTGTGTGAAATGGAGGGGCGTGAGAAATTTCGCGGTGTTTGAAATGGAGGGGCGCGAGGGAGTGGGGACCACGTGATTTTGGTATCGTTTGAAACAGAGGGGCGCCAGAAATTTCGCAATGTTTGAAATGGAGGGGCATGAGAAATTTCGCAGTGTTTGAAATGGAGGGGTGCGAGGGAGTGGGGACCACGTGATTTTGGTATCGTTTGAAACGGAGGGGCGCTAGAAATTTCGCAGTGTTTGAAATGGAGGGGCGTCAGAAATTTCGCAGTGTTTAAAATGGAGGGGCGCCAGAAATTTCATAGTATTTGAAATAGAGGGGCGCGAGGGAGTGGGGACCACGTGATTTTGGTATCTTTTGAAATGGAGGGGCACCAGAAATTTCGCAGTGTTTGAAATGGAGGGGTGCTGAAATTCCGCAGTGTTTGAAATGGAGGGGCGCAAGGGAGTGGGGACCACGTGATTTTGGCCATCTAGCAAACTTGTTCGTCCATCCCAAATCAATGAGCCATAGGGGATACCTTCCCTTCGAAGGCTCTGGCACGGACGCCTATGCAAGCAATCGCTGGGTGTCCTAGAGTAGACTATAGGGGTAGATGTGTAGGTTACTGTAGTAGCAGACCATTAATCGGTCTAGCTGGCGCAATGTCATTTTGGCACTCCACGAGTTCAAACTTTTACTTATAGTGTTCAGGAGTGAATGCATGCAGCTCAAAAAAAAGGTATTGTACTTACATGACTAGTAAACTGTACGTACTTCGCACGACTATTTTATTGCGTGTACTCTAATAACTTACCTTATTAAAGCATAATAATATCCTGCATAATTTAGAACTTTGGTGCAATATTTGGTCGACTTAGAACTAAACATCTTTCGATAATTTTAAAAGTACTATCAAACATGTTTCTAGCTTACCAAGATATCGTGTATTTTTTAATGGATGCAGTACTATGGATGGTTTTGCGTGACTGTTGACATGCACAATTTTGGTTTTGCATTTTTCAAATTGAATGTCCAGGCAGACAATGTACATATACCTCTCCATGAACAACGATTGGAGTCTACATTCAATGTTACATGTAAGTTTCGTTGTTTTTTCCCTACTTTCTAAATGTTACATTAAACTACCATCATTTCCAATGATGCATGAAACGACCAAAAAAGAGTTGTGACCTTTTTTTAATATCTAAAAATATTTTCATGGTTAATAATTATTTTTTACCATTTTACAGAGCATTCCATAAAACGAAACAATATTTTTAGCATCAGGGGAAATGTTTCCATTACATGACAAAATAATGTCTTCATCACCAAGAATATATAGCACAGAAAATGAATTCCAACACAATAACCATATGTAATGACCTGATGTGTCTAAACCTTAGTGACCGTCTAATTTGTAATTAGAAGTGTCAAGGATGGAGCATGCTAGATTCATTTGTGGTGGCTAGGTGCAAATTTTTAATTTGATAAATGTACTACATTCTTGTGGACACTCAGAAAGAAAATTGACCTCTTGTCTTAGGAGACTTGTGATAAAACTATTACTAGTAGTTCGGAAATAAGTGACTTGGAATTTATCTAGATTCATATGTATCACTAAAATACGTCTATATACTCATGAATATTATCTATATACTTGATCTATATACTCATGAATCTAGACAAATCTAAGTTTCATATTGAGGGAGTACGGCAATATTATAAATTTGCAATGTTGTCATGATAAATAATGATATTCGCTACACTCCATAAACGAAACCACTTCTTTTCTTCCGTCAGAGTTTTACATTTTTGTACTGAAGTATTTTTACTATAAAATAACGCACGAAATTAGTTACACGTTAGTGATTAAGTACTTCCGCTAATTTGTATTTACATACAGAGGTAATACTACACACCCAATTAACATCATAAGTAATTTCTCTTTCTCTCTTTCTAAAGGAGTTTTCTAGGTTGTCAGTTTGAAGAATCATTTGTCAGATAGGGAGAATTGAACACTTTAAATTATACAGCGAGTGATTAGATGGATGGACGATTAGTGCATAGAGGCAGTTGAGCTGGTAAAATGCTCACATTTAATGGTAGATGTGAGCATAATTGATTGAGTGACAAACCTTTTTTTTGTGCGGTCGAGGCCCCCGTACGCTGATGACCCTCGCTAATCAACGCGGCTCACACATAAGTGTATTTTTACGTAGTAGTAGTAGAAACATCATCTAGGGAGACAGAGTTCCGTGTCTAGCAATCTTGTTTGTCCAATCCGAAATCAACGGGTCAAAGCGGATACCTTCCCTGAGAAGGATCTAGAGGGAATGCCTATACAAGGAATCGTTGGGTGTCCGTGGATAGACTATAGGCGTAGTTGTGCTTGTGACCCAAAGTACTCCAGAGTCCAGACAATAGCTGGGTGCCCCTGACGCTGACGGTGCATTTTCTTTTCTAGACACTGGATCCGGATCCCTGCACATCTGACAAAGTAGAAAGTATGACCAAATTTAAAGATCACTCATTGACGATTTAATTATTTTTGATTTATCAGACATACTCTCCCTCCATCCTAATTTTTCTGAAAATACCCTCCAACCTAATTAAAAAGGATGTCACATATTTGACTAAATTTCAATGTATATGTACACTAAACAGTGACTACTATACGGCAAGCATATCGTTACAAAAGCTCCATAGAGCACATTCGAACGCTAAAGAGTGCGATATAATTATGCGAAGACCTATGAGAAAAAACGATCCATGCACCCAAAAGAAAGAAAAAGGAGGGCCACGTAGGCAAATCCTCCCCTTCCTAGTTCCTACTCCAAGCTTCGGCTATTGCAACACTGTGGCCACCCTATGGAGGTAGGGCCTCAACGACCTCCGCAATGGTCATGACCTCGACGACCAACATGAGATTGCTTCTCTTTTCCTACTTAGTGGGGCCTGACATGGACGATCCATGCAATGGTAGCTGCTGGCTGCGGACTAACGTGACTTCTTTATTCAAGTGTTCGCACCCAACATGAAGCATGGAGGAGTCACGCTCGTAAGATCATGCATGCTTCATTTGAAAAGCCAAATCGGCTCGTAGGCGATCACACTCTAGGTTGAACTCGAAGTTTTTTTGAAAAATGTTGATGTCATTGCTGTAGATTTCATCTACTTTGGCCGAGATTCTTGCCCTAACTTCTTGCATGGAAAATGCATCATCAGTAAGAGAGCATGGAGTGCATGCAGAGAAGAACAGAAAATGTCAATAAATGTATAGTGACTACAGTACCTCTCTTCTTCGATCAAGAGCGGGCATGAGGGCATCGTACGCGTCAGAGATATCCGTCATGCTATCGACCCGTGGGGTGGAAAATTCGATGCTCGAGCTGCCTGCCCTGGAAGATGTACATAGACGGTTCAATAGTAGGAGTAGATAGCCCAGGAATCAACGGAAGTACAAACCTACCCAGACTCTTGGTCCCCATGATAGCCGCTCTGCGGATACATGCACGGAGACGAGCCCTCGCCCCATGGCTGGTCCCCTTTCTCGGTCCGAGCCTGCAGGTCACCCTGCCAGCGGGATTTCTCCATGGCTGTAACCACCGCGATCTTGCCATTCTTTCGACGAGACAGGATATTGTGTGACATCGCTGGATGAAGAAGTAGAGAAGAAAGGGAGAAGTAGTGGAAGAAAATAGTTTCTGTGAAGGCAGAGTTAGGTAGTACTAGTAGGAGGAGAGAGGGGAGTGAATAGTGGAAGCAAAATGTCAAGTACTGGGTCTCGCTTGTTCAAAAAAGTATTGGGTCTCGTCACCGGCCTACGAGCAATCTCGTTGGTCCATCAAGTGATCGAGCTTACTAGCTGCAAATATTGTGCAGTGTGCTAAGGCTTGGGCATGACCTAATAAAATAACTTACACGTGAGTCTAGCAAAATCAAAACTGCCCCACCGTTTAGGTCTCTTGCGTGGGTCCCATGTAGCAGCTTTTTTTCACTTTTTCTCTCCAAACTACTAGTGCTCTGGCCAATGAAAATACCTCAAAGTATTATGCCAAATATTTTAATCACCTCTGGGTCTTGTACTAGACACAAGTCCAAGAATATTAGACCCATCTTCTCCACCGTTTAAACACAGGTGTAAGTGATGAAAAGTTTTCTTAGCCACCCCATTCCCTATATGCTGCACACGCTCATCGTTTAGACAATGTCTAGCAATAAATCTTGCCAACTCAACAATGGAGCTAGCAGAGAAAAAATGGTTGCACTAGTTAGCCACCTCGGTAGGACCCACAAGCCTAGAAAAAGGTACTTTTTCTGCCCACTTTTCTGCCATCAGCGTCAGGATAATATGAGGCTGATAGTGGGCCTTTTCTGTCTTTTGTTTCCTTAGACGCTGGGACTAGTACGAGATACGTGCCTAAGAATTTTTTGGTTAGACACAGGTACTCCACAAAAAGATTCTCTTAGCCACCGTAATTCTCATACGCTGCGCTTGCTCTTACGACCCACAAAAAAGTTTACGGAGAAATTTGACTAGATACATAGTGGTGCAATCAACTGGCTTATGTTGTACTAAGTGGGTCCCATCTTTAGGATTGGTTTTTGCCGGCCAGTCTAGTAAATTTCTAGTAGATTCAGAAAAATAAGTCTAGTACATACATTTCTTAGCCGTGTTAGGAACGGCTCACGCTGTGCTTGCTCGTAGTAGTAGTACTCCCTCCCATCCATATTTAGTCGTTGCTGAATTGGATGTATCTAGCAATGAATCGGAGGGAGTAGTAGTAGTAGTCATATTGAATATACTTAGGGCTTGACGCATAAGCATCACAAACATTCGCCAAAAGATCGAACGACAAACTTCAAGATAACTTTGGTCTTCTTTGGATAACAGGGTTTAAAAATACAGGAATTTGACTCAGTCACATGTACAAAATAATGGATTGCAAAATAGAGGAAATAGCTTACTTTGGATCACAGAATTTCAAAACACAGGATAACAGGGTCGGAGGTACAAAACAGAGGATATCTGCTGGCTTAAATTCATTTCAATGAAACACAATAAATGCGGAGGAAAATTGCGTCAATCCTACGCAAATGAGTGTAAAAAAGTGGATGTTGAAATTCCTATGGGATTGGGGTGTAGAAATGCAATCTATATGAATTTTGGAGGTATGATTCCTTTCATCCAAAGGGCTTCCTTATGAAAAAAATCCTATGGGTCAAATTCCTCCAAAATTCCTTTGAAAATCCTTCGATCCAAATTGGCACTTAAACAACATGTGCGTGCTCACGACAAACGAACACCTTCTGGCAGGAGGTGATGCTGTCATAGATTTTCATCTTGAACCCGTCTGCGGTGACCTTAAACATAAGGCAATCACCCTCCTTCAGCCCATGGAAAGCAGCAAAGGTAGCCCACTCTTTGTCCAGGATGATCTAGTCTTTGTTGCGGTTGGCATGGACAACCCACTCGATTCCTCGCATGCTTGGACCACCACTAGTTGTGGGTAGGGGCGTCCCTTCAAGTAAGGCTTGAAGTAAGTCGGGATGATAAGAATATAAAGTCATGCTGGACTAACTGGATGTAGAAGTGCCTCAGACGATGCGTCGTGCCATGGTGTCCAACCGACCTAAGGGCGTCTTCTCGGTTTGGTAGAACTAGCGACTGACCTGGCAGCATTTGCCCTTGCCAAGGCCTCGACTCTCCTGCCCGGTAGCTTCAACTCCCTTGGTATGATGGGGAGAGCATCTTCATAGCCACCTAGAGCTGGAGCAGTCCGGTCAAGAATATAGTCTAAGTTTGGCATTACAACTGGGCCGTCCTACATGAAAATTACCATTGCGTTAGTCCTTTGGAATTACCAAAACACCACAATGCATTGTATAAATTGACTAAAGATCACAATGAGTCATTGCACCATCAAAATTACCTAAATAGCACAAGGTATCAGGTAAATTAAATTGCCTACACAGCACAATGCATCATCAGAATGACCTAACCTGATGGGTCCTCAAAATTATCTGAACAACTACTAGAAGGCATAACATTTAATTAGATTGATTAAAGATCACAATGCATAATCTAAATGGCTAAAATAGCACAATGCATCATCTAGATAGACAAAACAACATATACGCAGTGCATCATCAAAAATACCAAAACAAGAAAAGGTATCATGTAATTAAATTTAATAAACAGTGTCTACGCAATCAAAATTACCTAAACTAATGGGTCATTGAAATAACTGAATAGCTAGAATGCATATCATTTAATCCTAAACAGCAGAACGCAAATCAAAATGGACGAAACAACACAGTGAGGAGACATGACACAATGCATCATACAAAAAAATACCAAAACATCACAACGCGTCATGGAAAATTCCTAAACAACACAATGCATCATCTAAGTACCAAACCATGCATCATCGTCATCAAGAATATTTCATGACTAAGCAGAACAACACAAAAGAAATATATAGATATAATCAAATCTAGGCAAAGTCAAGTCAGTTATTTCTTGACGAAGGGAGTATAAAGGACAACACAAACGACAATTATCAAGAATATGACATACAACTAAGCAGTTCAACAAAGGACCTGCAGTACACGTTGCACAAATCGGACTAGATGAACGTCGGATTTGGGTTAAAGCCCCAATCCTCCAGATATAACCTTGTTGCAGTTGGGGGGCGCGTACTTGCATAGGGGTCGATGGGTTGAGCAGATGAACAAGGCGCCACTGACGAAGAACTAGCCACATACACCAAAGAAGCATAGACAATCGCTAATGAAGGGGGGGCCACCGATAGGAGTTTCACCGCGTACACTCTAAAATTTGGCACATTGGGATGAGAGTCCAACTCGAAGACGAAAAGGACGCGTTCGCCGCTGCACGAGCATTCGTTCCCAATGCATGTGGCGTCGGAGGCTTGGACGACCACTCGGCGGAAGACAAGGGTTTTAGCACGACCGACCGAATCCCTAAGGGCGACAGACGCCTCACCTTGGGCACGACCCGCACACACGCGAAAGGCAAAGGACACTTCAGAGAGGGCGTTGAGGCCGTCGGAATCGAACAAGCCACCTGCCGCTCCGAAGCAAAGCTTGATGAGGACCCCAGCTCAACCATAGACTAAAATAGTGGATACCCTTTAGGTTTCAAACTTCCATCTGGCACCTATTTTGCTAGTAGTAAGTATAGTACAATACTTTGTATTACCCTCCATTCCAAAATATAAGGTGCCTGAGGATTAGTCAAAAGTCAATATTTTTAAGTTTGACCATGATTATACACAAAAAATATATAAATTTATAATACTAAATTAATATCAATAGATTCACCATAAAGTATATTTTCTTAATATGTCGATTCAATATTGTAGATGTAGATATTGTTTTCTATATATTTGGTCAAAGTTAGTAAGGTTTGACTTTTGACCAATCCTTAGATGCCTTATATTTTGGGACAGAGGAAGTAGTATAAAACATTTTTTTAGATAGAGGAAATTGCACGATCCACCATCTTTTCATCGCACTTTTGCACAATGCACTTGGTGGATGTCATTTTTGCACATTTTAATAGTTTTTTAGCGTAATATGCACAAATTTGGCCAGTTAGTCTTGTAATGACCGATTTAACCTCATTGGTAGCAAGACTGACAAGTGGTCCCCGAATGCCATTGCTCCCATTCACACAAAAAGATTTGAATGATGCTAAAAACTAGATACTAACGATATTTTTCACCCACAATACTTTTTGGATGCATATAGCTGGTATGTAAGAGACTTATTTCATATGAAATGTCAATGTTTACACAAAGGTAGCAACATAACAGTCTGTCGCACATTGAATTTGTGAAGGCTTTATTTGGTCATAATAAACTTGTTTTTGAACATAACTTGTTTGTACATAAGATTTGACGTTTCATTCACACCAAATGTCCATCGAAGAGTTTGTTTTAAAGTGTAGGACAAATGATATATGTCTGTTTATTACATCTAACACAAAAGAACACCCCGATTTATCATAAACTTTAAGTATATTATTATTTTCTCGGTATTTATTTTCCTAAGAGCAAGCACGGTGAATATGCCTCGGAATGCCATAAGCCTAGTTTTTAGACAAAGTTTATACATGTTTCACTTACGATTACGAACTTTTTTGAGTTCTCAAGGTTTCCTAGTGAACTTCACATTATTAAACTAATTTAAGCTAATTTATCAATGTTAGATAAAATTTTAACTATGAGTAGGTAGTAGATTGCTTGTAAAGTTATACAAGTATCTTTTGAAGGTACCCACACCCAGACTATCAATATACCGGAAACTAATGAATTTGTTGGATTCAACTCCTTGCTAAGCATTTGCATGTACAAAATTTGTCTTTTATTTGAAAACAATTCAAAAACATTGCACGGTGACCTCTGACTTGTCCTACTTGCTGTGAAAAATGATTATTATCAAGAGAGTTCGCATATAAAAAACAATGCAATTGAAAATATGGCCTGCCATGTATGAACATATCCTTAGGCTTCAGGACGAAAGACAAGCTAAATGGTCTTATATATATGTACAACATACTTTATGGTAATGTTCCCATATTTGGTAGATGAGTGTATCTTGGCATGGTGAACAATAATGCTACCAGTACTGGGAGTTTCCAAAATTTAGGAATAAAAAACCATTTTCAAAATTGAACTACAAGTAAACATGATAGAATGCTCTTAAAAATTTACAAGCATCCTTTGAGTCTTTATGGTACCGAGGCGGTCAATACTTCAAAAACGAACGAGTGTTCTGTAGGATTAAAATTCTTGCAATGAATATGCATGTTGATAATTTGATCCTCACTAGCTATGAACAAAAATAATGAAACCCCTAAAAATGAAGCCTTCTTCATGGCGTCCTCTTGCGTGTACTACTATTTGCACTAAAAAATAATTAATAACCGTGTGTCATCATAAATTACAAAAAAATTAGTTACACAATATATGTGGCCCACGATGTATGTACACTCTTGGTTTCAAGCTGAACGACAAAGGTAACAACCATATGCACATCGTATTGTATTGTATTGTAATGTTGCCATATTTTGTAGATGTGTGTATCTTGGCAAGGT
The DNA here is from genome assembly GCA_916181665.1 of Avena sativa. Taxonomy (NCBI): domain Eukaryota; kingdom Viridiplantae; phylum Streptophyta; class Magnoliopsida; order Poales; family Poaceae; genus Avena; species Avena sativa. The sequence continues at coordinate 183,734,614 of OV702286.1, forward strand.
GAGAAATGGTGTCAACCACAGGTTCCAACTTATAGGAACAATGAAACTGAAAGCGACAAGATCTTTTTTGTAAGCAAGTATGAAGAAAAATTGCTTAGAGTACCACAACAACAACCCTAGTTTTCAGACAAAGCGGTTTACCTTGATACACATACGATTGATTATCAAGTTTTATGAGTTCTCAAGCTTCCGAGCCAACTTTTTTCCTTGCTTAATTTTAGGGTGCTTCGTGCTAAATGTATGGATATCAATGTAATTTTACCTTTTTTAGGTCCTTGATGTAAAATGTACTTCCACCGTCCGTGTAAAATTCAAACCTAGAAGCAAGTGGTAAAATTTAAACGTATTTAAGATTATTAGTTGATAATGAGTATGAACATTCTTGGAGTTTCAAGCCGAACGACCAAGGTCATGGCCATATCAACATCACACTTATGCTGCATATCCAAGAATTTGTATCCCACCAAATTTGACCATATATTTTTAAAACAAACGAATATGAAGTAGAGGTATGAAGAGTATGGCTTGATCAGGAGCTCTCTCGAGAATGAGCCGAACCTGACTGTTTTATTTCTTTGCTTAATTTTGGGGTAGTTCATGCTAAATGTAGGGATCTCAATGTAATTTCCCCCTTTTAAGGTCCTTGATGTAAATTATACTTCCACCATCCGTGTAAAATTCGAACCTAAAAGCAAGTGGTAAAATTTTAAACATTTTTAAGATTATTAGTTGTCGATGAGTATGAACATTGTTAGCTTTCAAGATGAATCACCAAGGTCATGCCATATCTACATCATACTTTATGTTGATGATTCGTGATCCCATATCCAAGAATTTGCAAGCCGTGAAATTTGGCCATATTTTGAAAACAAACAAAGAGGAAGTAGTATGAAGATTATGGCTCGATCAGCTTCTCTCACGAGAAGGAGCAAAACATGATTGTTTCCCTGCTTAATTTTAGGGTACTTCGTGCTAAATGTATGGACCTCGTTGTAATTTTACCATTTTTAAATGTATTTAAGATTATATGTTGTCGATGGGTATGAACATTCTTGGATTTCAAGAAAAACAACCAAGGTCATGGCCATATCTACATCATACTTTATGCTGATGATGATCACATATCCTAGAATTTTCATGCCACCAAATTTGCCCGTATTTTGAAAACAAACGAAGAGGAAGTAGTATGAAGAGTATGGCTCGATTATCTTCTATCTTGAGAAGGAGCCAAACATGATTGTTTTCCCTACTTAGTTTTAGAGTGCTTTGTGCTAAAAGTATGGACCTCGATGTAATTTTACCCCTTTTTAGGTCCTTGCTGTAAAATGTACTCCCACCGTCCATGTAAAATTCAAAGACAAAAGCAAGTGGTAAAATTTAAATGTATTTAGGCTTAGTTGTGTGAATGAGTATGAACAATCATGGATTCAAAGCCGAATGACCAAGGTCATGGCCATATCCATCTACATCATAATTTATATCGATGATTCATGATCCCATATCCAAGAATTTGCATAACGCCAAATTGGGCCATATTTTGAAAACAAACGAAGAGGAAGTAGTATGAAGAGTATGGCTCAACCAGCTACTCTCTCTCGACAAGGAGCCGAACCCGATTGTTTTCCCTACTTAATTTTAGGGGGCTTCGTGCTAAATGTATGGACTAGATATAATTTTACCTTTTTTAAACGTATTTAAGATTATTAGTTGTCGATGAGTATGAACATTCTTGGATTTCAAGACGAATGACCAAGGTCATGGCCATATCTACATCATACTTTATGTTGATGATGATCACATATCCAAGAATTTCCATGCCACCAAATTTGGCCATATTTTGAAAACAAACAAAGAGGAAGTAGTCTGAAGAGTATGGCTCGATCAGCTTCTGTCTCGAGAAGGAGCCAAACATAATTGTTTTCCCTGCTTAATTTTAGAGTGCTTCGTGCTAAAAGTATGGACCTCGGTGTAATTTTACCCCTTTTTAGGTCCTTGCTGTAAAATGTACTCCCACCGTCCGTGTAAAATTCGAAGATAAAAGCAAGTGCTAAAATTCAGCTATTTTTTAAATAATACGTTTTTAATAATTTCCATAAATAATACACGAATTGAAAGATTTGCAATTCTAGCGTGGTGTCGACAGTTGAATAGACGACTAGTCCTTATCGGCTTTTGAATAGATGACTAGTCCCTATCTGCTTTTGAAAAGCTGATTAGTGCCTGTCTACTTTTGAAAAGCCGACAGGTTATAAGGCAATGTGAAGAATAGGGAGACTAGTCTGCTTTTGAAAAGCAGACAAGGACTAGTCAGCTTTTCAAAAACAGACAGGGACTAGTCAGCTATTCAAAAGCTGATAAGAACTGGTCGGCTTTTCATATGTCGACACCGCGCTAGAATTGAAAATCTTTCAATTCGTGTATTATTCGTGCAAATTATTAAAAAAATGTATTATTTAAAAAAAAAATAGCTAAAATTCAAACGTTTTTAAGCTTAGTTGTGGATGAGTATGAACAATCTTGGATTTCAAGCCGAACGACCAAAGTCATGGCCATATCTACATCATACTTTATATCGATGATTCATGATCCCATATCCAAGAATTTGCATGCCGCCAAATTGGGCCATATTTGGAAAACAAACAAAGAGGGAGTAGTATGAACAGTATGGCTCGATTAGCTTTTCTCTCGAGAAGGAGAAAACATCACTTTTCCCTGTTTAATTTTAGGGTGCTTCGTGCTAAATGTATGGACCTCAATGTAATTTTACCTTTTTTAGGTCCTTGATGTAAAATGTACCTCCACCATCCGTATGTGTAAAATATGTACCTAAAATCAAGTGGTCAAATTTAAACGTATTTAAGCTTATTAGTTGCCAATGAATATGAACATTCTTGCATTTCAACCCGAATGACCAGGGTCATGGACATATCTACATCATACTTTATGATGATGATTCATGATCCCATATCGAAGAATTTGGATGCCGACAAATTTGGCCATATATTTCAAAAACAAATGAAGAGAAAGTAGTATGAAGAGTTTGGCTCGATCAGCTACTCTCTCGAGAATGAGCCGCACCCCACTATTTCCATTGCTTAATTTTAGGGGGCTTCGTGCTAAATGTAAGGACCTTTATCTAATTTTTTTTATTTTTAGGTCCTTGTACTCCCACCATCCATGATGGTCCCATATTTGGGCGTAAAATGAGTGTGAATCATCGCATGGTAACAATGTTGCCACTCAGAGTTTCCAACCATGAGGAAAGGAAAAAAAATCAATTTTCCAAGTGAGAGGAGTGTATTTTCTTTAAAGCATGTACTCCCTTCGACCTAAATTAATTGACTCAAGTTTATCTAGATTCGGATGTATCTAGTACTAAAAAATGTCTAGATACATCCGAATCTAGACAAATCTGAGTCAATTAATTTGGGTCAGAGGGAGGAAGAGTATCTATTTCTGTAGAACAGAAACAAAGAGACAGAAGAGAAACTTTGGGCACAGAGGAAGCAGCTCGAGAGAGCAGCAAAGAGGAGGAGTTGAAGGTAGTGCGATATGAGAGAAAAGCTGTGATGGCTTCCTGACATGAGGTACAGGATACAGTCACCTAGTAGTACTAGTAGTACGAAAATAGTACTAGTAAATTTCAGGACCTTTACTATATACTACTGTATGCATGCAAAACAAATTGTGTTTTCTCTCTCCTTCAGTGCCTCATCACTCCTCATCCAAAACGTGGCGCTGCGCACATGCGTCGACCTACCTTATCGTTGGATCCGTGTCAGTATCAGGCGTGCTGTGTAGAAGGAACCATTTTGGGGCTTGGCGACAAAAGGGACAGTACTCATACTATTATTAGAGTCAGAGTTCAAACTTTCGCAGTTTGGAAATTTTCACTTCCTTCCCAAACATCCGGAGGGAAGGTTATTCAAAAGATGGTGCTGCATAAGGGATTGTTTATACTGTCTGGTGTCTGCAGTACTCCCATCACATTCGATGCACTTCATTATGATCTGACCAGCTTTACCACTACTCCGTAATTATCCATTGTCATTCCATTTCACACCCTGCAAAGTAGAAGCCACCAAGCACACCCACAACACGCTGGATCAAAAGTAAAGTAGGAGTACTATTAAGGGTATGGCTCGGCTGCTCGCTTGAGAAGGACCCGCACCCGACTGTTTTTCATTGCTTCATTTTAGCGCCATTTGTGCTAAATGTATGGACCTCTATGCAATTTTCTATTTTTTGAGGTCTTTGATGTAAACTGTACTCCCACCGACCTTCTCAAATTTTAACTAAACGTAAGCACGATAGGTTGCTCTTAAAATTTTCCAAAAATCTTTTGAAGCTAAGAAGAAATTCGGTACATCAAAGAACCACCGAAAGTTCTGAAAAATTCATGTTCTATCAGAAACCACTCAGAGTTCTGGCGACAAGTTCATCTTCTTTCTAATTGCATCTTGACAGTTTAATGAAATTAGGTCAAACTTGAGCTACAACTAAGTGTGATAGATTGCTCTTGAATTTAATGAAATTAGGTCAAACTTGAACTACCAGAAATAAATTGTAGGTTGCTTTGAAAGTTTTATGAAAAAACCTTTTGGAGGTACCCATCGAGCGGTTAATATATATATCAGAAACCATAGAGAGTCTTGACGAGTGGTTTGACTTCTAGCTAAGATTTTGCATCATGAAAATTTTGAACACCTTTTGAAAACGATCACATGAAATAGGGAGAGAGGGGAAATGATTTTTCTATTCTCTATGGGCAACCCACAAGCTTGAGGTGCACCTTATAAGGCTTAAAGATATGAACTCTATTTTCTCCACAATGTATATGGTGAACCTTAGCGGATGCCACATACTAAGCCTTAAGGTGTGCTTTTGTAAACATTGCTGATGCCCTTATTAGGGAAAAAGCAAATAGTACTCCCTCGATCCAAATTAGTGTTCTCACATTTGTCTAGATTCGGATGTATCTAGTCATGTTTTAGTCCTAGATACATACGAATCTAGACAAATCTGAGAACATTAAATTGGATCAGAGGGAGTAGTATATTAGTACTTTTTTCGGAAATTATATTAGTACTAGTACACTTGTATACTACTAGTACTCATTTCTTTGCTTCGACATATGCTCACCTATGTCCATGTACTGTACACGCTGAGAGAATAAAATGTAGGCAGGGTAAAAGAGGGTAGCAACAAAGAGGAGTTGAAGGCGGTTCGATGTCAGAGGAAAGTTATGATGCATTCCTGACAAGAGGAACTCCTGCGGCCACTCTACTAGTAGTAAATTTCAGGACCTATGCATGCAAAACAAATTGTGTGTTTTCTCTATCCTTCGCTGCCTCTCACCATCCATCCTCCCTCTCTCCTACCCTTTTCCCTCGTGGACCGGTCCGGTTGATCTCCCCCTAGTCCACAGGGTGGTGCTGCGCACGTGTGCCTTGGTACGGCGGCTCTGTGTCTCTGGCGTGTTCAGCAGCCGCGTTGGTGTTGAGTAGGGACGAGGAGTACATAGGAAGGAAGCCACTTTGGTCTTTGGCAGGTAAAAAAATTTCAAACTTTTCTGGTTTTTGAAATTTTCACTTGCTTCCCAAACATCAGGAGGGAAGGTTACTCAAAAGATTGGCCATTCGCAGTACTTCTTATCTTATCTTTATCTTTTCTTATCTCTTACAATACCATAGTTAATCACTATATAGTGTACGAATAACTTTGAACATTGACCGTTGTGTCAAGATCGCCAAATCCAAACAGTGTCGTCGGTGTGATTTTCCAACTATATCAGGAAAGGACATTCAATTATTCTCAATTTTCCGAGTGGATGACGAGCGAGGTTGTGCTTTTCCGTTTAGGAATGTTCAAAGAATATTGGATCTGAATGATAGAAGCCAAGTTTACCAACATGTTGTACCAATGATTCCCATGTTTTATTTATAAGTTTTCAAACTTCCTAGCTAACTCTGCCTATTTGACTGAATGACTTTATGTCGATTTATCGAAATTAGGTCAAATTTGAAACTACAAGTAAATTGTAGGTTGCTTTGAAAGTTTTACGAAAAATCTTTTGGAGGTACCCATCAAGGGGTCACAATTAATATATCATAAAACACCGAGAGTTTTGACGACCGGTTCAACTTCTTGCTAAGATTTTGCATCTTAACAACTTAACGAAATCAGGTCAAACTTGAGCTACAAGTAAGCGCGATAGATTGCTCTTGAATTAAATGTACTTTCACAGGTAGATGGGTGCATCTCCTTGTAGTAAACAATGTCGTCAGTACAAGTTTCCAACTATCAGGAAATAAAATTCTCAGTTTTCCAAGTGATGACGAGATGGTTCTTTTCCATAAAGAAAGCTCGAAGAATATGGATCTCAATGCCATACGCCAAGCTTCTAGACATATTAAGTGGACCAACGTGTTTTACTTATGATTCCCATATGTTTTTTGAGTTTTCAAACTCCCTATCTAATTAAGTCTGCCCACTTGAATGACTACATGCCGATTTATCGAAATTAGGTTAAACTTGATTATAACTAAATTGTAGGTTGCTCTGAAAGTTTTACGAAAAAGCTTTTGGAGGTACCGTACCGATCGGGGGGAGGTCACAATCAATATATGAGAAACAACCGAGAGTTTTTGACAACAGGTTTGACTTCTTGCTAAGATTTTGCATCGCATGACACTATTTAACGAAATTGGGTCAAACTTGAGCTACAAGTAAGCGCGATAGATTGCTGTTGAAACATATGACTTTTCAGAGAGGTAGATGGGTGCATTTTCTTGTAGTAAACAGTGTTATCGGTGTGATTTTCCTACTATATCAGGAAAGAACATTCAATTATTCTCTATTTTTCGAGTGCTGACGAGAGATGTTGTTCTTTTCCGTAGAGAAATGTCCGAAGAATATTGGATCTGAATGCTAGAAGCCAAGTTTACCAACATGTTGTACCTATGATTCCCCTGTTTTATTTATGAGTTTTCACACTTCCTAGCTAACTCTACCCATTTGACCTAATGACTTTATGTCGATTTTTCGAAGAATTGAAACTACAAGTAATATGAAAAATCTTTTGGAGGTACCCATCGAGGTGTCACAATTAATATATCATAAAACACCGAGAGTTTTGATGATAGATTCAACTTCTTGCTAAGATTTTTCATCTTGACAACTTAACGAAATTAGGTCAAACTTGAGCTACAAGTAAGCGTGATAGATTGCTCTTGAATTGACTGTATTTTTAGAGGTAGATCGGTGCATCTTGTTGTAGTAAACAATACCGTCAGTGTGAGTTTCTAACTATCAGGAAAGAACATTCAATTCTACATTTTCCGAGTGAGGTTAGTTGTTGTTTAATTTTCTATAAAGAGAAGTCCAAAGAATATTGGATGTGGATACCACAAGCCAAGTTGATAGACATATATAGTGGATCGACAACATGTTGTACTTGCGATTCCCATGTTTTATGAGTTTTCAAGCTTCCTAGCTAACCTCGCCCATTAGAATGACTTTATGTCGATATCTCGTAATTAGGTCAAATTTGAAATTACAAGTAAATTGTAGGTTTTGCTTTGATAGATTTATGAAAAAGCTTTTGGAGGTACCCGTCGAGGAGTCAAAATTAATATATCAGAAACCAGCGAGAGTTTCGATGATAGGTTCAATTTCTTGCTAATACTTTGTATCTTTACAATTTAACGAAATTAGGTCAAACTTGAGCTATCTACAAGTAAACGTCATAGATTTGTCTTGATTTTTTTTCATAGGTAGATCATCGGTGCATCTTCTTGTAGTAAACAATGTCGTCGGTGTGAGTTTCCAACTATCAAGAAAGAACATTCAATTCTACATTTTCCGAGTGAAGAATACGAGCGAGGTTGTTCTTTTTCCTAAATAAAAGTCTGTAGAATATTGGATCTGAATGCCACAAGCCAAGTTTACATACAGATATATTGGACCAACATGGGGTACCAACGATTCCCATGTTTTATGAGTTTTCAAACTTCCCAACTAACTCTGCCCACTAGAATGACTTTATGTCGATTTATCAAAATTAGGTCAAATTTGAAACTACAAGTACTAGTAAATTGCACATGCCTTGGACGTGAGACTCAGATAATAGACATCTGGCATACCATCACTATATAAAATTATAACAGGTAAAGCAGAAAAAATATAATAGGTAAAATTTGAACTACTACAGGTAAACTTTGTAGGTTGCTTTGAAAGTTTTACAAAAAGCTCTCCGAGGTACCCATCGGAGGGTGCGCGAGGGGGGGGGGTGAAGGGGGTCAATTAATATACTATTAGAAACCACAGAGAGTTCTGACAACAGGTTCATCTTCTTTCTAACATTTTGCGTCTTGACAGTTTAATGAAATTAGGTCAAACTTGAGCTACAACTAAGTGCGATAGATTGCTCTTGAATTTAATGAAATTAGGACAAACTTGAACTACAAGTAATAAATTTTAGGTTGCTTTGAAAGTTGTATGAAAAAAACTTTTGGAGGTACCCATCGAGCAGTTAATTAATATATCAGAAACCATAGAGAGTCTTGACGACTGGTTCAATTTATAGCTAAGATTTTCAATCATGAAAATTTTGAACACCTTTTGAGAACGATCACATGAAATAGGCAAAGAGGGGAAATGATTTTTCTATTCTCTATGGGCAACCCACAAGCTTTAGGTGCACCTTCTTAGGCGTAAATATACAAACTCTATTTTCACCATAATGTATATGGTGAACCTTAGAGGATGCCACATACAAGGCCTTAAGGTGTGCTTTTGTACACATTGTTGATGCCCTTATTAGGGAAAAAGCAAATAGTACTCCCTCGATCCAAATTACTGTTCGGATGTATCTATTCATATTTTAGTGCTAGATTCTGAATCAAGACAAATCTAAGAACATTAATTTGGATCAGAGGGAGTAGTATATTAGTACTTTTTTTGAGGAAAGTGTATTAGTACTAGTACACTAGTATAGTACTAGTACTCATTTCTTTGCTTAGACATATGCTCACCTCTGTCCATGCGCTGTACACGCTGAGAGAATAAAACGTACGAAGGGTAAAAGAGGGCAGCAGGGAAGAGGAGTTGAAGGAGGTTCGATGTCAAAGGAAAGTTATGATGGGTTCCTGACACGAGGTACTCCTGCGGCCACTCTACTAGTAGTAAATTTTAGGACCTATGCATGCAAAACAAATTGTGTGTTTTCTCTCTCCTTCACTGCCTCGCAATATCCATCCTCCCTCTCTCCTACCATTTCCCCTCTTGCACCGGCCCGGCTGATCTCTCCCTGGTCCACAGCGTGTTGCTGCGCATGTGTGCCTTGGTACGGCGGCTCTGTGTCTCTGGCGTGTTCGGCATCCGCGTTGGTGTGGAGTAGGGACGAGGAGTACATAGGAAGGAGACCAGTTAGGTCCTTTGTGGCAAAAAATTTCAAACTTTTCCGGTTTTTGAAATATTCACTTGCTTCCCAAACATCGGAAGGGAAGGTTACTCAAAAGATCGGGCATTCATAGTACTTCTTATCTTCTCTTTTTCTTTTCTTATCTCTTATAATACCATACCATACCACTCTATAGTATATGGATAACATCGAACATTGACCGTTGGATCAAGACCGGCAAATCCAAACAGTGTCGTCGTTGTGAGTTTCTAACTATATCAGGAAAGAAAAGTCAATTATTCTCAATTTTCTGAGTGGATCACGAGAGAGGTTGTGCTTCTCCGTTCAGGAATGTCCGAAGAATATTGGATCTAAATGCCAGAAGCCAAGTTTACCAACATGGTGTACCAACGATTCCCATGTTTTATTTATGAGTTTTCCAACTTCCTAGCTAACTCTGCCTATTTGACCGAATGACTTTATGCAAATTTATCAAAATTAGGTCAAATTTGAAACTACAAGTAAATTGTAGGTTGCTTTGAAAGTTTTACAAAAAATCTTTTGGAGGTACCCATCGAGGGGTCACAATTAATATATCATAAAACACCGAGAGTTTTGACGATAGGTTCAACTTCTTGCTAAGATTTTGCATGTTGACAATTTAACGAAATTAGGTCAAACTTGAGCTACAAGTAAGCGCGATAGATCGCTCTTGAATTAAATGTATTTTAGGAGGTAGATGGGTGCATCTCCTTGTAGTAAACAATGTCGTTAGTGTTAGTTTCCAACTATCAGGAAATAAAATTCTTAGTTTTTCAAGTGATGACATGGCGTGTTATTAAATAAGGAAAGAGATGGATGTAGTAACTAGCTAAGTTACCATAACATCACACTTTTCAAGTGAAAATGAGTCTACAAGATAATTAATATAGTCTTCTATGACACTACCTATTAGTTACTATGGACTATGAAGGTGGTAATTTAGACTAGTGTTAGGTACATGACACTAGTTGAACTTACTCCCCACTATGACCAGCCTTAGCATCTACACAAGTAAGGAAAATTGATTTCTATTGAATTAAATGTATTTCCGGAGGTAGATGGGTGAATCTTCATGTAGTAAACAATGTCCTCGGTGTTAGTTTCCAACTATCACGAAAAAATATTTAATTCTCATTTTTTTGAGTGATGACAAGATTGTTCTTTTACATAAAGAAACACCGAAGAATATGGATCTGAATACCACAAGATAATATTTTAGACATAAATGTACGGATGTCGATGTATTTTTACCTTTTTTAGGTCCTTGATGTAAAAAGTACTCGCACCGTCCTTGTAAAATTCAAACCTAAAAGCAAGTGGTAACATTTAAACGTATTTAAGATTATTAGTTGTCGATGAGTATGAACGTTCTTGGATTTCAAGCCGAACGACCAAGCTCATGGCCATATATACATCATACTTATATATTGATGATGATACCATATCCACGAAATTTCATGCCGCCAACTCTGGCCATATATTTTGAAATCAAACGAAGAGAAAGTAGTATGAAGAGTATGGCTTGATGAGCTTCTCTCTCGATAAGGAGCCAAACATGACTGTTTTCCCTGCTTAATTTTAGGGTGCTTCGTGCTAAATGTATGGACCTCGATGTAATTTTACCCCTTTTTAGGTCCTTCCTATAAAATGTACTCCCACTATCCCTATAAAATTCGAACACAAGAGCAAGTGGTAAAATTTAAACATATTTAAGCTTATTAGTTGTCAATGAGTATGAACATTCTTGCATTTCAAGCCGAATGACCAGGGTCATGGACATATGTACATCATACATTATGGTGATGATTCATGATCCCATATCAAAGAATTTGCATGACGCAAAAATTGGCCATGTATTTTGAAAACAAACATAGAGGAAGTACTACTACAGAGAGTATGGCTTGGTCAGGTTCTTTCTCGAGAAGGAGCCGAACCTGACTATTTTCCTTTGCTTAATTTTAAGGCGTGCTTTGTGCTAAATTTTTGTACCTCGATGTAATTTTCCCCTTTTAGGTTCTTGATGAAAACAAACAAAGAGGAAGAAGTACTACGAAGAGTACAAATCGATCAGCTGCTCTCTCGAGAAGGAGCCGAACCAGACTGTTTTATTTGCTTAATTTTAGGTTACTTCATGCTAAATGAATGGACCTGAATGTAATTTCCCCTTTTTAGGTCCTTGATGTAAAATATAATCCTACCGTTCGTGTAAAATTCAAACCTACAAGTTAGTGGTAAAAGTTAAACGAATTTAAGGTTAGTTATGAGTGAGTATGAATAATCTTGGATTTCAAGCCGAACGGCCAAGGTCATGGCCATATCTACATCATACTTTACATCGATGATTCCCAATCCCATATCCAAGAATTTCATGCCACCAAATTGGCCATATTTTTAAAACAAACAAAGAGGGAAGTAGTACGAAGAGTATGGCTCGACCAACTTCTGTCTCGAGAAGGAGCCGAACCCGACTGTTTTCCCTGCTTAATTTTAGGGTGTCCGTGGTAATTAAATGTATAGACCTCGATGTAATTTTACCTCTTTAGGTCCTTACTGTAAAATGTACTCCCACCGCCCGTGTAATTTTTTTACATAAAAGCAAGTGGTAAAATTTAAACGTAATTAAGCTTATTAGTTGTCAATGAACATAAAAGCAAGTGGCCAAATTTAAACATAATTAAGCTTATTAGTGGTAAAATTTAAACGTAATTCAAGCCGAAAGACCAGGGTCATACATATTTACATCATACTTTATATGCGGATGATTCATGATCCCATCACGAAGAATTTGCATGCCGCCAAATTTGGCCATATTTTGAAAACAAACAAAGAGGAAGTAGTATGAAGAGTATGACTCGGTCAGCTTCTCTCTCTAGAAAGATCAAAACATGACGGTTTTCCCTGCTTAATTTTAGTGTGCTTCGTGCTAAATGTATGGACCTTGATGTAATTTTACCTTTTTTAGGTCCTTGATGTAAAATGTACTCCGACTGTCCATGTAAAATTTGAACCTAAAAGCAAGTTGTAAAATTTAAACATATTTAAGATTATTATATGTCGATGAGTATGAACATTCTTGGATTTCAAGACGAATGACCATGGTCATGGCCATATCTACATCATACTTTATGCTGATGATTCGTGATCCCATATCCAAGAATTTGCATGCCCCCAAATTTGGCCATATTTTGAAAACAAACAAAGAGGAAGTAGTATGAAGAGTATGGCTCAATGAGCTTCTCTTACGAGAAGGAGCAAAACATGACTATTTTCCCTATTTAATTTTAGGGTGCTTCGTGTTTAATGTATGGACCTCAATGTAATTTTACCTTTTTTAGGTCATTGGTGTAAAATGTACTCCCACCGTCCGTACATGTAAAATTCGAACCTAAAAGCAAGTGGTAAAATTTAAACGTATTTAAGATTATCAGTTATCGATGAGTATGAGCATTCTTGGATTTCAAGACGAACGACCAAGGTCATGAACATATCTACATCATACTTTATGCTGATGGTTCCTGATCCCATATCCAAGAATTTGCATGCGCCCAATTTGGCCATATTTTGAAAACAAATGAAGAGGAAGTAGTATGAATAGTATGGCTCGATCAGCTTTTCTCTCGAGCAGGAGCAAAGTATGACTGTTTTCCCTGCTTAATTTTAGGGTGCTTCGTGCAAAATGTATGAACCTCCATGTAATATTCCCTTTTTTAGGTCCTTGATGTAAAATGTACTCCCACCATCCGTACGTGTAAAATTCAAACCTAAAAGCAACTGTAAAAATTTAAACGTATTTAAGATTATTAGTTGTCGATAAGTATGAACATTCTTGGATTTCAATAAGAACGACCAAGGTAATGGGCCTCATGGCCATATCTACATCATACTTTATGCTGATGATTCATGATCCCATATCCAAGAATTTGCAAGCCGCCAAATTTGGCCATATTTTGAAAACAAGCGAAGAGGAAGTAGTATGAAGAGTATGGCTCGTTCAGCTTTTCTCTCGAGAAGGATAAAAACATGAGTGTTCTCCCTGCTTAATTTCAGGGTGCTTCGTGCTAAATGTATGGACCTCAATAAAATTTTACCTTTTTAGGTCCTTGATTTAGAATGTAATCCCTACGTCCTTACGTATAAAATTTCGAACCTAAAAGCAAGTGGTAAATTTAAACGTATTTAATTTTATTAGTTGCCAATGAGTATGAACATTCTTGGATTTCAAGCCGAACGAACAAGGTCATGGCCATATCTACATCATACTTTTTGTTGATGATGATCCCATGTCCATAAATTTTCATGCCACCAAATTTGGCGATATATTTTGAAAACAAACAAAGAGAAAGTAGTATGAAGAGCATGGCTCTTCTCTCTCGATAAGGAGCCACACCTGACTATTTCCCTTGCTTATTTTTAGGGTGCTTCTTGCTAAATGTAAGGACCTCTATGTAATTTTATCCATTTTTAGGTCCTTGATGTAAATTTTACTCCCATCATCCCTGATTTTCCCATATTTGGAAGTAAATGGGTGAATCATGTCATGGTAATAATGTTGTCACTCGGAGTTTCCAACCATTAGCTAAATCTAGCACGAAAACATGACTATATACATTCTAATCTATATAAATCTAAGAACATTATATGGATCAGAGGGAGTAGTATATATGCATTCAAAACAAATTGTGTTTGCTCTCTCCTTCCGTGCGGCATCACCATCCCCACACGCAAAGCAAATTTGAGGATATTTCGAACTTTTTTTCTTCGGCATGGTGTGATTTGCTGTCCCTAACTACCTACCGGAAAAAATAGTAGCGCCTCAAACTAGGGGCCAGCATTGCGGGCATGAGCGTTTAAGAAATACTATTATATCTAATTTTCTGTTATTATTCATTTTTTGCATAAGCGTCTATGTTAATGTCCCGCGTTAGTTTTGCCCTAATATACCAGGTCGAAGTAGTCGATCCGACAACTGGAGGAGAACCGCCCCGAGCCCCTCATCGTCTTCCTTTGCTGCTCTGGCCGCTTGTGCACCATCGTAGCCCCTCTCCATCCTTGCATAAAGGTAGAAACTGCTAACCCAACCCAATTAATCTTCCGTGGTACTCTTCCCCGGAATGACATCTGGAGCCACGAAGCATAAGATATCTGAGCGCTACGGCCAGACAATCGGATTTGGCAACGTCCACTATGGACCGCTGAGAAACATCACCAGTCGTGCCGATCTTCTGAGCACCGCTAGCCTAGCTCGTGGCATGGTTGGCATGCACCGAGGGATTGCGGAAGATCTTGTTCTCCCATTTGGTTTGCCTTGCCTACATCACTTTGACCCACAGACATGGCCACTAGACCATGACGAGCAGGTAAAAATCAGTTTTGCATGATTTTTGTAGGACTCGAATCCTTAGATCCTTTCCTATGGATTGAATTTGGACCAAAGGAGTCGTGGTACACAAATTCTTTTGAACTGCAACCCCCCACCCATGCTTAAATCCCATGGAATGGGAACATCTACTTGAGGCTCAACTCTCATCGTGGCAATCACGTAGGTAGTTTTCCTACGTTTTATAATCGCTTGTTTCTCACCGGCAAACCTGTGAAATTCTTGTGTTCTCAATCCTGCGATCGAAAGTGGCCGAAGACTTTTGCTTCAGTGTCCCCCTCTCCTCCAAACATGCTAATCTGAAAATACAAGAACGACTAGGACTGTTGATACCTGTAACAGAAGGTGTATTGACCAATCAAGGCTGGCATTATATTTTAAGTTTCATGTGTTTTACAAACACAAGATTTCTGTAAAAAGTTGGCTCTTTGGTTTACATGAATACAAAAACATAGGATTACTTTAAAACATGGTAAAATAAAAGTCAAACCTCATGGGAGAGTATATTTATGATGTTATCGTGTCTCTTGGGACCTCATTCTTGTTCTTTGCACACGTAGGAATTTGAAAATGAGGCGCAAGTTGGATATGAAGAATTGCATAAGAGTTTTGGAGGATTCTAACACATAGGATTTTGGAAGATATCAAATTCCTATGGAGTCACTTCTTAGTTCCTATGCCCTCTATTCCATAAGAATCTAAACACGAGCTCCAACCTCATTCTATTTCTTCTTTGAGAAGTCTAGTGCACTTACACTATATTCCTGTAAAACTCTTGTGTTTATTTCCTATTCACCATCCAAAGACACCTATTACAAAATTCCTGCGTTTTTAATTCCTAATATGAATTTACTATACCTACCATGTCAATCCTATGTTTTTCCTATTCCTACATTTTTTAAAAATCATTGACCAAACGAAGCCCCTAATCTTGATAATCAATCATAGGAAAATTGCCTACGTTTTTTCCTCTGGTGCATTCCTCTAAACAGTGCCAGCATAGGAAACTTAACTATTCCTATGCTTTTTCTTTAAAGCAAACAAGACCTTATTCCTTGGTGTGTTTGTCTGCATGCTTTCATGATTTATTCAACATGTTTTTGCATCTTTCAGAAAGTAGTTTGTCCGCAAATATAGCTAGCACTACCCCCTTTGTTAAACACCTTGCATGCCCCTAGATATGAAGAAAATCTATTCCAGGGCATTGACGCGTTGCTGATGCCACTAGACAATCCAATAGTAGAAGCATTTGTACCAGTTAATGATGACATACCCGGAACATGGCATGATGAAGGATTTGAAAACAAGGGTTGCTGGGTTGGTGCCAACGGGGAATGGATTGTGATTGCAAAGCACCTAGGGCGCTGGTACCTCCAAAAAATCTACAGTATGGCACGTATCGAGCTGCCACATGTGCAGGGTGTTGATATTTATCCATCGGGTAACCAGTGTTTCCCCGGCCCCCCATGCACTTACCTCTACAAGCACGCGTATATCGAGCTACTGAACATATAAATAGAAAAGAAATCATACAATTTTGACAACCAATTACACTACAACGCGCTGGCGGTGTTTGACAAATTCATTGCTACCATAAATTTTCCTTGTGATAGGGACTGGATTATCCTTCGAAACCACTATCTTGCACCAACAACGTATGTTGATGTCATTGCCAAGTGTCTAATTAGTGGTTCTATTGATCGCATATACGCGGTGATAGAACTGTGAAGAGATGTTCTTGTCTAGGAACCAAACAAGTGGAGTGAGTCCCGTTATTTAAAAGTAAAATTTATAAATTACTTACAACTGCATTGTTCGTGATACCTTTGCTAACTGAAATGCACACACAGGTATACTTGCAGGCCTGCATATCATACAGGCTCTAGTAATTGAAGAGCCGGTGATAATGCCGAGGTTAAAGATATTGCATTACGCAGCTGCTACTTGGCAGCGCTTGAATGGAATATCCTATGGATTCACACCAGGGGTGCACGAACCAGCAGCCATGGTAATCTTGTATCATACATGGGTAGAGAACTGCTCTCTTATCCCTTGCTCTGCTACCACGTTTTCTAGAGGGCCCTTTATTTGGATGACCATGTAGCACCGGACTAGATCTGAAGGGATATTCTTGAAGGCAGGTCAGTGTTTGTGGGAATCAACCATCCATTCATCCTCGAGCCCCCTACAAACTCTGAACCTAGTGCTGTCGATGTTGACGAAGCTCTGCGAGTGTTCAAAGGAGACTGGGTGTTTGCTACACACGTGCGATGCCAACATCGCCCACAGCTCGTTCTAGATTGGAGCCGCATGAACGTCAATGGGGGAGCTGCCATAGGTTCATCACTTAACTACACTGGAGCGGAACATAGAGAGCAAATGTTTGAGGCACCAATGTGGTCCATGCCAATCCTGCCTCGTTAAAACTATGTGAAGTTTGACCAAAATACCGAAAACCTGATTATGAGCACTCGCAACATCATTTCTGTAGCTAGTACTTGTCACCATGTAATGTACAGTACTATGTACTTAGTACTTTCATACTGTATTGTAGTATCAGTACTTGCAACATCATTTTCACTATTACTTGTACTAGGCACCATGTACGTAATAATATACTTCCATAATATGTGTTTGATATTTTCCTATTCAAGCACTCAAGCTACCGTGCCCAATTTTCTAGGCAATTAATTTTTGCATGACAATTAGTTGTACTGTATTGGTCGCAAGGTTTGCTTTGTCCACGGCATTCGTGTAACCTCGCCGCATTTATTCCCTCACCACCCCCCACCCTGGCCCTAACCCTCTCTCACACAACACTCCTTAATCGCCATTGCGCTTCCCTCCATTGACGACCACCACTGCCGCAACTTACTCGTCTTAGGTGGGTTGGCTGCGGGCGGCAGGCCCTACAACATCGTCTATAGAGCCGTTGCATCCCTCGGACATCGCGGTGGCAGTGTGGTATGTACATAATCCCCGGAACCTTTTATCTTGATGATGAGATGCGGTCAAGGTTTTATTAGCGCTTGGTTAACATTGGGTTGGTGTTGATTATAGTTATCATCTTGTGCATTTAACCCGTTTGTATACTACAGTTCAGTTTTAGACATGCAAGCTAGTTCCGGGGCTAGATCTACGGTGAACTGTAATAATAAGTTCAAATTTTGTATTGATTGATCCACGGCTGATGATGATTTGGGAGGCCACTCGGTATGTTTTGCTTTAGATTTGTATCAGTGGCGAAGGTCCCTTTAATTTTGGCAAGTTAGGGCGGCTGCTGCCCTACCTTGATTTTTGCTAAAATTTCGAGTATATGTATGCATCTCTAGCATCGGCAGCAGATAGAGCTCATCCTATTCGTCCGTCCGTCTGTACTGCTCGATAAAGAACTGCACTAATGTGATGCCTAGACCTTGGAAGTAGTACTAATATAACCGGCGTTCATGCTAGCTAGAGTTAAGGCTTTAATTTGTGTACTTCGATAAGAAAATTGCTCCACTTTACTTTTTAGCTGATCTTGTATTATACTCTATCAGCTAATACTGTACTATTTCACAATTATTGCCAGCTGGTAGAGACATTATCTGTCCACGCTATTTTTTTGTAGTGTTCGGGCAAGAAGCTCAAGCTTGGATAGACTCATCATTGAAGAAGACACACTAGTAGAAAATGGGCCTTTGGTTCGGGCCAATAGTCTCGGCCGTGGCTGGGGCCAGGACTAATGGTCTAAACCAGACGGCCCGAGCACGCCGATGTCCTTATTCCCAGCCCGTAAGGAACTATTAGTCCCTGTTTGAGATACAAACCGGGACTAATGGGTCTGGGCACGCCCGCGTGGTCCTGGAAGAACTATTAGTCCTGGTTTGTGTCTCAAACTGGGACTAATAGTCTGGCCCTATATATACTGCACCCAGCCCTCCACTATCTCCTGTTTTTTCCTATGTGAAGTGGGTATAACTTTGTGCTAATTTTTTTTCTTCATATGCACTAGAGGTGTTCGGTGAAATACCTGTTAGTACGATGCCACTTGAGTTCACACAAGAAAAAACATGATATGAGGTGCCAGAGCCACACTTAAGTGTTCTCATCTTTGTTTCCAGGTGTCCTAAAAGGTTAGCAAGTATTTTCTCGTTTAGACTAATTTTATCATCGTGATTGAGTTTGATATATATGGTTGTATGATGCAGATGAGTCATCCATGGATGTACGGTGCCCGAAGGTCTGATGCTTACAGAGAAGGCGTGCGTTCTTTTCTCCTTGTGGCCGAGGCGAACAAGCGGCGGGATGGTTTTATGTGTTATCCATGTGTTGAATGTCGGAATGAGCAGGCTCACACTTCCTCAAGAGTCATTCAGAGCCACCTGCTTTGGTCTAGCTTCATGTACGGCTATAATGTTTGGACCAAGCACAGAGAAAGAGGGGTTATGATGGAGTACGGCGATGAAGAAGAGAATGATGATGACAACTACCGATCTATGTTTCCAGAATACGCTGATACCACAATGGAAGATAATGAAGAAGAACAGGAACAAGATGAGCCCACTGATGATCTTGGTTGGGCCATTTCTGATGCAAAGCGAGACTGCGACACAGAAAAGGAGAGGTTGCAGTTCAAGAAGATGTTATAGGACCACAACAAATTGTTGTACCCAACTTGTGAAGATGGCCAGAAGAAGCTGGGTAGCACACTAGAATTGCTGAAGTGGAAGGTAGAGACTAGTGTGACTAACTCGGGATTTGAAAAGTTGCTGGTAATAATGAAGAAGCTTCTTCCAAGAAATAAAGAATTTCCCTCTAGTACGTACGAAGCAAAGAAGGTTGTCTGCCCTCTAGGATTAGACGTGTAGAAGATACATGCATGCCCTAATGACTGGATCCTCTATCGTGGTGAGAAGTACGAGAATGATACTATAGCTTAAGCTTGAGCAAAAGCGAGCGATCTAAGGCCATCTGCCGCGTGCGCGTTTCTGACTGTCTGATCTTCACTCTAAGTCATCTCAACCATGAATTATTAGGTGTTGACCGAAGTCTTATTAGCTGGTCCCTCCCGTCCCACCCCTTCTACCCCCACCCTATCTCGATCCCGTTCCCCTCCACCCGAGCTCCCACCCATCCTAGCCCCTACTCTATCTCCCCTAGCAACCTGCACCACCCCCTCCGCTCCTGAGCTATCCCTCTCACCCCCTCCCTCCACTCACGAGGTCACCGCCTCCTGTCCATCGTCGACCGCCTCTGCCTCCCTGCTCCGGACTTTTCCAGTACCGATTCAACATCGCCCTCGACCACGTGCACCCATCCGCCACCAGGCTTTGCTGGTGGTGAGGAAGATAAGGAGGAGGTGGTGAGCGCATGGGATGGTGGGGGTGAGAGAGAGGGAGGCGGCGCGGGTAAAGACACTCCTATGCGGGACTACGCGAAGATGCCGCATCATACTCACCGCTTTGACTGGATAAACCAGGGACAAGTGGCGAAAAAAAGGAATTTAAAAGCAGAAGGCCCCTCCACTCCCGAGCTCTTCCTCTCACCTTTGCTCCCTCTGCCCCCATCCACTCACGAGGCCACCGCCCGTCTAGCTCCCGCATCCAGCCTCGACCGCCTCTGCTTCCCCGCCTCGAACATGTCTAGTACCGATTCAACATCACACCCGACCTTGCGCACCTGTCCACCGCCATGCTTTGCTGGTGTTGAGGGAGATTACGAGGAGGTGAGCGTGTGGGACGGTGGGGTGAGAGAGAGGGGCGACACGGGTAGATACGCTCCTATGTGGGACTACGTGAAGATATCGCATCATCCTCACCGCTTTGACTAGAAAAATCAGGGACGAATGGCGGAAAAAAGGAATTGCAAAGAAGAAGGCTCGCAAGGAATGCAATGATGCGGTGCAAAGCGATTGTCTAGAACCAGAATCTAGAGTAACCGAACGGAATAATCGTTGAACGAAAAGCGTGGAGCACTAACAGGCCAGAAATGGCCGCGCCTTGCATGAAACGGTCGTGTTTCTATCACTTCAACAATTAACATGTATGTTTTCCTGAAACAAACAAGATGATTTTGGCCCCTCTTAGGCTCTGCAAATGAATTTTCTTTTGAATATATTAGCATATCTCGAGAATACATGAGATGCTTGTGTAAATTGATACATGTTCTATGTTGTTCTACAAATTTCTACACGAGTTAACAAAAATTTCAGTGCCTTTGACTTGGAGCATGCTCTGTGATTAATGAACAAGCGGGTTCTATCGACTAAGTGAGTCCAAAAGAAATGTCATAACTTCTATTTTCCTTTTGATGTACATAAATTATTAAACTTGATTACATAACAGATCTTAGTGATTCGTGGCAACTTCTAGCCATACCTTCTCTTTTAAATTTTATTTAACCAGTGAAGTATAACTCCTATATAAAATTAGTATATATGTAATCCGGTTGTCTATATTGACTAAACTAATCATTTAATAATCTAGAATTATAAGTGTTGAATACAAAGTTGTGTCTTCCCTTGAAGCTCTGCAATCCAAATAGTTGTAAGCATCGATTTTGAGGCAGTCGAACAAGGTTACCGTGTGATTTTCATATGTTAGCTTATTTAGACATCATTAGTTTTTTACCTCGATCATGTAGCATGCCAGTTTCTTACGGTACTGAACTTGGGCTATTGCTTGATGTATTTTTGTTTGGAGTTTGCTCGATGTATCCTTTTGTTTACTTGGAAGAAACACTGGTGTCCCTATTTTGCTTATGAGTCTCAATATGAAATAAGGGTCCTCTTCTTGCATCTAAGAAAGATCTATCTGTTTCAGACATGTCTAACACGTAAATTATACATTTATCTACCGATTAAAACATTCGACTCTGCACATGCTCGTATATTTAATTTATAATAACATAAATAAATCAAAATGTGTTTTCAATAGTGAATACAACACGCATACCACACTCAGATAAATAGACCGTAGACGGCGCAGCGAATCGCGCATATCCACCTAGTATGGATAAATGCCCGGTCTGCACTGCATTCCTTTATAAGATCAGAAAAGATGACCCTAGCGATGTTGAGGGCGATCCACCCAGGAAGAGGGTTCCTGCCAAGGTGATATGGTATGTTCCTATAAAAGCATGGTTGAAACGTTTGTTCAAAAACAAAACGCATGCAAAGTTGTTGCAATGGCACACGGAAGACCATAAGAAAGACGGGAAGTTGAGGCACCCTGCTGATGGTCTGCAGTGTAGAAAAATTGAGAGGGACTTCCCAGACTTTGCTGGTGATGCATGGAACTTATGGTTTGGTCTAAGTACCAATGGCATGAATCCTTTTGGGGAGCAGAACTGCAGTCACAGCACCTGGCCCATGACTCTATGTATCTACAACCTTCCTCCTTGGTTGTGCATGAAGAGGAAGTTCATTATGATGCCAGTGCTCATCCAAGGCCCGAAGCAACACGACAACGACATTGATGTGTACCTAAGGCCATTAGTTGATGAAATTTTATAGTTGTGGGCCAAACCAGGTGTATGCGTGTGGGATGAGCACAAACAACAGGAATTTGACCTACAAGCGTTGCTGTTCATAACCATCAATGATTGGCCTGCTCTTAGTAACATTTCAGGACAGACGAACAAAGGATACAATGCATGTACGCACTGTTTAGACGAGACTGAAAGTATATATATGGATAAATGTAGGAAGAATGTGTACCCGTACAATCGTCGTTTCCTTCCGCCAAGTCATCACTTAAGGAAGAAAGGAAAGCATTTCAATGGCAAGGGAGAAACCCGGGCGAAGCCTGTTCCACGTACTGGTGCTGATGTATTTGGTATGGTCAAGGATTTGGATGTAATCTTTGGAAAGGATCCTGGAGGACAACCTGTTTCGAAAGACGCCGATGGACACGCATCCATGTGGAAGAAGAAATCTATATTTTGGGAGCTACCCTATTAAAAAGTGCATGAGGTCCGCTCTGCAATCGACGTGATGCAGCTGGCGAAGAATCTTTGCGTGAATATTCTAGGCTTCCTGGGCTTGTATGGGAAGTCAAAAGATACCCAGGCAGCACGGGAGGACCACCAACATCATAAAGGACGAGACGGTAAGCATCCATGGTAGTTTCAAGGGCTTGCCAGCTACGTTCTTACCAAAGAAGAGAAGGAAATATTTTTTGAAGTCCTTTTCAGTATCAAGGTCCCGTCTGGCCTCTCGTTGAATATAAAGGAAATAGTAAATATGAAAGAGAAAAAATTTCAAAACCTAAAGTCTCATGACTGCCACGTGCTTATGACGCAATTACTTCCGGTTGCATTGAGGGGAATTCTACCAGAAAATGTTCAACTAGCCATTGTGAAGGTATGTGCATTCCTCAATGCAATTTCTCAGAAGGTAATCGATCAAGAAAGTCTATCAGGGTTGCAAACTGATGTGGTCCAATGTCTGGTCATCCTCGTGTTGTTGTTCCCGCCATCCTTCTTCAATATTATAACGCACCTCCTAGTTCACCTAGTCAAAGAGATTAGAATTCTCGGTCCTGTATTTCTACACAATATGTTCCCCTTCGAGAGGTTCATGGGAGTCTTAAACAAATATGTTCATAACCGTGCTAGGCCGGAAGGAAGCATGTCCAAGGGCTATGGAACAGAGGAGGTCATGGTGTTTTGTGTTGACTTTCTTCCTGACCTTAAGCCGATTGGTGTTCCTGAATCTCGGTATGAGGGTAGGATGACTGGAAAAGGCACACTAGAAAGGAAATCAATGGTATGTATGTACGGGAATACTTTCACTCAAGCACACTACACAGTTCTACACAATTCCACTATGGTGGCTCCGTATATCGAGAAACACAAGCATATTCTACGCTCCGAAAACCCGGGGAAGCCTGACTCCTTGATTAAAGGGGAACACGAGAAGAATTTTGGCAGTTGGTTGCAGACACATCTCATGAATAACACCACTGTTGGAGATCAGTTGTACTCGTTGGCCATGTTACCATCTTCGACTATATGTACTTTACAAGGGTACGAGATAAATGAGAATAAATTTTACACGATTGCCCAAGATAAAAAGAGCACCAACCAAAACAATGGTGTCCGCTTTGATGCAATAGATGACAATGGGCATAAGGACACATATTATGGGTACATAGAGGACATATGGGAACTTAACTATGGACCTACTTTTAATGTCCCATTGTTTTGGTGCAAATGGGTCAAGCTCACAGGAGGAGGGGTACATGTAGACCAGGAAGGAAATCAATGGTTCGTGATGGCCACCTGGCGGGCGGAACCTTGAGGCACAAAAGGGACAGGAACTCCTCTAGTGCTCAACATCCAATCGGCGGGCAGCCGGTAGCCTGGCGGGCATGGGTAGCTGGAGGCCCATAGCGCCTCAGTCTCCTCGAGGGTCAGAATGGCCCAGTATGCGGTGTCCGTTGTTGTGAGAGGGAAAGATCTGGATGTGTGGATGACCATGGTGGCCGACCTAGATATAGAGGGAAAAGGCGGGAAAATATGGTGGGAAGCGGAGGGAACTAGCGGGAAAGCATGACGCGTGGCTTGACGACTCTAAGAAGGGCGGGAAATATATTAAGTCCCGGTTATTGACTCCAACCGGGATTAAAGGACCTAAAAATATAATAGTTAAACCCTAAACACTAAATCCTAACCCTAACCCTAAACCCCCAACCCTAAACCCTAAACCCTAAACAGAGATTTTAGTAAAATATAATAGTTAATACATTTTTAAATTGAAAATGACAAAATCATTAATAGTTTGACTAGTTAGAATAATTATTTTATAAAACAGAAAATGGATTTGGATTACTTATTGAAATTCAAGCATTTTTTATGTTAAAAGTTTAGTGAGATTCAAAAATATGCAAAATATAATAGTTAATGTATTTTTAAATTGAAAATGGTAATATGGTTAATAGTTTCAATAGTTAGAATAATTATTTTATAAAACAGAAAATGGATTTGGATTACTTATTCAAATTCAAGAACTTTTTATTATTAAAGTTTAGTGATATTCAAAAATATGCAAAATTATTAGTTAATGCATTTTTAAATTGAACATGGAAAAATGGTTAATAGTTTGATAAGTTAGAATAATTATTTTATAAAATAGAAAATGGATTTGGATTACTTATTCAAATTCAAGAAATTTTCATGTCGAAATTTTTCTCAAATTCATAAGTGTGCAAAAACTATATAATTCATATGTTTAAAAAACAAGAAAATTGAAATTTTCTAAAACAAGCGCGCCCCTTAACTATTTTGGTCAAAAATTTGAAAAAATGACCTTTAGTCCCGGGGCTTGCTATGCAACGGGACTAAAGGGGTGTCGTTGGCGCGCTCCCTTTGGGTGGGGTCAAAAATCCTTTAGTCCCGGTGCGTGCTACGGACCGGGACAAAAGGTCCCCGCCCTTTATATTGCCGCGCCCCTTCTTTTCCCAAATCACCACACTCGAGGACGACGCACGCAGGGGTGCAAGCGAGGACGACGAAGGACGCTGATAGGCTACCCAACTCTCAAGCCGCCGCCACTCGTCGCTCCCACGCCAGCTGCCACCCCCAATCCAGCCGCCGCGCGTGCTCCCCCGGCCAGGTACCCCGCCACCTTCCCTTTCCCTCCCGTACGTCATGCACGCCAGCGACAGCCATGCACGCTAGTTTTTATTTTATTTTTTAGTAGTGTAATATTATTTAGTAGTGTAATAGTAGTGTAATAATATTTAGTAGTTTAATATTATAGTATATAGTAGTGTAATATTATAGTATATAGTAGTGTATTATTATTTAGTTGTGTAATACTAGTGTAATATTATTTAGTAGTGTAATATTATAGTATATAGTAGTGTAATATTATTTAGTAGTGTAATATTATATATAGTAGTATACTGCATAGTATGTATTATATTGTATAGTAGTATATTGTATAGTACTATTATATAGTATGAAGTATTATAGTGTAGTGTAACATAGATACATGCCATAGTCGATTGAGATAGACAAACATTAGTGCTAAATAAAGATAAGCTAAAGAAATAACTACCCTAAGTCCGGTACTGCTCGCGGGCCCCCGGACTTAGGGTTAGGGTGGTGGTGCTCGCGGGCCCCCAGACTTAGGGTTATGGTGGTAGTGCTCGCTGGCCCCCTGACTTAGGGTTAGGGTGGTGGTGCTCGCGGACCCCCGGACTTAGGGTTAGGGTGGTAGTGCTCGCGGGCCCCCAAACTTAGGGTTAGGGTGGTTGTGCTCGCGGTCCCCCGGACATAGGGTTAGGATGGTAGTGCTAGCGAGGCCCCCGACTTAGTGTTAGGGTGGTGGTGCTCGTGGACCCCCGAACTGAGGGTTAGGGTGGAAGTGCTCACGGGAACCCGAACTTAGGGTTAGGGTGGTAGTTCTCGCGGGCCCCCGGACTTAGGGTTATGGTAGTGGTGCTTGCGGGCCCCAGGACTTAGGGTTAGGATGGTAGTGCTCGCGGGCACCCGGACTTAGGGTTAGGGTGGTGGTGCTCGTGGACCCCCGGACTTAGGGTTAGGGTGGTAGTTCTCGCGGGCCCCGGACTTAGGGTTAGGGTGGTGGTGCTTGTGGACCCCAGGACTTAGGGTTAAGGTGGTAGTGCTCGCAGGCCCCCAGACTTAGGGTTAGGGTGGTGGTGCTCGCGGACCCCCGGACTTAGGGTTAGGGTGGTAGTTCTCACGGGGCCCCGGACTTAGGGTTAGGGTGGTGGTGCTCGTGGACCCCCCGACTTAGGGTTAGGGTGGTAGTGCTCGCGGGCACCCGGACTTAGGTTTAGGGTGGTAGTGCTCGCGGGCCGCCCAGACATACGGTTATAGTGGTTGTGCTCGCGAGCCGCCCAGACTTAGGGTTAGGGTGGTAGAGTGCACTAGACTTTTGCTTTTGTTTAGTTTTATTGTAGCAAATTAGGTGTACATATTATTATTTAGTATTATTTTATATTGTGTGCATTTTTGCAGAAAACTATGGATCCACCAAGTCCAATGTGTAGAAACCTGGAACAAGAAGAAATTCTTGAGAATATGATCAACAACACCCCCATGTTCATCCACATGAATCTCCATCGATGTATTTGAACCCCTCCGGTGAGGGTGAGGAGGTCGACCGAAATGACCAGGGAGAAGCCGACGGATACGATGATGGAGAAGATGACGGCTCCGATGATCGATAAGCCGATGCCTCCGGTGGACCCTTAACTAAGTCTGTCGAGCTATATATATGAAGTCCGGTGATGAGTAGATGCATTAATTGAGTTGTATATATATAAATTGACGAATGTTTCTTCTCTTAGGCCTCCACATCGAGCCAAAAATATTCCAAACAAGGCCCGGCCAAAAAGTTGGACGCATCTACGCGTTATACAATTACGCGGGTATCACCACTAGGTGAACCATTGCAAGCCAAAAAGGCTAAAAGTGTTTTTGTACAACAATGCGGAGTTATGGTTAGGGATCGCATCCCGATCACAGTTCGAGAGAGGAATAGGACAAAAGGGGAGGGAGAGGGTGAGTATGTCGCTGATAGGTACAAAGAGGGTCTTTGGAATGACCTCATGACACATTTCACCCTGCCAAAATTTGAGGATGAAGCCGAAACAGCTACATTGGGGAAGAAAGTCAAGAAGTGGACTCTTACAAAGATGGCCGAACTATTCAAGAACTGGAAGAAATCATTATGGGAAAAGTATCAGAAGAAGAAGACTCCTCCTCAATTCGAATCCTATCTAACGAAGTAGCACGCTAACTGGGATGCATTTGTGAAGTACAAGGAGTAAGAAGCTGCTAAGAAAAAGTCGGAAAAAAAACAAGTTAAATGCCGCGAAGAAGAAATATCACCATCACATGGGGCCAGGGGCTACGCGACTACCATGCCAAAGTGGGATGCTAAAGAGAATGATTTTCTCTCTAAAGGGATCACTCCAGAACAAATACGCGAAGAATGAGATTTGAGGGCAAGAAATTGGTTCCTTGGGGATGGGAGTGAGTATGACGAAAATACAGGGGACCTTATTTGCAGTGACGGGATTAGGATACTCCGGGAGACATGGCAGAGAGTGGTGAAGGAAATTAAAGAGGGGACAATAAAGTTTTGTCCCAATAGAGAGAATGACTTGCTGACAAAGGCCCTCGGGAATAAAGAACACGAAGGACGAGTACGAGGCCTTGGCCCTAGTTATACTTGGGAGATGGGGTTTCCCAAAGACAGAGATAGTTATAAGAGCCGAGAGAGAGCAAAGAGGCGACGGCAGGAGGAGTATGGAGACAGGTTCACCGAGTTTCTAGGAACACTTCGAATGCATCAGCAACATATTGACGAACTTCGAGCAGTAGTGCGCCTGCAAGATCCTGCACTCGATTTTATAGCCGTCCCATCTCAGCGGAGAAGCAACGTGGCTGAATCGGACGTCCCGTCTGATGATGCACGGATGGTAGATGGTGGTCTAGGCTACCCGTGGATGGAATCAAGGAGCAGACATCTTGTGAGCTCCATTAGAAGGTGAAGAACCTATCCATCAAGGTGGCGGTCGGATGTGCTTTACCTTGTCGACCTGACGCACGCTGACATGGCCGTGAGATTCCAGCTGGCTATGCTAAAGTCAGGGTGGATGAAATCACAACAGGGTGGGACTCAATGGAGCTTGACATTCCTGTACCTAAAGGTGAGAGGACACTCGGAGAAGTATTGGGTGGTATCATTCTCTGGGACAAGAACAACATCAAGCTTCCAGGCTCAACGCCAAGGCCAACACCGCCTTTGAGTCGTTGCATGTCACCTTCACCTCCATCACCTCCAAGAAGCCCACCCCATGACTACGACCACCACAGCTCGGGTCCATCTCGATATCCGCCGTAGGGTCAGCCGTCTTCGCCGCTTGCTAAGGACAATAAGCGGAAGCGTACTCCATCGATGAGTACTAAACGACGCAGCAGCCCAAAATGACAAATGTCGCCCCTCCCAAGAGTACCTCATAAGAATCTTCCCATCAGACCTTATGATCGTATGGAAGAGGAAACCGCAGCGATCGCAAAGGCCGAATGTGTTGCGCAGCTTCAAAAGAAGAAACCTGAGCCCACCCCGGTATACACCAAGAAGCAAAAAGCGTATTCACTTGGTTTTCTGAACACAAAATCACAATATGACTTGCACCATAAGCCAGATGACTATCTACGCACGCTTCAAAAGGAAGTGAAGAAGAGCAAATCAAGTAAAAGTGCAAGCGGGAGAAAATCATCAAGTCAAAGTGCAACCGGGAAAGGAAAGGACGTCCCCCAACTCGAGGAACAGGCCAAAAAATCGATCCCACCCCTCAGGTGGCATCCTATGACATTCCCTAGTAGGATATGGAAGAAGCTGCGAAGCCTGCGGCCGTTATGAATGTGACTGTTGAGGAACTGCTAGGTTCGCAGGACGATAAGTTACCCAAGGCTGATGTAGTCCCTCAATATGTCGCAGGGATGCCGTTGGTCACCCCAGAGATGTTGCAACAACTGCCAACACAAATGCGGAGTTTACATAACTGGTACTTGAAATCCGCAAAGGAGGAGAGAATAATGATCATGGAGAAAGTACCACATGACTACTACTTCCGAGAAGAAGAGGTCCATGTTGAGTTTCCAGAACTCTTCCAGTTAAACGCTTTCGACGCCCTCGACAAATCTATCATGAGTTTCTATTGTTTGTAAATTGTTGAATTCATTGTCTACATATAAGTTGTTCAATTTATTGCATGTAATTATCCTCATTATATCCTTTTGTACTCTATTGTTATGCAGAATGAAGATCCAGGAATGTAAAAGAAGGTCACTCTTTAGTGTTGGGTTCATTGACCCAGATAAAATACATATAAAGACGTAACAGATAAACCCGAGGAGATGGAGGAAAACCTTCTAAGGTTTCTAACGGAGCAAAATTTCTGTGACCACATACTGTTTCCTCACAATTTCAAGTGAGGGTCTTACTCTGGTGTACACATTCACTTTTGCTTACTCAATTTAAGTGTTATTGATGAGTTACTGATGTATATATAAACATGTGTGGATATTTCACTGGATTCTACTGAACATTCAACTTGATAAGGGAAGAGTGGAAGTCATGGACCCATTAAAAAGACCCCTGGAACAGTTTAGGGACATGCAGGATACACTCTAGAGGTAATTTTCGCGCTACATCGGTCTCTTTTGTTGATTTCCTGAGATATCACGTAATAAATAACTCATTCATTTTCTTTACTAGTTAGGGTTTGGAACCAGTTCAAGAGTGCCGTTACGGGTCACTTTAGTGAGAAGCTGACGTTTAAGCCGGTCTCAGTAAGTAGTACCCACATCTCTTTACTTCTATAGTTTCAATACAATTATGATGCTAGAATATTATTTTGATTGAATTCTATTCTCGTAAAGTGCGCTAGGCAGCCACCCAGGATGAATCTATGTGGATTCTATGTTTGCGAGTTCATTCGCACATTTACCACTGAGCACAAAAATTATAAAGTCAATGTAACAAATACATTCACAACATTATTTTTATTACCATCACTTTTTGTTATCATGATTGGTATTAATATATTGATCTCCTTTTCGTATATATAGTTCGATAGAATGCGAGATTAGCTCCTACCAGAGCAACGCGTACTAGGAATTGTTGAAGAACAGGCAGGATTCTTGATGAAAGATATGATAGATGACACCGGAGAATTTAGTCTGAATAGGCGCTACCGATGATCCCTTGACCGTGTAATTGAATAAACGGCCTCTAGTCCCGGTAACTATGATGTCTCCATGTAACTATCATGTATATATTTATGTATGCTCGATCCTAATGGTTCTCCATGTAAATATCATGTATATATTTGTATGTTCTAGTCCCGGCAATGTGTGCGGTATGTGGTAGCGTAGAAATCTATTTTGAAAATGAAAAAAGAAACAAAATGAATTCTTTGCCGCGGCAGAGAAAGGGGCCAAAACTCTGCCATGGTAGAGAACCAGTAGTCCCAATTTGTAATATCAACCGGAACTAATGGGGGTGGACCTAGCGCGCGCAGGGGTGGCCACGTGGATGCCCATTGGTCCCGGCTGGTAAGCGGGCCGAGATTAGTGGATGGGCCTTTAGTCCCGCCTCTCCAGTCCCGGTACCGCAACCGGGACTAAAGGTCCTTACGGGCGGGGACTATAGGCCTGTTCTCCACTAGTGACAAGAGAGACCTATGCACTCTAATTGGAGGGGCGAGCCAGGAACACCCACGTGGAGAACACATGTGACGAGTTCTACAAGATGCTGTTAATACCAAGAGGGTTAGACGTGCAGAGCATACCTAGATTCTTTTTGCCAATGTCTACAGTGAGTATCCAGAGGCCATCAAGCTGAAAATATGCAAAGCCTACAGCTGGGATGTCGAGCTGAAGAAGCAAGATGGCAAGGTAATCCTTGACGAAGGATGGCTACATTTTGTCAAAGCACATGACTTGAAGGTAGGATACTTTCTAGTTTTCAAGAAGCTTGCCACCACTTCCTTTAAGGTGATAGTATTTGATCATGATAACTGTGAGAAGGTGATCAGATGTACAGGTTATCACCCATCATTTGATGGACAATTTACTATATCGTGGGTGTATTAATGTAGTGTCTGTTCACTTCTAATTATAACTATTCTGTAAAGAGATGCTTGAACACCTTCTGTTATCATGCATCCTGTTGGAACACCATGGTACTTAATCATGCTAGGCTCCAATGGGGAGGTATTTATTGTACTATGTTTGCAGCAAAACTGCAAAACAGACATCTAGTGTACTACTGCTAGTATTGTACTACCTCATGTTCCAAAGTATTAGGGCTGGACATAAAACTCGAAACTCGACGAGTTTAATGAGCACTCGTTTGTTCGGCTCGTTCAAAATTGACTCGTTTCCTTAACGATCTGATCTGAGCTGCAGTCTTTGCTTGATATCCTTAACAAGCTAAAAGATCTAGTTAACGATGTTCGTGAGCTACTCGTTAAGATCGGTAACAACCAAGGTAAGGCCCACTTATGTTGCTACATGTCTAATCTGGCAGCCCATCTAAGGCAAACATCTAGCCCATTGAGTAGGACTGATCAATCAAGGAGCGAGAGCGACCGACCAAAAACCTTACCCTAGACTGTCCCGATCGATTCAGAATATTTGTCATGTGTCTCGTCAACTGGTCATCTCCCACTGCATACCCCATCTCCATCTTCTCGATCTGGATCTGCTCACCATGGCACTGACTGAACCCTGCCAATTGTCGTTTTTAATTAGCGGTACGCCTCTGTCATGAGGCTAATACATTTTCATAACG
Organism: Avena sativa; assembly: GCA_916181665.1. NCBI lineage: Eukaryota > Viridiplantae > Streptophyta > Magnoliopsida > Poales > Poaceae > Avena > Avena sativa. Next base: position 183,766,759 of record OV702286.1, read on the forward strand.
AGCAGCTTGTGAGTGCTTGTTAACATCTAATGAACCGAGCTGAGCTTTACTTTTTGCTCGTTATCCTTAACGAGTTTAATGATTTGAGCCTTAATGAGCATGAGCCTTAACGAGTCGAGCTGCTCGATAGTCTAGCCCTACATCAAATAATCTTTTTTAGCAAACTAAACAAACATCATCTGGTCAAACATGGCAGTAGTCATAACTCTATTCGGCGTACACGGTAGTGTGCCGGCTTAGCTGTAATGGCCCAGGTGGTGACATGGTTAATTTAGCGCATGACAGCATTCCGGCCTAGCTATAAAATTCGCCAGGATTTCAGATGGTTAATTTAGTGCACGGCAGCATGCAAGCCAAGCTAATTGGCATCCTGGATGTAGCTTTAGAGGCCTTGCAAAAAAACTCGTTCAAAGAGCCATCACATCTTCCCCATCTCGGCTATTTTTATCCTCACTCGCCAACACCGTCTGGCCCTGCATTTGGGATCGTCTCTAGTACATGCTTCACACATTTTCCTTGCCATCTCGCCCGCTGCATCATATCTTGCAGGCGGCGCGCCACCCCTCTCCAAAAGTCCCCCGATAGTCATACTCTAGTCTGACATCTTCCCCCCAATCCATCCTGATGTCGCAATCGACACAATAACCCACTGCACGACGTCTGGAGCAAGGTCGGTGATGATGTTTTCAACGAAATTGGTATGCGTTTGTACACTACCAGCCCCGCTCGGCTGGACGCATGCTCCAAGGAGATGTACCGCCAAGTCACGGGAGGAAAAGGTATCATATGCCCCAACGACCACTGCGGGACATTCGTCCCCTACAACGACGTCTACGACCACATAATTTGGTGCTTTCAAGGCCAACAATTCTGCATGGAGCCTCGATGCGAGTTCATCACCTCGTCGGTAGAGCTAACACCTATGGAAGAGCTCGTCCGCCACCTCAGATTTGCCTACTCGAGGACTGCGCCCATAATGCCCTATAGCCACAAACACTGTGACCCGTCTAAGCCGGTGCCCACAGGGGGCTTGCGGAGAGCAGATATCATCGGCATCGGGAAAGAGGGCACCGTGTTTGTCGCCCAAATTGATGGCTACACCATGGACATCGTCATATCCCCTAGGTCTGTCAGTTCATGGGCATGCGAATTGCTGCAGTACAAGGTGAAGCTTTGGTCGCTATCTCTGTGGCATGAGCTCCATGCGGTCGAAATGGTGGCGACATCTGAGCTGACGAGCAGGCCATCATCGCCCTGGAAGGGCTCAGGTCATACCTGTCACAGTCGTGGTGTTACCTGGAAGCTTCTGAACCATTCGTCGGAATTCCCTATGGATTAGGAATATTGCATCAGTAAGTTTCAAAAGTGAGATAAAACATCTAAATATTCTTTGTGATGATCCCAATGTTAAGATATGTAACGCCGTACTAATTAATTACTACTTTATGTTGGTGACAGTTTCAATTTGTATGGGGAGAAGTGGAACAAGTTTGCGGCAATGTATACCTATTTCCAATGTACGTTGCTGACATACTGGGCCCACAGGCGGTGGTGTGACAAGGAAAGGGTAACAAGCAGGAAAGAAAGTGCTACCCGGCCAGCACTTGACATGCTGTTGCGTTATGCCTAGTATTTTGTATGGAGGTCTTAACTTGCTACTGCTAATCTATTTTGTAGTATACATATGTACTGGTACTTATTCATATCGACCGATCGAGTGCTGAATATGGACTCTCTTTACTTTTGAGTCATGGCCTTGCTACAACCATTGAATTTCAATGTTTGCATTGCTGAATCTGTCATTTCTTTTGGCCATTGTCTGTACTGCTGAATCAGTCACTTTGAAATGTTGTTGAATCTGTCAAGTGGTGCTGAATATGAACAAGGAATCTGTAGATATTTTTTCTGTCTTATTCTGTATTGCTCAAGCTTCAAATGCTACTCAATTTGTCAAGTGTTATGTCGTTACTATTACTAAGGTATTTTCTAGAACTAATACTGATGTACTCGTACTTGTTTAGATCAAGTGTAGTAGATGGTCTTGCTTTCGCTTTTAAACTTGGCTTTGTCATAATCTAGATGAGGCTTGGGCATTTTGGGATGCATATATATGGGGGTCACACTAGTATTAGTGTGAAGCGGAGGCATGCACACAAAAGCATACTTGATCGTCAGTTATGCTTTCTCCAATGATAGAGTGTGTTCGGAGAAAAGGGCAAACTGATCGTGTGATAAGGTTTTTAGAGCTGAAACATGAATGGGTTCTCTCTGTACTGCTATTGAGTTTTAGTGTCAGTATAGCTGAAATAGTCACTTTGGAATGCTGCAGAATCGGTCAAGTGCTGCTGAATAAGAACTAGGAATCTGTCGATATTTTTTTCTGTCTTATTCTGTACTACTGGATCTTTCTAGTGCTACTGAATTTATAAAAAAGGTATGTCGCTGCTGCTGGGCTGCTTGCACTAGAGCTTTTGCATGTGTGTCATCGGAACGGTTGGATGTCTTTTGGACAGAAATGAGAGGGTACCAAGTGAAGTCATTGGATATCAGTCCAGTTTTAGCGCACGCGGTCTGTGTCCCTTGTTCTTTAGATATTCTTACACGAATATACGTCAAAAGAATTATCGTTTCTTTTTCCCTCCGCTAGTGAGGTCTGTGTTTCGAATCCAGCCGAGCCATGGCATAATGCAAATTTTACTAAAGAGGAGGTAAAATATAGCCCATTCGGCCCCTCCTTAGCCCAGAACAATTTAATTCGGCCTTGTAGGGGTCAGGGGACTTGCTGACGACAGCCCACTTAAATATTTATAGGAGCCCATGGAGAATAGTGCATGGAGTATAGCCCATTGAGTATAGTACATGTAGAATAACCCAAAATGTTTCATTCAGTGTTTTTGGTATTGCCCTTTAAAACAAAAACAAAAAACCCGCCTACCCATGTTTTTAAGAAACTACTCCATTATCTGGCATTTAATAAATTGAGATGCCAAGATCGCTTCACTTTTATTTTAATAAGAGAGATAACATGGACACATAAAATCTTTTTAAGAAGGATAATATATAAGTTATAGGTACTATAAAGCTTTTTAATGAGAATGTTCATCTATGTTGTTTATCGTTGTGGCAACGCACATGGTTTATTTGTGTTTGGAAGTCTTGAGTTCAATTCTCTATGCTTGACATAAAATTATCTTGGGTTTACATTTTTTCTTCTAGCAATATTGCTTTATGGAGAGGCTCACATCGCGAACCCACCAGCCTTCAGCTTCCCTCGAGTTTAATGGTTGGGTTTGAAAAAAAGTTAAATACTTGTATAGAGAGGCTAGCACCAGGAACCCACCTGCTAGAATATACGAGGCTACATCTGGGACCCACAAGCCAGAACATACTAGAGAGGCTGACATGGGGCCCTCAGTAGCAAGACCATACACGACTGCCACATCGAGCAACGTTTCCAAGGTCAAAATAGCGGATGCGCGGCCAAAAAAAGTCCATCATACGTAGGTTTGATTTATAGAGAGACTGGCATGTGGGACCCAGTAGCGTGGCCTTATACAGGTTCTGCCTCGAGCGACGTTGCCAAGTTCTAAACAGGGAGGCGCGAGCAAGAAAAAGTTCACACGTTTCTTCTAATGAGAGGCTCACATGGGGGATCCAACAGCCTGGAAAAACAACAAAAATTCCGTCATACATATGGTTCTTCTAATGAGTGGATGGCATGTGGGGCCTGCATCATGATTAAACGGTAGATGCAGCGAGCAACACTATCAAGTTCGCAACACGGAGGCGCGACCGAGGGAAAAAGTTCAACCAGATACACGTTTCTTCTAATGAGAGGATGAGATGTGGGGTCCAGGAGTTTGATTAAACGGTAGATGCATCGAGCATCGGTATCAAGTTCGGAACAGGGTAGCACGAGAGAAGAAACAAATTCCATCATACACACGATTCTTATAATGTCAGGCTGACATGGAGGACCCAGCAGCGTGACTAGACGGCATAAAGATCGAGCAACGTTATCGAGTTGAAATAAGGGAGGCAATAGCCAGGGAAAAAATTCCATTATACACACGTTTCTTCTAATGAGCAGCGCTATCAACTTCAGAACAGGGTAGCGCGAGCGAAGGAAAAAATTCCATCATACACACGATCCTTTCAATGAGAGGCTAACATGTGGGACCTAGCAGCCTGACTAAATGGCAGACGCCTCGAGCGACATTATCGAGTTCAAATCAGGGAGGCACGACCAAAAAGTATGGTCCGCTAAACACACTGATGTCCGGGACCCACATGCCTCAAAATACTTTGGCGAGTCAACATTGCGCGAGGAAACGAAAATCTTGCTTCTGCCACGAGCTGGCCGAGCTTCCTCCACGTTTTTAGTAGATCCGTCAGAGTAGAGGGCCACGAAACCAGAATTTTTTTTTCCATCGGCCACGGGCGAGCCGAGAATTTCGTCGCGGAAGACGCGCCTTTTATGACAACCGTCGGACTAAGTCGTTGCGGAAGGAAACTTTTCTTGTAGTGCTTGCTGGACAAGGTAAAGAGTCCTACACAAATATGAACTAGTCTTTCATGTCTTGCACTCCAAGGCTACGAGTATGTCGGTGACTCCTGCATAGCCTTCCTTTATCCAGCGTAGGCCTCCCTTCTGGATCCGTCTAACTAGGCCGCCCAGCGAGCCATAGGCCTTGCTACCAACTATGGGATGATGCCTGCAAGTGCACAGATCGTTTGTAGTTAGTTTCGAAGTTCAGATATCGATCCCGTAGGGAGCCCAAAGATAAGTGTTTATTGGTAAAGTCTTTGTCACACCCGAAGTTGTCACAGGTCTTCGAGCGAATTGACTGCAAGTGTTGAAATAAGAATGAGGTTTTGATTAAATGCGATAGATTTAAATACTACTAAAAATGTAAACTTCAGAAATAAAATGCATGAAAATAAATAATGACTTTGTTTGTTGGTTTTTGCAGATGGTGAAAGAAGGCGTGGGGAAATTCATTTCATGGTGATAGTGAATGTGCCAGGTGGATGAGTGTGAATGTAACAATTATAATCTGATAGATATATGTGTAGGTGAGCAACCCATAATTAGTCGGAACTACTCTTGGTAGATTTCATCCCAACTTCAATAATCCTACTAGCCTACTACCAAAACCATGATCAGACACTAGACGATTAAGACCCTTCAGGTCGCTTGGCGATTAAGCTCCTTGGATCGGACTCATGCAATAAGCACAGTGGTTACTCGTTATCCTCGAGTCAACTAGCTTTCCGTTGATATCCTAGTGTCACCCTGGGGTCGCTGGTCCACTAGAGATCAAGATCTTAGCTATGTAGAACAAGGTATCATGTTGTCTGGGCCCTTAATTGGACAACAGGCATTAAGCATCCCATAGATAGTCAAGCACACATAATATAGTAATTAGAATCAATCACAAACTAATGGAAAATATATGAAGGCACATCACATCTCATCAATCCCCTACATGTCACACACCTAAGGGAATTACTCACACATGAGAGAAGAACTGATCATAAATATAATCAAATAAAGAGAATTCGTCTTGGTATTACCCTGGAGATCCACAATAAGAATAGAAAAATATCCAACACAATTCAAGATGGGAAGAAACAATCTCAAACCCTAATCTTGCAAGGTGGAGATCCCTATTTCTCTCAAGTACAAATAGTGGCTATGGGGGTGTATTGGCTAGGAGGTCGAAGATCGTGGAGCAAGATGAAGAACGTATTCTCCTTCTTCTCCGGATCCCTTCTTTCTCCCTTCTGGATGGTGTGGCAGCTGCTGCATTGTGTTTTTGCTTCCTGTCCCTTCATGGAAGTTGTCCCTTTTGACAAGACAGAGGCGGCGGAAACTATACGGTGGGAACTATACGACCATTCTCAGCTTATAGTTGGTTGTTAAACCGTCTGTGAGCTCCCCTGGCGTGCTTCAAAATTGGGACTTTCTTGTTTTCTCCAGAATATTGTATTTCTCTAGTTAAATCCTTATGTTGATGTCCAGAACCTGAAACACCCATTAAAATCCAAGTTTTCTTCGGTACCGAAGTATTAGTGTTAGGTAAAGCGAGAAAACGGTCAAATCTAGGAGAAAACCATCAATAAAAGCCATCAAAAATGTGTCGAATCTCATAGCTATCAACTCCCCAAGCTTAGATGTTGCTCGTCCTCGAGTGACAAGGGAATAAGGAAGAATAGCAGAGATCCGAGACTAAAAATAAAGGAACTCACAAGTTTGAATTGGTGTCAAATTCTTTTCTTCACAATTCCTACAATCTTAAATATGATCATACAAGTATTCACAAGATTGCAGTGAGTCCACTTCCTAACCACGTATATCTTGCTAGCAAATAAATAATATGCCCAAACAAGTGTTAGAAGTTTTAGCTAGGAAGGTGAAATTCTTTTGGTGCCTCCCTTTGTTGAGAGATAAAAAAAATTGTTCTTGCTCACTTAACCAATTAAGAGTACTCAAGTTGGAATCAAAAAAATTAATTTAAGAACAACTCATCTACTCCCATGTGAAAATTTCAAGACTCTCAAAGCACCTTTTTCTCTCTCTTGTCTTTCAAAAACTTCAGCTCTTTCATAGAGAAATCATGCCACTATTTTTAACATGTTAATTGGGGCTGCCTTGTACACTCGTGACCATGCCAATAAATAATGTTGAGCAATAGTGGGCCAGAGGAGTACTACAACTTCGCTTGGAATGTGAAACCATGATGAGACTAAATTCTTTAAGTGGTTTCCCACATTTAGATCGTTTGTTGGCCAGCGGAGTTAATAGTTCCCCATGGATCAAGGCAAAGTTGTAATGACACGCGTAAAGCAATATCTTACGGTAATTATTAGAAAAAGTAGTGGCATAATTTCTACTACTTCGAAGCATCCATTTAATCAAACAATTTCAATCAAGGGTATTGTTGATTCTATTTATATTAAGCACAATTGGGATGGAGTAGTTCTAAAATCAAATTCTTTTGAGCTAAACATGGACTCAAGTCATCTTTTAGATGCTTTTTATTGTTGTAAAAATTTAGGAAGTATTTTAACCAAGTTCATTGCTCATTATTTAGAAGCTAAAAACGAGACACTAGCAAAGGAATATAATTTGTAGGATAACAAGCTAAGTGGGGAGTGACTTCAGTGCAAGCAAGTAAATAATTGTAGGAACAATTTAAGGTTTCAAGATGTGTGATGAAAGGAATGTTGATACCTCCTCTTGCTTTCTTCGTTCTTGTATTTGAGTAGAACATATCCTATATTTCCATATTGCCAAGTCACCTAAAATTAAGCAATCTCCGCAAGAGAAACAAGGAAATAAACTTGTAAATTAAAATTACAACTATTTTTTTATATTTTTAGTTTAGGAATGGAAAACTTAAAATAAATATGCAATTTTTTAAGAAATAAATAAAAGAAGAAATAAAAACATGAATGCAAAGTTTGGAGGTTTTCAAACCTCCCACAAGCTTAGGCTGTTGCCAGGCTTAGTTGTTGCCATCATTTGGCGGCTGGTGCGTGTATTGCTGGTAGAAGTCGGGGAAGTGAGTCATGAAGTGACTGAAGTTGTGAGTCAAAGTGTTCAAATCTTCATTCACATCCTGAAGAGTGTGGTCGATATCCCCAACACGCTGGTTGAGCTGCTACAACTCCTGATAGGGGACGTAGCCGTACCCCTGTTGTGGCTGGTTAGGCCACGGTTCCCAGGCTCCTCCTGGCTGGTGCTGCTGTCCATCCCAAGCAGGGTTGTGCCCCTGCTCTCCCTCCGGCTCCTGCTCCTGCTCATCCTGCCACCCTTCATCTTCCTCCTCCTCGGCCTGGTGCGCGACCAAGATATCCGTCACTTGGTCCTTGGTGAGGATCCAAGTGTCCTCCACAATCGAGAAGGCCTCGGGGCATAGCAACTGAACTTGCTCAATATGTGTATCATCAAGATAACTAAATTGATATGCTCAGAACCTTCGGTTAGCATGGTAAACACCAAGGAAGCAACAAGCATTCAAATATTTGACATCCATAAGTTTGGAGCCATCAACAGGTTCCATAACAGGTAGTACACCGTTCAATGCATAGGCAAGGTGGGTTTCCAATCCACCAATGCGAATATCACCTTTGGTCTTATTGCTCTAGTGGCGGAAGTGCTGGATGAGTAGAGTTGCAGGACAGGGGCTTTGTGTTGCAGTGGAGAAGAGAGCCTTGGTGATCATTGCCATGTCCGCATTAGCCATGGAACCAGTATCACACCTTCCCAACATTGTGCTAGCGAGGAACAAAGCAAAGTAGCGAATGGTTGGGTTCTAAATGATTGAGATCTTCTTATGATAGAAGTGACTGCCACCATTAACATAAACAACCTCCTAATGACCCACAAGTATAAGGGGTGTATCGTAGTATTTTCGATAAGTAAGAGTGTCGAACCCAACGAGGAGCAGAAGGTGCTGGCTAGTGGCTTGGAGCAGGAATTCTCTGTAAATACTTAGCAAACATATTTTTAGGGGGTAATGCAGGTAAATAAAGTACGAGTAAATAAAAGATAATAAGAATAAATGCAGAAAGGGCCCAATCCTTTATTCAGCAAAGGACAAGCCGGTTGTATTACTTAAGATGACCAAACGTTCTCGAGGACACATGGGAATACCGTCAAGTGCTTTTGCTTCATATAGTTGATTAATCTTCTTTAGTTTGCTAAGTGTTGTGTGGGTGAACCTGTGCTAATGTACCGACCTTCCTAGGACTAATACATACTTGTGATTATACCCCTTACAAGCATCCGCAAGTACAAGAAAGTAATTAAGGTAGAAACCTAACCACAGCTTTAAACTCTAAGACCCCGACGTCCCTTGTGCAATGGTTTCCTAACGGGGGTTCGGGTTTCTGTCACTTTGGCAACCCCTGTGATTTGTAGCCAAATACACAATGCATTCCCCTAGGACCATATAGGTGAAGTGTCATGTAGTGGACGTTCACATGACACCACTAGAAGAAATACACCACAACTTAAATATCAAACCATTGAATCTTTCTCAACACAATTCCACTACTAACAACATGACTTCTCCCATGTCCTCAAGAACAAAACGAACTACTCACAAGACATCATATGGATCATTCTCAGAGATGAAATAATGATGTGTAACAATCTGAACATAAACAATAATTCAAAGGTTCACTCAATAGCATCAACTACGAGGAGTAATCAACACCGGGAAAGTTTCCCCTAAGAACTATGCAAGATTCAACCCAATTGTTACAGCGGTATGGAGGTGGTGATGATGGTGCTGATGAAGATGATGGTGGTGATGACGATGATGATGATCCCGATGAAGTCCAGCTTAATGGTGGTGTTGATGGCGACAATCTCCCCTCTTTGGGAAGGAATTCCCCTGGCAGAATTCTGTCTGCCAGAGAGATCTTTCTCTCTCGGTGTTTTCCGCCCCGCAGAGGCGGCGGAATCTTTCTGTGGTCGGGAGGATAATATATGCCAGAGGGGAAAGGCTGGAGTGGACCAGGGCAGCCACACCACCTGGTGGCGCGGCCTGGGGTGGCCCGCACCATGGGGTGGTGTGGGCCCCCTGTGGCCCATCTCCACTTCCCCTTCTGGCTTTCTTTGTCTTCTGGAAAAATAGGATTTTCCATGTATTTTCCCAAATTTTCTGATCTTCGCGAATTCTGCCTCCAAACATCACCTTTTCCATCAGAATCCTGACTGCAACGGTCCATGGTCCAAAAGTCATCAACCATGCAAAAACAGATGAAATAACATAAGTATCACCTCTTAATATGAAATATATCAATGAATGACAGTAAATTATGATATAGAATAGTGATGCAAAATGGACGTATCACCTCCCAGGTCTCTCCAATCTTGACGTTGTAGAGGTTAGTAATATTGGACTCCCCAGTACAAGGGAGGCTAAAGGCATCACGGAATTTTTTGAAGCGTATATCATAGTGCTGCCGGTTCATGTTGAAGCTGATAGTGCACATATTACCTTTCTCCTTGTGGTCGACATATAAGGAAGAAAGGAACTCATGGGTGGGCTCGGCGTAGGTGTCGTGGCTTGCGAAGCTGATCACTTCCAACCCGACCTGATGCACATGAGGTCAAAGTTCGTCTTCAACCCGGCTGCGGTGAGAAAGTTGTGGTCGTCCCAATGTGTGGGCAGCAACCTCCTCGATGCGACAATGCCCCTCTCGGAGGTTCGTGGGGCTCGGCCCCCCAGACTTGAGCCCTCTCCCTGTTGGCACTCGCTCGAACGAAAGAGGCCGATTTTGTTCATCGTGATGCACTGAAAAATTTCACCATAAAACCTTAGGCATATAGTTTCTATATGATATATGAACGATTCTACGTGGAAAAATTCAATCCTAACATGAGAAATTAATAGTGAAAATAGATAAGCTTGAGTTCATCCACTAGATCAATGTGAGAGTTTCAACCATGGAAATATGAAAATAAAGCATGGATAAGGAGAGAAACATACCGATCTATTGATTCCCCCACTCAAACAAATGAATTCCATGAAGAATCAAGAGTTCTAGGTGGATTTTGAGAGGTTTAGAGAGAGAATATGAGAAAAATAATAAGGAGAGGAGGAAGCCCTAGCCGTCCTGGTGCGATTTTGTGGTCGCACCGGACTATACGGCCGGAGCTATATGGGCGGGTGATGGTGCTCCGCCCGTATAGTTGCGGCGGTGCCGCCAACTAGGGTTTTTTATACAGGGAAATAGCTATACGGGTGCAACTGTATGGCCGGATCAAATTGATCCCGCCGTATAGCTGGTCGTTAAACTGTCTGTCTCTCGCGATTGGTTTCTAAAACTAGCATCGATATCTATATGGCCGGAATTTTTATTCCCGCCGTATAGTTGGTCATTAAACTCTCTGTACCATTGGAATAAAATTGTACGAAGGCATCAATATATACGTCCAGAACTATACGGCCAGAATTTTTATTCCTGCCATATAGTTGGTCGTTAAACTCTCAATACCTTTGGAATAAAATTGTATGAAGGCATCAATATCTATACAACTGGAACTATAAGGCCGGAATTTTTATTTCTGCCATATAGTTGGTCGTTAAACTCTCTTTTTCTTCGAAGAAAAATTTGTTGATGGCAAAGATAACTATACGACTGGAACTATATGACCGGAATTTTTATTCCCGCCGTATAGTTGGTCATTAAACCAACAGTAATCATCAAAAAAATTATGTTTCTTCGAGGATACCTTCTTATTTCATAACTTTAATAGAAAATTGATAGTAAAAACTATCGACCAACATTAGCATATTAAAAGAAAAAAATTTAGCTTCTATAAATAGAAAACTCAAACTTTTATTCTAATTATTATTCTCTACTCATTCAATCTATATTTCTACTAGTTTTTGACAGTTGCATCTTCATGGGAGTGCTTCCGCCAGATTGTCTGTGAAAAAGTGGTGGGAATACGATGAACTCATTACTCTCTATTCTACTAAATTAACGAAAATGGGTTGACTCCCATTAAGCTTTTATTTAGAATGGTTGAATACCTCAACCTCTTCTTTCTTCTTGAATTCTTACCTTGGGTTTCCCCTTATCAATGGCACTTACCACATGAACTCGTTTTGCCGGTGGAACATATCTTTCTCCTGCTTCCAACTTCTTTGGAAAATACCGGATGATTTCAGCATCATAAACATTGAAGATTATATTCCCCTCTACACAATCTACTGACTCACCTGCAGTACTAAGGAAGGGTCTTCCAAGAATTATAGATAATCTTTCATCTTCTGGCATTTCAAGAATGATAAAATCAGTGGGAATAACATGCTCATCTATCCTAAGTAAGACATCCTCAATCATACCAACAATTTGTTTAGTGGACTTGTCAGCCATCTGTAAAGTGATAGTAGTAGGAGAATGCTCCCCTAATCACAATCTTTTATAGGGGGGTATGGCATTACACTAACTCCTCCTCCTAGATCACATAAGGCATTATGAATATCTGTTTTCCCTATTGAGCATGATATAGTTGGTATTACAGGATCTCCATACTTAGATAATAGCTTCCTATTAGTAGGATATCTAGTTACCATAGCAACAGTTTCAGTTATTTCTTTCTTTATACTAAGAATATCATGAAGGATTTCACCATAAGTATACATGCAAGCGCAACTATAGTCGTCATCGAGTATACATGCAAACAAACAAGTCCACAATCAAACAAGGCATTCAAGCATCAAAACCATGCAACAATAAGAACATACCACACATTACTCAATTCAGTAGGTTTTGAGAGGATTGGATTTAGGATATTTAGATGGCCTTGGACAAGGGAATGAACACCCCTTAGGGTTTATTGTCGAGGAACTATCTAAGAGGGAGTTTTGGACCAATGACCTATTCAGTATGATACCATTGTGTACCAATGATACCAACACACAGGTGTTGATAAAATGAAGCCAACAAAAGTGGTTTCACTAATTTATCCTATTTCTTTAATTTCTTACGAATATTAGTGATAAAAGCACTAGTTTTAGGAAAGAATTCACCAGAAAGGTTCTGGAGCTCCAAAAATTATTTCCTTGGGTGATTAGGTAGGGTTTGATGTACTTGTTCACTAAGAGTTGGAATCATTCAAAATAATTAACAGAATGCCCTCAGGAAATTCCCAAAGGCAGTTATGTACACAACTTGTTTTTTTCACCGGATTAAATCTATAGAAGCTTTTGATTTGATTCCAAAGGCACAAGGTAGGCATTTAGAATACACAAATTGGAATCACCTTGTTTGGATTTATATAACTCCTGCAGTGATTTTATTGATGGATAAACCATGGACAGAAAGGTTTATCTCACCAAAACTCAACACGAGTTCCAAAAAATTAAGATCTCCTAGGTTGGGTTAGATATGGAGGTAAATAATCATTAGAGTTGGAATTAGGGTAAAAGCTATCATGGATTGGCCTAGAGAATTTTCTAAAGGCAGAAAGTCTCTGCTTTTGTTATTTTTGCTACATCAACTCCAAAGCTCCACTTGGCATGGGGCTGGGGTGGCATGTGATACGTCCAAAACGTATCTACTTTCCTGAACACTTTTGCTATTGTTTCTCCTCTAAACTTGTGTGATTTGGACGCAACTAACACAGACTTACGCTTTTTTCAGCAGAATTGCCTTGGTGTCTACTTTTTGTGCAGAAAATCAACTATCAGGAAAAATCCCGAAAAATATGCCAAAAATCCTATTTCACCCGAACACTCCAGGAGCCAGAATACGAGACGGAGAAGAGCCAGGGGGTGGCCACACCACCTGGTGGCGCAGGCCAGGCCAGGCCACGCCAGGGGGTGGTGTGGGCCCCCCAGGCACCCCCTCGGCCTCTCTCTTCGCCTATAAGGAGCCTTCTGACCTAAAAACTTCGGGGGGTTCGACGTTTTTCCAGAAGGAGTTCCGCTCCACCACCACCACCAGATTCCACGAAAGAGCACCAGAAACTCCGTTCTGGCACCCTGTCGGGACAGGGAGTTGGAGGAGATCATTGCCATCATCACCACCATCGCTTCTCCATCGAACATCCATGTTTCCCCCATCTATGAGTGAGTAATCCCCTACTGTAGGCTATGGGAATGGTAGGGATTGGATGAGATCGTTCATGTAATGGCATTAGATTGTTAGGGCATGGTGCCTAGTATCTTTTATAACTGCTTTATGACTTTGTTGCGACTTATTGTGCTTAATGCTTGTCACTAGGGCCCGAGTGCCATGATTTCAGATCTGAACATGTTATTGATTCATTATGATAGTATTGTTTTTGGTCTTATCTGCAAGTTGTATACACACGTTGTTGTCCGGAACCAATGGCCCCGAAGTGACAGAAATCAGGATAACCGGAGGGAATGGCTTTAATGTGAGGGTCACATGTGTTAACGGAGTGTTAATGCTTTGCTCCGGTGCTCTATTAAAAGGAGCACCTTAATTGCTAGTAGTTCCCTTGAGGCCCCGCTGCAAACGGGCTGGCAGGACAAAAGATGTTGTGCAAGTTCTCATTGCGAGCACGTATGACTATATTATGGAACACATGCCTAGGATTATCTAGTACTTGGATGCTTTATCTTATTTATCTGCAATTGCCCTATGTTCTGATTGCTATGTGAATTGTCTTGTCCATGCAATGCCCGTCCATCCATCCCTATGCCTACCGCACTCGAATCCCACTGTTTACTGCTGTTGTTACTGCTGTCTTTACTTTGCTACTGCTGTTACTTTGCTATTCCTACTACAAAACTGTTGCTACTAATAAACTGCTGTGAGCAAGATTGTTTCCAGGTTCATCTGAATTGACAACTCAGTCATTAAGGCTTATAAATATTCTCTGGCTCCCCTTGTGTCGAATCAATAAATTGGGTTTCACTTCCCTCGAAAATACTGCGATACACCCCTATACTTGTGGGTCATCAAGACTATTTTCTGGCGCCATTGCAGGGGAGCATAGCTTTATTTATAAAGTTCACTTGGATTCTCTATTGTTCGCTGCTATCCATCCATCATGGGTAAGTCTCGTGATGGCAAGGTTCCTATTTTACCATCAACTACAAGAAGAGGTACGGTTCTAAACACCTCTGCTGCTCTTGATTCACCGTCTGTTATGAGTAAGTTCCTTACACCACCACATACACATGCTACACACACTGCTACTACTACTGAATCTGAAACTTCTGATGCTTATGATGCTGCTTCTACTGTGCTTGATAAGAGTGGTTCATTCGGTCCTTTCCTAGATGCTACGATTGCTAGAACTATAACTGGAAATACCGAAACTCCTAATGAAGACACTACCACACCTATTAGCTCACCTGAGTTTAGTGAGAGTTATGATATTGAAGATGGTTATGTTGAGATGACCGATGAACTTATTAAAGAATGTAAAAACACCCACGATAGGAGCGCTGCTAAGAGTCTCCTTGAGAGGCGTACTATTAGACCCAAATTGTCTCCTGTCGCTAAGTTTGCTGCTTCTCCCATAAACATTATAGATGAAGATTATGATTTCTCTCTCGATCTATCTTACATAGCTATTGTTGTGAAAGATCCTTTTTGTGGGACTAAGAATGAAAGTGCGATAGCACATATGAATGAACTTTCTACCATGAGTGGCTTGTTTTCTGATGATGTTAAGATGCGTACTTTGTTGGTAAGATTTTCCCCTTTTCACTGAAAGGAGAAGCTAAAACTTGGTTTAGTAATTTACCTCCTGGATCTATTGATAGCCCTAAGTGCTTGATTAGTACTTTCCTGTAGAAATACTTTCCTCCTAGTTCTAGACATGCTATTTTGCAGGAACTTTTTGATTTTAAACAGGAAGAAAAATAGGTATTGCCCGAATCTTGGGCAAGGTTTTCTGCTTTGATTCATGCACAAGCTGGAAGTCCATTACCTAAGAATGAGCTTATTGATATATTTTATAATGGACTAACTAAGGAATCTAGGACATACCTAGATAGTTGTGCTGATTGTGTTTTCAGGAATAGGACTCCTAAGGAAGCTGAGGAATTAATGGCTAAAATAAGTAAGAACTATGAAGATTGGACACCTCCTAAACAAGCTATACCTGAAGTAATTGTACATGAACCATCTATTCTGGTGCCTATTCCAACATCAAAGAAGAGGGGAGTTATTGAATTAAATGATGAAGTGATGAAGGAAGCTAAGAAATGTCTTAAGGAGAAGGGAATTAAAGCTGCAGATGTCAAGAATTTACCTCTTATAGAAGAATTATGTAAGCCTATCCCCTACTCATCCACTATCGAGGTACACTCTCTCCAACACTTTGATGAAGGTGATATCCCTTACTCTAAGCCTCCTGATCAATGCTTAGAAGAATTCGATATCTTTATTGTTAAGCAAGATAATTTTAATAAAAGGGTGCAAAGTCATCTAATGGAAAACACTAGAGCTATTGTGGAGTTGAAAGATATTGTGGAAAGAACCTCTAATGCTGTTAAAATGATTGTCAAACACTTTCAAATGGTTCAAACTCAAATAGATCAAGTCGTTAAAGGGCAAAACGACTTGCTAGTTAATGATGCTAAAGAAAAACATGCTTATGAAATTAGAACTAGAAGTGGAGCTGCTATCCAGGATCCTCTATATCCTGAGGGGCATCCCAAAAGAATTGAGCAGGATTCTCAACATGCTGAAAATAGTGGTTCTACTCGTAAGAAAAGGAAGAAGAAACATAAAACTATTGTAGAACCCTCTGAACCTCCTATAGATCCTAATAGTATATATATCTCTGATGCTGAAACTGAAAGTGGTAATGAAGAAAATGAAGTTCCTAATGAAGAAAAAGTTGAAGAAGAACCTAAAAACCACAATAAGAATACTAAATACACCAAAGAAGATTTTATTGCTAAGAAACATGGTAGTGAAAGAGAGCCTTGGGTCCAAAAACCTATGCCTTTCCCTGATAAGAAACACAAGTCAAAGGAAGATGAACACTATAATAAGTTTTGTGAGTGGATGAAACCTTTATTCTTGCAAATTCCTTTGACTGATGCTATTAAATTGCCTCCTTACTCAAAGTATATGAACGATATTGTCTCGAATAAAAGGAAGATCCCTAATGAAGAAATCTCTACTTTGCTTGCTAATTATTACTTTAATGGTAAGGTTCCTAAGAAACATGGAGACCCAGTGATTCCAACTATCCCTTGCTCTATTAAGAATAGTTATGTTAGAATTGCTTTGTGTGATTTGGGAGCTGGAGTTAGTGTTATGCCTTTCTCTCTCTATAAGAGGCTTCAACTTGAAAAATTAATACCAACTGATATATCTTTGCAAATGGCTGATAAATCTGCCACTATTCTTGTGGGTATATGTGAGCATGTACCTATTCAGGTGGCTCATAATTGCTTGATATTAACTGATTTTGTTGTGCTTGAAATGCCTGAAGATGATAATATGTCTATTATTCTTGGGAGACCTTTTCCTAATACTGCAGGACCTGTTATTAATTGTAATCAAGGAAAGGTGACTTTCAATGTTAATGACAAGGAACATACTGTCTATTTCCCCAAGAAGATTGAAAGTACTCATGGTTTGAATTCAATTGAACATGTTGAGGGTATTCAAGTTGGAGAAATATATTGTCCCATACCAAGAGAAAAATTTGAAACTATTATGATTGGGACCATTGCTATCAAGGTTGAGGTAACATAATCATTAGTGGAATACAAAGTTTTGTCTCATATGGAATTGTTTTGGTAGCAATACTTGATGAACCTTGTTAACAAAAGGATTCCATTGAACAAAACAATGTTTTCATTATGATTATCTTCGTTTATTTCTACCCTGTGCATTTTAGTTTTTGCTTTCCTTTAGTTTTCTTTTTGTTGTTTGTTGCTTGCATGTTAGAGTGTCTTAGAACTTCTGTAGTTCTAGCCTTGTTTTGTCCTTGCATCATGTTTCCAAAAGAAAAAAAATCTGTCTGTCAGAAAAATCATTCTTCTATTTCTGAAAAATGCACAAAAATAAAGTGTCTTGAAAAATTCCAGAAAATTCATATTAAATTTTTACATGAAAAAAGGGGCAGAGGAGTACCTGGGAGGTACCAGGGGGCCCACCAGGCAGGCACACCACATGGTCGCGCGGCCATCCCTAGTTGGCACCATGCCCTGGTGTGGGCCACCCCTGGCCCCCCACTAACTCTCTCACCTGCCACTTTATTCTCTCTCTCGAGTAAGCTCCAGTTCATTTCTCAAAATCGCACTCTTGCTATGCTTGCTCTCGATTTTTTCGATCTCCTTGCTCAGCCCATCTTTCTTGCTGAAATTTGGAGCATTTGTTCCCTGGTATGTGACTCCTCCCCTTGCCCAAGTAGATTTGTGTTTAGTAGATTATATATTGAGTATTTTGCTGCTGTAGGTGACTGGTTATGAGAGCTTGTAAGCTTGTTTGATGCTTAGAGATACAGTTTTGATGCATGTTTAGGCCTCTTACAAGTCCCTATGAGTAGAACCCTTCATTATATTTTACTTTGCAATCACTTGTTTAATAGGTGTTTAAATTTAAGAATATCAAGCATGAACAACCATACTTTTGGAGAGATTTTTGAGAGTGATGCACCTAGGATTTCGAGGCCCTCAAGATCAGCCTCTCAGGCTAGGACATCATACAACGAAGATCTCATTGCAACTCGTATTGGTAATGAAAGGGATGATGGGGATGCTCACCCATCCTCTTTTCGTTGTTTTACTTTCTTACAAGCTGCAGGTGTTCTTGATGATTTCTTGCTACTGATAGAGAGGGTTGGTTTGACCTCATATATGCAAGATGAGAGTGCGCAATATGCTATGCTCACCAAAAATTTTGTTGAGAGCTTCACGTTTACTAACACATCCTATCAGTCGACTGTCTCTTTTAAAATCTATAATCTTCCCTTCACCATACCTTTGGAGAGATTTTGCAGTATTGTAGGTGTACGTATGATAGGGACTGTGAAGAAAATTCAAGGACGACCCGCTGATTTGCTGGAGCTTTACAGAGGGGTGACCAATGATGATGACCACGTGGCGCAGCGCGGAAAGATAAGAAATATCCAACTCCCTGCTCTTAGATACTTTGCATATTATCTTGCTACTAGTGTACTTGGTAGGGAGAACACAAGTAATATCTCCAACTATCATTTAGCATTCCTTGCTGCTGCGCTTAACAATGATACTCGGTACAATCTTGGCTTGCTTATTGCTCGCCCCCTAGCTACTAGGGAGCCTATCTATGGGGGCATCATTGCCTCGCGTATAGTCAATACATTAGGTCTTTTAGTGGATCCCAATGATACTATGCTGGCACCACAGAGGCTTGACCTTGTTGCTATGAAAGCTCATCACTTTGTCACTACTACTTCTGATTTGGTTAGTCTAGTATATAGGATGCTTTTCACTGAGAGGGATGAAAGGGAGATCCTTTTGCCACAGCCTGCTTTGTTTAGTGTTCACAGGAGACCGTGGTCGCGCTCCAAGGAGGAGGTGGACGAGCAGCTTCGCTTGCTGGGTTTCCACGAGCAGGACCAGGAGGATGTGCCCTCCTATGATTACTCCGCACATTATGGAGGGACGTACTCGAGCTCGCACCAGGACGAGGGTACTTCCTCGTCGTGCAACGGTGACACTTCATCCTAGCCAACTTGGGATTGATACCCACTTAGGCCAAAAGCCTAAGCTTGGGGGAGGTACACCGACACCGCACTCATCTTCATATCATGTTACGTCGGTACTTTTTAGTTTTCGTTTTTTCTTTTTCTTTTGATTTCTAAAATACAAAAAGACCAAAAATATTTCTGTTGTTTCTCTTTGGTGTGCTTCTTCTTCTTGCCTTGGATTTTTTTCCCTTTTTGCTTTTTTTGAACTATTTGAAAAAGCCAAAAAGATTTTTCTTTGCTTGTTTTTCCTTTGGTTCTTGTTTTAAAAAAATCAAAAACAACAAAAATATTTGTCATTCTTCTTTGGTTTTTGTGAGTTTGCTACAGGGTTCGGCAGTCCTTAGTGGAATATTGGTTTCATATTATTATTCAAGCCACACAAGTGAAGAGCAATAATGAGGATTAATGACAACTTGAGGTGTGGTAAGACACTGGTAACGAACTCTATTTGTTTTCATTTTTGTACATATACTCATCACTGTGAGCATGCTTAGTCTGTTCATGTAGGGCGTATGTTATCTTTGGATGCCTAGTAGTTCTTGCTTTCTTATGATTAGCTCAAGCTCGCTAATAGTTTGTAGCATGTCTTATGAATGTTTGCTTGCATTGCTCTATTCATAAATTGATATGACACCGTGGTATCCTCCTCTGAATGTTTCATTTGAATTGACTTGGCACATGCTCATGCATGCACATGACTATAATAATCAGTTGAGCCTCGATGAATTATTTTGCCTTGAGGATCTTGAATCACTTTCATGCCATGAGTGGTCCTGTTTTGTTGCAAGCATGATAATGACAACTATTTCTATCTCGTTTGTCGCTCCCTTACTATTGCTAGCCTTCACTTCCACTCAGTGTTTTACTCAAGTTTGTAACTCCCTAAACCAAATATTTCAAAAGTGTCCACCATACCTACCTCTTAGCATCATTTGCTACTTCCGTGCATATTCAATATGCTTTGTTTTCTTCCGAATAAAATGTTTGCTTGTTATAAGAAAATTAGTTAGTAAAGCTCTCATGAACTTGATGGCACACTTTATTTCCTGCACTTAATAAACCTAAACCATTATGAACTCTCCATGAAAGTTATATGCTTGCAAATTATAGGCTGGGGATTAGTAGAACCGTGCTGTCACGGGAAACGCTTTCAACACTTGTAAATATATACCCAGTTGATACCTTGCTCTTTTGTTTGCGGATGTCGTCGGTGTGAAATAAAAGGGGAGCTTGTAAGTCCATGGAGTTAAGTATGTGTGTTAGAGAAACGCCTGGGCCGTTGGTCTAATCCATGCTGACATGGTGGAAACCTGCATCGTAACCATAATGATATCTATGAAGCATTCTTCTTATAAAAAAAGAGAGAGATAGCTATTGAGAAAAAAGAAAAAGAAAAAAAGAGTTTTATGAAAAGGGGAAAGAGAGAAAAAAGCACCATTTTCCCATGGTAAATAAGAAGATTGCTGAGATACTCATTGTCTGCTTGCCTAGTCATTTTGATATGGGGATTCTTCCGTATCATCGGGCAAGGGGTACCCCGTTGGCGGTTCTTAATGATATGCACATACTTACGATGACAAGAACTTACCGGTAACTAAAGTTGAGTAGCATGAGGAACGGCCCTCGTACTCAAGGCACTTTGGATTTTTAGTTTATAGTCTATCAAGCATATAACTCAGATTGGACCTCACTTTCACCTTAACCACATTAAAGATGCTTATGATAGGGGCAATGAGAGCTCAAAGCTAATGAGTACCATACTTTCAGCATTTGGAAGCCTTTCAAATTATTCAAAACCTTTTCTTCTACTTGTTGAGTCTCCACTTATTCTTTCAGCACCTTCTTGAGAGCATAGTTGTCATTCTTTGTGTTTGTTCCATTACTTGATTATTTGTGCTATGACTTTGATGCTTGTATCCTTGATATCTGTACTTCTAGTCATCACTTGAACTTTAGAGGTGCCTTGACATTCATAATCAAATGCAAGCGAGATACTGCTCTATCATACCTTTTTATGAGCATTGTAATGTTGCTTATGTTTATGCTTCATGCTACTTATTATTTTTGAGTTCGAATCTCTTCATAGCTTGCAATGACTATTGAGTAGACTCAGTTGTGTACTATTTATTATGAATTGTCTAAGTAGTTGATCACATTGCTGATAATATTTACATCATATCAAGCAAATGTGTTTGTGAAAGTTCTTTCATCGCACTCAGTTTTCAACTGAATTGCTTGAGGACAAGCAATAAGCTAAGCTTGGGGGGAGTTGATACGTCCAAAACGTAACTACTTTCTCGAACACATTTGCTATTGTTTCTCCTCTAAACTTGTGTGATTTGGATGTAACTAACGCGGACTGACGATGTTTTCAGCAGAATTACCTTGGCGTCTACTTTTTGTGCAGAAAATCAACTATCAGGAAAAATCCCGGAAAATATGCCAAAAATCCTATTTCACACGAAGACTCAAGGAGCCAGAATACGAGACGGAGAAGAGCCAGGGGTTGGCCACACCACCTGGTGGCGCAGGCCAGGCCAGGCCGCGCCAGGGGGTGCTGTGGGCCCCCAGGCACCCCCTCGGCCTCTCTCTTCGACTATAAGGAGCCTTCTAACCTAAAAGCTTCGGGGGGTTCAACGTTTTTCCAGAAGGAGTTCCGCTCCGCCGCCACCACCAGATTCCATGAAACAGCACCAGAAACTCCGTTCTGGCACCCTGTCGGGACAAGGAATTGGAGGAGATCATCGCCATCATCACCACCATCGCTTCTCCATCGACCATCCATGTTTCCCCCATCTATGAGTGAGTAATCCCCCGCTGTAGGCTATGGGGATCGTAGGGATTGGATGAGATCGTTCATGTAATGGCATCAAATTGATAGGGCATGGTGCCTAGTATCTTTTATTAGTGCTTTATGACTTTGTTGCGACTTGTTGTGCTCAATGCTTGTCACTAGGGCCCGAGTGCCATCATTTCAGATCAGAACATGTTATTGATTCATTATGATAGTATTGTTTTTGGTCTTATCTGCAAGTTGTATACACACGTTGTTGTCCGGAACCAATGGCCCCGAAGTGACAGAATCGGGATAACCGGAGGGAATGGCTTTGATGTGAGGATCACATGTGTTGACGGAGTGTTAATGCTTTGCTACGGTTCTCTATTAAAAGGAGCACCTTAATTGTCAGTAGTTCCCTTGAGGCCCGGCTGCAAACGGGCTGGTAGGACAAAAGATGTTGTGGAAGTTCTGATTGTGAGCACATATGACTATATATGGAACACATGCCTAGGATTATCTAGTACTTGGATGCTTTATCTTATTTATCTGCAATTGCCCTATGTTCTGATTGCTATGTGAATTGTCTTGTCCATGCAACGCCGTCCATCCATCCCTATGCCTACCGCACTCGAATCCCACTATTTACTGCTATTGTTACTGCTATCTTTACTTTACTACTGTTGTTACTTTGCTATTCCTACTACAAAACTGTTGCTACTGATAAACTGCTGTGAGCAAGATTGTTTCCAGGTGCAGCTGAATTGACAACTCAGTTGTTACGGCTTATAAATATTCTTTGGCTCCCCTTGTGTCGAATCAATAAATTGGGTTTCACTTCCCTTGAAAATACTGCGATACACCCCCTATACTTGTGGGTCATCAGCACGCAGGGTACCATTGATACCTTTCAGTGCAAAGTGGTTTTGATCAAATTGGAGTTGTAAAACTACCAGTAGGATTTTAGGAGGGTTTTAGATACCTTCCAGATATTGATTTAATATAAAGAATCTATACATATTCTAGGCCATCCAAAGGTACCGAGTGTTAGAGAAAATATACATGTACCTAGGAGAATTTAGATCTAGGCACTTTCTGTTGATTTCCATTTTTAAAAGGATTTAAACAAAATAGTTAAATCAGATATGGTGGAAAAATATTAAACAGGAAATGGGAGATGGGCTGGTTTTCCAGGTGGAATTGGGTGCCGGGGAGGATTCGGCCCACCCGGCACTGGCTCGCGCGGGAGCCTGTTTGAACGGCTAACGGCCGGGTCCCGCCGTTCAGAGACCGGGGAGGCCGAACAGCTATCGAGCGAGGAGGGCCGTTCGATCAAGTAAGGATCAACGGCCCCAGCTCTTCATCCTCCTTAGGTCCGGCGGTGGACAGAGGAAACCCTAGGTGGCGCGGGGCGCGTCGGGAGCTCACCTGGGGGCGGAGATAGATGACGAGAAGGCAACGGGCGACGCGGAGTGACGAGGCTGTCCTGGAGAGGAGCGGAAAGGTGGGGTTCTGCTTCGGGAGGTAGCTCACGCGATGGTGGCCGACGGTGACCTCGTTGGAGCTCGCCGACATGGCCGATAGAGCTGGTCCTGGGCAAAAATAAGGGGACGGTCAGAAAGAGGAGGAGGAGGGGATCATCCTACTGTGACATGCAGAGGGAGATGAACAAGGGAGAGGAGGTCTTGCCCCACTTTTTGTCAATGACCAAGAGGCCATTTTTCTTCTCCCATGAGAAGGGCAGAGCAGGAGAGAAGGAGTGGTGCTCGGGGGAGGAGAGTGGGAGTGGGAGGGGCAAATGAGAGGCCGAGAGGGGGCTGGCCAGCCTCTAGCCTATTTATCTCAAGTGGGGGAGGTCCATGATGGACATGGTCCATGGGAAGCTTGGGGGAAGGGTGGAGCTCAGGCATTGGTCAGATGGGGCGGAGGGAGCTCGTGGAGAGGGAGTAGGGAGGTGTGAGAGGCTCCTTCCAGGCTATAAAGTACAGGGGGAGTGATTAGACCACTCTCCCTCTAGCCTCGGGCATTGGAAGGAAAAGAGAGGGAGGGGGCTTAGGGCTAGCCATTAGCAGCTGCCGAGTGGGGTAGGGAACGGCAGTGGGTGCAGGTACACGCCAACTGAGTGGAGAGGGGAGAGGGTGGCTGTTGTTTGTGAGATATAGGAAGATACCCATTTAAGACAAGATCTTCACCTCTCCTTCATCCAAGCACAAAAGCCAAAAGGGAGGGCTACAGTGATCGTGCTCTAGTGGTGTTCGACAGGAGAGAGGGCTGGTTACTGTGGAGAAGTGGAGAGCAAGTCTCCAAGGTGCTTGAGGTGTGTTTGGATCAATTCTTGATTTATTTGACAAATATGGTCACATGGAGGCGTGTGAAGGAAGTTCCTAAATTGGTATTGGACAAGGTGGGGAGATGGTACTGATAGGTAGATGAGGTCCAGACACACCTCCAGGAATTATTTGGGATTTTTCAACTGAGTTTTTGTCCACTTAAATCTGTTTATTCAAAAAGTGCAGACGTGGTTTATAGAAGCTCATTTGATAAATTATACATTGGACAAGGCTGGTTTTTGGTTTGATATGGTCCCAAATGTGAGTAAACACTTAGGGGAATTTTCCCAAGATTTAATGCACAAGGGCTGAGAAAGGGAGACATTCAAAAAGGTGATGTTGGAAACAGATTTCCAGACTTAGCGAAAATTGGCAGATTTAGGGTTTTTGACTAGAATGTGGGTGGTGATGATTTTGATGGGTTGCAAGGTACCAAAGCATCATCTAGTGGATGAGGTTGAAGAGTAGATTAAGTGTAAGGTATCCATTCTTGATATTGTTCTTCATTGACTTGGAAACTTCTAGAGTGGATCACTACAGAATTGATCTGGTTAAGGGTTTTAGATGATCACCTGGTGGCTAAAGATTAGATCCAGGTATTCTTGCTTAGGGTTTGGTGGTTTTTAAAGTATCTTGATCCTAGTGGATGAGCTCATAGAGTATCTCATACTACTTCTAAGAAATCAAGTCAAACAACAGATCAAGGCAACTCATCTTACAAACAAATCAACTACTACTAGGGTTACCATCAAGCTTAGCTTGAGGTAAGGATGGGTAATTTTGAAAGGTTGGAGTTTGAGTAGGGTAAGAATCCTTGGTATCTCTACCAAGAGTAGAATCCAAAGGTTTAATAACCAGGTTTTGGCAAACTTAGAGGTCAGAGTAGTTGAAGTTCTATCTTGAAAACATAAGGAGATTATGTTATATAGCTCTCCATAGTTTGATCAACAGAAGCTACTAAAATAGTTGCTTTGCAAAGGCTTCTTGGCTCAGGTTTTGAAATGCCAGAACATTTGAGAATATGGAAATTAAGACAAGAATGTTTTGGGAAGTAGCTTTTGTCAACGGGTGTTAAGGTAAGGACTATATCATATAATACACATTCATATGCATAAGCATATCCAAACAACAGACAAACACTTCAGCATTAAACAAGAAAAAGTTTTTGTTCCCCCTGATTTTTGCATTCTGCACAACTAATCAGGGTTGCTGAAATTGGGATGTTACAACAAACACTTAGCCCTTAGCTCCCTGGCAATGGCTCCAGAAAATATATTGATGTCTGCAAGTGCACATATCGTTTGTAGCTAGTTTCGATGTTCAGATATCGATCCCATAGGGAGCCCAAAGGTAAGTGTTTATTGGTGAAGTCTCTGTCACACCCAAAATTGAATGCAAGTGTTGAAATAAGAATGGGGTTTTGATTAAATGTGATAGATTTAAATAATACTAAAATGTAAACTTCATAAATAAAATTCATGAAAGTAAAGAACGACTTTGTTTGTTTGTTGGTTTCTGTAGATGGTGAAAGAAGGCGCGGGGAAATTCAGTTCATGGTGATAGTGAATGTGCCAGGTGGACGAGTGTGAATGTAACATTTATAATCTTATAGATATATGTGTAGGCGACCAACCCATAATTAGCTAGAACTCCTATTGGTAGATTTCATCCCAACTTCAATAATCCTACTAGCCTGCTACCAAAACCATGGTCAGACACTAGACGATCAAGACCCTTCAGGTCGCTTAGAGATTAAGCTCCTTGGATCGGACTTATGCAATAAGCACATTGGTTTATCGTTATCCTCGAGTCAACTATCTTTCCATTGATATCCCTGTGTCACCCAGGGGTCACTGATCCACTAGCGATCAAGATCTTATCTATGTAGAACAAGGTATCATGTTGTCTAGGCCCTTAATTGGACAACAAGCATTAAGCATCCCACATATAGTCAAGCACACATAATATAGTAATTAGAATCAATCACAAACTAATGGAAAATATATGAAGGCACATCACATCTCACCAATCCCCTACATCTCCCACACCCAAGGGAATTACTCACACATGAGAGAAGAACGGATCATCAATATAATAAAATAAAGAGAATTCGTCTTGGTATTATCATGGAGATCCCCAATAAGAATAGAAAAATATCCAGCACAATTCAAGATGGGAAGAAACAATCTCAAACCCTAATCTTGCAAGGTGGAGATCCCTCTCTCTCAAGTATAAATAGTGGCTATGGGGGTGTATTGTCTAGGAGGCCGAAGATCGTGGAGCGAGATGAAGAATGTCTTCTCCTTCTTCTCCGGATCCCTTCTTTCTCCCTTCTGGATGGTGTGGCGGCTGATGGGTTATGTTTTTTGCTTCCGATCCCTTCATAGAAGTTCTCCCTTTTGACAAGACAGAGGCGGCAGCAACTATACAGTGGGAACTATACGGCCATTTCCGCAGTATAGTTGGTCGTTAAACCGTCTGTGAGCTTCCCTCGCGTGCTTCCAAATCGGGACTTTCTTGTTTTCTCCAGAATATTGTATTTCTCTAGTTAAATCCTTCTGTTGACGTCCAGAACCTGGAACACATGTTAAAATCCAAGTTTTCTTTTCTACCGAAGTATTAGAGTTAGGTAAAGCCAGAAAACGATCAAAGCCGGGAGAAAACCATCAATAAAAGCCATTAAAAATGTGTCAAATCTCATAGCTATCATGGGCCACTGCCGTTAACCGGATTGGTGACATGCTATGAGGATACCCATTTAGCATATCCCCAACAGTAGCCCCTAGAGGACTTTGAAATATTGCGCTGTCTTGCCCGTTGATCTTTGAATACTTTGTCTAGGTGATACCTGCAATTCGTCAAGCAATATCTCAATGGTCTCCCAAAGAACCCTGCAATCCTCTCTGGCTTTGTCATGTAGCCAGAGATTCCTTGAGTCTTTGTCTCCAGAGCCGGACAATCTCCGCCTTTAGGTGTGACATTTCACTGCAACTGTCAGGAGGATGACATAGGGTGCAGCCTACGCTACCTTGAAACTCACAGAAGATAGAGAATTAATCATTAGCTATTTTCACGTGCACGAAATCCGAAATGTCAAAGCAGCAAAGACGGAGGACGTCGCGAAATTACCGCGCACGTTCGTCTCCATGTCGGCAACGCTCCATCCATTAGATCCTTTAGAACGAATCTTGATGCGGGGTCTATATATTTTCACCGTGGTCAGTTTATTTTATTTTCACCCTCTTTCGCTTCCTTGTCTTCGTCTTCCTCCAGCCGTGCGCCCGTTCGAGCTCCTCTTCAGAAAACCCTAGCCAGAGGTCTCTTCTTCTCCACCTACTACCTCATCACAATGGCCTCCGGAAACTCCATTCCTTCGATGGCGGCGACCCCTGAGGCTATTCCAGAGCCATCATAGGGAGTAACTGTCCCGCCAGAGGGGGTGGTCGTCCCTGTCATCGCCGTGGTGGAAACCACCAGTGACAACCAAGAACGAGCGGCGCCAAAAGCTGCTGAAGAAGACAATGACTCCAACAAGGGGGTGTGGAGGGGCTCTTACCTCACCACTGAAGATCTGCAAGAACTGGTCACCGAGGGGTATCTCCTCGCGGCGAAGGATCTGGTCTGGCGGCCGGCGCTCGCCGGCGAGGTGGTTCCTTCTCCCAAAGCCGGAGAGAAGGTGTACCTTACGGCCCAGCTAGTACGAGGCGTAAGCCTGCCAGTCTCCGACTTCTTCCTGGATGTTCTCAGGCACTTCCGGGTACTTCCCCACAATCTCCCTCCCAACAACATCTTAGTCCTTAGCAACTTTGTAGCACTGTGTGAAGGATTCCTAGGCATCAAACCTAGGTTAGATCTGTTCGTTTACTTTTTACTGTCAAGAGAGAGTCCATAGTTCCAAGGATGAATTGCGGATTTATGGAACCATTAGCTTCAAGATCCATCCTAGGCAGCGCTTCCTCGACATCGTAGGTCATGAGTCATGTAAGAAATGGCAGCGTACATACTTCTACGGCCCAGATATTCCTCTACCTGACCGCCTTGAGACATATCCCGACTTTGTTGACGGAGCCGCCACTGAGGTCCCTGCATGGCGGACCCCAACCTCCCTTCCAGCCGACAATGAGGCCAACCGCACCGTAAGGCAGATTGAATGGCTCATGGATGGAGGTCTGACAGGCTTGGATCTAGCCATGTGATGGTTTGTTAGGCGGATCCAGCATCTACAGCATCGCGCCGAGTTGATGTGCAAGTACACTCAAGACAGGAGGGATCCCATGCAAATTTTGTAGGATAACTTCTCCACTGACTCTGTCAAACTCTGGCTTAAGGACAGCGTCAAGGTGAAGGACAGGAAGCGCGGCTTCAAGATCACCTATGACATGTTCGATTGCGACACATGCCCAGAGGTAGCTTCTGTTTCCTTTGTTGCTTGTTAAATACTTTAAGGTTTTTCCGACTTGAGGTTGTCAGTCTAACACTCCTCTGTATCCCAGCTGGCAACCTTGGCGGTGCATCAGATGGCCACCTAGGTCTATGATCCTAAGCTGAAGGATATCCAAGTGGTATCCGACGATGATTATCCCAAGGATCAGCTAGCTCCGGCAGCACAAAAGCGGAAGAGCTCCACCTCTAACGATGCTGCCGAGGCCAAGAAGAAGAAGAGATCGGAGAGTGGAGTCTCTAGACGATCCACTACTACCTTAGAGGCGGAGAAGAGGAAGTCCACCGTCATTCCCCTCACCAAGGCTTGTACTTTTTAGCTCATAGGTTTCTTCAAGTCTTGTACTTATACTTCGTATGTTTCAGGAGGAAAGTTGGTGTTAGTTTGGAGCGATCCTCTAGAGATGCTGGAGGGTCAAAAAACATTCATGACATGCTGACCAGAGATGTGGCCGCCAAGCCCTCTCCCGCTACTGCTCCCCCTACTCCTCCCGCCAAGCCTTCTGCTGGCCATGCTGGGCCTTCATCCCTCGTGATCCCTGAGAACTCCGCCATGGAGATAGATGTCAATCCAATCCTTGATATCTCAGGTTCTGTCGAGGCAGACGTTTCTCCCAGCGGCCAAGCGACGCAAGAGAGCACTTCCTCCAAACTGGCTGAAGCTCCGGCTAAGGATGCTAGTAAGAAAGGGAAGCAAATGGTGGAAGAGGCAGAGGCGGAGGAAACGGTCAAGGTGGGAGCCTCTAAGCCATCATGTGTTCTGAAAATGTAATAGGGGCTAGGGCATCATCCATGCCTCCGGCTTCAACATCTCCTTTGGCTACAACTCCTCCGACATTGTGCCTAGATGACCTCATTGCGCAGGCGGATACCGTGTATAACAATGCCGGCATCTTCCACATCGCATATGCCAATCTGGCCAACAATCTCAAGTTGCCATTGTAAGTCTTTTGAACTTCACTTCTTTTATTTTGCATAGTATATCCATCTGTAGCCCCCGAGCTCTTAGGCAGATAAACAAAAGTTATTGGCCTGAGTGCTCCAAAGAACTTTAAGAGTAGAACTTTATAGTGTAGCCCCCGAGTGTCTAGGTGGAAACTTAGAAGAATTCCGGCTAGATGCTCTAAGAGTAGCATACTTGCTGATTAAAATCTTGTGTTGTAGCCCCCGAGCATGTAATTGAAACCATATAGTTCCGACTAGATGCTCTAGAGAAACAAAGCATGCTTGCTTGTTTGCAGAATGAGAATAGACGGAGGATCACCGCCAATGAGAGGTTTGCTGCTTTGCGGAAGGATCTGGACCTTGAACAGGGTAAAACATTATTCTTGGAGCAACAGATAAAAAATATTTAGAGTCTATTTCTTGTAACAGCTCCTTGCTTTTCCTCGTGGATTCATTTCTGCCGTCTTCTCATAACGCTTTCTGATTTTTGTTTTACAGAATCCATTGCCAAGGATAAGAGCATCGTCGAGCAATCCAAGCATATCCCGGAGCTCGATGATGAGAACAAAATCTCAAAGAAAGACCTGGCCGATGTCGTCAAGGGCCATGAGGAGGCGATGAGGGTGCTGCAAGAATCTGCTGATGCCGAGATGCAATGCCTGACTAAATTGCATAACTCAAGGAATAGAACCAAGTTGCCAAAGAGCATAATGTGAGGAACCTTGAGGTGTACAAGATAGTCTAGAAGGAGCAGGATGTCTTGGCGGAGACATGCAAGCAAGCAGAGACGAGCATCTTCGGTAACTTTTCTCCATCTTGGTCAATTCTGTACTTTGGATAACCATTTGATTTGTTTGTACTTATGGTCCTTATATCTTGCACAAACCACAACTCCCATTGGCTTGGCCCACTTGGGTGAGGGTGCTCTAGACCCCAAGGAACGCATGATTCTTGCCGGCAACTACGTCAGCACCACCATTACCTAGGCCAAGGAGATAGCCCAACATCTAGGAATTAACATCAAGGCGGCAGACTCAGCATCCAAGAACATGGAAATCCTGCGCTAAGCCCCCGAGAAAGTCAAGGACTGGAAAGCCTCTTGCGTTTGTGGTGGTGCTAGGATGACCATGTCCTTGATCAAGGCACATTACGACAACACCGACATCGACCTGGTGACCTCTGGCTTTCCCAAGATGGATGAGGAAGGGAAGGAAATCGATAGCGATGCTATTTGGAATTCCCTCTGCGGCTTCGACACTAGGATTGCCAGAATGGTCAATGCAGATGTCTTTGTGCCTACTGAGATCCTTGACGAAGACATGGCCTTGTCTAAGTCTAGCCCATCTCCCTCCAAGTTTGACGAGCTCTCCTGGTCTGGCTCTCCTGATGATGCCACCACGAAGTCCCCTGCAGTAGAGCCATGCAAAACAATGTTTGTATTAAATGTATCTCTGTGAAGTGTATGTGGAAAAACTTATGTGTTATTAAGGCGGAAAAACTTGTACTCAAGTTTCCTACTACTTATCTGTTTCCAGCATGTGTATATTTTTTAAGCAAGTGCTGGCTTATCCATATTCTGGTTCGTATGCTTGACCTTTCATGAGACGGAAGAGTCGCAACACAGATCTATGCCTTTAGGTGATGATGCTTAATAGCACCGTCAAGAACCTAAGAGCAAAATCGCCGGCTTTGAGTGCCGAGAAGTCACTACTCCGGAATCCACATAAAAACTTTAGAAAACATGTAGACCAGAAAACTTAATCTAACGCCCGTAGGCGGAATTTTCACAAGTGCAAATGAAAACTTGTGCATAAAGGCTTTATATGATCGAAAAATGAACAACTAAAGGAGGTAAAAGACTCAGAGAATATGAGTGAACCAAATGCTTTATTTCATTGATCATATAAGAAACTTATTACATAATATAAATGTGCTAAGCGTAAAAGGGACGTATCTGTGCTATGTTCCATGGACGATCTGTCTCCGGATAATCATCAGAGTCTGGGCTATCTGTGCTATGTGCTAAGCGTAAAAGGGATGTATCTATGCTATGTTGCTTGCGCTTGTGATTTTTTGGCCTATCTTTGAACTGGCGAATATCGATGAGGTAATAGGAACCATTTAGAAATGCTTTGCTTATGACGAATGGTCCTTCCCAAGGCGGGGATAGTTTGTGTGATTTCTCCTATTTGAGTCTAAGCACCAGAACCCCTTCTTTAAATGAGTGATGCTTTACATGGCGACTATGGTAGTCACGTAGCTTTTGCTGGTAGACGGTGAATCTCTAGCATGCCATCACGTGCTCTTCTTCAAGTAGGTCCACAGATAGGCATCTGGATTCTTCAGTGTCATCCTCCTTATAGGCGGCGTCTCTTAGTGCATCGTGGAGGATGTCGGATGGAAGGATGGCTTCTGCTCCATAAACGATGAAGAAAGGAGTCAAGCCGATGGATCTGTTGGGTGTTGTTCGTAAACTCCATGAGACAGATGGTAATTCCTCCGCCCAGGCTCCATCTGCTCTATGTAGTGGTGCCTCTAAGAGTGGTTTGATTCCATGCAGAATTAGTCCATTGTCCCTTTCAACTTGCCCATTTGACTGTGGGTGTGCCACATATGCTAGGTCAAGGCGGATGCCTTTTTCATCACAATACTCCTCAACTTCTCCGAGAGACAAATTTCTGCCATTGTCGGTGATGATGTTGTGTGGGAGACCAAATCTCACCACTAGATCCCGGACAAATTTTAGGGATGTTGCCCGATCAATCTTTGTAATGGGTTTAGCTTCAATCAATTTTGTGAATTTGTCCACTACTACTAGCAAGTGTGTAAATCCACAGGGTGTTGTCTCCAAAGGTCCCACCATGTCCTTCACCCAGACTGCAAACGGCCAAGTTATTGGTATGGTTCGCAATTCTTCAGCTGGAACACTTCGTTCTCTTGCATAGAACTAAAACCCAAGGCATGTTTGAACCAACTCGTCGGCGTCCTCCTTGGCAGTTAGCCAGTAGGATCCTTGCTGGAAGGCTTTGGCCACCAACGATCGGGGAGCGGTGTGATTCCCACAATCTCCGAGATGTATTTCTCTAAGGATTTCAATACCTTGCTGTTGGGAGATGCATCGAAGGAAAACTCATGTGGTACTTCTTTTGTACAGCTGGCCGTCAATGATGACGTAGCCTTTTGCTCTGCGTACTATTTGCCGGCTTTCGACTTTGTCGGCGGGAAAAGTTCCATCTTGTAGATAGTCCATGAACGTTTTCGTCCAAGCCAAAGAGGTCACTGTTACTGTATTAACAAATGAATCCACTCTATCTGGGTTGTCGGGGTCCGTTCCCTTCACGGATGGGGTCGATAAATGTTCCAGGAAAATGCCTGGCGGAATTTGTCGACGACCTGATCCAAGTTTTGACAGCAGATCTGCCACCTCATTCTCCTGCCTTTTGACGTAGTTGACTTCGTAGCCATCGAAGCACTTATCTAGTTCGTCTGCTTCATCTTAATATGTCGCCATCATAGGGTTCCGCGCATTCCAGGTGCCAGCTACTTGCTAGGCAACATGGTCAGAATCTCCACAACAAACTATGCGGTTGATGCCAATATCTTTGGCCACCCGAAGTCCCTGAATGAGGTCCTCATACTCCAACATGTTGTTGGTAGCATTGAAGTGAATCTGCAGGACGTATTGCAACTTTTCTCCTGTTGGTGATTGCAATAATACACCAGCCCCCAAACCGTTGAGTAGCTTTGATCTGTCAAAGTGCAATACCCAATATTCTGGTTCTGGCATAGGATTGTCTTCTAGTAGTTCTATCCAATCCGCTATAAAATCCACCAATGTTTGTCATTTGATAGTGTCGCGTCTCTTGTAGGTGATTTCAAAGGCGGCAAGTTCAGTGCCCCCACTTTTCCACTCTTCTTATACCGTTGATGTTGTTGATGATGTCATACAGTGGAGCTTTGCTCACCACTGTGATAGGGTGCTCCTGGAAATAATGCCATAGTTTGTGTGAAGCAAGGAAAACTCCATAAGCTATCTTTTGGTAGTGCGGGTAATGCTGTTTCGATTCCGTCAAGACCTCGCTTACATAGTAAACGGGTCGCTGAACACCGTATTCGTGCTTTGGTTCTTTGCGTTCCACCACGATGATGATGCTGATTACTCGGTTGGTTGCCGCCATGTAAACTAACATAGGCTCTTTGACATTAACGCGATGTCATCCAAATAAGCATATACGTTGCGACCTATTTGGTTGTGCAGGAAACATTGCATTATCCGCTGGTAAGTAGCACCAGTGTTTTTCAACCCAAAGGGCATCGTGACGTAGCAACACGTGTCATAGGGCGTGGTGAACAAAGTGGACAGTTGGTCTGACTTTCAGATCCGTATTTGGTAGTAACCTGAGTAAGCATCGAGAAAACACAGAAATTCTAGAAACCGTCGAGTTAATGACTTGGTCAATGCGAGGTAAAGCAAACGGATCCTTCGGACATGCTTTATTCAAGCTGGTGTAATCAACTCGCATTCTTAATTCACTGGTTCCCTTTTTAGGGACAAGTACAGGATTTACCACCCATCGGGTGTGAATAACTTCTCGGATAAAGCTAGCCTTAAGCAACCTAGCTATTTCTTTGCCTATAGGCCTTTGTCTTTCATCACCAAAGCATCATATAGGTTGCTTCACCGTTTTGACATTGGGATCAATATTCAAACTGTGCTCGACAAGTTCCCCAGGTACACCTTTCATGTCGGAAGGTTGCCAGGCGAAGATGACCCTATTCTCACGGAGGAACTTGACGAGTGCGTTTTCTTATTTGGGATCCAGGTCGGTGCCAATGGCGGTGGTCTTTGAGGAATCTCCTTCAACAAGCTCCACCTTCTTGGTCTTGATGGAGGCCTTGAATGCGGGTTCAGCAGAAATGATCTGCTTCTTCGAAGCCGGCATCTCTGAGGCATTGACCTAGTTCTCGATCTCCTTGAACTCCTCACCATAGAGAACTGCTTCGGCGAAGGCAACCTCACTGAGCTCGCACTCCCGTGCCTTGGTGAAGCTTCTGTCAACGGTGATGATGTTGTTTGGTCCGGGTATCTTGAGCTTGTTGTAGACAAAGCATGGCCTTGCGAGGAAGGAGTGGAAGATGTTGCGTCCAAAAAAGACATGGTACATGCTCTTGAAAGGCACCACTTAAAAGGTCATGCGTTCTTGGTGGTAACTATTAACATCGCCAAAAGCGACCGGAAGGGTGATGCAGCCCAGGGAATTTGCTTGTCGGCCGGGGGCAACCCCATGGAACACGGTGTAGCTCTTCCTTAGCTGGGTCTCTGTCAAGTTCATCTTGTGCAGTGTATCCAGGTACATGATGTTGATGCTTCTTCCACTGTCCACGAGTCACTTAGTGAACTCTGTGCCGTCAATCAAAGGGTTGATGACCATGGCATACTGGTTCTCTGTTGCTATAAGGTTTGGGTGTCCACATGTCATCCTTTTCTTGCAAACACTGCTGTAGGTCTTCGACAGTGCAGGGACGTTTGTGCGTACCCTCGAAATTCTTGGTGACCGCTTCATGCATGTCCAACCAATTGCATATTGATTTCGCCGGCAAGTCGTCGATCCATTGTCGAGTGGTGCCGGTCAACATGAGTGGGAGGTACTTGACGGTGACATTGGGGTTTCCCCCTGCGATGTGAATCGCTTCGCTGTAGTCCAGTAACCATGTTGCTGGCCTGGCGGTGCCATCATAGCGCTTGATGGTCTTGTCTATTTGGAGACCCTTGGGGTAGGTTGTGGCCCGTATTACTGGTCCAAAACAACATGGCCCAAGGTATGGGAGCTCCCGAGCTTCTTGGATCTTGTCCAGCCATGAACGTGCATCATACGGCTCTGGCTGCTTCCCTTTTCCGTCATGGGGAGGGGAGTTGTGGCACGATATCTATGAGATCCACCGTGCCCTCCACCATGATGGCTGCTAGGTGGATACGGTGGCGGTGGATGCGGTGGGTTAGCCTTCTTGCTGTGTTCCTCCTGCGACTCCTCACGCCTATCGTGGTTGCTTGTCGGACGTGGCGGCTCCTTGTGGGACCTGCTCCTATGTCCTTCAATGCTGCTACGCTCTCCGGGATGCCGGGGCTGCTCACCCTGGTCGCGTATAACCATGCTGGCCTAGGGATGCCTTGGTGGTGGCATGCTTGTTTGGTGGTGCGGCTATGGTTCCTCGTGACGCTGAGATGGTGGTGGTGGAGGTGGCGACTGGCAAGGATGAGCCTTTTCTCCGTGATCGGAGGATATGGGGATGGTGTCAGTCCTGTTGCGTGCCTCCCTCCATCTTCGCTCTATGGAACCTGTGTTCGATCCCTCGTCACCGGGAGATTTTGGCCTTCAGCGGCTGTTCAGGGTTGACTGGCAAAGCTCCGGGTTGGACTCGACCCTCTGCGAGGTAGCCTTTTCCTGTTACTTGCATGCCTTAGCGACGAGGTCGTACACCTGAGCAACTGCTTCTGGCGACCTGTCCTATTCTAGGAGGGTTTTGGCGACGGCGATGTTGAGGCCAGGATTTGGCA
This sequence comes from Avena sativa, assembly GCA_916181665.1. Classification (NCBI taxonomy): domain Eukaryota; kingdom Viridiplantae; phylum Streptophyta; class Magnoliopsida; order Poales; family Poaceae; genus Avena; species Avena sativa. The sequence goes on from OV702286.1 coordinate 183,803,010, forward strand.
TGACTTGCCTCCCCTCTGAATCAATTTATGGGGTGGCTTTTGTCGGCTTAGATCCGTCATACCCCAACCTATGGCGAACACCGGGATCTTCGATGATGTGAGGTGGCACCTTCTTTGCCTTTTGCTTCGACAACAATTGCTTGTACTCAGCCTCCAAAGCTCTTGACGCCTTAATGGATTGCTGCGCCTTGGCCATGTATTCGTCCAGCTTAGCGCCCTGCTCCACAATGCACTTGGCCTCCGCTAGGATTGCCGCGCGCTTCTCATCAAGCTCCATAACGCTCCGGGTATGGGCGACAGTGATAGGCTCAACGAGGAGTGTGTTGTAAATTGACTTGTTGGCAGGAGTAACCAATGGGTTGCCAGCTGCAGACGTTGATGGTGGAATTGGCGGCTAATTCGACTGTCTTACAGTATTAGGGGTTGTGGTGAGTTCCTGCGCCGGTTGCGGGCGGATAACCGGAGGAGGCAAGGCCTTGGACAGAGCCGGAGGCTCGGCGCCTTTCTTGGCTGATGCTGCTCTGGTAACCGCTGGCATGGGCGGAGCTCTCTCACGTTCCAGTTCCTATCTGTCTTCTTCCATCACACTCCCAATGGTGACCAACACATGGTGGGAAGCTTTGATCTTCTCGGCGCGCTCCTCCTTCTCGATCTCCTCCTCGATCTCCCTCATAACAACATCGTATTCCTCGAAGTTAGCATCGGAGCCGCCTCCATCCATATTGATGTTGGCGTATATCACGTCAAGGACAAAGTCGGAGTCGGCTTCGGTGTTGGCGATGGAGGATGTAGAGGGTGATGCAGGCGGGCCGTTGTTGTTGTTTCCTCCTCCGTCTATTACGGCGATCGCAGCCTCGACCTCCTCAAGGGTTAGAGGACCCACGGCATGCCACCTTCGGAGGGTATGCCGGATGAGTGTTTCGAGTGTGTGCCCTTCTACGAATTGGTACACGAGCTGGTCGGCGCAGTCACCCTCTAGGGTTTCTCTCACCCTCATCCATCTGGTGAGGTATTCGCGAGGAGGTTCTCCGTCCCTTTGAACGCATCTAGCCAAGTCAAAGATGGTGACTATGCCGACAAAGTGTGACCTATGCATCTCTAACGCTCGGGGGAGCCAAGAGGATTTGCTGGGTCCTTCTAGATTTATATCCTGCACAAGGGCGGTTTGGGTGGTGATGACCCACAAGTATAGGGGATGTATCGCTATATTTTTGATAAGTAAGAGTGTCGAACCCAACGAGGAGCAGAAGGTGCTGGCTAGTGGCTTGGAGTAGGAATTCTCTGTAAATACTTAGCAAACGGATTTTTAGGGGTTTTTGATAATGCAGGTAAAAAAGTACGAGTAAATAAAAGACAATAAGAATAAATGCAGCGAGTGGCCCAATCCTTTCTTTAGAAAAGGACAAGCCGGTTGTATTACTTAAGATGACCAAACGTTCTCGAGGACACATGGGAATACCGTCAAGTGCTTTCGCTTCATATAGTTGATTAATCTTCCTTAGTTTGCTAAGTGTTGTGTGGGTGAACCTGTGCTAATGTACCGACCTTCCTAGGACTAATACATACTTGTGATTATACCTCTTGCAAGCATCCGCAAGTACAATAAAGTAATTAAGGTAGAAATCTAACCACAGCTTTAAACTGTAGGACTCTGACGTCCCTTGTGCAATGGTTTCCTAATGGGGGTTCAGTTTTCTATCACTCCGGCAACCCCTACGATTAGTAGCCAAATACACAATGCATTCCCCTATGCCCATATAGGTGAAGTGTCATGTAGTCGACGTTCACATGACACCACTAGAAAAAGTACACCACAACTTAAATATCAAACTATTGAATCTTTTTCAACACAATGCCACTACTAACAACATGACTTCTCCCATGTCCTCAAGAACAAAACGAACTACTCACAAGACATCATATGGATCATGATCAGAGATGGAATAATGATCTATAACAATCTGAACATATACAATAATTCAACGGTTCACTCAATAGCATCAACTACAAAGAGTAATCAACACCGGGAATGTTTCCCCTAAGAACTATGCAAGATTCAACCCAATTGTTACAGCGGTATGGAGATGGTGATGAGGGTGATGGTGGAGATGATGGTGGTGATGATGATGATGATGATCCCGATGAAGTATAGCTTGATGGTGGTGTTGATGGCGATGATCTCCCCTCTCCGGGAAGGAATTCTCCTAGAAGAATTCTGTCTGCCGAAGAGATCTTTCTCTCTTGGTGTTTTCCGCCCCGTAGAGGCGGCGGAATCTTCTGTGGTCGCTCTCCGAGTCTTAGGGTTTCGGGAGGATAATATACGCCAGAGGGGAGAGCCAGGGGTGGACCAGGGCGGCCACACCACCTGGTGGTGCGGCCTAGGGTAGCCCGTGCCAGGGGGTGGTGTGGGCCCCCTATGGCCCATCTCAGCCTACCCTTCTGGCTTCCTTCGTCTTCTGGAAAAATAGGATTTTCCATGTATTTTCCCGGATTTTCTGATCTTCATGAATTTTTCCTCCAAACAGCACCTTTTCCATCAGAATCCTGACTGCAGCGGTCCATGCTCCAAAAGTCATGAACCATGCAAAAACAGATGAAATAACATAATTATCATCTCTTAATATGAAATATATCAATGAATAACAGTAAATTATGATATAGAATAGTAATGCAAAATGGACGTATCAACTCCACCCAAGCTTAGACTTCACTTGTCCCCAAGCAAAACTGAGGTCAATAAACATGGCCTCAGGTTTATGGAGTGAATAGTAGATAAAAGAATATGGACAGGAAGCATCACATTCATCAATACATAGATCATAATAGAAGACAACTCATTATTATATAACTTAACTTGCAATAAGTAAAGGAAACACAATAAAGATACATAAAGTGAATCATAATTGGTAATGGCAAACTAAGCTCTTGGTCGAAGAATAGTTGACAATTTGCTGTAGTTCACAAATAACTGATTTTCAATGATAGCTTTCAAAGTAGTAAACATTAAGATAAGAGCAAAGTGGAAAACAAGGAACATAAGAAACATGATTGAATAAATCATCATATGAATGAATGAAACACAACAACTCAAAATACTTGCTGAGGTAGAAGGGAATAGGTTTACTGACTCAACTAAAAAGTAAAAGAAAGGCCCTTTGCAGAGGGAAGCAGGGATTTCAAGTTTCATAAAGAGCTCCCAAAAAATATGGTACTTATTAGCTTTCAGCTCTCATTGCCCTTATCATAGGCATCCTGAGGTGGTTAAGGTTAAAGTTATAAAATATGAGGATATGCTTGACAAGTTGCAAGTTGAAAATCTCATGTCCCTTGAATATGAGGGCCGCTCCTCATGATACTCAAGTTTAGTCACCGGTAAGTTCTTGTCATAGTAAGTATATGTCTATCATAGAGAACCGCCAGCGGGGTACCCCTTGACCGATGATACGGAAGAATCCCCATATCAAAATGACAAGGCAAGCAGACAACAAGCATCTCAGCAATCTTCTTATTTACTATGGGAATATGGTGCTTTTTTCTCTATTTCCTCTTTTCTCATCTCTTCCTTTTTTCTTTTTCTCAATCTCTATCTCTTTTTATATAATAAGAATGCTTCATAGATGCTCATTATGGTTACGCTGCAGGTTTCCACCATGACAACATGTATTAGACCGGTGGCCCAGGCGTTTCTCTAACACACATACATAACTCCATGGACTTACAAGCTCCCCTTTCATTTCACACCGATGACATCCATAGACAAAAGAACATGATATCAACTAGGTCCAAAGTACCGGTGCAATGTTGAAAGCATTCCCCATGATAGCATGGTTTTGCTAATTCACAACTTACAAAGTGCAAGCATATACGGAACATAGATGGCCACAATGGTTCATGTTTATTAAATGCAAGAAAATAAAGTGTGCCATCAAGTTCATGAGAGCTTTAATCACTAATTTTCACATAACAAGTTTAATTTGGAAGGTAGATAAAAACATGAATTTACTTGGAATAGCAATAGTGCTAATAGGTAGGTATGGTGGACACAAATGGCATAGGTTTTAGTTCAAGGATTGGATGCACGAGAAGAATTCCCTCTCAGTACAGGTTTTTGGCTAGCAAGGCTGGGTAGAAAGTATAAGAGTTGAAGGAAACAAACAAACATACAAGTGATAAAAAAACATGCAATCTTCCTTGGAAACACAAAATATCTTAACTAGAGAATACAAAACTTATGAACAAATCAAGAAAGAAAGATGATGAAATTATATTTCTTTAGAGTACTTTTTATCTTTTTCATTCAACTCTCAAAAGTGTTGCTACTGACCGAGCCAGGTTTGCCAAAACAAACTAAATTAACTCAATGATCCCAAAGTGATACCAATACTAACAACAAGATCAATCATATAACCATGAATTGAAAACTAATATAAGATACGCAAAAGAGTAAATCCTAGAACTTCTCATTAATATTCCATAACTGCAACTCACACCAAGGTATACATAGATATCTAACGAGAGGGGGGACACTTCCATAATGCAAACCATCCTACACGATAACTTCTCTATTCATGATATGACTCTACTAACAAGGTAAAAAGATAGAAGATAGTGATATGATACCAAGACACTCCCCCAAGCTTGGAACAAACCAAGGGGATGCCAAAACCTGATGAATAACATCAATATCTTCATCTTCATACTCATATTGCTCGAGTCATGAAACATTTCTCTTTCTTATTACACCATTATCTCCACTAACCTGGAAATTTCTTTCACACAGAACTTCACACATTTCTCATTAGCAACATTAGTATAAGTGAAGTGATAAAACCTTTTGAGTCCAAATTCAACTGAAAACCATCAAAACATAAGCTACTGTAGCAACTCCGTCTGAAAACCCAAAAAGAATTCAAAAAGGAAATTGATTAAAGAAGCAAATGCAAGAGTGGCAAAATCTGTCAAAACAGACCAGCAGGTAAAGATCAATTTTTTCGAAAATCTTCTGTTGCTCAAATCAAAAAGTGCAAAACTAACAAAAGTTAAATAACAACCTGGGGCATAAGAACAAAAAATTACAGCTCAATCCGACATACATAGATCTCTCACGAACTTTTACGGTGAAGCACAAAAATCTGTTTCGGGACAACAACTTCCCCAAATCTTACTTCTCTCTCATTAGAGGTTGATCTTGACACAAAAACCAAACAAAAAGGATAAGGAGAGGTTATTACTGAATTAATAACTTCCAAGACTCAAAGAAACAAAAACAAACTAAAAGCAAAAATAAACTGGTTTGTCTCCCAAAAAGCTCTTTCTTTATAGCCATTAAGATGGGCATGATAAAGTTGATGATGCTCTCATAAGAATATGAATTGAAGTGGGAGAGCATTAAGAAGCAAAAATACACATTTTTAAGTCTAACCCACTTCCTATGCAAGGGAATTTTGTAAACAAACAAGTTCTTGAAACCAGAGGCTACTAGCATAGGAAGGTAAAAGAAATGCAACATAAAAACTTTCAGCATAAAATGAGGAAACTTGATATTATTGAGATGCATAAAAACACTTTTCCCTCTCTCATAGTAGCTTTCAATATCATGCATAAATTTAATGATATATCTATCACAAGAACCATCGTAACAATGATCACTTATTCTAACTGAAAACACAGGAATACTAGTTCTTATAACACTACTTTGTGAAACAATATTAGAAGTATCCTTGCAGAGGATAGTGTGTCCATCTTCTACATATTTAGTGACAAAGTCTTTCACATTTGCTATTATAGGTTCATCATCTATTTGTTTATCAGGTTCAGTAGCTTTATTTGTACTTTCATTAACCATACTAGCTATCATAGAATGTTCCTTTATCTTAACTGGGAAAGGGATTTTCTCAACGTAAGGTTCAGGTAAAACATTATTAGCAGTATAAACTTCAGTATTTTTGAAGGAACACACTTAGCAACATATTTATATGGTACATGATACTTATTCCACTTCTTTTTAGGAACTTCAATATAGGAGGCAAAAGCCTTAAAATAAGTTGCAATAGCTTGAGAGTCTAGACCATAAGCATTTTTAATATTTTGAAAGTCATCAGTTTCCATAAAAGATTCAATGCATTCATAATCATAATTTATACCTGACTTTCTTCCTTTGTCATTCTCCCATCCTTCAGCATTATCTTGAATACGGTCCAGAAGATCCCATTTAGATTATTCTTCCATGCGAGTGAATGATCCAACACTCGAAGCATCCAATAAATCCTTATCATGAAGAGAAATCCTTGCATAAAAGTTATTGATAATAATATTATTGGGGAGCTCATGAATGGGACATTTGAGCATTAGTAACTTTAATCTCCCCCAGGCTTGAGTTGTACTCTCTCCATCAAGAGGCCAAAAGTTGTATATTTGATTCCGATCTTTATGAATCTCACTAGGAGGATAAAACTTTGAATAAGAGAGAGGTAGTATGTCCTCCCATTCAAGAGCTTGACCATTCTTCAGCAGCTTGTACCATTCCTCATCTCTTCCTTTCAGTGATAATGAGAATAACTTCTTCTTGACTCGATCTGTTGTAATACCTGCACACTTAAACAACCCGCATAAATCGTGTATAAAGAGTAAATGATCACCGGGATGGACAGTTCCATCCCCAACATAGTAGTTATCCATAACACGATCAATAATTCTTGTAGGTATTTTAAAAGTATCATTCTCAGCAGGTGGTAGTTCATCTACTACCTCAGCAGTGGTAGTAGCATTACGAAATAAGAAACTCAGCAAATTATCCATAATGAAAATAAAGCAACTAACAGAAGTAAACAATACTCACAGTAGAAGTTTCCTTTACCAGTTCCACTCTCCAATAGCGATTCACTCCCCGGCAACAGCGCTAGAAAATATTCGTGATGACCCACAAGTATAGGGGGTGTATCACAGTATTTTCGATAAGTAAGAGTGTCGAACCCAACATGGAGCAGAAGGTGCTGGCTAGTGGCTTGGAGCAGGAATTCTCTATAAATACTTAGCAAACGGATTTTTAGGGGTTTTTGATAATTCAGATAAATAAAGTACGAGTAAATAAAAGACAATAAGAATAAATGCAGCGAGTGGCCCAACCCTTTCTTTAGGAAAGGACAAGCCGGTTGTATTACTTAAGATGACCAAACGTTCTCGAGGACACATGGGAATACCGTCAAGTGCTTTCGCTTCATATAGTTGATTAATATTCTTTAGTTTGCTAAGTGTTGTGTGGGTGAACCTGTGCTAATGTATCGACCTTCCTAGGACTAATACATACTTGTGATTATACCCCTTGGAAGCATCCGCAAGTACAGGAAAGTAATTAAGGTAGAAACCTAACCACAGCTTTAAACTCTAAGACCCTGACGTCGCTTGTGTAATGGTTTCCTAACGGGGGTTCAGGTTTCTGTCACTCCGGCAACCCCTACGATTAGTAGCCAAATACACAATGCATTCCCCTAGTCCCATATAGATGAAGTGTCATGTAGTCAACGTTCACATGACACAACTAGAAGAAGTACACCACAAGTTAAATATCAAACTATTTAATCTTTCTCAACACAATTCCACTACTAACAACATGACTTCTCCCATGTCCTCAAGAACAACACAAACTACTCACAAGACATAATATGGATCATGATCAGAGATGGAATAATGATGTATAAAAATCTGAACATATACAATAATTCAACGATTCACTCAATAGCATCAACTACAAAGAGTAATCAACACCGGGAAAGTTTCCCCTAAGAACTATGCAAGATTCAACCCAATTGTTACAGCGGTATGGAGATGGTGATGAGGGTGATGGTGGAGATGATGGTGGTGATGATGATGATCCCGATGAAGTCTAGCTTGATGGTGGTGTTGATGGCGACGATCTCCCCTCTCCGAGAAGGAATTCCCCTGGAGAATTCTGTCTGCCAAAGAGATCTTTCTCTCACGGTGTTTTCTGCCCCGTAGAGGCGGCGGAATCTTTCTATGGTCGCTCTCCGAGTCTTAGGGTCTCGGGAGGATAATATACGCCAGAGGGGAGAGCCAGGGGTGGACCAGGGCGGCCACACCACCTGGTGGCGCGGCCTAGGCTGGCCCGCGCCAGGGGTGGTGTGGCCCCCATGTGGCCCATCTCAACCTCCCCTTCTGGCTTCCTCCGTCTTCTGAAAAAATAGGATTTTCCATGTATTTTCCCAGATTTTCAGATCTTCGCGAATTTTGCCTCCAAACAGCACCTTTTCTATTAGAATCCTGACTGCAGCGGTCCATGCTCCAAAAGTCATCAACCATGCAAAAACAGATAAAATAACATAACTATCATCCCTTAATATGAAATATATCAATGAATAACAGTAAATTATGATATGGAATAGTGATGCAAAATGGACGTAATAGGTGGTCCTTGAATTTTCCTGATCTGAGTCACCATACTCCAAGGAGAGATATGCCCCAGATCCTTTCGCGAACGTGTCCTACTCATAGGTGGTCTGTGCAGGGTTTGACGAGTTTCCAACTTCCTGGGAGCTAGGACCCGAGTTGGTTTCACCGATGAAGATGTGGACTTCTCCGAAGGGGATGACGAAGAAGCGCGTAGGGTTCATCTTTGCCGGCACCTAGAACTCATCTCGAGGGACGATTGGGATGTTCCCGGAGAAGAGAACGCGTATGATGGCTACGGTGTCGCTGATTCCCGCGAAGAGATTGGACATCGCTCAGTGTAGAGCTCGAAGTGCCTCTTGCCCCACGGTGGGCGCCAACTGTCGTGGTATTGCCGACGAGTACGCCATAGAGGAGTCCTCACAGTGCGTGTTTAGAGACTGGGGTAAGACGGTGAGTTAGCGGGTACGAGGTAACACAGCTTACCCAGGTTCAAGTCCCACAATGGTGGTGGAACTCTACTCCTGCTATAAATCACTATAATGGCAATACACCGAGTTACAGAGATAGGTTCGTTGTGCGAGGTGTTGCATGTTGTACGTAGCAATCTAGGTTGTCTTCTGTGGTTACCCTAATGGCTCCCATAAGTCCGGCTTATAAAGGCACCAGAACCTAGGGTTTACAAGGAAAGGTCCTTGCCGGACAAGGTAAAGAGTCCTACACTAATACGAACTAGTCTTTCGTGTCTTGCACTCCAAGGCTCTGAGTATGTCGGCGACTCCTACGTAGCCTTCCTTTATCCGGCATAGGTCTCCCTTCTGGATCTGTCTAACTGGGCCACCAGCAAGCCATAGGCCTTGCTACCAACTATGGGCCACCCGGGTTAACCGGATTGGTGACATGCTCTAGGATACCCATTTAGCATATCCCCAACATACTTCTATGTTTCTGCAAAATTTCTACTATTTGGCTTCACTTCCTCCACTTCCTGAGATCGGTGAAGTCTCAGAACCTGCCGCTGAATCTGAAGAAAACACAGAGGCTAAATTTGTGGGAGATACTGAGGATCATGATGAAAATTATGTTTCTCATTCTTCTCCAACTAAAGTTATTCCTTCTGAAATTTTTGTTTCCTTCAGGGTCTTTGCTATCTAAGAAAAAAGGAAGCACGAAGATGTGGACGCCCAAGAAATTGAGGATTCTGATGATTCAAGTGCCGCCAAACTGCAAATGCTTCAATCACTTAGAGCAGATCCTCCTAGGAAAGGGGGACTTTTTCGATTTTCTCAGAGCATAGGCTTGTAAGTACCCGTCCGCTTATTTTCTCTTTAGACATTTTGCTTTCTTATGCTCTTTTACTAAAATTACCTTTGCTTTGGGTTAGTGGCAACGAGTAGGAAAAACTTCTCCACAATTGCCTCTCGTTAATGCAGCCAATGGAACGGATGCTATTAATAGGTCACACAGAAAAATGATCGCATCAGCCAGCCAGCAGGCCATTGTTATGGACTTGGGTACCCATCGATGTCGATGCTTGCAAAGAAAATGTTAGGGTTGGGGAGGAAGCTTGTTAGCTTCGGGCATAGCTTGTCGTCCTTGAAGATCTGGTACACCAGGCAATCCGTGCCCAATTTCAACTAGATGATGGCAGACTTCTGCGTTGAAGATTTCTCATTTGTGTATTTGATGTCGAGGCCAACAATCTTGTTGTCCGCTACTTCCAGGCGTGTTTGTATTTTGTCAATGTAAATATTCACCACCTATGCTATGTTGGTATACGAAACTTGTAGTATGGTCATGTTTCTAGGGTCTAGGAAGGAGTACGTCTGGTGGAACGTTGGCACCATGGATGTGGGCGCCTTCTTTTGTTTTGATAAAATGATAGAAATATAATGGGATCGAGAAGCTGAAAGCAATTGCAATGAAGAATTTGGTGAAATGCATGCATGAGAGGTTGTAGAGACGAATGGCATGCAGTTTTCCCCGGCCCCACCCACGCAGGAAGAAATTAAATCTCCAGCGCAATTAGCCCACGTACTCCTATGGAATTTATTTATAGATTATTTTTACGGACACGGCTTACATTTTCGTACGGAAGTAGTATGTACATTATATTTCATTCTTTCTTTTAGAATTAAAGCACTAGTGCATGATGCTTGAACATAACAGGTTTAGGCATTTCATCACAACAATGTTAGTCTCTTAGCTCAGTATCATATGAAAACTACACTTACTGATGAGGAGGTGTACTCAGGTACTATTAACTACAATAGACTAATCAAGAGGAGTAGTAGATAGTACACCTCTTGCATGCAGGTATACACAAAAATAATTTCTAGTAGCCTAATCACATGCATGCACGTCTTTGAAATCATTAACTTTGGAGACTACAAATAAGAGATAATCCATTGGAGAGTTTGTCTCTTAAGCATTTTACCTAGTACTACTAGATACTAGTACTGTGCTAAGGCCTTATTAGAGTGAGAGGTACTAGTATGTAATTAAACACAAGGCAGAAATTCAATTTTTGCAGAAATGGGTCCGGAAATACTCTGTACCTGCAAAGGTAGGATATTATAGTAAACTATTTTTTCTAGTCCTTGGACTATAGCTACTCCTAGGATAGGATTTTATTTTCCTATATATTTTGTACTGTATAGCCCAATTCAAAATCAGAGAGCACCAAATCCTCACCCCTCACTGACACCTTTGATCTGGATTACGGATGTCGTATAGTAGCTTTTTCACTAGTAGACCTATGTTTATCGATTCTTGGGAAACAATTGTTGTATGTAAAATATAAGGAACTTCTACAAGACATTGTTTACTCATTTTACTTTATGTTTACTAGACCTTTGAATTGTTGCTTGTTGCAATGGATGGAAATAGGCTAGGGTTGAAGTTTCACCTGCAGCTGCACATACATTTCTAATTGTAGGGTTCGTTGCATAGAAAACAAAACATTTCTTCCGCGAGAACGCACAAAACCAAGATACGATCTATGGAAAAGCCAATATCTAATATACAAGATAGGTGTAACAAGATAGATGAGAACTAACCCTCGAAGATCCAAAGTGTTAACACCATCGAATCTCGTGGTTGATGTAGTCGATCACTTGCCGATCTCAAGATCGTGTTGACGATCCTTTCGGCGCCGCATTCTGGCAGCGCTTCAGCACTCGGTCACATGTACGGAGTCGATGAAGACCTTCCTCTCCCTGTTCCAGCGGGCAGCGGAGGTAGTAGATCCCCTCAGAATCCCAACAACACGATGGCATGGTGGTGGTGGAGGAGAATTCCTGCAGGGCTTTGCCTAAGCCGGAGCAGGAAGAAGGAGGAGGGAGGAGAGGTAGCGGCAAGAGTTGGGAGTGGGGAAAGGGGGCCGGCCACCCCTCCCCTCTATTTATGGAGGGAGGGTGCGTCTAGGGCTCCCCCTTTTCCCTCCACCTCCTAGGATCGGCGCATGGGGAGGGGGTAAGTTTCCTTCCCCCCAAGTCATATCCCCTATTTTCTAGGGATTTATCCTTATCCCTTTGGGGTTGGCCGGTTGGGCTTCTTGGGCCTGGTGTGGCTAGCCCAAGGGCCCCCACAACATTCCCTCGGCCCATGTGGCCCGTCCCAGGGTGGTGGGACCACTGGTGGCCCTCTAGAACCTTCTAGAAGCTCCGGTGAAAATATAGAAAACTTTTCCAAACACTAGAAGATGACTTCAATTATATCAATCTTATTCTCTGGACCATTATGAACCTCCTCGTTATATCCTGGATCACATCCGAGACTCCCAACAACATTTGGTCTCCAACTCATATTCCATATCTACTTAAACAAGATCGAACCTTAAGTGTGTCACCCTACGGTTCGTGAACTATGCATACATGATCAAGACACCTCTCCGATCAATAACCAATAGCTGGATCTGGAGATCCAGAATGGCTCCCACATATTCAATGTTGACTTTGTAATCGAAAGAACCATTAACATACGATACCTATTCCCTTTGTCACGCGATACTCTACTTATCCGAGGTTTGATCATCGGTATCTCCATACCTAGTTCAACCTCATTACCGATAAGTACTCCTTAATCGAACCATGATATAACATCCCTTGTGACCTAGTCATATGCTTGCAAGCCAATTGGATGACATTCCACCAAGAGGTCCTAGATCATATACATCCGTCATTTGGATGGACAAATCCCATTCTTGATCCATGTGCTTCAACACATACTTCTAGAATACCCAATGCCACCTTTATAACCACCCATTTACGAAGTGGCACTTGATGTCATCAAAGCACTCATCTAGTGATGGTGATTAACATGCTCTCATGGTCAAAGGATTAAGTTACTATGTATTTGAAAGCTTGTAGAAAAATGAACTTAATGACTTGATCTTGTGATATGCTTACTATGGGTGTGTGTACATCACATCATTCTCCTAATGATATGTTCTTGTTATTAAAAACATTCGATGTTCATGATCAGGAAACCATGATCCGCTGATAATCAACAATCTAGTTCAACAAGAGGCTTACTAGGGACTCTTTTACGTTACAGAACACACAAGTATTAATGTTTCCTCTTAATACACATCTAGCATGGGATGCAAACATTTATCATAAACACAAAGATAATAATAATCACTTTATTATTAACTATTGGGCTTATCTCCAATAGTCTCCCACTTGCACTAGATTCAATAATCTAGATTACATGGTAATATACCTAACACCCATGGCATTCTGGTGTTGGTCATGTTTTTCTCTAGGGAGAGGTTTAGTCAACAGATCTTCCACATTCAGATCTATGTATACTTTGCAAATCTTTATGTCATCATCTTGGACATACTCGCGAATAACATGAAAACGTAGCTTGATACGCTTAAGCCTCTTGTGTGACCTCCTCTCCTGTGCATTAGCTATGGCACCCATGTTGTCACAATAGATGTCCATTGAGTCCAACGCACTAGGAACCACGCCAAGTTTAGTAATGAACTCCTTCATCCATATCGCTTCTTGGGCAGCCTCCAAAGTAGCTATGTATTATAATTCAGTTGAGGATTTCGCTACAGTGCTTTTCTTGGCACTCCTCCATCTCACTGCTGCACCATTCAAAATAAATACGTATCCATATTGTGACTTTGAGTCATCTGGATCGGTGTTCCAACTAGCATAAGTGTAACTATTTACAACAATCTCTTCGTCACCTTCATAAGAAAGAACCATATCCTTAGACCTTTTCAGGTACTTTAGGATATTTTTGACCGTTGTCCAGTGTTCCATTCTAGGATCACTTTGATATATGTTGGTCAAAGTAACATCATGTGCGATATCATGTCTCTTACATAGCATGGCATACATGATAGACCTATGGCTGAGGCATAGGGGATATTACTTATCCTCTCTCTATCTTCTGCCATAGCTGGACTTTGAGTCTTACTCAAGGTCTTACCTGGTAACATGGGCAAGAACCCTTTCTTGCTTTCTTCCATTCTAAACCTCTTTAGAACCTTCTCTAGGTATGTACTTTGTGAAAGCGCTATTAAGCTTCTTGATCTATCTCTATAAATCTTGATGCCTAAAATGTATGCCACTTCGCCAAGATTGAAAAACTATTATTCAAATAGTCTTTGACACTTTCAAGAAGTTCTTTATCATTCCCAATCAACAATATGTCATCCACATATAGTATTAGGAATTCTACAGAGCTCCCACTCATTCTCTTGTAAATACTTCTCCAAAAGTTTGTATAAATCCAAAGTTTTTGATCACCTTGTCAAAATGTTGATTCCAGCTTCGGGATGCTTGCTTCACTCCATAAATGGAGCACTGAAGTTTGCATACCTTGTCAGCATCTTTAGGATCGAAAAAACCCTTTGGTTGTACAATATACAACTCTTCCTCAATGTCACCATTAAGGAACATTGTTTTTACATCAATCTGCCAAATCTCATAATTGAAAAATGTTGTGATTACTAACAAAATCCTCACAGACTTTAACTTTGCTACCGGTGAGAAAGTCTCATCGTAGTCAACTGCTTGAATTTGTCGGAACCCTTTCGGGACAAGTCGAGCTTTATAGACAGTAAAATTACCATCAGCGTATGTTTTCCTTTTGAAAATCCATTTGTTCTCGACAGCCAAAGTCCATAATTGGTTTTTGTACATGGATCCAATTTCGAATTTCATGGCTTCTTGCCATTTGTTGGAATCTGGGCTCATCATTGCTCCTCATATGTCACAGGGTCGTTGGTGTTGTCCATCAACATGACATTCAAGACAGGGTCATACCAATCAAGAGTGGTATGAACCCTCATCGACCTGCGAGGTTTAGTAGCAACTTTGTTCGAAGTTTCAAGATCTTCATCATATCTTCCTCTCTTATTGGTGTAGGCAGCATAGAAACATCTTCTGGTGTTGTGCTACTCTCAAATCCGAGAGAAGGTTCTATAACCTCATCGAGTTCTACTTTCCTTCTAGTCACTTCTTTCGAGAGAAACTCCTTTTCTAGAAAGGATCCATTCTTGGCAACAAAAACTTTGCCTTCGGATCTATGATAGAAGGTATACCCAATTGTTTCTTTAGGGTATCCTATGAAGACGCATTTTTCCGCTTTGGGTTCAAGCTTGTCGGGTTGTAACTTCTTTACATAAGCTTCGTAACCCCCAAACTTAAAGGAACGATAACTTAGGTTTCTTACCAAACCACAATTCATACGGTGTCGTTTCAATGGATTTAGATGGTGCCCTATTTAAAGTGAATGCGGCTGTCTCTAATGGATAACCCCAAAATGATAACAGTAAATCTGTAAGAAACATCATAGACCGAACCATATCTAAGAGAGTTTGATTACGATGTTCGGACACACCATTACGCTGTGGTGTTCTTGGTGGTGTCAATTGTGAAAGTATTTCGCGTTTCTTTAAATGCATGCCGAACTCGTAACTCAGATATTCACCTTTGCAGTCAGAACACAGAAACATAATATTCTTGTTACGCTGATTTTCTACTTCACTTTGGAATTCCTTAAGCTTCTCGAAACTTTCAGACTTATGTTTTGTAAAGTAGATATATCCATATCTACTCAAGTCATCCATGAAAGTAAGAACATAACGATATCCACTTCGTGATGGTACACTAATTAGACCGCACACATCGGTATGTATTATTTCCATAAGTTTGTGGCTCGCTCCATTATCCTAGAGAATGGAGTCTTAGTCTTTTACCATTAGACATGCTTCGCATATTTCAAGTGATTCAAGAAGTCCATCGGAATGGAGTTTCTTCATGCGCTTCACTCCAATGTGACCAAGACGAAAGTGCCACATGTATGTAGAATTATCATTCAATTTCATTCGTTTAGCATCTATGTTATGAACATGTGTATGACTACTATCGAGATTCAATAAGAATAAACCATTCATCTTAGGCGCATGACCACAAAAGATATTACTCATATAAATCGGACAACCATTATTCTTAGACCTGAATGAATAACCGTCTCGCAATAAAAAAGATCCAGATATAATGTTCATGCTTAACACAGGCACCAAATAATAATTTAGATTTAAAACTAATCCCAACAGTGGAGGAAGAGGGAGCGTGCCGACGACAATCACATCAACCTTGGAGCCATTTCTAACATCACCTCGTCTCTCACTAGTCTTCATATATTCCGCAGCTCCTGTTTCAAGTTACAAATATGAGCAACTGAACCAGTATCAAATACCCAGGCACTACTAGGATTACTATCAAGATAGACATCAATAATATGTATATCATATATACCTTTCTTCTTGATGTTTTCGTTCTTCAGATCGTCTAGGTACTTGGGGAAATTGCGCTTCTAGTGCCACCTCCCTTGCAGTAAAAGCACTCAGTATCAGGCTGACGACAAGCCTTGGGCTTCTTAGGAGCGGAAGATTTCTTGCCGTCCTTCTTGAAGTTTCCCTTGTTCTTAGGCTTTCCCTACTTCTTGAAATTGGTAGTCGTATTGACCATCAACACTTGGTGCTCTTTCTTAATCTCCTCTTCGGTAGTTTTCAGCATCGAGAAGAATTCAGGCAATGTCTTATTCACTCAGTGCATATTGTAGTTCATCACAAAGTTCTTGTAACTAGGTGGCAGTGATTGGAGGACACGATGAATCCCCAACGCATTAGGAATCGTTATTCCCAAATCTTGGAGTTTGTTCGCATGCCCAGACATTTTGAGCACGTGCTCGCTAACGGAGCTTCCCTCTTCCATCTTACAGCTAAAGAAATTTTCGGAAGTTCATAGCTTTCCACGGCCGCATGAGTTTCAAATATCATTTTGAGATCATTTACAATATCAAAAGGGTCGCGGTGCTCAAAGAGCTTCTGAAGCTCCGATTCTAAACCATACAGGATGGCACACTAAACTATGGAGTAGTGATTCTTTCGAGTGAGGTAAACATTTTTAACATCATTGGTAGCATCCTCTATAGGTGGGTCACCTAGTGGTGCATCGATCACATAGGTCAACTGAACATCACTGAGGACAATCCTCATGCTACAGAACCAGTTTGTGAAGTTGCTTCCATTGTTTTCACCTTTTCTTTCTCTATGAACGCATTAAAGTTGATGGAGGGGGTCACCATGATCTACAACATATTTGAAAAGAGTTTAGACTAAGTGACATGGGTATACCCTACAGGTACTCGAGCTTGGTATATACGGCCTAAATACGTAAAAGCCCACGGTGTCGCCAAGGCCCAAATGAACGACTCGAGTAACCTACGGACTCTCGATTGCTTGAAGAACAAGAAGAAGCTAAAGATAGAAAGTTTGAAGGGGAAAACCCTAACTTGTAACTGACTCGACCTGTTACCCGAGACCTAACCTACCTATATAAAGGTTAGGAGGGGGCGGCAGGGAGGACACACGCAACCCTAGTTTCCACAACCCTTGCCAGATTGCATCTGCGCAACATTGTAATCTTTGATTCCTTCGATAATTCCACGAGTAGACAAGCAGGAGTAGGGACCTCTACGAGGCCTGAACCTGGGTAAATCTTTGAGTCCCCTGTGTGCTTGTTTTCTAGCCGATAGATGTCTCTAGCGCTCCCTCCTTCTCCAAAACCCAAGTCCATAACAATGGGCATTGATGAGTTAAACCCTCATCAATTGGCGCCGTCTATGGGAATTAGGAGTGCTGATGTTGTGGCTTCTTTGGCCCCATCAACCGCGATCTACAACTCCGCAACAGCAGATATTCGCCAGCTCTTCGGCATGTTCAACTTCACCGTCCACACGCCAGCCACTCGCCCGGCTTTCGAGTCCGTAGGCAACGGGATCAGCCTGGCAATAGGGAGCTTCCGCTTCCAAGTTAGTCAGATGGGCACGCTTCGCATGCCTGATCAGCCGACAGCACCGTCGATTGCTCCAGCATCATGGTTCCCCCCGTCGATCGGCACACTCAATGAGCTCAACGCCTCGACAATAGTCGAAAACACGGTCAGTGACAGCAGTCGCGACTCCGATCTAGGCGACCTGGCCACTGAAGACGGAACCTACGGTTCCGGATCTGAGAGTTGTGGGAGCAGCAGCTTCCCCAATCACTTCATGTGCGCGGTCATCAACACAGGCGACACCTCCGCCAACCGCGACAACACGGGCAATCGCGGCAATGGAACCGACCCGCCAAATAGCGGCAACGGCGACAACGGAGCTAATGGCGGTAACGGTGGCGATCGCACCAACAACAACAATGGAGGAGCAGCCGAGCCTCCAACCATAATAAACAAGCAAACCGGCGAACGCGTCATGATCAAGCTGAACAAGCAAGAGTGGGCTCGCTGCCGCGAGGCCCTACGAGGAACTCCTCTACCCTTCGGATCTCCGCAAGAGCTGCTAATGGGCTAGCATTGGCTCCTGAAGGAAGAATTCAAGCGTCAAGTGCAAATAATCGTGCAACTCGAGGCGCGCAAAAAGGCAGCAGACGAGTCAAGCCTTCGTCGTGCAGGACTCTCCTCCTCAAGAGGCAACGAATACGTTGCCAAAAAGAGGCAATCTCGGATGGCCCATTGATACATTGCAAATGTATCTATAATTTTTGATGTTCCATGCTTCGTTTTATCCACTTTCTTGTGTTTTGTTCCAACTTTGGAGTACTTTTCATATGATTTCTTGGACTAACCTATTAACAAGAGCCACAGTGCCAGCTACCTGTTTTCTGCTGTTTTTGGTTCCAGGAAAGTCAGAAAATGAATATTCTCGGAATTGGACGGGACAAAAGCCAAAGTGCCTATTTTTCCGGAAGGGATCAAGTGCCAGAATACGAGACGGAGAAGGGCTAGGGAGCCACCACACCACCTGGCCGCGCGGCTAGGCCTGGCCCGTGCCAGGGGTGGTGTGGCCGCTCCCGGCACCCCCTCGACCTCTCCTTCCGCCTATAAGTTGCCCTCTGGACGAAAACCCTAAGGACACGATCAAATATCCACGAAAGAGTCTATAGCCGCTGTCATATCCATTCCTAGATCGGGAGGGATCTGAAGATCTTCCCGGCACCCTGCCGAAGAGGGGAATTCACCCTGGAAGCCTTCTTCATCAGCATGCAAGCCTCCGGTGTGATGCGTGAGTAGTTCATCCTTGGACTACGGATCCATGTAGTAGCTAGATGGCTGGTTTCTCCTCCTTTGTGCTTTCATGTTTAGATCTTATGAGCTCCATTCATGATCAAGATCATCTATTTGTAATTCATACATGTTGTGTTTGTGGGGATCCGATGGATATTGAGATGCTATTTTAGATTGATTATTGATTCTATCATGTCTTTGTTATCTGAGATCTTGCATGCTTTCCGTTGTTAGTAGCTATCTTGGCCAAGTAGATGCTAGCAACTCCAAGAGTTAGTATTTAAGCTCGACAGTGGGTTCATGCCTCTGGTAATCTGGGGAAGTGACAAAAATCTCTAAGGTCCTAGATGTCCTGTTGCTACTAGGGAGAAAACAACAATCCTTTGTTCATAGAACAATCGTATTGTTTACTTTACACGCAGTTCGTAAAGCAATAATCTGTTGCTTGCAACTTAATACTGGAGGGGGTTCGGATGATAACCTGAAGGTGGATTATTAGTCATAGATGCAGTTGGATGGCGGTCTATGTATTATGTTGTATTGCCCAATCAAGTATCAGAGGAGTCAAGATGATTAGTATATGCATGTATTGCTTTCTTGGTGTTTGTCAATTGCCCCACTGTAATTTGTTCACCCAGCATGTTATCTATCTAAGGAGAACCACCTCTAGTAAACTATGGATCCCAGTCCTTGTATTTTACATACAATCTACAAACTGTTTACTTCTTTGTGTTTACTTTCTGCAAACTTTTACTTCTTTCCATTCGATACGTTTAATCCTTTGTTTTTCACAAAACACGATGAGATTGACAACCTCATCGCAAGTTGGGGACAAACTTCTGTGGTTGTGTTGTGCAGGTCTCCACGTTGCTACTAGCACCGGTAGTGCGCCCTGCCAAAGCTGAGCTAGTAACACATTTGGGGTGTTTCCTTGCCCCTATTGGTTCGATTAAACCTTGGTTTCATAACTGAGGGAAAACTTGCTGCTATATTCATCGTACCCTCCTCTTGGGGTTCCGAACGACCTCTACGTCGAAAGTCCAGCGCATCAAGATTTTCTGGCGCCGTCGCCGGGGAGTCAAGGACATCTTCACAAGGGGAGTCCCTCATAACCAATCTCTTTACTTTGTTGTTTTTTTTGCTTAGTTTCTTTTTGCCTTGTTTTCTTGTTTTGTTCTTCAAAAAACACAAAAAATTAGTTCTACTAGTTTGTTTTCTTATTTCAAAAACACAAAAAAAATAGTTCCTATCTTGAGTTGCCACTATGTCTAGCCTGCTCCAGTCACTATGTCACCCCAGAATATGATTTGCACTTTTAAACAAGGAATTGAGGAAAGTTTTAAGGAAGCTTGGTCGAGAATCTCTGATCTACATGAAAAAACTGAGCCTAAAATGACTCAAAGCTTGTTCCTTAGCAGTTTTTACCTTGGAATTGCTCTTTTCTATAGATATGCTTTGGATGCTTTTGTGGGAGGAGATTTCCTCCATTGTAATGAGGATGATTCTATTAATGCTATAAATAAATTGATCCTCACTTACAACTTTCTTAGCCAAACTGATACTTCTTTCGCAAAAATATTTGCCAGGGTGGACACTCTTGAGGCTAGCATTACTAGATTATAGAGTTGCTATAATACGCTAAGGGAGCATCATGATTATGTTCCAAAAAACTCTGAACCATCAAAGTGGTTATCTACAGTAAAGATTGAGATGAACAATGAAGCTTTTCAAGCTCGCTGTGATATCATGTCTGAATTTTGCCTTATGCCCAAAGATATTTATAAATCTCTGAACACTTCGGAGCTCATGGAAGGAGGAAAAGAAATATCTCTTACTAATAATACTACCATATTACCTCTTGGAATAGCTGAAGGAGTGTTTACAAAGATCCTTGGGAAAACGATTTCTATTGATTATCTTGTTATTGAATGTGCAGGAAAAGGACAAATTACACTTGGAAGGTCCCTATTAGAACTCCTTGGAGCAATAATAGATGTGGGAAAGGGGACCATGCACCTTTCTTCTCCACCAAACAATCATATTTTCCCCAAGGTCAAGAATAAAAGTAAGAGAGGTAAGGGCAAGAAAGTTGGTTTTAATGCTTCTTCATTTGAGAACACTTCATTCTTTCTTTGCTTCTTATGCCTAACTTAAAGGCGTTAAAGAAAGTACTTGTTGGGAGATATCCCAAGAGTTTTAGATGAGTCTTGGAAGTTATTACCTCTGTAATAACCTCTCCTTATCCTTTTTATTTGCTTTTTGTGCCAAGAGTAACCTCTAATGAGAGAGAAGTAATGATTGGGAAAGTTGTTGTCCCGAAACAGATTTTTGTGCTTCACCGTAAAAATTCCTGAGAGAGCTCTGTATGTCGGATTGAGCTGTAATATTTTGTTCTTCTGCCCCAGGTTGTTATCTAACTTTCGTTAGTTCAACACTTTTTGATTTGAGCAACAGAAGGTCTTTGAAAAAATTCGTCTTAACCTGCTGGTCTGTTTTGACAGATTTCTGCCATTTTCTGCATTTGCTTCTTGTTAGTTCCTTCTCGAGTTCCTTTCGGGAATTGAGCTTTTCGAGGGAATTGCTACAGTAGTTAGTGTTCTAATGGAAGTTTATTTGGTGTTAGAACTGAACCTTGAGACTTAATTATCTTAAGTGCACTAATGTTGCTAATGAGATTGTGTGAAGTTTTGTATGAAGGAAAAATTTGAGGTGTATGGAAGGAACGAGTAATGAGATAAAGGATGGACTAAAGCTCAAGCTTGGGGATGACACACGTGTCACCCCAAGAAATATAGAAGAAGTACAAGCATCAAAGCTTGGGGATGCCCAAGGCATTCCCCTTCTTCATCAATAAAAAATCCAGGTTTCTTCCAAACGCTTCATTTTTATTGTTTCATGCACAGTTGTGTTTTTCTTGGAGCGTCTTCTTTTTTGTTTTTGTTTTGGTTTTTACTTTGCTTGGTTTGCTTAGTTTTCTGAATAAGTTGGTTGGACCCCCTCTTTCACACTTTGGTTTGCGAATAGTTTGGTTTGGTTTGGAAAAGAGTAGGAAAGTTCATACTTATGTGGTAAAAAGAGCTCGTTTTTGACTGTGGGCTATGCTTTGTCATGCCATGCTTGATATTGTTTTCGCTTTATGCTTAGCATTCTTTGCTGTAGCATGACTTGTTATAAACAATTGAGATTGCTTAATGTGTCTTGGATGAATCATGCGTTGTTTTAGCATATTAAAGCATAGTATAGTGGTATTCTCCTTTGATGCTTTATTTGGGTTGACTTGGCACATGCTCACACTATGTTATGACTATCGCAAGTCACCATAAGCCTTTATGATCCTTTAGTTTTCAACTTGTAGTATCACGTTATGCTTTGATCAATGATGTTTTGTCGCTCTGCATGATTATGGCCATTATTGCTCTCTTAGTTTGTCGCTCCCAGTCTTTTGTTAGCCTCCACAAAAAACTATGAGTTCCACTCATGCATCCAACTCCCTAAACCAAGTTACTCCAAAGAGTCCACCATACCTACCTACTAGCTTATGCTATTCCAAGTATATTCATGCTTTTGTTTACCTTCCACCTGTTATGAGAAAGCTAGTGATTAAATCTCTCACGAACTTGAAGGCACACTTTACTTTACTTGCCCTTAATAAACTTGAACCATTGTGTCTTCTATGTTGCATATGCTTGCACTTATTTGTTGGGAATTAGTAGAACCATGCTTTCATGGGGAACCACGTTTTCAACATTGCACTTGGTACTTGTACCTAGATGATATCATGCTCTTTTGTATATGGATGTCGTCGGTGTGAAATGAAAGGGGAGCTTGTAAGTCCATGGAGTTATGTATATGTGTTAGAGAAACACCTGGGCCGCTGGTCTAATCCATGCTTACATGGTGGAAACCTGCAGCGTAACCATAATGAGTTGTCTATGAAGCATTCTTCTTATAAAAAAAGATTCCTATATTGAGAAAAAAAAGAGAAAAGAAAAGAAAAAAGAGATACTATGAAAAGAGGAAAGAGAGAAAAAAAGCACCATATTCCCATGGTAAATAAGAAGAATGATGAGATGCTCGTTGTCTGCTTGCCTTGTCATTTTGATATGGGGATTCTTCCGTATCATTGGGCAAGGGGTACCCCGTTGGCGGTTCTCAATGATACACATGTACTTACAACGACAAGAACTTACCGGTGACTAAACTTGAGTAGCATGAGGAGCGGCCCTCGTATACAAGGGACATGAGATTTCTGACTTATACTTTGTCAAGCATGTACACCATAGTTTGTTCACTTTAACCTTAATCACTTCAAGATTCTTATGATAGGGGCAATGAGAGCTGAAAGCTATTAAGTACCATAATTTTTGGAAGCTCTTTATGAGACTTGAATCCCTACTTCCTTTTACAAAAGGCCTTTCTTCCACCATTATATTGAGTCTCCACCTTCTATCTTTATGCACCTACTTTAAGAGCATAGTGGCCATTCTTAGTTCTATGTGCATTGTCCCAAGACTAGTTGATTGATGCATAACTTGTTATTGCTTGTTTGAAACTATTGTATCTAGTCACTCTTATGAACTTTGAAGGTGTCCTATGCATTTATATTTGCTACTCTATTGAGGGACAAGCTGAATACTATTATGCTATGTTTTCTTTATGTGAAACAAACAAACGTCTTGCAAAGCATGTTATTCATGAATCTTTTGTTTGTGCCTTTTCATGTTGCATCATGGTTTCTTTGCTTATTGCTAGAACTTTGTCTTTCATGTTATGATTGAAGTACTATGATCCCAGCTTTGAATGTTTTGCAAACACTTTGATCAAGTCTTTGATGGTGCATGTCACCTCAAAAATTATTTCTTTTTATCAGTTACCTACTCGAGGACGATCAGGAGTTAAGCTTGGGGATGTTGATACATTGCAAATGTATCTATAATTTTTGATGTTCCATGCTTGGTTTTATCCACTTTCTTGTGTTTTGTTCCAACTTTGGAGTACTTTTCATATGATTTCTTGGACTAACCTATTAACAAGAGCCAGAGTGCCAGCTGCCTATTTTCTGCTGTTTTTGGTTCTAGGAAAGTCAGAAAATGAATATTCTCGGAATTGGACGGGACAAAAGCTAAAGTGCCTATTTTTTCGGAAGGGGTCAAGTGCCAGAATATGAGACAGAGAAGGGCCAGGGAGCCACCACACCACCTGGCCGCACGGCCAGGCCTGGCCCGTGCCAGGGGGTGGTGTGGCCGCTCCCGGCACCCCGTCGTCCTCTCCTTCCGCCTATAAGTTGCCCTCGGGACGAAAACCCTAAGAACCCGATCAAAAATCCACGAAAGAGTCTGTAGCCGCCGTCATCTCCATCCCTATATCAGGAGGGATCTGAAGCTCTTCCTGGCACCCTACCGGAGAGGGGAATTCACCCTGGAGGCCTTCTTCATCACCGTGCAAGCCTCCGGTGTGATGCATGAGTAGTTCATCCTTGGACTACGGATCCATGTAGTAGCTAGATGGCTGGTTTCTCCTCCTTTGTGCTTTCATGTTTAGATCTTGTGAGCTTCGTTCATGATCAAGATCATCTATTTGTAATTCATACATGTTGTGTTTGCGGGGATCCGATGGATACTGAGATGCTATTTTAGATTGATTATTGATTCTATCATGTCTTTGTTATTTGAGATCTTGCATGCTTTCCGTTGTTAGTAGCTATCTTGGCCAAGTAGATGCTAGCAACTCCAAGAGTTAGTATTTATGATCGATAGTGGGTTCATGCCTCTGGTAATCTGGGGAAGTGACAGAAATCTCTAAGGTACAAGATGTGTTGTTGCTACTAGGGAGAAAACAACAATCCTTTGTTCATAGAACAATCGTATTGTTTACTTTACACGCAGTTCGTAAAGCAATAATCTGTTGCTTGAAACTTAATACTCGAGGGGGTTCGGATGATAACCTGAAGGTGGATTATTAGTCATAGATGCAGTTGGATGGCGGTCTATGTATTATGTTGTATTGCCCAATCAAGTCTCAGAGGAGTCAAGATGATTAGTATATGCATGTATTGCTTTCTCGGTGTTTGTCAATTGCCCCGCTGTAATTTGTTCACCCAGCATGTTATCTATCTAAGGAGAGCCACCTCTAGTGAACTACGGATCCTGGTCCTTGTCTTTTACATACAATCTACAAACTGTTTACTTCTTTGTGTTTACTTTCTGCAAACTTTTACTTCTTTCCATTCGATACGTTTAATCCTTTGTTTTCTGCAAAACACGGTGATATTGACAACCTCATCGCAAGTTGGGGACAAAGTTCTGTGGTTGTGTTGTGCAGGTCTCCATGTTGCTACTAGCACCGGTAGTGCACGCTGCAAAAGCTCAGCTAGTAACACCTTTGGGGTGTTTCCTTGCTCCTATTGGTTTGATTAAACCTTGGTTTCATAACTGAGGGAAAACTTGCTGGTATATTCATCGTACCTTCCTCTTGGGGTTCCCAACAAGCTCTACGTCGAAAGTCGAGCGCATCACCCATCTCACCGAGCAAGAGCGCATAGAAGCTGCAAAGGTCCTCGACTTCAGCTCTATGACAGTCGACACACGGGGCAACGTGGTCCCCAAGATGCCGCAAGCTGCGGTGACAGCGGCCACCATGTACCTCCTCAAGAACCAGCTGCCAGCTGGAGATCCCCGAGCCGCCATGCACGGATCTACGATCGCGGGCTTGGGATTAATCGAGGCCGCCCTCGACAAGGAGCCAACACCGGAGCCAAATAAGGGCAAAGCGCTAGCAAAGCGCTGCTCCTCGCCCTCATCTGTCTCGACGTCAAATAACGACAGTCACGCTCTGTCTCGACGTCGCCGCTCACGGCGACATGACCGCGACTATGATGCGCGCGACGAACTCACGCAGTGCAAGATCGACCAATCAAGGGCGCGACGCGCTCGGTCGACTGACTCAAAACAGGAGGATGTGGAGCTCTGCGGCGCCAGATGCTTCAGCAGATCCATTAGGCAGAAGCGAATGACTAAGGGGTTTTAACTCCCATCGAAAAACCCGAAGTTCGACGGCCTACAGGACCCAAAAATCTGGCTGCAGGACCACATCTCTTCTATCAGGCTCCACGGAGGCAGTTGAAGCATGGCCATGCAATGCTTGTAGCTACAGCTGCAGCGCGCCGCCCGAGCATGGCTCAACAACCTCCCACGCAGATCCATTCGCAGCTGGGACGAGCTGGTTTACTACTTCGTGCACAATTTCAAGGGCACGTACAAGCGGCCTGCATCAATCGAAGAACTAAGATGCTGCCAGCAACGATCAGGAGAATCGCTACGCTCCTACATCCAAAGGTGGTCCATCATCAAGAACTCCGTAGAGAACATCTCGGAGGATCGTGCGATTGATGCATTCAACAGCGGCGTCCGCCGCCTAGAACTCAGGGAGGAGCTGGGCCGCTCAAAGCCCAAGACCATCGACCATCTGATGGAGATCGCGAATCGGTGGGACGATGGAGAAGATTCGGTAAAGAATCACATTCATTTCGACAAGGAGGCGGAACTCGAGCGCAGACGTGACCGCCGAAGCAAATGCCATATGCGCATCTACGATGACCGCGGCGACGTCAACATGGTCGCAGCCGGCTACGCCGACAGACGCGACGACAACCGCAATAGTGGATACTGTAACGGTGGATATCGCGACTCCGGGAAGACCACGCAAGTGTGGCAACGCCGCGATCATGATGAAGCACCCGCAACAACCATTGAAGACAAACTATCCGGGCCATGCACGGTGCACTTCTACATCTACAAGCATGATGGGAAGAAGAAGTCCAGCCACCTCCTCAAGGACTGTCGCGAGTTCCTCAAACTACATGAGGGATTAGCTCGGATGAACCGCAACGCAGTCGAAAGAGGTTACGGTGCCGCCCCAAGCGCCATGGCACATGGTGCTCCGTCACCACCACCTGGGCCACCACCGAATGCAGCCGCGCCGGACCAGCACCACGGAGGCAAACCCTACTCAAGGGCCATGGGTACCATGATGATCGAAAAAGAACGTCCCTCCAATCGGGTGCAGAAGGCTATCAGTTGCCAAGTCAACTTGGCCACACACTCGCCACCATCTACCACTGAGTACCTCAGTGGAAGCGAGTCATGCATCACCTTTGATAAAAACGACCACCCGCCTCAAGTACCTCGTCTAGGCCATTGTCCTCTCGTACTCGAGGCGCAAATCGAAGGCTTTGACATGAGCCGCGTCTTGATGGATGGCGGCAGCGGCATCAACCTCATATTCGCAAGTACCTTGCGAGCAATGAGGATCCCTCTAACCTGCCTGGAAGCCTCGGACACAACATTCCACGGCATCGTCCCAGGGAAAGGCGTATATCCCCTGGGCAAAATCAACCTCGACGTCATCTTCGGCACGCCGAAGAACTTCCGGCACGAACGCATCGACTTTGAGATCATCGACTGGCCTTCACAATACCACTGCATCCTCGGATGTGTCGCGCTCGCTAGGTTCATGGCAGTGCCGCACTACGCCTACCTGCAGATGAAAATGCCAGGTCCCAATGGCGTCATCACAATCAACGGGAACTTCAAGAGATTCGACAGCTGTGACAGGGAATTCAACAGAATTTCCCAGTCCTTCGGCATGCAGGAAGAACTCGCAAGACTGAAAGAGTCAACAAACAATAGTCTGCCTCCCCTAAGCCGGCCGAGCTCGCCCGATCTATCCTTCGACTCATCGGTGCACACCAAGAAAGTACAGGTCCACCCATCGGATCCCGCGAAGACGGCCCTCATCGCCAACAACTTGAGTCCCGCATAGGAACTCGCGCTCATCGAATTCCTCCGTGAGCACTGGGAAATTTTCGCCTGGTGTCCTGCGGACATGCCAGGAGTTCCCAGGGAATTCGCCGAGCACGCACTCAACGTCAACCCCGACGCAAGGCCAGTCAAGCAAACAATTCGGCGATTGTCCGAGCCACGAGCGCAGACAGTTGGCATGGAGATCAACAGACTCCTCGACGCCAAATTCATACGCGATATCAAGGAAAGCACTTGGCTCGCCAACACAGTGCTAGTACCAAAAAAGGACACGGATATCCTGCGGATGTGCGTGGACTTCACCTCTCTGAATAATCATTGCCCAAGGATCACTTCCCGTTACCACGCATCGACCAGATCATCGACTCCACTACGGGATGCGAGCGCCTCTGCTTCCTCGACACCTACTCAGGCTATAATCAGATTCGAATGAAGGAGGAAGATCAAGAAAAAACAGCGTTTACAACGCCCTTTGGTGTGTTCTCCTGCAACACAATGCCCTTCGGGCTAAAGAACACGGGAGCTACCTACCAGCGGTGCATGCAGGCTTGCCTCAAGGAACAACTGGGTCGCAATATCCAAGTCTATGTCGACGGCATAGTAATCAAGACCAAGGAGGAAGCCTCGTTAATTGACGACCTGTGCGAAACCTTCGCGAACCTCGACCGCTACCGGATCAAGCTCAATCCAGACAAATGCGCCTTCGGCGTGCCATCTGGGCAACTACTCGGGTACCTCATCTCCATGAGGGGAATCGAGGCAAACCCGAAGAAAATAAAAGCCATACTGGCCATGGAGAAGCCGAAAAACATACGGGGCCTTCAGCAACTAGCTGGGCGAATCGCAGCCCTCAGTCGATTCATCAGCCGGATGGGTGAAAAGGCGCTGGCCTTCTACCAACTCCTCCGCAAAGCTGAAAAGTTCGAGTGGACCAACGAAGCACAGGAAGCATTCGAAGACCTCAAGCGCCTCCTATCCACCTCGCCAGTACTCGTGACCCCACGGGAAAGGGAACCACTGTTGCTATATATCTCTACCACCAACCAGGTGGTCAGCATAGTGCTCGTCGTCGAATGAGCCGAGGAAAACAAGGTCCATGGGGTACAACACCCATTATACTACCTCAGCGAGGTCCTCACACCAACAAAACAGCGGTACCCGCACTACCAGAAGCTGGCGTAAGGTGTCTTCATGACCGCCCGGCGACTGCGCCATTACTTCCAGGAACACCCAATCATGGTGGTCAACGATGCCCCATTGGGACATATCCTCAATAACTCCGATGCCACGGGACGAGTCGCGCTTTGGGGAATAGAATTGTCTCCACGAGACATCACATACGAAAAGTGCGGAGCAATCAAGTCGCAGGTTCTCCCTGACTTCCTCGTGCACTAGATGTCCTACCTCTGAACAATGCACTTCGATGGGTCCAAGCGGAACGACGGAGCAAGCGCAGGTGTCATACTGACATCACCTCAAGGGGACAAATTGAAGTATATCCTGCGAATGCAGTTCACAACATCCAACAACGAGGCTGAATACGAGGCCCTGTTGCACGGGATGAGAATGGCAAAAGCCTGCGGCGCCAAGAGGCTCATCATATACGGCGACTCCAAGCTGGTCGTCAACCAAACAATGCATGAGTGCGACGCACTGAACGACAACATGATCGCGTACCGCGACCTCTATGACACACTCGAAGGAGACTTCGACGGTTGCGAGCTGCGGCACGTAGGTCACGAAAGCAACGAAGAGGCGGACGCACTTGCCCACATAGGCTCTACCTGTGCCCCCATACCACCCAGGGTATTTCTCGAGTGCATCTGCGAACGCTCCATCAAGCCAAAGGCAGCAGAGAAGAAAACAAGCGCAGCAACGGACTCGGGGGCTACGCCACCCAATGGGTCAATGGCACTCGATGACTTGGAGTTGGACACAGGACTCGAGGAACCAATGAGCGTCATGATGATTGAGCAATCCTGGATGCAACCGTACATCACGTACCTCCTCAGCAAAAGGCTACCAGACGATCCGACTGATGCACGGCACATCACGCGGCAGTCCAAGGCATTCGTTGTTATCAACGGCGAACTATATAAACGCAGCATCACAGGAGTACTGCAACGATGCGTCTCCACGGCCGACGGAAGAGCTGTGTTCCTCGTCATCCACGAGGGAACCTGCGGACACCATGCCGGCAGTCGCGCCATCGTCACCAAAGCTCTACGAGCTGGGTTCTATTGGCCTACGGCCATGCGCGACGCCAAGGACATCGTCCAAAAATGCAACGCTTGCCAATGATTCGCGGATAAGCCGCATGCACAGGGCGCAGAGCTCCGACCAATCCCATTGGCCTGGCCCTTCGCACAATGGGGACTCTACATGGTCAGCAAACTCCCAAGGTCCTCATGAGGAGGCTATGTATACCTCTTGGTCGCAGTCGACAAGTTCACCAAGTGGATTGAAGCCATGCCAGTGACCAACCAATCAGGAAACAGCGCAGTCAAGTTCTTCGAATCCATCGTCTACCGCTTCGGAGTACCGGATAGCATCATCACTAACAATGGGACGAACTACACATCCAAAGAGTTCCAAGAATTCTGCGAGAAACTAGGGATCAACATCAGCTACGCCTCTGTAGCACATCCACAGACCAACAGTCAGGTGGAAAAAGCAAACGGGCTCATCTGTGGCGGCATCAAGAAGCGACTCCTCTGGCCACTTGAACAGGCCGCAGGCTGCTGGCCAGACAAACTGCAATCCATACTATGGAGCCTACGCACAACTCCAAACAGTGCCACGGGCTACATGCCATTCTTTATGGTGCACGGAGCCGAGGCCGTGCTACCCGCCGAGGTATGGTACAAGGCGCCGCGCGTGGTCGCTTACAGCTAACAAGAGTCATCCCTCGCACTCGAAGACTCCGTCCATCTCCTTGATGAAGCAAGAGAAATCGCTGCGGAAAGATCAACGATCTACCAGCAGAACCTGCGTAACTACCACAGTAGGTGGCTACGCCCCAGATCCTTCGTCGAAGGCGACCTGGTCCTGCGACTAAAGCAGCAGGGACATCTCAAACTTGAGTCCCCCTAGGAAGGACCATACGTGATTACAGAAGTAATCCCAGGTGGCGCCTATCGCCTTCAAGATTTAGAGACAGGAGTCTCATACTCCAACCCCTGTAACGTCGCGCAACTGCGACGCTTCTACCCCTAGTCGTTTTACTTTTGCATCGCAAACAAGGCAGTCAGCACAGGCTACTTAGCCACACATTGTACTTCGTACTGTCTCACAAATAAATAAAGCTAAGTGCCCCAAAACTCTGTATCTTCCTTTATTTTTTCGCAACTTATCGACTCGGGGGCTACGCCACCCTACACACATCTGTTCTACGAACTAAAACGCGATATCCCGAGTAGCTGGCACATCAATCGAAACCCTTGACACAAAATCAACCCAGTTTCAACGCACATGCCAGGTTGACAAGGGACTGGGATAAAACACATGGCCAGGCTAACGAAAAGGAGTCGCATAGTGCAACGCACTCACACGCTAGCAAGCTCTTTATACATATTCGACAATAAATTATGTACAACATTTATACGAACTTTACAACATGGGTACACTTATGTGCAGGATACAAACTAAGATACTACTGCAGTAAGAGAACGTTGGTTTGCTCCTCAAAGAAGTCGACGATCTCTTCTATTGGGCGATCCACAGCCTAGTAGTGTGGCACCATATTCCAGGCAAAACATGCTGGTGGCGCAGTCGGCCCAGCAGCAATTGCCGCAACATCTACGTTAGGCCTATGCAGTTGCACCAGCGACAGAGCGGCCTTGGCACCAGCCACCAACTGTTGCCTCACGCACTCGCGAACCGCGGACATATCCTGAAACATGGCAAGGAGGGCCAGCAAGCTCGACGGAGTAACATCCAGCAGAAACATCGTCCGATAAATGTTCTTCAAGCATGACTATGACTTCTTCAGGAAGTGCAACACTCGCGACACACGATCCTGCAGGGTCGCCAGCGCAATCGCAGGATCATGATCTACCCAGAAGTATCCACTCTCTTGAAGTTGCTCTTGGGTGAGATCATGCATACGAATGGCAATTTTGTCCTTCTCATCCTGCGGATGACGTGCGCTAACAACTACACAAAGCAGCAACAGCAGCATAACTACAACGCACCATGGCGAGTGACTACAAGGAAAAGATAAGAGCAAGCAAACTAACACTTGAATTGGTCGCCTAGCTGCGTCACCTCGCCAAGCAGATACTGCTCGCGGGCAGCGGCCTTCTCCACCTTCGACTTCCATACATCCGCACTACCGCGAAGCACGGGCAGCTCACGCTCCAGCTGCTTCACGCGGTCGCGCAGTCGCGAAAGCAACGACAGCTCATCTACCCTTGAGCGCAGTGGTGCCAAAGTATCATCAAGAGGCGGCGAGTCCTGAGTTTCCCTCAAAGGATCACTCGATGTACCCTACCACAAGCCAAGATAGAAATAAATAAGACGACCAAAACAACACAAGGACAAACGATTCAAGTGCATTCAAGACTGGATACACTCGCCAGCAGGCATGTCCTTAAGAAAGGACATAAACTAGTTAACTAATACAAAGCTAATACAGAGCGATTGGCTTCTTCGACTTCGACGTCTTCGGGGGCTTCATTGAGTCCATGGCATTTTCAGATGCCACTGACTTTTCGCCAGCCCCTGATGCCACAGCCTACGCCGCCTTCTTAACGCGCTGCAGCTCCTCAGAATACTTCACGACCGTGTTTATCAGTTGCGGCCCATATTTACCACAGGCAGTCGCGAAAGGAGCAAAGACTACCTGCTGGCCGTCCGCGCTAACAGGCATCGCCTTCGACACAGCGGCAAGATCAATCGCAACTCTGTGGGCCTGCACCATGGCAAGTGACATGGACGCGCCAGCCGCGTGGAGTGAGTTCTTGAAGCTGGAAGGAACACCCCCGGCGAAAGACTCCACCAGCTCGCCCATGTTCTCGATTAGCTCAGCCTTGGGCATCAGCTCCTATTGGAGGCGACTAAGGACGCCCTTGGCCTTGGAGAGCGTATATTGAACAGCGATGCTGCGGTCCTCGACTGCCGAAAGCGCGCCCGCCAAAGCGTCGTCGCGGCGGAGGGCCTTAGGATTGAAGCTCAAACCGCTAGCATCTGCACACAAACCAACACATGAATATCAAACATCAATGCCAACGGCAAAATAACAAACAGAGAACAACAAGGATATCCAAACAAGGTACCTAAGAGGGCCTTGGCAATTGAGAAAAGCTGTTCTTCGAACAACTTCTCCCTGGAAACAATGGAAGCACAAAGATCCTCTTCGCGCCTTTGTGCCTCGTCACGCGTGGCGATTGCCTCATCGCGACCCTTCACAGCCGCGGCAAGATTTTTCTCCATGGTGGCAGCGTCGCGCAGGAGAGCATTATGTTCAGCTACACAAGCAAAAAAGGTTTGACTATCAGTCGACTATATCAAAGGAGAAGAAGAATAAGCGCGGGACACTCACTCTCGACCACGCGATGACGCGTCTCCAGCATTGCATGCTGGCGGACCATCGCGAGCACCTGCTCCGCTAGGTGCGCGGCCTCCTTCACAAGGAGCTACCGCATAACAAAGGATCAATAGAAATCATCGACTGCAACATCAAAAATAAGAAAAGGCCTACACTTACGTGATCCTCCAAAGACTCTGAAGTCGTTTGGTGCGCAGTCATCCGAGCAACCATTCGATGCTCCCCTGGAGGAGAACTGGAAGAGTTGTGCCCGGAGTGGGCCGCCAATGGAGGGGAAGGAGCACGCTCTACCTCTTTCTTGGCCCTCGAGGTCGCGACTCCTGATTCTTTCAAGAATTGGACGTCGCCAGAAGATGACGATGCCTCTTGGCTGCAAGACAAAATTCACATCAAGAAAAGGACAAACACAGAGACGAGCCAAACAAGGGCAAATCCAGGGAAGAGCAAAACAAATTAGAAAACTTACCAATCAAATTTGTCAAAGTCAAAAGTGGACTCATTTGACTCTGACGAGGACTCCTTGGGCAATCGCATCTTCTTGCGAGAGGATGGTGTCACGGTGCTCACAGGAATGGCAGGGATCGGCGACTCCGCACCTACACCTACACCTTCTGGAGTCGAAGGAGACGACGCATCGGAATCCTTGCTGCGCGAACGCTTGCGAGTATCCGGACTACCGGACTCGGGGGCTTCCTCCTCCACATCAGAAGGGACGGTCGACTCCGACTCGTCCTCCTCCAAGGCTTCGCGAGGAATAATCCCCTCAGGAAGAGGGGGCATACAAGGCGACGCCACCCAATCCTTCATACAGACAACAAAATTCAGCAAAAATAAAGTAAACAACAGACAAGCAATCGATAAACTAAGCTACTACGTAGCACAACTATACCTCAGGAGGAGAATTGGCAGCATCAAATGGAGGAACAACTGGCTCATTAGGGAGCACATCTTTGACAATGTACTTGGTGACCAGTCGAACCCTTTTGTCCACTTCACTCGCGGACATGCCATCGGTAGACACGCGAGTGGGGTCGTCAGCGCCAGTCCACTGAAACATGGGGTGGACTCTGGCCTTCAGAGGCTGGACGCGACAACGTAGCCACGTGCGAATGAGGGCGGAGCCTCCCTCCTCTGTCCCGAGGCGACTCTCGAGGTCGCAGACACGCTCGTACAGCACGTCCGTCTCCGTGGATTCGCTAGGCATAACTACATTTTTCCAGGAGCGCCTCCTATTGCACGGCGTCGCGGGATCGAAGGGTGCGAGCCTGAAATGCTCGTTGCCAACCTTCTCATCGTGGATGTAGAACTACTTGTCCCTCCACCCTTGGACGGACGTTGTGAGTTTGATGTTGAAATCGGTGGCGGATGGGTCGACGTGAATCCCGCAACCACCTACCTCATAGACCAAAGAGCGAGATGCAGATTGGCGCTTCAACTTGAAGAGGCGCTTGAAGAGGCCGAAGCGCGGCTCGATTCCGAGCTAGCACTCACCGAGGGTAATGAAGCAAGAGATGTGGAGGATCGAGTTTGGGGTCAGCTGATGAAGCTGAAGCCCGTAGAAACAAAGGAGGCCCCTAAAAAAGGGGTGAAGGGGCAAGGAGACGCCGCGAATGATGAATGCCAAAAACATCACTCGAAAATCAGCGGGAGGAGAAGGAATTGCCTCACCGCCGGGGACGCGTGCATCGGCGACTACGTTGGACAACACTCCGTCTTGACGAAGAAGACGGAGATCCGATGACTTGATGATGGAGGGACGCCACGCGCCATTCGTAAAACGGGTGCCCGGGCCCTTCTTCTTCCCGCTGACGGCAGTGCTAGTGCCCGGAGCGGCGGAGCCGCCTTTCTTGTTCGCCGCAGCAGCGGTGGCCGCGGAATCGGCCACAGCACCTCCTTTCTTCTTCCCCATGGCGCGGCGGCGATGCGACCGAAGGAAGTAGCTTGGAAACGAGCGGAGCTGGTCCAGCGTCAAGGACGAGACGAGCGCAGAGAAAGCAGAGGAGTAGCGGCAATGGCAATGGAAGCAAAGGATGAATATGAGCAGATGAGAAATTACCATCACAGCACCGCTACTTAACCCCTGGAAGATGCAATCCAACGGCTCAGAAAAACCCTATTAGAGGCGTGGCAAAAATTGTGCTGGACACGTGGAGGAGTGGAAGCGTGAACCGTCCCTCCACTTCTCCCATTATGCGCGGAAATCGAGGAGGTGCAGTTAAAATAAAGATTACGCACGCCCAGTCAAATCAAAGACAGAAAGTGGGACCCACTGCTCGTCACGTCCCGTCAAACTCGCTCACGCGGGCAACTGAGGTCATGAAATCGTCAGCACTGACGTCATCAAAGCTACGCAGTAGAAGACTTCGACTACTTTAGTCCTTGCTCGAGTCCTCGACTCCACCAAGCACTCGGGGGCTACTCCCATAGGGAGCGCTGGTCGCGCACCCTACGATTTTTCTTTCTTCTTCTTTTTCAGGAACATGGATAATCAAAGCAAACCCAACCACTCAAAGCATGGCTTGATTATGGACTTAGGTTACTCCCATAGGGAGCGCCGGAAAGAAATTCGATTGAAACAAGCAAACAAAAGACGACAGCAGTCGCAAAACCATTCTTCAGTCCCTGCCCGAGTCTTTGACTCAACCAGGCATTCGGGGGCTACTCCCATAGGGAGCGTTGGTCGCGCACCATATGACTATTTATACAAAAAACTGTGTGTTGCTAACATCCACACTCGAAACTCATGGCGACACCGCCTCATAATTTTTCCCTACAAAGAGACTGTGTCTCCTGGGTCACCCGAATCGTCTCCGCAATGATAAAATTGGGATGCCGCACTTACAGCGTGAAGGTAAGACCTGAATAAGGCCTGGCAATGCATTAGCTGCGCACTACCATAAATATATCCGTACCTACAGGTACCTTGACGGATGCGTCGAGTGCTCACACCCATATAACTGGAATTCGACTCCTGTAAGACCTCCGCGGCTTGAGTCGAATTACACCAGCACTTTTCTGGATTCGAGTAGATTGCGTTGTTTCACCCTAAGGTGGTTAACTGACACCGATACTTCGGTTAAATCATGCACACATATCAACAATCCCTATGACACAAATAAAGCAGTCGAAATATACTCATTCATGCACTCGAAGGACTTCAAATAGTCCCCAGTCGAATCTGCGATTCCACTGGACACTCGGGGGCTACAGACATGGGTATACCCTACAAGTACTCGAGCTTGGTATATACGGCCTAAATACCTAAAAGCCCACGGTGTTGCCAAGGCCCAAATGAAGGACTCGAGTAACCTACGGACTCTCGATTGCTTGAAGAACAAGAAGAAGCTAAAGATAGAAAGTTTGAAGGGGAAAACCCTAACTTGTAACCGAATCGACCTGTTTCCTGAGACCTAACCTACCTATATAAAGGTTAGGAGGGGGCGGCGAGGAGAACACACGCAACTCTAGTTTCCACAACCCTCGCCAGATTGCATCTGCGCACCATTGTAATTTCGATTCCTTCGATAATTCCACGAGCAGACAAGCAGGAGTAGGGACCTCTACGAGGCCTGAACCTGGGTAAATCTTTGAGTACCATGTGTGCTTGTTTGCTAGCCGATAGATGTCTCCAGTGCTCCCTCCTTCTCCAAAACCCAAGTCCATAACAATGGGCATTGATGAGTTAAACCCTCGTCACTAAGTTTATGATAAATAGAGTTCATATTTAATTCTTAAATTAACTAGGTGAACTCCCACTCAAAACAACATCCCGCATGTTAGCTTAGTGATTACACAAACCAAATCCACTAGACCAAGTCCGATCTTCACGAGAGAAGATGTAGTTTCAAAGGCGAACAATCAACATGTTCATCATATCATTCATATGACTCATGCTTTACATTTAGGTATTCCATGTTCCAAGACCATGTCAGTACATGCTAGGCTCGTCAAGGTTAACCTTAGTAGCTGCATGTGCAAATCTGGCTTGCACCCATTGTATGCACACGTAGAATCTATAACACCCGATCATCATGAGATGCTTCGAAACGACGAGTCTTAGCAATGGTGGGTACTAAGTACGAACACTTTATTACTTGATATTTAGTGAGAGGGATCATCTTATAATGCTACCATCACGATCAAAGAAATACAAGATGCAAAAAGGATTAACATCACATGCAATTCATAATATGTGACATGATATGGCCTTTCTTCTTGTGCCTTTGATCTCCATGTCCAAAGCACGGACATGATCTCCATCATCACCAGCGTGGCATCAAGGTCAGTGGCACCGCTTCATGGTTGTCCATCACTAACAACAACTATTACAACTACTTGGAATGAAGCTATTACATGATCAATAGACATGTAGGTCTTAACAAATTTAAAGACAACCATTAGGCTCCTTCCGGTTGCCATATTACAATAAAGATCATGTCATACATCAAATATAATCACAATCACATCACGTCCATATCCCATCACATGCCCCTTCAAAAACAAGTTAGATGCCTCTAATTTTCTTTGCATGTTTTATGTGTCTTGGTGCTTACGAATAAGAACCATTCTTACCTACGAAAAAGAACCACAACACTGATACAAGTGTTGTCAAGTGCAGATTGTAAGTTGGATCTTAACTATGGTGGGAGAGACAGACACCCACAAAGCCACTTGTGCAATGCAAGTTTCACATTGAGCATGGAGAAAGTCTCATGTGCAACGACATGTAAGGTTAGCTCGGGCCTCTTCATCCCACCATCCCGCAAGATGCAAACTACATGAAAAGCAAGCAACAACAAGAGAAACCGTGATTATTGTAGATCACTATGGCGCCATGGCATTTAACACCGCGGTGCGTAGCTTCTTGTTGGTATCCTCCAGAGCAGTGATGCGGTTGTAGCACCTATGAAAATCACATTGCAAAGTGTCCACCTTATTCGCGAGTTTAGTCACCAGTGGGAGAAGATCATACTTCTTCTCTATCTCCTTGAGATGGTGACGAACTTCGACGCGATGGAGTAGCTCCTGCTTCTAATATATCTCAAGTGCTCACATGCGGTCCTTGGTCCTGGGAGCAGCTTCCTCTTCCTCATCCATGATTGATGGATTGGGGAAGTGGAGACCATTCTTCCACTCTTCTTGAGGCTTCACCCTCATACGAGCACCAATAGTAGGCTTCAAGAGTGGCACTGTCACTCCATTGCTAGCACCTACACCAGTATTAGGAATTTCCTTATGCTTGTGTGGCATGGGGTCCGTGGTGATGAACTTGACCGTATCCACATGCCCTTTTCCATCTTGAGCTCTCTTCATTGCTGCCTAGTTAATCTCAGGTGGATCATAGACATCACGGTAGATGTAGATGTCACTCCAATCTTCGTCAAAATCGTTGTTGTAGAAGCTTGGCTCGACATACTCCTTGTACCTCAGGGTAAACCTTTCCACTTCCTCGTCATCATCTTCCATGGACGGGCTTCTAGAGCGGTCCCGAGCGACGAGACCCAAGGGGGAAGGAGCAATGAGAACGAAGGTTTTTCAAATGGCCTGGGGCAAGATGGAGCATTGCTAGATTGGTTCCTGGAGATTATTATTAGGGAGAGACAATGGTAGTATATAAGGGGGGTCAGAGGTCGGTAAAACTCGCGAGAAACACCAAATTGTCGCCCAAGAAAAGAATCTTAACGAAGTAGGAAAAGAAATCATGGATTTGGAAGAGTCTTTCCGCGTAATGACCAACTATACGGGCGCGGCCGATATAGCTCCGGCCATATAGTATGTTCCGGGCAGATATTTCCAAATATGTCGAGTCCAGGTCGGTTAAGTTACGACTCAAAACCAACAATAAAGTTCTTTAAACAATAATGAATAAAAATGAAAAGGCAAATGAAAAACGTTTGGTAGTTTAACGACCAACTATACGGCCGAATTTCATCTTCGGTCGTAAAGTTGCGACCGTATAGATACATACACCAAAAATTAAAAGTGCTTGAGAGTTCAACGACCAACTATACGGCCGGAGTTATTTCATCTAGTCATATAGTTGCGCCCGTATAGTTCCAGACATTGAAAACAATTTCGCAAATAAGATACAGAGAGTTTAACGACCAACTATACGGCGGGAGCTTCCTCTCCGGTCGTATAGTTCCGCCCGTATATTTGATAAAACCCTCAAAAACTTCAGAAAAACACAAGGAATTCAAAGGAAGAATTTTTGGAGTAAAATCTTTGAAAATAAATCACTTATTGGAGGAAGAGCACTTACCTTGAACTTACCATTTGATTATTTGGGGATGAAAAAGCTCCTCCAATAACAAAGACTTCTTATCTTTTGGAAGAATTGACCTTAGTTCATTGAATAATTACTGTAATGAAAATTGCCAGGACTAAACTTCCTCTCGATAAGATTGGTGTCTTGCTACGCAAAAATGGACACTGCATTCAACATCTTTATTTCCCGCCTCTGCATAATCTGCAACTCAAATTCTTGAAGTAAAAGAATCCAACGGATCAGTCTTGGCTTATGGTCTTTCCTCTCAAGGACTTCTTTTAAACCATCACAATCCGTATGAACTCTTACTTTTGCATCAACTATATAAGAATGAAATTTATCACAAGAGAAAAATACATAAAAAAGTTCCTTTTCTTCCTTAGGATAATTCTTTTAAGCACCATTAAGAGTTCTACTCGCATGATGTATAATATTAAATCTGCGACCAATGTGTTGTCCTAGAGTTACTCCTACAGCATCATCACTAGCTTCACATATTAAGTCAAAAGTCATATCCCAGATAGGAGGTTTAATAATAGGAGCACGGGATAAAGAATTCTTGAGTTTATCAAAGGCTATAAGACATTTATCATCAAAATTAAATCTTATTCCCTTTTGCAGGAGGTTAGTCAAAGGTTCAGATATTCCAGAGAAATTTATAATGAAC
This sequence comes from Avena sativa, assembly GCA_916181665.1. NCBI lineage: Eukaryota > Viridiplantae > Streptophyta > Magnoliopsida > Poales > Poaceae > Avena > Avena sativa. The sequence continues at coordinate 183,843,310 of OV702286.1, forward strand.
CTTCTATAACAACCCACATGACCAAGGAAACTTCTTATACCCTTAATATCTCTAGGTTGTGGCATTCTCTCCATGGCCTCAACCTTAGCTCTATCAACTTCAATTCCCTTACCTAATACCTTATGTCCAAGGACTATACGTTCTTTGACCATGAAATAACACTTCTCCCAGTTTAGAACAAGATTGGTTTCTTTGCAATGCTGCAAAACTCTTTTGATATTATACAAGCAACTAGTAAACGAAGTTCCATAGACAGAAAAGTCATCCATAAATACTTCCATTATCAGTTCTATAAAATATGCAAAAATAGCAGTCATGCATCTTTGAAAAGTTGCTGGAGCATTACATAAACCAAAAGGCATACGTCGGTAAGCATGTAAACCATAAGGAATAATGAAAGTTGATTTAAGTTGGTCATCCAAATTATCAGCTATTTGAGAAAAAATAGAGTATCCGTCCAAGTAGCAAAAATGATTGTGGTTTGCTAACCTTTCTAAAGTTTGATCTATGAACAGTAAAGGATAGTGATCTTTCCTAGTTTCTTTATTCAATCTCCTAAAGTCTATGCACATCCTATGCCCAACAATAGTTCTAGTAGGTATCAATTCACTGTTTTCACTAGGAACAACAGTAAAACCGCCCTTCTTAGGTACACACTAAACAAGACTTACCCATTCACTTTCTTTAAGATGATAGATTATACTTGCGTCCAGTAGGCATACAATTTTTTTCATTACCACTTCCTTCATTTCAAGCTTCAGTCTTCTATTGAATTCTGCAACTGGTCTAACACCTTCTTCCATGAATATTCGACTGATGGTTATCATGGGACTAATGCCCTTCAAATCATCCATCGAGTACCCAAAGGCCTTATGATGCTCCTTGAGTATTTTCAGGAGTTCTTCTTCTTCTCCTAAACGTTTAGCACTAATAATAACAGGAAATTTAAGATTATCTGGTAGAGTCTTATACTCTAGGGGTGGTAATTCCTCATCCCCTCTCTTTTATGGCTCTTCAAAAGCCTCATCAGTTGGAGGCCCTATAATGGGAAGTGAATCGAGTTCATCTTCTAGTTCTTTTAGGGACTTGTCCTCCATAACTATTTCTTCATAATTTGAGTCTTCATTTATTTCTTCTTCTTGATTACTAAAGAAAAGAGCTGTCATTTCCTCGATAGTTTTCTCTTTATCTTCTTGTATTTGTGGAGGCTTGTCTTTAAATTTGGAAAAGTGGAATTCTTTTTCTGCTCCCCAAGATTAATAGACCCAGTCTCCTTTTTTAAATCAACATAGGCACCTACATCACTCAAAAAGATTCTTCCAAATATAATTGGGAAAAGAGTGTCAGCTGGCATATCAACAACTACAAAATCAATAAGAATTTTTTTGTTGCCAATTGTGACAGTTGCATGTTCAACTAGTCCGATTGGAATTCTAAGTTTTTATTGGCTAACATAATTGTCATATTAGTATTTTCAATTGTAGCCAGTTATATTTCTTCTTTTATTTCTAAATATAAATCATAAGATATAACATTTACTTTGATGCCAAGATCACATAAACGATAATGTGAGGTTTCCTTAAACCAATGCAGGGAAGAATAGGCTTACCCACATCTTTACCTTTGTTTTCCCTTCAACCAATACGGAAGTCTCTTCATCAAGTTCAACTATGTTACAATGCACGTACATAGCCATAATTGCTTCCTTGGTTACCTCTACATCTTTGGTTTCTTCCAGATGTTCCACGACTTCTGGCATACTTTCCTCTTCCTTCTTTTCCTATACTGCTTTGACCTGTTCATATTCAAAAATATGCTTATGTGCAGTGTTAGGGAAAGGTATCTCATATGTTGGTTCCAGGGAGGCCAGTGTTGTTTTAACTTCTCTTTTCTTATCGGATTCGGGTGGTTGATCATACTTGACCAAACCCACTTTTGGAGCTTTGATATGTTTTGTAATAGCTTTAACAACTTCCAACACAATATCCGACTCTAAATAAAGTTCTTTCGATAATTCTTCGACATGGCCTTTTTTATTATAGTCATGAATACAATCATGTTCTATTTCTATGCCTACTTCACTTCCTAGACCAAAATTCCATGAAACTCTATGATCGCGAATTCTATTAAGTAAAGCCCAAGCTTTAGTTATAGGAAGATTCATAAAGGCTCCTTCCGCGAAAGAGTCTAGTTCAATTTTATTAGGTTCAAGTAAACCGCCATAAAAGATATTCAATTAATACCATTCAGGCAAATCATGATGAGGACATAGGCCAAGTAAATCTTTAAATCTGATATAAGCTGTTACTAGTCCTTCATTAGAACGGTTCTTCCAAGTAATTATAAGACGCCTGATTCCAAAAGATTTTGATAAAGGATAATATTTTGCTAGAAGTTCTCAAGCTAGATTATCCCAAGTAGTAATGGCTTCTGGGGGTAAATATCTATTCCATGAGAGAGTTGTACTAGTCAAAGTCTCACTAAAAAGTTTAACCCTTACCTCATTAGCAGTATATCCCATCAATTCAAAAGTGCCACATATATCTTTGAAACATGCAATATGCTCATATGGATCAGGATCTTCTTCATCTCCAGTAAATTGTTTCTTGTGTAGAATACCAAGTAATATAGGATTTATTTCAAACTCCCTTGTCTCCTTATTAGAGTTGTCTCTTTTATAAATAGCATAGGGCTTCCCAAAGTGGCTGAGTGGGTTAGCACTAGTCATATGCTCAAACCCCATCATGTTGGTGGAAACCTGTAACTCAAAACAAAACTTAGCAAGACAAAAAATAAATAAGTAAAAACTAAAAGACCTACAACACTTAGCTCCCTAGCAACGGCGCCAGAAAATAGCTTGATGACTGCAAGTGCACTGATCGTTTGTAGCTAGTTTGAAAATAAAGATATCGATCCCACATGGAGCAGGACTGAAGTCTAATAATTCTTGAAATAAATATTACACTAGTAATGCTTAATAAAGTTCTAAGTACAAAAGGAAATGCGATTATTTCTTAAAAATGTGTTTTTGGGTTTTTGGTATAAGAGCAATAATAAGTAAAGTAAAACAACTGAATACAGAAAGTAAGTATCGCGTAAGTCAGCTGGCATATCAACAACTACAAAATCAATAAGAATTTTTTTGTTGCTAATTGTGACAGTTGCATGTTCAACTACTCCCTTTGGAATTCTAAGTTTTTTATTGGCTAACATAATAGTCATATCAGTATTTTCAATTGTAGCCAATTATGTTTCTTATTTTATTTCTAAATAGAAATCATAAGATATAACATTAACTTTGGTGCCAAGATCACATAAACCATAATGTGAGGTTTCCTTAAACCAATGCAGGGAAGAATAGGCTTACCCACATCTTTTACCTTTCTTTTCCCTTCAACCAATACGGAAGTCACTTCATCAAGTTCAACTATGATACAATGCGCGTACATAGCCATAATTGCTTCCTTGTTTACCTCTTCATCTTTGGTTTCTTCGAGATGTTCCACGATTTCTGGCATACTTTCTTCTTCCTTCTTTACCTATACTGCTTTGACCTGTTCATATTAAAAAATATGCTTATGTGCAATGTTAGGGAAAGGTATCTCATATGTTGGTTTTAGGGAGGCCAGTGTTGTTTTAGGTTCCCTTTTCTTCTCAGATTCGGGTGGTTGATCATACTTGACCAAACCCACTTTTGGAGCTTTGATATGTTCTGTAAAAGCTTTAACAACTTGCAAGACAATATCTGACTCTAAATAAAGTTCTTTAGATAATTCTTCGACATGGCCTTTTTTATTATAGTCATGAATACAATCATGTTCTATTTCTATGCCTCCTTCACTTCCTAGACGAAAATTCCATGAAACTCTATGATCACGAATTATATTAAGAAAAGCCCAAGCTTTAGTTATAGGAAGATTCATAAAGGCTCCTTCCGTGAAAGAGTCTAGTTCAATTTTATTAGGTTCAAGTAAACTGCCATAAAAGATATGCAATAAATACCATTCAGGCAAATCATGATGAGGACATAGGCGAAGTAAATCTTTAAATATGATATAAGCTGTTAATAGTCCTTCATTAGAACGGTTCTTCCAAGTCATTATAAGACGCCTGATTCCAAAAGATTTTGATAATGGATATTTTGCTAGAAATTCACAAGCTAGATTATCCCAAGTAGTAATGGCTTCTGGGGGTAAATATCTATTACATGAGAGAGCTGTACTAGTCAAAGTATGACTAAAAATTTTAACCCTAACCTCATTAGCAGTATATCCCATCAATTGAAAAGTGCCACATATATCTTTGAAACATGCAATATGCTCATATGGATCAGGATCTTCTTCGTCTCCAATAAATTGTTTCTTGTGTAGAATAGCAAGTAATATAGGATTTATTTCAAACCCCCTTGTCTTCTCATTAGATTTGTCTCTTTTATATATAGCATAGGGCTTCCCAAAGTGGCTGAGTGGGTTAGCACTAGTCATATTCTCAAACTCCATCATGTTGGTGGAAACCTGTAACTCAAAACAAAACTTAGCAAGACAAAAAATAAATAAGTAAAAACTAAAAGACCTACAACACTTAGCTCCCTAGCAACGGCACCAGAAAATAGCTTGATGACTGCAAGTGCACTGATCGTTTGTAGCTAGTTTGAAAATAAAGATATCGATCCCACATGGAGCAGGACTGAAGTCTAATAATTCTTGAAATAAATATTACACTAGTAATGCTTAATAAAGTTCTAAGTACAAAAGGAAATGCGATTATTTCTTAAAAATGTGTTTTTGGGTTTTTGGTATAAGAGCAATAATAAGTAAAGTAAAACAAATGAATACAGAAAGGAAGTATCGCGTAAGTCAGCTGGCATATCAACAACTACAAAATCAATAAGAATTTTTTTGTTGCTAATTGTGATAGTTGCATGTTCAACTACTCCCATTGGAATTCTAAGTTTTTATTGGCTAACATAATTGTCATATCAGTATTTTCAATTATAGCCAGTTATATTTCTTCTTTTATTTCTAAATAGAAATCATAAGATATAACATTAACTTTGGTGCCAAGATCACATAAACCATAATGCGAGGTTTCCTTAAACCAATCCTGGGAAGAATAGGCTTACCCACATCTTTTACCTTTGTTTTCCCTTCAACCAATACGGAAGTCCCTTCATCAAGTTCAACTATGTTACAATGTGTGTACATAGCCATAATTTCTTCCTTGGTGACCTCTTCATCTTTGGTTTCTTCCAGATGTTCCATGACTTCTGGCATACTTTCCTCTTCCTTCTTTTCCTATACTGCTTTGACCTGTTCATATTCAAAAATATGCTTATGTGCAATGTTAGCGAAAGGTATCTCATATGTTGGTTCTAGGGAGGCTAGTGTTGTTTTAACTTCTCTTTTCTTCTTGGATTCGGGTGGTTGATCATACTTGACAAAACCCTCTTTTGGAGCTTTGATATATTCTGTAAAAGCTTTAACAACTTGCAACACAAGATCTAAATCTAAATAAAGTTCTTTAGATAATTCTTTGACGTGGCCTTTTTTTATTATAGTCATGAATACAATCATGTCCTATTTCTATGACTCCTTCACTTCCTAGACCAAAATTCCATGAAATCTATGATCGCGAATTCTATTAAGTGAAGCCCAATCTTTAGTTATAGGAAGATTCATAAAGGCTCCTTCCGCGAAAGAGTCTAGTTCAATTTTATTAGGTTCAAGTAAACGACCATAAAAGATATGCAATAAATACCATTTGGGAAAATCATGATGAGCACATAGGCGAAGTAAATCTTTAAATCTGATATAAGCTCTTACTTGTCCTTCATTAGAACGGTTGTTCCAAGTCATTATAAGATGCCATATTCCAAAAGATTTTGATAATGGATAATATTTTGCTATAAATTCACAAGCTAGATTATCCCAAGTAGTAATGGCTTCAGGGGTAAATATCAATACCATGAGAGAGCTGTAGTAGTCAAAGTCTGACTAAAAAGTTTAACCCTTACCTCATTAGCAGTATATCCCATCAATTGAAAAGTGCCACATATATCTTTGAAACATGCAATATGCTCATATGGATCAGGATCTTCTTCGTCTCCAACAAATTGTTTCTTGTGTAGAATACCAAGTAATATAGGATTTATTTCAAACCCCCGCGTCTTCTCATTAGATTTGTCTCTTTTATAAATAGCATAGGGCTTCCCAAAGTGGCTGAGTGGGTTAGCACTAGTCATATGCTCAAACACCATCATGTTGGTGGAAACCTGTAACTCAAAACAAAACTTAGCAAGACAAAAAATAAATAAGTAAAAACTAAAAGAACTACAACGCTTAGCTCCCTAGCAACGGCGCAAAAAAATAGCTTGATGACTGCAAGTGCACAGATCATTTGTAGCTAGTTTGAAAATAAAGATATCGATCCCACAAGGAGCAGGACTGAAGTCTAATAAATCTTGAAATGAATATTACACTAGTAATGCTTAATAAAGTTCTAATTACAACATGAAATACGATTATTTCTTAAAAAGGTGTTTTGGGGTTTTTGGTATAAGAGCAATACTAAGTAAAGTAAAACAACTGAATACAGAAAGTAAGTATCGCGTAAGTCAGCTGTCATATCAAGAAATTTTGTGTTGCTAATTGTGACAGTTGCATGTTCAACTACTCCCATTGGAATTCTAAGTTTTTTATTGGCTAACATAATTGTCATATCAGTATTTACAATTGTAGCTAGTTATATTTTTTCTCTTATTTCTAAATAGAAATCATAAGATATCACATTAACTTTGGTGCCAAGATCACATAAACCATAATGCGAGGTTTCCTTAAACCAATGCATGGAACAATAGGCTTACCCTCATCTTTTACCTTTGTTTTCCCTTCAAACAATACGGAAGTCTCTTCATCAAGTTCAACTATGTTACAATGCGCGTACATATCCATAATTGCTTCCTTGGTTACCTCTTCATCTTTGGTTTCTTCTAGATGTTCCACGACTTTTGGCATACTTTCCTCTTCCTTCTTTTCCTATACTCCTTTGACATGTTCATATTCAAAAATATGCTTATGTGCAATGTTAGCGAAAGGTATCTCATATGTTGGTTCTAGGGAGGCCAGTGTTGTTTTAACTTATCTTTTCTTCTTGGATTCGGGTGGTTGATCATACTTGACAAAACCCTCTTTTGGAGCTTTAATATATTCTGTAAAAGCTTTAACAACTTGCAACACAAGATCTAAATCTAAATAAAGTTCTTTAGATAATTCTTTGACGTGGCCTTTTTTTATTATAGTCATGAATACAATCATGTCCTATTTCTACGACTCCTTCACTTCCTAGACCAAAATTCCATGAAATCTATGATCGCGAATTCTATTAAGTGAAGCCCAATCTTTAGTTATAGGAAGATTCATAAAGGCTCCTTCCGCGAAAGAGTCTAGTTCAATTTTATTAGGTTCAAGTAAACGACCATAAAAGATATGCAATAAATACCATTTGGGAAAATCATGATGAGCACATAGGCGAAGTAAATCTTTAAATCTGATATAAGCTCTTACTAGTCCTTCATTAGAACGGTTGTTCCAAGTCATTATAAGATGCCATATTCCAAAAGATTTTGATAATGGATAATATTTTGCTATAAATTCACAAGCTAGATTATCCCAAGTAGTAATGGCTTCAGGGGTAAATATCAATACCATGAGAGAGCTGTAGTAGTCAAAGTCTGACTAAAAAGTTTAACCCTTCCCTCATTAGCAGTATATCCCATCAATTGAAAAGTGCCACATATATCTTTGAAACATGCAATATGCTCATATGGATCAGGATCTTCTTCATATCCAACAAATTGTTTCTTGTGTAGAATACCAAGTAATATAGGATTTATTTCAAACCCCCTTGTCTTCTCATTGGATTTGTCTCTTTTATAAATATCATAGGGCTTCCCAAAGTGGCTGAGTGGGTTAGCACTAGTCATATGCTCAAACTCCATCATGTTGGTGGAAACCTGTAACTCAAAACAAAACTTAGCAAGACAAAAACTAAATAAGTAAAAACTAAAAGACCTACAACGCTTAGCTCCCTAGCAACGACGCCAAAAAATAGCTTGATGACTGCAAGTGCACAGATCGTTTGTAGCTAGTTTCAAAATAAATATATCGATCCCACATGGTGCAGGAGTCTGAAGTCTAATAACTCTTGAAATAAATATCACACTAGTAATGCTTAATAAAGTTGTAAGTACAACATGAAATGCGAGTGTTGCTTAAAAAGGTGTTTTGGGGTTTTTTGTATAAGAGCAATAATAAGTAAAGTAAACAACTGAATACATAAAGTAAGTATCACGTATGTAAGAGAGATTGGATCTGCAATAGGGAAAAAGCGTTCTCTGGGAGTAGCGGTTTCACCACTAGCATTATAAGGAGCTAAGGTAAAGATTATTATCATGAACATTCTCAACTATGTATGTGTGGGAGGAACTCTATATTTGGACAAATAGGTAGCAACCACTGCTCACACCATCCTCATAACCACAGCAGTCAACAATCGACTTTAATCGAATTACTGTGCTATTAAGGGACGTAATCTCGTAGGACGTATCCCATGGCATGGATAGTGTTCCGTGATTTTCCTCAGTTTCCCAAGTTGATATGTAAGGAGTGTCAATAGCTTTATAGTTATTGTAAGTGCTAACACGCCTCCATCTACCAACTAGTAGTTCCCGCCATCAAGTTCCCATGAGAGGAAAATATTGAGAGGTCGACTTCTCTCAACATCAAGATGAAGACAATCTAATACATGGTCACAATGATGAATATCATAATAAACTTTATCTTATTTTGATCTCATACTAGGGTTTCTCCATCTCACCAAGAACTAATGATCTACTCAGACATGGAGGCAATCAACATCATGGTAATAACAATGGAATCTATCATAGATGAATAGTACTTGTATAAATCCACAACGAGTATAGAAATTACAACAATATCTAGACAAGATGTAGATGGGATGGATGGAGACGGTGGTGATGAAGTGGTGGATGATGAAGATCGATTCCTTAGCCTCCCGGATATGCGCAGGGCGAAGATGGATCCCCGGTGGACGAGTTCTCCCTCCAGATGCCTTCCGGAGGTGAGGTTTTGGTGATTTCTGGGTGTTCTGTATGTCGTCTTGTCGTCTCTCCGATCTAGTTGCACAGGGTGAAACTATTTTAGGAGGCTATGGCGGCGCCAACTATATGGCCAGAAAATTTATTCCCGCCTTATAGTTGGTCGTTAAACCGTCTGTAAGCCTTGTTTGCTTCAGGTTTTCTTCTGGTATTATTAATACCTCGCAAATAAGAGATTTACGTTGTTTTTGACTCCTTTTCTCCTTAGTACAACTGCTTCAAGAATTGTGTCCATTGTATCCATCATCTGTCCTGATCATGGTGAAAACAGACATAAAATATGCACGGGAGCCCCGTAAAATACCAAGATCCTACATCTACAATGCAAAATAACAATATAAAACATTTTTAAAATATGCACTCATCAATCTCCATACCTAGTTCAACCTCATTTCTGATAAGTTCTCTTTACTCGTACCGTGATATGACATCCCTTGTGACCTAGTCAAATGCTTGCAAGTCAATTGGATGACATTCCAGCGAGAGGGCCCAGACCATATATATCCATAATTTGGATGGACAAATCCCATTCTTGATTAATGTGCTTCAACACATACTTTTTGAATACCCAATGCCACCTTTATAACCACCCAGTTATGAAGTGCGCTTGATGTCATCAAAGAACTCATTCGGTGATGGTGATTAACATGATTTCATGGTCGAAGGATTAGGTTACTATGTATTTGAAAGCTTGTAGCCAAATCACTGAAGTACAATATAATGGCTATGGCTATGGCATAGATGGAGGATGGAGAGGATGAACTATGGTGGTGGATCTTATTCAGTGGTGTTCTGATGCAATCTGAGAATGGCGGTCCTCTGCACGGCGGCTGGAGTCTCGAAATATATAGGTGTCTTCACGAAAGTTGAAGTGTTCGACCTAGCGAAGCCAACACCACACTATACGGGCGTGTTGTACGGCTGGTCATTAAGCTTGCAGAAGGTTCCTTTTCATCCCCAATTAGCTTGGTCCAGTTAGTAATGTGATAATGTTCAAATGCTCTTGATTTTCCCTTAAAAGTGTGACTTCCTGCACAACACGGATTAAAACCAAGGATTGCACATATTTGCAATAATTAGTTATTATTAGCAAGGCTATTTTCGCAGCCTTAAAATTTGATTTAAACGCGGAGAAAGATGGCTATTTTCGCAGACATCAACTTCCCCAAAGCTCAAACCTTTACTGTCCTCAAGCAAGAAACAAAAGAAACCATAAGGACCGCAACGTATAAACTAAAATAACGAGAAGATGAATTCACTTAAGGTTGGTAGTCATATGCATCCAGCTATTCTTCTATTTGAAAGTATTACCAAAATTAGAGAAGTGCCAAGAGTACTATACAAGCTTCGTTAACTCAATCAACGCAAAGTTGATATAAGTATAAAAACTAGAGGTGTAACAATCAATCCAATTCCTATAGTTAACTCTCAGATTTCCAAGGAACACTAGGAAGTTTCATATTAGCATAATTAAGTATGGGATATCATGTACAAAGTATATTAACAAAGTATTACTGTCACCCACATCAATGTATCAAGATTATCAAAACCCTACTAGCCAACTCATTCTCTTTCAAGAAATGCCATGTAGTAGTAATGAGATCTTGCTAAATACTGTTTGTGTGACTCTCTTTCAAATGTAGTTTCCAACAAGGATCATTGAATCACTTCTAGAAAGACTTTGCACTCAAGAGTACTAATACGTTTGCCCATTACAGCAACAATTGCTACCTATGTTGTCAACTCAATAGCTGAAATTAGGGCTTATACCATTGATCGTTCTTAAGCCTGTGGAGTTGTTGGCATCCCAAAGGTTTTCATCAAAAATTCATAAATAAGATTTAAGCAATAACATACTTTGACTCACAACTTTCAAGTTTGGCATGCATCTCAATTACCAATAGACTTCATTTCAATGAAATAACTCCTTTTCAAGAGGGCGATCAAGTCTATCAATATATCTATGAGGTTAAGTATCTTCAAAGGTGAGATCCTAAGATAATCACTCACCATACAACTCATAAATTGGAGACTTTTTCTTGTTGTACTTGTTTGGCAATATTATTTCCAAGGACAGACTCATTTAGCTACAAGAACTAGATAAAAAGCTTCCATAGCTAATTATCCATACAAATAAAAATCTTTAGTCTAACTATTTTGAATTAATCCCACTAGCTTAGCATCTTAACAAATCAACTAACTAGGATAAACATTTCAAATTTATAAAGTGGGAGACATAGGACATACCTCTCATGAGTGACTTCATGGTTATGTTCCTTATGGGGATGTGTTCCTTAGAAACACAAGCCAAATCAGTCTCATCATAATATTGAATCAATGAGGCAAATAGGAAAATCTACTTTCACGAAAAAAAGGATAAAAGGAAAAATATTTTTGTATTTTTAAGGATGGGGATTAAAGAATAGAAAATATTTGTGACCAAGCAAGATACTAAGAAATGAAAAGAAACAAACGGAAAAAGGAAAACGAAAGCAAAAAAGCAAACAAAAAAGAAAAATGTTAGAACAATCCTAACATGAGTGTGTCAAAGCTTTCACGGAGCTGGAGTACAACCTCATTATTACAAAAATATAAATTCTTAGGGAACGCATCCCCAAGCTGAGGCTTTTGCAAGCCCTTTTGTTGCCCATTGTGGTGGTGGTGGATAATCACCCAAATTCCATTGGTTGCTCCAATTGGTGAACTGGGTTGAGAGGTTCGACGTGGCATCTCGAAGGTTGATGGAGAGGTTGCTCATGTTCTGGATATTTCCTTCGAGTGCTTAAATGTCTTCATAGGTTGTCATGGTATTGCCGACGAGTACGCCATGGAGGGGTCCTCATAGTGCGTGTTTAGAGACGTGGGGTAACATGGAGAGTTGGCGGGTACGAGGTAACACAGCTTAACCAGGTTCAAGTCCCACAATAGTGGCGGAACTCTACTCCTGCTATAAATCACTATAATGGCAATACGCTGAGTTATAGAGATAGGTTCACTATATGAGGTGTTGCACGTTGTACGTAGCAATCTAAGAGGTTGTACCCTAAAGATCCCACATGCCGGCTTATAAAGGAACCAAGACCTAGGGTTTATAGGGAAAGTTCCTTGCCAGACAAGGTAAAGAGTCCTACACTAATACGAACTAGTCTTTCGTGTCTTGTACTCCAAGGCTCCGAGTTTGTCGGTGATTCCTGCATAGCATTCCTTTATCCGGCATGGGTCTCCCTATAGGATCTGTCTAACTAGGTTGCCCAGTAGGCCATAGGCCTTGCTACCAACTATGGGCCACCCGGGTTAGGCGGATTGGTGACATGCTATGAGGATACCCTTATAGCATATCCCCAATAGTAGGCCCTGAAGGACTTTTGAAATCTTGCATCGTGTTGCTCGTTGATCTCCAAATATCCCGTCTAAGTGATGCCGGAAATTCGTCAAGTAATATCTCAAAGGTCTCCCAAAGAACCCTGCAATCCTCTCCAACTTCGCAATGTAGCCGAAGATTCCTTGAGTCTTCGTTTCCAGAGTCGGACAGTCCCTGTCTTCGATGGAAACTTTAGACGTGAACCTTCACTGTAACTATTAGGAGGGTGATGTAGGGTACAGCCTACGTTACGTTGAAACTCACAGAAACAGAGAATTAATCATCATCTACTTTCACGCGCGCGAAATCTGAAACGGCAGAGCGGCAAAAGATGGAGGACGTGGCAAAATTACCGCGCATATTCAGTTCCACGTCGGCAACGTTCCATCCATTAGATCTCTTTGCATGAATCTTGATGCAGGGCTTGTATATTTTCACTGCGGTCAATTTATTTATCTTTTACCCACATTCGTCTTCTAGCCTTCGTCTTCCTCTAGCCGCGTGACCGTTCGAGCTTTTCAGTGAAAACCCTAACCAAAGGCCTTCTTTCCTCCACCTTCTCCTTGTCGTAATGGCCTCCAGCTGCTCCATCCCTTCATCGGCGGCGACCCTCGAGGCTACCTCCGAGCCATCTCAAGGATTGTCCACCCGCGAGAGGGGGTGGTTCTCCCAGTCAATGCCGTCTTGGAGACCACCGGCGATGACCAAGAACAAGCAAGGCCCGAAGCTGCAGAAGAAGAAAGTGACTTCCATGAGGGGGTGTGGACAGGCTCTGATCTCTCTGCCGAAGATTTGCAGGAGTTGGTCGCCGAGGGGTATCTTCCCGCGGAAAATGAGTTAGTCTGGCGGGTGGCACCGGCCAGCGAGGTGGTCCCTTCCTCCCAAGCTAGAGAGAAGGTGTACCTCAAATCTCAACTGGTACATGGCGTATGCCTACCAGTCTCCGACCTCTTCTTGGACTTCCTCCGGCACTTTCGCGTACTCCCCCACAATCTCTCTCCCAACACCATTCTAGTCCTTAGCAACTTCGTAGCCTTGTGTGAAGGATTCCTAAGCATCAAACCTAGGTTAGATCTATTCGTGTACTTCTTTATTGTCAAGAGAGAGTCTGTAGAGTCCAAGGACGAATTGTGGATCTGTGGAACCATTAGCTTCAAGATCCGGCCTAGCCGGCGCTTCCCTGACATCGTAGGGCATGAGTCATGCAAGAATTGGCAGCGTACGTACTTTAATGGGACAGATATCCCTCTGCCTGACCGCCTTGAGACTTATCCCAACTTCGTCGATGGAGCTACCACCGAAGTTCCCGCATGGAGGACCCTAGCCTCCCTTCCCTCCGATGAAGAAGCCAATCACGTCGTAAGGCGGATTGAATGGCTAGTAGACGAAGGTCTGACGGGCTTGGATCTAGCCATGTGCTGGTTTGTTAGGAGGATCCAGCCTCTATAGCACCGCACCGAGTTGATGTGTAAATACACACAAGACATGAGGGTTCCCATGCGAATTTCATGGGATAACTTCTCCACTGACTCCATCAAACTCCGGCTAAGGACATCGTCAAGGTGAAGGACAAGAAGCGGGGCTTCAAGATCACCTACGACATGTTCGATTGCGGTACATGCCTAGAGGTAGCTTCTCTTTCCTTTGTTGCTCGTTACATGCTCTAAGGTTTTTCCGACTTGAAGTTGTCAATCTAACACTCCTATGTATCCCGGCTGGCAACCTTGGCGGTGGATCAAATGGCCTCCTAGGTCTATGATCCAAAGCGGAAGGATATCCAGGTGGTGTCCGATGATGACACCCCCAAGGATCAACTAGCTCTAGCAGCATGAAAGCGGAAGAGCTCCACCTCTAACGTTGCTGGCGAGGCCAAGAAGAAGAAGAAAAAGTAGAGTGGAGTCTCCAAACAATCCACTTCCGCCTTAGAGGCGAAGAAGAAGAAGAAATCCACCGGCATTCCCCTCACCAAGGCTCCTGCCATGGAGTAATTACTTTCATTCTCTGGCTTGTATTTTTCAGCTCATACCTTTTTTCAACTCTTGTACTTCTAGTTTGTATCTTTCAGGAGGAAACCGGTGTTAGTTTGAAGAGATCCTCCAAAAATGTTGGAGGGTCAAAAAACATTCGTGACATGCTAACCAAGGATATGGCCGCCAGACCCTCTCCTGCTACTGCTCCCCTTACTCCTGCCGCCAAGCCTTCTGCTAGCCCCGCTAGGCCATCATCCCCTGTAATCCCTGAGATCTCCGCCATGGAGACAGATGTCAATCCAACTCTTGATATGTCAGGCTCTATCGAGGCAAATGTTGCTCCCCGCGGCCAGGCGATGCAGGAGAGCACTTCCTCTAAAGTGGCTGAAGCTCCGACTGAGGATGCCACCAAGAAAGGGAAGCAAGTGGTGGAAGAGGTGGATGTGGAAGCAACAATCCAAGCGGGAGCCTCTGAGCCATCCTCTGTCTTGAAGACGCAAGAGGCGGCTACGACATCATCCATGCCTCCGGCTTCAACTTCTCCATTGGTTGCGACTCCTCCGACGTTGTGCTTGGATGACCTCATCTTGCAGGCCAACACAATTTATAACAATGTCCAGACCTTCCATGATTCTTATGCTTATAACAATGCCAACAATCTTAGGGTCATTGCCATTGTAAGTGTTTTGAACTTCACTTATTTTGATTTGTAATGTATCCCACTGTAGCCCCCGAGCTCTTAGGAAAAAAATCAATGGTTTTGTACTTGGTGCTCTAAAGAACTAAGTGTATAACTTGTCCGTGTAGCCCCTGAACGTTTAGTTGAAACTGGAAAGTCCCGACTAGATGCTCTAGAGAAACTAGCTTATTTTAAAATCTTATAATGTAGCCCCCGAGCGTTTAGTTGAAACTTGAATAGTTTCGACTAGATGCTCTAGAGAAACTAAGCAGTTTAACATTTTGTGCAAAATGAGAATAAATGGAGGATAGCCGCCAATGAGAGGTGTGTTGCTCTGTTGAAGGAACTGGACCTTGAATAGGGTAAAATAGCCTTCCTGAAGCAATAGATCAAAAATAGTCAGAGTCTATTTCTTGTAACAGCTCCTTGTTTTTACCCATGGATTCATCTCTTCTGTCTTCTTATAGCACTATCTGATTTCCATCTTACAGAAGCCATTGCTAAGGACAAGATCGTCGTCGATCAATCCAAGCATATCTAGGAGCTCGATGATGAGAATAAAATTCTAAAGAAGGACCTGGCTGATGCCATCAAGGGCCATGAGGCAGCGATGAAGGTGCTGCAAGAATCTGCTAACTCCAAAATGCAGCGCTTGAAAGACGAGATTGCATAACTCAAGGAATAGTACCAAGCTGCCAAAGAGTAGAATGCTAGGAACCTTGAGGTGTAAAAGACAGTCCAGAAGGAGCGGGATGCACTGGCAGAGTCATGCTTACAAGCAGAGACGAGCATCTTCGGTAACCTTTTTCCGTCTTGGTCATTTATGTATTTTGGACGATTCTTTGATTGGTTTGTACTCATGGTCCTGGTTTTTTGCAAACCATAGCCCCTATTGGCTTAGCCAATTTGGGTGAAGGTGCTCCAGACCTCAAGGAATGCATGATTATTGTCGCAACTTCGTCAGCATCGCCATTGCTCAAGCCAAGGAGATAGCCCAGCCTCTAGGGATTAATATCAAGGCGGCAGAGTTAGCGGCCAAGTACGCAGAGATCCTATGCCGAGCTCCTGAGAAAGTCAAGGACCGGAAGGTCTCTTGCGTCCGGGCTGGTGCTAGGATGTCGCTATCCTTGGTCAAGGCGTACTATGACAATGCTGACATCAACCTGGTGACCTCCGGCTTTCCCAAGCTGGATGAAGAAGGGAGGGAAATTGATAGCGATGATATTTGGAATTCCCTTGCCGTCTTTGACACCAGGGTTGCCAGGATGGTCAACGCCGAGGTCTTCGTGCCTGCTGAGGTCCTTGATGAAGACATGGCCTCGTCCGAGTCTAGCCCATCGCCCTCCGAGTTTGACGAGCTCTCCCTGCCTGGCTCTCCTGATGATGCCACCACAAAGCCCCCTGCAGCAGAGCCATGAAAAACAATGTTTGTATTAAATGTATCTCTGTAATGTGTATACATAAAAAACTTATGTTTTGTTAAGGCAGAAAATCTTGTACTCAAGTTTTCCTGCTACTTATCTGTTTCCAGCATGTATATATTTTTTAAGCAAGTGCTGGCTTATCCATTATTCTAGTTTGTATGCTTGACCTTTCGTGAGACGGAAGACTCACATCACAGAACTATTCTCTCAGGTGATGATGCTTAATAGCACCGTTAAGAACCCAAGAACAAAATCGCCAGCTTTGAGTGCTAAAAAGTCACTACTTCGGAATCCACATAAAAACTTCA
This sequence comes from Avena sativa, assembly GCA_916181665.1. Classification (NCBI taxonomy): domain Eukaryota; kingdom Viridiplantae; phylum Streptophyta; class Magnoliopsida; order Poales; family Poaceae; genus Avena; species Avena sativa. The sequence continues at coordinate 183,860,227 of OV702286.1, forward strand.
GAAAACGTGTATACCAGAAAACTTAAGCTAACGCCCGTAGGTGAAATTTTCACAAGTGAAAATGCAAACTTGGGCATAACGGGTTTATATGATCCAAAAATGAACAACTAAAGGAGGTAAAAAACTCAAAGAATATGAGTGAACCAAATGCTTTATTTCATTAATCATATAAGAAACTTATTACATAATATAAGTGTGCTAAGTGTAAAAGGGACGTAGTTGTGCTATGTTCCATGGCTGACCTGTCTCCGGGTAATCATCATCGGAGTCCCGTTGCTTGCACTTGCGATTTTTAGGCCTATCTTTCAACTCGCAAATATCGACGAGGTAATAGGAACCATTGAGCAATGCATTGCTTATGACGAACGGTCCTTCCCAAGGTGCGGATAGTTTGTGTGATTTCTCCTGCTTGAGTCTAAGAACCAGATCTCCCTCTTTAAACGAGTGATGCTTTACGTGGCGACTATGGTAGCCACGCAGCTTCTGCTAGTAGATGGAGGATCTCTAGCATGCCAACACGTGTTGTTCTTCAAGTATGTCCATAGATAGTCGTCTGGATTCTTCAGCGTCATCCTCCTTGTAGGCGGAAAGTCTTGGTGCATCATGGAGGATGTCGGATGGGAGGACTACTTGTAACACCCTCAGAATCGGCCCTATGCAAGTTTCAGCGATTCCTGCCAAACCCGCATAGAAACGATTCAAAGGTGCCCACCAGGCACTTTCGTGCGGGTGGAAAACGAAGTAATATCATTACACAATAGTCCACGATGGAACCCATAGAACAGATATATACAACAACGACTCCAAGAGTCAAGAATACAGATATACAGTACAAAGATCCAAATCACCTTGAAAACGATACAGCGTCCGAGTACGGACAAGATGCAACCCGGAAGAATAACCAATGGCGTCCATAACCCTGCCCAGGCCAAGCCGGAAGGGTAACCCTGCTAACAACGTCGATCTCTAAACCTGCTGAAACAAAAGGGGTGCCGACAAAGGGCAAAGGAAAAAGAGAGCGGTCAGTACTGAGGCCAGTACACGGCGAGACTAGAATTCGGCGGTCCTCGCCTACATAGGTATGGTGGACTGAAGCGGCAGCGCAGCATGCACTAACCAACCTATAGAGACTCGATATAACTATCGGCTATCAGGGAGGGATAAGAAAGACCTATCCGGAACCAACCTGATACTACCACCAAATATACCCATCCTGGTATTTCCCCCTCGAGACCAGACGAGGAAGTCAACCGAGGAACTCACACCGTTGGCAGTTTTATTCATTCCGTTATAGTTGCGGCAATTACTAGTCATATATAGATAGCATGAGTCATCCTGATATAATAAGCAGTGGGAAGTTTTAGTTAACCATTCCGTTGTAGTTACAACACTTACTAGTCAGATACAATTAACATGAGATATCCCAAAACCCAGCAGTTGTTGGTACTTTTATTTAGCCATCCCGTTGTAGTGGAGCTGATTACTAGTCATATCGGATACAAGTCAAATTATAACGGTAAACTTTAGTTATAGTTGTCTATGATCGAGAACTGTGCTCCAAGTCGTCCATAACCGCGGACACGGCTTTTCGAAAAGATTTAACCCTGCAGGGGTGCACCAAAGTATCCACACGCACTTCGACCCTTTTTGCCAGATCAGTTAACATACACCCATCGGTATGTCGGCGGGGCCTAAGTCATGACGTTTCCCAGACCCAAAGCAAGTACATGGGGGGCCACCCCACTAAGCTACCCGCAATGAAGTCGGCCGGTCTCCGAGACGGACTCAGGGTTTGTGGAGACGGCTGTAAACGACTGGGAACCCGAAAGTGTGACTGGGCTTGTCGATACAGCGAAAACGTGTCACGGTCCTAAACAGTACAGGTGCAGTACCTCGCACAATTTTAAATAAAGCAGTAAAGCATGGCATAAGTACAGGATAGTAAATAAAGCCCCAAACTAATTGTGGCCCCCGGTACAGTACTTCGAAATCAGGTACTAATCGATGGGGGTGCCCACACATCCCACCTGTGGTTAGCGAGCTCGATCTTGGAACAGGTGTCAAGAACTCGGGGTCCTACGGGACACCAGTGAGCGGTTAAAATCCAAATATTGTCTATTACCCACCGGTGCCTCTGCATTATTTACCTACTTCAATTTTATTTATTAAACAGAAATTAAAGCCATGAACATCTCCAACAATAAACATGCGGCAATACTCCAACAACTGTGGTACTTGACGACACGCAACAGCACTTGAGCAAGCGACTACGACGCGCAAGTCCAGCTATCTACCAATCAACATGTAATAGGATGTATCCAAGGCAATATAAGGCTGCAAGGGATATCACGGGTACGAAAACTAGAGCATCGCAACACAGATAGCAATAGATCAACAGGAGGGAATAAATACTATAAAAGTAAGATAGGTAGAAAGGGGGAGATGCTCGCCTGGAAAACATTGCCGAAGGTTCATCCGAAGATCGGGTCGACACTCGCATCAACTCAATGGCCTTATCCGCGGAGAACCAAAACACTAGAATAAACACCGGATGCACTATTTAATACTACGGCAAAAGATCGGGCATGATGCATGTATAATGTATGACATGGCAAGATGCGGTGCAATTAGGCAATATTAAGCGGAACCGGGGTCCCGACATTATTTACTAGGTTCATGTTGTTTAGATGCCCTGCAATTTAAATGTTGTCTTAACATGGCAAAAGATAGCACCGGTTCGCTACACAAATTTAAATGGGACCATTATTAGACTAGATTCGCCCGCATATGGCCCCATATTTAATTATAAGGTGAATCGGCATAATGCCCCCAAACCACACAAATATGCATGCGAACATGAACAAGTTGATATGCAACAATTGTATTATATATGTTATAAAAATAATGGTCCCGAAGAAGGGGTCACACATGGCGGTCGAAGATCTTGGTGTCTCGAGGGATCGGTCTCGGCTTCGGGCTCCGGGATCGGGTCTCTAGGGTCTTGGTGTTCGACGGGGTTCGAGCGCGCCGGGATCGGTCTTCGGATTCCAAAAGTGGATCTTGAGGTTTTCGTGAGGGAGGTCTTGGCGTCTTGGCCACCGGATCCGTGAAGAAGGTCATGGCATTTTGAGATGGCACTCTTCGATCATCGGCTCCGGAAGGGACTTGTGGTTCGGCTCGCCATCGATGACGGTATCGGTGTGATATCCAGGTTCAACATGGTTCTCGGCTTCGCGGTTCAATCTTCGGATTTCGGGATCGGGTTCTTTGGATCCTTGCCGAAGATCTTGGTGTTGAGCGGTAGAAGCCTCTCCATCCTAGCTCAACTGCAGGCTCGCACATATAGAAACCGATCAAACATCCACAACAACAGGAAACTCCAACTCGGGACTTGGCGCACCGCAGGAAGCAGAGGACACGGGGTGGTTGTGCTGTAGTTTCGTGGACGGGGTGAAGCGCTCGAAGACGGTTATCTGGCGGCGTCGCAGAGGGTTCCGTGGAAGACGACGGCGACCTTGGCAGATCAAGGAGGACGCGCGGTACTGGGGAGCTAGGGAAGGAGGCCAGTGGCGTCCTTGGAGACGCTGCGAGCTCAGGGTTCGACGGGGAGGCGGCGGTTGCTAGGAGGCAGGGCGGTGACCGGAGACAGAGCTCGGGCCAGAGCCCGCTGGAGACGGCGCAGGGTCGCGGGGTGCAGAGGGAGGGAAGGGCGCCGATGGAGGAGACGGGGAGGACGCTGGCGGAGCCGCGGACGAGGAGGAGGGCGACGGCAGAGGCGGGGAGAGCTCGCGGATCCGGCGAGGCGGAGGCAGGCTCCGCGGCAACGGGGAACGTGGTGGCGGCGACGAGGAGCGCCCAGGCGGCGGGGCTCGCTCACGGGCGGGACGATCGAGGAGAAACGGAGGAGGGCGTGACCGGCCGGCAAGGCGGTGGTTGGCGGCGGCGGAAGACTGACGCGGAGACGACGACGCGCTTGGGAGGAAGCAGGGCCGGCGAGCGGCGGAGGATCCGCTTGAGGAGAGGGGCGGCGGGGCCTGCAGCGGGAGGAGGGAGACGCGGCAGCGGCGCTCGGGGACGGAGGCGAGGCCGGCGGGTGGATCAGGATGGGAGGAGCGGGGACGGGGGTGGGCCTGCCGAGAGCGAGGCCGGGGTGGTGCGGCGTGTGGTTGGTGGCGTCGGTCACTGCAGGTGGGGCCGGGTGGGGCCAGGGGGAGCGGGGTGGATGGTGAGTGTGGGACGGGGTCGTGTCGGGCAGGGGTGGGTTGAGTGACGCGGGACAGGAGAGGGAAGAGAGAGTTGGCGGGTGGGGTGTTGGCGACGTGGCAGGGTGGGAGCGTGGGGTGCGCGTCCAGGAGCGACGCGGTCGGCGGCAGGTGGGGGTGGGCCTGGGGCTGCGCGCCCAGGCGGGTGCAGGCGCGGACGCGGGCGGGAATGGTCGGCGGGTTGGGGCCCAGGCTGGCTGATGTGGCGGCAAGGGAGTGGAGGGATTTGGGGAAGTGGTGAGGTGGCGGTTTGCGATTGGCCGGGGTGAGGTGGAGGGGGTTTGGGTAGACTAGGATTGGGTAGGAAAAGATTTTGGGTAGGCTGGTTTTTGTACTGGGGGTGGCCGACTGGGTCGGATCGGCCCGGTACGGCTGCCCCTAAAAATAAAAATAAATATTTTATTAGTTAAAATGGGGCTTTTGAAAACCGTTGGTAGACAAAGCAAAATATTCCGGAGACCCGGGTTTGGATTTTGAAATAAAGGCGAGGTATTTAGAAAACCAAATATGTTTTTCGGAAATAGTTTCAGACAAACAAATACATGATGATGACGATGCTCAAATGCAATGTGGCATGATGACATGAGCATGCGGTCATGATGATGCAATGCACAAAAACAACGCGATTTTCTAGTAGTGGTTTTTGCGGGGCGCCAGACTACTTATGCTCCATAAACCATGAAGAAAGGAGTCAAGCCAGTGGATCTGTTGGGTGTTGTTCGTAAACTCCACAAGACAGATGGTAGTTCCTCCACCCAGGCTCCAGCTGCTCTACGTAGCGGTGCCTCCAAGCGTGGCTTGATTCCGTGCAGAATAGTCCATTGGCCCTTTCAACTTGCCCATTTGACTGCGGATGTGCCACAGATGCTAGATCAAGGTGGATGCCTTTCTCATGACAGTACTCCTCAACTTCTCCGAGATATAAATTTCTGCCATAGTCGGTGATCATGCTATGTGGGAGACCAAATCTCACCACTAGATCCCGAACAAATTTTAGGGCTATCGCCCCATCAAGCTTTCTAATGGGTTTAGCTTCAATCCATTTTGTGAACTTATGCACTTCAACTAGCAAGTGTGTGAATCCACGGGGTGCTTTCTGCAAAGTCCCCACCATGTCTAGCCCCCAGACTACAAACAACCAAGTTATTGGTATTGTTCGCAATTCTTCGGCTAGAACACTTGGTTTTCTTGCATAAAACTGACACCCAAGACATGTTTGTACCAACTTGTCAGCGTCCGCCTTGGCAGTTATCCAGTAGAATCCTTGTCGGAAGGCCTTAGCAACCAACGACCGGGCAGCGGTGTGGTGCCCGCAATCTCTGAGATGTATTTCTCTAAAGATTTCAATACCTTGCTGCTAGGAGACGCATTAAAGGAAACTCCTATGGTACTTCTTTTGTAAGTTGTCCATCAATGATGACGTAGCCTTTTGCTCTACGTACTATTTGCCGGCTTTCGACTTCGTCGGTGGGCAAAGTTCCATTTTGTAGATAATTCATGAATAGTTTTGTTCAAGCCAGAGATGTCACTGTTATTGTATTAACAAAGGAATCCACTCTATCCGGGTTGACGGCGTCCGCTCCCTTCACGGATGGGGTCCGTAAATGTTCTAGGAAAACGCTTGGCAGAATTGGTCGACGAGCTGATCCAAGCTTTGACAGCAGATCTGTCGCCTCATTCGCCTATCTTTTGACGTACTTGACTTCATAGTCGTCGAAGCACTTAGCTATTTCGTCTACTTCGTCTCGATATGCCATAGGGTTTCGCACGTTCCATGTGCCAGCTACTTGCTAGGCAACCAAGTCAGAATCTCCACAGAAAACTATGCGCTTGATGCCAATATCCTTGGCTACATGAAGTCCGTGAACGAGGGCCTCATACTCCGCCATGTTGTTGGTAGCATTGAAGTGGATCCATAGGACGTATTGCAACTTTTCCCCTATTGGTGATTGTAATAATACACCAGCCCCTAAGAAATTGAGTAGCTTCGATCTGTCAAAGTGCATGACCCAATACTCAAGCTCTAGCACAGGAATGTCTTCTGGCAGTTCTGTCCAATCTGCGAGAAAATCCAACAATGCTTGTGATTTGATAGCGCCACGTCTCTTGTAGGTGATTCCAAAGGCAGCAAGTTCAATGCCCACTTTTCCACTCTCCCTGTAGCATCGATGTTGTTGATGATGTCGGACAGTGGAGCTTTGCTCACTACTGTGATAGGGTGCTCCTGTAAATAATGCCTTAACTTACGCGAAGCAAGGAAAACTCCATAATCTATCTTTTAGTAGTGCGGGTAATGCTTCTTGGATTCCGTCAAGACCTCGCTTACATAGTAAACGGGCCACTGAACTCCGTATTCGTGCGTTGGTTCCTTGCACTCCACCACGATGATGATGTTGATTACTCGGTTGGTTGCCGCCATGTAAACTAACATAGGCTCCCTTGGCACCGGTGCTGCAAGTATTGGTGAGGAGGAGAGTATTCTCTTCAACTCCTAAAGTGCTGCGTCAGCTTCATCCGTGCATGTGAATTTGTTCGCCTTCTTGAGCAACTTGTAGAGCGGCATAGCCTTCTCACCAAGTCGGCTGATGAACCGGCTTACTGCTGGAACGCAGCCTGTGAGCCTTTGTATGTCCTTTAGGCATGTCGGGTGTTTGATGTCGAGGATGGCCTTGATTTTCTCCAGGTTCACCTTGATTCCGCGATGCGAAACGATGAAACCCAGCAGTTTTCCAGAGGCTACCCCGAAGACGCTCTTCTTGGGGTTCAGCATCATGTTGTATTTCCAGAGGTTATCGAAGGTTTCCTACAAGTTAGCGATAAGATCATTTGATTTGTTTGACATTACCGCGATGTCGTCCATGTAAGCGTGTACGTTGAGACCTATTTGGTCGTGTAGGCAACATTGCATCGTCCACTGGTACGTAGCACCGGTGTTTTTCAACACAAAGGGCATCGTGATGTAGCAATATGTGCCATAAGGTGTGGTGAACAAAGTGGCCAACTGGTCTGACTTTCGCATTCGGATGTGGTGGTATCCTGAGTAGGCATCGAGAAAACACAGAAGTTCCGATCAAGCCGTCGATTCTATGACTTGGTCAATGCGAGGCAAAGCAAACGGATCCTTCAGATACGCTTTGTTCAAGCTGGTGTAATCAATGCACATTCTTAATTAATTGGTTCCCTTTTGGGGAACAAGTACAGGATTTTCCACCCATCAGATGTGAATAACTTCTCGGATAAAGCCAGCCTTAAGTAACCTAGCTATTTATTTGCTTATATCCCTTCGTCTTTCATCACCAAAGCGTCTGATGGCTCAATGCACGGCGCCCAGAAAAGTGCTGGTGTGTGGTTGATGTAGAGCTCGTTGGGAACCCCAAGAGGAAGGTATGATGAGCATAGCAGCAAGTTTCCCTGAGTTATGAAACCAAGGTTTAATCGAACCAGTAGGAGCAAGGAAACACCCCAAAGGTGTTACTAGTTGAGCTTTGGCAGGGCGCACTACCGGTGCTAGTAGCAACGTGCAGACCTACACAACACAACCACATAACTTTGTCCCCAACTTGCGATGAGGTTGTCAATCTCAGCGTGTTTTGCGGAAAACAAAGGATTAAACGTATCGAATGGAAAGAAGTAAAAGTTTGCAGAAAGTAAACACAAAGTAGTAAAAGATTGTAGATTGAATGTAAAAGACAAGGACCGGGATCCATAGTTCACTAGAGGTGGCTCTCCTTAGATAGATAACATGCTGGATGATTGGCTTATTGATTATGCAACTGAAGTGAACATTGCCACGGGCAATTTGTGATGGGCTGTGAGATATGTACCACAAATGTTGGAGGGACCAGCAAGGGTTTGGTTGAACAATTTTCCACTAGGAAGTATTAACTATTTCATCAGCAACTTCTAAAGCACATACAAGAGGCCGAATAGGCCACAAACTTTGGCATTATGCAAGCAAAGACCAAATGAGCTGGACCGGGAGTTCTTAACTCACTGGTGCAATGTGCGTAACGCCTGTGAGGGCGTGATTGAGTCACAAGCTATTGCGTGGTTCGCCCAAGGATGTAGATATGGGAGTATGTTGTGACAAAGGTTGTAGAGGGATATGCCAACTACCTTGGTTGAGACTATTCAGATTGCTGATTCGTATGCCTTGGGTGATCCAACCCAACATCGGTTGATGCCAAGTGAGTCAAATGAGGAGTCCTACAACAGAGATGGAACTGGGTCTTCCCGGAGGAATGATTTCTGAGGTAAAAGTTCCAGCAGTAGATCAGGATTAGCCCAATGCTGGTGCTAGTCAGCGTCAGAAAACTGGAGGACAACAATGGCAATAAAGAAATGATGGCAAGAAAAATTGGACGCCAGAACTGAAGAAATAGTGGAAGGAAAAGAAGGATAGGCCAAGATACACGTATGAGTCCATGCTGGATCATCCATGCAAGTTCCACACACCAAATCCGAGTAACCCGACGAATCATACGACTCAGCAATGTGAATGGATGAGGAAAATAGAGCAAAGTGGCTTGGGAAATGCTTAGGCACCTTGGCATGAAGCACCACGACATGACGGACATCGGCACGATGCACCTCGGCAACATCAACTTACTGGGGGAAATGGACAAAAACTAATGTTGACACCACATCCACCGAGGAATGAGAACAATGAGAGAAGGGATGTAGTGCATCAGGTGAATAATCAGCAACAGCAGGACCAAGGATATCACGACAATGACAGGAGGAATGAATACAGAGATCATCACCAGAGTTACTGTGTGTTCACCATAGAAGAAACTGATAGAAAGAGCTTATAGAACTGACATATGGAGGTGAATGCGGTTATGCCGGTGATACCTTCGATCCGGATTATGGATGTAGTATAGATCTTTTTTCCTAGTATACCTAGGTTTATCGAATCCTCGGGAAGAAGAAGCGTAGTGAAGTTACTTTAATGGACCTTCGGGAGTTTTAGAATTCCTTTTGTGTTTTTACCGGACCAAGAGTTTGCATGTTTTTGTTGTTGTGGATGATGGAGAGAGAGGACCTAGGGCGTTTGGTTTCACTTGTAGCTGTGCAAAACATCTGATGGGAATAAAAGATAAAATAAAGTATGCATGTAATTGTTAGAGCAAGATAAATTATATGTGGGCAGTGCATACATAATTGCTATTGCCTCCGCAACTGCTTATAGCAATAACCTACTAGTCTCATCCATAGAAGAAAGAGAACTAATGATATGCATAGTGACGTCACCGTTAATCCCAAGTAAATCCCACACATATAGCCGTACTACCCCTTCTGTCACTAGGGTTCCCAACCTGCAGATTAGTCATTAGTCATATTCCCTATACCTGGCTCAAACCTCGGGGTCTTGGGTACCTGACAAGTCCTTAGATTGAGGCAAGATAAGATACAATAATCATCATGTCATACAAACTAATACATGATCCCATCTATGATAAATAACACGCACAAAAGCTACATGTCTAGGCCAAATCCCTTAGCCCAAGGAGAATTACTCACACATAGAGATGAGATCAAAGATCATAAACATTGTAATGGAAAACATGAGATTGATAACAAATAATCTTACAATGTCGCCAATCAAAGAATAGATCTACTATTACAAGTGGTGGAATATGGCTATGGTGGTGGAGAGATTAGATCTATGTATATTCCTCCAGTGACTGATGGTCTAGAAGCTGGGACTCGAGAGGCCCTTTTCTCGTTGCCTGAGGCCTCTTTATATAGGGGTCCCTTCACGAAAGTTGATCTGTTTTACCTAGCGGTGTCGATGGCAACTATACGACAGGAACTATACAGCTGAAATATTATTCCCGTTGTATAGTTGGTCATTAAAGCGTCTGTCTCCACTTCACGACTCTAGGTTTCTTTGGGTTGTTGGAAATATTGTATGTTTGACATTAATGTAGTGATTCCCATCAACAAACGTCATTATATGCGCAGGGAAAAATAGAAAGAAATGACTGCATACCCCTTTGATCATTAGGCATTAGTGGCAGGATTTGGAGAGATATTTCATCAAAATATAAATAATATCCAGTTTAAATATGGACGTAGATGCTATATTTCAGAGCCATCAACCTCCCCAAGCTTAAACTTGATTGTCCTCGAGCAAGAAAACCAAAACCAAAAAGGAACTCAACATTTAAACTGAAATAACGAGATGATGATCTTACTCATGATTAGTAGTCTCATGTTTCCTCCACTTTATAAATCTGTAAAATTTCAGCATAGATGGAGTAATGGCAAGGATATCATACGGGTTTTTATGCATCCTTATAGTGCAGCAAAATTATCAACAACTTGGAAATTCAAATGAGTAAACTTTATTCCATGTCATGTAATCAACTCATAGGCTTGCCTTTGAACAATAAAGTATAATCATGTAAAATTGAGAGTGTGAGAGTTCTCATGAAAAGCATATATACTAGAGTATCTCAATTCTCCCACATCAATAAATCAAGACTCTTCAAGCACTACTTTTCTATTCATTGTCCTTCAAGAGTTTCAGTTCTTAAGTAATTGAGAGCATGCCAAAGATTTTATTTAGTTTATCGGGTTGTGATGGACACTCGTGGCATCACTAAGGTTTTTGTTCATTTTGTACAATGATTACTCATAACAGCCAGAGGAGTGATTCCATCATGAACATAGCTACCCGAGAGTGGCAAGAATCTTACCCATTATAGCATTGCTGCTACATATGCTTAATCAGCTCATAGACGAAATGTAGGAGTTTCCTCCATGATGATCGTCCGTAGGCTAGCGGAGTTGTTGGCATCCCATGAAGTTTGACACGCATAAATCTATATCATTCTTATGAAGTTTGACACGCATAAAGCTATATCATGACTGAGGGAAACATGACTCACAGCTTGGTCATGGTCGACAAATTTACCAAATGGACTGAGGTGAAGCCAATAAGAAAGTGTGATGGAGCTACGGTCGTGACATTCCTCAAAGATATTATTATGAGATATGGCTATCCTGAAGGGTAACGGGTAGGGTACACTAGAGTAAATCAAAAAAATTCTACCGCGTCAACCAGGAATACTGATGTCATAGATCACGGGATTAGCACTAGACGCGCAGTTGCGGAACTCGATGAAGCACGTCGGGTCATTGTAGATGTTCTACGTCTCGTCCTCGTCCTCATCCCATGAGCAGCTCCCCTTTGTGTGGCTCGTCCAAGTTCTACAGCTGCAGCACCTTCGAGGTATCCACACGTCCGGGGTGGAAGCCGTCACACGCCAGCCTGCTAGGTCTGCTTGTGCAACACAGTCGTTAGAGGAGTGGCGGCTGGGTAGAATTCTCAACCCTATTCAGCTCGCCTCACTCTCTCTTATATAGGCATTCTTAGTGAGCTTCTACATTAGCAGCCCATTAGCAGCCTAAGCCTAGTCTAATTCGGATCCAATCCTCATTAGACTTCCATCCCCTAAAGTGTGTGACCCTATAGGTTCATACACATATAGACATGACATGAGTACACTTACTCTATCAATAGTTGGTAGTGACCTCTAGCAAGACGTGCCAACTCCTAAATGCATATAAAGATCATTCAGACGAACCATCACAAGGTTGAGTACATGTATTTCGCTTTGCCCTACGATATTTGGTCTAGCTCCAAGCTGACCTCTCTTTCTCGGTAATGTGATTCGGAATCCCTTTACTAGGTTAACTCTTAACCATATGTAGAACGGCCATGCATTTCTGGATCCGATCACTCGAGGGGCCCAGATATATCTCTCTCAAGTAGAGAGGGGCAAATCCCATCTTGATTGAGCAATGCCTTGTAGCATGTGTTATGACAAACCCGAAAGCTACCTTTATAACTACCCAGTTATGGAGCAGTGTTTGATAGCCGCAAAGTAGGTCGATCCACATCTCAGGTACATGCGACAATCTCAGGTCTAAGGACAAAACGTACATGATGTGTAGAGAGAGTTGCAAGTATTTTTTGCCAGTCCCAAGTTGGGTCAGTCCAACCCCATTTTCATAACATGTGTCCACGTCATTGGTTTGACATCTCCATAAATATGACTTGCGAAACATAATCATCAACCAATCGATGTGCTAGTCTAATATTCACGTGGGTCCTCACATGAACTCTGACAAGGGACAACTATTAGATAACCATACAAGTAAAGAGTTTCACAAAAAAATCACATAATTGCCAATCAATACAAGTTGCCTGATATATGGATATTCGAGGAACATTATAAAAACTCATGGATACATATGAAATACAATAATCTCTATGATTGCCTCTAGGGCATATTTCCTTCAGTCTCCCACTTGCACTAGAGTGAATCTAGATAGTATCTAATACCTATTGCTCTTGTGTGCGCTTCATGCACATGCTGTGGGAGTGGCTTTGTCAAGGGATCAACAACATTTGATTCCGTATGTATTTTGCATAACATGACACTACCATCATCAATGAACTCACGAATCAGATGGTAACGCATGCGAATATGTTTGTTCTTCTGGTGCTCTCTAGGTTCCTTGGCTTGTGCAATAGCACCATTATTTTCACAATAAACACCCATGGGATTGGACGCGCCCTGAACCACACCAAGAGCGATCAGGAAATTCCTAATCCAAACAGCTTCCTTTGCAGCCTCCGAGGTGGCAATATATTCAGCTTCTATTGAAGAGGAGGCCATTGTATCTTGCTTGGAACTTTTCCAGCTCACAACACCACTATTCATGATAAACACATAACCTGATTGCGATTTGGAGTCATCTGAGTCATTAAGGTAACTCGCATCTGTGTAATCCTTTACACTAAGTTCAACCTCACCTCCATAAACTAGGAACATATCCTTAGTCCTTCTCAAGTACTTAAGGATATTCTTTACCACTGTCTAGTGGCTTTCACCTGGATCAGCCTGGTATCTGCTCGTAACACTTAGAGCATAGGAAACATCTGGGCGAGTACATGTCATTGCATACATAATTGATCCAATAGCCGAAGCATATAGAACCCTACTCATGCACTCTCGCTCATCAGTGGTCGAAGGAAACTGAGTCTTGTTGAGTTTAATGTCGTGAGACATGGGCAAGAACCCCTTCTTAGCCTCTTCCATGCTGAACCGTTTCAACAATTTGTCAATGTATGTACTCTGCCTTAATCCAATGAGCCTCCTTGATCTATCTATATAGATCTTGATACCCAGAATATATGCCCCTTGTCCTAAGTCCTTCATAGAAAAACTATTTTTCAATGAGGTCTTAATAGACTCGAGCATAGGAATGTCATTTCCAATCAGTAATATGTCATCTACATATAAGATTAGAAATACACGCGATTTCCCATTTTATTTCTTATATACACAAGGTTCTTGTTTGTTTTTGATGAAGCCAAACTCCTTTACAACTTCATCAAATCGAATGTTCCATCTCAGAGATGCTTGCTTCAGCCCGTCAATAGACTTTTGAAGTTTGCAGACCTTTCCAGCATTGTTTGGATTGACAAAAACTTCAGGCTGCATCACCTACACGTCCTTAGTAAGGATTCCATTTAAGAAAGCCGTCTCGACATCCATTGCCATATCTCATAGTCGAAATGTGCAGCAATGGATAGAATGATCCGAATAGATTTAAGCATCACTACGGGCAAGAAATTCTCATCGTAGTCAACTCCTTGAACTTGTCGAAAACCTTTTGCAACAAGTCAAGCTTTATGTATGTGAACATTTCCATCCATATCAATCTTCTTATTATAGATCCATCTGCACTCAATGGCTTAAAAACCATCAGGCAGGTCAACCAAGTTACAAACTTGATTGTCTCCCATGGAGTCTATCTCGGATGTCATTGCAATCATCCATTTCTCAGAGTCCGGGTCCACCATCGCTTCTGCATAGGTCGCAGGCTCATCATTGTCTAAAAATAATAATTCCCGCACTTTGTGGAGCCTCGCCGACCTTTGCGGTTGTGGACCTTCTATTTCCATGGGTTCCTCAACTTGTTCTTCTACAATAGCATCACTCGTAGAAGCATCCCCGACTGGCTCATGTTGAACTTCTTCAAGTCGCACCGACCTTCCACTCGTTCCCTTTGTGAGAAACTCTTTCTCTAGGAAAACACCGCTACGAGCAACAAACACTTTGCCCTTTTCTCGGTTGTAGAAGTAATAGCGTAAGGTTTCCCTTGGGTATCCCACAAAAATGCATTTATCCGTTTTGGGTGTTAGCTTGTCTGGCCGAAGTCGCTTAACAAATGCATCACAACCCCAAATCTTTAGAAAAGACAAACTAGGATTCTTTCCATTCCACATCTCACATGGTGTCTTAACTACGGATTTAGACGGTACCCTGTTTAGTGTGGAAGTTGTTGTTTCTAGAGCATAACCCCAAAATCATAATTGTAAATCCGACTGTCTCATCATCGAATGAACCATGTCCAACAAAGTTTGATTGCGCCATTCGGAGACCCTATTTCTTTGAGGTGTTCCGAGCGGCGTGAGCTGTGGAACAATTCCGCAACTCTTAAGATGATTGCTAAATTGATGACTCAGATATTCTCCTCCACTGTCATATCGCAAATCCTTTATTTTCTTGCCACGTTGATTCTCTACCTCACTCTGAAACTCTTTGAACTTTTCAAAAGTTTCAGATTTATGCTTCATCAAGTAGACATAGCCATATCTACTGAAATCATCAGTGAAAGTAATGAAGTAGTGATATCCTCCTCTAGCTGTCGTGCTCATTGGTCCACATACATCAGTATGTATGAGTTCCAACAAGTCTGTCGCTCTCTCAGGAAAACCCGTAAAAGGCGTCTTGGTCATCTTTCCAAGTAAACAAGCTTAACATGTCTTGTATGATTCAAAATCAAACAAAGTTAGAAGACCATCACCATGGAGCTTCTTCATGCTCTTTTCACTTATATGCCCCAAATGACAATGCCATAAATAGGTAGGACTCAAATCATTTGGCCAAAGACTTTTAGCACTAACATTGTAAACATATGCATCATCAAGATTTAAAATAAATAACCCATTCACAATGGGAGCATCAGCCACAAACATAGCATTCTTAGAGATTACACAACCATTGTTTGTACTCGTGAATGAATAACCATCCCTCATCAAACATGAAGGTGATAAAATGTTTCGACCCATACTAGGAATGTAATAACAATTATTTAACTCCATGACGGAAGGTGAAGCTCCATGACGCCAACGAATAATGCAGCAAACCTTGCTTTATTTCCGACGTGAAAGTCCACTTCACCTTTCTACACTTCTCTAATCGTTTTTAGCCCCTGCATTAAATTGCAAATATGAGAAATTGATCCAGTATCAAATACCCAAGAGATAACATAAGAATCTACGGGAAAAATGTCCACAACATTTACAACAAGCGTACCTGAGTGGGAAGTACTCTTACTTCCACTCTTCTTCAAAGAAGTCTAGTACTTGTTGCAGTTTCTCTTCCAGTAGCCATATTCATGACAAAAGAGACATTCAGTGTCTCCTGCAGGTCCAACCTTTTGCTTGAGTGCAGGGTTTGGCTTAGGGATCGTATCCTTAGCCTTGCCCTTCTTCTTCTGCCAAGAAGTGCCCTTCTTCTTGAATCTAGGCTTGTTCTGCACAGCCATCACATGGCTATGCCCTGCACCCTTCTTAATGTCATATTCTGCTATTTTCAGCATCCTACATAACTCATCAAGGCCCCTCTCCACCCCATGCATATGGTAGTTCGAAATGAAATGCCCATAGCTAGGTGGAAGAGATGCCAAAATGAAATCAGTAGCCAACTCTTGGCCTAATGGAAAACCAAGCTTTTCCAAAGTCTGACTATAACCAACCACTTTGATCACATGGGGGCCTACAGCTACTCCCTCTTCCAGCTTGCATTCCACAAAGGACTTAGCAACATTGTACCCCTCAGTCCTAGGCTGAGTCTAGAACATGTCCTTAAGCACGACGATCATATCGTACGCTTCCTGATCCTCAAACTTCTTTTCAAGATCAGGTTCCATGCATGCAAGCATAAGACATCTAACCTCAAAAGATTCATCACATTCTTTCTTGTAGGCATTCTTAAGGGTAGCAGTTGCATTATCAGCAGGTTCATCCGGGATTGGGGTATCCAGAACAGTTTCCTTTTTATCAGACATGAGAACAATTCTTAGGTTACGGACCCAGTCCGAAAAGTTTGTTCCATTTAGTTTATCATTTTCAAGAATCGAACGCAAAGCAAAAGGTGATGAAGTGTTCGGTGCCATTGATCTACAACATAAAAACATGCAAAATACTAAGCCATGTAACCATGAAAGAGTAAAACATATTAAACAATTTAATAGCATATACTCCCACTTAAATCAACATCCCTCTATTGATACAAAGTGACATGGGTATGATTACTTAGATGCTCACTATTTTCTACCCTACATTGGGTAAAAGGCCTACGACCCATAGAGATTCCAGATAAAAGCCCAAGGAAGAAACCAACAAAGACTCTTTATTCAAATTAGGAACGAAACCACGAACCGCCATTGTGTTGGAATTGTAATCACGCATGTATGAAACCTATCTGCATACAACTTTGAGAACCAGCCTATTATATAGAGGGCGGGAGAAGCCCAAGCGAGGGTACCGAAATCTAGTGGACAACTTGTAATAGAGTGTTTCCCCAATATTCAGGCGACTTTGTCTTCATTGTTCTCCCCAACATCCGATGAAATCCCCAACGTTTTCTTTTCCGCGAAACCCCAAGTCCATCATCATGGGCGTTACCGAGGTTACCCCTCATCAATTGGCGCCATATGTGGGAAACTTGAACGCTGGAAACACGGATTCAGCAGAACGCTCTCCACCAAGCATCAACTCGACGAAAGCAGATCCATGCCCACCCACCCTTAAAGTTACCCGCAGATCAACAGAAGTATAGGAACCTCCCACTGAATCCTCAATGAAAGTCGAGGCGCAGATTGAAGATGGCAACAAAGGCAGGGAAGTCGAGACGAATTTGGGGGATCTTGATGGTCTCTATGACAATCTCTCCTTCGGATCCGACCCACCATTCACGCCACCACGTGAGGCAAGCCTAGCCAATTCATAACCCGAAGAAAGTAGCAAAAGCATTGACTTTGGAATTCGGATGGCAGAAATTTATTGAGAGCAAGAGCTGATGGACTTCACTGGCTCATCCGATAGTGTCTCCATCGGCGAAAACGACGACGTTACCAGTCCGTACGCCACTCAGCACCAAGTATGCATGATCATGGGAGACGCCACGACCTAGCAAGACTCCAACGGTAACCCAATTCTTAACCCCGATGACATCCTTTCAAGCCACAATGTAGGAAGCAATGGCAACGAAGGAAGTCGAGGAAACAAAGCAGATCCAACAGTCGACTGAGAAAATAGAGAAGAAGAGTAGCCACGCGAAGATGAGAGGCGAACCCTCAGCTTACCAGCCAGTGCATGGGAGAAAGCAAGAGGAGAAATTTCGGGTGCGACCCTACTAGCAACAGATGCCACTCACGAAGATCTATTGGCACATCAGTATCTGCTGCACTTCAAAAAGAGAAAAATCCTCAGGATGCAAAGGAGGCTCGACGAAAGGAAGAGGGTAGCCGATGAATCCAGCTTACGAAGGGCACAACTAAGCCCCACCCGGGGACCAAGAAGAATCACAGGAGTAGCATCACCAAGAAGAGGAACGTGTAGATTAAGAAGTATACCTGAAGAAGAGAGAAGCACATTAATTCGGGACCTTGATCTCTCATTTTTGTTGATAGATCAAGATGGAAACATCAAAGCAAAAACAACCCAGGCAGCTATTGTGGCTGCACAAACATATCTAATCACGACACAATCTGCACCCGACGATCCCCGTGCAGCCCTCCACCGATCTGCCTTGATGAACCTCAATTTGGTGGGAGGAACTCTTGCGCAAGTAGATAAATAAACCACGAGGCAACGTGACCAATTCCCACACCGTCGCAACAGACCTCCGCAAGGAGGTCACACCCGACGATCGCAGTCACCACATCGGGTCCACTTTTCCGAACAAGAACGGTGCAACGACACAAGAAATGACATCACATAGCGAAGGACTGATCGATCACGAGAAGAGCGCATCACCCAAAGATACCGTGATGGCAAAAGCAAGGATGAACAAGAATTATGCGGGGCCAGCTACTTTACCCGACGGGTTCGCAAAACTTCGATACCAAAAGATTTTAAGCTACCCCAAGATTGACAAAAATACGACAGCCTCCAAGAACACGAAGCTTGGCCGACAGACTATCTAGCAACGTTCAGATTACAAGGAGGATCCAAAGCCACATCAATGCAAAGCCTATAGCTTCACCTAACCGGCACGGCACGCTCCTAGCTAATGCAGTTACCAGAAGATTCCATCAACAGTTGGAATGATCTTGAAGACAAATTCATCAGAAATTTGCAATCCACATTCAAGCGACCTGTGTCTTTAGAGCAATTATGTGCCTGCAAGAAAAAGCCAGGAGAATCAATACGAGCCTTCATCCAATGATGGAACATTACCAAAAATTCGGCTGAAGCAATATCCGACGAAAGAGCGAATGATGCCTTCAATGATGGTCTCCGTCGACAGGAATTCATTGAAGAACTAGGACGGTCAAACCCAAAAGTAATTTCACAACTGATGTAAATAGCCAACCGTTGGGCTGATGGAGAGGATGCAATACACAACAAAAGGGCTCATTCACCTGACGAAAGAGACTGGCATAACAGCAACTAGAGGCGACGAACAAATGATGGATACCACACACCCACTTATGTTGCAGCGAGTTTTTCTGGAACGGATATCAGACAAAACGACGACTACAACAGAGGATATCATGTAAGATCACACCATAATAAGGTAAGATCCGTGTGATTGCAGTGTTAGTCCCTGGATCGAAAATGATAGCACCCACAATTTAAGATGAAGTACACAGAAACAAAGGTCATTATTACATCGCATATCCAGGAGTATAATGGTTCTTACAACTCACTTAGCCCAAGGCTAAGACACTTAAAGTTCACATTACATAGCGTAATAATAATATAGTCTTTAGTCTTCATGTGCCACAGGCAAGCATGTCGAGTGTAGACCCGCAACCCTACTCATCATCAGAGTATCCTGCAACATGATAAGTTGCAGCCACAAGGGTCAATACATTTGGAATTGTATTGGCAAGTGATAACATAGATACTTAGTATAATCCAAAAACTACATGAGTATATGTCTAAGTGGGGTTTATGGCTGGCTTTGCTAAAATTAGTTTAACTTATAGTTTTTGAAGAAGTTTTTCATTCCAGCTATAAGGTACCAATGTTAGACATCACTGAACCTCTACCCATGTTCACCCACAAGTTTTAACTTAGAGAAATTTGGATGAGGAGATTATTGAACTACTTCACTGTCTTGAGGCTCAGGAATGTCCATAACCGGGGACACGGCTAAGTACTTAGTTTTACCCTCTCGAGAGGTGGTGCACTTTCCCCACAAGACTCGACATGCATCGAGACGAGACTTTTCAGAAGCAATCCCTCAGACCACCACGGACGCGTTTCATCCTATCATCACTACCACCCTCTGTCCGTCTGGCTGAGTTCTCGCAACTTAGTCGGTCAAGGCAGAGCCCATATGCCATGTGGCTGCACTGGAAGCTTCGTGACAAGAACGTCTCCAATCTCTTTGTTCCTGGGTGGCCATCCACAAGTGTGATACACCAGCTGACCATAGACATGGCCCCTGAGTAACCACTCAGCATAATCCAAGCAAGCCCATTCCACCCAGGTGTTTCATTAACATTAGTTGTTTTCTTAGTTAAACAAAATAATATCTTTCCATGCTATCTTATATGAATATTCCACCCACGAATTATAATAGCATAGCTAAGCATTCTAGCATACAAAGTCTTTATCTAGGGAATACTACCAAGATATACACTATAGGTTAGCATGGCATAGTATGGTAACATATGAATAATTCTATCATGCTAAGATCTACAAAAATATCACTAGTGCAATAGTGAAAATAATAGGACATGAGACGAAATATCACTTGCCTTGGTAGCTAGGGGAATAGGTGCAATCCTCACAGCAACAAACTTCACAATCCACACAATCTACACAAGAACAATACAACAACAATATTTCAATCAATAAAACATTACAAAAACATGAATGCATGCAATATGCAATGGTATGAACACAACTCTATAACTTACAGAGTCTATAGTACAGAGGATAGAATACTTCAACTAATTGCAGAAGAAATACTCAAAAATAATTTATAAAACAATTTTTATGAACAAAATACTCCTAAAAAGGTTCTGCCTATAATTCCAAGTTTATAGAGGCAAAAATGTGAAACAAGGCCTCCATAATAAAGGTCTTATTTTTCTGAATCCATAGACACCAAATTTGTATTTTTCTGATTTGTGGAACAAAAGTTATGGATTTTCTAAGTTAAATGCTAAATCTGTCTATTTTGTAATCAAACAGAAATAATCTGGCGACGTGGCGCTTTCCTATTGGCCCGTACCGGTTCAGCCGGATCGATCGCTGTGGGCCGTCAGATTTAAGTGACGTTGGACGGATCAGATCAGCCGTACCCTTTTGTTTAAGTGATCTAATCTTAACCGCAGATGTGAGATCTAACGGTCCCTAAAGCCTGGCCGGGAGCGGGCGGCGCTGACCAGCTGCGCGCGGTGGCGGAGCATCGGCTGATGACGGTCCGGCAGTTCTACAGGGGCAGGGAGTCCATGGACACGTACCAGAGGTTAGGGAGGTCGTGGCGATCTCAATGGAGGTCACCGTGGTGCGGGGGGGGGGGGGCGCTTGGGCTTGGTCTGGATCCTTCGCCGGAGTTGCGTTGCCGGCGGAGCTCACGGCTTGGTGACGGAGACGGTGACCTGGGGCTCGAACCAATCGGCAAAGAGGTCAGCGAGGTGCGCAAGCGTCTGCACGATCTAGAAAAGACCAAAAAGGGGTGGCGGGAGCCCTACCTTTACTGGAGAAGGCGACCGACGATGGCGGCAGAGGAGTTCACCGGAATCATCCGAGTCGTCGATCTGGGGCAAGAGAAAACACATGGTCGGGTTTAAAACACACGCCAGAACATGGCAAACAAAGTAGGACAGAGAGAAGGGCGCCGGGCGGCCTGGGTTCACCAGAATCGTCGCCGGAGTCCGTCGGACAGCGGCGGTTCGAGCTCGAAATTCAGGGAGCCTGGGGGCTCTCCGGGGTGGTGTCTGTGGGGAAAATGATGGGGACGGAGAGGGGATTAAGAAAGGGGTGCGGTGGTGGCGATTTAACTCGCGGTAACACCCGAATTCGGCCGGGTTTTAGAAATGGCAGAGGGGTGGGGTTGCTCGACGGCGGGGTTGAAGACGACGGGGTGGCAGGGTGACGTGGCGTGGGGTCAACTTGTCAGCGGGAGGGGGTAGTCAGGGGCGCGGTAAGAGAAGCAGGGGAGAGGGGAAAAGCCGGGTGGGCTGCTGGGCCGGTTTGGGCCTAAAGGCCAGAATCTGTCTGCTGCTCTCTTTTTTTTTCTCCCTTAATCTTTTTCTTTTTCTATTTCTGTTTTCTCCACAACTTTGGATTTAAGGATTCAAATTGATTCAAATCAATT
The DNA here is from genome assembly GCA_916181665.1 of Avena sativa. Lineage (NCBI taxonomy): Eukaryota > Viridiplantae > Streptophyta > Magnoliopsida > Poales > Poaceae > Avena > Avena sativa. The sequence goes on from OV702286.1 coordinate 183,882,140, forward strand.
TGTGAACATTTGTAAAAACTCAAATTAGGTCTTTAGTGTATTATGAAACATATTTATCTTCTATTTTAATCCAAAGTATTTACTTTGGATTTAATAGGTAATATAGCATTTTCTTTGATTCTATTTTCAAAAAAAAACATCTTTTTGTTCATGGCTCAAAATTGCACCAAATTTTTGGGGGACATTCTAAATGCAATGCAATTACATGCCATGATGATATGAGTGCAATGATGATGATTTTAGATGAAATTTTGGGATGTTACAAATCTAACCCCCTTAAGATGAATATCGCCCTCGAGATTCGGGTTGGCTAGCAAATAGGTGAGGGTGATCTCTCCGAAGTTCATCCTCTCGCTCCCATGTTGCTTCTGATTCAGTGTGATGGTTCCACTGCACTTTGCAGAACCTGATGGTCTTGGTACGGGTAATTCTTTCTGTGGTCTCTAGAATCTTAATAGGTTTCTCTTCATAAGTGAGATCATTATCTAGCTGAACTTCCTCCAATGGTATAGTGTCTTTCAACGAAGTTTCTTCCATCTCTGGGTGACACTTTTTCAGCTGACTAACATGGAATACGTTATGAACTGCTGACAAAGATTCTGGTAATTCTATCTCATATGCCACTTCTCCTTTGCAACTCAAAATCTTGAAAGGTCCTACATAGCGTGGTGCTAGTTTTCCTTTGATTCCAAATCTCTTTACACCACGAAGTGGTGATACCCTGAGGTAAGCTCTATCACCAACCTTATAGGTAACCTCTCTACGTTTTGGATCAGCATAGCTCTTCTGCCGAGATTGAGCTACCTTTAGCCTATCTCTCACCATCTTGACTTTCTCTTCGGCCTCTTTGATTAGGTCTGGCCCGAACAAATTTCTTTCCCCTACTCCATTCCATAGTAATGGTGTAGTACACTTCCTTCCGTAAAGAAATTCAAATGGAGCCATTTCTATGCTTGATCGATAGCTGTTATTGTAAGAAAACTCTACGTATGGTAGACTTTCATCCCAACTAGATCCATAATCTAACGCACATGCTCTTAGCATATCCTCTAATATTTGATTGGTCCTTTCTGTCTGTCCATCAGTTTGTGGATGAAATGCAGTGCTGAACTCCAGTCGAGTTCCCAAAGACTCGTGAAGTTGTCGCCAAAAGTGCGAAGTAAACTGAGTTCCTCTATCGGACACGATACTTTTAGGTACCCCATGCAAACATACAATTCTATTCATGTAAATCTTGGCTAGTTTGGCACTTGTATAAGTGGTCTTTACTGGTATGAAATGGGCCACTTTTGTCAAGCGGTCAACGATAACCCATATGGAATCGTATCCAGATTTAGTCCTGGGTAGTCTGGTGATAAAATCCACACCAATTTTATCCCATTTCCAATCAGGTATTGGCAGTGGTTGTAATAATCCTGCCGGTTTCTGATGTTCTTCCTTTACACGACTGCACACGTCGCACAAGGCAATGTGCTCTGCTATGTCCTTTTTTAAATTATTCCACCAAAACCTCTCCTTAACATCCATATACATCTTGGTATTGCCAGGATGAATTGAATATGGTGAGTTGTGCGCCTCTTGTAAGATCAACTTCTTAAGATCAAGATCCTGCGGAACACAGATACGTTTTTCGTACCATAAGATTCCTTGATCATCCACATGGAATCCTTTCGCCTTGCCTTCACTAGCTTTACTTTTGATTTCTTCTATTTCTTTGTCCAACTTTTGGGCTTCTTGAATTTTGTCCATTAGTGTGGGTTGCACTTCCAAGGTTGCAAGATACCCTTCAGGCACAATTTCATGTCTCAGCTCTCTAAATTGGGCACATAACTCCTCCGACAATTCTCCTTTATTGAGGCCATTTACATGAGCCTTGCGGCTTAATGCATCGGCTACGACGTTTGCCTTTCTAGGGTGGTATTGCAAACTTATGTCATAGTCCTTGATAAGTTCTAGCCATCTTCTTTGCCTCATGTTGATCTCTTTCTGTGTAAAAGTATATTTCAAACTCTTGTGATCAGTGAACATCTCACAACGTTTTCCCATAAGATAATGCCTCCATGTTTTTAGTGCATGCACAATTGATGCCAACTCTAGATCGTGAGTAGGGTAGTTCACTTCATGATTTTTGAGTTGTCTTGACACATAAGCTACCACTCTACCTTCCTACATCAATACACCTCCTAATCCTTGGTGAGATGCATCACAGTATACTTGAAAGTCTTTCTCAAGATCTGGCAAACATAACACTAGTGCTGAAACTAGCCTCTTTTTCAATTCATGAAAGCTGGTTTCGCAAGTTTCTGTCCAATTAAACTTATTCTCCTTCTTCAGCAGATTAGTCATGGGCTTTGCAATCTTAGAGAAATTTTCAATGAACCTTCGATAGTACCATGCTAGGCCAAGGAAGCTACGGATTTCTTTAACTGATTTAGGAGGTTCCCACTCTGTCACAGCTGCCACTTTTGCTGGATCCACAGCTATACCATTATGAGATACTATGTGTCCAAGAAATCCCACTTCATTCAGCCAGAATCCACATTTGCTGAACTTGGCATAAAGTTTATGTTCTCTAAGTTTCTCTAGAATCAGGCGTAGATGTTCTTCATGTTCTTTGCTGCTTTTGGAATATACCAATATATCATCGATGAATACCACTACGAACTTGTAAAGGAATTCCATGAATACCTTATTCATCATGTTCATGAAGTAGGCCGATGCATTAGTCAATCCAAACGGCATCACTGTATATTCATACAACCCGTATCTAGTGGTGAATGTAGTATTGGGTATGTTATGTTCTCTGATCTTTAGTTGGAAGTATCCTGATCGAAGATCAATTTTTGAGAAAACACATGCTCCCTTTAGCTGATCGAAGAGATCATTTATTCTAGGCAGGGGATATTTGTTCTTTATGGTCACTTTGTTGAGTGAACGGTAATCTATGCATAGCCTTTGACTTCGGTCCTTCTTCTCAACAAACAAGACTGGTGCTCCCCAAGACGACGAGCTTGGTTGAATAAATCCCTTTTTCAACTGTTCTCCCAGCTGTTTCTTGAGTTCTTTTAACTCGTCCGCCGACATTTTATAAGGTCTCTTTGCTATAGGCCCCGTTCCTGGTAGTAGGTCTATCAGAAACTCCACGTCCCTATCTGGTGGCATGCCAGGTAATTCCTTGGGGAACACATCTGGATATTCCCTCACTATTGGCACGTTACCTAGGCTAACCCCCTTAAGAGAATTAACCTTACTCCCCTTGGGTTCAAAGTTAGACTTGAACCTGATCCTTTTCTTTTCTGGGGTAGTGAGCATAACAGTTCGCTTGGCACAATCAATCACCCCTTCATAACGGGTCAACCAGTCCATCCCTAATATAACATCTAATCCTTGGGATTCTAGGATTATTAAACTAATCGGGAACTTGTGTTTTCCAATTTCTAGGGTGATATGTCGACACCCTGAATTTACTATCATTTCTCCACCCAGAGAACTTACCTTCATAGGACATCCAATAGTTTCAGTGGAGAGTTCATTTTTGATTGCAAATGCTCTTGAAATGAATGAATGCGATGCGCCAGTATCGAAAAGGATAAGTACAGGAAAGGAATTAATCATGAACTTACCGATCACGGCATCAGATCCTTCTTGAATTTCCTCCACATTAATGTGATTCACATGACCCTTTTGGAATGGGTTTGGCTTAGTCCCATCAGTCTTCTTTTCTGGGCATTCATTGGCATAATGTCCTGTCTTCTTACATTTGAAACATTCCACCTGACTGATGTCTTTCTTCGCTGGCTGACTGTGACGGTTCTGACCATTTTGGTTCCGATGGCCATGATTGTGATTGTTCCTGAATCCACTTTTGTTATGTCCATGATGATTGTTTCCATCATGGTGGTGGTTGTTGTTACGATGGTTATTATGATTCCCATTCTTGTGTAATCTTGAGCTTCCACTTCCTTCACCATGAGGGCGCTTGTGAGGAGATCCTGATCCAAACTTATCGAAATGGTGTTTCCTCTTTCTACCCTCCACTAGCTTCATCTTGTTTTCCAGGATGGTAGCTTTATCACATAAAGATTGGTAAGTTGGAACATATGCAACAGATAGTTGCATAGAAATTTCATCATTCAGCCCATCTAGGAACTTCTCCTTCCTCTTCGCATCAGTGTCAACATCATCTGGTGCATAACGTGACAAATTATTGAACTCCTTGATGTATTCAGAAATACTGCGGTGGCGTTGCTTGAGGTTATGAAACTCCTTTTTCTTCAATCCCATTACTCCAGCAGAGATGTGAGTGGTGCGAAACCCATCTTCAAACATTGACCAAGTATCTTCCTCAATAGGGTGGGTAATTTGAAAATTATCCCACCAAGCAGCTGCATGACCTTCCAACAAGTGTGCTGCAAATCTGACCTTTTCTGCATCCGTGCATCCAACCGTGACTAGGTCCTTATAAACAGAGCGTGACCAATCATTTGCTACCATAGGGTCAGAGGTACCTGAGAACTTGGCAGGTCTCAGCCTTAGAAATCTGGTCAGCATATCCAAAGGTGGTGGATTGTTCTGGTTGTTATTGTTATTATTGTTGTTCTGGTTCTGGTTCGCCATAAATTGAGTCATCATTTGCATCAGTTGGGTCTGTGCAGCCATCATCTATTGCATTCCATTGTCATTGTCATTGTCATTGTTATCCTCGTTGTTGCGTCGGGGAGGCATCTGTGGGTTTAGTAAGGGTAAGTAATGATAGATAACCCAAATAAAACAATAATTCAGACCAACAAGCATATGCAGGTTCCAACATCACAACAACAACAGAGTCTGCAAAGACAACATACTAGCATAGTCACCCACAAGTCGGTATGACCTATGCACTCAATAATAATAGAATGATAGGTAGATGGAACAGTATCACTACTCCTCCATGTCAACTTCCTCCTCTACTAGAGGAAGTCCCGCTGATGCGAATCCCGCCTTGTATTCCTCCAAGCTTGTGGTCAAAGCATCGATCTTTGCTTGTAACTCTCTCTTCTGTGTGCGTAGCCTCTCTATCACCCCGTGATCCGCTTCCAGCTCAATGTTCTCCAGCTCTAACTCGGTCTCCAAGTCTCTAATCTTCTTGTTCTTCTCCTGAACTCTCTTCTCTTGGTTCTTGAATTTCTTATCTTGGTCTTCAAACTTCTTCTCCATTTCCTTGATTCGATTTTCCTGTTCCTGGAAGGTCTTGTCTTTCTCCTTGAGTTGGACTCATAGTTCATCATTACTAAGCATCACGTTAGTCCTATCAGTATCAAGGTGTCTAATAAGGCTCTCTAAGTCCTGGAGGTAGTGACGCACGGGCTTGATAGATTCCTTAGTGGCCTTGTCCAACACAATAGGCTCTCCATCCTCGTCGCGCCTCCCAAAGAAGTGGAAGTAGTGGCTCTTGATCTCAGAAGAATGACGTCCACATAGGCGTCCCAACAGCTCCTGCATAGCGACATCGAGGCCCCTCTCCATGTCATCATGGAGAACCTTGAAGGTAATCTCCCCAGTCCGGGGCTCTGTCTCACGTCCTGGCTGGGTAACTCTGAATCCCCATAAGTCCTTCCTCTAAAACTTCCTCAGCTGAAGTCCCTGAATAGTGGGGATCGGAAGAGCGAGCACTTGGAGTAGCTCCAAGATACGAGTACCAAAGCGAGTCCCCTTGAAATCCTCGGCCATGCTGTAGACAAAATTCGGCATCTTTTGCATAGTATGGAGAAAATTAGTAACACAATAGAGAAAGAAAATACAAGTCACAAAATAAGAGGGAATTCAACCAACAAAACATTCCAAGTAGCAATACATTAATTCAACTCAAGCACTCAAGGTTCCAGACATATCTTATTTTTTTGCCATACCACATAGGTTGGTATGGTCGAGATACTAACGTGATAAAACGCCAAGGGTGGTGGTCCAACTAATATCTCACTCTTTCTTAACCAAGGTGGCAATTTGGGCATCCTTGGCAGCAATCTGCTTGTCTTGGTCGTATAGCTCCAAAGCTAGGCCTATGATATCCTTACTTAGGCGTTTCACAATGGCCTTTGAGTCTTGGGCAAGACGCTTCTCCTATTTGAGATCCTCCTGAGTACTGAGCATTCTATACTTGAGTCTCTCCCCAAGTTCCTCAATAGCCTTCCATGCAGCATTCCTCAATAGCCTTCCATGCAGCATTCTATACTTGAACTGCTTCACTGTCTTGAGGCTCAGGAATGTCCATAACCGGGGACACGACTAAGTACTTAGTTTTACCCTCTCGAGAGGTGGTGCACTTTCCCCACAAGACTCAACATGCATCGAGACGAGACTTTTCAGAAGCAATCCCTCACACCACCACGGACGCGTTTCATCCTATCATCACTACCACCCTCTGTCCGTCTGGCTGAGTTATCGCAACTTAGTCGGTCAAGGCAGAGCCCATATGCCATGTGGCTGCACTGGAAGCTTCGCGACAAGAACGTCTCCAATCTCTTTGTTCCTGGGTGGCCATCCACAAGTGTGATACACCAGCTGACCATAGACATGGCCCCTGAGTAACCACTCAGCATAATCCAAGCAAGCCCATTCCACCCAGGTGTTTCATTAACATTAGTTGTTTTCTTAGTTAAACAAAATAATATCTTTCCATGCTATCTTATATGAATATTCCACCCACGAATTCTAATAGCATAGCTAAGCATTCTAGCATACAAAGTCTTTATCTAGGGAATACTACCAAGATATACACTATAGGTTAGCATGGCATAGTATGGTAACATATGAATAATTCTATCATGCTAAGATCTACAAAAATATCACTAGTGCAATAGTGAAAATAATAGGACATGAGATGAAATATCACTTGCCTTGGTAGCTAGGGGAATAGGTGCAATCCTCACAGCAACAAACTTCACAATCCACACAATCTACACAAGAACAATACAACAACAATATTTCAATCAATAAAACATTACAAAAACATGAATGCATGCAATATGCAATGGTATGAACACAAATCTATAACTTACAGAGTCTATAGTACAGAGGATACAATACTTCGACTAATTGCAGAAGAAATACTCAAAAATAATTTATAAAACAATTTTTATGAACAAAATACTCCTAAAAAGGTTCTGCCTATAATTCCAAGTTTACAGAGGCAAAAGTGTGAAACAAGGCCTCCATAATAAAGGTCTTATTTTTCTGAATCCATAGACACCAAATTTGTATTTTTCTGATTTGTGGAACAAAAGTTATAGATTTTCTAAGTTAAATGATAAATCTGTCTATTTTCTAATCAAACAGAAATAATCTGGCGACGTGGCGCTTTCCTATTGGCCCGTACCGGTTCGGCCGGATCGATCGCTGTGGGCCGTCAGATTTAAGTGACGTTGGATGGATCAGATCACCGTACCTTTCGTTTAAGTGATCTAATCTTAACCGCAGATGTGAGATCTAACGGTCCCTAAGGCCTGGCCGGGAGCGGGCGGCGCTGACCAGCTGCGCGCGGCGGCGGAGCGTCGGCTGATGACGGTCCAGCGGTTCTACAGGGGCAGGGAGTCCGTGGACACGTACCAGAGGTCGGGAGGTCGTGGCGATCTCAATGGAGGTCACCGTGGTGCGGGGGGCGCTTGGGCTTGGTCTGGATCCTTCGCCGGAGTTGCGTTGCCGGCAGAGCTCACGGCTCGGTGACGGAGACGGTGACCTGGGGCTCGAACCAATCGGCAAAGAGGTCAGCGAGGTGCGCAAGCGTCTGCACGATCTAGAAAATACCAAAAAGGGGTGGCGGGAGCCCTACCTTTACCGGAGAAGGCGACCGACGGTGGCGGCAGAGGAGTTCGTTGGAATCGTCCGAGTCGTCGATCTGGGGCAAGAGAAAACACGTGGTCGGGTTTAAAACACGCGCCAGAACACGGAAAACAAAGTAGGACAGAGAGAAGGGCGCCGGGCGGCCTGGGTTCACCGGAATCGTCGTCGGAGTCCGTCGGACAGCGGCGGTTCGAGCTCGAAATTCAGGGAGCATGGGGGCTCTCCGGGGTGGTGTCTATGGGGAAAATGATGGGGACGGAGAGGGGATTAAGAAGGGGTGCGATGGTGGCGATTTAACTCGCGGTAACGCCCGAATTCGGCCGGGTTTTAGAAACGGCAGAGGGGTGGGGTTGCTCGACGGGGGGTTGAAGACGACGGGGTGGCGGGGTGACGTGGCATGGGGTCGACTTGTCAGCGGGAGGGGGTAGTCAGGGGCGCGGTAAGAAAAGCAGGGGAGAGGGGAAAAGACGGGTGGGCTGCTGGGCCGGTTTGGGCCTAAAGGCCAGAAGATGTCTGCTGCTCTCTTTTTTTCCTCCCTTAATCTTTTTCTTTTTCTATTTCTGTTTTCTCCACAACTTTGGATTTAAGGATTCAAATTGATTCAAATCAATTTGTGAACATTTGTAAAAACTCAAATTAGGTCTTTAGGGTATTATGAAACATATTTATCTTCTATTTTAATCCAAAGTATTTACTTTGGATTTAATAGGTAATATAGCATTTTCTTTAATTCTATTTTCAAAAAAAACATCTTTTTGTTCATGGCTCAAAATTGCACCAAATTTTTGGGGGACATTTTAAATGCAATGCAATTACATGCCATGATGATATGAGTGCAATGATGATGATTTTAGATAAAATTTTGGGATGTTACATATCATGGAAGTAGGGATAACATCAATGAAAGCCAGTCGCGACAACGATACTAGCTGACGAAGCGAGACCCACCAATGTCAGTAGGACAAATGTTGGAAGGACCCTGCAGCATGCACTACTATGTCGACTCAATAGGAAAAAGGCGATCAAACCAACTCCTAAAGGACTGTCGGACATTCCTAAAGATGCAAGAATTATGCAACGCAAAGGCAGCCGAAGCAACAAACAGAAACTATACCCTACACCTGGCACTTTGGCCATCGGTGCTCCACCACCACCACAGGGGCCTCCACCAGCGGGACAACTGCAAAGCACAGTAAAGACAACGAGTACCCCAGATCAAAGGGGGAAATGTCAATGATCTAGAAGGGGCCACCCTCCAATAGAACACAAAAACTGATCACTAGGCAAGTAAATTTGGCGGTAACAAAGCCACCTCCTACACTAGAGTATCTACATTGGTCAGTGCAAGAAATCACTTTCAGCAGAGCTGACCATCTGTTACAGGTCCCTCAGCCATGCCAGTCAGCACTGATAGTGGAAACGCAAATCGGCGGGTTCGACATGAGCAAACTTTTCTTGGATGCAGGAAGCAACATCAACCTGATTTACGCCAAAACTCTATGGGCCATGAATTGGTCAATGACGAACCTAACCCCAACCGACACAACCGTCCATGGGATAGTTCCCGGAAAAGCCGAAATTCCATTGGGCAAAGTCCACCTTGACGTCGTTTTCGGGTCAAAAACAACTTCAGACGATAAAAGCTGAAATTTGATGTTATGGACTGGCCATCTCAATACCACACGATCCTGGGGCGACCAACTTTCGCAACGTCCATGGCAGTACCCCACTACGCAAACCTAGTGCTGAAAATGCCAGCCCCCAATGGGCTCATCACAGTCAAAGACAGCTTCAGCCGCGTAGACAGTTACGATCGAGAATTCAACAAAATCTCGGAATCTTTCAGGATGGAGGCGGAACTTGGACAGCTAAAGTTGGCGTATGAAGGATCAACACACGAAGGACACACCCGCAAGAAGAAAACATTGGAAGAGCAAGCTCGCGACAGCCTCGCAAAAAGCAATGTACGCGGCCTCCAATAAACGGTCCCGCATAAGAAGACCCACTAATTGAAGCCGAAGTCTCTTCGAGATAGTTTCTACTTAGATACACCTTATTTTCAATAAAGGCCAATGGCCAGGCGATAGCGCCACCACAATGTACTCTCACCCATTGATATGAATAACTAAAGAAAGTATTCTACGACAAACTTCCATGGCACAATAGCTTGCCAGTTTTCCCCGTATTAGAATACATCATATAATCAAAATCTCGCATAAAACATACGACCTTTTTGACAAGTATAAAGTGTTTCTACACAAAGTACAAAGGCGAAGCAAGTAAATAATCAGATAGGGAAATTTACAAAAAAATCTTCGTCTGCCTCCAAACATTTTCGGACGATCCTAATTGTAGGTCTACGAGCAGCGGCAAAATGAGGCACCATATCAATAAGACTACCATCGGAAGGAGAAGGTAGCGATGAAGACACATCATCCAAGTCTAGCATCGGATGATGCACATGCACCCAGGAAAGCACGATCTTAGCACCCGCCACAAGCTGAACCTTCACAAAATGATGGATCTTCTCACCCTCTTGAAATTTTGAAATCAAATATGCCAAGGTTTGAGTCTGAGGATCCTGAGGAAACATGGCATTATAAGTAACGGCCAGAGATCTGCGGCAGCACTCGACAAATTGCTCCAACTCCGACAGGCGGTCCTGAAGGAATGCTATGGTATAGGCGCGGTGATGAGCAATCCAAAAGTCTGTCTAAGAACTCCGGGAAGCAGATACAAGAGCCTGCATTCGGTTGCGCAGAAGTTGGGTCTCATCCCTCACGCACAATCGGATGCCTAAGAAATCAAGAAGACACAAAATCAATTCCCTGCAAGACGGAAGAGGCAACCAAAGAAAAAACAAGAGATAGGCCACAAGCACTTACACAACAGCCTCTCACTCACCCTGGAGATCTCTTCTAAGAAAAAAGCCTCACGGTTGAGGGCCTGGCATGTATTTGATTGCGACACATCAACCATCGATTGAACAACCCGCAGTTTTCCTTCAAGTTTCTTCACTTGTTCTACCTTTTCATCATATAGCGGCGGGTCCACCGTACGCACGATGACAGGAACGATCGCACCCGCTACAGTAGAGGGCACCACAACATCTGACGGTTGCACGGAACCAGAAGGAGCCAAAGAATCACTCAAGATCTACCAAGACAAAAGAAGTATACGAAACACTTAGCATACAAAACGCAAGATCACACGCATATATTCGCAAGCTGTTTCGAAGAAAAAGGAAGCCGGAAAAGTTCAGAATCCATTACAATAAGGGAAGACATGACAAACAATTACAACATAAAGGCCTATGGGGCTGCGTCCTTCAAAGATAAATTGGCACTAGCAGAAGGAGCACTAGCTACAGCAATGGTAGGGGTAGCCGAAGAAGGAGCGTCGAACACAGTAAGAGGAGTCGAGGAAGGGACAGCTAATCTCCCAGAACCCGAGACCAAACCCAGAAGCAGCAGAGAATATTTTCTGCCCTTTTAATATGCGGCTTTAGGTCAACTGCTTTGCCAATAGAGGTGACCGGGACAAAGGAACTAACCTTCTCCCAGTCGACCTTCTTTCCATGCGCCATCGCCAGAGCCATCGAAGTTTTGGCACCGCTCCTTGATTGCGTCAGACTATAACCAACAAGGAGGCCGGGATCAACACCAAAAATGGCGACAAGATCATTTAGGTCCTCCGGCACATTCGTGGTTGGAAATACTTCGGCATGGAGCTTCTTGAAGGCAAAGTGTGAACGGACAAGCAGATTGCGCCCACGAACGATGTTAGCCTCCAAAGTGCTAACAACATCCGATAAAGGATCAACCTTCTTATCGTCGTCTAGCGTCAGGTTCTGGCCAGTCAGCTCTAACAAACAAAAAGAGAAGAAGAGGTCGACAATCAAAAGAAAGAAATGAAACAACAAATACACGCACAAATCGAAACTTACGGGTCAGCGAGGTATTTAAGGCCTCCAAGCGCTGCCGCAGATTTAGATCTCGAGTAGTGACATTCCTGGCCACTTCATCAGCATCAGCTTTCGCCCTCTGATTAGCCTCTTTGGCAGCTCGGAGCCTTCTTTCCAGCTCATCGCCATGCTTTATCGCCACATCCCGGATAATCGTGGATTGCTTGGTAACGGCTGAAGGAGCGAAACACAAAAAATGAGGATGAACATGTTTACAGGGAAATTATACAAGCAATCAGTACATACCTTTCAGCTCTTCAGCATCGTCACGGATCCTTATAAAGCGAGTTGCCATACCGACCATCTCACGCATCAAAGGCTGAGCAAGGGAAAAACATAGCAAAAGGATATAAAGGCAGACTAAACATATGAGGAAGGAAAAATTCTAGCATCAAAAGTAACTTACATCCTTCATGTCCACATCAACGGGTGCTTTAGATATCACAACCCATTTACCTGCCATTTTCCTCCTTTTTTGTGGAGGTGGCTTGGATGTAGCAGCGACATCTTTCTGGACCTGTTTATCCACAGGAGACAAAATTTTCTCTTTCGTCTCGACCAATGGCGGAGGGGTCTTCCTTGTGGAGCAGCCCACAGATGTGGGAAGAGGAGAAGCAGGAAGATCTTCGTCATCACTACAAACGACACGTCCAAGAGTAAGTATCAGCAGTAAAACAACACTCGGTCAAAACAGAAAAAGGAGAAAGCAAATACTTACGAAGGCACATCCTGTGCCAGACGAAACAAGTTCATCCGGGAAGGAGCAGCTGCGATCGGAGAAGTGCCGAAGGGCTTGGAAGTAGTCGAGTCATCCGAATCCTCGACCCTTTCCACAGCACTAGGGTGGTTTCTCTTTTCGTCGGCACGCTCCATGCAGAAATCCCTGAAGCCAGCCGAAGGAAGAGATTGTGTCTTTGACGAAGAGTTAGACGCAGAAATATCCCCCTCCTCATCCACGGAAGTCCCAGTCATAGGGAGATTGTCGAATGCAGAGGGGTGGACAAGGGGCTCACCACTTTCAGGAAGGGGGGAAGTGAGCTTAGGTGATCAAAATCCTATAGAAAGCGGAAGAATTGAAAAATGCATCTATAAACAGAAGATAAGGAAAAGACAAAAGAAAAGAAAATGCACCTCGAGAAGACGTTTCTTCTTGCCGTAAGGCTCTACAAGGCAAGTCGAAGGAACCAGTTGTTTGCCGTTAAAGTTGTGAAGCTCCGGACTCTATTCTCATACAACTTAAGTGTAACATCCCAGAAATAGTAATCAAGCTTGTCAAGATTTAATCACCCAAGTTTAGGGTTAACAAAAAACTTTTATTATTAAACTTAATATGAGTGCATGTATGATTTGCATTAGTGTATGAATGCTTGCAATTGCCATGATTGACTGTTACTAATAATAAGGATTGGTTTAAAGATGAATACTATATCATCTAGATCACTTACAAACAGAATCAAATGAAAAAAAAATCAAATATAGATCATATGATCAAATGGTCATTTTGGCCAAACTTATCCACTAGACCACTCTGAGTGTTCCTAGTAAAGGATTTTCAACAGAAACAATTCCAATTCTTTTAACCCCTTGCTAGACCAAGTAAAAGTGAATACAAGAAAACTTTACAAAGTGGCAGAAACTATTTCTAAATCTATTTAAGAGGCATTGCAAAATTGAATCAAGTTCATATGTATAGATCCTCACTTTTCAAAAACCATTCAAATCAATTCCCCTTGACACTTCCCAGCAACCACAGGTTACCAAGCAAGCAATAAGATCACTCACCAAAATTCATTAAAAAATTTGAATGTTGAATTCATGCAGCCATTTGATCAAACACCTGGCAGGCACAGTACAACCTCACCAACTATACACTATTTGGAGCTATCAATTGCTCAACTTTTGTACTGCAATCAACACATTGAATTGTCCTAGATCATCCCTGGTACTTGGCCATGCAAAGGAAAGGCATCACTGGCCACATTGACCAGTGCCACACTCGTACCGAGCTGGCCATGCCGGTCGAGCGTGAACCACTCGTAGCATGCTGCACCGCCCTCGCCCATGATGTCCAGCAAGTCGCCGTGACCTCACTGCCACCCTTGTCCACCCCTTGACCGAAGGCGAGAAGTGTAGACGCTGAAAACTGCGTGACCATTTAAGCCCCTACCATGCCGAGCGCACGATGGAGCGCCGCAGCCGCCTCGCACGCACAATCCGCGCCTTGCTCTCTCCGCCCGTACTCGCGATCGTCGTAGCACCAGTGACCTCCTAGACATGAGCGCTCACTGCCTCGTGCCCCGTGACCACCGTACCAAGTGACAAACGCCCGCGTACCCGAACAGAGCGCCGACGTCGTCCGACCGATGGAGACCGCCCCTTGCCGTGTCGTCACTCGCGTGATGATTGCCATAGTCCACTACACCGACCCATGCCCTCCGTCATGACGAACGCGACCTGTAGCAACGTCACCGGAGAATCCCGACCATGCCGCACTGCCTCCACCCCTGGTGTAGAAATAAAGGCCACACGAGCCCTCATTATCCACACCAGTTCACTCCTCTCTCTCTCAGAAACCTCCCAGACCTTTCCCCAGAGCAAGGCGAGCAGCATCCCGCCGAAATTTGACCGGAGCCCGCCGCTGCACTCGAGGAAGGAGGCCAGCGATTGCGGCCACCCCAGGAGCTGCAGTGACCGCCAATCGAACCGCCATCGACAACCACCCAATTCGCCCCCATCGCTGACCCTAGATGGAGCCCCGGTATGTCCCCAGCGACCCCCACAGCCGTGTTAGGGTTCGTGTCTCACCGGAGCAGTTCGACGGAGACGACAAACCTCAGTCGTAGGATCTAGTTCTAATAGTAGGGCTAGGATTGCTAGATACCGTTTCGGTTTAGAATGAGCCACTGACGAGTAGGACCCGCTTATCAGTAGCCCGCTGCGCCAGCGTTGTGCAGTTGGGCCGGCCCAATTCGTTTCCCGTGCAGAGCCCGTTGATTCAAATAAGAATTTTCCATTTTAGTTAAAACCAGATTCTTTCAGTAGATTCAAAATTTAATTAAAAGATATTCACTGAACTAAATTGCATGATTCCAATTTTGTTGGAAAGGTATTGAAATTATATAACCACTCCCATTGTATTCAAACCATTTAGAGTTATAGACCACCTATACTAAAAATAACAAGATAGAGCCTTTTGACACTTCAAACATTTTTCTAAAATAAACTATAAATGTTTTTGAGATGATTCCACCTCTTAAAAATCACATTTGCCATGCTCTACCTAAATATGTAAAAAGATTTGGTGTTACAAATATGAAACATGGCTTAGTATTAAAAGAGTGTTATATAGGCATTTCTAGTCACTTGAATATTATTAAATAGTAATATTAAATATTGTAATATATGATCACATTTTAAATCACATTCCCAAGTGTTGGAATAGATGGTGATGACATGTGTCAACATGATCCACTAGTTTAATTGGGGAATATTAAATCTTAAGGATTTAAAATGAGTAGAAATTACTTTTCTAAAATAAGAAGAATAATAAAATGTGAATATTCCACATAATGATAGAAATGGCACTAGATCGTCTAGTATGAGCCCTTGTGTGCTAAGTAGAAGTAGAGAAGTGTTGTTTGGTGATTGTGTACCTTGAATATGTTTATATACGCTAGTACCGACCTAAGCTACAACGAGGAGGAGTACTTCGAGGAGGAAGAAGAGAACTTCAACGACTGCAACAACTGCACTAGTCAACGAAAGCTATCAGTGCAAGCTAGCACCATACATGATAACTATGCAAGCTATATATGCAAACCCCTTTATACCAGATGCACTAGGCATACTTGGTTATGCAACTTTACCAATTCCCAGTTTTACTCCAAGCTTTACTTTCCCTTTACTACCTTTCTTACCTAGTTAATGAATTGTGATTAGTGGAAATTAGATTGGATTCTATCAAGATCATAGGATTAGTCTTGGATACTTATACTTTATTAGCACCCCCAATAGTGATACCCTCAATATTAGTGGCTAGTGCTAAGCTAAAAATTGATTACTTTAGATGGGAATACCTGGTGAAAATGATTATGAAAACCTTGGAATGAAGATTCATTCTATTGAAATGTTTTGACATGTGTTGTGAAACACAATGGTTTGATGATGAAAGTGGTGAGGCATGATCCTTGACTTTAATAAAAACTGATGGTTGGGTTCGGATGCGATACCATTCCAATTTAACCGTACAACCACAATACCTAAGTTGGGTAGGGCTTGACTGTAAGTTTATATGTCTTAGTATGGGTTCCCTTGCAGAAGAGGTTGAGCTGAGGCTACCTCGTGATGAATTTCCACCTATGCAGTACCCAGGATGGCAGATGGCCATGGCTGGGAGGCCAAACTCATAGGGGAGGTGCCTATGCTAGGGGGTGTAATTGAAAGGTTAAGATTGATTATCCGCATACCAAGTATGATGATATAGGATTATTCCTGACAGATGTAACAAATTTTGTGGTGAAAGTGTACCCCTCTGCAAAGTGTCAAACTATTCGAATAGTCGCGCCTGTGGTTATGGACAGTTGGAGTGGCCATATTGTTCCTTTGTCAGATGTTCTCAAAATGATTTGTGACTTGAAAGATGACCTTGACTTGACCACAACAGAGTTGTGGACATGAGATCTAATTTCCCACTTAAGTAATGTAGAAAACTAAATTAGGTCTTTACTCTTGAAGCTTTATGAAATAAACCTGGATTTTTGCAAAAAAACCTAGAGCTTATGTCTCATACTAGTTTTACTTTTACTTATACTAGTGGTAGTTTGCGAGTACTTAAAGAGTACTCATGGCTTTGTCCCTAGCTATTCCCATGTCCATTCTATGAGGAGGAATACCCGACAGAAGGACAACAAGAGTTCTATGAGAACTAGGATTATCTCCCATCGTCGGCATTGCCTGTGACCCTGAAGATGATGCCCTGCTATGTTTACTTTCCGCTGCTTTGATTTTGTTAAGACTGGATCATGAGATCCTTTATTTGTAAGACCTTATTATGGTTTGTAATGGATGATGTACTGTGGTACCACTTCTGTTATGTCTCGCAAAAATGGTAATCCTGGGATTGTGATGTACGGAATAACAGGCATCTAGACTTAAAAATCCAGGTGTTGACATTAAGGGTAAGGTCCTCCGAGGAAATCCTCATCGGGTCCTTCTTCCCAATATACGCCCACATACCGGACAAACAGGCTTGGAGCAGCTGGACACGGATCAGCAAAAAATATGCCAGGACCTAGAGACCCGACAATTCTTTGCAAACCTCATGCCGCAGCTCAGAAATACGATCAACAAAGGGCTCAATTTCGGCCATTTCCTCGGCAGAGGGACGTTGATCCCAGGAGTTGAGTTTATGACAGACTTTTTTAGGTTCAAAGGGGGCTAACTCGAAAGACTGGCCTTTTAGTGGCTGGTCCTTGACATAGAACCAATTAGACTTCCAACCTCGGACAGAATCCGTGAGTTTGAAGTCTAAGTAATCAACATTAGAGCGGACAGAAAAAATGGCACCACCAACATCATGGACAATGGTGTCAGTGGCATTGCGGTGAAAATAGAAGAAGTATTTCCAAAGGCCCCAATGGGGATGAATCCCAAGAAAACACTCACAAAGAGTGAAAAAACAAGCAACATGGAGGATGGAATTGGGCGTGAGCTGATAAAGCTGCACGCCATAAACGAACAGAAGGCCTCGGAGAAAATCATGGACGGGGAGAGAAAGACCGCGGAAGAGGAAGGAGAGGAACATTACCCTCCAGCCAGGCTCGGGGATGGGAGCAGCTTCGTCGCCGGGGAGCTTGAAGGAGCACTCCGTTAGAAGGGCGGAGTTCCGCGCCTCGCAGAGCTCCCGCGTCGTGCACTTGGTGGGAGCCCACCCGACGGCCCTTTTCCTAGTGGCCTTTTCGGTGGCAGCAGAAGTCCCAGCGGCTTTGCTTTTGCCCATGATGGCGGAGCAAGGAAAGCAGAGCACGAAAATCAAAGTTCGCCAGAGGAAAGAGCGAAAGGAGGAAGAAGGAAAAATATAAAAGAAGTTATGACTGCGGTAAAAACAGAGAACAACGTGTGACGCCTCGATTCTCGCATAGCGAGGGGACGTGCAGTCAAGAATCTCCGCTAAAAATTCCATCACGCGTCATCATTGCTGCGCATGGGCCCACGTTCGACACATCCCATCATGTCGTGTTTTTCTAAAAACTAACAGCATCAGATATGTCATCACTGATGTCACAAAGAAGCATTACAAGAAAAATTGCCGCTTTCTCAGGGTATGACCCAAAGAAATTCAATTGGAGTCGAAGTAAATTCCTCTAGGAGAAGATTTGAGACTACACTCGAAATACACAACATTACGACTGTAGCCTCGGGGGCTACTCCTATCAGGAGCACTGGTCGTGCACCTGACAAAAAATTATAGAAACAATGACACATTTTTTCGAGCCTATATCTGGATACACATATCCAAACATAGCCTTGGGGGCTACTCCTATCAGGAGAGCTAGCACGCACCTGATAAAGAAAAATCATGGAAGCATCCGATGATAAATACTCCTATCGGGAGCAGGATACGGAAAGTAAAGCAAAACTCTCGGATCAAGCTCAGACGCAGAAAAAATCCGAATGCCGTGTTCAGAAGCATGAACGTAAGACCCCAGGATTCGTCATGTGTGGCCTGGTAATTGCACAAGAATGCTCTCTACCAGTAAAAATTTGTATCAACGATACGATGAAAAATCTTGATGGACATGTTGGGTACCTGATAAAAAATAGAAAACTGGAATTCAGTATTCGGTAAGACCTCGGCGGCTTGAACTGAATTACACCGGTTACAAATTTCGGATTCAAGCCTAGGGACTTGAGTTTGATGTAGGTCAACCTTGTTTTTGCCCAGGAGCAATTAACTGATTCTCGCTCCGTCGGAAGCATTAGACTCGTTTTACCAAAATCCCTACAAAAAATAAAATCAAACAGAATAAAAGAAAGAAGAAAGAAAACTTTGAGACTCAACCTAAAAACTTCGGGTTCAGATAGTCTCGGGGGATACTGACATGGGTAGGATTACTCGGATGCTCACTATTTGCTATCCTACATTGGGTAAAAGGCCTACGGCCCATAGAGTTTCCAGATAAAGCCCAAGGAAGCAACCGACAGAGACTCTTTATTCAAATTACGAAAGAAACCATGAACTGACATTGCGTTGGAATTGTAATCACGCGTGTATGAAACCTATCCGCATACAGATTTGAGACCCGGCCTATTATATATAGGGCAGGAGAATCCCAAGCGAGGATACCAAAATCTAGTGGACAACTTGTAATAGAGTGTTTCTCCAATAATCAGGCGACTTTGTCTTCATTGTTATCCCTTAACCATATGTAGCACGGCCATGCATTTCTGGATCCGATCACTCGAGGGACCCAGAGATATCTCTCTCAAGTAGAGAGGGGCAAATCCCATCTTGATTGACCAATGCCTTGTAACATGTATCAGGACAAATCCGAAAGCTACCTTTATAACTACCCAATTACGGAGCAGTGTTTGATAGCCCCAAAGTAGGTCAATCCACATCTCAAGTACATGTGACAATCTCAGGTCTAAGGACAAAAACATACACGATGTGTAGAGAGAGCTGCAAGTATTATTGCCAGTCTCAAGTTGGGTCAGTCCAACCCCATGTTCATAACATGTGTCCACATCATTGGTTTGACATCTCCATGTCCATTAGTTGCGAAGCATAGTCATCAACCAATCGATGTGCTAGTCTAATATTCACATGTGTCCTCACATGAACTGCGACTAGGGACAACTATTAGATAACCATACAAGTAAAGAGTTACACAAACAATTCACATAATTGCCAATCAATAAAAGTTGCATGATATATGGATATTCAAGGAACATTATAAAAACTCATGGATACATATGAAATACAATCATCTCTATGATTGGCTCTAGGGCATATTTCCTTTATATCCTCACAGTATCATAAATGATAATGGCACAAATTTTGCCGAAGGAGCATTTGTGAGATTCTGCCGAGAAAAGAAGATTTGGCTAGATATTGCATTAGTAGCGCACCCCGCATCGAACGGACAAGTGGAAAGATCCAACCGACTAGTTTTGTCTGGGATAAAACCCCGGATCATTGAGCCGTTGTAAAGATCAGCGAGGTGCTGGATAGAAGAACTACCAGCGATACTGTGGAGTTTAAGAACAACTCCGAATAGATCAACAGGATATACGCCATTCTTTATGGTATATGGGGTAGAAGTTGTATTACTAGCCGACAAAGAGCATGGCTCACCTAGGGTCGCCCAATACACATAAGACGAAGTGCAGGAATCCCGGCAAAATGATGTTGATCTGCTGGAAGAAGCGAGAGAACTGGCCTTGTCCACATCCACCATTTATCAGCAAATTCTCCGATGCTACCATAGCCGAAAAGTAAACACCCGAGTCTTCCGGGAAGGTGATCTGGTACTTCGGCTGGTGCAGTGCACTGCTGGCATGCATAAGTTATCCCCTCCATGGGAAGGGCCATTCATTGTAAGCAAAGCATTTCACAATGATTCCTATTACCTCATTGATGCACAACCACAGTAGAAAAACAAGGCGTACAAGTCTAGCGAGGAATCTAAACACCCATGGAATGTAGCTCTACTTCTCCCGTTTTACACTTAGCAAAAAGTGTATGTATCTCGAACTCTCACATGTCGGCATCTATGTCGGCAGTGAGATTATCAATGAAACTTCTGCACCCCGAGCATAAACTCGGGGACTGCCTTAATAAATTGTCTTTTCTGCATTTACCTTTTTATATGTCGGTTGGCTTAAATTACTTACACCTAAGCCGGATTAGTAATGTGTAGGCACCAAAAGCCCAACTCTTCGACTTGTTGCTGTCCAACAAGAATTGGTTTCATGGAAAGCAAGAGAACAAGGTTGGAATTATTTATTAAGCACATGAAGAATGACTAAGGAAAGAAACGTAATCGAGCCGACATTTTTTATTAAGAGTAACCCCTGTATTTACTTTAGTTTTGTTGTGTTGAATTATTTTGAGCTAATCCTAAAGTTTCAAGTATTGTTAAGTCAATTTGTTGAACCTCGGACTCGTAAGTCAAAAAACCAAATCAAGGTAGATGCGAGCTGAATCATAAAATTGAGGGAACAAGAAAATGGAACTCGGGGACTCCGCAAAAGTTAATCCGACATTAAAACTTAGTCGTAGCAAAACATAACCATTGTGCACATTACATCTACGCTCGGCATACCGGGGATTTAACAAATTTAAAGTGTTTTTTGCTCAAGGACCAGCAGCATCCGAGGTATTAGTTGTAGGAGGAGGCAACTCGGCATCGGTGGGGGAGCTTTGGTTTCTTCCTCATCATCCAGATTGACCTCAATGCCCTATGGATCTTCAGTGTCCCCAGCAAACTCTGAGGCTTCTTCCTCTTTGCCGCCCGATCCATCTTCGACATAGCCATCGTCGACGGCATCAAGAAAGCTCGGCCCTTCATTCCAACTGTGGCAAAAGGCATACTGGATGAGGTTGGAGGTGCAAGCTTTGACTTGAGCGATGCACTCAAGGTCATTAGTCCACCTAGATCCGGTGCACATGCGGTCAAGAACGTTCAAGTTTAGGCCCTCATACCATGACAACGCAAAGCTCAGCACCATGTCAGCTCCAACGCGCGCAGTAGATTCCCTCTAGAGGTCCAGCTGAGTCTCACACTCCATCAATTTTGCAATAAAGGGTGCAGAACCTTCGGAAGCACTCTCATTGGGCCAAAGGGCATTGTAGATCTGGACAGCTGTAGTCATAATATATGCGCCATAGTTCTTCATGGTTTCAGCTCGGTCCGCAAGGCTCACTAGCATGTCCTCCATATCATAAGGAATAGATTCGGCACCATGACCAACAGGAGTGCCTCTCTTCAAGCGGAACTTGGTAACAGCAGCGGAAGCAATGACATCACTCTCTGGAAATTTGCCTAAAAATGAGACAAGTAACATCAGTAAGTAAGGGCACAAGGCCCGGAGAAACGAATGTCAGCAGAAGAGAAAAATGGATGAGAGATATAACTAAGGATCCGGGTTAGCTCCATGAGATAGTTAGCGTTCCTCTTCTGGATATTCTCATATTCGGTGGTCACTGACTCAAACTTGATTTTGGCTTCCTTTAGCAAATCTTGGTTCTTCTCTAGCTAGGTCTTCGTATGCTCCTTTTCCTTGGAAAAGTTTTGGTTAGCCTTGTCTAGCTCAGCCTTGTGGAGATCTTTTAGCTTTTTCATCTCGGTGTTAAGCCGAGTAATCTCATCATCCTTGAGGTGGAGTTTGGCGAGCCCATCATCCTTCTTCTTGAGTTCAGCCTGATACTGCCCTGCTTGTTCGAGAATTGGGAGCATCATGTCAGGCAAAGGCACACTATCTTGAAGATACACTACAATAGTTTGGTGACCCGGCAGAGCCGGGGTATAATTATCTTGTCGTGTCAGAAGGAGAAAGGACAAAGATTGAATAACCAAGACGAGTTACCTCTGATCTCGGCCAAATTTTTCCTCGTCATGATGTTCCTAGCCTCCACTTCGGCTACAAAATATGAGTAACAAGTTAGTTCGGACAACCAATGAGGAAGAGAAGTAAAAGTAAAATTTGATCGAGATCACTTACACTTCTTCTTCAGCACAGCGATCAGCCCACTGTGCTTTGAGGGAAGATCCTTGTGTGTGTCTAGGAGCCCCTGAAACTCGGTGGTGTGACGGTTAGTGGTGATCTAGATAGAACAATGTTAGCTCATCTATCATGAAGAATATTTGAAGTTACTCAAGACCCGGGTCAAGTGGAACTTAACCAGGCTCTAGGTGAGTGAAAATTTTAATCTACTCAAGACCTAGGCCAAGTGGAACTTAACCCGGCTCTAGGTGAGTGAATATTTGAAGTTATGCAAGACCCATGCCAAGTGGAACTTAACCCGGCTCCAGGTGAGTGAGGATTTGAATTTACTCAAGATCCGGGTCAAGCAGAACTTAACCTGGCTCTAGGTGAGTAGATATTTGAAACTACTAAAGAATTTGACGCAACTAAAAGATACTTCATATTGGAGCATCTGGTCGAGCAACGTGTTACTCCACCGGAGGATCGGGGACTAGAGGATATATCTACAAGTACTTGCGCATATGTAAGGGCATGACGAAGAGGCTTACCTCCATCATTCGTCCGCCAAGGGAAATAGCCTTGGAAGCTATGCTCATATGAGCGCTGAACTCAGCGGGACCAAACTTCTTCGGGATTTCATCGTTGAGATTGACGAACTCGACATCATTCCAGTTATTAACGTATTCAATCAAAGGACCATAGCTCTCCCCGCTGAGTGTCTGGGTCACCTCCAAACCTTTGGCATGAGCCTCTTTCCTAGCAATCTGTGCTGCAGCCGGGCTGGTATATAAAGTAAGTTGCTTACTGCCAGCAGACCCGGAAGCAGTAGAGCTAGCGGCAGTGCTCCTCTTTTTCATCATAGACACGAGAGTACACTATCCAGATTCAACAGTTGACCCCTTAGGGCTTTTGGCAGCCTCGGCAGCTGGTTGGCCTCTAGAGGCATCAACACCTTTCTTGGCCTTGGTGCCTGCTTTGGGATGCTGCTATGAAGATGTGGCTTGTGATCTGGGTTTGGCCTGAGGTTTCTGCTGGACTACATCTTTGGCATAAGCAGCTGGCGCAGGAGATTTGGCTAAAAGCTTGGTCTTGATTTGGTCTTCTCGCCGATTCTTGGGAGACTTGGACAAGACAGGAGGAACTGGAGTAGTAGAACTTGTGACTGGAGCTGGAGCTGATTCAGGTAAAACATGGGTCGATGCGGGAATAACCGGCACCTCGGTGACAACTGGTTCGGCACTGACATTATTGGCTCCTTCATCATCTTGTTGTGACTGAGCCAAAGAAGAGCTAGGCTGGTCTGGCATAGTCGTAACCTCGGCAGCACCACTTCCCTCTGCCCCGATATTGCCCTCCTCTTGATGAGATGGGCTAAGATTCGGTGCGACCACTGAGCTCTCCAGAATAGGGCTCAGGGGTGCGCATCGTCGTTGTGAGGAGAAGGTGGAGCATCCTAGAGAGGTGAGGCAATGCTTGAAGCACTCTGGGGGATATCCTTGGGGGCGCTACCAAATCAAACAAAATAAACTATGGTTATCCTTCTTGGGAGATATCTAGAATAGGGCTCAGGAGGCACGCATCATCATTGTGAGGAGAAGGTGGAGCATCCCGGAGAGGTGAGGCTATGCTCGAAGCACTCTGGGGATCTCCTTGGGGGAACAGCAGATCCCACGACGTGATGTGGTGTTACGTTTAACAAGGAGACAGCCACGACGTGACATTCGCAGCAGTTATCCCTAACAATGAATACAGTAGCTGGCGCATGCCCTTAAAATGAGGCAAAACAATGATTACCCTCCATGTAGGATGTGGGGAGCATACGAGAGAAGGAATGAATCTAAAGGATAACCCGGATAAATAGAAAGTGACCCGGCCAGCGAGAAATATCTCGGAATGAGCCAAGGGAATGCCAAGTCACAAAAATAAGAAGGGCCAAGTTACATAGTGACTCGGCAAGAAGACGAAGAATTTAGTAGGTTGAACCTGTTGTCGCCTTATCAACTGAAGTTACTAAGACCACACCAGCTTCGGGGACTAATGTTGGGGGGATAACCCCAGGTAGGGTCACGCCAGGGTATAATGGCCATGTTAGCCGAGGTATGGCAAGGTCAAAGTGTAAGCTGGCCGAGTCACCTCAGGGAAGGCCGACTTACAATATGACCCGGCCCGAAGGATGTTCGTCTAAACGTTACCCCAGCCGACATAAAACATATGTCGCCTAGCCTTTTGTAACTTGTTTGTAGGTACCCACTGGGCTCAGTTAGCCAGGCCCGAGCCGGGTTACCACTTTGCTTACGAGGGAAGGAAGGAATCTTCTTGGTCAAAGATTTTCTCTCTCCACTATAGCGTGCGCGTAGCGGACAGAGGGATGGACCAGCGAGTACGGGCTGACAAAGGTGACATTGCCCATGTCGGGTGACGTTGGCTATGTCGGCTTACGCCGTGCCATAGAGGGGTTCAGTGAGGCTTATGCCATGAGTCCCGATTAGCTTAGACAGAGAAAATAGGAGCACCTCTTTACTATTTTGGGAGGGGCATATTCGGAGAATATGCCTTCCACGTATTCCATCACTTGTAGCCTAGCCCCCTATATAAGGAGGGACAGGATCTCCATTGAGAGGGTCGGTCATTTTGACTAAGGGAAAACCCTAGAGAGGTAGTAGTGGGTAGTAAGAGCAGTAGCCTCCTTTCCACAAACAGCTCAATAAGCCCTTGTAATCCACCATTGATAAGAGAGAAATACAAACATCTGTGTGTGGAATCACCACACTATCCCTCCCTGGATTCCTCTAGTGCTCATTCGCCCCATATTTAGCCAATGCATGGCATCTGCTGTGCCACCACCATGACACTAGTGGAGCGGCTTGTTCCGCAGACATCGCACATGTACGGCTCATTGTTTTCATCTAAAAATATAGTAAAAGCTAATTAAATATTTGATCCCTTATAAACATATAAAAAGTAATCCTCTATTCTCTACAAAATAATCACCTCTAAAAACAAATGTAGGCATGCTCATGATCAAGATTAGTCTAAGAACAAGACCTAAGTCTAGATTTATAATGGAAAAAATATTGAGCAAGGTTTTGATGCAAATAAGTAGGGGATCGAAGGAGAAAGATACCTTGGGTCACTTGTGTGTGAGAAATCAAAGAAAGAATAAGTAGAATTTAATATCCAATGGAGGTGGGTTGGAGTTTGGAGGAAGAAGAAAGAGATATAAGATTTTTGTTTAGGTTTACCTCCTCCCCAGGTTAATGTCGTGGCCAAACAGGTGGTACGGGTGGGCGGTATGGTCACAATCCATCCGCGCCAGGTGTTGTTACCTTGGAGTTGATGAATACTTAAGTTGATACACTCGGTACGGTCACACGGTACAGTAGCACACCCTCATACCATAGGTAATTAAACATTCAATACCTTTTCTTAATTTCTGATGTTTTGCTCCATGGTACAGTACGGGAACGCGGTACAGGCAGTTCTGGTCGTATGATAGGTCATTAAAGGTTTTGTTTTTCTGCAACAAAAATCTGAGAATCCATTCTTTCATTTCAAAATGTGGTACAGCGCAAGGTATGGATAGAGCTATGCCATACTGGTGGTCTTTAAAGCCTCTGGAAACATGAAAAACTCAAAGATTTTTAGTAGAAACTCCATATTCCTTTGCACATCTATTTAACTAAGAGAATGATAGAATACATCACTAAAATTTTAATATATTCTTTGGCCAAGTGTCAGCAAATATCATAGAGTGAGGGTTACCTTGATTTCTTATCCTCTCTTAGAGAATCTTCTTGAACACTCCTTATTAAAAAACAAAAACAAAACAAAACTAACACAAGTAAAACTTTATTTCATAGGGGTTGCCTACCATGAAGCGCTTCTAGTTAGTGTCAATTAGCTTGACCCAAACGGTGATCATTTTGGTTTTGGAAGTGGAACACCCACTCCAAAATAGTAAGATTTTAAAGTGATGGCACCATCATCATTATGCTTGGCCTTTGACTTCCTAGGGAAGTGAACTACAAATGGTTCTCTACATGGTATTCCTATTTTCACATTCCCTTCATGTAAATTAATTAAAGCTTTAATAGTTCACTAGAATTATAGGTGTTATATCATCTTCAGGCATGTCCACTGTAACAAGATCAATAAGAGAAGGACATCCTTTAATTTCAACTACTATATTTTCTTTGATCCCTCCAACTTGTTTATAAATTGAATCAGAAAGATGGAGTCTCATTTTAGTAGTTGGAAATGGCCCTAGGTTTAGTTTATCAAATAAACTTTTAGAAATTGCTGAAACACTTGCACCAAGATCACAAAGTGCAGATAATTCATTAATTCCTATTTTAATTTTAATAGTAGGCTCAAATATATCATCAAGCTTAGACATAAGTTTATCGACTACCCTTTTATATTCCATATCTAACTCACATCCCAGTGATGCTACTTCCTTTATAAACTGTTGGTACATGATATTGTTACCTTGTTCAATACCTAGATTTTTCACTGTGATCATCTTCAGTAGATCTTCCATGGTATAGTTCGGCAATAGTGCATTTCTATAGTTTAGCTCTTCGGGCTTCTCATATTTTTCTTCTACCCTCACCATCTTGAGGTCTCCACTGGGTTTGGCTCGGGATTTCCAAAAAATCTTGCAAGTATGAGAGTTTGACTCTCGGCTATCTTGCCCAATTGTGCATCCACGGTCTTGGTTCTTTCCTATAGAGCATGGACATCATTTCTAATAGCAACGGACTGGTTAGATAATTTACCAATATATTGTCATGGTTCTCCGTTATTTTAATAAGCACATTTTTTTGATCATTTTGTGCTTGCATAAAGGTTTTAAAACAATTCTCAAAAGGGAGAGTACCATGATTTGCTCCATTATGATTGTTGAAGTTATTATTATTTGGAGCACTTGTAGGATTAAAATATTGTTTTCAAAACTTTGAGCCATAGTTTTGACTCTTTCATGCAGGGTTATAAAGATTACGAGCTATAAAATTGACTTCATTAGCATCAGTAGTGATAACATTTACTTGGATATATTCCTTACAATTTACAATATTTAAAAGCTCATCTACCTTTGAAGTAAACTCCTCGGTGATTGAGTTCACCATTTTTAGGATGTTCTATCTACGTGCCATTGGGCATGGTTTATTTGCATTATGAAGTTGTTTTGCAACATTCGGTTGCTTCCCCATCAAGGTTCCTCCTGTGGTGGTATCTAGCATAGACCTAGACAATGGGTTAAGATCATTATAAAATATATGGAATATAAGCCATTTGTCCATCCCATGACTAGGACAGTTCCTGACCTCTTCCTTCATTATGTCCCAAGAAAGCGCTAGTGGCTTGCGGTCTTCTTGTCTAAAGCTTGTTATGTTGGATCTTAGTTGCATAGTCTTAGATGGAGGGGAAAATGTATTCATAAAAGTATTAGTACATTCCTCCCAAGATGTAATAGTGCCTTTAGGAAAGCTAGCCTTTCCTCTTAAAGATAAAGGAAATAAGCATAATGTTACCGCACTGGGGTGAACATCTTTTATGCGCATCATGTCGCATATCACAGTGAATGTCTTTAGGTGCAAACCTAAATCCTGAGCAGTTGAGCCTCCAAATTTATTCTGTTGAACTAAACTCAAAAGGTTAGGCTTAATTTCATATGTTTCCTCTCCAACAGTGGGCTGAGTAATATGTGCACAAATAAAAATAATCATTGGGAGTAGCATACTCCCTAAGTTTCTTTTGAACCATGGCTCTTTTCCTTTTGGTGTTTTTGGAATAAGAGAAACAAATAAGTAAGTAACTATTTTTTGGATTTTCAATAGATGAAAAAAGTAAACTAATAATAAGAAATAAACTAAAAACAAAAATAAATTAAAAATAAGGTCTTTAGTGACCTCACTAGGATAGCGGATTTCTTCCCTGATAATGATGCCAAAAAAGGGTTGATACCTTCGATCTGAATTATGGATGTAGTATAGTAGCTTTTTCTCTAGTAGACCTAGGTTTATCAATCCTTGGGAAAAAATTATTGTATGGAAAATATAAGGAACTTCTACAAGACTTTGTTTACTCATTTTACTTTACGTTTCCTGGACCTTTCTAGTTTACTCGGAATAGTTGGTTGTTGCAATGGATGGAAATAGGCTAGGGTTGAAGATTAACCTACTGCTGCAAATACATATGGGATAAATATAATAATAAGCACATTAATGTGTGAAATGATCTAATATAGATAGGGTTGTGGGAAGCACATACATAAACACTAATAAAGCCCCTGCGGGCCACATGCATAGCAATAGTCTTTTGATCCAACCATTATACCATGAAGCACTGGGCTATAACAATTATTAAGTAAAATACAGATCAAAGCATTAAGAATTTTGATGTTGGTGTTACTCACAAGTGGATCCCTAAAAGAAGACCATACTCCCCTTGTTGTCACTAGGTTTTGCATAAAGTCATTGTTCACCACTCATCTTACCTCGAGCCTTTATCAATCCCTGGGATATTGGGTAGCTAGAAGTCCATGGATAGAGACAAGAGATAAAGAAACAAAGATACATATCTCCTATTGAATCACCACACAATATTCCCAGTATTAGATGCACATAATCGTTGCAAGGTTTCACCCCAACCCGCAGCCCGTGAGGACTACACACTCATAACAATAAGTTCAACGATAGAAAACATTATGCAAAATACTTAGATTGAAAACAAATATTCTTACAATGGTTGCCAAATCACTCAAGTACATGATATGATAGTGGCTATGGCTATGGAGTGGAAGGAGGATGGAGAGGATGAACTATAGTGGTGGATCTCCTTCACTGTTGATGTGGTGCAATCTGAGAATGGCGGCCCTCTGCATGACGGTTGGAGTCTCAAAATACATAAGCGTCTTCGTGAAAGTTGCATTGTTTGACCTAGCAAAGCCAAATCCACACCGTACTGGTGGGCCATACAAGAAGTTGTATCCCGTATGGCTGGTCGTTAAGCTTGCAAAAGGTTCCTTTTCATCCCCAATTAGCTTGGTCGAGTTGGTAACATGATAATCTTTAATGAATGCTCCTGATTTCGCCTTAAAAGTGTGATTTCCTGCACAACACACATTAAAACCAAGGATTGCACATCTTTGTAATAATTAGTCATTAGTAGCAAGGCTAGAGAGATTCTTCATCAATTCCTTGACTTAAAATGTGATTTAAACACAGATAAAGATGGCTATTTTCACAGCCATCACTCACCTCCACTGAACTATTTCGTGTGGTCACACCCCATGTTTTAGCAGTACGAATTTCCTTTTCGAACCCTAACAATGGCCTACCTACTAATGTCGGTGCGTGGGTGTCGTTCCTAATTTCTCTCTCCCCATTCCACACAACACTGAAGCTGGATAGTCCACCTTTCACCAACGCCATTTCCCTCGTAGATCCTCCGACAAACCCTAACCCTATCTCACCGCTGACTCTTGCACCGCTGCTACCTTCAATCCAGATTCACGGATGTAGTATAATAGCTTTTTCCCTAAAAGACCTAGGTTTAATCGAACCTCGGAAAGAACTGCTAAAAGGTAATAAAAAGGACACGTCTACAAGACTTTGTTTGTTTGTTTTACCTTAGTTGTCTGGACCAATCTAGTTTACTTTATAACAGGATGGAATCAATGGATGAAACTAGGCCAGTATTAAAGATCCACCTGCAGCTACACATCAAATGGGATAAAAGATAATAATAAGCATAGTCATGTATAATGTTTGTATTGAGATAATCTTTTATGGGCAACACATCCTAATAATCTAGAGCCCCCGTGATGCAGCGGGCATAGCGATAGACTTTTAATCCAACCGAGAGTACACCGAAGCCACGGGTTACAAATGATTATTAAGTGTAAAACACAGATCAAAGCTTTAAGTGGTGATGTTGTTGTTGATCCCGAATGGGGCGCTAAGCGAAGACCGTACTTGCCTTTCTGTCACTGAGTTTCCTATGAGATCGCTGCTAGCCAAGTATCTCACCTCAAGCCTTATAAATCTATGGGATCTTGGGTACCTAGAAGTCCACAGATCAAGACGAGAGACAAAGAAACAAAAGATACAAATCACGAATAAAAATAAAATACAATTCTCCCATGATCTAGATGCACATAATTGCTGCAAGATCTCTCTCCAACCCGCAGACCGTGAGGACTACTCACTCATAAAAAATAGATCGGAAATAGATAATAGCATGCAAATACTTAGATTGAAATCAAATATTCTTACAATGGTTGCGAAATCACAAGGAGATCTAAAACTACAAAGCAATGGATATGGCTAGTGGAGGGATGGATGGTGGAAGTGATGAACAATGGATGAACTATGGATGAAGAATGGTGTGTATCGCCTTTGGTGGTGTTGTGATGCAATCTGAGAATGGCGGATCTCTGGCCGGCGGCTGGAGCTTCAAAATGTTGGGTCTGCAGCATAGAAAACAAAAAATTTCCTACGATGAGAACTATACGCCAAGATCTATCTACTAGATACAGAGCAACGGGTGGACATACATCCATGGAGAACTTACCCTCGAAGACAACGAGTTTTGTTAACGAGTAGGAACTCGTGGTTGATGTAGTTGTACGCTTGCCGATCTCAAGATCGTTTGGAAGTCCGAGCGCCGCAAATCAGCAGCGCATCCGTCCTCGCACACACGTTCAAGCCACCGGACAAGCTCCACCTCCTCGCTCCAGTGATCCAGCGGAAGAAGCTACTCCTTCCAGACGAAATGCCACCGGGAACATGTATCTCGCTAATCCCTGACCATGGGGGAATAATTCTAGAGGGGGAGAGAGATCCTTCACAAGGAGGTGTGTGGATGAAGGAGGGAATGGGTGGCCTTTTATAGGAGGAGGGGGGTGCCCCCTCTCTCCATGGCCAGCGCATGGGGGGTGACCCCTCACCTCCCCCATTCATGTGGTGGTAACCCCTCCACATTAAAATGTCTCTTCACATTCCCTTTTAAAGTCTCCACTTTAAATGCATTAAATTTCTCCAAATTTAATGTTCTCTCATTTAATAAAATTATTTTTATTAAATTTACTCAGAATTTTGTTAATTACTTTAATTAACAAACATTCACATATAGCCCCTTGCAATATTTCAATATCACATGCAGAACCACCTTCGGCAATTTCACCCGAAACAATTTCTGGTTTCTATTGAAACAATTCATGCGCTTTGCAATTCTTTCGTCTGAAACATATGTGCTCCAAAATGGTGTCTGGTAACTCTTAAGTGTGCCACCCTACGGTTCGCGAATAATGCAGACATGATCGAGACCCTTCTCCGATCAATAATTAGCAGCGGGACCTGGAGATTCGTACTGACTCCTACACATTCAACGATGACTCCTGTGATCGCGAGAACCTTTAACGCCTGTAACTAAATCCCTTTGTCTCTCGATATATTACATGTCCGAGATTCAATCATCGGTATCTCCATACCTAGTTTGATCACGTTACCGACATGCACTCTTTTCTTGTTCCCGTGATATAACATTCTAGTGATCACATCACTTGCTTGCAAGCTATCCTAATGTGATATCACCGAGAGGGCCCAGAGTATATCTATCCGTCATCTGGATTGACAAATTCCACTCTTGATCCATGAGCCTCAACATAACACCTTCGTAGTACTGAACCCATCTTTATAGTCACCCTGTTACGGTGTGACGTTTGATGTTATCAAGATACTCTTCTGGTGTTAGCAATTAACATGATCTCATGGTCTAAGGATAAAGATTACTTCGTATGATGTTATAGCAATATAAACATAATTTCTTGATCGTAATGCTATACTTCGGATGAATGTTCATCACATCATTTCACAAATGTTGTGACCTTGTTATTAACAACATCCAATGTCCATGATCAGGAAACCTTGATCATCTTGTTAATCAACAAGCTAGTCTATAAGAGAGGCATAACTAGGAACCCTTTTTGTTTATTAAACACACATGTATTGATGTTTCCTATCAATACAATTATAGCATGCAAAATAAACATCTATCATATACAAGGAATACATAATAACAACTTTATTATTGCCTCTCAGGGCATATTTCCTTTAGTCTCCCACTTGCACTAGAGACAATAATCTAGTTTATATAGTGATAAATCTAACACCCATGGAGTTCTGGTGTTGATCATGTTTTGCCCTAGGGAGTACTTTAGTCAACGGATCTGCTACATTCAGGTCCATGTGCACTTTACAAATCTTTATATCTCCATCCTTGACATGCTCGCGGATGGAGTGAAACCGGCGCTTAATATGCTTGGAATTCTTGTGAGACCTTGGTTCCTTTGCGTTGTCTATGGCTCCATTGTTGTCACAATAGATCACCATTAGGTCCAACGCACTGGGAACCACACCCAGTTCCATAATGAACTTTTTCATCCAAACTGCCTCCGACGCCGCTTCTGAAGCAACAACATATTCCGCCTCCGTTGTTGATCCAGCCACCACAGGTTGTTTGGAACTCCTCCAACTAACTGCTGCTCCATTCAAGAGAAATACGTATCCGGATTGAGACTTAGAGTCATCAGGATCGGTGTCAAAACTAGCATCGACATAACACTTAGCGACTAGCTCTTCTTCACCTCCGTATACAAGAAACATATCCTTAGTTCTTCTCAAGTACTTAAGGATATTCTTGACCGCTATCCAGTGTTCCGAACCTGGATCAGATTGGTACCTACTAGTCAAACTAATAGCATGTGCCACATCCGGTCTTGTACATATCATGGCATACATTATACAGCCTACGGCTGAGGCATAGGGGACCTTATCCATTATCTCTCTTTCTTCCGCCGTAGCCGGACTTTGAGTCTTACTCAATGTCTTGCCTTGCAACATAGGTAAGAACCCCTTCTTACTTTCGTCCATATTAAACTTCTTTAATATCTTATCAAGGTATGTACTCTGCGATAGCCCAATTAGGCGTCTTGATCTATCTCTATAGATTTTAATGCCTAATATATATGAAGCTTCACCAAGGTCCTTCATCAAAAATTTGCTGTTTAGATAACTTTTAACACTGTTTAAAAGATCTATATCATTTCCAATCAATAATATGTCATCCACATATAATATCAGAAATGCCACATTGCTCCCACTCACTTTCTTGTAAATACAAGCCTCTCCATAAGTTTGGACAAATCCAAACTCTTTGATCACCTCATCAAAGCGGAGATTCCAACTTCGGGATGCTTGCTTCAGTCCATAGATGGATCACTGAAGTTTGCACACCTTATCAGCATCCTTAGGATCGACAAAACCCTTAGGTTGTATCATATACAACTCTTCTTCAATATTACCATTGAGGAACGCAGTTTTGACATCCATCTGCCATATTTCATAATCGAAATATGCAACAATTGCTAACATAATCCTAACCGACTTAAGCATCGCTACGGGAGAGAATGTCTCATCGTAGTCAACTCCTTGAATTTGTCGAAACCCCTTTGCAACAAGTCGAGCCTTATAGATGGTTACATTACCATCACCATCAGTTTTTCTTTTGAAAATCCATTTATTCTCAATGGCCTTTCAATCATGAGGTAAGTCCACCAAGGTCAAACCTAGTTTTCGTACATGGATTCCATCTCGGATTTCATGGCTTCTAGCCATTTGTCGGAATCAGGTCTCATCATCGCTTCTTCATACGTTGCAGGGTCATCTATTTCATCAATCATGAAATTCATAACAGGATTGCCGTACAGTTTAGGAGCTGCACGTGTCCTGCTTGACCTGCGATGTTCGGTAGTGTCCTCTTTCGGAGTTTCATGATCAATATCATTAGCTCTCTCTTCATTAGGTGAAGTCAACTCCGAAACAACTTTTGGAGCTGCGCTACTCGCCATTTCATGAAGAGAAGGTTCAATAACCTCTTCGAGTTCTACCTTCCGACTACTCACACCTTTCGCGAGAACCTCCTGAAGGGTTTTGCAGCATAGTAAATCAAAATTTTCTACGGAAGCGAACAGAGGGAAAGCCAAGATCTAATCTAGGAGATGCAAACAACGAGAGAGATTGGATTAGATCTTCATACCCTTGAAGATTTGCACAGCGGAACGTTCGTCGGAACGTGGGTGATGTAGTCGTACTCGCTTCTCCTCCTCGCGATCCGATCCGATCTAGCACCACAAGTGGCGGTGCCTCCGTGAGATGCACACGTGCAGCACCTCGACGTCTCCTCCTTCCTCGGACCAGCAAGTAGGGTGGAGAGATGGATTGGATCTACAACACGACGGCGTGGTGTATATGGTGGAAAATTTCTGCAGCAGGACTTCGCCTACAAACAGTCGGGAGGGAGAGAGGAAGGGCAGCAGGCAGACTAGGGTTTGGAGGGAAGGTGTGTGGGGTTGGGAGGGGGCGCACCAGCCCTCTATATATAGAGGGGGGTGCGGCCAGCCCTTGCCCATCCTCCAAGGGTATCTCTAGTTTAAACGATTTAAACTCTCCCTTCTAGAAACCCTATCTTATCTCTAGTTTAAACGATTTAAACTTATCTAGGATCGGCTGGGCCCTATGGGGCCTTGTGCCCCTGGCCCAATGCGGCCAGTACACTCCCTCATAGGCCCATGCCCCCTCCCGGAAGGTGGGACCACGTTGGCCCCCTTCCGGAAGGTTCTAGAAGCTTCCGGTACAATACCGATTAATCCGGAACAATTCCGAACTCCAAAAACTGCACTGCCTTATATGAATCATATTCTCCGGACCATTCCGGAACCTCTCGTGATATCCCGGATCCCATCCGAGACTCCGAACAAAAATTCATAAACCAATTATCCAATCTATCCTAGCGTCGAGACACGTTAAGTGTGTGACCCTGCGGGTTCGAGAATATGCAGACATGATCTTCTATCAATAATCAACATCGGGGTCTGGGCACCCATATTGACTCCCACACATTCATCGATGATCATATCAGATGAACCACGATGCCAGGATTCAATCAATCCCATATATATATTCCCTTCGTCTCGCGATATTTTACTTGCCCGAGATTCGATCGTCGGTATCGTCATACCTAGTTCAATCTCGTTCACAGCAAGTACTTTACTCGTTCCGTAATCCGGTATCACTTTGTGATTAACTCCTTAACCACATGCTTGCAAGCGGTGTTGATATCGATTACCGAGTGGGCCCGAAGTATATCTCTCCGACTTGGGAGGGACAAATTCCATCTCGATACATACAACCCAACAGATACTTTCCGATCACCTGAGAGACACCTTTATGATCACCCTCTCATAGGATGACGTTTGATGACCTCAAAGCTTTCTTCCGATACCAGGGAGTTGTATTATCTCATGGTCTAAGGAATACAATATTTGACATAAGAAAAGCTTCACAATGACGAACACGATGACACGATCTAATAGCTTTGCTTAGTTTGGGTCTATCCACCACATCATTCTCCAATGATATGATCTCATTATCAATTGACAACTCATGTCTATGGTTAGGAAACCTTAACCATCATTGATCAATGAGCTAGTCCATAGAGGCGTACTAGGGACACGGTGTTGTTCACAAACCACACAAGTATTAAAGTTTCCGCTTAATACAATTCTAGCATGGAATATAAACTTTATCATGAACAAGAATTATAATAATAACATCTTTATTATTGCCTCTAGGGCATAATTCCAACAGTCTCCCACTTGCACTAGAGTCAATAATCTAGTTTACATTTGGCAACAATCTCACACCCATGGCATTGAGGTGCTGATCATGTTTTACACGTGGAAGAGGTTTAGTCAATGGATCTACGACATTCAGATCTGTATGTACTTTGCTGATCTTCAGATCTCCATCTGCTATATAATCTCGGATTATATGAAACTTGCGGTTGATATGCTTGGTCTTTGGATGATATCTTGGTTCCTTAGCGAGTGCTATGGCGCCAGTGTTGTCACATAATATCTCCAGTGGGTCCAATGCACTTGGAACCACGCCAAGCTCAGTGATGAAGTTTCTGATCAAAACTCCTTCACTTGACGCTTCTGCAGCAGCCATGTATTCCGCTTCTACTGTAGATCCCGCGATCACGCTTTGCTTGCAGCTTCTCCAGCTCACAGCTCCTCCATTCAAAATATACACGTATCCTGTCTGAGATTTAGAATCATCCTTGTCGGTGTCGAAACTAGCATCGACGTAACCTTTTACGACGAGCTGTTCATCACCCCCATAGACTAAGAACATTTCTTTAGTCCTATTTAGGTACCTTAGGATGTTCTTCACGGCTGTCCAGTGTTCCACTCCTGGATCACTTTGATATCTGCTCGTCAAACTAAGAGCATTGGACACATCCGGTCTAGTACACAGCATGGCATACATGATGGAACCTATGGCCGAGGCATAAGGAACTTTGCTCATAGCTTCCCTATCATTTACCGTAGCTGGACACTGAGCCTTGCTCAATATCTTACCTGACAACATAGGCACTGAACCTTTCAATGCCTTATCCATTCTGAACCTTTTCAGAACTTTGTCTAGGTATGTACTCTGGCTTAAAGCTATCAGGCGTCTTTGTCTATCTCTATAGATTTTGATGCCCAATATATAAGCAGCTTCACCTAGGTCTTTCATTGAAAAACACTTATTCAAATAACTCTTCACATCATTAAGCATGTTGATGTCATTTCCAATAATCAATATGTCATCCACATATAGTACCAGAAACGTCACCGAGCTCCCACTCACTTTCTTGTAGATGCAAGCTTCGTAGCAATTTGGAACAAATCCAAAGCTCTTGATCACTTGATCAAAACGAAGGTTCCAACTCCGAGATGCTTGCTTCAGTCCATAAATGGAACGCTGAAGTTTGCATACTTTATCAGCATCCTTAGGATCGACAAAACCTTCGGGTTGCATCATATACAACTCTTCATCAATGTTGCCATTGAGGAAAGCAGTCTTGACATCCATTTGCCATATTTCATAATCATGAAACGCAGCAATTGCTAATAAAATCCGAATGGACTTAAACATCGCTACGGGAGAGAAAGTCTCATCGTAGTCAACACCTTGAACTTGTCGAAAACCTTTCGCAACAAGCCGTGCTTTATAGACGGTAACATTACCATCCGCGTCCGTTTTCTTCTTGAAGATCCATTTGCACTCAACGGCCTTTCGGTCGCTAGGAGGGTCCACCAAAGTCCATACTTGGTTTTCGCTCATGGATCCCAATTTGGATTTCATGGCTTCTAGCCATTTCTCAGAGTCTGGGCTCATCATCGCTTCCTCATAGTTCGTAGGTTCACTGTCTTCTACTAACAAGACAGTCAAGACAGGGTTGCCGTACCACTCAGGAGGGGCACGCGACCTTGTCGACCTGCGACGTTCAGTAGCAGCATCGTCCGAAGCTTCATGATCCTTGTCATTTGCTTCCTCTATTGTTGGCGCAGGCGGCACTGGAACAATTTCAGGTGCTGCGCTACTCTCCAATTCAAGAGAAGGTTCAATAACCTCGTCTAACTCTACTTTCCTCCCACTCACTTCTTTCGAGAGAAACTCCTTCTCAAGAAAGGAACCGTTCTTTGCGACAAACACTTTGCCTTCAGTTCTGTGATAGAAGGTATACCCAATAGTTTCCTTAGGGTATCCTATGAAGACGCATTTCTCCGCTTTGGGTTCGAGCTTGTCCGGCATCAACTTCTTGACGTAAGCTTCGCATCCCCAAACTTTAAGAAATGACAACTTAGGTTTAACACCAAACCACAGTTCATACGGTGGCGTCTCAACGGATTTAGATGGAGCCCTATTTAAAGTGAATGCAGCGGTTTCTAATGCATAACCCCAAAATGATAACGGCAAATCAGTAAGAGACATCATTGATCGGACCATATCTAATAAGGTTCGATTCCGGCGTTCAGACACACCATTGCGCTGTGGTGTTTCGGGTGGCGTGAGTTGTGAAACGATTCCACTTGCTTTGAGATGCGTGAGAAAATCATAACTCAAATATTCGCCCCCACGATCGGATCGTAGAAACTTAATCTTTCTGTTACGATGGTTCTCCACTTCATTCTGAAATTCTTTGAACTTTTCAAACGTTTCAGATTTATGTTTCATTAAATAGATATACCCATATCTACTTAAGTCATCGGTAAAAGTGAGAAAATAGCGATATCCACCGCGCGTCGAAACACTCATCGGTCCGCATACATCGGTATGTATGATTTCCAACAAGTCCGTTGCTCGCTCCATCATACCGGAGAACGGGGTTTTGATCATCTTGCCCATGAGGCATGGTTCGCATGTGTCCAATGATTCAAAATCAAGAGACTCCAAAATTCCATCAGAATGGAGTTTCTTCATGCGCTTTACACCAATATGACCTAGACGACATTGCCACAAATAAGTAGTATTATCACTA
The DNA here is from genome assembly GCA_916181665.1 of Avena sativa. NCBI lineage: Eukaryota > Viridiplantae > Streptophyta > Magnoliopsida > Poales > Poaceae > Avena > Avena sativa. The sequence continues at coordinate 183,921,069 of OV702286.1, forward strand.
TCTACTTTGCATCTCTTAGCCTCAATGTTATGGATGTGTGTTTCATCCCTTTCGAGATTTAGAAGAAATAAACCATTCACAAGAGGTGCATGACCATAAAAGATGTTACTCATATAAATAGAACAACCATTATTCTCCGATTTAAATGAATAACCGTCTTGCAATAAACACGATCCAGAAATAATGTTCATGCTCAACGCAGGCACATAATAACATTTATTAAGGTTTAAAACTAATCCCGAAGGTAAAACTAAGGAGAGCGTGCCGACGGCCATCACATCAACTCTTGATCCGTTGCCAACGCGCATCGTCACCTCATCCCTCGCAAGCCGTCGTCTATTCCGTAGCTCCTGTTTCGAGTTACAAATATTAGCAACTGAACCAGTATCAAATACCCAGGCACTACAACGAGGGCTAGTAAGGAAAACATCAATAACATGTATATCAAATATACCTTTGATGGTGCCAGCCTTCTTGTCCGCTAAGTACTTCGGACAGTTGCGCTTCCAGTGACCCTTGTCCTTGCAATAGAAGCACTCAGTTTCCGGCTTAGGACCAGACTTGAGCTTCTTTTCAGTAGGGGCAACGCGCTTGCCGCCGCTTTTCTTGAAGGGCTTCTTTGCACCTTTACCTTTCTTAAAGGAGGGCTTGTTGACCATCAACACATGATTATCCTTTTTGATGTCCACCTCCGCAGCCTTCAGCTTTGCGAAGAGCTCGGTGATCGTATCAGTGGAACCAATCTGATTGTGAGTCACTACAAAACTTTTGTAGCTAGGAGGGAGTGATTGCAGAACCCTGCCAATCTTGAGATCCTCTGGAATCTTGCAGTCCAGTTGCTCAAGGCGTTGAGTGTAGCCCGACATCTTAATGGCGTGCTCACTAACGGAACTCCCTTCCTCCATCTTGCAGTTAAAGAACTTCTCAGAGATCTCATATCTCTCAGAACGGGCCTGAGTCTGAAACATGGTTTTCAGCTCCTCGAGAATCTCAAAGGGCCCGGGATAGTTTTCGAAACGATTTTGAAGTTCCGGTTCCATAGCAAACAACATGGTGCTCTTAATCACACCATAATCATCTTTGCGCGACTGATAGACAGCTTTCTCATCAGCCGGCGCAGTTGCAGCAGGGGGGTCACCTAACACTTTCCCAAGGACATAGTCCTTTTGTCCTCCAGACAGAATGATTCTAAGATTGCGGAACCAGTTGGTGAAGTTAGACCCATTGTTTCTAAGCTTTTCTTTCTCAGCAAAAACGTTGAAGTTGAAGTTGGACTTGGCCATGTGATCTACAGTATTTGCAAGTACAATTTAGACTATGTTCATGATAAATAGTTCAACTTAATCAAATTACTAGATGAACTCCCACTAAATTCAACATCCCTCAAGTTGTTTAGTGAACACGATCCAAATTCACCACACCTAATCCGATCTTCACGAGAAGAGATGTGGCTTCAATGGTGGACAACGAAGTGTCGATCATATCATTCATATGACTCATGCTTAACCTTTCGGTTCATGTGTTCCGAGGCCATGTCTGTACATGCTAGGCTCGTCAAGTCAAACCCAAGTATTTCCGCGTGTGCAAAACTGGCTTGCACCCGTTGTATGTGAGCGTAGAGTCTATAGCACCCGATCATCACATGATGCTTGGACACGACGAACTTTCGCAACGGTGCATACATGGGGAGAACACAGTTTTATCTTGATCTTTAAGTGAGGAATCATCTTATAATGCTACCATCGCGATCTAAGCATAATAAGATACATAAAAGGATAAACATCACATGCATATAACTTTATGTGACATGGTATAGCCAATCTTCGCGCAATGATCTCCATCTTGTGCGTTCCGGCATGATCTCCATCACTCCACCATGATTGCCTCCACCACGAATAGCAACTACAACTATTGCTAACTACTTAGCGATAAAGTAAAGCTATTACATGGCGTATAAGAAGTTGACTCGCAGGTCATACACAATTATAAAGACAACCATATGGCTCCTGCCGGTTGTGTACTCATCGACATGCAAGTCGTGAAACATTACAAAACATGATCATCGCATACAATATACACATCACATCTTGGGCCATACCATATCAAAGAAAACACTCCCTGCAAAAACAAGTTAGACGCCTCTACTTTGTTGTTGCATGTTTTACGTGGCTTATGGGAGTAGATGCTAAGAACGATTCTTACCTACGGAAAGCCACAACGGTGATATTATGGTTGCCAAACTCCGGTGTTAATCCCATGACAACTATAGTGAGAGAAACTGACATCCACCAGCCGCATGTATGGTACAAGCCACACGTCAAGTGCGGAGCCGGTCTCGCGAACGACGTCGCGTAAGGTTGGCCTGGACCGCTTCAATCTCACTATCCCGCGCCATAAGAAGAACACAAACAAGAGGCTTGCAACAGAAAACATCAACGCCCGCAACAACCATGTTGCGTTCTACTCGTGAAACACATCTACGCATAGATCAAGCTCTGATACCACTGAAGGGTTTCGCAGCATAGTAAATCAAAATTTTCTACGGAAGCGAACAGAGGGAAAGCCAAGATCTAATCTAGGAGATGCAAACAACGAGAGAGATTGGATTAGATCTTCATACCCTTGAAGATTTGCACAGCGGAACGTTCGTCGGAACGTGGGTGATGTAGTCGTACTCGCTTCTCCTCCTCGCGATCCGATCCGATCTAGCACCACAAGTGGCGGTGCCTCCGTGAGATGCACACGTGCAGCACCTCGACGTATCCTCCTTCCTCAGACCAGAAAGTAGGGTGGAGAGATGGATTGGATCTACAACACGACGGCGTGGTGTATATGGTGGAGAATTTCTGCAGCAGGGCTTCGCCTACAAACAGTCGGGAGGGAGAGAGGAAGGGCAGCAGGCAGACTAGGGTTTGGAGGGAAGGTGTGTGGGGTTGGGAGGGGGCACACCAGCCATCTATATATAGAGGGGGGTGCGGCCAGCCCTTGCCCATCCTCCAAGCCTATCTCTAGTTTAAACGATTTAAACTCTCCCTTCTAGAAACCCTATCTTATCTCTAGTTTAAACGATTTAAACTTATCTAGGATCGGCTGGGCCCTATGGGGCCTTGTGCCCCTGGCCCCATGCGGCCAGGACACTCCCTCATAGGCCCATGCCCCCTCCCGGAAGGTGGGACCACGTTGGCCCCCTTCAGGAAGGTTCTAGAAGCTTCCGGTACAATACCGATTAATCCGGAACAATTCCGAACTCCAAAAACTGCACTGCCTTATATGAATCTTATTCTCCGGACCATTCCGGAACCTCTCGTGATATCCCGGATCCCATCCGAGACTCCGAACGAAAATTCATAAACCAATTATTCAATCTATCCTAGCATCGAGACACGTTAAGTGTGTGACCCTCCGGGTTCGAGAATATGCAAAAACGATCTTCTATCAATAATCAACAGCGGGGTCTGGGCACCCATATTGACTCCCACACATTCATCGATGATCATATCGGATGAACCACGATGCCAGGATTCAATCAATCCCATATATATTCCCTTCGTCTCGCGATATTTTACTTGCCCGAGATTCGATCGTCGGTATCGTCATACCTAGTTCAATCTCGTTCACAGCAAGTACTTTACTCGTTCTGTAATCCGATATCACTTTGTGATTAACTCCTTAACCACATGCTTGCAAGCGGTGTTGATATCGATTACCGAGTGGGCCCGAAGTATATCTCTCCGACTTGGGAGGGACAAATTCCATCTCGATACATACAACCCAACAGATACTTTCCGATCACCTGAGAGACACCTTTATGATCACCCTCTCATAGGATGACGTTTGATGACCTCAAAGCTTTCTTCCGATACCAGGGAGTTGTATTATCTCATGGTCTAAGGAATACAATATTTGACATAAGAAAAGCTTCGCAATGACGAACACGATGACACGATCTAATAGCTTTGCTTAGTTTGGGTCTATCCACCACATCATTCTCCAATGATATGATCTCATTATCAATTGACAACTCATGTCTATGGTTAGGAAACCTTAACCATCATTGATCAATGAGCTAGTCCATAGAGGCGTACTAGGGACACGGTGTTGTTCACAAACCACACAAGTATTAAAGTTTCCGCTTAATACAATTCTAGCATGGAATATAAACTTTATCATGAACAAGAATTATAATAATAACATCTTTATTATTGCCTCTAGGGCATAATTCCAACACCTCGTTCTCAAGAAAGGATCCATTCTTGGCAACAAAGACCTTGCCCTCGGATATGTGATAGAAGGTATACCGAATCGTTTCCTTAGGGTATCCTATGAAGACGCATTTTTCCGCTTTGGGTTCGAGTTTATCCGGTTGAAGTTTCTTCACATAAACATCGCATCCCCAAACTTTAAGAAATGACAGCTTAGGATTGTTTCCAAACCATAATTCATATGGTGTCTTTTCAACGGATTTAGATGGTGCCCGATTTAAAGTGAATGCAGCTGTTTCCAGTGCATAACCCCAAAATGACAGAGGTAAGTCAGCCAGAGGCATCATAGATCGAACCATATCCAATAAAGTACGATTACGACGTTCTGACACACCATTACGTTGTGGTGTTCCGGAAGGCGTGAGTTGTGAAACTATTCCACGGTCTTTCATATGTGTGCTAAACTCGTAACTAAGATACTCTCCTCCACGGTCGGACCGCAGAAATTTGATCTTTCTGTTACGATGATTTTCCACTTCATTCTGAAATTCTTTGAACATTTCAAAGGTTTCAGACTTATGTTTCATCAAATAGATATACGCGTATCTACTCAAATCATCCGTGAAAGTAACAAAATAACGATATCCACCTCGTGCCGACACACTCATTGGTCCACACACATCAGTATGTATGATTTCCAATAAATCTGTCGCCCGTTCTATTGAACCGGAAAACGGCGTTCTAGTCATCTTGCCCATAAGGCATGGCTCACATGTATCAAATGATTCAAAATCAAGTGATTCCAAAAGTCCATCAGAATGGAGTTTCTTCATGCGTTTAACGCCAATATGACCTCGACGGCAGTGCCACATATATGTAGATATATCATTATCAAGTTTAATCCTTTTAGCATCAACATTATGAATATGCGTAATACTACTATCGAGATCCAACAGAAATAAACCATTCAACACAGGTGCATGACCATAAAAGATATTATTCATATAAATGGAACAACCATTGTTTTCATACTTAAACGAATAACCACTTTGCATCAAACATGATCTGGATACAATGTTCATGCTTAGTGCAGGCACCAAATAACAATTATTCAGGTTTATAACTAATCCCGACGGCATATGGAGAGGCAGGGTTCCGACGGTGATCACATCAACTCTTGATCCATTGCTGACCCGCATCGTGACCTCATCCCTTGCTAGTTGTCGCTTGTTCCGCAGCCCCTAAACCGAGTTACATATATTAGCAACCGATCCCGTATCAAATACCCAGGTGCTACTGCGAGTACTAGTCAGGTACACATAAATAACATGTATATCACATATACCTTTGTTTGCCTTGCCGGCCTTCTTGTCCGCCAAATACTTGGGGCAGTTGCGCTTCCAATGGCCAGTCCCCTTGCAATAGTAGCACTCGGTGTCAGACTTAGGGCCAGCTCAGGGTTTCTTTTCAGGCGCGGGAACAGATTTGCCGCCCTTATTTCCCTTCTTCTTGCCTTTCTTGTCCTTCTTGAAACCGGTGGTCTTATTGATAATCAACACTTGATGTTCTTTCCTAATCTCCACTTCTACAGTCTTAAGCATTGACAGAAGCTCGGGAAGAGACTTCTTCATGCCCTGCATATTATAGTTCATCATGAAGCTCTTGTAGCTAGGTGGCAGAGATTGGAGAACACGATGTATGCCTAAGTCAATGGGAATCGTTATTCCCAAGGACACAAGCTTATCGGCGTACCCAGACATTTTGAGTACGTGCTCACTAACGGAGCTGTTCTCTTCCATCATGCAGCTAAAGAACTTTTCAGAAGCATTATAACTCTCTACGGCAGCATGGGTATCGAAAATCATTTTCAATTCTCCCATGGTATCAAAGGCATTGCCATTTTCGAAACGTTTTCGAAGTTCTGGCTCTAGCCCATACAGTATGCCGCAATGAACTAAGTTGTGGTCCTCCTGACGAGTTATATAGACGTTCTTTTCCTTGTCAGGGGCATCAGGAGCTGGTGGGGGGCCTAGCGGCGCCTCTAGCACATATTGCTTTTGTGCAGCAGTGAGGATAATCCTCAAATTCATAGCCCAGTTGGTGAAGTTGCTACCATTCGCATCAAGCTTATCTTTCTCCATGAACACATTGAAATTAAAAGCAGGTGGTTCCATCTACAACAAAATTTGTAAAATATATTTAGACTAAGTTTATGATAGATTGAGTTCAACTAATCCAAATTACTAATGAACTCCCACTCAAAAACGACATCCCTCGTGTCCTTTTGGTGATTACATGAACCAAATCCACTACACCAAGTCCGATCATCACGTGAGTCGGTGTAGCTTCAAAGGCGAGCATCTATATGGGCATCATATCAACTATATGACTCATGCTTAACCTTTTGGTCCGTGTTCTGAGGCCATGTCTGTACATGCTAGGCTCGTCAAGTAAGAACCTTAGTATTTGCGTGTGTAAAACTGTCTTACACCCGTTGTATGAAAGCGTAGAGTCGAGAACACCCGATCATCACGTGATGCCTCAAAATACGATCCACAAAACGGTGCATACTTAAGGAAGAACACATTTTATCTGGATATCTAAATGAGGGATCATCTTATAATGCTACCAAAAGCGCCAAACTAGCAATATAAGATGCTAATGTGTGAAGTGAGGTGATATGGTCCATGCATTTGATCTCTATCATTTGCATCGTGGTATGATCTCTATCATTCCTTTGTGTGTAAGGCCAAGGTCTATGGAACTTACACGTTAAGTGAGTTGTAAGAGTATCTATCATACATCTACTTACAACAATACCATATCAAGACACTAGCCCAGCAACGATCTAAACTAGACGCCTCTAATTTATCAATTGCAAGTTTTACGTGGCTTAGGGCTTTCGGAGATAGAACCGGTCTTACCTACGAACATGAACCACAACGAGGATAACCAAGTTATTAGCAACTCGTAGTAAATCAGATATTGACTATAGTAGGAGAGACATACACCCGCTAGCCACTTATGCAAAACTAGTTGCATGTCAGTCGTGGAACTGGTCTCATGTACGATGACATGTAAGGTTGGTTCGGGCCGCTTCATCCCACTATGCCACCAATATCCAAAGTACATAGAAGATGCAATAACATGATCATCATCGCCCACATATAAACATATGTGTACTACCCGTGCAAAGCACCTACGCATAGATCAGGCTCTGATACCACTATTGGGTCCGCAGCATAGAAAACAAAAAATTTCCTATGATGAGAACTATACGCCAAGATCTATCTACTAGATACAGAGCAACGGGTGGACATACATCCATGGAGAACTTACGCTCGAAGACAACGAGTTTTGTTAACGAGTAGGAACTCGTGGTTGATGTAGTCGTACGCTTGCCGATCTCAAGATCGTGTGGAAGTCCGAGCGCCGCAAATTAGCAGCGCATCCGTCCTCGCACACACGTTCAAGCCACCGGACAACCTCCACCTCCTCGCTCCAGCGATCCAGCGGAAGCAGCAACTCCTTCCATTCAATAATCAGCAGCGGGACCTGGAGATCCATATTGACTCCTACACATTCAACGATGACTCCTGTGATCGTGAGAACCTTTAATGCTTGTAACTAAATCCCTTTGTCTCTCGATATATTACATGTCCGAGATTCGATCATCAGTATCTCCATACCTAGTTTGATCTCGTTACCGACATGCACTCTTTTCTCGTTCCCGTGATATAACATTCTAGTGATCACATCACTTGCTTGCAAGCTATCCTAATGTGATATCACTGAGAGGGCCCAGAGTATATCTATCCGTCATCTGGATTGAAAAATTCCACTCTTGATCCATGAGCCTGAACATAACACATTCGTAGTACTGAACCCATCTTTATAGTCACCCTGTTACGGTGTGACGTTTGATGTTATCAAGATACTCTTCCGGTGTTAGCAATTAACATGATCTCATGGTCTAAGGATAAAGATTACTTCGTATGATGTTATAGCAATATAAACATAATGACTTGATCGTAATGCTATACTTTGGATGAATGTTCATCACATCATTTCACAAATGCTGTGACCTTGTTATTAACAACATCCAATGTCCATGATCAGGAAACGTTGATCATCTTGTTAATCAACAAGCTAGTCTATAAGAGAGGCATAACTAGAAACCCTTTTTGTTTATTAAACACACATGTATTGATTTTTCCTATCAATACAATTATAGCATGCAAAATAAACATCTATCATATACAAGGAATATACTAATAACAACTTTATTATTGCCTCTCAGGGCATATTTCCTTCATAAAATATATAGGCGTCTTCATGAAAGTTGTATGGTTTGACGAGACGAAGATGTCACCACCTAGTACGGGCGGGCGGTATGGGCGGACCGCACCAGTACCAGTGGTCGTTAAGCGTGCTGACACCCTGGAAAGCTTCTCCAATTACTTGGTCGTGTGTACTTCCTCAAAATCCTTCATTATGACTCCTTATTTCGCCTTAAAAGCAGTGATTTCCTGCATAACATAAATCAAGGAAGGGATTTGTATATCTTTGCAATTATTAATCATTAGTGGCAAAAGTTTAGAGTTTCTTTGGCAATTGCTTGACCAAAAAACCGTTTAAACATAGTGGAAGATGGCAAAAATTGGAGCCATCAACCGCCGCACTTCGCCAGCCTACATGCTACAAACCCCCTATCTCACCTCTAGCTCCTGCACCACCGCACTTGAACACCCCTTTTGCACTTCGCCGGCCTATACGCCACCCTAAGCCCCCTATTCCACCTCCGGATCCTACACCACCGCACCTAAACATCGCTGCCACACTTTGATGGCCTACACACCATACCTCGATACCATATACTCCTCATTTGTCTATTGGATTCGCCGATTCCCACCTTCTAGAACCTAGTTCACTGATACCCTCTTCCACACCACCTTGTTAGTTTGCCAACTACCTCCTCCACAACACCTAACATGCTTCATTTACGATGGTGTGCACTGTTCGATCTTCTTGAAGGACTCAAAATTCCACTACACTAGATCTGCTTCACCAACGCTCTTGTGCAGCACAGCGAATCCATAATCCGCCGACATAGATCTTCTTCACCGACGACGTCGTGCACTACACCGGATCTCCTTCACTGGCCATCTCGTCTACGAAGCCAGGCCCATCAACAACCTCCACAAATATGCTTCACCGATGCTCTTGTGCAACGTGCCAAATCCATAATCATTCACGATAGATCTTCTTCACCGATGACTCCATGCAGTACACTGGATCTCCTTCACCGGCCATCTTGTCAAGCAAGGTAGACCTATCAACAACTCCATAGATCTGCTTCACCGATGTTGCCGTGATCTATCTGCTTCTGTGTGACTCACAGCTACCGGGGCACGTGACCCGCAAAGATGTCGTGTATACGTAGATGAGGCCATGACCTAGGTAAACTAGATATGCTTGTTTGTTTTAATGTAGCAGGTTTAAGCATACAACAATGAACTGCATTTCTGTAGTAGTGATAAATTTCTACCTCAATAGTGGCTTAATTGATATCCAACTCTTCATTAATAAATTTTGTGTAGTCTATGTTAAATCAAGGCATTAAACTACTCCCTCTATTTCAAGGAATAAGGCATCCTTACTTTGCATGTTTTTCTTTGACCAACAATTACTCTAAATATATAAACAATTTTGGTAGTACAAAATTGGCATCATTGGAGTTCACTGGTATTATGCAGTTCATGGCAAATGTTAATTCACTTAACATCTAAAGTTGTCTACCTTCTCTACAAGTTTGCAAGTTTTGTCATCATAATGTATATTTTCTTCGTCCATTTCTACAACACTAGTTGCATGTAATTGTGGTCATTGGTACTTTTAAGCCACTGAACATGTAGGTTGGCATTTCCTGCTCTACAGGTTCACTAGTTATGCTATTTTAATTGAAATCTCTTTTGTACTCACTTCGTTCCAAAATATAAGATGGTTTAGCTTTTGTGAAACGAATGTATCTAGACGCCTTTTAGTGTATAAGTTCACTCTGAATATACACACAAAAAGACGTCTAACGTGAGATCCTGGCGCATGGCTTACCAGGATTGATAGGATACCAATACCAACAAGTTATAACTTGTTTTCTGGAATCTCATCCAAAAGAACCTCTCGGTTAAGCGTGCTTGGCCTAGAACAATTTTAGGATTGGTGACCGACCGGGAAGTTCTTCCCGGGTGCGCATGAGTAAGGAAAAAGTGCGTAGAAAAGACAAGTGTTGGTCTATGGGGCCAGTCTAAAGATCCAACTAAGGTGCCAGGAGTGACCCCCCAGGGACTGGTGGATAGGATCGTTACAAGTGGTATCTGAGTCGATCCTCGTGGTTACACGGGCATGTACAGGTCAGTGACATGGACATGTGGAGCATGGCATGTGTGGTCCAGAGTGGACACATCATGGCACATGTACCAGCACTAGATGCACAAACGTGTGCCAAGATGGGATGTTCCTGGCTTGTGGTTAATGGACTATGGCATCGGTCATCTAAGGATTCGTATATGTGAGATCCTGTTGCATGGCTTAATGTGATTTATAGGATACCCATACCAACAAGTTCAACTTCTTCTTTGGAAGCTCATCCAAAAGAACCTCTAGGTTAAGCGTGCTTGGCCTAGAGAAATTTGATGATGGGTGACCGACCAGGAAGTTGTTCTCGGGTGCGCACGACTGAGGACAAAGTGCGTAGAAAAGACATGTGTTGGTATGTGGAGACAGTCTAGAGATCATTTTGTACTCCTCGAAAGAAGGCCAACTCCACCCTCTCAGGAGGCTCCCCTGGGAGCACAGCGAGTACTCGGACGAAACGTCAGGTTAAACCACTCAGCCAATCGCTCGTTCGCTTCCTGATTCATAGGAGCCCAATGAAGTTGAAGCTTTCTCTCCACCTCCCTCAACTATTAGGAGGAGGCGAAATCCTAGAGAGTTGAGGCCCACTCGATGGAGCACCCCTCTTTATAGGTGGATTGTCAGTGATGGAAGAACTTAACAATGCGCTGAAGTCACCCTCCGACTCCTCGTAGGCTCCTCAATTGGAGGAGGAAAGTCGCCCATGCACCTAGCTATAAAAGCCCAGGCATGAGACTTGCGGCGAGGGGCTCGCCTTGGAGGTGCCCCTACCTGGAGAGCCGGATGTCATGTCTTGATTTTCAACAGTGGGCATAGGGATCCCCTCTGTTAGTTCGGCTAGGGGTGCAACATCCGTCGAGCTATACGAACACGCCTACGTTCAGGTCTATGGAGTGTGGATCCCTACATCCTACAACTATTGACTATCCGAGGATGATCACCATTACACAGGTTCCTTCCCTGGAAAGGTTCTAGCTAGGAAAAATCTCCCTCCTTCCTTGATCGACCTGGGCCTCCTTTTATAAGGGCAAGGGGACGCCACAAGGGTTGATCACCATGCGTCGTTCCCACAGGGTGCATCTTCTCAACGTGGCAATGCGCTCCTGCCACCATACCATGTGGCTCTCATACTGAGCAGACTGGCGCTGGTGCTAATCCGTCAGACTGTATCTTATCAAAATAGACGCTCCGCGTGCACAATCCCGGGTCCTCAACCATGATCCTGAGATGAGTCTCGTCGAGGTCCCTGCGAACTGCAAGGTTTGCATGGTCGCGACATGGCACATTGGTTCTGACAATGCGTGCGACATGTCTAAGTCGAGCGGTCGATGTCCAAGGTGGGATAGATGAAGCGTGACTAGAGGATGGTACGTCCCTTAGGCCAAGAATCATTGGCCAGCTGTCCTTTTTCCTTACCCGGGGCAGCCACATGATTTTATCGATCGAGACACGCGTCAACACCGGCAATACACGCCTGATGCATGAGCCCGCTGGGAGTTCAGCATGGCCACCGAGGGTAGGCCCCGGCTGAGCTCCCGGGAGGGCATGTCGTAGGGGTTGCGACCCATCCGTCGGCTCCAGGGTGCCCCGGATCCACGGATGCAACATGAGGAGTAGAGGAAGATCGATGAAGAATTGAGGAAGACCATAGAGAAGCTAAGGCTAGATCATGAGACAATCTGAAAGATAGAACAAGCAATGAAAACCATCAATGAAGAAATGAAAAGGACTGTGGAAGAGAAGGGGAAAATAGAGTTGTTGTTGACCAATATCATTGATGCACACAACATCAAGAAACAAAAAAAGTATGGAAACAACTAGAGTGAAGATGAATAAGATCGAAAAGTATGCTCTTTGGGAAAAAAGGTGTCTACAATATACTTTCGGTGTCATTGTTATCCTAGTCGCGGTTATAATCAACACATATGAGTTTTTTTAATGCACGAAGTAGTTGTTATGGTGACCATGATTGCATGAGATATGTTTGTTACTAATCTGTATGTGAGAATTGATTGCATGATATATGTTGTTTAGATTCAATAGATTGTACAGAATAAAAGTGGAGAAGATTAAAACACACCTTCAAATTAACACTCCAACACTGGTAAACTTGGATAGCTTAGTGAATCTCCATGGCATATCACTAGCACGTATGAAGTGTTGATCAATATATAATCCACTTACAAGAAGAGCTTAGACGGTTTATAATTCAAACCGCTAGTAGTAAGATCTATACTGGAGTCAGTTGACAACAATAACCGCCCCTATATGTCCTAGAGGCGGTTGCTATTCATGACCGACTGAGGTTCGAAATATACGAGAGACAACCAATATTTAAGTTCGTCTCAAGACTGTTTTAAAGATGTTTTGTTTTTATGAGCGGCTGAGGTGGAAATGGTACCAGAGACGTGGTTATTTCTAACCGCCTCTATATGTCCTATAGGCTGTTATGAAAATTAGAACCGTCTGAGGCGGCTGACTATAGCTGATTTTTTGTTTTCATGATAAACCGTCTGTAGACACCGTCTCTAAGTAACGAGTTTGTACTATTGAAGACATAAAGAACGGTCTTCATGCGCAAACCCTAGCGCCGTCCACGGGGAGGTTCTTCCGAAACGGGTTCGACGTGCTTTCCTCAGCCTCTCGTTTGGAGGCTCGAGTAACCGGCGAGATTATAATGTCAGGGGTACCGACGCGTTACTGTTGCTCGTTCAAGAGCTCTACGAGTGTTCGTAGGAGTCAACTTTTTGCTAGACCCGTTCATGTACTATCTAACCACACCGCTTGGAGTCTAAACAATTTAGTGTTCAATCACACATGCCCAACTAATTAGTGTATTGTACTTGATTAGATGAGGTGATGAATATCTCTTATAATAATATTTTGTGACCGTAAAGTCGTATAAGGGGGTGAGGGACAAAAAATAGGTAGCATCTTATAAAACTACGTTTAAAAAATTAAAAAACAGAGTAGGGACTCTAGAATAGTACAATAGATTAAATAAAAAGAAAGTAAAATGGTATTGTATAAAAGGATGGACAAATAAAAATATACTAGACTTCTCTCTGCACCTCCCAGAACGCAGTAGGTAGGCAGAACACTGGATGCATAACCGCACCATATTCACTTCTAAGAGCTAAAACCGGTAGACAGAACATCTAACGAAATAATCGTAACAACTAAATTATTGTAACACTGAACTACATGTCAAAAGGAAGTAGACGTATCATCACAGACACATATGTAGAGCAGCGAACATGTTAGCTCTAGCGTGGTACCATGTTATCTAAAGATGTAATTGGTTCCCCCTCACCATGCTCTCAGGTTAATCAGATTTTATTAGCTATCTAAAGATGTAAGTGGTTCCCCCTCATCATGCTCTCAGGTTAATCAGATTTTACAGGCTATTAGATTGGATCACACAACCGTTAAAACCGTTAGATCTTTTTGAGTGCACCGTATAAAACGCAGACCAACACATTAGCGCTAGAAAACCCTAGCTGCCTCCTATGATCCTCCCGTTCTCATGCCTCTCTCCTCCCGCGCTCGCCCCCTTCTCCCCCTCGTGCGGCGGCCGGCGATGCTCCACCTCTCTGGCCTCCACCCTCATCCCCTTCTTTTCTCCCCACGGTTGACCTTGAGCCGTCGAACACAGGCCTCTGCCGCACACCTCCCATATAGCCTCACACTGGCGGCTCCATGGGAGCTTGGGGAAGCACCAAGAGCGCCCTTGCTAGCTGAAATGGGGAGCGGAGAGGATTCATGGCGGGTTTGTGGCCGGCGGGGCTTGGGGAGCAGGGGACTTTGGGGAACTCGTGGCACAGCCGGCGGCGGAGGGAACTTGGTGAGATCATGGCCCAGCCGACGGCAGGGCGGACATGTGGGAGCTCGTGGCCTGACCGGTGACGACCATGGCCATGGAGCCCGAGCGAGCACCCGCCTCCTAAACTAAAGCACTCCGTCGCCTCCTTCATCATCCCTATAGGTTGAACCCCTCTTTCACGGTTTCAACTATCCTATTTCTTCCTCTGTAATTTACTTTATATTTTGAACAACTAAGGTTTCAGTGGTTGTTAGGTTCCAACAATAGAGCGACATCCCTTATTCCCCAATTAAACCAGGTTCCAATGAACTAGGTGGATACATTCAGAAGGTACCTAACATACATGCTTAGTAATGTGTTGTTGGGATTAATTTATTTATTTAAGATCAGTTTATTCTTACTAATGTGGCCTCTGATCCTTGGGGACTGGTGACAGGAAAATTTTAGCCCGACGGCGACAAGAACAACATTGGTACTCAAGGTCTTAGTGATGAACGATGACCACAAATAAAGTATGTTTTCTGATCCTCAAGCTTCTTCCTATTATTTCCTCTAGGTAGAGAACACATAATGATTTCTAGACGACATTCAGTTGTTCCAAATCTTGATTGTTTTCTACATATTTTGATGCTAACTTGGTAGGTCTGACCAATCCATAGCTTTTATTCTCTTTATTAATTTTTACGCTTACCACTTCTGTATTGCGATCAAGAGCAATTTTCCCCAGGGAGACTGCAGCCAAATGAAAAGTAACTTTTGATGTTCATTTTGTTTCCCCTATATTCTGAATGCTACATATATGTACTGTATGTTCTTATGATGCTCTTTGTGCCTGTGTGCATTGATTCTGGTCTTGATATACAGCAACCATTTTCTTAAAATTGTGTACAATGATGTGAGGTTGAAAGAGAAAATAGATTTGTATCTTGGTCATACATCTCTATCTCGCTAATGAATTTGTTCTGAACAATGCATCCACTATGTCAAGTCAAATGGCTGTGATTGGTTGTTGAAAACTATCAGTTGATTCAGTTCAGTAGTTAGTCTCCTCAAATCTCTATTTTTGCTGGGTTCTAGCCACCACGGTTCCGTTTAGTTGTTCGGACGACGACGCTAGGATCTCCTTATCTTTGTTTCCTTTATTTCTTCCATGGTCCAGATCCTAAATTTGTATGTTTATTAGTAGATAGCAAAATTTTGCGCGTTGTGCGCCTTATGTCAATCTATGAATTATTAATTCTTTATAAGAAGGTCTTGCTTTTTATTGTGGCAGAGCTACTGCAAAGTTTTTCTTAGCATTAGGTATAACGTGCAATTTTGTCGGATTACACCTGAAGAATTATCCATAAAGAATGATGATGATGTCCCCAGATTACCTAAACAAGTAGACAGTAGTTCTTAGATATACTAAAAATCCATTTAGGGTTGTTCTTTCAGTAACCGCTGTATACTATACTATGGCTTACGTAACCAAGCATGATGGATCTCAGACCATTACAACTTATACATCGTGCGAGTGAAATTGATAGCTTCAATACTGAATCAGTTTGTAAATTTCTCTTAGCTTATATTCTTTACCTTCCGTACATTACCGACACCAGTACAAAAATAGTTGGCGCGTGCTCCTGGTGCCGAGTTTTGATTTCACATGTGTTAAGATGATGGTGATGATGTAGGCTGAGCGATGGTATTTTCTGGACAGTGGCATGCTTACCTCCTTCAAGATCCGCCTCCGAAGATCATCATTTCTCATGATTGTTTTTGTTACTAGAGATGTGAAAAAATATTTTATATATATAGGAAAAATACTTGTTACTCCCGGGTGTAACTACACCCACCTCTCATATACTATCTTACGAAAGTATTTGTAATACTTTACTATTTGAGTATGTTCATATACTATATCTAAGATACTTACAAGCAAGTTAGGTGAAAAAATTGTAAGTGCAGTTTGAACTATATATGTAAAATATCGTCATATTTGTACGTACAAAAGGAGTATGTGAATAAAAATTACATACTACCAAAAAAATAGTATATATATACTGCCCAAATATTTTTATATACTTCATACTACGCGTACATACCTTCCGTTATGGTAGATACTGCCTATATAGTGTGAAGCACGTCTGGGTATATATATATATATATATATATATTACAAGTTTTACAGTGGTTGACATTTTTAATAACCGTCCACAGGACTCGATCTAACGGTGAAAAAAGTAGTGGAACAAATCCGACGGAAAGAGACGGAAAAAATAGTGTAGGACCCAAACAAAATTAAGATGGTTTTGGAAAAAAACACTGTATTATTTTGGTTGATTAGAGGTCGATCGTCCGGCGCACACGGTCTAAAATCCATATTTCTTCCTGAAAATAATTAAATAGCCAGCCGATCCTTCCAAAGACCAGCGCCGCTGCTTAGTCTCTCCATCGATCCCGACGCCCTCTGCCCCAACGCCGCTCGGGCATGCGAACCGATCCTATTTGAGGAAACAGCAGCACACGATTCAGCATTGCACTGTGTTTTGGAATGATCATTGAAAAAAGTCGACCGCGGTGGCAGACCCGCCCGACACCCTGCCGGTGTCGTAGGGGTTCCTAGTGGAGCCGTGGTGCGGGTTGATGTCGATGGTGCCGGCGCCAAGCTCGTGCATGTTGGTCTTGCCGGCCAGAACGACACCGCAGGCCCGCAGCTGCGACACGCACGCCGCGTCTGCCGCGCACGGCCTCACCTTCCCCAGCCACCTCGTGCCCCTATCGTCTCCCATAGCATACACGATCGGCTCGCTCAGTTGCGATATTACAATGGTACTACTATGTACTAGTGTCTCACTCTGTTTTCGGTTTTGTTTACCGGTTGTTTGGTATGGCGGCGGGCAGTTGATATCGTCCTTCACCGCCTCCAGCAACCCGTCCATGGCAGACAGCTGCGCCCCTGCAACCAAAAACCACAGCATATCAGGCGTACGCCAAAAATTTAGAATCCAACAGATCATGAGAGTAATGAACCTGCCAGCACTGACCGAACGCCGCCATGAATTCTACATAGGCCCCTCTTTCTCGGAGCGATCATGCTGCTTCAGGACCATTGGACGCGTACCCCATCATAGCATAGAAGGAACAGAGCAGTCTGAAACCGATCTGCAGTTTTCCTGACCAGCGTGGAGCTTCTGTTTGGTCTCGTCTAGCAATGGCGTACTGTAACTACTCCTCGTTTTTGTGCTGCTCTACTAAGGGGGGATGGGAGCTAATTCTGCAGACACTGATCATGAGCGGGACCACGCACGGAGGTTCTGGCGGAAACGATCTGCTCCGAAGGTGAGGGGCGCGCGGTGACGGAGGCGGTAAGGCTGCGTATGATTATCAAATTAGTAACGCACACGCATCACCTGTATTCTAAAATCTGAATTAGAGGCCAATCGATTTTATGTCAAACCTTGATAGAAGTTATAAACAGTTTTAATCAACGGTTAGAAAAATTCATAGACAATGGAACGGGATGGAACTTCGCAGAACGAAAAGTTCTGCCCCAATCACCGTAAAACTATATATACTTATTGAATGCCCGTACGTTGCCACGGGACAATAAACTTAAACATAGATATTAATATTAATAAAAAGCAACACTATAATTCATAATGGATAAGTTACATCCGTCTCACGGGTTATTTTGCACTCAATATCGCCTTATATTTGCTCATAGTTTTAATACTCAATATATACTTTTGAATAGGACAGTTATATGTCTGACTATAGAATAACGATAGACAATGTAAATCTTATCCAAGACAACAGTTTTGGATTATTCCATCAGAAGTTTGTACTCGATAAAGTTGATAAGCTAATAGAGGTACCGTATGCTCAATTAACATAACGCACCTCTATTTTTGTTGACTCTATACCACCTCTCAGCTATCAAGTTTCCATAGCACGTTCCCTGAAACCCTTCCTAATGAAAAACACCAATCCAAGTTTCAAAGCTAAACAAATCACCAGACACTTTGTAAGACCCACCATAATAAGAGCACTTTAGCCAGGACATAATATTCTGAGTTACTTTTATACACCCCTAATTGTACATCTTCAGAATACAGACAATAGAACCATGTTATATATCTGATCAAAAGTTTTCCACTAATCATTACAGGGACCAGTGAAACTTAATATTGCAACTTGGCCCAATAAATAAACGTAACATGTTATAATGTGTGTGTATGATACTAAGGTGCAAGTCTCCCCTTGCCTAGCTTACTAGTATTTGCTGGAGTTTCCCCTATATATTGGATCAAGGAAACCAAGCATGC
Organism: Avena sativa; assembly: GCA_916181665.1. Classification (NCBI taxonomy): domain Eukaryota; kingdom Viridiplantae; phylum Streptophyta; class Magnoliopsida; order Poales; family Poaceae; genus Avena; species Avena sativa. The sequence goes on from OV702286.1 coordinate 183,939,818, forward strand.
AATAATATAACCATATAATATATATGCATGCACAAGACATTCAAGAACCAATAAGGAGATACAATTTGAGCTAACACGTCAAGTAAACCAAGGATGCACACAAAAGTGTGACACAACAAAAGGTTGCTCAAATTATATAAAAGAACTAAATCAACACACGACATATTACAAGTTCAACAAATGAACTAGAAAAACACCAAAGAGCAAAAGATAGACAAGGACACAAATGCTCAAGGATTTATCTCATTCTAAAAGGTCAAATAAAGAAACAAGGAATGAGATAAAAGCCAATCCCAAAAAGAGAAAGGTTCCAAAAAATAAACCAAACTCTCCACTCTTTTCATGATGGCAGAAAGTACCAAAACAAAAAGATCAAACTTCCAAGAACATATAACATGAAAAAGAAGCATAAAAATTTGCTTTTGAATAGTGCATTATGTATAATTTTTCTTTTGAATGCAAAATCCACACAGATGAGATCATAACTACTACCTACATTAAATAAAATAAAAGAGAATACCAATAAAATAAAATGATCCAAAAACAATCCATACGAAGCGAGGAAGGCATGTGAGTCAACACAAAAACATTCTAAAGATAAAAGTTAGGGAAAATATAAACAAAATCTAAAGTAAATATGATCAATACTTTCTACCATATATAGTGTATCAATTGTCCAAGGACAAGAAGTATTAGTGATAATTTTCCCAAGGTAGCTTGCAAGGATATCCAAGATCATATTCACAACATAAGAATATGGCAACATATAAGTTAAGCTCAATGCTTAGATAGAGATTCTTGATAGCTTCAGAATTTACACAATGATTAATGATTAGACTAACTTGAAGCAAATGATTTCCATGGAGGATATAAAGGTCCAATTATGAGGAAACACATACCAATAAAAACTCTTACAAACAAGATCCAAAAGATGAGCAACAAAGGCATTCAATAATATTTAAACTTGTTTGAGAAAATGTGCCACTACGAGCTAAATAATTATCAATATCAATTATAGTGGCACTACCTCGAATTTTCACATTTTCTAGGGTTGTAATATGTAGAAAGCAAATGACTCCACCATAATGTGATAACATGTGAATCCTGAACAAGAGGAAAAAAGGTCCAAATAGAGATAACTAATGGCCATTAGAACTTGAAATTATCATGAGTATGACATACCACATAGATACTATATAATCTTGTAATATTAATACTAGGTGCTATTCCCCATGTATGCACATTTTTAGGATTGTGGAATGGCCAAGCATAAAACTCCCCCAAAATGTGATAGTCCATAAATCTCTCACAAGAGCCATATAAGATACTAATTAGATACACTATAGGAACCAACACAAGAAACACACATACATGGTGTGCCAACTAACATACACAAATAAACTTTATAACTCAAGATGAGTAATTGGTAAGCACAACATATACAAACACATTCAAGGTACATAACCAACACATGCACAAGGGGCGAGTAACTTTCAATGTAAGTGAGTCTAGAACATGTTATCGCAAGGAGGAACAATGGATATATGATAGAGATATGATAATATAAATGACTTGGCTTGAGAGAATATAGTTGATGAAGTTATCTTAATTCTTCATGATGTAGCCAAGTCTCCAATGCCCTCCAACTACACCTATTGATCAAGATTTAGCTTGTTCTTTCCCAACAATGTTGGGTCCTAAGAAGTTAGTCACAATAGGCTTGCAAACCCAAATGGTTATTTTAATGACACCGGTTTGGGCACCAACATATTTGGAAAACACATTGCCAACCTCATCTTTACAAAGAGAATAAGAATGATCAATCATGCTAGGGTTGGATGAGGAGTTACCAATGGTGCATGAGGAAGAAAGGTGCCCCTTCTCACGGCATATGTAGCAAGATCTTCTCTTGCTATGTTTATTCTTAGGTGATTCCATAACTTGAGTAAGAGCTTGAGTATTCTTGTGAAGAGGCCAAACTCTAAACTGAGGTGGAGCTTAAGGATGCTTCCTTTGTTGCTTATCACTAAGAGGCTTCTTCTTTAATGGGCAATATTTCACATGATCCCCTTATTCCTTCCATTTGAAGCAAACAACGTTGGTAGGATGCTTGACTTGTTCTTGGCATTTCTTCTTGTTTCTCTTGTGCTTCAACTTGTCAGTGGAATTTTTCTTGATATTGGAGTTGAATCCAAGCCAACTCTTGTCATTGTGGGATTTTTGCGCACTAAAGATGTGTTTGAGTATGGAATTCACTTTATGACCCTTTTTCAAGTCATTCTTCAAACAAGTCACTTGATCCTTGAGCTCTTTGATTTATTCTACATTGGTAGTATCAACAACAATACTAGAGGAAGTTGATGCTTTATTGTTAGAGGAATAAGGCAAAGAATGTAATTCATCACAGATGTAGCAATAACATGAGAGGATGAATTACAAGGACTAGCACATGGAAATATGATATTTTGAGTAGATATAGTGCTAATGTCCACATGATTCTCACAAGATGTTACCTTTGACATAATAGACTCATGAGATAATTTTGGCCTACTATGGGAGACTAGAAGATCCTCATGCGAGCTTGAGAGCTTAACATGACTATCTTTCAATTTCCCATAGTTGATAGTTAGCAAAGCAAGTTGAGCCTCCTTGAAAATAGATGCTTCACAAGAACTAGAGTTTGTAGCATAAGCATCATCATTACTTGCAAGAGGTGAGGGTAAGTTGTCGAGCTCTTTTGAATATGAAGATTTAAGTTGAGTTTGATGAGCTCACTCTTAACAATCCGAGAGCCATTTTTGAGGTGCTTAAAATTCTCAACAAGTTTAGCATGGTCAACTACAAGTTCATCATTTTTAATTTTTGAAATATTTGCCACCTCAAGTTCTCTATCATGGTTTTTCTTTACTCTAAATAATTCTATAGACAAAGTCTCCCAGAGAGATTCCTTGGTGGTTTGTTCTTCTTCATGGGAGCTCTTTAGATAAGAAATCTTGAGTGCATACTCACTCTCATGTTTTGAAAAAATATGTTTTCTTGATCCTCAATAAGTTTCTATCTCTCAATAGCAATAGTCAAAAATTCAATGAAGTTGGAGCAAGCAATTTTATTTTTATGAAGAGTGGGATAGACAATCTCCCCCTTCTATTGAATATAGGCTACATCAAAATCAACACAATGATAATAATCGTCATCATAATCTTCATCAACATCATCATCATCATCATCATTATGAGATACACTAGGATCCAAAGGAGGAGTTACCTTTGTAGCCCTAGCCATAAGGCATATGTGAGAACGAAAGGAGGTGATGATGATATTATACTTAAAGCTCCATTCAATACCTTATCTTGGCCCATGGAATCTTCAGTTCCCTCTACATGGTTAGCAACACAAGTACCAGAGGAAATAGAAGCATTCTTATCATGACAACAAGACAAAACAAGCACATCATCATGTGATTTATTAAGGCCATTTCTACATGATATGCAAGGACTAGTAACACAATCATGTAGGAATTTTGAGTGCTAGAACTGTTAAGGTTCAAAGATAAAACATTGAAATGAGACAAAGATGAAAAATTTCCAATAGTAAGCTCACTATCCATATTTCAATTTTTCTCACTACTCATCATATCAGTACCTTCTGAAAAATCACATGTTGGTGAAGTGGTAGGAGATGAGAACTCATCACAACCAGAGGTGGATGGAAAACAATCATCCTCAATAATTTTGGACACATCATATTTTTCTTGAATCTTGGTCCCAATCTCACGAGAACTCCAATAAGGCATGATTGAAGAAATAACTACATTGCTCGCAACAGGTAAAAGCACTTTAGTAGCTTAAGCATCTATATAGGTGTCTATCTTCTCCTCTAAAGATTGATTTTGGGGATCCATAGGAGGAGAGAAACCCATATCTAGAATTCCCTCAGTATTTGGGTGTATGCCCCATAAATAATCATGCATGCAAAATTTCCAAACATCATAGTTTGTGAACTCAAATATATAGAAGGAATCATGCACTCATCCCCTAGTAGACATCTTTACCTGCATCAGCTCCTCCACCATGGCCTTCTCCTTCGCCGTTAGCCGCTTAACTTCCTTCTCTTGGTCCTTGTTCTAGGCCTCGAGAAGGTTGAAGGCTTCGGTCCGGCTGGCGAGGGAGGCGTCGCGCTCCTTAACGGTGGCCTCAGAGCGTCCACCTTGGCGTGCCAGTCCTTATTCTACAGTCGGAGCATAGAATTGGACTTGCTCAGTCGGTCGTTTGTCTTCTTCAGGCGATCAATTTCCCGCTAAGCACACACAAGGATAGCTGTGACAAAACCGGCTATCGGCAAAAAAAGGAGAGATTCCGGATAAGGAAACTTACTCTGCGAAGTGCTGTTGGCAGCAGCAAGCTTCTGCTCCAAGGACCGGTTGCCGCCGGCTATGGCCTCCAGCAGCCGGATCTCCTTCACCGCCAACTCGAGGGTGGCGGCAAGGTCCGTCAGCGAGGCAGCAAAGGACGCATCGTCATCCACGGCATTGGCAGCCAACGAATCCTTCGCCGCGACCACCACTGTCCTCCACTCCTCCCCCGGCTCGTCGTTGGAGTTGTCGTCACCGACAACCATGAGTTTTTTGCCCGTGGCGGCCCTCCACGACCCCGCAGAGGAGCCGTCCCCGCTCTGTGAGGTGGTCACAACCATTTCCGGCTGGACCACCATAGCCGGCTGGGGACCCCCCGCTCTGGCTGTAGCAGCCGGTTCAGCTCTAGGTGGTGGAGGAGGCGGCGCCTCGGAATAAGGAGGGGCAGAGGCAGACGCGGGCGGCGCGCGGGGCGGCGACCCAGTCGGCGTCCGCGCCAAGCTCGCAGCACCGAAGTAGACCAGCGTTCTGAACGGCAAAAAGAAAAGAAGCAAGAAATAAATGGGCTAAAGATAGACAAGGAAAAGCACAAGGAACGGGAGACAGTAAAAACGCTAAGAAGAAGACTTACCCCTGCACCACCGGGGGCGGCCCTTTCTTCCGGCCAAGACAACTCGGGGGAAGAGTGCCGGTCCGGCTCCTCCGTAGCGGGCCGGCAGGCGCTGGACCGACCGGAGCCTCCTCCGCCTCCACCAGACCAGCTGGATCTGCTCCTGCCAGCGCCGGACCGGATGGAGTCGCTGTCCGTCGAGCGGCGCCGCGACGGCTCGGGAGCTGGCGCGACCTCCTCCTCCTCGTCGACCTCTGCGTGAGGGTCGGCAGCCGGCTCGTCATTCCGGCTAGGGAAGACGTCGCCGTCCCTGTCAGACTCCTCGCCAGACCGACGAGCGCGTGGCTCGGGCAAGTCGGGCGTGAAGTTCTGAAGAGGGGTCTCGCCCTCGTCTCAGAGGATGCAGGGGAAGATCTACAAAGGACAGAAAAGCAAGCAGATTAGTCGGATGGAAAAATGGCAAGAAACTCAAAGGGAAATCCGGTTGGAAGACCTACCTGGGGCGCACGGTTGTCGTGGCTGTAAGGGGCCAGCTCAAAAGTCCAGCCTTCCGGCAGCCGCTCCTTGGTGATGGTCCACACCCACTCCTTCAGATTATTGTAGCGGGGATCGCGGCGGGACAGATGGGTTGGGTCCAGTTGGCTGGAGTAGAAGCACATCTTGTGTGCTCGCTGCTGTAGCGACATCACCATCCTGGACATCCAGCTAAGGGTGATGTCCAGGCCGGTCAGACCGGCGGTGACGAGGGCATGCATGCGTTGCAGCATCGCGTCCGACTCTGTGTTCTTGCTGTAGACCTTCAAGTCCCACTACAGCCGGCTGGACTCCACGTCCTGGAACGCCGGAAGGTTGATCCAGTCCATGGCGGTGAGATTGCGGATGTAGAAATACGACTGCTGCCACAGCTGTACCGTGTCGTGCAACCAGAACTTGGGGTAGCCGGTCTGCGTGCGGGAGTAGATGGAGGCACCGCTGCACGTGACCAGCGGCCCCTTCATGAATTGGACCTGCGGCCTGACTTGGAAGAGCCGGCAGAAGAGCCCGAGATCCGGCTGGATCCCGAGGTAGCCTTCACAGAAGGCTACGAAGTGCGCCAGCGTCCCGATGACATTGGCGCCCAGATGGTGGAGGCGGGGGTCGAAGAAGGCAAGGAAGGTGAGTAAGAACGGGTGCACCGGCAGCGCGAAACCACGGGCCAGGTGCGAGAGGAAGACGAGCCGGTCCCCCTCCGCCGGCTGCGGCGACACCTCCCCCGTCGGCGCGAGCCGCACCTCCACCTCCTCCGACGGCAGGATGCGGGTCGCTCGGTACTTTTGGATGTGCTCCTCCGTAACAGAGGAGCCACACCATGCTCCGCGCTCGGCTGCCATTTCCGGTTCATTGGGGGCGCGGGGGCAGAAGAGAGACGGTGGCCCGTACCTCCTACGACGTTAAACGAGCAGCACGGCGAACTACAGCAACGGTGGCGAACCGAGGCGACGTGAGGAAGACAAGGGCGCAAGAGAGGAGAAGAGGAAGGCAACTGGGAGCGGGAGAAGCGAAGGGAGGAACTGCCCTCTCCCGGGCATCCCTTTATAGGCCCGGAAGGGGAACCGTCTGCGGTGCCACGCGGCACCCATCGAGGCGCTCCCCACTCCAACCGCCACTTCAGATCCCATGTGCAGACGCTGGGCGCACAGAAAATCCCGGTGCGGGAACCGAAGAGCCAAGCAGCAGTTTTCTGAGGCGACGTGTGACGGGACATTTCATTGCCCACCGCAGAGTAATGATGGCACGTGCGGGCGTGGCTGGCGTCAGCACTAACATCACGGGTAGCGCAACTGCCAAACCGAGCCGGCTAGAAAGTTCAAAATGATGAGGAGCGCACACACATTTCGCCTAAGGGTGAAATCCACACGCGCTCCAGGGCTAGTTTCGGGTGGATGACCTCCGGATACCCCAACCGGACAAGAACATTGCAGTCGGATCACGCCCGGCTGGCTGGGCTCAGCCGGACAAGGCAAGTCAAGCCGACTACCTCACGATAGCCGGAACGGCGAGAAGCAGCCGGCTACATCAGCGTAGCCGGAACCAATCTAGAGGACAGGGCGACGTGCGGTACAGTGCGCGGTATGCCCTGGTACAACGACAAGACTGGCAACTACTTGGCCATACCGAAGACTTCGCGGGGTGACGCGGGAACAGTGGCCCGATGCTGACGACAGGCTCGCACGGTGTTCACTGTGCCCACGATGACATACTGCTCGTACTCTGATGGGACATAGTTGTACCGGATACTGTAGATGACCAGCCGGCTGGGACCCACCTGTGGGGCCCGCCAGCCGGTCTGACCAGTGAGTCTGTTGCCTCTCTGCCTATATAAAGAGAGGCAGGGCATCAGTAGAAAGGGTTGGTCTATGTGCATTTAAGACAGTAGTTTGAGAATACAGCTCAAGGAGCGCTTGTAGCCCGTATATCGCTCATAGTCAGATCGGCAGGAGTAGGAGTTTTACCTTATCATGAGGGCTCTAAACCTGGGTACTTCCTGCGTCTAGCTACGCTTGATTGTATCCAATCCCACCTACGGACGCCGTCGATAGCTTCCCTGCCAGTCCCCACACCTCTATCTAACCTTCTTAGGTACTGCCGTTCCCAATACAACGACATGTAGGATTCCAAGTTGGAAACAACACCTTGGAGGTGTTTCCTTGCTCCTACTGGTTCGATAACCTTGGTTTCATAAATGAGGGAAAACTTGCTGCTGTTCTCATCATACCTTCCTCTTGGGGTTCCCCAACGAGCTCGATATATTTTGGGCCATCAAACACCGGAGTCTCTGCCCCCTGAAAACTGACATAAAAAACAATACGAAAACAATCATAGCTTTTGCATCCGGACTCTGATTTTTATGATATTGGGATCTTTTCGAAGATATTAGTGAGAAATACAAGATTATTCAGGGAAGCATCAGAGGATTATAGAACAAAATGATGAAAGGTTTAACCTATATATAAAATACAAACCGGTAAAACCGCCAACATCAAAATCGCAATAGAGAATGCATATTAAATCCATTTTAGATGAACTTGAGCTTGTCATGAAGATTAATACATCTTTTAAGTCCTATCATGGATAAGAACCAAGAAATATGATGCCAAGTATGCAAAGGTTTGAGCTCTCTCTGAAAGATATGATCAAGTTACTCACTTGAGAGCCCTTCTTGATAGAACGGTTATCTATCTGATAAACCAGTCTCCCAACTAACAACATGAGACCAGAAAAAGGTAAAACCTATCAATAACATACCTTTGACTTGAGCATTCTACTTGATCTTGATGTAGAAGAACTTATCCTCCTCAAGATGGAAAATATTTCTTGATTTCTCTTTCTCGCGCTTGCTTGATGAGGACTTGTGAATTGCTCCCCATACACCATGGGGAAACCACTTATTTGAACTTGTCTTCATCAAACCATCATCACCGAGGATGGAAAGCTTCAATCATGTGATCTCCTAGAGATGGAGCATCTTGATCTTGCACTTCATTTTTCTAACCCATTAGGATGATGTCTTGATGATACACATGAGGAACTCTATCTTCTTCTTCAACACACCCTGATATTTTTGTCTTTTTTCTTATTCTTCTACTTCTTCTTCTTCAACATGATTCCAGTAGCCACAAATCCCTTGGACACAGCATATTGTTCATCTTACAACCTTGAAGCCAACACATGGTTCAAGCGATGCCAATGGACAAGTCCTACAAGTGTAACTCAATGAAAACATTAGCCCATCGAGATTGTCATTAATTACCTAAACCGCACATGGGGAACACACCCCTTTGTTGGAGATATTTCCAAGAGGCAATAATAAAGTGGTTATTATTATATCTTTATGTTTATGACAAATGTTTGCATCTCATGCTATAATTGTATTAATTGGAAACACTAATACTTGTGTGTTTTGTAAACATAAAAGAGTCCCTAGTAAGCCTCTTGTTGGACTAGATTGTTGATTACTAGATGATCATGGTTTCCTGATCATGGACATTGGATGTTATTAATAACAAGATCTTATCATTAGGCGACTGATGTGATGGACACACACCCATATTAAGCATAGCATAAGGTCAAGTCATTAAAGTTCATTTTGCTACAAGCTTTCAAATACATAGTAACCTAATCCTTCAACCATGAGATCATGTTAATCACCATCACCGGATGAGTGCTTTGATGAAATCAAACGCCACTTCGTAACTGGGTGGTTATAAAGGTGGCATTAAGTATTCTGAAAGTATGTGTTGAAGCGATGGATCAAGAATGGGATTTGTCCATCCAAGTGACGGATAGATATGCTCTAGGACCTCTCGGTGGAATGACATCCAATTGGCTTGCAAGCGTGTGACTAGGTCACAAGGAATTTCATATCACGGTAAGAGTAAAGAGTACTTATCGATAACGAGGTAGAACTAGGTATGGAGATACCGATGATCGAACCTCAGATAAGTAGAGTATTGCACGACAAAGGGAATCAGTATCATATGTTAATGGTTCTTTCGATCATGAAAGTCATTGTTGAATATGTGGGAGCCATTATGGATCTCCAGGTCCCGCTATTGGTTATTAATCGGAGAGGTGTCTCGATAATGTTTGTATAGTTCGTGAATCATAGGATGACACACTTGAGGTTCGATGTTGTTTAAGTAGATATGGAATATGCGTTGGAGATCGAATGTTGTTCGGAGTCCCAGATTGGATCCAGGATATCATGAGGAGTTCCAGAATGGTCCGAAGAATAAGATTCATATAAAGGAAGTCATCTTCCAGGGTTCGAAAAAGTTTTCGGTATTTTAACCGGAGCTTCTAGAATGTTCTAGAGGGCCACCAGTGGGCCCACCACCCTAGGAGGGTACACATGGATGAGGGAATGTTGTGGGGGCCCATGGGCCAGCCGCACCAAGCCCAAGGGTCCAACCGACCAGCCCTAGGGTTTTGGGGGGATACTTGGGGGGGCAAGTTTCCCTCCCCCTCCCTCTTGCTCCGGCTCTAGGAGGAGGCGGACAAGGGGGAACCCTAGGCGCACCCCCTCTATATATAGAGGGCAGAGGTGGCTGCCCCCCTTTCCCACTTCCTAATCCTAGCCGCCACCTCTCCTCCCTCCTCCTTCTTCCTGCTCCGGCTTAGGCAAAGCCCTGCAGGAATTCTCCTCCTCCACCACCACCACGCCGTCGTGCTACTGCGATTCCGAGGGGATCTACTACCTCCACTGCTTGCTAGAATAGGGAGAGAAAGGTCTTCATCGACTCCGTACGTGTGACCGAGTGCGGAAGCACTGCCAGAATGTGGCGTCGGAAGTATCGTCAACACGATCTTGAGATCAACAAGTGATCGACTACATCATCCAGGAGATCCGATCTCGTTAAACGCTTTGGATCTTTAAGGGTTAGTTATCATCTATCCTATTGCACTTATCGTGTAGATTAGATCTTGGATTTTCCATAGATTGGATCTTGGTTTTGTTCGTGTTTGCGGTAGATTTTTTTGTTTTCCATGCTACAAACCCTACAATGGTATCAGGGTCGTGTCTATGCATAGATCTATTGCACGAGTAGAACACAATGGTTTTGTGGGTGTTGATGCTCTTGTTGTCATTTGATTTTCGTGTACTTTGCATCTTGCGTGATGGTGGGATGAAGCAGTCCGGGCTAACCTTACATGTCAGCGCACATGAGACTTGCTCCACGATTGACGTGCAACTTGTATTCCACAAGTGGATTTGCGGGTGTCTGTGTCTCCCACCATAGTTAAGATTCAACTTACAATCTGCACTTGATGACACTTGTATCATTGTTGTGGTTCTTGTTCGTAGTAAGCACGGTTCTTATTGGAAAGCCCCAAGCCACGCAAAACATGTAAAGAAAATTAGAGGCATCTATCTTGTTTTTGTAGGGCATGTGATGTGATATGGTCGTGATGAGATTGTGGTTATATTTGATGTATGAGATGATCTTTATTGTAATATGGAAACCAGCAGGAGCCTACTGGTTGTCTATAAATTTGTTAAGACATGCGTGTCTATTCATCATGTAATAGCTTTATTCCAAGTAGTTGTAATAGTTGATGTTAGTGATGGACAACCATGAAGCAGCGCCACTGACCTTGACGCCACGCTGGTGATGATGGAGATCATGTCTGTTCTTTGGAGATGGAGATCAAAGGCACAATAAGAAAGACCATATCATGTCACATATTATGAATTGCATGTGATGTTAATCCTTTATGCATCTTGTATTGCTTAGATCGTGGCGGTAGCATTATAAAATGATCTCTCTCACTAAATATCAATTAATAAAGTGTTCATACTTAGTAGGCACCGTTGCTAAGACTCGTTGTTTTGAAGCATCTCGTGATGATCGGGTGTTATAGATTCTACGTGTGCATACAATGGGTGCAAGCCAGGTATGCACGTGTGGATACTAAGGTTAACCTTGGTAAGCCTAACATGTATATACATGGTCTCGGAACACGGAATACCGAAAGGTAAAGCATGAGTCATATGAATATATGATGAACATGTTGATTGTTCGCCTTTGAAGCTACATCTTCTCTCGTGAAGATCAAACTTGGTGTAGTGAATTTGGTTTGTGTAATCACTAAGGCAATGTGAGGGATGTTGTTTTGAGTGGGAGTTCACCTAGTTAATTTAAGAATTAAATTTGAACTCAATTTGTCATAAACTTAGTCTAAACTCTTTGCAAATATGTTGTAGATCATGGTGACACCCTCCATCAACTTTAATGCGTTCCTAGAGAAAGAAAAGCTGAAAAACAATGGAAGCAACTTCACGGACTAGTTCCGTGGCTTTAGTATTGTCCTCAGTGCTGGTCAGTTGACCTATGTGCTCGATGCACCGCTAGGTGACCCACCTACAGAGGATGCTACCGATGAGGTTAGAAATGTTTACCTCTCTCGGAAAAATCACTACTCCATAGTTTAGTGTGCCATCCTGTACGGTTTAGAATCGGTGCTTCAGAAGCGCTTTGAGCACTGCGACCCTTTTGATATTATCAATGAGCTCAAAATGATATTTGAAACTCATGCGGCCCTGGAAAGCTATGAAGCTTCCAAGCAGTTCTTTAACTATAAGATGGAAGAGGGCAGCTCCATTAGCGAGCACGTGCTCAAAATGTCTAGGCATGCGAACAAACTCCAAGATTTGGGAATAACGATTCCTAATGCCTTGGGGATTCATCGTGTCCTGCAATCACTGCCACCTAGTTACAAGAACTTTGTGATGAAATACTATATGCATTGCATGAACAAGACGTTGCCTGAACTCTTCTCGATGCTGAAAACTGCTGAAGTGGAAATAAAGAAAGAGCACCAAGTGTTGATGGTCAATAAGACGACCAATTTCAAGAAGCAGGGCAAGCCTAAGAACAAGCGCAACTTCAAGAAGGGCGGCAAGAAAGCTGCCACGCCTGCTAAGAAGCCCAAGGCTGGCCCTCAGCCTGATACTGAGTATTTTTACTATAAGGGTGATGGTCACTGGAAGCACAATTGCCCCAAGTACATGGCAGATTTGAAGAACAACAATATCAAGAATAAAGGTATATTTGATATACATGTTATTGATGTGTATCTTACTAGTAATCATAGTAGTGCCTGGGTATTTGATACTGGTTTGGTTGCTCATATTTGTAACTCGAAATAGGAGCTATGGAATAAACAAAGACTAGCAAGAGACAAGGTGATGATGCGCGTTGGAAATGGCTCCAAGATAGATGTCATCGCCGTCGACACGCTCCCTCTTCATCTATCTTCGAGATTAGTTTTAAATTTGAATAATTGTTATTTGGTGCCTGCGTTAAGCATGAACATTATATCTAGATCTTGTTTATTGTGAGACGGCTATTCGTTTAATTCTGAAATAATGGTTGTTCGATTTATGTGAGTAATATACTTTATGGTCATGCACCTGAGATGAATGACTTATTCTTATTGAATCTTGATAGTAGTGATACACATGTTCACAACATAGATGCTAAACAAATAAAATTGAATGACAATTCCACATACATGTGGCACTGTCATCTTGGTCACATTGGAGTGAAACGCATGAAGAAACTCCATACCGATGGACTTCTTGAATTACTTGATTTTGAATCACTTGAAACATGCGAAGCATGTCTAATGGGAAAAATGACTAAGACTCTATTCTCTGGTATAATGGAGCGAGCTACAAACTTATTGGAAATAATACATACTGATGTGTGTGGTCCAATGAGTGTAGCATCGCACAATGGATACCGTTATGTTCTTTCTTTCACGTATGACTTGAGTAGATATGGGTATATCTACTTTATGAAACATAAATCCGAAACATTCGAGAAGTTTAAGGAATTTCAAAGTGAAGTAGAAAATCAGCGTAACAAGAAGATTAAGTGTCTGTGTTCTGATCGTGAAGGTGAATATCTGAGTTACGAGTTTGGTATGCATTTAAAGAAATGCGGAATACTTTCACAATTGACACCGCTGGGAACACCACAGTGTAATGGTGTGTCTGAACGTCGTAATCGAACTCTCTTAGATATGGTTCCGTCTATGATGTCTCTTATAGATTTACCATCATTGTTTTGGGTTTATGCATTAGAGACAACCGCATTCACTTTAAATAGGGAACCATCTAAATCCGTTGAAACGACACCGTGCGAATTGAGGTTTGGTAAGAAACCCAAGTTGTCGTTCCTTAAAGTTTGGGGCTGCGAAGCTTATGTAAAGAAGCTACAACCTCACAAGCTTCCAAAGCGGAAAAGTGCGTCTTCATAGGATACCCTAAGGAAATGATTGGGTATACCTTCTATCATAGATCCAAAGGCAAATTTTTCATTGCCAAGAATGGATCCTTTCTTGAAAAAGAGTTTCTCTTGAAAGAAGTGGCTCGAAGGAAAGTAGAACTCGACGAGGTTGTTGAACCTTCTCTCAGATTTGAGAGTAGAGCAGCACCGGAAGATGTTTCAGTGCCTCCTGTACCAATAAGAGAGGAAGCTAATGATGGTGATCATGAAACTTTGAAGAAGTTCCTACTGAACCTCACAGGTCGACGAGGGTTCGTACCACTCCTAATTGGTATGACCCTGTCTTGAATGTCATGTTGGTGGACAACACAGACAACCATGTGATGTATGAGGGAGCAATGATGAGCCAGATTCCAACAAATGGCAAGAAGCCATGAAATCCAAAATTGGATCCATGTACGAAAACCGAGTGTGGACTTTGGTGGACGTACCAGATGGCCGGAAGGCTGACGAGAACAAATGGATCTTTAAAAGGAAAGCAGATGCTGATGGTAATGTTACTGTCTATAAAGCTCGACTTGTCATGAAAGGGTTCCGAAAAATTCAAGGAGTTGACTACGATGAGACTTTCTCACCAGTAGCGAAGCTAAAGTGTGTGAGGATTTTGTTAGCAATTGCTGCATTTTTTGATTATGAAATTTGGTAGATGGATGTCAAAACGGTGTTGCTTAATGGTGACATTGCGAAAGAGTTTTATATGGTACAACCCAAGGGTTTTGTTGATCCTAAAGATGCTGACAAGGTATGCAAACTTCAGTGCTCCATTTATGGACTAAAGCAAGCATCCCGAAGCTGGAACCAATGTTTTGATTAGGTGATCAAAAACTTTGGATTTATACAAACTTTTGGAGAAGCTTGTATTCACAAGAAAGTGTGTGGGAGCTATGTAGCATTCCTAGTACTATATGTGGATGACATATTGTTGATTGGGAATGATATAGAACTTCTTGAAAGTGTCAAAGCCTATTTAAATAACATATTTTCAATGAAGGATCTTGGTGAAGCAGCATACATTTTAGGCATCAACATTTATAGAGATAGATCAAGATGCTCAATACCACTTTCACAAAGTACATACCTGGACAAGGTTATAAAAAGGTTTAGAATGGAAGAAAGCAAGAAAGGGTTCTTGCCCATGTTGCCAAGTAAGACATTAAGTAAGACTCAAAGTCTAGCTACGACAAAACAAAGAGAAAATATGAACAAAATCCCCTATGCCTCAGCCATTGGCTCTATCATGTATGCCATGTTCTGTATGATACCGGATATCACACATGTTGTTATTTTGACCAGAAGATATCAAAGTGATCCTGGAATGGAACACTAGAAATCGGTCAAAAATATCCTAAAGTACCTGAAAGGACTAAGGATATGGTTCTTTCTTATGGAGGTGGCGAAGAGCTTGTTGTAAAGAGTTACACCGATGCTAGTTGGAACACTGATCCAGATGACTCAAAGTCACAATCTGGATACGTATTTATTTTGAATGGTGAAGCAGTGAGCTGGAGGAGTGCCAAGCAAAGCGTTGTGGTGAAATCTTTAACTGAATCAAAATACATAGCTGCTTCGGAGGCTGCACAAGATACGATATGGATGAAGGAGTTCATTTCTAAGCTTGGTGTGGTTCCTAGTGCGTTGGAACCGATGGCCATCTATTGTGACAACATGGGTGCCATAGCTAATGCATAGGAGCCAAGGTCACCAAGAAGCTAAAGCACATCAAGCTACGTTTTCATGTTATTCACGAGTATGTATAATATGGTGACATAAAGATTTGCAAAGTACATACTGATCTGAAGGTGGCAGATCTGTTGACTAAACCTCTCCCAAGAGCAAAACATGACCAACACTAGAACGCCATGGGTGTTAGGTATATTACCATGTAATCTAGATTATTGACTCTAGTGCAAGTGGGAGATTGTTGGAGATATGCCCAAGAGGCAATAATAAAGTGGTTATTATTATATCTTTGTGTTTATGATAAATGGTTGCATCTCATGCTATAATTGTATTAATAGGAAACGCTAATACTTGTGTGTTTTGTAAACATAAAAGACTCCCTAGTAAGCCTCTTGTTGGACTAGCTTGTTGATTAATAGATGATCATGGTTTCCTAATCATGGACATTGGATGTTATTAATAACAAGATCATATCACTAGGAGAATGATGTGATCGACACACACCCATAGTAAGCATAGCATAAGATCAAGTCATTAAAGTGTGTTTTGCTACAAGATTTCAAATACATAGTAACGTAATACTTCGACCATGAGATCATGTTAATCACCATCATCGGATGAGTGCTTTAATGACATCAAATGCCACTTCGTAACTAGGTGGTTATAAATGTGGCATTAAGTATTCTGAAAGTATGTGTTAAAGCGCATGGATCAAGAATGGGATTTGTCCACCCAAGTGATGGATAGATATGCTCTAGGCCCTCTCCATGGAATGACATCCAATTGGCTTGCAAGCATGTGTCAGATCACAAGAGTACTTATCGGCAATGAGGTAGAACTAGGTATAGAGATACCAATGATCAAACCTCAGATAAATAGAGTATCACATGACAAAGGGAATCAGTGCCATATGTTAATGGTTCTTTCGATCACGAAAGTCATCATTGAATATGTGGGAGCATTATGGATCTCCAGGTCCCGCTATTAGTTATTGATCAGAGAGGTGTCTCGACCATGTCTCCATAGTTCATGAACCATAGGGTGACACACTTGAGGTTCTGAAGGAAATATGCCCTAGAGGCAAATAATGAATAGGTTTTTATTGTCATATCTTAATTATTTCGTAATAGTTTCATAATGTGCTATAATTGTATTAATACGAAACATTAATACACGTGTGGTATGTAAACAAACCAAGTCTCTAATTACCTCTAGCGAACTAGTTCATTGGTCATGAGGATGATCTAGGGATTCGAGATCATGGGCATTTATGCCAATTGACAATGAAGTCACGTCATTAGTTGAATGATGTGATAGACAAACAACCCAACCAGTTGTATATTAATGAGATCTTGTTACAAAGTTCACCATTAATGATAAACTAAGGAAACCTCGCAACCCGATCCTTAGACTGTGAGGTAATGCAAATCACCGTTCTGGAGGGAGCTTAGATGGGTATCAAGTATCACTCCGTGACTAGGTGATCGAAAAGGTGCCACTCAGGTTTCCCAAAGGGGCGTGTAGAGGAGTACATATCAAGACCAGAGTTTTCCCATCCAGGTAACGGACAAATACATTAGTGGCCATCCCGGTGACGTTGCATTAATGAAGCTTGCAAGCATGTGACTGGGTCATGGAATGCAACAACACGGAAATGAGAAAACAAGTTCATCGATAACGAGATCGAGAGAAGGTATGGAGATACTGTAGATAAAATCTAGGGTGAACTAGGTATCAAGTGGCAGAGGGAAGGGGAAATGACTGTTTACGGTTCAAACGACATTATCATCGTGCAATGCACAGGGGTCATTATGGGCATCCCGGTCCCGCTATTGATCATTGATGGAGATCATGTCTATGCCATTCCCGAGCCGTGGGGAAATACACTTAAGGGTACGATGAGCTAGAGATCCTCTGTAAGTTGTAATCACCATATGAAACACAAAAGGAAACCAGAAAAGTTCAGTGAGAGAACCGAAATCGTTCTGGGAAAGATCCGAAGTCGTTTTGAGGAAATCGAAAGGGAACCGAACGGTTTTTCGGGTCAAGTCGGATTTTGTAATATGTATTTAGATCTTAATTAATGTAATTAGTATTAAATATAATATTAAAATCTAATTTGAAGGGGTATTACACTAATGGGCCAAACTTCCTATGAAAAAGGGCCCATGAGGGAAAACCGAAGGAGGGAAGGGCCAAGGGCCAAAGGGCCAAGGCCTAGCCGCCCCAAGGGGGCCCACCCGGCCAGCCTAGGGTTGTGCGCAGGGTGGGTCCCACCCCTAGCCGTCCGTCCCATGGTGCCCTAAGGGCCCATGTGCCTCCCCCTCTTCCTTGAATAGTCCCACATGGGAAACCCAAAGGGGAGGGCACACCCCCTCCCCCTATATAAAGGGGTGCCCATGGGTGGGATTAGACACACCAATATTTTGAGAAGTCCTTTGGTTGACTTTCTCCTTATCTCTTTATCTCTCTCGTCTCCATGTGTTGCCACGGTCCCAAGTAAGGACTATCCAAGCAAGAGACACTACACCTGCAGCACGCTGTTACGCTGCAGGGATTCCAAGTCGGAGATCTACTTCCGAACTCCCGACAGGGATCAAGGAGCCGGAGGTAGTCGTCGTACACCTTATGTGTACGAAACCACGAGGGGACTCACATGAGGCACCTTGGATGTCATGAGCCGGAGATGCTGCACGATGAAGAAGGAGCAAGGGGTGACCTACGAGGAGCTTCGTGACCTTGAGGTCGGCTGCGGGTTCGACTACTTCAACCACGTTCCCCTCGGAGAATTAACCGCGTACGGTCTACAAGGGTATGTATTCTATAAGCTCGGCAATTACCGCATTACTACATAGATAGATATTGGGCGTTAGGAGGTTCCAACGTAGGAATTTTTTTGTTTTCTATTGGAGAACCCTTCAGTGGTATCAGAGCCAGGTTATGCGTAGGAGTGATGTACGGCCAGTACGTACAAGTATTGTGCGTGCATTGATCCCTTAGTTGTTACCCTCTAACGTGTACTTGTTTATATCGCGGTATTGTTAGCTGAAGCGGCCCTGACCGACCTTATTCGTATTCTGACGCGAGACTGGTTCCATGCTCAACATACGGCTTGTACCGTATAAGTGGCTAGCAGGTGTCTGTCTCTCATTCAATAGTTGATATAGCACTTACAATGGAGGGCCCCGAAAGGGGTGTTGTAGAGATAACTGTTGGATCCATGTTGTGATTGGAAAGTTCATAGTTTAGAAACAGATCTATTGCGAAAGCCCTAACAACCACGTAAAACTTGCAATAGATAAAGTAGAGGCGTCTAACTTTATTTTGCAGGAGGGCATGTGTTATGCTATGGTATTGGTCGTTACAAAGGTAAAGTAGTTTAGTTTTATGTAACTAAGTTAATTAGTAATAGCCATCGTTCTGATGGACAACCGGGTGGTGGCGTCAAACTAGGGGCAAGATGGAGATCATGCCGGAGCGCTCGATGGAGATCAAGGCGCAAGAAGAAGGACCATATCATATCACAAAGATACTTGTGATGTTGATACCTTTTTTACATCTTATTGTGTGCTAGTATTAGATACTCAACGGTAGGAAATAAGATAATCCCAATTTAATTCCAATGATCGTGTTCCCCTTGTGTGTGCACCACCAAGAAAGTTTGCCGCTATGAAGCCGGCCGTGACGATCGGGGGCTAGACATATCTACATTCGCATACAGTGGGTGTAAGACATGTTGCACAGCAAATACACACAAGTTAGATTTGGCGATTCTAGAATGTGTAAACATGGCCTCAGAACACAAGAGACCGAAAGGTCGATCATGAGTCACATGGTTGATGTGATTAACATTGGGGAATGTCTACCTTTGATGCTGCACTGATGGCCGTGACGATCAGGGGAGGTGCAGAGGATTGGGATCATGTAATCACTAAAATCGTCCAGGGGATGACAATTTTAGTGGGAGCTCAATTAGGATTGAACTCATATTATGAACTTAGTCTAGATGTCTGTTTGCAAATATCTTAGTAGATCATGGCCTATCGCATTGAGGTCCTTTGCGACCATGGGAAATTCTTGCTTTATATGGAACTTAGCAAAAGGGTCCAACTTCATAGATTAATACCCACGCCTGAGGGATATCCTCGTAAAAGGTGATCTTCTCTTCTTAATACAATGACCATTAGGAGATAATCCGATGACACCGCAATGTTTGTGTGTTCTCTGTTATCATCCAATAAGTATTGTGCAAGATTAGGCACATAAAGTATGAGCCTTTGGATGAGTTTTCGTCCATGATGGATGAAAAAGGGAATATGTGGAGAAACACTTAGCAATCTTGCATTAGAGTTATGAACTCTCGGAAGGGCTTGATTTAAATGGAGGTCATGAATGAAAAATGGTATATGTTAGATATACAAAGTTATAAATGTAATTCTTGAAAAACTCATTGCGGTTTATATAAGTATTGGATACTTGTCCCGTTTGTGAAAATAGGGTGGTCTGCTTGAAAATTGCTGGAATTGAGGAAATGTGGCAAGATGACGACAAGCAAAACAGTTTATGGCCAACATCACCCCTTTCCTCAAAGATTATCATTTGGATTAGTGGACTTGAATATAATTTTGTAATCCTTGTTTGTGTGTCTTGCTTTTAGCAAGACGATTGTTCATATGAATAAGTTACAAGCCAGTTGTACTGTTCTTATGAACAATACCGTTACGGTCACATTACGATTATAAATGAGCTATTCTCATCACTATGTTAATGATAATAGTTTAAACATTTATAAAGGATTAGGATGCTAAAAGATATCCAAAGTTTTAGTAATGACATGACATTATAGTTTAAGTCATTTTGGTTACTGCATGTTCTTTATTCTAAATGAAGATTGAGGTCCTAGATGCTTAATCTAGAGGCTTTACAAAACCATGCCTCTTGGACAGAATGACTAAAACACTGCATTCTGGTAAAATGGTGATATGCAAAGAAATGTTGAATCTTATACATAGTGATGTATCGTATTTTCAACAAGTAGTGGAAATCATTAGTTAATTGTGGACTTAAGTCAATAAGCGTCTTTACTTAATGAAACATGAGTTTGAAATAGTTTTGAATTGTTCAAAATATTTCAAAATGAAGGAGGATATTGAATTAACAAGAATACAAAAGTCTCTTTGATTTGATCGACATGACTAAAGTATTTAAGTTAATTTTGGCATAAAAGGACATGTGAAAGAGGTTTCACAAATTATGATAATAGGGAAAATTCAAAGTGTATTGAAATGTCTAAATATCATAATCATTATGTATTAGATACATATGGTAAAATATTATCTCTTATCGGGGTTATAGTTATCGTTTAGAGTTAGAGATTGAAATGAGCGAACACTCGTTTGAAATACAAAGGAACATCTAACGATTCGTGGAAACAACACCATAAGTGTTATGCCATGTTCGAGTTTCTAGAGATTTCGATAAGTTGAAATCATGGCGAATAAACAAGTCTTTGTACAGCATTCTTAGGAAGCTATGGATTTATCTTCCACAAGGGGCAAACCTGATATTGTCCAATGTTGACGTGTCTTGATGAAGATACATGTGGAAGAAAGTAAAAGATCAAAACAAGGTATTTGACCTTACCTCCAAATTGTTGAGTGGCGCAGCGGAATTTGTTTCGTGAAACCGAACTCTTCAAATAGAGGAGAAACTATTGATAACAATCATAAAGTTTCAGCGAATACTTTTACTAAGAATATATGATTCAATGATATATTCTGCAAGTTTGCGGAATTGTATTATTGATTCACGTGTCATGTTATTTGAACAAGACATACCTATGAATTACAAAGAAGCGTGATGGACCTAAGTACAAGAAATGACTAGGAGTCATAAAATCCTATATTAAGTTACATTTAAGATTGCAAAGTAATATGTTACTTGATATTATTAAGTAAATAAGTTTACTTGATATTTCTGAATGGCTTCAAAGTCATAAGATGGAAATGAAACTTAATGGAGACGTAAAGCTTGATTTGTCACAAAGTATTGACAAATTCAAGGAGTTGGCTATAATCTAGCGATGCTTGAGTCTATTGGATTTACACCAGCAATATATGGATATGGGAATCTCGTAGCTAGAATTCTAAATTTGATGATGATCAAAGAATTTTGGAATGTCCAAGATTATCGAGAGGACCTATATTTGAGTGGGAGCTAATTGGCTTGCCCAAATCTTAATATGTAAGGGACATATTTTGAGTGGGGGTTAAGTAGCTTGGACAAATCTTAATATGTAGTAGACATATTTTGTGTGGGAGCTAAGTGAAATCCCTAGATCTCAAATATGGATGCCATATTTGAGTGGGAGCGTGAAATCATTATAGGATATGTGGACGACATATGTGAATGATGTGGTTGGTGTTAATAACATTTTAAGTAGATAAACTAGGATGAAGTTGAAGTTATTAAACAATGAGATCTATCGAGATAGATTGGTGAGTTTAATAAAAAATCAAATGTCGAATGCTTCTTGGACTTGATTCTGAAGATGTTCAGAATATCCTAAGCAAGATTCTAAAGAAGTTCAGAATGGAACTAGGTAAGAAATAAGTTCTTACTATATGAAGCATTGTCTTAGTATTACAATGATGGTTAAAAAGGAAGAAAGAGATGTGGTGCATCTCCTATGCCTCGGTCATAGGTTCTTCCATACAACCATATTGTATACTCGTCATAATGTGACCCGAAATTCTGGTTGGAAGGACAAGTTATTAACTATAAGAACATGTCTTAAGTGATTATTGAGTTACTGAACTAGAAATAAGTTTGTACTTAAATGGCAAGAAACAAAGTAAGTGGCATAGTTGCATTTCATGCACTATAATCTACAAAGATATAGAAGTAGAAAGGCTCCATCTGATGTGATGTATATTTTATGGAGGGGCTAGTTCGCTTTTAACGTAGAATGATGTGTCCCAGGGCACAGTGCCCATGAGAAAGCCCTCGAGGTTGATCTAAAGTCACTGTAGGCTCCTGGAAACCGGCCTCGTTCTGCTGTCATAACTGTCGTATATACACAAAGGATTGCAAAGTGTGTTTCGAAGTTTAGATGACAATAGTGAAAACGACCGTCATTATAAACACTAGAAATAAAGTCTTACTTTGTCGCCAAACGAATACTTCAACCCATTATGAGATAATGGTATGAATGCCAAAGTTAGGAAGACATTAATGATTTGCAAAGACATAATGATCTGGTCAAACAGAACATGGACATGACGTTTTCCATAAGCATTCATGATCAATAAATGCATATGTGATATGGTTTATGATGAGTAAAATGTGAGCTAGATTATTTGTACTCTAGTGCAAGTGGGAGACTGATACGTTGCAAACGTATCTATAATTTTTGATGTTCCATGCTTGGTTTTTATCTACTTTCTTATGTTTTGTCCACACTTTGGAGTACTTTTTATATACTTTCTTGGACGAACCTATTAACAAGAGCCACAGTGCCAGCTGCCTGTTTTTTGCTATTTTTTGGTTCTAGGAAAGTCAGAAAATGAATATTCTCGGAATTGGACGGGACAAAAGCCAAAGTCAGTTTTTCACCGAGGGGGACACGGAGCCAGAATACGAGACGGAGAGGGGCCACACCACCTTGCCGCGTGGCCAGGCCTAACCCGCGCCAGGGGGTCGTGTGGTCGCCTAGGGCACCCCCTCGGCCTCCCCTTTCGCTTATAAGATGCCTCCGATACAGAAACCCTAAGTACCCGATCAAAATTCCACGAAAGAGTCTGTAGCCACTTTCATGTCCATCCCTAGATCGGGAGGGATCTGAAGCTCTTCCCGGCACCCTGCCGGAGGGGAGAATTTACCCTGGAGGCCTTCTTCATCACCATGCAAGCCTCCGGTGTGATGCGTGAGTAGTTCATCCATGGACTACGGGTTCATGTAGTAGCTAGATGGCTTGTTCTTCTCGTTTGTGCTATCATGTTTAGCTCTTGTGAGCTCCGTTCATGATCAAGATCATCTATTTGTAATCCTACATGTTGTGTTTGTGGGGATCCGATGGATATTGAGATACTATTTCAGATTGATTATTGATTCTATCATGTCTTTGTTATTTGTGGTCTTGCATGCTTTTCGTTGTTAGTAGCTATCTTGGCCAAGTAGATGCTAGCAACTCCAAGAGTTAGTATTTATGCTCGATAGTGGGTTCATGCCTCTAGTAATCTGGGGAAGTGACAGAAATCTCTAAGGTACTAGATGTGCTATTGCTACTAGGAAGAAAACAACAATCCTTTGTTCATAGAACAATCATATTGTTTACTTTACACGTAATGCGTAATGCAATTATTTGTTGCTTGCAACTTAATACTGGAGGGGGTTCGGATGATAACCTAAAGGTGGATTATTAGTCATAGATGCAGTTGGATTATGGTCTATGTATAATGTTGTAATGCCTAATCAAATCTCAAAGGAGTCAAGATGTTTAGTATATGCATGTATTGCTTTCTCGATTTTTTTATCAATTGCCCCGCTGTAATTTGTTCACCCAACATGCTATCTATCTTAAGGAGAGCCGCCACTAGTGAACTATGGACCTCGGTCCTTTCTTTTACCATCAATCTACAATCAACTGTTTACTGCTTTCTGTCTACTTTCTACAAACTATTACTTTCTTCCACACAATATGTTTAATCCTTTGTTTTCAGCAAAACCGGTGAGATTGACAACCTCACTGTAAGTTGGGGGCAAAGTTCTGTCGTTGTGTTGTGAAGGTTTCCACGTTTCTGCTGGTGCTGGTAGTGCGCCCTGCCAAAGTCCAGCTAGAAACACCTTTGAGGTGTTTCCTTGCTCCTACTGGATTGATAACCTTGGTTTCATAACTGAGTGAAAACTTACTGCTGTACTCATCTTACCTTCCTCTTGGGGTTCCCCAACGAGCTCATTAATACAAGAGTCAGCAAGTATATTTTTTGGCGCCGTTGTTGGGGAGTCAAGGACATCTAAACAAGGGGAGTCCCTCATAACCAATCTCTTTACTTTGTTATTTTTGTTTTGCTTAGTTTATTTTTGCTTTGTTTGCTTGGTTCCTTATCAAAAAATACAAAAAAAATTAGTTCCTACTATAATTGTTATTTTGTTGGTCTGTTATTGTCTTGATTTATCATGCTTTCTATCAATGGTTGGTTTCTTTCAAACTGAATCCTATTGGCAAGGTCGGTTCACGGAAGAACAAAAATATTATTATAAGGAACACGGCTTGTCACAAAAAGGGAAACTCTTATGGGAACAAATTGATAAATTGAATACCATTGTTAGAAACGTGTGCTCTACTTATAATGTTACTTATTGCATTGATAAATCTTGTTGTTGTAGGAGGTATAAACACCTCCCTTTTCAATGTGACTTTTATGATGTGGAACAAATTGAAGAATTTATTGCTTGGAAGGGTGCATTTGAACTTGCTAGTTTGCTTGAAAATACTGATGATGCACCTTATAAATATGAGGTTTATGATATACTTAAATTTTGCTTTGATAATTACAAGGAAGAAAATGGCTATATTATTGAATATCTTAATAGATACTCTCCACCAACGGAACAGACTAATGCCTTGCAGGAGCCTATGGAAGAAGAAATTGCTGAACTTGAAGGCTCATTAGATGAAAAAGAGGAGGAGAGTGATGAACAAAAGGAGGAAGAATGGATCTACCCATGCCTACCTTCTAATGAGAGTAACTCTTTACCCCCTACATTATTTGATTGTCCCCCATGCTTACCAAAGGAGGATGAATGTTATGTTCCTGTGGGTTCTTTTAAAAATGTTTATAATAAAGATCTAGTGTTTGTAGATCATGAAAAGCATGCTTTATGTGATAGTTATATTGTTGAGTTTATTCATGAGGCTACTGAAAATTATTATGAGGGGGGAAAATATGGTTGTAGAAATTTTCATGGTATTGAAACACCTCTCTATGTGCTGAAAGTTTTGAAGTTTCTCTTGTTTTATCTTCCTATGCCTGTCACTTTGTTCTTTGTGAATTTATTTGCGTACAAGATTCCTATGCATAGGAAGTGGGTTAGACTTAAATTTGTTTTGAATTTTCTTTTTGATGCTCACTTTTACTTCAATTCATATTTCTTATGTGAGCATCTTTTCAAGCTTTCTATGCCTAACTTAAAGGCGTTAAAGAAAAGTACTTATTGGTGAAGGAAATATGCCCTGAGAGGCAATAATAAAGTTGTTATTATGTATTCCTTGTATATGATAGATGTTTATTTTGCATGGTATAATTGTATTGATAGGAAACATCAATACATGTGTGTTTAATGAACAAAAAGGGTTCCTAGTCATGCCTCTCTTATACACTAGCTTGTTGATTAACAAGATGATCAAGGTTTCCTGATCATGGACATTGGATGTTGTTAATAACAAGGTCACACCATTGGTGGAATGATGTGGTGAACATCCATCCGAAGTATAGCATTACGATCAAGTCATTATGTTTATATTGATATAACATCATACAAAGTAATCTTTATCCTTAGACCATGAGATCATGTTAATTGCTAACACCGGAAGAGTATCTTGATAACATCAAACGTCACACCGTAACAGGGTAACTATAAAGATGGGTTCAGTGCTGCGAAGGTGTTATGTTGAGGCTCATGGATCAAGAGTGGAATTTGTCAATCCAGATGACGGATAGATATACTCTAGGCCCTCCCGGTGATATCACATTAGGATAGCTTGCAAGCAAGTGATGTGATCACTAGAATGTTATATCACGAGAACGAGAAAAGAGTGCATGACGGTAACGAGATCAAACTAGGTATGGAGATACTGATGATCGAATCTCGGACATGTAATATATCGAGAGACAAAGGGATTTAGTTACAAGCGTTAAAGGTTCTCATGATCACAGGAGTCATCATTGAATGTGTAGGAGTCAGTACGGATCTCCAGGTCCCGCTGCTGATTATTGATGGGAGAAGGGTCTCGATCATGTCTGCATTATTCGCGAACCGTAGGGTGGCACACTTAACAGTTACCGGACACCATTTTGGAGCACATATGTTTCAGACGAAAGAATTGCAAAAAGCAGGAATTATTTCAATAGAAGCCGGAAATTGTTTCGGGTGAAATTGCAGAAAGTGGTTTTGCATGTGATATTGAAATATTGCAAGGGGCTATATGTGAATGTTTGTTAATTAAAGTAATTAACAAAATTCTGAATAAATTTAATAAAAGTGTTTTATTAAATGAGAGAGCATTAAATTTGGAGAAACTTAAGGCATTTAAAGTGGAGACTTTAAAAGGGAATGTGAAGAGGCATTTTAATGTGGAGGAGTTACCACCACATGAATGGGGAGGTGAGGGGTCACCCCCCCATGCTCCGGCCATGGAGAGAGGGGGCACCCCTCCTCCTCCTATAAAAGGCCACCCATTCCTTCCTTCATCCTCACACCTCCTTGTGAAGGATCTCTCTCCCCCTCTAGAATTATTCCCCCATGGTCTCTAATTAGCGAGATACATGTTCCCGGTGGCATTTCATCTGGAAGGAGTTGCTGCTTCCGCTAGATCGCTGGAGCGAGGAGGTGGAGGTTGTCCGGTGGCTTGAACATGTGTGCGAGTGCGGATGCGCTGCTGAGTTGCGGCGCTCGGACTTCCTCACGATCTTGAGATCGGCAAGTGCACGACTACATCAACCACGAGTTCCTACTCGTTAACAAAGCTCGTTGTCTTCGAGGCTAAGTTCTCCATGTATGTATGTCCACCCGTTGCTCTGTACCTAGTAGATAGATCTTGGCGTGTAGTTCTCATCGTAGGAAATTTTTTGTTTTCTATGCTGCGGACCCAATAGTGGTATCAGAGCCTGATCGATGCATAGGTGCTTTGCACGGGTAGTACACATATGTTTATATGTGGGCGATGATGATCATGTTATTGCATCTTCTATGTACTTTGGATATTGGTGGCATAGTGGGATGAAGCGGCCCAGACCAACCTTACATGTCATCGTACATGAGACCGGTTCCACGACTGACATGCAACTTGTTTTGCATAAGTGGTTGGCGGGTGTCTGTCTCTCCTACTATAGTCAATATCTGATTTACAACGAGTTGCTAATAACTTGGTTATCCTTGTTGTGGTTCATGTTCGTAGGTTAGACAGGTTCTATCTCTGAAAGCCCTAAGCCACGTAAAACTTGCAATTGATAAATTAGAGGCGTCTAGTTTAGATCGTTGCTGGGCTAGTGTCTTGATATGGTATTGTTGTAAGTAGATGTATGATAGATACTCTTACAACTCACTTAACGTGTAAGTTCCATAGACCTTGGCCTTACACACAAAGGAATGATAGAGATCATACCACGATGCAAATGATAGAGATCAAATGCATGGACCATATCACCTCACTTCACACATTAGCATCTTATATTGCTAGTTTGGCGCTTTTGGTAGCATTATAAGATGATCCCTCATTTAGATATCAAGATAAAATGTGTTCTTCCTTAAGTATGCACCGTTTTGTGGATCGTATTTTGAGGCATCACGTGATGATCGGGTGTTCTCAACTCTACGCTTTCATACAACGGGTGTAAGACAGTTTTACACACGCAAATACTATGGTTCTTACTTGACGAGCCTAGCATGTACAGACATGGCCTCAGAACACGGACTAAAAGGTTAAGCATGAGTCATATAGTTGATATGATGCCCATATAGATGCTCGCCTTTGAAGCTACACCGACTCACGTGATGATCGGACTTGGTGTAGTGGATTTGGTTCATGTAATCACCAAAAGGACACGAGGGATGTCGTTTTTGAGTGGGTGTTCATTAGTAATTTGGATTAGTTGAACTCAATCTATCATAAAATTAGTCTAAATATACTTTACAAATTCCGTTGTAGTTGGCACCACCTGCTTTTAATTTCAATGTGTTCATGGAGAAAGAGAAACTTGCTGCGAATGGTAGCAACTTCACCAACTGGGCTATGAATTTGAGGATTCTCCTCACTGCTGCACAAAATCAATATGTGCTAGATGCGCCGCTAGGCCCCCCACCAGCTCATGATGCCCCTGACGAGGAAAAGAACGTCTATATAACTCGTCAGGAGGACCACAACTTAGTTCATTGCGGCATACTGTATGGGCTAGAGCCAGAACTTCGAAAACGTTTCGAAAATGGCAATGCCTTTGATACCATGGGAGAATTGAAAATGATTTTCAATACCCATGCTGCCGTAGAGAGTTATAATGCTACAGAAAAGTTCTTTAGCTGCATGATGGAGGAAAACAGCTCCGTTAGTGAGCATGTACTCAAAATGTCCGGGTATGCCGATAAGCTTGTGTCCTTGGGAATAACGATTCCCATTGACTTAGGCATACATCGTGTTCTCCAATATCTGCCACCTAGCTACAAGAGCTTCGTGATGAACTATAAATGCAGGTCATGAAGAAGTCTCTTCCGGAGCTTCTGTCAATGCGGCGCTCGGACTTCCTCAAGATCTTGAGATCGGCAAGTGTACGACTACATCAACCACGAGTTCCTACTCGTTAACAAAGCTCGTTGTCTTCGAGGGTAAGTTCTCCATGGATGTATGTCCACCCGTTGCTCTGTACCTAGTAGATAGATCTTGGCGTGTAGTTCTCATCGTAGGAATTTTTTTGTTTTCTATGCTGCGGACCCAACAATTTGGACATAAACCCAGAAGTTTTAGATGAGTCTTGGAAGTTATTGCTTCAGTAATAACCTCTCCTTATCCTTTTTTTTGCTTTTTGTGCCAAGAGTAACCTCTAATGAGAGAGAAGTAATGATTGGTAAAGTTGTTGTCCCGAAACAGATTTCTTTGCTTCACTGTAAAAATTCGTGTAAAATCTCTGTACGTAGTTTGGAGGCGTGAATTTTTGTGCTTCTGCCCCAGGTTATTATCTAAATTTCGTTAGTTCAACACTATTTTATTTGAGCAACAGAAGGTCTTCGTAAAAATTAGTTTTTACCTGCTGGTCTGTTTTGACAGATTTCTGCCATTATTTGCATTTGCTTCTTGTTGGTTCCTTTTTTAGTTCTTTTGGGGAACTGAGCTTTTTGAGGGAAGTGATTCAGTAGATTGTGTTTTAATGGAATTTTTATTGGTGTTGAAACTGAACCTAAAGACTTATTATCTTGAGTGCACTAATGTTGCTAATAAAGATTGTGTGAAGTTTTGTATGATGGAAAATTTTTAGGTGTATGGAGGGAATGATGTAATGAGATGAAGAGTGGACTAAATCTCAAGCTTGTAGATGCCACCCCGTGTCACCCTAAGAAATATTCAACAGGTACAAGCGTCAAAGCTTGGGGATGCTCAAGGCATCCCCTTCTTCATCAATAAAAATCCCAGGTTTCTTCCAAACACTTCATTTTTATTATTTCATGCACAGTTGTATTGTTCTTGGAGTTTCTTCTTTTTCGTTTTCGTTTTGGTTTTCCGTTTGCTTGGTTTTCTTAGTTTGCTGAATAAATTGGTTGGACCCTCTCTTTCATACATTGGTTTTCAAATAGTTTGGTTTGGATTGGAAAAGAGTAGGAAATTTCATGCTTAAGTGGTAAAAGGAGCTTGTTTTTGACAGTGGCCTATGCCTTGTCATGCCATGCTTTATATTGTTTTGGATTTATGCTTAGTGATCTTTGTTGTAGCATGACATGTTATAAACAATTGAGATTTCTTAATGTGCCTTTGAAGAATCATGCATTGTTTTGGCATATTAAAGCATAGTATTGTGGTATTCTCCTACGATGCTTTATTTGGGTTGACTTGGCGCATGCTCACACCATGTTATGACTATCACAAGTCACCATAAGCCTTTATGATCCTTTAGTTTTCAAATTGTAGTATCACTTTATGCTTTGATTAATGATGTTTTGTCGCTCTGAATGATTATGGCCATTATTGCTCTCTTAGTTGGTCGCTCCCAGTCTTTTGCTAGCCTCCATAACCAAGTATGAGTTCCACTCGTGCATCCAACTCCTAAAACCAAGTTATTCCAAAGATTCCACCATACCTATCTATTAGCATTTTCTATTCCAAGTATATTCATGTTTTTATATACCTTCCGAATTAAACATGTTATGAGAAAACTAGTGATTAAAGCTCTCACAAACTTGATGGCACACTTTACTTTTCTTGCCCTTAATAAACTTGAACCATTGTGTCATTTGTGTTGTATATGCTTGCACTTATATGTTGGGGATTAGCAGAACCATGATGTCATGGGGAACGCTTTCAACATTGCACTTGTACTTTGTACCTAGTTGATATCATTCTCTTTTGTCTATGGATGTCGTCAGTGTGAAATGAAAGGGGAGCTTGTAAGTCCATGGAGTTATGTATGTGTGTTAGAGAAACACCTGGGTCGCTTGTCTAATCCATGCCGTCATGGTGGAAACCTGTAGTGTAACCATAATGAGCTGTCTATGAAGCATTCCTCTTATAAAAAAAGAGTCAGATATTGAGAAAAAAAGAGAAAAACAAAAAAAAGATATATGAGAAAAGAGGAAAGAGAGAAAAAAGCACCATTTTCCCATGGTAAATAAGGAGATTGCTGAGATGCTCGTTGTCTGCTTGCCTTCTCATTTTGAGATGGGGATTCTTCCGTATCATCGGGCAAGGGGTACCCCGTTGGCAGTTCTCTATGATACACATGTACTTACTATGACAAGAACTTACCGGTAACTAAACTTGAGTAGCATGTTGAGCGGCCCTCGTATTCAAGGGACATGAGATTTCCAACTTATACTTCGTCAAGCATATACTTCTTCTTATGTTGATATGTTGCAAACGTATCTATAATTTTTGATGTTCCATGCTTGATTTTTATCTACTTTCTTATGTTTTGTCCACACTTTGGAGTATACACTTTCTTGGACTAACCTATTAACAAGAAACATAGTGCCAGCTGCCTGTTTTCTGCTGTTTTTGGTTCCAGGAAAGTCAGAAAATGAATATTCTCGGAATTGGACGGGACAAAATCCAAAGCCAGTTTTTCACCGAGGGGGACACGGAGCCAGAATATGAGACAGAGAGGGCCAGAGAGCCGCCACACCACCTGGACGCGTGGCCAGGCCTGGCCCGTCCCAGGGGGTGGTGTGGCTACCTAGGGCACCCCCTCGGCCTCCCCTTTTGCCTATAAGATGCCTCCAATATAGAAATCCTAAGTACCCGATCAAAATTCCACAAAAGAGTCTATAGCCACCGTCATCTCCGTCCCTAGATCGGGAGGGATCTGAAGCTCTTCCCAGCACCCTACTGGAGGGGAGAATTCACCCTGGAGCCCTTCTTCATGACCATGCAAGCCTCCTGTGTGATGCGTGAGTAGTTCATCCCTGGACTATGGGTCCATGTAGTAGCTATATGCCGGTTCTTCTCCTTTGTGCTATCATGTTTAGATCTTGTGAGCTCCGTTCTTGATCAAGATCATCTATTTGTAATCCTACATGTTGTGTTTGTGGGGATCTGATGGATATTGAGATGCTATTTCATATTGATTATTGATTCTATCATGTCTTTGTTATTTGTGATCTTGCATGCTTTTCGTTGTTAGTAGCTATCTTGGCCAAGTAGATGCTAGCAACTCCAAGAATTAGTATGTATCCTCGATAGTGGGTTCATGCCTCTAGTAATCTGGGGAAGTGACAGAAATCTCTAAGGTAATAGATGTGCTATTGCTACTAGGGAGAAAACAACAATCCTTTGTTCATAGAACAATCGTATTGTTTACTTTACACACAATGCGTTATGTAATTATCTGTTGCTTGCAACTTAATACTAGAGGGGGTTCGGATGATAACCTGAAGGTGGATTATTATTCATAGATGCAGTTGGATTACGGTCTATGTATAATGTTGTAATGCCCAATCAAATCTCAAAGGAGTCAAGATGTTTAGTATATGCATGTATTGCTTTCTCGATGTTTGTCAATTGCCTCACTGTAATTTGTTCACCCAACATGTCATCTATCTAAAGGAGAGCCACCACTAGTGAACTATGGACCCCGGTCCTTTCTTTTACCATCAATCTACAATGAATTGTTTACTGCTTTCTGTTTACTTTCTGCAAACTATTACTTTCTTCCACACAATACGTTTAATCCTTTGTTTTCAGCAAAACCGTTGAGGTTGACAACCTCACTATAAGTTGGGGGCAAAGTTTTGTGGTTGTGTTGTGCAGGTTTCCATGTTGCTGCCGGCGCCGGTAGTTCACCCTGCCAAAGTCCAGCTAGCAACACCTTTGAGGTGTTTCCTTGCTCCTACTCGATTGATAACCTTGGTTTCATAACTGAGGAAAAACTTACTGCTGTACTCATCTTACTTTCCTCTTGGGGTTCCCCAACGAGCTCGTTAATACACGAGTCAGCAGACACTAAAGGAGATATACCCTAGAGGCAAATAATAAATAGGTTTTTATTGTCATATCTTAATTAGTTCGCAATAGTTTCGTATTGTGTTATAACTGTATTAATATGAAACATTAATACACGTGTGGTATGTAAACAAACCAAGTCTCTAGTTACCTCTAGTGAACTAGTCCATTGGTCATGAGGATGATCTAGGGTTTCGAGATCATGGGCATTTATGCCAATTAAAAATGAGGTCACGTCATTAATTGAATGCTGTGATAGACAAACAACCCAACCGGTTGTATCTTAATGAGATCTAGTTACAAAGATCACCATTAATGATAAACTAAGGAAACCTCGCAACCTGATCCTTAGACTGTGAGGTATAGCAAATTATTGTTCTAAAGGGAGCTTAGATGGTTATCAAGTATCACTTTGTGACTGGGTGATCGAAAAGGTGTCACTCAGGTTTCCCAAAGGGGCGTGTAGAGGAGTACATATCAAGACCACGATTTTCCCAAGCATGTAACGGATAGATACATTAGTGGCCATCTCGGTGACGTTGCATTAACGAAGCTTGCAAGCATGTGACAGGGTCACGGAATGCAATGACACGGAAACGAGAAAACAAGTTCATCGGTAATGAGATTGAACAAAGGTATGGAGATACCGTAGATCAAATCTCGGGTGAGCTAGGTATCAAGCATCAAAGGGAATGGGAAACGACTATTTACGGTTCAAACGACATTATCATCGTGGAATGCACAGGGGTCATTATGGGCATCCAGGTCCCACTACTGATCATTGATGGAGATCATGTATGTGCCATTCCCGAGCCATGGGGAAATACACTTAAGGGTACGATAA
This sequence comes from Avena sativa, assembly GCA_916181665.1. Classification (NCBI taxonomy): domain Eukaryota; kingdom Viridiplantae; phylum Streptophyta; class Magnoliopsida; order Poales; family Poaceae; genus Avena; species Avena sativa. The sequence continues at coordinate 183,973,556 of OV702286.1, forward strand.
GCTAGAGATCCTATGTAAGTTGGAATCACCATATGAAAGAGAAAAGGAAACCGGAAAAGTTCCATGAGAGAACCGGAATCGTCCCGGGAAAGATCTGGAGTCATTCGGAGGAAATCGAAAGGGATCCGACCGGTGTTTCGGGTCAAGTAGGATTTTGTAATATGTATTTAGATGATATAATATTAACATCTAATGTGAAGGGTTATTTCACTAATGGGCCAAACTTCCTAGAGAAAAAAGGGCCCATGAGGGAAAACCGAAGGAGGGAAGGGCCAAGGGCCAAAGGGCCAAGGCCTATCCGCCTGAAGGGGGCCCACCCGGCCAGCCTAGGGATGTGCGTGGGTGGGGGCCCACCCCTGGCCGGCTGGCCCATGGTGCCCTAAGGGCCCATGCGCCTCCCCCCTCTCCCTTGAATAGTCCCACATGGGAAACCCAAAGGGGAGGGCACACCCCCTCCCCCTATATAAGGGTGCCCATGGGTGGGATTAGACACACCAATATTTGGAGAAGTCCTTTGGTTGACTTTCTCCTTCCCTCTATCTCTCATCTCAATGAGTTGACATAGTTCGAAGAAAGGACTCTCCGAGCAAGAGACACCACACCTGCAGCACGCCGTTGCGCTGTAGGGATTCCAAGCCGGAGATCTACTTCCGCACTCTCGGCAGGGATCAAGGAGCCGGAGGTCTTCATCGTACACTGTATGTGTACGAAACCACGAGGGGCCTCACTTGAGGCACCTTGGATGTCGTGAGCCGGATCTGCTGCACCATGAAGAAGGAGCAAGGGGTCACCTGTGAGGAGCTTCGCGATCTTGAGGTCGGCTACGGGTTCGACTACTTCAGCCACGTTCCCGTCGGAACGTTAACCGCGTACGGTCTACAAGGGTATGTATTCTATACGCTCGGCCGTTACCGGATTACTACATGGATAGATCTTGGGCGTTAGGAGGTTCCAGCATAGGAATTTTTTTGTTTTCTTCTGCAGAACCCTTCAGGTTCGATGTTGTTTAAGTAGATACGGAATATGAGTTGGAGACCAAATATTGTTGAGAGTCTCGGATTGGCTCCAGGACATCAAGAGGAGTTCTGGATTGGTACGGAGAATAAGATTCAAATAAAGGAAGTCATCTTCCAGGGTTTGGAAAAGTTTTTGGTATTTTGACCGGAGCTTCTAGAATGTTCTAGAGGGCCACCAGTGGGTCCACCACCCCGGGAGGGCCCACATGGATGAGGGCATGCTGTGGGGAGAATATCATTTTGCGGCCCGAAAGTTGGGGCGACCAGACAACGCGGTACCCAAGTTGCCTGTAATCAGCCACGATGACTACAGTTGGTGTGCCAAATACTCAGAGGGTCTTTTTCAGCATGAATTCAACTTTATGTTTCAATACAAAATATCAGGCTAACGACCGTCAAGTTGGGCACCCCCTGTCATTTCTCGCCGTTATGTCGCTCCCGTCGCTTAGGTGTCAATTAGGCTTGCAGCGTTGGCGCCTGCATCCATTACGCGTCTTCTTCCCCAGAGCAGCAATCTGTGGGGGCGTCGTGACCATGGCGCAGATCTGGGACGTGGACGAACCTGCTCGGCCCCGCTCTCCTCCCTGTAGGCTTGCAGCATTGGCGCCTGCATCCATTACGCCTCTTCTTCCCCGAAGCGGCAATCTGTGGTCGCGGCCATGGCACGGAGCTGGGATGTGACGAACCTGCTCGGCCCCGCTCTGCTCCCCATCCCGAGTCGGAGCTCGCCCTCACCATGGACACACACATGGCACAGCGCGGGGACAAGAATTGGTTCCCGGTGAGACCTATCACCGTGTCGACCATGCTCGGTCCTATTTTCCTCCTCCAGAATCCGAGCTTGCCATCGCCGTGGTCGCACAAGTGCTGCCATGTTGGACCTGTAAGCGAATTTGGAGCTGGGCGGCAGCAACCCATTGTTGAACCTGTAAGGAATTTTCTGAAGACTGTGTGCCGCTCCAAGGTCTTCGGCTGATGCCTTCGGCTTCTGCCAACGTCCACCGCTGATGTGAGATCATTTAGTTACTTCAATACAAAATTTCGACCAATTTAACTTGTTGATGTATTCCTTGATAATTATAATATAATCGAGCACTAGAAATATTTTGTATTGTGCATGAGCATGATCAGTAATATAATTGAACACTAGGAATTTTAAGCCACTCCATATAAAGAAGTAGATTAATATATATAGAAGGTTCACCAGAGACACCATGGATATATTGTCTTACATGCCACACACAAGTAATAATTAACTAAAACAAAATAAAAGCAGGGGAAGTAGCAGGAGGTAGGGACACGGAAACGCCTAGCAGGGTAGGGGCATCAGCAGGAGGGAGGGACAGCCTAGTCGAGGGGATACAGGCCAGTCCTGACATAATCCCAGAGGAATTTGCCGAAGGCTGCGTGTCGTGCTAAGGTAATCGGCTTATGCCTTCTGCCTCCTCCTTTGGCAATGCCCACCGCATGCTAGATCATGTTGTCGAGGTCCATGTTGATTGCTCTACCACAAAATGGGCAAAATAGTCTCCCCCTACGGTAGAAAAGGATTAGCCCACACCATAACCGCCTCAGCATGTAGCGGCTCTTGTTGTCCCTGGATTCCTTGCTATTGTCCCTGAACATAACTTAGAACTCATACATATGATTTAATTGTATTACAACTCAAGATTTGACAACATGTATATGTAAGACAATATATCTGTGGATATCAAAGACAAAGCATATCAGCAATAGTTTGATTAGTTCATATATCATTTCATCTCAACACATTGACAATTAATTGCATCAGAGTGTATGTAGAATAAATCTAGGGGCCTCATAATTTTCTTCAGGGATGGAGTGGGCGAACCAAGTAACAATTGCACAACCTATAATGTTCTTGTACATCGCCCCAGGATCGCTAACTCATCCCTGAAAAAATGTGACACCAATGTGTCTGCCTCTCTTTGGGGGCAAATTAGAATCATTGGCTATAATAAGAAATTGAAAAGTAATCGTACAAAACAATATTCAGGGATATACATAGTCAGGTACAAAAACAAGCCTAAATATTGTAATTATAAATAAAAATCCAAACAATTAATCTTTAGGTACATGTTAAAAATACTTATGATCAAAACCATTCATATATATATGCATCATACGAATCATTCAAAGATCAAAAACAATTCAAGGATCATATATGTAGTTCCATATGAGAATAAATCAAGGGCCTCATAATTTATTTTCAGAGATGGAGTTAGTTAACCGAAGTACCAACAACATAACCTATATTGTTTGTGTTCATTGCTGCCTCAGGTTCACCAACCCATCCCTAAAACACGACACCATCATATGTGACCCCCTTGAACTCCTTTGGGGAAAATTTCAATCATCAGCCTCAGTGACAAACTGAAATGTAATTCTTATACACTATGAATGCATGGAATAGATAATTCAAATATCATAGTTCTATGAATGTAGAATAAAGATTGTGGCATCATAAGTTTCTTCAGGGATGGCGTAAGCGAACCAAGTAACAATTGCACAACTTATATTGATCTTGTACATGGCCCCTGGTTCGCTATCTCATCCCTGGAAAAAAATTAACACCAATATGTCTGCCTCTCTTTTGGGGCAAATTTGAATCATTGGCCACAATAAGAAATTGAAATGTAATCGTACAAAACAATTTTCAGGGATATACATATGGATCATACGACGCATTCATAGATTAGAAACAATACAAATATTATATATATAGGTTTCATATGAGAATAAATTAAGGGCCTCATTTTTTTAGAGATGGAGTTGGAGAATCAAAATACCAATATCACGACCTATATTGTTTATGTACATTGCTGCCTCAGGTTCACTAACCATCCCTAAGAAAATGACACCATCAGATGCCCTTTCACTATTTTGGGGCCAAATTGAATCATTGGGCTCAGTAAGGAATATAAATGTAATGTTATAGTCATGTTGTGTATTGAAATCAACACTCAACTAGAAAACTCAACTAGATGGCAGATGAGCAGATTGGGGTTTTGTGACTAGACGGATTGGGGTTTTGTGACTAGATGGCGATGCATCAATCGACCATTCGAACCATATATATACTTCAAGAGCAAAAGAATCTATACACGAGTGAGCAAATCCTATGTATGAACAGTGAAATATGCGGCTGCGAGTAGAGAAGCTAGCAATGTAGTACCTCAGACTCCTCATCAGGGACCTTCTCCTCGAACTTGTCATTCTCCGCGATTGCATCGAAGATTTCTTGGACGGCGATGGGGTCGTTGATGTAGATCATGGGATTGCCTCCGCCTACCACCTGCCCCCCATCTAGATCTGCCGCTGGCACCATGACATTGTCGGCCACCTGCTGCTCGGCGGTGACGGCTACTGGCTGGACGGATGAGCTCGAACCCTTGACGGCGCGGCGACGAGTGGCGTTCATTCCCAGAGAAGACGCCGCCGCCTACTTGGCGACGACCGAGCCATCTGCTGCTATGCCTTCAACTGGCTTCACATCTAGCTCGTCTCCACGCGTACGCTTCATGGCGCACCTAAGGAAGGAGGTAGTGCAAGCGAAGGAGCTTCGGTGCGTGCGATTGGTGTAGCTTGGGGTTTTGGGACTAGACAGATTGGGGTAAATGACACGAGCACATGGAAGAAGAAGGCCGAGCGGGTTTATAAACACTGGATTGTTCGTAGTCCTCGAGTGGACACGTGTGGTGGTGGAGGGTGGTGCTACCACGATCTCCATCTTTTTTTTGGGTTCCCTTTTCTCTGAAACAGCCACGATCTCCACTTTGTAGCTGCATTGAAAACACGCTCATGGTAGACCTCGATTCCACTGCATGCAAGTGGCGTGGAACCAATTTCTAGCAATGTTAGATCTACTCGAAGGGCCCTTGACTCATGGAAGTTACTTGCAGTAGGGCCCAGTTGGAAGTGAGATTGAGAGCGCTGCATTAAAATGGGATATGTCTTATTAAAATCAAGTGGCAATAAATTGCAGCGTTCCGTCGACAACCGTGCACTAACCCTATTGCCCTGTGCATGTGTTGTAGTAGAAGTAGTAGCCTTTGTACACTAGATTAAACGTGACATGACCACAAGACTACTTTTTCCATGGACGACATCGTGTTCCTTCTTGTAGAAGTCTCACTGAGAGGGCAAAACTGAGTAGTATCAAAAAACCATCTGTTGGTGTGCACGATCCGCGTGACAACTGTGACAACCAATCAGGGCCTAGCAGACAGAGTGAGCACATGTTTGGGCTTCTATGAAAGAGAGAGAGGGCAAAACTGAGTAGTCTAAAAAACCAAGGGCAAAACTGAGTAGTATAAAAATGGAAAGTGAGTGTCTTGTACAATGAAATACATCGCGGCATACATTAAAATTAATCCAAGATAGATGTACTAGAGTTCATTGGATGTGTGTTCTTCTCATAAACTACATATGGATCCACCAGAGTCATTGGATGTGTGTTATTGTCACAAACCACACATGGATCCACCAGAGTCATTGCATGTCTGTTCTTTCCACAAACCACATATGGGTCCACCACTGTCATTGCATGTGTGTTCTTTTCATGAACCACGGCTAGAGTCATTGCATGTTTGTTCTTTTCACGAACCACATATGGATCCACCAATGTGATTGGATGTGTGTTATTTTCATGAACCACACATAGAATTAGGGCATGTTTGTTCTTTCACAAACCACACATGGATCCACCAGTGTCATTGCATGTGTGTTCTTTTCACAAGACACACATGGATCCACCAGTGTCATTGGATGTGTGTTCTTTTCATGAACCACACCCTGTGTCATTGCATGTGTGTTCTTCTCACAAACCACACATGGATCCACCTGTGTCACTGGATGTGTGTTCTTCTCACAAACCACATATGGATCCACCAGAGTTCATTGCATGTATGTTCTCACAAACCACATATGGATCCACTAGTGTCATTGCATGTGTGTTCTTTTCATGAACCACAGCTAGAGTCATTGCATGTGTGTTCTTTTCATAAACCACATATGGATCCATCACAGTCATTACATGTCTGTTCTTTCCACATACCACATATGCATCCACTAGTGTCATTGCATGTGTGTTCTTCTCACAAACCATACATGGATCCACCAGTGTCATTGGATGTGTGTTCTTCTCACGAACCACATATGGATCCACCAGTGTGATTGCATGTGTGTTCTTTTCACAAACCACAGCTAGAGTCATTGCATGTGTGTTCTTCTCACAAACCACATATGGATCCACCAGAGTTCATTGGATGTGTGTTCTTTTCATGAACCACACCTAGTCTCATTGCATGTCTGTTCTTCTCACAAACCACATATGGATCCACCAGTGTCATTGGATGTGTGTTCTTCTCATGAACCACATATGGATCCACCAGTGTCATTGCATGTGTGTTCTTCTCACAAACCACATCTAGAGTCATTGCATGTGGTTTCTTCTCACAAACCACATAAGGATCTAGTAGGGTCATTGGACGTGTGTTCTTTTCATGAACCACACCCAATGTCATTGCATGTGTGTTCTTCTCACAAACCACATATGGATCCACTAGTGTTATTGGATGTGTGTTCTTCTCACAAACCACATATGGATCCACCAATGTGATTGCACGTGTGTTCTTTTCACAAACCACATCTAGAGTCATTGCATGTGTGTTCTTTTCACAAACCACACAAGGATCCACAAGTGTCATTGGATATGTGTTGGTTTCATTAACCACAACTAGAGTCATTGCATGTCTGTACTTTTCATTAACCACAGCTAGTGTCATTGCATGTTTGTTCTTTCCACAGACAACATATGGATCCACCAGTGCCATTGCGTTTGTGTTTTGCATGTGTGTTCTTCTCACAAACCACATATGGATCCACCAGTGTCATTGGATGTGTGTTCTTCTCACAAACCATATATGGATCCACTAGTGTGATTGCATGTGTGTTCTTTTCACAAACAACAGCTAGAGTCATTACATGTGTGTTCTTCTCACAAACCACATATGTATATCCCCAGTGTTATTGGATGTGTGTTCTTCTCAGAAACCACGTATGGATCCACCAGTGTGATTGCATGTGTGTTCTTTTGACAAACCACATCTAGAGTCATTGCATGTGTGTTCTTTTCACAAACCACATAAGGATCCACAAGTGTCATTTGATATGTGTTGTTTTCATTAACCACAACTAGAGTCATTGCATGTGTGTTATTTTCACAAACCACATACGGATCCATCAGAGTCATTGTATGTATGTTCTTTTCATTAACCATAACTAGTGTCATTGCATGTATGTTCTTTCCACATTCAACATATCGATCCACCAGTGTCATTGCATGTGTGTTTTGCATGTGTGTTCTTCTCACAAACCACATATGGATCCACCAGTGTCATTGGATGTTTGTTCTTCTCATAAACCATATATGGATCCACCAGTGTGATTGCATGTGTGTTATTTTCACAAACCACATCTAGAGTCATTACATGTGTGTTCTTCTCACAAACCGCATATGGATCCACCAGTGTTATTGGATGTGTGTTCTTTTCATGAACCACACCCAGTGTCATTTGATGTGTGTTCTTCTCCCAAACCACATATGGATCCACCAGTGTCATTGAAAGTGTGTTCTTCTCACAAACCACATCTAGAGTCATTGCATGTGTGTTCTTTTTACAAACCACATAAGGATGCACCAGTGTCATTGGATGTGTGTTCTATTCATGAACCACACCCAGTGTCATCGCATGTGTGTTCTTCTCACAAACCACATATGGATTCACCAGTGTCATTACATGTGTGTTCTTTTCACAAACCACATCTAGATTCATTTCATATGTGTTCTTTTCACAAACCACATAAGGATCCACCAATGTCATTGGATGTGTGTTCTTTTCATGAAGCACAACCAGTGTAATTGCATGTGTATTCCTCTCACAAACCACAGATGGATCCACCAGAGTTCATTGCATGTCTGTTCTTTTCACAAACCACCTATGGATCCACCAGTGTCATTGCATGTGTGTTCTTTTTATTAACCATAGCTAGAGTCATTGCATGTGTGTTCTTTTCACAACGCACATGGATCCACAAGAGTCATTGCATGTGTGTTCTTTTCATTAACCACAACTAGAGTCATTGCATGTGTGTTGTTTTTACAAACCACATATGGATCCATCAGAGTCATTGCATGTCTGTTCTTTTCATTAACCATAGCTAGTGTCGTTGCATGTCTGTTCTTTCCACATACCACATATGGATCCACCAATGTCATTGCATGTGTGTTTTGTATGTGTGTTCTTCTCACAAACCACACATGGATCCACCAGTGTAATTGGATGTTTGTTGTTTTCATGAACCACACCCATTATCATTGCACGTGTGTTCTTCTCACAAACCACAGATGGATCCACCAGAGTTCATTGCATATCTGTTATTATCACAAACCACATTGATCCACCAGTGTCATTGCATGTGTGTACTTTTCACAAACCACATGTGGAACCACCAGAATGATTGCATGTTTGTTCTTTTCACAAACCACATAAGGATCCACCAGTTTCATTGGATGTGTGTTCTTTTCATGAACCACAACCAGTGTCATTGGATGTGTGATCTTGTCACAAACCACATATGGATCCACCAGAGTTCATAGCATTTTTGTTCTTTTCACAAACCACATATGGATCCACCAGTTTCATTGGATGTGTGTTCTTTTCATGAACCACACCCATTATCATTGCATGTATGTTCTTCTCACAAACCACAAATGGATCCACCAGTGTTCATTGCATGTCTGTTATTCTCACAAACCACATTGATCCACTAGTGCATGTATGTTCTTCTCACAAACCTCAAATGGATCCACCAGTGTTCATTGCATGTCTGTTATTCTCACAAACCACATTGATCCACTAGTGTCATTGGATGTGTGTTCTTTTCATGAACCACACCCATTATCATTGCATGTGTGTTCTTCTCAGAAACCACAAATGGATCCACCAGAGTTCATTGCATGTCTGTTATTCTCACAAACCACATTGATCCACCAGTGTCATTGCATGTGTGTACTTTTCCCCAAACCACATGTGGGTCCACTAGAATGATTGCACATTTGTTCTTTTCACAAACCACATAAGGATCCACCAGTTTCATTGGATGTGTGTTCTTTTCATGAACCACAACCAGAGTTCATTGCATGTGTGTTCTTCTCACAAACCACACATGGATCCACCAGTGTCATTGGATGTGTGTTCTTCTCATAAACCACTTATGGATCCACCAGTGTGATTGCATATGTGTTCTTTTCAATAACCATAGCTAGAGTAATTGCATGTGTGTTATTCTCACAAACCACATGGATCCACCAATGTCATTGCATGTTCTTTTCATGAACCACAACTAGAGTCATTGCATGTGTGTTCTTTTCACAAACCACATATGGATCCATCAGAGTCATTGCATGTTTGTTATTTTCATTAACCACAACTAGTGTCATTGCATGCCTGTTCTTTCCACAAACCACATATGGATCCACCAGAGTTCATTGCATTGTGTCATTGCATGTGTGTTCTTCTCACCCACCAGTGTCATTGGATGTGTGTTCTTCTCATAAACCACATATGGATCCACTAGTGTGATTGCATGTATGTTCTTTTCACAAACCACAACTATAGTCATTGCATGTATGTTCCTCTCACAAACCACATATGGATCCACCAGAGTTCATTAGATATGTGTTCTTTTCATGAACCACACCGAGTGCCATTGCATGTGTTATCTTCTCACAAACCACATATGGATCCACTAGTGTCATTGGATGTGTGTTCTTCTCACAAACCACATATGGATCCACTAGTGTCATTGGATGTATGTTCTTCTCATAAACCACATCTAGAGTCATTGCATGCGTGTTCTTTTCACAAACCACATAAGGATCCACCAGTGTCATTGGATGTGTGTTCTTTTCATGAACCACACCCAGTGTCATTGCATGTGTGTTCTTCTCACAAACCAGATATGGATCCACCAGAGTTCATTGCATGTTTGTTATTCTCACAGACCACATTGATCCACCAGTGTCATTGCATGTGTGTTCTTTTCAAAAACCACATGTGGAGCCACTAGAGTCATTGCATGTGTGTTCTTTTCACAAACCACATAAGGATCCACCAGTGTCATTTTATGTGTGTTCTTTTCATGAAGCACAACCAGTGTCATTGCATGTGTATTCCTCTCACAAACTAAAAATGGATCCACCAGAGTTCATTGCATGTTTGTTCTTTTCACAAACCACATATGGATCCACCTGTGTCATTTCATGTGTGTTCTTTTTATTAACCATAGCTAGAGTCATTGCATGGGTGTTCTTTTCACAACCCACATGGATCCACTAGAGTCATTGCATGTGTGTTCTTTTCATTAACCACAACTAGAGTCATTGTATGTGTATTGTTTTTACAAACCACATATGGATCCATCAGAGTCATTGCATGTCTGTTCTTTTCATTAACCATAGCTAGTGTCGTTGCATGTCTGTTCTTTCTACATACCACATATAGATCCACCAGTGTCATTGCATGTGTGTTTTCAATGTGTGTTCTTCTCACAAACCACACATGGATCCACCAGTGTCAATGGATGTGTGTTCTTTTTGTGAACAACACCCATTATCATTGCATGTGTGTTCTTCTCACAAACCACAAATGGATCCACCAGAGTTCATTGCATGTCTGTTATTATCTCAAACCACATTTATCCACCAGTGTCATTGCATGTGTGTACTTTTCAAAAACCACATGTGGATCCACGAAAATGATTGCACGTTTGTTCTTTTCAAAAACCACATAAGGATCCACCAGTTTCATTGGATGTGTGTTCTTTTCATGAACCACAACCAGTGTCATTGGATGTGTGATCTTCTCACAAACCACATATGGATCCACCAGAGTTCATTGCATGTTTGTTCTTTTCACAAACCACACATGGATCCACCAGTTTCATTGGATGTGTGTTCTTTTCATGAACCACACCCATTATCATTGCATCTGTGTTCTTCTCACAAACCACAAATGGATCCACCAGAGTTGATTGCATGTCTGTTATTCTCACAAACCACATTGATCCACTAGTGTCATTGGATGTGTGTTCTTTTCATGAACCACACCCATTATCATTTCCTGTGTGTTCTTCTCACAAACCACAAATGGATCCACCAGAGTTCATTGCATGTCTGTTATTCTCACAAACCACATTGATCCACCAGTGTCATTGCATGTGTGTACTTTTCACAAACCACATGTGGATCCACTAGAATGATTGCACGTTTGTTCTTTTCACAAACCACATAAGGATCCACCAGTTTCATTGGATGTGTATTCTTTTCATGAACCACAACCAGTGTCATTTAATGTGTGATCTTCTCACAAACCTCATATGGATCCACCAGAGTTCATTGCATGTTTGTTCTTTTCACAAACCACATATGGATCCACCAATTTCATTGCATGTGTGTTCTTTTCAATAACCACAGCTAGAGTAATTGCATGTGTGTTCTTCTCACAAACCACATGGATCCACCAATGTCATTGCATGTGTGTTCTTTTCATGAACCACAACTAGAGTCATTGCATGTGTGTTCTTTTCACAAACCACATATGCATCCATCAGAGTCATTACATGTCTGTTCTTTTCATTAACCATAGCTAGTGTTATTACATGTCTGTTCTTTCCACAGACCACATATGGATCCACCAGAGTTCATTGCATGTGTGTTCTTATCACAAACCACACATGGATCCACCAGTGTCATTGGATGTGTGTTCTTCTCATAAACCACTTATGGATCCACCAGTGTGATTGCATGTGTGTTCTTTTCATAAACCATAACTAGAGTCATTGCATGTGTGTTCCTCTCAAAAACCACATATGGATCCACCAGAGTTCATTGGATGTGTGTTCTTTTCATGAACCACACCGAGTGCCATTGCATGTGTTATCTTCTCACAAACCACATATGGATCCACTAGACTCATTGCATGTGTGTTCTTTTCACAAACCACATATGGATCCACTAGTGTCATTGGATGTGTGTTCTTCTCATAAACCACATCTAGAGTCATTGCATGTGTGTTCTTTTCACAAACCACATAAGGATCCACCAGTGTCATTGGATGTGTGTTCTTTTCATGAAACACACCCAGTGTCATTGCATGTGTGTTCTTCTCACAAACCAGATATGGATCCACTAGAGTTCATTGCACGTTTGCTATTCTCACAAACCACATTGATCCATCAGTGTCATTGCATGTGTGTTCTTTTCAAAAACCAGATGTGGATCCACCAGAGTCATTGCATGTGTGTTCTTTTCACAAACCACATAAGGATCCACCAGTGTCATTGGATGTGTGTTCTTTTCATGAAGCACAACCAGTGTCATTGCATGTGTATTCCTCTCACAAACCACAGATGGATCCACCAGAGTTCATTGCATGTCTATTCTTTTCACAAACCACATATGGATCCCCCAGTGTCATTGCATGTGTGTTCTTGTTATTAACAATAGCTAGAGTCATTGCATGGGTGTTCTTTTCACAACCCACATGGATCAGCTAGAGTCATTGCATGTGTGTTCTTTTCATTAACCACAACTAGAGTCATTGCATGTGTGTTCTTCTCACAAACCACAAATGGATCCACCAGAGTTCATTGCATGTCTGTTATTCTCACAAATCACATTGATCCACCAGTGTCATTGCATGTGTGTACTTTTCACAAACCACATGTGGATCCACTAGAATGATTGCACGTTTGTTCTTTTCACAAACCACATAAGGATCCACCAGTTTCATTGGATGTGTATTCTTTTCATGAACCACAACCAGTGTCATTTAATGTGTGATCTTCTCACAAACCTCATATGGATCCACCAGAGTTCATTGCATGTTTGTTCTTTTCACAAACCACATATGGATCCACCAATTTCATTGCATGTGTGTTCTTTTCAATAACCACAGCTAGAGTAATTGCATGTGTGTTCTTCTCACAAACCACATGGATCCACCAATGTCATTGCATGTGTGTTCTTTTCATGAACCACAACTAGAGTCATTGCATGTGTGTTCTTTTCACAAACCACATATGGATCCATCAGAGTCATTACATGTCTGTTCTTTTCATTAACCATAGCTAGTGTTATTACATGTCTGTTCTTTCCACAGACCACATATGGATCCACCAGAGTTCATTGCATGTGTGTTCTTATCACAAACCACACATGGATCCACCAGTGTCATTGGATGTGTGTTCTTCTCATAAACCACTTATGGATCCACCAGTGTGATTGCATGTGTGTTCTTTTCATAAACCATAACTAGAGTCATTGCATGTGTGTTCCTCTCAAAAACCACATATGGATCCACCAGAGTTCATTGGATGTGTGTTCTTTTCATGAACCACACCGAGTGCCATTGCATGTGTTATCTTCTCACAAACCACATATGGATCCACTAGACTCATTGCATGTGTGTTCTTTTCACAAACCACATATGGATCCACTAGTGTCATTGGATGTGTGTTCTTCTCATAAACCACATCTAGAGTCATTGCATGTGTGTTCTTTTCACAAACCACATAAGGATCCACCAGTGTCATTGGATGTGTGTTCTTTTCATGAAACACACCCAGTGTCATTGCATGTGTGTTCTTCTCACAAACCAGATATGGATCCACTAGAGTTCATTGCACGTTTGCTATTCTCACAAACCACATTGATCCATCAGTGTCATTGCATGTGTGTTCTTTTCAAAAACCAGATGTGGATCCACCAGAGTCATTGCATGTGTGTTCTTTTCACAAACCACATAAGGATCCACCAGTGTCATTGGATGTGTGTTCTTTTCATGAAGCACAACCAGTGTCATTGCATGTGTATTCCTCTCACAAACCACAGATGGATCCACCAGAGTTCATTGCATGTCTATTCTTTTCACAAACCACATATGGATCCCCCAGTGTCATTGCATGTGTGTTCTTGTTATTAACAATAGCTAGAGTCATTGCATGGGTGTTCTTTTCACAACCCACATGGATCAGCTATAGTCATTGCATGTGTGTTCTTTTCATTAACCACAACTAGAGTCATTGCATGTGTGTTGTTTTTACAAACCACATATGGATCCATCAGAGTCATTGCATGTCTGTTCTTTTCATTAACCATAGCTAGTGTCGTTGCATGTCTGTTCTTTCCACATACCACATATGGATCCATCAGTGTCATTGCATGTGTGTTCTTCTCACAAACCACACATGGATCCACCAGTGTCGTTGGATGTGTGTTCTTCTCACAAACCACATATGGATCCACCAGTGTGATTGCATGTGTGTTATTTTCACAAACCACAGCTAGAGTCATTGCATGTGTGTTCTTCTCACAAACCACATATGGATCCACCAGTGTTATTGGATGTGTGTTCTTCTCACAAACCACATATGGATCCACCAGTGTCATTGCATGTGTGTACTTCTCACAAACCACATCTGGAGTCATTGCATGTGTGTTCTTTTTACAAACCACATAAGGATCCACCAGTGTCATTGGATGTGTTTTCTTTTCTTCATCAGACCCAGTGTCATTGCATGTGTGTTCTTCTCACAAACGACATATGGATCCATCAGTGTCATTCGATGTGTGTTCTTCTCACAAACCACATATGGATCCACCAGTGTCATTGGATGTGTGTTCTTCTCACAAACCACATATGGATCCACCAGTGTCATTGGATGTGTGTTATTCTCACAAACCACATATAGATCCACCAGTGTCATTGCATGTGTGTTCTTCTCACAAACCACACCTAGAGTCATTGCATGTGTGTTCTTTTCACAAACGACATAAGGATCCACCAGTGGCATTGGATGTGTGTTCTTTTCATGAACCACACCCATTGTCATTGCATGTGTGTTCTTTTGACAAACCTTATATTGATCCACTAGAGTTCATCGCATGTCTGTTATTCTCACAAACCACATTGATCCACCAGTGTTATTGCATGTGTGTTCTTTTCATAGACCACATGTGGATCCACCAGAGTCATTGCATGTGTGTTCTTTTCACCAACCACATAAGGATCCAACAGTGTCATTGGATGTGTGTTCTTTTCATGAACCACAACTAGTGTCATTGCATGTGTGTTCTTCTCACAAACCACACATGGATCCACCAGAGTTCATTGCATGTATGTTCTTTTCACAAACCACATATGGACCCACTAGTGTCATTGCATGTGTGTTCTTTTCATTGACCATAGCTAGAGTCATTGCATATGTGTTCTTTTCACAAACCACATGGATCCACCAGAGTCATTGCATGTGTGTTCTTTTCATTAACCACAACTAGAGTCATTGCATGTGTGTTCTTTGGACAAACCACATATGGATCCATCAGAGTCATTGCATGTGTGTTCTTTTCATTAACCACAGCTAGTGTCATTGCATGTCTGTTCTTTTCATTAACCACATCTAGTGTCATTGCATGACTTTTCTTTCCACATACGACATATGGATCCACCAGTGTCATTGCATATGTGTTTTGCATGTGCGTTCTGCTCACAAACCACACATGGATCCACTAGTGTCATTGGATGTGTGTTCTACTAACAAACCACATATGGATCCACTAGTGTGATTGCATGTGTGTTCTTTTCACAAACCACAGCTAGAGTCATTGCATCTATGTTCTTCTCACAAACCACATATGAATCCACAGAGTTCATTGGATGTGTGTTCTTTTCATGAACCACACCCAGTGTCATTGCTTGTGTGTTCTTCGCACAAACCACATATGGATCCACCAGTGTCATTGGATGTGTGTTCTTCTCACAAACCACATATGGATCCACCTGTGTCATAGCATGTGTGTTCTTCTCACAAACCACATCTAGAGTCATTGCATGTGTTATTTTTACAAACCACATAAGGATCCACCAATGTCATTGGATGTGTGTTCTTTTCATGAAACACACCCAGTGTCATTGCATGTCTGTTCTTTTCATAAACCACATGTGGATCCACCAAAGTTCTTCGCATGTCTGTTATTGTCACAAACCACATTGATCCACTAGTGTCATTGCATGTGTGTTCTTTTCACAAACCACATGTGGCTCCACCAGAGTCATTGCAAGTGTGTTCTTTTCACAAACCACATAAGGATCCACAAGTGTCATTGGATGTGTGTTCTTTTCATGAACCACGACCAGTGTCATTGCATGTGTGTTCTTCTCACAAACCACACATGGATCCACCAGAGTTCATTGCATGTCTGTTCTTTTCACAAACCACATATGGATCCACCAGTGTCATTGCATGTGTGTTCTTTTCATTAACCATAGCTAGAGTCATTGCATGTGTATTCTTTTCACAAACTACATGGATCCACCAGAGTCATTGCGTGTGTGTTCTTTTCATTAACCACAACTAGAGTCATTGCATGTGTGTTCTTTTCACAAACCACATGTGGATCCACTAGAGTCATTGCAAGTGTGTTCTTTTCACAAACCACATAAGGATCCACAAGTGTCATTGGATGTGTGTTCTTTTCATGAACCACACCCAGTGTCATTGCTTGTGTGTTCTTCGCACAAACCACATATGGATCCACCAGTGTCACTGGATGTGTGTTCTTCTCACAAACCACATATGGATCCACCAGTGTGATTGCATGTGTGTTCTTTCTACAAACCACAGCTAGAGTCATTGCATCTGTGTTCTTCTCACAAACCACATATGAATCCACCAGAGTTCATTGGACGTGTTCTTTTCATGAACCACACCCAGTGTCATTTCTTGTGTGTTCTTCGCACAAACCACATATGGATCCACCGATGTCATAGGATGTGTGTTCTTCTCACAAACCACATATGGATCCACCTGTGTCATTGCATGTGTGTTCATGTCACAAACCACATCTAGAGTCATTGCATGTGTGATCTTTTCACAAACCACATAAGGATCCACCAATGTCATTGGATGTGTGTTCTTTTCTTGAAACACACCTAGTGTCATTGCATGTGTGTTCTTTTCATGAACCACATATGGATCCACCAAAGTTCATTGCATGTCTGTTATTCTCACAAACCACATTGATCAACCAGTGTCATTGCATGTATTTTCTTTTCACAAACCACACGTGGATCCACCAGAGTCATTGCATGTGTGTTCTTTTCACAAACCACATAATGATCCACCAGTGTCATTGGATGTGTGTTATTTTTCACGAAACACACCCAGTGTCATTGCATGTGTGTTCTTCTCACAAACCACACATGGATCCACCAGAGTTCATTGCATGTCCATTCTTTTCACAAACCACATATGGATCCACCAGTGTCATTCCAAGTGTGTTCTTTTCATTAACCATAGCTATTGTCATTTCATGTGTGTTCTTTTCACAAACCACGTGGAACCACCATAGTCATTGCATGTGTCTTATTTTCATTAACTACAACTATAGTAATTGCATGTGTGTTCTTTTCACAAACCACACATGGATCCATCAGATTCATTGCATGTCTGTTCTATTCATTAACCACCGCTAGTGTCATTGCATGTTTGTTCTTTCCATAGACCACATATGGATCCACCAGTGTCATTGCATGTGTGTTCTTATCACAAACCACACATGGATCCACCAGTGTCATTGGATGTGTGTTCTTCTCACAAACCACATATGGATCCACCAGTGTCATTGCATATGTGTTGTTCTCACAAACCACATCTAGAGTCATTGCATGTGTGTTCTTTTCACAAACCAAAAATGGATCCACCAGAGTTCATTGGATGTGTGTTCTTTTCATGAACCACACCCTGTGCCATTGCATGTGTGTTCTTCTCAGAAACCACATATGGATCCACTAGTGTCATTGGATGTGTGTTCTTCTCACAAACCACACATGGATCCACCAGTGTGATTGCATGTGTGTTCTTTTCACAAACCACAGCTAGAGTCATTGCATGTGTGTTCTTCTCACAAACCACATATGAATCCACCGGAGTTCATTGGATGTGTGTTCTTTTCATGAACCACACCCAGTGTCATTGCATGTGTGTTCTTCTCACAAACCACACATGGATCCACCAGAGTTCATTGCATGTCCGTTCTTTTCACAAACCACATATGGATCCACCAGTGTCATTGCATGTGTGTTCTTTTCATTAACCATAGCTATTGTCATTTCATGTGAGTTCTTTTCACAAACCACATGGATCCACCAGAGTCATTGCATGTGTGTTATTATCATTAACCACAACTAGAGTAATTGCATGTGTGTTCTTTTCACAAACCACACATGGATCCATCAGAGTCATTGCATGTCTATTCTATTCATTAACCACAGCTAGTGTCATTGCATGTTTGTCCTTTCCATAGACCACATATGGATCCACCAGTATCATTGCATGTGTGTTCTTCTCACAAACCACACATGGATCCACCAGTGTTATTGGATGTGTGTTCTTCTCACAAACCACATATGGATCCACCAGTGTCATTGCATGTGTGTTCTCCTCACAAACCACATCTAGAGTCATTGAATGTGTGTTCTTTTCACAAACCACATATGGATCCACCAGAGTTAATTGGATGTGTCTTCTTTTCATGAACCACACCCTGTGCCATTGCATGTGTGTTCTTCTCAGAAACCACATATGGATCCACCAGTGTCATTGGATGTGTGTTCTTCTCACAAACCACATATGGATCCACCAGTGTCATTGCATGTGTGTTCTTTTCACAAACCACATGTGGATCCACCAGAGTCATTGCATGTGTGTTCTTTACACAAACCACATAAGGATCCACCAGTGTCATTGGATGTGTGTTCTTTTTCATGAAACACACCCAGTGTCATTGCATGTGTGGTCTTCTCACAAACCACACATGGATCCACCAGAGTTCATTGCATGTCCGTTCTTGTCACAAACCACATATGGATCCACCAGTGTCATTGCATGTGTGTTCTTTTCATTAACCATAGCTATTGTCATTTCATGTGTGTTCTTTTCACAAACCACATGGATCCACCAGAGTCATTGCATGTGTGTTATTTTCATTAACCACAACTAGAGTAATTGCATGTGTGTTGTTTTCACAAACCACACATGGATCCATACGAGTCATTGCATGTCTGTTCTATTCATTAACCACAGCTAGTGTCATTGCATGTTTGTTCTTTCCATAGACCACATATGGATCCACCAGTGTCATTGCATGTGTGGTTTGCATGTGTGTTCTTCTCACAAACCACACATGGATCCACCAGTGTCATTGGATGTGTGTTCTTCTCATAAACCACATATGGATCCACCAGTGTCATTGCATATGTGTTCTTCTCACACACCACATCTAGAGTCATTGCATGTGTGTTCTTTTCACAAACCACATATGGATGCACCAGAGTTCATTGGATGTGTGTTCTTTTCATGAACCACACCCTGTGCCATTGCATGTGTGTTCTTCTCAGAAACCACATATGGATCCACCAGTGTCATTGGATGTGTGTTCTTCTAACAAACCACATATGGATCCACCAGTGTCATTGCATGTGTGTTCTTTTCATTAACCAGAGCTAGAGTCATTGCATGTGTGTTCTTTTCACAAACCACATGGATCCACCAGAGTCATTGCATGTGTGTTCTTTTAATTAACCACAACTAGAGTAATTGCATGTGTGTTCTTTTCACAAGCCACATATGAATCCATCAGAGTCATTGCATGTCTGTTCTTTTCATTAACCAAAGCTAGTGTCATTGCATGTTTGTTCTTTCCATAGACCACATATGGATCCACCAGTGTCATTGCATGTGTGTTTTGCATGTGTGTTCTTCTCACAAACCACACATGGATCCACCAGTGTCAATGGATGTGTGTTCTTCTCACAAACCACATATGGATCCACCAGTGTGATTGCATGTTGTTGGGGATATACTTTCCGGGTATTCTCACTGTTCCTCACTAACCAGGGTGGCCCACTTCGGGTTAGAGATTTGCTTCACGGGCAACCCAGTCAGGGAGAAGAGGCGGAGTCCAATCCGGCTAAGGGAAGGCCCGGAAGACTTACCAATATAGGCCCATAGTGTTACTTGTAGTTCAAGATGTACTCTCTAACCGACTCTTAGTCGTAGCCAGATAGATCTCTCCTATAAAACTTAGGCCGGATATCTATATAAGCCGTCCTAGGGAGAGCCTTTAGGGCACCCTCAATAGTCTACAATCTCAACTCGCACAGGTGAACCCTTGTAACCCATATTCCGGCTCTGCCGTATTACTAGATTGCTAGCAGGAGTAGGATCCGTCCAAAGCCGACGGATTCGAACCTGGGTAAACTTGTGTGCTCACCGTCCCGGAACACCATACGTCTCACACCCCTCTCTTCCACACGCCTCGAGGACCCCCATGGCGTACTTGTCATCAATCCGACGATAGTTGGCGCCCATCGTGGGGCAGGTGAGATTCGGATCTGCGTTCCGAGCGGAATCTGCAAGAATCGGAATCAGCGAGACCATCGCCATCTGTCGCATCCTCTACACCAGCGACGTCCCTCTCATCGTTCTCGACGAGACCTGGATTCCGGCTAGGGAGGCTGTGACTGCCTACACCATCATGTCTTTTGGTGAGATCGATGTTTACATTGGTTTTGCTGAACCTGCCCCACCCACCCCAGCGGTGATGATAGAAGCAGAAGAAATTTCTGGGTCCCCTTTGTCCGCGGAGGCGACAGAGTTCCGGATCTCCGAAAACCCTAATCCCACCCAGCCCGCACCAGTTGCGGAGATAGTGGAGAAATCCGAGCTTGAAGCAGACCTAGCGGTCCAAGTCGAATCTATAGTGGATCTCCCTAGAGAGACTGAATCCCAGATCGACCCACCCGCTAAGGTCAAAATCCAGGAGGAGCACAATAACAACGACGGTTCCGGCTATGACGATGCCGGGGTAGATAGGCCTATCCTGAGGTACACACTAAGACGCATGATGATGCAAAACTCAGGCATAGATGCAATTCTCAAGACCATCAAACGTTTCGATGAAGCCTACTATGAAGACCGCAGCTATCTCAGGAGGGGCACATCACACTTTGTCGGATATGTGGGATCCGGATCCGGCACTGCCGATGCTGGAGACAACACCGACTCTGTGTTGGAGGCGATTGGAACAAACGCCGACGTACCTGCATCCTCGGATGAATCGATGATGTCAGCAGATTTCCGAAAGTTCTCCGCGGAATATGAAGAGGAATATAACTCCAAAGCTGTAGAGGAAGGAGAAGCCATGGATGAAGGATCCGAGGAACACTCTCCCAAAGCGTAGGATCACATGGAAATCGGAGATAATCCCGAGGTCCAGATGTCCGAAAGTACCGATCAGAGCTTGACTCCGGGAAACGGACCCAAAGCCGTCTTTGCTACCGGCGCTGCTAAGAAGGCAAAGAAGAAGAACAAGACCCCGGCAAAAGACCCTCCGGCAGAAGAGGTGATTGCCGAGGAATATGAGGAAGACTCGGATGGAGCACTTATCCCAGACGAGCCCAAAAAGAAGAATCGGTGGATGGGCACGTGATCACTGAAGGTGCGCGTAAACTCATCGATGTTGCATTAACCACACCTATTCCTACAGCTGCAGAACTTACTGCTGAAGAGCTGGACGAGAGGGCACGGGCCCTAGAAGCGCGTCGTCAAGTACTCCTCGATGAAGCCAAAAACATTGAGGAGGAGAAAAAACGCATGGCATCTGCGGAAAAATACAACTCCAGGCAACATCGGAAGACCAGGAAACGTCATACTGATGACAACCAATTCCCGCAGATTCATAAAGTCCTTTTCGGAGGAGAACTTGGGATGCCTCGACGCGACAGCAATGGGGATTGGGTGTATCCAACGCTAGTACAGAACACCGTTGCGACTCGGGAAATCCTAGGCTAATCCAGGCCCGGAGCAGATCTAGTTGGGAATCAAACTACTCAACAAAGGGCTAGAGCAGCAAAAGGTCGCCCTGTCTGGAAGTCAAAAAATGGTCTTAGATTCTGACCAATGTCACACAGATCCAGCATGGGCCGATGTAAGACCCCAACGCGTTTCGGAGCAGCACCACCATTCCGACCGTCGGGAAGACAATCACTCTAGAACCGGATCCTTGGGACAGCACCACAAAGCTACCCGTGATTGGCGTAATGTTAACCAAGTTGCAAAGCAAGAGGCAATTGCTGCACTGAATCCGAGGAACCCGCCCCGGCGAGAGTCGAAAGACCGCAAGGAAGAAGATAAAGAGAAATGTTGGGAGGAGGACCGACAAAGAATGCCACCTCCTAGACATGAAAGCCGTCTGGATGACAGACGAAGGAACGACGGACACCGTGCCGAGACAAGCCGGCAGGAGGCTCGTCATAATGAAGACCCTCCCCGGAACCGGAATAATGACGCTCTGGATGGAGGCCGGCGATTAGCCGGAAATAACCCAGCTGCTCCACCCTCTCTGCCAAGTAGCCATCACAACGGCTCCCAAGGAGGCCAAGGAGGGCGTCATGGCGGAGGAGGTGGTGGCAGAAGCCGAAGTCCGGCTCCAAGGCACCGCAGCCACAGCCGACACTCGGGAAGATCTCTATCCCTGAATGACGCAAGGCACAGGATCAACTCCAATATAGAGGTGCGGCGCTATGAAAATGATGATATATACGTGGGCCCAAAGTGCTTCGGACCATGCATAAGAGCTACAAGATTCCCGGAAGGATTTGCTATCTCAAGACATATCCAAGCCTACGACGGCATAGCTCGGCCAGATACTTGGCTACAGGATTTCTTCCAAGCTTGCTGCATCGCCAAAGGCGGAAACAGCCTGGTTGCAACCCGATATCTCCCACTAATGTTGCGGAAGACGCCACGATCATGGATCAATGAACTTCCGGAGAACACCATCCATAACTGGTATGACATGCAAAGCGCGTCCTTTCGAAATTTTGAAGGCACATATCGGAGGCCCTGTACGGTCGGAGACATACATCGTTGCACCCAGAAAGCCAGAGAAACTTGTCGGGATTACCTCAGACGATGGATCGACACCAAGAACTCCTGTGAAGGAGTGAATGACCAAACTGTGATTGAAGCTTTCATTGCAGGTCTCCCAATTGGTTTACTGCATCATCGCTTGATGTGCGATAAAGTCACTGATTTGGGAGAGATGATAGAAACAACGAGCAAGTATGCAGATGCTGACGACAATGCAGAGGGATTACTCAACGCCCTGGCTGTGCCACAGTCGGCAAAACAACCTAAGCAACAAGCTCAGAAGCGTAAGAATACCTCGGAAGAGAAACCCAACACGGAAATGGCAGTGGTCACTGCCACTTTTGGGTCTGGAGGATGTGGCGAAGGCCACGAACGCGGTCGTGGGACTTCAAGAGTTCAAGGTAGAGGAGACCAGCAACCAGGCAAAACCTACTCTTGGGCCGACATTGCCAATAACCCATGTGTGCATCACTTAGACGCCAATGGGGGCTCGTCCCACACAAACGCCGAGTGTCGTTTCAACGACGACATTAAGAGAGATGATACCGCTGGCTACAAAGCTAAGCGGAAGAATGGAAAGAAGAATCCCGAAAAGGATAAGGAGACCAAGGAAGATTCCGACATGGAGGAAGCTGATGCTTCAAATCCCAAGCCCGAAGGGAAGAAGAATTTTCTGACCTAGAAAGACACTTATGTCACTTTCCTCGGATCTCAACCAGCAAAAGTCAAAAAGGCAGTGCTACATGAGCTTAATGCAATAGTTCCGGCTGTCCCCCAATACCTGGACTGGTCGGAAGTGGCAATCACATTTGACCGCACTGATCATCCGCCTAAGCTACACAGCGAGGAAAATACGCCTTAATCGTCAATCCACTTATTGACGGTTATGGTTTCTCCCAGACTCTCATGGACGGTGGCAGTAGTATTAATATTCTGTATGTCGAAACGCTACGCCGGATGAAGATCTCGAAGACCCAGCTGAACCACAGCTCTATGATCTTGTACGGGGTTGTCCTAGGAAGACAAGAAAATTCCCTAGGAGAAATCACTTTGGATGTTACCTTTGAACTCCAAAGAACTACCAGACGGAGGCACTTTCTTTTGAAGTGGTCCCGTTCAAGAGCGCGTACCACGCTATATTCGGACGTCCGGCTTACTGGGCTTTTATGGCTCGTCCATGTTACATTTACAATATGATGAAAATTCTAGGTCCCAACGGTGTGATCACCATCAGGTGGAGAATATCATTTTGTGGCCCAAAAGTTGGGGTGTCTAGGCAATGCGGTACCCGAGTTCCCTAATATCATCCGCGATGACTATAGTTGGCGTGCCAAATACTCAGAGGGTCTTTTTCGGCACGAATTCAACTTTATGTTTCAATACAAAAAATCAGGCTAACGACAGTCAAGTTGGCCCCCCTGTCAGTTCTCGCTGTTATGTCGCTCCTGGCGCTCCTGTCGCTTAGGTGTCAATTAAGCTTGCAGCGTTGGCGCCTGCATCCATTACGCGTCTTCTTCTTCCCCGGAGTGGCAAATCTGTGGGGCGTCGCAGCCATGGCACAGAGCTGGGACGTGGACGAACCTGCTCGGCCCAGCTCTCTCCCTGTAGGCTTGCAGCGTTGGCGCCTCCATTACTCGTCTTCTTCCTCGGAGCGGCAATCTGTGGTCGTGGCCATGGCGTAGAGCTGGGAAGTGACGAAGCTGCTCGGCCCTGCTCTCCTCCCCATCCCCAGTCGGAGCTCGCCCTCACCATGGACGCACCCATGGCACGGTCGGGGACGAGAATTGGTTTGATCTATCACCTTGTCGACCATGCTCGGTTTTGTTTTCCTCCTCTAGAATCCGAGCTCGCCGTCGCCGTGGTTGCACCCGCAACAATTCTGCCACCTCTGCCGAGGTCTCTCCAAGTTCTGCCATGTTGGGCTTGTAAGTGTTGTTGTATGTTAAACTAGCAAATCTCGTTTGTTCAAATCTCTTGGGCTATACCAACTTCATTGTGTTTAATTATGAAAGACAAAATATAAATGACTTCTCTCAATTTCTCGCATAGAAAAATGCACAGCTAATTTCATATTCTCGCAGGAACTGGCCCCACTTATTGAACCGGCGGCACTACCACGATTTCCACGTAACCACGGTGAGTTCTCGAACCGAAAGTTGCAGTTACCACGTTTCTTCTGCAGTCATTCCTCTTCCTCAGTCATTCCTCTGCAGTTTTTCCTGGGTGCTTATTCTTCCTCTGTTCTGGAACCATCAGTTCATCTTCTTCTTCTTCTCGAAGGCAGTTCCTTGCAGGCAGTTCCTTTCACCCATTTCCTTGCAGGCATGGACGATGGGAAACGCACAACAGAGACCCACTTGGTCCCTGCCCATGGCACCACGACTTTGACAGTGGTGTACACAAATGATGAAGCGACTGTGGAGACAACTCTCGCCAGGTTTGAGCAATTGCTTGAGAAAGAGAAGCACAAGTTTGTGGGGCTAGACTTGGAGTACACCCGTGCAAATAAGCGAAAAAATCCTCCACAAGAGATCGCTGTCGTGCAAATCGCCATACATGAGGAGGTCCTCGTTTACCACTTCTGCATGTATGTGAAATTTAAATTTGAGATCACCACTTCTACATCCCTTGTTCCCTTGCATCCCTAGAACCATCTAAGTTGAGGAGTAAACCAACTGAGATGCGTTGTCCGGCTCTGGTCGAGTTCTTGTGTAGGAAAGGGATAACTTTCACTAGCGTGGATATCACAAATGACACAATTATGCTTTCTCATGCGTTGATAAAAATCCCAGAGGGGCACCACATCGACATCCAAAATCTGTGCAAGATCAAATCATACCCAGCGAAGGATGGCATGGATGATCTGGCAGCAGAAATCATCGATAAATCCTATGAAAAACTGAAGAAATTGAAGCGACTCGATCACGACTACTGGGAGTGGAAGCCGATGAGGCAGGCGCGCCTCGAGTATGCAGCCAGAGACGCCTACATGGTGTACGAGTTGTACAGTAAGCTCATTACCATGAAAGATGGGATGGTTAAGGCGGGGTTTTTCGCGAGAGAGCTATGCCCTGGTTGCAAGCTAGCCCAGGAGAAGAAGCGCGAGGAGGACAGAAAGTGGTTTCAGGACGAGCAGGGGTCTTGGGACGGTGGCGACATCAAGCGGCTGGAGGGGAAGAAAGTCAAGGACGACAACAAGTGGTGGTGATACATTATGTGTTTGAACTAGATTTTAGTTTCTAGTCTATTATGTGTGTGATACATTTAGTTACTTCAATACAAAATTTGAACCAATTTAACTTGTTGATGTATTTCTTGACAATTATAATATAATCAAGC
This sequence comes from Avena sativa, assembly GCA_916181665.1. Classification (NCBI taxonomy): domain Eukaryota; kingdom Viridiplantae; phylum Streptophyta; class Magnoliopsida; order Poales; family Poaceae; genus Avena; species Avena sativa. The sequence goes on from OV702286.1 coordinate 183,999,988, forward strand.
ACTAGAAATATTTTGTAGTGTGCATGAGCATGATCAGTAAATATAATTTAACACTAGAAACTTTAAGGCACTCCATCTAAAGGAGTAGATTAATATATAAGGTTCACCAGAGACACCACGAATATATTATCTTACATGCCAGACACAGGTAATAATTAACTAGAACAAAATAAAAGCAGGGGCTACAGCAGGAGGCCGGGACATGGAGACGCCTAGAAGGGCAGGGGTTTATCTGCAGGAGGCAGCGATAGCCTAGTCGATGGGATACAGGCCAGTCCTGACATACTTCTGGAGGAATTTGCCATAGGCTGCGTGCCACGCCAAGGTAATCGGCCTATGGCTTCTGCCTCTGCCTCTGCCAACGCCCTCCGCATGCTGGATCATGCTGTTGAGGTCCACGTTGATTGCTCTGCCACAGAATGGGCAAAACAGTCTCCCCCTACGGTGGAAACGGATTAGCCCACACCGTAACCGCCTCAGCACGTAGCGGCTCTTGTTGTCCCTGGATTCCTTGCTATCGTCCACTTCATCATCATCCTCCTGTTGATTTTTAAGAACATAACTTAGAACTTGTACATATGATTGAATTGCATTACAACTCAAGAATTGACAATGTGTATATGTAAGACAATATATCCGTGGATATCAAAGATAAAGCATCTCAGCAATAGTTTGATCGGTTCATATATCATTTCATCTCAACACGATGACAAATAATTGCATCAGGTTGCGGCCTCATAAGTTTATTCAGGGACGGCGTGAGTGAACCAAGTAAAAATTGCACAGCCTGTATAGTTGTTGTACATCGCCCCAGGTTCACTAACTCGTCCCTGAAAAAATCTAACACCAATGTGTCTGCCTCTCTTTTGGGATATATTTGAATCATTGGCCACAATAAAAAATTGAAATGTAATCGTACAAAACATTATTCAGGGACATACATAGTCAGGTACAAAAACAAGCCTAAATATTGTAATTATAAATAAAAAACCAAACAATTAATCTTCAGGTGCATGTTAAAAAAGATTATGATCAAAACCATTCATATACATATGCATCATACCAATCATTAAAAGATCAGAAACAATTCAAGGATCATATATGTAGTTCCACATGAGAATAAATCTGGGGCCTCATAATTTGTTTTAGAGATGGAGTAGGCGAACCAAAGTACCAACAACACAACCTATATTGTTTGTGTGCATTGCTGCCTCAGGTTCACCAACCCATCCCTAAAACACGACACCATCATACGTGTCTCCCCTTGAACTCTTTTGGGGCAAATTTCAATCATCAACCTCGGTGACAAACTAAAATGTAATTCTTATACACTATGAATGCATGGAATAGATAATTTGAATATCATAGTTCTATGAATGTAGAATAAAGATTGCGGCCTCATAAGTTTATTTAGGGACGGCGTGAGTGAACCAAGTAACAATTGCACAACCTGTATTGTTGTTGTACATCGCCCCAGGTTCACTAACTCATCCCTGAAAAAATCTGACACCAATGTGTCTGCCTCTCTTTTGGGACAAATTTGAATCATTGGCCACAATAAGAAATTAAAATGTAATCGTACAAAACATTATTCAGGGATATACATAGTCAGGTACAAAAACAAGCATAAATATTGTAATTATAAATAAAAAACCAAACAATTAATCCTCAGGTGCATGTTAAAAATACTTATGATCAAAACCATTCATATACATGTGCATCATACCAATCATTAAAAGATCAGAAACAATTCAAGGATCATATATGTAGTTCCACATGAGAATATATTTAGGGCCTCATAATTTGTTTTAGAGATGGAGTAGGTGAACCAAAGTACCAACAGCACAACCTATATTGTTTGTGTGCATTGCTTCCTCAGGTTCACCAACCCATCCCTAAAACACGACACCATCATACGTGTCTCCCCTAAAACTCTTTTGGGGCAAATTTCAATCATCGGTCTCGGTGACAAAGTAAAATGTAATTCCTATACACTATGAATGCATGGAATAGATAATTTGAATATCATAGTTCTATAAATGTAGAATAAAGATCGCAGCCTCATAAGTTTATTCAGGGACGGCGTGAGTGAACCAAGTAACAATTGCACAGCCTATATTGTTGTTGTACATCGCCCCAGGTTCACTAACTCGTCCCTGAAAAAATCTGATACCAATGTGTCTGCCTCTCTTTTGGGGAAAATTTGAATCATTGGCCATAATAAGAAATTGAAATGTAATCGTACAAAACATTATTCAGGGATATACATAGTCAGGTACAAAAACAAGCCTAAATATTGTAATTATAAATAAAAAACCAAACAATTAATCTTCAGGTGCATGTTAAAAATACTTATGATCAAAACCACTCATATACATATGCATCATACCAATCATTAAAAGATCAGAAACAATTCAAGGATCATATATGTAGTTCCACATGAGAATAAATCTAGGGCCTCATTTTGTTTTAGAGATGGAGTTGGGGAACCAAAGTACCAACAGCACAACCTATATTGTTTGTGTGCATTGCTGCCTCAGGTTCACCAACCCATCCCTAAAACACGACACCATCATACGTGTCTCCCCTTGAACTCTTTTGGGGCAAATTTCAATCATCGGCCTCGGTGACAAACTAAAATGTAATTCCTATACACTATGAATGCATGGAATAGATAATTTGAATATCATAGTTCTATGAATGTAGAATAAAGATTGCGGCCTCATAAGTTTATTCAGGGACGGCGTAAGTGAACCAAGTAACAATTGCACAGCCTATATTGTTGTTGTACATCGCCCCAGGTTCACTAACTCGTCCCTGAAAAAATCTGACATCGATGTGTCTGCCTCTCTTTTGGGGCAAATTTGAATCATTGGCCATAATAAGAAATTGAAATGTAATCGTACAAAACATTATTCAGGGATATACATAGTCAGGTACAAAAACAAGCCTAAATATTGTAATTATAAATAAAAAACCAAACAATTAATCTTCAGGTGCATGTTAAAAATACTTATGATCAAAACCACTCATATACATATGCATCATACCAATCATTAAAAGATGAGAAACAATTCAAGGATCATATATGTAGTTCCACATGAGAATAAATCTAGGGCCTCATTTTGTTTTAGAGATGGAGTTGGGGAACCAAAGTACCAACAGCACAACCTATATTGTTTGTGTGCATTGCTGCCTCAGGTTCACCAACCCATCCCTAAAACACGACACCATCATACGTGTCTCCCCTTGAACTCTTTTGGGGCAAATTTCAATCATCGGCCTCGGTGACAAACTAAAATGTAATTCTTATACACTATGAATGCATGGAATAGATAATTTGAATATCATAGTTCTATGAATGTAGAATAAAGATTGCGGCCTCATATGTTTATTCAGGGATGGCGTAAGTGAACCAAGTAACAATTGCACAGCCTATATTGTTCTTGTACATCGCCCCAGGTTCACTAACTCGTCCCTGAAAAAATCTGACACCGATGTGTCTGCCTCTCTTTTGGGGCAAATTTGAATCATTGGCCACAATAAGAAATTGAAATGTAATTGTACAAAACATTATTCAGGGATATACATAGTCAGGTACAAAAACAAGCCTAAATATTGTAATTATAAATAAAAACCAAACATTTAATCTTCAGGTACATGTTAAAAATACTTATGATCCAAACCATTCATATACATATGCATCATACCAATCATTAAAAGATCAGTAACAATTCAAGGATCATATATGTAGTTCCATATGAGAATAAATCAAGGTCCTCATAATTTGTTTAAGAGATGGAGTTGGAGAACCAAAGTACCAACAACATAACCTATATTGTTTGTGTGCATTGCTGCCTCAGGTTCACCAACCCATCCCTAAAACACGACACCGTTATACGTGTCTCCCCTTGAACTCTTTTGGGGCAAATTTCAATCATCGGCCTCGGTGACACACTAAAATGTAATTCTTATACACTATGAATGCATGGAATAGATAATTCAAATATCATAGTTCTATGAATGTAGAATAAAGATTATAGCCTAATAAGTTTCTACAAAGATGGCGTAAGCGAACCAAGTAACAATTGCACAGCTTATATTGATCGTGTACATGGCCCTAGGTTCGCTCACTCATCCCTGTAAAAAATTGTCACCAATGTGTCTGCCTCTCTTTGGGGCAAATTTGAATCATTGGCCACAATAAGAAATTGAAATGTAATCGTACCAAACAATATTCAGGGATATACAAATTCATCATACAACGCATTCATAGATTAGAAACAATACAAATATTATATAGACGATACCCGAAGAAAGCGCGAGAGTGCGAGGATGGAAATGCTGCCTTTGCCGAAGCCGTGCTGCACGCCCAGGAGTACCAGGAGATCAAGAAGAGCATAGACCCGTCCGAGATGCCCGCAACAAAGAAGTAGGTGACAAAGCCGAATCTGGAGTTCAAGGCATCAGAAGAGACGAAGAAGACGCCGTTGAAGGATGCTAACGCCTCCAAGGTGACCCAGATAGGCGTAGGCCTAGATAGCGCATAGGAAAGTGCGCTCGTCAAGTTCCTCAAAGAAAATCAAGATATCTTCGCATGGCAACCATCTGACATGACCGGAGTACCTAGGGAACTTGCCGAGCACTCTTTCAATGTAAACCCGAACGCTAAACCCATCAAATAGTCCTTACGATGTTTCGGCGATGAAAAGCATAAGGCAATAGCTAAGGAACTAGCACGGCTCGAGTTAGCCGGATTCATAGAAGAAGTCACCCACACTGAGTGGTCGGCCAATCCTGTAATGGTCCCTAAAAAGGACACCACAGATTTAAGGATGTGTGTTGATTATACTGCCTTGAACAAGGCTTGTCCAAAAGATCCGTTCGCTCTGCCTAGGATTGATCAAGTTATCGCTTCTACGGAAGGCTCAGAACTCCTCTGTTTTCTCGATGCATATTCTGGTTATCACCAAATCCGGATGAAGGAATCTGACAAAGTCAAAACTTCATTCATAACCCCCTTCGGAACCTTCTGTTTTGTTACGATGCCTTTTGGGCTGAAGAACACAGGAGCTACGTACCAACACACAATGCAGCGTTGCCTCCATGATCAAATCGGACGCAATGTGCATGCATATGTGGATGATATTGCGGTAATGTCCAACAAGAAGGAAACACTGATTTCCGACTTGGAGGAAACATTCGCCAATCTACAAAAATACAACATAATGCTTAATCCGAAGAAATGCTTCTTTGGAATCCCAGCCAGAAAATTGTTAGGTTTCATCGTGTCCCAAAGAGGCATAGAGGTGAACCGAGACAAAATCAGGGCTATACTCAATATTTCCAGGTCAAATCGCCTGAAGGACGTACAAAGACTAACTGGTTGCATCGCTGCAGTCAGTCGGTTCATAAGTCGGCTCGGTGAAAGAGCCGCACCATTATACAAACTCCTGAAAATGACCAAGGATTTTGTGTGGACCGACGAAGCTGAAGCCGCACTACAAGACCTGAAGAAAGTACTCTCATCTGCTCCTATCCTTGCTGCACCGGAACCACAGGAACCGATGTTACTTTATCTTGCTGCGACAAACAAAGTCGTCAGTATCGTCATGGTAGTGGAGAGACCGGAGGAAAATCAGGAACACTTGGTGCAGCGTCCGACTTACTTTATTGGCGAGGTTCTAACAGAATCAAAACAGCGGTATCCGCACTATCAAAAGCTGGCTTGTAGTGTTTTCCTAGCATCTCGTAAGCTACGACACTATTTTCAGGAGCATCCAATTACCGTGGTGAGCACAGCTCCCATGAGAGATATAATCAACAATAGTGTCGCCACATGACGCTTTGCCAAATGGGACATAGATCTCTCAGCTTTCGATATTGAGTACAAACCTCGGACAGAAATTAAATCCCAAATCCTTGCTGACTTTGTTGCAGATTGGAAAGAGACGAAGGAGAATATGACCCTCCCTGAGTCAGAATATTGGACCCTGTATTTTGATGGATCTATGGCTCGCAGGGGCTCGGGGGCTGGCGTGGTGCTCAAATCACCCCAAGGAGATAAACTTCTATACGTGTTGCAGATCCACTTCACAGCGACAAATAATATTGCCGAGTATGAAGCACTGCTACATGGAATCCGGATTGCTAAGGTTATTGACATCCGACATTTGATGTGTTACAGAGATTCGGATCTTGTTGCTCAGCAAGTGTCGGTTATTTGTAATGCAAATAAACACATGGCAGCATATAAAGCTGTCGTGGATGATTTATCTAAATCGTTCGAAGGGTTTGAGGTTCAACACATCCCTCGAGCAGAAAATAAGGAAGTAGATGCATTATCTCGGATAGGCTTTGCACGAAAAGAGGTCCCGGATGGCACTTTTTTGGAGCACCTCAAAGTTCCCTCAATAAAGGGAGTAGACGAGGAATATCCGACCAAATCCGACTCACCTTTGATAGCAGTTCTGGTTGTAATTCCTAGCGGGACTCAACCCTACCTTGATTATTTGGTAGATGGGAAATTACCGGAAGACGAAGTTCTGAGCCGGCAGATCGTCCGACGAGCAAAAAACTACACTATAGATAAAGGTGATCTCTATAAGCGGAGTGTGTCTGGGGTTTTTCAGCGTTGCGTATCTCCGGAAGAAGGAGTGGAAATCTTAAGAGAAATCCACGAAGGCGAGTGTGGTCACCATGCTGCAGCCAAATCTTTAGTGGCAAAAGCTTTTAGACATGGTTTTTTCTGGCTTACAGCCAAGGTAGATGCCGAACGGCTGGTCAAGACATGCAAGGGTTGCCAAAAGTACGCCAAACAAGCTCATGTTCCGGCGGATCAGTTGCGAACAATACCTCTAACATGGCCTTTTTCGGTCTTGGGGCTTGATATGGTAAGACCGTTTAAACGGGATCCAAGTGGATTTACTCACCTCTTAGTGATGGTGGATAAATCCACCAAATGGATTGAGGCTAAACCCGTCACTAGTTGTGATGGAGCAATAGCCAAAAGATTTGTCGAGGATGTTATAATCCGGTATGGTTATCCGCATAGTATTATCACGGACAACGGGAGTAATTTCTCTATGGGAGAACTTGCTAAATTCTGCAACGAACAAAATATCTGGCTTGACATTGCGTCAGTCGCACATCCACAAGCTACTGGACAAGTCGAAAGAGCAAATGGTTTAATCCTACAAGGCCTAAAACCGAGACTCGAAGCACCACTACGACGTGCTGCGGGGGCTTGGGCGGAGTAATATGGAGTTTACGAACAACTCCGAACAGGTCAACCGGATACATACCTTTCTTCTTGGTCTATGGCGCAGAAGCAGTTCTTCCTAGTGATTTGATTCACACTTCTCCTAGAGTGGACGCGTATATCGAAGAAGATGCCGATATTTCTCGACAAAATGTTCTCGACTTAGTCGAAGAAGTTCGCATCGTTGCTGAAATGAGATCAACAGCCTATCAGCAGAAGTTACGCAAGTATCATAGCCAGAGAGTCAGAAACCGGTCTTTCAGTAAAGGCGATTTGGTTCTCCGTCTTGTGCCACAAAGAAAGCACAAACTTTCCCCGGTATGTGAAGGGCCCTTCCTGGTTAGTCGAGTATTACACAATGGTTCATACTACCTAACTGATATGAGGCCAGTCAAAGAAAGACCTGCTACTAAGAAAACAAAGAGAGCTGGAGGCAATACAAATCCGGATGAGTTAGACAGACCGTGGAATATTGCTCAGCTACGTCCCTTTTATTCTTAGTTTATCCTTCTTTGTAATCATATATGTGTACATGTTCTGTGAGAAATAAAAGTTTTGGTTACCTCAAGTTTTTTTTGAGAAGTTTTTACCATCTTATTTCCGAATGATCATGTCACAAAGTCGAAAATCCCAGAATACTTGAAAGTACTTTATGCTCATGTTTGTTCTGGTTTAGATTTCCGATTCTAAAAATGCAACCTTCGGGTATAACTTTAAAGTTTCTAGTCTATAGTTTGGTTATTTGTCTGATTGCCGGATGCAGGTATTTTCCGAGTAGTGAATTGTTGGTACTAGAAGCCGGCTTTGTCTGAGTTTAAACTGGTTTAGCAATTGAGCTCCGTTGCTTGGCAAAGTTTCCGTGCTAAAGGTTTAGCCGGCTCACGAAAGGGACGAGATGGAAAGCCAGATAAACGATAAGTATAGACAAAAAAGTACAAGTGCTTATGTAAACATTTCAGGCACACAAAATTTAAAAGACAAAAGTGCTGAATAGATAAAAACTTAGCACTAGCAAAAGTATAGTACTGCATATTTACAGACCCATAATGTTTTTCAGAATAATACATTTGTTTCTGATCATCTATGATGCAGGAGAGGAGGTAGGAGTTGCCGGCTCGTTGGATACATCAGCCGCGCCCTGATAACGATCTGAGATGTCCAAATCCTATATTGTTTGGCCATCATCAGAAACTTCGGCTGCTTCTTTGGGAGGCGGAGGCGGCGTGTCCACGCGGGTGAAGAAGGGAGTGTCGTAGCTGGTTATGTCAGCTACACGGCACCCATATCCGGCGCAGGAGTCCGTGATGGTCTTGATGTCTTGCTCCTGTCCGTCTTCATCCACAGTAGAATAACCTCTGGTCACTTGCCATATCTCCATGCTTCCATGGTGGCTCATGACCATGGTGAAAGCGTTCTGCGCCGAGGATCGTGTGTAGGACATGTTCCAGTCCTGGACAAGCTGCGGCATCTCCTTTGCTTTGTCCCGCACCTGAAAGTCGGACATGTGATGCATGTCTGGAACCTTGAGAGCTTCGCCAATGTCCTCGATGGATTGGCAGAAGTCATGAAGCAAATCACCGACTTGGGTAAGTCGGTGCATGCGAGGCTCGGTAGAAGCAGAGTCCATCAAGTTAAGAGGACCTATATATATAACACAAAACGGTTAAGTAAATCTAACATCGAAAGAGTCGAAGAATGTAGAAAAGTCAGAAAGAGGGAAACATACCGAAGATGACGTCATCAACTTTGGTCTTCTCTTCTCGAAGACTCCGGAGTTCAGCCCGGAGTGCCTCGGAAAGATCCTTCTCTCTGCAAAGCTCATTATCGAGAACCGAGATTCTCTGATCTTGAACCGCAATCTTACGATCACGTTCATCATTAGCCATGGAGGAGGATTCGAGAATTTGAGGGATGCTCTTCTCATGATCTGCCTTGAGCTTCTCCAGCTCTTGGCGAAGTTCTTTATTCTCCACCACCAGGGTTTTGAGGTTCTTGGCCTCTTCGATAATAGCACAGGACTATTTTACCAGTGCTGTAAGACAAAAGAACAACAGTTCAATAAAAAATTCGACTATGAAAATCAAGACAAAGTTTTGAGTCTCGGAATGTTTACCTTCGGCCTCATCCTTGGAAACCTTCAGTTCAGCATTTTCAAGCCGGAGAGCTTTGATCTCTCACCGCTTGTTACAGATATTCTTCAATAAATCCTGGTTATATGAATTAACTTTCTCTAAGTCAGAATACCCAGAGTCAGAAGTCTACTGAAGACTCGGGCTAATATTGTTACTAATATCAGCACGAGCCTTGGGGGCTACACTAGTTCATTCTTTAGCATCCTAAGGAAGCATAAACTCGGATTTTATATCGTACTTCATGCTTGGGGGCTAGAGGATATGATATAAAATACAATAAAGAAAAATGTGAGTTGGAATTCCGACTTACATGATGTTCATGTGTGAGTTTGCTCAGGCACATGTTCACTTCGGTGGTAACCTTCTCGGTGAGGGTGAGTGGAATAACCGGAGGTGGTGGAAGCACACCAGCTCTTAATCCCTCGTCGTGAAGGCAGACTTGTTGAAGAAGGTCGGAGTACTTGATGTCCTCCGCTTCTTGTGCTACATCTTCTGCAGAGAGATTACGGCTCTCCAGGCATTGCCGGGCCAGCCGCTGGATCTCCTCCGCAGATTTCTGAGACAAGCCAAATTTGGCAAGCCCCAGATTGTTCAGGAGGTTTTCGGCGAAGGTCTTTGCCGAGGGATCATTACCCAAAGAGGGTTCACTCTTATCTAAACCTGAGCCACCCATGGTGGCGTCAGCCTGCGACTCAAGGGTCGCTCGCCCCATTGAAGGAGCCGGATGTTCTGAGACAACCGGCGATGGAATGATCACCGGCGTTGCAGAAGGTTGAGGAGCAGGAGTCGGAGGAGCCGCGGCAAGAGAAGCCATATTCAGCTTCGTTTGCCGCAAGGGCTTCGAAGAAGTTCCCTTCCCCTTGCCCTTGATGAGCTGCTTAGCTTTTGGAATGTAAAATAATGGAAAACATTACATCTCGAAAGAAATTATGAGTAAAGTACAAAGGCGGAAGTTGTGTTGAAAGTTACCTCTTCACAACTGGCACCTCCTTTGTGCCAACAACCACTGTCGAAGCTTTGCGCTTCCTGGGCACAATGTCCGGCAGTGGGACCAGTTCCTCCTCCTGAGAAAACTCTGGAGGATACCCCTCGATAGGAGCCAGCTCCGACTCGGGGAGGTCGTCAAGCTGAAAAGAAGATAATATCTCATTATTGTGAAATAACTTAAAGGTGAGACACATAAAAATGGGTTTATTATTAAAAGCTTACCGACACTACAGGGTCTTCCGCTGTGTGCATGTCTAGAGACAAGTCCGGAAGTTTCCTCTCGATCCGCTCCTGAATCAGCCATTTGATCTGGCTTATGTAATCCTGTGGCTTCAAAGCCTTGGGACTGATGCGGAGGGAGTCATTTTTCGACACCGTGATGGAATGCATTAGTCGGTCGCCATGGTACTGGAGAGGCTGGATCCGGCATGCCACCCAGAACTGGACTAAGTCGGACCCTTGTGCTTCATCAGGTATTCAATTCTCCTCTTGGCGAGGATCAGATCGTCACTGAGAGCCGGAGGAGCTTCGTCCCAAGATGGAAGGGCCGTGGCGGCTCCGTCGATGAAAGCCGTCAAATAAGTAGCTTTGCCGGGAGCAGGAATATCCTTATGATAATAGAAGGTGGCCGGCCACTGTTTGACCGACTCACTAGCTAAAATGCGAGGATAAACACGCTCACGTCTAACTGAAAGGCTAATAGTGCTGGTAATATAAGGATTACCGGCAGTGATAGAGTTTCTCCGGACATGAAAGTAAAACCGGAATAAAGTGAGACTCGGCCTAATGCCGAGGTATCCCTCACACAATGTTGCATAAGAGCTCATCTCTAAGATGGAGTTGGGAGGAAGATGGTGAAGCTGAACACCGTAATGATCAATCACCTCAGAAAAGAATTCTGAGGGAGGGAAAGACAAACCTCTATCGAGGTGGGTGCCGAAGTGTACCCGCTCGTCGGTGTGCGGGTTGGGGATGGTTTCGCCAAACCGCTCTGCCAGTCACCGGTGCGGAGGAGCCCTTCATTCTCCATGCCGCGGAGCTTCTCGTCATCGAGGAGACACGATATCCAAACCCCACGGTTGCTTTCTTTCTCCGCCGCCGCTGTCGTCGCCGCCGCTGTGAAGCCAGCCAAACCGGACGATGAAGAGGAAGCCATTTCTCCGGTGCACTGGTGACCTTCGATAGGCGGCGCTGGGAATCTGGGAGGCAGAAGAGCTCTGTGCACAGGGGAGAGGTGGAGGAGAAGAAACGACAAGGGAATAGGTGAAGATGAGGAAAAGAAAATCCTCACCCCTTATAAACACCTAATCGCGCCAAGATTCGTGCAAACGACATTGTGTAAACGCCACGCGTCGTGGAAGGAACAGGGAAGGTCCCACGTGATGATTACGTCGCCTCGATCTCTGCGTACGCATTGAAACGACGCCTCGGTTCCACGAACGGCGGACCCACCAACGGTCGTGCTGACAGGATGTTTGTCAGATGACGTGACTTGACCATGACCGGTGTCAGATGACGTCAGAGACCAAGTTCCGGCTTAGTTTGAATATTGGGCTAGAAAATCCGAGTAACATGCTGATAGGTCCGACTTATTTTTAAGATTCGGATCGTATCTTTTGTTTTGAAGTTTCAGGAACCCTTCAAGATTCTACAAGCCGAAGATCAAGCTAGATGATGATGAATCTGACTTTGGATCTTGGAGACTTCTGGGGGCTGCTGTTGGGGATATACTTTCCGGGTATCCTCAAGGTTCCTCAATGACCAGGGTGGCCCACTTCGGGTTAGAGCTTTGCTTCACGGGCGGCCTAGTCAGGGAGAAGAGGCGGAGTGCAGTCCGGCTAAGGGAAGGCCCAGAAGACTTACCGATATAGGCCCATAGAGTTACTTGTAGTTCAAGATGTACTCTGTAACTGACTCTTAGTCGTAGCCAGATAGATCTCTCCTGTAAACCCTAGGCCGGATATCTATATAAGCGGTCCTAGGGAGAGCCTTTAGGGCACCCTCAATAGTCTACAATCTCAACTCGCACAGGCGAACCCTTGTAACCCATATTACGGCTCTTCCATATTACTGGATTGCTAGCAGGAGGAACCGTCCAAAGCCGGCGGATTCGAACTTGGGTAAACTTGTGTGCTTATCGTCCTAGAACACCGTACGTTTTACACCCCTCTTCCACACGCCTCGAGGACCCCCTCATGGCGTACTTGTCATCAATCTGACGACACATGTGTGTTCTTTTCACAAATGATAGCTAGAGTCATTGCATGTGTGTTCTTCTCACAAACCACATAGGGATCCACCAGAGTTCATTGGATGTGTGTTCTTTTCATGAACCACACCCTGTGCCATTGCATGTGTGTTCTTCTCACAAACCACATATGGATCCACCAGTGTCATTGGATGTGTGTTCTTCTCACAAACCACATATCGATCCACTAGTGTCATTGCATGTGTGTTCTTCTCACAAACCACTTAAGGATCCATTAGTGTCATTGGATGTGTGTTATTTTCATGAACCATACCCAGTGTCACTGCATGTGTGTTCTTCTCATGAACCACATATGGATCCACCAGTGTCATTGGATGTGTGTTCTTCTCATAGACCACATATGGATCCACCAGTGTCATTGCATGTGTGTTCTTCTCATAAACCACATCTAGAGTCATTGCATGTGTGTTCTTTTCACAAACGACATAAGGATCCACCAGTGTCATTGGATGTGTGTTCTTTTCGTAAACCACACCCAATGGCATTGCACGTGTCTTCTTTTCATGAACCACATATGGATCCACCAGAGTTCATTGCATGTCTGTTATTCTCACAAACCACATTGATCCACCAGTGTAATTGCATGTGTGTCCTTTTCACAAACCACATGTGGATCCACTAGAGTCATTGCATGTGTGTTCTTTTCACAAACCACATAAGGATCCACCAATGTCATTGGATGTGTGTTCTTTTCATGAACCATAACTAGTGTCATTGCATGTGTGTTCTTCTCACAAACCACATATGGATCCACCAGAGTTCATTGCATGTCTGTTCTTTTCACAAACCACATATCGATCCATCAATGTCATTGCATGTGTGTTCTTTCTATTAACCATAGCTAGAGTCATTGCATGCGTGTTGTTTTCACAAACCACATGGATCCACCGGAGTCATTGCATGTGTGTTCTTTTCATTAACCACAACTAGAGTCATTGCATGTGTGTTCTTTTCACAAACCGCATATGGATCCATCAGAGTCATTGTATGTCTGTTCTTTTCATTAACCATAGCTAGTGTCATTGCATGTCTATTCTTTCCACAGACCACATATGGATCCACTAGTGTCATTGCATGTCTATTCTTTCCACAGACCACATATGGATCCACTAGTGTCATTGCATGTGTGTTTTGCATGTGTGTTCTTCTCACAAACAACACATGGATCCACCATTGTCATTGGATGTGTGTTCTTCTCACAAACCACATATGGATCCACCAGTGTGATTGCATGTGTGTTCTTTTCACAAACCACATCTAGAGTCATTGCACGTGTGTTCTTCTCACAAACCACATATGGATCCACCAGATTTCATTGGATGTGTGCTCTTTTCATGAACCACACCCAGTGCCATTGCATGTGTGTTCTTCTCACAAACCACGCATGGATCCACTAGTGTCATTGGATGTGTGTTCTTCTCACGAACCACATATGGATCCACCAGCGCCATTGCATGTGTGTTCTTCTCACAAACCACATCTAGAGTCATTGCACGTGTGTTCTTTTCACAACCACATAAGGATCCACCAGTGTCATTGGATGTGTGTTCTTTTCATGAACCACACCCAGTGTCATTGCATGTGTGTTCTTTTCATGAACCACAACTAGAGTTAGTGAATGTCTGTTCTTACAAAAACCAAACATGGATCCACAAGAGTAATTGTACTGCATGTTCTTTTCATAATCCACAGTTAGAGTCATTGCATGTGTGTTCTTTTCACAAACCACATATCACCAGTGTCATTGCATGTGTGTTCTTCTCATAAACCACATATGTACCCTAACCTTAGGAGAGCCCTAACCTTAGCCCCCCAATGGTGGCCGTTAGACCGAGTCTTCTAGAAGGCACGCCCTAACATAGTTGTTCTGCATGACGATTGTTACATACCGTTCGATCGGGGCGCTTGGACGATTGGGATTGGCTTCGTGAGATCGATTCGCCGAGTAGGCTGTTCTACGGCATGATTGGCCATGCTTCCTGCCCTTTGGACAAACTAGCAACACCGGGCGCTCCCCTTTTGCGAGTTTCACCACTCACGAGTTCAGTGGGCCATATGCCAGTGTCACGTCCCAATTACTTCTCTTCCTCCTCGTACTTCTCTTCCTTCCCTCGAAGCAACTTTCCCCACTTCTCTCCCATCCTGCCGTAGCCGCAAGCCGATGGCACCTCCAGCTATCTCTTTGGCAGCCCCCCTCTCCCTCTCTCTCTCTCTCGCCATTGGTTTAAGGGGAGATGGTGAGGAAACGCGTCGTGATGACAGGGACCGTGATTTCGATGTGAGTCGTCTCATCTCTATCTCTATCATCTGTGGCCAGTTATCTATTTTGAGCTAGATCTACTATGTTTACTCATGCGCGTATGATGTGTTAGGTCAACCAGACGCTGTATGACTCCGACTATCACAGTTTACCAGATGAAGACAGTCCTCTGCTATGTAAACATGGATATGTGCCTGCTAAATTTGTAGCATTCGAAGGACGAAATGCAAATAGGAGGTTTTTACGGTGTCAAGGACATCGTGCAATGATGCAAGGCGGAAGTTGCGGTGTTGTCAAATGGGTAGATCCAGAGTGGCCCAAATCGATTTAGAAAATGCTAGACAAACTATGAGAAATGACAGTTGAGTTGAAAGAATCCGTATTTAGCTCACTTCTTGACACTGTTGAGATGATGCTATGGGAACCAGATGACACGACCAAGCTTAACCGAGATCTCAGACGGGTGCAAGACAAGGTTAGCAAGGTCGAGAAGGAGAGAGACGTGGTGTTGGCCATGAAGGCTAAAGCAGAGCAAGAACTGACTCAAGTAAGGAATGATATTCACTAGGCCAAAGTCCTGTAGTTCACAACTATGAGTATTGACAAGTGCATGAGGAAAAATGCACAGAAACAATTGAAGCTGTGCAAGGAAGATGCTAAAAGGAAGGAGCAGACGATTCGATCATTGCTCTCGCAGGAAGATGCGCATCGGGCTAAGATTAGGAAGATCAAGGAGATGTGTGATAACTAGTTCTATTTAGCTTGAGCTGTGTGCCTTTTTAAGTTGTAATAGTATTACTTGTTGACCTAGCGGTTTGAACTAGTGGTCCCGGAGTCATGCGAGGAAAAAAATTGGTCGCCCGTTAATCTGTCTTAACCCTGCATTACTTCCTTTTCTCTGATCATGGTGGTATTCTAACATTGGTGGTTTGTTGAAACGTAATCTACGTGGATTGTGCCGCATGCAAATGGCACAACCATTATAAAGTGAAAGCACGTACACCTGGTTATTGGAGATCCGAGAGCTTCGCCAGATGCAGGGGATGCAGGAGTAGAGAGGCGGTGAGATAGACGAGCTCAAGATTAGGCAAGAAAGTGGTACCGATTTCCTCCTCATCTCGGTTGCCATTGCTGTTTATGTTGCCATGTCATTGTGCAGCAGCTGAAATAAGTTGCTGCTTCGTGGAGTGTAGCAGCTTAAATAATTTATTTCTGTGCCACTTACATTCCATCGAATTTGGAGACATTCTGCCCCTCAGCAATCATGGAACCGGTGCTGCGTGTTTTCAGATAGTTGTGGCACAATAACAATTTCGGATCCAACTACTTACTCGGGCGTTTCCAAACCCTAAGTCGCGGTACATTTTACTCAGAGAATGTGGGTAGATTGTTTCGCCTAGCAAAGTTCCACACACAGAGCTCCAGAATTTAACCGAATCACATATATAGGTTCAAGTTCAAAACATTACTATGCATCTTCATTGCCAACAGCCTTCTTCCGCAACCTGGGTGCCAAGCCTTCATGTCCACTAGCTTCTTCATTTCCTGCCTTCTTCCTCTTCCTCAGTGCCAATTTTCTTAGCTTCACGTACTCTGCATCGCCGGAACAATCAACACCATAATCGTGTCCAACATCATATTTCCACTCGTTTTTTCCTTCTTCAGGCAGCAAAATGACTGACCCAACAGTCATGTTTATAACATTGCGGCGCTTCCTGTCAAAGAAATAGGACTTTTGCATAACTGGCCAATATCTACAGAGTAAATACTTGCAAAAATTAGAATTCAGCACAAACATGCGAATCCCAAGAGACTTTTGCTTACCAGGAGCTAATTGGGTTCGAGCGACCACCCTGTCCAAGAATAGAAGGGCGACTCCCAGTTGCAGCAGCTTCCATATCCAGTATATCACAGTTCATCTCAAACACGCCAGCCGAAGCATACATTTTCATCAACCCAATTAGCTGACTGTCACACGTTAGAGGAACCATGATGCCACGTTGATCCTTGAAGCTGAACTTTGCAGTCTACTTCAGCCATATTTCATCATGATTACGCAAAGCAGCAACCATACCAGATATAGTGCAGATCTGCGCATGTGCTTCTTCCATCGTGATACAATGGTGTCCATACCACTTGCCCTTCACCCTTGCTGATTTAGAGTCGTACCTGAATAAGACTACTGTAACCAGGTAAGGGTGGTCCGCGGAGATCCCACTTGACAGAAAACTATGGAGAACATATGTTTATCAACGTTGGGCTAACAAACAATTTTAGGTTCAGTAGCCAGCTTGCGAATAGCAAAGAGAAGGGTAGCTCACCCGCATGTAGAGAGAACATCTTCTTCCTTAGTAGTAGGATCTGATATCCTCCGAGCTGCTCGGCTCGTCGGCGGCGGAGGCGGGATAGAGCCTTGCAACAGTGGCTACGGCATGCGCCATTGGAGCTCAGGATCAGCGACTGGGCACAGCAACTGGGCGCAGCAACTTGGTGTCGGAAGTCAAATGTTCGAAGGGATCATTCTTCCTGGAGGGTAGATTTCGACGCTGTCGGTGCTAGGGGAAAGGAGGGAATGGATTTGTGAAATTGGTCAATGCATCCAATCCACTTAGTGCCTCGATTTGCCAAAGAGGTTGCCGCATTGGCGCTTGCGTCACGGACATATGACCGACATATGGGTCCCGACCGTCTACTTCACGGGGCAGTTTAACAGAATGTTTGAATTTGGCAGGGTGAGATGAGTTTGCCTCGAAATGGCCCCTCTGAGTAGTTGGCAACCCAACTTTACGAAACACGGCAATTACAGGGAACTTGGGTACCTCCATGCGCTCGCCTAGGTACTTTCGGGTCGCAAACCAACAATCCCTGCTGCGGGGGCCCATGGGCCAGCTACACCAAGCCCAAGGGGCCCAACCAGCCAGCCCTAGGGTTTTTTTTGGGGGGGAATACTTGGGGGGGCAAGTTTCCCTCCCCTTCCCTCTTGTGTCGGACCTAGGAGGAGGCGGACAAGGGGGAACCCTAGGTGCACCCCCTTTATATAAAGAGGGGAGAGGTGGCCGCCCCCCTTGCCCACTTCCTAACCCTAGCCGCCACCTCTCCTCCCTCCTCCTTCTTCCTGCTCCGGCTTAGGCGAAGCCTGCAAGAATTCTCCTCCACCACCACCACCATGCCATCGTGCTACTGGCATTCCAAGGGGATTTACTACCTCCGCTGCTGATACGTCCATTTTGCATCACTATTCTATGTCTTAATTCACTATTATTCATTGATATATTTTATATTGGGAGGTGATACTTATGTTATTTCATCTGTTTTTGCATGGTTGATGACTTTTGGAGCATGGACCGCTGTAGTCAGGATTCTGATGGAAAAGGTGTTGTTTGGAGGCAAAATTCGCGAAGATCAGAAAATCCGGGAAAATATACGGAAAATCCTATTTTTCCAGAAGACTAAGGATGCCACAAGATGGAGTGGAGGTGGGCCATAGGGGGCCCACACCACCCCATGGAGCGGGCAGGCCTAGGCCGCGCCTGGAGGTGGTGTGGCCACCTTGGCCCACTCCAGCCTCTCCCCTGCAGCGTATATCATCCTCCCGAAACCCTAAGACTCGGGGAGCAACCATAGAAAGATTCCGCCGCCTCTGCGGGCGGAAAACACCGAGAGAGAAAGATCTATCCGGCAGACAGATTTCTGCCGGGGGAATTCCTTCCCAGAGAGGGGAGATCATCGCCATCAACACCACCATCAAGCTGTACTTCATTCGGATCATCATCATCATCACCACCATCATCACCATCAGCACCCTCATCACCATCTCCATATTGCTGTAACAATTGCGTTGAATCTTGCATAGTTCATAGGGGAAACTTTCCTGGTGTTGATTACTCTTTGTAGTTGATGCTATTGAGTGAACCATTGAATTATTGTTTACGTTCAGATTGTTATACATCATTATTCCATCTCTGATCATGATCCATATGATGTCTTGTGAGTAGTTCGTTTTGTTCTTGAGGACATGGGAGAAGTCTTGTTGTTAGTAGTGGAGTTGTGTTGAGAAAGATTCAATAGATTGTTATTTAAGTTGTGGTGTACTTCTTCTAGTGGTGTCATGTGAACGTCGACTACATGACACTTCACCTATATGGGCCTAGGGGAATGCATTGTGTATTTGGCTACTAATCGTAGGGGTTGCCGGAGTGATAGAAACCTGAACCCCCGTTAGGAAACCATTGCACAAGGGACATAAGGGTCTTAGAGTTTAAAGTTGTGGTTAGGTTTCTACCTTAATTACTTTCTTGTACTTACAGATGTTTGCAAGGGGTATAATCAAAAGTATGTATTAGTCTTGGATGGGGAGGTACATTAGCACAGGTTCACCCACACAACAGTTAGCAAGCTAAAGAAGATTAATCAACTATATGAAGCGAAAGCACTTGACAGTCTTCCCATGTGTCCTCGAGAACGTTTGGTCATCTTAAGAAATACAACCGACTTGTCCTTTGTTGCATAAAGGATTGGTCCACTTGTTGCTTTCATTCCTACTGTCTTTTATTAACTCGTACTTTGTTTACTTGCTTTATAAAAAAACCCTAAAAATCCGTTTGCTAAGTATTTGCAGAGAATTCCTGATCCATACCACTAGCCAGCACCTTCTGCTCCTCGTTGGGTTCGACACTCTTACTTATCAAAAATACTATGATACACCCCCTATACTTGTGGGTCATCAAGACTATTTTCTGGCGCCGTTGCCAGGGAGTGAAGCGCTATTGGAGAGTGGAACTGGTAAAGCAAACTTCTACTATGAGTATTGTTTACTTCTGCTAGTTGCTTTATTTTCGTTATGGATAATTCGCTGAGTTTCTTATTTGGTAATGCTACTACCACTACGAAGGTAGTAGATAAGCCACCACCTGCTGAGAATGATGTTTTCAAAATACCTACAAGAATTATTGATCGTGTTATGGATAACTACTAAGTTGGGGATGGAACTGTCCATCCCGGTGATCATTTACTCTTTATACATGAATTATGCGGGTTGTTCAAGTGTGCAGGTATTACTACAGATCAAGTTAAGAAGAAGTTATTCTCATTATCACTGAAAGGAAGAGCTGAGGAATGGTATAAGCTGCTGAAGAATGGTCAAGCTCTGGAATGGGAGGAAATAGTGCCTCTCTTTTATTCAAAGTTTTATCCTCCTAGTGAGATTCATAAAGATCGGAATCAAATATACAACTTTTGGCCTCTTGATGTAGAGGGTACAACTCAAGCTTGGGGGAGATTGAAGTTACTGATGCTCAAATGTCCCATTCATGAGCTCCCCAACAATATTATTATCAATAACTTTTATGCAAGGCTCCCTCTACATGATTAGGATTTATTGGATGCTTCTTGCGCTGGATCATTCACTCACATGGAAGAAGAAGTTAAATGGGATCTTCTAGATTGTATTCAAGACAATGCTGAAGCTTGGGAGAATGACAAAGGTAGAAAGTCAGGTATAAATTATGATTATGAATGCATTGAATCTTTTATGGGTACTGATGACTTTCAAAATATTAAAAAAGCTTATGGTCTAGACTCTCAAGCTATTGCTTCTTATTATAAGGATTTTGCTTCCTATATTGAAGTGCCTAAAAAGAAGTGGAGTAAGTATCATGAACCTTATAAAGATGTTGCTAAGAGTGTTCCTGCAAGAAATACTGAAGTTTACACTACTAATCATGTCTTACATGAACCTTATATTGAGAAAATGCCTTTCCCAGTTAAGATAAAGGAACATTCTATGATAACTAGTATGGTTAATGAAAGTACAAGTAAAGTTGTTGAACCTGATAAAAAAATGGTTGATGAACCTATAATAGCAAATGTGAAGACTTTGTTGTTAAATATGAAAAAGAGGGACACACTATCCTTTGTAAGGATACCTCTAATATTGTTTCACATAGTAGTGTTATGAGAGTTAGTATTCCCGTGTTTTCTGTTAGAATAAGTGATCATTGCTATGATGGCCCTTGTGATGCCTATATTGTTAAGTTTATGCATGATACTGAAAGCTACTATGAGAGAGGGAAAAGTGTTCTTATGCATCTCAATAATATCAAGTTTCCTCGTTTTATGCTGAAAGTTTTTATGTTGCACTTCTTTTGCCCTCTTATGCAAGTTGCTTTTGGTTTTAAAAACTTGTTTGTTTACAAAATTCCATTGCATAGGAAATGGGTTAGACTTAAATGTGTGTGTGTTTTTGCTTCTTAATGCTCTCTTTCACTTCAATTCATATCCCTATGAGAGCTTCTTCAAAATTATCATGCCCATCTTAAAGGCTATAAAGAAAGAGCTTTATGGGAGACAACCCAATTTGTTTTTGCTTTCAGTTTGTTTTTGTTTCTTTGAGTCTTTGAAGTTATTACTTCGGTAATAACCGCTCCTTATCCGTTTTGTTTGGTTTTTGTGTCAAGATCAACCTCTAATGAGAGAGAAGTAAGATTTGGGGAAGTTGCTGTCCCGAAACAGATTTTTTGTGATTCACCGTAAAAATACGTGAGAGATTTCTGTATGTTGGATTGAGCTGTAATTTTTTGTTCTTCTGCCCCTGGTTGTTATTTAACTTTCGTTAGTTTTGCACTTTCTGATTTGAGCAACAGAAGATTTTCGAAAAAAATGATCTTTACCTGCTGGTCTGTTTTGACAGATTTTGCCACTCTTGCATTTGCTTCTTTATTCGATTTCCTTTTTGAATTCTTTTTGAGTTTTCAGAAGGAGTTGCTACAGTAGCTTTTTTTGATGGTTTTCAGTTGAAGTTAGACTCAAAAGGTTTTATCACTTCACTTATATTAATGTTGCTAATGAGAACTGTGTCAAGTTTTGTGTGAAAGAAATTTCCAGGAAGTGGAGACAATGGTGTAATAAGGAAGAGAAGGGTTTTATGACTCAAGTAATAAGTGTATGAAGATGAAGATATCAATGATATTCAAGAGATGACTCCGGAAGAATCTACTAGATACCAAATTCAGATACCTGCAGAGTCTGTTTTCAAATAGGTAACAATTCTGGTAAGAAAAGTTCCACGAAAATACGATCCAACTATATTTTTGCAGTTTTCAGTCGATAAAGAAAGCTAGGAGGCGAAAAAGGGATGGAAACGGAGCCAGGGTGGCTCACACCACCCTGTGGCGCGGGCCCACCCCTGACCGCGCCACCAGGTGGTGAGTCTACCCCGGACTCCGCCTCCGACTCATTTTCACCCAGTACCTTCCTTTTGATATGAAACTTCGTAATATATAACCCCCGGATCCCCCGAGGTCCGTATATCGTGTTTTCGTCGTGTTTTTGTTTTGATCTGTTTCTGTCAGGACGTACTCTTTGAAATCTTCAAAGCACAATGGTGTCCGCCAAGGATAAAGGGAAGGAGTCCATGGAGGAAGACCTCCAAGGCCCCGGGAAGGAGAAGGAGATCAAGAGTGAAGGTGAACAGGAGAAAGGACAACGTCCGCACACCGGCACTACTATTGCAAGCATTGGAGTGGTGACGAAACCTGCCAGGGTTAGAAGGACGGCACGGATGCAGACTGGGGGTAAAGTTCCCCGTCACAGTTTGGCTCCAAGGTCACTTCCTCCACACACCAAGAATCCCTTCCATACCTTCATCCATAACCATGCAGGAAAAGAAGACTTCAAGGAGGAAAAGTGGGGAAAGAATAGCAAGAGCTGGAATTCTCATCCCGACATGATCATGAGTCGTATTGAGCACAACTCGGAGTTGATTCGTACTCTCACTTTCGAGATTGAGGACTTGGGGAAACTGATCAGAGAGCTCATCAAGAGGATATCACCACCACCTAAGGAGTAATTCTTCATCAGGTTTGGCATCCCCTTGGTTTGTTCCAAGCTTGGGGGAGTGTCGCGGTATCACATCACTATCTTCTATCTTTTTATCTTATTAGTAGAGTCATATCATGAATAGAGGAGTTATTATGTAGGATGGTTTGCATTATGGAAGTGTCCCCTCTCTCGTTACATATGTATCCCTTGGTGTGAGTTGCCGTTATGGAATATTAATGAGAAGTTCTATCATCCACTCTTTTGCATAGCTTATATTAGTTTTCAATTCGTGGTTATATGATTGATATTATTGTTAGTATTGGTATCACTTTGGGATCATTGAGTTAATTTAGTTGGTTTTGGCAAACTTGGCTCGGTCAGTAGCACACTATTTTTGAGAGTTGAAAGAAAAGATAAAAGTTCTCCAAAGAAAAATTATTTCATCATCTTTCTTTCTTGATTTGCTCATAAGTTTAGTATTCTCTAGTTAAGATCTTTTGTGCTTCCAAGGAAGATTGCATGTTTGTCTTTATCACTTGTATGTTTGTTTGTTTCCCTCAACTCTTATACTTGCTACCCAGCCTTGCTAGCCAAAAACCTGTACTGAGAGGGTATTCTTCTCATGCATCCACCTCCTTTAAACCAAAACCCATGCCATTTATGTCCACCATACCTACCTGGTAGCATTATTGCTATTCCAAGTAAATTCTTGTTTTATCTACCTCCCAAATTAAACTTGTTATGTGAAAAATAGTGATTAAATCTCTCACGAACTTGATGGCACACTTTACTTTCTTGCATTTAATAAACTTGAACCATTGGGTCCTTTTTTGTTGCTGCTTGCGCTTTATGAGTTGAAGTTAGCCGAACCATGTATCATGGGGACCGCTTTCAACACTTCGTTGGTACTTGTACCTAGTTGATATCATGTTCTTTTGCTTATGGATCCTGGAGGTGTGAAATAAAAGTGGAACTTGTAAGATCATGGAGTTTATATGTGTGCTAGAGAAACGCCTGGGTCGCTAGCCTAAGCCATGCCTAATCATGGTGGAAACTTGCAGGATAACTATAGTGAGCATTCTATGAAGCATCTTCAATAAAAACATATGCAAATAGCAAATAAAAAGATCGCTGAGATGCTCACTGTCTGCTTTCCTTGTCATTTTGATTATGGGATAGCTCTTGTGTCATGTGCAAGGGGTACCCCGTTGGCGGTTCTCAATGATACATATATTTACAATGACAAGAGCTTGTTCGTGACTGAAGTTAGGTAGCATGAGGATCGGTACTGATAAGTAAGGGGCATGAGCTTTCAACTTATATCTTGTCAAGCATATACTCTTAGTTGTGTCACTTTAACCTTAATCACCTAAAGATGCCTATGATAGGGGCAATGAGAGCTGAAAGCTAGTAGGTATCATAATTTTTGGGAGCTCTTTATGAGACTTGCAATCCCTGCTTCCCTCTTTGAAGGGCCTTTCTTTTACTTTGTAGTTGAGTCAGTAAACCTACTCCCTTCTATATCAACAAGTATTTTGAGTTGATGTGTTTCATTCATTCATATGGTGATTTATTCAATCATGTTTCTTATGTTCCTTGTTTTGCACATTGCTCTTACCCTGATGTTTACTACTTTGAAAGCTATCATTGAAAAACCAATTATTTGTGAACTCCAGCAAATTATCAACTATTCTTTGACCAAGAGCTAAGTTTGTCATTACCAATTATGATTCACTTTATGTATCTTTATTGTGTTTCCTTTACTTATTACAAGTTGAGTTATATAATAGTGAGTTGTCTTCTATTAGGATCTATGTATTTGATGAATGTGATGCTTCTTGTCCGTATTCTTTTATCGACTCTTCACTCCATAAACCTGAGGTCATGTTTATTGAGCCTAGTTTCGCATGGGGACAAGCGAAGTCTAAGCTTGGGGGGAGTTGATATGTCCATTTTGCATCACTATTCTATGTCTTAATTCACTATTATTCATTGATATATTTTATATTGACAGGTGATACTTATGTTATTTCATCTGTTTTTGCATGGTTGATGACTTTTGGAGCATGGACCGCTGCAGTCAGGATTCTGATGGAAAAGGTGCTATTTGGAGGCAAAATTCGCGAAGATCAGAAAATCCGGGAAAATATACGGAAAATCCTATTTTTCCAGAAGACTAAGGATGCCAGAAGATGGAGTGGAGGTGGGCCACAGGGGGCACACACCACCCCATGGTGCGGGCAGGCCTAGGCCGCGCCTGGAGGTGGTGTGGCCACCCTGGCCCACTGTAGCCTCTCTCGTCTGGCGTATATCATCCTCGCGAAACCCTAAGACTCGAGGAGCAACCACAGATAGATTTTGCCGCCTCTGCGGGGTGGAAAACACCGAGAGAGAAAGATCTCTCCGGTAGACAGATTTCTACCGGGGGAATTCCTTCCCGGAGAGCGGAGATCGTCGCCATCAACACCACCATCAAGCTGGACTTCATCGGGATCATCATCATCATCACCACCATCATCGCGATCAGAACCCTCATCACCATCTCCATATTACTGTAACAATTGCATTGAATCTTGCATTGTTCATAGGGGAAACTTTCCTGTTGTTGATTACTCTTTGTAGTTGATGCTATTGAGTGAACCATTGAATTATTGTTTATGTTCAGATTGTTATACATCGTTATTCCATCTCTGATCATTATCCATATGATGTCTTGTGAGTAGTTCGTTTTGCTCTTGAGGACATGGGAGAAGTCTTGTTGTTAGTAGTGGAGTTGTGTTGAGAAAGATTCAATAGATTGTTATTTAAGTTGTGGTGTACTTCTTCTAGTGGTGTCATGTGAACGTCGACTACATGACACTTCACCTATATGGGCCTAGGGGAATGCATTGTGTATTTGGCTACTAATCATAGGGGTTGCCGGAGTGATAGAAACCTGAAACCCCATTAGGAAACCATTGCACAAAGGACGTAAGGGTCTTAGAGTTTAAAGCTGTGGTTAGGTTTCTACCTTAATTACTTTCTTGTACTTACGGATGTTTGCAAGGGGTATAATTACAAGTATGTATTACTCTTGGATGGGGCGGTACATTAGCACAGGTTCACCCACACAACACTTAGCAAGCTAAAGAAGATTAATCAACTATATGAAGCGAAAGCACTTGACAGTCTTCCCATGTGTCCTCTAGAACGTTTGGTCATCTTAAGAAATACAACCGGCATGTCCTTTGCTGCATAAAGGATTGGGCCACTTGCTGCTTTCATTCCTACTGTCTTTTATTTACTCGTACTTTGTTTACTTGCTTTATCAAAAAACCCTAAAAATCCGTTTGCTAAGTATTTGCAGAGAATTTCTGATCCATACCACTAGCCAACACCTTCTGCTCCTCATTGGGTTCGACACTCTTACTTATCGAAAATACTGCGATACACCCCCTATACTTGTGGGTCATCAGCTGCCTGCTAGAACGGAGAGATGAAGGTATTGATTGACTCTATACGTGTGACCGAGTGCGGAAGCGCTGCCGGAACACGACGCCGGAAGGATCGTCAACATGATCTTGAGATCGGTAAGTGATCATCTACATCAACCATGAGATTTGATCTCGTTAAACATTTTGGATGTTCGAGGGTTAGTTCTCATCTATCTCGTTGCACTTATCTCGTAGATTAGATCTTGGCTTTTCCATAGATTGGATCTTGGTTTTGTTCCTTCTTGCGGTAGAATCTTTTTGTTTCCATGCTATGAACCCTACAACCTTTTCAGCTTGGTTTGGTTCTAGGATTAATTCGAGATAGTTTTGGAATTGTTATAGATAGATCTAGAAGGTTCCAAAAGGTTTCGGAGTGTGGACCACCTGTCTAGAAGTGCTCATGGGCGAAATGGAGTGGCACCCCGACCTACATGGCTAGGGCACCACAGCCCCATAAGGAACCTTGTGCCCCCACTAGGGGAAACCCTAGCCACCACCAAACCGTAGGGGAAGGGGAGGATTCCTCCCCCTAGACGCCACCCCCTCCCTTGGAGGAGGGCAATGGTTGGCCGCCCTTCCCTAGCCTCATGTAGCATCCCATGGTTCTAAACTCTTTTAATGGTACATGTTTACCTTGTATGTTACTTAGTTAATGTGCATTGCATAATATAAATTCTCATGTCATCATGTCACCTTGCATTTGAGCATCATAATTAAATCTTGCATTATATTCTTGTCTTGTATTTTCTTATTATCCTTTATACACACGTCTTGTTATATTATACTTGCCTCATGCACTTTTATCTTACTATAATATTTTCTTCTTGATATCATGTAGTTGCATACCTCTATTATTCCTCCTACCTATTCTCATTCTAGTTGGTTCCATACTTGATGGAGCCATAATGTCTAATGTTTTACTTATTTGACTCTTGGAATTTGATTAATAATATAATTCCTATGTTTAGTCGAGATATGTCTCTTTAGTTCATTTGATCTATTAACTTGGTATGGTCCCTTATGATGATATCTTGCTCAATAATTCCACCATGCATGTATATGTGGCTTCTACTTGATTTGCTTGTATTTAATTCATGCACATATACTATGCGTGGATGCTTACCACATTTGTCCATATACACCTTGTCTACATGATCTTGCGGGTATTCCACTATCAGGAGTAATTAATAGCGCTAGATTATCTTGGCTCAAACTGCTGTCCACGTCGTCCTGATTTTTTTCGGTCGTGGGATGGACACCGGAAAGGACACCTAGTGACATCGTAACAGAGCCCTGCTGTCCTGTAAGGCGGGACCCGTGCCGGGCCAGGGAAAAAGTTTCCCTACTACGTACGGATGTACCACAAGTCGGCATACCCAGCGTCGCCGGAAGATGGGACGCGCGCATGACATGGGCCTGCGATCTGCATACACGGATAGTACCGCGCTCCGTGAGAGGCGTTCACGGCGTGGCACTGCTCCGCACTCGCCGAGTGGCGCGGCTCGCCTGAAGCCTACTGGCGGTGTGTCCCCATGTCGTCTACGTACTATCGCGGTCGTGGGTCTGCGGAGATCCGACGTGGCTAGGTAAGCCCATGGCATTTGTGGAGCCTATGGCGTTCGCGGTTTCTCGCTGACGTAGGGCCCGCGGAGAGTAGATTTGGTGTCTTGATCCCATGTCGGCCACGGTTTCTCGCGGATGTGAGGCACGCCGAGAGCCGACGTGTCACCGTGCTCCCGTGCCGGATGCGGTTTCTCTTAGTTCTGGGTCCTGTTCAGTGTCGAGATTGAATCCTAGATGGTAGACATCGTAGCGATAGTTCCAACATGCAACCATGCTGAAGGACCGGAGCGTTCATTTTTGTAGACCACCTGACAACATAGACTCTAGACGTACGTGGGATCTCGTGGGTGCTATCTCAGTTGTTAGTTTTATCCCTTGCCGAGGTCGTGAGGTGGGTCTCGCTGACGCCAGGTTTTAGTGAGAGACGCATTAGGTATAAAATGATTCTCTCAGATATTTGTGTACACCTTGCATTAGTTAGTTCCTCTGCTTACCGCGTACTCATGGACATCCACATGCATAGGTATGTGAGGACACCCGTAGCTGGCGATGCTGGTGCCCACGACGGTGGGACGAAACAAATTGGCGGTGCTGGGAGATGAACGTAAGACTCAGCGCCAGCGACGTACAATAGGACCACTGGGAGACGAAGTAGCATGACCTGGTCCCGGACTCAAGTGATTCAGTGCGATTGTAGGTTGGGGCTTGGTCTTGCTACATTCGTCGGATTAGATCGCCGGTGGTGGAGGTTGCAGACAGATGTAAGTATCTGCGCTAGTTTCAGCGTCTCCTTCCTCATACTCTTCTCTTCTCTTCCTCATGCAACAAATCAATGGCTTCGTAGACGGTGATGACACATATAAGGGAAACGCGTCATGCGTTGTCGGTGGGCACGACTGTACCTCTTCGTCGCTCCAGTCATCAGCACCGAGGTGGGACGTTTTCGTTGTCACATCCCCAGAAAGTCTCTCTCTTTGAGACTCGTTTTCTTTGCGTCCTGTAGTTTTCCGCATAGGAGAGCTTCATCGGTGGCAACCGACTGCATCCCTCCGTCATTGGCTACTACTGCGCACACCGCATTGCCACGACGACGTCAAAGCTGAACATGCATGTACGACAACGTGTATTTTTTTCGAGTAACCTATATATGTTTAATAGCTGACTATTTTTTCTCTTTCTGGGCCGATCAACGATGGGTTTGGGCCACTAGGAGCAGTTGGAGCAGCCCAAGCAGCGTTGAGATAAGTTGGAGCAGCCAAAACACCATCGAGAGAAGTTGGAGCAGCCGAATCATGTATGTGTGTTTGTTCCAAAATGAGATGGGCAACTGTAGCAACGACACCGAAGCGGACTCAATGATAATGCAGGCTGTAGCAACGTCGATGTGAATATGGAAACAAACACGTATATAGTTTTAGTTAGATCTAGCTTTGGTTAGATTATATTTCCAAAGTTTTTCATTTATCCTTTGCGTGTCTTGGACCAGTCGTTTGTAACAGCTATAAGTATATGAGTTAGCGCCGTTCTCGTGGACGGACGTTGTATCTGTTCTTCGGTGACAACATCTTAGTCTGTATATAATTCTCAAACTCACCCTTTGCTCAGATAGAAATGAATTATTTTTGTTCTCTATTTTCCGAACGTTCAAATGTGAACGCTTTGTGTACTCGTGTTTATCAACTCCTCACTTAGCTTTTCCGTTGAACTCTCTGCACTTGGTGTGATATTTTCTCCTACATACACGACCATGTACTTTGGTAAAAAAAGGTGTTTGGACATTAGCTCCCAGTAAGAGTGTAGACAAGCCAAGGTCAGACGCCTTAATGAGTTGTACTCGATCTCGATTCACGGACGTCACGTTTGTAGCAATACCTTTTGCAGGCATCATGGACGATAGAAGCAACTATTTGGTGGAGTGTTTAGTCCCACCTCACCTGTTTAGATTGCTCTCGACCTTTTTATAAACTGCCCTGTGTTACCTAGCATATCGGGAAAAGAACCTTCCTTTCAACGAACCACCTGGCGCATCCAAAGGAACAGTGATTTTTCCATTTTGTGAAGTGCGCCTACGGCCGCTTAGAAGCGTCAGATGGTGTCAATGTTACGGAAATCGTAAACTCTACGCTCGGATCACAAATACATTAGAGAGCGGTTCATGTTAGGACAGTCAACATGTTTTTACTACAGATATGCTCGTGATTATACGTTCAGATCTTTATTGCCTATAGACGATATGCATAACTCATACAATAGACAAACGTTTTGTCTAACGGTCGCGCCCCGTTTTGTTTAGTTTATATAACTTGTGAGATCCTTTATTTGGATTTGTGTATTTAGCTGATTCCCACATGCTATGGGATGGATTCGTTTATCTCCTACATGAGCCGCATGGGCTGTTTACTTGGTTTGATCCAAATCATGCTCCAAGTGGTTCCATGAGAAAATCATCTCTACTTATTGGTTTATATTCCAAGCAAGGGATTTTTACTCTAGTACATGCTCCATGCATATGTGTATTTTGTTTTCACAAAATAGAGCATGCTTGCATGCATTAAATTCTTTTGCATGGCCCATGCACTACTAGTGCATATCCCATTCCATTTTATATTTGGACATGTTTGGATTTAGATAAGGCAAACAAGAGTTTCGAATTCTAAGCCGAACTAAACTAATAAAGCAAGACATTCCCATCATGTTACATGTGCCTATGTGGATACCATCATGTTACATGTGCCTATGTTTATTTCTAGAGTGCTACATGTGTGTTGCCCAAATCTTAATGTATCATCTAACTATCCATAAACCGTCTATTTCTTTTAAGTGCTTTCAAAACCGTATATATCTACTCTAATCTATCTCTAGCTATTCCTTGCTAGAGCCCTAAAATTATAGTGTGTGTACCCCGCCCTCACCGCCCCCCCCCCCCCCCCCCCCCCCCCAACACACACGCACTATATCTTATCTCTCTCTACCCACGTAGCTAACTCCTAGGTAGCTTGTAATCCACCTAGCCGCGTGTTCCAAACACACACAACTCACACATTCTATCCAAGTGTGTGTATCCCTACACATTTACACACACCCATATATATAATAAACCTACCTTTCCATCTAACCGTGGTGTTCTTCTATACACACCATTTTTGCCCTAAGCTAATTAAAACCTAGCTAAAACTCACCCGTGTGTATGCATGTGCATATACCACACAAACACACATTCTACACCTACCTGCGTGTGTCTACACACGCCAAACACAATCTCTCTGTAGCTACGTAGACAACTAGTTATTCCCAAATCCCCAAGTCCCAACCGTGCCTATCCTGGTGTCCAACCGAGCCAAATCCCATCTAAATCTTTGCTCTCTTTTTTCCAAAAATCTGGCCACACTTCAATCGGTATCAATAGGCAACTTCAGGAAAAAATTCAGTTAAGCAGGGTAGACATCAGTGTTTCAGGTTCAGAGTAGCATCCGCAGTTGCCGTTTTCTTCAGTTAACAACAGTGTTCAGTGCTGAGTTACAGCCAGCAGCAGCGATCGGTCAAGCCAGCAACGTCACAACCCAGCATCGCCAGGTTGCCAACCCACCAGAGCCTTCTCGCACGCGCATCAGGCCCAGCCCAATTCTTTTCCTCTATCGTTGTTTGTCTTCCTCCATCTCCTTCCTAGGAAATTGTTCTTGTGGCAGAGATTATTCCACCGGTCAGCCCAGAACATAGTTGTGTCTCCAGAGCCAATTGTTATGCTGGTAACTGACATGTACTCATCCGACAGCTTCATGACGTCACGCCACCAAGACGAGCCCATTAATTTATTTGCATGTGGTACTCCGTTTGGATAATAATTCCACACAAGCTGAACCCTGAGAACCTTCTCTCTGTTAAAGAATTTGTGCAAGTGTTTAATAATAAGAAGATCCTCATTCTAAATCTTGAATCAAGAATTTCCAGGCCACCATTTGCTTGGGCTTAGAAATTATAACCCCACGTGGCCAAAGATTGACTTGATGTGCTCTCTCCCTTTTTCTTTCTTCATAGGCATTGCCGAATAATTTTGTTTAGTTGTGTGTTTGTGGGGCCCCGGTTAAATCCTCCGAGAATCCCTGTTATGCATACATCATGTTTTTATGATCAGTGAGCCGTGGAACATAACCGACAAGTATCATTACAACATCCGAGACAATACCGAATTTACAAGACTTACATAAATATTGTTATGGCTACATCAATACTCATCAGCGGAACTTCATCAAGCGTAGAACCCGATCCATGCCTTAACCTACAGGCAACTGACTGGGAGAACGTCATAGCTCGCATAGTCGCCAACATCATCTTCTTCTTGATATCTGACCAAGTTAATAGCCAGGGACAATGCCATTGAGTGCTTTGAATGTACTCGCAAACCACCTCAAGAAACTAATAATAATAAGAGGATATGGAATATGGCTGGGGTAGTAGGAGTGCTCCAAGAGAGGTTCCTTTCTCAAATAGTTTCTCTTGTAGATATAGCATCTACATATCTTTGTTGAAAACTTTTTGTAAGCTATTTTGGAAACCTTTTTGAAAAGTTTTGGAAAAACATTAGGACTGGGTCACCCATTTGATTCCGCCTTCAGGTCGTCCCACGACCAAACTCCTTTCTTTCCCTTCCGACCATCCCATGGTCAAAACCTTTCTCCTTTTCGACCATCCCATGGTCAAAACATTTCCAAAGCCATTTCTTTTCTGAAATCCTTTTTGAAAACAAAACCGGCACCGCTCTACAGCAACCTTCCCAACCGTCCATGACTGCGGACACAGCTATTCGAATAGATTTACACTCTGCAGATATGGTACACTTTACCCACACCATCCGGGTACACTACCCTGATCTACACCGATCGTGGGTCGAGTAACCGATCAAGACTCTCCGAATGCCCACTCCAATATAAGTGCCTACCCTATGAGTGTTGTTCCCCACAACATCGGGACGTCGGGTACCGAGGACCAACCGGAGCGCATTTTGCACTTCCCAAGTGTGCGCTTTCAATGAGGGGCTCATAGTAACGCGTGGAGGCCCACAGACCCTTCATTCCTTCTCCAGGTCAATGTCCCACATGGACCCTTATGTGAGAAGGCCCACCCTCTAGGGATTTTTATCCTCTGTAGTTGTTGCGAGGCAGCTTATACCAGAATAGACAAACATCAAATCTAGCTCTGTCCCATTACAGAGTAATGTGGTTGCACAGGGTTAATTGTTCTAGCAAAACTGCAAAAAACCGGGTGCGTTTCCGTAAACCTTTTTCCTCCATCTTTGCTTCAGCATTTTGTAAAACAAAACCTTTTTCTTTCTCAACATCTCTTGGGAGGTCCCACCTCACCAAGGTTTTATCATAAAACATTTGGTAAAACTTGTTCCGGGGTCTTCCCATACTCTAGCTTTGCTTCGGCTAAAATGGGGTCTCCAAGGGTGTTGGGGGCATACCCCCGGGTAGGTAACGCCGGGGTATAAAGGCCGAGTTAGACGGGGTACGACACAGTCAAAGCGAAGTGCTGACCGGGTCACCTCAAGGCAGGCCGAATCACGGTGCGACCCGGCCCATAGGGCATTTACTTGACAATGGTCCGGCCTGCATAAAATTTATGCCAGCCATGTCTATCTGTTTTGCAGGTACATGGGTGAGCCGGGTTAGCTAAATGCCAGCCGGATTATCTTAGCTTCCAAGGGAAGGAATCTCCCGTTGGTCAAAAGGTGGCTTTATCAGGTGGAGCATGTGCAAAGTAAAGTAAAGAAGAGGACTAGCGGGTCAGTGGCGACCAAGGTGATGCGGGAAAAGCCGGATGACGTAGCCCGTGCCTGGTGACGCACAAAAGACAAGGATGACGCTGCGCGTTACGTCCAAAGCTCGGACGAGCCATTAAAGAAGAATAAAGAAACATCTGCTTTAGGAAAAGAACATATTCATAGAATAGGCTGCCACCTGTGCCCTAGAATTTTAACCTGGGCTCCCCTATATAAGGAGCACCGGGGCCTCCATAGAGAGGGACGGCAAATAGAGGAATCACTCTATGTCTAAGGTAGAACTCTAGGGCTAGTTAGTGGGGGGGTAAGAGACATTGTCTCCTTCTTGCTAAGAGCCTCAAGAGCACTTGTAAACACCATTGAGAGAGAGAGAATACAAGAACTTCCGTGCATGGAATCACCATGCTCTCCCTCCCTGGATTCCCCTAGCACTCATTGGCCCCATCTTTAGCCTATCCATGGCATCTGTCGTGCCACCACCACGACAGTTGGCGCCCACCGTGGGGCTAGCGGTGCTAGCAGGGATGAAAATCCAGACGGGAAACTTCTCGAGCACCGGCAAGGGTATCGTCTCAGGCTTGGTTCAGCGCTTTGGAGCACTAGACTACGTCAGTGACAACGCAGGAAGCTTCGACAGGCACCCTCCACCGCGCAATAGCGTCTTTCTCAAGCTTGGCGCGCACAAGATCTACGTCGGGGTGGATGAGTCCTGCGTCCACCCGCGACACGTCGTCGAAGGAGGCGAACGACCTCTCAGCGCCCCTCATGGGGTGCGTATTGCTCTCCCTACCAGCAGCATTGACGTCCTGATGACCGTGCCAGATGCGGGACCGAGCAAACATCCGGCGCTAGAGCCAGAGGTAACGCCCAAACAAACCAGGTCTAGGTTTCCTTCGCTAGAGAAGCCAAAGAATGTGCTCTAGCAAGCGGTAGATAGCTTAGCAACACCAATAGCACCCGTGGTAGATCCGGCTCAGGTGCAAGTTGAGTTAGAGGAAACTAGGCGGAAGATGTTAGCCGGAGCAAAGAAGGTAGCAGAGCTGCATTAGTCGCTAAACATCACCTTGAGAGAGTATGCTAAGGCAAACCGTATCGATGGAGTAAAAATCCGGGGCAGAAACCTGATCACGGAGATTGACAAAGAGTACGAGCCTAGGCCGGGTCAGACTACTACGATAGTAACATGAGGGTTGGATCGGTATAGTACCCCGGCGAAGAACCTCAAAGTAGCAAACGCGGCCGCGTCCGAGTTAGAAGGCTTAACCGGTGAGGCTCGACAAAGGCAACAAGAGAGGGTAAATCACTTGTTGAGAGTTGCATGCCAACAAAATGAAGAAATAAACTAAGCTAACTCGGCACCACCAGGGGCCTCACAGGTGGTACATTCGGCCAGAAATAACCCGGCAAGATCCAGAGGAGCCGCGTCGTCTCCGGGTCATGATCCCAGGAGAGAAGAGGTAGTGGATTCCGGGAGAAGAAACAAGCAGATGGTCCCTTATGACCCGGTAAGGGCTGGAAAAGGTAAAGCAGTGCAAGTTGAAGAGGACCGCCACAGTACCAGTCGGGGTGTGGCAGCCCGAGGTAACCATGACCAAGGCAATGTCGGTCAAAGAAATGCTGCCAACGACAATGCCGGACAGCGCAATCCCGTGGGAGTGGGGCAAAATTTACCTCAGACACAACAACGTGTACCCCGACAAGGAGGACGTACAGGACAAGCGGCACAACAACATCATGCATGTTCGGATCAGGAAAGTTACAATGATGGTTATTCGGCTATGGTCAACGATGGATACCCCAGACCGGATCACCACGTAATTGGATCATGGTTGGGAAGTAGGAACTTGTAGCCAGATGATGCGAGGTTGAAGTTGGATAGGATTTATAGGTCGGAGCAAATCGAGTTACAAGGTCCACCAGGTCCAGCATGTTTCGGGCCCCGGATCATGAATGAGCCACCAGTGCCGAACTTTCAGCTGGCTAGGGGAACCCGAACGTATGATGGAAGTACCATGCCAGAGGATTGGCTGATTGACTATGCCACAACAGTAAACATCGCGATAGGAAATTTGAGATGGGCGGTGAGATATGTACCACAGATGTTGGAAGGACCAGCACAAGTTTGGTTGAAGAATTTACCACCAGGAAGCGTTAACTCCTGGCTGGATTTCCAGGAGCTATTCGTTAGCAATTTCTCAAGCACTTACAAGAGACCCAATAGACCATAAACTCTTGCGTTATGCCGATAGAGACCGAATGAGCCAGATAGAGATTTCTTGACTCGGTGGTGTAATGTGAGAAACTCGTGCGAAGGGGTGATTGAATCACAAGCTATCGCGTGGTTCGCTCAGGGGTGTAGATATGGAAGTATGCTATGGAAAAGGTTATAGCGAGATATGTCAACTACCTTGGCAGAGACGATCCGGATTGCAGATTCATATGCCTTGGGAGATCCAACTTAACCCCGGATAATGTCTAGCGAAGCAAACTAAGAGTATTACCGTCGAGATGGCCCCGGATTGTCAAGGAGGAACGATTTCCGAGGAAAGAGAAGGGATGAGCGCCCGGATTATCGGTATAACTCGCAGCAAGTCGCGGTAGTGGACCGGGATCAACCCAATGTCAGAGCCAGTCAACACCAAAAAACTGG
Organism: Avena sativa; assembly: GCA_916181665.1. NCBI lineage: Eukaryota > Viridiplantae > Streptophyta > Magnoliopsida > Poales > Poaceae > Avena > Avena sativa. The sequence continues at coordinate 184,036,180 of OV702286.1, forward strand.
AGGACAGAGCTAGCAACAGAAAAACAAAGGGAGAAAGCCTTGGACCCCGGAGCATAAAAAGCAATGGCAAGAACAAAAGGATAGGCCGAGGTATACATTCGAATCTATGCTTGATCAACCTTGCAAATTTCATACGCCAAGTCCAAACAGTCCAGGGAATCATACAACCTAGCAGTGTGAATGGATGAGGAAATTGGAACAGGGGAGTTTGGGAAATGCTCAGGCACCTCGGAACGAAGCACCTAGAAATGAAACACCCTGGCCACCGTTACTAACAAGGGGAAATGGACAGCAACTGATGTTGCCACCACCTCCGCCGAGATACGAAAATCTGGAAAGAAGGGACGCTATACATCAAGTGGGCAATAACCAACAACAAGGCCAAGGTTACAACAAGAATGAAGGACGAAATGAGTACAGGGAACATCATCAAAGCTATTGCGTGTTCACCACGGAAGAGAATGACCGGAAAAGCTTACAACATCGGCATATGGAGGTGAACATAGTAATGCCGGTTGTGCCAAGATATATGCCTTGGGAGGATCAAGAGATCACATGGAGTGTCAAGGATCCCCCAAAGATCATGCCAAGCCCAGGAACCTACGCTCTAGTCTTGGATCCGACGTTCATCGGGCCGAATCTTAATGTGAGATTTTTCAAGGTATTGATTGACAATGGCAGCAGTATCAACATTATGTACAAGGATACCACGCACAAGTTAGGGATAACAGAAAACATGTTGCAAGCGACAAGGACCACCTTTCACGGCATTGTGCCGGGTATTTATTGTGAACCAATTGGTAAGGTCCGGGTTGGCGTGTTATTCGGCACAAGAGACAACTACCGCACTGAGAACTTGGAATTCGAGGTAGTGAATCTGGAAAGTGCTTATCACGCATTACTCGGCAGGCCAGCGCTGAGCAAACTCATGGCAACTACCCACGTCAGCTACCTTAAGATGAAATTGCCCGAACCAAGGGGCGTGATAACTATATCAGGGGACTTCCAGCATTCGATCGAGTGCGCATCAGCCAAATCCAATTTAGCCGAGTCACTCGTGATAGCTCAAGAAAAAAGGAAGATACTAGAGGTGGCGACATTGGCTCAATCCGCGCAACAACATATGCCAGCCCTGACCAACCCGCATGAGAGCGTATCGTTCCAAGCAACTATGGATACGAAGAAAGTGCCAATTGATGATATGTTCACAGAGCGCACTGTCACCATAGGTGTCGGGTTAAGCAGCAAATAGGAAAGCGAGCTTGTCAACTTCCTCTGTGAGAATCGGGATATCTTTGCTTGGTCTACGCAAGATCTGCAAGGTGTACCAAGGGAGTTGGCTGAGCACTCATTGAATGTAATACCCGGGGCTAAGCCGGTTGTGGCACCCCGCTAAAACCACTACTAGAAAATCGCTGTGTTTTTCTGCATTGCATCATCATGACCGCATGCTCATGTCATCTGCCACGTTGCATTTGAGCATCGTCATCATCATGCATGGTTTGTTTAAATACTATTTTTGAAAAGTCTGGTTTTGTTTTCTAAACGCCCAGTCTTTATTTCAAATCAAAACTCCGGTCTTTTCCGAATAGTTTTATTTGTCTAAAATTGTTTACAAAGGCCTATTTTAAAATAAAAATAAAAGTTTAAGTTGTTTTCTTTGAGGCCGCCAGCCAGGCCCAAAGCCCAGCCGGCCACCTCCTTCCTAGTCTAAACCCTAACCACCCACCTACCCCATCCCTCCCACTCTCCCTACCCAATCCAGTCGCCGCCCCCACTCGCCGCTAGCTAGCACCCACACCCGCCCGCGCGCGTGATGCATGCCCCAGCCCCACGACAGCGCGACCGTGTAGCACGATCCCATCCCGCACACGATACACCACCCCGCGCCTGCCGCGCACTCCCGCCTCTCGCACCTGCCCTGCCCGACCCGGACAACACCACCCCGTGCCTAGCCCCACCTTCCCATGATCGATACCCACCCAGCGGTGGACACAATCTCCCCCGCTCGCGTACATCGCACGCCCGTAGCGCCGCTCTCCCTTGCTCTGTCGTAGCCAGATCCGCCCCGCGCCGACCATCTCCCTTGCTCGCCTTCCTCGATTCCATGGTGCCGCCGCCGCCGTGTTCTCGGGCCGCCGACCCCGACGCCCTCGACCCGTCCGCGACCCCGAGGCGCTGCCGGCCACACGAGCTTGCCTACCAAGGCTGCGCCACCTCCCTGCTTGATCCCCGCCGCCTGGAGCTCACTCCGGCAGGCCCCGCCTCGACCTCACATCTCTGCGGCACCACCGCGTCCCCTGGCCTCACTCGCTCCCCGTCGCCTCGCCCTTCGTCGCCCGCCATGGCCGTCGTCCGTGGAGCCGACGAGGACCTCGTCCTTCACCACCTCAACCTTGCTCCCCTACTGCGGCTCCACCTCACTGCTGCATCATCTCGCGCGAGCTCCTGTCTCCTCTGGCCGTCCTTGTCCAACACCGACATAGCGTTGTCCCGCGTCGGCCTCCTCTCTGCAGCGAATTCAGGCACCAAGCACTGCGCCGCCGGCCACTCCTTCTGTCGCAGGGGGCCCTGCATCCTCTGCCCGTGCCAAGCAGCGCCAGCACCCTCTGTCGTGGTCCTCTTCGGGCTCGCCCTGCTGCCCCGCGCTGGTCGTCCTCGCCCTACCTCCCGTGCAGCGTGTGCGGCCTCTGCGTTCTCCTGTTTGTGCTCAAGTCAAGCGTTTCAAGTGCCTAAGAGAGGATATGTGTCCCGTGTCCACGGGAAAACAATTTCTGGTTATTCTTCGTGTCATCGTGTCAACGAATATCTTCCCAAGTCCAAGATCAACCCCGACCTCGAAACTGGAGCCCAAGGGTGATGGTGTCGCGCTCCAAGTTCTTCATCACGGAACCGGAAGATCTTCATCGTCTTCATGGAAACCACAAGATCTCCGTCATGGAAAGCCCCGAGCACTTCGACGCCAAGGTCTCCTTCACAATCCGAAGCGCCGATCCTGGAGTTCGAAGACCGAACCCTGGCGCGCCAAGTTCTTCGACCCCGAGGACCGATCCATCGGAACGACAAGACCTCCTTCCCGCACCGATGACCGAGGACCCGATGACCGCCAAGATCGCCACCTGAACGACTAGCACTTCGCCGCGGAACACCGAGTTCTCCATCGAGGACGTCAAGCACGTCGACATGGAACCGAAGGACTACAAGTACTTCACCCTGGATGTTAAGACCGACCCGATATGCGGACCCGACAAGATCTTCGCGACGACAAGATCGACACGGACCAGGGCGAATCCGATGCGCCCCGCACGCCAAACCAAGTCCTTCTTTCCGGAATGCCAAGCTCTCCTTCCGTTGTCCGAGACCGATCCCGTCGAACCGTTCCCCCCCGTCGAACCCTGAGACCCAGACCCGAACCCCCGGAACCAAGATCTTCCGAACCCAGATGTGTGACCCTAAGCCTCTGTTTTTATAATATGACATATAACTGTCACATATTAAATTGTTCATGCTTGCATACATGTCATCTCGTGGGTTGGGTTAAATAGTCGTTTCATCTAAATTAAATATGGAGACTATATGCGGGCTATTCTAGTCTTATATTGCCTCCATTTAAATTGGTGTAGCAAACCGATGCCATGTTTCGCCCTGTTAATACAACATATAAATTGCGGGGTAGTGAAACATCTCGAACCATCTAATTAATTGTCGGGACCCTGGTTCCGCTTAATATTTCCTAGTTGCATCGCATCTTTGCCATGTCATGCATCATATCATAACCATGCCGGATCTTCTGCCGTAGTATTAAATATTGCATCCGGTGTTTCTTCTAGTGTTTTCATCTTCGCGGATTAGGCCGATGAGTTGATGCGAGTATCAACAAGTTCTTCGGATAATGAATCTCCGACAGTGTTTCCCAGGCGAGCGTCTCTCCCCCTTCTACCTATTTTGCATTTATAGTCTTTATTTCCTCCTGTTGATCTCTTGCTATCCGTGTCGCGATGCTTTAGTTTCCGTGCACCAGTTATATTCCGTGCAGCCTCTATATTTCCATGGACACCTCCTAATACCTGTTGTTTGGTAGATAGCTGGCCTTGCGAGTCGTAGTTGCTTGCTCAGGTGCGATCTCGTGTTGTTGAGTACCACAGTTGTTGGAATGCTGGCAGATGCTTATGGTGGAGATGATCATGTCTTTAATTACAACTATTAAATTGCTGTGATAACTAATGAAAGAGGCACCGGTAGGCAATATATGTTATTTCATTTTTCATGCCCACTTGTGTCCCGTAGGCCCCGAGTACTTGACACCTGTTCCTTTACTATTAGCACTATCCACATCCGTAGGCCCCGAGTCTATGAATCCCCCTTAGCCAGAGCTTGATTCATTTCTTATTTCTTGGGGACACAAACTAGTTTGGGGCTTTATTACTATCCTGTACTTATGCCATGCTTTACTGTTTTATTTACGATTGTGCGTGGAACACCTGTACTGTTTTGGACGTGGAATGTTTTCGCGGTATCGACAAGCCCAGTCACACTTTCGGGTTCCTAGTCGTTTACAGCCATTGTCACAAACCCTGGGTCCGTCTCAGAGCCGGCCAAATTCGTTGCGGGTAGCTTACTGGGGTGGCCCCCTGAAATATTTTATGAATCATGTGATTGCTTTGTCGTGAAAGCCTCGTTGGGTTTTGATTTGGTTTTTCCTAGGTTGATCGTGTGTGTGTTGCTATTTGTGCACCCCTGCAGGGTAAATCTTTCTGAAAGCCGTGTCCGCGGTTATGGACGACTTGGAGCACAGTATCTCGATCATAGACAAGCATAACTAAAGTTGTGCTATAAATTTGACTTAATATGTGACTAGTAATCAGCTTCACTACAATGTAATGGATAATAAAAGTGCCAACAACTGGTGGAACTGGGGTGTATCGTGTCATGTTATACCTGCCTAGTAAGTATCGCAACTCCAATGGAATGAAATAAAAGTGCCAACAACTGCTGGGTTTGAGATGTCACATGCTAATTGTATCTGACTAGTAAGTACTGCAACTACGACTAAATGGTTAACTAAACCTGCGCACTACTTGTGCTATTAGGATGACTCATGCTATTTATATCTGACTAGTAAGTGCTTCAACTATAATGGAATGAATATAACTGCCAACTGTGTGAGTTCCTCGGTTTGACTTCCTCGTTTGGTCTCGAGGGGGAATATCAGGATGGGTATGATCGGTGTTAGTATCAGGTTGGTCCCGAATAGGTCTTTCTTACCCCTCTCGAATAGCCGACTATTATATCGAGTCTCTATAGGTTGTATAGTGCATGCTTCGCTGCCGCTTCAGTCCACCATACCTATGTAGGCGAGAGCCGCCGAATTCTAGCCTCGCCGTGTACTGGCCTCAGTACTGACACTCCTCTTTTTCCTTTGCCCTTTGTCGGCACCCCTTTTGTTTTAGCAGGTTTGAGATCGACGTCTTTAGCAGGGTTACCCTTCTGGCTTGGCCTGGGCAGGGTTATGGATGCCATTGGTTATTCTTCAGGGCTCTTATCCCAATTTGCATCTTGTCCATACTCGAATGCTGTATCATTTTCAAGGTGATTTGGATCTTCGTATTTGTATATCTGTATGCTTGACTCGCTGAGTCGATGTTGTATATATATATCTGTTATGTGGGTCCCATCGAGGACTGTTGTGTAATGGTATTACTTCGTTTTCCACCCGCACGAAAGTGCCTGGTGGGCGTCCTTGAATCGTTTCTATGCGGGTTTGGCGGGAAGGGCTAAAACTTGCATAAGGTCGATTCGAGGGTGTTATAGAGTGGTATCAGAGCTCAGCAGTTGCGATACCCCACTGGTCCAGCCTGTAGGATAACCTAACTAACGGCCGAAGTAGAGTGTTAAAACTATTTTGCAAAAATCGGTTGGACAGATCTGATTAGGTCTGCTTTTACTCCTTACCCCTCTGCTGTTCTCCTCTTACCTATGCGTGTTTTTATTATGCTCTCTTATCTTTTCTTCGAGTCCAGGATTTCCCGTGGTTGGGTTTCTGTCGTACCTTCAGGGTTTCGCTTCCTCCCTTTATAACGGTGGTTCTAGAATCATCAATCTGCTTCTCGGCTGTTGTACCTTCATCCAATCTTCTGTCCTTGAACTCTTTATCCGTATGTGCCCCTTGACAGATATTTGTATTGTTGAAAAGCATATGAGAAGGATGAGCATTGGTGAAGTTGGAGTATACCTTGAGCATGTGTTGTTCATGCCAATGGAACCATCGCAAAACCTAATCATTGTGTCTTTTCGTACGATGTTTCTGTTGGGGGGATACCCCCGGGTAGGGTAACTCCGGGATATAAGGGCCAAGTTAGCCGAGGTTTGGCAAGGTCAAAGCGGATGCTGGCCGAGTCACCTCAAGGCAGGCCAGATCACGGAGTAACCCGGACCAGGGGGGGTCGCCTAATGTTGTCTCATCCGACTTAAGGAGTATGTCGGAAATGCTTGTCTAACTTATATGCGGGAACATGTGTGGCCGAATCTACTATGATCCGGATCCTCGCATAGCTTCTAGGAGAAGGAAGGAATCTCTCTGGTCAAAAAAGAAGGTCCGGTACGTACTGGATGAGCGAATAAAGCAAGGGCAGGACCACCGGGTCGTGGCCGACAAGGGTGACGACGCTCACGTCGGCTTACGTCGCTAAAGCAAGTGTGACGCGGGGGAAAAGCACCCCGGTGGGTTACCACTTTGGGAGGGGGCATATTCTTAGGAATATGCCTCCACGTAAGCCCTAGGCCAGGACCGAACCACCTCTATATAAGGGGGGTTAGGGTTCTGGTAGAGGAGGTTGGCAGAATTCTAGTTGGTTGAGCACTAGTTGATCTAGGATTCTTGGGCAAGATAGTAGGCTAGAGTAAGAGAGCACCTTCTTCCTCCTCTCGCCAACACAGCTCAAGGAGCACTTGAAATCTTGGAGATATAGCAATACAAACTTCTGTGTAGAGAATCACTCTACTATCCCTCCCTGGATTCCCCTAGCGCATATTAGTCCCCACCTTTAGCCTATCCATGGCATCTGCCGTGACACCACCACGACAGTTGGCGCCCACCGTGGGGCTAGCGGTGCTAGTAGGGGTGAAGATCCGGACGGGAAACTTCATCGGCACCGGCGAGCACATCGTCTCCGGGCTCGTTCAGTGTTTTGGAGCGTTGGATTTCGTCAGCGACAACGCTGCTTGCTTCGGCACACGCCCGCTTCCGCGCAACGACCTCTTCGTCAAGCTCGGCGCACACAAGGTCTATGTTGCTGTGGACGTCTTGTGTGTTCATCCGCGTCGTGTCATCGATGCGGGGGAACCACCCCTCACTGTGGCTCGTGGGGCGTGTATCGCTCGCTCCCCGGACCATGCGGAGGTGATGATAACTGCTCCAGGTGCGGCCGCAAGCAAGGATCCAGCGCCAGACCCGGAGGTAACATCTAAGGCACCGAGGAAAGGTAGAGGACCCCCGCTAGAGAGGCCTGAGAACATGCTGAGGGAAGCTATGGATAGCTTGGCTAACCCGGTAGCAGCGGTGGTAGATCCGGCTCAGGCGCAGGCCGTGTTAGAGGAAACTCGGCGAAAGATACTGGAGGGCGCAAAGAAAATAGCCGCGGCTCAGCAGTCACTGAACATGACGCTGCGTGAGTACGCAAAGGCAAACAAGGTTGATGTCGTGAGGGTAAAAGGGAAAAATCTCATAAGTGAGATGAATAGAGAGGGTGATGATGGAGCAGAAGGGTCGGAAAACTATCTGTCTATGGGGTTGCGGAGGTATAGTACCCCGGCGAAAAACCTCAGAGCAGCAGACGCCGCTGCGTCCGAGTTAGAGGGTCTGACGGGTGAGGCCCGTCAAAGACAGCAAGACCGGGTCAACGAGCTGGTTCGGATCGCGAACAGGCAGAACGAGGAGCTGCTGAGAGCTAACCCGGAGAGAGCTGGGGCTTCCAAGATTGTCCATTCGGTGGTGGGTAACCCGGAGAAATCCGCTGGAGCCGCATCATCGCCTCATGGCGGTCCAAGGAGAGAAGAGGTAGTAACCTTGGCTAGACGGAACAAACAGATTGTCCCGTACGACCCAACGCGTGCGGTGAAAGAAAAAGAGATGCGGAAGAATGATGATCGATGGAGTGTGAGCCGAGGTGAAGCTGGCCGAGGTAATCACGACCAAGGCAATGTCGGTCAAGGGAACACTGCCAACTGCAATGCCGGACAGCGCAACTCCGCAGGAGTAGGACCACCGCAGCAGCGGAATATACCAAGGCAAGAGCAAAGCGCCGACCAGGGGCACGAAGACGTATGACGGCAGTACCAAGCCGGAGGATTGGTTGATAAACTACGCTACGGTGGTGAAAATTGCAACTGGTAACTTGAGATGGCCTGTGCGTTACGTGCCCCAGATGTTGGAAGGCCCGGCCAGAGTATGGCTGAATAACTTGCCGCCCAGAAGCATCAACTGCTGGATAGATTTTGAAGAAATGTTTATCAGCAACTTCTCGAGTACGTACCAGAGGCTGAATAGACCGTAGACCCTGGCAATGTGCAAGCAAAGACCCAACGAGAAGGATCGTGAATTCTTAACCCGGTGTTGTACCGTAAGAAACTCGTGTGAGGGTGTCATAGAGTCACAGGCCATAGCGTGGTTTGCGCAAGGGTGCAGATACGGCAGCGAGCTGTGGATGAAACTGCAAAGGAAAATGCCAGTTACGCTGGCAGAGATGATCCGGAATGCTGATTCGTATGCTTTGGGCGATCCGACTCAACCTAGGCTCCCGTCAAACGACTCAAACGAGGAATACTATCAGAGGGACGGAGCTGGGTCGTCCCGGAGGAATGATTACAGAGGAAAAAGGAGAGATGACAAACCGGACCATCGCTATGTCTCGCAACAAGTTGCGGCAGTGAATCAAGATCAACCCGGAGGAGGGAGTAACCAACGCTAGAGAACCGGAGGGCAGTGAATTCCAAGGAATGATGGCAAGAAAACATGGACTCCGGAGAAGAAGAAGCAACGACAGGAAAAGAAAGACTGTCCTAGGTATACCTATGAGTCGATGCTGGACCAGCCATGTAAGTTTCACACGCCAAATCTGAATAGCCTGGCGGGTCACACGACGAGGCAATGTGAGTGGATGCGAAAGATAGATCAAGGTGGCTCGGGGAATGCTCAGGCACCCCGGAACGATCAACCTCGGCAGGAGTTACCCCGGCAGCAATTGCTCTCAGGAGCAAACACGCAGCAGCTAATGTTGCCTCCCCCTCTGCCGAGGTATGACAACAATGAAAGAAGGGATGCAGTGCATCAAGTGGAAAATCAGCAACAACCGGATCAGAGGTACCCCGGAAACGAGGGAAGGAACGAGTACAGGGAACATCACCAGAGTTATTGTGTGTTCACGACTGAGGAAACAAATAGAAAAAGCCTGCAACACCGACATATGGAGGTCAATGCGGTCATGCCAACAGTGACGAGGTACATGCCTTGGTCGGACCAGGAAATCACCTAGAACATCAAAGATCATCCTAAACTTATGCCGAGTCCAGGTTCGTATGCGCTAGTACTAGATCCGACATTCATTGGACCGAACATCAACGTGAGGTTCTCCAAGGTTTTGATTGATAATGGTCGTAGCATTAACATCATGTATGCGGACACGATGCGCAAGTTAGGCATCTCGGAGAACATGCTCCAGGCTACGAGAACAACTTTCCATGGCATTGTACCAGGCATTTCGTGCGAGCCCATAGGCAAAGTCCGGGTCGACGTGCTATTCGGAACAAGGGATAACTACCGAACTGAAAATCTGGAGTTTGAAGTAGTGAACTTGGAAAGTGCATATCACGCGTTACTCGGAAGACCAGCATTGAACAAATTCATGGCAAGATGTCACATCAGTTATCTGAAGATGAAGTTGCCCGGGCCAAATGGAGTGATTACCATTGCTGGAGATTTCCGACGTTCCATGGAGTGTGCTTCAGCCGGGTCTAACCTAGCCGAGTCACTCGTGATTGTGCGAGAGAAAAGAAAAATCCAAGAGGTGGCGGCACTAGCTCAGTCCGTGCAGCAATATGTGTCGGCGCTAAGTAACCCGCATGGCAGCGTTTCATTTCAAGACGCAAAGGACACCAAGAAGATTCCAGTTGATAACATGTTTCCGGAGCGCACCGTAACGATTGGTCCCGGGTTAACTGACAAACAGGAAAGCGAGCTCGTCAACTTCCTCCGTGAGAATCAGGATATTTTTGCTTGGTCTACACAGGACATGCAAGGTGTTCCGAGGGAGTTGGCCGAACACTCTTTGAACGTAAGACCCAGAGCAAGGCCGGTGAAGCAACCTCTCCGCCACTTCGCCGAGGATAGGAGAAAAGTCATTGGAGACGAGATAGCTCGATTACTGGCAGCAGGATTCATCATGGAGGTACTATATCCGGATTGGCTCTCTAATTCGGTGCTGATGGAGAAGAAGAAGGACGATCCGAACATGGCAGTGGTCTGGCGTATGTGTATCGATTACACGAACCTGAACAAGGCGTGTCCAAAAGATCCATTTCCACTGCCGAGGATAGATCAGGTCATAGACTCAACCGCGGGATGCAAACTGTTGTCATTCATTGATGCATACTCTGGCTTCCACCAGATACCCCTGAACCCGGATGATCAAATAAAAACGGCATTTATTACCCCGTACGGGGCTTATTGCTATCGCACTATGCCGTTTGGTTTACGTAACGCAGGTGCAACGTACCAAAGATGTATGCAAAAATGTTTGCATGACCAAATAGGTCAAAACATACAAGTATACGTGGATGATGTGGTTATCAAGACCAAGGAAAGCGCAACGCTCCTTGACGACATAAGGCAAACATTCGCGAACTTGAGAAGGTTCCGGATGAAGCTTAACCCGGAAAAATGTACCTTCGGTGTCCCGGCTAGAAAGTTACTCGGATTTCTCGTCTCCAACAGAGGTATCGAGGTTAATCCAACTAAGATCCGAGCCATCGAACGAATGGAGCTGCCGAAGTGTCTTAACGATGTCCGGAAGTTCACTGGATGCCTGGCGTCGTTGAGTCGGTTTGTATGTCGGTTAGGAGAAAAGGCACTGCCTCTCTACCAACTCATGAAAAAGTCAGATAAATTCGTTTGGATGCCATAGGCCGATGAAGCTTTTGCCCACTTGAAAAAGATGTTGGCCACTGCGCCGGTGTTAGCCTCTCCACTATCAAAGGAACCAATGTTGCTCTACGTAGCCGCAACCAACCGAGTTGTAAGTGCAGTGATCGTAGTGGAACCTAATGAAGAGGGTAAGTCGGTGCAGAGGGCAGTATATTACCTGAGCGAGGTATTGTCTGCCTCAAAACAGAACTACCTGCATTTTCAAAAGGTGGCATACGGTGTCTATATGGCAGCAAAGAAGTTAAAGCATTACTTTGAGGAGCACCCCATCAAAGTAATATGTGAAGCTCCCATATCCGAGATAATGGGTAACAAGGATGCGAGCGGCATAATCGCAAAATGGGCAATTGAGCTAGCCCCTTATGCGCCCCGATACGACAGAAGAGAAGCGATCAAATCTCAGGCTGTGGCGGACTTTTTCGTGGATTGGGCCGAGGTACAATACGAACCACTGCCACCTGATCCGAATTACTGGAGGATGCACTTTGATGGGCCGAAAACCAAAACCGGATTAGGCGCCGGGGTCGTGCTTACCTCGCTAAAGAAGGATCAGCTAAAGTATGTATTGCAGATCCATTTCGCGGCATCGAACAATGTCGCTGAGTATGAGGCTCTTGTGCATGGGCTCAAAGTGGCAAAGGAGATTGGCATACGTTGGATAATATGCTTCGGCGACTCGGACCTGGTGGTGCAGCAGGTGTCCGGAGTGTGGGACGCCCTGGATCCAAACATGGCACTATACAAATTTCATGTGAAGAAGATATTTGGTTACTTCGAGGGGTGTGAATTTCACCATGTACCCCGGGCGGAAAACAAGGCTGCCGACATGTTGTCAAAGCTCGGATCGACCAGACAGGCAATTCCACCCGGTGTAGCATTGGAACACCTCAGAAAACCATCTATCAGGCCGTCCCTAGGAACCGACTCGATCTATGTCCCAGAAAATACGGAATCCGGAGCTGAGCCCATGGACATTGACATGGGAGGTAGTACGCGAGACCCGGGGACTGCATCAGCAAACCCGGGGACTGCCTCGGCAAACCCGGGGACTACCTCGCTAGACCCGCGGACTACTCAGCGTGATCCGGCTGAAGTTATGCCGGTGGATCAGATGGAAATTGATGAGGAGATATTCCCTCCGCGAGCCATACCAGCTTGGGCACTGCCTATATTCCAATTCCTGAAAGACAGAACGTTACCCGCTGAGGAGGTGTTAGCCAGGCAAACTCAGAGGAGAGCAAAAGCATACACGATCATCAATTCCGAGTTGTACAAACGGAGTGTAACTAATGTCCTCCAACAATGTGTTGACCCGGAAGAAGGGCTTGACATCCTCCGAGATATACACCAAGGAGAATGCGGGCATCATGCTTCATCCCGAGCCTTGGTGGCAAAAGCGTTCCGGCATGGATTCTACTGGCCAAGTGCCTTGGAACAAGCAGAAGATCTGGTGAGAAAATGCAATGGTTGTCAGAGGTAGGCCACCAAGACACATATGCCTATGTCGGAACTCAAGACCATACCAATTACGTGGCCATTAACTGTATGGTGCTTGGATATGGTTGGCCCGTTCAAACCTGCGAGAGGAAACATGACACATATTTTGGTCATGGTGGACAAGTTTACAAAGTGGATTGAAGTGAAGCCTATAAGAAAATGTGATGGAGCTACGACCGTGACATTTCTCAAAGACATCATCTTGAGATACGGTTATCCACACAACATTATAACTGATAATGGAACAAATTTTGCGGAAGGAGCATTTGCGCGCTTCTGCTGAGATAAGAAGATCCGACTCGATGTCGCCTCGGTAGCCCATCCCGCATCGAACGGACAAGTGGAAAGATCCAACGGATTAGTGTTATCCGGGATAAAACCTCGGCTCATTGAGCCGCTGCAAAGATCAGCGGGGTGCTGGATAGAAGAACTACCAGCAGTACTGTGGAGCTTAAGAACAACTCCGGATCGATCAACAGGCTATACGCCATTCTTTCTGGTATATGGGGCAGAAGCTGTATTACCAGCCGACATAGAGCATGATTCGCCTAGGGTCACCCAATACACAGAAGCCGAAGTGCAAGAAGCCCGACAAAATGATGTTGATCTGCTGGAAGAAGCGAGAGAACTGTCACTGTCCAGATCCGCCATATATCAGCAAAATCTCCGACGCTATCATAGCCGGAAAGTGTGCCCCCGAGTCTTCTGGGAAGGTGATCTGGTGCTCCGGTTGGTACAACGTACTACTGGCATGCATAAATTATCACCCCCATGGGAAGGGCCGTTCATTGTGAGCAAAGCATTGCACAATGATTCTTACTATCTCATAGATGCAAAGCCACAGAAAAAGAACAAGGCGAACAGGTCCGGAGAGGAATCTAAGCGACCGTGGAATGTAGCACTACTTCGTCCTTTCTACACTTATCTAAGAAGTGTATGTATCCGAGTCTTCTCATATGTCGGTATGTATGTCGGCATTGAGCTTATCAATTAAATAGCAGCGCCTCGAGCAGTAACTCGGGGACTGCCTTAATAATGTTTGACGTAATTTCTTATGCGGTAGCTGGAATGAGTCGTTTTACTTAACCCGAATTAGTAATGTGTGAGCACCAAAAACCCAATCCTTCGACTTGCTACTGTCCAACAAGAATTGGCTTCATGGCAAGCAAGGGAACAAGTTTGGAATTGTGTAGCACGTGAAAAACCACTAAGGAAACGATCTTATTCGAGCTAACGTTTGTTTTTTCGGACTAACCCTGTATTTCTTTCAAGTTATTATGCTGAATTATTTTGAGCCAAGACCCAAAGTTTCTAAGTATTGTTAAGATAATTTTTGAAGCTCGGAGTCGTAAGTCGTAAAACCGAATCAAGGTAGACACGGGTCGAGCCAGAGAATTGGACGAACAAGAAAATGAAACTCGGGGACTACGCCCAAGTTAATCCGGCATACAAACATAGTAGCAAAATATCACATATCAAGCATACAATTGCACCTGGCATACCGGGGATCTGATAAAATTTTCAAGTTTTTTCAACTAAGGAGCAGCAGGAGGAGGAAGTTCGGCGTCGTCATCACTGTCTTCAATATCCGAAGCAGCATCTTCTCCATCCTCACCCGACCCATCCTCCATGTTCTCAATATGCTCATCCCCACCGAACTCTAGAATGCTCGGTTCCTCAACCCAGTCATGGATCGAATCATATTCGACGAGGCTGTAGGCGCAAGCCTGGCGCCGAGCTACCCACTCCGGATCATCGGTCCATTTGGATCTGGTGCGCCAGCGTGTGAGGAAGCTCAGGTCGATCTTCTCGTACCATGTAAGAATATGATGAAGGAGGGTATCTGCTGCGGCACGCCCAGCGGACTCTCTCCAGAGGTCAAACTGAGTTTCAACTTCCAACAGTTTTTCGGCAAGGAGTGAGATCCTCTCTGGAGCGCTCTCGCTTGGCCAGAAGGTGTTGTAGATCCAGACCACAACGTCGAGGAGATCTTTCCCATAGTTCTTGATGGTTTCCACACGAGCTGACACGCTGACCAATAGGTCCTCCATGTCTAAAGGGATGCTCTCACCATCAGGAGCGACGGGAGTACCCCTTTCTGTATCGATCATGATATACGTAATAACTCAGACATCCATTTCAGCGGAATTTGGCAACAGCAGCACTGGCAATGGGAGTACCCTCAGGAAAGTGATCTGGAAACAAGGAAAAGGACGATGCTGAAGCAAACACATATGGGCTGAGCCAGAAAATTATGTCGGATAAGGGAAAGAAACTTACGTGAGATATGGCGATGGATCTGGGTCAACTCCTTGATGCAATTGTCGCATCTCTGGCGAAGTTGTTCAAGCTCAGCGATCGCCGACCCAAGCTAGACCTCGGATTCTTTAAGCAAGTCCTGGTCCTTGGAGATCTGAAGAGTAAGGCGCTCACGCTCTTCGGTGAAGTTCTAGCCAACTTTTTGGAGCTCGGTTTTGTGTTGGGCCTTCATCTTCTCCATCTCAGCCTTGAGCTAGGCTATCTCGTCGTCCTTGGTCCGGAGGAGGGCAAGCTCATCATTCTTCTTCTTCAGCTCAGTTTGATGCTGTCCTACTTGTTCGAGAAAATGCAACATCATATCAGGCACGGGCACACTATCCTCAAGCGATGCTGAAATACTATGTTGACCCGGCAAAGCCGAGGAGTGAATGTTTGCTGAGCCAAGGAGAAGAGGAAATGGAAAACACAACAAGGTCGGACAAAAGAAGACATACCTCAGATTTCCTCCAAGTTCTTCCGCATAATTTTGTTCTCAGCCTCCACCCCAGCTGCAAAAACCGAATGAGGAGATTAGTCCGGCGAAAGCAAGTGAAGAAAAACGGAGAAGTGCTGAGGGAGAAAATTAACCCTCTTTTCATGCTTTGCGCCAAGTGCAACATGTTTTGCGCGCAGGATCTTGTGAGTATCAAGCAGGCACTGAAATTCGGCGCTCCGGCGATTGGTAGTTACCTAAAAGGAGCACAGAAGTGTGAAATTAACTTGATGAATATTCGAAGTGTACAAGATCCGGGCCAAGTGGAACCTAACCCGGCTCTAGGTGTGTGCATATTTGAAGTGTGCAAGATCCGGGCCAAGTGGAACTTAACTCGGCTCTAGGTGTGTGCATATTCGAAGTGTGCAAGATCCGGGCCAAGTGGAACTTAACCCGGCTCTAGGTATGTGCATATTCGAAGTGTGTAAGATCCGGGCCAAGTGGAACTTAACCCGGCTCTAGGTGTGTGCATATTCGAAGTGTGCATGATCCGGGCCAAGTGGAACTTAACCCGGCTCTAGGTGTGTGCATATTCGAAGTGTGCAAGATCCGGGCCAAGTGGAACTTAACCCGGCTCTAGGTATGTGCATATTCGAAGTGTGTAAGATCCGGGCCAAGTGGAACTTAACCCGGCTCTAGGTGTGTGCATATTCGAAGTGTGCAAGATCCGGGCCAAGTGGAACTTAACCCGGCTCTAGGTGTGTGCATATTCGAAGTTTGCAAGATCCGGGCCAAGTGGAACTTAACCCGGCTCTAGGTGTGTGCATATTCGAAGTGTGTAAGATCCGTGCCAAGTGGAACTTAACCCGGCTCTAGGTGTGTGCATATTTGAAGTTTACATGCAGTTATGTTAGTTTTCTAAGGAGCATCCGGTCGAGTAACAAGCTACTCCACCGGAGGCTCGGGGACTAATAGTTATTATCTACAACATGTAAAGGAGAAACGACATACCTCCATCATTCGCCCCGCGAGGTTAATTGCCTTGGCGGCAGTGTTCATCTGGGCAGAAAATTCTGCGGGGCCGAACTTTTCCGGGAGATCGTCGTTGTAGACGAACTCCGCCTTATTCCAGTTCATGACGAACTCGATAAGGCTCGGAGGGTACCGTTCGCCAGTGGGCATGTGGGGTGCCACCAAGCCCTTTGCATGAGCTTCGTTCCTCTCAATTAGGGCAAGAGCTGGGCTGGTGTGAAGAACCATCTGTTGTGCATCGGTTGGCTCGGCAGGAGGATCCGTCGCTGCTGGTGATTTCTTCGAAAGCATTGACGACAAGATTCGCTGCCGGCCTCGATAGATGTAGACTTGGCAGCATCCGGAGCTTTCTTGCCTTTAGCTTGCTGGGAAGAAGTAACCACGACGGATTTCCCTTTGGAAGCTGCTGGAATGGTTCCTCGCCGGGGCTGAGATGACTCGGAAGAGGCAGAGGAACTTGGTACTGGAGCCGTTGTGGGTTTCCTGGCTGCCGGGATAGGTGCTGGTTCGGAAGCTGGTACTGGAGCTGCTATTGGTGCTGGGGTTGCGGTAGACTTGGTGGTTGCTGGTTGCGGCAATGCCGAAGTGGTGGACGCCGTTGCCTTGGCCGAACCGACCCCTCTCGATCCGAGGTCGCGTTCCTCTTGATGAAGAACTGCGGAACCCGGAGCAGCCGCAGAGCCCTCCGGAATAGGGCTCAGCGGGCGTGACTCGTCGTCACGAGGAGGGGAAGGACCGGACCGAAGGGGAGAAGAAATGCTCGATCCACTCTAAGGGACCTCCACAAGAGGCCTGCAAAAGAGAATGATGCAAGGAGAAGTGTGTTGCGCAGTCAAAAATGACTTACGCATCCGAGGTCTCGGCCTCCTTGGGTTTCGGTCCCTCCGTGTCGGGGCTTTGCCTGCCCGCTTGGAGGCAGTCTTGTCTCTGACCTTCTTTTGCCTTTTGGTGGGCTGAGAAGGTTCGGAAGAAGAACTTGACGCGGATCCGCGCTTCTTCTTCGACGCCACCGGAACCGGCTCGCCCGTCGCAAGTGGAGGATCCTCGTGGATATGCCCACAGGGGTTAGATGATGCCGGAAAGGCAAAAGAAAGAGGGACAGCCTCAATGGGTTCAATCACGTCGATATCCGAGTCATCCTCATCATCGGGCCAATCTCTAAGAGAAGATAATTTACCGCTGGGACGTTTGGTGGCGTCGGTCATAGGGAGGAACATCTCCTGGTCCGGCTCCTCCTGATCCGGAATCTCTCGGTCCGGCGCCCACTTAAGGGTCGGATCCGTACCATCCTCGAGAGTTTGTTGGAGAAACAGCTGAGAAAAAGCACAAAGAGCAGAGTAAAAAATATGACAAAAATCAACACATAATTGATCCGAAATAAGTTTACCCCGCGAAGCTTACCGCGGGAGGGAGCCTGTCACGGCAGTAATGCTCGATTCCCCACGTCCAGTCGGCAGAGAAATCCTTGTGAGTGGTGAACAGAGCCTTGACCCGGCGGAAGATCTCGGTGTTGCTCAATTCGAAGGACGAGGTTCGGTTGGGGTCGCGACCGAAGCTCATGTGGCACAACTTGTGGGTGCGCCTCTGGAGGGGAGAGATTCGGTTGCGCACGAACATGATCATAGCATCCTCGTTGCGCAATCCGAGCTTCTTCAGCTCCACGAACCTTTTGTTGACTTGGTTGGCCATAGCTGTGGGTTTCTTGGCGACCTCCTCCCAGAAATCCGTGTCAGGGGGACCCGGAGCGTAGGGCAGCAACCGAATCAATCCTTCGGTACCCTCGTTCCGGACGTAGAAGAAGGTCCGGGCCCATCCTTTGCAGGAGTCAAGCCCGGTGACTCGGGGAAAGATTGAAAATCTCCGGGGAGAGATCGAGGCAGCCCCGAACTGGGTGAGCTGCTTGTCCTCCGACTTGACGTGGATGTTGGGGACGACGTTGCGACGAAGACCGAAGAACCGGATCCACAGCTCCTTCATGGGCCATAGTCCGGTATAACCTTCGATCGTAGAGACAAAGGCAGAAAGAGAGGTGATTGCGTTCGCTGGGACATGTTGCGGCTGCAAGTGGTACGTCCTGACCCAGTCCTGGAAGAAGTCGCTCACCGGGAGACCAAATCCCCATTGGAAATGGGATAGGATTACGACGAACTCACCCTGATTGGGTGAGGGGGCCAGTTCCGAGGAGGGGAGACCAGCGGCGACACCGGCGGTGATACGCCTGGTCTAGTAGAGCCAGTCGATGTCATCCTGGCAGACCCACGAACCGGCCCACGCGCCGTGGTCCGCCGCGCCGGCGTCCTCCTCCATCTCCTGCTCGGCGACGACGAGCTCCTCCTCAGTCATCTCGTATCCGCTGTCCTCGCTGGTGCTAGCGGCGGCGGGGGTCTGTGGTCTAGATTGACGAGGACACGTGGCTGAGCAGCTGCGCAGCGGGGGCTGCGGTGCGGAGGCACAGAGAAGGTGCGGCGGCGGCGCTGCTGCTACGAGCACTAGCGGCAACGCGGTCACGAGGAAGACGAAGGTGAAGAAGAGGAATGGGCAGAGGGGCGCAGAGGTGAAAAATGCTAAGGGACGCGCCTCTCCGCTACTTAACCACCCCCAGAGATGGGTGAGTGGGATCGCGCTATGCGCACGAGCCACGCGATGTGGCTGTGTATTACTTGTATCGGCCAATCACAGAAAAGCCACATAGGGGGCCACAGAGTAGACAAGATCCCATGACGCGATGTGTTGTTGCGGTAAATGAGGAGACAGGGATGACGTAACCTGTGCATAGTAAAACTAACAATTACGGCGGCGGTTACTGTGCAGGCCCTTAAAATAAGACAAAGTAATGATTAGCCTCCACGTGGGCTGGAGTATGAGAGAAGGAAACGGGGCTTGGATCAAACCATGGTGACCATGGGATCCGAGCCAAAGTAGTGACCCGACCGGCAAGTGAAAACTTGGAACATGCGAAGGGAACGTAAATCCATATAATCCGGGATAAGGAGCTAACCCATAATTGAACGTCTGAGGCTCGAACGTAAATGAACCTGATGTGGCCTTAGTGGCCGAGGCAGCTAAGACCGCACCAGCTTCGGGGACTAATGTTGGGGGGATACCCCCGGGTAGGTTCACTCCGGGGTATAAGGGCCGAGTTAGCCGAGGTTCGGCAAGGTCAAAGCGGATGCTGGCCGAGTCACCTCAAGGCAGGCCGGATCACGGAGTAACCCGGACCAGGGGGGTCGCCTAACGTTGTCTCATCCGACTTGAGGAGTATGTCGGAAATTCTTGTCTAACTTATATGCAGGACCAGGTGTGGCCGGATCTACTATGATCTGGATCCTCGCATAGCTTCTAGGGGAAGGAAGGAATCTCTCTGGTCAAAAAAGAAGGTCCGGTACGTACTGGATGAGCGAATAAAGCAAGGCCAGGACCACCGGGTCGTGGCCGACAAGGGTGACGGCGCTCACGTCGGCTTACGTCGCTAAAGCAAGTGTGACACGGGGGAAAAGCACCCCGGTCGGGTTACCACTTTGGGAGGGGGCATATTCTTAGAAATATGCCTCCACGTAAGCCCTAGGCCAGGACCGAACCACCTCTATATAAGGGGGGTTAGGGTTCTGGTAGAGGAGGTTGGCAGAATTCTAGTTGGTTGAGCACTAGTTGATCTAGGATTCTTGGGCAAGATAGTAGGCTAGAGTAAGAGAGCACCTTCTTCCTCCTCTCGCCAACACAGCTCAAGGAGCACTTGAAATCTTGGAGATATAGCAATACAAACTTCTGTGTAGAGAATCACTCTACTATCCCTCCCTGGATTCCCCTAGCGCATATTAGTCCCCACCTTTAGCCTATCCATGGCATCTGCCATGACACCACCATGACAGTTTCTTTGTATCTTCCGGTGGTCCCCAACGCGAGGACATTATCTACGCCATATCCGATGAAGATCCTGCATCACCCCTCTTGCTCCGAACAACTCTTGTGAAGATATTCAGTGTAAATCCCGAGAGTTGGTTGCACGATTCTACGATTCATTTACAGAAGGATGCTTTGAGTAAGGGATGGACTGATCACCCTAACCGCCTCTCACTGTGCACTTTTGTACATCGAATCGATGGATCAAGCAATTTCACTCCGTCCTCGGAAGTTAAAGGTGGCCTTATCTCTTGATACCTTAACCTTCATCCTTTGTTCTCGGAGTGTTTTCTCGACGACCATGGACAACGACTCCTTGTTGGTGGTGTCGCCAATTTCAAGATGGAGCAACAATCATGTTAGTGGTGTCGTGGGGATCTACCCGAAGCGAGAAGATTATGATCATCGGCCTTCTTCCCCGTACCATGAGGCGGATCTCGAGGGCGAGATCCAATGTTAGTGGTGTCGAATTGTGGCATCCCGCTAAAACCACTACCAGAAAATCGCTGGGTTTTTCTGCATTGCATCATCATGACTGCATGCTCATGTCATCATGCCACATTGCATTTGAGCATCGTCATCATCATGCATGGTTTGTTTAAAAACTAATTTTGAAAAGTCTGGTTTTGTTTTCTAAACGCCCCGTCTTTATTTAAAATCAAAACTCCAGTCTTTTCCGGATAGTTTTATTTGTCTAAAATTATTTACAAAGGCCTATTTTAAAATAAAAATAAAAGTTTAAGTTCTTTTTTTGAGGCCGCCAGCCAGGCCCAAAGCCCAGCCGGCCACCTCCTACCTAGTCTAAACCCTAACCACCCACCTACCCCATCCCCCCCTCTCTCCCTACCCAATCCAGCCGCCGCCCCCATTCGCCGCTAGCTAGCACACACACCCGCCCGCGCCCGCGATGCATGCCCCAGCCCCACGCCAGCGCGACCGTGTCGCACTCTCCCGTCCCGCACATGGTACACCACCCCGCGCCTGCCGCGCACTCCCGCCTCTCGCACCTGCCCCGCCCGACCTGGACAACACCACCCCGTGCCTGGCCCCACCTTCCCACGATCGATCCCCACCCAGGGGTGGACGCAACCTCCCTCACTCGTGTACATCGCACGCCCGCTGCGCCACTCTCCCTTGCTCCGTCGTCGCTAGATCCGCCCCACGCCGACCATCTCCCTGCTCGCCTTCCTCGATTCCATGGTGCCGCCGCCGCCGTGTTCTCGGGCCGCCGACCCCGACGCCCTCGACCCGTCCGTGACCCCGAGGCACCGCCGGCCGCACGAGCTTGCCCACCAAGGCTGCGCCACCTCCCTGCTCGATTCCCGCCGCCTAGATCTCACTCCGGCAGGCCCCGCCTCGACCTCACATCTATGCGGCACCACCACGTCCCCTGGCCTCGCTCGCTCTTTGTCGCCTCGCCCTTCGTCGCTCGCCATGGCCGTCGTCTGTGGAGCCGGTGAGGACCTTGTCCTTCACCACATCAACCTTGCTCCCCTGCTGCGGCTCCACCGCACCGCTGCCTCTGCTCGCGCGAGCTTCTGTCTCCTCTAGCCCTCCTTGTCCAACACCGGCATAGCGTTGTCCCGTGTCGGCCTCCTCTCTGCAGCGAATTCAGGCACCAAGCACTGCGCCGCCGGCCACTCCTTCTGTCGCAGGGGCCCCCGCATCCTGCACCCGTGCCAAGATGCACCACGACCCTCTGTCGTGGTCCTCTTCGGGCTCGCCCTGCCGCCCCGCGCTGGTCAGCCTCGCCCTACCTCCCATGCAGCGTGTGCGGCCTCTACGTTCTCCTGTTTTTGCTCAAGTCCAGTGTTTCAAGTGCCTGAGAGAGGATATGTGTCCCGTGTCCATGGGAAAACAAGCTCTGGTTATTCTTCGTGTCGTTGTGTCAACGAATATCTTCCCAAGTCCAAGATCAACCCTGACCTCGAAACTGGAGCCTAAGGGTGATGGCGTCGCGCTCCAAGTTCTTCATCACGGAACTGGAAGATCTTCATCGTCTTCATGGAAACCACAAGATCTCCGTCATGGAAAGCCCCGAGCCCTTCGACGCCAAGGTCTCCTTCACGATCCGAAGCGCCGA
Source organism: Avena sativa (assembly GCA_916181665.1). NCBI lineage: Eukaryota > Viridiplantae > Streptophyta > Magnoliopsida > Poales > Poaceae > Avena > Avena sativa. The sequence continues at coordinate 184,058,620 of OV702286.1, forward strand.
TCCCGGAGTTCAAATACCGATCCCGTCGAACACCGAACCCTGGCGCGCCAAGTTCTTTGACCCCGAGGACTGATCCATCGGAACAACAAGACCTCCTTCCCGCACCGATGACCGAGGACCCGATGACCGCCAAGATCGCCACCTGAACGACTAGCACTTTGCCGCGGAACACCGAGTTCTCCATCGAGGACGTCAAGCACGTCGACATGGAACCGAAGGACGACAAGTACTTCACCCCGGATGCTAAGACCGACCCGATACATGGACCCGACAAGATCTTCGCAATGACAAGATCGACACGGACCAGTGCGAATCCGATGCGCCCCCGACGCCAAACCAAGTCCTTCTTTCCGGAACGCCAAGATCTCCTTCCGTTGTCCGAGACCGATCCCATCGAACCGTTCCCCCCCCCCCCCCACCGTCAAACCCTGAGACCCAGACCCGAACCCCTGGAACCAAGATCTTCCAAACCCAGATGTGTGACCCTAAGCCTCTGTTTTTATAATATGACATATAACTGTTGCATATTAAATTGTTCATGCTTGCATACATGTCACCTAGTGGGTTGGGTTAAATAGACGTTTCATCTGAATTAAATATGAAGACTATATGCGGGCTATTCTAGTCTTAAATTAGTGTAGCGAACCGATGCCATGTTTCGCCCTGTTAATACAACATATAAATTGCGGGGTAGTGAAACAACTCGAACCATCTAATTAATTGTCGGGACCCCGGTTCCGCTTAATATTGCCTAGCTGCATCGCATCTTTGCCATGTCATGCATCATATCATAACCATGCCGGATCTTCTGCCGTAGTATTAAATATTCCATCCGGTGTTTCTTCTAGTGTTTGCTTCTTCGCGGATTAGGCCGATGAGTTGATGCGAGTATCAACAAGTTCTTCGGATAATGAATCTCCGACAGTGTTTCCCAGGCGAGCATCTCTCCCCCTTCTAACTATTTTGCATTTATAGTCTTTATTTCCTCCTGTTGATCTCTTGCTATCCGTGTCGCGATGCTTTAGTTTCCGTGCACCAGTTATATTCCGTGCAGCCTCTATATTTTGATGGACACCTCCTAATACCTGTTGTTTGGTAGATAGCTGGCCTTGTGAGTCGTAGTTGCTTGCTCAGGTGCGATCTCGTGTTGTTGAGTACCACAGTTGTTGGAATGCTGGCAGATGCTTATGGTGGAGATGATCATGTCTTTAATTACAACTATTAAATTTTTGTGATAACTACTGAAAGAAGCACCGGTGGGCAATATATGTTATTTGGTTTTTCATGCCCACTTGTGTCCTGTAGGCCCCGAGTACTTGATACCTGTTCCTTGACTATTCGCCCTATCCACATCCGGGAGAGTCTATGAATCCCCCTTAGCCAGAGCTTGATTCATTTCTTATTTCTTGGGGTCACAAACTAGTTTGGGGCTTTATTACTATCCTGTACTTATCCCATGCTTTACTGTTTTATTTACGATTGTGTGTGGAGCACCTGTACTGTTTTGGAACGTGGAATGTTTTTGCGGTATCGACAAGCCCAGTCACACTTTTGGGTTCCTAGTCGTTTACAACCATTGTCACAAACCCTGGGTCCGTCTCGGAGCCGGCCAACTTTGTTGCGGGTAGCTTAGTGGGGTGGCCCCCTGAAATATTTTATGAATCCTGTGATTGCTTTGTCGTGAAATCCTCGTTGGGTTTTGATTTGGTTTTTCCGAGGTTGATCGTGTGTGTGTTGCTATTTGTGCACCCCTGCAGGGTAAATATTTCTGAAAGCCGTGTTCGCGGTTATGGACGACTTGGAGCATAGTATCTCGATCATAGACAAGCATAACTAAAGTAGTGCTATAAATTTGACTTAATATGTGACTAGTAATCAGCTTCACTACGATGGAATGGATAATAGAAGTGCCAACAACTGGTGGAACTGGGGTGTATCGTGTCATGTTATACCTGCCTAGTAAGTATCGCAACTCCAATGGAATGAAATAAAAGTGCCAACAACTGCTGGGTTTGAGATGTCACATGCTAATTGTATCTGACTAGTAAGTACTGCAACTACGACTGAATGGTTAACGAAACCTGCCCACTACTTATGCTATCAGGATGACTCATGCTATTTATATCTGACTAGTAAGTGCTTCAACTATAATGGAATGAATAACACTGCCAACCGTGTGAGTTCCTCGGTTTGACTTCCTCGTTTGGTCTCGAGGGGGAATACCAGGATGGGTATGATTGGTGTTAGTATCAGGTTGGTCCCGAATAGGTCTTTCTTACCCCTCTCTAATAGCCGACAGTTATATTGAGTGTCTATAGGTTGTATAGTGCATGCTTCGTTGCCGCTTCAGTCCACCATACCTATCTAGGCGAGAGCCACCGAATTCTAGCCTCGCCGTGTACTGGCCATAGTATTGACGCTCCTCTTTTTTCCTTTGCCCTTTGTCGGCACCCCTTTTGTTTTAGCAGGTTTGAGATCGACGTCGTTAGCAGGGTTAGCCTTCCGGCTTGGCCTAGGCAGGGTTATGGATGCCATTGGTTATTCTTCAGGGCTCTTAGCCCAATTTGCATCTTGTCCATACTCGGACGCTGTATCGTTTTCAAGGTGATTTGGATCTTCGTATTTGTATATCTGTATGCTTGACTCGCTGAGTCGCTGTTGTATATATATCTGTTCTGTGGGTCCCATCGAGGACTGTTGTGTAATGGTATTACTTCGTTTTCCACCCGCACAAAAGTGCCTGGTTGGCGTCCTTGAATCGTTTCTATGCGGGTTTGGCGGGAAGGGCTAAAACTTGCATAGGGTCGATTCGAGGGTGTTACAGAGTGGTATCAGAGCTCAGCAGTTGCGATACCCCACTGGTCCAGCCTGTAGGATAACCTAGCTAACGGCCGAAGTAGAGTGTTAAAAGTATTTTGGAAAAATCGGTTGGATAGATCTGATTATGTCTGCTTTTACTCCTTAGCCCTCTGTTGTTCTCCTCTTACCTCTGCGTGTTTTGATTCTGCTCTCTTATCTTTTCTTCGAGTCTAGGATTTCCCATGGTTGGGTTTCTGTCGTACCTTCAGGGTTTCGCTTCCTCCCTTTATAACGGTGGTTCTACAATCATCAATCTGCTTCTCGGTTGTTGTACCTTCATCCAATCTTCTATCCTTGAACTCTTTATCTGTATGTGCCCCTTGACAGATACCTTTATCGTTGAAAAGCATATGAGAAGGATGAGCATTGGTGAAGTTGGAGTATACCTTGAGGATGTGTTGTTCATGCCAATGGAACCATCACAAAACCTGATCATTGTGTCTTTTCGTACGATGTTTATGTGTATCTTCCGGTGGTCCCCAATGCGAGGACATCATCTACACCATATCCGATGAAGATCCTGCATCACCCCTCTAGCTCCGAACAACTCTTGTGAAGATCTTCAGTCTAAATCCCCAGAGTTGGTTGCACGATTCTGCGATTCATTTACAGAAGGATGCTTTGAGTAAGGGATGGACTGATCACCCTAACCGCCTCTCACTGTGCACTTTTGTACATCGAATCGATGGATCAAGAAATTTCACTCCGTCCATGGAATTTAAAGATGGCCTTATCTCTTGATACCTTTACCTTCGTCCTTTGTTCCCGGAGTGTTTTCTCGATGACCATGGACAATGACTCCTTGTTGGTGGTGTCGCCAATTTCAAGATGGAGCAACAATCTTGTTAGTGGTGTCGTGGGGATCTACCCGAACCGAGAAGATTCTGATCGTCGGCCTTCTTCCCCGTACCATGAGGCGGATCTCGAGGGCGAGATCCATTGTTAGTGGTGTCGAATTGTGGCATCCCGCTAAAACCACTACCAGAAAATCGCTGTGTTTTTGTGCATTGCATCATCAAGACCGCATGCTCATGTCATCACGCCACATTGCATTTGAGCATCGTCATCATCATCCATGGTTTGTTTAAAAACTATTTTTGAAAAGTCTGGTTTTGTTTTCTAAACGCCCCGTCTTTATTTCAAATCAAAACTCCGGTCTTTTCCGGATGGTTTTATTTGTCTAATATTATTTACAAAGGCCTATTTTAAAATTAAAATAAAAGTTTAAGTTGTTTTTTTTGAGGCTGCCAGCCGGGCCCAAAGCCCAGCCGGCCACCTCCTTCCTAGTCTAAACCCTAACCACCCACCTACCCCATCCCTCCCTCTCTCCCTACCCAATCCAGCCGCCGCCCCCACTCGCCGCTAGCTAGCACACACACCCGCCCGCGTGCGCTGCATGCCCCATCCCCACGCCAGCGCGACCGTGTCGCACGCTCCCGTCCCGCACACGGTACACCACCCTGCGCCTGCCGCGCACTCCCGCCTCTCGCACCTGCCCCGCTCGACCCGGAAAACACCACCCCGTGCCTGGCCCCACCTTCCCACGATCGATCCCTACCCAGCGGTGGACGCAACCTCCCCCGCTCGCGGACATCGCATGCCCGCAGCACCGCTCTCCCTTGCTCCGTCGTCGCCAGATCCGCCCCGCGCCGACCATCTCCCTACTCGCCTTCCTCGATTCCATGGTGCCGCCGCCGTGTTCTTGGGCCGCCGACCCCGACGCCCTCGACCCGTCCGTGACCCCGAGGCACCGCCGGCCGCACGAGCTTGCCCACCAAGGCTGCGCCACCTCCCTCCTTGATCCCCGCCACCTGGAGCTCACTCCGGCAGGCCTCGCCTCGACCTCACGTCTCTGTGGCACCACCACGTCCCCTGGCCTCGCTGGCTCCCCGTCGCCTCGTCCTTCGTCGTCCGCCACGGCCGTCGTTTGTGGAGCCGGCGAGGACCTCGTCCTTCACCACCTCAACTTCGCTCCCCTGCTGCAGCTCCACCTCACCGCTGCCTCTGCTCGCGCGATCTCCTATCTCTTCTGGCCCTCCTTGTCCAACACCGGCATAGCGTTGTCCCGCGTCGGCCTCCTCTCTGCAGCGAATTCGGGCGCCAAGCACTGCGCCGCCGGGCACTCCTTCTGTCGCAGGGGGCCCCACATCCTCCGCCCGTGCCAAGATGCGCCACCACCCTCTGTCGTGCTCCTCTTCGGGCTCGCCCTGCCGCCCCGCGCTGGTCAGCCTCGCCCTACCTCCCGTGCAGCGTGTGCGGCCTCTACGTTCTCCCGTTTGTGCTCAAGTCCACCGTTTCAAGTGCTTGAGAGAGGATATGTGTCCCGTGTCCACGGGAAAACAAGCTCTGGTTATTCTTCGTGTCGTCGTGTCAATGAATACCTTCCCAAGTCCAAGATCAACCCCGACCTCAAAACTGGAGCCCAAGGGTGATGGCGTCGCGCTCCAAGTTCTTCATCATGGAACTAGAAGATCTTCATCATCTTCATGGAAACCACAAGATCTCCGTCATGGAAAGCCCCGAGCCCTTCGATGCCAAGGTCTCCTTCACGATTCGAAGCGCCGATCCTGGAGTTCGAAGACCGATCCCGCCGAAGACCGAACCCTGGCGTGCCAAGTTCTTCGACCCCGAGGACCGATCCATCGGAACGACAAGACCTCCTTCCCGCACCAATGACCGAGGACCCGATGACCGCCAAGATCGCCACCTGAACGACTAGCACTTCGGTGCGAAACACCAAGTTCTCCATCGAGGACGTTAAGCGCGTCGACATGGAACCGAAGGACGACAAGTACTTCACCCCGGATGCCAAGACCGACCCGATACGTGGACCCGACAAGATCTTCGTGATGACAAGATCGACACTGACCAGGGCGAATCCGATGCGCCCCCGATGCCAAACCAAGTCCTTCTTTCCGAAACGCCAAGCTCTCCTTCCGTTGTCCGAGACCGATCCTGTCGAACCGTCCCCCCGTCAAGCCTTGAGACCCAGACCCGAACCCCCGGATCCAAGATCTTCCGAACCCAGATGTGTGACCCTAAGCCTCTGTTTTTATAATATGACATATAACTGTCGCATATTAAATTGTTCATGCTTGCATACATGTCATCTGGTGGGTTGGGTTAAATAGTCGTTTCATCTAAATTAAATATGGAGACTATATGCGGGCTATTCTAGTCTTATATTGCCTCCATTTAAATTGGTGTAGCGAACCGATGCCATGTTTCGCCCTGTTAATACAACATATAAATTGCGGGGTAGTGAAACAACTCGAACCATCTAATTAATTGTCGAGACCCCGGTTCCGCTTAATATTGCCTAGTTGCATCGCATCTTTGCCATGTCATGCATCATATCATAACCATGCCGGATCTTCTGCCGTAGTATTAAATATTGCATCCGGTGTTTCTTCTAGTGTTTTCTTCTTCGCGGATTAGGCCGATGAGTTCTTGCAAGTATCAACAAGTTCTTCGGATAATGAATCTCCAACAGTGTTTCCCAGGCGAGCATCTTTCCCCCTTCTACCTATTTTGCATTTATAGTCTTTATTTCCTCCTGTTGATCTCTTGCTATCCGTGTCGCGATTCTTTAGTTTCCGTGCACCAGTTATATTCTGTGCAACCTCTATATTGCCATGGACACCTCCTAAGACCTGTTGTTTGGTAGATAGCTGGCCTTGCGAGTCGTAGTTGCTTGCTCAAGTGCGATCTCGTGTTGTCGAGTACCACAGTTGTTGGAATGCTGGCAGATGATTATGGTGGAGATGATCATGTCTTTAATTACAACTATTAAATTGATGTGATAACTAATGAAAGAGGCACCGGTGGGCAATATATGTTATTTGTTTTTTCATGCCCACTTGTGTCCCGTAGGCCTCGAGTACTTGATACCTGTTCCTTGACTATTCGCACTATCCACATCCGGGAGAGTCTATGAATCCCCCTTAGCCAGAGCTTGATTCATTTCTTATTTCTTGGGGCCACAAACTAGTTTGGGGCTTTATTACTATCCTGTACTTATGCCATGCTTTAGTGTTTTATTTATGATTGTGCGTGGAGCACCTGTACTGTTTTGGAACGTGGAATGTTTTCGCGGTATCGACAAGCCCAGTCACACTTTCGGGTTCCCGGTCGTTTACAGCCATTGTCACAAACCCTGGGTCCGTCTCGGAGCCGGCCAACTTCATTGCGTGTAGCTTAGTGGGGTGGCCCCTTGAAATATTTTATGAATCCTGTGATTGCTTTGTCGTGAAAGGCTCGTTGGGTTTTGATTTGGTTTTTCCGAGGTTGATCGTGTGTGTGTTGCTATTTGTGCACCCCTATAGGGTAAATCTTTCTGAAAGCCGTGTCCGTGGTTATGGATGACTTGGAGCACAGTATCTCGATCATAGACAAGCATAACTAAAGTAGTGCTATAAATTTGACTTAATATGTGACTAGTAATAGGCTTCACTATAATGGAGTGGACAATAAAAGTGCCAACAACTGGTGGAACTAGGGTGTATCGTGTCATGTTATACCTGCATAGTAAGTATCCCAACTCCAATAGAATGAAATAAAAGTGCCAACAACTGCTGGGTTTGAGATGTCACATGCTAATTGTATCTGACTAGTAAGTACTACAACTACGACTGAATGGTTAACTAAACCTGCCCACTACTTATGCGATCAGGATGACTCATGCTATTTATATCTGACTAGTAAGTGCTTCAACTATAATGGAATGAATAAAACTGCCAATTGTGTGAGTTCCTCGGTTTGACTTCCTCGTTTGGTCTCGAGGGGGAATACCAGGATGGGTATGATTGGTGTTAGTATCAGGTTGGTCCCGAATAGGTCTTTCTTACCCCTCTCTAATAGCCGACAGTTATATCGAGTCTCTATAGGTTGTATAGTGCATGCTTCGCTGCCGCTTCAGTCCACCATACCTATGTAGGCGAGAGCCGCCAAATTCTAGCCTCTCCGTGTACTGGCCTCAGTACTGACGCTCCTCTTTTTCCTTTGCCCTTTGTCAGCACCCCTTTTGTTTTAGCAGGTTTGGGATTGACGTTGTTAGCAGGGTTACCCTTCGGCTTGGCCTGGGCAGGGTTATGGACGCCATTGGTTATTCTTCAGGGCTCTTAGCCCATTTTGCATCTTGTCCGTACTGGGACGCTGTATCGTTTTCAAGGTGATTTGGATCTTCATATTTGTATATCTGTATGCTTGACTCGCTGAGTTGCTGTTGTATATATATCTGTTCAGTGGGTCCCATCAAGGAATGTTGTGTAATGGTATTACTTCGTTTTCCACCCGCACGAAAGTGCCTGGTGGGCGTCCTTGAATCGTTTCTATGCGGGTTTGGCGGGAAGGGCTAAAACTTGCATAGGGCCGATTCGAGGGTGTTACACCGGTAAAGCAGCCCCTCAGGCGTTTCGGAGAAGACAGAAGGAAAGTTATTGGAGATGAGATAGCAAGATTACTAGCGGTCGGGTTCATCATGGAGGTACTCTACCCGGATTGGCTCTCTAATCCGGTGCTGGTGGAGAAAAAGAAAGACGATCCAAACGTGGCAGTGGTATGGCACATGTGTATTGACTACACGAACCTGAATAAGGTGTGTCCAAAAGATCCATTTCCACTCCCTAGAATAGATCAAGTCATAGACTGAACGACCGGGTGTGAGCTATTGTCATTCATTGACGCGTATTCTGGCTTCCATCAAATACCACTAAATCCGGATGATCAAATAAAAACTGCATTTATTACCCCGTACGGGGCCGATTGCTATCGAACTATGCCGTTTGGATTACGTAATGCATGAGCAACGTACCAGCGATGCAAGCAAAAATGTTTGCATGTTCAAATAGGTCGGAATGTGCAGGTGTATGGGGATGATGTGATGATAAAAACCAAGGAAAGCAATACGCTCCTTGAGCATATCCGGCAGACATTCGTGAAGTTGAGAAGGTTCCGAATGAAACTGAACCCGGAGAAATGCACCTTCGGTGTACCAGCCGGAAAGTTACTCGGTTTCTTGGTATCTAGCCACGGCATTGAAGCTAACCCGACGAAAATCCGGCCCATAGAAAGAATGGAGTTGCCAAAGTGTCTTAACGATGTCCAGAAGTTCACTGGTTGCCTGGCATTGTTAAGTCGGTTCACATGTCGGCTGGGAGAGAAGCCTTGCCCCTTTATCAGCTAATGAAAAAGGAAGATAAGTTCACGTGGACACCACAGGCAGATCTTGGATTTTGAGAATTGCAAAAGATGTTATCTACTGCACCAATCCTAGATGCACCACTACCTAAGGAACCAATGTTGCTTTACATACCCGCGACCAACCGAGTCGTAAGTGCAGTGATCATAGTGGAGCGCGAGGAGGAAGGAAAGTTGGTGCAAAGGCCGGTGTATTATCTGAGTGAAGTATTGTCAACATCAAAATAGAATTATCCTCATTATCAGAAGATTGCGTATGATGTATATATGTCGGCCAAGAAACTCAAGCACTACTTTGAGGAACACCCAATCAAGGTGATATGCGAGGCACCCATTTCAGAAATCATGAGTAACAAGGACGCAAGTGGCAGAATAGCAAACTGGGCTATCGAATTAGCTCCATATGCGCCACAATTCGACAGAAGGGATGCGATCAAGTCACAAGTTGTGGAAGATTTCTTTGTGGACTGGGCTGAAATGCAATACGAGACACCCCTGCCCGACTCGAATTATTGGCAAATGCATTTCGATGGATCGAAATTGAAAGATGGATTAGGCGCTAGAGTAGTGCTTACCTCGCCCAAGAAGGATCAACTGAAGTATGTCCTTCAAATCCATTCCAGTGCCTCGAATAATGTGGCGGAGTACGAAGCATTGGTACATGGTCTCAAAGTGGCAAAGGAAGTGGGGATACGTCGGATACAATGCTTTGGAGATTCGGATTTGGTGGTACAGCAAGTATCCGGAAATTGGGATGCCCTGGATTCTAACATGGCCTTATACAGGTTCCATGTCCAGAAGATAAGCGGGTTTTTCGAAGGGTGTGAGTTCCATCACGTACCTCGGATCGAAAACGAGGCAGCAGATATACTGTCCAAGCTGGGCTCATCCCGGCAACCCATTCCGCCAAATGTAGCTTTGGAGCACTTGAGAAAACCATCTATCACACCGTCACCCGAATCAGATTCAATTTATATCCCGTCGCTCCCCGGATCAGGAGCTGCACCTATGGAGATAGAATGGGGAAGCACCTCCGCAAACCCGGGGACTGCTTCAGGAATCCCGAGGACTGTTCAGCTTGATCCGGCAGGAGTTCTGTCTGTGGATGCAATGGAGGTTGATGGGAACCATTCCCCATCCGGACTATACCAACTTGGGCAAAGCCAATTTTTTATTTCCTGAAAGAGGGAATCTTGCCAGATGATGAAATAAGTTCGAGGCAAATTCAGAGAAGGGCAAAGGCCTATACCATTATCAACGCCGAAATTATACAAAAGGAGTGTGACAGTGGTACTGCAACGGTGCGTTGATCTGGAAGAAGGACTTGACATACTCCGGGACATTCACCAAGGGGAATGTGTCCACCATGCATCCTCAAGGGCCTTAGTAGCAAAAGCTTACCGGCAAGGATTTTATTGGCCCAGTGCTTTGGAGCAGGCAGAGGACTTGGTGAGAAAATGTAACGGTTGTCAAAAATACGCCACAAAAACTCACCTACCAATGTTGGAGCTGAAAACTATCCCCATTACATGGCCATTTGCTGTATGGTGCCTAGATATGGTGGGTGCATTTAAGCCGGCCAAAGGAGGGATGACCCACATTCTGGTCATGGTTGACAAGTTCACCAAATGGATTGAAGTGAAACCGATTCGGAAATGTGATGGGGCAACATCAGTCAGATTCCTCACGTATATAATCTTAAGGTATGGCTACCCCCATAGCATCATAACTGATAACGGGACAAATTTCGCTGAAGGAACATTTGCAAGATTTTGCCAGGAAAAGAAGATCCGGTTAGATGTCCCCTCAGTCGCGCACCCCGCGTCGAACAGGCAAGTGGAAAGATCCAACTTACTAGTGTTGTCCGGGATAAAACCCTGGCTCATAGAGCCGCTGCAAAGATCAGCGGGGTGCTGGATAGAGGAACTTCCAGCGGTACTGTGGAGTTTAAGAACAACTCCGAATCGATCAACAGGCTATACGCCATTCTTTCTGATATATGGGGCAGAAGCTGTATTACCAGCCGACATAGAGCATGATTCACCTAGGGTCACCCAATACACAAAAGCCAAAGTGCGTGAAGCCCGGAAGAATGATGTTGATCTACTGGAAGAAGCGAGAGAACTTGCCTTGTCCAGATCTGCCATATATCAGCAAAATCTCCGATGATATCATAGCCGGAAAGTAAAGCCCCGAGTTTTTTGGGAAGGTGATTTGGTGCTAAGGCTAATACAGCGCACCGCTGGCATGCATAAGTTATCCCCTCCATGGGAAGGACCTTTCATTGTGAGCAATGCTTTGCGCAATGATTCCTACTATCTTATTGATGCATAGCCCCAGCAAAAGAACAAGGTGGACAGGTCCGGAGAAGAATGCAAAAGACCATGGAATGTAGCACTGCTTCGTACTTTCTACACCTAAGAGGTGAATGTATCAGAACTACTTGTACGTCGGTATGTATGTCGGCAGTGAGCTTATTAATAAAAACTTTGCCACCCCGAGCAGAGAGTCTGGGACTGCTATAACACTTGTCTTTTGCTTTCATATATTTTGTGTCGGCTGGGTTAAGTCGCTTATGTCTTAGTTGGATTAGTAATGTGTTAGCACCAAAAACCTAACTCTTTGACTTTGCTGCTGTCCAACAAGAATTGGCTTCATGGCAAGCAAGAGAACACGTTTTTTGGCAAAGCACATGAAAAATGACTAAGGGAAAGAACTTAAGCGGGCCCACATTGGTTTTTTGGCTAACCCTTAGTTTATTTTCTTCACTAAAGTGCCGAATCATTCTGAGCTAATCTCAAGGTTTCAAGTATTGTTAAGTCAATTTTTTGAATCTCGGACTCGTAAGTTGAAAAAACCGAATCAAGGTAGACGCGAGCCGAGTCAAAAATTGGGGGAACAAGAAAATGAAACTCGGGGACTTCGCCCATGATAATCCAGCAATAAAACTTAGTGCGGAACAAAAAATTGTAACAGAACAAACCAAACTATTTAAATACATCTGCACCCGGCATTCCGGGGATCTGATCAATATGGTAAGTGTTTCTCAAGGGGCAGGAGCAGCAGGCGAATCATCTGTTGTGGAGGGAGGTACTCCGGAGTGTGGGGGAGGAGCGCAGCTTCGGCTTCGTCCTCTGGGTCAACTTCGTTGCCCACCGGGTCTTCAACATCGTCGCCTAGCTCGGAGCCCTCGCTCTCGCTCAAGAGACAATCTCGTCGTCAGCGACATCAAGATAACTTAGCCCCTCATTCCAGGCGTGGCAGAAGGAGTACCGGATGAGATTGTTCGCACAAGCTTGGCAGCGTGCAATCCCCTCCGGATCCTCACACCACTTTGACCCGGTGCGCAGGCGGTTGAGCAATTCCAAGTCAATTCCTTCATACCACGAGAGCACAAATTTTAGAGCAGTGTCGGCCCTAGCCCGGGCAGCAGATTCGCGCCACAAATGCAGCTGCGTGTCACATTCCATGAGTTTGGCTATAAAAGCGGAGGTCTTCTTGGGAATGGTTTCACTGGGCTAGAGGCAAGCAAACATTAGTGTTGTAGCTGGGACAATATCTGCTCCAAAATTCTTTACCACCTTAAGGCGAGCAATGAGACTCGCCAGGAGATCCTCCGTGGTATAAGGGATTCGCTCGGCAGCCGGGCCAACAGAAATCCCATGCTGCTCACGAGATTGGCATACGGCAGAGGTGGCGAACGTATCACTCTCTGGAAATTTGCCTAAGGATAAGAGGAGAAACAGTGAGCGAATGGACCAAATCCGAATAGTAACAGATCAAGCAAGGAAGGAGAACTTACGTGCAATTTGGAAGAGGATTCGCTGAAGCTCAGAGTCAACGTTGGCATTGTGGACCCTGAGTTTTTCATACTCGGTGGTCACCAACGTAAGTTTGACGTCGGCTTCCTCCAGTAGGCTCTTGTCCTTAGAGATTTGCGTGATTAAACGCTCCTTCTCTTCGACAAACTCCTGGTCGGCCTTCTCCAGCGTGGACTGATGAGAGCTCTTAAGCCTCTGGATTTCGGCATTCAGCCGAGTAATCTCCGAGTCCTGCTGCTGGAGCCGAGCTATCTTAGCGTCTTTCTTCTTCAGCTCAGCTTCGTACTTCCCTGCTTGTTCGAGGCAGTGGGTCATCAGTTCAGGCATGGGGACACTGTCGTCAAGAGCAACTGCAACATGATCCGGAGGACCCAAAATATGAGTGTCCACTGGATAATGAACGGAAGGAAGAATGATCATGTAAAGGGGATGAGTTTACCTCTGATATCCGCAAGGTTCTTCCTCATAATTATGTTCTCAGCTTCAACCTCGGCTGCGTAATTCGGACAAGACATTCATGTAAGTCCTAAGAAGTTTGAATGTACAGGAAAGGAAGAGGAATGGAAACTAACCCCTCTTTTGGTACTCCTCCAAGAGTTTACCATAACACCCGCGCATGTCTTTGTAGGAGTGCAGCAGGCGCTGGAACTCAGCGGTTAGTGGTAATCTGAAACAGGAAAGAGACAAAAGTTCAGAGGCAAACTAGAAATAATTCGAAGTATACAAGATCCGGGCCAAGTGGAACTTAACCCGACTCTAGGTGTGTGGATATTTGAAAGGTACAAGATCCGGGCTAAGTGGAACTTAACCCAGCTCTAGGTGTGTGGATATTCGAAGTCTACAGGATCCGGGCCAAGTGGAACTTAACCCAGCTCTAGGTGTGTGGATATTCAAAGTCTACAAGATTCGGGCCAAGTGGAACTTAACCTGGCTCTAGGTGTGTGGATATTCGAAATCTACAAGATCCGGGCCAAGTGGAACTTAAGCTGACTCTAGGTGTGTGGATATTCGAATACTACATGATCTGGGCCAAGGGAACTAGACTCGGCCCAAAAATTTATTGCAAATTAATGACACTATGAACAAAAACTAAGGAGCATCCGACCGAATAACAAGTTATTTCCTAGGAGGCTCCGGGACTAGGGGATATATCTAAAAATGCTAAGTAATGAAAAACACCAATAGCAGAGAAAAAGGATGACCTCCATCATCCGGCCAGCCAGGGAGATAGCCTTGGTAGCGGAGTTCATCTGGGCGCTGAACTCGGCTGGGCCGAACCTTTCTGGGAGATCGTCTTCGGGGTCGACGAATTCGGCATTGTTCTAGTTTTTCACGTACTCATGGAGTAGTGGACTATAACTCTCGCCGCTCGGAGAATGGCTCGTCACTAGGCCCTTCACATGGGCCTCACGCCTAGCGGATTGAGCCGCAGCGGGGCTGGTGTGCAAAACCAGCTGTTTGCTGCCCTCTGATCCGGAAGCTGGCCCGGATGAAGCTGATCCGATGGTCTTGTTAGCTTTGTTGGATGAGGATTGAGGAGCATGTTGAAAGAAGTCAGTGATTGAAGAGGCTTGGATGTTCATGCTGTTGCTGCTACTGGTGTTATTGCTGTTGCTACTGCTGGTGCTGTTGTTGTTAGTGCTGCTGGTGCTGGTGCTGGTGTTGCTGCTGCTGGTGCTGTTGCTGGTACTGGTGATACTGGGGGCGGCACCGCTGAAACTGGCGCCTCAACATTAGGCATAGAGGCCGAGGAGATGGAGAGATCCGGCATCGCCGTATCCAGATCTGGCCCACTACCCCTCACGCCGACGTTGCCCTCCTCTTGGCGAGGTGGGATCTGGTCAGGCGCAGCCACATAACCCTCTTGAATAGGGCTAAGCGGACGATGATCATCGTTGCGGGGGAGGGGGGAGAGGGACTGGTCTGGAGTGGGGAGGCTATGCCGGAACCGCTCTGGGAAATATCCACAGGAGCTCTAGAAAAAAGGAAGGACATCGAGTCAAAAAGAGAGAACCAACAAGAGACAAAGGCAAGCAAAGGAAGAATCCGAAGTAGCAATGCTAAAAGGACTTACTCGTCAGCGGTAGGAGGAGCCCGAGGTTTGGGTGCCCTCCGGACTGTGCTCTTGGCGGCAGGCTTGGCCGAGGGTTTAACCTCGGATTTCTTTTGCCTCTTCTTGGGCGACGGCGCCTCCGAAGTTGCGGCCGAGGTAGCCGCGTGCTTCTGGGAAGGGGTCGGCACCGGGCCACCGGTGGCAAGCGGAGGAACCTCATGGAACTGAGCGTCTGGGTTAGTTGAACATTCGAACAATGCCAGGTGCAAATGAGAGGTAAGAACCGGATCAAGTACCTGAAGGACTTCAATGTCCGAATCAACATCGTCTGGCCAATCCCTTAGAGAAGAGGCCTTACCGGCGATGCGTTTGACGATGTCCGGGGCAGGAAAGAAGGCCTTCGGATCAGTCTCCACCTTGTCTCCCTCGGGACGGTCCTCCAACCACTTGCTCGCCGATACCTCACCGTCCTCCAGCGGTTGCTGAAGGAATTTTTGAGAGAATAATGGCCAAGTTACAGAAGGAAATCGACAAATGTTGAAGATTCGGAAAATAGAAAAGGGTAATTTACCTTTTGAGGGGGGTTGGTACGGGTGAAGGGCTCAAGTCCCCAGTCCTAGGCCTCGGAGAACTCCTTCTGCATGTTCAATATGGACTTAACCCGGCGGTAAACCGCTGAGTTATCCAGCTCAAAAGAGGAGGTCCGGTGAGGGTCAAGAGGACTGCTAAGATATCAGATCTTCTGGGCTCGCTTCTGGAGGGGGGAGACCCGGCTGCGAATGAAGGTAATCATAATATCCTCCCCTCGGAGGTGCCCCTTAAGAAGCTCCGTGATCCCACATGCCACTTGATTCGCCAGAGCCATGGCGCGTTTGGGAATGCTTTCCCAAAGTGATACATTTGGAGGGCCGAGCCTGAAAGGGAGCAGCTGGATTTGGTCCACCTTGGTGGTGTTCCGGACGTAGAAGAAGGTCCAGGCCCATCCCTTGCAAGATTCAAGCCAGTGACCCAGAGGAACATGGACTGCTTGCACGGAGAGATGGAGGCAGCACCGCATTGGGTCAGGTGCTTATCCTCCGGGGGAAACCTCTGGATCGAGAACCACATTCCTCCGAAGACCAAAGAACTTAATCCAAAGTTCTTTGGTTGGCCAGAGGCCGAGGTATCCCTCAATGCCGGAGGCAAAGGAGGACAGAGAAGTGATAGCGTTTGCAGGGAGATGACGCGGTTGCAGTTTGATGGTGGAAATGAAATCGAAGAAAAAATTAGAAGTGGGGAGGCAACACCTTCCTCCTGCTGCGCCACCACCGCTGCCTCCGCTCCTTCCTCCAGCTGCGCCACCACCGCTGCCTCCGCCTCATACATGGTGGAAATAGAGCTTCCGACGGGGTAGTCAGAGTACAAGTATACGGAAGAAGGGAAACGGGAAGCACAAGGCCCCGTAGTGGAAACTAGCAATAGGGACGGTGGCGTTGACACGAAATGCTGCCGGAGCACATTCACGTCGGCGCTCGAGGAGCAGAAAACTGGCGGCGGTGGCGAAATCTCTATGAAAGAGAGAGAGGGCAGTGGAGTGCGGTGCAAATGAGGGAACTTCCCGTAGGAGAGCCCCGCGCCTCCTACTTAACCGCGCTGCACGCGCGTCGTGGGATCTATTGAGGGCAACGTGCCACACGCAACTAGCGTGTATGAGGCCAGAACAAACCAGTCAGAGCGAGACCACAGGAGGGGTTACAGAAAGAAATGATCCCATGACATGACATGACGTTTCGGTTAACGAGGCGCTGAAGTGATGGGACGTTCACAGAAGTTATGCCTGACGCAGCGACAGTAACCGGCACGGTAAATGCGCATGGCCCTTAAAATGAGGAAAATGATGATTACCCTCCACGTAGGATGTGGATAAGCGAACAAGAGAAGGAAAGACAGCCCAGAAAAAAACAGCGAAAGACCTAGCCAACGAGGAATCACTCGGAAAGAGTGAAAGGGTCGGAAGAAAAGAAACTCTGGGTTACGAGGTAACTCGGCCTAGGGAGTGAAAGATCTGTATAAGGGAACCTGCTATGACCTTAGAAACTAAATTTTGCTAAGATCGCACCAGCTTCAGGGACTAATGTTGGGGGGATAACCCCGGGTAGGGTAACACTGGGGTCTAAAGGCCGAGTTAGCCGGGGTACGGCACGGTCAAAGCGAAGTGTTGACCGGGTCACCTCAAGGCAGGCCGAATCACGGTGCGACCCGACCCGTAGGGAATTTCCTTTACAATGGTCCGACCGGCATAAGATTTATGTCAACCATGTCTATCTGTTTTGCAGGTACATGGGTGAGCCGGGTTAGCTAAATGCCAGCCGGATTATCTTAGCTTCCAAGGGAAGGAATCCCCCAATGGTCAAAAGGTGGCTTTATCAGCTGGAGCATGTGCAAAGTAAAGTAAAGAAGAGGACCAGCGGGTCAGTGGCGACCAAGGTGACGTGGGCAAAGCCGGATGACGTAGCCCGTGCCTGGTGACGCCCAAAAGACAAGGATGACGCTGCGGGTTACGTCAAAAGCTCGGACGAGCCGTTAAAGTAGAATAAAGAAGCATCTGCTCTAGGAAAATAGCATATTCATAGAATTTGCTGCCACCTGTGCCCTAGAATTGTAACCCAGGCTCCCCTATATAAGGAGCACCGGGGCCTCCATATAGAGGGACAGCAAATAGAGGAATCACTCTCCGTCTAAGGTAGGACTCTAGGGATAGTTAGTGGGGGGAAGAGACATTGTCTCCTTCTTACTAAGAGCATCAAGAGCATTTGTAAACACCATTGAGAGAGAGAATACAAGAACTTCCGTACGTGGAATCACCACGCTCTCCCTCCCTGGATTCCCCTAGCACTCATTGGCCCCATCTTTATCCTATTCATGCCCTCTGCCGTGCCACCACCCCGACAAAGGGGTATGGTGTATTACACCATCTACCATACTAGGGACAAGTAGGTGTCATCAAGTGGGTTGTACTTAATAGTACAAGAGTGTAATAGTTCAGAGGGGCCAAACCACTACCATATATATATACATCAACATATAGTAAAACAGTGCAGTTTTCATAAACAGGAGATAAAGCATGCATAAGTAAAATAGTAGGACAAGGCTGATGAGAAAGAAGGTGGCTTGCCTGATGATCAGCAATATGGCAATATGTCCCTGGACTTCTTCTTTAGATAACCCAGAACACCAATACCAATAAAAATAAGATCTCTTTTTCTCGGCGTCAATACAAGCGCAACTATCGTCGTTATCGAGTATACATGCAAACAAGCAAGACCACATTCAAAACAAGGCATACAAGTGGACATTCACACGGCAAGAAAGTGGACAATGCAATAATAATATTCAGTAGGTTTTGAGTGGTTGGGTTTAGAACCATTGCAAAATCCCTATTTGCAGCGGTGGAATTCCCTTTATTCGGGAAATGGTCAAAACTACTAATGAAGGGGTTTGGAACTAAGGCCTGGGTAAGTATGGTATCAATGTGCAACCAGAATACCATCAGGTAGGTTTTGACAAAACAAGACCAACAAAAGTGGTTTCAAGATTTTATTACTTTTCTTTAATTTCTTATGAATTTTCTAATGGAATAAACTCCTGTTTTAGGAGATAATTCACCAGAATAGTTTTGGAGCTCCAAAAATTATTTCCTTGGAGGGTTAGGTAGAGTTTGTTGTACTGAATATCTGAGAGTTCGAATCGTGTCAAAAGAACTATCAGAATACCCTCAGGAAATTCCCAAAGGCAGTTTTGTGGGTTTTTTGCCTTTCTAACCAGATTAAATCCACAGAAGCTTTTATTCGATTCCATAGACACATTGTGGGTATTTAGAGTACCTTTCTGTAGAAATTGGCATTAACCTTTTTGGAGTTGCAGAGCTACTGTAGTGATTTTTCTAGTGAAATGAGTCTACACAGAAATGTTTAATTAATTAAAATTGAACTACAACTCATTAAAATTTGAGCTGCTGGGGTTTGATAGATGTTGGCATGGAGTTTTACTGGGAGTTAGAATTGGGTCAATTTGACTCAAGGTTTGGTCTAGGGAATTTGCTAAAGTCAGATTGGTCTTGTTTTTGTTATTTTTGCTAGGGATAAACTGATGTTCACCTTGGCATGGGACAAGGTCTAGATGGTAGGCCTATAGTTATGCTATCAGGGGAACTTGGTTTCATTCCAGATGGGGATGGGTATCTCACTCAGGAATTTATTTACTGGAATAGGTACATCTTGGTAAATAAATCTACAGAAAAGATACTGGTGGTATTAGGCCAAACTTTTGGTACAACATGTTGTAGGACACACCTGGGGACCCTTAGAAATTTTTGGGGGAAAATTATAGAAATATTTCTATTTATTTGTCATTTATTCCAAATTGTTAAACCACCAGATCTGGAATAAAAATAAAAAGGAAAGAGGATAGGGCTTACTGGGCTTGATCTAGGCAGGAAATGGGCCGTAGAGGAAACATTTGGCCCACCCTGGGAGGACTCTGCGCGGGAGGCCGGGTTTGAATTCGGCTGAGCGGGGCCCAGTGGTCAGTGACACAGCGCCCTGAAGAGGTATCCTGCAAGGTGGAGCGTCAGATCTAGTCACGATGGACGTCTCTCCTCTGTCTTCTTCCTCTGGCCGCGGGAGACAGAAATCGAACCCTAGCTAGGAGAGTGAGTGTCGGTTTTCTCACCAGAGGCCTTGCCGTTGACCGGGGTCTGGCGAAAGAGGCGCGGGGTGCGACGGCGAGCACAGGGATGGTCAACACTGAGCAGTTAGGCTGCGGAGGTGAGGGTCACGCATCTCGCCGGCGGAGCACGCTCGGGTACCCGTTGGGGCACTCCCAGGGGTGCATGCAGGCCGCCGGGGATAGGTTCGTTCACACGCGGCGGTCCTGGGGAGGGTGTGAGGTGGGCATGCGGTGGATCTGGGGATCGAGAGCTTCTGGTTGGAGGGAGGAGCTCCGGATCAGCCATGGGGTTGAGGCGGCGACCTCTGGCATACCAAGGACAAACAGAGGGCATGGGGGTGTAGATCCATAGAAGGATAAGTAAACCATGCTGGTAGAGAAGGAGAAGGGTGGCGGAGCGGGCAGTACCATTGACGAAGAGCTAGCAGCACCAAAAGCTCTCTTTGGTTGCCCAAGACGGAAGAGGGGAGAGGGTTCCCAAGCGTTTGGGGAACGGGAGGAGTGAGGCAGGGGATTGTGATGGGGGCGAAGTGAGGGCTGGAGCGACCTGTGCCCTTTTATCTCTAGTGGAGAAGCTCACGGTGGACATAGTACATTGCCAAGCTTAGGAGGGGTGCTGGCCAGGGGTTGGTCAGCTTGGGTGGTGGAGGGAGTGTGTGGGGCATAGTGCAATGACTAGAGAGGGGGTGAGGCATGTTGCAGCTGCTGTGGCATTTATCTCTCAAGATATTGCAAGATATGTCCATCTCTCTCTATGACTAGCTCCAAGAGCTAGGGGACAAGGGAGTGATGCTGCTACAGTGTAGATACAGTACAACTCGACCATAAGAGAGGGTGGGTGTTGTGGGGAAGTGTTGTACAAGCTTTGATGGAGTTTGGATGGGTTTTGAATCATGTTCATGATTTATTTCAAGTTTTTAGCATATGGTTGTTCATGAAGAACTTCTGAGATTTGGATCAGGTCTAGATGATTCAGTGCTGCTAGTAGACAGGAATGGTTAAGGTGCATCTCCAAGATTTATTTTGGATTTTTCAGAGAAGTCTAGATGCACTATATATCAATTAATCAAATAGTGCAGAAATGGTTTTTAGGAATTTATTTGATATTTTTGAATTGGACAGGTGGAGTTTTTGATGTGAGATGGTCCCAAGTGTGAATACACACTTAGGGGAATTTTCCCAAGATTTATTGTGGCTTAAAAGTATTTAAAACAATTACTATTCCCTTTTTTGCTTTTTAAGAAAATAGGCAAAAAGAATTAATAAAAGTCTTCAAAAATATTTATTTTTGAAGTGGGAAGATAGGGTATGATATATGGATCTCAATTGAGCCAAAAGTTGGCAAAGTGTTTTGGCAAAAACCCAACTTTCCATTGGGAAAGGGGTTTTGAAGATTTTGTCTACTTAAGGATTTAGATAGATTTGGAACCATAATAATTAGGGATCATTTTTGATAAATCTTGATGATCAAGGTAGATGATATAGACAAGGTGTAACAAGCATATGCAACCTTGGGATTGGAGAATCCAAGTTGATTTTTGTGAAAACTAGAGGTTTAAAAATCTTGGGTAAGATTGTTTTCATGCCACCAAAACCTTGTTGGATCTTGGAGCTCAGAGCTCACCTTGATGCAAAGGATAGATGAATAGTTAGACCAAGTCATATAGATGATCATGGCAGAAGGAGTTTGGTTTGGTTACATTTGAGGTGGTATGTAAGTGACGGCAAACTTTGTTGAAAATAAGGCTGCCATACCAGATGAGTCATGATGCCTTATAAACCATGTGGGTTTCAGAAGCACAAAGGTCCACTTGGAACAAGTGAAGTATATGTTGATAGACCTATATGAGTAGAACACAACCATGCAAAGATTTGGTCCATGGCAGGTGGGATGGTCGTGTGAGCTTCTATCAAAGTAGGCATGTTGACTAGGTTTGCAGGAATAGTTATTTTCTTGCCTGCGAAACCATCAAGAACAAGTGGGCTGGAGGATGCTCTAACCAAGGGAAAGAGTGGGCCTTGGTAGTCCTTAGGATGTTTAACAAGATGGTTCAGATGCATTTTCAAAAATTCACAAGGGTTGAGAAAGGGAGGCATTCAGAAAGGTGATGTTGGAAATAGCTTTCCACACAGCCAAATTTGGCAGATTTAGGGTTTTTGACTAGAGCATGAGAGGGGATATTTTCGATGGGTTGCAAAGTACGAAAGCATCATCAAGTGGATGATGTTGAAGAGTAGATTTAGTAGAAGGGATCCATTCTTGATATTGGTCTTCCTTGACTTGGAAACTTCTAGAATGGATCACTCCAGAATTGATCTGGTTAAGGGTTTTAGATGATCACCTGGGGGCTAGAGATTAGATCGAGATTGTATTCTTTCTTAGGGTTTGGGGGATTTTAAAGTTTCTTGATCCTAGAGGATGAGCTCCTAGAGTAGCTCATACTACTTCTAACAATCAAGTCAAACAGCACATCAAGGCAACTCATCTTACAAACAAATCAACTACTACTAGGGTTACCATCAAGCTTAGCTTGAGGTAAGGATGGGCAATTTTGAAAGGTTGGAGTTCGAACCAGGTAAGGTCCTTGGTACATCTACCAAGAGTAGAATTTAAAGGTTTTATAACCAGGTTTTGGAAAACTTAGAGGTCAGAGTAGTTGAAGTTCTGTTTTGAAAACATAGGGAGATTATATTATATATCTCTCCATAGTTTTGTCAATAGAAGCTACTAAAGTAGTTTTGGTTACATAAGCAATCTTGGCTCATGTTTTGAAATGCCAGAACATTTGAGAATATGTAAAATGAGCTAGGATAGTTTTGTTAAATATCTTTGGTCAACTGATGGTGAGGTAAGGAGTATCATATGGTATACACTCACATGCACAAGCACAAGCAACAACAAGCAAACACTGCACCAATGAAGAAGAAAAAGTTTTTGTTCCCCCTAATTTTTGCATTCTGGACAACTAATTAGGGTTGCTGAAATTGGGATGTTACAGTGTTGATCCCAATAGGAATGCTTAGAGAGCATAAAAATAATATTGGCATTGAACTTAAGTAAGACTGAATGAGATGTAGTCTGCCACCATATGCCAATAAGAAAGAGCTAGTCACTAGAGGCAATATGTCATGAATGGTTGGCCTTGTTATGCTCAACAGCAAACCTAGGTATGTAAAAGACATAGATCCTACAACACATCCAAAATAATCAGCTAAAGTCTGCATTTCCTCATCACATAAATTGAATGGTAGCATACATGATTTGTGGAAATTTATAGCAAGTCCAGTCGAAGCACTGAAATCTTGTAAAGCTTCCTTTAATACAGTCAATTGAGCAACATCTGCAAGGAGAATAAGTAATGTATCGTCAGCATATTGTATGATGGGAAAGTAAGGATCTCCGGTAGCAACGGGTAGGGTTAGTAAGCCTCTTCTAAAAAAATCATTAATTATTGATTGCAACAAATCTTCCCAAAGAACAAACAACAGAGGGGACAAGGGGTCCCCTTGTCTGACTCCCCTCTTACATCTGAACTGATTGCTAGACATGTCATTAATAAGGACAAAAGAGGTACCAGATTGCAGTAGTAATTTAACCGAAGCTATCCATTCCTTGCTGAAGCCTTTCTTTTCCAAAATCAGAAAAATAACCTCACGTTCGATAGTGTCAAAGGATTTATCAAAATATAATTTGAGAATTACCATTGGATTCTTAGAGGTTTCACATTGATTAATGTACTCAAAGGTCCATGCCAAGCAATCATCTATAGTTCTCCCCTTTATGAACCCATATTGGTCCTTGTGTATACATTGCATGATGACTTATTGGAATCATTTAGGAAAAGCCTTTTTAGGTACCAAGGTAATGTTTGAGGAATTAATGTGCTCAAGCTTAGCAACACCTATATAAAATTCATCCACTAAGTCGTAGAAGTCCTGTTTGATAATTGGCCAGCACCGCTTAAGAAACAACCCATTAAAGCCATCCGGTCCAAGTGCCTTATCTATGGGCATAGTTTTAATAATTTTATCCATTTCCACAATGGTGAAAGGAGGTGCAAGCTCGGACAATCCATCAACAATGTGTAATAAAGAGGGTAGATGGAATCTCATATTGATGCCATGAGAGGTGCACATTCTGTCCCTATAACAGTTCCAAGCAATCCCTGCAATCTCATCCTGATTACTAACTTGATGGCCATCATCAGCGAGTAACGAAGAAATAGTGTTTCTTCTGTATTGTTCGGTTGCCATAGCATGGAAGTATTTTGTGTTCTCCTCACCAAGTGACATCCACATGATGTTTTTTGACTAGTAATCTGAAATTCCAAGTGACATCCACATGATGTTTTTTGACTAGTAATCTGAAATTTGTTTCTGGGACCGAGATCTGTCTCTCTTCCTCCAGATCGTCAAAGAAAAGAATCACTAAGTTTCAATGTGCTATTAAGTCTTTCAATATGGAAAGCCTTGTTTTCCATTTCTTCAGTGTTGCCCTTAGTCCTTGTAGTTTTTAACCAATAGAGTTGTACTATTAGGTGCCCAATAATCCTGCTGCCAAGCCTGTTCAACACACTCTAGAAAACTCGGATGATCCACCCGTAAGTTCTCAAAGAGAAATATATTTGATCTTGGAATCGTTGTCTCAATTGTGACCTTGCACGGCAATGATCCGATGTAGTCTTTTCTAGTGGATGAACCATTGTGTTAGGAAATGACGAAGTCCAATTAACTAACGTGAAGAACCAATAAAGCTGCTCTAAAAGAGGTTCATTTTGCATATTAGACCATGTAAAATATCGACCTTTCAACGGTAGCTCAATAAGTCCGAGGTGACTAATGAGTTCATTAAACAGAAAAATATTATTAACATTGCCACTAGGGCGGTTTCTATTTTCTTCTGAGCGAATAAAATTAAAATCGCCCATGAAGATCCAGTCTTCATCATCTTGGACATTTAAGTGGAATAGCTAGTGCACAAACTCATCGCGTTCAGGCCCTAACAAGGACCATAGAGATTCACTAATGTCCATTGTTGTAAAAAATGTACTGATGTTAATTGAATGATAATACCAACCCGTTGCACCTCAATTAATTGTCCAGAAAATAAACCTTAATTCCAAATTAGTAGAATACCCAGAGGCTCCAACTGACGGGGCAAAGACAAACTGATCAAAACATCTTGGGCAGAACCCTCTTATGAACCTTCTATCAAAAGACTATATTTTAGTTCATTGTAGACACAAAATGGCACACTTTCTTCCATTTTCTCACGCACTTCTAACTGTTTATCCCCAGCACTAATTCCCCTAATGTTCCATCCCAATATAGACCAAGAACGATTGTGTTGCGGGTTATCCATAAAAAACCAAACATAAAAGTGCTAAAATTAAGGTGACTTAACCACCTTATATCATAGACCTAGGAAACAGAAGCTAGCACAATAAAACTAGACACACACTGATAAAGAATACGATTGAGGGCACATTCATCCTGAATAGCCATAATGGATCTAAACATCAGAAACATTTGGATCATCCCTTCTGGGCTCAGCTGAAAGCTTAGCCACTGTAATATCCTAGGTACATATCCAACATTTCCACCATGGCGGTTTCTATTTGGGGGAACACAATATACAGAATGTTGTCTATCTTCATGTATATCCTTGTAAAAAAATTAGAAAACAACAATTACTCTGTGCCAAGGGTGTTGCGGGAATAACAACATAATAAGGAAGCATTTAGAAAACAATACTTGGGAGACCTAGTGGTAGCATAGAAACTTATGAACAATGCAAGTTCAGTTTTCCTGCTAGCCTAGCAAAGAATTAGTGTATACTACATTAAGCGAGTACATCAAGCCTACTAGACTAGCAAAGAATAAGTTATGTTGGCAGTGTTCACAATACCTCTAGTCCCAACTTAATTTTTGGCAATGAGGGTATTGACAATAAAATCCTACTATTGCTTCATCAAAATTATCTTTCTTCCTACAATAAAATCCTACTATTGTCAATAACTTATTTTTTGGCAATGAGGGTTTAGTGGTGGCTAGCTAAGAAAACCAAACGAGTATAATTTACGCTAGAGGTTATAGCTTGTATTATATTTCCTCTATTTGGTGTCGGTATATCTTAAGTGTGTCACCCTACGGTTCAAAAAATGATGTAGACATGATCCATACTCCTCTCTGATAAATAATTAGTAGCGGGAGCTGGAGATCCATTCCGACTCCGACATATTTAACAATGACTCTTGTGATCGTGAGAAACTTTGACGTCGTAACTAAATCCCTTTGTCTCGCGATATATTATATGTCCGAGATTCGATCATCAGTATCGCATACCTAGTTTAATCTTGTTACCGATAGGTACTCTTTTTTTTGCTCCCGTGATATAACATTCTTTGTGATCTTATCACTGGCTTGCAAGATATGTCAATGTGATATCACAGAGAGGTCCTTTAGTATATCTCTCCATCATCGGGGTGGAAAAATTCCACTTTTCATCCATAACACTATCAGAGTATATGAACCCACCTTTATAGTCACCTTGTTACGGTGTGACATTTGATGTTAACAAGACACTCTTCTGGTGTTAGTGATTAACATGATCTCATAGTCTAAGGACTAATGTTACTTTGTATGATGTTATAGCAATGTAAATATAATGACTCTGATCGTATTACTATACTTTGGATGAATGTTCATCACATGATTCCACCAATGTTGTGACCTCATTAATGTCCATGATTAGGAAACCTTGATCATCTTGATAATCAATGAGCTAGTTTATACGAGAGGCTTAAATAGGAAATATTTATTTCTTGATTAAACACACATGTATTAACGTTTCCAATTAACACAATTATAGCATGAGAAATAAACATTTATCATAAACATGGAATACGATAATAACCACTTTATTATTGCCTCTCAGGCATATTCCCTTCGTAGACTACCCGAGCTAACATTGAGCAAGCCAAACTAGTAAGGGACCAAACCACTCGAGATCTATACTAGCTTCAGTCTAAGCTCGACGAGACCATTGAGGAGGAGTGCTGCCAATTTCTAAGCCTAATTGGCATGTACATCTTCAGCAACCTCCTTCGCCTCAACCCAAAAGTTTACCTTGCTGCAGTGCTCAAGCCTATGGGTCCCATCATGGCCGGCATCCTTGCGGCGGAGGCTCAGAAGCATTTGGACTCCCTCTTGAAGATTTACCAGCACAAGGTGGTCGATGACGAGGCATCTGGTACTTCTGGAGAGGAGGTGTCCAACATGGAGAAGGATGGGGCCTCTAGCTCGAACATGGAGGGTCGTGCCTCGCGGGTGTAATTGCATTCGGTGTGTAGCCCAAGAAGGATCAACTTGTATTATGTTTGTGTGTAACAAACACGTTCTTGTTAAGACACTGCCCTCGTGGGCTCATTTGTGTAGGGTATGCATATCTCGCATGATTAACTCGTGTCTTTCCTCGAGTTCTGAGCTCCTAGTCCTCCACAATACGTGGGATTGGGGTGCAAAGTGGAGGCACGGTGTGGCATTTACTTATCTTGGGCGAGGAGTGATTTATGTAGATAGCTTCCCATGAGGATCGTGCATGTAGTTGTCTTCCTGCGAGGGACGGTGAGAGGCCCCTTATGAGGCTCGGCGAGAGCCCCACAATCCTCGTAGAGATCCTAGGGTGATACAGGGCGAAGGCGCCTTGTGGGCCACGTGGAGCGCATCCCATGATGATTTTGGAGGAGAGTCTCGGGCGATAATTACGCGAGGGATCCGTGTGGGCCTCGGCGAGGACACCTCGTGGTGCCTTCCAAAGAGCATTGTGCGATGGCCTTCCTAGGGGAGATGCCTCATGTTCTGTTTTGCTAATAAAGGAAAATCCCCGATGAGGGCACCATCGGGCCTCAGAGAGGTCCCCTCCCAAGGCCCACAAGGTATCCTTGCTGAGGGCTTTCCTATGCTAGTAAAATAGAGTAGAAGAAAGTAGTCAAGGGGGGCATCATGAGATATGCTTCATGATGCCTGACGGAAGGTCCTCGCCGAGGCTCACAAGGTGTCCTTGTGTGCATCTCACAAGAGACTTATCTTCAGGGGGCTAGCTCGATATGTGCTTTGTGAGGACTCATAGGAGGTCCTCGCCGAGGCCCACAAGGTGTCCTCTCCCGCGTCTCACAAAATACTTATATTCAGGGGTTCATCACGAGATGTGCTTTGCGGGGCCTCATGGGAGGTCCTCACCGATGCCCACAAGGTTTCCTCGCCAATGTCTCACAAGATACTTATCTTCAAGGGGCCATCATGAAATGTGCTTCACGAGGCCTCACGAGAGGTCCTTGCCTAGGCCCATAAGATGTCCTCACCTACGTATCATAAGAGGATGCTCTCTCAGAAGGTCAGAGGTTCGAGCCCTCATTTTAGCACCTGTAGCTCAGTGGATAGAGCGTACATTTCCTAAGAATAAGTTCGTAGGTTTGACCCCTACCTGGCGTGCCAAATGTGGGAGATTGTCCCTGCGAATGAACGGGGTACCTCTCGAAGTAGAAAGAAACCAAAAACTAGGGGCTAAACACAATCTACATGAAACCCTGGGCGACCTTGTTGAGGAAACTATCGCAAACATGACAGTGGATATACAGCGTTTACCCAAGTTCAGCCTACCATGGAGTGTAAAACCCTACTCCTGCATGTCTATATTTCTTGTACTGCTTGGCAAGGTTTAAAATACAAGGTGGTGATCAGGCGATCAAATATAGGGTTTCTAGCTAGGAGAAATCTAGGGTTCCTGAGGTAGAAGAAGATGGAATCCATTTCTACGGTGATGACTTGCCCTTTTTATAGGCGCCCTGGTCCTCTTCCTGTGATATTGGTGGGAAGGGTTGCCACATAGAGACAAGAGAGTGGGCAGGTAGGCTAATGTTACTTTTGGCCATAGGAATAATCCATGCCAGGATTTCATTGATCACATTGCATACGTCTTTCTCTCTGCCTGCTTCACGTTCTTCATCTATAAGAGAGGGATGGGTTGTCCCCCCAGTGTGGCAGCACTATCGGCCACTCCTGGCTTGGTGAAGGGGAAGGTGCCTTCCTTGCAGAAAGGGTAGCTGCCTTCCTTGAGGCACAAGTGCCAGACAACTGTCACAGCCATGGCTATCGCTATCTCTGTCTTCATCTACCACATGGTCCCACGCAGTGCCCAGGACTTAGAAATTGCGGTGAGGTGTGCTTTGCTCGGATCCCCGACGAGGAGGGGGCCTCACCGAGGGGTCTTCTCCTATTGAAGGGCTTGAAAATGATAGACTTCGCGAGGGTTTCAGCGAAGGAGGACCCATAAGGCTTCACTGGGGTCGCTTCTCGTCAAGTGCCTAGCTCCGTGAGGGTGCCTCTATGTGTCTCTGTGGCTGTTCTGCTAGTAGGGCCCGGTATGTGGTGGGCCGTGGTACTCTGATTTCCACTGGCCTAACAATGGACTTTTTTTCCGCTTGCGTCCGCTATTTTGACCTGGGCAACATTGATCGACCCATTAGTGGTGTATGGTCTGGCTGCTGGGTCCTAGATGCCAACCGCTCATTCAAGGAAATATGTCCATGATGGACCTTTTCTTTTCGCTTGCTCCTCCCTATTTATAACTTGGTAATGTTGCTCGATGGGAAAACCATGTAGGGGTTGGCATCAGGGTCCCCATTTCAGCCTTGCTTTCAAGGAAATGTCTGTATAATAGATTTTTTGTTCGGTCTCGTCCCCTATTTTTTTCTTGCCAATGTTGGGCCCCGATGCCAGCCTCTATGTATATGAAATGTGTGTATATTTGAATTTTTTCAGTCGCTTTCGGTCTTTCGATCTTTCTAACGTTGCTCGACATAACAGATACATGTATGGTGTGCCTTCTAGGTCTGTGATGCTAGCCTCTCTGTTTTGACCTTGTTAACATATATCTCGATGCAGCCCTGTATATTTATGTTTTGGCTACTAGGTCCATGATGCCATCCTCTATATATGTTGGATAATTTTTTACGAGTTATTGATGGCTTCTTATCTTTTATTTTTTAATCAACCCACCCAACAACCTCTTTACGTATAGAAATATTGATACAAGAAAAAATTTCAAAAAATTGCGACCACATAATATATGCAAATGCCATGGATTTAGAACTCGTGACTTCATCAGTAGAAGTGAACAAGTGCCTTACCACTATGCCAGACACCATATCTGCTATAAGTACGTTAGATAGGGGAGATTAGATTAGTTCATATATTCATCTATAATTTTGTTTGAAAATAGGTACGTCTCTAAAAATTAATATGTATTGCTCCTGCCATATTGATAAAAAAATGATACATAATCGAGTAGTTTGTAAAAAACTAGGGTATGCGGTTGGGGGGACCCCAAAAGGCTAAATGTTGGGGACATACTTTTAGGGTATAGACACAGTAAATCACTAACAATGGTGGCCCACTTCTAGGTTAGAGTTATGCTTCACGGGCGGCCCAATCAGGGAGAGAAGATGGAAGCCCATCTGGTTATAAAAAGGCCCAAGAAGACTTACCGACTTAGGCATATAGGAATACTTGTAGTCCAAGATGTAAACCGTACGGAGTTTGTATCGTGGCCGAATATGACTCCTATAAAACCTAGGCCGGATGACTATGTAAGCCATCATAGGGATCAGCCTTTAGGGCACAACCACAACACCACAGTCTCAACACGCACTGGCAAAACCAACCCTTGTAATCTATTGTACTTCCGGCTCTGTCGAAATACTAGTTTGCTAGCAGGAGTATGATCCGTCCACCGTAGTCGGATCTGACCCTGGGAAAGCTTGTGTGCTCACCGTTCTGGACAACCATATGTCTGACACCCCACCTTTTCCCATGCCTCGAGGATCCCCTCATGGTGTACTTGTCTTCAATCCGATGACTATTGGCGCCCACAATGGGGCAAGTGACCTTTAGATATATGTTCTGGGCGGAATCTACACTTGAGGGAATCAGCAAAACAATCATCGTCGGTCACGTCCTCTACGCTAGCGACGTCCCTCTCATCCCCCTCGACAAGAACTGGATTCCAGCTAGGGTGACCATGACGAGCTACATCATCCTTCCAATCGGCGAGATCAACATCGACCTCGGTTTCGCTAAGCCTGCCCAACCCACCCCAGCGGTGATGATAGAGGCACAAGAAACTTCAGGTTCCAATTTGATCGTAGAGGTGGCAGAGTTCCAAATATCAGAAAACCCTAATCCGAACCAACCCGCCCATGAGGCGGAGATCGTGGAGAAATAGAAGGTCGAATTTGAAGAAGATCTCCCCCAGGAGATTGAATCTCAGGAAGACCAAAGAGGCAATAGCTTCGGATCCGGTACCGATGAAGGAGAGGAAAATTAGCTTCTCAGGCACACCATGAGGCGGATGATGAGGTGCCTCAATGTCAATCTGGATGCCATCCTTGAGATCATCACAAGTTTCGAGGAAGCCAATGTCGAAAGCCCCACCCACCCCAGAGCGCATGGATCTCACTTCATCGGCTATGTCGGCTCTGCATTTGGATCACCCAAATCGGCTACATCGGCTCTACATCACCGTAAATTAATTGAATCAGGGAAAGTGTACCTCCTCGGATGACGAGTTATAGAACTTGACGTCTCCTCACCATCCTCGCTTGTATTCACCAATGCCATTGGACGACGGCGGATCTGACCTCGGCGGTGCCGATTTGGGGGCGATTTGAGATTGCGGGGCAGGGAGGGATCCTAAGGGGAGCGAAATGAGGCTGGTTGGGCAAAGGGAGACACATGGCAGAGTCTTCAACTGTCAAATTTTGGAGAGACAACGGAATTATTCAGAATTCCACATATACTGGGCGTCCGTGTATCCACCTGGGTGGTCCGGGCTTTGTTTTCTTTTATTTTTTTCATGTAATTTTGTTTTTGCCCTGATTTTTCTTGGTACTATATGTAAATTTTGACGTGCGTTATTTTGTAGATGGAGCGACAGTGTATGTACCACCAGAATCGTTGATCCGAGGTGTTCAGCAATGGCCTTGCAGGTTTCTTGGAAGCTGCTGAAGAAGATAGGGGTCATAGGAATGACTAGTGGGTCAGTAGGTCATGTTTGGACTTTAAAAACGAGATACGTTGTACATACATTTCTAGGATCCAGGCACACACAAGGGGATTTATGATGGCGTATGAATGTTGGAGCAATCATAGTGAACAAAAAAGTATAGTGGGTGATTATGATGAACAATAAGATGCTTAAATGGAGGATGGTGAGCCTACCTTTGTGTTCCCATAGACATAGTATGGATATGATCGCCATGCATCATTAGACGACACTGATAACACTGTCGAACAACAAGAGCTGAGTCAGATGTTGCGGAGATTTGAAAAAGACTTAGACAGTGAGGGCGAGGAACAACACAACAGATTTGCGTGCTTGTTAAAAGACTCAGAGATGCCAATGTATACAAATTCTAAGCTAGAGAATACAAAGTTGGCCACTGTGTTGGAGCTGTTTCAGATGAAGGAGAAGTTCAATTGGTCAGACCGTAGTGTAACTCGCTTGCTGAAATTTTTACACGACTTACTTCAAAAGTGAAACAACATGCCCCAGATTATTACAATGCTAAGCAGATCGTCTGCTAGTTGGGAATGGAAGTTGAGAAAATAGATGCTCGTGAATAAGATTGTATGTTTTTCCGTGGAGATTCTCATAAAAATCTACGTGAATGCCTGATGTACAAAGCTCCTAGATTGAAACCACGGAAGGTTGAGGATATGGATGACCACAGCGAGGATGATATGGAAACGGAGCCAGGAATAAAGAAGAAGAAGAAAAAGGTCATTCCGGTAAAAGTTTTTTGGTACCTACTCACTGTTCCTCGTTTGAAGCGCTTATTTGCAAACCCTGATACATCAAAACTTATGCGTTGGCATGCTGAGAAGCGCACTAAGGACTCAATGCTGAGACACCATGCTGACTCGCCACAATGTAGGAATATTGATAGGCTTAAGCCTATGGAATAAGATGGTGATCCTTTCGGAAAGGATCCTAGGAATGTAAGGTTTGCACTGAGCACCGATGGAATGAACCCGTTCGGCAACATGAGTACCAACCACAACACCTGGCCCATGAATCTATGCATTTACAACCTTCTTCCATGGTTGTGCATGAAGTGGTATGACATTTTGCTGGTCGTACTAATCCAGGGTCTGAAGCAGTGTGGCAACGACATTGATGTGTACTTTGAACCTTTGGTGGAAGATTTTCATCTTCTTTTGATTCAGGGAGTAAAAATATATGATGGTCTTCTCAAGCAAGACTTTACCCTGAGGTGCATGATATTCATTACCATCAATGATTATGTGGCCTTAGGGAACTCGTCTGGGTGGATTGTCAAAGGGCCCAATGGGTGTGTCAATTTCTTAGACAACACATCATCTCAATTTTTCCATAAGTGTAAGAAAACGGTGTACATGCGACATCGTAGGTTTCTGGCAAGGAAACATAAATATCGCAGTATAAGTGACAAGTTTGATGATATAGATGAGAAAAATTTGGAGGAGCCACGTTTAAACGGCACCTAAATCTATGCAATGGTTCCATACCTAAATGTTGTTCTTGGAAAAGGGAAAAGGGTGAAGGAAAAAGGCATCAAACGCCAGGGAAGAGGAAAATAAACAATTATAGATGAAGAGCTTCCCAATCAAAAGGAAAAGTCCATCTGGAAGAAGAGATCAATATTTTGTGACCTGCCTTACTAGAAGGATCTCGACGTGCAACATTCCATCGATGTGATGCACGTAGAGAAGAAAGTTTGTGATATCTTAATGGGTACGTTGCTAAACAAGAAGGACAAAATGAAAGATAGTGTCAATGCACGACTTGAAAGAACTAGTAGAACATGTCTATACCAAAGAAGAGGAAAAAGAGGTTTGTGAATATCTATATGGCATGACATTTCCTGAGGGCTACTCCGCATGCATGAGAATGCTTATTTCAATGACTAAAAACAAACTAACAAGCATGAAGTCTCATGATTTCTATATTATGATGATACAAATGCTACCTATTAAAATTAGGGGAGTCTTGAAACCACATGTTCCACAAGCCCTAATGAAGTGGTGTAATTTTTTTCACACAATTTCTTAGAAGGTGATAGATCCTAATGATCTGGATAGCCTAAAAAAGATGTGGTGGAGACACTATGCTAGTTGGAAATGATATTCAGAGAGGAGCATTGTCTAGGGATATGTAACCGAATAATTTGTTGAGTTTTTCCTTGATTACATGAAGCGTCTTGAGCCGATAGGTGTGCCCTATTCTATCTTTTCTGGAAAGCTTCTTGGTGTCAAAACGGCTGAAAAGAGGAGGATCAATCCAACTGCAGATGATTATGATAATGAACATTTCCATGTGCTAAAACACTTCGATTTTTGTCACTCCGTGCATGGATGAACAGAAATGAATTTTACAAGAAGTACATCTGATGAGAAAATCAATTGACAAATTCCACCAGAATGAGTTCAACAATTGGTTCAAAGAGTGACTATGAAAAGTCCATACCAATGATCTCGTTCTTACTTGTCTAGCGACATGACCAACATGGCAAGACAGGTAGTTTCAGGGGTACAAAATCAATGGGTACATATTTTCTATGAAAGCAAAAGATGGAACAACGAAGACGCAAAACAGCGGTGTTAGTTTATATGCAGAGGAACAAACCGAGGTAAAACGTCTCTACTACGGATACATAGAAGATCTTTGGGAGCTAGACTATGTGGATTTCCAAATTGCAGTGTTCCATTTTTGTTGGGTTCCTATGTCTTATGTGAAACAAAATGATGGGGGTTATACTATATAGTGAACCTCCGCCATGTGAGCCATTCATACTAGCTCAATAAGTTCATCAAGTCATCTACATTGTCGACACGAAGAATAAGAATAGACACATGGTTATGGACTAAAAAAGGAGTATCTTCGGTGTTGGCGGTGTGATCTTCGAGGAAGAATACAACAAGTAGTCAACCGACACTTCAAGCTTGGTCACTCAGGGAGACGATGATGAAGATGAAGGGAAAGTTCATCACGAATGACGGTGTAATAAATGTATTTCCCAGGTAAATTCTATGGATTTCTATGAACTTGTATGGATTATTGTTTATTTATACGATGATCATAACTTGTATATTTCTATTAAATATGTTGGAGCCCGAGCACCTGGGGTACCATGTCCCCGTACCGGACGAGCCCTGTGCTATGGAATCCTCGCCTTCGAGAGGTGCGACATCCCCGGAAGGGGTTAAGACGGGTAGGCCTTGCAAGGCCCCCTCCCTGGGGAGCGGGCACCCCTCTAGAGGAGAAACCTCCTGAGGGAGGTGGCCACGATGTTGTGTGTCGCCTGCGTGCCTCGGATACTCCCGGGTGCGCCCGGAGGAAGGATGGTAACTACGCAGAACAGGGTACATACCACGACCCCGGCAGCGAGTACAGTATTCTTGTGATGTCCACCGCCTCGGTAAATAAGACTTGGTCTACCCTCCTTTGCAGGGAAGGGACGGGCGATATCACGGTGGAAGGCTTCCTAGGTTGCCGTTTTGGTGAAAAGGGTAAAATTAGAGAGCCCTGGATGAAGACAAGCGACATCAACAAAGGACACATTATTGTCGAATGGAGTGAGGCATGGCAAGCTGGACTCGGTCCATGTAAACTAGTCTCGTAGACCGGCGCCCAAGGGACAATATGGTAGTAACCCCCTCTTGTCCGTGAACTAAGGGGAGAAGCCCAACGTCGCCCTATATAAGGAGCCCTTTTCCTACCAGAGATCTAAAACCCTAGAATTTCATACGCCATTGTAACCTCGCGAGGCAAGTGAGCAATACAACCAAGTAGGAGTAGGGGATTTACCTCCACACGAGGGTCCCGAACCTAGGTAAAAAGCCTGGTGTCAACTCTCTGTCGTGCATCCGTTTCGCCGCCGTAGCCGTTGCCGAACACCTTCAGAATGGCGTGTTAAGACCCCTCATGAACAAAGGGATCGTTTAACCCTAGTTCCTTCATGGTAAAATCCAACATTTCACGCGCCAGGTAGGGACTGAGGCGCGTTTTCAAGACCTTCTATGATCTCGGCAGCATGTCAGCCGACAACGAGACGCGCGTCGAGTGGGCCCTCCGTCGTGTAGAAAGCAAGGCCCAGACGGAGCCGGCCCAGAAGTGCACCGCCTCCGACCTAGTCCCATGGATGGAGGACGAGGGGGATCCTCCTACCACCCGTCACAGGAGTCGTCCCCTCCTCGCACAACGTCATGTCGCTCTCCCGCACCATGTCTTCTCGTGGCCACCTCGAGAAGCTCACCCTGGAGGCCGCCAAGCGCATGGTGTGCGAGCTCCTGGACCACCCGCGGGCTAAGCAGGGCCAGAAGGAGTGGTGCGACTAGATCGCCGAGCTCCTCAATGTCGCAACCCTCTCCTCGGAGGGCCCGGGTGCTCGGGGCACCGGCGGAGAGCCAGGAGCTGGGGGCCTGCACCCGCTCCGTCGATGCGGGGGTGTGGCCAAGCCAGATGACGCCTCGCCGCCACCCGTGAACAGCTGCTAGATCATCTCGCCTCCTATCGCAGCAGCGTCGCTGCACGAGCATGAGGACCATCTTACCGAGGGAATCGCCACCACTGGGCAACAAAACTGTGCGTCCCTCGATAGCGGCAGGGCGGTCCAGGCCAATAGCTGCCTCGCCTTCACCAAGAACCTCTGTCGCATGGTCTAGCCGCACAAGTTCCGCCTGGAAACGTGGGCGTGTTACGATGGCACCACGAACCCATGCAAATTTCTCGAGCTTCATACCACGGGTTTCAAAGCGGGGGGAGGAGACGACCGTGTCTTGGTGAACCAGTTTCCCCTGTGCCTGAAGGAAGCGGCCAGCACCTGGCTGATGAACCTCCCTGAGGAGTCAATCTACTCATGGGAGGAGCTCAGCTCCCTCTTGATCTCCAAATTCAAGGGGACCTACGAGCGCCCGCTCACCTACTACGATCTCCGCCAAATATGTCACCAGCCTAGGGAGATCGTCTTCAAGTTCCTGCAGAGGTTCAGGCAAGTCTTCAACAAAATCCACAAGATCTCAGACTCCAACATCATCATTGCCTTCTCCAAGGGTGTGAAGAATGTAAAGATGAAGGAAAACATCAGGATTTTGGGCGAGAGCCTCACCACCTCTGCCGAGCTCTCCGTTATGGCCGAGAAGTGTGCCAAGGCCGAGGCAGGGCGAATGTTTGGCCTCATGGAGGTATAAACCCCTCCCAAGGCCTCCGGCTCATCCAAGGGAAAGGACAAGGAGCCCAAGCACAAGACCGCCACTGTTCTGGCGGCAAAGCCAGATCGGAAGGGCCCTCGCAAGGGGGCTAGCAAACGGGAGCATAAAGATAGCTCGTACTACCACTTCCACAAGAAAGTAGGCCAGCCCACCGATGACTGCTCCGAGCTCAAGAAACTCCATGACCTGCACAACAGCCAGAGAAAGGGAAGGCCAGGAGGTGAGCGAGGCGGCCAGGGTGGGGGCAATCATGGAGGAATCCACTGGAACAACAACTCCGGTGGGAGTGATGCCCCTCCGGCAGGCCACCAAGCCAACACTGCGCAACAAGGATCCTAGGGGCTACCAGGTGTCGCAAGGTGCCATAGCCTGCATCCTTGGTGGCTCCCAAGCCTCGACATCCAACCGACACTTCAAGCTACTCACTCGTGAGGTCCCGGCCGCTAGACAGGGATCCCCTCGCCGAAGCTCAAGTGGTCTCAATGCGCCATCACCTTCGACGCCAGCGACCACCTCGTCTCCATGAGGCCTATGGGCACACTCCCGGTGATATACACCCCCACAATCAACAACATTCCCGTTGCAAAGACCCTCATCGAACAAGGAGCGGGCCTGAACGTGATCTCCACCGAGACCTTCGCCCAGCTGCAAGTGCCTTACGATAGGCTAATGCCGACCATACCTTTCTCCGGGGCGACAAGCGGGTCCACCACACCCATCAGCAGGTGCACCTCTCTGTCATGTTCGAAACACGCGACAACTACCACACCGAGCTCGTCGAATTTAATGTGGCACACATCAACCTCCCGTACAATGTCATCCTCGGCTACCCTGCGTTGGCCAAGTTCATGGCTGCCACTCACCATGCCTATAACATGCTCAAGATGCATGACGGCAATAGCAGAGTCATCACGGTCCGTTGCGACGAGGTGGAAACCTTGCCCTCCTTGGAGCACTCCTATAAGATCGCTGCTGCCACCTACCCTGAGGATTTGGATGCCCTGGACTACGTCGGAGGCTCCACCAGGAGGAAGCAGATGATGGCCCAGGAGAACGCCATGGCAAAGAGGGCAGCCGCCGTGTTGTACCCGCCTCATGAGGACCCGGGCATGACCAGTTCCCGCAGCCTCAAGAGGGAATCAGGAGATCCACCTCCCATCCTCACGAGGGATGAGGTACCTCTAGTGGGCGGCAACAGCGCGGGGGCTCCCGACTTCCCCATGGATTGTACCCACCATGCATACAACACCTGATGTCCCCACGACGACAGCTAATTGGCTGAGAGGGCCGGCGGACCGGGCTCCTAGAAGGTGGACAAACCTCTCCAAACGGTGCGCCTGGATCTGCGTCTTTTTTGAAGGTGAGCCTCGAAAAACTCTCATCCCTTATGGTTTTGCCTCTCGTTAGACCCCGTGTAGAACACGGTGGTATTTGTAATAAGCCTGTACTACCGGCGCTCCCTTGGATCGTGTGCCGCATGCATGTTGGCTATCCTTTTTTCTTCAAAAAAGCATTTTCACCAAATACCGCACCACCAGATTTCCGTCACACACTCCACGCGAGTGGGGGCGAGGGACAGTACCCTTCACCGGGCCGGCTCCCTATCAGCATCAAGGCCCAAAGTGTTGAGCTCTGAACTCTACGGCTGTGAGTTACCTCGTCACACGGTTCCTGGTGCCTAAGATCCTCATGCGACACGTGTACAGGTCTCTGATAGTGGGGCCTTTTTCCCTATGGCCCTCTCCTGGTATGGTCTACGGGGCAGCTCGTCAGGGCCTAAAGTTTCGAGCTCTGAACTATACGGCATGTCCCACGGTCGTGAGTTACCTCACCCACGGTCCCTAACCTCATTTTTATCCTCGCGACAGCTCATGAGGCCCTGTTCCTCCGTAACTCGAGCGTGTTAGGGCCTAAAGTGTCAAGCTCTGAACTGTATGGTCCATCCCACGACCGTGAGTTACCTCACCCATGGTCCCTAACCTCGTTTTTATCCTCATGACGGCTCATGAGGCCCTGTCCTCTGCAGCCCGAGGTCGTCAGGACCTAAAGTGTCGAGCTCTAAACTCTACGGCCCATCCCACAGCCGTGAGATACCTCACCCACGGTCCCGGACCTTGTTTTTATCCTCGCGATAGCTCATGAGGCCCTATCCTCTGCAACCCGAGCTCTTCAGGACCTAAAGTGTCGAGCTCTGAACTCTACGGCCCGTCCCACAGTCATGAGTTAGCATAGAAAATGTTCTCCACCAGGGATTTCACATAGAAAATGTAATCCCGAGGGTCCATAGGGAATGGCTCTTCTCCATATTCTCCGCCATCTTATCCATCCTCTCCATCATATTCTCCATCCTCTCCACCATCTTCTCCATCCTCTCCATCTTCTCCATGTTTTCCATCATCGCCATATTTTCCATCTTCTCTAGCAGTAGTGGCAGCCACCGTCCTGCTGTGCAGGTGGCCCTCCACTATACCCTTGTTGGTATCAGTGAACAAACCAAGTTGGACCTTGATTTATATTAGCATCCTCGTGTTTGCCTCGATTCGGATGTGATCCAGTTGACGTTGCACGCGATCTTCTCTAGACATGTCCAAGACCTTGTTCATAGCTTGAAGCATCAACATGTGCCTCTCTGTGTTATCGTAGAGGATGGACCCAGGAATTTGCAATGACCCTCATAAGCACATGCTAGAGAGGGATGAAACGTTACCTTTGAGGGCCTTCACTTCAGTTGGTTGGTGAAAACAAGGGGAGGTTGAAGAACATGGTATGTTCATCAGTGTGATATTTCCTGCTGACATGGTCAATAAAAGACTAGATGAATGGAGCATAAACGAGTGACTTTCGGCGATCAACCATTTTATTCCTGATATCGTGATACAAGAGATCCATCACATAAATCTTGATCATAGTTGGTTTTGTCTTTACCAAAGGAGGTTCTTAAAATAACCCCTTATGTGAGACGAGTCTCCCGAGTTTGGAAATAAGGTCCAACCAAAAAGTCTTTGAAATGTATCAAACACGGGCAGGAGGTTCTTGATATTCCCATAAATAACATCGGTTGGGCGTGGATCATAGCACATACAAAGATCATTGGGGTTCTTTGGATCATCATCATGGAGCCAGATGAAATTAGGATCTTCCTTTTCAGGCATTGTGATTCCAAGAGTTTCAGCAAAATCAGCAAGTGATCCTCTACATCTAGATGCATTTGTCTTCCAATAAAAGTACTTATTATTAGGATGACTGTCATCAATATAAAAGGTAGCGAAGAACTGCATAATCAAGTGTTGTTGGTAGTAATGTGAGAACTCCATGGTCTCCTTCAGGCCATACGCCCCACAAAGCCTGACGATGGGGCCAAAAGTCTCCTCCTTCTAACAGATTTAAGTGAAATCGATTGTTTTCTGAGGAGAAATCTTATCTTTCGTTGGCGTAAATACATATTCATAGATGCTCATCTGAGAAAAGGTATGGAAGTACTCATCCCTTAGATTTGGTTATTGGTGATGTTTATAAGGACCTTTATCCCACGAAGAACTTCATACTCTCTCATCCACATCTGCATCACTAGTTTAAAACCATCCGGTAATTTGGGTACTTCAGCTTCTTCGGCAACATTCGCTATTATGCCTTCTTTGGCCATTTTGGTCATCTTTGGCTTCTTTCCCACTGGTTTCTTTCCCTTTGCCTTTGCCTTTGATGTGCTGCTGGATGCCTTCTTGCGGGCTGTGATGAGCTGCATTTTGCCTTGCTATTACTTCTTCTAGAGGCCCTCTTAGTAGGAAATTCATCTTCATCCCCATGGAATCTTTCCCTCTTCTTTTCCGTCAAATCCTCTTGTACATTAGAGCTGCCCGATGGAGCGTCTGAATCTGCCATAGAGAGATAAGATACAAATTTCAAGAAAATGACGGAGGGGCAAAAGGTCGGATAATCAACACAAGTCCAGAGGGACAGAAATTGTTCGTATGAAGCCTAGAGCATCTAATATATGTTCAGTAATGGATGAATAGTGCAACCTCATAGAAAAATGCTACTATGATTTTCTCAAATTGGAAGAAGCTCTTACCGGAATCGCTCGCCATTTCCAGAGGTCGACACCGATGGCAACTGTGGTGGGGGCTCAGAGTAGATCGACGGCCTTTGTCGTGTGGTGTCTAGTGGTGGAGACTTTGGTGGAATGCAGCGGCATGGGCTTATAAGACTACGGGTCAGGGTCCTAGGGAAAAGCGGTGGCATATTAAACAAAATGTTGATATCTCCGGACACATCCATACTACCCATATATGCACACACGTCCCTTTTGTTGTAGCACCGCTTAGTAGATGCGTGTAGACATTACACGTTTATCCCAAGATTATATACCTAAAATACTAGTGAGTTCAACAAACCTTGAATTGTTTACAACTTTTATGTATTTTTTATCATTTCCCTC
This sequence comes from Avena sativa, assembly GCA_916181665.1. Taxonomy (NCBI): domain Eukaryota; kingdom Viridiplantae; phylum Streptophyta; class Magnoliopsida; order Poales; family Poaceae; genus Avena; species Avena sativa. The sequence goes on from OV702286.1 coordinate 184,100,003, forward strand.
ATAAAAAAGGCTTAGAAATGGGTAAATACTTATTATACAATACATTCTTTTCATATAAGTCGTTCCTAATGCTGGATGGATTCATGTACATAATACCAACAGAAACAAACAGTCCAATTTTTAGAAACTTGGTTTTTGGTGCTCCAAAGCATGATAGTTGTCAATCTAAATCAATTGAACTTTGTAGGAGATACTCCACTATGTGAAGAAATTTACATTTACGATGTTTGTATTGACTTGGCCTATTTATCCCTATGACACATGCTAAAAATATGAGGCCATGCAAAATTTCTTTAATGTTTTACAAGCTTAAGGCATTTTTTATATTTCTATATGAGAAGTCGATATCCGGAATTCTGGCCATATCTGGACCACCCGCATAGGCACACAAATCCCTTTTTTCATAGAGCCGCCTAGTAGAGGCATGCCAACATTACTTGTTTATCCCAAGGTTAGATACCTGAAATATCAGTGAATGCAAGAAACCTTGAATTTTTTCAACTTCTATGTATTTTTTATCATTATCCTCATAAAAATTTAGAAATGAGTAAATAATTAATATACTATACATTATTTTCATATTACTGGTTCCTAATGCTGGATGAATACATGTACACAATCCCAACAGAAACAAACAATCCAATTTTTTGAAACTTGGTTTTTGGTGCTCCGAAGCATGAGATTTGTTGATCTAAATCAATTAAACTTTGTAGAAGATACTCCACTATGTGAAGAAAGTTACATTTACGATTTTCAAGATTATCTTGTCCTATTTATCCCTATGACACATTCTAAAAATACGAGGCCATGCAAAAAAGTCAATGTATTACAAGCTTAAGGCATTTTTTCTTTTTTTATGGGAAGGGTCGATATCCAGAATTTCGTCCATATCCGGACCACCCGCATAGGCACATACATCCCTTTTATCATAGCACCGATTCGGAGAGGCATGTCAACATTATCTGTTTATCCCAAGGTTAGATACCTGAAATACTAGTGGATGCAACAAAGATTCATTTTTTACAACTTCTATGTGTCTATACGTCCCAAGGTTAGAAAACCAAAAATATATGGAATGTCTGTGTCATATGGGATGGTCCGGAAATTTCATTTTGGCAGTCAAATTTGTGATGCGCGGGATGCTTTAGCCATGTTTGCCCCAAATCATTTCAAATTTTGTGTCTTTCCCTAGTCTCGCCACCGCCAGCTCCCAATCCCTCTCTCCGCTCCCTCCGCCAGCTCCCACCCCTTCTCTTGGCTCTCCCTCCCCCTCCACTCCTAATCCCTGCGCTCCTGCCACTGTTCTCCTGCCGGCACTCACCCGCCCCATCGAACATGCCCTCCAAGGCCACAAAGAAGAATAATGCAAGGCGTGACACTCGACTAAACCGCGCTATCAGGGGCATAGAGGGATAGTGCCTCACACCGAGACCATCATGCACGATACGATGCCTGCCACCACCACCAATGGCATGGACAGGGCAGTGCCTCCTACCACCACCACTGGCGTGGATAGGACGGTGCCTCCCACCACCACCATCGGGGATGGGATGGTGCCTCCTACCACCATTGGGGATGGGACGATGCCTACCACCACCACCGGCATGGATGGGGAGGTGCATCACATCACCACCACCATCGGGGATGGGACGGTGCCTCCTGTGACACCCCCAAGATTAATACAAGACAACTCCTAGACCTCCGTCTAATATAAGCCTAGCCTAAATATCGGAAGCGTACAGAGAGAGAATCGATAACACAACAATGACCCTACGACACAAAAGTTATTACAACAAGCTCATAACTAAACAAATAACCAAATTATTACAAGCATAGGTCACTGACCACAAATATCAAATAACATAAGGCAAATTTTGCTATTAGCTATAGAAAACTTAGCAAATAGCCTAAAAGGCCTGAATCATAACGATGACGTTCTAATCCCTAGATTCCAGGCTGCCGACCGGGAACCCCAAACTACTCGTCAATATCGATGCTATAACAAACTCATCTTCTATGGTAACACTTACGCTGCTGCAAAAGTATCAACAGAGCAAGACTGAGTACAGGGTGTACTCCGTAAGACTTATGGCTGGTGGAGTTATTTTGTATAAAGCTGTCTTTCTTTGTAAAAGAGGAGGAAGTATAAGCTCGTCTATATAAAACATTTCAAGGGGGTAACATAATGGTATCTCTAGCTTTCATCATCTTTGATATCCACTAAATCTTTATCAGCTGTACCTACCAACTAGGATCACCCCCTCGATCCCTGAGGGAGCATCCTTAATTACACCTTACTTTCTTGTGAAGTTTTACAATTAGGTTAATCTCTATGATCATCATGTCCATTCTAAAGCCGTCCATAACCGCGGACACGACATTTCGAAAAGATTAGTACCATGTATGGGTCTACAACATTGCCCACACATACCAACCTTCTCTTAATGCCACTAGATAAGTCGTCTTCATTGGAAGGCCGACAGAGTGTGGTTGGACATGACCTTCACCTTGCTTTTCCCGAGACCATGATTTATGCCCTAAGGAGATGTCACTTTAATAGGTCAAGTCCTGAAGACAGTCCCTAGAGATGTGCGCATGGATCAAGATTACGGAGGCCATGCCTATCTTGTTCCCGGCCACGCTTACCTATCTATATGAATGCACCTCCTTCACCGCCTTCCAGAATAACCAGAATGCATATGTCAAATGGAACGCGCGAACTATGTGACTCATGGAATCTACTAGGTAAGTTTGTTGGTCGAGGGGGTTTCCAGGCCCTCATGTGGATGTACACTCATCTTGGTTCAAGAAGCAAGAACTCAGGTCCTAGTGGTGGCATGTATGGGACTGCGAAAACCACAGCCCACCATGGCCCCCCATACAAGCCCTAGCATGTTTAAAAATTATCTTAGATTCACCAACTTGAAGGATCAGTAGTAACAGCTAAGCATGGCTAAGCAAAACAAGTATAAATAGCTCTAGTGAAGCTCATAAGGCAAACCCTACTTATGCCAGGAGCAGTGGATCAGCGAATCTAGGTTACACAGGAAACATGCATCAGATAGGATTAATGTACCTATCAATAAAATACTTTGGAATCATATGCACATGGTAAGAATGAAATAATTTGAAATCATAGGATTATATCATGTGTGGGGCTACACTTTCCTTTTCCTATTGATACCCAATACAGAACATCTGGTTCATCAGCTTGACTTATTAGTCAATAACCTTCGATGATGTTAATCTCGATCTTCAATCTTGGACTCGATATCGTTGCTCACATCAACTCCAAGGTCTACCGAGAAGAAGCAGAAAAACCAGAAAGGAAAGCAACAATCAACACATGGCATCGATGCAATACTTAGTGAAGGATGATGATATGACAAGCTAAAGGCTGCTGAAATGTAACCCTAAACATGGTCATTAATTTAATTGGGATCAAAATGCCCTAAAGATAGCATTTCTGGAGGAACCCCAAATGCACCTATGGTGTTGTTATTGTTCTTCTAACAAACTTATTAATTGAAGTTGTTTAACAATGCATGATTATGATTCTATTGTGTAGATCTTATTTTTTGAACATTTTGATATATTATTTGTATTTTTCTGAATTTAAAATGAATTAGTTATGATTTTCCCAATTTTGATCAATTTTTAAATCATTATAAAACAATTAACAATTTTGGAATATTATAAAATAATTAAATTTTAGAATTAATTTAATGTTTTTATTAATCAGAAACATTTCTGAAAATGTTTAAACCACTTACAACAGGGACCCGCCTATTAGCATTTAATAATTATAGAAATTATCTATAGAAAATAATAAAAGAAAGGAAAAAGGGAATTACTGTGCTAGCATGACATCATGCTAGCGTCAGCAATGGGGGAGCTGCAAGATTGATGATGGATATACCGATTGGAGGCACGTCGGGATGCGTGAGTGGGCTTGTTAGAGAGAGGAGGCTGAGGCAGACCGAATAGTGGTGGCACCTCCCTTAAATGGTTGCTAGATATTGATCAACTGCGGCATCTGTAGTGGCCGATGACGGTTGCATAGCACGGGGGAGACAGAGAGCAAGAGAGGGAGAAAGGAGTGGCGCGTGAGAATCGCAAGTCGTGAGCATGACATAGCTGATGGAGAGGCTAGAGGAGGTTGAGCGGAGGCAAATTGGTAGAGGCCGGATCTCGGGGATCCAATGATGTCGAAGTCGATTCCGACGGGCAGAAGACTTCCCGGCTGGCGTTCTTTGGTGGGGAGCACGAGGGTGGTGAGGCGAGTGTATTAGCGTCGTCACCTAGTCAAGGGGAGGCCAGAAACGATGGGGAGAGCGACGATCGTGGCTAGGGTCTCGACGAGCACGCGGGGAAGGAAAAGAGAGAGGCTTTGGGGGGAGAGTGTGGATGAGGAAGAGCGAGGGCATCGTTGTGGCGACCTTATCCTTCCACCCAGGGCAGATAGCAAGCATGAATCACTGCATAGCGGCCGACAGTGGCACTAATGACACGCAGTAACTCGCTGTCATGAACGAAGATGACGATGAGGGTGAGGCCGAAGTGGTACATGCCAGGAGTTAGGCTATATGGGCTCCGGGTGGGCTACAGGGTGTCGGGCTGTGTGCCAGAGAAAGGGGAAGAGTAGGTTGGCTGCTAGGTTGCGGTTGTTGCTCTCTCTGCTATATTTATTTTAGAAAAACATTTTTTAATTCTGTTTTCTCTTTTTCCTTTTATAAACCCATTTGGAAACTATTTTATTTATTCCAAAAATAAAAAAGTTTTTTAGGAAACATTTAAAATACTGTGAGGCCCTTGTGGAAATTTGGGCTTAACAAACTTTTTTACTTTTCAAATTCAAAACATTTTGAATTGATTTGAGAGAAAGAGGGAAAATAGGGTTAGGGTTTTCTTTTCCTTGAATTTATTTTTAGCAGATTAAATGATGCTCATGAGTGCACATACGAGCCATAATTACTATCTGTGAAACTAGGGATGTTACAATTCTATCCCCCTTAATAGAATCTCGTCCCGAGTTTCCTAGGTTTACACTAGACTTCAACGATATTTTTGAAGAGGTTGAAACATGCCACCATTAGTGAATCAATGAAGTGCTTTATTTTCTTTGAGGTAGCTGCACATACTAAAGAGGAGAGGGAAGGAAACAAAACCACAAACTGAGGATCTCATGGTTCACTCATGGATAGATGCTTCACAAGCATCTCTTGAGCCAACGAACATTAAACATGCCAAGGTAACGGAGGAAACAAGAGGAGATGGTTTCAAGGTGTTAGATAGCTAGTCTTCATAAGGATTGAGACCATGGAACCTCGGGAGAGTTTGATATTCTGAAAAGGAGAGCATACAATGGTAAGAACACGACTATAGACTTCGAGACATGAAAATCTACTAAATGGCTTAAGTAGATATTCCAAGGATACAAAGATATGGAGAACCATGTTATTGAACTACTTTTTGATACAGAAGGATCACTCTTCGTTCAACAGAATATCAAGATAGAAAGGTTGTTTTGGTGGAAAGGACTCATAATAGTCACATGAAACATCTAACAAGAGGAACTTCTGATTGCCGAAATCCTAGTCGCTCTTTGAACATGTTAGAGGAACCGAAGGGAACACTTTATTCATCCAGGTCTATCAAAATCTTTGCCAACTATCATGATACCCCTTTACACCACTAAGATGAATATATAAGAATATTCCCGATAACAAGAGGAAAAAGAAACTTCACTCTTAGACTTTAGTTACTTGGCACAATAAGACGCTTGCCAACGTAAAAGGGTCTGGAGGATCGACCGAGAGACATTTGGAAACTCTACTTTAAATGTTATCATTAATGTTCGAGACATGAGATATCAAGTAAAAGGTCGAACTTCGGATACAAAGAAAACCCTAAGCACAACTCCTATAGAAAATCATAGAATACTCCTCATGTGGAGTGGTTGTTATTGCTGAATCAAGATAATATGGCAATATGTATCCGGCTAATTGTGTTAACCATTACATCAACATCATTGGATTTTCAAAGAGAACTACGTCAAAAACCTTGATGAACACCAAACCATCATATCTACTTGAGGTTCAGATTCGATTAACTGGAAAGATACTTCAGACTCAGCATGTCTGAATAGAAAGGTTGCAACATTTACCGCAAAGATAAAGTTACTAGATTCTCAAGAGATGGACTACAGTGTCAAGCTCCAAGAAATGATCTAGGTTCAAACACCATCATAGCAAGATAACCAAAAGATAATTGCTCATACATGAATTGATTGCAACGAAACACAAATGCATCCTTATTGGGAAACATTTAGGAGAATACTGAAGTTTTAAGGACTTCCTTTCTTCCATGACAAATCAATCAGTGGCTTGGTGTGCTTAGAGGATGTTCTCGAGATGTGAAGGTACCAACCTACCATATCAAGAATACTTCGCATATGCTTAACTAACTTGAAATTATTCCCGAGGAAATAAAGATAACTCTACTTGAATTCATGGTGGAAAGTGTCAACTATTGCACGTGAACCAGAGAAGGTTACTTCTGACATCTAGAACACATACTTTGAGATAACACGAAGATAGCTCTCAATAGTTTCCAACATTAATGCCAATTGTTCCATATGAGTTTAGTCTAACATGGATAAGATAAGCATCGCATTGACGGCTCAATAACAAACTTATCAAGATACCCAAAGGGGACAACTCATGTGTTGTATGAACAATGCATGAATATTGGTCAGGCTGAACAACATGAAGATGTACCCAGGTGAAACATCATGAATAGATACAACATTAGTATAGTCCTTAGGACCGACTTTGATTTTACGAATGCTCAAATCAAATGAAAGGTGGTGACGATAGTAGATCCTTCAAGGATATAATATCTTTCTTCAACACGAACCAAACTAAGCATCCCTTAAGGAAAAACAAATTTGAGTAGAACTATTGTCTTACAACTCTCCAATTTGTTGTTTCAGCTCAACCAACTAGTCAGGGGTATCTAGTACGGGTCATTGGAGAAATGAGCAGTTCAAAGAACTGGCTTGCTCAGGAACTTGACAACACGGTCACGTGGAAACATGACGATATTTCTAGTAGACATCTATAATATCACAAACCACCGATATGTCATTTAGTTTGAGAGGGAACTTACTTAGTAAGGCAAGAATACATAGTCTTAAAGCTTTGGCGCAAGACTAACTCTTTGACTGAAAAGAGTGCACTAGAATAACAGACTCGATGTCATAATCATCTTTCTCTTATTGGTAGGTTAACCAGCACGCTAAGAATGACAGAAATGTCCTTAGGGTTCAAAGCAATAGTGATTGCTAAGAATCTTAGATGACCACATTATTACGCGCACGTATCATTCTCGAGCATGAACAGCTCAGAGGAAGGGTGGATAAAAATGTGTGGGAGTATCATTTCATTAAGAAGGTCATGAAATTCAGTAGGACCACTTAGTATAAAAGGGTGTGATGCTCAAAGGAAAAACAGATAGAAGCTAGTCATTGCCTCTTAATCTGTGAATTACAACACTTTGACCTAGTCCTAGATATGACGAGGTACTAGAGTTTGTTTATCATGACATCTCGAAATGGTTTCCCTTGATGGACCACAAGAGTATCTTACATCAGAAGACATCAATGCACATTTACTACTTGGATTGTCGGGGATATGCTAAATGGGTATCCTCATAGCATGTCGCTAATCTGGCTAACCTGGGTGGTTCATAGTTGGTAGCAAGACCTATGGCCTGGTGGGTGGCCTAGTTAGATGGATCCATAAGGGAGGCCCATGTCACATATAGGAAGGCTACACTGGAGTCACCGATATACTGGAAGCCTTGGAGTACAAGACACGTAAGACTAGTTTGTATTAGTGTAGGACTCTTTACCTTTTCCGGCAAGGACCTTCACCTGTAAACCCTAGTTTCTGGTGCCTTTATAAGCCGGACCTGTGGGAGCCTTTAGGGCACAACCAAGATTGCTATGTACAATGTGAAACACCTCGCACAACGAACCTATCTCTATAACTCGGTGTATTTCCATTATAGTGATTTATAGCAGAAGTAGAGTTTCGCCGCCGTTGTGGGACTTGAACCTGGGTAAGCTATGTTACCTCGTACCCGCCAACTCTCCGCCTTACCCCACGTCTCTAAACACGCACTGTAAGGCCCCTCCATGGCGTACTCGTCCGCAATACCATGACAGTTGGCGCCCACCGTGGGGCAAGAGCCGCTTCGAGCTCTACACCAGGTGAGGTCGAATATCTTCGTGGGAATTAGTGACACCATAGCCATCAAACGTGTTCTCTTCTCTGGAAACATCCCAATCGTCCCTCTAGATGAGTTTCGGGTTCTTGGAAAGACAAACCTTACACGTTGCTCCGTCATCCCCTTCGGAGACATCCACTTCTTCATCAGCGAAACTAACTCGGGTCCTATCTCCTAGGAAGTCAGAAACCTATCAAGCCCCGCATGGACCGCTTATGAGCAGGACACGTTCGCGGAAGGATCTGGGCCATACCTCTCCTTGGAGTATGGTGGCTCAAATCAGGAAAATTCAAGGCCCACCCAAACCGCCCCTGTGCAGGATATAAAGGTGGAAGGACCTCGCAAATCCGCTTGGCTTCCCCAAGCGTTAGAGATGCGCAGGTCACACTTTGTCGGTGTCGTCACCATCTTTGATCTGGCCAGATGCGTTCAAAGGGACGGAGAACCTCCCTGCGAATACCTCGCCAGATGGACGAGGGTGAGGGAAACACTAGAGGGCGACCGCGCTGATGAACTCGTATACCACTTCGTGGAACGACTCACACCCGGAACACTCCTCCGGCATACCCTCTGAAGGAGGCAGGCCGCGGGTCCTCTCACCCTTGGTGAGATGGTCACAATCGACAACGAATACATGGATGCTAATGAGGAGGCTGAGGCCACGATTGATGTCATTGCTGGAGGAGGAAACAACAATAACATACCGCCTCCATTACCCTCAATATCCTCCATCGACAACATCGAAGCCAACTCCGACTTTGTTCTTGACGTGTTATACACTGACATCAATATGGATGGCAGCGGCTCGGATGCAAAATCGGAGGAATATGATGCTATTATGAGGGAGATTGAGAAGGAGATTGAGAAGGAGGAGCGCGCCGACAAGACCAACACATCCCACAAGGTGCTTGTCACCATCGAGAGTGTGATGGAAGAAGACGGACAGGAACCGGAACATGAGAGAGGTCCGACCACGCCAGCGGTTACCAGAGAAGCAGTGGCCAAGAAAGTCTCTGAGCCTCCGGCTCTGGCCAAGGCCTTGCCCCCTCCGGTTATCCGCCCGCAACCGGCGCAGGAACTCACCACGGCCCCCAGTACTGCCAGACAGTCAAATCAGCCACCAATTCCACCATCAACATCGGTAGCCGGCAACCCACTAGTTACTCCCGCCGAGAAGGCAATCTATGGTGCACTCCTCATTGATCCCATCACCATCGCCCATATTCCGAGCATTATGGAGCTTGATGAGAAGCATGTGGCAATCCTAGCGGTGGCCAAGTGCATTGCAGAACAGGGTGCTAAGGTAGACGAAGACATGGCCAAGGCGCAACAATCTATTAAGGTGGCAAGAGCTATGGAGGCTGAGTACAAGCATTTGCTCTTAAAGCACAAGTCAAAGAAAGTACCAGCTCAAGTCGTCGAAGACCCCGACGTTCGGTGCATGTTTGGGTATGATGGGGCCAAGCCGACAAAAGCCAGCCCATACATTGATTTAGAGGGGAGGCAAGTCATGCCAACTCCCTCCCTCAACATTGCCGTCGCCAAGACCCTCCTCGAACATGACAGGTTGCTAGAAGCAGTTGCTCAGGTGTATTACCTCGTCGCCAAGGCATGCAAGCAACAGGAAAAGGCTACCTCGTAGAGGCTTGAGTCCAACCCGGACCTTTTCCTAGTCAACCCTGAATAACCATAGTAGTACAAAATCTCCCCGTGACGAGGGATCACACACATGCTCTACGGAGCGAAAACAGAGGGAAGTGCACAATAGGGCCGATGCCATACCCATATCCTCCGATCACGGAGACAAGGCTCGCCCTCGTCGGTCACCACCTCCACCACCATCCCGGCATCATGAGGAACCACAGCTGTGCCACCGTACAAGCATGCCACCGCCTAGGCATCCCGAGGTTGGCATCATTATACGCGACAAGGGCGAGAAGCCCTAGCATGCCGGAGAGCACAGTGGCATCAAATGACACATAAGCAACCGCCACGTCCGACAGGCAACCACGATAGACGTGAGGAGTCGCAGGAGGGTAATAGCAAGAAAGCTAACCCACCACCCCCACCGCCACCGTCGCCACCATCAGCCATCATGGTGGAGGACACGGTGGATCTCACAGATCACGACGCAAATCCCCTCCGCATGATGGAAAAGGGAAGGAACCAGAGCCGTATGGTGCACGATCATGGCTGGACAAGATCCAAGAAGCTTGGGAACTCCCATACCTTGGGCCACGTTGTTTTGGACCAGTGATATGGGCCACAACCTACCCCCAGGTTCTTCGGATAGATAAAACCATCAAGCCCTACGACGGAACTACCAAACCAGTTACATGGTTGCAGGACTACAGTGAAGTGTTCCACATCGCAGGGGGAAACCCTAATGTCGTCGTCGTCAAGTGACTCACACTTATGCTCACTGGCACCGCCTGATAATGGATTGACGACATGCCGGAGAAATCAATATGCAACTAGTTGGACATGCATGAAGCGTTCACCAAAAACTTCGAGGGTACGTACAAGCATCCCTGCACTATCGGAGACCTACAGTGGTGCGTACAAGAAAAGGATGAAACTTCTTGTGCCTACCTCTATCGCTGGCTGGATATGAGAAATTCTTGCGTAGGGATGCATGAACAAACCGCTATGGCCGCCTTCATCGATGGTCTAGAGAAGGGAATTTTGCTCTGGCATACGTTTAAGCACAAGCAAGACAACAATGAGCTCAACCTTAATGCAATGATCGCCATGGCTAGCGAGTTCGCCACTACTGATGATGACGCGTGTGGATTGTTGCAGGCAATAGCAATCAATACCAATGCCAGGAAAAACAATAATAACAAGAAGAAGAATCTGCCTGAAGAAAAGCAAGTAGCCGACATGGTCGCCGCTACGTTCACTGCCAAAGGAAGACGCGGACAACGTGGACATGGCCGGGGGCTAGCAATGGCTAGCAGAGGAGTGATTCTACATCCTCAGCACCCTGCATTCCTCAAACATACGAGGAATACCGTGATATGCTATGTTTCGTCCACCTTGACACAGACGGCAAAGCCACCCACACCAACCGCCAATGCAAGTTTGTCAATGACCTCAAGGAAGACCCTGAGTCTGGCTACAAGCAAAGTCAGAAGAACATACCCCACGGAAAGGGCAAAGGGAAGAATAAGGAGGAGGAATCCAAGGAATAAAGCGATATGGACAAGGACGTGGAACCCAAATCTTCCGACAAGGGAGAGGGTAAAGGGAAAAATCCCTTCGAAAAGAAGGATCCATGTTACCATACCTTCCTTGGTACTCCCACTGTATGGGCCCAGAAAACCTCTCAGAGGATACTGATGGCTAGCCTCCCTCTAGTTGCCCAGTACATCAGGTGGTCAGAGATTCCAATTACTTCGGATAAGAAGGATTATCTAGAACTTATCCCAACAGAGAAACAGTATGCCATGGTCATCAACCCTTTGATTGATGGCACAATGTTCACCAAGTGCCTCGTGCATAGTGGAAGCAGCATCAACATCATGTACCTAGATACACTGCACAAGATGAACTTGACGGAGACCCATCTAAGGAAGAGCAACACGGTGTTCCATGGGGTTGTCCCCGGACGACAAGCAAATTCCCTAGGATGCATCACCCTTCCGGTCTCTTTTGGCGATGTTAACAATTACCACCAAGAACGCATGACCTTTGAAGTGGTGCCCTTCAAGAGCGTGTACCACGTCATCTTTGGACGCGAAATCTTCAACTCCTTCTTCGCAAGGCCATGCATTGTCTACAACAAGCTCAAGATACCCGCACCAAATGGCATCATCACCATTGACAGAAGCTTCACCAAGGCACGAAAGTGCAAGCTCAGTGAAGCCACCTTCGCCGAAGCAGTTCTCAACAGTGAGGAGTTCAAGGAGATCTAGAACAAGGTCAATGCCTCGGAGATGCCAGCTTTGAAGAATCATATCACTGTTGTCGATCCTGCATTCAAGGCCGCCATCAAGACCAAGAAGGTGGAGCTTGTGGAAGGAGATTCCTCCAAGGCCACCGCCATTGGCATGGATCTAAACCCCAAATAGGAAAGCATGCTCCTCAAGTTCCTCTGTGAAAATAGGGACATCTTTGCCTGGCAACCTGCCAACATGAAAGGTGTACCTAGGGAACTTACCTAGCATAGCTTGAATATTGATCCTAATGTCAAACTAGTGAAACAACCTCTATAACACTTTGGTGACGAAAGACGAAGGGCTATAGGCAAAGAAATAGCTAGGTTACTTAAGGCTGGATCTATCCAAGCAGGTATTCACACCCGATGGGCAGAAAATCCTGTCCTTGTCTCCAAAAGGGGAACCAATGAATTAAGAATGTGCGTTTATTACACCGGTTTGAACAAAGCTTGTCCGAAGGATCTGTTTTCTTTGCCTCGCATTGACCAAGTCATTAACTCGACAGCTGTCTTGGAACTTCCGCGTTTTCTCGATGCTTACTCAGGTTACCACCAAATCCAGAAGAAATAGTCATACCAACTGGCCACTTCATTCACCACACCTTATGGCACAATTGCTATGTCACGATTCCCTTTGGACTGAAAAACGCTGGTGCAACGTACCAACGGACAATGCAACGCTGCCTACAGGACCAAATAGGTCGCAACGTACACGCTAACATGAACGATATCGTGGTAATGTCAAAGAAATCAAACGACCTTATCGCCGACTTGCATGAAACCTTCAACAATCTCCGGAAATACAACATGATGCTAAACCCCAAAAAGTGCGTCTTTAGGGTACCTTTCGGCAAGCTGTTGGGCTTCATCGTTTCGCATCGCGGAACGAAGGTGAACCTGGAAAAATCAAGGCCATCATCGACATCAAACGTCCGACATTCCTGAAGGACATACAAAGGCTCACGGGTTGCGTAGCAGCAGTAAGCCAGTTCATCAATAGGCTTGGGAGAAGGCTATGCCGCTCTACAAATTTCTCTAGAAGATAGAAAAATTCATTTGGATAGACAAGGTTGATGCAGCACTTCAGGAGTTGAAGAGAATACTCTCCTCCCCACCAATACTTGCAGCACCGGTGTCAAGAGAGCCTATGTTAGTTTACATGGGGGCAACCAACCGAGCAATCCGCATCATCATCATGGTGGAGCGCAAGGAACTAATGCATGAATACGGAGTTCAGCGACCCATTTAATATGTAAGCGAAGTCTTGACAGAATCAAAACAACGTTACCCGCACTACCAAAAGATAGCTTATGGAGTTTTCCTTGCTTCACCCAAGCTAAGGCATTATTTCCCAGAGCACCCTATCACAGTGGTGAGCAAAGCTCCATTGGTCGACATCATCAAAATCTATCCCATGTGTTCTGATAGGTACAGCTTTGCAAATTTTTCTAGCTTTTGCAGTTGATCTAGGGATTTGAACTATCATGACATGCTTCAGGTTAGTTGAGTTAATCTTACTAGTGATGGGAGATCTGTGGTTCAAGTCCACGTCGCAATTGGAAGAGAAGGCCTGATGTATGATTTGACTAACTGGATCTTTTATACTATTGAGAGTTGTCACCTATAAGGGTATCTGATCCTTCTTCTATGGCTGAATTTGGAGCGAGAAATATCTCGGAATGCCATCTGATGTTGGCAGCTCGAGAAACGGGTATTTCGACGAGGCATAGAGCATTTGACTTTCTTCTTTACAATTAATTTCATGCAAATTCTCCGGTGACAAATGAATGCGATGATCCTGAATCAAACAATACTCTTGCTAAAACTGAGTTGACAGAAAACATACCCAGCACTACATCTGGAGCTTCCTGGGCTTCTTCCGCGTTCATGTGGAAAAGACGACCGTTGCGGTTGTGAGGGTTCCCTGGGGAAAACCTTCTTCCTGGTTGAACATGATGCTGCTGTTGAGCTGGGGCATTCACAGTGGCATTGGCGGTAGTCTTCTTGGGACACTCATTGGAGTAGTGAACCTTCACTCCAGACTCGAAACAGGTGATCTGGGACTTGTCCTTTGCTGCGACAGGCACAACATTGCTGCCAGTTCTAGGTGCAGTGTTGTTGTTGTTGTTATTGTTACTCTTGGGAGGGGAACGGTTGAAATTGTTGGCATTGCCGGAGTTGTGATGGTTTCCTCCGGACTTCACATTGCCTGCTCTACGGTTGGGGTAGCTTGGGCGAGACATTGGGGGTCGGTTGTTCCTTGGTGCATATCCTGGTGAGGGGTTGCGACGGTACTTCTGGTGACTGCTGGATCCTGATTGGTGCTTCATATGATGTTTGTGGTTGTCGTTTTCCTGACTAATCTTACCTTCCATCTGAATGGCAGAGTCGACTAGCTCTTCGAGATCCTGAAAACGGATGTTGACGAGGACAGTCTACATCTCATCATGTAGTCTGTTCAAGAATCTCTCCTTCTTCTTGGCCTCCGTGTTGATCTCATCAGGTGCATATCTGGCAAGTGACAGGAATCTGTCACGGTACTCCACCACAGTCATGCTTCCTTGCTTCAATTCGCGGAATTCATCTCTCATCCTATTGACTAGACCTTGCGGCACGTGGGTGCGGCTGAACTTGACTTTGAATGCTTCCCATGTCATCACTTGACCATGGTTCATATTGCGGATACTATTCCACCAAGCTCTTGCATCTCCCGCCAGATAGTGGGTGGCGAAGAGAACTTTCTCGTTCTCATCAACTCCGGCAACTTCTAGGTTGTTTTCCATCATCTGCATCCAGTCGTCAGCATCTAGTGGGTTTTCTGACGTGCTAAAGATTGGGGGATTTGTATTATGGAAGTTCTTCAGCTTGGATCCTTGATGATCCTGATTTCCATGCCCTTGGTTGTTGAGAGCCACCTGGGCGATCTGCTGCAATGTTGCTAAGTTGGCTTGACGTTCTGCCCTGCTTGCTTCACGGTCTGCGATGAGATTCTGCAAGATCTGCAGCATTGGGTCATGCGACGAGCTGCTCCCTCCTTGGTTTCCACGAGTCATCTGAGGATTGAGATAGATATAGGGGTAAGAGGGAAATTCTAAGGTTCATGGTTTTGGTTTCAAAGCTAAAACTTTGAGTTACACTCAGGTTTTTCAACTAACTCCATTTCATTCATGCAAACAAACACACGATACAACACACACCACAAAAAAGAAAGGAAAACAGATGGTTTGAAGACCCATTCTGCAAGCTACGATACAGTGGGACCGATACATCTCATGCTACAATAGTGCTCTAGTGCATCTACTCATCGTCGATGAAGTCGGAGTCCTCATCGTCACTGTAGAAGTCCACAACATCCTCCTCCAGAAAGTCATCATCATTGCTGAGGTAAGAATCAATGTCTCCCTGGATGTCTTCACCCTCATCTTCTTCTTCCTTGGCGGCACGCTGAGCTTCCTGCTCCTTGACGGTCTTCTCGAGGTCGTCCACCTTCTTGCAAAGACGGGCGATGGTGTGATAATTCTTGGCACGCTGGCGACAAAGAGACTGGCGGTCTTCAACGAGTAGTGCGAAAGTCTGGGCCTTCTGGTCGGCAATGGCACGGTTTTGGTTGGCTAGCTCCTTGGCATTGTCCAGTTCCTATTGTCTGTCATGCAGCAACAAATCAAGATTCTCCACTTGACGCCTCAACTCTGGGTGACCTGGCATCTCCATCAGCATTCCCATGAAGTCACGTCTTGCATAGTGAGCAAAACGGGTTCCTTGGATTTTGTTGACGCTAAGGGCACATAGACATGCAAGAGCTTCATGCATTTCCCTGGCTAATCCATCTAGCCAGTTGTTCTCTCTCACGGAGAACTGAATTCTCCCAGAAGTTGGTGCTTCGATACTTCCTCTAAGATCCGTGGTGACTAGCCACTGTAGGTCTCCTCTTGGGGGTCCTGGAAGTTGATCACCAAGAAACTCCGGATGTGGGCGTCCCAGTAACTCCGACAGTGAATCCAGATCCCTCTCGAAGATCAGCTGGCCTCTGTTTCCCAACTGGTAAAACTTGCTAAACTGAGTCTCTATCTACAAGAATTAAGGATGAGGAAATTAGTGAAGTGATCAAGTGTGTCAAATTTAAGTAATAATGTAAGAATTTTGAGGAACATGAATTTTTGAGAAAGAAAGAATTCCCATGGATAAGAGAGGAGATAGTTTTTTCATAAATACTCACTTTGGTTTTGAAACTAAGTTTTTGTTCGGACGTCCATTCTAACTAGGGTCTCCTATGGTCAGGATGGCTCTGATACCAACTTGTCAACACCCAGATTTTCAATCCCAGATGCTCGTTATGCCATACCTCGCAATCCTAGGATTACCATTTTTGCGAGACATAACGGATCACAGTACATCATCCATTACAAACCATACATAAGGTCTTACACAAATAAGGATCTCATGATCCAGTCTTAATACAACAAGAAGTGGATTAAATATAAATCTTAGCGGTGGGGTCCATCTTCAGGGGCACAGGCAATGCTAACGAAGGCAGATAGTCCTAGTTATCATAGTCGTCCTGCTGGCCATCATCTTGATAGTCTCCTTCATAGTCTAGCCATGAGAATAGCCAGGGACAAAAGCCACGAGTACTCTTTAAGTACTCGCAAACTACCACTAACAAGTAGTAAGTGCTAAGTGAAAGTGCTAAATCTAAGTTTAACTATAAAGTTAAGTTTGAAACCTAAGCTGAGTTCTGAAGCAAAGAAAGATAAAAAAAGTTCTAGAATCACTTAAGTTGGGAAGCTATTAACATAAATACAAACCTGTTGTGGTCAAGTCAAGATTCATCATTCATTCATAAGTTGTTTTGAAAACATCTGACAACGAAACAGTATGGCCATTCCAACTATCCATAACCACGGACGCGGCTATTCGAATAGTTTGACACTCTACAGAGGTGGTACACTTTCACCACAAGATTCGATACATCTGTCAGGGATAACCCTGAATCATCATACTTAGTATGCAGATAATCAAACATAACCTTTCCTTTTACACACCCTAGTATAAGCACCTCTCCTATGAGCATGGCCTCCTAACCATGACCATCAGTCATCTTGGGCACTGCATAGGTGGACAACATTGAGAGGTAGCCTCAGCTCAAAGCTCTCCCACGAGGGAACTAATACTAATGCATATAAATTTCCGGCTAAGCCTTACCCAATTCAGGCAGTGTGGTTGTACGGTAAATTTGGAATGGTATCGGATCCGAATCCAACCATCGGTTTTATAAAAGGGCTAAGGCTCATGCCTCAACATTTTCATCATCATAAACCATTTGTGTTTCTCAACGCATGTCAAAACATCTCAATAGAATAACTCATCATTCAAACTTTTTCATAATTCATTTTCACCTGTTGTTCCCATCTAGAGTGACTCAAGTTTTGATCTACTCTAAACTACTAAGTTAAAAGTGTTCACTAAGGTGGAAAGATGATGGGTTCAATCTCATGCCATAGAATGACATCTAAAGCTTATCTACATAGGTCAAGTTTTATACTCTTTATGCTACCTTCAAAACAAGTAAGGGGCTTTGTGTAAAGTAAAGGAAGTAAAGCTTGTAAGGTAATACTTGGGGTAGTAATAGTCAAAGTGATATGACTCAAGTATGCCTATAGCATCTTGGATCAAGTTAACTAGTTTAATTCTAGCTTGCTACAATAGCTTGCCTTGGTTGGTGTAGTGGTTGAAGTTTTCTTCTTCTTCTTCTTGGTAGCACTCCTCCTCCTCGTACGCTTGGTCGGTACTATCTTCTATAAATACATACGGAGTACACAATCACCAAACAATACTTAACAAGTCTAATTAGTACTCTAAGGCACACAATTGATGATCTATTATCATCACAAGCATCACAAGTTTTATTCAATAGTTTCCTCCTTTTTATTTTAGAAAAGTAATTTCTACTCATTGAAAAATTAACTAAGATTAAATATTCACCACTTAAAATATGGGATCATGTGAACACATGTCATCACCACATATTCTAACATGTGGGAATGTAATTTATGGGTTGGATCAAAATTACTTTGGTTTAAGTTCATTATTTAATGATTTAAAGTGACTAGAAATGCCTATATAGGATTATTTTGGTACTAGTCCAAAGTCACTGCATGTAAACCTTAATATTATTTTGGTACTAGTCCAATGTGATTTTTGAGAGTTGGACTCAACTCAAAAGATAACTTGGTTGATTTTATAAAAATGTTGCAAGGTGCAAATGCTTCTGTTTTATTATTTTTACTAGGAGAGATCTATAACTCTAAATGAATTAAATCCAACGGGCTTGGATAGATCTTTTTAGTAGCTTTCTAACAAAATTGGAATCACTTCATTTGGATTTGTAAATCTCTCTGAATTGAATTTTGAACTAAGGGACATAACTAAGTTTAAACTAAAAAGATAAATCCTAAATCAAACTAACAGGGTCGCGCGGGAAACGCTAACGGGCCGACCCAGTGTCACTCCGCTGCACAGGGCTCAACTGACAGGGGGGTCCACCAGTCAGCGACTCATAACGCGCGAAGCGGTACAGGGCGATGTGGGCCGTTGGATTAGAAGGGGACTCTACGGCTGAGAGGTGTCGTCTCCGATGAACAGTTCGCCAGCAAGGACAAACCCTAACGGCTCGGTGGGGGTGCTCAAGGGGCATACCAGGGCGCCAGCTACAGCGGCGATGGGGGCGATCGAACGTGTTGTCGATGGCGGGCTCAGGGGTGGTCCCGGTAGCTCCTGGGGTGGACGAAATCAGCTACGCCCTTCTCCAGAGGCGGCCTGCTCCGGTGCAATTCTAGTGAACTGCTGCTCCCCGTGCTCCGGCAAGAGTGGGGAAGGACCAGTGAGGTGAGGGGAGTGGAATGGTGTGAGTCTTTAGTGCTAGGGAGGGCTCCTTTTATAGGCGCGGTTGAGCGGCAGAGAAGCATGGGCGATGCTCGTCGGTGACGATGACACAGTGAGCTAGAGCCATGTGTGGTGCACTAGGACGGTGGGCGGTGCCCTGGCGAGTGTCACAGTGGTGCTTGTGAAGTGGTTTGCGGTCGAGTGGCTGCTTGTGCACGCGTGCCAGATGTGGCGGTCTGGCGTGTGCTCGGCATGGCACGGTGGCACTGGGCGCGGGGTTTTCTCGGTGGTCCACTGCTTAACCTGGCTCGGGGAGGGGACAGTGGGCGGTGGTGAGGTGCTGGCTAGCTGCTAGACATGGAGAGAGAGGGGAAATGGTCTACTGCAGCGGGGCAAGGTTTGGCCGGCGAGCATGTCCTCGGGTTGGCATGGCATGGCTGCTAGGGGGGTAGGGGATGGGTGTTAAGGGTCTGGTTAGATCAAGAGGGGACAAAGAGATTAAATGGAGATCAAATGGGGGCAAAACTCTGTTCAAAATAGTGAGCTAGGATTAGAGGTAGATTCTTGCCTGCTA
Source organism: Avena sativa (assembly GCA_916181665.1). NCBI lineage: Eukaryota > Viridiplantae > Streptophyta > Magnoliopsida > Poales > Poaceae > Avena > Avena sativa. Next base: position 184,119,691 of record OV702286.1, read on the forward strand.
GGTGTTTGATTAAATGGCCGCAAGAAAATTCTTTTTGAATTTTGAAAAGATATTTGGTGGGTGTGCTAGTACTAAGATTGAGACTCTGTGGTTGCTTGGGTTTTGAAAATTGAGTTGGTTTGAGTGGTTTTGGAAATAGTGGGATCTTCCTATATGAAATAGATTAAATTTTCCAATGCCTTTTAAATATAGTGTTTGAATGTTTTTGGCAGATCACAAAGTGTGCCTTGGTACCTCATTATGTGTACTAGCAAGGGGTGCATGATAGTTAATTTGGCCAAAATGACCATTCACTTCAATTATTCAATTTGATTTGTTTTTTCTTTGGGATTTGTTTGGGAATGATCTAGATGATGTTTATTTCACCTAAGAATCATTTTACAAGCAATGGATCACTTAATCAGGGTAATTCAAACAACTCCTATTTTTAAATGCACACACATATGAATGCTTTGATAATTTCAATTGCAAAAGTTTTTGTTAACCCTAACTTTGATGATTTGGATCTTGATAAGCTTGGATTAAAATTTTGGGATGTTACAGTCCTAGTGGTGGCAAGTATGGACTGCGAAAACCACAACCCATCTTGACCTCCCATACAAGCCTTAGCATGTTTAACATTCATCACTAATCATACCCCGTCATCCTGTCCAACTAGGTTCATTTGCATCTCTAATTCACCAACCGGATGGATCATCGGTAACAACTAATCATGGATAAGCAAAACATATATAAATAGCTCTAGCGAAGCTCATAAGCCAAACCCTAGTTATGCCATGAATAGTGGATCAATGAATATAGGCTACAAAGGAAACATGCATCAGATACGATTACTCTACCTATCGATTAAAGACTTTGGAATCATATGCACATGGAAAGAATGAAATACTTTGAAATTATAGGATTATCTCATGTGTGGGGCTATGATTTCCTTTTCCTATTGATAACCAATACAGAACTTCGGGTTCATGAGCTTGACTTGTTCGTTGATAACCTTCGATGGTGTTAATCTGGATCTTCAATCTTGGACTCGATCTTGTTGCTCACATCAACTCCTAGGTCTATCGGGAAGAAGGAGAAAACCCATAAACGAAAGAAACAATCAACACATGCCATCGATGCAATGCTCAGTCTAGAATGATGACAAGTTAAAGGGTGCTAAAATGTAACCCTAAACATGGTCATCAATTAAATTGGGGTCAAAACGCCCAAAAGATAGCATTTCTGGAGGAACCCCAAATGCAACAACGGGGTTGCTATTTTTCTTCTAACAAACTTCTTAACTGAAGTTGTTTAACAATGCATGATTATGAAGCTATTGTGTAGATCTTATTTTTCTAAACATTTTGTTACATTATTTGTATTTTTCTGATTTAAAATGAATCGGTTGTGTTTTTCCCGTTTTAATCAGTTTTTAAATCATTTTAAAATAATTAAACAATTTTGGAATATTATAAAGGGATTTCTATTTCCGTGCCCTTGGTTTGTTACTTGTACTCAGTTTTTCCCAGCCGCTTAGTTTTTCCTCACTTTTGCCCTCCCTCCATTCTAAAACCCTTACATGCGCTCGGACGGTGGGATGTCGTCATGTCAAATGCTTGATCGTTACATGCTGACCATTAGGACCACGTTGGGGTAGGGCATGCGTTGAGCGTTATGTCATGTTGCCTCGACCGTTACATGCTGACAGGTGAGGCCAAGATACAGAGCGGACCACCCATCCATCTCTCGCTAATTATGGGAGACGTGGTGTGGGACCATGTGGGGCGCATTTGGTGGTTACGTGTGCCCTGTCGCTTAAATTGGAAGTTTTATTATTTGTTATTTTTATGATTAGCCTTTTTAAGAGCGCCTTTTCCCCCCTCTCTTGCTAACATTTGTGTTTTTTTGCCCAAACAGGTAGCGAATCTAGAGCAACTTCTCTCTTCATTCATTGTTCCTTTTGCCCTTATTTTTACGCAATTTGGTAGCAAATGTAGAGCAGCAAGTCTAGCCAGCACCATAAATAAATTCAGTAAACAGAGCAGATGTAGATAATATAGGTTATATAGTATGGTACTTAATGAGGTTCGACAATTAGGCTGCTCAGCAGCAGCAGCGGACAAGTTCAACACAGACAAAACAAAAGAAGTTGCTTTATAGGAGCAGTAGCGGCAACAAATTAGTGGCCCCTCATGGCCTCTGCCAGGAGGTCCTCCACCTCCTCCCTCTGGTGCCTCCTCCACTTCTTACTTCCCAGTCCCTTGACCTTGGGCGTCGTGGGTTGGATCGGGGGCATGCAACCCTCCTTGATAGCAACCTTCTGGAGGTTGCGGAGGTGTAGACCGTGTGCCTTGTGCTTTGCTATGAAGCCATGGACACTCACAGACTTGCCGTAGGTCCTCACGTCCTCAGCATGCTTCACTAGGGAGTTGAAGTCCATGGCGTGGAGTCTCCTGGTGGGGTAGAAGGGGCACCTGTACACATCACCGTCGAAGAAGTTGTTGTACTGGTCGGACTTCAACCTCCTCAGCACATGACGAGTCTTGGTGTCCCTGGACTTGTCGTCGCTGCGGACGTCACTGCTATCCTCCTGTTGGAAAAAACAGTAGAATGCAATAAGGACATGATTAAGATACTTTGATTATCGGGATTGATTATTTGCATAAATTAACCAATTGATATCTCCTGATTATTCCCCAAATTTCAAACCAAATCGAATACTGATCCCAACTATGAATAGGGGGTTCAAATACGAACAGGGGGATTCATCTAAATACGAGATCGAACATAATACCTACTGTAAAAATACGAACAACCGAGCCCTAATAACATACGATCTAGCATTGAACGATGGGAATGGGGGAAGAACAAGGGAAGGGGTCCCAGCCGGTCCTAATAACATACGATCAAAACCATGGTTACCTCCGACCATGGGTCGGCGATGCTGGTGTCGTAGGGGTTCTCCGGCATTTTGTAATCAACCTCCTCGTAGGGGTCCTAGCCAAGCGGGATCTGCCCGAGACGGGTGGGGGCCTCCTCGCTGGTGGCTACAGCAGATGCGGGGACGGGGACGACGACTGCCTTTGATGCCTGGACGGGGGCCTGTACGGGTATGGGGGCCTCCTCACCGGCAGCCTTGGAGGCGATAATGGCCATCATGCCATTCTTCTCCATCACCGGTGTGGTTGGGGTTTTCTTGGGGGTTTGCAGAAGGTGATGGGATAGTGGAGACGGTTGACTGAGCGAGTGAGTGATGAGTGGGAGTGAGGAGGCCTCTATTAAAGGAGAAGGGAAGCAACGTTTCGTTGCACCACCGTGCACCGTGTAACCGTGTACACTACTGCACCGTGCACGACCACACGTGTCCTCTACCGCCCCGTGCATCGTACACGTGTACCATGAGTCACATTTTTTCCCTCCTATCTAACCTTGGCGACTTAGTTGTGCTCAGTTTTCCCTTGAGTGTAACACTGGCAGTTTGGTTGTACTCAGTTTTTCCCTCCAGTACTAACACTGCCATGTGCAATATACTCAGTTTTACCCTTCGGTGGCTGGTCAACAGAGAGTCAACGAATAGGTTTTAGCTAGCTAATTGAGTCATTTTATGCACAACAAATTCAAAAAGAGCAAAACATAGTGGCATCTACCCAGGGAGTCTTATTATGTGACCTGCCACCATAATAAATGTATATAAACCATGTTTTAACCTAAATCACCACTTCTCACATCACCTACTATCTACAAAGGTTCATGGCTTTCTACTCAAGCCTCTTCCCAAAACATCCCTCCACAAAACATAGTTTGTCTGAATGATGCAATAATTGTCAAACTGGTGTATATTTGAATTGCAAAGAGTTTGATGTATGCCAAGATGTATTTTATTGTATAAAAGACGCATTTCCATTTTTTAAATCTTTTTCTATTTTCTATGTGAATCCATTTGTCAGTCTCGCCCTTGGTTTTTAAGTTCTAGTCAATTTTGCCCTTGGTTCTTAAGTCCTACTCAGTTTTCCCCTCTCTTAGTATCAATCCCTCGCACCTGTACTCATCTTCGCTGCTACACTCTGATTGGTTGAGACAGATTTCACACGGATCGTGCCTACCAACCGTTGATCCTGTGTGATCCAGCGGTCAGGATAACCCCTATATTTTTCGGGAGGCACCCCTCTATCCATGCAAAATAACGAGTTTTCCACTGGTACTTTAACTCCATAAACAAATGAACTTGAATATAATTTGAAGGGAACCTGTTTGAAGGTGTATAATTTGTGCATTACATTCCACTCTATGAAAATAATAATCTCTCAAGATTTTCTTAGCACAACATTATCACGTATTAAGTGCGATTTCAAAGATTTCAAAGGTGTATAAACTTCATATATGCAAGTTTATGTATTACATTCCACTCTATGGAAATAATAATCTCTCAAGATTTTTTTAGCACAATGTTATCACGTATTAAGTGCGATTTCAAAGGTGTATAATTTTTTTATACGCAAGTTTATGCATTATATTTCACTCCATGGAAATGATAAATGATCAGGATTTTATTAGCACAACATTATCATATCCTAAGTGCGATTTAAAAGAGTTCAAAGGTGTATAATTTTTGTGTATGCATTACATTTCACTATATGAAAATGAAGATAGATAAAGGGTACGAGCGCGAGGCTGGCTCGGGGTCCCATCTTGCAACGCCAACCTGGGTAAATTGTGGGTCCGGCGCTCACGTGGATAAGCTGTGGGTCTGGCGCTCACGTGGATAAGCTATGGGTTCGATGCTGATCTGGATAAGTTGAGAGAGGTGTCCAGTACTGGAATCGACTGAACATGGCCCCACTTGTCAGCATGTAACGGCAAGGGTACACTACGGGACACGACAGAACACGGCCCTACTCGTAAGCATGTAACAGCGAGGGTCCACTACGGGACCCGACTGAATGCGGCCCCACTTGTCAAACCAAGGAAACTTCGGACTTCTTTGACATTTACAGGAGGAAGCTAGTCAACAATTGTCTTTATAGTTTCTGGGTTGACGACAATGCCCTTGGCAGAGATGACGTGACCAAGATAGGTGACTTGAGGCAGCCAAAACTCACATTTGGAAAACTTTGCATACAGGCGGTTCTCACGAAGCTTGTTTAGGACACACCAAAGGTGTTCTTCATGTTCTTCCTTTGACTTAGAATAGACTAGGATGTCATCCAGATAGACCACAACAAACTTATCAAGATACTCCATGAAAACCGAGTTCATAAGCCTCGAGAAGGTGGCAGGTGCGTTGGTGAGACCGAAAGACATGACCGTGTACTCATACAGGCCATAGCGGGTGGTGAAAGCTGTTTTAGGAACATCTTCCTTGCGAATCTTGATTTGATGATATCCACTTATCAAGTCCAGCTTAGAGAATACCATAGCACCAGCTAGCTGATCGAAGAGATCATTAATCCGCGGAAGGGGATATTTATTCTTGATGGTTTTAGCATTGAGAGCCCGGTAGTCAACACAAAGTCTATCAGTTTTGTCTCGCTTCTTCACAAAGATGGTTGGGCTACCCCAAGAAGAAGTATTGTGCTGAATGAAACCCAACTTCTCTTGTTCATCAAGCTGACGTTTGAGTTCAGCCAACTCAGCAGGACCCATTTTATAAGGCCGCTTGGAGATAGGAGCGGTTCCAGGTTCAAGCTCAATCACAAACTCGAGCTCACGATCCGGAGGCATACCTGGCAACTCTTCAGGAAAGACATCTGGGAACTCACAGACCACCGGGACACTCTGAATAGCTTCCATAGCATCATCATTCAGAGCCACCAAAGAGAAAAGCTGAATAGCAGGAGTCAGACTTGGAGAATAGACTATATGGCCTTCAGGAATTTTTAGAGAGACTGAATGTTCAGCACAATCAATCACAACTTTATTTGCAGCTAGCCAATCCATGCCTAAAATGACATCAATGTCTGAGTTGCCCAGAATAATCAAAGAAGCCGGAAAGAAAGAATCCCCAATCTGAACCTGATTGTCATAACTGATCTTGGAAGTTAACATCCTTGCCCCAGGAGAAAGGACCATCAGCTTTTTAGGTAACGAATCAGAAGGCAACCCATTCTCTTGAGCAAACTTGAAGGATACAAATGAATGCGATGCTCCAGAATCAAATAAAACTCGTGCAGGTACTGAGTTAACAGGAAGCATACCCAACACAACTCCAGGTGCATGCTCAGCTTGAGCGACGTTGACAAAGTTGGCACGAGCAACAGTAGACCCGGGCTTGGTGTTGATGTTGAGAGCCCGACGTGGTGGTGCACGAACCATAGGAGAGCTTGCCGCAGTTCTTGGAGGTGGTGAGGAAGAGCTTTGTTGTCCATTGGATAGTTCCAGTGTTGATGCCCAGTGTTTCCACAAGTGTAACAAGCACCAGGTGGACGTGGAGCAACATATCCAGGGACTTCGCCAGGTGCTCAAGGGTAGTTGTGGTTGTAGCCCCTAGGAGCAGCAGTGAAGGAGTTTGGTGTCCTTGCCGCGTAGCTTGAAGGTCTTGGTGGAGTCGGGAGCGACGGTGGGGGGTGTTAGGAACCCAGACACGACGCTTAGAAGGAGTTGACATAGCTGAAGAGCTTGCTGCATTGCGGTTGTGTTTCTTTGACTCCTCAAACACTTGCCTACTTGCTTCTTCCTGCAGAGCTGTATGTTGGAGTTCCAAAAAATACGCGGGCCTTGCATGTGTGATTGCATATTTAATCGATGCATTGAGCCCTTGTCTGAACCTCTTTTGCTTCTTCTTGTCATCAGAGATCTCATCGCCACCATAGCGAGAAAGGTTCATGAAGTTTCTGATATAGGTATTGACATTGTCATAGCCCTGCTTGAGGTTGAGAAACACTTCCTTCATCCTCTCTATGACAATTTCTGACAGATATTGCTCTTTGAAAGCTCCAGTGAACTGTTCCCAAGTAGGCTGAAAACCAGTGTAGTTTGCCTTGAGGTAATTCTCCCACCACAGAGTTGCATCTCCCTTCAGAAGGTGAGTGGCACATTTTACCCATTCTTGCTCAAGAACATCAGCAGTCGACAGTAACCTTGACATCTCATGCAACCAATCATCAGCATCAAGTGGTTGATCAGACACATCAAATTGGCGTGGGTTGAACTTTAGGAAGCTTTTGATGTCTCCTCACTTGGGAGGTGGAGGTAGCGGAACAAACTCATTCCTCCTAACACTTTCTTCAAATCGCTGTTGGTTCTGCTGCATTGCGGCCAAGGCATTGGCGATACTTGCCAACACAGCCCCCAGTTCAGGTTGTATGTCCTCCTCAACACAGCGTGGTAGTGCCATCCTGTGATTGATATAAAACACAAGTTAGTACCATAATGGAGAATAATAATAATCCAAAATAGTACCAAAATGGAATTAACCAAGATTTAAAGGATACCATTTACTAAGATGATATTAAAATATCAACAAAGTTCAAAGCACCTAGAAGATATTAAGCATATTGCACACGACTGAACAAGGAGTGTGGTACACAAACTAACAAAGAAAATTTCTCCGCAATTCCGGCATTAAAATACCACTATATGCGCAAAACCACTTAACGAATCAAGATTAGTAACTCTACCAATTCAATATACAAGAGCAAATGAGAAAAGTAGTGGTATGGTCGCGACTCCATCCCGCACTCAAATCATTACTCCGCACATGAATAAGTAAACCACATATCCCAACACCTTCTTCTTAAGATGAACCTAAAGATTGGAAACTACGGAAACGAACACCCCAAAAAAGATAACATCGGATAACAAAGAGTAAGACAGATCGCGTCGGTATACAACGAATCAGATAGATCGCGTCGGTTTGCAAAAGCCTGTCGGCATGGAATGTACCAACAGTTGATAACCAAAAGGCCAATAGTGATAACATGTTGGATGCAACAGATAGACAAGGAATTCACACACACACACACACACACACAACCTATGGTACTACAGAACCCAGAACACGTGAATCCTAGTTTGAATTTTAGAATAGGATTGAAAACGTTACACTTCCTTACCAGAAAAGGGTGGGTGGGTGGGTAAGAATAAAAATGGAAGAAGTCCTACTCTCACGTTTTGTTTTTCCCTAGTATACATAGCTACCAAAAATATTTGCTAGACTGACAATGACCATTTGGCTGAGACCCTGAAGGGCGGGATGGCTCTGATACCAATTGTAACTACCTCGCTGAATTACGCTCTTAGTTACATGCCTGGATGAGCGGAAATGGTTAAAATAGTACGGTGGGGCCAAGGGCCACTCACAGGTAGACCTTTCGGCCTTCCTAACCATTTCCAGAACATCGGGACAAGAACGAGCGGCGTAATCGGCACGCGAAGGGATCAACTACATACACAAATGAGTATGTATGCAAGCCACATACAACAGTCCTTAGAGCCATTCCATCTAAATGAAATAGAAATATAGCAACTCCATACGGCAAGATCCAAACATCCTAGATAGAGATAATAATTTAGGATAGCTCCTCATACATCAAACATCAGTGTATCAGGCGGAAGCGGAAAACAAGATCCGAGTACGGATAAGAAGCAAATCGGCATAAGATGCCACATAAATAAACACATCCCGCCCACAGATCTCACGGATCCCCATTCCCAGAATCTCTACACCGAGTGATCGTTGCCAACATCGTCCGTCTCCTCCACCCAGTATCCATCTTGCGAGTATACCTGTCCATCTGAATCAAACAATTTATCGTGTGAGACCCTAGGGGTACTCAGCAAGTCTTTATGCCGCTAAAGTGGACACAACCTGGGGTGACGCAATTGCAGCAAAAGATAATAACTAACAATTCTATAGATACTCACTAACCATCCGCCTAACCAATGATAGACGGATGTCCGTGAATTAATAACAATACTTATAACATTAATATTAATAGATCCATCCTCCTTCTCGCTTACCGACAAGAAAGCGGACGAACAACCCCCACCATCCGTTGGCAGTTTTATTAACCATTCCATGAGTGTTGCACTATTTACTAGTCAGGTACTTAGTCAAATTAAAACCGGTACTTTAGTTATACTTGTCTATGATCGAGAAACTGTGCTCCAAGTCGTCCATAACCGCGGACACGGCTTTCAGAAAGATTTACCCTGCAGGGGTGCACAAATAGCAACACACACTCGATCAACCTCGGAAAAACCAAATCAAAACCCAACGAGGCATTCTCGATAAAGCGATCACAGGATTCAGAAATGTTTCAGGGGGCCACCCCAATAAGCTACCCGCAACGAAGTTGGCCGGCTCAGAGACGGACCCAGGGTTTGCGACAATGGCTGTAAACGACTAGGAACCCAAAAATGTGACTAGGCTTGTCGATACCGCAAAAACACTCCGCATTCTTAAATAGTACAGGTGCTCCTCGCACAATCGTAAATAAAGCAGTAAAGCATGGCATAAGTACATAATAGTAATAAAGCCCCAAACTACTTGTGGCCCCAAGAAATAAGAATGAATCAAGCTCTGGCTCAGGGGGTCCATAAGGCCTCCCGGATGTGGATAGTGCGAATAGTCAAGGAACAGGAATCAAGTACTCGGGGTCCTACGGGACACAAGTGACCATGAAAAAACAAATAACAGATATTGCTCACCGGTGCCTCTTTCATTAGTTATCCCATTACTACTCAGGTTAAGTTGTTTAGGTACCTCATTATCCATCAGACACTCACATACCCTACACATGCTGTTCTACGACCCGCATGGCTCAAACAACTCATGTAGTAATGGCTCATGGGATGGAGGAACAAGCTTCGGTGGGGCTTAAAAGTAGAGGCTATGGAGTACTTAGGATTCAATTTAATGCATTCGCGACTCAATGATGCAAGAATAAGATAGAGGCAATAGGTAGTATATGTATGCAAGCATGTGGTAGTGCTTGCCTGGTAGCTCAGTTGAAGAGAGGGACGGATCTGGGTAGTGCTCCTGGGATTCTTGGTATATCCCCTGCTCAGCGTCTATTCGAAGAAGAACCAAACAAACAAGGGCCAACATAAATAGAGTGCACAAGCATAGGAATTAAAATGCGACAAGCAAACAATCATTCCATGATGAATGATGATCAATTTGCATGGCAATAAATGTAGCATGGCATGGGTGAGGTGTGGGGTACAAGATTAAAGCATTTTATTAAGTTTTTAGCCCGGTTTGTTCTCATAACACTTGCTGTATACTTATATTTATATGATGCATGCTGCAATTCAGAACATGGAGTGCATAGATAGAACGGGCTCGTCACGCTGATCGATTTAGACATATTATTTGTCAAATTTGGAGTTATAAAACTAAAGTTATTAATTAATTAAGAAAAAGGGTATTTTATTGTAATTTTAATCATGTCGAAAATTTTAAAGTGCTCAAACATTATTTTGAATGGCATATTTGAATTCCTCACATTTTTCTGATTAAAAAACATATATCATTTGTATTATTTGGATTTATAATTTAAAAGTTAATTAAAAACTGATTTGAATTTGTATTTAACAATTTCTGTAAAAGCTTAGTTAAAAACCAGAAATTGGGAAAATACTTTTTTATACCCAGGCGAGTTCAGCCCCAGTCACTGACGGGTGGGCCAGTGCTGACGAGCGGACAGGACGCGCCGAGACTTTTCTCACCAGGCCCCTTATTAGCCGCACCCGCCGATAGGTGGGGTTGGGCTCAGCGGGGCCACGCACGCGCGTCGCCCAGCAGGGACGTGACACGTGGGCGATCCCGGGCTACGCGGGGTGTTTTCCCAGAAACCAAGGGGCCTCTTCAAAAGAACACGGCGGTGAATGACAGGTGGGGCCGCGGGGCTGCGGGTTCAGGCGGGAAAAGGCCAGGGGGCTAAACGCAAAAAGGATATCGGCTGTGGCTGCTCGCTGAAGGAAAAGGTGCTCCCGGCGACGGATCTGGCCGTCTTCCGTCGACGGTGGCGACGAATCCGCTGGGAATTTTGCGTCGCGGTTAAATCCAAAGTTGTAGAGGGGACAAAGCTCTAGATCTTTCGTTTAGGAGATTTTAGCAGAGGTGGGCCAGGTTGTCCGGGATCTAGAGATGAACAGAGGCCAAACACGGGTCAGAGATTACGAACTGACGACAAATTTGACAGAGAAACCGCGATCTTCCGGAGACGATGGCAAGAGCTACGGTGGACGGTTTCGGGTGTATAGACAGCCATTTTGAAGAGGGAAGATAGGGCTACGCTTTTGGTGTTTGAGGATTTCACGAAGGAGGTCTCCAGCATCGGGAAATACACGAAGAACAGAGGCCCGTGCGCGCGCAGATGCAGCGGGTGGCGGCGGCGGCAGCGCGCAGGGCATTCGACGGAGCGCGCCGGCGCTACGGTGCAGGAGGAAGAGGGGGACCATGTCTAGGAGATGCAAGGGCTCACCGCGGGGTCGCCGGCATGGTCGCAGCGCGGGGAGGTGGTGGAGAACTGGAGGCGGGCTCGCGGACATAGGGCTCGGGCTGCGGCAGTGCACGGCGGCGCTAGGCTGCTCCGGCGAGGTTCCGGCCCAGGTTCTGGTTCGAGCCGAAGAAGGGGAACACAGAGGAACTCGTCGGTGCTCCTGGCGGCCTCGGAGAGCAACAGGTTGCGCAGATCTTGAACAAGGCCGAAGAAGGTAGGGTTTTGCAAGGTGGTGGCTATGGCCTTCTGGTGGAGGAAGGAGGGAGGAAGGTGGGGTGCCTGGGGCTCCAGGTCTCGACCTGAGAGGTACTGGGGAGGTTGGGGCTGATAAGGGGGAGAGAGGAGAGGCACATGAGGTGGTGCACTTTTTGGCAAAATAGAGGGAGGCCTCGGTTGATCTTTCTCTTCCCTCTCTCTTGTTGTCTTGCTAAGGGAGGAAGGGAGGGGACCAGGGGAGAGGCATGCGATGGCTGGTGGATTAGTTGCCAAGGAAAGAAAGGGGTGGTGGTGATTGGGTCTCCACTTCACAAACAAGCAACGAAAGCAACTCTATAAAAGATGGAAAGGAAAAAGGTGTAAATCTTGCATGGCCCATGCATGGGAACTCAAGGGCCACTTTATATTTGTAAAAACAAATATAATTCACAAGGGCACTATATTGTGATGCATGCAATCAAATTTGAACCAAAGCCAACCAAGAAGCTTCAAGTTTGATTCCTCATATGGTATGGATGAAAAATAAGCATAGATGAATATAAATGGCTATACTAGTATGTGGTTCCACTAGATGATTATTTAGCCACAATTATATTTAAACATGTTCGATTGTTCAAAACATACCCTATGGAAGATATATGAAGTGTTCTACTCACATGGCATGCGAAGGTGGCCATCTGGCTCTCATAAACCAATAATGTGGAAACAATATGGTGCATATATGAGAGCATGTGGAGTTAGAAGTAGATCCATCCCAACCTATATGAGCTAGAGATGAAAACAAAATAAAATGCAAAGCTCACATGTAGTAGGGTGTGGAATTATGGGGTGGTGACAAGAAAGATGGTGGAATTAAATAAAAGATATGCCCCCAACTCAATTTGGGCATCAAGCATTAATCAAGATTCAAATACAATATATCAAGAGCCAAATACAATTAATAATGCCTATGAGAGAAGAACCAAATCAAAAGGGTTTATATGATGCTCAAATGCAAGGTGGCATGATGACATGAGCATGATATAATTATGATGCAACAATTATATGTAGGAAGTAGCCATTATATTACTAAACCATGTAGCATTACATATGTTAGACATATGGAATGCTACAACTCTCCCCACTAAACAGGAATCTCGCCCCGAGATTCTAGGAAGAAGAAGAAGAAGACTCAAAGAGGGTAGGATACTTGGCACGGAGCTCATCTTCACGTTCCCAAGTGGCTTCATCAACTGAATGGTGCGACCACTGCACCTTGCAGAACTTGATGGACTTGTTGCGAGTCCTTCTTTCTGCGAATTCAAGGATTTTTGTGGGGTGTTCTTGATAAGACAGGTCTTCTTGTAGATTGATAAGCTCATGGTCCACGGTCTTGCTGGGATCCTTGAAGCACTTCTTGAGTTGAGAGATGTGGAAAACATCATGGACTTTGAGTTTTTCAGGAAGCTCAAGAGCATAAGCAACTTCTCCTCTTCTTCCACGAATTTTGAATGGACCGATGTATCTAGGAGCCAGCTTTCCTTTGATACCAAAGCGGTGCGTGCCTCTCATGGGAGTGACACGAAGGTAAACGAGATCACCAGGGACATACTCCATGTCCGTGTGCTTTCTGTCATAGTTGCTCTTCTGGCGACTTTGAGCAACCTTTAGATTTTCAAGAATGATGTGAACCTTCTCCGCTTGAGTTACAATGTCGGGGCCAAACAATGTTCTTTCACCTGTGCCCGACCAACCAATCGGAGTTCTGCATTTGCGACCATAGAGAGCCTCAAATGGTGCCATCTTTAGACTTTTCTAGAAGCTGTTGTTGTAAGAGAATTCAGCATAAGGAAGACATTCTTCCCACTTCATGCCGAAAGAGATGACGCAAGCACGGAGCATATCTTCTAGAATCTGATTGATCCTTTCAACTTGTCCTTGCGACTGAGGGTGGTAAGTTGTGCTGAAGTTCAATTTTGTTCCCAAAGCATTTTGGAAACTTCCCTAGAACTTGGAAGTGAAGATGCTTCCACGGTCTGAACTGATCTCAAGAGGAACTCCATACAGAGAGACAATTCTGTTGATATAGAGCTCATCCAACTGAATTGCAGAAATTGTTTCCTTGACGGGGAAGAAGTGAGCCACTTTAGAAAGCCTGTCGATGACAACAAAGATTGCATTGTTGCCCTTCTACGACCTTGGAAAACCAGTGATGAAGTCCATCTCTACTTTCTCTCATTTCCATTCTGGAGGTTTCAATGGCTGAAGGAGACCGGAAGGTTTCTGATGGACAACTTTAACTCTACGGCAGACATCACACTCCGAGACATACTTGGCACAATATCGTTTCAACCCAGGCCACCACTATTGTGTTTTCAAGTCCATGTACATCTTTGTGCTGCCAGGGTGGATAGAAAGAACAGAATCATGCGCCTCCTTGAGAACTTTCTCTCTCAAACCCGGGTAGTTCGGAACAAACATCCGGTGTTCAAAGAAAAGAGTGCCTTGGTCATCGACGTGGAAGGACTCATACTTCGGAAGCTGAATGTTGGAGATGATCTTTTTAGTGTAAGGATCACCAAGTTGAATGGAGCGAACCTTTTCTTCCAAGAGAGGGGTTGCCAGAAGGTTCAGAAGATACCCTTGATCCACAATTTCAAGGTTGAGCTGACGGAATTCCTCGCACAAGAGAGGCTGTTGTTCTTCCACCATGAGGTTGCTGACATAAGCTTTGTGGCTGAGAGCATCGGCCATGACATTATCTTTGCCCGGAGTGTAGTTGATGGTCAAGTCGAAATCATTGATTGCTTCAATCCACCTCCTCTGACGAAGGTTGAGATCAGGCTGTGTGAAGATATACTTCAGACTCTTGTGATCAGAAAAGATTTCACAATGGTTGCCAAGCAAGTAGTGCCTCCATACTTTCAAAGCAAAGACAACTGCTGCGAGTTCGAGGTCATGTGTAGGATAGTTGATCTCATGCGTCTTCAACTGTCGAGAGGCATAAGCAACAACTTGTTTTTCTTGCATAAGGACCGCACCCAATCCTTGCAATGAGGCGTCATAGAATATCTAGAAAGGCTTTGATGTTTCTGGAGGAATCAAGACTGGTGTGGAAGTGAGCTTCTCTTTGACTGTTTCAAAGCTTGCTTGACATGCAAGAGTCCAAAGTTATTTCTTGCCTTTCTTGAGGAGATCGGTAAGAGGCTTCGCAATCTTCGAGAAGTTCTGAACAAAGTGACGGCAATAACTAGCCAAAACAAGGAAACTTCGGACTTCTTTGACATTTACAGGAGGAAGCCAGTCAACAATTGTCTTTACAGTTTCTGGGTTGACGGCAATGCCCTTGGCAGAGATGATGTGACCAAGATAGGTGACTTGAGGCAGCCAAAACTCACATTTGGAGAACTTTGCATACAGGCGGTTCTCACGAAGCTTGTTTAGGACACACCGAAGGTGTTCGTCATGTTCTTCCTTTGACTTAGAATAGACTAGGATGTCATCCATATAGACCACAACGAACTTATCAAGATACTCCATGAAAACCGAGTTCATAAGCCTCGAGAAGGTGGCAGGTGCGTTGGTGAGACCGAAAGACATGACCGTGTACTCATACAGGCCATAGCGGGTGGTGAAAGCTATTTTAGGAACATCTTCCTTGTGAATCTTGATTTGATGATATCCACTTCTCAAGTCCAGCTTAGAGAATACCACAGCACCAGCTAGCTGATCAAAGAGATCATTAATCTGCGGAAGGGGATATTTATTCTTGATGGTTTTAGCATTGAGAGCCGGATAGTCAACACAAAGTCTATCAGTTTTGTCTCGCTTCTTCACAAAGATGGTTGGGCTACCCCAAGAAGAAGTACTGTGCTGAATGAAACCCAACTTCTCTTGTTCATCAAGCTGACGTTTGAGTTCAGCCAACTCAGCAGGACCCATTTTATAAGGCCGCTTGGAGATAGGAGCGGTTCCAGGTTCAAGCTCAATCACAAACTCGACCTCACGATCCGGAGGCATACTTGGAAACTCTTCAGGAAAGACATCTGGGAACTCATAGACCACCGGGACACTCTGAATAGCTTCCATAGCATCATCATTCAGAGCCACCAAAGAGAAATGCTGAATAGCAGGAGTCAGACTTGGAGAATAGACTATAAGGCCTTCAGGAATTTTCAGAGAGACCGAATGTTCAGCACAATCAATCACAGCTTTATTTGCAGCTAGCCAATCCATGCCTAAAATGACATCAATGTCTGAGTTGCCTAGAATAATCAAAGAAGCCGAAAAGAAAGAATCCCCAATTTGAACCTGATTGTCATAACTGATATTGGAAGTTAACATCCTTGCCCCAGGAGAAAGGACCATCAGCTTTTTGGGTAACGAATCAGAAGGCAACCCATTCTCTTGAGCAAACTTGAAGGATACAAATGAATGCGATGCTCCAGAATCAAATAAAACTCGTGCAGGTACCGAGTTAACAGGAAGCGTACCCAACACAACTCCAGGTGCATGCTCAGCTTGAGCGACGTTGACACAGTTGGAACGAGCAACAGTAGACTCGGGCTTGGTGTTGATGTTGAGAGCCCGAGGTGGTGGTGTACGAACCATAGGAGAGCTTGCCACAGGTCTTGGAGGTGGTGGAGGAAGAGCTTTGTTGTTCATTGGACAGTTCCAGTGTTGATGCCCAGTGTTTCCACAAGTGTAACAAGCACCAGGTGGACGTGGAGCAACGTAGCCAGGGACTCCGTCAGGCGCTCCAGGGTAGTTGTGGTTGTAGACCCTGGGAGCAGCAGTGAAGGAGTTTGGTGTCCTTGCCGCGTAGCTTGAAGGTCTTCGTGGAGCCGGGAGCGACGGTGGGGTGTTAGGAACCTAGACACGACGCTTAGAAGGAGTTGACATAGCTGAAGAGCTTGTTGCATCGCGGTTGTGATTCTTTGACTCCTCAAACACTTGCCTACTTGCTTCTTCCTGCAGAGCTGTATGTTGGAGTTCCAAAAAACACACCGGCCTTGCATGTGTGATTGCATATTAAATCGATGCATTGAGCCCTTGTCTGGACCTCTTTTGCTTCTTCTTGTCATCAGAGATCTCATCGCCACCATACCGAGAAAGGTTCATGAAGTTTCTGATATAGGTATTGACATTGTCATTGCCCTGCTTGAGGTTGAGAAACACTTCCTTCATCCTCTCCATGACAATTTCTGACAGATATTGCTCTTTGAAAGCTCCAGTGAACTGTTCACAAGTAGGCTGAAAACCAGTGTAGTTTGCCTTGAGGTAATTCTCCCACCACAGAGCTGCATCTCCCTTCAGAAGGTGAGTGGCACATTTTACCCATTCTTGCTCAGGAACATCAGCAGTCGCCAGTAACCTTGACATCTCACGCAACCAATCATCAGCATCAAGTGGTTGATCAGACACATCAAATTGGCGTGGGTTGAAATTGAGGAAGCTTTTGATGTCTCCTCGCTTGGGAGGTGGAGGTAGCGGAACAAACTCATTCCTCCTGACACTTTCTTCAAATCGCTGCTGGTTCTGCTGCATTGCGGCCAAGGCATTGGCGATACTTGCCAACGCAGCCCCTAGTTCAGGTTATATGTCTTCCTCAGAACGGCGTGGTGGTGCCATCCTGTGATTGATATAAAACACAAGTTAGTACCATAATGGAGAATAATAATAACGCAAAATAGTACCAAAATGGAATTAACCAAGATTTAAAGGATACCATTTACTAAGATGATATTAAAATATCAACAAAGTTCAAAGCACCTAGAAAATATTAAGCATATCGCACACGACTGAACAAAGAGTGTGGTACACAAACTAACAAAGAAAATTTCTCCGCAATTTTGGCATTAAAATACCACTATATGCGCAAAACCACTTAACGAATCAAGATTAGTAACTCTACCAATTCAATATACAAGAGCAAATGAGAAAAGTAATGGTATGGTCGCGACTCCATCCCGCACTCAAATCATTACTCCGCACATGAATAAGTAAACCACATATCCCAACACCTTCTTCTTAAGATGAACCTAAAGATTGGCAACTACGGAAACGAACACCCCAAACAAGATAACGTCGGATAACAAAGAGTAAGACAGATCGCGTTATACAACGAATCAGATAGATCGCGTCGGTTTGCAAAAGCCTGTCGGTATGGAATGTACCAACAGTTAATAACCAAAAGGCCGATAGTGATAACATGTTGGATGCAACAGATAGACAAGGAATTCACACACATACACACACACACACACACAACCTATGGTACTACAGAACCCAGAACACGTGAATCCTAGTTTGAATTTTAGAAGAGGATTGAAAACATTACACTTCCTTACCAGAAAAGGGTGGGTGGGTGGGTAAGAATAAAAATGGAAGAATTTCTACTCTCACGTTTTGTTTTTCCCTAGTATACATAGCTACCAAAAATGGAAGTAGTCCTACTACCTCGGCGAATTATGCTCTTAGTTACATGCCTGGATGAGCGGAAATGGTTAAAATAGTACGGTGGGGCCAAGGGCCACTCACAGGTAGACCTTTCGGCCGTCCTAACCATTTTCAGAACATCGGGACAAGAATGAGCGGCGTAATCGGCAGGCGAAGGGATCAACTACATACACAAATGAGTATGTATGCAAGCCACATACAACAGTCCTCAGAGCCATTCCATCTAAAAGAAATAGAAATATAGCAACGCCATACGGCAAGATCCAAACATCCTAGATAGAGATAATAATTTGGGATAGCTCCTCATACATCAAACATCAGAGTATCAGGCGGAAGCGGAAAACAAGATCCGAGTACGGATAAGAAGCAAATCGGCATAAGATGCCACATAAATAAACACATCCCGCCCACAGATCTCACGGATCCCGTTCCCGGAATCTCTACACCGAGTGATCGTTGCCAACATCGTCCGTCTCCTCCACCCAGTATCCATCTTGCGAGTATACCTGTCCATCTAAATCAAACAATTTATCGTGTGAGACCCTAGGGGTACTCAACAAGTATTTATGCCGCTAAAAGGGACACAACCTAGGGTGACGCAATTGCAGCAAAAGATAATAACTAACAATTCTATAGATACTCGCTAACCATCCGCCTAACCAATGATAGACGGATGTCCGTGAATTAATAACAACAGTTGTAACAGTAATATTAACAGATCCATCCTCCTTCTCGCTTACTGACGAGAAAGTGGATGAACAACCCCCACCATCCGTTGGCAGTTTTATTAACCATTCCATGAGTGTTGCACTATTTACTAGTCAGGTACTTAGTCAAATTAAAAGTGGTACTTTCGTTATACTTGTCTATGATCGAGAAACTGTGCTCCAAGTCGTCCATAACCGCGGACACGGCTTTCAGAAAGATTTACCCTACAGGGGTGCACAACTAGCAACACACACTCGATCAACCTCGGAAAAACAAAATCAAAACCCAACGAGGCATTCTCGACAAAGCGATCATAGGATTTAGAAATGTTTCAGGGGGCCACCCCAATAAGCTACCCGCAACGAAGTTGGCCGGCTCCGAGACGGACCCAGGGTTTGGTTCAATGGCTGTAAACGACTGGGAACCCGAAAATGTGACTGGGCTTGTCGATACCGCGAAAACATTCCGCATTCTTAAATAGTACAGGTGCTCCTCGCACAATCGTAAATAAAGCAGTAAAGCATGGCATAAGTACATAATAGTAATAAAGCCCCAAACTACTTGTGGCCCCAAGAAATAAGAATGAATCAAGCTCTGGCTCAGGGGGGTCCATAAGGCTTCCCAGATGTGGATAGTGCGAATAGTCAAGGAACAGGAATCAAGTACTCGGGGTCCTACGGGACACAAGTGAGCATGAAAAACCAAATAACAGATATTGCTCACAGGTGCCTCTTTCATTAGTTATCCCATTACTACTCAGGTTACATTGTTTAGGTACCTCGTTATCCATCAGACACTCACATACCATACACATGCTGTTCTATGACCCGTATGGCTCAAACAACTCCTATAGTAATGGCTCATGGGATGGAGGAACAAGCTTCGGTGGGGCTTAAAAGTAAAGGCTATGCAGTACTTGGGATTCAATTTAATGCAATCGCGACTCAATGATGCAAGAATAAGATAGAGGCAATAGGTACTATATGTATACAAGCATGTGGTAGTGCTTGCCTGGTAGCTCAGTTGAAGCGAGGGACGGATCTGAGCAGTGCTCCTGGGATTCTTGGTATATCCCCTGCTCAGCATCTATTCGAAGAAGAACCAAACAAACAAGGGCTAAATAGAGTGCACAAGCATAGGAATTAAAATGCGACAAGCAAACAATCATGCCCTGATGAATGATGCACAATTTGCATGGCAATAAATGTAGCATGGCATGGGTGAGGTGTGGGGTACAAGATTAAAGCATTTTATTAAGTTTTTAGCCCGGTTTGTTCTCATAACACTTGCTGTATACTTATATTTATATGATGCATGCTGCAATTCAGAACATGGAGTGCATAGATAGAACGGGCTCATCGCGCTGGTCGATTTAGACATATTATTTGTCAAATTTGGAGTTATAAAACTAAAGTTATTAATTAATTAAGAAAAAGAGCATTTTATTGTAATTTTAATCATCTCAAATTTTTAAAGTGCTCAAACATTATTTTGAATGGCATATTTGAATTCCTCACATTTTTCTGATTCAAAAACATATATCATTAGTATTATTTGGATTTATAATTTAAAAGTTAATTAAAAACTGATTTGAATTTGTATTTAACAATTTCTGTAAAAGCTTAGTTAAAAACCAGAAATTGGGAAAAAACTTTTTTTATACCCAGGCGAGTTCAGCCCCAGTCACTGACGGGTGGGCCAGCGCTGACGAGCGGACAGGACGTGCCGAAACTTTTCTCACCAGCCCCCTTATTAGCCGCACCCGCCGACAGGTGGGGTCGGGCTCAGCGGGGCCACGCACGCGCGTCGCCCAGCAGCGACATCACACGTGGGTGATCCCGGGCTGCGCGGGGTGTTTTCCAAGCGATCCCGGACGTCACACGGCGGTGAATGATAGGTGGGGCCGCGGGGCTGCGGGTTCAGGCGGGAAAAAGGCCAGGGGGCTAAACGCAAAATGGACATCGGCTGTGGCTGCTCGCTGGCGGAAAAGGTGCTGCCGGCGGCGGATCTGGCCATGTTCCATCGACGGTGGCGACGAATCCACTGGGAATTTTGCGTCGCGGTTAAAATCAAAGTTGTAGAGGGGACAAATCTCTAGATCTTTCGTTTAGGAGATTTTAGCAGAGGTGGGCCAGGTTGTCCGGGATCTAGAGATGAACAGAGGCCAAACACGGGTCGGAGATTACGTACTGACGGCAGATTTGACAGAGAAACCGCGATCTTCCGGAGACGATGGTGAGAGCTACGATGGACGGTTTCGGGCGTATAGACAGCCATTTTGAAGAGGGAAGATAGGGCTACGCTTTTGGTGTTTGAGGATTTCGCGAAGGAGGTCTCCAGCATCGGGAAAAACGCGAAGAACAGAGGCCCATGCGCGCGCAAATGCAGCGAGTGGCGGCGGCGGCAGCGCGCAGGGCGTTCGACGGAGCGCGGCGGCGCTACAGCGCAAGAGGAAGAGGGGGACCATGTCTAGGAGATGCAGGGGCTCACCGCGGGGTCGCCGGCATGGTCGCAGCGCGTGGAGGTGGTAGAGAACTGGTGGCAGGCTCGCGGATGTAGGGCTCGGGCTGCGACGGTGCACGGCGGTGCTAGGCTGCTCCGGCGAGGTTCCAGCCCAGGTTCTGGTTCGAGACGAAGAAGGGGAACATAGAGGAACTCGTCGGTGCTCCTGGCGGCCTCGGAGAGCAACAGGTTGCGCAGATCTTGAACAAGGCCGAAGAAGGTAGGGTTTTGCAAGGTGGTGGCTATGGCCTTCTGGTGGAGGAAGGAGGGAGGAAGGTGGGGTGCCTGGGGCTCCAGGTCTCGACCTGACAGGTACTAGGGAGGTTGGGGTGATAAGGGGGAGAGAGGAGAGGAACATGAGGTGGTGCACTTTTTGGCAAAATAGAGGGAGGCCTTGGTTGATCTTTCTCTTCCCTCTCTCTTGTTGTCTTGCTAAGGGAGGAAGGGAGGGGACCAGGGGAGAGGCATGCGATGGCTGGTGGATTACTTGCCAAGGAAAGAAAGGGGTGGTGGTGATTGGGTCTCCACTTCACAAACAAGCAACAAAAGCAACTCAATAAAAGATGGAAAGGAAAAAGGTGTAAATCTTGCATGGCCCATGCATGGGAACTCAAGGGCCACTTTATATTTGTAAAAACAAACATAATTCACAATGGCACTATATTGTGATGCATGCAATCAAATTTGAACCAAAGCCAAACAAGAAGCTTCAAGTTTGATTCCTCATATGGTATGGATGAAAAATAAGCATAGATGAATATAAATGGCTATACTAGTATGTGGTTCCACTAGATGATTATTTAGCCACAATTATATTTAAACATGCTCGATTGTTCAAAACATACCCTATGGAAGATATATGAAGTGTTCTACTCACATGGCATGCGAAGGTGGCCATGTGGCTCTCATAAACCAATAATGTGGAAACAATATGGTGCATATATGAGAGCATGTGGAGTTAGAAGTAGATCCATCCCAACCTATATGAGCTAGAGATGAAAACAAAATAAAATGCAAATCTCACATGTAGTAGGGTGTGGAATTATGGGGTGGTGACAAGAAAGATGGTGGAATTAAATAAAAGATATGCCCCCAACTCAATTTGGGCATCAAGCATTAATCAAGATTCAAATACAATATATCAAGAGCCAAATACAATTAATAATTCATATGAGAGAAGAACCAAATCAAAAGGGTTTATATGATGCTCAAATGCAAGGTGGCATGATGACATGAGCATGATATAATTATGATGCAACAATTATATGTGGGAAGTAGTCATTATATTACTAAACCATGTAGCATTACATATGTTAGACAGATGGGATGCTACACTTACATCTCCCACGCCCAAGGAACTTACTCACACATGAGAGAAGAAACCATCATCGATATAATTAAATAAAGGGAGTTCTTCTCGATATTACCGTGGAGATCCACTATAAGAATAGAAAAGTAATCCAACACAATTAAATATAGGAAGAAACAATCTCAAACCCAAATATTGCAAGGTGAGGATCTCTCTCTCTCAAGTACAAGTAATGGATATGAGGGGGTGATGGCTAGGAGGTCGAAGATCATGGAGCGAGATGAAGAACGTCTTCTCCTCCTTTTCTGGATCTCTTCTTTCTCCTTTCTGTATGGGATGGAAGCTGATGTGTTATAATTTCACGTCCGGCATCTTCATGAAAGTTGTCCCTTTTGACAAGATGGACACGGCAGGAGCTATATGGCGGGAACTATACGGTCGAAAAAATATTCATGCCGTATAGTTGCTCGTTAAAGTTTATGTATGCCTCCCTCGATCGTTTCCAAAGCGAGACTTGCTTGTTTTTTCCTTAATATTATGTTTCTCTTGTTAAAACCTTATGTTGATGTTTAGAACCTGAAACAAACATTAAAAACCAGTTTTTCTTTGCTACCAAAGTATTAGCGTTAGGTAAAGCTAGAAAACAATCAAATCCAAGAGAAAACCATCAATAAAAACCATCCAAAATGTGTCGAATCTCACAGCTATCAGTAATCAAGATAACATACTTCTTGTTTCATGATATATATATGGAGGCACATCACATATCACCAATCCCTTACATCTCCCATGCCCAAGGAACTTACTCACACATGAGAGAAGAAAGGATCATCGATTGATTGAATAAATGGAGTTCTTCTCGATATTACCGTGGAGATCCACAATAACTATGTAAAACAATCCAACACAATTTAAGATAGGAATAAATAATATCAAACACTAATATTGCAAGGTGAAGATCTCTCTCCCTAAAGTACAAGTAATGGCTACGAGGGTGTGATGGCTAGGAGGTAGAAGATCGTGGAGCGAGATGAAGAACGTCTTCCCCTTCTTCTCTGGATCTCTTCTTTCTCCTTTCTGGATGGGATGGCGGTTGATGTGTTATGATTTCGCATCTGCCCTCTTCATGAAAGTTATCCCTTTTGACAAGACGGAGGCGGCAGCAGCTATACGGCGGGAACTATACGGCCGTTAAAATATTCTCGCCGTATAGTTGCTCGTTAAAGCTTCCTTATGCCTCCCTCGATTGCTTCCAAACAGAGACTTGCTTGTTTTTGCCTAAATATTGTGTATCTCTTGTTAAAACCTTCTGTTGATGTTCAGAACCTAAAACACACATTAAAAACCAAGTTTTCTTTGCTACCGAAGTATTAGCATTAGGTAAAGCTAGAAAATGATCAAATCCATAAGAAAACTGTCAAATAAAACCACCAAAAATATGTCGAATCTCATAGCTATCACTGGGCTTTAGGTGGGACGCGGGTTGGCGCGCTGTGCTGCAGGGAAACTGGAAGACTAGGTGGGCTGCTAGGCTACGACTGTTGCTCTCTCTCTGCTATATTTGTTTAGCGAACTATTTTTTCAATTTTGTTTTCTCAAACCCATTAGGAAACTGTTTTATTTATTCAAAAAATACGAAATATTTTTAGGAAACATTTAAAATACGGTGAAGGCCTTGTAACAATCTGGGACTCACAAACTTTTCTACTTTTCAAATTCAAAAGATTTTGAATTCATTTGAGAGAAAGTGGGAAAATAGGGTTAGGGTTTTCTTTTTCTTGCATTTCTTTTTAGCAGATTAAATGATGCTCATGAATGCACATGCAAGCCATAATTACTATTAGTGAAACTTGGGGTGTTACACCTCCCACCAAGGCCACTACAGACAGGACTGCGCCCCCACCAACACCGAGGACAACGGTACCACCACGAAATTGCCATCAAGCTCCTCCAACCCTAGATAATTTTACTTGGTGAATTTCATGTTAGGCATTTTGGAGATTTGTCATTTAATTCAATGATTGTATATGTTCGAATTCATAACACCTAGAGGCATATTAGTTATTTATGTTATAGGCATTTCCTTTGTTATCAAAGTTGTTCGAATTTTCTCATGAATCTCTATGCTACAGGAGTGACACTACCTTGCTAGCGGTTACATCTGGACAAATAGATGAAGTATGACTTGCTAGAGATCGATTTTGCCAATGGAATTCCCATCGAGCTAGTGGGTGTTAAAACAAAGTTCGTGAACATTTGCAGGATCATTACCCGGGAACGAGTTTGTATCACTCTTCCCATATATAAGAATTTAGAAGAAAATGAGCTCAATGGTATCATGGATGATATACTCGGCTACTTCAACCTCCTAATTAGCGCTAGGCTCATTCCTTGTGTTGAACGGTGTGTCATGTTGTCTGTTTGCAAGGCATGGAATGCTTGGAAGGACAAGCTCGTGACAGAGTTCATTAGAAAAGACGACACTCCAAGGAGGCCCTTTGAACTGTACCTGCATATCACTTTAGGTGAATGGACTGAGTTTGTTCAAATGAAGACCACCGATGATTTTAAATCTAAGAGTGTTGTTGCGAGAGAATGTACCAAGAATTTGAAGATCCCCCACAACATGGGGACTAATGGGTACGCCAACATGTCTAAGATATGAGCGATATAGGATGTTAAGGCGGTGTCGGAAGGATGCACACCAGTTTTGTCTCACATTAGATACTCCAGGGGAAGAAGCTAGTGCAGAGCTAGAGCGGTGTCATATGATGATAGTACAGGGATGACGCTATTCAGTCATCTAGAGACTTCCCTTAAATATAAGAAAGTGGTGAGATTTCACATGCTAAATTTATCCATCACTTCATAACTATGTTTACCTTTCTTATCATTGATGTCCATTATCTTGTTTTATATAGGTCCAGTATGATGAGGAGTATCAGCATGGCATCTTAGAGGGAGATGTGCTCATAGCCGTTGGGGAATCCGGAGCATCCTGGTCGCACGAGGGGAGTAAGTGGCTACATGGAATGGAAATATGGCCGCGACCATTCTTTAGATGACAAGCAGGACCGCAAAAGACTTAAGAATTTGCACGCAAGGGCTTATCTTAAAGCTTAAATAGTGGCGGAGTTAAGAGCAGAGTTATAGGCCTCTAGCGTCGAGTGCCCCGTGCTACGACCAAGCATCAATCTATGTCGGACTAGCTGTGGCTCCATAGTCATCTATGACAATGACACGGGTGTGTGTCCATGTGATGGCCTAAAGGTAAACAACCAAATTATGTTTCATCTATAAGAACATTAAATTATGAAAATCCTATCTTACATGGACTTGTCATCTAGGTTCCCACAAAATGCCAACTAACAGTGATAAACACCAACTCAGGGGATCCCATGGATGCTGCATCCAGCATCATGTATCCTTCAAGTGAAGTGCATGTCATACACAATGTTTCCTTTAGCTCTCTACATGCTAAGGTACAAGTCAATAGTGTTTTATCTCCTTACCATGACCTTCTCCCCATCCACATCAACGACAAAGTCACCACCCTCTATTAAGCGATAGGCACCTTCATCCAGTGTCCAAAGTTAGATATCTGTGTTGAAGCATAGGATCCAACCGATGTTGTCCTTGTTCCATGCTACATAGAATCAGTAACCCGCACCGATGGTGCAAATCCTATAGATATCGACAACATAGCCCTCTGCACCACAACTTGAACGTCATGGTGAAGTGACTGAGGTCATGAGACCGGACAAGAACAAATTAAGTACCGTTCAAATTGAGGGAAATGACTTGGAGATTGATGAGAGGTAACCTCGGCAATGCCCATGGTGATGGACTTGGCGTTTCATAGAAAAGAGAACGCTGGGGATTTCGTCGGATCTCAAGGAAATAATAGAGTCAAAGTCGCCTGAATATTGAGTAATCGCACTATTACAAGTTGTCTTCTAGATTTCGGTACCCTCGCTTAGGCTTCCCCTGTCCTATATATAATAGGCCAGGTCTCAAAGTTGTATGCGAATAGGTCTCATACACGCGTAATTACAATACCAACTTAATGTCGATTCATAGTCTCTTTCCTAATACAATCAAAGCCTTTGTCAGTTGCTTCCTTGGGCTATCATCTGAAACTTTCATGGGCCATAAGCCTTTTTACAATCATAGGGTAGCGAATCATAAGCAACCGAGTAATCATGCCTATGTGAGTAGCCCCTGAGACTCTACTTGTACCGCAGTTTCAGGAGTCTCAAAGTTTCTTTTTCCTTACTATCTTTGTAGGGATTTTGGTACAATGAGTCTGATGCTTCCGATGGATCGGGAATCAGTTAATTTCTCCTGGGCAAAAACAAGGTTGTCCTACATCAAATTCAAGTCCCAATGCTTGAATCTGGAATTTTCTACTAGCGTAATTCAGTTCGAGCCGCTGAGGTCTTATCGAATACTGAATTCCAGTTTTCTATTTTTATCTGGTACCCAACGCGTCCGTCAGGATAGTTTACTGGCAGAGCGCATTCTTGTGCAATTACCAGGCCACACAGGACGAATCCTGGGGTCTTACCTTCATGTTTCTGAACACGGCATTCGGATTTCCTGTCGCGTGTGAGCGTGATCCGAGATTTTTGGCTTTTTTGGTGCTTGGCCTGCTGGGCCGTCAAACTATCTGATTTTATTAGATAGTTTCAATGCTTTATATTGGCTCCCGATGGGAGTAATACCTTTTTGAGGATACACTATTGTAAAGCTCATAGGGTGTTGCAATCATGAATATATTTTATGCACAACTGGATTTCTATCGGGTGCGCGCCAGCGCTCCCTATGGGAGTAGCCCTCGAGGATATGTTCGGATGCCTGTATTTGGACATTGGCTCATAGTCGCTGTTAGCTTGATGGAAAGCATTGATCTTTTGAACAAGAAAAAATATTAAGGTACAAATAACTTATCTCTTTTGATATATAAAGCGAGAAAATCGATAATACATTATTCTTTGAACGGATGGCCTGTAGTTGTTGTCCTAGTTATTCTGGCTTAATAAGCCGAACTGTAACTCTTATCATATTATTTATGCGTAAAAGCGTTGTAGCTATGCTACGTTCCATGGATTTGAGTAATGACTCCGGTCTTCTTGTCTTGTAGTCAATATGATCCTCCAGGAATAACTTCTGTGACGATGTATGGTCCTTCCCATGGCGATTCTAACTTCTTGTGGCCATATTTCTTGAGGCGAAGAACTAGGTCCCCTACTGCAAAGGACCTAGGCCACAATCTTCTATTGTGGTAATTGCGCAAGTTTTCCTGGTACATAGTTGCTCTTTGTAGGGCTTCATCAAGTGCATCCACATCATCTTCAAGTGCTTCTCTCGACTCCTCTTCATCATATGCAGCTACTCTTGGGGATTCGTGTAACACCTCAACAGGAAGCACGGCTTCTGCACCATGGAGCAAGAAGAAGGGCATCACTTGTGTTGAATTATTTGGAGTTGTACGTAAACTCCATAGTACAGATGGCAGTTCTTCCACCCATGCTCCTTTTGCTCTATCAAGTGGTGCTAGTAGTCTTTTCTTGAGTTCCGCAGTAACTAGGTAACTAGTCCATTAGCCTTTTCTACCTCTCTATTTGTTTGCGGGTGAGCTACCGAAGCGTAGCTTATTTTGATGCCGATCTCCTGGTAGTACTCTTTGAACTCATTGGAAGTGAAGTTGGTCCCATTGTCCGTGATGATGCTGTTTGGTACGCCAAACCGAAATACTATGGATTTGATGAAATTCACAGCCGAAGTCCCGTCTTGGGTGGTGACAGGCATTACTTCAATCCATTTGGTAAATTTGTTGACTGCTACTAGCAGAAAGACGTGTCCTCCTGGCGATGATTTGTGAAGTTTTCCCAGCATATCGAGTCCCCACTGATCAAACGGCCAGGCCAGAGGTATAGGATTCAATTCAGCGCCGGGTGCTCCAGGCTTTGTTGTGAAGCATTGACATGCCTCACATGTTCTAACAATGTCTTTTGCATCTTGAACTGCAGTAAGCCAGTAAAATCCTGCTCTAAATGCTTTTGTAGCAATTGCTCGGCTACTAGCATGATCACCGTAAACTCCTTCGTGTATATCTTTTAGTATAATTTTTCCTTCTCCGGGTGTTACACAACGCTGCAACACACCCTAAATACTTCTTTTGTATAGTTCTCCTTTGATTATTCTCAAGGCCTTCGATCATCGGTTGATTCACCAAGCTTCTATCACATTTCTGGTAGCTCTCCCTTAGTCATATACGCTATATACGGCTGCATCCAGGTAGGCTCAATTAGCATAACCTCTTAAATTTCCTGTTCTTCCTCTTTGACGGCTTCTTCCATGTTCTTGGCTTCTGAAGGAGCCCCTGACTCTTTTTGCGGATGTTTCTTTTCCCTGTTTTTGGTGCGACAACATCAGAGACTCTTTTTGCTTTGATTGATTGCTCTGCTATCTCTTCCCAAAAACATATGGGTGGTATTGAAAAGCACAATAAGGATCCGATGTTTGCTAGATTGTCAACTTCCTCATTGCTTACTCTTCCTATATGTGATAATTCAGACCCATCAAATTGAGCTTCCATAATACTATATAGGTCGCGATAAGCAATCATATTTTTGTTGACGGCATTGCACATGTTCATTTCCTGTTGTGCCACAAGATTGGAATCTCCGAAGATTTTGAGGCGAGTTGCACCACAAGCTTTGGCCATTCGCATGCCATGCAACAGGGCCTCGTATTCTGCTTCGTTATTAGATGCGTTTGCAAAGGTCATCTAGAGTATATAGCGCATTTTGTCGCCTTGAGGTGATATTAGTATGACTACTGCTCCTGCTCCCTCCGTTCTTTTTGATCCATCAAAGTACATTGTCCAGGCACTAGAAAGGTCTGGTGGACCCGCACATTGCAACTCCATCCACTCTGTGATAAAACCCGGCAGAACTTGTGACTTAATTGCTTGTGCTTCTCATACGTGATATCCCGAGGGGATAATTTGATGCCCCATAGAGATACACATCCAGTTGCCTCTAGATTGTTGAGGATGCTTGACAAAGGCGCTTCATTGACCATGATGATTAGATGCTCTGAAAAATAGTGGCATAGTTTTCGTGTTGTCATAAATACCCGTTGTGCTAGTTCTAGTATTGTGGGTACCTTTGTTTGGA
Organism: Avena sativa; assembly: GCA_916181665.1. Classification (NCBI taxonomy): domain Eukaryota; kingdom Viridiplantae; phylum Streptophyta; class Magnoliopsida; order Poales; family Poaceae; genus Avena; species Avena sativa. The sequence goes on from OV702286.1 coordinate 184,149,477, forward strand.
TGGCGATAGAACCTCACTTAGGAAGTAAACTAGCCTCTGCATGCCATGGGTCTTCCCTTCTTCGGGTTGCTCTATGACCTAGACCGTGTTGACCACCTGATGTGTGGCAGCGATATAAACGAGTAAAGGCTCTTTCTCTTTTGGTGACACAACGACAGGAGATGTCGAAAGTGTTCTTTTAAGATCTTCAAAACCGCGCTGAGCTTCTTCCGTCCACTCGATTTTTTCTTATTTCCTCATGAGGGTTTAGAATGGTAATGTTTTTTCTCCTAACCTTGCAATAAAACGACGGAGTGCCGCTACTCGCCCTGCCAGTTGTTGTACGCTATACAGATTTGTTGGCTTCTTCATTGTGAGGATTGCTTGTATTTTTTTGGGATTAGCCTCGATTCCCCTGGCGGATACCAAATATCCGAGGAGTTGCCCTGCCAGGACTCCGAAGGAACATTTCTTCGGGTTCAATTTGATGCTAAACTTGTCAAGATTTTTGAATGTTTCTTCGAGGTCCTTGATCACTGCAGATCCTTGACCTGTTGTGACTATGACGTCATCGATATACACTTGCAGATTTGTGCCTATTTGGCTACCCAGACATTTCTGCATCATCCGCTGATTTGTTGCTCCAGGGTTCTTGAGGCTAAAAGGCATTGTTGTGTAGCAGAATACACCGTAGGGTGTTATAAACGCCATTATCTCCTGATCTTCTTCCTTTATCCTAATCTGGTGGTATCCTGAGTAAGCGTCCAAGAAAGAAAGACGTTCGCATCCCGTAGTTGCATCGATTATTTGATCGATTCGCGACAATGGGAAGTGCTCTTTTGGGAAATGCTTATTTAGTGCAGTAAAGTCGATGCACATCCAAAGTTCTATAGTGTTTTTCTTTGGAACACACACTGGGTTTACGAGCCACTCTGATTTCCTTAGATCTTTGACAAAATTGGCATCAATGAGGCGATGGAGGTCCTTCCCAATGGCCTTGCGCTTTGGCTCTACAAAGTGACGAAGCGGCTGTTTTACTAGCTTCGCCTTTGGATCTAGATTTAATGTGTGCTCAGCGAGTTCCCTGGGAATTCCCGGCATGTGAGAAGGTAGCCATGCGAAAATCTCCCAGTGCTTAAGGAGGAACTCGATGAGCGCGCTTTCGTATGCGGGATCAAGGTTAGAGGCCACGAATGTTGTTTTCGTCGGGTCCGATGGGTGGATTTTTATGTCTTTTGTGTCTTTTGATGTGTGAAAAGCCTGATCGGGATTGACACGCTACTTCTAGAGGTTGTGCGTTTGCTGAAGTTTTGAGTTGTTCAAACTCTGTTGCCATCCCGAAAGATTCAGAAATTTTGTTGAACTCCCGATCGCAGCTATCGGCTCGTGTGAAACTTCCTTGTACCGTGATAATTCCCTTTGGTGCTAGAATTTTCATCACTAAATATGCATAATGCGGCATTGCCATAAACCGTGCAAAGGCTGGTCATCCTAGGATTGCATGATATTGTGATGGCCAATCCATTACTTCAAATTCAAGTTTTTCTCGCCTGAAATTTATCTTGGAACCAAAAACAACGGCAAGAAATACCTTGCCTAAGAGAATTTCAGCTTTACCGGGTACTATTTCGTGGAAAGATGTTTCTATTGGCGCGAGATTGTCCAAGGGGTAGCCTATTGTTCTCAATGTTTTTGCGTAGATCAGATTTATGCTACTCCCTACATCCATGAAGACCTTGCTCATATCAAACCCGCCGATTTGTGCTTCGACTATCAAGGCTGAGTGACCCGGTCGTGGGACCCGAAGTGGGTGATCGGCTCTACTAAATATGATTTCTTGCTCTGACAAGTGGAGATATTCAGGTCTGGTTGATGTTGCTGTCTCCGCCATATTGATTTGCCTTGTGATGAGCTTCTGAATTCTGTTGGATGGGCATCCTTTCAGAATCATGGACATTGCCCCTTTTGACCTAGGGTACTCGTTGCTTTGATCGTTGTTGTTTTGTGGTGGTGCCGTTGGTGCTGGTGGTGCACCGATGGCTAGTGTACCAGGCGTGTATGCGTATCCTCAATTTTCCGATTCGGTTGCCTTTGCATTACATAGCTCCTGCCTCTTCAGGAACATTCAGCAATCTTTCATGAGATGGTTGGATTGTTGCCTTCCTGCTGAGTCGACGTAAAAATGCATATTACAGGGTCCTTCCAACATTTGCATTGCGGGTATAGGTGGGTCTCATGCTCTTGGCTGGTACCGCTGTGTGGACTAGCTGCCTCTGACGTCATCCCTGTTCTAGTGGTATCCGTTGTTGTGGTCGTTGCTTCTGTTGTTACCTTCTCCCAAAAAACCTGCTGCGACGTAACTTTCTCCCATGTTTCCATCGTTATTCCTTCTTCTTCTATCATTGCCGCGCTTATCCCTGTCTTCTTTGGGCGATCGCGCGCATTTATTATGAAGCGCATCCTCCCCATCAGCCCAACGATTTGCTATTTCCATTAGCTGGGAAATTGTTTTGGGTTTAACCCATCCCAGTTCTTCTATGAATTCTCGGCGACGAAGGCTATCATTGAAGGCGTCGATGGCCCTTTCGTCGGATATGGACTCAGCTGAGTTTTTAATGATATTCCTTTGTTGGATGAATGCTCTTATAGACTGCCTAGATTTTGTTTGCATGCTCGTAACTGCTCTAAGGATGCTGGTCGCTTAAACATGGATTGGAAGTGTCGGATGAACTTGTCTTCCAGGTCGTTCTAGCTACCGATGGAATCTTCGGGTAACTTCCTAAGCCATGATCTTACGGCGCCGGTGAGATGTAGTTGTAGGCTTTGCATTGCGGTAGTTGTGGAGCCACCCTGTCATTTGACAATGGCCAAATAATATGCTAACCAAGCCTCAGGTTCCTGGATTCCATCATACTTTTTGCGGTCGTGTGGAAGTTTGAAGTCCTTGGGTACTAAGGCCGTGCGAATCCTCTGTGTGAAATAGCTGGACCTACATAACTCGTTATCGTCTATCGTATCCATCCTGATATCGTCGGCTACGGCTTTCATCTCTCGATCCGCTGCCCCTCTATTGGGTGTTGTCGTTTCTTGTATTGCTTCATGGCTCGGATCCTATAAGATGCATCTAGTGTGGTGATTGAGCTCGTCGGTGGTGTCCTATTTGTCGAGGGCTATTGTGACAACGTGGGGATCTTTAGGGTTAACGTGTGATTCCACGTTCTGCTTCTGCAAGAGAGGCTCCTACCATGCTAAGGTTCATCAGGGCGGAGCGGTGAAGTGCCGAACGTGGATCGTCGGGTACAGGTTGAGTGGTGAGCAGATATGTTTGTGCGGCCACAATGGATGCGTGAGCTGTTTTTGCCTTGGTGTTTCCTGCTTGATCAATTGACATGAATGATATGTCGAGATCTCGGATGATTCCACTTCTTTCTACTCCAGGGATGTTCTGTAGTCGAGATGTTGCCCTTCTTGGTGGTAATGCTCCTATTACACTCCTTGATCCTCGAGTAGAGCTTAATTTTGCCCGTCGTAAGATGGATTCATCAGCTAACCTCTTTCTTTCATCAAGTTGCCTTTGCATCTGAAGTAGGTCTCTCTTCTTGTGGTGGAGCAGATATTGGTATGCTAGTAGATCCTCATTTGAAGCATCCGCTATCATCGGGACAGCTCCTGAAATTGCCTCCCTTGCTTTTTGCCATGCCGACGCTGGTAGTCGAAGTCCTTGTCTCTCTCTTGTGTGCGATTCTCCGCCTCCTCCTTGGACTATGCGATTATCTGCTGTTCCTCCTCCGTTTCTGTGGCCTCCTTCATTGTCATGGTTTCCTGCATGGTCATCTGATAAAATATCATCGGTGTTGAGGTATCTCCGTTGATCATTTACACTTGGTGGAGTGTTATGCGTGGCATAATGGCGTCATCTTTTGCTTGTGCAGATGTGCCGGTAGTACTCTGAGATCGTAGTTCTAGATAGATCTTCGCCATCCTTTCTTCGAAGTCGATGTTTTCACTGCTTTCTCCGGGTTCTAAGTTTGTCGGGTTTGCTTCATGTGGTGGGATTGGCTGGTGACCTTTTTTGCCTGCTTCGATCTATGTTGTGACATCCATGGAAGATCCTACGGAAGATGTTGGTACCTCCATGGGCGTAGCTTTTCCCACTGACAGTTATGATGCGATCAGGGTCGAAGGGTGTGATTCTTGCAGGTTTCCTGCTTGGAAGTGGAGGCTTCCGATGATTAGATAGGATCCATCATTGAATTCGGCGGGTACCAATACAAGGGTGGGTGGGCGTGGATCTGCTTTCGTCGAGTTGATGCTTGGTGGAGAGCATTCTGCCGAATCTGTATTTCCAGCATTTGGGTTTCCCACAGACGGTGCCAATTGACGAGGGGTAACCTCGGCAATGCTCATGGTGATGGACTTGGGGTTTCGCGGAAAATAGAACGCTAGGGATTTCGTCGGATGTTAGGAAAACAATGGAGTCAAAGTCACCTAAATATTGAGTAATCGCACTATTACAAGTTGTCTTCTAGATTTCGGTACCCTCGCTTGGGCTTCTCCCGTCCTATATATAATAGGTCGGGTCTCAAATTTGTATGCGAATAGGTTTAATACACGTATAATTACAATACCAACATAATATCAGTTCATAGTCTCTTTGCTAATACAATCAAAGCCTTTGTCGGTTGCTTCCTTGGGCTGTCATCTGAAACTTTCATGGGTCGTAAGCATTTGTCCAATCATAGGGTAGCGAATCATAAGCACCCGAGTAATCATACCTATGTCAGAGATGGTGGCCACCAAGGTATCTGAAGCACTCCATGCACCACAAGATGATGAAAACCCGAAGGGAATTACCTTCGCGAGAGAGCAGAAATATCCCATCACAGCAACTGGGGGAAAGAGTTCCAACTATTAGAGTATTAGGCATATATGGTTGTTATGGTAGTTTAGATAGACTTAGGATCAGTTTACGTATAATCCTGACTTGACTTGTACTCCAAGATTATCCCCTCTCTGCCTATATATACTCGCCCATGAGGCTCAATAATATATGCATCATATTTTGCCAAACTAATACTCTTTCATGGTATCAGCCTAACCGGTCCAAACCCTAGCCGCACGCTTCCGTCGCACCGCCCCCGAGGGATCGATCTTCATGATCTCCATCGGGGGCCGTGCAATCCGTCACAGGGTTCGTCCACAGATATGTGATCGGCTGCCCTGGTCACTTGGCCGGTGTTTTTTTGGTTTACTGATCATAGATCGGATTGAGTCGCCCACCGCCGTCATGATCACCGCGCCTCTACTATGACCATGGGCATCGACGATCTACACCGCGCCCGTGCGCCTGCCTCCTCCACTGCAGCGCCTGCCTCGGCAGGCTACTGCGCGCCTCGACCAGCTGCTACGCCTTCCTCGGTTTGCTGCTGCGCCTGTCCCCCTCAGATCATCTTCGTCGTCATTCCATGGGACTTCACCGACAATGCCGCCATCGACTCCGATCTACGCGTCGTCAATGCCGTAGCGCATAGGGCGCACCATTGGTCTAATCAACCAATCTCGCGCCCATCTATGCCAAGCACATCCCCGAGCACGCACCTACCACCGATCGAGCTATGGGATAGCACTGTGTCACCCCTTCGAGTCGTATCACTACCGCTTTTGGTTCATGCTACCATCTTAGAAATGCGTCTTCCTTGGCGTGTACGTCACTGGTGGTCTCCCAGCCGCTGCACCGACTTGCGCTCTGCAGCTATGCCGCCCCAACGAGTCATAGCATGGATGCATGCAGTCTACATTACCGTCCCTGCAGCCTAATGCCGCAGGCTATCTCCGTACCACCTCCACGGTGCAAGTCGTCTACGTGCACACATGGTCTTAGGCACGCCAGATTCTTCTTTGCCTATATCGAGTACTACCACCGTACCAATCTAGGTGTCCAACATGGCCACTCCAGGGTGCCGTTGGTATCGCCGTTTTCTATGTCTTCATCGCTCCCATTGCCTGCCCGTTATTGGTAACACTGGTGCGTGCCTTCGTTCCTGACATGTCCCCGAGCCTGGCAATATCGGATTGGAGCCTCGTCTTTGATGGCCTCAACAAAGTCTTCTTCAGCATCGACACCTGCCTCTATGACTACCTCGACTGTGTCACCGAGAAGCTCTTCTTTGCATACTCGGTTCTGGCAAAACCAGAGTGTGTGTTCTGCCCCTATGCGCCTAGTTCTAGCAAAACTATGGTCGCACGTCGTCCTCGACAGCTCGGACTGCATGGACTTCGGCATCGACACCCCTTGGCAAGCTGTCGTGGCCCCAAGGTAAGCCTCCACGGACCCTCGGCAAGCTGTCGCGGCCCCACGATGACTGCCTCGATGCGTCTCCATCATCCTCCTCACGCATTATGCTCATGCGGTTTCACGTGCGGCTACCTCGACATCGACATCTCCGACCATGATATCAACCATATCGACCCCTCGCAATGGCTACCCGACCTCGAGACTGCCACTACAAGGAATATGCTAACTGGTGACCCTAAATATTGGTCATAAAAAGGTCATAATAGTCCATCTATGACCTTTCTATGACCAAAACGGGTAGGTCACATACCGAGGGTCACTATACGACAACTCACGACCTTTTTTGTGAATCGGTCATGGACTACTATGACCAAAATAGATAGTCATACTGTACATGACAAAAATTTTGGTCATGGTATTCTAACATGTCCACGTAAGCCAATCCAACGTGGAATCTGACGTGGCAGCAAATTCAACCTGGTCGAATTCGGCCTAGCCCAAAATTTCAGCCTTTTTAACTTTCTAGGCCAAATCCAATTTTAAATACAATTTATTCGGGGATTTGCCTTTTTACAGCCTATTTTGATTTGGGCTTTTAGGCCTTTAAGCAACATATTTGTGACCTGGAGCCTTATAATATGAGGATTCACATGAGTGATCAGAACGGTAAATAGCCAATATTTCTATCAATACAACCAAAATCATAATATATATTATAATCATCAAGCCACGGTTCATGTCACCAAGGAATATAATACAACTATAACAGCAGCCCTGTTACAAACTATATTCCATAGTTTAAATCAATCAGGAACATAGAATTAGCTACAAATATATGACTACTCTTCACAAACCTTCCATTATTCCAACTTCTTTAGCATCTACGTTAACACCTTGGCACGTACAGACTACGAAACAATGTTAGAAACTAAAGCATCTTAGAGGCACATGGTCCATAGAAAAGTGTATGTTGTCCACTAAACTAAACATTACAGAGATATCACTAACACATCCATCTAAGAATCCAATGGAAATTAACTCCCTTAAAACTATACATTAGTGGAAAATAATCAAACCAATCGATTTATTTGGAGATAGCAGAATACCCAAGTCATACATGACAACAACTTCATAGTACATTGTAGCACAAACTGGTTAAATAGTAACAAAATAAGTAACCTATGAATATCATACTTAGTAGTATCAATGAATTTACAAGGAAACCCTATGAATATCAACAGAATTGTCCACCTACAGGCCATTGTCAAGTATGCTACAAGATAACAAAAATAGATACATGAAAGAAGAGATATGTAGTTGTGGGTCTAAAGTACACTAGTGTATCAGATAGATCCTATTACCAAAATTATATTGATTATCTTTAGCATGGGGGCATGGAATAACAGTAGAAACCACAAGTAGGAATAACTATTAGCAAATATAATATTCGTGAAGCAAAATTATATCACTTTTAACTGGCACTCAAATATACACATGTTATAGTTTAGGAAATGCATGGCATGTACATTACAACCAGGTGGGACAACTAATATATTAGTACATAAATCAGCATACAAGCAACAAAATTTACCATCGACCGCCCGACATTTCAAACAGAAACAAAAGGAATCATGAACGAGAAGAGGTGCGATGGATCAATCGTATAGTAACCTGGAAAGAGGAAATAAAGATCTTGTAGAAACATTGACATAAGAGAATTTGTACAACATCGTAGAATCTTGGAAAGAGCAAATAAATGAAGAAACATGAATAAGGACATAAGTGTTGACATAGATGTTACATAATGAATTATTTATGTAAATTTTGCATTTGATATGGGACCCATGATGGTGGAATGAACACAGCTAACTCAACCACTTTGCATAAGATATGGAAGAAATTTGTATACATTACATTACAGAGTAGTTCCATGCACTGCATCACCTGGCAGTTGAATAAAACCAATACAAAGTAAGCAGACAACTGTTGATGTTGTTCTACTCAGTAAGACACTCATGTAAAGATTTGGAGAAAGGAAATCGTAGTTAAGTATATATAATAAGGTAAACTTAAATTTCTTGTACCAAATGACTTCCACGATAGTCAAGTAATACAAAATAATGGGGCAAAGAATTAGTTAACTTACTGCTAGCATATCATATCTTTTTATAGAGAGATCATAGAACATGATTTAGCACAGATAACATGACTCGCTTTTAATCCGGAAGCATGTAAGGAGACTAGGCGGCCGCAGTAATAGCATACATTCTCCTAGGAGGCGTCGGGATTGAGGTACCTGGCGACCTTGGAGGAGAGCTCATGCTCGTTCTGCACTGCGTGGATCGACTGCTTCACCTTCGCTGCCGCGGCCACCATCGTGGACTTCTTCATCTCTAGCTCCGACACAACGACGGTTATCTCGGCAGGAAGGCGGCGGAAAGATGATATAGTAGCTGGTAGTTGCTGATAGGCACTGCATGGATGAACGTCTAGGCGCCATTCCATGACTGCGGAGCCATCACGGGAGATATGTGATGGGCTCTAGGGTGCATCACTGACATGCAGAACATACACAAACATATGAGGTTTGGACTTGAGAGTTTGTTCACAGACAAGCAGATGAAAAGGCCTTGGTGGACATACCTCGACTACCCATATATATCTCCTCATACTTGAAGGAGATAAGCATCGCTGAAACCCCGACGAGCTGCAGCTCTCTTCAAGGAACATGTAAATTGTGTATATGCTGGGTAAGTTTTTAATCTAAAAACTAGAAGAATAAACAACTACACGAATAAGTCTAGAACACAATAACAATACTTCCATCTCCAGCTTCTAACTTGAGAATCATTATGAAACATAGGTTGCATTTATAAATCTAGTAACAGCATGATAGATTGAGAAAAGGTCTGGTCATTCCTTGAACAAGGATGTATTGACAAAAAAGAACTCACTAGCTAGCAATTAACAGTTCACAACTAGAACATCAGGTTCGCCCATGGAAGTAACTACTTGGCCCTAGTGTATTTGAATAATTGTGTTGAGTCGCTAGTTACAGTAGATCATCTCTCTCTGGCTTCATGTCTTAATCAAATACACAATTGACCAAATTAGATCTCGTTGTCAGTGCAAATACACATGCAGGTGTGGGCTGGCGTTTATGTGCATATATGCGTCATGCGTGGAGTTTTTTGCTAGCTAATTACAAGCAAGAATATCAGGAACGTTACGGTCAGAAACATTAGTCAATTAGTACTTCCACATACTAGGGCTGAAGTAATGTGAACCAGGTCGTAACTACCTCAGGTAATGTAGAGCGACTCACATGTTTAGGCCAACATGCCTGACTTTTTTGAGGTACTAGCCGATTGAATTAGGATGGATATATCAGGGACAGGACGTACAGGCAGGCGGCGGTCATAAGTGTACGATGTTGATGAAGGGCGGAGGTCATTCACCGATGGACACCACGGTGGTCGATCTGCCTGCTAGAAGCAGCCATGGTTGGAGGCGTATGCGTTGGTGTGAACTAGATCAGGGTTTCCAATTCAATCGATGGACCTGACCCCTCAAATCGTTCATGACCAGCTCTAATAATCAGGGATGGGAGGGGATGGATCGTACCATGACATCCATGTGGACCCAGTTGGCGTCGAGGCGAGAGGGAAGGGGAAGCTCACCATGGCCAGACTTGCGAGCGCTGCCATCGGTTCCTGGTCTGAGATACCGAACACTGTTTTCGGTTCGTCGAGCTCGCGAGCGCCGCAATCGTTAGGGGGTCGATGGGGGATTTGGATCGGGAAGGAGGAGTTATGTGGTGGCGGGGGAGAGAGACGTGTACGAGATGTGAAGGGAGGAGAAGAGGCGGAAACTGGGGGTGGCGCATAGGTGCTTGATCATGCGAGTGCACAAGGCAGCATGATGGGGCGACGAGCTAGCAGGCAAAGCAGAGAGGAAGGCGGGGTACTCGCGCATGGCGGCGGGTCTGGGAAGAGGAGCGAGGGGATTAGGGTTTGAGTGTCTCTCTTGATCGCGATCCTGGATTGGTGCTATGATTTGATCACATCATTGGTGCTGACTATAGAACTGCTGGGTGTTTCAGACACTTCATATCCAAAGTGTGTGGGAGGACGTGAAGGCCGGAGAAACATGAAATAAAAATTCGAGCGTCGAATGGAGGCTAGCTGGACGACTGAGATCTGCTTTGGCAGGGTGATCCATGGGTAGTTTGACATTCTGTTCTCATTGGTTAGGTCTATTTTGCACACATGCATTTCTCGAGGGACAAAAACAGGGCGTTTTGTGAAGCAACCACCAAAGGCATAATTCAAAATGGTACAACACTATTTTTGAAAAATATTGACCACCTTACATGGAAAATTTTCGATGAGCGGCGCCAAATTCGACACGTAGGTGAAACTGATTAGTTGGCAGTCTGGTCATTTCAACGAGTCCTATATTAGCACTAACGACCATTTAAATTGGTCGTATTGGCCTAAAATTAAGGTCATAGACCAGTCTTGTCTATGTTATGACCTATTGATGTAATGGATTTATGACCTTCCTGACAGAAGAGGTTGTTGTTTTTCAAGGTTTAGACCTTCCTAAATGGCCTACGACCATTTGGTTTGAAATGCCATCGATCTATGACTAACAAATCCATGGTCGTTAAGAAAAGGTCACTAGTTGACACATTTCTTGTAGTGTGCCCCAAGCTCTCGGCTCCCTCGACATCGGCACAAGAGCTATCACCTCGCCTCAGCATCTCACCAGCTTCCTCTATAGTCCAAGCTACCATGATGCGACACCGTCCATGATGTTACCGCTCGGACAACAGGGGGATGTCAGCCTACTGGATGCTTCTTCGGTTTATCTCCAGTCTAACCGTCTGCGACATTCTAGTTGTTCGCGATGCTACCGCTACGACAGCAGGAGAATGCTAGAGTATTAGGAATATATGGTTGTTATGGTAGTTTATATAGAGTTAGGATCTGTTTACGTATATTCCTAACTTGACTTGTACTCCAAGATAATCCCCTATACGCCTATATATAATCGCCCATGAGGCTCAACAATATATCCATCATATTCCGCCAAACTCATATTGTTTCACCAATAAGGAGTTTTTCTGTCAATGCCTATGTTAAACTTTAGGCATGGTGGGAAAACGGGTCAGTGTTTCGGAAAATTGAGGAGTCATGTTAATGTGAATGTGAAGAGAAAGTCCATAGGGATCATGGTGAAGTACATACTTGGTATGTTGAACAATTCCATCCAATTCGAAGTCGCTTACATGAAGTGCCTCATAGTGTGAGTATTTATCCTTATAGCTTATGATATAATACCTTTGTTCCAAAATATAACCCTTTCTGGCAGTTCAAATTCAACGTCTCAAAATATATGCATCTTCTTATGTAGGAAATACGGTTTGTGTCCACATGCTAAAGAAAATGTAATCTTCTATGACCCTCAATATGCTTCGCAGCAACTCATGGGAAGAGACATGAGGAGTGTTGAGGACTACATCATTTTCCTGATGATGAAGAGCACTGCCAAGGATCTTATCATATGGCCTTGTAGTGTAAGGTAAATTAATGCTGCATTATTTAAGTTAGGAATTAATATGTTCATTCTCAAAGTCCGACACAACATCGATTCACCCTTTGTAGTTATCACTGGGTTCTTTTATGCATGTCACTTGCGAATGGTGTTGTCTATTATCTTGATTCTGTATTAAGACGGAAGACAGATTGCATGGATATAACCAAGCTTCTTGACAGGTGAGTGATTATTGTAGTGTACGTAAGATACATTTATATGTTCACATGTTATGAAAATCTAACCCACCATATTGGTTATCCGGTTAGTTTCCTATAATAACAGGGTACCTCCAATAACGTTAACTATATTACCCTCAAGTACATACTAAAAGTATTTTGTACTCTATTTCCACAGTGCCACCAGCAGCCTATTCTAACCATCTTGTGTGGGCTCTATATTGTCCACCATGTTAACTTAATCATGACTTGGATTTCATTGCCAGAATTATCAAAAAGTTATTATAACATTTTCTATTATTCCACGAACATAGTCTTTTAGATTTGTATCTAGTAATCATTATTATTATTTACAAGATCCTTGCATTGACATGATGGCACTACCGGACAAGGAGTTGACTCCGATCCACGGGGAAGTGTCTGACTTTATCGTTAATCATGTGTTGATGATGCCGAAGGTCTTCAAGCCGGTCATGTGAGAGTCCCATTATTTGCAAAGTACTCTTTCACCTAGATTGCCATGAGTCTTTATTCTGATCCAATACTTTCACATTGGTCTGTCCAATTGGTTACTCATTTCATGAGCAAGTGTAGTAACGTGGGAGTTGAACTATAGTTGTTCTTAACTAAGTGTTCTTTATTTGAAATATGTGGTCTCTGTAATGCAGTTTGACGAGTAATTGGATGAAATGAAGCAACTATGCAAAAGACACCCGAAGTCTCCAGGTTTTATACCGGATGCTCCGGGCATAAAAATGGAAACCTAGATCAAATGGACAAACCTTGACATCTCGTTGTATCTGAGGGGGTTTATATTTTTAACCATCCCCTAACTCGTTGGAGTAGGTTCGTCTTAGAAACTGTCTCCTAGCCCTTGGAGTAGGTTCATCCTATAAACCATCTCCATGTTTCTCGGGCAGTCTGGACAATTGCGGATAGTGCAGCCTACTGGAGCCAGTTCTTATGGGCGCCCGTCTCCCAGCGCACCATATTCATAGTTTCGATAGTCTCTAGAACTCATATTATGGATGTGGTTGTTAATACAAACCATCTAACGAGAACTTTCAGAGACAGTTGGACCAATTGACTCGGAAAAAACGGATTTATCAGCAACTGTCGCCGAGAGTAGGAAGCCAAAACCATCGTTCTCCCATGGTGGAAAACCGTCACCGAAAGCTGATTCTGTAGTAGTGAACTTCTCTGTCCCATTACAAAACTTATGGATAGCGTGTTATTGTATGGTGCAAGAATCAATGACTACAATGGTTCTTAATCCTAAGTGTACACCCGGTACAATGGAATATCCACCATATGGTTTCCCATATCTTATCAATGATTCCACCCCCACCATTTTAGATTATCTGACTACCCTGAGCCGGTAATCAACATGTCATATGTTTTATAAAAATAGTTTTTTATTTTGAGTGCAGGTGATAAGTTTTTGGAAATGCTTTCAAAAATACGTCAATGGACATGTAAGCATTCCCTTGTAAGGAATATTTCAAGTTTGGTCTCACAAGATATGCAAGAGTGAACTTGCTTGGGGTTTTCGGATTAAGACAATCCATGGGTTCTAAACTATTCTGGACCTTAGTCTCTACAAAGAAGCATCATTGTTCGATAAGGACAATGTATAAAATCCAAATGTATGTTTAAGGGTCTTAGATAATTATTTTTGGTTGATTGTTCCCTTCCCCCTAATTTAAGTGTTTTCGGTTTTATTAAGATGTTTCCGATGGTGAATTTTATTTCACTTTGGGATTATTATAAATTCTTATAGAGTCTCTTTTGTTAAGTAATAGCTATAATATTATTTGGAATTCATTCAACACTTAATTTTCATGGATATTCAAAGTTTGTATTTTTAATGGGATATTTTACTAATTTTGGGTATTTATTCACCTTATTGATTATTTAATATTTATTATAGAGATTTATTAGGGAATTATTCATTATTTAATTTTATAATTCCTAAAAAATAGGAATTATCATCCCACCACCGTGATTCCACTCAATTACTCCGCTCCTCCTACTCTACCATTCTACCGCACAGATTTGTCGCTCTCGCCTCGAATCACTCGCGTGAAACCCTTGACCCGATCTAGGGTTTTGGTGAAGGCATTATGGTGGTTTTCTAGCGCAACTCCGTCATTCTAAAATGGTGGTTGACCCGATCCAGCGGGTCCGGAGTCTTGGCCGAATTCCCCAGGGAGGTAGGATGGAGACTCCTATGTTGGAGGCCAGAGACTCCGGGATTCAGGGCCAAAGACTCTAGTGCTTCAGCCTTAGTTACGGCATCTTCTTGTCTAGCTCCTGGTTCTTATTCCGAGGGGTCTTATCGATACGTCGGGGCTTCGTAGCTGAGTATGCATAGTGTATTGTCATTAAGTAGCAATCCATTCAATGGTGTATCCAAGTACGATGAGGAGCGGAGTGAGTTAACCTTAACTGGTAGGACTTTCGCTCGTAATCACCGCGCCTCTACTATGACCATGGGCGTCGACGATCTACACCGCGCCCGTGCGCCTGCCTCCTCCACTGCAGCGCCTGCCTCGACAAGCTACTGCGCACCTCGACCAGCTGCTACGCCTTCCTCGGTACGCTGCTGCGCCCGTCCCCCTCGGATCATCTTCGTCGTCATTGCCTAGGACTTCACCGACAATGCCGCCATCGACTCTGATCTACACGTCGTCAATGTCATGGCGCATACGGTGCACCATTGGTCTAATCAACCAATCTCGCGCCCATCTATGCGAAGCACATCCCCGAGCACGTGCCTACCACTGATCGAGCTATGGGATAGCACTGTGTCGCCCCTTCGAGTCGTATCACTACCGCTTTTGGTTCATGCTACCATCTTCGAAATGCGTCTTCCTTGGCATGTACGTCACTGGTTTCTCCCAGCCGCTGCACCGACTTGCGCTCTGCAACTATGCCGCCCCAACGAGTCATAGCATCGATGCATGCAGTCTACATTACCGTCCCTGCACCCTGATGCACCAGGCTATCTCTGTACCACCTCCACGGTGCAAGTCGTCTACGTGCACACATGGTCTTAGGCACGCCGGATTCTTCTTTGCCTACATCGAGTATTGCCACCGCGCCAATCTAGGCATCCAACATGGCCACTCCAGGGTGCCGTTGGTATCACCGTCTTCTATGTCTTTGTCCCTCCTAGTGCCTGCCCGTTATTGGTAACACTGGTGAGTGCCTTCGTCCCCGACATGTGCCTTCATCCAATATCGGATTGGAGCCTCGTCTTTAATGGCCTCAACAAAGTCTTCTTCAGCATCGACACCTGCCTCTACGACTACCTCGATTGTGTCACCGAGAAGCTCTTCTTTGCATACTCGGTTCTGGCCAAACCAGAGTGTCTGTTCTGCCCCTATGCGCCTAGTTCTAGCAAAACTATGGCCGCACGTCATCCTCGACAGCTCAGACTGCATCGACTTCGGCATCGACAGCCCTTGGCAAGCTGCCGCGGCCCCACGATGACTGCCTCGATGCGTCTCCATCATCCTCCTCATGCACTATGCTCATGCGGTTTCACGTGCGGCTACCTCGACATCGACATCTCCGACCCTGATATCGACCATATCGACCCCTCGCAATGGCTACCCGACCTCGGGACTGCCACTACAAGGAATATGCTAACTGGTGACCCTAAATATTGGTCATAAAAAGGTCATAATAGTCCATCTATGACCTTTCTATGACCAAAACAGGTAGGTCACATACCGAGGGTCACTATAGACAACTCACGCCCTTTTTTGTGAATCGGTCATGGACTACTATGACCAAAATAGATAGTCATATTGTACATGACCAAAATTTTGGTCATGGTAATCTAGCATGTCCACGTAAGCCAATCCAACATGGAATCTGATGTGGCAGCAAATTTAACCTGGTCGAATTCGGCCTTCTAAATGGGCCTAGCCCAAAATTTCAGCCTTTTTAACTTTCTAGGCCAAAGCCTATTTTAAATACAATTTATTCGGGGATTTGCCTTTTTACAGCCTATTTTAATTGGGGCTTTTAGGCCTTTAAGCAACATATTTGTGACCTGGAGCCTTATAATATGAGGATTCACATGAGTGATCAGAATGGTAAATAGCCAATATTTCTATCAATACAACCAAAATCATAATATATATTATAATCATCAAGCCACGGTTCATGTCACCAAGGAATATAAAACAACTATAACAGCAGCCCTATTACAGACTATATTCCATAGTTTAAATTAATCAGGAACATAGAATTAGCTACAAAGATATGACTACTCTTCACAAGCCTTCCATTCTTCCAACTTCTTTAGCATCTACGTTAGCGCCTTGGCACCTACAGATTACGAAACAATGTTAGAAACTAAAGCATCATAGAGGCACATGGTCCATAGCAAAGTGTATGTTGTCCACTAAACTAAACATTACAGAGATATCGCTAACACATCCATCTAAGAATCCAATGGAAATTAACTCCCTTAAAACTATACATTAGTGGAAAATAATCCAACCAATCGATTTATTTAGATATAGCAGAATACCCAAGTCATACATGACAACAACTTCATAGTACATTGTAGCACAAACTGGTTAAATAATAGCAAAATAAGTAACCTATGAATATCATACTTAGTAGTATCAATGAACTTACAAGAAAACCCTATGAATATCAACAGAATTGTCCAACTACAGGCCTTTGTCAAGTATGCTGCAAGATAGCAAAAATAGATACATGAAAGAAGAGATATGTAGTTCTGGGTCTAAAGTACACTAGTGTATCAGATAGATCCTATTACCAAAATTATATTTATTATCTTTAGCATGGGGGCATGGAATAATAGTAGAAACCACAAGTAGGAATAACTATTAGCAAATATAATATTGGTGAAGCAAAATTATATCACTTTTAACTGGCACTCAAATATACACATGTTATTGTTTAGGAAATGCATGGCATGTACATTACAACTAGGTGGGACAACTAATATATTAGCACATAAATCAGCGTACAAGCAACCAAATTTATCATCGACCGCCCGACATTTCAAACAGAAACAAAAGGAATCATGAACGAGAAGAGGTGCCATATATCAATTGTATAGTAACCTGGAAAGAGCAAATAAAGATCTTGTAGAAACATTGACATAAGAGAATTTGTACAACATCGTACAATCTTGGAAAGAGCAAATAAATGAAAAAACATGAATAAGGACATAAGTGTTGACATAGATGTTAAATAATGAATTATTTATATAATTTTGCATTTGATATGGGACCCATGATGGTGGAATGAACACAGATAACTCAACCACTTTGCATAAGATATGGCAGAAATTTGTATACATTTTGTTACATTACTGAGTAGTTCCATGCACTATGCATCACCTGGCAGTTGAATAAAACCAATACAAAGTAAGCAGACAGCTATTGATGTTCTTATGCTTAGTAAGACACTCACGTCAAGATTTGGAGAAAGGAAATCATAGTTAAGTATATATAATAAAGTAAACTTGAATTTCTTGTACCAAATGACTTCCACGATAGTCAAGTAATACAGATAGTGGGGCAAAGAATTAGTTAACTTACTGCTAGCATATCATATTTTTTATAGAGAAATCATAGAACATGATTTAGCACATGATTTAGCACAGATAACATGACTCCCTTTTAATCCGGAAGCATGTAAGGAGACTAGGCGGCCGCAGTAATAGCATACATTGTCCTATTAGGCGTCGGGGTTGAGGTACCTGGTGACCTTGGAGGAGAGCTCATACCCATTCTGCACTGCGTGGATCGACTGCTTCACCTTCGCTGCCGCGGCCACCATCGTGGACTCCTTCATCTCTAGCTCGGACACAACGACGGTTATCTAGGCAGGAAGGCGGCGGAAAGATGGGATAGTAGCTGGTAGTTGCTGATAGGCACTGCATGGATGAACGTCTAGGCGCCATTCCATGACTGCAGAGCCATCACGGGAAACATGTGGTGGGCTCTAGGGTGCATCACTGACATGCAAAACATACATAAACATATGAGGTTTGGACTTGAGAGTTTGTTCACAGACAAGCAGATGAAAAGGCCTTGGTGGACATACCTCGACTGCCCATATATATCTCCTCATACTTGAAGGAGATAAGCATCGCTGAAATCCCGACGAGCTGCAACTCTCTTCAAGGAACCTGTAAATTGTGTATATGCTGGGTAAGTTTTTAATCTAAAAACTAGAAGAATAAACAACGACACGAATAAGTCTAGAACACAATAACACTACTACCATCTCCAGCTTCTAACTTGAGAGTCATTAGGAAACATAGGTTGCATTTAGAAATCTAGTAACAGCATGATAGATTGAGAAAAGGTCTGCTCATTCCTTGAACAAGGATGTATTGACAAAAAAGAACTCACTAGCTAGCAATTAACAGTTCACAACTAGAACATCAGGTTCGCCCATGGAATTAACTACTTGGCCCTAGTGTATTTGAATAATTGTGTCCAGCCGCTAGTTACAGTAGATTATCTCTCTCTGGCTTCATGTCTTAATCAAATACACAATTGACCAAATTAGATCTCGTTGTCAGTGCAAATACACATGCAGGTGTGGGCTGGCATTTATGTGCATATATACGTCATGCGTGGAGTTTTTTGCTAGCTAATTACAAGCAAGAATATCAGGGACGTCGCGGTCAGAAACATTAGTCAATTAGTACTTCCACATACTAGGGCTGAAGTAATGTGAACAAGGTCGTAACTACCTCAGGTAATGTAGAGCGACTCGCATGTTTAGGCCAACATGCCTGACTTTTTTGAGGTACTAGCCGATAGAATTAGGATGGATATATCAGGGACGGGACGTACAGGCAGGCGGCGGTCATAAGTGTACGACGTTGATGAAGGGCGGAGGTCATTCACCGATGGACACCGTGGTGGTCGATCTGCCTGCTAGAAGCAGCCATGGTTGGAGGCGTATGCGTTGGTGTGAACTAGATCAGGGTTTCCAATCCAATCGATGGACCTGACCCCTCAAATTGTTCCATGACCAGCTCTAATAATCAGGGATGGGAGGGGATGGATCGTACCATGACATCCATGTGGACCCAGTCGGCGTCGAGGCGAGAGGGAAGGGGAAGCTCACCATGGCCAAACTTGCGAGCGTTGCCATCGGTTCTTGGTCTGAGATAGCGAACATCGTTTTCGGTTCGTCGAGCTCGCGAGCGCCGCAATCGTTAGGGGGTCGATGGGGGATTTGGATCGGGAAAGAGGTGTTATGTGGTGGCGGGGGAGAGAGACGTGTACGAGATGTGAAGGGAGGAGAAGAGGCGGCAACTAGGGGTGGTGCATAGGTGCTTGCTCGTGCGAGTGCAGAAGGCAGCACGATGGGGCGACGAGCTAGCAGGCAAAGCAGAGAGGGAGGCGGGGTACTCGCGCATGGCGGCGGGTCTGGGAAGAGGAGCGAGGGGATTAGGGTTTGAGTGTCTCTCTCGATCGCGATCTGGATTGGTGGTATGATTTCACGGAACTGCCTCTGATCATATCATTGGTGCCTGACTATAGAACTACTGGGTGTTTCAGACACTTCATATCCAAAGTGTGTGGGAGGACGTGAAGGCCGGAGAAACATGAAATAAAATTTCGAGCGTCGGATGAGGCTAGCTGGACGACTGAGATCTGCTTTGGCAGGGTGATCCATGGGTAGTTTGACATTCTGTTCTCATTGGTTAGGTCTATTTTGCACACATGCATTTCTCGAGGGACAAAAACAGGGCGTTTTGTGAAGCAACCACTAAAGGCATAATTCAAAATGGTACAACACTATTTTTGAAAAATATTGACCACCTTACATGGAAAATTTTCGATGAGCGGCGCCAAATTTGACACGTAGGTAAAACTGATTAGTTGGCAGTCTGGTCATTTCAACGAGTCCTATATTAGCACTAACGACCATTTAAATTGGTCGTATTGGCCTAAAATTAAGGTCATAGACCAGTCTTGTCTATGTTATGACATATTGATGTAGTGGATTTATGACCTTCCTGATAGAAAAGTTTGTTTTTCAAGGTTTAGACCTTCCTAAATGGCCTACGACCATTTGGTTTGAAATGGCCATCGATCTATGACTAAAAAATCCATGGTTGTTAAGAAAAGGTCACTAGTTGACACATTTCTTGTAGTGTGCCCCAAGCTCTTAGCTCCCTCGACATCGGCACAAGAGCTATCACCTCGCCTCAGCATCTCACCAGCTTCCTCTATAGTCCAAGCTACCGTGATGCGACACCGTCCATGACATTATCGCTCGGACAACAGGGGGATGTCAGCCTACTAGATTCTACTTCGGTTTATCTGCAGTCTAATCATCTGCGACATTCTAGTTGTTCGCGATGCTACCGCTACGACTGCAGGAGAATGCTAGAGTATTAGGAAAATATGGTTGTTATGGTAGTTTATATAGAGTTAGGATCTGTTTACGTATATTCCTAACTTGACTTGTACTCCAAGATAATCCCCTATACACCTATATATAATCTCCCATCAGGCTCAACAATATATCCATCATATTCCGCCAAAATCATATTGTTTCACCAATAAGGAGTTTTTCTGTCAATGCCTATGTTAAACTTTAGGCATGGTGGGAAAACGGGTCAGTGTTTCGGAAAATTGAGGAGTCATGTTAATGTGAATGTGAAGAGCAAGTCCATAGGGATCATGGTGAAGTACATACTTGGTATGTTGAACAATTCCATCCAATTCAAAGTCGCTTACATGAAGTTGCAAGAGATGTTCAAGTTGTCTTCCATGGGTGACAGCATCATAGAATGCCTCATAGTGTGAGTATTTATCCTTATAGCTTACGATATAATACCTTTGTTCCAAAATATAACCCTTTCTAGCAGTTCAAATTCAACTTCTCACAATATATGCATCTTCTTATGTAGGAAATACGGTTTGTGTCCACATGCTAAAGAAAATGTAATCTTCTATGACCCTCAGTATGCTTCCAACAACTCATGGGAAGAGACATGAGGAGTGTTGAGGATTACATCATTTTCCTGATGATGAAGAGCACTGCCAAGGATCTTATCATATGGCCTTGTAGTGTAAGGTAAATTAATGCTGCATTATTTAAGTTAGGAATTAATATGTTCATTCTCAAAGTCCGACACAACATCGATTCACCCTTTGTAGTTATCACTAGGTTCGTTTATGCATGTCACTTGCGAATGGTGTTGTCTATTATCTTGATTCTGTATTAATCCGGAAGACAGATTGCATGGATATAACCAAGCTTCTTGAAAGGTGAGTGATTATTGTAATGTACGTAAGATACATTTATATGTTCACAAAGGAAACATCGGTGTACATGATATACATTCTTGTGCTATTATCATTGCCTTTACAAATGTTTCCATGTAGTACTTAACAAGTGAGCACAAAGTCAAACTAAGGAGCATGTCACATGTTATGAAAATCTAACCCACCACATTGGTTATCCAGTTAGTTTCCTACAATAACAGGGTACCTCCAATAACATTAACTATATTACCCTCAAGCACATACTGAAAGTATGTTGTACTCTATTTCCACAGTGCCACCAGCAGCCTATTCTAACCATCTTGTGTGGGCTCTATATTGTCCACCATGTTAACTTAATCATGACTTGGATTTCATTGCCAGAATTATCAAAAAGTTATTATAACATTTTCTATTATTCCACAAACATAGTCTTTTATATTTGTACCTAGTAATCATTATTATTATTTACAAGATCCTTGCATTGACATGATGGCACTACCGGACAAGGAGTTGCCTCCGATCCATGGGGAAGTGTCTGACTTTATCGTTAATCATGTGTTGATGATGTTGAAGGTCTTCAAGCCGGTGATGTGAGAGTCCCATTATTTGCAAAGTACTCTTTCACCTAGATTGCCATGAGTCCTTATTCTGATCCAATACTTTCACCTTGGTCTGTCCAATTGGTTACTCATTTCATGAGCAAGTGTAGTAACGTGGGAGTTGAAGTATAGTTGTTCTTAACTAAGTGTTCTTAATTTGAAATATGTGGTCTCTATAATGCAGTTTGACGAGTAATTGGATGAAATGAAGCAACTATGCAAAAGACACCCGAAGTCTCCGAGTTTCGACAGTCTCTAGAACTCATATTAATGGATGTGGTTGTTAATACAAACCATCTAACGAGAACTTTCAGAGACAGTTGGACCAATTGACTCGGAAAAAAAGGATTTATTAGCAACTGTCGCCGAGAGTAGGAATCCAAAACCATCGTTCTCCCATGGTGGAAAACCGTCACCGAAAGTTGATTCTGTAGTAGTGAACTTCTCTGTCCCATTACAAAACTTGTGGGTAGCGTGTTATTGTATGGTGCAAGAATCAATGACTACAATGGTTCTTAATCCTAAGTGTATACCCGGTACAATGGAATATCCACCATATGGTTTCCCATATCTTATCAATGATTCCACTCCCACCATTTTAGATTATCTGACTACCCTGAGCCGGTAATCAACATGTCATATGTTTTATAAAATAGTTTTTTATTTTGAGTGCAGGTGATAAGTTTTTGGAAATGCTTTCAAAAATACGTCAATGGACATGTAAGCATTCCCTTGTAAGGAATATTTCAAGTTTGGTCTCACAAGGTATGCAAGAGTGAACTTGCTTAAGGTTTTCGGATTAAGACAATCCATGGGTTCTAAACTATTCTGGACCTCGGTCTTTGCAAAGAAGCATCATTGTTCGATAAGGACAATATATAGAATCCAAATATATGTTTAAGGGTCCTAGATAATTATTTTTGGTTGATTGTTCCCTTCCCCCTAATTTAAGTGTTTTAGGTTTTATTAAGATATTTCCCATGGTGTATTTTATTTCACTTTGGGATTATTATAAATTCTTATAGAGTCTCTTCTGTTAAGTAATAGCTATAATATTATTTGGAATTCATTCAACACTTAATTTTCATGGATATTCAAAGTTTGTATTTTAATGGGTTATTTTACTAATTTTGGGTATTTATTCACCTTATTGATTATTTAATATTTATTATAGAGATTTATTAGGGAATTATTCATTATTTAATTTTATAATTCCTAAAAAATAGGAATTATCATCCCACTTATTTTTCTCTATTTGGAACTAATTTTACTTTATTTATTGGAAATTTTTATTTTCTTTAGGATTTTAATCTTCCATTTATTAACTTATATTCTTCATTCCTTCATAACTATATTTAAAAATCTTCAAAAATTACTTTTTATATTCTACTCATTTTGTCTATCTAGGGTATTTTATTTTATTCTTCTAAATTGTATATGGTTGCTTTTGGTTAAACGGCTATTTAGAGAATTGTGAAAAGAGAAAAATACCCTTGGGTCTACTAGTCAGTCCAACCACTTAAGTGACTGGACCCACTGGGTCCACCCGTCAGTCCCACCCTCACTCTCTATCTCTCTATCTATCTATCTATCTATCTCTCTCTCTAGCACCCGAGACGATGGCGATGGTGCCACCGTCGCTGTGTCTCACTGCATAGGCCGTCTCCGACATCTCCCACCACCGTGATTCCACTCAATTACTCCGCTCCTCCTACTCTACCATTCTACCGCACAGATTCGTCGCTCTCGCCTCGAATCACTCGCGTGAAACCCTTGACCCGATCTAGGGTTTTGGTGAAGGCATTATGGTGGTTTTCTAGCGCAACTCCGTCATTCTAAAATGGTGGTTGACCCAATCCAGCGGGTCCGGAGTCTTGGCCGGATTCCCTAGGGAGGCAGGATGGAGACTCCTGTGTTAGAGGCCAGAGACTCCGGGATACAGGGCCAAAGACTCTAGTGCTTCAGCCTTAGTTACGGCATCTTCTTGTCTAGCTCCTGGTTCTTATTCTGAGGGGTCTTATCGATACGTCGGGGCTTCGTAGCTGAGTATGCACATTGTATTTTCATTAAGTAGCAATCCATTCAATGGTGTATCCAAGTACGATGAGGATTGGAGTGAGTTAATCTTAACTGGTAGGACTTTCGCTCGAGCACGCGTCATTGATCCACTTGGGGGACTTGGTGGTGAGGATGTAGGGACGTTCGTAGGACGGGCTGCATTAGTGCCCTTGCCAAGTTTCATCAGAGTCATCTCCAGCTCTCACATGAGAGTTCTATCGCCATCCCTCACGAGAGGTCGTATCCATGAATGAGCCTCCCGAGGCGCCATCCACAAGAGCAACTCCTCTCCAAAAGGTAAGTACCAACAACCATTTTATTCTCCTCTCTCTCCCTATGCTTCGCGAGCCTTATCACTACCTCTGTGTACTACTTTCACATAAAATGGAGCCACGAGTGACGAGCTCGTGAGCCATCTCATCCGCCCTACGAGCCATCACACTTTGGCCTTGTTCGCTTGGAAGAGTCGAACATACCATTGACTAGTGGCCTCACTCTCAGGGTCTAGCCCCTATCACGTAGAGTGGATGCAGCTCACAGGAAGGGCATTTTCCCTAGTTAGGGGGTGGCAAGCAAAGAGCTCGAGGGCAAACACATAGCACATTGCAGAATAATTACATCACATAAATAGGCCCATTGGGGAAATATCTGAACGAGCATACGTTTTGCTACGTTGGACATCATACATCTTGGGCTTCAAGGACCACACATGCCTACAACCTACAAAGATGAGGCGCTATCCTCTACTTCCTTGACAGACTACTCGTTGGAGGGCTTGCTGGAAGCATAACTCGAGATCCCCATAGGCTCATCTTCTATCTTCCTCTTGCAAATCGCTAGGAGGGCATCCACGTGCTCCCGGGCATCCAGTGCGATATTAACAGCCTCACTAGACTCCAAAGGCTTCAGCACCACGGCGAAGTAAAACTTTGGGTTGGCATGGAGGAGGTTGCTGAAGATGCCTGTCCCCGTAAATCTTAGGAGCTCTTCGGTGACCTAGTTCTCCATTTCATGTTGTAGAGCACGAGTAGGCATAACACTGATGAGAGTCCTTCCTCATAAATATTACACACTCAGAGTTGTACATTAGAACTGTTGTAGGTACAACTAATACTTCATTCCTTACTTATAACACTAGAGCAATACAAGCTTGGAGATCCGCCTCGATCTAGTGAGAATTCACCCATAATAAGAAATTTAAAAGCACTAGCTTGATAAACAACGGTACTTCTAAGCTAATCACCACTTGAGAATTCTAAACTTACTGGGTTCGACCTAGATTGCTCAGTTCGACTATCTTATGCGTGTGTAACTATTATTCTATGTCTACACTATCATCTCCTAATCCAAACTCTATTCCATAGATGCCTTCAGTTCCTCCTGAGAGATTAGGTTCATCATAATAAACCTCTTCCTCAATGAAGTCTCCTCGAGTATTCATGTCTTCTATCTTTGAGGTACCTAAGCAAGGGTTTTAAGAAGTATGGATTGAATATGAGCGTACTCAACAAATTCTATAGTCGTTGTCTAATGTTCTATGTAAATCCATGGATAAGAATCCTAAGCTTATGCTTAGTTTTTGAAATCAGGTTTTAGAAAAGATAAGTTTTTTCTTTGAAAAACTGTGTCCATCAGTCTTAACAGGTTGTAGAGGATTTTCCCAGAATCCCTTTCCCACTAAGTTCGCAGTCCTTTCCCAGGATAGAGAGTAACATGTCATGATTCATACACTCTTGAGAGGCGCAATACTTTTCCCACAAATGATCTAAAGCCTGGGAGCATAAAGGGTATGCTTTCCTGATCAAACTTCCTTGGTTCTAGGCTCAGTCAAGATCCAAGCCAATCACTGTCCTTTGCCATGACCCCGCAGTCCACCCATTGTAAAGAGTTTCGGTCGAGACACCTATGCTCCATTATGCTCCCTTTTAATATGTTAAGTTGTTACCCTGTAGCACAAGATAAGGACATCAGGGGCTACCACCCACTGATCACCTCTCTAGATCTCTTCCTGACTTTGGATACGAAGACATAGAGAGGAAAAAGGTATAACTAATTTCTCTATCCCATTACAAAACTTGTGGCTAACATGTTCATGTACGTTGCAAGAATCACTAACTAAATTGGTTGTTGATGACAGCAATTGAACATATTGATTGTAGCTAGTTTCAAAATAAGAGTATCAAACCCACAGAGAGCTATTTGGTTTAGGTCTTTATGCCCCTCGTCACTATCTACCAAATGATACTTGTTAGCTGCCTTTGATCTCAAGTTAAGGGTGTGTGAGAGGTTTTGTGCTTTTGTGCAAGAAAGTGATAAAATAAATATAGTAAAACAAGTAAAGAAAGCGTTTGAAAAAGGTGTTGGAACTCAATAGGACCGAGACGTTCTCGGGGATGTAGAATACACCGCTAGCATGGGGTAATGAATCAAAATTAGGATTATCTGTTTCTTTCTTTATGACATGTGTTGAGAGGGCTAAATAATAAGATGTTCACTACCAGACTCATGTGGAGTCCCTTTCTTGAATCAGGTAATGATCTCATCTCTAAATAATAACTGTGATTCCTAAGAGAAATCACTCGTACAGACCACCAAAATTAAGGGTTTCCCCATGGATATTGGAAAAATCTTACTGAGTCTCTCTTTATTCCCCCTTTGACCGTGCATGTTATAATCCAATGCTCGTAGCCAGAAAAGTAACACTAGACATACTCCCATACACTTCCTAAGGCTATCAGCCTCTCTTTAGCCCCAAAGGAAAATGATATGTGACCGACTACACATACCATCTAAAGAGTGAGATCAAACACAATATCATAGATCAATGGATCATGGACCAAATTAATAGATCATCATTATTTCATTTCATAATAATGCTAGGGATTCATCATCTCCCCAAAACAAAGATAACTACTGACACATGGAGGCAATCAACAACATCATCATATTCAAATGGATGGATAAAAGTATGAATATAAATCTAACGCAAACCACAATTGTATTTGGAATTGAAGAAAGATCTAAAGTATGGAATAGAGGAATGGTGATGGTGATGGAGATGCAGCGGATGATGACACACAGAATGTTGTGATGTACTCCGATGATCCGTGAAGTATAAAAGATTTGCCCTTGATATAGCTACTCCTACAGATCCCTCTCTAGCATAGTGTTTTGATGCTGGATGTTTCTGTAAATGGCGTATCTCATATTTGTCTTTACGAGGTGAGAGTATTTGATGAGGAGGACACTTTGACATGTGGTTGGACGGATGGTAAGGGCAAGCTCCGCATATACCAGTGGTCGTTAAACCCTTAATAGGCTTCCTCCATGTTTGTTATTCTCCCAGATGCGAGAAAAAATCAATTAAATGACATTTATCACTTAGAAATATCAATTACTGCATAATATGACAATCCCAATATCACGTTCAAAAAATACAAAAGGTGCGCGTGAGCGCTGTAAAATACCAAAAATCCTATTATAATTGTGCAAAATCATAAGGTAAATAAGCTTCAAAATTGGAGTCATCAGTTGTTAATCCTAAGTGTATACCAAGTACAATGGAATATCCACCATATGGTTTCGCATATATTATCAGTGATTCCACCGCCCACCATTTTAGATTATCTGACTAACCTGAGCTAGCAATCAATATCTCATATTTATTATAAAATTAGATTTTTCTTTTGAGTGCAGGTGATAAGGTTTTGAAAATGCTTTCTAAAATACGTCAATTGACATGTAAGCATTACATTGCAATGAATATTGCAAGTTTGGTCTCACAAGGTATGCAAGCGTGAACTTTCCTAGGTTTTTTGGATTAAGACAATCAATGGGTTCTATACTATTATGGACCTCGATTTTTGTAAAGCATATCATTGTCCAATAAGGTCAATGTATAAAATCCAAATGTATGCTTAGGCTCCTAGATAATTATTATTTGTTGGTTATTCCCTCCCCCTAATTTAAGTGTTTTAGGTTTTATTAAGGTATTTTAATGTGGTGAATTTTATTTCACTTTGGGATTTTTATAAATTTTGAGTCTCTTTTGTTAAGTCCTAGCTATAATATTATTTGGAATTCATTCCACACTTAATTTTCATGGATATTCAAGGTTAGTATTTTTAATGGGTTATTTTACCAATTTGGGGTATTTATTATCCTTATTAATTAATTAAAGTTTATTGTAGAGTTTTATTACGGATTATTCATTATTTAATTTTATAATTCCTGAAAAATAGGAATTCTCGTCCCACGTATTTTTCTCTATTTGGAACTATTTTTACTTTATTTATTTGAAATTTTGTATTTACTTTAGGGTTTTAATATTCTATTTATTAACTTATATTTTTATTTCCTTTATAACTATTTTTAAAATTCTTAACAAATTAATTTTTGTATTATACTCATTTTTATCTATTTAGGGCTATTTTTATTTTATTTTTCTAAAATGTCTAGGGTTGTTTTTAGTTAAATGGCTCTTTAAAGAATTGTGAAAAGACAAAAATACCCTTAAGTGTACCAGTCAGCCCCACACCTCAATATCTCTCTCATGCTCTGTCACTCACTTTCTCACACACTCTCTTTCTAGCACCATAGGTGACGGCAAAGGCACCGCCACCGCTTTGCGTCATTGCCTCGACCGTCTCTGGCCTCACCAATCGCAATGATTACACTCAGTTATTCCCCTACTACTCTACCCTTCTCCCACATAGATTCATCGCTCTCCCCTCCAATCACCCACGTGCAACTCTTGACCCGATCTAGGGTTCCGGTGAAGGCGTCGTGGTGGATGACTGGCACAACTCCATCGTTCCCCTCGCCATCGAGATGGTTCCTACTGGTGTCTATGTCGCCTCCTGTAGCTGTTGTGGCAGGTGTAGGTTGAGATGCCCCCTACGAGGTACTCCATGTTCCTCCCATAGTCACCATTCCTACTCTACTTCCTCTTCTCAATCAGTGGTGAGATGGGATCCCACTTTTTGAAGGTAATCCCTCTCATCTCTCTATTTTTTCTACAACAATTTCTACTACTAGTTAATTCATGTATTTTCCCAAATTATAGGGTTCTTCTTCTACTGGTTTATCTCGTTATTTTTATTCTAGGATTCCTGGTAGCTTCTAGGGTGTTCTAGATGGTTGTAGGGTTTTCTATCTTGCTAGTTTAAGCTTAGATGTTTGGCAGAGTTTAATTTGTACGTTAGCTGTCAAGGTTACTTAATCTAGTGTTTAATTTTTGAAGATTTTTGGGTCTGAGCATCATTTTCTATTAATGCCTTAGGGTAAGGTCGGATTGCTATGGTTAATGGTGTTGTTGGAAAAAACTTGCCGTGGAGGAACAATTGGTCCAACAAGCCATGAATTTGCGAGGGGGCTGAACATGCGCTCCGAGTTTCCCAACGATGGTGGCAACGACGTAGTGCAAGCATGACAGAGAGTGACACGGTTTTTCTTTACCCAGGTCTGGGACCTTGGTGACATGGTAAAACCCCTACTCCTGCTTTGTTGTATTGCTCGTGGTGTCTCACGAGGTTACAATGGTGGATGATTCTCCAGGGTTTTAGATCGTAGGGATCGACCCTTTCTACGGTTGGGGAAGCCCTACTTTTATAGTGGTGTCAGTCTTCTTCCCCCAAATATTGGGCAGGAAGGGTCACCACATTCCCTCCTAAGGAGCGCCAAACGCACTCATGTCCCACGTGGTCTTGAGCTGGTTCCACTGGTGGGACTTTGGTCCACCGCTAATGTCGTCGATCCTTCTCGTACCAGTGCATCACCCCTGGTCTCCTAGCGCCAAAGTGGCAAGGTCGGACTCTACAGGGTTCTAGAGACGTCACCCTACCTTTAGGACCGAGGCGAGCAGGCAGCATCTTGCTTTACTAGGATGGGAAGGACGCGGATTGGAAGGGTCGTTTAACCATCATCTTGTGGAGATAGGGGAGCCACCAGTGCGCCTCCAAGTGGAGCCTCTCCAAGGGGTCTCTTTCTCCTACGGAGCCGGTCTCGACGTCTTCCCCGAGATAGTGCTCCTCGTGTCCTCTAGAGGGATGCGCACCTCACAAGCCTCTAGGAAGGAGCTCCATGTGGGACTGGCAACTTGATGGGACTTGGTACCCAATGTACCAATAGTTCGACAGTAGCCCCCGATAGCTTGGATTGCACGCGGTTTACTAAGGGGCTACTAAGTCAAGAGTCCAGCTAGTGCCGTGACTACATCTGTTCATGTCAGCGCATGATCACCCGAGGAGCTTGCCCACATCCTCCATGTGTCGCTTGAACGAGGCGTTGTCTGTTGGAGGCGAGAACCGCGGCCCCCGCCTTTTGACCTCGAGGACCATTCGTTCCATAAAAACCTGAGCCCGCTTAGGCCCAGTTAACTTCGTCTTCCTCCTCCACCGCACCCTTTTAGACCTCACACCATTGCCATACATTTGCCTTTCAGAGCTCGTGATATGGCGCCCAAGAGAGAACACGATGCCCTGGCTATGGCGAACTTCTCCATGTCAAACATCTGGTCCTTACCGGCACCGACAATCAACATCGAGGAGGGTGGACAAGGTCACGCGGTGATAGCTTCCTCCTCGAATGAGTGGGGCACCTCCCGAGTGTGGTGTGCTGGAATTGGTGTGAGTGAGCGGCCTGCCACCATGTTCCCGGTGTTCACACATTCCATCACCGCCGACCTCGTCCCCCCATCCTCCCTCTTCCTTTTTGCTTCCCTAGAGCACTATTGCATCCAATTGCTCCACCTCCACCCGCAAAGCGTGACCCTCCTGGCCATTTTTGCTTACTGGTGCGAAGCCTTCATGGGCATGATGCCCTCGCTGGTGTTGTTTCGGCACTTCTACCATCTCTGCATCCTCGCGCTAGAGGGCCACCTTTGTGGCATCGGGTTCTTCGCCGATAAAGGCGAAGGCTTTTTGCCCATTTCCATCCTGGGTGTGGCATCTGTGTTCCACCGAGATTGGGTCCTTGTGGACACCTTAAGGATGCTCCCGTAGTTCCTCTTCGCAATGGGGGCGGCGTTTGTTGATCCTAGGTGTGTGGCGGACTTGAGGGGTCGAGGATTGACGAGCGAGATGGTGGTACGAGAGTTCCTCCGTCGGAAGACCGCACCCCTCCACGAGCATCAGAAGGGTCTCCGGGACATATCCTCTAGCTAATACGTAGTCAAGCTATCCGTGGGCCTCCGCCCCAAAGATAAAGTGACCGTCCTCATGCAGCTACTCCTTGTTAAGGGGGGCATCCCCGAGATCCCTTTAGGGGCCCATACCTTGTACCTAATGGGCACCTCCAGTGTCATCCACTCACGGCTCCCCTCCTTCGACTAGTGGGGAGAGAGCCCTCCAATACTAGAGCCTCTCGAGGAACCTCCTGCATCAAGCCCAACACGGAACTCCGCATGCGAGCTAGAGGATGAGAACATGTTGCGGGGTAGGGCCACCGAGGCCTCTCGGTCTGCTTGACGAGGGAGGGTGATTCACTACATATCTTCCTTGGAAGAAGATGCGCAAGGCTCCTTGGATGCTGAGCCTCATGGAACCATCAAGGACGTGGGGTGCGCCACACCCGATGCACCCAGGATTGTCGGTGCTGCTATCGCGGGATTCTCCGTAGCTCAGCAACTCGTGTCGGACGGGAGGAACACCTTCCGTACGCCAGGATAGTCCCCTCCTAGCCGCGTTAGTGGGAGGTAAGTTGATCTTCCGGTGGCCTCCCTCCTTTTCTTGTACTCCCCTCCGGATGTCACTGACCGGCCATCTTCCGGGTGTAGGCATGAGAAGAAGAGGAGGAAAAGGCCACATGGACCTTCGTCCGAAGGAGATGGAGGATGTGCGGAGGCTGCCTCCGTTCCCCTCTCCCAAGGACGTGTCGCTCACCGGGGACCGTTGGGGGTGACCATCCCCCGTCTTCAGACATTGCAGGGGCAGTGTCCGCACGTGCAGCCCCTATCCGGACCCGAGGCAGCCTCCCATCAGCCGTGGGGGATGAGGTGTTTTTCGAGGTTCCCACGCCTCCCTCCTCTACCCCCATGCCGATCGAAACGGAGGTGGGAACTGAGTCTTCTGTTGTGGGACGAGGTGCGTGCCGAGGTTCCTGTGCCTCCCGCCTCTCCCTATTGCCTCCTTGCTAGAAGATCCCCTGGATGCTTAGGAGGTCACTCCATCACGTAATCATGGTGGCGAATAGGGCCTTTCTGCGGGGAGCCCCCGCGCCCATGAGGCCACGGGGCCGAGCGGCTTGCACTAGTGCCAGTTGACCACGCCTCTCTCGCGAGAGTGGGACATCTCCATGCTGTCGTGGGAGTCACGCACATCAGGCTCGACCAATTCCTCACAGATGTGGTCGGTGAAGAGCATCAACTGGCGGGGGCATGGCACCGTCTCCACCAAGTGCAGGCATCCTCGACACATGGATGGATATGTGGGAGCAGCATCGAGGAGTGAGGAGCCCACGGATCGAGGGGATCCCTTAAAGGGAGTGTCGTGAAGCCGCGAGGATTCTAGTCCCTGACCTGGGGTTGACCCTACCCTCCGTAGGAGATAATCCCTCCTCCGTGGACCTCGGCCGGCTAACACGCAATTTCTCAGTTTGCGACCGTGTGCTTGCATTCTCTGAGAAGGAAGTTGTGGCGGACCGTAAGAGGGTCTCTGATAGGGAGCTGGAGGTGGCATGCCGTGAATAGGCGGTCCAACTTCGAGAGGATGAGGCTCTCCTGGAGAGGGGGCATTTGGAGGCATAGCTAGACGTGACTTGTGAGAAGCTCGAGGAGAACGATCTCGACATCGAGCACCGGAGTGCCAAGATGGACGGCCATATAAACCGCTACAACACCAAGGTTACCGAGGAGCAGAGGTAGATGGAGGCGTCCAACCTCAAGGAGCTCGAGCTGCATCGTGCAGCCCTCTAGGAGCAGTACCTGCATAAGGTTGTCACATAAGAGCAGCGGTTTCTAGAGAAGAAGGATGAGATGGCGGCCTCCCAGTGCAAGGTGGAAGAGCGTCTATCCTAAGCTTATGTTGATCTAGATTCCCTACATGAGCCACATAAACGCTAATCCCTCCAAGACTAGGAGGAATTGGACTGTCGCATGCTCGAGAAGGAACGCTGCAAGGTGTACCGAGATCTTGCCATGCATGCGGCTGCCACCCTTAAAGAGTTCAGGGTGACTGATTTTCACACTGGGCCTCTTGCCGATGCCAGTGAGAGCGGATCCTTCCTAGAGATTTTCACTCAGATCACCATAGAGCTGGAGGGAATGGCCACGCTCTACTAGGCCTTTCACTTGGATGAGTGTGAAAGGATGTTGCGAGTGGCCGTGGCCCAGGTTTTTCCCACCTTCACCAGCATGATGACGTCTTTCCCTGGAGAACACTCCTGAAGAGAGTGAGGCATCCCCAGGGGACTCTATTAGGCGAGATTGTCCGCTTCTAGCAGCTTATAGATGAATGTGTGGATGCCTTCGTTCCCGTGTTCATCCAGAGCAAAGTGGGAGAGGATGGCCAAGCCCCTAGTGCCGCTTCCGATCCTGCCGAAGACACAGGAGGCGGGAGCGAAGATGACACCCTGGTAAGTGGCATGTCCAGTGCCGAGGCGGATGACAAGGATACCTCCGATGGTGGTGCCCTGGAGACTGTTCCCTGAGGGGGTATCAGGCACTCTGGTGCCTTCCTTTTGGCAATGATCACAATGAGGGTATCGTTTCGGCGACTCTAGGGTCAACGCGACCCTCCAGAGACTATCGGGGAAGACCTTTTAACAATGTAGTTTGCTTGTCGAATTATGATTATTTGGATGTGGGCGAGCCTGCCTTGTCAGCGCCCTTTACTCCTTTTGCATGTGTTCGTCTCTTTAATGGCCTCCTGGCGAGTTTTGCAATCATAGCATGTGTGGCTAGAATTTAGGTCACTGGAGGGGGGTTCCCTCGTGAGCCGCCCCGTAAGGCTCTTGAGGAGAGAACCGTAGGGCCAATGCTTATCTTGTTGGCCCCTCAAGGCAGAGACCGTAGGTCTATCATGAAGTATGGCACCTCGAGGGGAGTTCCCTCACGAGCCGACGTGTAAGCCTCTCTAGGAGAGAACTGTGGGGCCAATGCTTATCTTGATGGCCCCTTGAAGAGGATATAATAGGTTTAGCATGAAGTTTGGCCACTGGAGGGGAGTTCCCTCTTGAGCCGACCCGTAAGCCTCTTGAGGAGAAGACCTTAGGGAAAATTGTTATCCCATTGGCCCCTCGAGGAGGAAACCATAGGTCTAGCATGCAATTTGGTCGCTGGAGGGGAGTTCCCTCACGAGTCACCCCGTAAGCCTCCCGAGGAGAAGACCGTAGGGCAAACGCTTACCTTGTTGGCCCCTCGAGGAGGAGACGGTAGGTCTAGCTTGAAATTTGGCCACTGGAGGGGAGTTCCCTCATGATCCGCCCTGTAAGCCTCTCGAGGAGAGAACCATAGAGCCCGTGCTTGTCCTATTGGCCCCTCGAAGAGGAGACCATAGGTATCGCACGTTTTAGTGCTCATCTCTAACGATGAACACGCTCCAAGCAGACCACGTCGCATGTTCTCGTGAGTTCTGATATGCATTATACGAGGGTTTCAAGCACCTGGTCCTGATGTTGACAGGAGTGGTTCAATGACAGACACAGTCCTAGCCCCCGCCCGCATGATGCATATACGGAAATGTGACAAGCACATGGAAAGAAGGGAAAATTCCAGCAAATCAAATCAACTCGCAAAGAGGCAATAAGAGATGGAAGTTCCTGATTTCTCTCTGAGCTACTGCGCCCTCATGAGGGACGAAAAAGCAACTTCGGGAGGAGGAAGG
This sequence comes from Avena sativa, assembly GCA_916181665.1. Taxonomy (NCBI): domain Eukaryota; kingdom Viridiplantae; phylum Streptophyta; class Magnoliopsida; order Poales; family Poaceae; genus Avena; species Avena sativa. Next base: position 184,184,298 of record OV702286.1, read on the forward strand.
ACAAGTTGAGAGTCACCTTAGGAGGGTCTTGATTGGGTGTGACGCGCGTGCTCTGCTAGCTTGGGGGCGGTTTTGGCCCCAAGCTCCTTGGTGCCGACAATGGATGGAGCCCTTTATTGCCAGGCGTACGGGCTTCACCAAGCCCCCGACACACTCTCGAGCTATTGACTCGGGCCCTTTGGGTAGTGAGTCCTCTGTGGGATGACCTGTGCACAGCTGCCTTCCGGGTGGCCGCGCTTGTTACCACGCCCATGTCTCCTCCTGTCGTTGTATTCCTCCCTCGCCTCCTTGAGCTTAATGCAGTCATAGGTGTCATGGCCTTTCCTCCGGTGGAAGGCATAGTACAGATGAGGGCCGGTCACGCTCTCCGTGATCCTCCGTAGAGTAAACCTCTTCTCGGCCCTCTCCATGCGGTCACTAGAGGTTCCCTTCATTTCCACGGATGAGGCCGGCATAGGAATACCCTTGCCGTGAGCATACATGCTCCTAGCCTCCGCCTTCGCAAATCATTTGATGATCATGAAGAGCTCGGCTACCGTGGATAGGTTCTCTCTAGAATGGCCGATCTTGTTGAGAACCCTGTCATCCATGACGCCCTCGACCAAGGCGGAAATGACCTCGGTGTTAGAGGCTCCACGAACCATATCAAGGCACTGATCGAAACACTGGAGGTATTTGTGCAAGGTCTTGTCGGGCTCCTAGCATACTCGCCGGAGGTATTCACACATGAAGGGGTGTAACACCCTCAAATCGGCCCTATGCAAGTTTGAGCCCTTTCCGCCAAACCCGCATAGAAACGATTCAAGGACGCCCATCAGGCACTTTCGTGCGGGTGGAGAACGAAGTAATACCATTACACAACAGTCATCGATGGGACCCACGGAACAAATATATATACAACACGACTCCAAGAGTCAAGAATACAGATATACAATACAAAGATCCAAACCACCCTAAAAATGATAGAGCGTTCGACTACGGACAAGATGCAAATGGGGCTAAGAGTCCTGAATAATAACCAATGGCATCCATAACCCTGCCCAGGCCAAGCTGGAAGGGTAACCCTGCTAATGACGTCGATCTCAAACCTGCTAAAACAAAAGGGGTGCCGACAAAGGGCAAAGGAAAAAGAGGAGCGTTAGTACTAAGGCCAGTACATGGCGAGGCTAGAATTCGGCGGTCCTCGCCTACACAGGTATGGTGGGCTGGAGCGGTAGCGCAGTGGCACTAAACAACCTATAGAGACTCGAGACAACTGGCGGTTACCATAGAGGAGTAAGAAAGACCTATTCGGATCCAACCTGAAGCTAACACCAGACAAACCCATCCTGGTATTTCCCCCTCGAGACCAAACGAGGAAGTCGGACCAAGGAAACTCACATAGTTGGCAATTTTACTCATTCCGTTATAGTTACAACACTTACTAATCAGATATAGATAGCATGAGTCATCCTGATAGCATAAGTAGTGGGAAATTTTAATTAACCATTCCCTTGTAGTGGGAACATTTACTAGTCAGATATAATTATCCATAGGAATCCCAAAACCCAGCAATTGTTGGCACTTTTATCACATTCCATTGGAGTTGCAATATTTACTAGGCAGGTATAGCATGTCACAAAGCAAACCAGATCCACCAGTTGTTGGCATTTTTAATATCCATTCCGTTATAGTTGCATCTGATTACTAGTCACCTATTAAGTCAAATTTATAGCACTACTTTAGTTATGCTTGTCTATGATCGAGATACAGTGCTCCAGGTCGTCCATAACCGCGGACACGGCTTTCAGAAAGTTTTACCCTGCAGGGGTGCACAAATAGCAACACACACACGATCGACCTCGAAAAACCAACTCAAACCCCAACGAGGCTTTCACGACAAAGCAATCACAGGATTCATAAAATATTTCAGGGGGCCACCCCACTAAGCTACCCGCAACGAAGTTGGCCGGCTCCGAGACGGACCCACGGTATGTGTCAATGGCTGTAGATGACTGAGAACCCGAAAGTGTGACTGGGCTTGTCGATACCGCGAAAACATTCCACGATCCAAAACAGTACAGGTGCTCCACGCACAATAATAAATAAAGCAGTAAAGCATGGCATAAGTACAGGATAGTAACAAAGCCCCAAACTACTTTGTTGCCCCAAGAAATAAGAATGAATCAAGCTCTGGCTAAGGGGATTCATGGTCCCATATGCAGATAGTGCGATTGTCAAGGAACATGTATCAAGTACTCAAGGCCTACGGGACACAAGTGGACTTAAAAACCAAATAGCATATATTGCCCACCGGTGCCTCTTTCATTAGTTATCACAGCAGTTTAATAGTTGTAATTAAAGACGTGATCATCTTCACCACAAACATCTTCCGGCATTCCAACAACTGTGGTACTCGACAACACGAGATCACACCTGAGCAAGCAACTACGACTCGCAAGGCTAGCTATCTACCAAACAACTGGTATTAGGAAGTGTCCATGGCAATATAGAGGCTGCACGGGATATAACTAGTGCACGGAAACCAAAGCATCGCGACACGGATAGCAATAGATCAACAGGAGGAAATAAAGACTATAAATGCAAAATAGGTAGAAGGGGGAGAGATGCTCGCCTGGGAAACACTGCCAGAGATCATATCCGGAGAACTTCTCGACACTGGCATCAACTCATCGGCCTAATCCATGAAGAAGCAAAACACTAGAAGAAACACCGGATGCAATATTTAATGCTATGGCAAAAGAATCGGCATGTTCATGGTATGGTGCATGGCATGGCAAAAGTGTGGTGCAATTAGGCAGTATTAAGCGGAACCGGGGTCCCGACGATTAATTAATAGGTTCGATTTATTTATCTACCCCTCAAATTAAATGTTGGATTAACATGGAAAAACATGGCATCGGTCCGCTACACAAATTAAATGGAGTCCGAAATAAGACAATAATATCCCGCATATAGACTCCATATTTAATTATTAGGCGAATCGGCATAATGCCCCCAAACCACAATGATATGTGTGCAAGCATGACAATCTAATATGCAACAAGTTTTATATATAGCATTTATAAAATAGGGGCTCGGGAAAAGGTTCACACATCTGGGTTCGGGAGATCGTGGGTTCCGGGGGTCCGGGGTCCGGTCTCAGGGTCTCAGGGTGTGATGGGGATCGGTCTCGGCGGGATCGTTCTCGGACAACGGAAGTAGATCTTGGCGTTCCTAGGAGAAGGACTTGGCGTTCGGGAATCTTCGGGTAGGAGATCATGCCGCTTGGACTCGGAGAACTTGTCGGTTCCATGTCGGCGTACTTGGCGTTTTGGGTCTTCGGGATCTCGACGAACTTGGTGTCCGGGACGGGGACCTTGGCGTCTTCGGGTACGAGAAGGCGATCTTGGGGCTCCGGCTTCTAGGCTGTCTGGTCAACAAGGAGATCTTGTCACGCCAAACTTTTGTCAGTTCACCTTCGGAAGATCCTAGCGGTGGTACTTCTATCCTATGTTCCAGGGACACACCGGTAGCCATCTTCGTATCATCTTTATGCACAACAGGGTGGAGCCGTGGCTGCTGCAGCGAAGGTCGACGACGGGCGATTCGAGGCGGCCAGAACCCGGGAGCTGTAGAGGGTCGGTCACGTCAGCGAACACGGAGGGGCGGTGCTCGGGGTGGCGTGGTTGGTGAGGATGGGGGCCGACGGCGACGCCGCATGGAGCACAGGCCGCAGAAGGAGGAAGACGAGGCACGCGAGGAGGCTGCAGGGAGGGTCGAGGAGGCGTGCGCAGGGCCTTACGCAGGCGGGCCTGGCGACGACAGGGCGCGGACAAGGGAGACAGAGGCGATGGCGGGGAGGTGAGGTGCGGCCAACGGAGCTCTGGGACGGCGGGGATCCGGGTCGAGCAAGCAGCGGATGCCGCGGCACTAGGTGGCCGATGGGGAAGGTGCGGGCGGCGCTGTGAGGTAGAGACGTTGAGGGAGAGGCCGATGTGGAGGCGACATGGGCGACTGGAGATGGTGGTCGAGCTTGACGGGGAACGCGTTGGGGAGGGGCTCGGGCCGGTGGTGAGGAGGCCGAGGTGGGGAAGGAGGCGGCGGGGTGGAGCTTGGCAGAGGCGGCGTTGCGGCGGCCGGGCGAGGGAGGAATAGGGAGGCACGGGTGCGGGTGAGCCTCGCGAGCGCAGCGGGGTGGAGGAGCGGAGCCTTGCGTGCGAGGGGTGCGAGGCGCAGGTGGCAGGGTGGGCCCGCTTTGTCGGTGGGGTGGGGATGGTGTGCGGTTTGGGAAAGCGCGCCCAGGTGGGCGGGGTTCCCGAGGTGGGGGAGGTGGACCTGGCCAGGGTGTGGGTGGGTGCGTGAGCGGGAGTTGGTGGGGGTGTGCGTGCTGTGATGGGTGAGGTGGAGGGAGATTAGGGAGGGGTTGGTGAGGTGGAGGCCTGGGATTGGCCAGGGTGAGGTGGCGGCTGGGAGGGAGAGACCAGGTGGCGGCTAGGGTAGAGATTAGGTGGGGGTGTGCGTGGCCGCTGGGTCGCGTCGGTGCGGCTGCGCGCGCGTTGTGTGTTGCGTGTGTTTAGGTTAGGTGGTAGTTGGGTCAGGGTTAGGGTTAGACTGGTTAGTCTAGGGTTAGTTCTAGATTTTTAGGGATAAGACTGCCAGGTAGTAGGTGGCCTGGCCTACGGGCCGGCTGCCTCCCCGGGGATTTTTTAACATGTTTTTATTATTTATTTATTTTTATTTGTTTAAAATAAAACATTTGCAAATAGGTTTTTAGACAAATAAACTATCCGGAAAAAGACTAGTGTTTTAATTTTGAATAAAGACGGGGGATATTTAGAAAAGCAAAATAGGCTTTTAGAAAATAGTTTTAGGCAAAAATATGCATGATGGCATGACGATGCTCAAATGCAATGTGGCATGATGACATGAGCATGTTGTCATGATGATGCAATGCACAAAACACAGCGATTTTCTAGTAGTGATTTTAGCGGGATGCCACAAGGGGTGCCCGTCCGTCCCCCCGATCTTGGCAATGAAGAGGTCACAGATCTCTGGCCATGACCCGATGGACCCTTCCAGGAGGTTGAGCAGCCAAGCGCGTGCTGCGTCCTCGAGCCCCATAGGGAACTAGTTGGCCAGGACATGGTCATTCCTGCTGGCTGCCTCTACTCCCGTCGTGTAGAGTGTGGGGCAACTGGTGCTACCGTAGGACTGGTGGTGTAGTCGTAACATGGATGCATCTCCGGCTTGAACTTGAGTGGCCAAACCACCTGCTGGAGGTGTTCGGCAAGTGTGGGGCAACTGGTGCTACGGGTCTTGATGCCGCCGGTGAGCGCCACTCGTTTTTGGAGGCTCCGTCCCAAGTTTACTCGGGCATCCTTCACCGAGCGGATGACCTGAGTCGTGCCCGAGTCCCGCGTGGGACAAGCCCTGCCCGGAGGTCGCCCATCGCCTGAGCCCCCCGGTCTGTTGGTGAGAGGGGACGGGGGATGCGCTCCATGGGACACCTCCCCGGCTTGTGCCTCTGGCACCATGGAGTTGTCCCGGGTGACGTCCACGAGCGTCGTGTGGCGCGGCCACCATTCCTCCCATGCAGACTCGGTGGGTGAGTAATAGAGGAGCTCCTTTACCATGAACCAGGGGGCCTTCGGAGTAAGGGTGGCGTGACGCCCCTGCGGTGGCGAAGCACTCGAGGAAGAGTTCTCCTTACATGGCCCTAGCGAGGGCATGGGGAGGAGCCCCCAGTAGCTCCCGGAGGTTTCAAAGCTCAGAGGGCGACGCGACATGCGCCTCGGTCCCTCCACTCCCTGTTGTCGCGGCCATCTAAAGTTCTCCAAATCGTGCCTTAGCCCCCTACCTAGCATGCCAGATGTCAGAGAAACTGTCCCGCGGAGGAACAACGGGACCAACAAGCCCTGAGTTCATGAGGAGGCTGAACACTTGCTCCGAGCTTCCGAACAATGGTGGTGATGGCGTACCACAAGCATGACAGAGAGTGACATGGAGTTTTATTTACCTAGGTTCGGGACCCTCGTGAGGAGGTAAAGCCCCTACTCCAGGTTTGTTGTATTGCTCGTGCGTCTCGCGAGGGTACAATGGTGGATGATTCTCTAGGGTTTTAGATCACAGGGATGACCCCTTTCTAAGGTTGGGGAAGCCCTCCTTTTAGAGTGGTGTCGGTCCTCTCCCCCCAAATATTGGGCGGTAAGGGTCACCACATTCCCGCATAAAGAGCGCCAAACACACACTCATGTCCCACATGTTCTAGAGCTGGCTCCACTAGTAGGACTTTGCTCCACCGCTGATGGTGCAGATGACATCCTTCTTGTACCGGTGCGCCACCCTGGTCTCCTAGAACCGAAGTGGTAATGTCAGAATCTGCAGGGTTCTAAAGACGTCACCCTGCCTTTAGCACTAAGGAGAGTAGGAAGCACCAAGGTGGGAAGGATGCAACTTGGACCGGTCGTTGGACAATCGTCTTGTGGAGACGGGGGAGCCATTGGAACAGCCCCGAGCGGAGCCTTGCCAATGGGTCTCTTGCTCCTGCGGAGCCGGTCTCGGCATTTGCCCCTGAGCTGGTGCTCTTCGTGTCCTCTAGAGGGGTGCACACCTCACGAGGCTACGGAACGGAGCACCATGTGGGACCGGCACCTTGACGCGGGAAGGTACCGATGTACCAATAGTCTGACAGGTGTACTGAGCCTTTCCATGAACAATACCCTAATTATCTTGTTAAGATAATTTCTTTTTTTAATAGATAGTAACTATCTATCTGTTTTTAGTTAAAATCTATAACTCAAGTGACTTTTGGGTATCTTATTTGTTCTTTAATACTACCTCTATTAAGAATTAAAGTTATAGTTCAATTAGGTTTGATGATTGTCTTATGTTCTGAATTCATGGTTTTTCTCTTTATGCAGACACACTGTTGACATGTTGTCATTGATAGTGTCTTCTTCATCCTCTGGAATCACATTTCCGAGGGGTTAAAGAGCATGCTACTTGTGATTTAATTTCATGGATCAATTGCAAATTAGAAATATTACTATGTAGTTAATTACTACTCTTGTTCTTGATAATCTCATTCAATTAAATCAATTAGTTATTCAATCAAGGTTTAATGGTTGTGCATAGGTCATAGGCATTTGCTTATGACCTATGATGCCTCTTAAGTCAGTGTACACATATAATAATCCAATGTCTGTGTTTGTGCTTTCTTCCTAGAAACAAGATCATTATCACACACGATCTGCTGGTTCTAACTCTTAATGCTACTGCTACTATTATACCATTTCCATAATTATTATTCTATCCATCCTAAAAGTATCTAAGCTGCAACCTTTGTAGTTTCCTAAGATTTCTTGATGAAGATCTGTAGTAGCTTATCTTTCTTCTTCCTCTAGAACTTGAAGTGTTCTTCAAGATCATCTTCCTCTTCCTCTTCTTCTCCCTCACAGATATCTCACTAACTATTATGTGTGTGTTTTTAGTCTGAGCAAGACTAGTGAGTTGTGAGCTCTGGGGTCTTAGATGATCCTCTATTTATAGTGTTCCTAAAATGGTTATGGTGTGAACACCTATGCCATGTATTTAGGTGATTCACTTACTTGTTTATGTGTGAAACCTCCTATGTTGGCTAACTTATTCATAGGTGGCATTCTACTTCCGGTGGTTAAGCCCATGCTGATTTTAACTTATATGTGTTTGCCAAATTTGGCATATAAGTCCTTTGTTTGCATATGTAGGGGGTATGGATATGCATATGCCTAATCAGGCATGTCGGTTTGGCTTTTGTCTTGTTCGGGTTTTGACACTTGACAAGTGTTTATTAATTAGTTTTTAGTAAATTTGATTTGGTCTTCAGACTATGAAGTTTGATTGGTTTATAATTTTATTTTTTCATGTTTTAAATTATGGAAGTTCTAGGGTTCTTGGCAAAATTCAATGCCTTGATAAAACCTTTGGTGATTGTTCTTGTCTAGTGATAACTAGTGTTTCTATTGGTTTAGAATTTGGGATTTATGTTGTTTTAATTCTCAGGATTTCTACCTGTTCAAGATAGAATTCTGAGCTCAGGTTTTCCTTTGGTTAATAGGCTTACTATTTTTTTCTAGGATTCTTATGGGTTTAGAATTTCTACTGGTGATGTTTGTGAATTCCTGGTTGTTCCTAAATTCTCTAAATATTTTTATATGTTAGCATACTACAAGTCTGATAAAATGCAGATGTACTCTAGGATACTATTGGTTCCTAACTCATTTATTTTTTACTATTTATTGGATTTTCTCTAGTCCCTGTTCAGTTAGAGTGGTGAAATGTTAAGTGTTCATCCCCTGATATTATGTTTTTTATAATTATCCAATGCTTGGGTAGGTTTTTAATGTTTATATTGTTTCCTAGTGTTCATCTGGATGATTTGTTGGTTCTAGTCAATTCCTATTTTATCTTGGATAATAGATACATGTCCTTTTCTACTATCCTTTTGGTATAAATCACTTTTTGCTGTAAGATTTTATAAAGTTGATGAATTCTTGGTATCCACTAGACTCTACTATTTAAATTTAGTGGTCATTCCTGAGTTTATATTTTCTTGAACTCAAGTTCAGGACTAGTTCCTGGGTTCCTACTTTGGATTCTAAATTTAATTGGTTTTGCCTTATGGCAGAACCAATATGTTTACACTAACTAGTGTTTTCTGTGATGTTTATGTTCACAGGATGAAGCTCAAGGTTTGTTGAGAAGATATATAGTGTAACGTAGGTAGATGCTTCAAGTGTCAGCAAGGATTAGTACGTAGATGGTGTAGTCTGGTTCCAGTATGGTAAAGATAAGAAAAGTATATAGATGATAGATGAGGAGTAGATGGTTTTAGTGGTTTAGGGTTCACTTTTTTTCTTTGTAAGTTCCTTTCTCTTAATTCAAACCTTGTAATAGAAAACTGATACTCATATCAAATGTGAATAAAGTTTAAATTACTTTGAGTTTGATGAGATCATATTGTATTTCTTTAACATTGTATTTTCCATTTGTGAATTCATGTTTGAATTATTGAAACAACAATCTTTAGTTCCAAATGGTGTGTAGTTTAGCTCGTTGACTTGCCAGTTCAAATGTGTGGGTGTGGTTGTGATTGTGTTTATGTCTAGAGTAACTACCCATTCAATTGACTCTATAACATTTCGAATTTCGAATTTAAATTCAAATCCAAGGGTTGTCTTGAGTCAAAATCAACTCTAGTTCAAATTCTCTAATATTCTCACTCAACAGACAAAATGTTCAAATTCCCCTCATTTTCATGTCCTAAAATGAAATGCACAAATTCACTATCAGACCCTTGCCACTTTTCCTAGTTCTTTGGGTCATTACATCCTCTCACCCATATAAACAACTTCGTCCCGAAGTTGTAGTTATCCTATATAGGGTTTGAATATATACTAGTTCTAGGTTTTTCACAATTATTACGCTTTTCCTGTTCTATCTTTCCTGAGCTTCATTCGTTGTTTCATTAGGGTATTACCTCTAGTGATTCTAGCTTTTTAGTAGTATTGGTTTGGTTAGCTTCTCTCGAGTGTATTCAACTACACTTCTACTTCCATTCTAGCATTTTTGTCTCCGTGGTAGACTATTCGTTCTCCATGTGGGTTTCTAAGGGTTACCATATTAACTCCACCGTTAATTTGGGCTTCATGGGTGGTTAACCAACCCATTCCCAAAATGATCGTGATATCACTCATCGGTATTAGGAATAAATCCACGTAGAACTCACAATTGCAAACCATAAGTACATGCATTTCCTTTCAATGCGTAACGTGGATTCCCCCCCCCCCCACCCCCACAAATGATATCATAATAGGATGATCTAATAAACTACATCTAATTCCGTATGTTTCTATGAATTCTTGATATAAGAAGGATGTGGTCGCACCGGTATCAAATAACACCTTGCCATGATAAGTAAGAATTTCTAGCATACCTAAAACAGTTCTATCAAATTCTATACTCTGTTTCATGCTCATAAAATTTAGGTTTCCATACTGTTGTCCTTTATTGCTATTGTTATTGCTTCCAAAGTTTCTTCCTTTGGACGAGTCTCCCTCATTGGATGAATAATTTATATTGTTTAGTGGATTTTGTTTATTCAGATAATTTGTTTTCATGTGGCCTGGTTATCTACATCCTGGCAAATTACTTTCGGTTTCATGCATTTAGTAGCAATACGTCCTTTATATCCGCAATTTCGGCAAATGATTTGGCTCTTTGGGTTTGGATTTTCTTTATTTGGGTTACCCGTACTTACCCTTGGTCTTGGTTTAAAGCTTGGATCTGGTTTCCAATCTAGATTTCTTTTTGATTCAGTTCGTGCTTTCTGTAACACCCTCAAATCGGCCCTATGCAAGTTTTAGCGATTCCCGCCAAACCCGCATAGAAACGATTCAAAGATACCCACCAGGCACTTGCGTGCGGGTGGAAAACGAAGTAATAACATTACACAATAGTCCACGATGGAACCCATAGAAACATATATATACAACAATGACTCCATGAGTAAAAAATACAGATATACAATACAAAGATCCAAATCACCTTGAAACGATACAACATCCGAGTACGGATAAGATGCAAATGGGGCTAAGAGCCCTGAAGAATAACCAATGGCGTCCATAACCCTGCCCAGGCCTAGCCGGAATGGTAACCCTGCTAACAACGTCGAACTTATACATGTTAAACAAAAGGGGTGCCGACAAAGGGCGAAGGAAAAATGGAGTGGTCAGTACTAAGGCCAGTACACAGCGAGGCTAGAATTCGGCGGCTCTTGCCTACATAGGTATGGTGGACTGAAGCAGCAGCGCAGCATGCATAAACAACTGTCGGCTATTAGAGAGGGATAAGAGAGACCTATTCGGGACCAACCTGATAGTAAAACCAATCATACCCATCCTGGCATTTCCCCCTCGAGACCAAACAAGGAAGTCAAACCGAGGAACTCACACAGTTGGCAGTTTTATTCATTCCATTATAGTTCAAGCACTTACTATTCAAATATAGATAGCATGAGTCATTCTGATAGCATAAGTACTGGGTAGTTTTAGTTAACCATTCAGTTGTAGTTGCAGTACTTACTAGTCAGATACAATTAGCATGTGACATCCCAAACCCAGCAGTTGTTGGCATTTTTATTTCATTCCATTGGAGTTGCGATACTTACTAGGCAGGTATAACATGAGACGATACACCCCAGTTCCACCAGTTGTTGGCACTTTAATTATCCATTCCATTATAGTGAAGCTGATTACTAGTCACATATTATGTCAAATTTATAGCACTACTTAGTTATGCTTGTCTATGATCGAGATACTATGCTCCAAGTCGTCCATAACCGCCGACATAGCTTTCAGAAAGATTTACCCTGCAGGGGTGCACAAATAGAAACACATACACGATCAACCTTGGAAAAACCAAATCAAAACCCAACGAGGCTTTCATGACAAAGCAATCACAGGATTCATAAAATATTTTAGGGGGCCACCCCATTAAGCTACCCGCAACAAAGTTGGCCGGCTCCGAGACGGACCCAAGGTTTGCGTCAATGGCTGTAAATGACTGGGAACCCAAAAGTGTGACTGGCTTGTCGATACCGCGAAAACACTCCGCATCCAAAACAGTACAGGTGCTCCACGCACAATTGTAAATAAAGCAGTAAAGCATGGCATAAGTAGAGGATAGTAATAAAGCCCCAAACTAGTTTGTGGCCCCAAGAAATAAGAAATGAATCTAGCTCTAGCTAAGGGGGATTCATAGACCCTCCCGTATGTGGATAGTGCGAATAGTCAAGGAACAAGTATCAAGTACTCGGGGCCTACGGGACATAAGTGAGCTGTTAAAAACCAAATATTAGCTATTGCCCACCGATGCCTCTACATTAGTTATATCTATTCCCAGCATTTTAATTATTAGTTGAAATTAAAGTCATGATCATCTCCACCATTAAGCATCTCTATCATTAAGCATGTGCCAACCTTTTATCAACGGTGGAACGACAACGACGCGAAGCAACACCTAAGCAAGCAACTACGACTCGCAAGGTCGACTGTCCAACAATCAACAACAATAGGATGTGTCCAAGGCAATATAGAGGCTACAAGGAATATAAATGGTGCACGGAAACTAAAGCATCGCAACAAGGATAGCAATATATCAACAGGAGGAAGTAAAGACTATAAACGCAAAATAGGTAGAAAGGGGGAGAATGCTCGCCTGGGAAACATAGCCGAAGGTCCATCCGAAGATCGGGTCGACACTTGCATCATCTCATCGGCCTAATCCGTGAAGAAGCAAAGCACTAGAAAAAACACCGGATACACTATTTAATACTACAGCAAAAGATCGGGCATGATGCATGACATGGTAAAGATGCGGTGAAATTAGGCAATATTAAGCGGAACCAGGGTACCGATAATTAATTAGAATGTTCAAGTTATGTAGATACCCCGCAAATTTAAATGTTGGCTTAATAATAACATGGCATCGATTCGCTATACAAATTTAAATGGAGCCAATATAAGACTAGAAAAGCCCGTATATGGTGTCCATATTTAATTTAGGTGAATCGTTGATATAGCCCCAAACACCCACAATATGCATGCAAGTATGAACAATTAATATGCAACAAGCAGATATAGCATTTATATAAAAAAATAGAGGCTCAAGAAGGTTCACACATGTCGAATTGACGATCTTGGGGTCCCGGAGGGTTCAGGGTTTGACAAGTTCGGCTTCGGACTCCAGGAGTGGTCTTCGTCTCCGGATACGAGTCCTTGGCGTTCGTGAGGAGAGCATGAAGATGGTGCCAGGGTTCGATCTCCGCGGTTCTCAGGATCAGTGCGCTTGGGCCTCGGCGATCGTCATGAGGTACCATGTACCACGTTTGATCTTCGGGTTATCGGCATCGGGTTGGTTTGTCCGTGAGGAGATCTTGTCAAAACAAGTACATCATCGGGGCAGGTCTTGTAGCACCATGGGCCATCTCGGGTACAATGGACCATACAAAGACATCACGTGGCAGAGGGACAGGCCCAAGCAAGTTGTGAAGGGGCATGTCCTGTGCGGACACTAGCCCGAACACCTTGCGGGCGTTGTGCTTGTGCTACAGGAAGGCAGGATCCTTGGCGTGTTTGTTGGTCGGATGCGAGAGCCTTGGCATGTTGCAGAGACGTGTGGTCGAAGGAAGGAAGAGGCGGCGGTCCCAGAGGAGGGCTAGGGAAGGCGAGGACACGCAGAGCGGCGGCGGTGGCCAGCTCCGCTGGAGGCGCGACACGAGGCAGAGGAAGGTGCGCTTGGGGAGGAGGACGGCGACCGGTGGACTACCCGGGGCGGTGACACTGCACTGCTGGGCAGGGCAGCGTTGGAGAAGCTCCAAGGGCGGCGGCGCGATGCAGAGCTTGAAGAGGCCTGGGGCGCACGGGGCTGCCTCAGAAGAGCAAGGAGGTTGAGGAAACGTCGGTCGGTGGCATGGGGAAGGGCTCGGGCTCAGGGACGACAGGTCCTGAGGGGCAGCCTGGGCGGTGACACAGATGCGAGACGGCGGGGCTGCGGCGGAGCACGACGCGAGGAAGACGGTGGCGCGAACCGTGCTGGCCGGGAGAGGGAGACGACTGGAGGCGAGGTGCCTGAGGAGGAAGAAGGGCGGCCGGCGGCGTTCGTGCTCACGGTTGTAGAGGAAGGAGGACGGAAGGCGAGCGAGGAGAGGTCGAGGTGGGTGGTGTTCGGGAGGAACACGTGACCGCGGGGGTCAGTTTGCATGAGGGGACGGGGGAGCAAGGTCGTGGTTGGTAGGAGTAGGGTGCACGTGGTGGGGCCAGGCGGGTCATGCGCGGTGCACGGGCGGGTCAGGTTGCAACGCTGCTGCTAGGTGTGTTGCAATAGATAGGATAGATGGCTTAGGGTTAGTGTGGGTGGCGGTGGCAGGTGGAGTGGTGATAGGTGGTGGTTCTAGGTTAGGGTTTGGTCCGGTTTAGTCCAAGTCTTAGATCTAGATTAAACCGGGTAGTAGGTGGTCTGGCCGGTTGGTCTCTGGTCTTACCGGCTGGCTGCCTCCCTGATACAAAAATAGTTTATTTATTTATTTTTATATAAAATACTTTTGCAGATAGTTTTTAGACAAATAAAAGATCTAGGCGGACCGAGGGTTTTTTATTTGAAATAGAGAGAGGGTTATTTAGAAAACAAAGCTATGCTTTTAAAAAGGTTTTAGCAAAAAGATGCATGAGGACATGGCGATGCTCAAATGCAATGTTCCATGATGACATGAGCATGTGGTCATAATAATGCACAAAAATAAAACAACACGCGATTTTCTTGTAGTGGTTTTACCGTAGTGTTACAATTCGACACCACTAACAATGGATCTCGCCCTCGAGATCCGCCTCATGGTACGGGGAGAAGGCTGGTGATCTGGATCTTCTCGCTTAGTGTAGATCCTCGTGACACCACTAGCAAAGATTCTGCTCCAACTTAAAATCAGCGACGCCACCACAACTTGAAATCAGCGACACCACCAACAAGGGGTCTAGCTCACGTTCGTCGAGAGCGCACTCCGGAGAAACAAAGGAGAAGGTAAAGGTCTCAAAAGGTAAGGCCACCTTTAACTTCCATTGAAGGAGTGAGATTGCATTGATCCACCGATTCAATGTACAAAAGCGAATGATAAGAGTAGTGGTATGGTCGTGACTCCATCCCGCACTCAAAGCATTACTCTATACATGAATAGAAGAATTATGCAACCAACTCTCGGAATTCAGACTGAAGATCTTGATAAACAACATTTGGAAAACAAAGAAGCGATGCAAGCTCTTAATCAGATCTGATGTAGATGATAACGTCGTCTTGTTGAAAAACACCGGAAGATACAATGGAAATCGTCTGGAAAGACATAATGATTAGGTTCTACAATGGTTTCATTGGCATGAACAACACATGCTCAAGGTATACTCCAACTTCACCCGTGCTCATCCTTCTCATATGTTTTTCAACGATATGGATATCCATCAAGGGGCACATACGGATAAAGAGTTCAAGGACAAAAGATTGGATGAAGGGTACAACAAACGGGATACAAATTCGATGATTGTAGCACCACCGTTATAAAAGAGAGGAAGCGAAACCCTGAAGGTACGACACAAACCCAACCACGAGAAATCCTGGACTCGAAGAAAAGATAGGGGAGTAGATTCAAAACACGCAGAGGTAAGAGGAGAATAGCATAGGGGTAAGGAGTAAAAGCAGACCTAATGAGATTTATCCAACCAATTTTGCAAAAATAGTTTTGACACTCTACATCGATCGTGAGCTAGGTTATCCTATAGGCTGGACCCGTGAAGTATCGCAACTGCTGAGCTCTGATACCACTTTGTAACCCCCTCGAATCGGCCCTATGCAAGTTTTAGCGATTCCCACCAAACCCGCATAGAAACGATTCAAAGATGCCCACCAGGCACTTGCGTGCGGGTGGAAAACAAAGTAATAACATTACACAGTAGTCCACGATGGAACCCACAGAAACATATATATACAACAACAACTCCATGAGTAAAAAATACAGATGTACAATACAAAGATCCAAATCACCTTGAAACGATACAACATCCGAGTACGGATAAGATGCAAATGGGGCTAAGAGCCCTGAAGAATAACCAATGGCATCCATAACCCTGCCCAGGCCTAGCCGGAAGGGTAACCCTGCTAACAACGTCGAACTTATACATATTAAACAAAAGGGGTGCCGACAAAGGGCGAAGGAAAAAGGGAGTGGTCAGTACTAAGGCCAGTACACAGCATGGCTAGAATTCGGCGGCTCTCGCCTACATAGGTATGGTGGACTGAAGCAGCAGCGCAACATGCATAAACAACTGTCGGCTATTAGAGAGGGATAAGAGAGACCTATTCAGGACCAACCTGATACTAACACCAATCATACCCATCCTGGCATTTCCCCCTGGAGACCAAACGAGGAAGTGAAACCGAGGAACTCACACAGTTGGTAGTTTTATTCATTCCCTTATAGTTGAAGCACTTACTATTCAGATATAGATAGCATGAGTCATCCTGATAACATAAGTAGTGCGTAGTTTTAGTTAACCATCCATTTGTAGTTGCAGTACTTACTAGTCAGATACAATTAGCATGTGACATCCCAAACCCAGCAGTTGTTGGCATTTTTATTTCATTCCATTGGAGTTGCGATACTTACTAGGCAGGTATAACATGAGACGATACACCCCAGTTCCACCAGTTGTTGGCACTTTTATTATCCATTCCATTGTAGTGAAGCTGATTACTAGTCACATATTAAGTCAAATTTATATCACTACTTTAGTTATGCTTGTCTATGATCGAGATACTGTGCTCCAAGTTGTCCATAACCGCAGACACGGCTTTCAAAAATATTTACCCTGCAGGGGTGCACAAATAGCAACACACACATGATCAGCCTTGGAAAAACCAAATCAAAACCCAACGAGGCTTTCACGACAAAGCAATCACATGATTCATAAAATATTTCAGGGGGCCACCCCATTAAGCTACCCGCAACGAAGTTGGCGGGCTCCAAGACGGACCCAAGGTTTGCGTCAATGGCTGTAAACGACTGGGAACCCGAAAGTGTGATTGGGCTTGTCGATACCGCGAAAACACTCCGCATCCAAAACAGTACAGGTGCTCCACACACAATCCTAAATAAAGCAGTAAAGCATGGCATAAGTGTTGGAGATATGCCCAAGAGGCAATAATAAAATAGGTTATTATCATATCTTCATACTTATGATAAATGTTTACATACCATGCTATAATTGTATTAACCGGAAACATTAATACTTGTGTGATTTGTAAACTAAAATAAGAGTCCCTAGTAAAGCCTCTTGTTAAACTAGCTTGTTGGTTAATATATGATCATTGTTTCCTGATCATGAACATAGAGATGTTATTAACAACAGGATCATATCGTTAGGAGAATGATGTGATGGACATACTCCTATAGATAAGCGTAGCATAAAGATCAAGTCATTTCAATAGTTCAAATTGCTATATGCTTTCTGATACATAGTAACCTAATTCCTTCGACCATGAGATCATGCATATCACCTTTACCGGATGGATGCTTTGATGTCATCAAACACCACACCGTAACAGGGTGGCTATAAAGGTGGCATTGAGTGTTCGGAAAGTATTGGTTGAAACACATGGATCAAGAGTGGGATTTGTCCATCCACATGACGGATAGATATTCTCTGGGCCCTCTCGGTGAAATGTCATCCAATTAGCTTGCAAGCATGTGACTGGCTCACAAGGGATCACATATCACGGGAACGAGAAAAGAGTACTTATCAGTAACGAGGTTGAACTAGGTATGCAGAGATACCGACGATCATAAACCTCGGATAAGTAACATATCGTGAGACAAAGGGAAATTGGTATCGTATGTAAGTGGTTCATTCGATCGCAAAGTAATCGTAGAAATATGTGGGAGCCATATGAATTTCCAGATTCCTCTATTGGTTATTGTTCGAAGAAGTGTCTCGATCATGTCCGCATAATTCACGAACCGTAGGGAGACACACTTAAGGATTCGACGTTGTTTGAGTAGTTATGGTATTATGAGAAAGAGACCGAATGTTGTTCGGAGTCTCGGATGGGATCCGGGATATCACGAGATGATCCGGAATGGTCCGGAGAATAAGATTCATATAAGGAAAGTCCCGTTTCGGAGTTGGGGAATGGTTCCGGTGTTTTCATCGAGAACATTCTAGAAGGTCCCGGAATGTCCGGCACTCCGGAAGGGGAAGGGTACATGAATGTGTCATTGTAAGTTGGAATGATTGCATCATGTACTAAGTGTTCTCGCTGTCCAAAATAAAGGGTTTATTTAAATCCTAAATTGAAAAGTCAAACGGCTAGTTTGAAAGTCAAACGGCAAGTTTTTGGAAAGTGGAAAGAGGAGGAGAAGAGGGAAACCGAGTTGGAGAGGGAGACCTCCTCCAACCGGCGGCCAACTCCAATGCCGAGTTGGGGAGGGACTCCACTCCCTCTCCCTGGCGCGCCAGCCCCCTCCCACCTATATAAGGAGGGGCAGGGCTCCCCTCCTTACACACACAAGTTCCTATCCTCTAAACTAAACCCTAGATCTAGACCCCGGTTTAGAGCTATTTCGGTTTAGAGCCTTCTAATTGGTTTAGAGCCTTCTAATTGGTGTGTCTAATTACTAGACCACTAATAGCCTCTCTCATAAGCTCCACCATACTCGCACCGGCTTAAGGCGAAGCCCTGCGGGATCTCCCCTCTACTTCCGGTACTACACCGTTGTGCTGCCGGAATCGCGAGGAGAGTGCTACAACCTCCGCTGCCTGCTGGAACAAGGGAGAGGAAGGTCTTCGTCGAGTACCGAACGTGTGACCGACTGCGGGAGCGCTGCTGGAACGTGGCGCTGGAAGGATCGTCTACGCGATCTTGAGATCGGAAAGAGTACGACTACATCACCCACGAGAAT
This sequence comes from Avena sativa, assembly GCA_916181665.1. NCBI lineage: Eukaryota > Viridiplantae > Streptophyta > Magnoliopsida > Poales > Poaceae > Avena > Avena sativa. The sequence continues at coordinate 184,202,818 of OV702286.1, forward strand.
CTGCTCTCGTTAACCACTTTGGAATCTTCGAGGGTGAGTTCCACTATCGACTCGTTGCTACAATCTAGTAGATAGATCTTGGCTTGTTTGTTTGTATGCGATAGAAAAATTTTGTTTTCCATGCTACGAACCCCTACAGTGGTATCAGAGCCGTGTCTATATGTAGATCTGTTGCACGAGTAGAACACAATGGTCATTGTGGGCGTTGATGCTTTTATTGTAGATTGCTTTTTGTGTACTTTGCATCTTGCGGTATGTTGGGATGAAGCGGCCCGGGCTAACCTTACATGACATCGTTCATGAGACTTGCTCCACGCTCGACATGCAACTTGTATTGCATAAGTGGCTTTGCGGGTGCCTGTTTCTCCTAGCATAGTTAAGATCCAATTTACAACGGGTAATCAACAATGCTAGTATCAATGTTGTGGTTCTTGTTCGTAAGTTAGAACGACACTTATTGAAAGCCCCAAGCCACGTAAAATATGCAAAGAAAGTAGAGGCGTCTAACTTTGTTTTGCAGGGGTGTGCAGTGATGTGATATGGCCATGATTGTGATTATATTTGATGTATGCAATGTTCCTTATTGTAAGTTGGCAACCGGCAGGAGCCATATGGTTGTCTTTAATTTCTGTTAAGACCTGCGTGTCTATTCAAAATAGTTGTAATAGTTGAAGCTGGTGGACGACAACCATGAAGAAGCGTCATTGACCTTGATGCTATGCCGGTAATGATGGAGATCATGTTCGTGCTTGAAGATGGAGATCAGAAGCACAAAGAAGAAAGGCCATATCATATCACATATTATGAATTGCATGTGATGTTAATCCTTTATGCATCTTGTATTGCTTTGTAGACGACGGTAGCATTATAAGATGATCCCTCATGCACATAAATTTCAAGTTCTAAAGTGTTCACCCTTAGTATGCACCGTTGCCAAAGCTTGCTGCTTCGAAGCACCACGTGATGATCGGGTGTCTTTGATTCCGCGGGTGAATACAACGTAAGCAAGCCAGATTTGCTTATGCGGTAGCTAAGGTTTGATCTTGACGAGCCTAGCATGTACAGACATGGCCTCAGGAACACGGATTACCGAAAGGTAGAGCATGAGTCATATAGTAGATATGATGAACATGTTGATTGTTCGCCATTGAAGCTATATCAACTCTCGTGATGATCGGTTTTGATGTGGTGGATTTGGTTTGTGTGATCACTAAAACAATGTGAGGGATATTGTTTTGAGTGGGAGTTCACCTAGATTAATTTAATTATTAATTAGAACTCAATTTATCATAAACTAAATCAAAGTGAATTTGCATAGTTGTTGTAGTCATTGGCATCCGTTTACCACCTTGCGCTTAGTTATAATTGAGATGATAGAACTATAGAATTCTGGTTAGATACTTTACGAACTGGTATCGTATTGTTTTAAGTGTTAATCTAAAGTATAAAAGTCCTATTGCAAACTTTCAGTAAGTTCCGGTTACTCCATGAAGTTTAATAATTAGTATTAAATCAAGAGTAACAATTCCAAGTGTTAGTATATAAGTATCATGTTTGTATCCATGATTCTTGATATTCAAAGGATTCCCTTAATATCAAGGTTATCTAGGATCTGAAAGAGTTGTTTCAGAAACCATAATGTGTGGAAGATATTGTGATATCTGAAACGAAGTTTTGGTTGCAACATGATAGAGTATAATATGGCAAAAGTCATGTTCTCATATTTGATGAGAATTTGCAAAAAGGTTGGAGACACTTGTTGTCCTAATCCTCCAAAAGGTTTTGGATAGCAACATTATACTCATAATTCATCGTTATAAGCTAAAAGTAGCTTGATCATGGACGATTCCATGATAAGGGTGAATATTTGATGAAGGTAAAATGTTTACTACACCAAGAGATTACTAAAGAAAGGAATTTGAAAGAACACCAAACATTTGATGATGGTGATCTACTTCAAAGTGCAAGTCCAAAGACATTGGTATTTAACTATACACGCTTTGGACTATATGTCATATGTATGACTCCACTATTGATATTGATAGATTCTTTCAAATAGAAAAGGAAATATTGAAAGAGAATCTCATAAATATATGGCAGAAAAGAAAAGACTAGAATTGTTCAGTTTAAGTATATAGATGATATACATGTTATGGCTATATTCTTTGCTTATTAAACAATGTGGTTCTCAAGTATTTGATACTGAATTTGTTGGTGTGAATCGTCATACGAAACAACACAATTCATGAACTACAATGGCCTAAGTAACTAGCAAAAGAATATGTGATGATGTTCATCGAGAACAAATAAAGGGTTATTGTGTTGCTCGTTAAACATCAAAGCTTGCCTTCAAAGATTTGTTTTATCAGGTATTATGAGAACAAAAGAGTTGTTCAAATAATTGCCGTAATCCATAAAAGATGGATGATTCACAAATCTCGTTGGAGAAATCACATCCATAAAACTAGTGCTAAAATGTCGAAAGACAAATTGATTGAAAGATCACTTAGGAAGTGGCATCGCCGTTTAAATTATATTGGAAAGATAACATGAAGAAACTCCATGTGGATGGAATTTTGGAGTCTTCTGATTTTTGATCAAATGACGCTTGTGAAACTTTCCTAGAGATAATTAAAACTTTGTTCATAGGCCAAAAAGGGAACGAATGACTAGCTTATTGGAACTTGTACATATTGTTGTACGAAGTCCGTTATGTGTAGTCAAGAGCGATGGATTTCAACTTCATATGCTTTCTCCGAAAATTTGAGTGAATATATGAATATTTACTTAATAAGGATGAAGTGTGAAATATTTGAAAAGTTCAAAGATTTTCAAGATGAAGTGCAAAAACATTGTAACAAGAATATAAATAGTTTATGATAAGATCATAAAGGAAGATATTTGAGTTACAGAGTTTAGCATAATACCTAAGATTTAAGGAATCGTTCCGTGGATTTGCATTTTCCCGAAACACCATAAGAGTATGGAGCGTTCGAGATATGTAATTAAACCTTGTTTGACATGGTAAGATCAAAGGTATAATTTATAAAACTGCCATTATATTTTAAAGATTAAAAGCTTTAGAGATTACCGTTTTTCCACTGAAAAGAGCTCCATCATAATCCGTTGAAATGACACCATATAAAAGTTATGGTTTGGGATAAAACCCAAGTTGTCCTTTCTTAAACATTGGTATGCTATGCATAAGAAAGATGTTTGCAACCAAAGTCGGATGAACCTGTCTTTGTATGTTATTTCGAATAACTGTTAAGTACTCCTCCATAACATCGGAGACAAAAGTGTTTTGTCACTTAAAACGTCAAGTTTCTTTAAGAAGGAATTTTTCGTGAAAAAGTTAAGTGGGAGGACAATAGAAACTTTGATAAGGTTAAAAGAACCTTAGCTATATGTGCAGAGTTGCGCAGCGCCGAAAAGTGTTTCGGAGGCAGCAACAATGCTCATGGTTCACGTACCTCAAAGGTTGTGGTCACGGAGATCCAAGTTCCTATTGAAACAAGTAGGTCGGATGAACAATCAAATACCAAGATTTGAGGGTTGAATCATTATTTGAGAATAATGAACCGACTACATACAGAGAAGCGATGATGGGCCCTGACTCCGTAAAATGGCTTGAAGCCATAAAACCCGTGATAGTTCCATACACGAGAAATCAAGTTTTGAACTTGAAGGACCCTCGAGTAAGGTGTAAGACCTTACAGTTGTGTCTGGATCTATAAAGAAATAGACATGGATGTTTTACATCTATGAAATAGTCGACATGTTGGGAAAGAGTTCACAACAATGTTCAAAGGTTGACTATGACAAGATTTGATCTTTCATAGTGATATTTAGTCTAGACGGATTAATGTAGCAACCACTACATATAATTTGTTATATGGTAGTTGAATTAACAAAACAAGTTCTTCTAATAGAATCGTTACCTAGGACATGTGCATAACACGGTCCATAGGGTTTTGTTAATTCAAAGGATGCTAAAAGCATATGCAAACTTCAATGGTTAGAGTGAGCATAGCGGAGTTGGAATCTTCACTATGATGAAACTGTTAAAAGGGTTTAATTTCATCAGAGACAATGAAGATGCTTGCGTTTGCAAGAAATTAAGTGGGAGCGTTAAGACATGTTTCTAATACATTATGTGGAAGACATATTGTTGATTGGAAATAATGTATCTTTTATTAACACATATTAAGAATTTCATCCCGATGAAAGACTTAGGCAAAACCCAAATATTTGGCATCAATAGACGCTAATATGGTTGTGCCAGAAGTACATAGACAAGATATTGAATGAGCTCAATATAGAAACTACAAGAAAAGGTTCTTGTCGCACAAAAAGGATTGAATGAGTTCAATGTTGATGATATATTCAAGTGTATTGACATTTGGTAAAGTGAAACAAATAATCAAGTATAGATTGATGCTTGATGTATAAAATCACAAAGAGTATTTATATCATACTGTGATATGTACAAATCCAGATATGTCCTATGCTCTAAATGTTGAGAGCATATATCAGAATGATTCGTAAGATGATCATTGGACAATAGTAAGGATATTCTTATGATCTTTTGGAAGAACTAAGAGTATAATATTTGTAGAAGTGACAAATAGATGGTTAGTTCATTGTAAAAGTACTACATTGATACTAGCTTTGTCACAAAGTACAAATTAAGTTTATCTCAATCTAAACTAAGGGTGGCACAATATAATGGAAAGTGAGTTCCATAGTGGATTTGGATGATTTCCAAAGTTAAGACATTGTGACAGATACTACAACAAAAGGCTAAGTATATGACTGCTATTTTAGCAGCATAAGAGGGCATTTGAGTCAAGTAGTTTGTTATCAAACTATGTGTAGTTCACAGTGGGATAATACTATGAAGATATATTGTGCGACAATATTATCAACATGTTTTAACCCCAAAGAGCTAAAGGTCACACCGAAAGACCAAATTTATACAAAGCCATCTCATTAGAGAATGAGTGATGCGTAGAGACGCAAAGACATGCAATTTCACACGGACCTGGAAGTGTCAGATCCGGAGATCAGTTGACCACTAGCAATCGTGTACATACAACACCGGAAAGCCATAGGTGTTGAATACACAAAGGTTTGAAACTAGATTATTGACTCTAGTGCAAGTGGGAGACTGTTGGAGATATGCCCAAGAGGCAATAATAAAATAGGTTATTATCATATCTTCATACTTATGATAAATGTTTACATACCATGCTATAATTGTATTAACCGGAAACATTAATACTTGTGTGATTTGTAAACTAAAATAAGAGTCCCTAGTAAAGCCTCTTGTTAAACTAGCTTGTTGGTTAATATATGATCATTGTTTCCTGATCATGAACATAGAGATGTTATTAACAACAGGATCATATCGTTAGGAGAATGATGTGATGGACATACTCCTATAGATAAGCGTAGCATAAAGATCAAGTCATTTCAATAGTTCAAATTGCTATATGCTTTCTGATACATAGTAACCTAATTCCTTCGACCATGAGATCATGCATATCACCTTTACCGGATGGATGCTTTGATGTCATCAAACACCACACCGTAACAGGGTGGCTATAAAGGTGGCATTGAGTGTTCGGAAAGTATTGGTTGAAACACATGGATCAAGAGTGGGATTTGTCCATCCACATGACGGATAGATATTCTCTGGGCCCTCTCGGTGAAATGTCATCCAATTAGCTTGCAAGCATGTGACTGGCTCACAAGGGATCACATATCACGGGAACGAGAAAAGAGTACTTATCAGTAACGAGGTTGAACTAGGTATGCAGAGATACCGACGATCATAAACCTCGGATAAGTAACATATCGTGAGACAAAGGGAAATTGGTATCGTATGTAAGTGGTTCATTCGATCGCAAAGTAATCGTAGAAATATGTGGGAGCCATATGAATTTCCAGATTCCTCTATTGGTTATTGTTCGGAGAAGTGTCTCGATCATGTCCGCATAATTCACGAACCGTAGGGAGACACACTTAAGGATTCGACGTTGTTTGAGTAGTTATGGTATTATGAGAAAGAGACCGAATGTTGTTCGGAGTCTCGGATGGGATCCGGGATATCACGAGATGATCCGGAATGGTCCGGAGAATAAGATTCATATAAGGAAAGTCCCGTTTCGGAGTTGGGGAATGGTTCCGGTGTTTTCATCGAGAACATTCTAGAAGGTCCCGGAATGTCCGGCACTCCGGAAGGGGAAGGGTACATGAATGTGTCATTGTAAGTTGGAATGATTGCATCATGTACTAAGTGTTCTCGCTGTCCAAAATAAAGGGTTTATTTAAATCCTAAATTGAAAAGTCAAACGGCTAGTTTGAAAGTCAAACGGCAAGTTTTTGGAAAGTGGAAAGAGGAGGAGAAGAGGGAAACCGAGTTGGAGAGGGAGACCTCCTCCAACCGGCGGCCAACTCCAATGCCGAGTTGGGGAGGGACTCCACTCCCTCTCCCTGGCGCGCCAGCCCCCTCCCACCTATATAAGGAGGGGCAGGGCTCCCCTCCTTACACACACAAGTTCCTATCCTCTAAACTAAACCCTAGATCTAGACCCCGGTTTAGAGCTATTTCGGTTTAGAGCCTTCTAATTGGTTTAGAGCCTTCTAATTGGTGTGTCTAATTACTAGACCACTAATAGCCTCTCTCATAAGCTCCACCATACTCGCACCGGCTTAAGGCGAAGCCCTGCGGGATCTCCCCTCTACTTCCGGTACTACACCGTTGTGCTGCCGGAATCGCGAGGAGAGTGCTACAACCTCCGCTGCCTGCTGGAACAAGGGAGAGGAAGGTCTTCGTCGAGTACCGAACGTGTGACCGACTGCGGGAGCGCTGCTGGAACGTGGCGCTGGAAGGATCGTCTACGCGATCTTGAGATCGGAAAGAGTACGACTACATCACCCACGAGAATCTGCTCTCGTTAACCACTTTGGAATCTTCGAGGGTGAGTTCCACTATCGACTCGTTGCTACAATCTAGTAGATAGATCTTGGCTTGTTTGTTTGTATGCGATAGAAAAATTTTGTTTTCCATGCTACGAACCCCTACAATAAGTACAGGATAGTAATAAAGCCCCAAACTAGTTTGTGGCCCCAAGAAATAAGAAATGAATCAAGCTCTGGCTAAGGGGTATTCATAGACTCTCCCGTATGTGGATAGTGCGAATAGTCAAGGAACAGGTATCAAATACTCGGGGCCTATGGGACACAAGTGAGCTGTTAAAAACCAAATATTAGCTATTGCCCACCGATGCCTCTGCATTAGTTATATCTATTCCCATCATTTTAATTATCAGTTGAAATTAAAGTCATGATCATCTCTACCATTAAGCATATCTATCATTATGCATGTGCCAACCTTTTATCAACGGTGGAACGACAACAATGTTAAGCAGCACCTGAGCAAGCAACTACGACTCGCAAGGCCGACTGTCTATCAATCAACAGGCAATAGGATGTGTCTAGGGAAATATAGAGGCTGCAAGGAATATAAATGGTGCACAAAAACTAAAGCATCGCAACAAGGATAGCAATAGATCAACAAGAGGAAGTAAAGACTATAAACGCAAAATAGGTAGAAAGGGGGAGAATGCTCGCCTGGGAAACATAGCCGAAGGTCCATCCGAAGATCGGGTCGACACTTGCATCATCTCATCGGCCTAATCCGTGAAGAAGCAAAGCACTAGAAGAAACACCAGATGAACTATTTAATACTATAGCAGAAGATCGGGCATGATCCATGACATGGTAAAGATGTGGTGCAATTAGGCAATATTAAGCACAACCAGGGTCCCGATAATTAATTAGAAGGTTCGAGTTATGTAGATACCCCGCAAATTTAAATGTTGGCTTAATAATAACATGGCATCGATTCGCTATACAAATTTAAATGGAGCCAATATAAGACTAGAAAAGCCCGTATATGGTGTCCATATTTAATTTAGGTGAACCGTTGATGTAGCCCCAAACACCCACAATATGCATGCAAGTATGAACAATTAATATGCAACAAGCAGATATAGCATTTATATAAAAAAATAGAGGCTCGAGAAGGTTCACACATGTCGAATTGACGATCTTGGGGTCTCGGAGGGTTCAGGGTTCGACAAGTTCGGCTTCGGACTCCAGGAGTGGTCTTCGTCTCCGGATACGAGTCCTTGGCGTCCGTGAGGAGAGCATGAAGATGGTGCCAGGGTTCGATCTCTGCGGTTCTCAGGATCAGTGCGCTTGGGCCTCGGCGATCGTCATGAGGTACCATGTACCACGTTCGATCTTCGGGTTATCGGCATCGGGTTGGTTTGTCCGTGAGGAGATCTTGTCAAAACAAGTACATCATCGGGGCAGGTCTTGTAGCACCATGGGCCATCTCGGGTACAATGGACCATACAAAGACAGCATGTGGCAGAGGGACAAGCCCAAGAAAGTTCTGAAGGGGCATGTCCTGTGCGGACACTAGCCCGAACACCTTGCGGGCATTGTGCTTGTGCTAACAGGAAGGCAGGATCCTTGGCGTGTTTGTTGGTCGGACGCGAGAGCCTTGGCATGTTGCAGAGAAGTGTGGTCGAAGGAAGGAAGTGGCGGCGGTCCCAGAGGAGGGCTAGGGAAGGCGAGGACACACAGAGCGGCGGCGGTGGCCAGCTCCGCTGCAGGCGCGACACGAGGCAGAGGAAGGTGCGCTTGGGGAGGAGGACGGCGGCCGGTGGACAACCCGGGGCGGTGACGCTGCACTGCTGGGCAGGCCAGCGTTGGAGAAGCTCCAAGGGAGGCGGCACGATGCAGAGCTTGAAGATGCTCGGGGCGCGCGGGGCTGCCAGAGAAGAGCAGGGAGGTTGAGAACACGGCGGCCGGTGGCGTGTGGAAGGGCTCGGGCTCGAGGATGACAGGGCCCGAGGGACGGCATGGGCGGTGACACAGATGCGAGACGGCGGGGCTGCGGCGAAGCATGGGGCGAGGAAGACAGTGGCGCGAATCGCGCTGGCCAGAAGAGGAAGACAACAAGAGGCAAGGTGCATGAGGACGAAGAAGGGCGTCCGCGCTCGCGGTTGCAAAGGAAGGAGGACGGAAGGCGAGCAAGGAGAGGCCGAGGTGGGTGGCATTCGGGAGGAACACGTGACCACGGGGGTCAGTTTGCGTGCGGGGACGGGGAGCGGGGTCACGATAGGTGGGAGTGGGGTGCACGCGGTGGGGCCAGGCGGGTCACGCATGGCGCCCGGGCGGGTCAGGTTGCAACGCTGCTACTACGTGTGTTGCGACAGATAGGATAGGTGGCTTAGGGTTAGTGTGGGTGGCGGCGGCAGGTGGAGTGGTGATAGGTGGTGGTTCTAGGTTAGGGTTTGGTCCGGTTTAGTCCAAGGCTTAGATCTAGATTAAACCGGGTAGTAGGTGGTCTGGCCGGTTGGTCTCTGGTCTTACCGGCTGGACTGCCTCCCCGATACAAAAATAGTTTTTATTTATTTATTTTTATATAAAAGACTTTTGCAGATAGTTTTTAGACAAATAAAAGATCCAGGCGGACCGAGGGTTTTTGATTTGAAATAGAGAGCGGGTTATTTAGAAAATAAATCTATGCTTTTATAAAAAAGGTTTTAGCAAAAAGATGCATGAGGACATGGCGATGCTCAAATGCAATGTGGCATGATGACATGAGCATGTGGTCATGATGATGCACAAAAATAAAACAACACGCGATTTTCTAGTAGTGGTTTTACCGGGGTGTTTCACTTTCTTCCTCCTTTCTTCTTGTACTAATTTGTAATCATTCTCTAGGGTTATTGCTGAGTTGACTAATTGTTGAAATTCTTTAGGTTGGGTTACTCATAGTTGCATTTTCATATATCGGTGTAATCTAGATAGAATTATAAATTCCCGAAGGTATGTTAATACTTGGATCTCATTTTGGAATAGATTCTCAAATTCCCTTCTCTTTAATTCCATAATACTCTCATGAATATGGGTATCTCTAATTTTTTTTTAAAATTCATTCTAGGCGATGGTCGTGTTTGGGTTTTGCATGTTTAGGATATTCTCCCACCGTGTTGCTGTAGGTCTGGGTAATAAATAAGTTGTATATCTTAGTTTCTCCTCCTCATTGCATCCAACAGTATTTAGTTTTTGTTCTTTGTCCCTTAGCTAATCCTTGACATCCACGGGTTCTGCTGCAGATGTGAATGGAAGTGGTCTAGTATTCTGAAATTCGGCTAGGCTTACTCCGCCTCCATCGTTTTCCTGTCTGTCATGTTTGTGCCAAGAGATCATGCATAAAATTATTTTGGATCCCTTGATCTCTTTCCTTGCCTCTTCCACCAGTTGCACATATTGCATGAAGCTTTGTTCCCATACTGGTATGGTTTGAGATGTTGAGCCTATTCTAGCTGTATTATTGGTATCTTCTTTCTGTTGGGTTTCCCTAGCTAAGCATTCGGATTCGGTTTCTACCCTTTTTCCATTGGATGTTTCCCCCTAGTACTATGGCATTTACGTCAGAATACCATGTTACATGATGCATATGCACATTGGATTGTTTGTTTTTAATGCACAGAGCTAGTCACCGAAAAATCCATAATATCCAAATATTTCACTTCAATACTTCCCCCTTTTGTACATACCCTTATGTACACAACACAACATTTCCCACTAGTTTTATAATAAGTAAATATCATCTCACTCAACTGGCTTGAAAGCCCAATCATTACAATACCCATTACATTATTCCGTAAATACTACTAGGAAGGTTCTATTTGTCTAGTTCATAACGTCCGTTAACCATCCATTCACTACCATGTCGGAATTGGTTGGGGTACTCTAAAAAGTCGTTGGCTATTTCTGGTTCCTTTCCCCATTCAGGACCATCTTCTTGATTCAAGTCCATCATGGTGAAGTAATCGCCTAAATGCATAAGGGAGTCTACGGCTCCTCTAAACTCCTCTATATTTTCAGGTTATTTAGGTCTTCAGAAGCTTGTGATCCACATCGACTTTCTTCTATAACCCTCTCCTCCCAAGTATTTACATGACTATATCCTCCATCGTAATTATACGTTGTTGGATTGTAATCCTCTTTTACATAAATCCTAACTTCCTTGAGGTTCTGTTGCTGCTCTACAGATTCTTGACAAGATGCAGAATTCATCTGAAACTTTTGGTTTGTCAAAATTACTAATGTCTATTACACCGTCCATTATGGTGTCAAGTTCGTCATCAGTTGCCGAACCAGTCGGTTCTATCATGATATTAATACTATGGCGATTCCAATAGATTTCATAAGATTGACCCTTTGGAAGATAAGTATTAATGGGTGTAGGTTTAGGTTCTAAGTTTTGGTTTCCGATGAACTCCCATCTTCATCCATTTCCTTATACATGTCATACCTAGCTCATACATGGCTCCTATGGGATCTCTTAGGTCATACATGGCTTCCTGTAAGGCTTCGCTAACTGTCACGTGGATACTAAAGAATGCTTGGATAAGAGTGGCATTAATTTCTAAATATGTTACTAATTCTTGTGTGGTAGAATTTTGGACAAAGTCCCTATTATCCTAGGTTGTGTCTATAGGTTTGTTTTCATATGGTACCGCATGAAATGTAGTTATCCTAATTCGGAAGTTTTAGCTTTATGAATTGTTGTGATAGAATTTATGAGAGCAATCCCAAAAGTTGTCCAGTCTTCATTGGCTTCTCCCATATATAGGTTTTTTCTAAAGCCTAAAATCCATGCTTGAGGGCCGGAGACTCTGGGATGGTCTCCGAGGTAGACTCCGGGGTCACCGTTGTAGCCTATGGAAGGGGGACATAGCCGGGATGGAGTCTTCATGCTCTTCGAGTAGTATCCGAGGGGGCTGTACTAGGAGCTCCAGGAGAGGAACCGGAGTCTTGGTCGGAGTCCCTGGGACGATAGGCTGGACACTCTAGTGTTTGAGGCCGGAGACTCTGGGATTCAGGTCCGGACACTCTGGTGCTTCAGCCTCAGCTGTGACATCTTCTTGTGCAGCTCCTTTTTCTTCATCCGAGGTTTTGTCGGTACATCGGGGCTTTGTATCTAAGTATGCATAGTGTAGTGGCACGAAGTAAAGATCCATTCAAGGGTGTATCAAAGTCACACGAGGAGAGGAACGAGTTAACCTTATCTTGTAGGAGTTTGGCTTGAGCACATGTCATTGGTTTACTTGGGGGACTTGGTGGGGAGGATTTAGGGACGTCCATAGGATGGGCTATATCAGTGCCCTCGCCAACTCTCATAAGAGACTCATCTCCAGGTCTCACAGGAGACCCTCGTCAAGGCCTTATGAGAGTTCCCTTTCCATCCCTCATGAGAGGTCAATTTTAGGCACGAGCCTGGCAAGGCGCAATCCATAGGAGCAACTCCGCCTCTCCAAAGGCTAAGTACTAAGCCAATCGCTATCATTCGCCACGACCCCGCAGTCCACCCACTGTAATGAGTTTCGGTCCATAGCCCTTCCTCCATTACCCTTCCTTCTAATAAGCTAAGTCATTAACCTGTGACACGGGATAGGGAAGTCATGGGGTCCCACCCGGTAATGTCCTCTCTGGACCACAGCCCAACTTAGGATACGAGGACATACAAAAGGAAAAAGGTTTACCTGACTGCTCCATCCCATTGTAGAATTGTGGCTAGCACGTTATTGTATAGTGCAAGAATCACTAACCACATTGGTTGTTAATCCTAAGTGTATACCTGGTACAATGGAATATCCACCATATGGTTTTCCATATCTTATCAATTATTCTACCTCCCACCATTTTAGATTATCTGCCTACCCAGAGCACGTAATCCATATCTCATATTAATTATAAAAAAAGTTTTTGCTTTTGAGTCAAGGTGATAAGTTTTGAAAATGCTTTTTAAATACGTCAATTGACATGTAAGCATTCCCTTTCAATGAATATTGCAAGTTTGGTATCACAAGGTATGCAATAGTGAACTTGCCTGGGTTTTTTATTTAAGACAATCGATGGGTTCGATACTATTCTGGACATCGGTTTCTGCAAAGAAATATCATTGTCTGGTAAGGACAATGTATAAAATCGAAATGTATGCTTAAGGATCCTAGATAATTATTTTGGTTGTTTATTACCTTCCCCCTAATTTCAGTGTTTTAGATTTTATTAAGGTATTTCCTATGGTGAACTTTATTTCACTTTGAGTTTTTTATAAATTCTTCTAGAGTCTCTTTGATTAAGTCTTAGCTATAATTTTATTTGAAATTCATTCCATACTTAATTTTCCTAGATATTCAAGGTTTGTATTTTTAATGGGTTATGTTACTAATTTGGTGTATTTACACTCCTTGTTAATTATTTAATATTTATTGTAGAGTTTTATTAGGGAAATATTCATTATTTAATTTTAATTCCTAAAAAATACGATTTCTCATCCCACATATTTTTCTCTGTTTAGAACTATTTTTACTTTATTTATTTTGAATTTTGTATGTTTTTAGGGTTTTAATCTTATATTTCTGAACTTATATTTTTGTTTCCTTCATAACTATTATTGAAAATATCAAAAAATTACTTTTTGTATTCCACTTATTTTTCTCTATCTAGGGGTATTTTTTTATTTTTTTCAAATGTCTTGGGTTGATTTTGGTTAAATGGCTATTTAAAGAATTGAAAAAGAAAAAAATACCCTTGGGTCCACCATTCAGTCCAACCACTTAAGTGAATGGACCCACTTGGTCCACCCGGTAGTTCCACCCCTCACTATCTATCTCACGTACTCTCACACTCTCTCTCTAGCACCTAAGGCGATGGCGATGGCGCCTCCTCCACTCTGCCTCGCTACCTCGGCCTTCTCTAGCCTCTCCTACCACCGTGATTCCACTCAATTACTACCATCCTCCTACTCTACCCTTCTACCGCATAGATTAATTTCTTTCACCTCCAATCACTCGTGTCCAACCCTTGAGCCGATCTAGGGTTTTGGTGAAGGCGTAATGGTGGTTGTCTAGCCAACTCTAGTGTTCCCCTAGCCATCGAGATGGTTCCAAGTGGTGTCTCCTTCTCCTCCTCTAGCTATTGTGGCAGGTGCAGGTTGAGATGCCCCCTATGGGGTACTCCCTATGCCTCCCACTGCCTCCGTTCCTACTCTACTTCCTCTTCTCAATAGGTGGTGAGATGGGATCCCACTTTTTGATTCTAGGTTTTTTGGTTGCTTCTATGGTGTTCTAGATGGTTCTAGGGTTTTCTATTTTGCTTGTTTATGCTTAGATGTTTGGCAGAGTTTAATTTTTAGGTTATCTATCAAGGTTACTTAATATAGTGTTTACTGTTTGAAGATTTTTAGGTCTGAGCATGATTTTCTATTATTGTCTAAGGGTAAGGTTGCATTTCTATGGTTAATGGTGTACTGATCCTTTCATTTGCATCATCAGTACCCTCATTATTTTGTAAAGCTAAGTTCTTTTATTCAATAGACAATAATTGTCTATATATTTTCTATTAAAAACTATAACTCAAGTGAGTTTCAGGATTCTTATTTGTTCTTTACTAGTACCTCTATTTATAATTAAAGTTTATAGTTTAGTTAGGTTGGGTGATTCTCTTATGTTCTGAATTCAGGTTTTTTCTCTTTATGGAGACACACTATTGATATGTTGTCATTGACAGTGTCTTCTTCATCCTATGGACTCACATTTCCTAGGGGATGAAGGTTACGCTACTTGTGATTTCATTTCATGGATCAATTAACCATTGGCATTGTTATTGTGTAGTTAATTATTGTTCCTATTTTTATAATCTCACTCAATTCAATCATTTGGTTATTCAATCAAGGTTTTATGGTTGTGCATATGGTATAGGTATTTGCTTATGATCTTTGATGCATTTTAAGTGAGTGTACATAGATTATAATCCAATGTATGTGCTTGTGCTTTCTTCCTAGCAACAAGATCATTATCACACATGATCTGTTGGTTCTAACTATTATGACTACTGCTACAATTCTACTCTTTTCCCTAATTATTATTCTACCCATCCAAAAACTTTCTAAGCTAAAACCTATGTAGTTTCCGAAGCTTTCTTGATGAATATTTGTAGTATCTTATCCTTCTTCTTCATCTGGTTCTTGAAGTGTTCTTCAAGTTCCTCTTCCTCCTCCTTTTTCTTCTTTAAATATCTCTCTCTAAGTAGTGTGTGTGTTTTTAGTCTAAGCAAGACTAGTGAGTTGTGAGATCTGGGGTCTCAAATGACCCTCTAATATTGTTCTTAAATGGCTGTGGTGTGGACACCTATGCCATGTATTTAGGTGATTAACCTGATTGTGCATGTGCCAAACCTCCTATGTTGGCTAACTTATTCATAGGTGGCATTCTACTTTCGGTGATTAAGCCCATGCTGATTTTAACTGATGTGTGTTTGCCAAAATTGGCATATAAGTCCTTTGTTTGCATATCCAGGGGGTATTTATCTGCATATGCCTAATCAGGCATGTGGTTTTGAATATTGTCTTGTTTTGGTCTTGGAACTTCACAAGTGTTTATTAATTATGTTTTAGAATATTTGATTTGGTTTTCATCCATGTACCCTTACAATTCTATTTGGATGATTATTCATAGCTTTTCCTACTATGAAGTTTGTTTGGTTTATAATTTTATTTTATCATGTTTTAAATTCTGGAAGTTCTAGGGCTCTTGGTAGGATTCAATGCCTTGATATACCCTTTGGTGATTGTTCTTGCATAGTGATTACTAGTGTTTATATTGGTTTATAATTTGGGATTTAGGTTGTTTTAATTCTTAGGATTTCTACCTATTCAAGATAGAATTTTAAGCATGGGGTTTTCCTTTGGTTACTATGCTTACTTATTGTTTGTTAGGATTCCTATTGGACATGGGCATATCCTCTAGGTACTCAAGATCAACATATAAGGTCCAGCCTAAAAGAAGCCCACAACGTTTCTAAGGCCAATTCGATATTCGGGTGACTTGGGAGACTTCGACTCCTTGCAGAATACGGAAAATACAAGATAGAAGTTTAAAGGGTAAACCCTAATATGTAACCAACTCGTCCTGCTATCCTAAGACCTATCCTATCTATATAAAGGCTAGGAGGGGGCGGCGAGGAGGATATCCACAACCCTAGTTTCCATACCATCGCCAGATTGCATCTGTGCACCCCTGTAACTTTCGACTCCTTGATAATTCCAAGAGCAGACAAGCAGGAGTAGGATCCTCTATGAGGCCTGAACCTGGGTAAACCTCATGTCTCCTATGTACTTGATTGCTAGCCGATGGATGCCTCCAGCGCTCCCCACTTCCTCGAGCCTAAGTCCATCTGCGATGGGCATTGATGAGTTAACCCCACATCAATTGGCGCCGTCTGTGGGAAACGGGAGTGCTGATGTTGCAGCTTCCTCGGCCCCATCAACCGCGATCTACGACTCCGCAGTAGTGGAGACTCTCCTCCTCTATGGTTCCTTCGACTTCACCATCCACACGCCGGCAACGTGACCGGATTTCGAGTCCATGGGCGACGGAATCTGCCTGGCAATCAGGAGCTTACGCTTCCAAGTTGGTCAACTGGGCACACTTCGCCTCCCTGATCATCCAAAGGTTCCTGCGATTGCTCCTGCATCGTGATTTCCACCGCCGATCGGCACCCTGAGCGAGCTCAATGCCCCGACATCAGTCAGGAATACGGACAACAAAAATAGTTGCAAGTCCGATCTGAGCAATTTGGCAATAGAAGATGGATCCTACGGCTCAGGATCTGAAAGCTGCGGGAGTAACAACTTCCCTAGCCATTACATGTGCGCCATCATTGATGTCCCAAAATATATCGAGCTCGTTGGGGAACCCCAAGAGTAAGGTATGATGAGCACAGCAGCAAGTTTTCTCTCAGTTATGAAACAAAGGTTTATCGAACCAGTAGGAGCAAGGAAACACCTCCAAGGTGTTGCTAGTTGGCCTTTGGCAGGGCGCACTACCGGTGCTAGCAGCAACGTGGAAACCTGCACAACACAACCATAGAACTTTGCCCCCAACTTACAGTGAGGTTGTCAATATCACCGATTTTGCCGAAAACAAAGGGTTAAACGAATTTTGTGGAAGAAAGGAATTGCTTGCAGAAAATAAACAGAAAAACAGAACAGTTGTAGATTGATGGTAAAAGAAAGGACCGGGGTCCATAGTTCACTAGTGGTCATACAAGCATATACTACTCATCTTGACTCCTTTGAGATTTGATTGGTCATTACAACATTACACATAGACCGTAATCCAACTACATCCATGACTAATAATCCACCTTCAGGTTATCATCCGAACCCCCTACAGTATTAAGTTGCAAGCAATAGATAATTGCATTACGCATTGCGTGTAAAGTAAACAATATGATTGTTCTATGAATAAAGGATTGTTGTTTTCTCCCTAGTAGCAACAACACATCTAGTACCTTAGAGATTTCTGTCACTTCCCCAGATTACTAGAGGCATGAACCTACTATCGAGCATAAATACTAACTCTTGGAGTTGCTAGCATCTACTTGGCCAAGATAGCTACTAACAACGGGAAGCATGCAAGATCACAAATAACAAAGACATGATAGAATCAATAATCAATCTGAAATAGCATCTCAATATCCATCGGATCCTCGCAAACACAACAAGTAGGATTACAAATAGATGATCTTGATCATGAACGGAGCTCACAAGATCTAAACATGATATCACAAAGAAGAAGAACCAATCATCTAGCTACTACATGGACCCATAGTCCAAGGATGAACTACTCATGCATCACAGCGGAGGCTTGCATGGTGACAAAGAAGACCTCTAGGGTGAATTCTCCCCTCCGGCAGGGTGCCGGGAAGAGCTTCAGATCCCTCCCAATCTAGGGATGGAGATGATGGCGGCTATAGACTCTTTCGTGGAATTTTGATCGGGTACTTAGGGTTTCTGTATCGGAGGCGATATATAGGTGAAAGGGGAGGCCGAGGGGGTGCCCTAGGAGGCCATACCACACCCTGGCGCGGCCCCTGGACCCTCTCCGTCTCGTATTCTGGCTCCGTGTCCCCCTCAGTGAAAAACTGACTTTGGCTTTTGTCCCGTCCAATTCCGAGAATATTCGTTTTCTGACTTTCCTAGAACCAAAAACAGCAGAAAACATGCAACTAGCACTGTGGCATCATGTTAATACGTTAGTCCAAGAAAGTGTATAAAAACTACTCCAAAGTGTGGACAAAACATAAGAAAGTAGATAAAACCAAGCATGGAACATCAAAAATTATGGATACGTTAGCAACGTATCAGTCATCAACACGGGTGGCAACGGTGGCACGTACTGATCAAGCTCAACAACGTTGAATGGGCCCGCTGCAGGGAGGCCCTGAGGGGCAATCCCCTACCACCTAACTCATCGCAAGATATGCTGATGGGTTATCACTGGCTGCTCAAGTAGGAATTCAAGCGCCAACAGCAAGTAATCGCCCAGCTCGACGAGCCCAGGAGCGCAGTGGACGAGTCAAGCCTCCGTCGAGCTCAGCTCTATTCCATCGGAGGATCCTCCTCCAAAGGCAACGATCATACAACTGCCAGAAGAGGTTCTCGACTAGCTCACCTCACCGTCAGGGAGCGAGTAGAGGCCACTCGACCTCTCGACTTCTCGTTCATGACGGTGGACACATAGGGCAACGTGCTCCCAAAAACACCGTAGGCAGCTGTGACAGCACCCCAAAAACGTATATACATCCCCAAGCTTAACTCCTGCTTGTCCTCGAGTAGGTAAGTGATAAAAAGGAAGTAATTTTTGAGGTGACATGCACCATCATAAACTTGATCAAAGTATTTGTAAAACATTGATAGCTGGGATCATAGTACTTCAACATAGCATGAAAGACAAAGTTCTAACAATAAGACATAGCAACTATGTTGCAACATGAAAAGATTCATGAATAACAGTACATTCCAAGATGTTTGTTTGTTTCACATAAAGAAAACATAGCATAGTAGCATTCAGCTTGTCCCTCATAGAGTAGCAAACATAAATGCATAGGACACCTTCAAAGTTCATAAGAGTGACTAGATACAAATAGTTTAAGAACAAGCAATATCAAAATTATGCATTAATCAACAAGTCTTGGGACAATGCACATATAACTAAGAATGGCCACTATGCTCTCTCAATAGGTGCATAAAGATAGAAGGTGGAGACTCAACATAAAAGTAAAAGAAAGGCCTTCATAGAGGGAAGTAGGGATTCATGTTTCATAAAGAGCTTCCAAAAATTATGGTACTTGTTAGCTTTCAGCTCTCATTGCCCCTGTCATAAGCATCTTGAAGTGATTAAGGTTAAAGTGAACAAACTATGGAGTATATGCTTGACAAAGTATAAGTTGGAAATCTCACGTCCCTTCAATACGAGGGCAGCTCCTCATGCTACTCAAGTTTAGTTACCGGTAAGTTCTTGTCATAGTAAGTACATGTGTATCATAGAGAACCGCCAACGGGGTACACCTTGCCCGATGATACGGAAGAATCCCCATATCAAAATGACAAGGCAAGCAGACAACGAGCATCTCAGCAATCTTCTTATTTACCATGGGAAAATGGTGCTTTTTTCTCTCTTTCCTCTTTTCTCATATCTCTTTTTTTTCTTTTTCTCTTTTTCTCAATATCTGACTCTTTTTTATAAGAAGAATGCTTCATATGCAGCTCATTATGGTTACGCTGCAGGTTTCCACCATGATGGCATGGATTAGACCGGCGGCCCAGGCGTTTCTCTAACACACATACATAACTCCATGGACTTACAAGCTCCCCTTTCATTTTACTCCGACGACATCCATAGACAAAAGAGCATGATATCAACTAGGTACAAAGTACAAGTGTAATGTTGAAAGTGTTCCCCATGACAACCTGGTTCTGCTAATCCCCAACAAATAAGTGCAAGCATATACAACATAGACGACACAATGGTTCAAGTTTATTAAGGGCAATAAAAGTAAAGTGTGCCATCAAGTTCGTGAGAGCTTTAATCACTAGTGTTTTCATAACAAGTTTAATTCGGAAGGTAGATAAAACATGAATATACTTATAATAGCAAATGCTAATAGGTAGGTATGGTGGACTCTTTGGAATAACTTGGTTTTAGGAGTTGGATGCATGAATGGAACTCATACTTGGTTACGGAGGCTAGCAAAAGACTGTGAGCGACCGACTAAGAGAGCAATAATGGACATAATCATGCAGAGGGACAAAACATCATTAATCAAAGCATAAACTGATACTACAAGTCGAAAACTAAATGATCATAAAGGGTATGGTGAATTGGGATACTCATAAGATGGTGTGATCATGTGCCAAGTCAACCCAAATAAAGCATCAAAGGAGAATACCACAATACTATGCTTTAATATGCGAAAAGAACGCATGATTCTTCCAAGGCACATTAAGCAATCTCAATTGTTTATAACATGTGACGCTACAGAAAAGATCACTAAGCATAAAGCCAAAACAATATCAAGCATCGCATGACAAAGCATGGGCCATAGTCAAAAACAAGCTCTCTTTACCACTTAAGCATGAACTTTCCTACTCTTTTTCCAATCCAAACCAACTATTTGAAAACCAATGCATGAAAGAGGGGGTCCAACCAATTTATTCAGCAAACTAAGAAAACCAAGCAAATGAAAACCAAAAACAAAAACGAAAAAGAAGACGCTCCAAGAACAACACAACTGTCCATGAAACAATAAAAATGAAGTGTTTGGAAGAAACCTGGGTTTTTTATTGATGAAGAAGGGGAGGCCTTGGGCATCCCTAAGCTTTGACGCTTGTACCTCTTGAATATTTCTTGGGGTGACATGGGGTGGCATCCCCAAGCTTGAGCTTTAGACCATTCTTTATCTCATTACATCATTCTCTCCATACACCTGAAAGTTTTGCCTTCATACAAAACTTCACACAATCTTTATTAGCAACATTGGTGCACTCAAGATAATAAATCTTTAGGTTCGGTTTCAACACCAATAAAACTTCCATTAAAACACAAGCTACTATAGCACTTCCCTTAAAAAGCTCAATTCCCCAAACGATCTCAAAAAGGAACCAACAAGAAGCAAATGCAAATATTGGCAGAAATCTGTCAAAATAGACCAGCAGGTAAAACCCAATTTTTTAGAAGACCGTATGTTGCTCAAATCGAAAAGTGTTGAGCTAACAAAAGTTAGAGAACAACCTGGGGCGGAACCAAAAAAATGCATGCCTACAAACAATGTACAGAGATTTTACACAAATTGTTACGGTGAAGCACAAAAATCTGTTTCAGGACAACAACTTTCCCAATCATTACTTCTCTCTCATTAGAGGTTACTTTTGGCACAAAAAGCAAATAAAAAGGATAAGGAGCCATTATTACAAAGGTAATAATTTACAGTACTCATCTAAAACTTTTGGGTTATCTCCCAATAAGTACTTTTCTTTAACGCCTTTAAGTTAGGCATAAGAAGCAAGAAAAAGAATCAAGTGTTCTCAAATGAAGAAGCATTAAGAGCAATTTTTGTTTTCATAGGAGAGGCAAAAGAAATCTTCTCTCTCTTCTTAGGGAAATGTTACATACCTTTTTGAGTGGGAGTTGATATTTAATGGTGCCTTCTTTCATATCAATAATGGCACCAACAGTTCTAAGAAAAGGTCTTCCCAAAGTAATAGGACAAGAAGCATTGCATTCAACATCCAAAACATAGAAATCAACGGGGACATAGGCATTGTTAACCATAATAAGAACATCATTAATACTCCCCATGAGTTTCTTTTTAGCATTATCATCAAGTGGGACATTCAAATAACAATCTTCCAATGGTGGCAAATCAAGCATATCATAAATCCTTCTAGGCATAATAGAAACACTACTATCAAGATCACATGAAGCTTTGAAATCAAAATCATTCACTTTCATATTAATGATGGGTTCCCAACCATCTTCTTCTTTCATAGGAATAGAAGCTTTATGTTTCAACTTTTCTTCTTTAATTTTTATGAGAGCATCAGTAATGTGTTTTGTAAAGGCCATATTCATAGCACTAGCAGTAGGACTTTTAGCAAGCTTTTGTTGGAACTTAATAACTTCAGAGATGTTGCAACCATCAAGATCAAAATCATAATTATCATCTAAAGTAGTAGAGTTATTACTAGCTTCAACACTAGTGGTAGTGATAGTAGAAACAATCATGCTATAGCAATTTCATCTTCTCTTTCCCACTTAGCATGCAATTCAGCTAATAGTCTAACAGTTTCATCAATTCTAACTTGTATGGAATTAGTAGAAGCAAACAGACTATCAATAGTTTGAGGTTTAACAACCATTTTATTCAAAGAAGATTGAGCTTCAGCCAATGATGCTATATTTCTCTCAGCATTAGAAAGTTTTTCCTTAATAGTTTTATTGAAAGCAGATTGTTTGCTAATAAAATCTTTAAGCATAACTTAAAGTTCAGAGGGTGCACTCCTATTATTGTTGTAGGAATGACCATAAGCATTACCATTCTTGGGAGGATATGGCCTATAATTGTTGTTACCAAAATTATTCATGTAGGCATTGTTGCTGAAATTATTATTTCTTATAAAGTTCACATCAACTTGCTCTTCTTGAGCAACCAAAGAGACTAAGGGAACATGATTTGGATCAATATGATCTTTCCCTTTAACAAGCATAGACATACTAACATCAATTTTATCACTCAAGGAGGATGTTTCTTCAACAGAATTTACCTTCTTACCTTATGGAGCTCTCTCGGTATGCCATTCACAATAGTTAACCATCATATTACCTAGAAGCTTTGTTGCAGCACCCAATGTAATGGTCATAAAGGTACCTCCAGCAGTAGAATCCAATAGGTTCCTTGAAGAATAGTTTAGTCTTGCATAAAAGGTTTGGATGATCAACCAAGCAGTCAGTCTATGAGTGGGACAATTCTTTACCAAAGATTTCATTCTTTCCCAGGCTTGAGCAACATGTTCATTATTAGATTGTTTAAACTTCATTATTTCACTTCTCATAGATATAATCTTAGCAGGAGGATAGTATTTTCCAATGAAAGCATCTTTGCACTTAGTCCAAGAATCAATACTATTCCTAGTTAAGCAATTCAACCATTCTTTAGCTTTTCCTCTCAAAGAGAAAGGAAACAATTTTAGCTTAATAATATCACCATCTACATACCTATGCTTTTGCATCTCACAAAGTTCAACAAAGTTATTTAGATGGGCAGCAGCATCTTCATTACTAATACCAAAAAATTGTTCTCTCATAACAAGATTGAGTAAATCATGTTTAATTTCAAAGAAAGTAGATTCAGGAATAGGTGGAGCAATAGGTGTGCACATGAAATCATTGTTGTTGGTGCTAGTGAAGTCACACAACTTATTTTTCTCAAGAGTAGTCATTTTTTGTGTTTTTAATAAACAAAGCAAACTAATAAAACTATTTTTTGTGTGTTTTTGATAAAGAAACAAGCAATCAAAGCAGAAATAAACTAAGCAAAACAAAAATAACAACGTAAAGAGATTGGTTATGAGGGACTCCCCTTGTGAAGATGTCCTTGACTCCCCGGCAACGGCGCTAGAAAATAGCTTGATGGCCCAAAATATATTGAGCTCGTTGGGGAACCCCAAGAGGAAGGTGTGATGAGCACAACAACAAGTTTTCTCTTAGTTATGAAACCAAGGTTTATCGAACCAGTAGGAGCAAGGAAACACCTCCAAGGTGTTGCTAGCTGGCCTTTCGGAGGGCGCACTACCGGTGCTAGCAGCAACGTGGAAACCTGCACAACACAACCATAGAACTTTGCCCCTAACTTACAGTGAGGTTGTCAATCTCACCGGTTTTGCCGAAAACAAAGGATTAAACAAATTGTGTGGAAGAAAGGAATTTCTTGTAGAAAGTAAACAGAAAAACAGTAAACAGTTGTAGATTGATGGTAAAATAAAGGACCGGGGTCCATAGTTCACTAGTGGTGGCTCTCCTTAAGATAGATGACATGTTGGATGAACAAATTACAGCGGGGCAATTGACAAACATCGAGAAAGCATACAAGCATATACTACTCATCTTGACTCCTTTGAGATTTGATTGGGCATTACAACATTATACATACACTGTAATCCAACTACATCTATGACTAATAATCCACCTTCAGGTTATCATTGCGTGTAAAGTAAACAATATGATTGTTCTATGAACAAAGGATTACTGTTTTCTCCCTAGTAGCAACATCACATCTAGTACCTTAGAGATTTCTGCCACTTCCCCAGATTACTAGAGGCATGAACCCACAATCGAGCATAAATACTAACTCTTGGAGTTGCTAGCATCTACTTGGCGAAGATAACTACTAACAACGGAAAGCATGCAAGATCACAAATAACAAAGACATGATAGAATCAATAATCAATCCGAAATAGCATCTCAATATCCATCAGATCCTCGCAAACACAACAAGTAGGATTACAAATAGATGATCTTGATCATTAACGGAGCTCATAAGATCTAAACATGATAGCACAAAGGAGAAGGACCAACCATCTAGCTACTACATGGACCCGTAGTCCAAGGATGAACTACTCACGCATCACACCAGAGGCTTGCATGGTGATGAAGAAGGCCTCCAGGGTGAATTCTCCCCTCCTGCAGGGTGTCGGGAAGAGCTTCATATCCCTCGCGATCTAGGGATGGAGATGGTGGAGACTACAGACTCTTTCATGGAATTTTGATCGGGTACTTAGGGTTTCTGTATTGGAGGTAATATATAGGCGAAAGGGGAGGCCGAGGGGGTGCCCTAGGCAGCCAGACCACCCCCTGGCGCGGGCCAGGCCTGGCTGCGCGGCCAGGTGGTGTGGCCGGCCCCTGGCCCCTCTCCCTCTCGTATTCTGGCTCCGTGTGCCCCTCGGTGAAAAACTGACTCTGGATTTTGTCCCGTTCAATTCCAAGAATATTCATTTTCTGACTTTCCTGGAACCAAAAACAGCAGAAAACAGGCAACTGACATTGTGGCATCTTGTTAATAGGTTAGTCCAAGAAAGTGTATAAAAAGTACTCCAAAGTGTGGACAAAACATAATAAAGTAGATAAAACCAAGCATGGAACATCAAAAATTATGGATACGTTAGCAATGTATCAGTCATCAACACGGGTGGCAACGGTGGCACTCGGGATAACACTGACACTAGCGATGGTACCCCAATGGTGGCCCCTCCAACGGCACCCCCACCAACAACGAGCAAGAAGGACCCATCCCAGAGGATCAACCGAACCTCTCGGCGAATGAGAATACCCGAGACCGCATACTGATCAAGCTCAATGACACTGAATGGGCCCGCAGCAGAGAGGCCCTAAGGGGCAATCCCCTACCACCCAACTCATCACAAGACATGCTGATGGGTTATCACTGGCTGCTCAAGTAGGAATTCAAGCGCCAGCAGCAAGTAATCGCCCCGCTCGACGAGCCCAAGAGGGCAGTTGACAAGTCAAGCCTCCGTCGAGCTCAGCTCTCTTCCATCGGAGGATCCTCCTCCAAAGGCAACGATCATACAGCTGCTAGAAGACATTCTCGACTGGCTCACCTCACCAAGAGGGAGTGAGTAGAGGCCACTCTACCTCTCGACTTCTCGTTCCTGACAGTGGACACACAGGGCAAAGTGCTCCCAAAAACACCATAGGCAGCTGTGACGGCAGCCACATTGTACCTCCTCAACAACCAGCCACCGGCTGGGGACCCACGGTCCGCCATGCACCGATCTACGATCGGTGGCCTGGGACTAGTCGAAGTTTTGCTCACCAAGGATCTAGTGCCAGAGCCGAAGAAAAGCAAGGCTCTAGCCAAATGCTACTCTTCCTCCTCCTCCATCGACGAGAACCACGATTTGTCACGGCGA
Source organism: Avena sativa (assembly GCA_916181665.1). NCBI lineage: Eukaryota > Viridiplantae > Streptophyta > Magnoliopsida > Poales > Poaceae > Avena > Avena sativa. The sequence goes on from OV702286.1 coordinate 184,228,745, forward strand.
CGTCGCTCATGGCGACACGACTATGACTATGACATGTGCGATGACATCACATAGCGCAAAGTCACAGAGAGCTAGTTTTGAAGTAAAGATATTGAACGGACAGAGAGCTATTGGTTAAGGTCTTTATGCCCCTTATTACTATTTACCAAAGAATACATGTAAGTTATCTTTGATCTCAAGTAAAGGGTGTTTGAATTGTTTATGGTTGTTTGCACAAAAGTAATTAAAACAAGTAAAAGAAAACAAGTAACAGGACTGTATGAAATCATGGTTGAATTCCATAGGGCTAAAATGATCTCGGGGATGCAGGATGCACCGCTAGCATAGTTCTATTATTATATGTAATCAAGATAACATACTTCTTGTCTCATGATATGTGTGGAGAGATCCCCATAATAAGATGTTCACGACAAGGCTCGTAGGAAGCCACTTTCTTGAGCTAAGTGTGAGGTCACCTCTAAATAACCACTTCAATGCCTAAGAGCAATCACCCATACACACCACCGCAATTAAGGGTTTCCCCATGGATATCGCAATTATCTTAGGGAGTCCCTCTTGACCCCCCCCTTTGATAGTGTGGGTTACGAGCCAGCGCAAATCTGTCACGGGGCACTCCGGGTACGCTTCCACAACACGTCCAAAGGGTTTCTTCCTCCCTTTAGTCCCAAAGGAAAATGATATGTGGTTGACTTCACATATCATCTAAAGAAAGAATCAAACGCAAGTCATAATTATATCATAGACAAGCAAGTCATATGGACACAAGAATAGATCATCTTTATTACAAGTTCATAGTGGTGCTAGGGTTCCTCCATCTCCCCAATAACAAAGGAACTACTCACTCATCAAAGCAATCAACAACATCATCATAATCAAATGGATGGATTAAAGTACGGGGGTAGATCTAATGCAAACAACAATTGGATCTACAATTACAAAGAGATCTAATAGATGAAAGATGGAGTAATGATGGGGATGAATATGCAACAGTTGATGGTGAAGGGGATGATGCGTTGTCCTCCAATGATCTACAAAGCAGCAGGGATTTTTCCCTAGCCAAGTTCCTCCTTTAGATCCCTCTCGGATGTGGTGTTTCATGGTTTCTGGTGGCTGTGAATGTCGGATCTCCCTCTCATCTTTGCCAGGAGAAACTAATTGACGAGGCGGTCCCGATGGTGCCCGGTAAGAGCGGACGGAATGGGTGGGCTCTGCCCGTACCAGTGGTCGTTACCAGTGCTGATGCCTCCTCCTTGTTTGTTATTCTTCTAGGTGCGAAGGTAAATTCATAAAATGACTTTCACCACTTAGAAATATCATATAACTACACAATATGACAGCTCTAATTGATATGTTCATATACGACTCCATGATTTGGGATCCTATTCAAACAAGAATGAAATAGCGCGCGTAGGCGCAGTGAAATACAAAAATCCCTACTCTATTTATTCAAAAAAAGAGGTAAATATGCTTCAATGTTGGAAGCATCAACTCCCCAAGCTAGGCTCTTGCTCGTCCCCTAGCAAGATGGTGGCTTATGGACAAGATCATCATGTTCATTAGACATGAGACGTTACAACAAATGAGGCAAAAATTGAAACAAGAATACAACATCAGATGTAGAAATACATTGGGGGTATTACCATACCTTTACACATTACATAACTTAAGGCTTCGACACCTTTTTTCTAGTATTAATGAAATTATAAGAAGCTACTAGTGATTCAACATATCATATAATCACGGAGTTTAGAGATTTGTAACTCTATGTTTAATAGTGAAGATTCATGATCATTTTGTTTTTCTTCTTTCTCTCTCTTTGTATATGCTTGATTCTTTTGATAGTTACTTGATGGCTCTGAAATATAGCCATCTATGTCCACATTTAAACTGGATATTATTCACAATTTTGATTAAATATCTCTCTAAACCCTGCCACTAATGCCTAATATTTAGAGGGGTATGCAATCCTTTCTTTTATAATTTTCCTACGTAGATAATGTCGTTTGAAGATGGGAATCACTAAATTAAATTAAAAGATATGAGATTTCCAACAACCAGAAGAAACCAGAATCCGTAAAGCGGAGGCAGACACTTTAATGACCAACTATACGAGCGGAGCAAAAAATCCGGCCGTATAGGTCCGATCGTATAGTTTGCACCCCCACCTTTAGGTCAAACAGAACAACTTTCGTGAAGGGACCCCTATATAAAGAAGCCTCGGGCGACGACAAAACAAGCTAGACCTCGCCAAAAAGTCTCTGCCACAGATCACCAGCCACCTCCATATCTCAAAACCCTTCTCCATCTCCATAGCCATATTCCACCACTTGTAATAGTAGATGTCTTCTTCAATTGGCGACATTGTAAGACTATTGCTATGAATCTTATGATTTTCATTACAATGTTTGTGATTGTTAATGTCATCTCTATGTGTGAGTAATTCTCCTTGGGCTAAGGGCTTCGGCCTAGTCATGTAGCAATTCTGCATGTTATTTATCATATATGGGATCGTGTATTAGCTTGTATGACATGATGATTATTCTTTCTTCTCTTGCCTCAATCCAAGGACTTGTCAGGTACCTAAGACCCCGAGGGTTGATCCAGGTATAGGGAGTATGAGTAATGACTGATCTGCAGGTTGAGAACCCTAGTGACAGAAGGGGTAGTACGGTTGTATGTGAGGTATTTGCTTGGGATTAACAGTGACATCACTATGCATATCATTAGATCTCTTTCTTTTAGGGATGAGACTAGTAGGTTATTGCTATAAGAAGTTGCGGAGGCAATAGAAATGATGGATGCACTGCCCACATATAATTTATGTTGCTCTAACAAGTACATGCATACCTTATTTCTATCTTTTATTCCCATCAGATGTTTTGCACAGCTGCAGGTGAAACCGAACGCCCTAGGCCCTCTCTCTCCATCATCGACAACAACAAAAAGACGCAAGCTATTGGTCCGGTAAAAACACAAAAGGAAATCTAAAACTCCCGAAGGTCCATTAAACTAACTTCACTATGCATTCGCTTGCCGAGGATTCGATAACCTAGGTCTACTAGGGAAAAAGAAGCTATACTACATCCATAATCCGGATCGAAGGTATCAACCCTTTTTCTGGTGGTGTTGTTGGGGCAGCAATAGCTACCCTGGCATGATTATTAGGAACCTTGCTAGTTTTAATTCTTGCTTTTAATTTTGTTAGTTTGCTTTTAGTCTTTATTCGATAAACAAAAAAAATTAGTTAGACTTTAAATTCTTGCTTTTACTATTATAATTCTTTGTTAAGAAAACCCAAAAACATAGGAAATATGACCCAAAAACATAAGAAAACCCAACAAAGATTATTTGCATACTCCTATTACTCAGCTAGCAATTGCTACTGATGACAATGAAATTAAGCCCCATTATTTAAGCTTGGTACAACATAATCAATTTGGAGGCTCTGCTGTTGAAGACACAGGTATGCACTTGAATACTTTCACTGAAATATGTGATATGATGCGTATAAAAGACGTTGACCCTGATGAAGTAAAATTGCATTTATTTCCTTTCTCTCTAAGAGGGAGACCAAAATAATGCTTGCTATCTTTGCCTCGAAATACTATTACGTCATGGGTGGGATGAACTTGTTTATTTAAGACTAAATGTTTCCCACCTACAAAGACTATGCAACTCCGATCTAATATTACTGGCTTTAGACAGGAAGAGCGTGAGCCACTAGCGCTTGCATGGGAGAGGATGAATGAATGCTTAAGAAACTGTCCTAGTCATGGGATGGAAGATTGGTTAATCCTCCATTTATTTTATAATGCTCTTAATCCTTTGTCTAAGTCTATGCTCGATACTATAGCTGGAGGAACGTTTATGGGAAAACATATTACCGAGGCAAAGCAGCTGTTAGACAATATGCAAGACAACCATGCCCAATGGCATGTGGATAGATCAAACACGAAGAAGGTGAACTCCATCTCACCACAAGAAAATGAAGAACTCAATGCTAAGTTGGATGAGCTCATACTAGCCATAAAAGGTAAGGAAACCCAAGTAAGAGCCACGGGGAAAGGAACCCGCTTGACCCACACGAATTCCGAGGCATGCCTCTCTGAGGACCCTCCCGCCGGCTCTCGCCGGCGCCACTCTAGCATCGTCGCACACCAAATCATGGGCTCTTCTTCACTTGATTCATCTGGTGGTGGTTGGAAAATCACCTATTCCGGGAGCTCCACCGATGGTAAGTGCCTTGTTGGATCTCTGGTTCTCTCGTCTAATCGCTGGCTGGTCATTCTCAATGCCAACAGTTCACCACTTGAGGGTAGAAGCATGGAAAATGGGAAGGTACTCACGATTGGTTCTGTGGTGAGGTTCCCCTCTCATCTTGCAAGAATCAATGATATTTTGATACCATCTTCTGGTTTTCTTGGGACTTCTCATGTTACTGATAACAAGATTGAAGATTTGAAACTTATGTGGCAAGTTACTAGCTCTTCCTTGCCATCTGATGATTTGGACAAAGCTCCTGGTTATTTGGTCCTTTCTTCTCTTTCTAAGCGGGTTGTGTTGCTAAATCATGACAAGGTGGTTATAAATGCTAGATTCCTTCTTCAAAATGAGAAAATCTTCTCTAGTGTGACTTTGGATCTTGTAATCAAAAGGGTGGTGGTGGGTGCTCAAACTGTCGACGTGCCTTGCATCATCAGACAAGCTCAACAAATGCACATCACTGGATTTCTCTAAAGGGAAGTTTTTTGAAACAAATTTGTTCAAAAAAATTGGCCATCACATCAATTTCTCTGGAGGATTTCGCAGAAGGCCTTTCTTCCTGGTTGGCTCATTTGGTCATGAAAATTTTAAGATTGATGTTCATACTATTAGCATCGTGCTACAAGTATGTTTTGGGGGACAAGCATCAAAATTCCAAGTCAAAATCCTCCAAGATAGAACCTTTAGGTTCTCTGTTGCATCAAGAGCAGTGGGTTTTGAAATATATAATTCTGGTTCTTTCTCAGATGAATCATTTATCTTGAAGATCAACCTTTGGGGTGATGGAGGTCCGAATTGGAAATTCAAAGAGAAAGAATATTAAAAAGAATTGTACAAGGATTGGACTTTTGTTTCATACAAAAAGAAAAATAAGATTTTCAGTCTTTGATCGTATTGGTTTGCCGACGTCAATGGTCCCATGCAATAACGGTCAAATAAAAGGTGACATTAAACGAGTTGTACCGGGTACATCATTTGCGGAAATTGTGATTAATGGTCAAGTTATTGAGGGTGCAAAATCGCCTACATACAACAAATCAACCTCAATTAATTTGCCTGGTCTTTTACCATTTTTGAAATTCCCAACTTTCCCTTCTTGTCCCTGGCCCGACAAATCAGGTCAACAGGGTGGTGGTTCCTCGTCGACCAAGGGCGCATGAATAGTATGCCATTGCGCACATCCATCCCCTTCCGCCTGGTCCAGTTCCTTTTGATAATATCAGAGATGTGTTGCAAGATTTCTTTTTCAATGAAGCTCGTGTTAATTTTCGTGATATTCAAGATTGTCCATTTGGCTCTGCATATGTTCAATTTACCAATGTCAGTGACCGAGACCGGTTAATTGTTGCGGGTCCAATACTCTTCCAGGATGTTGCAATCTCTTTTGTTAGGCACAATGAGGGAATTAACTGGCGTAGGACTCAATTTAACAATGAATGTTGGGTTATGCTCCTGGGTCCTCCACTTGATCATTGGCATACTAGGGACCTGAATGCAGTCTTCTCTGATATTGGTAACGTGCTGCTCTAGGAAAGGGACCCTGAGCAGAAGGGCAAGATCATTGCTAAACTAAGAGTCACTAACCTTTTAGATGTTCCTAAAAGTGTTAGATTCACCATTGGATACCTTGTAGAAATAGAATCATGGACGTTCTCTATTGAAATTTTAAACAGCAATCTCCTGGGAGGAGGCCCACCTGATGAGGACCCACTACCTGATGATGGTGATGACCCTCATCCCCTGCCTGTGGTGGGACCCATTTTTGGCCCCCCTCCACCACCACCTCCTCCACAACCTGAAGGGGACATTGGTGGATGGGACCAATGGGTTGAGCCTGCTCCTCAACAAAATAATGCTGGCTAGGGTAACTAGAATGATGTCCAAGGACCTGTGTTTGCTGAGGGTGTTGACATGCCTATTGATAACCTGGATTTGCCACCTCAGGAGGCTGACAGTGCTGTTACTGGTTCAATTCCTGTAGCAAATGTTTCATCTGACAATGACAAGGCATCTGGCCATGGTGCTGAGGATATTGAAGTTGAGCAGATAATTGCTAATGCTTACCAGGATGTGGGCATGGGACAAGGACTGCTTAATATTCTGTGGAATTACCAGGATGATGAGGAGGACAACAACCATGCTAATGATGGTAATCAACAGGATGACTGGATGATTAAGACACAAACCTTCTCTCCCCCAATGAGGCACATCTGCAAGTTGGAATGCCCATCATTCCATTTGTCAATTCCTCTGAGGTACTATCTGCTAGACAGTCCTTCTCAAAGCAAGGCCTGGAACTATGGGACAGATTCTTTGCTCCACACATCAATCCCTCACCTGAAAAAGGAAAACTGCAATGTGATAACCATGTAAGTTGGTTTAACTTTATCACCCTCATGCTCATCACTCCTGAAAAATTCAGTTGGGTAAGACACTTCCTTACCTCTCCCCTTTGGGATATTATTAAGGAGCCAATTGCAGAAGAAAATACTTTCGCTTTCATTATCCCTGATGAATGTGTTGGACAGATGCCTCCTCACTGCCTGAATGAATCCCCATCAAACATGATGGTGCCAAATGCTCCTGCAAAAAAGAGGAGGGGTAAAGAACCACTGGTGGACTCTAAGGTGAGAAGGAGCCCCAGAATTGTGGAACTTAATGGGGGGTTTAAAAGCCATATGAATTGTTCTGGTCCTAATTGTCTCTCTTGCAATGCTACACCACCTTGTCTCAGTAATAAAGTTGTTAAGAACCTTGCTGATTCATTTTGCAAGGTTAAGGAGGGGGAGCTTGAGAAAAGGCTGCTGAAGAAGAGTAGGATCAATGATATGATCATCAAGCCACCTGGAAAACCTGGACCAAAGAAGACTGGTTCTGACTCAAACCTTCCAAGCAAGAAGAAGGGTGGAGCTGCTGAATCTTGTGGACAGCAGTCTAAGAAGAAAGCACCTAAATAATGTTGTTAATGTCTACAAAATACAGTCCTTTTGTGACTGGATCATTTACCTTTGGAGTCTGGTATGAGTTGTTAAAGACCTTTATGCTGCTATGCATGTTTATGAATTCAGTACCCTATGATATTTTCAATCTTGTTTGTGTGACTACAAACATTGTGTCACCACAATACTCACTCAACCTGTTTATCAACGAGTAAAAACAGAAATTGGAAGATTCCGAACTAGAACCTCAGAAATGGTTGGCATTAAAAAGCAAAATCATGGAATCTAAATGTGATATCATTTGCCTACAAGAAACTAAGAGATAAACCAATTATTTAAAGAAATTCTGTCAAAATAAGTTTGACATCTTTGACTTCTTACCTTCAATTGGTGCTTCTAAAGGAATCATCATCATTTGGTGCAGTTCATTATTTAATGGCATCAGAGCTTTCCAAAATGAATTCTCCACTTCTGTCACTTTCACCTCACAATTATCCAATGACTCCTAGACTCTTACAGATATCTATGGTCCATGTCAAGCTGATAGGAAAATTGAATTTTTTGACTGGTTTTCCAACATCTCTATTCCTGATAATGTAGACTGGCTTGTCTTAGGGGATTTTAATCTTATCAGAAGACTTACTGATAGAAATAAAAGTGGGGGGGGGGGATGTTAATGAAACTATGCTTTTCAATGGTGCTATCAGCAACCTGGGACTTATTGAGCTACCACTGAAAGGAAGGAAATTCACTTGGAGTAACATGCAAAAATATCCACTTCTGGAAAGACTTGATTGGTTCTTTACTTATATCTCATGGACAACCAAATACCCTTATACTTTGGTTACCCCCTTATCCAAGCCTACTTCTGATCATCTACCATGTGTCATCTCTATTGGAACTAACATTCCCCAGGCACAAATTTTTAGATTTGAAAATTACTGGGCAAAATGCCTGGAATATAGCAGTGAATTATCAGGACTTGGCAAAAAGAATATGTGACAAATTGAAAAATGTGAGGAGAGGCATCAAGACATGGGCCAAGCAGTTACCATGCTTAAGGGACCAAATTGCTAAGATGAATGACACCATTGACCTTCTGGATCTAATTGAAGAATCTAGAACATCAACCATCAATGAATGGCACCTCAGAGATATCCTGAAATCCCATATTATCTCTCTTCTCCAGAACCAGAAAACATACTGGAAACAAAGAAGAAAAATTAAATGGGTGAAACTTGGGGTTGAAAACACAAAGTTTTTTCATTCCAAAGCTACCATCAGTTATAGGCACAATTATATCTCAATGATCAAGAATGAAAATGGCCAGGAATTCTTCAATCACTATGACAAGGCTGATATTCTTTGGAATGACTTCAGAGCAAGAATGGGTACATCAATCAAAACTGAGATGCATTACAACCTAGCAGATTTCTATGGAAATGGAATGACTGATGAGATGAAGAATTCACTTGAAAAACCTTTTCTTGACAAGGAAATTGAGGAAGTTATCTCTGATTTACCAAATGACAAGTCACCTGGGCCTGATGGTTTTAATAATGAATTTATCAAAAGCTACTGGTCTATCATTGGAAATGATGTCAAATTACTGATTCATGATTTCTTCAATGAGAAAGTTTCCCTTGAGAGCATCAACTCATCCTACATTACTCTCATTCCTAAAATCACATGCCCTTCTACCTCTGCTGATTTCAGACCAATTTCCTTACTGAACTATGTGTTCAAAATCATTACCAATCTTCTTGCAAATAGACTGCAATCTATTATTCTAGAATTGGTACATAAAAATCAATATGGTTTTCTCAACAATAGATCTATTCAGGATTGCCTTGGATGGGCATTTCAATACCTATTCCAATGCCACGATTCAAAGGAGGAAATTCTAATTCTAAAACTTGATTTTGAGAAGGCATTTGATACAATTGATCACTCTGCCATCATAAATATCCTGAAAGCTAGAGGATTTGGAAGGAAATGGATCAAATGGATAGAAATGATCTTTGAATCTGGAACCTCTGAAATCCTACTAAATGGAGTGCCTGGTAAAAAGTTCTATTGCAGGAGAGGTGTGAGACAAGGAGACCCCCTTTCACCATTACTATTTGTTCTTGCTGCTGACCTTCTACAATCCGTCTTGAATAAAGTCATGCATATGAACCTTCTAACACCACCTATAGAGGGACCACCCAACAGTGATTTCCCAGTTATTCAATATGTTGATGATACACTGGTGATACTTAAGGCAGATGCTACTCAATTATTGTGCTTGAAAGCACTTCTTCAAACATTTGCAAAATCCATTGGGCTGAATGTCAACTATTTGAAATCTAGCATGATGCCAATTAACTTATGTAATGATAGGTTAATGCATTTTGCTATGACAATCAATTGTCAAATTGGTAGCCTCCCTTTCACCTACCTTGGTTTACCACTAAGCATTTCAAAACCATCTATGGAGCACTTTATGCCCATTGTTCAAAGAGTTGAAAGAAGATTATGTGGTATAGCTGATTTCTTAAACTATGGAGGAAAATTGCAACTGGTAAAATATGTTCTATCCTCACTCCCTCTGTTCTTCGTGAGCTGCTTGGAGGTACCAATTACCATCAAAGAACAAATTATAAAATCCATGAGATATTGTCTATGGAGAAAGAAGACTGAAGATGTACAAGCAAAAGGACAAGCTCTGGTGTCTTGGGATAAAATCAGCCGTCCTAAAAACCAGGGGGGTCTAGGGGTGCTAAACCTATAGATTCAAAATACTGCCCTCCTTCTAAAAAACTTGGACAAATTCTACAACCACCATGACATCCCTTGGGTTCATCTCATATGGGAAACTTACTACAAACATGGAAAACTACCTGGAAGAAGCATGGAAGGATCATTCTGGTGGAAATCTCATATCAAATTAATTGATAATTTTAAAGGCATGGCTAAGTGCAATCTGAATTCAGGAAAGTCTTCTTATTTCTGGTCTAACCTTTGGCAAGATGAGTGCTTGATGAATAAATTCCCTCACCTTTTGTCCTATGCTAAGTTTTCAAATATCAGTGTACATGACTTCTTACATGCTGAATACTTAGAGGATAATTTTCACCCACCACTCTCTCAACAAGCATACTCTGAGTTTATAGTCATGGAAGAAAGGTGCCAGGAAATCATGCATACCACTCAGGGGGATACCCATGATATTTGGTGCTATATTTGGGGGTCAGATAAATTTGAAGTAAAAAAGGCCTACTCAACCATGATTGGATATTCACCATCACCACCACACTTCTCTTGGGTATGGGCATCCTGTTGCCAAAATAAACACAAGTTCTTCTTCTGGCTTTTGCTTCTAGACAGATTGAATACAAGGAATCTTCTGAAAAGAAAGCAGTTCATCCTGCCTGACTACAAATGTCTAACTTCCAACTGTTACTTGGAAGAATCAGTAAATCATCTATTCTGGGAATGTCCATTTGCAAACAAATGTTGGGACCATATCTACAGAAACAGAACTGCAAACCTAACAGGATTGGAAGCTATTTCAGACATCAAAGAAAAGTTACACCTACCATTTACAATGGAAATAATTTTCATGACTACCTGGGGTATCTAGATATGCAGAAATGAGAAGATTTTTAATGACAAAAGACCCACATTCGAAAGATGGAAAGCAATCTTCTATCAAGAAATGAGATGGTTACAATTCAGAATCAAAGGAAAATACAAGCAGAAATTCAAAGCCTGGCTAAACCAGCAATTAGGAACCAAGTTTGCATGGAATTGTCAGTTTGCATGGAATTGTCAGTTTGCATGGAACCCCCAAGACCATAGTATCAGATCGAATTGTCAGTTTGCATGGAACCCCCAAGACCATAGTATCGGATCGAGGAACCCAATTTACCTCGAGATTTTGGTAGAAAGTCCAAGAAGGATTAGGAACCAAGTTGAATTTCAGCACCACTTATCACCCGCAAACCGATGGACAGACTGAGAGAGTCAACCAGCCTAGAGGATATGTTAAGAGCTTGTGTGTCGGAATACGGATCAAAATGGGAAGACTGTCTGCCTTTCGCAGAATTCTCATATAACAACAGTTATCAAGCTAGTTTACAGATGGACCATTTGAGTTCCTATACGGTAGAAAGTGCCATACCCCTTTGAATTGGTCACAAGTAGAAGAGAGTCAGATCTTTGGACCCGACATTCTCCGAGAAGCCGAAGAGAAAGTTCACAAAGTCCATGAGCACCTCAAGACCGCCCAATCCAGACAAAAGAGTTATGCTGACAAGAGAAGGAGAGACCTGACTTTCAATGTCGGAGATTTTATATATCTCAAGGTTTCACCATTGAAGGGGACTCAACGCTTTAGTCTGAAAGGAAAGTTAGCCCCCCAGATATATCGGGCCCTTCAAGATTCTGAACCATCGAGGAGAAGTATCGTATCAACTAGAACTACCTAAAGAGATGTCAGCCATCCATAGTGTGTTCCATATCTCGTTACTTCGCAAATGCCTGGAAGTGCTAGAGAAGACTGAAGTTTTCAAGAACATCGATCACCGAGCTGTGGATATCAACAAGGATCCGACGTATCGTGAAGTGCCCATCCATATCTTGGAGGAAGCCTACAGAACCACCAGGACCAGGAGTATGAAATTTCTCAAAATTCAATGGAGCAACCATACCGAGGAGGAAGCCACTTGGGAGCGCGAAGATTACATTAGGACAGAGTTCCTAGATCTCTTTAGTTCCTAGTTTTCTTTGTAAATCTCGAGACGAGATTTTGTTTAAGGGGGGAATGTTTGTAACATCCCAAAACTTTAATCCAAGGTTAGTAAGATCCAAATCATCAAAATTAGGGTTAACAAAAACTTTTCCAATTAAAAAATATATGAAAGCATTCTATGATCCATTGATTGTAAAATGATTCTTAGGTGAAATAAACATCATCTAAATCATTCCCAAACAAATCCCAAAGAAAAACAAATCAAAATGAATAAAATAACCAAATGGTCATTTCTGCCATTTTAATCAACATGCCTACTTTGGCTATTCCTAGTACTCAAAACTTAACAGAAACAAATGTGGATCTTTGCACCCCTTGCTAGTAAACATAATGATGTACCAAGGCCCACTTTGTGATCTGGCAAAAATATTCAAACACTATATTTAAATGGCATTTGAAAATTGAATCTATTTCATATGGGAAGATCCCACTATTTCAAAAACCACTCAAACAAGCTCAAATTTCAAGACCCAAGTAACCACAGAGTATCAAGATTAGTACTAGCACACCCGCCAAAAATATTTTCAAAATTCAAAAAGAAAGTTCTTGCGTCCATTTCATCAAACACTTGGCAGGCAGGGTTTAAACTCTAAAAATAGCTCACTATCTGCAACAGGGTTTTGTACCCAATTTTTCTCCAAACACTCCCTCTGTCCCCAAATGATCTAACCATGCCATTGAAACCCCATCTCCTACCCCCTAGTGGCAAGGCCAAGCCATGCCGAGCACCAACTCGCTGGCCAACCTTGCCCTCACCGTAGCAGACCACCTCGCCCCCTCTCGTCATGTCTATGAGCTAGCCAGTACCTCACCGCCACTCTGTGTCCCCTCCCCGAGCCGAGCCAGACCGTGGACCACCAAGGAACCGTCATGCATTGCCTGTCTGCGCCATGCCGAGCACGCGCCAGAGCACCGCGCCCGACACGCGTGCACAAGCCGCCGCTCGACCACAGTCCGCGCCCACCGCTCCTCCATGACCCTAGGGACATGCCAGACACGCCCATACGCCGTCCAATGCCTCACAGCCACCGCTCGCCGTGGACACCGCCGTCTCTGCCGCTCAGAGCGCTAGCTCCGCCCGACCGCATACCACCGCCCCTAGTCCCGCATTCACTTTGTAGAGCACCGCTAGGAGACCAGCGACCGCCCCTACCTTGAGCCACGCCGCTAGCATGCTACGCAGCCCTCGCCGGAGCCGCTCGCCCATCCCTCTTGGTCGCGTCGTCGTCCTATAAATAGAGGCCTTCCCCTGCCATTTGCAGCACACCACTCACCTCCCCTCACCTCACTGACCATCCCCACCTCTAGCCGGAGCAAGGTGAGCAGCCGTTCGCCGGAATTGCACCGGAGCAGGCCGCCTCTGGAGGAGAAGGGCGCCGCTGATTGCGACCACCCTCGGAGCTGCCTCGACCGTCCCTGAGCTCGCCAGCGACCACAAGTCCGTTTGCCCCCATCGCCGTCGTTGCTGGAGCCCTGGTACGCCCCCTATGCACCCCCACCGAGCCGCTAGGGTTAGAGTTCGCCGGCGACCAGTTCGTCATCGACGACGATCCCCATCCGTTGATCCCCATTCTAATCCAATGACCCATATCGCTCCATACCGCTTCGCGCGTTATGAGCCGCTGACCGGTGGACCCCTCCTATCAGCTGATCCCCGTGCCGTGTAGTGTCACTAGGCCGGCCCATTAGCTTTCCCGCGTGACCCAGTTAGTTTGAATTAAGATTTTTCTTTTTAGTTTAAACCTAGTTCTATTCCCTAGTTTGAAATTCAATTCAGAGAGATTTATAAATCCAAATGGAGTGATTCGAATTTTGTTAGAAACCTACTGAAAATATCTACCCAAGCCATTTGGATTTAATTCAATTAGAGTTAAAGATCTCTCCTAGTCAAAATAACAAAACAGAAGCATTTGCACCTTGAAACATTTTTATAAAATCAACCGAGATAGCTTTTGAGTTGATTCCAACTCTCAAAAATCACATTTCACCATAACTATCTGAATATGTAATAATATCAAGGTTTACATGCAGTGACTTTGGACTAGTACCAAAATAATGCTATATAGGCATTTCTAGTCACTTTAAATCATTAAATAATGAACTTAAACCAAAGTAATAATGATCCAACCCTTAAATCACATTCCCACATGTTAGAATATGTGGTGAGGACATTTGTCCACATGATCCCATATTTTAAGTGGTGAATTAAATCTTAGTTAATTTTCATTGAGTAGAAATTACTTTTCTAAAATAAAAGGGATGAAACTATTTAATAAGACTTGTGATGCTTGTGATGATAATAGATCATCAAATGTATGCCTTAGAGTGCTAATTAGACTAGTTAAGTATTGTTGGGTGATTGGGTATACCGTATGTATTTATAGAAGATAGTACCGACCAAGCTTACGAGGAGGAGGAGTTCTACCAAGAGGAGGAAGACAACTTCAACCACTGCACCAACCAAGGCAAGCTACTATTAGCAAGCTAGGATTAAACTGGATGGTTTAGCAAAGATGCTCTAGGCATGCTTTGGTTAAACTACTTTGACTATTCTTTACCCCAAGTACTAATTTCAAGCTTTACTTCCTTTCCTTTACACAAAGTCCTTTACTTGTTTTGAAGGTAGCATAAAGTGTATAAAACTTGACCTATTTAGATAACCTTAGATGTCATTCTATGGCATGAGATTGATCCCATCTTTCCACCTTAGTGAACACTCTTAACTTAGTAGTTTAGAGTAGATAAAAACTTGAGTCACTTTAGATGGGAACACTTGGTGAAAATGAATTATGAAAAACTTGGAATGATGAGTCATTCTATTGAGATGTTTGACATGTGTTGAGAAACAAAAATGGTTTATGACAATGAAAATGTTAAGGCATGAGCCTTAGCCCTTTTATAAAACTGATGGTTGGATTTGGATGCGATACCATTCCAAATTTTACCGTACAACCACAATACCTGAATTGGGTAAGGCTTACCCGGAAGTTTATATGCATTAGTATTAGTTCCCTCGCGGGAGAGGTTTGAGCTGAGGCTACCTCTCAATGTTGTCCACCTATGCAGTGCCCAAGATGACAGATGGTCATGGTTGGGAGGCCATGCTCATAGGAGAGGTGCTTATACTAGGGTGTGTAAAGGAAAGGTTATGTTTGATTATCTGCATACTACGTATGATGACTTAGGGTTATCCTTGACAGATGTATCGAATCTTGTGGTGAAAGTGTACCACCTCTGTAGAGTGTCAAACTATTCGAATAGCCGCGTCCGCGGTTATGGATAGTTGGAATGGCCATACTGTTTTGTTGTCAGATTTTTTCAAAACAACTTATGAAATGAATGATGAATCTTGACTTGACCACAACAGGGTTGTGTTTATGACAATAGCTTCCCACCTTAAGTGATTTTAGAACTTTATTTTATCTTTCTTTGCTTCAGAACTCAGCTTAGCTTTCAAACTTATGTTTATAGTTAAACATAGAGTTAGCACTTTAACTTACCACTACTACTTGTTAGTGGTAGTTTGCGAGTACTTAAAGAGTACTCATGGCTTTTGTCCGTGGCTATTCTCATGGCCAGACTATGAAGGAGACTACCAAGATGATGGCCAGCAGGACGACTATGATAACTAGGCCTATCTGCCTTCGTCAGCATTGCCTGTGCCCCTGAAGATGGACCTCACTGATACACTTATCTTTTATTTCCGCTGCTTGTTGTATTAAGACTGGATCCTGATATATTTATTTGTGTAAGACCTTATGTATGGTTTGTAATGGATGATGTACTGTGATATCAAATCTATTATGTCTCGCAAAAATGGTAATCCTGGGATTGCGAGGTATGGCATAACAAGTATCTGGGATTAAAAATCTGGGTGTTCACAAAAACCTCCGCAACTACCATAGCAGAAGGCTACACCCAAGGTCCCGCGACTGAAGAAGCAAGGGAACCTCATGCTCGAGTCCCCTTGGGAGGGACCCTATGTGATTACCGAAGTAATCACAGGTGACGCCTACCGCCTTAAAGACATAGAAAGTGGAGCCGCTTACTCCAACCCCTGGAATGTCGCGCAGCTGTGTTGTTTCTACCCTTAGATGTTTTACTTTACAAATAAAGCTATTTAGCCATGATACATAGCCACATATTGTATCTCCTGATATAGTTTGAATAAATAAAGCTATGTGCCTCCAACCTTGTGTTTCTATTTTTACTTGCAATTACATCACTCGGGGGCTACGCCACCCTTTCCACCTCGTTACACAAATAACGCAGTAGCCTGAGTAGCTGACATACTATTAATCGAACCCTTGGTAAAACCAACCCAGCTACAGCGCACCTGACAGGTTGACAAGGTGCTAAAATAAGTATGCGTCAAGCTAACGAAAAGGAACTACAGAGTACAAGCTACTCGGAAAATATACAAGCTAGCAAGCTTTTACATATAAACGGGTAACAAAAAACACCCGACTCACTTATACGAACTTTACAACACCTATACATCTTTGTGCAGGTTCAAAACTACTATACTGCCATAAAAGGAGAACATTGGTACGTTCTTCGAACAACTCGACGATATCTTCGGCTGGCTGATCAACTGCTCGATAATGGGGCACCATGTTTCACGCCATCGCTTATGGCAGGGGTGGCGGTCAAGCGGCAACAACTGCAAGATCCAGATTAGGTCGATGCAGGCAAACAAGCGCCAGTGCAGCCTTGGCACTCGCGACTAACTGCTGGCGCACAGAGTCGCGAAATGCGCTCGCATCATGGAACTTCTTCAGTAAAGCTAACAAGCTTGAAGGTACCACGTCCAAGGGGAACATTTCTCGAAATATGTACTTCAAGCACGACTACACCTTCTTCAAGTATAGCAGCATCTACGACACACGATCCTGCAGCGTCGCCAACGCGACTACGCGATCTTGATCAACCCAAAAATACCCGCTAGCTTCCAATGGCTCCTGGGTCAAGTTTTTTAGCCAAATGGCGACTCGGTCCCTCTCCTCCTGTGGACGGCATGCACTAACAACTACAAAGCGCTACCACGGATCATGGGCATGTCTCCCTCCATGTGCTTTATACAATCACGCAACTGAGACAGCAGCGACAATTCCTCCACCCTTGAACTTGTTTGCGCCATAGGTTCATCGATGGGAGGTGTGCCAGACGGATCACTCGAAGGACCCAATCTAGGCAGAGGAAGATACGAATAAGACCAACCATTCATAATAACACCAAAAGTAGAAACATCGAAGTTCAACAAGTCTTAAAAGGGGTACCCCCACAAGGCACAGCGTAACTCAAGAAGGAGTTTGGAGAAGCTAGAATATTACAAAAGACGACAAAGAGACAGCCTACAGCTACGCATTGGCACTCGGGGGCTTCCTCGAGTTAGTGGCAGCCTCTGATGCGGTGACCTTCTTGGTTATAGCCTCTGATGCTGTGGCTTTTGCCGTCTTCGACCGCCTCAGCTCCGCCGAGTACTCTGCGAGTGTCTCAATGAGCCGAGGCCCATATTTATGACAGCGAGAAGCAAAGGGAGAAAATACTACCTGTTGGCCATCCGCAGTGACCGGCATCACCTTGGAGACCTCACTGGGGTTCAGCTCAACACCATGAGCCTACGCCATTGCAAGTCCCATGGTAGCTCCCACTCCCCTCTGAGCATTCTTGAAGTCCATGGTCACGCCCTCTACAAAGGACTCCACAAGGCCATCAAGATCTTCGATAAGCTTGGCCTTGGGGACCATGTCCTCTCGAAGATGCCCAAGCACACCCTTGGCCTTCTCAAGGGAATGCTTGAAGGAGACGTTGCGGTCTTCGACTGCAGCTACGGGGCCGGCCAAGGCATCTGGGCGGGCTAAAGCTTGGGTGTCGAAGTCAACACAAGCAGCATCTGGAGAAGATACATTTGAGCACAACCAAATACAAGAAAGTGTAGAACAAACAAAATAACATAGCATCATACCTAAGAGTGCCTTAGCAACAAAGAAAAGCTGGTCCACGAACACTTTCTCTCTGTTAGCCGTAGCGGAACGCAGGTCCTACTCGTGCTTCTTCGAATCATGGACGGAGTGCTCAAGACCTTCGAGCACCTCATCACGTTTCTTCTCCGCCGCGACAAGACCCTTCTTGAGGGAATAGACGCTATGGAGGAGCTCATTGTTCTCACCTGCAAAGAATGGTAGCAAAAACTTAATATCGGTGATCTTCTGCAGAAAAACAACACAAATATACAAAGCGCAAGCTCACCATCGAATGTGCGATGATGGGTCTCCAGCAAGGCATGTTAACAGCCCGTCGATGTAATCCGTTCAGTGAGTCGAATAGGTTCCTTCATGATAGGCTGCAATAAGAAATGCATCAACATCAACCTAATTTCAACTAACGTAGTCAGGGGAACTTACATGCTCCGCCAGGGACTCCAAAGTTTCCTTCTGCATAGGCATCCGGGCAACCATCTGGTGTCCCCTAGCATGGGGGAACTTGAAGAATTGGCACCGGAGGTGGCCGCCACCTGGGAAGAATGCGACTGCTCCGCCACATCCTTTTCTTTGGAGTCCACGACTCCAGACTCCTTCACAAAGTGGCAGTCATCGGATGACGATGATGCGGATTTGCTACAACATAAACATACAAAAACAACTTCAGAGAAAGAGATTTCAAGACATAAGGACAAATCGGCAGAGGCACAAACTTACCAGTCGAAGTCATTGAGGTCGAAGAAGTCCTCAGACACCTCCTTCGGTATCCTCAGCATCTTTCATGGAGGAGGAGCCATGGTGAGCACGGGCACAACGGGAAATGGCTCCTCTACCTCAGTCAAAGGACCCTTCGGCATTGTCGGAGAAGAGGCAACCGAGTCCTTACTTCGGGAGCGCTTGCGAGTCCTGTTACCACTGGACTCGGGGCTTCCTGCTCTTTGCCAATGGGGATGGTGGAGCCCGACTCATCCCCCTCTTCCGCTTCGCGAGGAATCACTCCCTCCGAATGGGGAGGAAACACAGTGGTCACCTTCTAGTCCTAGAACAAGAGGCAGCATCAGTACGAAGGAGAATCTAGCAGACAATCAAAAAATAAGAAGAGCTAACAAGAAAGCCACCTAAGGCGGAGGGTGACTCACACATAATGGAGTAACGGCTGAGTCACCAGGGAGTTTCTCCTTGGCTATGTACTTGGTCAGCAGTCGAAACCTCCTGTTCACTTTACCTGAAGAAATATTCTCTTGAGAGATGTGAGTGACGTCGTGAACACCAGTCTAGCAGCACATCGGATGCGCCCTAGCCTGCAGTGGCTGCACTCGATGAAACATCCAGGTGTGAATGAGATCTGCGCCACCCACTTCCTTCCCCATGTGGAGTTCAAGGTCGCAAACACACTTGTACAGGGCCTCAGTTTCTTTGGCTTCGCAAACTCGATAACACTCCTCTTGCATTGTACCTTTGAATCAAAAGGCGTGAGTCTGAAGTCTTCGTCATCAACCTTCTGGTCGCGGATGTAGAACTACTTCTCCCTCCACCCATGGACAGATGCATAGAACTTGATTGATAAAAATTTCACATTGGAGTCTACATGGATCCCGCAGCCTCCTATATCATAGACTACCAACCCAGAGCCCGACTGGCGCTTCAGTTTGAAGAGTTTTTTGAAAAGGCCAAAGTGTGGCTCGATTCCGAGCCAGCACTCGCAAAGGGTGATGTAGCAAGCAATGTGAAGAATGGAGTTGGGGGTCAGCTGATGGAGCTGGAGCCCCGTAGAAGCAGAGTAACCCTAACACAAACTTGTGGAGGGGGAGAGAGAGGCCACGAATGACAAATGCGAGAAACATCACCCGAAATCCGTCGGGAGGATCAGGGATTACCTCGTCTCCGGGCATCCGACAATCATTTTCAGTAGCCGGGAGAGCGCCATCTTGCTGCCAGTTGAAGAGCTCCGTCTCCTTGATGGTGGTCTGCCGCCACGATCCATCCGTGACGCGTGTGCCCGTGCCTTTCTTCTTGGCAGATGCGTTAGTAGTAACGGTTCCCATAGCAGTGGCGTCATTCTTCTTGGCTGCAACGGTGGCGGCCGCAGATCCAGCGGTGGAGGCGCCCTTCTTCTTCCCCAATTGCGAGTGAGGTGTGAGTGTCGAAAGTAGCTCGGGAAGGTCTTGAGGCTCTCCAGCATAGCAACGGAGGCGCGAGCAATCGAATAGCAGAGAGCAACAATGGAGGCAGAGCATGAGGGAGATGATGAGTTGTGGGGGAAATTACCGCATGGGATGCAATCCAACAGCCAGAAGCACGGTAATAAGACGCGTGGCACAAATAAAAAGATGGACACGTGGCGATGCAAGCGGTGAACCGTTGCCCTAGTTTTCACATTACGCGCGAGAATCAAGGAGACGCAGTTAAAACTGAAGGTTACGCATGCCTGGTCAAATCCAAGTCAGAAATGGGGCCCCACTTTCATCACATCCCATCAAAACCGCTCACGCAGGCAAATGAGGTCATCTCATCATCAACACTAACATCATCCACACTAGCAGGAGCATCTTCTGACTAATCTAGTCCTCACTCGACTCTTCGACTTGACCAAGCACTCAGGGGTTACTCCAAACAGGAGCGCTGGCAGCACACCCGATAGACTTCATAGACATAAAAACATTTTGAGAATGTAATTGCACTTAAACCCCTCACTCGAATCAATGATTCGGTTGTGGAGTCGGGGGATACTCCCATAGGGAGCACTAGAAACACATTCGACTTAAGCAAGCAAAATACGATAGCAGTCAAAAACACTCGCAGTCCCCACTCGAGTCTACGACTCGAATAGGCACTCTGGGGATACTCCCATAGGGAGCATTGGCCGTGCACCCTATGATTTTTCCTTTTAATAAATGTGTGTTAACTGCATCCACACTCGAAAGTATCGATGACTCCGCCTCACATTTTCCCCTGCAAGGAGACTGTGTCTCCTATGCCATCCGAATCATCTCCGCGATGACAAAATTTGGATGCCACGCTTGCAGCGTGATAAGACCTGAAGAAGGCCTAGCAACGCATCTACTGCGCTCTACCAGAAACAATCCGTGCCGACGGGTATGATGAAATAAGCCTTGACAGACCCGTCGAGTGCTCACACTTATATACTGGGATTCAATTCTGTAAGACCTCCACGGCACTTTTCCGAATTCGAGTCTGGGGACTCGAGTTTGAGTAGATTGCGTTATTTTTCCCTAAGGAAGTTTGCTGATCCTAATACATCGGATAAATCAGGCACGTATATCGATAATCCCTATGACACAAATTAGAGCACTCGAAAACATGCTCGATTATACACTCGAAGACTTCATAAGTCTCCACTCGAATCTACGATTCGACTGGACACTCGGGGGCTACTGACATGGGCATATCCTACAGGTACTCGAGATCAACATATATGGTCTAGCCTAGAAGAAGCTGCGGTGACCCAGCATACCACTTCATGATGTCGTACACTATAGTCGTTGACATAACACTAATGAAACATCGTTCACTAGTATTACGTCCGTCAGAGTGGTACAATAGAAACACAACAGGTCGAAGACATGACTATAGATTACAACTCGACTATTTACAAAAGATCCCGAGAACACTCTAGGTTAAAGAGAGAGAAAGAAACTTCTTACAATGAGGAACCAGAAACAATAACTCAGAACTATCTAGCTAAGAAGACTAGCATCTAAACTATTTGGCTTGCACTTGCTGCTAGTGCAATGCTCTACATAAGTAGGTTTTATGGCTAGAGAATCTATTCCTAGCTAATCTAGAACTTCGTATTTACTTCAGTTGATGTATATGTTGACTTCCTGAACTTCATTGAAGGACTTGAGCTGCCGATGATGGTTTCTTAAGTAGAAATTGATGTTGACGTCGTTTTCAACAGCTTAGAACCTAGCAAGGGTTAAGATGGTACGGTTGAGTACGAGCGTACTCAGCAAGTTCACTAAAAAGGAGTTTATGATGCACTATCTCTACAGGCATAGACCATAGGTCGTTGGCAATGCAGGTTTTGGTAAACATTTCTTCAAAGGTTGCTTTTATTCTGAAAACTATGTCCGGTAGCCTTCACAAGTTGACCAGAACCTTCATGGGGTTCCTTTCCTTCCGTGTTCGTAGCTCCTTCCCAGAACAGGGAGTAACACTTCACAATTCTTACACTCTGCACAGGTGCGTTACTTTACCCATAAGAAACCTTAGCTTTGTTGCACAACCAAGTTTGGAGTTTGTCCATACTTCCTTGGTATGGGGCCCAGTTTAAGATCCAAGCCAATCACTGCCCCCTTCGCGACCCCGCAAGTCCCCTTGTTGTATGCCATGCCCACATCTTGAATTACGACAATGGTTAATACAGACCGTCAGATACCAGAAATATCGTGGGATGTTGAGGGTTCCCACCCATATGCTACATATCCTCTACGAATTACCAATTAATGCATGCTACGAGGATAACATCCACGACCTGGCCATCCAGATGCATGCGAGAGGAAGAAGATAAAGCTGACTTCTCCGTCCCATTCCAAATCTCATGGTTAACGCGTAATATACGACACTAGAATCACTGGCGACATTGGTTGTTAAGTCCTAGATGATATATTCTTGGACAATGGTGTTTCCATTAATAGCTATGATAGATTAGCTGGTCACCCTAGATCAGTAACCGATACTTCAAGTTAATTATGAAAATAGTGTTTTGATCTTTTTGAAATGTAAGTGATGATAATAGTTCATTACAAGCATAGAAAATAATCGAAGGACATGAGCAAGTTGTGAACTTGCCTTTTGTGATAGCAAGATTATGCCATCACGGTCTTCAAGACAATAGAAGATCCAAATTTTGTAAACAGCATCATTGGTCCGGTAAGGACAAATATTTAAAGAAGCAAGATGCATTTATGCATAAGTAATGTAATGCAGTTAGATAAACACGAACCCACGGACTAATCGTATCTGATCTAGGGTTTGAAAGTTTGTGGTGATATCTTTGGAATGAGTTTCACTTTTATACTAGCTTCATACTTGTGCTTCTTGTTAAGGCTTGTGAGGGTGTGTGAAACAATATGCAAGTATAATAATTATTATTCAATATGAAAACACTTAAATTTGAAATGGCACATATAAACTACATGAGTAGGATTGTCCATTCACTAGATTCTTCATAGCAATACTTAAGGATTACTTTTAATATTTCTTAAAAATATAACTTTTGAGGAAAATATTACTTGATAAAGTAAAAAGCAGTTAAACCTAAAGCTAACACTTTAAGGTTTTCTTTTTAATTACAAGTATTAAAGTAGAAAACAATTAGTGTTGTTGAATAGCTATTCTACTAGCAAGTGGAGACTTTCAACATTTCATGAAGGTGAAACAAAAGTATTATGCCTTTATGGACGTAGTGTTCTCTTGATTTTATAAATGAATAGAATCACTTATTTATTATAGAATTAGTACTTATTTCTATAAAAATGGGAATGACATCATGTTAAATACTTAAAAACTTTGTTTAGCTTTTAGAGTGGATTCCAGGACTTGTAAAAGAATTAGTACTCAAATCTTGATGATTTCATGATTGATAAAATATTTTTGAAAAGTAAGATTTACTTAATTTTTAAATGGTAGTTTTATTAAGTACAACTTAAAATGGTTAGACCTATGTTAACTTTGAGGAAACATCAATTGAAATTGTTGTTACATTTTTAGACTTTAAACAAATAATGGTAAAGGCAATAGTAAAGATTTGTATATTTTTAATGAATTAAAACAAAAGAAAGGGGTTTTAATAAGATTTATTAGACCTTTACTTTTGATTTTACTTTAATTATGAAAGATAATATTTTTAAGGTGTAGATTTTATTTTTACGATCATTTTGGTATATTATAGGTATTTTTGTGATTTTTAAATTATCAGATATAATTTTTATACATTTAATCACTTTAGAAATACTAAATAATAATAAATACTTGGTTAAGTATTACAAAAATGTATAAAATAAGTTTATAAGTCTAATTTTTATCTTTCCAAGATTATTGATATATTATACCTATTTTTGGGAATTTTAAAATGATAGAATATGCTTATTTAAGATTTATCCTTAATAGAATATTTACTAATAAGGATTATTATTTCTTTGAAGTTGGAAAATAAAGTATGACAATAAGTTTATATTATAGATTTTAGTTTTCTAAATATTTCGATATATTATATATATTTTTTAAAATTATAAAACAAAAGATATAGAATTAACAAGATTTTAATCATTTTTGGGAAATATTAAACTAATTTTAAATGATTTAATGCGCCAAGGTGACATCAACATGACATAGCTTCTGCGGTTAGACTTTTTATACCCAGCCTAATCTACCCAAGCCACTAACTGGTGGGACCTAAGCCAAGTCATTTCCTATAGATTTATTTATTACAGAAATTGATTCCTGAAAAGAATATATATATATATGACATCACATGACGTTAGAGTGACGTCATCAATGGGGATTCCTCCCCAGTCGAGGATGGACTCCATGATTCGGAGCTCGCGGGGCTAAATAGAAATGTGTGCTCGATAGAGAGGAGCAAGGCGAGGCTAGGGGTGGTGGTGCTGCCCCTTTTTAGTCACCGGATGTACTCTGGCGACCAACTTCTGCGGCGGCCGACGGCAGCGCACGACGGTAAGGCGGCCCAGAGCGCGGGAAAGAAATCGAGATGGTGCACGAGCACCATTAGCTCACCACAAAGCTGAAGGGCGTGATGGCGAGACTGGAGAAGCTCTATGAAAGCGGCAATCGGCGATGATCGGTGACGACTAGTGGCGAAGAGTCGAGGATGGTGGCATTGATGGTCAGTGAGAGGGCTTGATTCCTTATGCCATACGATCCAGGATGACGAAATGAAGCTCCCAGGCACCCCAACGGATCTTGGCAAGCTCTCGTATGGCCAGCCCATCGGTGCCGGCAAGGTCTAGGGTTTCGATTTTAGGGAAATGGCGCAGAGAGCGGGAGAGAGAGTGAGGTGTTTTCCGGGAGAGAGAGGAGAGCGAGAGCATTCTTATCCTCGAGGTCAGATGTGGCGGCGCGCATTACAACACGGTGGAGGATCGACGATGGCTGCGCAGCCACACAGCTGCTTCCTTGCGTGAGGATGACGACGACGTGACAGATGATCGAACCGGTATTTGGTCCAGGTTGCTGCTGGGCCGTGGCAATGCGAGCGGGAGATTGTGCAACACGCATGTAGCGATGAGTAGCTACGTGAGTCTTCTAGTGAAATAGGATTTTTGGCATATTTTCCGGGATTTTTCCTGATAGTTGATTTTCTGCACAAAAACTAGACACCAAGGTAATTCTGCTGAAAACAGCGTCAGTCCGTGTTAGTTGTATGCAAATCACACAAGTTTAGAGGAAGAACAATAACAAAAGTGTTCGGGAAAGTAGATACGTTTTGGACGTATCAATTCCCCCAAGCTTAGCTTATTCCTTGTCCTTAAGCAATTCAGTTGAAAACTGAGTGCGATAAAAGAAACTTTCACGAACACATTTGCTTCATAAGATGTATATATTCTCAGCATATGATCAACTACTCAGGCAATTCATAATAAATAGTATGCAACTAAGTTTACTTAATAGTCATTGCAAGCTATGAAGAGATTCCAACTCAAAAATAATAAGTAGCATGAAACATAAACATAAGCAAGATTACAATGCTCATAACAAGGTATGATAGAGTGGTATCTCGCTTGCCTTTAATTGTAGAGCATAAGTGCCAAGGCACCTCTGAAGTTCAAGTAAATACTACAAGTAAAGATGTCAAAGATACAAGCATCAAAGTCATAACACAATTAATCAAGTTTTGAGACAAGCACATTACACTAAGAATGACAATTATGCTCTCAAGAAAGTGCTCATAGAATGTGTGGAGACTCAACAAGGAAATGAAAAGGTTTTGAAAAGTTTGAAAGGCTTCCAAATGCTGAAAGTATGGTAATCATTATCTTTGAGCTCTCATTGCCCCTATCATAAACATCTTTAAATGGTTAAGGTGAAAGTGATGTCCAATCTGAGTTATATTTTTTACAGACTATAAACTGGAAATCTCATGTCCCTTGAGTACGAGGGCCGTCCTCATGCTACTCAACTTTAGTTACCGGTAAGTTCTTGTCATAGTAAATACATGTGTATCATAGAGAACCGCCAACGGGGTACCCTTTGCCTGATGATACGGAAGAATCCCCATATCAAAATGACAAGGCAAGCAGACAACAAGCATCTCAGCAATCTTCTTATTTACCATGGGAAAATAGTGCTTTTTTCTCTCTTTCCTCTTTTCTCAAATCTCCCTTTTTTTCTGTTTCTCTTTTTCTCAATATCTGATTCTTTTTTTAATAAGAAGAATGCTTCATAGATACTCATTATGGTTACGCTGCAGGTTTCCACCATGATTAGGCATGGATTAGACCGGCGGCCCGGGCGTTTCTCTAACACACATACATAACTCCATGGACTTACAAGCTCCCTTTTATTTCACACCGACGACATCCGCAAACAAAAGAGCATGATATCAACTAGGTATATATTTACAGGTGTTGAAAGTGTTCCTCGTGACAACACGGTTCTGCTAATCCCCAGCCTATAATTTGCAAGCATATAACTTGCATGGGCAGTCATAATGGTTCAGGTTTATTAAGTGCAAGAAATAAAGTGTGCCATCAAGTTCGTGAGAGCTTTACTAACTAACTTTCTCATAACAAGCAAACATTTTATTCAGAAGAAAACAAGGCATATTGAATATGCACGGAATAGCAAATGATGCTAATAGGTAGGTATGGTGGACACATTTGGCAATAAAGGTTTTGTGGAATTGGAGACACGAGTAGAGCTCATACTCAGTGCAAGTGAAGGCTAGCAATAGTAAGGGAGCGACAAACGAGAGAGCAATAACTATCATAATCATGCTTGCAACAAAACATGACTAATCATGGAATAAAATTGATTCAAGACCCCTGAGGCAAAATAGTTCATCGAGGCTTAACTGATTATTGTTTCAGTCATATGCATGCATAAGCATGTGCCAAGTCAATTTCAAGTGAAACATTCAGAGGAGGATATCACAGTGTCATACCAAGTTATGAATAGAGCAATGCAAGGAAACATTCATATGACATGCTACAAAATATTAGCGAGATGGAGCTAATCATAAGAAAGCAAGAACTATTAAGAATCCATAAATAACATACACCCTACATGAAAAGACTAAGCAGGCCCACAATGACGAGTATATGTACAAAAATGAAAACAAATAGA
Organism: Avena sativa; assembly: GCA_916181665.1. Taxonomy (NCBI): domain Eukaryota; kingdom Viridiplantae; phylum Streptophyta; class Magnoliopsida; order Poales; family Poaceae; genus Avena; species Avena sativa. The sequence goes on from OV702286.1 coordinate 184,256,056, forward strand.
GTTTGTTACCAGCCTCTTACCACACCTCAAGTTGTCATTAATCCTCATTATTGCCCTTCACTCGTGTGGCTTGAATAATAACATGAAACCAAATTCCACTGAGGACTGCTGAACCCTGCAACAAACTTCGCAAAACCAAAGAAGGACAACAAACATTTTTGGTGTTTTTAATTTTTAAAGGCAAGAACAAAAAGGAAAAGCAAGCAAAGAAAACTCTTTTTGGATTTTTCGAATAGTTCAAACAAAGCAAAAAGGAAGAAGCAAACCAAGGCAAAAAAGGAAAAATAAGAAAACAAGGAGAAACAACAGAAATATTTTTGGTTTTTTTGTGTTTTTAGAAAGAAAAAGTAAAGAAAGAACGAAAACTAAAAAGAGAATGAAACATGGATATACAAAGTACCGACTAAACATGATATGGAGATGAGTGTGATGTCGGTGTACCTCCCCCAAGCTTAGGCTTTTGGCCTAAGTGGGTATCAATCCCAAGCTGGCCAAGATGGAGCGCCTCCGTAGTACGGCGAGGGGGTACCCTCATCCTGGTACGAGCTCGAGGACGCCCAACCGTAGTGCGCAGAGTAGTCGTAAGAAGGCACATCCTCCTGGTGTTTCCTGAGGAAACCAAGCAAGCGGAGCTGCTCGTCCACCTCCTCCTTGGAACGCGACCATGGCCTCCTGTGAATACTGAACAAAGTAGATTGCGGCAAAGGAATCTCCCTTTCATCCCCGTGAGTAAACAACATCTTGTATACTAAACTGTCCATATCAGAGTGAGCAATGATGAAGTGATGTGTTTTCATGGCAGCAAGATCAAGCCTTTGTGGTGCCAATACAGTACCATTAGCATACACAGAAAGTTCTAACGCAGTAACCATGCGTGAAACAATAATGCCCCCATAAATAGGTCCCCTAGCAGCTAGGCAGCGAGCAATGGCAGAGCCAAGATTGTACCGGGTATCATTATTAAGTGCAGTAGCGAGGAAGGCTAACTGATAATTGGAGATATTACTTGTGTTCTCCCTACCAAGAATGCTAGTGGCAAGATAATAAGCAAAGTATCTAAGAGCTGGCAGTTGGATATTTCTTATCTTCCCACGCTGAGCTACACGGTCATCGTCATTTGTCACACTTCGATAGAGCTCTAGCAAATCAGCGGGTCGACCTTGGATCTTCTTCACGGTCCCCGTCATGCCTATACCTATAACTCTGCAAAATCTTTCCAATGACATGGTAATAGGCAGATTATAAATTCTGAAAGAAACAGTTGACTGGTAGGGGGTGTTAGTGAAAACGAAACTCTCAGCGAAAGTTTTAGTGAGCACGGAATATTGCTCACTCTCATCTTCCATGTATGAGGTCAAACTGATCCTCTGAACCAGTAGTAAGAAATCGTCGAGGATCCCTGTAGCTTGCAAAAAGGTAAAACAAGGAAAAGTAGATGGGTGAGCATCCCCCTCATCTCCTTCATTGCCAAAGCATGGTGCGATGAGATCTTTATTGTATGAAGGCCTAAACTGAGAGGCTTATCTTGAGGGCCTTGACCTCCTAGGCATGTCCCTCTCAAATATTTCTCCAAAGGTGTGGTTGTTCATCTTTGATATTCTGAAATTTAAACATCCATTACACAAGTGATTGCAAAGTGAATACATAATGAAGGGCACTACTCATAGGGACTTGTAAGAGGCCTAAACATGCATCAAAACAATATCTCTAAGCATTGAACAAGCTTACAAGCTCTCATAACCTGTCACCTACAGCAACAAAATACTCAAGATATAAACCACTAAACACAAATATACTTGGACAAGCGGAGGAGTCACATACCGGAGAACAAATGCTCCAAATTTCAGCAGCAAAGATTGGCTGATTAAGGAGATCGAAAAATCGTGGGAAACAATAGCAAGAACGCGATTTCGAGCAAAGAACTGGTGTTTTCTCGGGAGAGAGAAGGAAGTGGCAAGTGAGAGAGTGAGTGGAGGGCCAGGGGTGGCCCACACCATGGCCAGGCACGCCCCTGGGCTGGCCATGCCACCAGGTGGTGTGCCTGCCTGGTGGGCCCCCTGGTAGTCTCCAGGCTCTTCTCTGCCCCTTCTTGTACATAAAATTTAATATGAATTTTCTGGAATTTTTTGAGACACTTTATTTTTGAGCAATTTTCAGGTATAGGCAAATGATTTTCTGACAGAAAGATGTTCTTGGAAAGATGCAATGACAAAACAAAGCTAAAACTTCAAAAGTTCTAAGACACTCTAATATGCAAGCAACTAACAATAGAAAAGTAAACTAAACGAAAGAAAAAACTAAAATGGATAAAATAAAAGTAAGCGGAGATAATCATGGTGAAAATATTGTTTTGTTCATTAAAATTCCTTTGTTAACAAGGTTGATCAGGTCTTGTTACCAAAACAATTTTATATGAAACAACACTTTGAATTCCACTAATGATTATGTTACCTCAACCTTGATAGCAATGGTCTCAATCATAATAGTTTCATATTTTTCTCTTGGTATGGGACAATATATTTCTCCAACTTGAATGCCCTCAACATGTTCAATTGAATTCAAACTGTAAGTCCTATCAATCTTCTTGGGGAAATAGACAATATGTTCCTTGTCATTAACATTGAAAGTCACCTTTCCTTGATTGCAATTAATAATAGCTCCTGCAGTATTAAGAAAAGGTCTCCCAAGAATAATAGACATATTATCATCTTTAGGCATTTCAAGCACAACAAAATCAGTTAATATCAAGCAATTATGAGCCACTTGAATAGGTACATCCTCACATATACCAACAGGAATAGTAGTAGATTTATCAGCCATTTGCAAAGATATATAAGTTGGTATTAGTTTTTCCAGTTGAAGTCTCTTATAGACAGAAAAAGGCATAACACTAACTCCTGCTCCCAAATCAGACAAAGCAGTTCTAACATAACTATTTTTAATAGAGCAAGGAATAGTTGGAATCCCTGGGTCTCCATGTTTCTTTGGAACCTTACCATTAAAGGAATAATTAGCAAGCAAAGTAGAAATTTCTTCATTAGGGATCTTCCTTTTAATCGAGACAATATCCTTCGTATACTTTGAATAAGGAGGTAATTTAATAGCATCAGTCAAAGGAATTTGCAAGAATAAAGGTTTCATCCACTCACAAAACTTATTATAGTGTTCATCTTTCATTGACTTGTGTTTCTTATCAGGGAAAGGCATAGGTTTTTGGACCCAAGGCTCTCTTTCACTACCATGTTTCTTAGCAACAAAATCTTCTTTAGTGTATTTAGTATTCTTAGTATGCCTATTAGGTTCTTCTTCAACTTTTTCTTTATCAGGAACATCATTTTCTTCATTACCATTTTCAGTATCAGCACCAGAGACAGATATACTGTTAGGATCTTTAGCAGGTTCAGAAGGTTCTACAATAGTTTTATGTTTCTTTTTTGTTTTCTTAAGAGTAGTACCACTATTTTCATCTTGTTGAGAATCCTACTCAATTCTTTTAGGATGCCCCTCAGGATATAGAGGATCCTAGGTGGTAGCACCACTTATAGTTCTAATTTCATAAGCATGTTTTTCTTTAGCAGCATTAACTAGCAAGTCTTTTTGTACTTTAATAAGCTGAACAATTTGAGTTTGAACCATTTGAAAATGTTTAACAAGCATTTTAACATCATTAGAGGTCATTTCCACAATATCCTTCAACTCAACAATAGCTCTAGTGTTTTCCATTAGATGATTTTGCACCCCTTTATTAAAATTATCTTGCTTAGAGTGTTTTCCAATAAATTCTTCTAAGCATTGATCAGGAGGTTTAGAGTATGAATATCACCTTCATCAAAATGTTGGAGAGAGTGTACCTCAATAGTTGATGAGTGGGGAATTGGCTTACATAATTATTCTATAGGAGGTAAATTATTTACATCTGCAACTTTAATTCCCTTCTCCTTAAGACATTTATTGGCTTCCTTCATCACTTCATCATTTAGTTCAATAACTCCCCTCTTCTTTGGTTTTGGTGTTCGTTTTGGCTTAGGCATAGTTAACTCAGTTGTAGTTGTCTCAGGTATAGTTGGTTCAGGAGGAGTCCAATCTTCATAAATTTTGCTTATTTTAGCCATTAATTCCTCAGCTTCCTTGCGAGTCCTATTCCTGAAAACACAATCAGCACAACTATCCAGGTATGTCCTAGAATTCTTCAGTTAGTCCATTATAAATTATATCAAGAAGCTCATTCTTAGGTAATGGACATCCAGCCTGTGCATGAATCAAAGCACAAAACCTTGCCCATGATTTATGCAATATCTCTTTTTCTCCCTATTTAAAATCAAAAAGTTCCTGCAAAATAGCATGTCTAGCACTAGGAGGAAAATATTTCTGCAGGAAAGTACTAATCAAGCAGTCAGGGCTATCAATAGATCCAGAAGGTAATATATTAAACCAAGTTTTAGCTTCTCCTTTCAGTGAAAAAGGGAAAATTTTAGCAACAAACTAGGTGCGCATCTTAATATCATCAGAAAACAGGCCACTCATGGTAGAAAGCTCAGTCATATGTGCTATCGCACTTTCATTCTTAGTCTCACAAAAAGGTTCTTTCTCAACAATAGATATGTAAGATAGATCAAGGGAGAAATCATAATCCCTATCTTTAATGTTTATGGGAGATGCAGCAAACTTAGCATTAGGATACAATTTGGGTTTTATAGTACGCCTCTCAAGGAGACTCTTAATAGCACTCCTATCATGGGTGTTTTGACATTCTTTAATAAATTCATCGGTCATCTCAATATAACCATCTTCAATATCATAACTCTCTCTAGACTAAGGTGAACTAACAGGTGTAGTAGTGTCTTCATTAGGAGTTTCAGTATTTCCAGCTATAGTTCTAGCAATCGTAGCATCTAGGAAAGGACCTAATGAACCACACTTATCAAGCACAGTAGAAGCAGCATCATAATTATCAGTAGTTTCAGATTCATCAGTAGTAGCAGTGTGTGTAACATGTGTATGTGGTGGTGTAAGGAGCTTGCCATCACGAGAATTACCCATGATGGATGGATGGCAGCGAACAATAGTGATTCCAAGTGAACTTGATAAATAAAGCTATGCTCCCTAGCAACGGTGCTAGAAAATAGTCTTGATGACCCACAAGTATAGGGGGTGTATCGTAGTATTTTTGAGGGAAGTGAAACCCAATTTATTGATTCGACACAAGGGGAGCCAAAGAATATTTATAAGACTTAACAACTGAGTTGTCAATTCAGCTGCACCTGGAAACAATCTTGCTCACAGCAGTTTATCAGTAGAAACAGTTTTGTAGTAGCAATAGTAAAGTAATAGCAGTAGTAAGAGTAAAGATAGTAGTAACAATTGCAGTAAACAGTAGGATTAAAGCGCGGTAGGCATAAGGATGGATGGACGGGCGTTGCATGGACAAGACAATTCATATGGCAATCAAGACATAGGGCATTTGCAGATAAATAAGATAAAGCATCCAAGTACTAAATAATCATAGGCATGTGTTCCATATATAGTCATACGTGCTCGCAATGAGAACTTGCACAAAATATTTTGTCCCACCAGCCTGTTTGCAGCAGGGCCTCAAGGGAACTACTAGCAATTAAGGTGCTCCATTTAATAGAGCACCGGAGCAAAGCATTAACACTCCGTGAACACATGTGATTCTCACATCAAAGCCATTCCCTCTGGTTATCCCGATTGCTGTCACTTCGGGGCCTTTGGTTCTGGACAACAATATGTGTATACAACTTGCAGGTAAGACCATAAACAATACTATCATAATGAATCAATAACATGTTCAGATCTGAAATCATGGCACTAGGCCCTAGTGACAAGTATTAAGCATAAAAAGTTGCAACAAAGTCAAAAAGCACTAATAATAGATACTGGGCATCATGCCCTAACAATCTGATGCCATTCCATGAACGATCTCATCCAATCCCTACCATCGACATAGGCTACAGCGGGGGATTACTCACTCATAGATGGGGGAAACATGGATGGCCGATGGAGAAGCGATGGTGATGAAGATGGTGATGATCTCCTCCAATTCCCCGTCCCAGCAGGGTGCCAGAACGGAGTTTTTGGTTCCGAGTCGCAGAATCTAGTGGTGGCGACGCAGTGGAATTCTTTCTAGAAAAACGTCGAACCCCCCTTGGTTGTTAGGTCAAGAGGCAACTTATAGGCAAAGAGGGAGGCCGAGGGGGCAGCCGAGGCGGCCACACCACCCCTAGGTGCTGCCTGTCCTGGCCCGCGCGACCAGGTGGTGTGGGCCCCTCGTGGCCCTCCTCCATCTTGTCTTCTGGCTCCGTGAGTCTTCTAGTAAAATAGGATTTTTGGCATAGATTCCGGGATTTTTCGTGATAGTTGATTTTTTGCACAAAAACTAGACACACGGGTAATTCTACTGAAAACGGCGTTAGTCCGGGTTAGTTGTATCCAATTCACACAAGTTTAGAGGAAGAACAATAGCAAAAGTGTTCAGGAAAGTAGATACATTTTGGACGTATCAACTCCTCCTATTATAGGTTTACTTTGTAATACTTAGAACTTAGAGGTTAAACTACTCTTTGTCTCATTATTTACCCAAACAGGATAATTTTGAGCAAAGTGGTCTCACTTTGGTTTTGACTAACCTCTTACCTTTCTTTTGGGACTACTAAAGACTACCAATTTTCCATTCTATTGTAAACTATCCTCACATGATCTCTTAAAACTACAAACAAAAATTGTAGTTACTAACTTAATCCAAAAATTATCGTAATGTTATAGTGCATATGACTTCTATCATAGACCTTCGCTGTTCTTAACTTACTATTATTACAAGATTGGTTACTGAATACTTGTCCTATTTATAGACTTATCATGGTCTCGGAGCTAATCCCACCATGAACTTGTTAGGATTTACCTAGTCATCATGATTGAAGAGCTAATCTCACCATGACGACTATTCTTCTTAGCTTACTATTAATAATTCTTAACAAAATTCTACTCCATCACATAGAATTCTCAAGTGAATGCCACATGATTTACTTCCCATTACATCTATACATTCTCTAATGGTCTACCATGTATGGTATAGTGGTATCAACTATTGTTAAGATTCTTCTAATTTACAGGGATTCTAAATATAGATTCCATCACTAATACTACTTCACATTATATCCTAATCTTAGTCGTAATCTAATTTTGATATTTTAACTTATTTAAGATATCTTAGTGGTGGAGTTACCTATTTAAAACTACACTCAAATGACATTTCTCTAGAGAATACATATAACTAATCCTTAAGTAAGATGATAAAAACATCCAACTTAAGTGTGACAAGGTTTATCCTCAAGTGGATATCCATCACAAGTCTTGGGTTAGATAAGATGGCTCCTATAGTCACTATCCAACCTACAGATCTTCCTAAAAGGGTTTTAATCCTAAGGTCAAAGCATATGCTCTAATACCACCTATGGTGACCCAGCATACCACTTCATGATGTAGTACACTATAGTCATTGACATAACAGTAATGAAACACCATTCACTAGTATTACATCCCTCAGAGTGGTACAATAGGAACACACAAGGTCCAAGACATCACTATAGATTACAACTCGACTCTTTAAAAAAGATCCAGAGAACACTCTAGGTTAAAGAGAGAGAAAGAAACTTCTTACAAAGAGGAACCAGAAATAATAACTAAGAACTATCTAGCTAAGAAGACTAGCATCTAAAATATCTGGCTTGCATTGCAGCTAGTGCAATGCTCTACATGAGTAGGTTTTATGGCTAGAGAATCTATACCTAGCTAATCTGGAACTTCGTCTTTACTTCATTTGATGTATATGTTGACTTCCTGAACTTCATTGAAGGAGTTGAGCTGCCGATGATGGTTTCTCGAGCAGAAATTGATGTTGATGTTGTTTTCAACAACTTAGAACCTAGCAAGGGTTAAGAAGGTACGGTTGAGTACGAGCGTCCTCAGCAAGTTCACTAAAAAGGAAAGTATGATGCACTATCTCTATAGCCGTAGACCATAGGTCATAGGCAATGAGGGTTTTCATAAACATTTCTTCAAAGGTTGCTTTTATTCTAAAAGCTATGTTCGACAGCCTTCATAGGTTAACCAAAACCTTCATGGGGTTCCTTTCCTGCCGCGTTCGTAGCTCCTTCCAGGAATAGGGAGTAACATGCCATAGTTCTTACACTCTGCAGAGGTGCGTTACTTTACCCATAAGAGACCTTAGCTTTGTTGCACAACCAAGTCTAGAGCTTGTCCATACTTCCTTAGTATGGGGCCCAGTCTAAGATCCAAGCCAATCACTACCCCTTCGCGACCCCGCATGTCCCCTTGGTGTACGCCATGCTCACATCTGGAATTATGGCAATGGTTAGTACAGATTGTCAGATGCTAGAACTATTGTGGGACGTTGAGGTTTCCCACCCATATGCTACATATCCTCTATGAATTACCAATTAATGCATGCTACGTGGATAACAGCCATGACCTGGCCATCCGGATGCATGCGAGAGGAAGAAGATACAGCTGACTTCTCTATCCCATTCCAAATCTCATGGTTAACGCGTAATATACGACGCTAGAATCATTGGCGAGATTGGTTGTTAAGTCCTTTTAGATTAGATGATCACCCTGGATCAGTAATCGATACTTCAAGTTAATTATGAAAATAGTGTTTTTGTCCTTTTTGAAATGCAGGTGATGACAATACTTGAGTTACAAGCATAGAAAATAATCAAAGGACATGATAGCAAGATTATGCCATCACGGTTTTCAAGACAATAGAAGATCCAAATTCTGTAAACAACATCATTGGTCCCGTAAGGACAAATGTTTAAAGAATCAATATGCAGTTATGCATAAGTAATGTAATGAAGTTAGATAAACGCGAACCCCCGGACTAATCGTATATGATCTAGGGTTTGAAAGTTTCTGGTGATATCTTTGGAATGAGTTTCACTTTTTTACCAGCTTCATACTTGTGCTTCTTGTTAAGGCTGGTGACGGTGTGTGAAACAATATGCAAGTATAACAAGTAGTATTCAATATGAAAACACTTAAATTTGAAATGGCACATATAAACTACGTGAGTAGGATTGTCCATTCATTAGAGTCTTCATAGCAATACTTAAGGATTACTTTTAATATTTCTTAAAAATATAACTTTTGAGGAAAATATTACTTGACAAAGTAAAAAGCAGTTAAACCAAAAGCTAACACTTTAAGGTTTTCTTGTTAATTACAAGTATTAAAGTACAAAACAATTAGTATTATTGAATATCTATTCTACTAGAAAGTGGAGACTTTCAACATTTCATGAAGGTGACACAAAAGTATTATGCCTTTATGGAAGTGGTGTTCTCTTGATTTTATAAATGAATAGAATCACTTATTATAGAATTATTACTTATTTCTATAAACATGGGAATGACATCATGTTAAATACTTAAAAACATTTTTTAGGTTTTAAAGTGGATTCCTAGACTTGTACAAGAATTAGTACTCAAATCTTGATGATTTTATGATTGATAAAATATTTTTGAAGAGTAAGATTTACTTAAATTTTAAATAGTAGTTTTAGTAAGTACAACTTAAAATGGTTAGACCTATGTTAACTTTGATGAAATATCAATTGAACCTGTTGTTACATTTTTATATTTTGAACAAATAATGGTAAAGACAATAGTAAAGATTTACATATTTTTAATGAATTAAAACAAAAGAAAGGGGTTTTAATAAGATTTATTAGACCTTTACTTTTGATTTTACTTTAATTATGAAATATAATATTTTTAAGGTGTAGATTTTATTTTTATGATCATTTTTGTATATTATAGGTATTTTTGTGATTTTTAAATAATAAGATATGATTTTTATAAGTTTAATCACTTTAGAAATACCAAATAGTAATAAATACTTAGTTAAGTATTACAAAAATGTATAAAATAAGTTTGTAAGTCTAAATTTTATTTTTCTAAGATTATTGATATATTATACCTATTTTTGGGAATTTTAAAATGATAGAATATCTTTATTTAAGATTTATCCTTAATAGAATATTTAGTAATAAGGATTATTATTTCTTTGAAGTTAGAAAATAAAGTATGACAATAAGTTTATATTATAGAGTTTATTTTTCTGAACATTTTAATATATTATATATATTTTTTGGAATTATAAATCAAAAGATATAGAATTAACAAGATTTAATCATTTTTGGGAAGTATTAAACTAATTTTAAAGGATTGAATGCACCAAGGTGACATTAGCATGACAAAGCTTCTATGGTTAGACTTTTTATACCCAGCCTAATCTACCCAAGCCATTGACGGGTGCGACCTAAGCCAACTCATTTCCCAGTGATTTATTTATTACAGAAATTGATTAGTGAAAAGAAATATATACATATATATATGACATCACATGACGTCAGAGTGACATCATCAATGGGGATTCCTCCCCAGTCGAGGACGGACTCCAAGACTGGGAGCTCGCAGGGCTAGACGGAAATATGCACTCGACAGAGAGGAGCAAGGTGAGTCTAGGGGTGGTGTCGCTCCCCTTTTTGGTCACCAGAGGTACTCCCGCGACCAACTTCTATGGCAGCCGACGGCAGCGCACGGCGGTAATGCGGCTTAGAGCGCGAGAAAGAAATCGAGAAGGTGCGCGAGCACCATTAGCTTACCATGAAGCTGAAGGGCGTGATGGCGAGACCGGAGAAGCTTTGTGATAGTGACAATCGACAAAATCGGTGACGACTAGCGGCGAAGAGTCGAGGAAGGTGGCGTCGATGGCGAGCGAGAGGGCTCGATTCCTTCTGCCAAACGATCCATATGTGAGATCCAGGCACATGGCTTAATAGGATTGATAGGATACCCATATCAATAAGTTGTAACTTCTTTTCTGGAAGCTCATTCGAAAAGAACTCTAAGGTTAAGCGTGCTTGGCCTAGAGCAATTATAGGATGGGCGACCGACCGGGAAATGGGTAACCGGGTGCGCACGAGTGAGGACAAAGTGCGCATAAAAGACTAGTGTTGGTCTGTGGGGCCAGTCTAGATATCCTATTAAGCTGCCAAGAGTGACACCCCTGGGCCCAGGAGTGGACGGGGTGTTACAAGTGGTATCAGAGCCCACCTCGCGGTTAAACGGGTGTGTGCGGGTTAGTGGCGGGACATGTGGAGCATGGCGCGTGTGGCCCGGAGTGGACACGGCATGGCACATGTGCCGGCACTGGACGCACAAACGCGTGCCAAGAGGGAACGTTCCTGGGGTGTGCTTGATCCCTGAGGGCATCGATCTTCTAAAGGGTGGGTGTATGTGAGATCCAGGCACATGGCTTAATAGGATTGATAGGATACCCATATCAACAAGTTGCAACTTCTTTTTGGAAGCTCATTCGAAAAGAACTCTAAGGTTAAGCGAGCTTGGCCTAGAGCAATTCTAGGATGGGTGACCGACCGGGAAATGGGTAACCGGGTCCGCACGAGTGAGGACAAAGTGCGCAGAAAAGACTAGTGTTGGTCTGTGGGGCCAGTCTAGATATCCTATTAAGCTGTCAGGAGTGACACCCCCCGGGCCCAGGAGTGGACGGGGTGTTACACCAAGACGACGAGATGAAGCTCCCAGGCACCCCGATGGAGCTCGACAAGGTCTCGTATGGCCATCCCATCGGTGCCCGCAATGGGGCTAGGGTTTCGATTTTAGGGAAATGGCGCAGAGATCACGTGAGAGAGTGAGGTGGGTACCGGGAGAAAGAGGAAAGTGAGAGCGTTCTTATCCTCGAGGTTAGATGCGGCGGCGCACATCGCAACATGGCGGAGCATCGAGGGCGGCAGCGCAGCCACGCAGCTGCTTCCTGCGTGAGGATGACGACAACGTGACAGATGACTAAACTGGTATTTGGGCCGGGGTGCTGCTGGGCCATGGAGATGCAAGCGGGAGATTGCGCGACACACACGCGGCGATGAGTAGCAAGGAGGTAATGGGCCGTCGGCCAGTTATGCAGATAGTTCTTCTTCTTTTTATTTATTTTGTTTCTATTTTCTCCTTTATATTTCCACTTGAATTTCAATTCATTTAAACTCCAAAATTTTTGTACAATACTACAAAATTTTAGAGGTCTTGACACTAGTTGGTTTACCTATTATTGATAGTGCATTCCAAAAGCTACTATTATATAGGTAAGCATTTATTAAATAAAGTAATTAAGGATTAGGTTTGATAGATTTGTTTCTTATAATAAGATTATAAAAATGATTCCATTTTCACTTGATAATTATAATGGTAAGGCTTTAAAATGGTGTATTATATATAGGACCCTATTCATACTGTCTCATAAAGAATTTATATATATTCCTTCTAAGGTATTAAACCTTGTGGTTCATGATATGGTGATTTGAATTTCATGATTCTCCATATTTGGTGATTTATTTTATTTGAATTCTACTTGATTTGGAGTATTTAGAATTACCATGGAACAATCTTGGTTATGTCATTATGAATCAATAACAATCATTGGTGGAGAAATACTAAGGTTTATTCAAATATAGGTATATGGGTTTTGAGAGGATTTAATAACTCATATTCAATTAGAGATATGGATGATTATTAAAGCTAAGAGATATTGCCATCAACTTTTGTGACCAAGGTGACTCCTCCACTTAGAGTGAGCTATGGAGATTACTTTCTTAATGTGATCTTGATAGTATATGAGACTAGGTCTTTATTAGGTTGTAAGACAATAAGGTGGACAAGGCTTCCATCCATGAACACTTATCTGGTTCTCTATTTATCTCTTGGAAGCTTCATTTGTCCAAGAGATAATATTAAATGATTACTTAGGAATAGGAAATGGTTCCACTATCAATTTGATTCTGGGGTTTTAGACAGAGAGGTAGACATGGGCCTTGTCCTGGTTGATATGTTCTTGGTTAAGGCTTCCAAAGAATCCTTATCTTAGTATCTCACTCAGGTTATCTTTAGATTAGGAATACCCTTCCTAAATATACTCTATAAATCTCTCTTATCTTATTCACAGCGATCTCATGTTCCTAAACAAGTCAATAATCTGACTCCACCATGTCCATCATCATATGATGACATGGTCATGCCACTTCAACATTATTCCTCCTTCATTCTTCTCCTAGTGTAACTACCATCACTAAACTACCCATGACAAACCCATCAATGTAGCTACTTCTAACTACATCCATTAACTCCTTCAAATTAACGTTGCATCTACTTCCAAGGCTTGCCAGATTACAATTCTCACTATATCTTATGTGAGATCAATCCTCTGGTATAGGTATGCTACTACTCTCCACAATACAAGTTTGTTCTTGTATTAACTTTGTTAAACTACTATACCTCCAAGTACTCCATAATACTCATATTATATACTTCATCCAACTCTAGCTTGACTTGTCATGATCAAGCTAGATGGTTCAGCTTACTAAGGTTTTGCCTAATTTGGTATAACAAATCTACTTCAACACCTAGTCATCTATTCTCAAATGACTTGAGAATAATGACCACCAACCCTTGATCAAGCAAAGATTAAGCTTCTAACTGTTTGTTCATGATCTATGTTCAACTAATTGGTAGGCTTGTACTAGTCTCTCTATAGGATTTATCTTGTTAAGGAAGCTTACTCCATCTTTATATCTACTTGACTTAACAAGATTATTATTGGACACTCTAATACTACTAGCTTTCTCATAGCTTCATGATCACTAGCTTAACTCTTGGGTTTAGATATTTTCTCTAGTTAACTCAGGAGTGAGTTAACTCCTCCAACATCCAATGGTTTGATCACCACTAAGGATCTCAATCAATTGATGATGGTACACTCTACCATAACTAGTTCCTTCTTCTTATTAATTTACTTAAGGTCTTTGGAAGGTTAATATAATAGGTCAATAATTTCTAGGTCAGGAATTGCTTACTCATCATTGATGATCAATTGACACTAGGACTAAGTTAAACATGAATGTCACCTACTAATAAGGGAACAAAATATATGAGATGAATGGTCTTGTCTTGACTTCCTTTTCTACTCTATTTGTGATAAGAGTTAATGTTTAGTGTCCAGGAACTACCATGATACTCATGGTATAAATAACTATGTCAAGAAAGTGTATCAAGATTTAGCTGTAGAGTTTCTTTACTTAAGTTATATACTTAACTTGGTATTCAGGGTTTGTTGTAGATAATACCTTAATATAATCTTTAAAACATTAAGTATTCAACCTTGAGTTGTTGTATGGAATACCATGTAATGATCTCTAGAAGATCTAGTACTCCATATTAAGCTGTGTGTTGTGACTTAGTTTTATTACATTTGATCTACCCTTAGATCAAATTATATTACCCAAAGATAAGGTTTTAGCAAAGGTCATGTTCAAACTTATCGCAGTCAACTTGATTATCTAGTTCAGTTCCACCAAGTTAAGAGAAGCTTCAATCTCTTTGACAAGTTTTATTTAAAAGCGCGAAAATTATCCGGATTTTCTATGCATGAATGCAATGCACACACCCCGTTTCAGCTTATTTCTAAGCTCTAATGCTGGGGTGTTACAGAAGACCACGATGTTGCTAAGGACCAGTTGAGATTCGGGTGACTTGGGAGACTTCGACCCCTTGCAGAATATGGAAAATACAAGATAGAAGTTTAAAGGGGAAACCCTAATATGTAACCGACTCGGCCTGTTATTCTGAGACCTAGCCTATCTATATAAAGGCTATAAGGGGGCAGCGAGGAGGATATCTGCAACCCTAGTTTCCACACCATCGCTACATTGCATCTACGCACCCCTTTAAATTCGACTCCTCGACAATTCCAAGAGCAGACAAGCAGGAGTAGGGTCCTCTGCGAGGCCTAAACCTAGGTAAACCTCGTGTCCCCTGTGTGCTTGTTTGCTAGCCGATCGATGCCTCTAGCGCTCCCCACTTCCTCGAACCTAAGTCCATCTGCGATGGGCATTGATGAGTTAACCCCTTGTCAGGTGCACTCCCTCGTACCACCGGTCATCATTGGTTCGGTGCCTTCCTTCTTCTACTCTTGTTTGCACTTTTATGTTAAAAAGGAGGGTTACGAGGTTGGTACAGATTGGTAGTACGGGTGGAACCCGCACGTACCACTTAGTCGGTTGAGCTTTTACCGACTTCATCCCGTGTTGTTTTTGGAAATGACCTGGTACGGGCGCACCGTGCAGGCGCCACCCGTACCGAATTGGTCGTTACAACCCGAATTTCTTTCTTTTGCATTTATTGTTTCCTTATTTGTTATGATTCTTTTTTTGGGCGACCATCCTCTCAATACAAATTTTACCTTGCCTCTAACCCTTTATAAGTCCCCTAGAATATCTTTTCCTTGATAATACAGATCTTCTCCATGATCTACTTCGTCCTCATAAACAATATAGAGACAATGACCTCTACATGGAGCACCCTTCAAGAGAACGAAGATTCTATGGATCGTCTTCAAGGATTATGGAGGGAGACAAAGTTGCTGTAGCAAAAGAGAAGAAGCTAGAAGATGAGGATGGATTCAAGATGATGGAAACAATAAAAGAAGGGCGCAAGGTGTTTAGCCTGGGAATTGGAAGAGAAAGCGACTTTGATCAAGTTCAACTTGATTTATAGATTCAAGGAGATGGAGATTTTTGATTGAAAAAATCAAGAAGATTGAGATAAAATCTCCAGGATCTTCCAAACATATTGAACTACTTGGCCTCTACCTGGACCAAATGGACTTGAAGATAATGAAGGGGTTAGAAGCGAATCTCAACATCAGCCTCAGACCCATCAACGCTCAGAAGCAAACAATAGATATGTACAAGGCTCTTGTTGAGCAATTGGAGAAAGTCAATGAGCAACGCCGGATCCACATCTTGATCTTGGAGACATCAAATAAGATGCTCCGTGTAAGTCTTCGTGATTCTGGAGCCTCTTCACCATGAAGCACGCCACGGTATCAAATAATCACAAGGGATTATTTGATCCACCCAGCTTGACTCCAATATTGGGGGGATCTGTGAGAACCTTGTAATCTATCTTACTGTTTTATCATGTTTACTTTTCTGCATGCATTGTTAGGTCTAAGTTTCCGAATTTGCAGTAGTTGCATCAACTTCGAGTTCCCTTTGTTCAAGAAAAGAATTATATCCGTTGATTTATGAGACTTTATGATAATTGAAATTGTGTTTGATTCATGATTATTATATTAGATGATTGAACTAGGTTGAGTGTTATGATACTTGTACAGCTGTCATAAGTTTAGGGACTTCCACACCTATAGAGGTATTGATTAAGTTATGAGAAGAAGAATTCTGGTAGCATGTTATGATTAAGAGTTTTCGAAAGCCATTGAAGTAGTGAGCATGATCAAATAGCTTGCTCAAAATAAAAAGAGAAAAAGGGATCAAGGAAAATTATATATATGCAAATATAAAAAGAGAAAAGGAAAGCAACTACCAAAAGAATCAAACATAAAAAAAGAGAGAGAAAGAAGAAAAGAGAAAATGATCATGAATCTTCACTATTAAACTTAGTGCTACACATCTCTAAACTCCATGATTATATGATAAGTTGATTCACTAGTAGCTTCTTATAATTTCATTGATACTATAAAAAGGTGTGGAAGACTCTAAGTTATGTAATATGTAAGGGTATGGTAATACCCCCCGACGTATCTCTACATCTGATGTTATACTCTTGTTTCAATTTTTGCCTCATTTATTGTAACATCTCGTGTCTCATGAACATGATGATCTTGTACATAAGCCACCATATTGCTTGGGGACGAGCAAGAGACTATCTTGGGGAAGTTGATGCGTCCAAAATTGAAGCATATTTACCTTTTGTTTTTTCATAAATAGAGTAGGGATTTTTGTATTTCACTGCGCCTACGCGCGCTATTTCATTATTGTTTCAATAGGATCCCAAATCATGCTGTCATATATGAACATATCAATTAGAGTTGTCATATTGTGTAATTATATGATATTTCTATGTGATAAAAGTAATTTTATGAATTTACCTTCGCACCTGGAAGAATAACAAACAAGGAGGAAGCATCAGTTCCGATAACGACCACTAGTACGGGCGGAGCCTGCCCATACCGTTAGCCCGTACTAGGCACCATCACGAGCGCCTCGTCAAATACTTCTCCCCGGTGAAGACGAGAGAGAGATTCGACATTCACAGCCACCAAAAACCACGAAACACCACATCTGAGAGGGATTAGAAGGAGGAACCCGGCTGGAGTAAAATCTCGGCTGCTTCACGAATCATTGGAGGACAACACATCATCCTCTTCATAATCAACCGCTGCATCTTCATCACCACCATTACTCCATCTTTCATCAATTAGATCACTTTGTAATTCCAGATCCAATTGTGGTTTGCGTTAGATCTACCCCCGTAATTTAATCCATTCATTTGATTATGATGATGTTATTGATTGCTTCCATGAGTGAGTAGTTCCTTTGTTCTTGGGTATAGGGAGAAACCCTAGCACCACTATGAACTTGTAATGAAGATGATCTATTCTTGTATCCATATGACTTGCTTTTCTATGATATAATTATGATTTGTGTTTGATTTCTCTCTTTAGATGATATGTGAAGTCGACCACATATCATTTGTCTTCAGGACTAAAGGGAGGAAGAAACCCTTTGGACGTGTCTTGGAACCATACCTTGAATGCCTCATGACAGATTGGTGCCATCTCGTAACCTACACGGTCAAAGGGGGGTTAAAGAGGCAGTCCATAAGGTAATTACGATATCCATGGGGAAACCCTTAATTGCGGTCGTATGTATGGGTGATTTCTCTTAGCCATTGCAGTGGTTATTTAGAGGTGACCTCACCCTTGGCTCATCAAAGTGGCTTCCTACGAGCCTTGTTGTGAACATCTTATTATGGGGCTCTCTCCACACATATCATGACATAAGTATGTTATCTTGATTACATACAATAATAGTCCTATGCTAGTGGTGTGTCCTACATCCCCGAGAATGTTTTAGCCCTATTGAGTTTAACCACGCCTTAATACGATCTTGTTACTTGTTTTCTTTTACTAGTTTTAACTACTTTTCTACAAACAACCATAAATCATTCAAACACCATTTACTTGAGATTAAAGACAACTTACAAGTATTCTTTGGTAGATAGTAACGAGGGGCATAAAGACCCTTACCAATAGCTCTATGTGGGTTCGATATCTTTACTTTGAAACTAGCTACAATTGGTCTGTGCACTTGCAGTAATCACCAACCTATAGTTTTGCTTTGGCTAAAATGAGGTCTTCAAAGGGGTATGGTGTACACCACTTACAATACTAGGGACAAGTAGGTGCCATCAAGGGGGTTGTACTTAGTAGTAAAATTGGGTAATGGTTTGGAGGAACCAAGCCACAACCAAATATAGATCATCAGATAGAAACAGTGAAGTTTTTCATAAACAAGTAGATAAAACATGCATAATTAAAATATTAGTGAAAGGCTTATGAGAAAGTAGGTTACTTGCCTATGACCAGCAATATGCCAATATGTCCCTAGGCTTCTTAGAATACCATATTAACAAATATTAACCATCTTCTTCTGGTTTTCGATATGATCGGAACTACGTCATAAAGGATAATACATGTAAGCAAACAAAGTACCACAATCTACACAAGGAAAACAAGAACCAATACAATACAGCAAGCAATTGCATTAATACACTTCAGTAGCTTTTGATAACTTGAGTTCATAGTACATGGAATTCCTTTATTTTCCTTTATTAAACTTCTTTCATGATTTAAGTCCCAAATACCACTTAATTATGGGGTTTAAAGCCAATGCTTGGTTCTTTATGATGCCAATGTACAAAAAATGATATCAATAGATGGGTATTGAAATAAAAAATCCCCTAAAAGGGGGTTCAGCATTTTATCAATTTTCTTTATTTAGTTACATATTTTCTAGTGAGACAAACCCTTGTTTTGGCAAATAAATTACCAAAGAAATCTGTAGATCAAATAAATTTATCCTCAGAGGTATTTGTAGATTTTTCAGTTTATGATTTTTGAGAGGTGGATTCACTTCAAAATAATTACCAGAATGCCCCGTGGTGAAATCCCAAATTCCATTATATAGGTCTAATTAGTATGAGACCAAGGATAGTGGATAGGCATTATAAATAACTTCAAGTAGCAATTGGAATCATCATCTTTGGAGTTGTAGATCTACATATGAGATTTATTTGGTGAAACAACACTAAATAGATTAGTTTAATTCACCAAAATTAACCAGAGGCTCAGTAATTCCTCATCACCTGGGTTTGGGTAGGATTGGTAGTACCACTATACTGGGAGTTGGAATCAAGTCAAGAGAAGTTATGATTTGGACCAAGGAATTTTCTAAAGGCAGAAATGAATTGTTTTTGTCATTTTTGCTACAGCAAAACTATAGCTCGACTGGGCATGATCCTAGTGCTAGATCATAGGTAATTCAAAAACATTCTAGAGGAAGTTGGATTCATTCCATTTGGATTTGTCAAAGTCACTGGGATTTTTATTGATTGCAAGAGGTACTACTTAGTAAATTAATCCCCAGAAAATAAGGAATATTAATTTTTACTTGGGGCTTGCTCTGCCTGTTAGGTAAATTTTTTAATCTGTATGGTTATGGGTATTTTTTATTTTCTCTTGGATTAAAATTCGGCAGGTACATATCCGAAAGGAAAAGGGGGAGCTGGGCTGGATCTGAGCGAGCCGGGCCGCAAAGAGGAGAAATTGGCCCACCGGGTGAAACTGTGTGTGGGAGGGCGCATGTTTGAATGGCCGAGGACGGGCCTGCCGGTTAGTGAGAGGAGAGTCGTGAAGCGGTATAGGTAGTTGTCAGCCATTGGATGATGCTAATTCGTCATCCTTCTCGTGCCAGTGGTGGCAGAGATGGAACCCTAACAAGGGTTGGAGCAGTCCAGGAGCTCACCTAGGCGAGGCGAAGATAGTGGGAAGGCAACAAGGGGATGCAAATCGGTTCATGGCGACTCCACCGAGGGGCGACAAGGGTGGGTTGAGCACCGGGAGGACGTAGCATGCAACCGTGCTAGCGGGGAACCTCGACAGCTCGCCGGAACACCTCCCGGGGACATCTGTATGTCAAATAAAAGGAGGGGGTTAAGATGTGGCTTGACTAGGGGTTCACGCCACACAAAATTAGAGTGAAAAGGAGTAGTGCAACCTCGGTACGGTCAAGTTCTTATAGAGTTTCCGAGAGGGTAGGTCTTTTTCTCCCTAGAAGAGAACGACCAGGGGAGAGCTGGGAAGGTTAGGGAGATGATACAGAAGGTCTGGGGTGGAAATGAGTTGGTGTCGAGGCTAGTGGTGTCCTCTGGCCTTATAAACCAAAGTGAGGAGGTCCATGGTGGACATGGTGCATGAGGCGTTTGGTGAGAGGGAGGTGGCTAGGTATTGGTCGAATGGGTCGGTGGAGAGGTCATGAGTGACTGCAGGTAGGAAGAGAGGTGGCAAATAAGCATTGCCATGCAAGGTTTGGTTGCTCCCCATGTGTATTTGGCCAAGAAAATAAATAGAGAGAGGGGGTATAGGGCCAGCTAGTGTTAGAGCCATGGGTGATGGAGGGGTGGTGTGTGTGCTCTGGGTCGAGCAGAGTGGTAGAGGAATAGGGGTGCTGCAGCAGCAAGCAATAAAGGAGCTAGATATGACATGTCCATTGTATGCTTCCTTTCCAACCTCAAAGGACAAATAGAGAGGTTTGCTATAGTGCTAGGGCTAAAGTGTACTTCGACCATAGGGAAGTTATGATTGCTGTGCTGGTCAACCATGGGAATTGGGGGTGGGTTAGAAGATGGTTTAGTTCAAATTATTGTCAAGACTCAAAATTTTCATCTTTGATGATAATGAAGAACTTTCTCAAAACTTGATCCTGGCAAGATGGTATAATGAGGCTGGTAGATAGCTATGGTTAATAAAAATCTCTAGTATTTATTTGGGATTTTTTAGAGGTGTTTAGCCCCATTTATTTTCATGTTTTCAAAAAGTGCTGAAGTGGTTTAAATGAATTCATCTGATATTTTTGAATTGGACAGAGATTTGTTTGGAGTAGGATGATTCTAATAATCAAACCACACATTGGAGAATTTTCCCAAGATATATTGACAGTATTTAAAACAATTATTTTCTCATTTCTTCCTTTTAAGAAAATAGGCAAAAAAAATTATTAAAGCTCTTCAAAATTATTTATTTTTGAAGTGGGAAGATAGAGATCAGTATATAGGCCTCAATTGTGCCTAAAGTTGGAGAAGTGTTTTGTAGAAAAAAAAACTTTCTTTAGAAGGAGTTCTGAAATTTTGGTAAACTAGAGAAATAAATAGTTTTGATCCAAAATAATTAGGGAAAACATTTTAAATTTTTTATCTCCAAGGTACACGATATCCACCTAGTGTATCTATCATTTCCAACCTTGGGTTTTGGGAATCAAAATTGATTTTAGAAAAAAATAGGAAATAAAGGATCTTAGGGACTAATATGTTTATACCATCAAATCCTTGTTCGATTAAGGTGCTTAGAGCTCCCCTTGGTTCATGGGATAGATGGATATATAGACCAAGTGATGTAGATCATCATGGTATAGGGGTTTGGTGTTGACCATGATTGAGTGCTCCAAGAATTGATGCCAAACTCTGCTAAAAATAAGGGTATCAATAGCAGATTATTATTTAGCTTCAGAAACTATGAGGGTTTTATAAGCACATGGATTTGATACGTCGCAAACGTATCTATAATTTTTGATGTTCCATGCTTGTTTAGTATATACATTCTTACGTTTTGTTCACACTTTGAGGTATTTTTATACATTTTCTAGAACTAACCTATTAACAAGATGCCATAGTGCCAGTTTCCTGTTTTCTGCTGTTTTTGGTTTCAGAAAAGCTGGAAAATAAATATTCTCGAAATTGGACTAGAAAAAAGCCAAAGTTAATATTTTACCACAAGACTCACGGAGCCAGAAGACGAGACGGAGAGGGGACAGGAGGTGGCCACACTACCTGGTGGCGCGGGCTAGCCCAGGTCGCGCCAGGGGGTGGTTTGGGCCCCTCGGGCACCCACCAACCTTCCCTCTTGGCCTATATATTCCCCAGGACGAAAACCCTAAAAACCAGATCAGAATTCCACGAAAAGTTCCGCAGCACCTCCGCCGCTGAAGAGGAGATTCGGGGGACCGAAGTCTCTATTCCAGCACCCTGCCAGGACGGGGAAGTGGCCCCAGATCCATCTCCATCGACTCAACCGCCATCTCCATCGTTGTTGCTGACTCCCATGATGAGGAGGGAGTAGTTCTCTCTCGAGGATAAGGGCTCTACCGATAACTATGTGTTCATCTCTTTCTCTCTATGCATGATCTTATTGAGATCATTAGATTCGTAATCTATAGATCTATTCTGCTACTCAAGTTCTTTAATGAATCTCTGCTTATCCCCACGTGTGTGAAGTTGATAGTGTGCACACCATGTGGCACTTCGGCTAAGGTTACATAAATACTTATCATGAGTATAATTTGAGTTGGATGTCTTTATGAGATATTGGTGTTTGTTGGAACCATCTAGCGCTCAAGGTGATAGTGAGGGGTTATCTAGATGGGGAATGTGAACTTTAAGGTGTGATGTTATAGCCCTACATCTTCCAACCGGAGAGTAGTTTAGGGTAGCACCATGAAGAGAAGATATTTATATGAGAGTGTCCACTAGTGAAAGTATGATCCGTAGGCCTTGTTTCTAAGCATTGAAACACCATTTACAATCAGTCCTGTTACATGTTTGTTTGCTGCCACTCTTATTTCAGATTGCAATTACCACTTATAATCATCCATATTACTTGTATTTCACTATCTCTTCATCGAAATAGTTCACCTATACACCTGACAAATGTATTGGGTGTGTTGGAGACACAAGAGACTTCTTGTATCTTGATTGCAGGGTTTCTTCAGAGGGATACCTTTGACCACTTCCTCCCTGAGTTTGATAAACCTTGGGTGATCCACTTAAGGGAACTTGATGCTATTCTACAAACCTCTGCACTTGGAGGCCCAACACTGTCTACAAGAATAGAAGTGTGCGTAGACATCAGGCTCCAATGTAAACAAGTGAAGTATGTATGGATATACCTTCATGAGTAGAATATAATCAAGCAAAGATTTGGAAAAAGTAAGATAACATGCAAATGGGAGCTTCTTCCAAATTTGGCATGTTGATAAGTTCTGCAGAAAATATGGTTTTCTTGGCTGAAGAACCGTCAAGAACAAGAGGGTCAAGGGATGATTTAGTCAAGGAAAAGAGTGGGATTTAAAATTCCTTAGGATGGTCTACAATACGGTTCAAGTTCATTTCCAAAAGTGCACAAGAGTTGAGAAAGAGAGAGCCTCAAAGATGTGATGTTGATATTAGTTTTAGACTCGGTCAAATTTTGGCAGTTTTAGGGGTTTTGACTAGGATCCAAAAGGGGGTGGTTTTTGAGAGGATGCTAGGTTCCAAACTCATAATCAAGTATATGAGGTTAAAGTATAGATTAAGTAGAAGGGATCCAGGCTTAGAGTTAGTCTTCATTGAGTTGGAAACTATTATAAGGGATTAACTCTAAATTTGATCTGGTTAAGATGTAGGATGGTCACTCTAGTGTCCAGAGATCAGATAAAGGTCGGATAACGTTCTTAGAGTTTGTATTCTTGTTCTAGCTTGATACTAGAGGATGATCTCCTAGGGTAGCTCATACTACTTCGTAAGCAAACAAGTTAAACAGTAGATCAAGGAATTTCATCTTACCTGCAAATCAAACTAATACTAGGGTTACCATCAAGCCTAGATTGAGGTAAGGATGGGTATTTTGAAAGGGTGGAGTTCTGAATTAGGTAAGAATCCTTGGCATTTCTACCAAGAGTATAATTCAATTTTATAAATGGTTTTGGAAAACCTAGAGGTAAGAGTAGTTGGAAATTCTATCTTGAAAACATGAGATTAGATCATATAGATCTCCATAAGTTTGTTGATAGAAGCTAGGAAAATAGTTTTGAAATGCCAGAACCTTTGAGAATATGTAAAATAAGCAAAGAGAGTTTTGTTAGATAGCTTTTGTCAAATGAAGGGGAGGTAGGCGAGTATAACATCTAATGCACTTTCAGATGCATAAACACAAACAATCAAGCAAGCACTGCATCACTAAACAAGAATATTTTTGTTCCCCCTAATTTTTGCATTCTGAACAACTAATTAGGGTTACTGAAAGTGGGATGTTACAGACCTTTCCCCCTTAAAATAATATTATCCCGAGATTCGGGAGAGTAAGGTTAGGAGATTTTTAGTCCAGGTATTACTATGTGTCTCAAGCGTACTAACTTACTTACTTAGTCTTCGAATGTGGTTAATTTACTGGTGAGGTTGAACTTCCATCTTCTTGGGTGCATGGGGAGTTGAGCAAGTTCCAGACCTAGTTGCAAAGGGTGATCTTATTTTCCTTTTAGATTCGATACCTCGAGGGCTTACGTGGAGTGAACTACCTCTAACTGGATCTTCGTGAAGTACCCTTCTAAGGATAGAATCTACAACTTGATGTCCATCCTATAAGGATCTACCACATCACCTTAGGGGCTTAATGTATCCTATTCAATGACTTGGGATAAAAACACCCGAGGTGGCTTTAGATAGAGGGTTGCTCTATTTTTGGTTGTAAAGATGCGGTCTTTCCCCTTAGGGTTAAACTAAGGTATCTCGCAGATAACAAAAGATCTTCCTTCTCGGAGTTCATTGGAGGATGTTAGGTGCAACCTTTTCTCAGGAGTTTAAGCATTCAAATGACATCTGCAAACTAGGTCCTACGAGGCTCTTATACTACTTTTATTCGTACTTTGCTTATCTGAGTAGTTGAATTTGTGGATCTTCTAAATGTTTTAAAGTTGAGGGGGCTAGTGGATCAGAGGTCCTTCATGGAGTCTTTAGCTGAAGTAGTAGAGGGTTTTCATGTAATATTTAGTAAATGTTGTCTCTATAGGTAGTCTTGTCGACCTCAAGTATTCTTGCTGCCTTGACTCTGAACTTCTTGGATACTTGAAAGGTTGAGTACACGTCTGATATTGTTGACGGGGTCTGTCTTTTGTTATTTTTCCTAGATGAGGACTCTCATGTTGATGATTAGAGAAGGACATCAGAATGGTAATCTTCCTGAAGTATCTTCCAGTGGGCGGTTTTCTAGAATGGAGTGGGAAGACGCAGTCTTTCCACCTTACAGATTCACTATGGTTCTTCGAGGCTAGTATAGATCTTCCTTCTTGGAGTGGTGGCATGATGCTAAGAGACTGATGTATATCCCTAGGTTGTGAGTCGAGGTCCTTGAGCAACATCCTATTTCGCAAACCTTGCTAGGCGTGGTTTCCTAATGAAGCTTTAGAGAGGTTAGTTCTGTCTAGGTTAGATGTTAATGATGTTTTGTATTAGTATTCAATCATAGTAGAGACATACATCCTCATATGAACCGTCTTCACTTGAATTCATTTTGTGTTGCTTCCTCTTGATGGAGGAGTAGATTCGTTGCCTTCATGTATCCTTGTCTTCAGGATTTTGTACTATTTTGGCCTTCTAGTGAGGAAATTCTTGTTGGTTTGGGAAGAGGGGTCAAATAAAAGAATTAGTCCTTTGGGGCTGTCGGAAGCTCTATTATGCCGAAGGTTAGTATAGTCAGGTCCTCACTTCTTATCTTGGTTAGCAAGTATTGTGGTTTCTTGTGGATGGTGGGATCCTTCGGTGGTAGAATTCCGGCTTCAACGGGATTCTTGCTATTGTCGTTAGGTGAATAATGGCGGGCCATGTTAGTGACAAGTCTTGAAGAGTGATTTTGATGAAGTACTCTTGTCGATCCATTCTGCCGAGGTGAAGTCTTTGATTTGTTCTAACTTGATGATGTCGAACTCTGGGTTAATGAAACTCCTTTCTTATCTACTGTTCTATACCCTGAGTTAGTATGGGTCTCGATAGTGTCAACTAACAAAGGGTGACTGATTTCCTGGGTGGTGTATCGATCCTAGAACATATTTGACTAAGATCAATCAAGCCAGAACGCACATAGAAGGTGAATAGAGTGATGGAGTCACCATGTTCTTCCTAACCTAGAAATGCAATAGCACACATGAAGCAAGACATTACATTGTTAGTCAACCAAACACGGCCTACTAGAGGGACTAAGGAGTTAACTACTCGCAGTATTGGGGAATCCTATCTTAGGACTATTGACCCTAGGTATCATCATTATCAGGCTCTGGGTTACTATCTTGTATAAGAAGCTTTTGCTATAGCATTGGACTCTTGTTTGTATTGCAACACTCGCTTCTTCTGGTCATGAGGATTTCGTTCATAGGGTGATCTTGTAGTCTTCTTGTGTTTGTTGGTAGTTTCTTCTCTTTATCTCGTTCTCACTATCTTCACCTTGTTCCTGGGTCCTACTATTTTCAATTTGCATGTTTGAAATTTGGACGAGAAGTAGAAGAAATCATTTTCGAGATAGTTTAAATTGGAGAGAGATAAGAAGTAGAATCTTTTGAAAAGCTTTGAGATTTTTTTTAGGAAGTCAGTGTTTCCAAAATAGTTTTCCTATCTAACAATCGTGCTAATATGGTCTCTTACAATCAGGATCGCTCTAATGCCAAGTATATGGGGTTCCTCAGATTAATCCTCCAAGATTCCCTGTTATGCATAACCAAGAAGTATCAAAGTAAGCATCCATTACTTAAGTGGATACAAGTCATACCTCAATTTCCATTATGTCTACATCAATCATCATCAACGGTACTTTATCAAAGTGTCGAGCCCGAGGCATGCGTTAACCTACACGCAGCTGACTAGCAGAACGTCCTAAATCGCATAGTCGTAAATGTCACCTTCTTCACTTACTTCTCAAATCTGACCAAGTTAATAGCCAGCGACAATACCAGTGAGTACTTTGAATGTACATGCAAACCACCTTAAGAGTACAATAATAAGAGGATATACAATATGGTTGTTGTAGTAGGAGGGTTCCATAAGAGTTTCTTTTCTCAAATAGTTTCTTTTGTAGATATAGCATCTCCATATCTTTGTTGAAAACTTTTGTAAAACATTTTGAATGTTTTGAAAGAGGGATTTTTATATTTTGTTTCTTTGTCTCTTGTCTCGATCTTTGGACTTGTAGGTACCTAATACCCCATAGATTGATAAAGGCTTGAGGTGGGATACTTGGCTAGTAGCAATCTCACAAGAACTCCAGTGACAGAAAGGGTAGTACAGTCTTCGCTTAGCGAGCCATTCGGGATCACAACAACATCACCACTTAATGCTTTGATCTGTGTTTTACACTTAATAATTTTGTATCATGATGCTTCTTGGTGAACTCGGTTGGATCAAAAGACTATTGATATGCATATTGCCTCTCAGGGGCTCTAGTATATTAGGATGTCTTGCCCACACGAGATTATCTCTATTAAAACATTACACATGATTTTGCTTATTATTATAGTTTATCCCATATGATGTGCAGTTGTAGGTGGATCTTCAACCCTGGCCTATCTCCATCCATTGTTTGAACCCACAATAAAGTAAACTTGATTGGTCCAGTAAATGAAGATAAAACAAAGAAACAAAGTCTTGTAGACGTGTCCTTTTTTTATTTCCTATTAGCATTGTTTCCCAAGGTTCGAATAAACCTAGGTCTTCTAGGGAAAAAGACTATTATACTACATCCATAATCCAGATCGAAGGTATCAATACCTCGTAGTAAAATTTGGATTCATCATCTTTGGATTTACCAAGCTCCTTAAAGGAATTATTAGGTGAAAAAGGTTACATCTAGGTGTTTAATTTACTAATTAAATACTAGGTAAGATTTTTGGTTAATTTTTGTTCTGCATATTTCACAGAACCCCTATAGTCATGTGAAACACTAGAGCTACGGTTTTACAGAGGTTTTACATTTTCTAAAAGATTTAAACTAAAGAGCCATAATTTTCATCTCTGGGATAATAATAAAACCTCAAAGGTAACTGGCCTAGCTCGAAGGCAGGAGCAAGGGCGGGACACGGGGTTTCAAATCACCAGTCAAGCTCCGTTCATCAGTGAGGGGGCGAGGGTCGTTGGATTAGATGTGGATTGATGGCGTAGTGTTGATGTAGAGCTCGTTGGGGAACCCCAAGATGAAGGTATGATGAGCACAGCAGCAAGTTTCCCTTAGTTGTGAAACCAAGGTATAATCGGACCAGTAGGAGCAAGGAAACACGCAAAGGTGTTGCTAGCTGAGCCTTGGCAGGGCCCACTACCGGTGCTAGTAGCCACGTGGAGACATGCACAACACAACCACAGAACTTTGTCCCCAACTTGCGATGAGGTTGTCAATCTCACCGGTTTTGCTGAAAACAAAGGATTAAACGTATCGAATGGAAGGAAGTAATAGTTTGCAGAAAGTAAACACAAAACAGTTTGTAGATTGTATGTAAAAGAAAGGACCATGATCCATAGTTCACTAGAGGTGGCTCTCCTTCAGATAGATAACATGCTGGGTAAACAAATTACAGCGGGGCATTGACAAACATCGAGAAAGCAATACGTACATATACTAATCATCTTGGTTCCTTTGGAACTTGATTGTGCATTACAACATTATACATAGACCGCCATCCAATTGCATCTATGACTAATAATCCACCGTAAGGTTATCATCCGAACCCCCTCCAGTATTAAGTTGCAAGCAACAGATTATTGCTTTACGAATTGCATGTAATGTAAACAATACGATTGTTCTATGAACAAAGGATTGTTGTTTTCTCCCTAGTAGCAACAACACATCTAGTACCTTAGAGATTTCTGTCACTTCCCCAGATTACCAGAGGCATGAACCCACTATCAAGCATAAATACTAACTCTTGGAGTTTCTAGCATCTACTTGGCCAAGATAGCTACTAACAACGAAAAGCATGCAAGATCACAAATAACAAAGACATGATAGAATCAATAATCAATCAGAAATAGCATCACAATATCCATCGGATCCCCCGCAAACACAACATGCAGAATTACAAATAGATGATCTTGATCATGAACGGAGCTCACAAGATCTAAACATGAAAGCACAAAGGAGGAGAACCAGCCATCTAGCTACTACATGGATCCGTAGTCCAAGGATGAACTACTCACGCATCACACCGGAGGCTTGCATGGTGATGAAGAAGACCTCCAGGGTGAATTCCCCTCTCCGGCAGGGTGTCGGGAAGAGCTTCAGATCCCACCCGATCTAGGGATGGAGATGACGACGGCTACAGACTCTTTCGTGTATTTTTGATCGGGTACTTAGGGTTTTGGTCCCGAAGGCAATATATAGGCGGAAGGAGAGGCCGAGGGGGTGCTGGGGTCAGCCAGACCACCCCTTGGCGCGGGCTAGGCCTGGCCGCACGGCTAGGTGGTGTGGCCGGCCCCTAGCCCTTCTCTATCTCGTATTCTGGCATCTGATGACTTCTGGAAAAATAGGCACTTTGCTTTTGTCCCATCCAATTCCGAGAATATTCATTTTTTTACTTTCCTGGAACCAAAAACAACAGAAAACAGGCAACTGGCACTATGGCTCTTGTTAATAGGTTAGTCCAAGAAATCATATGAAAAGTACTCCAAAGTGTGGACAAAACACAAGAAAGTGGATAAAACCAAGCATGGAACATCAAAAATTATGGATACATTTGCAATGTATCAACATCCCCAAGCTTAACTCCTGCTCTTCCTCGAGTAGGTAAGTGATAAAAAGAAAGAATAATTTTTGAGGTGACATGCACCATCAAAGACTTGATCAAAGTATTTGTAAAACAATCAAAGCTGGGATCATAGTACTTCAATCATAACATGAAAGACAAAGTTCTAGCAATAAGACAAAGAAACTATGATGCAACATGAAAAGGCACAAACAAAAGATTCATGAATAACAATGCTTTGCAAGACGTTTGTTTGTTTCACATAAAGAAAACATAGCATAATAGTATTCAGCTTGTCCCACATAGAGTAGAAAATATAAATGCATAGGACACCTTCAAAGTTCATAAGAGTGACTAGATACAAATAGTTTAAAACAAGCAATATCAAGTTATGCATCAATCAACTAGTCTTGGGACAATGCACATAGAACTAAGAATGGCCACTATGCTCTCAAAGTTGGTGCATAAAGGTAGAAGGTGGAGACTCAATATAATGATGGAAGAAAGGCCTTCATAAAAGGAAGTAGGGATTCAAGTCTCATAAAGAGCTTCCAAAAATTATGGTACTTATAGCTTTCAGCTCTCATTGCCCCTATCATAAGCATCTTGAAGTGATTAAGGTTAAAGTGAACAAACTATGGTGTACATGCTTGACGAAGTATAAGTTAAAAATCTCATGTCCCTTGTATACGAGGGCCGCTCCTCATGCTACTCAAGTTTAGTCACCGGTAAGTTCTTGTCATCGTAAGTACATGTGTATCATAGAGAACCAACGGGGTACCCCTTGCCCGATGATACGGAAGAATCCCCATATCAAAATGACAAGGCAAGCAGACAACAAGCATCTCAGCAATCTTCTTATTTACCATGGGAATATGGTGCTTTTTTCTCTCTTTCCTCTTTTCCCATATCTCTCTTTCCTCTTTTCATAATCACTTTTTTTTCTATTTTTTCTCAATATAGGACTCTTTTTTTATAAGAAGAATGCTTCATAGATAGCTCATTATGGTTACGCTGCAGGTTTCCACCATGTCAGCATGGATTAGACCAGTGGCCCAGGCGTTTCACTAACACATACATAACTCCATGGACTTACAAGCTCCCCTTTCATTTCACACCGACGACATCCATATACAAAAGAGCATGATATCAACTAGGTACAAGTACCAAGTGCAATGTTGAAAGCGTTCCCCATGACAACATGGTTCTGCTAATTCCCAACAAATAAGTGCAAGCATATAAAACATAGACGACACAATGGTTCAAGTTTATTAAGGGAAAGAAAAGTAAAGTGTGCCATCAAGTCCTTGAGATCTTTAATCACTAGTTTTATAATAACAAGTTTAATTTGGAAGGTAAACAAAAGCATGAATATACTTGGAATAGCATAAGCTAGTAGGTTGGTATGGTGGACTCTTTGGAATAACTTGGTTTAGGGAGTTGGATGCATGAGTGGAACTCATACTTGGTTGTGGAGGCTAGCAAAGGACTGGGAGCGACAAACTAAGAGAGCAATAATGTCCATAATCATGTAGAGCAACAAAAAATCATTGATCAAAGCATAAAGTGATACTACAAGTTGAAAACTAAAGGATCATAAAGTCTATGGTGACTTGAGATAGTCATAACATGGTGTGAGCATGCGCCAAGTCAACCCAAATAAAGCATCAAAGGAGAATACCACTATACTATGCTTTAATATGCTAAAACAGCGCATGATTCATCCAAGGCACATTAAGAAATCTCAATTGTTTATAACAAGTCATGCTACCACAAATAATACTAAGCATAAAGCAAAAACAATACCAAGCATGGCATGACAGAGCATCGGCCACAGTCAAAAACTAGCTCTTTTTACCACATAAGCATGAACTTTCCTACTCTTTTCCAAACCAAACCAAACTATTTGCAAACCAATGTATGAAAGAGGGGGTCCAACCAATTTATTCAGAAAACTAAGCAAACCAAGCAAACGAAAAACTAAAACAAAAAAGAAGACGCTCCAAGAACAACACAACTGTGCATAAAACAATAAAAATGAAGCGTTTGGAAGAAAACTTGGATTTTTATTGATCAAGACGGGGATGCCTTGGGCATCCCCAAGTTTTGACGCTTGTACTTGTTGGATATTTCTTGGGGTGACACGCGTGGCATCCCCAAGCTTGAGATTTAGTCCATCCTTCATCTCATTACTCATTCCTTCCATACACCTGAAATTTTTCCTTCATACAAAACTTCACACAATCTTTATTAGCAACATTAGTGCACTCAAGATAATAAGTCTTAAGGTTCAGTTCCCACGCCAATAAACTTCCACTAGAACACTATCTACTGAAGCACTTCCCTAAAAAATCTCAATTCCCCAGAAGAACTCAAAAAGGAACCAACAAGAAGCAAATGCAGAAAATGGCAGAAATCTGTCAAAACAGACCAGCAGGTAAAGACAAAATTTTTAGAAGACCTTCTGTTGCTCAAATCAAAAAGTGTTGAACTAACGAAATTTAGATAACAACCTGGGGCAGAAGCACAAAAATTCATGCCTCAAAAAGACATTCAGAGATTTTCCACGAATGTTTATGGTAAAGCACAAAAATCTGTTTCGAGACAACAACTTTCCCAATCATTACTTCTCTCTCATTAGAGGATACTCTTGGAACAAAAAGCAAATAAAAAGGATAAGGAGCGGTTATTACTGAAGTAATAACTTCCAATACTCATCTAAAACTTTTGGGTTATCTCCCAATAAGTACTTTTCTTTAACGCCTTTAAGTTAGGCATATGAAGCAAGAAAAAATCAAGTGTTCTCGAATGAAAAAGCATTAAGACCAAATTGTTTTTCATAGGAGATGTAAAAGAAATCTTCTCTCTCTTCTTAGGGAAGTGTTGTATATCTTTCTTGAGTGGGAGTTGATATTTAATGGTGCCTTCTTTCATATTAATAATGGCACCAATAGTTCTAAGAAAGGGTCTTCCCAAAGTAATAGGACAAGAAGTGTTGCATCCAACATCCAAAACATAGAAATAAACGAGGACATAGGCATTGTTAACCATAATAAGAACATCATTAAGACTCCCCATGAGTTTCTTTTTAGCATTATCATCAAGTGGGACATTCACATAACAATCTTCAAGTGGAGGCAAATCAAGCATATCATAAATCCTTCTAGGCATAATAGAAACACTACTATAAAGATCACATAAAGCTTTAAAATCAAAGTCATTCACTTTCATATTAATGATGGATTCCCAACCATCTTCTTGTTTTATAGGAATAGAAGCTTTATGTTTCATATTTTCTTCTTTAATCTTTATGAGAGCATCAGTAATGTGTTTTGTAAAATCCATGTTCATAGCACTAGCATTAGGACTTTTAGCAAGCTTTTGTAGGAACTTAATAACTTCAGAGATATTGCAACCATCAAGATCAAAATCATAATTATCATCTAAAGTAGTAGAACTATTACTAGTCTCAATACTAGTGGTGGTAATAGTAGAAACACTAATGTTTCTGGCAATTTCATCTTCTCTTTCCCACTTAGCATGTAGTTCAGCTAATAGTCTAACATTTTCATCAATTCTTACTTGTATAGCATTAGTAGCTGCAAAGGGATTATCACTAGTTTCAAGTTTAGCAGCTATTTTATTCAAAAAAGATTGAGCTTCAGCCAAAGATGCTATATTTCTTTCAGCATTAGAGTTTTTCCTCAATAGTTTTAGTGAAAGCAGTTTGTTTACTACTAAAGTCCTTAAGCATAACTTCAAGTTCAGAGGGAGCATTCCTATTATTGTTGTAGGAACTTCCATAAGCATTACCATTGTTGGGAGGATATGGCTTATAATTGTTGTTACCAAAATTATTCCTATAAGCATTATTGCCAAAATTGTTATTTCTTATGAAGTTCACATCAACTTGCTCTTCTTGAGCAACCAAAGAAGCTAAAGGAACATTATTTGGATCAATATGGGCTTTCCCATTAACAAGAATATACATAATAATATCAATTTTATCACTCAAGGAGGAGGTTTCCTCAACAGAATTTACCTTCTTACCTTGTGGAGCTCTCTCAGTATGCCATTCAGAATAGTTAACCATCATATTATCCAGAAGCTTTGTTGCAACACCCAAAGTGATGGTCATAAAGGTACCTCCAGCAGTAGAATCCAATAGGTTCCTTGAAGAATAGTTCAATCCTGCATAAAAAGTTTGGATGATCAACCAAGCAGTCAGTCCATGAGTGGGACAATTCTTAAACACAGGTTCCATTCTTTCCCAAGCTTGAGCAACATGTTCATTATTAGATTGTTTAAACTTCATTATTTCACTTCTCATAGATATAATCTTAGCAGGAGGATAGTATTTTCCAATGAAAGCATCTTTGCACTTAGTCCAAGAATCAATACTATTCCTAGTTAAGGAATTCAACCATTCTTTAGCTTTTCCTCTCAAAGAGAAAGGAAACAATTTTAGCTTAATAATATCACCATCTACATACCTATGCTTTTGCATCTCACAAAGTTCAACAAAGTTATTTAGATGGGCAGCAGCATCTTCATTACTAATACCAGAAAATTGTTCTCTCATAACAAGATTGAGTAAAGCAGGTTTTATCTCAAAGAAAGTATCTTCAGGCACAGGTGGAGAAATGGGTGTGCTCATAAAATCATTGTTGTTGGTGCTAGTGAAGTCACACAACTTAGTGTTTTCAAGAGTAGTCAATTTTTTGTGTTTTCAAATAAGAAAGAAAACTAGTAGAACTAATTTTTTTGTGTTTTTGATAAAGAGACAAGCAAACTAAGCAAAAAGAAACTAAGCAAAACAAAAATAACAAAGTAAAGAGATTGGTTATGAGGGACTTCCCTTGTGAAGATGTCCTTGACTCCCAGCAACGGCGCCAGAAAAGTGCTTGATGGCTCAGTGTTGATGTAAAGCTCGTTGGGGAACCCCAAGAGGAAGGTATGATGAGCACAACAACAAGTTTCCCTCAGTTATGAAACCAAGGTTTAATCGAACCAGTAGGAGCAAGGAAACACCCCAAAGGTGTTGCTAGCTGAGCCTTGGCAGGGCGCACTACCGGTGCTAGTAGCAACGTGGAGACCTGCACAACACAACCACAGAACTTTGTCCGCAACTTGCGATGAGGTTGTAATCTCACCGGTTTTGCTGAAAACAAAGGATTAAACGTATCAAATGGAAGGAAGTAATAGTTTGCAGAAAGTAAACACAAAACAGTAAACAGTTTGTAGATTGTATGTAAAAGAAAGGACTGGGATCCATAGTTCACTACAGGTGGCTCTCCTTAAGATAGATAACATGCTGGGTGAACAAATTACAGTGGGGCAATCGACAAACATCGAGAAAGCAATACATGCATATACTAATCATCTTGACTCCTTTGGAACTTGATTGGGCATTATAATATTATACATAGACCGCCATCCAACTGCATCTATGACTAATAATCCACCTTTAGGTTATCATCTGAACCCCCTCCAGTATTAAGTTGCAAGCAACAGATTATTGCTTTACGAATTGCATGTAATGTAAACAATACGATTGTTCTATGAACAAAGGATTGTTGTTTTCTCCCTAGTAGCAACATCACATCTAGTACCTTAGAGATTTTTGTCACTTCCCCAGATTACCAGAGGCATGAACCCACTATCGAGCATAAATACTAACTCTTGGAGTTGCTAGCATCTACTTGGCCAAGATAGCTACTAACAGCGGAAAGCATGCAAGATCACAAATAACAAAGACATGATAGAATCAATAATCAATCTGAAATAGCATCTCAATATCCATCGGATCCCCGCAAACACAACATGTAGAATTACAAATAGATGATCTTGATCATGAACGGAGCTCACAATATCTAAACATGAAAGCACAAAGGAGGAGAACTAGCCATCTAGCTACTACATGGATCCGTAGTCCAAGGATGAACTACTCACGCATCACACCGGAGGCTTGCATGGTGATGAAGAAGGCCTCCAGGGTGAATTCCCCTCTCTGGCAGGGTGCTGGGAAGAGCTTCAGACCCCTCCCGATCTAGCGATGGAGATGACGGCGGCTACAGACTCTCTCGTGGATTTTTGATCAGGTACTTAGAGTTTTGGCCCCGAAGGCAATATATAGGCGGAATAAGAGGCCGAGGGGGTGCTGGCGTCAGCCAGACCACCCCTGACGTGGGCCAGGCCTGGCCACGCGGCCAGGTGGTGTGGCCGGCCCCTAGCCCTTCTCCGTCTCGTATTCTGGCATCTGATGACTTCCAGAAAAATAGGCAC
Source organism: Avena sativa (assembly GCA_916181665.1). NCBI lineage: Eukaryota > Viridiplantae > Streptophyta > Magnoliopsida > Poales > Poaceae > Avena > Avena sativa. The sequence continues at coordinate 184,292,120 of OV702286.1, forward strand.
TTTGGCTTTTGTCCCGTCCAATTCCGAGAATAGTCATTTTCTGACTTTCCTGGAACCAAAAACTGTAGAAAATAGGCAGCTAGCACTGTGGCTCTTTTTAATAGGTTAGTCCAAGAAATCATAAGAAAAGTACTCCAAAGTGTGGACAAAACACAAGAAAGTGGATAAAACCAAGCATGGAACATCAAAAATTATGGATACATTTGCAATGTATCATGGATCAACGGGAGAGACTTGTCATCCTCCTCGTGAAGAACTCGCCGAGGTGAAACCCTAGCACAACCAGAGGTCCGACAGGAGCTCACCTAGGATGCTGCTGGGTGATGGCGAGAGGGCGGTGATGATACGGAAGCTTGACTCGGTGGAGGGGACATCCTGGTTAGACAGTACCAGCCCACAGCGACGACGTAGTCGATGGCAGCATGACAGGTGCTCAGTGGAGACAGAGGCACCAAGGTTTCCTAGAACCAAGAGGGGGTGTGTTAGAAAGGCCTCGAGTAGCAGAGGAAGATGAGGTAGGGAGGGAGGGAATAGTGGAGTAGTGGCATCGGCAACCTTCATCACAAGCTTCCATCATCGAGGAGGACAACCGTTTCTCTCCATGAGATAGGAAGGTAAGCTTGGCCTCCGATCTTAGTGGTGTGTCGAAGTGGGTGAGAAAGAGAAATGGCAATGAAAAGGAGGGAAGAGGGGTCTGTGGCCTTGCATCTGGGGTGGCCCGGTCCATGGTGAGTTGCGTGTATGCCCGGGGTTAGGGTGAGGGGAGTGGACAGGGATTGTGCATGCATGGTGGTGGAGTAGTAGCTGTGTTGTATGCGCATGTTTTTGGCCACGCGAGCGTCCGAGAGTTGCTGGTCAGAGGTGGTCGAGGACAGGTCGCGTCGCCTGCGAACTGCTCGAGGGAAATTCGAGCCCACTAGTTTTTCTTAGGTCTGGTGAGAGCATGGGGGAGGCGAGGCGTGCAAGGGTGGGGAAGGTGCTAGACTGCTTCTCCACTGCGGAGCATGGTCGAAAGTGACCAGGAGGGGAGGTGGGGTGGTGTTTGATAAGGTGTCCTAGGTGACTAGCTCGACACCCATTGGAGGCTATCTTGAGGGAGGGGTATATGGTTTTGGAGCTGGGCCATGTATGGTGGCGTGTGGGTTGCTGTTAGACATAGAGGAGTGGAGGAAAAGGGGTGAATTTCTACCATTGATTGATGGGGAGATTTTTGGGAGAAATGCTTTCCCCTCTCATTGTCTTCCCTCCAAGAACAAAATACAAAGAGGTGGAGGTGGTTTACTGTATATCTACAGTGCCACGAGGAGTTGGATGAGTGCTCGGGTGATTAAGTGAAAATAATTGTTTAGGGTAGTTTTGAGGGTTTTGACTTGATTATATTTTCAAAGATGCTTTTTATTTAGTTTCTTTTTGTCTTTGTTTTCCACATGGTCAATGGTTGATCAAAGGAGGATGTGGTTGGTCAACATCAGAGGTGAGTGGGGAAGTTAGTGGTGATCCCTGGTGGGGTTGGAGAATAAATCAAATAGGAAAGATTTGGATCTGAGTGTTTTTTGGGATCTTTGGTTTTAATATTTTAATACTACCTTTGGAAAGCTATAGAAGAGGATCGAAAGATCCATTTTATTGATGGGGCATATGGTTTGGTAGCCCACGTGATGTAGATCAAAAAGGTTCATAGGATTGAGGTTGATCATGCTTGGGATTTACTAGGAATGGAGGCAAAGTTTGTTAAAATTAAGGGTGTAATGACATAATATTAACTAGCCTAAAAAACATTGTGGGTTTAAGAAGAACAAGGATCTAATGGATACTAGTGAAGTATGTATGGATAGACACTCAAAATTAGAGTACTATCATGCAAAGATTTGGTCAAAATAAGATGGCATGGAGTTGGGAGCTTTTGCCAAAATAAGTAAGTTGATAATATTTGCCAAAAAAATTATTGCCTGCGAAACCATCAAGAACAAGTGGGCCGAGGGATTACCTAGCCAAGGGAAAGGGTGGTATTTCGATGTAATTAATATGGTCTACCAGGTTCAAGTGCATTTCCAAAAATTCACAAGGTTTGGAAAAGGGAGAGACTCAAAGAAGTGATGTTGATAACAGTTCCAGACTTAACCAAATTTTGGCAGACTTGGGATTTTTGACTAGGAGACAAGAGGTGATGTTTTTGAGGGGATGCAAGGTTCCAAACTCATCACAAAGTGGGTGATGTTGAACATTGGGTTAAGTAGAGGGGGTCCATGTCTTGAGTTGGTCCTTTCTACCATGGAGGATATAAAAAGGGATTGACTCAAAAAGGAGTCTGATAAGAAAGAACAGATGGTTACTTGAGTGACTAAGGGTCAAGAGAAGCTTGTGGGAGCTAGGGAGAGGATCCATTGATCAAGGGAGGCTATAGGATATGGTGGGTTACATCCCAAATATGATGGTAAAGGTGGCACTAGGCCTTAGCTCAAGAGTTAGGGTTTTTAAGTAGCTTATCCAAGATGTTCCTGATAACAGGGAGAGGGTTTATATTCCTATTATGTTCTGATGATTTATTCTCAAGGGAGTAGGATTTTTTTGTTTGGGTAGTTTGTTTCTAAAGGATGCTCCTAGGGTAGCTCACACTACCTCCTAATCAAGCAAGTCAAACAGCAGATCAAGGCAATTCATCTTAACAACATCTTAAGTCTACTATTAAGGGTACCATCAAGCTTAGCTTGAGGTAAAGATGGGTATTTTGAAAAGGTTGGGTTTGAAGTAGGTTAGAGTTCTTGGTACTTCTACCAAGATTGGAATTCAAAAGTTTTGGTAAAGAATTTTGGAAACTAGAGGTAGGAGTATTTGGAAGTTTTGTCTTGAAAACATAAGGAGATGATATCATATATATCTTCGTAGTTTTTTCAATAGAGTAGCTAACATATTTGTGGTGTCAAGGGCATCTTGTCTTTTGTTTTTGAAATGCCAGAACATTTGGGACTATGTAAGATAAGCCAAAACATTTATCTTGTTAAATACTATTGGCAACTCAGGGTGCACTAAGAGGTATATCATCTACTATGCATTCAGATGCATAAGCATAAACAAGCAAACAAACACCTCGTCACTAAAGAAGAAAAAGTTTTTGTTCCCCTTGATATTTGCATTCTGACAACTAAACAAGGTTGCTGAGATTGGGATGTTACAGACCTTTCCCCTTAAAAGAGTCGTGTCCCGAGATTCGGGAGAGAGATAAGGTTGGGGGAATTGCGTCAAGGGGTCGTACTATGTCTGCGGTAACTCGGAGATACTAGGCTTACCACAAGACTATTATGTCAGTACTAGGTCCATGCTTGGTTAGTATTGCTCCTTGAGTGTTTGGGAGTCTAGCTTAGAGGGTGCTGGTGGAATCACTTATGGTGCTTCATCTTGATCTTCGGAGATGCAGGCGGAGTCCTTCTGTATCTTGAGGAGGTATGATTCCCATCTAGTGGGTGAAGGTTGAACTTCTTATCTTCCTTCTAGAGCTTGGATAGCTCGACGAGTCGGAGTTTCGGAGGTTGCCTTTGATCAAGCACTCATTCTATTATAGTGGAAAATACGTAGTCTTTCCCCCTTAGGGTTAAACTAAGGTAGCTCGGAGCTAACGAAGTCCTTCCTTCTTGGAATCATAGGAGGATGTTAGGTGAATATTGTATCCTTCTATTTGGAGTTGGAATCTTCAGATGACGTTCACAAACTATGTGCTATAAGGCTCATATACTACTTCTATTTATACTTACCCTATCGGAGCAGTGGAATTCGTGGGTCTTCTAGACCGGTTAAAATTGGGAGGTGTTAACGAATAGGTGGTCCTTTAGGTGAGTATTCAGCTAAAATAGTAGAGGAGGGGATCCGTAAGATCTTCTTGCAAAATGACTCCTTAGGCTGCTTCAAATACCTTGGAGGGGGTAGTCTTTCCAGCTTTAGGTATTCTTGGTGTCTTGAGTCTGAGCTTTTTCGGTACTGGAAGGTTGAGTAGATGTCCAATGTTGTTGACGAGGTCTAGTTTCTAGTCAGGGTAGAGCCATCCAGCCCTAGAGAATCCGTCTTCACTTGAGATCTTTGTGTTTCTTCTGCTCGATGGTGGAGTAGACTCGCTGTCTCATGCGTCCTTGCCTTCAAGATTTTGGATTATTTGGGCCTTTTGGTGAGGAATTTCCAGTTGGTTTGGGCATAGGGGACGAATATAGTAGTCGGTCTGGCGTGCCTGTCGGGATATCTATTATACAAAATGTTGGTGGAGTTTGGTCTTCACTTCCTGTCTTGGTCAGAAAGTCTATGGTTTCTTGTGGGTTGTACAGATCCCTTTGGTGCTAGACTTCAGACTTTAAAAGACTCTTTCTATCATCAACAAGTGAGCCATGGAGCGTAGTGTTAGGGACGAGTCTTGGGGTGTGAGTCTCACACGTTTCTACTATCAGGCCATCCTACTGAGGTGAAGTCTTCGAGGTGTTCTAACGTGACAATATCGAGCCTTGGTGTCTAGAAATCTTCCGTTCTGCTCTGCTCTTGGTTCTACACCATAGGTTGGTATGGGTCTCGATATTGACGACTAACATGGGACACCGGGCTAGAGTGGAGGGAACAAGATCCTAGGGTAGTTTTCCTAGATTTTGTATCAATCCCAAAACAAAATTGATTAAGGTTAATAAAGCTAGAACACACGTACAGGGTGAGTAGAGCGATAGGGACACAATACTCATCATTGAACAAACAACACACATCAAGCAGCACATAATACATGTAGGAAAGCAAACACAGTCTACTATGGGGACCAAGGAGTTAGCTAATCACGATATAGGGGAATCCTATCTTAGGACTATTGATCTTGGATATCACGCTATTGTGGTCTGGGTCACTATCTTGCATATGAAGCCTTTGCCGTATCATTCGACGCTTCTTGGTATTGTAGCACTCGCTTTCTTTTCATCATGAGGATTCCATTGGTAGAGTGATCTTGTAGTCTCCTTGTGTTTGCTAGCATTGGTTTCTCTTCATCTTGTTATCATCGTCTTCACCGGATTCCAAGTCCTATTTATTTTAAACCCATATGTTTGGAATTTGGACAAGAGAGAGAATAAAACTTTTTCGAAATACTTTAAACTAGGTGGAGGTAAGAAGTAGAGCTTTTCTAAAGGAGTTGAGAAAATAGTTTGCGAAAGGGTGTTTCCAACGTATTTGTTTTCCTGTCTAACATCCATGCTAACTAAGGTCTCCTATAATCAGGATGGCTCTGATACCATGTCTGTGGGGTCCCCCGGATTTATCGCTGTAGAAATCTCTATTATTCACATATTCATGTTCCCATGATCTTTATAAGATCCAAAACTTCACAATGACAAGACTAACATTGATGCCATTATGGCCACACCATCTTCAGCAGCGCATCTTCCTCAAACATCGAGCCCAATCATGCCTTAACCTATATTACCCTGACTAGGAAGAAGTCCGAGCTTGCATACACGTCAACGACTCCATTATCCATCATGCTTCTGAATATCTGGCCAAGTAAATAGCCAGGGACAATGCCAGTGATTACTTTGAATGTACTCACAAACCACCAAGATAAGGTAAACAAGGTAATGCAGTTGGGCTATGGCGAGATAGCTCTAGCTATGGTTGGTTTTGAAAGCCTAGTTTCTCTTGTAGATATGGCATCTCTATATATTTTTTGAAAAAGATCTTTGAAAACATGTCTCCGTATTAAAAGCTGGATATCTCCATATCCTTGTTAAAAAACCTTTTGAAAACATTTTTTGAGAAAAACCCTTTTTAAACATCTTCGACCATCTATGGTCAAAACAAAAGCCTTAAACTCAGGTCACCCCATGACCTCCTCATTTTCTCTCATCCTTTCCAAAAACACCACTTGGGTACTCCTAGTGATCACCTTTCCAACTGTCCTTGACCATGGACAAGAGTATTTCAATATATTATATTTTGCAAAGTTTATGCACTTTACACTCAAGAATCAATACATCCACTGGGATTCAACCACGACCCATTACGCATGGTACACGGGGGTTCGGATAATCAAACATAACCTTTCATTTGTCGACCCTAGCAAAGGCACCAATCCCACTTTGGTTTGTTCTCCCTGGAAACGCGTATGTGGCACCCGGTGCCATAATCCTTTGTTCCATACAGGCCAATATCCAATCTCCGGGCTTGAGATATACCATAATTTAGGTGATTCCACTTCCTTTCGTACTCCTAAGTCATACCGTCCGTGGGAGACCCAATTATTGCACCATTTGTTGTCCAAGGCATCTGCTAACCCCAGATCCGTAGAACTTTATAGGGGAGAGCCCAGAATGTGGCCCGACTAAGGGCTCGCTGACTAGGCCTATATATCCTGCATCGTCGGCTATAGGTACATAGCCAGTGCTGGTTGTTAGCGATTAGGGGTGTCTGGAAAACCCCGTCTCATCTGTATTTTTAGAAGGCACGTATTTTCCCCCTTTCCAAATACACATAATTGGATTTACCTAGACTATCCATACACCACACTTAACTGAATTATTCTGTTGGTCATCAACCGTACAGAGCATCAGATTGACAATCTCATTGCGCATCTAACTATCCTAACATTCAGATTAAGACTGTAACTAGGATAACAATAGCACCGAAAGAGTATTGTTGACATCCTTCTTATGCTCATCGAGAATATCCTCAAATTAAAGTTCCATCCGCATTTTTTCTTCACATATTTTCTCCATTGCTTCCTTCATCCTCTGGGTTTCCAATTGCGCTATCTCTGCTTTTTTCTTCGGCCTTCTTCATTGCTTCCTCAGTCTTCTTTTTTGTCTGGTGCGCTATCTCTTCTTTTTCTTCGTCCTTATTCTTTGCTTCCTCAATCTTTTGTTTAGCCTCATGCACTATATCTGCATTTTCTATGGCCTTCCTCATTGCTTCCTCAATCTTCTTGTTTGCCTCCATAGCTAATTCAAGATTCTCCTCCGCCTCTCTCATGTATTCATCTGATTTCCTCATTGCTTCCATTGTGGACTATAAATCTTTAAAACATTCAATTTGATTTCTATAACAAGGTGATACTCGATACGTCCACCCTTTTGTAACACCCTCAAATCGTACCTATGCAAGTTTTAGCGATTCCCGCCAAACCCACATAGAAACGATTGAAGGATACCCACCAGGAACATACGTGTGGGTGGAAAACAAAGTAATATCTTTACACAATAGTCCATGATGGAACCCACATAACATATATATATATAACAAAGGCTCCATGAGTCAAGAATACAGATATACAGTACAAAGATCTAAATCACCTTTAAAACGATACAACATCCGAGTACGGATAAGATGCAAATGGGGATAAGAGACTTGAAGAATAACGAATGGCATCCATAACCCTGCCCAGGCCAGGCCTTAAGGGCAACCCTGCTAAATATATTGATCTCAAACCTGCTAAAACAAAAGGGGTGCCGACAAAGGGCAAGTGGCAAAAAAGAGAGCAGTCGGTACCGAGGCCAGTACATGGTGAGACTTAGAATTCGGTGGCTCTTGCCTACATAGGTATGGTGGACTGAAGCGGCAACGCAGCATGCACTAAACAACCTATAGAGACTCGGTACAACTATCAGCTATCAGACAGAGGTAAGAATGACCGATGTGGACCCATCTTAGTACTACCACCAATCATACCCATCTAGTATTTCCCCTCGAAACCAAATGAGGAAGTCATTCCGAGGAAACTCAAACGGTTTGCAGTTTAATACATTCATTCCATGGTGGTCATCCAACTTGCTAGTCATATCAGATAGAAGCCAAATTATAACTGTAAAATTTAGTTGTAGTTATTATCATCGAGAAACTATGCTCCAATTCGTCCACAACCGCGGACATGGCTTTTTGAAAAGATTTAACCCTATAGGGGTGCACCACTGTATCCACATGAACTTCCATCCTTTTTGCCAGATCAATTAGCATACACCCATCAGTATGTCGGTGGTGCTTTGGACACGACACTTTCCTAGAATCAAAGTAAGTACATGGGGCCCACCCAAAACAGCTACCCGTACAAGGTATAGATAATTCTCGTACGGACCTAGAGGTTATATGGACTTGTCACGCGAGCAGAGGCCATAGACAATATATTCCGGTGACATTGCCGCACCTACGCAACAATAATAAATGTCCATGGAGCAACAGGTAATAAATATCTTATACATGGAATAAGTACATTAGGTAACGTATAAAGCCTGAACTAGTTTGTGGCCCCTAGTATAGTTGTTTGAAATCAGGTAATAAGCCGATAGGGGTGCCAGACACCCCACATGTGGTTAGCACGCTCGTTCTTGATTATGTGTCAAGAACTCGGGTACTAAGTGGACACAAGTGGGCGGGATAACAACCAGATCTCATCTATTGCCCATTGATGCCTCTTTATTAGTTATATCTACTTCTAACATTTAATTAACATGTGATAAATGGAACCATGTTTATCTCCACAATTAAGCATGTGCCAACCCCCAACCATTGTGGAATTTGACGACTCGAACCAACTCCTAAGCAAGCAACTACCACTCGCAAGGCCAACTGTCTACCAACAATATGCAATAGGAGATTTCCAAGGAAATATAGAGGCTGCAAGGAATATAAATGGTATGGAAAACTAAAGAATCACAACATAGATAGCAATAGATCAACAGGAAGGAAGCAAAGACTAGAAATAAAAATAGGTAGAAAGGGGGAGAATGCTCGCTTGAGAAACACTGCCGGAGCTACATTATCCGAAGAACTTGTCGAGACTCGCATCAACTCAACAGCCTAATCATCGAAGAAGCAAAGCACTAAAAGAAACACTAGATGAACAATTTAATACTACGGCAAGAGATCCGACATGATTATGATATGATGCATGACAAGGCAAAGATGCGATGCAGATAGGCAATATTAAGCGGAATCGGGATTGTGATAATTAATTTGATGGTTCATGTTTTTTAGGTACCCACAATTTAAATGTTGTGTTAACAAGGCAACATATGGCATTGATTCGCTACACAAATTTTAAATGGAGCCAATATAATCCTAGAATAGCCCACATATAGTCTCCATATTTAGTTATTAGGTGAGTCGACAAAGTGCCCCCAAACCACATGATGAGATGTAAGCATGAACAAATTAATGTGCAACAGGTTGTATTATATCATTAAAATAGGTTATCATAAAATGTAACACCCTCGAATCGGCCCTATGCAAGTTTTTGCCCTTTTCCGCCAAACCCGTATAGAAACGATTCAAGGGCGCCCACCAGGCACTTTCGTGCGGGTGGAAAACAAAGTAATACCATTACACAATAGTCCTTGATGGGACCCACAGAACAGATATATATACAACACGACTCCATGAGTCAAGAATACCGATATACAATACAAAGATCTAAATCACCTTGAAATCGCTACAGCGTCCGAGTACGGACAAGATGCAAATGGGGCTAAGAGCCCTGGAGGATAACCAATGGCGTCCATAACCCTGCCCAGGACAAGCCGGAAGGGTAACCCTGCTAATGACGTCGATCTCAAACCTGCTAAAACAAAAGGGGTGCCGACAAAGGGCAAAGGAAAAAGAGGAGCATCAGTACTAAGGTCAGTACACGGCGAGGCTAGAATTCGGCGGCTCTCGCCTACATAGGTATGGTGGACTGAAGCGGCAGCACAGCATGCACTAAACAATCTATAGAGACTCGATACATCTATCGGCTATTAGAGAGGGATAAGAAAGACCTATCCGGAACCAACCTTATACTAACACCAATCGTACCCATCCTGGTATTCCCCCTCGATACCAAACGAGGAAGTCAAACTGAGGAACTCACACAGTTGGCAGTTTTATTCATTCCATTATAGTTGAAGCACTTACTAATCAGATATAGATATCATGAGTCATCCTGATAGCATAAGTAGTGGGCAGTTTTAGTTACCATTCTGTTGTAGTTGGAACATTTACTAGTTAGATATAATTGTCGTGAGGAATCCCAAAAACCCAACAGTTGTTGGTACTTTTATCACATTCCATTGGAGTTGCAATACTTACTAGGCAGGTATAGCATGACACGATACACACTAGTTGTTGGCACTTTTATTATCCATTCTATTTTAGTGAAACTGATTACTAGTCACATATTAAGTCAAATTTATAGCACTACTTTAATTATGCTTGTCTATGATGGAGATACTGTGCTCCAAGTCGTCCATAACCGCGGACACGGCTTTCATAAAGATTTACCCTGCAAGGGTGCACAAATAGCAACACACACACGATCAACCTCGGAAAAAACAAATCAAAACCCAACGAGGCTTTCACGACAAAGCAATCACAGGATTCATAAAATATTTCAGGGGGCCACCCCACTAAGCTACCCGCAACGAAGTTGGCCAGCTCCGAGACGGACCCAGGGTTTGTGACAATGGTTGTAAACGACTGGGAACCCGAAAGTGTGACTAGGCTTGTCGATACCGCGAAAACATTCCACGTTCCAAAACAGTACAGGTGCTCCACGCACAATCGTAAATAAAGCAGTAAGCATGGCATAAGTACAGGATAGTAATAAAGCCCCAAACTACTTTGTGGCCCCAAGAAATACGAAATGAATCAAGCTCTGGCTAAGTGGGATTCATAGACTCTCCCGGATGTGGATAGTGCGAATAGTCAAGGAACAGGTATCAAGTACTCGGGGCCTATAGGACATAAGTGGGCATGAAAAACCAAATAACATATTATTGCCCACCGGTGCCACTTTCATTAGTTATCACAGCAATTTAATAGTTGTAATTAAAGACATGATCATCTCCACCATAAACATCTGCCAGCATTCCAACAACTATGGTACTCGACAACATGAGATCGCACCTGAGCAAGCAACTACGACTCGCAAGGCCAGCTATCTACCAAACAACAGGTATTAGGAGGTGTCCATGGCAATATAGAGGCTACACGGGATATAACTGGTGCACGGAAACTAAAGCATCGCGACACGGATAGCAATAGATCAACAGGAGGAAAATAAAGACTATAAATGCAAAATAGGTAGAAGGGGAGAGATGCTCGCTTAGGAAAACACTGCCGGAGATATATCCGAAGAACTTGTCGATACTCGCATCAACTCAACGGCCTAATCCGCGAAGAAGCAAATCACTAAAAGAAACACCAGATGCACTATTTAATACTATGGCAAAAGATTCGGCATGATGTATGTATGATGTATGGCATGGCAAAGATGTGATGCCATTAGGCAATATTAAGCGGAACCGGGGCCCCGACAATTAATTAGATGGTTCGAGTTGTTTCACTACCCCGCAATTTAAATGTTGTATTAACAGGGTGAAACATGGCATCGGTTCGCTACACCAATTTAAATGGAGCCGATATAAGACTAGAATAACCCGCATATAGACTCCATATTTAATTTAGATGAATTGCTGAAATAGCCCCAAACACCCAAATATGCATGCAAGCATGAACAATTTATTATGCGATAGTTGATAATGTCATATTATAAAAAAAGGGGCTTAGGGTCACACATCTGGGTTTGGAATATCTTGGGGTTCCGAAGGTGTCCGGGTCGGTCTCGGCGGAAAGAAGAACTTGGCGCTCCGAGAGGTCGACGGGGTTCGACCTTTGGACTCCAGGATCGGTCTTCGGAATTGGGGTCTTCAGGGTCTCGGCCATCGGATCCTTGGTACTGGGGCTTCTGGTTTTGGGGTCTTTGGGTTCGGGGAAGGCGAGCTTGACGTGCCATGAAGAAGATCTCTGGTTCGGGGTTTCGGCCACCTTATCCGTGTCGGAGATCTTGGGGCACCAACTTTGGTTGTTGGTGACGATCTTGAATTAACATCGGTGGTCTATCTTGACTTGTCGGGGTTGTTCCAGGACGTTCGTGTCGTTGCAGCACTTGGGTCAGTCGAACTTGATGACAACACGATACACGATCACGGGGAAGGTTGACAGACCCAAGAAACAAAACACACATAGTGTAGCGGGAGCTGCCTGATGCAGAGTATAGCAGCACAAGCGGTCCAAGCACCAGAAGAAGCTGGCGTGCGATGCGAGGACGTGCTGCCACGGGAACAAATGGTCAGAATCGCAAGGAAAACAAGTGGAGGGGCACACACGAGGTGCAGAGAGGTAGGCGGGTAGGCGCAGACCGGCGGTAGAGCTCGCTACGGCACGGTGACGCTAGGGCTAGACAAGGAGAGGGGGTCGACGTCCGGCGCGGCGTCACCGAGGTCGACAGAGACGGAGGCCACGGCGGCGAGAAGCTCCGGTGAAGGCAGAGGCGGGGAGGACGGCGGGTACACGGGGGAGGGAGGAGCTCTGCGTCGAGGGGCGCTGGCGGCGGGTGACATGGGGGTCCCGGCAAGGAGGTAGGGCGACACGGCGGTGATAGAGAGGGCCCGTGGTGGCAGAGGAAGGCGTTGGGCCTGTGGAGACGAGGGTGCCAGGGGTTCGGGGAGGAGCTCGGCGGCACGCGGAGAGCAGAGAAGGGAGCGGGGTGCACGGGGCGGCGGCCAGAAGAGGGGCGGGCACCGAGGAACATGGCGAGGACGCGTGGGGGGGCCGACTCCGGCGTGTTGGGGAGGCTTCGAGGAGGCATGGGTCGGAGCAGCGTCCACGGGGCGGAGGACCTCGACGGGGAGGGCTCGAGGAAGGGCCACGGCGAGGGAGAGGGCGCCTAGGCGATGGCGCACGCAGCGACGGTGGCTGCTGGTGATGCGGGCCAGGGAGGGCGTCGTGCGAGGCGAGTTTGGCGGCGGTGCTCGGTCGATGGGGAGGGTGGTTCAGGCGCGGTAGGTGGGCGAGGCGAGAGAGGTGGGGTGGGGATCGCGAGGGATGGGGCGGTCGGGGACTTCGTCAGATGGGGGTCCGATCGAGGAGGGGCACGCGAGGTGGGTCGGTGAGGTTGACCGAGTCGAGGCAGGGCGTCACGCTAGTGGGGCGCTAGGGTGGGATCGCGAGCGTGCCGCGTCTGCGTGGGTCACGCGCGCATGCGTGTGTTAAGCCAGGGTGGGTCAGGACGTGGTGGTGGGGTCGGGCGAGGTAGTGGGGCCGCGTACATGTGGGCGGGCGGTGGTTGTGTGCGGCGTGTGTGGTAGTACGAGAGTGGCGGCGACAGGTGGCTGTGTGTAGGGTGGTGTGCTAGGGTTTGGGGTGATTAGGGTTTTATTTCTGGGGTTGAGGCTGGCTGCTGGCTGGCCTGGCCGGTGGCTGCCTTTCCCACTGAAAATATTTTATTTTTATTTAATTTTTAAAATATTTTATAAATAGCTTTTAGACAAATAAAATATCCAGGGCAACCTGGTTTTATGATTTGAAATTAAAGGAGGGCTAATTAGAAAACAAAATAGGGTTTTTGCAAAGTACTTTTATGAACAAACATGTATGATGATGTCATGATGATGCACAAAGTAGAAACAACGAGCGATTTTCTGATAGTGATTTTAGCGGGGTGCAACATAAAAGGGGTCACATGTTAGGAGCAAAGGCCTTGGCGTAACACCGGGTGCGGTCTTCCAGTCTGGGATCGAGGTCTTTGGTTACATGTCGATGATCTTGTCGATAGAATGATCTTAGCATCATTCTTAGCCTCGCACAAAACATGGCTCCTCGTCTCGGTCTTGGACATTACCATCTTCACAACATCACCACACGGCCACCACAAGTTTCTTCACTTACATGACCTATAGCAGACCACCAGGTACATAGCCCTAATAAGGCAGCAAGGATAAATAGAGTGCCGTCCAAAAGAAAGGTATATATAACACGCACATCAGGGGTGACCAAAAGGAGCAGTAACACTGCAGGCACACCAGGACATGAAGATGGATTAAGTAGCTGCATGGAGGCAACACGGGCACTCACAGATAGAAGCATGCATGCGGCCTTGGCGACGACTCTGCGTGTAGGCGTCAGGGAGGGAGACGAGGAGCTTCAGGGTGGTGTGTCGTAGATGGAAACACGCGCGGCCGAGCTTGGCGGATGCAAACGGAGAGCATCGGGAGGCGAGGAGGCCACGTGGAGAAGAGGTCGAAGGTAACAGCGACCGACGGAGGTAGAGCACCTGCTGGCAGAGAAGCGCCTGGTGACGGAGAAGCCGACGATGTCAGGGTGGTGCTGCTATGGCGGGGCAACAAGGAGGGGTGGCGGTCGACTACGATGAGAGAGAGGGGGGCTTTGGGGCACTGCAAGGTGGCTGGATGCAGACACGATGGTGGTAGAGGCGAGCGAGGCCGCGGGTGAGGCAAGCAGGGGTGGCGGGCTCGCTTGTGACAATGGTGGTGGCCACAGACGAGAGAGAAGGAGGTTGGCGTGGGCACGAGGTGGCGCAAGGCTTGCTGGAGGCAGACAGAAGGGGATGTCGACAGAGAAGCTGTGATAGGGTGAGAGTGGGTTGGTCAGGGAGCGGGGGCGCGTCGGTGGGGGTAGGGCTAGGTACTGTGCGTGGTGGGGTGGGATCGAGGTAGAGCGAGCGGCAGGGGCTCAGGTCCTGGCGACGGGGTGGTTACTGGGCGGACAGTCGGGTGGGACCGTGTGACCGCGGGGAGGATCATGCTTGGTGGGGCCAGGTGCGGTTGCTGCACTGCGGGGCATGAAGCGTGTAGCGCGTGGGTGTGTCAGTGCGTGTCTGGGTTTTTCTATGGTGTGTGTCACGTGTGTAGCGGGACCGGGTCTTGTTGGTTTTGGGATGGGTTCTGGTGTGTAGTGGTTGACCGGAGGTTGGGTGTCATTAGGGCTAGGGTTGGGGTAGGTAGGGTTTGGTTCGGGTAGTAGGTAGTCTGGCCCTGTCAGGCTCCGTCTGGACTGCCTCCTCGGGGATTTTATAATAATATGGTTTTATTTTTTATTTATTTTATTTCATTTAAAATAAAACATTTGTAAATAGGTTTTTAGACAAACCAAATGTCTAGAAGAGACCGGGATTTGAGTTGAATAAACAGAGAGGGTATTTAGAAAACAAAGGTATGCTTTTGGTAAAATAGTTTTTGGCTAACATATGCATGATGACATAATGATGCTCAAATGCAATGTGGCATTATGACATGATCATGCTATCATGATGATGCACACCATAGTAAAGAATCGGGAGATTTTCTAGTAGTGTTTTTACCAGGGTGCTACAACTTTAAACCGCATGCACACTCCCATTCCTAGAAATTCGGCAAAAGAAATCGAATCGGGAAAATCACAATGCCATAGGAATCAGCGCAAATTAATCAAATTGGGGAAAGTGTACCTCCTCCGATGACGAGTTGTAGAACTCGACGTCGCCTCACCATCCAGACGATGGTGGAACTGACCTCGTCGGATCTGATCTCGATAGTGCTGATTTGGGGGCGATTTGAGATTGCGGGACAAGGAGGGATCCTGAGAGAGGGAAATGAAGTCGTAGGGGGAAAGGGAGACGCATGTTAGAGTCTTTAACGGTCAAATTTTGGAGAGACACTATAATTATTCAGAATTCCACATATACGGGTCGTCTGTGTATCCACCCGGGTGGTCTGGGCTTTGTTTTCTCTGATATTTTTCCTGTAATTCTATTTTCCCCTTATTTGTCTTGGAACTATATGTAAATTTTGACGTGCGTTATTTTGAAGGTGGAGCGACAGTGGATGTACCGTAAGAATCATGGATCCGAGATGTTCATCAATGGCCTTGCAGGTTTCTTGGAAGCTGCTGAAGAAGATATGGGTCATAGGAATGACCAGTGGGTCAGTTTCCCATGTTTGGACTTCAAAAACTAGATACGTTCTACATACATTTCTAGGTTCTAGGCACACTTGATCACAAGGGGGTTTATGATGGGATACAAATGTTGGAGCAATCACTGTGAACAACAAAGTATAGTGGGGGATGATGATGAACAAGAAGATGCTGAAAAGGATGATGGTGAGCCTACCATTGTGTTCCCATCGACATAGTATGGATATGATTACCATGCATCATTATATGACACTGATAACATAGTTGAACAATAAGAGTTGAGCCATATGTTGTGGAGATTTGAAAAAGACTTTGACAGCAATGGCGAGAAACTGTGCGACAAATTTGCGTGCGTGCTAAGAGACTCAGAGATGCCAATGTATACAAATTGTAAGCTGGAGCACACAAAGTTGGCCACTGCACCGTAGTATAACTCGCTTGCTGAAATTTTTACATGACTTACTTCCAGAGGGAAACAACATGCCCTAGAATTATTACAAAGCTAAGCAGATCGTCTGTCTGTTGGGAATGGAAGTTGAGAAAATAGATGCTTGTGAATATGATTGTATGTTGTTCCATGGAGATTATCATAAACATCTGCGTGAATTCCTAGTGTACCAAGCTCGTAGATTCAAGCCATGGAAGGATGAGGATATGGATGATGACAACGGGTATGATATGGAAATGAAGCCAGGAAATAAGAAGAAGAAGAAGAAGAAGAAGAAGAAGAAAAAGAACATTCCGGTAAAAGGTTTTTGGTACCTCCCCATTGTTCCTTGTTTGAAGCGCTTATTTGCAAACCCTGATACATCAAAACTTATGCATTGGCATGCGGAGAAGCGCACTAAGGACTCAATTCTAAGACACTCTGCCGACTCGCCATAATAGATGAACATTGATAGGCTTAACCTTATGGAATGTGATGGTCATCCTTTCGTAGAGGATCCTCAGAATGTAAGGTTTGCACTGAGCACCAATGGAATGATCTTGTTCAGCAACATGAGTACCAACCACAACACCTGGCCCATGAATCTATGCATTTACATCCTTCCTACATGGTTGTGTATTAAGCGAAAGAACATCTTGCTGGCGGTACTAATATAGGGATCGAAGCATCCTAGCAATGACATTGATGTGTACTTTGCACCATTGGTGGAAGATTTGAAACTTCTTTGGATTCAGGGAGTAAAAATATATGATGGTCTTCTCAAGCAAGACTTTACCATGAGGTGCATGATGTTCATTACCATCAATGTTTATCCGTCCTGAGGGAACTCATCTGGGTAGACTATCAAAGGGCCCAATGGGTGTGTCAAGTGCTTAGACAACACATTATCTCGGTATTTTCATAAGTGTAGGAAGATGGTGTACATGCGACATCGTAGGTTTTTGGCAAGGAAACATAAATATCGTAGTATAAGAGACAAGTTTGATAATACAGATGAGAAAGATGTGGCTCCTCTAGATTTAACCGGCACCCAGATCTATGCAATGGTTCAACACCTGAATGTCGTTCTTGGAAAAGGGAAAAAAGGTATCAAACGCAAGGGAAGAGGAAAAAACATTTACAAATAAAGAGCTTCCCAATCAAAAGGAATATTCAATATGGAAGAAGAGATCAATATTTTGGGACCTGCCTTACTGGAAGGATATCGACATGCGACATTCCATTGATGTGATGCACGTAGAGAAGAATGTGTGCGATTGCTTAATAGGGACGTTGCTAAACATGCAGGACAAAACTAGAGATAGTGTCAATGCATGACTTTAAGCTAGTGAAGTAAGAGGCTAGCTAGAAGAACCTATACACGACTTGAAGGAACTAGTAGAATTTGTCTGTACCAAAGCAGAGGCAAAAACGTTTATGAATCTGTATATGGCATGACATTTCTAGTAGGCTACACTGCCTGCATGGGGAAGCTTGTTTCAATGAGAGGAAACAAACTAACTGGCATGAAGCCTCATGATTACCATATTATGATGATACAGACGCTACCTATTACAATTAGGGGAGTTTTGAAACCACATGTTCCACAAGCCCCAACAAAGTGGTGTAATTTTTTCCACACAATTTCTCAAAAGATGATAGATCCTAATGATATATATAGCCTACAAAAAGATGTGGTGGAGACAATATGCCAGTTGGAAATGATATTCCCTCCATCATTCTTCGATATCATGGTACATCTCATCATTCACATTGTGCAGGAGATAAGAATGTGTGGTCCCGTCTATCTGAGAAGCATGTACCCATTTGAACGATACATGGTAATTCTTAAGAACTACGTGAGGAACCGAGCATGTCCATAGGGGAGAACCGCCGAGGGCTATGTAACCAAAGAGGTCGTTGAGTTCTGCCTTAATTACATGAAGCGTCTTGAGTTGATTGGTGTACCCTATTCTATCAATTCTGGAAAGCTTCATGGTGTCGGAATGGTCGGAAAGAGGAGGATCAATCCAACTGCAGATGGTTATTCTAAGGCACATTTCCATGTGCTGAAACACTTTGATATTGTCACTTTGTTCTTGGATGAAAACAAATGCATTTTACAACAACTGCATCTGATGAAAAAATCAATTGACAAACTCCACGAGAATGAGTTCAACAACTGGTTCAAAAAGTGACTACGAAAAGTCCATACCAATGATCTCGTTCTTACTTGTCTAGTAAGAGGACCAACATGGAAAGCTAGGCAGTTTCAGGGGTACAAAATCAATGGGTACACATTTGCTATGAAAGCAAAAGATGCAACAACAAAGATGCAAAATAGCGATGTTAGCTTATATGCAGAGGAACAAACCGGGGTAACACATCTTCTACTACGGATACATAGAAGAGCTTTGGGAGCTAGACTATGTCGATGTCCAAATTGCATTGTTACATTGTTGTTGCACTACAACAAATGTGATTATCTGTGATGAACATTTAGTGATGATTCAGTAAAAAAGTCATGTTTTAGGAAAAAACATCACAATTTTGATGAATCTCTGACGTTTTTTAATGAATCATCACATAATGAGCATCAGATATAATCACATTTTTTGTAGTGTTGGGTTCCTCAGTATTATGTGAAACCAAATGACGGGGGTTATACTACAGTGAACCTCGGCCATGTGGCTTTTAGCAATGATCCGTTCATATTAGCTCAACAAGTTCATCAAGTCTTCAACATTGTCGACCCGAAGAATAAGAATTGACACGTGGTTATGGACTAAAAAAGGAGTATCATCAGTGTTGACAGCATGATCTCTGAGGAAAAATACAACAAGGAGACAACCAGCACTGCAAGCTTGGTCACTCAGGGAGACAAAAATGAAGACGAAGACAAGTTCATCCCGAATGACAATGTAATAAATGTATTTCCTAGATAAATTCTATGGATTTCTATGAACTTGTATGGATGATTGTGTATTTCATACGATGATCATATTTTGTGTATTTATATTAAATAAGGTTAAACTGGTCAACTAGGGTGCAACTAAAAACATCAACTCATATGAGATTTTCCTAAAAACAACATTATACGGAGTGTCTAGGAATAAAAGCGGAGTACCCGGACAATGTAATCTGAAGGGTCTGGCAACTAAACATAGTCTCACACACATAAATTTTGATACATAAATAAGGTTATATGAAATAACCAATGATGTGGTCATATAGAATTCATCTGATCCAGCAGTGCCATAATCACCATGGAGACTGTCATCACTATCGTCATAGGGATTGTTATTACCTTCCTCGTCATCAGTGTATGTTGCTACAGGAAATGACTCTTATCCATATTCTCCACTATCTTATCCATCCTCTCCATCATATTCTCCATCCTCTCCACCATCTTCTCCATGTTCTCCATCCTCTCCATCTTCTACATCTTCTCCATCTTTTCCATCTTCGCAATCTTTTCCATCTTCTCTAGCAGTAGTGGCAGATGTGTTTCCTACCATTCTAATGTGTAGGTGGCCCTCCGCTTTACCCTTGTCATCATCAGTGAACAAACTAAGTTGGACCTTGATTTCTATTAGCATCCTTGTGTTTGCCTCAATTCGAAGGTGATCTTGTTGAAACTGCGCACGGTTTGCACTTTCCATGTCCAAGACCTCGTTAATAGCTTTAAGCATCAACATGTGCCTCTCTATGTTTTCCTAGAGGACGGACCCAGGAATTTCCAATGACCCTCGTGGGCACATGCTAGAGAGGGATGACACGTTACCTTTCTGGGGCTTCACTTCAGCTGGTTAGTGAAAATAAGGGGGTGAAGAACATGGTTTGTTCATCATCGTGATCTTTCCTAGTGACATGGTCAATAAAAGCCTAGATGAATGGAGCATGAACAAGTGACTTTCGGCGATCAACCATTTTATTCATTATCTCATGATACAAGAGTCCAATGAAAAATTCTGGATCATAGTTGGTTGTTTCTTTGCTATGTGCCAAAGGAGGTTCTAAAAATAACCCCTTATGTTAGCACATACAAAGTCCAATGAAAAATTATTTGCAATGTATGAAACACGGGCATGAGGTGTTTGATATTCCCATAAATAACATCGGTTGCGCAGGGATCATAGCACATACAAAGATCAATGGGATTCTTTGGATCATCATCATGGAGCCGGATTAAATTGGGATTGTCCTTTTCAACCATTGTGATTCCATTAGCTTCACCAAAATCAGCAAGTGATCTTCTACATCTAGATATGTCCGTCTTCCAATAAAAGTACTTATTATTAGGATCACTATCATCAATATATATTGTATCATAGAACTGCATAATCAAGTGTTGATGGTAGTAATGTGAGAATTCCATGATCTCCTTCAGGCTATACGCCTCATAAAGCCTAACGATGGGGACAAAAGTCTCCTCCTTCCTACCGATTTAAGTGAAATCGTTTACTTTCTAAGGAGCAATCTTATCTTTCATTGGTGTAAACACATCTTCATAGATGCTCATCTGACAAAATCTATGGAAGTACTCATCCCTTAGATTTGGATCCTGATCAAATTTATAAGGACCTTTATCCCACCGAAGAACTTCATACTCTCTCTTCGACATCTGCATCACTAGTTTAATACATATGGTAATTTGGGTACTTTAGCTTTTTCGGCAACATTGTCCATTGTGCCTTCTTAGGCCATTTTGGTATTATTTGGCTTCTTTGCCACTGGTTTCTTTCCCTTTCCCTTTGCCTTTTCCTTCGATGTGTTGTCATATGCCTTCTTGGCTGGCTGTAATGAGCTGCCTTTTGCCTTGCTATATATTACTTCTTCTAGAAGCCCTCTTAGTAGGAAATTCATCTTCATCCCTATGAGATCTTTCTCTCTTCTTTTCCCTCAAATCCTCTCGTCGAGTAGAGCTGTTTAATTGAGCGTCCAAATCTACCATAGGGAGATAAATTACAAATTTCAAGAAAATGACGAATGGGCAAAAGGTCGGATAATCAACACAAGTCTGGAGGGACCGAAATTGTTCGTCTGAATCCTAGAGAATCTAATCTACATTCAGTAATGGACGATGAGTGTGACATCTTAGAAAAATGCTACTATGATTCGCACAAAATGGAAGAAGGAGTTACCGGAATCGCTTGCCATTTCTGGAGGTCGACACCGACGACAAGTATGGAAGGGTCTCAGAGTAGATTGACGGCCTTCATCGTGTGGTAGCCTGTGGCGGGGACTTTGGTGGAATGCGGCTGCGTGGGCTTATGAGACTTTGGTGCAAAGAGGTGGCATCTTAAACAAAAAGTCGATATCTCCGGACACATTTGGACCACCCACATATGCACACACGTCCCTTTTGTCATAGCGCCACTTAGAAGATGGGTGTAAACATTACCTGTTTTTATCCCAAGGTTAGATACCTAAAATACTAGTGAATGTAACAAACCTTGAATTTTTACAACTTATATGTAGTTTTTATCATTTCCCTCATAAAAAGGCTTAGACATAGGTAAATAATTATTATACAATACATTATTTTTAGAAATAATGCTAGATGGGTTCATGTACACAATCCCAATGGAACAAATAGTCCAACTTTTAGAACCTTGGTTTTTGATGCTCCGAAGCATGAGAGTTCTCGATCTAAATCAATTGAACTTCATAGGATATACTCCACTATCTGAAGAAAGTTACATTTACGATGTTCGTATTGACTTGTCCTATTTATCCCTATGACACATGCTAAAAATATGAGGCCATGCAAAATTTCTTCAATGTTTTACAAGCTTAAGGCATTTTTTATTTTTATATGAGAAGTCGATATCCGGAATTCCTTCCATATCTAGACCACCCGCATAGGCACATATATCCATTTTATCATAGTGCCGATTAGGAGAGGCGTGTCAACATTACTTGATTATCCCAAGGTTAGATACCTAAAATACTAGTGAATTGTAAAGACCCGAACCTGGCTTGGTTCGAATCCCTGTGATTACAGTGCTAGTACCTGGATCGAATAGCTAGCACCCACAGTTTAAGATGTAATATCAAGATACAAAGGTCATATTACATCACATGATCTGGAATATGAATACTTTATTACATACCGATAGCCATAGGCTATCTTATTACAAAGCAGCAAAATACAAGTAAGGGTCAATACTTTGAATGTATTAGCAAGTGTCACAAGTTTGTGAATAAGTTAGACTATCACTACATGCATATTTGGCTAAGTAGAGCTTAGGCTTATTTGCAGAAAGCAACATGGTTTTATCCTCTCTTTGAAAAAAATAGTTTTGATCTTTCAAGATCTTTCTGAACTCCTTGGCCAAACTCCAAGTTCTTCTAATCCCTTGTTGACACCATCAAGTTTTACTTTGAGAAATTGGAATATCGAGATCTTCCATAGCTTCAAGCCTTAGTTGCTCAGAGTTGTCCATAACCGGGGGCACGGCTAATTACTTAGAATTTAATCTTCTGCAGAAGTTGTACACTTTACCCACAAGACACAATCTCGTCTTGACGCCACCAGTGGCCGCTGGATTATTACTCACCAAGATGGAGTACCGGCAGATCGAGAATGTGACAAAGTCTTTCCATAGAAGTCCTTCCAATACATAATGCTAGCACATCTACCAGGCACCAATGCAAGGATATACCTCCAATACATAATTCTAGTTAACCTGAAGAGGTACCAATACAAGGGTCTTCCACTATGTAATTGACTAGGCCAGAGCCCATTTGGCATGTGGCTGTACACGAAAGCCACTGTACGAGAAACATGTTCAATCTCTAAGTTCCTGGGTGGTATTCTCCTAGTGCACACACGAAAGAGGTAGCCACAGACATGGTTCCCTTCGTTGCCACCTTATTCACAACTGAGTATCCACTTTCCACCCAGGTGATTCAATGAGTACTTATTTTATTATACAAAACATATATTTTTCCAACACTTCATACAATCACAATATGTTATATTCCACCCCAAATCTATAGCAGGGTTAAGCATACTACAACTACAGTATTTCCACTAAGGGATATATAAAGGATCTCCTAATAGGACATAACATAGCATAGTAACATAGTAGTCCTATCATGCATAGTACAAAATTCCACTAAGTCTAATGAAAATAGTAGGACATGGATGATAGTGTCACTTGCCTTAGTAGTTGGTGGTGTTGGTACACTCTTCGCAGTAACACACTTGACAATCCACACAATCTATCAAACAAAAGAACCAAGACAAAACATGCACAAAGTCAACACTAATGGCAATACAAAAATCATGCAAAATATGCAAGCATGCAAATGGCAATTTTTATTGCACAAATTGTTATCACAAGGTTTTCAACATTACTAAGTGTTTTCTGAACATTTTATAATTGCAATATTACAAATGCAACCATTTGTGAAATTGTAACAATTAGCAATAATTTCTATCATTTGGAAAGGCCAAACTCACTAAATAATTTCCATACTATTAGGTATAGTCAACCAAATTTATATTTTGGTCTTACGGCACAGAGGGTTCAATTTGCAATCCATAGCAAAAAGATTCACCCAAAAATAATTTACAAAACAATTTTTATGGGTAAAATACTCCTAAAAAGGTTCTGCCTAAAACTCCTATTTTCCAGAAGCTAAAGGGTTAAACAAGGCCTCTATAATAAAGGTCTTATTTTTCTGAATCCATAGACACCAAATTTGCATTTTTCTGAATTATGGATCAAAAGTTATTGAATTTCTAAGTTTAATACATAATCTGTCTATTTTCTAATTTAAACAGACGCTCAGGCCTACGTGGCGTGTTCCTATTGGTCCATGCCGGTTTGGTTGGATCGATCAATGTGGGCCGTTGGATTCTAAGTGGCAACGGGCAATCCAGATTAGCCCGTACCGCTTCGGCTAAGGATCTAATCCTGGCCGCTGGCGACAGATCGGACGGTGCTCAGCACTCTGGCCACGGACTAGCGGCGCTGGCGACAGCGCGCGGCGGCGGCACATCAGGTGGTTGGCGCTCCGGTGGTTCTAGAGGGGTAGGGGAAGCGGCGATCTTATCGGCAGGTTCCGGCAGTCTCGATGGTCTCAATGGTGGTCGTGGTGGAGGGAGGGGCGTTCGGCCTCACCGGGGATTCCTCGCCGGAGCTCGTTGGTGAACGGCGGCGGCAGAAACGACTCGGATGATGACCGTGGCGACGACCTAGGGCACAAAAAAAGGCATGGGCATTGTCAGTAGGCGCGCCAGAGCATGGAGAAGCTAACAGGACAGAGGAGAGGACGCGGGGCAGTGAGTTCTCGCTGAAATCCTCGCCGGAGTCCGTCGGCGTCTGTGGCGGTCCGAGCTCGATTCCGAGCAGCCTAGTGGCTCCGGGGTTGTGGGGTTTGAGGGAAAACGGATAGGAGGGGGTGGCGGTTAAGAGGGCATCATCGGAGTGGAGATTAATTCGCGGAAACGCTCGAAATAGAACAGATTAGAAACGGCAGAGGGAGGGAGAGAGGCAGTTCGTCGCGGTGGAAGAAGGTGAGGTGGAGGGTGATATGGAGGTGGGGCCAGCGCGTCAGCGAGAGGGGGTGAATAGGGGGACGGTGAGAAAGAATCAGCGGGGGAGAAGGGGAGAGCTGGGTGGGCTTCTGTTGGGCTGGGGTGTGGGCCGACTGCTGCTGCTGTTTTTTTTCTTTGCTTATTCTTTTCAGTTTTTCTTTTTCTGTTTTCTCCAAAAACTTTTCATTTAGTGATCCAATTTGAGTCAAACAAATTTCTAAAAATTTGTAAAACTCAAATTAGGTTTTTAGGGCATTGTAGAACACATTTACTTTCTATCTCAAATTTTTCTAATCAAATTTATTCACTTTGACTTTAATAGCTAATATTGCATTTTCTTAATTCTATTCCCAAATAATTCATATATTTTTATCCATGGCTCCAAATTGGATGAAACCAATTTCTATTGTTTTATTATTTTGCCCTTTATCTTTTTAGCTCACATAGGAGTTCTCTTGTATAAATTAAATATGGAGTATATCCATAGTATTGTGTTGTTCTTAGTGCAAATAATTAGAGTTTTAGGGTTTGAGATATTTTCACTTCTCTTAGGTTTTTAAAATGCAACCAAGTCAAGATGCTCATGCATGCTTCATGATTTGGGATTTTAAAACATGCACACCACTTCACAAACAAAATCATTTTATTTGGCTTGGGTTTTGGAGGCATTATATTACATGTTCTAAAAGTTTTTGTTCCTTCTGAATTTCAAAGAACTTGGTTCTTTATTTTGTTTAAAATTTTCACATTTCAAAATTTGGAAAATTTTGGGATGTGACAGACTACCACCCTTAAAAGGAATCTCGTCCCGAGATTCGAGAAGGCTGGAAAGAATAGGTTGGGTTTTAGGATACTTGGATGCTACCACCCTTAAAAGGAAACTTTGTTGGGTTGCATTTGATGATTCACTTGGCTAAGGGTTTAATGATTGACATCCAAAGGTTGTTAACATTTCTCCATCTTGAGATTCTTATACCACTGAATTTGAGTTAGCTAAAGCTTACCATCCACATCATCTAGTTCTTCAAGGGTTCCATACATGTTGATGTGGTTCACATGTCCTTTCTGGGTCACATTGGAATTGCTCCCATTAGAGTCTCCAACATTCTTATTCTTCTTCTCAGGACAGTCTGCTGCAAAGTGTCCAAGTTGCTTACAATTGTAACACTCCAACTGGCTAATGTCCTTCTTAGGATCATTATGTTGATTCTGACCAAGGTTATCTCCATTGTTAGTACCATTCACATTGTTACTACCACTTCCATTATTGATGTGGTGATTCTTGTGATGATGGTGATTATGTACATTTCCTTCATGCTGATGTGATCTAGAACCCCCATTGTCCTTTCTGAATGAACACATCTTCTATGATGATCCTGAGTGATATTTTTCAAAGCTATGCTTCCTCTTCCTGTTCTCAACTTTATCCTTCTTACTCTCTAAAATTCTAGCTTTGTCACATAGTGATTGATAAGTTGGAACATAAGCAACTGATAATTGCATGGAAAGTTCATCATTCAGTCCATCTAGGAACTTTTCCTTCCTCTTAGCATCAGTATCAGTATCGTTTGGAGCATAACGTGATAGATTGTTGAATTCCTCAATATATTCAGCAATATATTGTTGCATAACGTGATAATTGTTGTTGTTCTGATTCTGATTGTTGATGGTTGTCATGGATTGTGTCATCATCTGCATTAGCTGAGTCTGTGCAGTCATCATCTGTTGCATCTCATTTTCATTGTTGTTGTTGTCTCCACTGTTATCATGGTCGTTAACACGTCTTGGAGGCATCTGTTGGTTTAATAGGGATAAGTAATGATAGATAGATAGATAGATAGATAGGTCTAAGGGAGTTCTAACACACTCAACCCAAAACAAACCAGCTCAATCAAACATTCATCAAGCAACCAATCACTTAGCAACTTCTGACTTTAACTCATTATAGAAGAAAACAACAAGTTTTCTTGAAACAAGCAACCTAGTATAGTCATACCACATAGGTCGGCATGATCCATATGCTCACACGATATCGATAACTCAAACATGATGATTGGTAGGCAATCTAATGTCTCATGGGTCGCACTATGATAACATCGGTGGGAGCTCTCTTTCGAGTTGGGCAATCATCGGTGAAGTGTCCTATCTTCCGACAGCGATGGCAAAACACTTTTGTCATGTCTCAAGTACTTTTTCTTGAAGTGTTGTTGTGGTTTTCTTGAACTTCATTCTCTAGGCATTCATTGATATTGTGTCCTTCTTTCTTGCATTTGAAGCAGGTGATATGGCTAAGGTTTTCTTCTTTCTTCCTAAGAGCTTGATACATCCCATCCTTGACTTGTTCTTTCACTTGTTGCACTATGAAGTCGAGGTGGCACTTGGCAGGAATGTGGTTGGTTCCTTCACATAGGAAACACGTGACTTGAGATGTGGGGCATTCTCCAACTGGATGGTTGTGATCACAAAAGGGACATTGATCTTGATGTTCCTTAGAGGTGTGGCCTACTTCTCCACATATTTTGCAAGCTCGAGGACTTGTCGCAACTTGTATCTTGAACTTCTTGTTGGCATGATCCATCCTTAAGGTCCTTAGAGAAAGCAAAAGGATGGTTTCTACATGTTTGAAGGATAAGAGATTCAGTAAAGAATGAGCAAGGTATACGAGAAAATCTAATAAGTATAAAAATATAAGTTCATTCCTAACAAGGGGTTTGTCCAATTCCTAGGGTTACAAACCTACAGGCAACATAGTGCTCTGATACAATCTGTAAAGACCCGAACCTGGCTTGGTTCGAATCCCTGTGATTACAGTGCTAGTCCCTGGATCGAATAGCTAGCACCCACAGTTTAAGATGTAATATCAATATAGAAAGGTCATATTACATCGCATGATCCAGAATATGAATACTTTATTACATACTCATAGCCATAGGCTATCTTATTACAAAGCAGCAGAATACAAGTAAAGCATGGAGTCCTTCATCTTCATGTGCCACAGACAAACATGTTCGGTGCAGACTCGAAATCCAATCATCATTCCTCACTCATCAATAGAATAAACTGCAACATGATAGGTTGCAGCCACAAAGGGTCAATACTTTGAATGTATTGTCAAGTGTCACAAGTTTGTGAATAAGTTGGACTATCACTACATGCATATTTGGCTAAGTAGAGCTTAGGCTTATTTGAGAAAGCAACATGGTTTTCTCCTATCTTTGAAAAAAATAGTTTTGATCTTTCAACATCTTTCTGAACTCCTTGGCAAAACTCCAAGTTCTTCTAATCCCTTATTGACACCATCAAGTTTTACTTTGAGAAATTGGAATGTCGAGATCTTCCATAGCTTCAAGCCTTAGTTTCTTAGAGTTGTCCATAACCGGGGACACGGCTAATTACTTAGAATTTAATCTTCTGCAGAAGTTGTACACTTTACCCACAAGACACAATCTCGTCTTGACGCCACCAGTGGCCGCTGGATTATTACTCACCAAGATGGAGTACCGGCAGATCGAGAATGTGACAAAGTCTTTCCATAGAAGTCCTCCCAATACATAATGCCAGCACATCTACCAGGCACCAATGCAAGGATATACCTCCAATACATAATTCTAGTTAACCTGAAGAGGTACCAATGCAAGGGTCTTCCACTATGTAATTGACTAGGCTAGAGCCCATTTGGCATGTGGTTGTACACGAAAGCCACTGTACGAGAAACATGTTCAATCTATAAGTTCCTGGGTGGTATTCTCCTAGTGCACACACGAAAGAGGTAGCCATAGACATGGTTCCCTTTGTTGACACCTTATTCACAACTGAGTATCCACTTTCCACCCAGGTGATTCATTGAGTACTTGTTTTATTATACAAAACATATATTTTTCCAACACTTCTTACAATCACAATATGGTATATTCCACCCCAAATCTATAGCAGGGCTAAGCATACTACAACTACAGTATTTCCACTAAGGGATATCCTAATAGGACATAGCATAGCATAGTAACATAGTAGTCCTATCATGCATACTACAAAACTCCACTAAGTGTAATGAAAATAGTAAGAGATGGATGATAGTGTCACTTTCCTTAGTAGTTGGTGGTGTTGGTACACTCTTCGCAGTAACACACTTGACAATCCACACAATCTATCAAACAAAACAACCAAGACAAAACATGCACAAAGTCAACACTAATGGCAATACAAAAATCATGCAAAATATGCAAGCATGCAAGATGGCAATTTTTATTGCATAAATTGTTATAACAAGGTTTTGAACATTACTAAGTGTTTTCTGAACATTTTATAATTGCAAGATTACAAATGCAACCATTTGTGTAATTGTAACAATTACCAATAATTTCTATCATTTGGAAAGGCCAAACTCACTAAATAATTTCCATACTATTACGTATAGTCAACCAAATTTATATTTTGGTCTTACTGGATAGAGGGTTCAATTTGCAATCCATAGCAAAAAGATTCACCCAAAAATAATTTACAAAACAATTTTTATGGGTAAAATACTCCTAAAAAGTTTTTGCCTAAAACTCCTATTTTCTAGAAGCTAAAGGTCTTATTTTTCTGAATCCATAGACACCAAATTTGCAGTTTTCTGAATTGTGGGTCAAAAGTTATTGAATTTCTAAGTTTAATACATAATCTGTTTATTTTCTAATTTAAACAGACGCTCAGGCCTACGTGACGTGTTCCTATTGGTCCATACCGGTACGGTTGGATCGATCAACATGGACCGATGGATTCTAAGTGGAAACGGGCGATCCAGATTAGCCCATACCGCTTCGGCTAAGGATCTAATCCTGGCCGTTGGCGACAGATCGAACGATGCTCAGCACTCTGGCCATGGACTGGCAGCGCTGGCGACGACGCACGACGGCGGTGCGTCAGGTGGGTGGTGCTCCGGTGGTTCTAGAGGGTTAGGGGAAGCGGCGATCTTACCAGCGGGTTAGGGCGGTCTCGGTGGTCTCGATGGTGGTAATGGTGGAGGGAGGGGCGCTCGGCCTCGCCGGGGATTCCTCGCCGGAGCTCGTAGGTGAACGGCGGCGGCAGAAACGGCTCGGATGATGACCGTGGCAACGACCTAGGGCACAAAAAAAGGAATGGGCATTGTCAGTAGGCGCTCCAGAGCATGGAGAAGCTAAGAGCACAGAGGTGAGGGCGCGGGGCAATGAGTTCTCGCTGGAATCCTAGCCGGAGTCCGTCGGCGTCTACGGTGGTCCGAGATCGATTCCGAGCAGCCTAGTGGCTCCGGGGTTGTGGGGTTTGAGGGAAAACAGAGAGGAGGGGATGGCGGTTAAGAGGGCGTCATCAGAGTGGAGATTAATTCACGGAAACGCTCAAAATCGAACGGATTAGAAACGACAGAGGGAGGGAGAGAGGCAGTTTGTCGCGATGGAAGAAGGTGAGGTGGAGGGTGATGTGGAGTGGGGCCAGCGCGTCAGCGAGAGGGGGTGAAGAGGGGGACGGTGAGAAAGAATCAGTGGGGGAGAAGGGGAGAGCCGGGTGGGCTTCTGTTGGGCTGGGATGTGGGCCGACTGCTGCTACTGTTTTTTTTCTTTGCTTATTCTTTTCAGTTTTTCTTTTTCTGTTTTGTCCAAAAACTTTTCATTTAGTGATCCAATTTGAGTCAAACAAATATCTAAAAATTTGTAAAACTCAAATTAGGTTTTTAGGGCATTATAGAACACATTTACTTTTTATCTCAAATTTTTCTGATCAAATTTATTCACTTTGACTTTAATAGCTAATATTGCATTTTCTTAATTCTATTCCCAAAAAATTCATATCTTTTTATCCATGGCTCCAAATTGGATGAAACCAATTTCTATTGTTTTATGATTTTGCCCTTTATCTTTTTAGCTCACATAGGAGTTCTCTTGTATAAATTAAATATGGAGTATATCCATAGTATTGTGTTGTTCTTAGTGCAAATAATTAGAGTTTTAGGGTTTGAGATATTTTCACTTCTCTTAGGTTTTTAAAATGCAACTAAGTCAAGATGCTCATGCATGCCTCATGATTTGGGATTTTAAAACATGCACACCACTTCACAAACAAAATCATTTTATTTGGCTTGGGTTTTGGAGGCATTATATTAAATGTTCCAAAAGTTTTTGTTCCTTTTGAATTTCAAAGAACTTGGTTCTTTATTTTGTTTAAAATTTTCACATTTCAAAATTTAGAAAATTTTGGGATGTGACAGACTACAACCCTTAAAAGGAATCTCGTCCCGAGATTCGAGAAGGCTAGAAAGAATAGGTTGGGTTTTAGGATACTTGGGTGCTACCACCCTTAAAAGGAAACTTTGTTGGGTTGCATTTGATGATTCACTTGGCTAAGGGTTTAATGATTGACATCCAAAGGTTGTTAACATTTCTCCATCTTGAGATTCTTATACCACTGAATTGATTTAGCTAAAGCTTACCATCCACATCATCTAGTTCTTCAAGGGTTCCATACATGTTGATGTGGTTCACATGTCCTCTCTGGGTCACATTGGAATTGCTCCCATTAGAGTCTCCAACATTCTTATTCTTCTTCTCAGGACAGTCTGCTGCAAAGTGTCCAAGTTGCTTACAATTGTAACACTCCAACTGGCTAATGTCCTTCTTAGGATCATTATGTTGATTCTGACCAAGGTTATCTCCATTGTTAGTACCATTCACATTGTTACTACCACTTACATTGTTGATGTGGTGATTCTTGTGATGATGGTGATGTTGGGTCCGCAACATAGAAAACAAAAAATTTCCTACGGTGTGAACTACACGCCAAGATCTATCTACTAGGTACAAAGCAACGGGTCGACATACATCCAACAAGAACTTACCCTCGTAGACAACGAGCTTTGTTAACGAGTAGGAACTCGTGGTTGATGTAGTCGTACACTTGCCGATCTCAAGATCGTGATGAAGTCCAGCAGGTCCGGATCCAGCATGTCCATCAGATCCAGCTCCAGCATCACCAAGTCCAGCACCGCAAAGCAGCGGTGCATCCGTGATCGCACACACGTCCGGTACCCCGACAACCTCCGTCCCTCGCTCCAGCAAAGCAGCGGAAGCAGCAACTTCTTTCCAGATAAAGCCACCGGGAACATGTATCTCGCTAATCCGAGACCATGGGGGAATAATACTAGAGGGGGAGAGAGATCCTTCACAAGGAGGTGTGTGTGAGAAGTGAGGAGGGGGTGGCCTTTTATAGGAGGAGGGGGGGTGCCCCTCCTTCATGGCCGGCGCATGGAGGAGGTGACTCTTCACCTCCTCCATTCATGTGGTGGTAACTCCCTCCACATAAATTTGCCCATTCACATTCTCTTTTAAAGTCTCCACTTTAAATGCATTAAATTTATCCAAATTTAATGCTCTCTCATTTGATAAAACTCTTTTATTATTTTTATTCAGAATTTTGTTAATTACTTTAATTAACAAACATTCACATAAAACCTCCTGCAACATTTCAATATTACATGCAGAACCAATTTCAGCATTTTCACCCGAAACAGTTTCATGTCTATTGAAATAATTCTAGCGCTTTCTTAAATCTTTATCTGAAACATATTTGCTCCAAATAGTGTCGGTATCCCTTAAGTGTGTCACCCTACGGTTCGCGACTAATGCAGACATGATCGAGACCCCTCTCCGATCAATAATCAGCAGCGGGACCTGGAGATCCATACTGACTCCTACACATTCAACGACGACTTCTGTGATCGTGAGAACCTTTAACACTAGTAACTAAATCCCTTTGTCCCGCGATATATTACGTGTCCGAGATTCGATCATCGGTATCTCCATACCTAGTTTGATCTCGTTACCGACATGCGCTCTTTTCTCGTTCCCGTGATATAACATTCTAGTGATCACATCACTTGCTTGCAAGCTATTTCAATGTGATATCACAGAGAGGGTCCAGAGTATATCTATCCGTCATCGGGATGGACAAATCCCACTCTTGATCCATGAGCCTCAACATAACACCTTCGTAGCACTGAACCCACCTTTATAGTCACCCTGTTACGGTGTGACGTTTGATGTTATCAAGATACTCTTCCGGTGTTAGTAATTAACATGATCTCATGGTCTAAGGATAAAGATTACTTCGTATGATGTTATATCAATATAAACATAATGACTTTGATCGTAATGCTATACTTCGGATGAATGTTCATCACATCATTCCACCAATGTTGTGACCTCGTTATTAATAACATCCAATGTCCATGATCAGGAAACCTTGATCATCTTATTAATCAACGAGCTAGTCTATAAGAGAGGCATGACTAGGAACCTTTTATTTGTTTATTAAACACACATGTATTAACGTTTCCTATCAATACAATTATAGCATGCAAAATAAACATTTATCATAAACATGGAATAAGATAATAACCACTTTATTATTGCCTCTCGGGCATATTCCCTTCAGTCTCCCACTTACACTAGAGTCAATAATCTAGTTTGAAAAACTTTGCGTATTGAACACCTATCGCTTTCTGGTGTTGCATATACGCTATTGCTAGTGGTTAACATAATCTCTAGGTCTGACAGTTTCAGGTCCGTGTGTATTTGCATGTCTCTGCGTCTCTACGCATCACTCATTCTCAAATGAGATGGCATTGTATAGATTTGGTCCTTTGGTGAGACCTTTAGTTCGTTCGGCTCAAAATATGTTGATATTATTGTCACACAATATATCTTCATAGTATTAGCCCACTTTGAACCACACCTAGTTTGATAACAAACTACATAACACAAATGCTTCTACTATAGCAGTCATATACTTAGCCTTTTGTTGTAGTATCCGTCACAATATCTCAACTTTGGAACTCATCCAAATCCATGATGGAACATCCTTTCCATTATATTGTGCCACCCATAGTTTAAATTGAGATAAATTTAATTTGTATCTTGTGACAATACTAGTTTCAATGTAACACTTTACAATGAACTACCTTTAACTATTTGTCACTTATACATTATATATTCTTAGTTATTCCAAAGCTCATAAGAATATCTTTACTATTGTCCAATGATCATCTTATGAATCATTCTGGTATATGCTCATAACCTTTAGAGCATAGGACATTCTGGATATATACATATCACGGTATAATCGATCAGAATCTTCATGTGATTTTACTCACCAAGTGTTGAAACACTTGAATCTGAATACAATTCTTTCCATGCAGCAAGAACTTTTCTTGTTGTTTCCATATTGAACCCTTTCAATATCTCATATTGAACCCTTTCAATATCTTATATATGTATGTCTAGCACAACCATATTAGCGCCTTAATCTATCCATATAGATAGTGATGCCTAATATTCTGGGTTTGCCGAAGTCTTTCATCGAAATCTTATTTTAATGAAATCCTTAACATGTGTCAATTCAAGGTACATAATTTCCAATCAACAATATGTCCTCTACATAATGTATTAGAAATATGTCTCAGCGCTCCTACTTAATTTCTTGCAAATGCAAGCAACTTCGTCATCTTCGATGAATTTAAACTCTTTTAACAGTTTCATCATGGTGAAGATTCCAACTCCGCTATGCTTACTTCAACTATTGAAGTTTACATGCCCTTTTATCACCCTTTGAATTAACAAAACCCTTCGGACCATGTCATGTACATGTCCTAGGTTACCGTTCTATTAGAAGAACCTTGTTTTGTTTATTCAACTACCATATACCAAATTATATGTAGTGGTTGCTACATTAATCCGTCAAGACTATATATCGCTATGAAAGATCTTATCTTGTCATAGTCAACTCCTTGAACATTGTCATAAACTTCTTTCCGACATGTCGACTATTTCATAGATGTTAAACATCCATGTCTTATTTCTTTATGATCCAAACACGACCGATAGGCTTCACGCCTTTCCGGAGGGTCTTCCAAGTTCAGAAACTTGATTTCTCGTGTATGTATACTATCACGGATTCTATGACTTCTAGTCATTTTATGGAGTCAGGGCCCATCATCGCTTCTTTGCATGTCGTCGGTTCATTATTGTCAAAACAATAACGACTTGCTTATCAAATCTTACTATTTGATTCTTACCGACCCACACGGTTCTATAGGAACTCTAATCTCCAAGATCACACCTTTTGTAATCACGAGAGCCATGAGCATTGTGGTCGCCACCGGGACACTTTCCGGCGCTGCGCTACTTAGCACATATAGCTAAGGTTCAACAACCTTATCAAAGTTCTATTGTCCTCCCACTTAACTTTTCACGAAAAATTCCTTCTCAAGAAACTTGACGTTCCAAGCGACAAACTCTTTTGTCCTTGGTGTTACGGAGAAATTCCCAACGAATTCTTTGGGATAACCTACAAAGACGTGCTTATCCAACTTTGGTTGTAAACATTTTACTTATGCATAGCATACCAAAATTTAAGAAAAGAAAATTCGGGTTTTATCCCAAACCATAACTCATATGGTGTCATTTCAACGGATCATGATGGTGCTCTTTTCAGTGTAAAAGCGGTAGTCTCTAAAGCTTCAATCCTTAAAACATAATGGCAGTTTTATAAATGACACCCTTGATCGTACCATGTCAAACATGGTTTGATTTTATCTCTCGAATATGCCATACTCCTATGGTTTATCGGGAAACACAAATCATGGAACAATTCCTCAAGTCTTAGGTGTTTTTGCTAAACATGTAACTCAAATATCTTCCTTTATGATCGAATCATAAACTCTTTATTTTCTTGTTACAATGATTTTCCACTTCATCTTGAAAGTCTTTGAACAATTTTCAACTGTTTCATACTTCTTCCTTATTAAGTAAATATACAGATATATTCACTCAAATTTTCGGAGAAAGCATATGAAGCAAAAAGATCCATCGCATATGGCTACACATAATGGACTATGCACATCAACATGCACAATTTCCAATAAGCTAGTCATCCATTCCTCTCTGGCCTATGGACGGAGTTTCAATTATCTCGAGGAAAGTCTCACATGCGTCAATTGATCAAAATCAAAGACTCCAAAAATCCATCAACGTGGAGTTTCTTCATGTTTTCTTTTCAATATAATTTAAACAATGATGTCACTTCATAAGTGATCTTTCAATCATTTGTCTTGCGACATTTTAGCAATAGTGTTTATGGATGTGATTTCTCCAACTAGACTTGTAAAAGTTCATCCATCCTTTATGGAATACGGTAATTATTTGAACAACCATTGTTCTCATGATACCAGAACAAAATAACAATTATTTAAAAAAATCTTGAAGTCTTGGTTTGATTACAACGAAAAACACAATAACACTTTATTTGTTTTCAATGAACATCATCACTCATTCTCTTGCTGGTTACTTAGGCCATTGTAGTTCATGAATTGCGTTGTCCTGTATGATACTTCATACCAACCAATTCGGCATCTAATACCGGTATCCAATACCTAAGAACCACATTGTTTAACAAGCAAGTAATATAGCCATAACATGTATATCTTCTATATACCTAAGTTGGACATCTCCAACCTTTTATTTTCTGCCAAATATTTTATAGATTCTCTTTCAGCAATTCCTTTTCTTTTAAAAGAATCTACCAACATCAATAGTGGTGTCATCAACATGACACATGGTACAAAGCGTATATAGTCAAATACTAATACCTTTGGACTTGCACTTTGAAGTGGATCACCATCATCAAATGTTTGGTGTTCTTTCAAAAATCCATTCTTTAGTAATCTATTAGTGTAGTAAACATTTTACTTACATCTTCTATTCATCCTTATCATGACAACTTTCATGATCAAGCTACTATAGCTTATAAGGAAGAATCATGAGTATAATATCAGTTCCCAAAACCTTTTTGGTGGATTCGGATGCCTAACATCTCCATCCTTCACAAATTCTCATACATTATGAGAACATGTATTTTGCTAAATTATACTCTATCATAATGCAACCAAAAACATTGTTTCAGATATCACAAGATCTTTCACACATGATGGTTTCTGAAACAATTTTCAGCTCCAATATAATCTTGATATTAAAACAACTTTTTGAATATCAATAATCATGGAGGCAAACATGATACTTTAGATACTAACATTGGAATTCTTACTCTTGATTTAATACTACTTATTAAACTTCATGGAGTAAATAGAGTTTGTTGAAAGTTTGCAATAGGACTTATAAACTTTAAATTGACATTCGAAACAATACGATACCAGTTCGTAAAGTAAATATCCAGAATTCTATAGTTCTATTATCTCAAATAAAAACTAAGCATAAGGTAGAAAACGAATGCCAATGACTACAACAAATTATGCAAATTCACTTTGATTTAGTTTATGACAAATTGAGTTCGACTAATCCAAATTAGAAATGAACTCCCACTCAAAAACGACATCCCTCGTGCCTTTTTGGTGATTACATGAACCAAATCCACTACACCAAGTCCGATCATCATGTGAGTCGGTGTAGATTCAAAGGAGAGCATCAATATGGTCATCACATCAACTATGTGACTCATGCTTAACCTTTCGGTCTGTGTTTCGAGGCCATGTCTGTACATGCTAGGCTCGCCAAGTAAGAACCTTAATATTCGCGTGTGTAAAACTGTCTTACAGCCGTTGCATGAAAGCGTAGAGTTGAGAACACCCGATCATCACGTGATGTCTCGAAACACGATCCATAGAACGGTGTATACTTAAGGAAGAACACATTTTTATCTTGATATCTAAAGGAGGGATCATCTTACAGTGCTACAGAAAACGCCAAACTAGCAGTATAAGATGCTAACATCTAATGTGTAAAGTGAGATGATATGGTCCATGCATTTGATCTCTATCACTTGCATCGTGGTATGATCTCTATCATTCCTTTGTGTGTAAGGCCAAGGTCTATAGAACTTACACGTTGAGTGTGTTGTAAGAGTATCTATCATACATCTACTTACAACAATACCATATCAATACACTAGCCCAGCAACGATCTAAACTAGACGCCTCTAATTTATCAATTGCAAGTTTTACGTGGCTTAGGGCTTTCGGAGATAGAACCGTTCTTACCTACGAACATGAACCACAACGAGGATAACTAAGTTATTAGCAACTCATTGTAAATCAGATATTGACTATAGTAGGAGAGACGGACACCCGCCAGCCACTTATGCAAAACAAGTTGCATGTCAGTCGTGGAACCGGTCTCATGTACGATGACATGTAAGATTGGTCCGGGCCGCTTCATCCCACTATGCCACCAATATCCAACATTCATGAAAGAAGCAATAACATGATCATCATCGCCCACATATAAACATATGTGTACTACCCGTGCTAAGCACCTACGCATAGATCAGGCTCTGATACCACTGTTGGGTCCGCAGCATAGAAAACAAAAAATTTCCTACGGTGTGAACTACACGCCAAGATCTATCTACTAGGTACAAAGCAACGGGTGGACATACATCCAACGAGAACTTACCCTCGTAGACAACGAGCTTTGTTAACGAGTAGGAACTCGTGGTTGATGTAGTTGTACACTTGCCGATCTCAAGATCGTGATGAAGTCCAGTAGGTCCGGCTCCAGCACGTCCATCAGATCCAGATCCAGCATCACCAAGTCCAGCACCGCAAAGCAGCGGTGCATCCGTGATTGCACACACGTCCGGTACCCCGACAACCTCCGTCCCTCGCTCTAGCAAAGCAGCGGAAGCAGCAACTCCTTTCCAGATAAAGCCACCAGGAACATGTATCTCGCAAATCCGAGACCATGGGGGAATAATACTAGAGGGGGAGAGAGATCCTTCACAAAGAGGTGTGTGTGAGAAGTGAGGAGGGGTGGCCTTTCATAGGAGGAGGGGGGTGCCCCTCCTTCATGGCCGGCGCATGGAGGAGGTGACTCTTCACCTCCTCCATTCATGTGGTGGTAACTCCCTCCACATAAATTTTCCCCTTCACATTCTCTTTTAAAGTCCCCACTTTAAATGCATTAAATTTCTCCAAATTTAATGCTCTCTCATTTAATAAAACTCTTTTATTATTTTTATTTAGAACTTTGTTAATTACTTTAATTAACAAACATTCACATAAAACCCCCTCAATATTTCAATATTACATGCATAACCAATTTCAGCATTTTCACCCGAAACAGTTTCGATGTCTATTGAAATAATTCCAGCGCTTTCTTAAATCTTTATCTGAAACATATTTGCTCCAAATGGTGTCGGTATCCCTTAAGTGTGTCACCCTACGGTTCACGAATAATGCAGACATGATCGAGACCCCTCTCCGATCAATAATCAGCAGCGGGACCTGGAGATCCATACTGACTCCTACACATTCAACGACGACTTCTGTGATCGTGAGAACCTTTAACGCTAGTACCTAAATCCCTTTGTCCCGCGATATATTACATGTCCGAGATTCGATCATCGGTATCTCCATACCTAGTTTGATCTCGTTACCGACATGCACTCTTTTCTTGTTCCCGTGATATAACATTCTAGTGATCACATCACTTGCTTGCAAGCTATTTCAATGTGATATCACCGAGAGGGCCCAGAGTATATCTATCCGTCATCGGGATGGAAAAATCCCACTCTTGATCCATGAGCCTCAACATAACACCTTCGTAGCACTGAACCCACCTTTATAGTCACCCTATTACGGTGTGACGTTTGATGTTATCAAGATACTCTTCCGGTGTTAGTAATTAACATGATCTCATGGTCTAAGGATAAAGATTACTTCGTATGATGTTATATCAATATAAACATAATGACTTTGACCGTAATGCTATACTTCGGATGAATGTTCATCACATCATTCCACCAATGTTGTGACCTCGTTATTAACAACATCCAATGTCCATGATCAGGAAACCTTGATCATCTTGTTAATCAACGAGCTAGTCTATAAGAGAGGCATTACTAGGAACCTTTTATTTGTTTATTAAACACACATGTATTAACGTTTCCTATCAATACAATTATAGCATGCAAAATAAACATTTATCATAAACATGGAATAAGATAATAACCACTTTATTATTGCCTCTCGGGCATATTCCCTTTAGGTGATTATGTCCATTTCCTTCATGCTGATGTGATCCAGAACCCCCATTGTCCTTTCGGAATGAACACATCTTCTGTGATGATCCTGAGTGATATTTGTCAAATCTATGCTTCCTCTTCCTGTTCTCAACTTTATCCTTCTTACTCTCTAAAATTCTAGCTTTGTCACACAGTGATTGATAAGTTGGAACATAAGCAACTGATAATTGCATGGAAAGTTCATCATTCAGTCCATCTAGGAACTTTTCCTTCCTCTTAGCATCAGTATCAGTATCGTTTGGAGCATAACGTGATAGATTGTTGAATTCCTCGATATATTCAGCAATGTTGCGGTGACGCTGTAACAAACCTTGAATTGTTTTCAACTTATATGTATTTTTTATCATTATCCTCATAAAAAATGCTTAGAAATGGGTAAATAATTATTATACAGCATATTATTTTCATATTACTCGTTCCTAATGCTAGATGGATACATGTACATAATCCCACCAGAAACAAATAGTCTATTTTTTTGAAACTTGGTTTTCGGTGGTCTGAAGCATGAGAGTTGTTGATCTAAATCAATTGAACTTCGTAGGAGGTACTCCACTTTATGAAGCAAGTTACATTTATGATGTTCGTATTGACTTGTCCTATTTATCCTGATGACACATGCTAAAAATATGAGGCCATGCAAAAATTCTTCAATGTTTTACAAGCTTAAGGCATTTTTATTTTTATATGAGAATTCGATATCCGAAATTCTGTCATATCCGGACCACTCGCATAGGAACACATATCCCTTTTATCATAGCTCCGATTAGGAGAGGCATGTAAACATTACCTATTTATCCCAAGGTTAGATACCTGAAATACTAGTTAATGCAATAAAGCTTCAACTTTTGTTTGTGCATCTATACGTCCAAGGTTAGAAAACCAAAAATATCTGAAATGTCTGTGTCATATCGGATGGTTTGGAAATATCGTTTCCGCGGTTGAGTTTGTGATGTGCGGGATGATTTAGCCATGTTTCCCCCAAATTATTTCAAATTTTGTGTCTTTCCCCAGTCTCGCCGCCGCTAGCTCCCAATCCCTCTCTCCGTTCTCGCCGCCAGCTCCAACCCCCTCTCTCGCCTCTCCCTCCCGCTCTGCTCCCATTACTTGCGCTCTCTTTGTTGGTCTCCCGCCGGCGCTCCCCTCCCATAGAGCATGCCCTCCAAGGATGCGAAGAAGAAGAATGGTGCGCAAGAGAATGCATGGCGTAACACCTGACTACATCCGACCATCAGGGGCATAGATGGGATATTGCCTCACACTGAGACTAGCATGGACGATACGGTGCCTCCCACCACAACCACCGGCATGGAAGGGCTGGTGCC
The DNA here is from genome assembly GCA_916181665.1 of Avena sativa. NCBI lineage: Eukaryota > Viridiplantae > Streptophyta > Magnoliopsida > Poales > Poaceae > Avena > Avena sativa. Next base: position 184,333,254 of record OV702286.1, read on the forward strand.
TCCCACCAGAACCGTCGGGGACGGGATGGTGCCTCCCACCACGACAATGCCGTTAAGCTCTCCGACACCAGGTTATTTAGTTGGTGAATTTCTTGTTAGGTATTTTAGGGATTTGTCATTTAATTTAGTGATTGTATATGTTCGAATTCATAATAACTAGAGGCATATTAGTTATTTATGTTATAGGAATTTCCTTGTTATCGAAGTTGTTCGAATTTTCTCATGAATCTCTATGCTACAGGAGTGGCACTACCTCATAGCGGTTACATCTAGACAAATAAAGAAGAGTGTTAAGCGAAAGTATAATGGCTCTCGCCGGAGGAAATCACAACGCCCTGACCCGGAGACGAAGTATGACGTGCTAGAGATCGATTTTTCTAGTGGAATACCAATTGATCAAGAGGGTGTTAAAACAAAGTTCGTGAAAATTTGAGGGACCATTACCCGGGAACGAGTTTGTATCACTATGCCCAGCTATAAGCCTTTAGAATAAAATAATCTCAATGGTATCAGGGAAGATATACTCGGCTACTTTATCCTCCTAATTAGCTCTAGGATCATTCCTCGTGTTGAATGGCATGTCATGTTGTCTTCTTGCAAGGCATGGAACGCTTGGAAGAACAAGTTCGTGATGGAGTTCATTAGAAAATACGACACTCCAAGAAGACCCGTTGAATTGTACCCACAGATCACATTAGGTGAATGGACTGAGTTTGTTAAGATGAAGACTACCGATGAGATTAAAGATAAGAGTGATGTTGCAAGAGACCGAGCCAAGAATTTCAAGAGCCCCCACAACATGGGGACTAACAGGTATGTCGGCATGTCCAAGATATGGGCGGTAGAGGATGCTAAGGCGGTGTTGGAAGGATGCACACCAGTATTGTCTCACATTAGATACTCCAGGGAAACAAGCTAGAGTGGTGTCATGTGATGAGAGTACGGGGATGCTGCAATTCAGTCATCTTGAGAGTGCCCTTAAATATAAGAAAGTGGTGAGAGTTCACATGCTAAATTTATCCATCACTTCATAACTATGTTTACCTTTCTTATCATTGATGTCCATTATCTTTTTTATATAGGTCTAGTATGATGAGGAGTATCAGCATGGCATCTTAGAGGGAGATGTGCTCGTAAAGGCGTTGGGGAACCCGGAGCATCCTGGTTGCACGAGGGGAGTAGGTGGCTACGCGTAATGGAAATAGGGTTGCGACCGGACTTTAGACGACAAGTGGGACCACAAAAGACTTAAGAATTTGCACTCAAGGTCTTCTCTTAAAGCTGAAATACTGTAAGAGTTAAGATCAGAGTTACGGGCCTCTAGCGTCGAGTGCCCCCTCGCCACCACCAACCATCGATCTATGTCGGAGTAGTTGTGGATCCATAGTTGTAGATGTCAATGACACAGGTGTGTGTCCACGTGATGGCCTAAAGGTAAATTTCCAAATTATGTTTCATCTTTAAGAACATCAGATTATAAAAATCATATCTTACATGGACTTGTCATTTAGGTTCCCACAAATTTCCGGCTAACAGTGATGAACACCAACTCAGGGGACCCCGTGGATGCTGCATTTGGCATCGTGTATCCTGCAAGTGAAGTGTAGGTCATACACAATGTTTCCTTTATCTCTCTACATTCTAAGGTACAAATCGATAGTGTTTTAGCTCCTTACCATCGCCACCTTCTCCTGATCCCCATCAACAACGAAGTCACCACCCTCTACGAAGTGAGGGGAACCTTCATCCAGTGGCCAAAGTCAGATATACGCGTTAAAGCGTCCGATCCAACTGAGATTGTCCCTGTGCCATGCTACAGAGAAGTAGTAACCCACCCTCGATTGTGCAAACCCTACAAATATTGGTAGCACAACCCTCTGCACCACAACTTGAATGTCCTGTTGAAGAGACTGAAATCATGAGTCCGGACAAGACCAAATTAAGTACCGTCCAAAGTGAGGGAAATGAGTTGGAGATGATGGCCACAAAGGTATATGAAGCACCCCTCACACTACAAGATGATGAAAACCCGAAGGGGATTACCTCCGCGAGAGAGTAGAAAGAGCCCATCGCAGCAAGCGGGGTAAAAGAGTCGATGGAGGCACCATGTAGCAATGACAAACCCACTGCAGGAAGAACCCCAAAGAGTGTGCCCCTGCCGGAAAAGACTTCCAACAAGGAAACCTTTTTGTCAAGGCCTATGTTAAACTTTGGGCACGGTGATACGGCGGGTCTGTGTTTTAGAAAGTTAAGGAGTCATGTTAATGTGAATTTGCAGAGCAAGTCCACAAAGATCATGGTGAAGTATAGACTTGGTAAGTTGAACACATCCATCCAGTTCGAAGTCGCTTACACGGAGTTGCAAGAGATGTTCAGGATGTCTTACATGGGCGAAAACATCATAAAATTCCTCATAGTGTGATTATTTATCCTTATAGCTTCCGATATACTACCTTTATTCCAAAATATAAGCCTTTCTAGTAGTTCAAATTCTACGTCTCACAATATATGCATCTACTTATGTAGGAAATACGGTTTGTGTTCACATGATAAAGAAAATGTAATCTTTTGTGTCCCTCAATATGCTTCGCAGCAACTCATGGCAAGAGACGTGAGGGGTGTTGAGGCTTACATCATTTTACTTATGATGAAGAGCACTGCCAAGGATCTTATCATATGGCCTTGTAGTGTAATGTAAATTAATGATACATTATATAAGTTAGGAATTAATTTGTTCATTCTCAAAGTCTGATACAACATCAATTCACTCTTTGTAGTTATCACTGGGTTCTTGTCTGCATGTCACTTGCGAATGGTGATGTCTATTATATTGATTTTGAATTAAGCTGGAAGACAGTTTACATGGATGTAACCAAGCTTGTTGATAGGCGAGTGATTATTGTCATGTACGTAAGATACATTTATATGTTCACGAAGGAAACATCAGTGTACATGATATACATACTTGTGTTATTGTCATCACCTTTGCAAATGTTTCCAAGTAGTAATTACAAGCAAGCACAAAGTCAAACTAAGAAGAAAGTCGCATGTTATAAAAATGGAACCCAACGCATTGGTTATTCGGTTAGTTTCCTGCAATAACAGGGAACCTCTAATAACATTAACTATATTCCCCTTGAGCACATATTGAAAGTATCTTGTACTCTATTTTTCATAGTTCCACCAGCAGCGTAGGCTAACCAGCTTGTGTGGGTTCTATATTGTCCACCATATTAACTTAATGATGCCTTGGATTTCATAGGCATAACTATCAAAGAAGTTATTATAACATCTTCTATTATTCCACAAACATAGTCTTTTAGAGTTGTACCTGTTAATCATTATTATTATTTACAGGATCCTCGCATTGACGTGATGGCACTATCGGACAAGGAGTTGACTCTGATCCATTGGGAAGTGTCTGACTTTATCATTAATCATGTGTTGATGATGGCAAAGGACTCAAAGATGGTGATGTGAGAGTCCCATTATTTGCAAAGTACTCTTTTACCTGGATTGTCATAAGTCTGTATTCTGATCCAATACTTTCATATTTGTATGTCCAATTAGTTACTCATTTTATCAGCAGGTGTAATAACATGGGAGTTGAACTATAGTCGTGCTTAACTAAGTGTTATTTAGTTGAAATTTGTGGTCTTTGTAATGCGGTTTGACGAGTAATTGGATGAAATGAAGCAACTCTACAAAAGACACCTAGAATCTCCGGGTTTTATACCGGATGCTCCGGGCATGAAAATAAAAACACAGATCAAACAGACAAACCCAGACATCATGTTGTATTTGAGGCAGTTTATATTTTTAACCGTCCCCTAACTCGTTGGAGTAGGTTCAACTTAGAACCCGTCTCCTAGCCCTTGGAGTAGGTTCATCCTATAAACCGTCTCCAAGTTTCACGGGCAGTCAGGACAATTGTAGACAGTTCGACCTACTAGAGCTAGTTCGTATGGGCGCCCGTCTCCCAGCGCACCGTAAGTTCATAGTTTCGACCGTCTCCGAAACTTGTATTAATGGAGGTGGTTGTTAATATGAACCGTCTGACGTGAACTTCTAGAGACGGTTGGGCCAACCGACTCGGAAAAAGCCGATTTATCACCAACTGTCTCTAGGAGTAGGAATCCAAAACTGCCTCTCTCCCATGGTGGAGAACTGTCGCCAGAAGCTAATTATATAATAGTGAACTTCTCTGTCCCATTACAGAACTTGTGGGTAGCGCGTTATTGTATGGTACAACAATCACTAACTACAATGGTTGTTAATCCTAAGTGTATACCCGGTACAATGGAATATCCACAATATGGTTTCCCATATCTTATCAATGATTCCACCCCCACCATTTTAGATTATCTGACTACGCTGTGCCGGTAATCAATATCTCATATTTGTTATAAAAATAGTTTTTTATTTTGAGTGTAGGTGATAACATTTTGAAAATGCTTTCTAAAATAGATCAATGGACATGTAAGCATTCCCCTGTAATGAATATTGCAAGTTTGGTCTCACAAGGTATGCAAGAGTGAACTTGCTTGGGTTTTTGGGATTAAGATAATCCATGGGTTCTAAACTATTTTGGACCTCGATTTCTACAAAGAAGCATCATTGTCCGATAAGAACAATGTATAAAATCCAAATGTATGGTTAAGGGTCCTAGATAATCATTTTTGGTTGGTTTTTCCCTTCCCCCTAATTTAAATGTTTTAGGTTTTAAAGGTATTTCATGTGGTGAATTTTATTTCACTTTGGGTTTTTTGTAAATTCTTCTAGAGTCTATTTTGTTAAGTATTAGCTATAATATTATTTGGAATTCATTCCACACTTAATTTTCATGGATATTCAAGGTTTGTATTTTTAATGGGTTATTTTTCTAATTTTTGGTATTTATTCTCCTTATTGATTATTTATTATGTATTGTAGAGTTTTATTAGGGGATTATTCATTATCTCTATTTATAATTCCTAAAAATAGGAATTACCATCACACATATTTTTCTCTATTTGGAATTATTTTTACTTTGTTTATTTGGGAATTTTTATTTTCTTTAGGGTTTTAATCTTCTATTTATTAACTTATATTCTTCATTCCTTCATAACTATTTTTAAACATCTTCCAAAATTACATTTTCTATTCTACTCATTTTCTCTATTTAGGGGTATTTTTATTTTACTCTTCTAAATTGTATAGGGTTGTTTTTTGTTAAATGGCTATCCACTTAAGTGATTGGACCACTGGGTCCACCCGTCAGTCTCACCCCTCACTCTCTCTCTCGCACCTAAGGCGATGGCGATGGTGCCACCGCCGGTGTGCCTCGCTACCTGGGCCGTCTTCGGCATCTCCCACCATCGTGATTCCACTCAATTACTCCCCTCCTCCTACTCTACCCTTTACCGCACAGGTTCATCTCTCTCGCTTCTAATCATTCGCGTGCAACCCTTGACCTGATCTAGGGTTTCGGTGAAGGCATCATGGTGGTTGTCTAGCGTTACTCCGGGGTTCCCTCACCGTTGAGATGGTTCTTAGTGGTGTCTATGTTGCCTCCTCTAGCTGCTGTGTCAGGTTCAGGTTGAGATGCCTACTACGGGGTACTCCTTGTGCCTCCCACTGCCGTCTTTCCTACTATACTTCTCTAATCAATTAGTGGTGAGCTAGGCTCTAACTTTTTGAAAGTAACCCCTCTCCTCTCTCTTTCTTTTCTACACCAATCTCTACTCCTGGTTGATGGGTATTTTCCCTAATTTCTAGGGTTCTTCTTCTATTGTTTTATCTAGTTATTTTGATTATAGAGTTCCTGGTAGATTCTAGGGTGATCTAGATGGTACTAGGGTTTTGTATCTTGCTAGGTTATGCATAATTTTTTGGCAGGGTTTAATTTTTAGGTTATCTGTCAAGTTTACTTAATCTAGTGTTTACTATTTGATGATTTTTAGGTCTAAGCATGATTTTTCTATTAATGGCTTAGGGTAAGGTCGGATTGCTATGGTTAATTGTGTATTCATCCTTTCATTTGCATGATCAATATCCTGATTATCTTGTTAAGCTAAGTTCTTTTATTTAGTAGACATTAATTGTCTATCTTTTTTCAGTTAAAATCTATAACTCAAGTGAGTATCCGGTTTCTTATTTGTTCTTCAATACTACCTCTGTTTAGAATTAAAGTTTATAGTTCAATTAGATTTGGTGATTCTCTTATGTTCTGAATTCAGGGTTCTTATCTTTATGCAGACAGAATATTGAGATGGTGTCATTGACAGTGTGTTCGTCATCCTCTGGACTCACATTTCCAAGGGGATGAAGAGGATGCTGCTTGAGATTTCATTTCATGGATCAATTGACAGTTGGCATTGTTAATGTGTAGTTAATTACTATTCCTGTTCTTGATAATCTCACTTAATGTTGTGAATTAGTTATTGAATCAATGTTTAATGGTTGTGCATAGGGTATAAGCATTGTTGTTATGATCTATGATGCCTATTCAGTGAGTGTACACAGATTATAACACAATGTCTATGCTTGTGATTTCTTCCTATCAACAAGATCATTACCACATATGATCTGTTGGTTTTAACTATTAAGGCTACTCCTACGATGTTAGAGTGACCCCTTAGGGTTGCCCAATCTTTCACGAATTCCCTGGAATCATGGTGGAATTGTGAGGCGGATATAGGGAGGATGAAATCAAAGTGAACTCACACACGAAGAACACGACGAACACAACACACACGTGATACATAAAACAACCTATAACTCACGCCAACGTCTGTTGGTCGGACACAATCCCTAGGATCAGTTGTGGGAAAGAACACTCTCTCTCTAACTAGCACGACGAGCGGGAGGCTTGGTAAGATCTTGACAACGTGAATAAGGAACACCAACTCCAAGGCCTTGTACAACTTGAATGGACTATGGCATACTCCAAGAGGTTGGATACAATTGGTGCTCCTTGTCAAGGAGCATGAGACTTAAACTAGATAGATCCACAAATAAGTTTCTTCTAATTCAATTATCCAAGTCTAGGTTTACAATAAGAAGGAGGTGGTTTATATATAGGCCAACAACTAAGCAGGGCTATTTGTAATACCCTCGAATCGAACCTATGCAGATTAACCCGCATAGAAACAATTCAATGGTGCCCACCAAGCACATCCGTGCGAGTGGAAAACAATGTAATACCATAACACAATAGTCCATAATGGAACCCATAATCACATATATATATACAACGATGACTCAATGTGTCAAGAATATAGACATACATTACAAAGATCCAAATCACATTGAAAATGATACAACATCCGAGTACGGATAATATGCAAATTGTACTAAGAGTCCTAAAGAATAACCAACAATGTTCGTAACCCTGCCCAGGCCAAGAAAAACCTTGCTAACATCCTTGAACTCACACATGTCAAATAAAAAGGGGTGCCGACAGAGGGCAAAGGAAAAAGGGAGAGGTCAGTACTAAGGTCAGTACACAATGAGTCTTATAAGTCGGTTGCTCTCCCCTACATAGGCATGGTGGGCTTAGCGGCAACAAAGCTTGCACTAAAAAACCTACAAAGACTCGATACAACTGTCGGCGATTAGAGACGGTAAAGAGAGAGATATTTGGAACCATACGGATAATAGCACCAAACATAACCCATCCTGGAGTTTCCCCCTCGAGACCAAACGAGGAAGTCCTTCTGAGGAACTCACACATCTGGCAGTTTTTATTAATCCATTCCATTGTAGTCGCGATACTTACTAGTCGGATATAGATAGCAAAAGACATTCCAATATAACCATTTATTGGCACTTTTAATTAACCATTTTGTTGTAGGGGAGTTGATTACTAGTCATGTCAAAGTCATATTTATAACACTCCTTTAGTTTGAGTTGTCTATGTTCGAGACACCGTGTTCCAAGTAGTCCATAACCATGAACATGGATTTTTGAAAAGATTTACCCTGCAGGGGTGCACAAATAGCAACACACGCATGATCAACCTTGGGAAAAACCAAATAAAGCAACGAGGCATCATGACAAAGCATTCATATTATTCAAAACTGATTTCGAGGGGCCACCCCACTAAGCTACCAGCAACAAAGTTGGCTGGGATTCGAGATGGACCTATTGTTTGTATCGACGGATGTAAACGACTGGGAACCCGAAAGTGTGATCAGGCTTGTCGATACCGCGGAAACATAGCACATTTCCTAAACAATACAATAGTAAACCTCTCTCCTCAAGCAACAGTAGTACATAAAGCAGTAAAGCATGGCATAAATACGGGATAGTAGTAAATCCCCTAACTAGTTTGTGGCCCCAAGAATTAAGATTAGAATCAAGCTCAGGAGAAGGCGGATCCATAAAGTATCCATCTTGTGGATAGTGCGACAGTCAAGGAACATGCATCAAGTACTCGGGTCCTAGGTGGACACAAGTGGATGGGATAAAAACCAGATCTCAACTATTACCCACCGGTGCCACTTTATTAGTTATAACTACTCCCATCATTTGAGTTATCAAGTTGTAATTAGAACCATGACTACTCCTAGCATTAAGCATGTGCCAACCTCCCAACAACTATGGAACTCGACAACTCTAACCGACAGCCGAGCAAGCAAACAATGACTCTCAAGGCCAACTATATACCAAAATAGCGGGCAAAAGGAAGTGTCCAAGGCAATATAGGCTGCAAGGGGTATAAGTGGTATGGAAAACTAGAGCATCACAACATGGATAGCAATAGAGAGAATTAAAGACATAAAGAAAAAATAGGTAGAAGGGGGAGGATACTCTCATGGGAAACATTGCTAAAGTCACATCTAAAGAACTTTCCGTTGCTCACATCAACTCAACGTCCTATTCCAAGAAGAGGCAAAGCACTAGAAGGAACACCATATGCATTATTTAATACTACGGCAGAAGATCCGACATGTTCATGATATGATGCATGGCATGCCAAGATGCGATGCAATAGTGCAATATTAAGTAGAATCGAGATCCTGACCATTAATTAGAAGGTTCAAATTATTTATCTACCCCGCAATTTAAATGTTGGATAACATGTCACCACATGACATCCAGTGAGCTCCACAATTTAAATGGAGTCGGAATAAGAAAATAATATCCCACATAAACACTACATCTTTAATTTAGGTGAATTCCTATTTAACAAAATCCACATGATAATATGTATGCAAGCATGTATAATTGATATGGAACAAGATACATCTTATTATTATAGAAGAAATAGGGTTCACATGTTGGGGTTCAGAACCAGGGACTTGGTGTTTGATAGGGTCGAGCACGGTCTTTGGGTTGGAGCGGCAACATCAGATCCATGAAGGAGAACTTCTTGTCCATGTTGAAGATCTTGCAATTGATGGAGAACTTGGGTTCACATAAGAGGTTTTTGGAAGATCTTAGCAAAATACGGGATCTGTCGGAGATTTGCCCCATGAAGGAAACTAGGGTCCAACGATACCTTTGTTCGAGAGGGGGCTGAACACATGGTTTCAAAGGAAAGTCGGCGACGACAGCGACAGAGGAGCAATCACACGATAAAGAGGCGACACAGGGTTTTTTACCCTAGTTCGGGACTCTCGTGAGGACGTAAAGCCCCTAATCCTACTTTGTTGTATTTCTCGCATGCTTCGTGACAGGACAATGGAGGATGGAAGTCTAGGGTTTTAGATCTCAAGGATTGACCCCCTCTAAGGAAGGAGAAGGGCTCCTTATATAGGGCAGAGTGGAGCCTCTTCCCCCAATCTATGGGCGGGAAGGGCTACCACATTCCCACCCAAAGGACTATGATCCACCTTTTCTGCATGCGGCTGATGTCTACGCACTTCTATTCTTGTAGACAGTTGTTGGGCCTCCAAGTGCAGAGGTTTGTAGAACAGCAGCAAGTTTTCACTTAAGTGGATCACCCAAGGTTTATCGAACTCAGGGAGGAAGTGGTCAAATGTATCCCCTCTCAAGCAACCCTGCAATCAAGATACAAGAAGTCTCTTGTGTCCCCAACACACCCAATACACTTGTCAGGTGTATAGGTGCACTAGTTCGGCAAAGAGATAGTGAAACACAAGTGGTATAGATAATTATAAGTGGTAACGGTGCCAGAAAATAGCTTGCTGGCATGTGGTTGACATGGTAAAAGACTAAAGGCAAACTGAAATAAAGAAGGAAGCAAGCAAACATGTAATAGATCTAGTTGCAAACGGTGTTTCAATTGCTTAGAAACAAGGCCTAGGGATCATACTTTCACTAGTGAACACTCTCATATAAATATCTTCTCTTTATGATACCACCCTTAACTACTCTCCGAGTGGACACTCTAATCCATGGTAGGGCTATAACAACACACCTCAAAGTTCGCTTTCCCCATCTAGATAACTCCACACTGTCACCTTGACCTCTAGATGGTTCCAACAAACACCACAATTTCATAGAAACATCCAACTCCAAATATAACTCATAACAAGTATTTGTAATCTCTACCCTAAGTGTCACCATGGTGTGCACGCTGTCACTTTCACACACATGGGGAGAGCAGAGATCTATTAAAGCACTTGAGTAGCAAGGTAGATCTACTTGATTACAAAGCTCATGATCACAATATAATCATGCATAGAGAATGAGATGAACACATAGCTACTGTTAGAGCCCTTAGCCTCGAGAGAGAACTACTCCCTCATCATCATGAGAATCAGCAATGGTGATGGAGATGGTGGTGGAGATCGATGGAGATGGCTCCGGGGGCACTTCCTCATCCCGACAGGGTGCCGGAACAGAGACTTTATGTCCCCCGAATCTCCCCTTCGGTGGCGGCGGTGCTGCGGAACTTTTCGTGGCTGGAGACTTGATGATCTATGGTTTTTGCATCAGGAGGCATCTTATAGGCGAAGACGCAAGGTCGGTGGGTGGCCAGGGGGCGCACACCACCTGGTGGAGCGGCCAGGGCTAGCCCGCGCCACCATATGGTGTGGCCACCCTGTGGCCCCTCTCTGACTCGTCTTCTGGCTTCGTGAGTCTACCGGTAAAATATGAACTTTGGCTTTTGTCCGGTAAAATTCCGAGAATATTGATTTTCTGACTTTCCCGGAACCAAAAACAGCAAAAAACAGGCAACTGGCACTATGGCATCTTGTTAATAGGTTAGTCCAAGAAATCATATGAAAAGTACTCCAAAGTGTGGACAAAACATAAGAAAGTAGATAAAACAAAGCATGTAACATAAAAAATTATGGATACGTTAGCAATGTATCAACATCCCCAAGCTTAACTCCTGCTTCTCCTCGAGTAGGTAAGTGATAAAAAGAAATAATAATTTTTGAGGTGACATGCACCATCATAAACTTGATCAAAGTATTTGTAAAACATTCAAAGCTGGGATCATAGTACTTCAATCATAACATGAAAGACAGTTCTAGCAATAAGACAAAGAAACTATGTTGCAACATGAAAAGGAACAAACAAAAGATTAATGAATAACAATGCTTTGCAAGACATTTTTTTGTTTCACATAAAGAAAACATAGCATAGTGGCATTCAGCTTGTCCCTCATAGAGTAGCAAACATAAATGAATGGGACACCTTCAAAGTTCATAAGAGTGACTAGATACCAATAGTTTAAGAACAAGCAATTTCAAAGTTATGCATCAATCAACAAGTCTTGGGACAATGCACATAGAACTAAGAATGGCCACTATGCTCTCAAAGTAGGTGCATAAAGATAGAAGGTGGAGACTCAACATAAAAGTAAAAGAAAGGCCTTCATAGAAGGTAGTAGGGATTCAAGTCTCATAAAGAGCTTCCAAAAATTATGGTACTTAATAGCTTTCAGCTCTCATTGCCCCTATCATAAGCATCTTGAAGTGATTAAGGTTTAAAGTGAACAAACTATGGTGTATATGCTTGACGAAGTATAAGTTGGAAATCTCATGTCCCTTGAATACGAGGGTCGCTCCTCATGCTACTCAAGTTTAGTCACGGGTAAGTTCTTGTCATCGTAAGTACATGTGTATCATAGAGAACCGCCAACGGGGTACCCCTTGCCCGATGATACGGAAGAATCCCCATATCAAAATGACAAGGCAAGCAAACAACGAACATCTCAGCAATCTTCTTATTTACCATGGGAATATGGTGCTTTTTTCTCTCTTTCCTCTTTTCATAATCTTTTTTTTCTCTTTGTTATCAATATCTGACTCTTTTTTTATAAGAAGAATGCTTCATAGACAGCTCATTATGGTTACGCTGCAGGTTTCCACCATGACAACATGGATTAGACCAGCGGCCCAGGCGTTTCTCTAACACATATACATAACTCCATGGACTTACAAGCTCCCCTTTCATTTCACACCGACGACATCCATAGACAAAAGAGCATGATATCAACTAGGTATAAAGTACAAGTGCAATGTTGAAAGCGTTCCCCATGACAGCATGGTTCTGCTAATCCCCAACAAATAAGTGCAAGCATATACAACATAGACGACACAATGGTTCAAGTTTATTAAGGGCAAGAAAACTAAAGTGTGCCATCAAGTTCGTGAGAGCTTTAATCACTAGTTTTCTCATAACAAGTTTAATTCGGAAGGTAGATAAAAACATGAATATACTTGGAATAGCATATGCTAGTAGGTAGGTATGGTGGACTCTTTGGAATAACTTGGTTTAGGAGTTGGATGCATGAGTAGAACTCATACTTGGTTGTGGAGGCTAGCAAAAGACTGGGAGCGACAAGCTAAGAGAGCAATAATGGCCATAATAATGCAGAGCGATAAAACATCATTGATCAAAGCATAAAGTGATACTACAAGTTGAAAACTAAAGGATCATAAAGGCTTATGGTGACTTGGGATAGTCATAACATGGTGTGAGCATGTGCCAAGTCAACCCAAATAAAGCATCAAAGGAGAATGCCACAATACTATGCTTTAATATGCTAAAACAAAGCATGATTCTTCAAAGGCACATTAAGCAATCTCAATTGTTTATAACAAGTCATGCTACAGCAAAGAATACTAAGCACAAATCCAAAACAATATCAAGCATGGCATGACAAAGCATAGGCCACAGTTAAAAACAAGCTCTCTTTACCACTTAAGCATGAACTTTCCTACTCTTTTTCCAAACCAAACCAAACTATTTGAAAACCAATGCATGAAAGAGGGGGTCCAACCAATTTATTCAGCAAACTAAGAAAAACAAGTAAACGAAAAACCAAAATGAAAACGAAAAAGAAGACGCTCCAAGAACAACACAATTGTGCATGAAACAATAAAAATGAAGCGTTTGGAAGAAACCTGGGATTTTTATTGATGAATAAGGGGGTGCCTTGGGCATACCCAAGCTTTGATGCTTGTACTTCTTGGATATTTCTTGGGTTGACACGCGTGGCATACCCAAACTTGAGCTTTATTCCATCCTTCATCTCATTACTCATTCCTTCCATACACCTAAATTTTTTCCTTCATACAAAACTTCACACAATCTTTATTAGCAACATTAGTGTACTCAAGATAATAAGTCTTTAGGTTAAGTTTCAACACCAATAAAACTTCCATTAAAACATTATCTACTGTAGCACTTCCCTCAAAAATCACAATTCCCCAAAATAACTCAAAAAGGAACCAACAAGAAGCAAATGTAGAAAATGGCAGAAATCTGTTAAAACATACCAGCAGGTAAAGACGATTTTTTTCGAAGACCTTCTGTTTCTCAAATAAAAAAGTGTTGAACTAAAGAAAGTTAGATAACAACCTGGGGCAGAAGCACAAAAATTAACGCCTGAAAAGGACGTACAGAGATTTTACACGAATTTTTACAGTGAAGCACAGAAATCTGTTTCGGGACAGCAACTTTCCCAATCATTACTTCTCTCTCATTAGAGGTTACTCTTGGCACAAAAAGCACAGAAAAATTATAAGGAGCGGTTATTACAGAGGTAATAACTTCCAAGACTTAACTAAAACTTTTGGGTTATCTCCCAATAATTACTTTTCTTTAACACCTTTAAGTTAGGCATGATAGTTTGAGAAGATGCTCACATAAGAAATATGAATTGAAGTAAAAGAGAGCATCAAGAAGCAAATTCAAAACACATTTAAGTCTACCCCACTTCCTATGCATAGGAATCTTGTAAAGAAACAAGTCATGAAAGCACAAAGCAACAAGCATAGGAAAGCAAAACAAGTGCAACTTCAAGACTTTCAACATAAAGAGGGGAAACTTAATATTATTGAGATGCATAAAACCATGTTTCCCTCTCTCATAATAACTTTCAGTAGCATCATGAATGAAATTAACAATATAACTATCACAAGAAACATTCTTATCATGAGCCACATGCATAAAAGAATTAATACTCCCCACATAAACATAATCATTCTTATTAATTATAGTGGGAGCAAATTCAACAAAATAGCTATCATTATTATTTTCATTACCATAATCATCAAATATAGGAGGCATACTGTAATCATAATTAATTTCCTCCTCAATAGTAGGTGGACTGAAAATATAATATTCATCATTGTAATCATCATATATTGGAGGTTTGGTATCATCATAAGCAATAGAATAGCTATCTTCCAAAGTTGGGGAACTAAAAAGATCGTTTTCATAAAAACTAGCGTCCCCAAGCTTAGACTTTTCCATAGCATTAGCAATAATGGTGTACAAAGAATTCATACTAACAACATTGCTATTAGCATGCAAATAAAGTTCCATAGGTTTTTTAATTTTCTCTTCAAACACTTCATGTCCTAACTCGAGATAAATACTAAAAAGCTCTCTAATGTTGTTGTTGTTTTCCATTAAGCCTAACTAGTGAAAACAATAAACACAAAGATAAAATTGCAGAATCTAAAGGAAATAACTTCGAGCACTCACATCGGAGGATGTGAGTACCTTTTACCTTACCTCCCCGGCAATGACGCTAGAAAATAGCTTGATGTCTACGCACTACTATTCTTGTAGACAGTTGTTGGGCCTCCAAGTGCAGAGGTTTGTAGAACAGCAGCAAGTTTTCCCTTAAGTGGATCACCCAAGGTTTATCGAACTTAGGAAGGAAGTAGTCAAAGGTATCCCCTCTCAAGCAACCCTGCAATCAAGATACAAGAAGTCTCTTGTGTCCCCAACACACCCAATACACTTGTCAGGTGTAAAGGTGCACTAGTTCGGCAAAGAGATAGTGAAATACAAGTGGTATAGATAATTATAAGTGGTAACGGTGCTAGAAAATAGCTTGCTGGCGTGTGGTTGACGTGGGAAAAGACTAAAGGAAAACTGAAATAAAGAAGGCAGCAAGTAAACATGTAATAGATCTAGTTGCAAATGGTGTTTCAATTGCTTAGAAACAAGGCCAAGGGATCATACTTTCACTAGTGAACACTCTCATATAAATATCTTCTCTTTATGATACTACTCTTAACTACTCTCCGGTTGGACACTCTAATCCATGGTAGGGCTATAACAGCACACCTCAAAGTTCGCTTTCCCCATCTAGATAACCCCACACTGTCACCTTGAGCTCTAGATGGTTCCAACAAACACCACAATTTCATAGAAACATCCAAATCCAAATATAACTCATAACAAGTATTTGTAATCTCTAGCCTAAGTGCCTCCATGGTGTGCACGCTGTCACTTTCACACACATGGGGAGAGCAGGGATCTATTAAAGCACTTGAGTAGCAAGGTAGATCTACTTGATTACAAAGATCATGATCACAATATGATCATGCATAGAGAGAGATGAACACATAGCTACCGGTAGAGCCCTTAGCCTCGAGAGAGAACTACTCCCTCATCATCATGGGAATCAGCAATGGTGATGGAGATGGTGGTGGAGATGGCTCTAGGGGCACTTCCCTGTCTCGGCAGGGTACCGGAACAGAGACTTTCTGTCCCCCAAATCTCCCCTTCGGTGGCGGTGGTGCTGTGGAACTTTTCGTGGCTGGAGGCTTGATGATCTAGGGTTTTTGCTTTGGGAGGCATCTTATAGGCAAAGAAGCAAGGTCGATGGGCGGCCAGGGGGCCCACACCACCTGGTGGCGCGGCCAGGGCTAGCCGGCGCCACCATATGGTGTGGCCACCCTGTGGCCCCTCTCCGTCTCGTCTTCTGGATGCGTGAGTCTTCCGGTAAGATATCGACTTTGGCTTTTGTCCGGTCCAATTCTGAGAGTATTGATTTTCTAACTTTCCTGGAACCAAAAACAACAGAAAACAGGCAACTAGCACTAAGGCATCTTGTTAATAGGTTAGTCCAAGAAATCATATGAAAAGTACTCCAAAGTGTGGACAAAACATAAGAAAGTAGATAAAACCAAGCATGGAACATCAAAAATTATGGATATGTTAGCAACATATCAGCGGCCACCAGCCAGCTGCAGCGCCGGAGTAGGGGACGGTTGTCCTTCTGCTTTGCATCGTTACCTGGTCTCCTTACACCAAAACGGTTATGTCAGGTGTTGCCCCCGCCCTACGTCGCTCCCTTCCACTTTTCCATGAAGGGGAGCAGGGCGTGCTTCGTTTTCCTGGGGTAGACCGGTTATTGCTTGGACCGACCATTGGCATGTTGTCTTGTAGGACACGCTCGTGGCTGAGGATGTTTCCCTCCTGAGGCCTCGATGGGAGGCTTCCATCCCGTGGCGAGGCCTGTCTAGATGATAGCCAAGGCTCTTCGCTTCGGTTCTCCTCTTGAGGCTCACGCTCCTCGCGATCCCTCGGGAGGGTGCATCCAGTGGGCCTGGCGACTCGACAGGACGGGGTACCCTTGGTGCCAATAGTACGAGAGTAGCCCCCGGTCGCTTGGCTTACCCATGTCTGACGAAGGGACGAGGAAGTCAAGGGACAAACTAGAGTCGGGCCCATGGGTAGTGATGTCACGACACGATCCCCGAAGGGGCTTCCCACGGCTTCCATGTACCCATGCAGGACATGGTGCACGCCCTATGCAGGAACCTCCACTTCCGTTGTTTGGCCTCGCGAGATGCATCACCCATAAAAACCCCAAAATAGAGGGGACTTGCCAAAATCCATCTTCTTTCGCCACCATCCTGCCCACGTATTTTCTCCGATGCCACTCCTTCCATTTCAGAAGCACTACTGATGGCGCTCAAGTGAGCACATGCCGCCTCCACTACGTCAAGCTTCCCCTGTCGATCATGGGGGCCTTGCCACCGGTGACCATCATCAATGAGCAGGGGCTAGAGAAAGTCTGCAAGCTGATGGCCTCCGACTCGAACGAGCGGGGTGCCTCGTGAATGTGGTGTGCTGGTGTTGGGGGAAGCAGGTGGCATGCCGCCGTGGCCCCGGTCTTCACACATTCCATCACTGCTGGCCTCATTCCACCTTTCTCTTCTTCCTCATCACCGTCTTGGATCATTTCTACATCCAGCTCCTCCACCTTCACCCGTGAAGCGTGACCCTTCTGACTTCTTTCACATTCTGGTGCGAGGCCTTTGTCAGGGTGATGCCATCCTTGGCATTTTCTCAGCACTTCTACTGCCCTTGCGTCTTCTTGCCGGAGGACCGCCTCGGCGATGTCGGGTTCTTTGCCGAAGATGAGGTGGATTTCTTGCCGATTTCCATTTTTGGAGCAGCGTCGGAGTTCCACCATAGTTGGGTGCTAGTGGATGCCGACCGGGCTTGGCCTCAGCTCCGTGCTCCCGCGGGGGCGGCGGTGGAGATCCTAGGATGGGCCCGCGAGGCAGCCGCCTTCATGAGTCCCGAGGGCGTGGTGCATATGAGGGACCAGGGTTTGACTAGTGAGATGGTGGTGATGGAATTCCTGCGGTAGCAGATTGCTCCCCTCTAGGAGCACTGGAGGTCCATATGGACCATGTCGCCTGGCCGGGACGCGGTAAGACTCTCGGAGGTTCTCCTACTCCTGGGCGTGGAGGCGGTAGCGGAGCTTCCCTATGGCGCGCACCTCTTGTCCATGTAGGGCGATGCATGTTCCATTCACACGGTCTACCAACCTTTGGCGCCAGGGGCGAGTGCCCTCTAGTCAAGTTGGATGACGAGGATGTAGAGCCAGGTGGTGCTTCCGAGTCATCCTGACTTGTTCGACGTGGGAGGATGATCATTTGCATGTCGTCTTCAGAGGAGGACACCGAGGATCTCCCTAGTGCTTGATCTTGTGGTTCCACCGGTGGAGGTAACCATGGGGGGAGGGGGCATGTTGAGCCTGGGGTGGCAGCTGCTCCTGTCTCAATGTGGGTGGCCGAAAAGCGCCCAAGGCCAAGCGATGGCGGCGCCTTTCTTCTGCCGGGTGCAAGGAGGGCCAACTGGTCCTTGGTGGGAGCAGAAGGTGGGAGGTGATTCATCCTCGTGAGGCCCCCTTTTCACCCTTTTCCCTTTCCCGCGTTGTCACCCTGCCATTCGGGTTTAGGCATGATAAGAAGAGGAAGACAAAGGTGGTGATGTCCGGCTGAGGAAGAGTGATAGGGCATGCTGAGGGACACTCCGGCCCCTTCCTGGTTAGTGAGGACTCCGAGGGATCCTCCCCGCCTCTCTAGGTGAGGGGCGAGACGAGGGACTGTTCCGCTGACGAGAGTCATCCTGACTATGAGATGTTTGCCGGAGGTGGCGGTGCTCCGCCACTTGAAGACCCCGTGGGCGCGCAGGTCTCGACCCCATCGACAGCTTGCAATGAAAAGGGAGAACCAAGCGGGGGAAGCCACGAGCTCCCGTGAACACGGGGACAATCATGCTAGCCTTGTCGTCGCTCGAGTATGCCTCCCTCTACAAGTCAAGGCACCAGCATGGTGTGGTGGCGGCCTCTCATCCTAGGCTCGATCGGTTCGTTGCTGATATTGCTGCGGAGGAGCATCGCCTAGCCAGAGAATGGTGTCAGCTCCACAAGGAGCGGGCTGCTCTTAGCCAGGCCTGGGAGCAGTGGGAAACCTGTGGTGAGGCGAGGATCTCAAGAGGTGACCGGGACCTTGAGGAGGCGCCTCGGGGCGTCACGGGGACTCCTACTTTGGCCGAGGAACAGACCCTCCCCTCTAGAGGGGAAGGGACTTCCTACGGGGACCTGACTCATGCTGCCCACGACCTTTGCATGCGCGACCGTGCACTCACCTTCTCTGAGCAGGAAGTCAAAGAAGATCGCCCGAGGGTCGCTTAGAGGGAGCAGTATGTGGCCCTCCACGAGGAGGAGGTCCGGGCCTCGTCCTCATGGAGGGCCACATAGTTGTGAGATTTGACACATTTTTGATGGTTTTTATTGATGGTTTTCTCCCATATTTGATCATTTTCTAGCTTTACCTAACGCTAATACTTTGGTAGCAAAGAAAACTTGGTTTTTAATGTGTGTTTTAGGTTCTGAATGCCAACAGAAGGTTTTAACGAGAGAAACGCAATATTCAGGCGAAAACAAGCAAGTCTGTCTTTGGAAGCAATCGAGGGAAGCATACAGAGGCTTTAACGGGCAACTATACGGCGGGAACATTTATTTCGGCCGTATAGTTCCCACCGTATAGCTGCTGCCGCCTCCATCCTGTCAAAAGGGACAACTTCTTTGAAGAGGCCAGACGCGAAATCATAACACAGCAACCGCCATCCCATCTTGAAAGGAGATAGAAGAGATCCGGAGAAGAAGGGAAAGACCTTCCTCATCTTGCTCCACGATCTTCGACATCCTATCCATCACACCCCCATATCCATTACTTGTACTTGAGAGTGAGAGAGAGATCTTCACTTTGCAAGATTAGGGTTTGAGATTGTTTCTTCCTATCTTGAATTGTGTTGGATTACTTTTCCATTCTTATTGTGGATCTCCATGGTAATATCGACAAGAACTCCCTTTATTTAATTATATCAATGATGCTTTCTTCTCTCATGTGTGAGTAAGTTCCTTGGGAGTGGGAGATGTAAGGGATTGGTGATATGTGATGTGCCTCCATATATTTTCCATTAGTTTGTGATTGATTTTAATTACTATATTATGTGTGCTCGACTATCTGTGGGATGCCTAATGCTTGTTGTCCAATTAAGGGCCCAGACAACATGATTCTTTGTTCCACATATATAGGATCTTGTTCGCTAGCAGACCGATGACCCTCGAATGACACGGGGATACCAATGGGAAACTAGTTGACACAAGGATAACGAGGAACCACTTTCTTATTACATTAGTCCGGTCCAAGGAGCTTAATTGCTAAGCAACCTTAAGTGTCTTAATCGTCTAGTTTCTGACCATGGTTTTGGTAACAGGCTAGTAGGATTATTGAAGTTGGGATGAAATCTACCAAGAGGAGTTCATGCTAATTATGGGTTTCTCACCTACACATATACTTATAAGATTACAAATGTTACATTTATCACTCGTCCACCTGGCACAGTCACTATCTCCATGAACTGTATCTCCCTACGCCTTCTTCTTCATATGTAGAAAACAACAAACAACCGAATTGTTCTTTACTTTTATGTTTTTTATTACTGAAGTTTACATTTTAGTTTTATTTAAATACATCCATTTTAATCCAAATTTCATTCTTATTTCACACTTGCAGTCAATTCACTCGAAGACATGTGACAACTTTGAGTGCGACAGAGACTTCACCCATAAACACTTACCTTTGGGCTCCCTATGGGATCGATTTCTATACTTCGAAACTAGCTACAAACGATATGTGCACTTGCAGACATCAAGCTATTTTCTGTCGCCGTTGCTGGGGAGCTAAGCGCTAAGTGTTTGTCTCTTGACATTCTAGGTGTTACTACTAGAAAATGGTCTCCCTAGGAGACAAAGGGTCTACACGCTCTGGTAGGACCTATTTACCAGATTATTTTGAGAGCGTGCCTATTCAAAGGTGCATAGAAATTATTAAAAAAAATTAAGATCAGACAAGGTTGAAGTTGAAAACCTAAGTGTTACTATGGAAATCATGTCTATTTATAGGATAACTCTGAAGAAACCTGAGAAAACTCTCAGAGAATACAGTGCTCCAAACTCTTCTTTCCTTAAACAACCAATAGAATTTCCTAACCCGGGAGCTAGAGAATATCGATTTGATGGTGGAATTATTAAAAATTTGCAGGAAAAAGCTTTCAGTGGAAGGGAAGATGAAGACCCAGGAAGACATATTAGAGAGTTTGACGATTTGATGACAACACTTGGACCAAAAGGTTTGCCGAGAGACTTCTCTTGTCTAATTTTTTTTCGTTGGTCTCTTAAAGGTAAAGCTCTAGATTGATTATATTCTCTCCCACGCCATTATATTAAATGTTGGGAAAACTGCATTGTCAAATTTATAAACAGGTCTTATCCTTTTAAAAAGGTAACTTAAACTATAAAGAGCATAGGACATATTAGTCAGAATGTGGGAGAAAACTACCCACAAGCCTGCGATAGATTCTTTGGAATGATCAATAAAGTTCCTAATCATGGCTATTCTGAATCAACTATTTGCCATTTATTTTACCACGATCTTCATATCAAAGCAGAGAGTTGCTTGATTATCAGCAGGAGGATCAATAAATACTTTAACTATTAAACCATGTTTGGAATTGATGTCCACTAGGGATAAGACTGATTCTTTATACAATCCTGATTTCAGCACTAAGATAGAAAAATGGATGCTTCATATAAATCATGATCTTATGCCTAAAGTACGCAAAACAATGAAAGAAAAAGGTATACCTTCTGAACTTATTAAGGAAAACAAAGTAGACTTGTTACAAGTTTTTACTGAAGAAGATGAGACTAGAATTTTATTTCAAGAATTAAAACATCGACAAGCAAAATCTCACAATAACCTACATAAACATTTTCAAAAACATAAAAAGATTTTGGCAGAATTCACGGAAAATTATGACAAGATTGGCCAAGAAATAAAATTATTTCACAAGTATCTTAGTATGATTGAAACTCAATGCGAACAACTAGCATCTGGTTGTCAAATTTTTCTTCGAGGTGATCTAGATGTTCCTCTTTGTACTAATGTTGTTACAACAAGAGGTGCAGTTGTTATAGGACTATTAGGACCACCTGAATATGAAGTTGAGAAAGAGCGAAAATAAAAAGCCTTTCTCAAAGCAAGCCAAGAAGATGATACACTAGTGGACCCTCAAGATGAAACTGCTCAAGAAACACAAGATCAAACCAAGGAGGACCAAAATGATGCACATGATGACCGTTATGACTCTGATGCAAAGACGATTAATCCAAGAGAAGAAAAAGAGACAAGAAATGAAGATGAAGTTGTTGTAGTAGAGAAGAAGAAAAGTGATAAGCAACAACAAAAGAAATCAACAAAAGAGCCTGATCCCCCAAAAAAGGTAAAAGAAAAAATAACAAAGGTGAGCAAAAGCTTCCTTATCCAGATCAAAAAAACAAAGCACTAGACCAGGTTATCTATGATTCTTGTGTGATTTAGGTGCAGGAGTTAGTGTAATGCCATATTCCCTCTATAAAAGGTTAGGATTAGGGGAGTATTACCCTACTACTATCACTTTATAGATGGCTGACAAGTCCACTAAACAACCCATTGGTATGATTGAGGATGTTCTACTTAGAATAGATGAGCATGTTATTCCCACTGATTTTATTATTCTTGAAATGCCAGAGGATGAAAAATTATCTATAATACTTGGAAGACCTTTCCTTAGTACTGCAGGAGCATCAGTTGATTGTGCTGAAGGAAAATTAATCTTCAATGTTTATGATGCTGAAATCATCCGGTATTTTCCAAAGAAGCTAGAAGAAGGAGAAAGATATATTCCACCAGCAGAACGAGTTCATGTGGTAAGTTCCTTTGATAAGGGGCAACCCAAGGTAAGAATTCGAGAATGGAGAAGGGGTTGAGTTATTCAACCGCCCTTAATAAAATGCTCAATGGGAGTCAACACATCCTTAATAAAGTGTTCATCGCGTTTTCACAGAAATTTTTGTGGAAGCGCGCCCATAGAAATATCAATTGAACAAGTGTAGAATAAGTATAAAAATAAAAGTTTGAGTTTTATCTACAAAAACAAGCTTAATCATTTTAGTCAAAATGAAAAAGTGAACCTCCAACTGAGGGGAAGAAGATAGGTAGAGCTAGATATTCTTCTCTATACATGCTATTTTTGGTGGATAATTTTAACTGTCATTTTTCTGTCAAAAACAAAGTGTTTCACTAAGTCTCAGGATAGGAAGGTATTCTTGAAGAAACAAAAATAATTTGATGAGTACTGATGGTTTAACGACCAACTATATGGCAGGGATAAAAAAATTGGCCGTATAGTTTGGCCATATAGATATTTTTGCCATCAAAAAAAATTCTTGCATGGGCACAGAGAATTTAACGACCAACTATACGGCGGGAATAAAAGTTCTGGCCATATAGCTCTAGTCGTATAGATATCGATGCCTTCGTACATTTTCTTCTCAAAAGTACTGATGGTTTAACGACCAACTATACGGCAAGAATAAAAAATCAAGCCGTATAGTTCTGGTCATATAGATATCGATGCCTGTTTAGAAAATTTATCTCGAGGATACATATGGTTTAACGACCAACTATTCGGCGGGATCATTATGATCCGGCCATATAGTTGTGTGTGTATAGCTGTGTTCTACATAAAGAAACCCTAGCTGGTGGCGCCGCCACAACTGTACGGCAGAAACAACATATCCCGCCCGTATAGTTGCGGGCGTATAGTTCGGCTCGACCTCATAATCACGCCAGGGCGGCTAGGTTTTTCTCCCTCCTCACTTTTTACTCTCATATTCTCTCTCCAAACCTCTCCAAACCCAACTAGAACTCTTGATTCTTTCTGGATTTCGTTCGGTTGAGTGGGGCAATGAACAGATCAATATGTTTCTCTCCCTATCCATGCTTTATTTTCAGATTTCCATGGTTGAACGCTCACATTGATCTAGTGGATGAACTCAAGTTTATTTTGCTTTTCCTCTTAATTTCTCATGTGAGGATTAAATTTTTCCACATAGAATCGTGTGTATATCATGTAGAAACTATATGCCTAAGGTTTTATGGTGACATTTTTCAGTGCTTCAAGATGAACAAAATTTGTAGCATTTTTCGCAAGGGCTAGCGCCAACATGGCGAGAGTTCGGGGCACCGGGCCAAGCTCAACCCCATGTTGGTTGTAGTTTCATCAAGGAGGATGTTGCCCACACGTTGGGCCGATGATAGCTTTCTCGCTGCAGTATGGTTGAGGGCGAACTTCGACCTCATGTGTGCAAATTAAAGACTTGCGTGACTCGCCTATGAAAGCCACAACACCTACACCGAGCTCACCTATGAGTTCCTTGCCTCCTTCTATGATGATAACAGGGACAAAGGTAATGCATGCACGGTAAGTCACCATGAACCGGCAACCTTCTGAAATAACTTTTGAACAATTTTGTAATGCTTTCGGCTTCCCTCTCGATGGGGATGCAAATGTTACTACCCTATACAACATCACAAGTGGAGAAACTTGGGAGGTTGTTTCTGTTAATGGTGGCACGGACTTCTATCAGAAGAAGATGTCCACCATTTAGAACCCAACAATTCTCTACTACACCTTGTTCCTCGCCAAAACACTGCTGGGAAGAGGATATACCGGTTTGATGGACAATGCGGACATGGCAATGATCACCAAGTGACTCTTCCCCAATGGACCGCAAAGTCCCAATCCAAGGTCTCTACTCGTCCAGCACTTCCGTCACCAAAGCAACAAGACGAAAGGTGACATTCGCATTGGTGGATTGGTAACCCACCTTGCTCATCAAATAAACATGGTCTTGCCTATGATGCAACCTGTAGATGACTCCAAACTTATGGATGTCAAATACTTGACTGCTTGTGGCTTCCTCTGTGTTTACCGAGCTAACAGGAGGATCCGAGCATATCAGTTTGGTTATCCTGGTGATGTGCAGGTTGAGCAGGTTATGTTGCCCTGTCCCCAAGCCTTCTTGATTGCGGAGAAGGACACCTGGATCCTCGCCAAGGATCAGGTGACAGAGATCATTGCTGAAATCTATCCTGATCAAGAGGAAGATGAAGAAGGAGAGGGGCAGGATGAGGATGAGCAGGAGCAAGTTCAGGAGAAGCAATACAACCATGCTTGGGAGGGACAACAGCAGCGGCAGCAGGGGGACCCTGGGACCCATGGCCCAATCAGCCACAGCAGGGGTTCAACTATGTCCCCTGCCAAGAATTTTAGTAGCTCAATCAACGCGGTGGGGAGAATGACCACACTATGCAAGGAGTGAATGAAGATGTGAGTGCCTTAACTCAAAACTTTAGTCACTTCATGACCAACTTCCCCAACTACTATCAACAGTATCCGCACTAGCTGTAGAATAATGGCAACAACCGAGGCTGGCAATAGCCTAAGCTTGGGGGAGTTTTGAAAACCTCCAAACATTGCATTCATAATTTTATTTCTTATTTTTATTTATTTTACTTCTTCAAAATTGCATGTTTACTTTCAGTTCGCATTTCTAAACCAAAAATACAAAAAAAATAGTTGTAACCTTTATTGCAAATTCGTTTCTTTGTTTCTCTCGGAGATTGCTCAATTTCAGGTGACTTGGCAATAGGGAAATATAGAGGGGGTTCGACTCAAGTACGAGAACAAAGCAAGCAAGAGGAGGTATCACATTCTTTTCATCACCTTTTTTGCAACCTTGAATTGATCCTATAATTATTTACTCGCTTGCACTGGAGTCACTCCCCACTTAGCTTGCTATCCTATAAATTGTATTCCTTTGCTAGTGTCTCATTTTTAGCTTTCAAACAATGAGCAATGAACTTGGTTAAAAATACTTCCTACATTTTGACAACAAGAAAAAGCATCTAAAAGATGACATGTGTCCATGTTTAGCCCAAAGGATTTGATTTTAGAACTACTCCATCCCATTTGAGCCTAATGTAAATAGACTGGATAGTACCCTTGAATGAAATTGTCTAATAAAATGGATGCTTCGAAGTAGTTTAGATTATGCCACTGCCTTTTCTAATAATTACCGTAAGATATTTCTTTACGCGAGTCATTACAACACTATCGTACTCCATGGGGAACTATTAACTCCGCCGGCCAACGAACAATATAACTGTGGGAAACCACTTGATTTCGGTTATTGAGTTATGTAAACGTCAATAGCAGCAATGCTATGACGGGTGAAAATTTAGTATCCTCGTGGTTTCACGTTCCAAGTGAAGTTGTAGTACTCCTCTGGTCCACTATTGCTCAACAATTATTTATTGGCATGGTCACGAGTGCACAACACAATCCCAATTAACATGTTGAAAATGGTGGCATGATTTCTCTATGAAAGAGCTAAAGTTTCTGAAAGGCAAGGAAAGAAAAAATCTGCTTTGAGAGTCTTGAAATTTTGACATGGGAATATATGAGTTGTTCTTAAATTGAATGTTTTGGTGCCAATTGGAGTACTCTTAATTGATTAAAGAAATAAAAGCGAAAAGTTTTCGTCTCTCAACAAAGAGAGACACCAAATGAATTTGTCTCACCTTCCTAGTTAAACTTTTGATACTTGCTCGGGCATATGATTTATTTGCTAGAAAGATATACGTGGTTAGGAAGTGGACTCAGTGCAATCTTGTGAATACTTGTATTTTCGTGTTTAAGATTCGTCACATTTTTTATGGTTTTTATTGATGGTTTTCTCTCGTATTTGATCGTTTTCTTGCTTTACCTAACACTAATACTTCGGTAGCAAAGAAAACTTAGTTTTTAATGTGTGTTTCAGGTTCTTAATGACAACAGAAGGTTTTAACAAGAGAAACACAATATTCAGGCGAAAACAAGCAAGTCTCTCTTTCGAAGCAATCGAGGGAGGCATACAGAGGCTTTAATGAGCAACTATACAGTGGGATCATTTTTTCGGCCATATAGTTCCTGCCGTATAGCTATCGCCGCCTCCGTCTTGTCAAAAGGGACAACTTCTATGAAGAGGCCAGACGTGAAATCATAACACAGGATCCACCATCCCATCCAGAAAGGAGATAGAAGAGATCTGAAGAAGAAGTGGAAGACGTTCTTCATCTCGCTCCATGATATTCGACCCCCTAGACATCACACCCCCATAGCCATTACTTGTACTTGAGAGAGAGAGATCTTCACTTTGCAAGATTAGGGTTTGAGATTGTTTCTTCCTATCTTGAATTGTGTTGGATTAATTTTCCATTCTTATTGTGGATCTCCACGATAATATCGAGAAGAACTCCCTTTATTTAATTATATCGATGATACTTTCTTCTCTCATGTGTGAGTAAGTTCCTTATGCTTGGGAGATGTAAGGGATTGGTGAGATGTGATGTGCCTCCATATATTTTCCATTAGTTTGTGATTTATTTTAATTATTATATTATGTGTGCTTGACTATATGTGGGATGCCTAATGCTTGTTGTCCAATTAAGGGCCTAGACATAATGATACTTTGTTCTACATAAATAGGATCTTGTTCGCTAGCATACCAGCGACCCTCGAGTGACACGGGGGTATCAATGGGAAACTAGTTGACTTGAGGATAACGAGGAACTACTATGCTTATTGCATTAGTCCGATCCAATGAGCTTAATTGCTAAGTAACCTGAAGGGTCTTAATCGTCTAGTGTCTAATCATGATTTTTGTAACAGGCTAGTAAAATTATTGAAGTTGGGATGAAATTTACCAAGAGGAGTTCCAGCTAATTATGGGTTGCTCGCCTACACATATACTTATAAGATTACAATTGTTACATTTATCACTCGTCCACCTGGCACAATCACTATCACCATGAACTGTATCTCCCCGCGCCTTCTTCGTCATCTGTAGAAAATAACAAACAACCAAATTGTTCTTTAATTTTTTGATTTTTATTCTGAACTTTACATTTTAGTTTTATTTAAATACATCCAGTTTAATCCAAATTTCATTCTTATTTCAAACTTGCAGTCAATTCACTCGAAGACCTGTGACAACTTTGAGTGAGACAGAGACTTCGCCCATAAACACTTACCTTTGGGCTCCCTGTGGGATCGATATCTATACTTAGAAACTAGCTAAAAACAATATGTGCACTTGTAGACATCAGTCGCCGAGGAGCAGAAGTAGATGAAGGAGGCTAACGAAGAGGTGCTCTTGCAGCTTCGCCTAGCCCTCCGAGAGGACTACCTAGGGATGTACAAAACTCAGCAGGCACGCTTCTTGCAGAAGAAGGCACAGCTAGAGGGATCCCTATGTAGGGTGGAGGAGCGTCTGGCCCAAGCTATCATCGATATGGACGCCTTGAAGGGGCTGCAAGCCGCCCATAAAGAACTCCATAAGCGTTGGGACCTCCGCGACGAGGTAGAGCAGAACCTCCGGGTGCTGGAGAAGGAGCGGTGCAATATGTACCGGTTGCTTGCGAAGCGTGCGTCCGCCACTCTTCGGGATTTCGGAGTGACCGACTTCTACACCTAGCCTCTTCCCGATGCCAACACGGATGGTGCCTTTCTGCCACTGTTCGACCGGATCATAGGGTGTCGGAGGGGAGAGCCGTGCTCTACCACGGTTACCATCTGGATGAGTCCTAGAGGATGATGCGGGTGATGACGACCCACGTCTTATGTGCCCTCTACCAGCATGACGCCAACTTCCCCTGGAGGGCGCTCCTGTAGAGGGTGGCGCACTCCCAAGGAACCCTGCCAAGTGAGATCGCCCGCTTCCAGTAGCTCCTAGAGGAGCACGTCGATGACTTACTCCTGATATTCGAGTGGACTGAAGAGGGCGAGGCTGTTGAGGCTGCCGAGGCCCTAGGTCGTGAAGACTGTGGTTCCCAAAGCGGCTCATCCAGCGCCGAGGGGAGTGATGAGCCATCTTCCAAAGACAACATTTTGGAGCCATCGGCTTGAGAGGCCCTTTCACTATAATCCGTTATGTGGACTCTGGTGTGGTGGCTGTGCTTTGGACCTGATGCCTCCTCTCTAATCTCCCAGTATGTATTTTCCTATGCTTCTCTCGAGGGCTTTGTCTTTCATTTGGGTCTCATGGAGGGATGACCGTGGGGTTGATATATGTGTCGTGGGGAGCCCTACAATGAACTTATGTATAAAGTTATAGGCGCCAGGAGTCGTGGATGAGGTAACATACTGTTGCAATCGGGCGACAAGTTCAGAGCTCAGCACACTAGGCCCTGTAATTTTATGGCTTCTAGAGGGGTGAGTGCCTCATGATCCGCCCCGCAAACCTCTTGAGGAGAAGGCCATCAAGATAGCATGGGGTTTTTTGATTTTGAAAAGGCCAGGATCAGTGGGTGAGGTTACCTGAAGTCGAGGAACGGGCCATAAGTTCAGAGCTTGACACTTTAGGTCCTGGAGAGCTTAGGCCATAGAGGGCAAGTGCCTCATGAGCCGCCGCGATGATATTTTTTAAAGGCCAGGAACCGTGGGTGAGGTGACTTGCAGCCAAGGAACGGGCCATACGTTCAGAGCTCAACACTTTAGGTCTAGGAGAGTTGGGCCGCAAGAGGGAAGTTCCTCACAAGCCACCCCGTAAGTCTCTCGAGGAGAGTACCGTAGGGCCCATGCTAGCACGTGATCTTCTCGAGGAGGAGATCATAGGTATCGCACATTCTAGCAGTCCTGACCGAGGACGAGTACATCCTAGTCAGGTCATGTCTCTAGTGCTGACTCGTTTCGTTTATACACCATACGAGGGTCTCGAGCACTGGGAATCATGGATGGGGTGACTTATCGCTGGAGCTAGTCCGCAAGTTCATAGCTCGACACTTTAGGGCCCCAACATCGAGGGGAGCGATAAGGTGATAGGGACCATCCCAACTCCCGCTCTTATGATAGATACACAAGAACGTGGTAAGCATGTGGGAAAAAAGAACATTCGGCAAAAAAATCAATTAGCTGAAAGGAAGACAGAAATTTGCAACAAATGTAGTTGTTTCCCTTCCCGAGGACCCTACCCCTATGGGGGCGAAGAAGTATCACCTAGTCGGAAGGGAGCGAGAGCTGAGAGTCACCTTAAGAGGGCTAAGCCTAGGTGTGGCCTGCGCATCTTCCAAGGGTACAACGATGCCTCTAGCTACATGGCCTCCCACGAGAGACCGAGCTCCCAGTGCCACTGCTACGCCCTTCCCCTAGTCCCTAGGTCCTTTGCCGGAGCTATGGGTCTGGGGATCTAGGGAGTCAGGGCCTATTGCACTTATTGCTCTATTCATGCCTCTTTCTGCTGTCATACTCCTCCACTACAATAAATGTGTTAACTTGTGACCTTCTCATAGTAAAATATGATACATTGAATTGACAGGTTGGCCACATCAGCAATTATGCCTACGTGGCATGTCTATATGTCAATTTGTATATATATATATGTCCATGTGTCAATATATACATTTACCTTACATGTAGGCCCACCAACCAGACTAACACCATGGACCCACCACCGATCTGACCAATAGGACACGCTTCTTAAGAAAATAATCAAATAAATCAAAAAGAGCTGCTTAGTGTGATCGAACCCGTGACCTTACTAACTCCTTAGTGATGTGATCCACCACATTACATTATCATTCATGTTATATTGATGTGCAGTTAAGTTGATATGTTTGTTTTGCCAAATCCACGTATAAATAGCGCAAAAATGGGGTCAAACCTGTGACCTCGCTCACTCCTTAGTGATGCGAACCACCACGGTACACCATCATAATGTGCTATACTTACGCGCATTGGACTTACTGAAACAAAGTTGATATGTTGGATTGGCAAATACGTAAATAAATAGAGAGAAAATTAGGTAGTCGCCAGACTCAAACTAGAGACCTCCTCGGAGGAACAGGCGCCCAACCACCAGACCACTTCTTCTCTTCTGTTGTAGTACCGCGCTAAACCTTTATGAATATAGCAATCTTTGATTGGGAATGGGCCTTGGCGGACAGACTCCTCGTACCCTCTCTCCTTTTCTTTTTCCTTGGCGGCATGAGCCTTGGAGCCTGGTAGATAAGGGTTGGTCCAGCTAGGGTGGTCCATTTAGGAATTTTTTCTTTTTCTATTTTTTTAATTCTTTTATATTCTTTCAGAAGAAGTCCAGATGAATTGATTTTTGTCCCTAAATTTTTGTAAACTTTAGTATATCCTCTTATTTTGGTAATAATCAATAGTTTTACTATTTTAGAATAGAGGATTTACTAATCTCACATTAGTCCATTGTAGGGACAATATCATAATTTAAAATATAATTTTGAAACAAGGGTTTTAAATTGAAAAATTGTGCTTGACACTCGCTAAACTTTCTCCTGGATCTCTGATAAAACAACATATTGTGAACCTAAAAATGATTTCTACAAAAAACATGAGCATCAAATCATGTACACCTGGTTCAAATCAGACCCAGTTCCTATCGATTCGGCATGAATTTTTTATTTTCACGAGGAGTGGTCAGAAAGGTTTGATATCCCCGGTTGGTACATTGTCTATTTAAAGTGGTTTCGTATTTT
Organism: Avena sativa; assembly: GCA_916181665.1. Lineage (NCBI taxonomy): Eukaryota > Viridiplantae > Streptophyta > Magnoliopsida > Poales > Poaceae > Avena > Avena sativa. The sequence goes on from OV702286.1 coordinate 184,364,693, forward strand.
TTGAAAAATGTGGTGATTGCATGTTGACGGGTATCTCCAACCCTTTGGTGGTTGCTTCACAAAACGCTATGTTTTTTGCATCGAAAAATGGAAAATCGCTTTTCCGTGCGATGAAAAGGAAAACTTCCTCTTGCAACATTATTCTCCATCCCATGATGCAGATGCATGCACGATATGGGAATATTATCACAAACTATGCCACGATTCTAGCCATAACATTGGGTGTTTGGCCTAGAAGTCATGAGAATTCGAACATAATATCTCATTTCTGAGAAGGTTTTTCAAGATGCATTCAATATACCAAGTTTGGTATTTTTCCTTGTAACTATGTCACATACCATGACACCACGCAAAGGTTTTACATTGTTCGGACTATTTCTGAATTGCTTATGCCTGTTTCAAATTATGATCAAAATGGCGGACATGAAGGTTCTTAGCTAGGGGATGAGCCTTACTAAATTGCACTAGATATCTGATAAAACAACATATCATAAACCTAAAAATGAATTTTTCAAAAAATGACGAGCATTAGATCATGTACCTGTAGTACAAATGTGACCCATTTCCTACCGATTCGGCCGGAAATTGTATTTCTCACAAGGGGTGCACGGAAATGTTTGAGATACTCCGGTTGGAATATTGTCAATGTAAGGTAGTCTAGTATTTTCATAAAATGGGTTGGTAGCATTTTAAAAATTCATTTGGTGGTTTCTTCACAAAATGCCCATTTGGCACTCAGAAAATAAAAAATGCCCTTTTGGTGTGACGAAAAGAAACACTTTCTCCTGCAACTTTGTTCGCCATCCCATGATGTACACGTATACACAATATGTGTACATTATCACAAACTATGGCACAATTATACCCATAGCATTTTTCTTTTGGCATGAAAGCCATGAAACCTCGAATATGATAGCTCATTTCTGAAAAGGTTTTTTCGAGATGCAATCAATATACGAAGTTTGATATTTTTTCTTGCAACTATGTCACAAAATATGACCCAACATGAAGGATTCACATTGTTCGGATCATTTTTGAATTTCTTATGCCCGTTTCAAACTATGGTCAAAATGACGGGCATGAAGATTCTTAGCTCGAGACCGAGCCTCGCTATACTTGTATATGATCACTGAAGAAACAACATATTTTGAACCTAAAAATTATTTTGCAAAAAATCACGAGCATTAGATCATGTACTTGTAGTTCAAATCTGACCAACTTCCTACTGATTCAGCAGGAATTTGTCTTCTTCTCGAGGGGTACACGGAAAAGTTTGAGATACCCTAGTTGGGACAGTATCAATGTAAGGTGGTCTTGTATTTTTGGAAAATGGGGTGGTAGCATTTTGCAAAATTTATTTGGTGGTTGCTTCACAAAACTCCCCATTTTTGACACTCAGAAAATATAAAATATCTTTTTGGTACGACGACAGGAAAAACTTTCTCCTGTAACATTGTTTGCCATCCCATGATATACATGCATGCATGATGTGGGAATATTATCACAAACTATGCCACAGTTCTAGTCATAATATTGGTCTTTTAGGCTGAAAGCCATAAAATCTCGAACATGATAGCTCATTTCTGAGAAGGTTTTTCGAGATGCAATCAATATACAAAGTTTAATATTTTTCTTTGTAACTATGTCACAAAATATGACGCAATGCGAAGGATTCACATTGTTCCGATTATTTGTGAATTTCTTAAGCCCGTTTTAATCTATGGTCAAAACGGCAGGCATGAAGATTCTTAGCTCAGGGCCAAGTCTCACTCAAATTGCATTAGATCTGTGAAGAAAAAATATTTTTTGAGTCTAAAAATGATTTTTTTAAAAATCACGAGCATCAGATCATGTACCTTTTGTTCAAATCTGGCCCACCTCCTACCGATTCGGCAGACATTTGTCCTTTTCACGAGGGACAGGCGGAAAGGTTGGGATATTATCCATGTAAGGTGGTTTAGTAATTTTAAAAAATGGTGTTGTACCATTTTGAAACTTTCATTTGGTGGTTGCCTAATAAAACACCTTGCTTTTGGCACTCGAAAAATAGAAAATGGCTTTTTTGTGCGACAAAAAGGAAAACTTCCTCTTGGAACATTATTTGCTATCCCAAGATGCACACGCGTGCACAATATGAGCACACTGTCACAAACTATGTCACGCTTCTAGCCATAACATTGGTCATTTGACGTGAAAGCCATGAAATCTCGAACTTGATACCTCATTTCTGAGAAGGTTTTTCTGAGATGCAATCAATATACCAAGTTTCATATATTTACTTGCAATTATGTCATATAATATGACACCACGCGAAGGCTTTACATTGTTCGGACCATTTTTTATTTTTTATGCCTGTTTCAAACCATGGTCAAAATGGTGGGCATGAATGTTCTTAGCTAGGGGATGGGCCTCGCTAAACTTGCATTAGATCTATGAGAAAATAGCATATTGTGAATCTAATAATGATTTTCATAAAAAATCAGTAGCATCAGATCATGTACCTGAAGTTCAAATCTGACGCACTTCCTACCGATTCGGTAGACATTTATCTTTTTTCACGAGGGACAGGCCGAAAGGTTTGAGATACTCCGGTTGGGATATTGTCCTTGTAAGGTGATATATTTTTTTAAATGGTGTTGTACCGTTTGAAACTTTCATTTTGTGGTTGCTTCATACAACACCTCATTTTTCGCACTTGAAAAATAGAAAATGCCTTTTTGGTGCGACGAAAAGGAAAACTAACTCCTGCAACATTGTTCGCCATCCCAAGATGCACATGCGTGCACAATATGCGCACACTATCACAAACTATGTCGTGATTCTAGCCATAACATTGGGCATTTGACGTGAAAGCCATGAAACCTCGAACATGATAGCTCATTTTTTAGAAGGTTTTTCTGAGATGTAATCAATATACCAAGTTTGATATTTTGACTTGTAACTATGTCACATAATATGACGCCACACAAAGGATTCACATTGTTCGGATCATTTTTTATTTTTTTATGCCCGTTTCAAACTATGGTCAAAATGGCGGGCATAAAGGTTCTTAGCTAGGGGCTGAGCCTCGCTAAACTTGCATTGGATATCTGATAAAATATCATATTATGAATCTAAAAATGTTTTTTACAAAAAATCATGAGCATCAGATCATGTACCTGTGGTTCAAATCTGACCTAGACATTTGTCTTTTCACGAGGGATGGGCGAAAAGGTTTGAGATACCCCGGTTGGGATATTGTCCATGTATGGTGGTATAGTATTTTTCAAAAATGGCGTTTTACCATTATGAAATTTTTATTTGGTGGTTGTTTCATAAAACACCTCATTTTTGGCACTCAAAAAATATAAAATGGCTTTTTGGTGCAACGAAAAGGGAAATTTTCTGCTGCAACATTGTTCGCCACCCCAAGATGCACATGTGTGCACAATATGGGAACACTATCACAAACTAGGTCACGATTCTATCCATAACATTGGTCATTTGACGTGAAAGCCATGAAACCTTGAATATGATAGCTCATTTCTGAGAAGGTTTTGCTGAGATTCATTCAATATACCAAGTTTGATATTTTTACCTGGAACTTTGTCACATAATATGATGTCACATGAAGGATTCACATTGTTCAGATGATTTTTGATGTTTTTATGCCCGATTCAAACTATCGTCAAAATGTCGGGCATGAAGGTTCTTAGCTAGGGGTTGAGCCTTGATAAACTTGCATTTTATATCTCATAAAATAACATATTCTGAATCTAAAAATGCTTTTTGCAAAAAATCAAGAGCATCAGATCATGAACCTGTAGTTCAAATCTGACCCACCTTCTACCAATTCGGCAGACATTTGTCTTTTTCATGAGGGACGGAGAAAAGGTTTGAGATATCCCGGTTGGGATATTTTCCATGTAAGGTGGTATAGTATTTTTGAAAGATGGTGTTGTACCATTTTGAAACTTTCATTTGGTGGTTTCTTCATAAAACACCTCATTTTTTGCACTCAAAAAATAGAAAATGGATTTTTGGTGCGACGAAAAGGAAAACTTGCTCCTGAATCATTTTTCACCATCCCAAGATGCACACGTGTGCACAATATAGGCACACTATCACAAACTATGTCATGATTCTATCCATAACATTGGTCACTTGACGTGGAAGCCATGCAACCTCAACATGATAGCTCATTTCTAAGCAGGTTTTTCTGAGATGCAATCAATATACGAAGTTTGAAATTTTTACTTGCAACTATGTCACATAATATGACACCATGCGAGGGACTCATATTGTTCGGGTGTAACACCCCAAATCTTCTAATCAAGATTATCAAATTCTAATCACCCAATTTAGGGTTAACGAAAACTTTTATTAAGAAAAAGAATATGAATGCATGTGTGTTTGCATTAGTGTAGAATTGAGTGTATGTGGCATGCTTGATTGTTCTAAATTATGTGAAATGGTTTAAAGATGAATACTACATCATCTAGACCATTTACAAACCAAATCAAAAGAGAAAGAAATCAAATATGAATAAATCAAGCAAATTGTTATTTTGACAAAAGTTAACCACTAGGCCACTTTGTGTGTTCCTAGAAGAAAATTCTTAACAGGAACTATTCTATTTCTTTTCACCCCTTGCTAGACCAAGTAAAAGTGTATCACGACCCACTTTACAAACATACAAAAACATCTTACAAATAAATTAAATGGACAGTTGAAAATTGAATATATTTCATATGTTAAGATCCCACTTTTTCAAAAACCTATCAAATCAATTCCCCTTGACCTCTCCAAGCAAACATAGTTACTCAAGCTTAAGATCAAACCACTCAAAAATTTTGAATCAAAAATTCCAAACTTTGCTTCATGCAGCTATTTCATCAAACACCCTAATGACACTAATTAACCCTCTAGCCTAACTTCACTGTTGTGCATAGTAATAGTCGACCATTTGGTCCCCTCTTTACTCCTCTATCTCCCCTAAGTCTAACCCAGCCCCAGACCAGCTCCCCCCTTCACCGTTTGCACAATGTAGCGCCGCCCGAATTTGGTCATCGCCGGCCGACCACGGCCAGCTCGCAGCAGACCGTCCCGCGCACATCCAGGATGTCCAGGAGGTGCGCTGCAGCCTACCGCCACCCCCTGTCCACCCCACGATCGAAGCCAAGCCCTGGACCACCCTAGCTCGCTACGCCCAAACCTCTCTGCGCCATGCCGAGAGCGCGCCGGTGCGCCGCGCCCGACCAGCTAGCCCAGCTCACGCCTTCCCCCGCCTCGCGTGCACTAGCCCGCCATGATCACCTCACCCCAGCAGATACCCACATTCGCCACCGCGCGACCCGCAGCTGCCGCACGCTGCCACAAACACCTCTGCCTCCGCGTAGAGCGCCGCATGTGCCCATCTGAACAATGCCTCCCCACGCCTCGCCTTTAAGTTCGTGTGAACCGCCAAGGAGCACCGCACCGTCCTACGCCCTCGCCCATGCCGATAGCCTCCTATAGCGACGCCACCGTCGAGCTCACACCGCACCGCTCAGTCTCCTCGCCGCGCTATAAAAGGAGGCCACCCCTGCCTCCATTCTCCACAACACTGCACTCCCCACTCCTCACAGCCACTCCCCCAATTCTCCCCAGAGCAAGGCGAGCACCACCCGCCAGAATTTCATCGGAGTCCGCCGCTGCTGGAGGAGAAGGGCGCCATCGATTTCGACCACCCCAAGCCCTGCCGTGACCATGCCTCGCCTCGTCATCGTTTACCATGTCGTTTGCCCCCATCGCCGAGCCTAGCGGGAGCCCAGGTAAGCCCCGCCAGACCCCCACCGCCGGACTAGGTCATTTTCCTCGCCGGAGCTGTTCGGCGTTGATGACGACTCCCAGCCGTTGGATTATAACTAGATCGCACGGCTCAGATGCGTGGATACCATTTCGCGTAGTTAGTCCCGCTGACTGGTGGACCCCGCCTGTCAGTAGCCCGCTGCACTGTGCAATGCGGCTGGGCCGGCCCGTTTAGCTTTCCCTCTCAGGCCTGGAAATTCAAATAAGGATTTTCCTTTTTAGTTAAAACCCTATTCACTTATTCAAAAATAAATTCAGAGAGTTTCACTAAACCAAATTGCATGATTTAAATTTTGTTAGAAAGATAATTAAAATATCTATCCAAGCCCGTTGGATTTAAGTCATTTGTATTTAGAGATAATCTTTAGTAAAAATAACAAGACAAACACTTTTGCAATTTCAAACATTTTTCAAAAATCAACCATATTAGCTTTTGAGTTGATTCCAACTCTCAAAAATCACATTTGACCATACCTATATGAATATTTAAAAATAACTAAGGTTGCATGCAGTGACATTGGACTAGTACCAAAAGAATGCTATTAGGACATTTCTAGTCACTTTAAATTTATTAAATAATAATCTTAAACTTTATAAAATGGGACCAACCCTTTAAATCACATTCCCATGTATTACATTATGTGGTGATGACATGTGTCCACATGATCCCATATTTTATTTGGAGAATATTAAATCTTACTTAATTTCAATGAGTAGAAATTACTTTTATCAAGTAAACTAAATAAAACTAGTTCCTTATTTCATGTGATGATTGTGATGATGCTAGATCATCAAGTGAGAGCCTTAGTGTGCTAATTAGAGCTAGTTAAGTATTGTTTGGTTATTATGTGCCCTGTATTTATTTATAGACGATAGTACCGACCAATGATACGAGGAGGAGGAGTTCTACCCTGAAGAAGAGGAGGAAAACTTCAATCACTGCACCAATCAAGGCAAGCTATTATTGGAAAGCTAGATCTATGCAAGCTTTAACCTAAGCAAAATGCTTTAGGCATGCTTTGGTTATATACCTTTGATTATACCAATCCCAAGTTTTACTTGCAAGCTTTACTCTTTTACTTTACCAAAGTCTTTACTTTAGTTTAATGCTTTGTGAGGATTTGGAAAGTAGTATAGATAGCATAAAGAGTATAAAACTAGGCCTATACTAGATGTCATTCTATGGCATGAGATTATAGTTTAGCATCCCGCATTAGTGAACACTCTTAACTTAGTGGCTAGTGCTAAGCATAAAACTTGATCACTTTAGAGGGGAATACTTGGTGAAAATGATTTGTGAAAACCTTGGAATGATGAGTCATTCTATTGAAATGTTTTGACATGTGTTGAGAACCACAAATGGATTTGATGCGGAAAATGTTGAGGCATGAGCCTTAGCCCTTTATAAAAACTGATGGTTGGGTTTGGATGTGATACCATTCATAGTTTATCGTACAACCACAATACATGAATTGGGTAAGCCTTAGCCAGAAGTTTTTATGCATTAGTATGGGTTCCCTCGCGGAAGAGGTTTGAGCTAAGGCTACCTCTTGATGATGTCCATCTATGCAGTGCCCAGGATAGCAGATGACCATGGCTGGGAGGCCAAGCTCATAGGGGAGGTGCCTATAATAGAGTGTGTAATTGAAAGATTATGATTGATTATTCGCATACTAAGTATGATGATTCATGGTTATCCCTGAGGGATGTATCGAATTTTATGGTGAAAGTGTACCACCTCTGCAGCGTGTCAAACTATTCGAATAGCCGCGTTCGCGGTGATGGACAGTTGGAGTGGCCATACTGTCCCGTCGTCAGATGTTTTCAAAATGACTTGGGAAGTAAACTATGATTTTGACTTGACCACAGCAGGGTTGTGACTATGAAAACTAGGTTCCCAACTTAAAGTGATTTAGAACATTTACTTAGTTTTCTTTACTTCTGAACTCAGTTTAGATAAATCTGGTTTTTTGCAAATAAACTTAGAGCTTAGGATTCCTACTATAACTACCTTACTTGTTAGTGATAGTTTGCGAGTACTTAAAGAGTACTCATGGCTTTGTCCCTGGCTATTCCCATGGCCAGACTATGAGGAGGACTATCAGGAAGATGGACAGCAGGACGTCTACGACAACTAGGATCATCTCCCATCGTCAAAATTGCCTGTGACCCTGAAGATGGAGCCCACTACTACGCTTATTATTCTGCTGCTTGTTTGTATTAATACTAGATCATGAGATCCTTTATTTGTGTAAGACCTTATTATGGTTTGTAATGGATGATGTACTGTGATATTCAATCTGTTATGTCTCGCAAAAATGGTAATCCTGGGATTGTGATATATGGCATAACAGGCATCTAGGATTAAAAATCTGGGTGTTGACATCGGGTCATTTTTTATTTTTTATGCCCGTTTCAAACTATGGTCAAAATGGTGGGCATGAAGGTTCTTAGCTAGGGGCCGAGTCTCGCTAAACTTGCATTGGATCTCTGATGAAATAGCATATTGTAAATCTAAAAATAATTTTTGAAAAAGATCAGTAGCATCAGATCATGTACATGTAGTTCAAATCTAGAGCACCTCCTACCGATTCGGTAGACATTTGTCTTTTTTACGAGGGACGAGCGGAAAGGTTTGCGATACCTCGGTTGGGATATTGTCCAAGTAAGGTGGTACTGTATTTTTGAAAAATGGTGTTGTACCATTTTGAAACTTTTATTTGGTGGTTGCTTCATATTTTGTGGTCTAGTATTTTAGAAAAAAAGATTTTTTATGAACCGACCAATTAAAACACAGAAAACCGCCTCCCACGTATCATCCTTATAAGACTGATCTGGCCCATTTAGTTCCGATGCAACGGATGGATTCTTACCGACGAAACACACTGACATCATTGTCAACCCACATCCCACCGTGCCCGCAGCTTCACCAACTTCCTGATCTACCGCCATCACCTACCTCCTCTCACGGACAGGCAACCCTAACCCCCATTTCCCTATTGTCTCCCCTCGTGCCGCCACCATGTGCTGTCGATCTCCATTCTACTCCCTGCTCGCGAACACACACCTAACTCGGCCGAACCGGCAAATCATCCCATCACCGCGACCTAATCCCCAACCTACCATCATTCCCTCCACGCATTTCCCACCCCTATTCCCCTTGTTCTTCAGATCCACCGCCGCCATTCCCTCCAGAACCATCTGAACATAGATCTCTCCCCAAGCGATGTTGCTGACGCTCCTGAGGAGGCGACCGCCCCAGCTCCCTCAACATCGTGTAGCCCATCCTACTAAGAGGGCCCCTCCACCCCTCTCCTCCGTGACCAATGCAAGCATAGGAGGAGCCGCCGCTGCCGGTGATTCCTCCCGTGGATCGGAGGACAGGCTCCCTCTCTGCACGACTGTTATTACCTTCACAAGTGAAGCCTCCTCCACTACCATGCCCGTCCCCAAGACCCCAACATCTAGAGACGGTTCGGCCCGAAGAGGACGCCGCAGCCTCTATTTGCAACCGGTTGCGTGACGTCATCGACCATAAGCACATGTCCACGATCACCTTCTGGCTGCTCCGAATTCATACAAATCCCCAAGCAAGGTAAGGTCCGCAATCTGTAGCCTCACCTTCACTGTTTTTTAATCTTTTAGCTTTGCGACAAGTAAATAACGAATAACGAAAATAAAATCGCAGCAAAGGGGACATAGATTTAACGTGGAAAACCCTCTCCAACAAAGAGAAGGGAAAAACCACAGGCGCCAGCCAGCGAAATTGCACTATAACGGGGAGTGTTTACACAACGTCGGGGATTTCACAGATGCAACTTATCCCAGCCAGCGGCTTATAAGAAGTTTATATGACGGTGGAAACCTAGGTCTTTGATGATCCACATCGGCCCAACCCTCCGGCAACGGGCCTCGCTCCGCTCCGTCAGAAGTTGGCCTATACTTTGTATAATTTGGATCAACATATAACATAATTTAGAGCAGCGAGAGATTAAAAAGGATAAATATAACACTGCTAGGTCATGTAAGTGAAGATTCTTCACCGATTTCATGTATCACTAGTTACACTGGTAGGCTTAACATGCGAGTTGTAAAATGATTAAACAAAACAAAACTTATAAGCTTCGTGGTCTTCAAATTTGTTTGATTGTTCACTTGATAGCAAGAGAAGTGAAATTTCTCAATGCAATTTTTGGTTGAACAAAGAAAAGGCAGAGTACTATTAAAAATTTGTGGTTTATTAATTGAGTGCCTTCTTACAGTACATATTGGAAGGCATTATCTCATTATTCACTTGCTTAACATGCCATTCAATAATGCCTTGCAGCCAAAAATAGGGGACTCGATTCCTCTTGAGAACCCAATAGAAACTGTTTCATACGCTTATACTCTAGTTCTACTTCAAATATATTATCTTTTGACTTTGCTAAATCTCAAACTCAATGCTATTAATTATTTTAAGTGGCTTGAATGCTTTATGGTCAAATTGCAGTATGCTAGTGTTAGTAGTATTGGCAAGTACATGTCATTTTATTGGAGCTACCACAAAACTGCCACAGGTTTAAAAAATAATTATTCATATTAGTGTTCTTTGTTCATTGCAGGTCAAGTGAAGGAAAGTCGTAAATGGAAATTAAAATATGGAGTTACCTATGCAAATGATATCTCGGTCCATATTGGTTATGCATATTAGAAAGTTACCTATGCATATTGGTCCACAAATGTGTTAGGCACAGGTTTGGTTCATTCTTGAGCCAAGTTGTAAACCTATTGTTCTGGATGGAAGAAAGTTAGTTAAGAAAAACAAATGTTTACTTGCATTGTGTTAGTAAATATATTTTTTAGTACATCTTCCTTTGATATTGAAGTTAGTTTTGACACTTCTGTTGTTTGCATTAGTACTTGCTTTCCTCTAGTAAAATTGTTCTATTTCAGTGTACTAGTGCTTCTAGTAGAATCTGACAGCATAATAGGTGCCCGTCATAGTTCTTTTCGCTGATCTAGCACCACCTGATATAGCCACCCCTAAACAAAGAAAATTCATACCAGAGAACGTTGCATCATGAGTACTCTGTCCTCTATTAAATGATGTACAACAGTACGATTGCATAACGCTATGTTCGTTAAGTTTTTGCAGGCTTTGAAATCATAAGAACAAAATTAGTTTGGTTTGGCTTTTAATACATAGACTAAGGCTATAGCATGCATATTTAGTTACATATTGGAATATCCAAGCAAGTAAGTTTATTTATATTGCTGCTGCTAATACCATTGGAAATATTTGCAGTCACCGAGTTAAAATGATTCACAAATGCTTATGGATGCACTTATTGAAGCTAATGATTACTTCATAATTGGATCCTCGCATGGATCGGGTGTCTCCAACCTCTGCATCCACACAGAAGAGCAGGGGAACCGCCAGACTGGTCCGTAGGTCCTGCTGATCCGGATTGGATCATCCTTGTATTCTCGGCAGGAAGTGATTGCATTCATAAACTTGTGCAAGAATGTGCTTTCTATGTTGGTATATTTTCTTAGTATTATCATAATTGAACAAACTTTACTTAGTGTTTATGATGAATTTGTTTCTTAGTATTATTATAAGTGCACAAACTTTACTTACTGTTTATGATGAATTTGATATGACTATTGTCCAGTCATGCTGCCAATGCTATTACCAGAGTCGGTGTCAGTATGTTTAGGCCAGTGTAGGATGTTGGTTTATTAGGTTATGTGTTCTTAAGTCTGAACCCATGAAAACCTTGAGCCGTAACTTATGACATCCCTCGTCATATGATTCTTATTGTTCAAATACTGTTACTTCAACTAAACAGTCAATAGGTGTATAGATGTTGGTATATTTGCAACTATAAGCACTCAATAGTTAAATATAACTCTGTATACATATTGTGGTCTAAAATAATATTAATGTTGTTGCATGTGAGTTTATTACCTACTCTTATCTTGAACTGTTCACATATTAATTTCACGCTGCTAGGGATAATAAATTTGCCACTTTAAGCTTTTGATTGCTTCTTCGTGTTGCCTGTGTTTAAAATTTCAGCTTTGTGTAACTGTGTCAATACACTAACATTTGTATTGTTTCTTCCTGAGTACTGCTGTGGGTGACTTCTTTGTTCTGCAGAAATGTGATATGTATTTCGTGGTATTTTCGTCTTCTGGACGCGTATGTGTTGGTGTCGTGTTGCGTTCTCCTCTCAAGGTAAAAGCAGATATTGACATATTGGTTATACTATCTATGTTGTGCATCGTGGATCATAATGGTGGAAATTCCATGTAAATACATTACATGGAATTCTAGTCATAATCGATGGAAATGCCAGTTAAGGCAGTATGAAAACCTCATGTCTATAGATGGTAGCAACCTTTTTTATGTTTGCGTGTATACTTAATCTTAGTATAAGCTTCTTTTTTCCCATGATAGCACAAGGTTCCTGGAGTTAATCTGATGTTCCTCTCCAAAATTTAAGGTTCTCTTGTTTTTCATTGCCCACTCAATGTTCGCGGGTGCTGATGTAGCTGGTGGGAGAACCTAGAGGTCAGAGCCGAGTTCAGCTGGATGTACATGCTCTGTTTCTTACTATCAACTGATGCTGGATGTAGATGATTGATGCAGCCTTTTGTAGGTGTTTGTTGGGGTTTAAATTTTGGGCTAGATTCAGTTGCATCCTCCTGTCTTTCTCGGTTATTATTTTGTATATGTGATTGGAACATTGGAATAGACTTGATTGTTGATGTTATCAGAATGATGCCATCTATTCCTTCGGTTCTGATTAAATTGTTTGTTGATTAATTCTTGTCAAGTTGTTGGTAAATAAACATGACAAGTGGGACCAGTTAGACAATAGAAACTGACATGTGGGACCAAATTACTTGAATAATCTGACTATTGGGACCCATGGTAGGACCAGCCCAAAAAGAGATGGACCTTAGAAAGGCCAAGACCCAAAATAGAAAAGGTTATAAAAAGGCTAAGGCCCAATAGAGAAATAGACCATAAAAGGCAAAGATGTAGTAAATAAAATGTTGAAATTATTGGCTGAGCCCATATGGACTAAAGAAATGGACTAGGCTGGTTTTATTTAAGAAAATTTAATTTTGTCATAATGTTTCTACATGGGATCTGACTTGGCTAGGCTAGATGGCCCATGAAGATATTGTATCATCATAGATGTTATGACGATCCAATATCATCATAGATGTTATGACGATCCAATATCATCATAGATGGTTATGAAGATATCACCAACTTTTGACGATCTCATTTTCTTCATAAGATCGTCATAGATGGACTATTGTGATGATTTTGTGATGAAAATGGAGGGTCATAGAAGCCTAGATTCCTTATAGTGCTCCCTTACTTCCCTGAGCTTGACACACTTGTACGTGTCGTGGCCCTGCCTCTGGTGAAAGGCGCGGTAAAGGTGCGGGCAGGTCGAGCCGCCCGTCGCCTTCCACTAGAGACGCTGTTGAACAACCTTCCCCAGGAACTTGCCAGAGCTTCCCTCAACCTCCATTGTTGGGTATGCGGGTCTGGTCTCGCAGTGGTCGAACAGATTCTCGGCTTCCACCTTAGCGCAGCGATCGGCCACCGCGAAAACCTCGGCCACCATGCACATGCCCTCTCCGTATGGGCCGATCTTGTCGAGCACTGGGGCATCATCAACTCCTTCAGCGAAAGCTACGATGACTGCCGCATCAGTGGCCCCACCAACCCTGATAAGGATTTGGTTGAAGCGCTACAGGTATTTGCGCAGGGTCTCTTTGGGCCCCTAACGCATGTACGCGGGTCTATTCGTGCCCCCGAACTTTCCGATGAAGAGGCCGCAGAGCTCGGACCACGAGCTGACGGATCCCTCGGGGAGGTTCGGTAGCCATGTGCACGCCTCCGGCCCTATGCTCATTGGGAACCAGTTGGAAAGGACACAGTCATCTCCTCCAGCTGCCTCGACGCCTATTGTACCACTATGGTATCTCTGGCTTAAACTTGGGCGGCCACACCACCCTGCGGAGCTGCTTGGCGAGGGCAGGGCAGCTAGAGCTGCGGGTCTCTATGCCGCCAGCGAGGGTCGCTCGGTTCTTGAAGCCCGCAGTCAAGATGGCCTAGAGTACACGGGTTTCACATGCTTGTCACGTGGCCAAGGTTACTCGCGCATCCTCCATCGAATGGGCGACCTCCACCTTACTTTGGATCCGCCCGAGGTAGTCGTGCTTGCCAGTTTTCCGCCTTCCGACCCCTGGGCACACCATGAAGAGGAGGAGGTGGGGGCACGTAGTAGGATATGTGGCCTGGTTGAGCCTCGGGTGCCTCGGGGTCCCAGGAAACGTCCATCAAGGCCGCGAGGCATTCCTTCCACTCCTCTCTCGCTTCCTCGGTAGGCGTGTAGCAGAGGATCTCCTTCACCATGAGGCCAGTTGTCTCCGGGGAGAGCGGGGCGTGGTGCATCTAGGTCGGCGAGGTGCTCGAAGAAGAACCCCCCCCCCCCCCCCGCCCGGCCCCATGGAGGGGCACGGGAGGAACTCGTTGCTGGCTTCCGAGCAGAGCGAGGGTGTAGGGGTGGCCTGACACAAGCCCCTGATCCTCTCCTCTTGTTACCACAGAGTGCGGCTGTCATGAGGCTTGCTGCGAGCGACCATGCTGGCGCCAGCGGCTGAGGTCCCCAGAATCACGTGTCAGCCCCCTACCTGGCACGCCAAATGTCGAAGATTTGTCCCGTGAAGGAAACTAGTGTCCAACAATCCCTTGGTTTGAGATGTGGCTGAACACGCGGTTCCAAGGAAACTTGGCAATGACAGCGGTGGAGAAGCAAGCACACGAGAGAGAGGTGACATGTTTTTTTTACCCAGTTTCGGAACCCTCTTGAGGAGGTAAAGCCCCTACTCCTCACTACACGAAAAGTTGGCTTTTACAATGGATGATTTTCGTGGTTGAAGGCCCGTTTTTCGTGGCTAAAAAGTCTTCTACGACGGATGCCCATCGTGGTAAAAGCCTCGTCACAAAAGAATCTACCATGATTTTTTTCCTGACCGTGGTGGATCGCACACTTTAGCCATAAAAACTTGTTCCGTCATAGATCTGTTCGCTAGCCCCGTTGACTGCTGACATCATGCAAGATGCCACGTGGCGAACACCGTTAACGCCCAGTTACCGCCATTAACGGTCAGAAAAAACATGGCAGAAGCCAGACCCAGAATAGTCCTGCTAAATATTAAGTGGGCTGGCCCATGAGGAAAGCCCAATAAGAAGAAGGCCCGTTACTATTTCATCCAACACTGTCTGAAATGGCCAACTAGTGCAGACATCCGCGGCCCGTGAACTTTCAGGCCTGACACTGTTTCAGTCTACAGAAGGCCCACCATGGTCCAATACTATGCGACCCATTTTCAGCCTGGGCTAAGTCTGTCCGTTACTGTTAAGGCCTTCTGTTGGCCTGTCACTTTTCGCGCACCCATCATGGGCCATTACGGCCCTCTACAGTTACGACCCTTTACTGTTCTAGACATTCACTGTTCTGGCCTTCTACTATTTAGTACCATAAATAGGATGAAGATTCTGGCCTTCTAAATTTCTAGCCTTGTTACTGTTTCTGGCCTATTACTGTTCTAGCCTTTCACTGTTCTGGCCTTTCACTGTTCCGGTCTTTCACTGTTCTGGCCTTTCACTATTCTGGCCTTTTATTGTTTTGTTCTTTTGCGTTCAGATTCTACATATAATGGCCTTAGTGTGGTCTCGTCACTATTGATTGGTGGCCCATCAAGGAATGATAAAGCGTTGTGGGCTTGCTACTGTTTAAGCCTATCTAACTTAGATCCATTGCCATGACATAAACGTGGATAAACAAAGAACACAAGTTCTCTAAAATGCTAAATAAATTCTGGAACTGTGGAGAAAAACTTATAACTAGAAAATTAGTAAATTATTTCAGTCCTGAAAAATTTCGTAGCTCGTAAAGCATCATCGGAGTACAACACAGCTGATAAACAATATAATCTTAGTTTCAAAAATGTTCCTTTTAGGGAGCTCGCGCCGCCTCACATGTAACAGCGGGATTACCACGAGACTTGTTGTGGATATTATTAAGTAGATTCTCCGTCAAAGCTTGCCTATTTTTCAACTCAGATAACTCATTCTTTGCTATGGAGACTAGTCTATCTGTTTTGTTGGCTTCCTGTCCAACTACATCAAGTGCATCTTGGAGTGCAGCACCAAAAACTCTTTCTGCTGGAATGTATAGAGCTGTCGAGATCGTGTACCTACATGAGCAATATGCACTGTCACTACTGTTCTGTCCAAAGAGATCTACACTTGAGGTAGTTGTTTTCTATTCTGCCTTCATATTTATATTTGCAACCTAAAACAAAAAGAATCATCATATAGCATAATTACCAAGGAAAGCAAAAACCAACGAATTTCAAATCAGTCCTTTTGCTAAAAGGAATAAAGCAATTAGTAACGGCACGGCATCATACATCTCTTTCTTCTGGAATAACTGGAACAGTTGACTTCATAGAGGGATGAGATAGTGTGCAACTGTCACTTCTGCCATGTGAAATGACTGCTCTACTTAATGAAGGGTGAAACTAAGATGAAAGAAGTTACAACATCATACAAAGAAACAAAACTACCATGTTCATTCTCAAATATTTTCAAAAGATTATTTGGTCTGTTATAGAAATGTAGGCACTCAACACAAGGACCTCATGCAGACGGGTGCCTCTAATAGAATAGCAAAATCATTTTAGAGAAATGGCCAAACAATCTATCAAATAGTTAGAATGTTTAAATTTTTTGATTGTCTGCCTAAATACAAAGTGTACTATCATGTGCCTCGTATTAAAATAGCCATACACGTGTAGATACCAGAGTGAGATTTGAAGTGGGCGACTCTTTATGATTCTTTTGTTTCTGTTATATTGGATTCTGTTGCATTTCTAGCCCTGTTATAATCACCCTAGTGCCTCCAACAAAAATAACAACTCAACTAGAGTCAATGGCATGACACCAAGGGACTCAAACCTTAAAAAAGGGGGCGTCCTTATACTACCTCTATGTAGAGTCTCAGGGTTGCTGATCTGGTTATAGGTATGTTCGTCGACGATGTCCGATGCATCAAGTAATTGTACTGGTGGTCTCCATAATTCAGTGTGGGTCCTCTTCATAATGGTGCAGCGAATAATGGACACAAAAAGGTTCCAGTCACACAGATGTTAGCATGAAGTGATAAAAAAGCAATAGATACTTATGAGAATATAGGGGTCATTCATTCTACGATTTCTAGTGTAAACTGCACGTATTCATTGCATAACAACAACAAACAATTAGGAATAGTGGGGTAAGCAGAAGAAAATGAATCAGACATCTTAGTGGAAGCAGTATAACGAATGTAAACGTGTACTACATACATAGGACAAAAGCATCAAGCAAGAAATAACAATTAGTGCCATAGCCTACGCCAAGCCAGAGAGAAATTATAATCGCATCACATATGGACACATACTAAAGTAGATAATGGAAAGAAATGTGTTAACCGTTGGGTGACTCATATTTTGCCATGACATACAGAATCGAGGTTGAATGCCTTACGGTTAAACCTGACTACAAAAAATTATTTAGGAAGATACGGGTAACACCAATAGAAAATACAGTTAACTGCTACATATTTATCTTACCAAACTCCAAGGAGATATGGTTACCTCAGTCGCGGTAGCGTTTAGGCATGATGCGAATCCTGGGTGGTGACGTCGAGGTTGTCGAGGGTGCTGCGGTTGCGGTGCTTGTCGGCGAAGGTGAAGCAGAACAAGGATTCCTCCGAGCGCTAGACGACAACGACGAAGAAGCAGATTCCTGGTGGTGGGAATGTGTTTGGTGCGCCAGGAGAGTGGGTCGGTGAAGCAGATCTGGTGCAGTGCACGGCGACGGTGGTGAATCAGATCTAATGTTCTAAAGGTAGATCTAGGGTTTTCCACAGGGCTAGCGCAGCTGGGGGAGAGGATTGTGTGTGGGTGTGGGTGTGGGTGTGGGGGGGTCGGTGGTAAGGGGGGCAGGGAATAGAGGTACCGAACAGGGAAATTATGATTGAAGCCCCAACGAACCGACTTCACTAGGGGTAGAAGGGGGATTCCAAGATGTTTGAAACATTGGATAGCAGGAGATTTTCCCGCTTAACTAAATTCAGATTTATGTATAGTCCAAGTAGTGGTAAATTGGTAAGCTGTACTCTCTAGAATCAAAGGCCGAGAGGCACATCGGTGATCATCCATGGCCCATACTGCCTCAGTTCAGAAATTAAGGGTTCATTTGGCCATTTGGCATCTAAATATTGATCATCCATTGCCAGATTAGCTCGGTTCAGATATTAAGGCCGAGTTTGGCATCAAAGTATTTTTAAATTATTTAGAAAACATTTTGATTTCTGAATAAACTGAACTATTGAATACCTTTTAGTGTTTTGTTCCAACAAATAATATGGGTTTAAACAGAAGTATTCTCCAAAACTATGTTTTTTAAAATAATTGAGAAAGAGGTCAGACCCCTTTTTAAAGAAACTGATAATAGAGAAAACTAAAGTATTACTTTGGTAGGCACTAAAATACTATGGCATTGATATATTTTCTTATTATCTCTATTCATGAACGACGATGCGTATGAAGATGTTGTCACCAAGACATGTAGTGAGCACGAAAATTATGATTAAAGCCCCAACCAATTCGAGTGAATTTGTTTATCCATAGTCCAACTAATAATAGCAGAATGGTAGGCCGATGGTATGGGGAATCGAGTGTAATAATAAAGCGCCTTGAGCTTTAAAAAAATAAAGTGCCCTTTATCGATAAGTTTTCGATCACTATGGTTGGGAGTGTTCATACTTCTATTCTAAACAAAAATATGGGAACCCACTATTTCACTAACATGAATAATCTAGCGCCTGAGGGACGATATCAAACCATTCATAAGGTAAGCAGCAACGGTATTTTCATCGAAAAAAATGTGAAAGTTGCAATTTTACCCACGAGTGCCCACAGGTACTGTACCCGTGTTGGTAGGGTATGGGCTCAATTTTATACCCATGGGTAATACCCATACCCTAACCCGTTAAGTCATGGGTACGGGCATGAGTAGATAGACCCATACCCTACCCATTTAAACAGAAATAGTAGTAAAACATACCTGTAGAGTTACAACCTATGGGACGAAGAAAAATAGGGAAGAGTATGATACTGTGGCTTCTAAACTTTGATATTTCTCATGAGTACGGGCATGGGTAAAGTTTTATACCCGCGAGTACGGGTATGAGTAAAATTTTCTACCCATTGACTAAATGGGAGTGGGTATGGTATTATTCTACCCTACCCATTGCCAGCCTTACTTCGCGCTCATTCAATAATGCGGCCACGTTTTCCTTCAGGTTTTTCGGAAGTTGTTCGGTCATGCACACATAGCATATTCTATGAATTACAGTAGTACAACATACGTAGACCGCAATTAATTATTCGAGCTAATAACTATTGTTCTTATTTAAAAAGAAAAATTATTGGGCTTTGGAGCATGTCCAACAACCTTTTTGTATTGAATTGCTAAAATCTGACTCTAGGAAGAGGAGCGCGAAGGTTTATCAATGGAACACAATTTCCAATTTCCTAGCCTTCCTATAAGCATTCATCAGTGTTTGCCCTTCGTAGCAAAAATCATGTCTACTCTCTCTGTTCCAAAATATAAGACATTAAGCTTTATGAAATCAATGTATCTAGAAGCCTTTTAATGTAAAGGTTCACTCCGAACCTCTACAAACCTATACACTAAATGACGTCTAGATACGTTCGTTTCACAAAGCTAAAACATCTTATATTTCTCAATGGAGGAAGTACATGACAATGACGTGTGGTGCAACCACTCGGCCACCCAATAAATAAATCCCCTTTATTGATAAATTTTGAATCACTATGGCTAGGAGTGTTCAACCTTATGTTTAAAAGAAATTTTTGGGAAACCACTATTTCGCTAACATGAATAGTACAGTGCACCTGAACAACGATATCAAAGCCACCCATGAGGTAAGCTCATTAAAAAACAAGAAGGAATGTGGGGTTGCTAGGCCCCACAAGTAATCTGTCCTCACAACTCTTATTGTCCATTCACGCTCATTGATACATGCGTCCATGTTTTTCCTTGAGATTATCCAAAAGTTTTTTCGTCATGCACATATAGCAGCATCGTCAATGTTTTCGAATTATCTCTACTACTATAATGGAGCATTTTTGAATTAGATCCATATCAGCAATCTTAATGGTTGGTCTATTAGATCCAATGTTTTAGAGCAGGTGGATTCATGTTGAAGGAGTAGTACCTAGAGCAAACTCCACCATGTTCTAGAAACATCATGTCACCCCCACCCTCCCTGCAAAAAAAAGTTCATAACGCAGTAGGTTGTATTCTCAATATGTGTAGATAGTTATTATTAATATACTTAATGTATGTCTTTTTTCTCTAACAAGACTATTGGTTAATAACAACTTAATATTCATTAAATTACATTTTATACAGTACATACGAGTGTGGCACATGCCTTTTACTAGTACGAAGTAGCGTGTCACTTCTGGCAAATCTTGCCACTATATAATGTACGAATAACTTTGAACAATGAAAATTGAATGAAGACTGGCAAATCCCAACAATGTTAACTCTTGGATCTTTTTTTCCATTCTAGCACATAGAAGATTCTATCGATTGTCCTTAGCACAATGAACGCTATGCAAAAAACCACAAAGATTCTAATGACATGTTATACATTTAATTATCTTAGCATACCTAGTGTGTAGTGTACGAATAACTTTGAACTTTAACCGTTGGATGAAGATTGGAAATCCCAACATTGCTTACCGATGGATTTTCCTTTCACTCTAACATTTAGAAGATTCTATTGATATAGTCTTTAGCACAATGAACGCTATGCACAAACCTCAAAACACATTTTCCACATTATAGAATCTATATATCATTTCTCTACAGCATGTTGGGAATTATGTACCTACGAGTAGGTTGATTTCAAAATGATACAACTTACAAGAACCAAAAATACACTAGATACTTTATGGATGTGGCTTAAAATTATAATTATTTTTTGAGCTTTACCTACTATTAATTTAGATAAAAATTATATTTTAGTAATATATTATATAATTAACTATGAAACATTTCCCAAAAAATAAGAAACATTCAATGACTGGTTATGTATTATGTATAACGATTACAGAAAATGTATGTATTTTGCACAGAAAAGGTCTATGGTTGTTGTTATGTGCAAAAACCTGCCCAACATGTGGTGGTACTTGTAATACCCTCGCTGCTGATGCTCTCGGGCGGAAGGAGTACCAACCGTTCGATATTGTTTCAACGATGCAAGGGAACTTTTGTAAAAAAACGATGGAAGGGAGTATAAAAACGATGGAAGGGAACTGCTAGGCTGCTCCTACGGCACGTGGCAACTTCTGGATGTCCCGAGCAAGCCTTTTTAAGGGGCCATCAACAACGACCACCTCTCCCATCCAGGCACAACGCAGACAGTGAAGAACTCTCTCTGTCTATGTCTGTCCCTTTAGGCTGGCCAATCCACCACACACACAAAAATGCTGCGTAGATCCTTCGGTCAGTGCACCTCCATTCACGAGTCCAACGCAAGGGCGATCAGGGATAACAGTCCCCACCATAGTGAAGGCGGGGAGTCCGTTGACAGGCCATACTATTCTGACACAACGGAAGGTAATTTTTCTGACGAGGACCCTGCTTACCATCATCTGATGGACGGGACGCCGCCGGCCGAGAGCGAAGAGGAGGAGGAGGAGGAGGATCATTGGCATTTCATCTATGAAGGAGATGTCATCTTCAAGAAGAGTTCTCTTGATCCATCCTCCATCGGCAAGAAGAAGAGGGAGCATGAGCAGGAGGATCAGGGGTCGGAAGATTTATCGCCATTTCTCGACTTCGTCTCCAAGAAGAGTGCACTCGATCCTGCCTTCATCCACAATGAGAAAAGGAATTTGAAGCAAGCAAGAGGCTTGAAGAAGAAGAAGATGGTGAGAGCTGGGGGATGCCGCAGGAAGGGGAAGTACGACGCCATCACGAAAGTGACAGCGGAAGGATCCAGGTCAAAGAAGACAAAGAAGTAATTATGTTTAATTTCACCTCTACTTCCTTTCTGTAATTATGTTCAGAGATTGAATATTAGTATTATCAAGTTCAAATTGGAATGGTGTTTGCGATCTAGTACTAGCATAAGTACTCTGTTTGTCATTTCATCTTCCACTGCGACGCAATAAAACCTCTTGTATTACCGAGAAAGGTGAAATTACGTCCTCCCCTTAATTTATGCCTGCGTTCGGGTGCCAATACAGAGAAACACACGTTAATTACTCACGTGAATTTAGGTAATTAATACTAAAAGGAAGAACCTAGGAGCCCGCATGTATTCTTTAATTACCAATATCAATCATTATAAGTGAAATACGGATTAGTAGTATATTAAATTCCATGGATAAAAAATAACATCTGTATAGTCCACGTAAATCATCTCCCTGCGCGACATTTCCGGGCTATTGATTTGAAATTATTTAATGTCATATTGATTTTAAAACTCAACTACGCCCAACGTGCCACGTGCTGTCCCCTATCCCTTAGTGGTCACCACGGCATGTCAAAAAGGCTACGTCGCCTGCAAAATGAAGCAAGCACGAAACATCGGTCTATATAGACCAAAAGAATCTAGCAGACATGCAAACATCATAATCATTGCCCGAGCTAGCGTCGGTCCCATCGATGCTCATCGGCGAGGCACCTGCGACTACATCAGCATTAAGGTGCACCTCAAGCTTGTGGATTGCCCACAAGAAAAATAAAATTGATTTCCCTCTCTCCTACCTCTTCCATTTTATATTTTAAAATTTTTGAGGCTCTTTGTGTTGCTTTTTATAATTTGAAATTTGTTAGGTTTTTTATGAATTCGTTTTTCTTTCTAGAATAGTTTTCAAAACACGGTCAAATTTTGAGGCATGCATGGCAAGAAGTTGAATCTTGCCAAACTCTCACTCGTTCTTGATACACTGACTTCCTAGTGGGTCCACTGAACAAATTTTCGCAAGGTGTGAAGTTAATTTTGAAACACAACCAAAATTTTGAAACACGGTGAGTCATAGCCTATTTGATTGTTTTCAAAACACGGTAAAAATTCTAGGCATGCATATTATTAGCAATAAGTTGAATAATTCCAAACTCTCACTCGTTCTCGATACATTGACTGCCTGGTGGGTCCAGTGAACAGATTTTCGCAAGATGTGAAATTCATTTCGAAATGCACGCAAAATTTCAAAACGCGGTGAGCCATAGCCACTTGATTGTTTTGACAATACGGTCAAATTTATAGGCATGCATATTCTTAGCAATAAGTTGAATCATTCCAAACCCTCACTCGTTCTCGATACATTGACTGCCTGGTAGGTCCACTGGACAGATTATCGCAAGGTGTGAAGTAAATTTTGAAACACAACCAAACTTTCAAAACACGGTGAGTTAAAGTCTCTTTGAGTGTTTTCAAAACACGGTCAAACTTCCGAGGCATGCACATTCTTAGCAAGAAGTTGAATCTTTCCAAACAACTCTTACTCGTTCTCGATACATTGACTGCCTAGTGGTGGGTCCACTAAAAAGATTATCGCAAGGGGTGAAGTTAATTTCGAATCATAGCCAAAATTTCAAAACACAGAGAATCATAGTCTTTTTATTTGTTTTCAAAACATGGTCAAATTCCTAGGCATGCATATTCCTAGCAAGAAGTTGAATCTTGCCAAACTCTCACTCGTTCTTGATACATTGACTGCCTGGTGGGTCGACTGAACAGATTTTCGCAAGGTGTGAAGTTAATTTTGAAAGATAGCAAAAATTTCGAAACACGGTGAGTCACAGCCTCTTTGATTGTTTTCAAACACGATCAAATTTCTAGGCATACATATTCTTAGCAATAAGTTGAATCATTCCAAACTCTCACTCATTCTCGATACATTGACTGCCTGGTGGGTCCAGTGAACATATTTTCGCAAGGTGTGAAGTTAATTTTGAAATGCACCCAAAATTTCAAAACACGATGATCCATAGCTACTTTGACTGTTTTCAAAACACGGTCAAATTTTTAGGCATGCATATTCTTAGCAATAAGTTAAATCATTCCAAACTCTCAGTCGTTCTCTATACATTGTCTGCTTGGTAGGATCACTGAACAGATTATCGCAAGGTGTGAAGTTAATTTCGAAACAAAGCCAAACTTTCAAAACACGGTGAGTCATAGTCTCTTTGATTGTTTTCAAAACATGGTCAAACTTTCAAGGCATGCATATTCTTAGCAAGAAGTTGAATCTTTCCAAACAACTCTTACTCGTTCTCGATACATTGACTACCTGGTGGGTCCACTGAAAAGATTATCGCAAGGGGTGATGTTAATTTCGAAACATAGCCAAAATTTCAAAACACGGAGAGTCATACTCTCTTTGTTTGTTTTCAAAACACTGTCAAATTTCTAAGAATGCATATTCTTAGCAAGAAGTTGAATCTTGCCAAATTCTCACTTGTTCTTGATACATTGACTACCTGTTGGGTCCATTGAACATATTTTCGCGAGGTGTGAAGTTAATTTCGAAACATAGCCAAAATTTTGAAACATATTGAGTCATAGCCTTTATTGTTTTCAAAACACGGTAAAATTTCTAGGCATGTATAGTCATAGCAATAAGTTGAATCATTCCAAAATCTCACTCGATCTCGATACATTGACTTCCTGGTGGGTCCAGTTAATAGATTTTCGCAAGGTGTGAAGTTAATTTCGAAACGCACGCAATATTTCAAAACACAGTGAGCCATAGCTATTTTGATTGTTTTCAAAACATGGTCAAATTTCTAGGCATGCATGTTCTTAGCAATAAGTTGAAACATTCCAAATTCTCACTCGTTCTCGATACATTGACTGCCTGGTGGGTCCACTTAACAGATTGTCACAAGGTGCGGAGTTAATTTCGTCACACAGTTAAACTTTCAAAACACGGTGAGTCATAGTCTCTTTTATTGTTTTCAAAACATGGTCAAACTTTCGAGGCATGCATATTCTTAGCAAGAAGTTGAATCTTGCCAAACAACTCTCACTCATTCTTGATACATTGCCTGCCTGGTGGGTCCAATGAAAATATTATCACAAGGTGGGAAGTTAATTTCGAAACACAACCAAATTTCAAAACACGGTGAGTCATAGTCTCTTTGTTTATTTTCAAAACACGTTCAAATTTCTAGGCATGCACATTCTTAGCAAGAAGATGAATCTTTCCAAACTCTCACTCGTCTCCATACATTGACTGCCTGGTGGTGGGTCTATTGAACAGATTTTCGCAAGGTGGGAAGTTAATTTCGAAACACAGCCAAAATTTCGAAACACGGTGAGTCATTGCATCTTTGATTGTTTTCAAAACACGGTCAAATTTCTTGGTATGCATATTCTTATCAATACGTTGAATCATTCCAAACTCCCACTCGTTCTCGATACATTGACTGCCTGGTGGGTCCAGTGAACAAATTTTTGCAAGGTGTGAAGTTAATTTCGACACGCACGCAAAATTTCAAAACACGATGAGCCATAGACTCTTTGGTTGTTTTTGAAATACGGTCAAATTTATAGGCATGCATATTCGTAGAAAGAAGTTGAATCTTTCCAAACTGTCACTCGTCTTGATACATTGACTTCCTAGTAGTGGGTCCACTGGATAGATTTTCGCAAGGTGTGAAGTTAATTTTGAAACACAGCAAAAAAATCAAAACACGGCAAGTCATAGTCTATTTGTTTGTTTTTAAAACACGGTCAAATATCTAGGCAGGCATATTCTTAGCTAGAAGTTGAATCTTTCCAAACTCTCACTCTTCTCCATACATTGACAGCCTGGTGGTGGGTCCACTGAACAGATTTTCACATGGTGTGAAGTTAATTTCGAAACACAGTCAAAATTTAGAAACATGGTGAGTTGTAGCATCTTTGATTATTTTCAAAACACGATTAAATTTCTATGAATGCATATTCTTAGAAATAAGTTGAATCATTCCAAACTCTCACGCGTTCTCGATACGTTGACTGCCTGGTGGGTCTAGTGAACAGATTTTCGCAAGGTGTGAAGTTAATTTTGAAACGCATGCTAAATTTCAAAACACGGTGAGCCATAGTCTCTTTGGTTCTTTTCGAAATACGGTCAAATTTCTAGGCATGCATATTCTTAGGAAGAACTTGAATCTTTCATAACTGTCACTCATCTCGATACATTGACTTCCTGGTAGTGGGTCCACTAAATAGATTTTCCCAAATTGTGAAGTTAAGTTCGAAACACACAACCAAAATTTCAAAACACGGTGAGTCATAGTCTCTTTGTTTGTTTTCAAACACGGTCAAATTCTAGGCATGCATATTCTTAGCAAGAAGATGAATCTTTTCAAACTCTCACTCGTCTCCATACTTTAACTTCCTTGTGGTGGGTCCACTGAACATAATTTCGCAAGGTGTGAATTTAATTTTGAAACACAGCCAAAATTTCGAAACACGGCGAGTCATTGCATCTTTGATTGTTTTCAAAACACGGTCATATTTCTGGGCATGCATATTCTTAGAGCAATAAGTTGAATCATTCCAAACTCTCACTCATTCTCGATACATTGACTGCCTGGTGGGTCCAGTGAACAGATTTTCGCAAGGTGTGAAGTTAATTTCAAAATGCACCCAAAATTTCAAAACGCGGTGATCCATAGCTACTTTGATTTTTTTTCAAAACATGATCAAATTTCTAGGCATGCATATTCTTAGCAATAAGTTGAATCATTCCAAACTCTCATTCGTTCTCGATACATTGTCTGCTTGGTAGGTCCACTCAATATATTATCACAAGGTGTGAAGTTCATTTTGAAACACAGCCAAACTTTCAAAACATGGTGAGTCATAGTCTCTTTGATTGTTTTCAAAACACGGTCAAACTTTCAAGGCATGCATATCCTTAGCAAGAAGTTGAATCTTTCCAAACAACTCTTACCCATTCTCGATACATTGACTACCTAGTGGGTCCACTGAAAAGATTATCACAAGGGGTCATGTTAATTTCGAAACATAGCCAAAATTTCAAAACACGGAGAGTCATAGTCTCTTTGTTTGTTTTCAAAACACGGTCAAATTTCTAGGCATGCATATTCTTAGCAAGAAGTTGATTCTTGCCAAACTCTCACGTGTTCTTGTTACATTGACTACCTGGTGGGTCCACTAAACATATTTTTGCGAGGTGTGAAGTTAATTTCGAAAGATAGCCAAAATTTTGAAATACAGTGAGTCATAGCCTCTCTTATTATTTTCAAAACATGGTAAAATTTCTAGGCATGTATATTCTTAGCAATAAGTTGAATCATTCCAAAATCTCACTCGATCTCGATACATTGACTTCTTGGTGGGTCTAGTGAATACATTTTCGCAAGGTGTGAAGTTAATTTCAAAACGCACGCAAAATTTCAAAACGCGGTGAGCCATAGCCATTTTGATTGTGTTCAAAACATGGTCAAAATTCTAGGCATCCATATTATTAGCAATAAGTTGAATAATTCCAAACTCTCACTCGTTCTTGATACATTGACTGCCTGGTAGGTCCACTGAACAGATTGTCACAAGATGTGAAATTCATTTCGAAATGCACGCAAAATTTCAAAACACGGTGAGCCAGAGCCACTTGATTGTTTTGACAATACGGTCAAATTTATAGGCATGCATATTCTTAGCAATAAGTTGAATCATTCCAAACCCTCACTCGTTCTTGATACATTGACTGCCTGGTAGGTCCACTGACAGATTATCGCAAGGTGTGAAGTAAATTTTGAAACACAACCAAACTTTCAAAACACGGTGAATCAAAGTCTCTTTGATTGTTTTCAAAACACGGTCAAACTTCTGAGGCATGCACATTCTTAGCAAGAAGTTGAATCTTGCCAAACAACTCTTACTCGTTCTCGATACATTGACTGCCTAGTGGTGGGTCCACTAAAAAGATTATCGCAAGGGGTGAAGTTAATTTCGAATCATAGCCAAAATTTCAAAACACAGAGAATCATAGTCTCTTTGTTTGTTTTCAAAACACGTTCAAATTCCTAGGCATGCATATTCTAAGCAAGAAGTTGAATCTTGCCAAACTCTCACTCGTTCTTGATACATTGACTGCATGGTGGGTCGACTAAACAGATTTTCGCAAGGTGTGAAGTTAATTTTGAAACACAGCAAAAATTTCGAAACACGGTGAGTCATAGACTCTTTGATTGCTTTCAAACACGATCAAATTTGTAGGCATACATATTCTTAGAAATAAGTTGAATCATTCCAAACTCTCACTCGTTCTCGATACATTGACTGCCTGGTGGGTCCAGTGAACATATTTTCACAAGGTGTGAAGTTAATTTCGAAACGCACCCAAAATTTCAAAACACGGTGATCCATAGCTACTTTGACTGTTTTCAAAACACGGTCAAATTTTTAGGCATGCATATTCTTAGCAATAAGTTGAATCATTCCAAACTCTCACTCGTTCTCTATACATTGTCTGCTTGGTAGGATCACTGAACATATTATCGCAAGGTGTGAAGTTAATTTCGAAACAAAGCCAAACTTTCAACACACGGTGAGTCATAGTCTCTTTGATTGTTTTCAAAACATGGTCAAACTTTCAAGGCATGCATATTCTTAGCAAGAAGTTGAATCTTTCCAAACACCTCTTACTCGTTCTCGATACATTGACTACCTGGTGGGTCCACTGAAAAGATTATCGCAAGGGGTGATGTTAATTTCGAAACATAGCCAAAATTTCAAAACACGGAGAGTCATACTCTCTTTGTTTGTTTTCAAAACACTATCAAATTTCTAGGCATGCATATTCTTAGCAAGAAGTTGAATCTTGCCAAACTCTCACTTGTTCTTGATACATTGACTACCTGTTGGGTCCACTGAACATATTTTCGCGAGGTGTGAAGTTAATTTCGAAACGTAGCCAAAATTTTGAAACACAATGAGTCATAGCCTTTATTGTTTTCAAACCACTATAAAATTTATAGGCATGTATAGTCGTAGCAATAAGTTGAATCATTCCAAAATCTCACTCGATCTCGATACATTGACTTCCTGGTGGGTCTAGTTAATAGATTTTGGCAACGTGTGAAGTTAATTTCGAAACGCACGCAAAATTTCAAAACACGGTGAGCCATAGCCATTTTGATTGTTTTCAAAATATGGTCAAATTTCTAGGCATGCATGTTCTTAGCAATAAGTTGAATCATTCCAAATTCTCACTCGTTCTCGATACATTGACTGCCTGGTGGGTCCACTTAACAGATTGTCACAAGGTGCAGAGTTAATTTTGTAACACAGTTAAACTTTCAAAACACGGTGAGTCATAGTCTCTTTGTTTCTTTTCAAAACTTGGTCAAACTTTCGAGGCATGCATATTCTTGGCAAGAAGTTGAATCTTGCCAAACAACTCTCACTCATTCTTGATACATTGACTGCCTGGTGGGTCCAATGAAAATATTATCACAAGGTGGGAAGTTAATTTCGAAACACAACCAAATTTCAAAACACGGTGAGTCATAGTCTCTTTGTTTATTTTCAAAACACGTTCAAATTTCTAGGCATGCATATTCTTAGCAAGAAGATGAATCTTTCCAAACTCTCACTCGTCTCCATACTTTGACTGCCTGGTGGTGGGTCCATTGAACAAATTTTTGCAAGGTGTGAAGTTAATTTCGAAACACAGCCAAAATTTCGACACACGGTGAGTCATTGCGTCTTTGATTGTTTTCAAAACACGGTCAAATTTCTTGGTATGCATATTCTTATCAATACGTTGAATCATTCCAAACTCCCACTCGTTATCGATACATTGACTGCCTGGTGGGTCAAGTGAACAGATTTTTGCAAGGTGTGAAGTTAATTTCGACACGCACGCAAAATTTCAAAACACGGTGAGCCATAGTCTCTTTGGTTGTTTTTGAAATACGATCAAATTTATAGGCATGCATATTCATAGAAAGAAGTTGAATCTTTCCAAACTATCACTCGTCTTGATACATTGACTTCCTAGTAGTGGGTCCACTGGATATATTTTCGCAAGGTGTGAAGTTAATTTTGAAACACAGCAAAAAATTCAAAACACGGCGAGTCATAGTCTATTTGTTTGTTTTTAAAACACGGTCAAATATCTAGGCAGGCATATTCTTAGCTAGAAGTTGAATCTTTCCAAACTCTCACTCTTCTCCATACATTGACTGCCTGGTGGTGGGTCCACTGAACAGACTTTCACATGGTGTGAAGTTAATTTCGAAACACAGTCAAAATTTATAAACATGGTGAGTTGTAGCATCTTTGATTATTTTCAAAACACGATTAAATTTCTATGAATGCATATTCTTAGCAATAACTTGAATCATTCCAAACTCTCACGCGTTCTCGATACGTTGACTGCCTGTGGGTCTAGTGAACAGATTTTCGCAAGGTGTGAAGTTAATTTTGAAACGCATGCTAAATTTCAAAACACGGTGAGCCATAGTCTCTTTGGTTCTTTTCGAAATACGGTCAAATTTCTAGGCATGCATATTCTTAGCAAGAACTTGAATCTTTCCTAACTGTCACTCATCTCGATACATTGACTTCCTGGTAGTGGGTCCACTAAATAGATTTTCCCAAATTGTGAAGTTAATTTCGAAACACACAACCAAAATTTCAAAACACGGTGAGTCATAGTCTCTTTGTTTGTTTTCAAACACGGTCAAATTTCTAGGCATGCATATTCTTAGCAAGAAGATGAATCTTTTCAAACTCTCACTCGTCTCCATACTTTGACTTCCTTGTGGTGGGTCCACTGAACATATTTTCGCAAGGTGTGAAGTTAATTTCGAAACACGGCCAAAATTTCGAAACACGGTGAGTCATTGCATCTTTGATTGTTTTCAAAACACGGTCAAATTTCTGGGC
This sequence comes from Avena sativa, assembly GCA_916181665.1. Classification (NCBI taxonomy): domain Eukaryota; kingdom Viridiplantae; phylum Streptophyta; class Magnoliopsida; order Poales; family Poaceae; genus Avena; species Avena sativa. The sequence continues at coordinate 184,395,604 of OV702286.1, forward strand.
ATGCATATTCTTAGAGCAATAAGTTGAATCATTCCAAACGCTCACTCATTCTCGATACATTGACTGCCTAGTGGGTCCAGTGAACAGATTTTCACAAGGTGTGAAGTTAATTTCGAAATGCACCCCAAATTTCAAAACACGGTGATCCATAGCTACTTTGATTTTTTTTCAAAACATGATCAAATTTCTAGGCATGCATATTCTTAGCAATAAGTTGAATCATTCCAAACTCTCAGTCGTTCTCGATACATTGACTGCCTGGTGGGTCCAATGAAAATATTATCGCAAGGTGTGAAGTTAATTTCGAACCACAGCCAAAATTTCAAAACACGGTGAGTCATAGTCTCTTTGTTTGTTTTCAAAACACGGTTAATTTTCTAGGCATGCATATTCTTAGCAAGAAGATGAATCTTTCCAAACTCTTACTCGTCTCCAGACTTTGACTGCCTAGTGATGGGTCCACTGAACATATTTTTGCAAGGCATGAAGTTAATTTCGAAACACAGCCAAAATTTCAAAACACAGTGAGTCATTACATCTTTGATTGTTTTCAAACCATGGTCAAATTTCTAGGCATGCATATTCTTAGCAATAAGTTGAATCATTCCAAACTCTCACTCGTTCTCGATACATTGACTGCCTGGTGGGTGCAGAGAACAGATTTTCGCAAGGTGTGAAGTTAATTTCGAAACACATGCAAAATTTCAAAACACAGTGAGCCATAGTCTCTTTGGTTGTTTTTGAAATACAGTCAAATTTCTAGGCATGCATATTCATAGCAAGAAGTTGAATATTTCCAAACTATCACTCGTCTCGATACATTGACTTCTTGGTAGTGGGTCCACTTAATAGATTTCCACAAATTGTGAAGTTAATTTCCAAACACACAACCAAAATTTCAAAACATTGTGAGTCATAGTCTCTTTGTTTGTTTTCAAAACACGGTCAAATTTCTACGCATCCATATTATTAGCAAGAAGTTGAATCTTTCCAAACTCTCACTCGTCTCCATACATTGACTGCCTGGTGGTGGGTCCACTGAACATATTTTCGCAAGGTGTGAAGTTAATTTTGAAACATAGATAAAATTTCGAAACACGGTGAGTCATAGCATCTTTGATTGTTTTCAAAATACAGTCAAATTTATAGGCATTCATATTCTTAGAAATAAGTTGAATCATTCCAAACTCTCACTCGTTCTCGATAGATTGACTGCCTGGTGGGTCTAGTGAACAGATTTTGCAAGGTGTGAAATTAATTTCGAAATGCACGCAAATTTTCAAACCACGGTGAGCCATAGTCTCTTTGGTTGTTTTCGAAATACAGTCAAATTTATAGGCATGCATATTCTTAGCAAGAAGTTGAATCGTTCCAACATGTCACTCGTCTCAATACATTGACTTCCTGGTAGTGGGTCCACTGAATAAAATTTCTCAAGGTGTGAAGTTAATTTCAAAACACGGGCAAAATTTCAAAACACGGTGAGTCATAGTCTCTTTGATTATTTTCAAAACACGGTCAAATTTCTAGGCATGCATATTCTTAGCAAGAAGTTGAATCTTTCCAAACTCTCACTCGTTCTCGATACATTAACTGCGGCCTAGTGGTGGGTCCACTGAACAGATTATCGCAAGGTGTGAACTTAATATCTTAACACAGCCAAAATTTCAAAACACTATGAGTCATAGTCTCTTTGATTATTTTGAAAACACGGTCAAATTTCTAGGCATTCATATTCTTAGCAAGAAGTTGAATCTTTCCAAACTCTCACTTGTTCTCGATACATTGACTACGGCCTGGTGGTGGGTCCACTGAACAGATTATTGCAAGGTGTGAACTTAATTTCGAAACACAACCAAAATTTCAAAACACGATGAGTCATAGTCTCTTTGATTGTTTCTAAAACACGGTCAAATTTCTAGGCATGCATATTCTTAGCAAGAAGTGGAATCTTGCCAAACAACTATCGCTCGTTCTAGATACATTGACTGCCTGGTGGGTCCACTGAACAGATTATCGCAAGGTGTGAAGTTAATTGCGAAATAGAGCCAAACTTTAAAAACACGGTGAGTCATATTCTCTTTGATGTTTTCAAAACACGGTCAAACTTTCAAGGCATGCATATTCTTAGCAAGAAGTTGAATCTTTCCAAACAACTCTCACTCGTTCTCAATACATTGACTGCCTGGTGGGTCCACTTAACAGATTATCACAAGGTGTGAAGTTAATTTCGAAAGACAACCAAAATTTCAAAAAATGGTGAGTCATAGTCTCTTTGGTTGTTTTCAAAACACGGTCAAATTTCTAGGAATGTGTATTCTTAGAAAGAAGTTTAATCCTACCAAACAACTCTCACTCGTTCTTGATACATTGACTACCTGGTGGGTCCACTGAACAGATTATCGCAAGGTGTGAACTTAATTTCGAAACACACCGAGAAATAGTATAGTAGAGGCTAGCGAAATGAATTTCCTTGGTTGTGTGGTCAGGTAGCAAGGCTTTATCCAATCGCTAGCATCGGGGCCCACCTAGGACGTGCATTTGAGAACCTGTGTCTCTGGCGTATCCCTAGGAACCGTGGTATGATCACAACTGCATCTGAGTAGTACAGGACTACAGTACACTACTGGAGTCTTACTTCATGAATCAGTGAGCATGAGTACTCAAGTACTACTCCGTACTACTAGAACCTTACTGCCACCGCCCGCCGCCCTAGGAGTAGTAAAAAGCCGCAAATAGCCACCGTCGCCCGCTAACCACCGCCCGCAGATGCCTACCTACTAGAGTAGTAGTATAGTAAAAAGAAGACATATGTACTGTATTACTATTGGAGTACTGGTAGTACAACTCAAGTATAAAAAGACATATACTCCGTATTACTAGAGTACTAGTTTAAATGTACTACTACTAGTACTCTGTATCTGGACAAGATTTAACCACAAGAAAGAATTGGAGAAGAGACACGAGTCTGCCATGCCGAGAAAGAAAGAGCCAGAAGAGACATGCAGATAGAATAAAATGCAAATGGTGTTGAAGACATGCATGTAGTCCTCGTTCTCTCCCCAACAGCACTATACACTTTGCGCCAGGCCCCAGGATTCTCCGTCTCTCTCTAGGTGTAGACCCTTCTCCATTTCCAAAAAAAGGCGTAGACCTTCTTAACACTCATGTGTGTAGGATCTGTTTGTCTAGTACAGTACTGTATAGGGTATTAAATGTCTGATTTACTCTCACCTATCAACTTTTTGCAGCCTTCGTTCAAAAAAACTAAATGCAGCATAAAAATTCACAACTGCAAGCACTACATCAGCGAGCCGAGCTTCCAAGGAACCACTCCAACATTGGCCGTGTCGGCAGATTCCACCAAGAGCTAGCTGGTGATGGACAAAGAAGAGCTAGCACCGATAACTGTTCTATGCCCCCACGATGGCTGCCTCGCCATGGTCGCCTACCACGAGCTCGACGACCACAAGGCCGCGTGCCCGTACAGCCCGTGCGGCTGCACGGAGGTCGGCTACATATTCACCGTCTAGCCGGTCGAGCTCCTTTTGCACCTCAACGGCGTCCACAAGGTACAAGTACATAGGCTATCGTATGGCCAGCCCATGGAGTGTATAGTAATGATGCCATTACTGTCCTTTCTACCATCCATGGTCATGTCTACGGTGATGATGCTACCATGTTCAGCCTCATCATCGGCGAGCTCGGACAGGCCGCCGCCGTTTCCTTGGTGTGCGGCAAGGCGGCCTAATGCTCGTGGCCCTGGTACAGGGTGAAGCTATGCGCGACTGGCCCACAGTCGTTGGCGGACTTCTCGACGGACACCCTTAATGGGGTCATTGAGCCGACGAGCTGTGTGTTGCCCGGCAGTGTTGGCCTCAAAGATCTGACGTTCCTCACGGTGCCGCCATGGTACATTACCGTGGCTGATGGACAGTACGGGACGATCAAGGTGTTGTCTTTCTATGTTTGCATCGACAGGATGAATTGACCTTAATATTTGGCTAAGTGATCCTAATACGATGGTAATGATGTATTACTAGTTAATTTAGTTATAGAAAAGTACCACTCGTTTAGTAGTTAATATAGTAGTAATTGGAGGCAAGGCCTCTTTTGTCACTAGGAAGGGTGTATTTTGGTTGTAAACTGTCTTTGTTGCTAATGTTTATATTTTGGATTTTAAGTGTTTTCTGAAATTGTTCAACTACTACTCCGCGTGCCCACTACTAGGGCGACTCGGATCAACATGCCCCCTGTATCTACCACCCAATATTCATCCGATGGACCAAAGTGATCCAAAGCAACGTAGAAAAGAAAACATCTCACACTTACGCCCTGGTTTTCAACTATGTTTAATTTTTTAATCACTAGACAGTAAAAACATTTTGTCAGTCATTAATAATTCAAATACATGCATATATTTATTAAAAATATATAGACATATAATTTTAATAAATTTTCATAAATTATTTTTTATACTTTTGTCCGCACACTATATATATGTCAACACCCGGATTTTTAATCCCGGATGCCCGTTATGCCATACCTCGCAATCCCAAGATTACCATTTTTGCGAGACATAACGGATTGGATATCACAATACATCATCCATTACAAGCCATACATAAGGTTTTACACCAATAAGGATCTCATGATCCAGTCTTTAATACAACAAGCAGCGGAAATAAACGATAGCGTAGCGGTGGGGTCCATCTTCTGGGGCACAGGCAATGCTGACGAAGGCAGATAGTCCTAGTTATCATAGTCGTCCTGCTGACCATCATCTTGATAATCTCCTTCATAGTCTGGCCATGATAATAGCCAGGTACAAAAGCCATGAGTACTCTTTAAGTACTCGCAAACTACTACTAGCAAGGGTTATAATTCTAAGTTAAAGTGCTGAATTAAAATAAATAACTATCAAGTTAAGTTTGAAACCTAAGCTGAGTTCTGAAGCAAGAAAAGATAAAGTAAAGTTCTAGAATCACTTAAGTTGGGAAGCTATTATCATCTACACAACCCTGTTGTGGGCAAGTCAAAGTTCATCATTCATTTCAAGTTATTTAGAAAACATCTGACAACGAAACAGTATGGCCATTCCAACTGTCCATAACCGCGGACGCGGCTATTCGAATAGTTTAACACTCTGCAGAGGTGGTACACTTTCACCATAAGATTCGATACATCTGTCAGGGATAACCCTGAATCATCATACTTAGTATGCAGATAATCAAACATAACCTTCCCTTTACACACCCTAGTACAAGCACCTCTCCTATGAGCATGGCGTCCCAACCATGACCATCAGTCATCTTGGGCACTGCATAGGTGGACATCATTGAGAGGTAGCCTCAGCTCAAACCTCTCCCGTGAGGGAACTAATACTAATGCATATAAATTTCCAGCTAAGCCTTACCCAATTCTGGTAATGTGGTTGTACGGTAAATTTGGAATGGTATCGCATCCGAATCCAACCATCAGTTTTATAAAAAGGGTTAATGCTCATGCCTCATCATTTTCATCATCATAAACCAATTGTGTTTCTCAACACATGTCAAAACATCTCAATAGAATGACTCATCATTCCAAGGTTTTCATAACTCATTTTCACCAAGTGTTCCCATCTAAAGTGACTCAAGTTTGATCTATTCTAAAACACTAGGTTAAGAGTGTTCACTAAGGTGGAAAGGTGGGATCAATCTCACTGCCATAGAATGACATCTAAAGGTTCCTAAATAGGTCAAGTTTTATACTCTTTATGCTACCTTCAAAATTAATTAAAGAACTTTGTGTAAACTAAGGGGGTGTGATCAAAGTATGCTTAAGGCATCTTTACTAAACCATCTAGTTTTATTCTAGCTTGCTACAATAGCTTACTAAATCATGTTTGCAAGGGTTAGCTTGCCACTAATAGCTTGCCTTGGTTGGTGCAGTCGTTGAAGTTTTCTTGTTCTTCTTCTTCTTCTTCTTCTTCTTGGTAGAACTCCTCCTCCTCGAAGGCTTGGTCGGTACTAGCGTCTAGAAATACATAGGGAGTGCACAATCACCAAACAATACTTAACTTAGGCTAATTAGTATTCTAAACCACACAATTGATGATCTATTATCATCCCAAACATCACAAGTTTTAATTCAATAGTTTCAACCTTTTTATTTTGGAAAAGTAATTTCTACTCATTGAAATATTAACTCCACTTTAATATTCACCACCAAAATATGGGATCATGTGACACATGTCCTCACCACATATTATAACATGTGGGAATGAGATTTAAAGGTTGGATCAATATTACTTTGGTTTAAGTTCATTATTTAATGATTTAAAGTGACTAGAAATGCCTATATAGCATTATTTTGGTACTAGTCCAAAGTCACTGCCTATAAACCTTAATATTATTACATATTTGGATAGATATGATGAAATGTGATTTTTGAGAGTTGGAATCAACTCAAAAGCTAACTTGGTTGATTTTACAAAAATGTTTCAAGTTGCAAAAGCTTCTGTCTTCTTATTTTTATTAGGAGAAATCTATAAATCTAAATGAATTAAATCCAACGGGCTTGGATAGAGCATTTCAATACCTTTCAAACAAAATTAGTTTCATGTAATTTGGATTTGTCAAACTCATAGAATTGAATTTTGAAATACTAGACAGAAACTATATTCTAACTAAAAAGAAAAACCTAGATTTGAATCTACGGGCTTGCGCGGGAAAGGAAATGGGCCGGCCCAGTGGCGCTACGCGGCACGGGGCTCAGCTGACAGGGGGTCCTACTTGTCAGTGGCTCTTAAAACGCGAAACGGTACGCGCGCTATGGGCCGTGCGATTAGAGGCTAGATCTACGGCTGAGGGTCGTCGTCGACGACGGACGGGTCACCGGCGAGCTCGAACCCTAGCGGCTCGGTGGGGGTCTACTGGGGGCGTACCAGGGCTCCATCGGGGTCGGCGATGCGGGCAAACAAAGTGGAAGACGACGGCGAGGCGAGGCGTGGTCGCGGCGGAGCTTGGGGTGGCCGGAATCAACGGCACCCTTCTTCTCCAGAGGCAGCGGCTCCGGCTCCAATTCCGGCGAGCTGCTGCTCCACTTGCTCCGGCGAGGGGTGGTTGAGGTTCAGAGAGGTGAGGGGAGTGGAATGGTGTGAGTCTTTGGTGCTGGGGAGGGCTCCTTTTATAGGCTCGACGGTGAGACCGAGCGGGATGGGCGGTCGACGGTGGCGACATGGCTACGGCGAGCTAGCGGCATGGCTGGGGATGGCGATCGATGGACGGTCCCCTGGCAGTGCTCTAGCGCTTCAATGCGGCCGTAGGGGCGGTGGCATGCGGTCGGGGTGAGGTGGCGCTCTGCGCGGCCGAAGCGGCCGTGTCCACGGCGAGCGGTGGTTGTGGGGCTTTGGGCGGCGAACGGAGGTGTCTGGGGTGTTCTCTAGGTCGAGGCGGAGCGGTGGCCGCGGGCTGGTGTCGAGCGACGGCTTGTGCACACGGGGACAGTGCGCGCTCTGCGGGCGGCATCGGCATGGTTCAGTGGCACTGGGCGCAGGTTCTCCTCTATGGTCCATGGCTGGTCTTGGCTCGGGCAAGGGACAGAGAGGGGCGGTGCGGTGCTGGCTGCCTCCAAGACATGGAGAGGGGGAGAGGGGTGGTCTGCTGCAGCGGTTGCAAGTTTGGCCGGCGAGGCATGGCTCGGGTCGGCATGGCATTGTTTCTAGGGGTGTAGGGGATGGGTGTTTAGGCTTTGGTTAGATCATTGGGAGACAGAGGGAGTAAATGGGGATCAAATGGGGGCAAAACTCTGTTCAAAACAGTGAGCTAGGATTAGAGGTGTGATTCTGCCTGCCAAGTGCTTGATGAAATGGCCGCAAGAGAAAAAGTTTTGAATTTTGAGTTCAAAAATTTTGGGTGATCTCCACTAATGATAGGTAGTCTCTGTTTGCAAGGGTTTTGAAAATGGTGCTCAATTTGATGGTTTTTGAAATAGGGGTGATCTATGCATATGCATTAGATTCAATTTTAAACTGTCATTTAAAATAGTTTACAGAAGGTTTTTAGTAGATCAAAAGGTGGGCCTTGGTACCTCATTATGTGTACTAGCAAGGGGTGTAAAGATCAAGAATTGTTTCTGTTAAGAATTGAGTACTAGGAATAGCCAAAGTAGGTATGAGAGTTAAATTTGTCCAAATGACCATTTCTTCATTTTAATTCTTTTTGATTTGATTTTCTTTAGGAAAAGTTTGGGAATGATGTAGATGATGTTTAAATCACCTAAGAAACATTTTAGAAGCAAAGGATCACACAATCATGGCAATTCAAAACAACTCCTATTTTAAATGGAGACATATAGGAATGCTTTCATTTTAAATTTGGAAAAGTTTTTGTTAACCCCATTTTTGGATGACTTGATCTTGATAAGCTTGTATTGAAGTTTTGGATGTTACAAACCTTCCCCCCTTAAATAAAATCTCGTCCTGAGATTTACAAGAAAACTAGGAACTAAAGAGATCTGGGAACTCTGTCCTAATGTAATCCTCGCGCTCCCAAGTGGCTTCCTCCTCGGTATGGTTGCTCCACTGAATCTTGAGAAACTTGATACTCCTGGTCCTGGTGGTTCTGTAGGCTTCTTCTAAGATACGGATGGGTACTTCCCGATAGGTCAGGTCATTGTTGATTTCCATTGCTCTGTGATCGATATTCTTGAAAACTTCAGTCTTCTCAGGCACTTCCAAACATTTGCGAAGTAACGAGATATGGAACACATTGTGGATGGCTGACATCTCTTCGGGCAATTCCAGCTAATACGATACTTCTCCTCGGCGGTTCAGAATCTTGAAAGGTCTGATATATCTGGGAGCTAACTTTCCCTTCAGACTAAAGCATTGAGTTCCCTTCAATGGTGAAACCTTGAGATATACGAAATCTCCGACATTGAAAGTCAGGTCTCTCCTTCTCTTGTCAGCATAGCTTTTCTGTCTGGATTGGGAGGTTTTGAGGTGCTCACGAACTTTGTGAACTTTCTTTTCTGCTTCTCGGAGAATGTCGGGTCCAAAGATCTGACTCTCTCCTACTTGCGACCAATTCAAAGGGGTACGACACTTTCTTCTGTATAGGAATTCAAATGGTGCCATCTGTAAACTAGCTTGATAACTGTTGTTATATGAGAATTCTGCGAAGGGTAGGTAGTCTTCCCATTTTGATCCGTATTCCAACACACAAGCTCTAAGCATATCCTCCAAAATCTGGTTGACTCTCTCAGTCTGTCCGTCTGTTTGCGGGTGATAAGCAGTACTGAAGTTCAACTTGGTTACTAAACCTTCCTGAACTTTCTGCCAAAATCTTGAAGTAAACTGAGTTCCTCGATCTGATACGATGGTCTTGGGGGTTCCATGCAGACTAACAATCCTAGCAATGTACACCTCTGCTAGTTTTGCACTCTGGTAGGTTGTCTTGACTGGTATGAAGTGGGCTACCTTCGATAGTCTATCAACTATGACCCAGATTGAGTCATTTCCCCTACTAGAAGTAGGTAAACCAGTGATAAAGTCCATTCCAACGGAATCCCATTTTCATTCTGGAATCTGCAATGGTTGCAACAATCCTGCAGGTCTCTGATGCTCCTCTTTGACTCTTTGACAAATGTCACATTTGGCGATGTAGCTTCCGATCTCTCTCTTCATCTTGTGCCACCAAAATTGCTCTTTCAAATCCTGATACATCTTTGTTCCTTCGGGGTGGATAGAATAAAGAGTATCATGAGCTTCCTTCATGATAATTTCCTTCAGCTCCGAATCTGCTGGTACACATATACGTCCCTTGTACCATAGTACACCTTCTTCGTCTTCGGTGAATCCAGGTACTTTGCCTGTACCAATACGACGTTTGATTCCGTCGATACTTTCATTCCCCTTCTGGGCTTTCTTGATTTTGCTAATCAAAGTGGGTTGAAGTTCAATGCTAGCTAGGAATCCTTTGCTAACTAACTCAGTCCTGTACTGCTCCCACTCCTCATACAAACTTGGTTGCTTCTCTTTGATCATGGTGTTAAGCCTACACGGCAATCTGCTAAGAGCATCCGCTACCACATTGGCTTTGCCGGGGTGATAGTGAATGTCAAGGTCATAATCCTTGATTAACTCTATCCATCTTCTTTGCCTCATATTCAACTCCTTCTGGGTGAAGATATACTTCAAGCTCTTATGATCTGAGTAAATCTCACAGCGATTACCCATCAAATAATGACGCCATGTCTTCAATGCTAGAACCACCGCTGCTAGCTCAAGATCATGGGTCGGATAGTTCTGCTCATGCTGCTTCACTTGTCGAGACAGATACGCGATGACTTTGCCATCTTGCATCAATACACATCCTAGACCAATCTTTGATGCATCACAATACACATCAAACGGCTTCTTGATGTCTGGCATGATCAAAATTGGGGCTGATATCAATCTCTTCTTCAGCTCCTGGAAACTGGCTTCACACTTGTCTGTCCATTCAAACTTCTTGTCCTTCTTCAACAATTGGGTCACTGGTCAGGCTATGCTTGAGAATCCTTCTACGAATTTGCGGTAGTATCCCTCTAATCCGAGAAATGAACAAACTTGGGTTTGATTGGTTGGGGCTTCCCATTCTTCGACATCTTTGATCTTGCTGGGATCAACAGAGACTCCTCCGGCAGACACAATATGTCCTAGGAATCCTACTTCTTTCAGCCAAAACTCACACTTGCTGAACTTGGCATATAACTGATGCTCTCTCAGGGTTTCTAGGATGATTCTCAAAAATTGCTCATGCTCTTCTTCTGACTTGGAGTAGATAAGGATGTCGTCAATAAACACAACTACAAACTTATCTAAGAAATTCATAAAGATCTTATTCATGAGATTCATGAAATAAGCAGGGGCATTGGTTAATCCAAAAGACATAACCGTATACTCGTATAGACCATAGCGAGTAGTAAAGGCGGTCTTCGGAATATCCGTTGCACGAATCTTAAGTTAGTGATAACCAGTCCTAAGATCAATCTTTGAGAATACCTAAGCTCCAGTCAACTGATCAAATAGATCCTCTATCTTTAGCAAGGGGTACTTGTTTTCTGTAGTCTGTACACATACGGTTGCCTCCATCTTTCTTGTCGACGAATAACACTGGTGATCTCCATGGCGATGCGCTTGGCTGAATCAAGCCTGTTGCTAACATGGCATCCAACTGCTTCTTCAGTTCTACTAACTCTAAGGGGTTCATGGTATAGGGTCTCTGGGCTATAGGTCCGGTTCCGAGGATTAATTCGATAATGAACTCTATATCCCTATCTGAGGGCATACCTGGCAATTCATCTAGGAATACGCCGGGGTATTCACAGACTACTCTGACCTGGTCAATGGTAGGCAGGGCTACACTTTTGTTGCATTTGAATTGACGGGGTAAGGTTTCAGAGATATGTTCTACTATTACTCCAGAACTACTGGTCATGGTGATGGCTTTCTTAGCACAGTCTATCAGTCCTTTATGCTTTGACATCCAGTCCATACCTAGTACTACTTCCAAACCTTTGGTTCCAAGTACAATTGGGTTGGCATAAAAATCTATCTCATGTATTCTGATAGGTACAGCTTTGCAAATTCTTCTAGCTTTTGTTGTTGAACCGGGGATTTGAACTATCATGACATGCTTCAGGTTGGTTGGGTGAATCTTACTAGTGCATACAAATTCTTCGGTGACAAATGAATGCGATGCTCCAGAATCAAACAATACTCTTGCTAAAACTGAGTTGACAGAAAACATACCCAGCACGACATCTGGTGCTTCCTGGGCTTCTTCTGCGTTCATGTGGAAGAGACGACCGTTGCAGTTGTGCGGGTTCCCTAGGGCAAATCTCCTACCTAGTTGAACACGACGCTGCTGCTGAGCTGGGGCATTCACAGGGGCATTGGCGACAGTCTTCTTGGGACACTCATTGGAGTAGTGACCCTTCACTCCACACTCGAAACAAGTGATCTGGGACTTGTCCCTGACTGCGACAGGTACAGCATTGCTGCCAGTTCTGGGGGCAGTGTTGTTGTTGTTGCTCTTGGGAGGGGCATGGTTGAAGTTGTTGGCGTTGCCGGAGTTGTGATTGTTTCCTCCGGGCTTCACATTTCCTCCGCTACGGTTGGGGTAGCTTGGGCGAGAATTTGGGGGTCGGTTGTTCCTTGGTGCATATCCTGGTGAGGGGTTGGGACGGTACTTCTGGTGACTACTGGATCCAGACTGCTGCATCATACGACGCTTGCGGTTGTCGTTTGCCTGGTTAATCTTCCCTTCCATCTGAATGGCAGAGTCGACAAGCTCTTCAAGATCCTGGAAACGGATGTTGACGAGAACAGTCTGCATCTCATCATGCAGTCCGTTAAGAATCTCTCTTTCTTCTTGGACTTCGTGTTGATTTCATCCGGTGCATATCTGGCAAGTGACAAGAATTTGTCACGGTACTCTACTACAGTCAATCTTCCTTGCTTCAGTTCACGGAATTCATCTCTCATCCTGTTGACAAGACCTTGCGGCACGTGGGTGCGGCTGAACTTGACCTTGAATGCTTCCTAGGTCATCACCTGGCCATGGTTCATGTTGCGGATGCTATTCCACCAAGCTCTTGCATCTCCCGCTAGATAGTGGGTGGCGAAGAGAACTTTCTCATTCTCCTCAACTCCTGCAACTTCGAGGTTGTTTTCCATGGTCTATAACCAGTCATCAGCATCTAATGGGTTTTCAGATTGGTTTAAGATTGGGGGATTGGTGTTCTGAATTTTTTTGAGTTTAGATCCATGGTGATCCTGATTTCCATGTCCTTGGTTGTTGAGAGCCATTTGGGCGATCTGCTGCAATGTCGCTAAGTTGGCTTGACGCTCCTTCACGGTCTGCGATGAGATTCTGCAAGATCTCCATCATTGGGTCCTGCGATGAGCTGCTCCCTTGGTTTCCACGAGTCATCTGAAGATTGAGATAGATATGGGGGTAAGAGGGAAATTCTAAGGTTCATGGTTTTGGGTTTTCAAAGCTACAACTTTGAGTTAGACTCAAGTTTTTCAACTAACTTCATTCTCATTCATGCAAGCAAGCACACGATACAACACACCACAACAATCAAAGGGGAAAACAGATGGTTTGAAGAACCATTCTGCAAACTACGATACAATGAGATGACACATCTCATGCTACGACAGTGCTCTAGTGCATCTACTCATCGTCAATGAAGTCGGAGTCTTCATCATCAGTGTAGAAGTCCACAACATCCTCTGCCAGAAAATCGTCATCGTTGCTGAGGTAAGAATCCATATCTCCCTGGATGTCTTCTCCCTCATCATCTTCTTCTTTGGCGGCAAGCTGAGCTTCCTGCTCCTTGACGGTCTTCTCGAGGTCGGCCACCTTCTTGCGAAGACGGGCGATGGTGCGATCCTTCTTGGCACGCTGGCGACGAAGAGCCTGGCGATCTTGGACGAGCAGTGTGAAAGGCTGGGCCTTCTGGTCGGCGATGGCACGGTTCTGGTTGGCTAACTCTCTGGCATTGTCCAGTTCCTGCTGTCGGTCATGAAGCAAGAAGTCGAGGTTCTCCACTTGACGCCTCAACTCTGGGTGACTTGGCATCTCCATCGGCATTCCCATGAAGTCACGCCTTGCATACTAGGAAAAACAGGTTCCTTGAATCTTGTTGACGCTGAGGGCACATAGACGTGCGAGAGCTTCATGCATTGCCCTGGCTAATCCATCTAGCCAGTTGTTCTCTCTCACAGAGAACTGAATTCTCCCAGAAGTTGGTGCTTCAATGCTTCCTCGAAGATCTGCGGTGACTAGCCATTGTAGGTATCCTCCTAGGGGTCCTCGAAGTTGAGGTCCAAGAAACTCCGGATGTGGGCATCCTGGTAATTCTGATAGTGAATCCAGATCCCTCTCGAAGATCAGCTGACCTCCGTTTCCCAACTGGTAAAACTTGCTGAACTGAGTCTCCATCTACAAGAATTTAGGATGAGGAAATTAGTGAAGTGATCAAGTGTGTCAAATTTGAAGTAGTAATGTAAGAATTTTGAGGAACATGTATTTTTGAGAAAGAATGAGTTCACAAGGGTAAGAGGGGAAATAGTTTTTCATAAATACTCACTTTGGTTTTGAAGCTAAGTTTTTGGTTTGGACATCCATTCTAACTAGGGTCTCCTATGGTCAGGATGGTTCTGATACCAACTTGTCAACACCCGGATTTTTAATCCCGGATGCCCATTATGCCTTACCTCGCAATCCCAGGATTACCATTTTTGCGAGACATAACGGATTGGATATCACAGTACATCATCCATTACAAACCATACATAAGGTTTTACACCAATAAGGATCTCATGATCCAGTCTTTAATACAACAAGTAGCGGAAATAAACGATAGCGTAGCGGTGGGGTCCATCTTCTGGGGCACAGGCAATGCTGACGAAGGCAGATAGTCCTAGTTATCATAGCCGTCCTGCTGACCATCATCTTGATAATCTCCTTCATAGTCTGGCCATGATAATAGCCAGGGACAAAAGCCATGAGTACTCTTTAAGTACTCGCAAACTACTACTAGCAAGGGTTATAATTCTAAGTTAAAGTGCTGAATTAAAAAAATAACTATCAAGTTAAGTTTGAAACCTAAGCTGAGTTCTGAAGCAAGAAAAGATAAAGTAAAGTTCTAGAATCACTTAAGTTGGGAAGCTATTATCATCTACACAACCCTGTTGTGGGCAAGTCAAAGTTCATTATTCATTTCAAGTTATTTAGAAAACATCTAACAACGAAACAATATGGCCATTCCACTTGCTCTGGCGAGGGGTGGTTGAGGTTCAGAGAGGTGAGGGGAGTGGAATGGTGTGAGTCTTTGGTGCTGGGGAGGGCTCCTTTTATAGGCTCGACGGTGAGACCGAGCGGGATGGGCGGTCGACGGTGGAGACATGGCTACGGCGAGCTAGCGGCATGGCTGGGGATGGCGATCGATTGGCGGTCCCCTGGCGGTGCTCTAGCGCTTCAATGCGGCCGTAGGGGCGGTCGCATGCGGTCGGGGTGAGGTGGCGCTCTATGCGGCCGAAGCGACCGTGTCCACGGTGAGCGGTGGCTGTGGGGCTTTAGGCGGCAAACGGAGGTGTCTGGGGTGTTCTCTAGGTCGAGGCGGAGCGGTGGGCACGGGCTGGTGTCGAGCGGCGGCTTGTGCACGCGGGGACAGTGCGCGCTCTGCGGGCGGCGTCGGCATGGTTCGGTGGCACTGGCGCGGGTTCTCCTCTGTGGTCCATGGCTGGTCTTGGCTCGGACAAGGGACAGAGAGGGGCGGTGCGGTGCTGGCTGCCTCCTAGACATGGAGAGGGGGAGAGGGGTGGTCTGCTGCAGCGGTTACAAGTTTGGCCGGTGAGGCATGGCTCGGGTCGGCATGGCATTGTTGCTAGGGGTGTAGGGGATGGGTTTTTAGGCTTTGGTTAGATCATTGGGAGACAGAGGGAGTAAATAGGGATCAAATGGGGGCAAAACTCTGTTCAAAACAGTGAGCTAGGATTAGAGGTGTGATTCTGCCTGCCAAGTGTTTGATGAAATGGCCGCAAGAGAAAAAGTTTTGAATTTTGAGTTCAAAAATTTTGGGTGATCTCCACTAGTGATAGGTAGTCTCTGGTGGCAGGGGTTTTGAAAATGGTGCTCAATTTGATGGTTTTGGAAATAGGGGTGATCTATGCATATGCATTAGATTCAATTTTAAACTGTCATTTAAAATAGTTTACAGAAGGTTTTTAGTAGATCAAAAGGTGGGTCTTGGTACCTCATTATGTGTACTAGCAAGGGGTGTAAAGATCAAGAATTGTTTCAGTTAAGAATTGAGTACTAGGAATAGCCAAAGTAGGTATGAGAGTTAAATTTGTCAAAATGACCATTCCTTCATTTTATTTCTTTTTGATTTGATTTTCTTTAGGAAAAGTTTGGGAATGATGTAGATGATGTTTAAATCACCTAAGAAACATTTTAGAAGCAAAGGATCACACAATCATGGCAATTCAATACAACTCCTATTTTAAATGCACACATATATGAATGCTTTCATTTTAAATTTGGAAAAGTTTTTGTTAACCCCATTTTTGGATGACTTGATCTTGATAAGCTTGGATTGATGTTTTGGATGTTACAATATAATAGTGGTAAGATAAGAAAAGAAAGACTATCAATAGTATCTTCTTGATGCTAAAATGGAAATGAAGATCCAATGTCTCACAATGTTGGGAGTCGAGTCTTGATCCAACGGTCAATATTAAAATTTATTCGTACACTATATACAATGCTAAGAAAAAATGAGAAACATGTGTTTTGACACCTTTGAATACAAACAAAATGCTCTGGCTTCTTCACAATGTCTATTGGCCTACGGTGTATGAACATTCCTGGTTTTGACCCGAACAGCCAAGGTTATGAGCATATCAACATTGTGTATTGGCCTACGGCTGATCTCTCGAGAGGGAGCCAAACTAGAAAGTTTTCCTTTTAGGGTCGTTTGTGCTAAATGTATAGACCTCGATGTAATAAGTTTCCTTTTTTATGTCCTTGATGTAAAATGTACTCCCACCGACCGTGTAAAATGTTAACCTAAAAGTAAATGGTGAAATTTAAACAAATTTAACCTTAGTTGTCAATGAGTATGAACATTCTTGGATTTCAAGCCAAACGACCAAGGTAAGGCCATATCAACATCATACTTTATGTTGATGATCCCATGTTACAGAATTTGCATGGCAACAGATCTGGCCATGTTTTGAAAACAATCAAAGAGGAAATAGTATTAAGAGTTTGGCTCAAATCAGGTGATCTCTCGAGAATGAGCCGAACCAAAAAAAATTTCTTTTAGAGTCCTTTATGCTAAATGCATATGGACCTCGATGTAATTTTTACTTTTTTGAGGTCCCTGATGTAAAATGTACTCTGATCGACTGTGTAAAGTTCTAACCTAAAAGTAAGTGGTGAAATTTAAAAGAATTTAAGCTTAGTTGTCAACGAGTATTAACCATTATTGTATTTCAAGAGGAACGACCAAGGTCAAGGCCATATCTACATCATACTTTATGTTGATGATCCCATATCCAAGAACTTGCATGACGGCAAATTTGGCCATATTTTGAAATCAATCGAAGATGAAGTAGTAATATTTTGAAAACAAATTTAAGCTTACTTATCAATGAGTATGAACATTCTTGGATTTCAAGCCAAACGACCAAGGTCAAGGCCATATCAACATCATACTTTATATGACGATGATCCCATGTCAGAGATTTTGCATGGCAATAGATCTGGCCATGTTTTGAAAACAATCGAAGCTGAAGTAGTATCAAGAGTTTGGCTCATATCAGCTGACCTCTCAAGAAGGAGTTGAACCAGAAATTTTCCTTTTAGGGTCCTTTATGCTAAATGTATGGACAGCGATGTATTTTTTGCTTTTTTGAGGTCCCTGATTTAAAATGTACTCTGATCGACCATGTAAAGTTCTAACCTAAAAGTAAGTGGGGAAATTTAAATGAATTTAATCTTAGTTTTCAATGAGTATGAACCATTCTTGTATTTCAGGACAAACGACCAAGGTCAAGGCCATATCTACACCATACTTTATGCTGATGATCCCATATCCAAGAATTTCCATGCCGATAAATTTGGCCATATTTTGATAACAATCGATGATGAAGTAGTATGAAGAGTGTGGCTCGACTAGCTACTCTCTCAAGGAGCCGAACCTGCCTATTTTGCTTACTTATTTTTAGGGTCCTTTGTGCTAAATGTATGGACCTCAATGTAAATTTTCCCCATTTTAGGTCCTTGTTGTAAAATATACTCCCACCTACCGTTTAAAATTCTAACCTAAATGTAAGAGGTGAAATTTAAACAAATTTCAGCTTATAGTTGTCAACGAGTATGAACATCCTTGGATTTCAAGTCGAACGACCAAAAGATCAAGGCCATATGTCTACATCAGACTTTATGATGATGATCCCATAGCCAAGAATTTGCATGCCGACAAATTTGGCCATATTTTGAAAATAATCAAAGATGAAGTAGTATGAAGAGTGTGGCTCGATCAGCTACTCTCTCGAGAAGGAGCCGAACCCGACTGTTTTCTTTATTCAATTTTAGGGTCATTTGTGCTAAATGTGTGGACCTCGATGTAATCTTCCATATTTTTAGGTCCTTGATGTAGAATGTACTCCCACCGACCGTGTAAAATGCTAACCTAAAAGTAAGTGGTGAAATTTCAACGAATTTAAGCATAGTTGTTAATGAGTATGAAAAAGTCTTGCATTTCAAGGCAAACGACCACAAGGTCAAGGCCATATCTCTACATCATACTTTATGCTCATGATCCCATATCCAAGAATTTGCATGCCGACAAATTTGGCCATCTTTTGAGAATAATCAAAGATATTAAAAAAATCAATTTCAGTTTTCCAAGTGACAGGAATTTATTTTCTGAAAAGCAAGTAATAAGAATTTATGTTAATATCTAAATCACATTTCAGTTAAAAAAATAATGAGCGAGAAGAGACTACGAGCACAAAGGAGGCAGTGAGAGAGCTGCGAATAGAAGGATTTGAAGGCAGTGCGATGTTAGAGCAAAGCTGGGATGGGTTCCTGACACGAGGTATAGGGTATAATGAGTAGAGTAAATTTCAGGACCACAATATATATGCACACAAAACAAAATGTGTTTTCTCTCTCCTTCACTCCCCCATCACCACCCCCACACCCCGTCCAGCTGATCTCTCCCTCGTCCACAACATGGCACTGCGCACGCGCATCGACCGACAACCTGCCTTGGCGTGTTCGTCAGCTGCGTTGGTGGGAACCATTTTGGTCCTTACAATAGAGTAGCAATTCAAACTTTCCTGGTTTCGAAATATTCACTTCCTTCACAAACATCCGGGCGGAAGGATATTCAATAGATCGTCATTTGTAGTACTACAGGGTACAGTGAGTAGTACCAAAAAAACTTTTTTATGAGTAGTACTAGAAGAAACTTCATACAACCATTAACTTTATATTAGACTCGCTGCTGAACTAGTATAAGTCCAGTGCCTCCTAGCACCTAGTCTGCGCCGCCAGCGATAGCTCGTGACATCGGCACCAACAACAGCTCCAGCGACAGAGCCGGCTCCTGACTCATCGGCACTTCGGATAAGGCGGTGGCACCTCCTGATCCATCGGTGGCACTGCCGGAAAATGAGGCGGCACCTCCGGAGCAATCGCTAGCTCTGGGAGAACACTGTGGATGAAGTTGCTGTTGTTTGGGAACCGGTTCCAGTAGTTGGTGAAAATGTTGGAGCCGGTGAACACCACCATCTCGTAGCCGCAGTGGAAGGCCTGGCGTCCCTGAAGTTGATGAACTTGACCTTCAACATCCCGTCCGGATTGTCATAGATGTCGTACATCTGGTACTTGCGGTCATCGTACCCAGCATCGAGGAAGGCGCACGCCAGCTACCATTTTGTTCTCCACAAGGAGAAAGCCCAAATGCGCAGGGAATTGTCCTCCTGTGCGGTGATGTCAGGGTCTTTGCGCTCCGGTATGGCAGGCGGCAGCTGGAAGGTGGCCATGGATGACAGACGAGGACGGAGATGGTTGCTGGAAGCGGGGTATTAGAGATGGTTTGGTGCGGGGAAGGGGAGAGATTAAATAGGAAGGAGGTGATCCAAGATTAATGTGCCAGATTACTGAAGCGAGGAGACAATCAATGTCACTGATGAAGCCGATGCGTGTGTCAAATATCACCGACGATGACTAGGGTGAGCGATTGGATGGAATGCTGACTCTACTTCCTGCACTTGATGGCCCAGTCATAATTTTGTGGTGCTTCCAAGGTGACCGCGACCTCCCCAATCTGTGGGCCCTACGTAGATGACTGAGTTGATGGGTGAAAACAAATTGATAATGATAAAGTGGTATGAAATGTGATTTAACAAACGTTAAGTTGTTTGAGCCAATATTCTTGTTAGAGAAAAAATGCATACGTTAAGTCTAATAGTAATAACTATCTACCCATATTGAGAATATATCCTAGTGTGCTATGAAATTTTTGGGATGGTGAAATGATGGTTCTAGAACATGTTGGAATTTGCTATATGTACTATTCAACACGACTCTAGCTACTCTTAACCATTGGATCTACCATCCCAATGGTCAGGATTGGTTCTATGGATCCAATGGTTTAGAGCAGTTGGATTCGTGTTGAATAGTACCTAGAGAAAACTCCAACATGTTCTAGAACCATCATTTTACCATCCCTAAAATTTCATAGCACAGTAGGTTGTATTCTCAATATGGGTAGATAGTTATTACTAATAGACTTAATGTATGCATTTTTCTCTAACAAGAATATTGGTTAATAACAACTTAACGTTTGTTAAATCACATTTCATACAGTATATACGTGTGTCGCACGTCCCTTTTGATCAACACGTGAGACTCAGATAATAGACATCTGACATATCATCACTATAAAAAAAATTAATAGGTAAAGCATACAAAAATATAAATTTGATCAATATCTATAAAGTATGGGTGTATATTTGGTTCTTGTACTTTGTATATCATTTAGAAGTCAACGATTATTAGCTATCTAAAACTTGAAAATTCTGGTAACATGCTCTAGAGAAACGAGGGAGAAGATTCTAGAATGATGGAGAAGTGTGTTTTGAGTTTTGTGCATACCATTCATTGTGATGAAGACTATCAATAAAATCTACTAGATGCTAGAATGGAAAAGAAGATCCAACGGCTAGAAATATTGGGATTCGTGAGTCTTGATCCAACAGTCAATATTCAAAGTTATTCGTACACTATATAGTGGTAAGATAAGATAAGATCAGATATATATGTAGAAAAACGTCAAAACACACTTATCCATCATTATAGAATCTTCTCGATTGTTTCTCTAGACCATGGTGAAAGCACATTTCATGGTTCCCTGTGTTTTGTGTGTTAGATAACAATACCGTGGAGTTTCTAATGTGCACTAAGTGTTGTAGGAAAGAGTTTTGGGTGTTTGGGGGCCGGATTATCCGCCCCCATCAAGGGCCGGATAATCTAGCCTGACCATCTTGGCCAGGGTTGGCCACGCGCGAGCCTCTGTCTAGGGGCTGATTTTCCCCCGGACAGTCCGGTGCTAGGGCGTTTTTTCCCCCTGGACCAGATAATCCGGCCTTTCTTTAGGGCCGGATAATCTGGCCCTAGGGAAATTGCCTAAGAGAGCATCTGCGCGAGCTTCCATCTAGTGGCGGATTTTCCCCCGGACAATCCATAGTTGGGGCAAATTTTTCCCCCAGTCGGATAATCCGGCCCTCCCCTAGGGCCAGATAATCCGGTCCTCTGAAGAAGATGCCAAGGACCGCCCTGAGCGAGCTTCTATTCGAGGGCGGATTATTTGACGGATAATCTGAGTCTAGGGCGGAGTATTCCCCAGGTCGGATAATTCAGCCCTCACTTGAGCCGGATAATCCGGCACCTAATGGCTCCAACGACTCAGTTTGGCTAGGGGGTATAAAATCCCCACTAACCCCTTTGGTCAGATCTCTTGATTCATTCGAAAAAGAACATATCTGTTGCCAAAGCTCTCCCCCGAGTTCTCCACTTCAACCACCCGAAGCCTTCGATCTTTGGGGAAATTGAAGGAGGAGACATCACGCATCGTCATCACGAATCAAGCGCATCAACTCCTCTCCATTCACTTGGAGAATCCCCGATCTAGTATTCTCGTTGATATCTAAATCTTGTGCTTTATTATTGATAACTATTGTTCTTGTGGTAGCTTGCTGTCATTACGGCAGCCTCTAATTCGGTTGTGGTGTTGTGCCCCGCTAGTTGTGTAAAGGCGCTGGTTCCTGCCTCGAAGGGTTCCTATAGTGGAAAGGTGGATCAGGCCTTTGGTGGCGGGATCCATCGGAGAACAGGGTGAGGCCTATGGTGGCGTGGCGGTCTTAGTACTTCCCACCCCTCCAACTCAGATGTACTTCCCTTAATAAGGAAGGAACTGCGATAAAACAAATCCTGTGTCTCTATGTGCTTCATCACGGTTTCCTCGTCCCTCACTTTACTCGCCTTTACTCGCTCATGTTTAGGTTTGCATATAGGGAAATTATATATAATAGTATATCTAGAGAATTTACCTTTTG
This sequence comes from Avena sativa, assembly GCA_916181665.1. Taxonomy (NCBI): domain Eukaryota; kingdom Viridiplantae; phylum Streptophyta; class Magnoliopsida; order Poales; family Poaceae; genus Avena; species Avena sativa. The sequence continues at coordinate 184,417,778 of OV702286.1, forward strand.
TGTCAAGCCTAAAAGTGAAAAAGCATTAAAATTTCAAGTAGCACCTATTCACCCCCCCCCTCTAGGTGCCCATACGATGCATTTCACATGGTTCTAAAATTTTAAATCATTAGGTAGCTAATAAACGTTTATTTCTACATGATATAAAGTGCAAGCACCAAATATACACTCATGCTTTAGAAACGTGGCTCAAATTCATAGATATTTCAAGCTTTACCTATTAAAATGTTATATATTAATGACATGTCATGCTTCTGTATATTATGTGAGTTTCACATTAAAGGCACGTGCAGCTTACTGGTACTACTACGAAGAGCATGGCTCAGCTCCGCGATCGAGGAGTAGGACCTGACTACTAATTTTAATTGCTTGATTGTAGGGTCCTTTGTGTTAAATGTATGGACTTGGATGTAATTTTCACTTTTTTAAGGTCCTTGGTGTAACATGTACACATGCACTAGTTGTGTTAATTATTGAAGCATCTCACTCTTCGGGACATACCCTAGTCAAAAAAATAAAGTGCCACCACCCGATTTTCAGAAAACATGGACATATTTTGTTACAATTCCCTAGTCTTAGGAAGTTTCAAGCGTCCCTATATATTATCTAACTACGCCCATGCACTCAAATAACTTTATGTCGATTTAAAGAAAGTAGGTCAAATTTAAACTACAAGTAAGCGTGATAGATCCTTTCTTGAATTTGCAAGAGATCGAACAATTAGCAATGTTGGAATCTATCAATCTATATCTGATGATCGATGTTCAAAGATATCCGTGTGATATATCTTATTAGTAAGTTGTACACATGCCTTGCATGTGAGAATCAGATTGTAGAAGTATATGCCATATCATTTTTTCTCCACTACTATAAAGGAGCAGTTTTGAATTGGATCCATAGTACCAATCCCGACCATTGGGATGTTAGATCCAATGGTTCAGAGCAGGTGGATTCGTGTTGAGTACTACCTAAAGCAAACTCCAACATGTTCTAGAACCATCATGTCACCCTCCCCCCCCCCAAAATTCATAGCATAGTAGGCTGTATTTTCATTATGTGTAGATAGTTATTATTAAGAGACTTAATGCATGCATTTTTCTCAAACAAGACTATTGATTTATAACAACTTAATGTTTGTTAATCACATTTTATACAGCATATACGTGTGTCGCACGTGCCTTTTACTAGTTTATATAAAATTATAATAGGTGAAGCCCAAAAATAATTATAATTTTGAGCTACGTCCGTAAAGTACCGTTGGATCTTAATTCTATCCATTCTAGCATCTAGAAGATACTATTGATAGCCATTAGCACACTAAAAGATATGCACAAACCTCAAAACACAATTCTCATTAATTCTAGAATGTTCTTCGTCATTTCTCTAGACGTGATACAAAGAATAAGAACCAAATATACAACGGATATTCTATGGACGTGGCTCAAAATTATAATTTTTGAGCTTCACCTATTATTATAGTTTTTTAGTAGTCCTATTTTTTAGAGTTGGGCAAGCTGGCTTGAGGTTTGACGTGGTACTACTACGAAGAGAATGGCTTAGCTCCGTGATGGAGGAGCAGGACCCGACTACTAATTTTAATTGCTTGATTGTAGGGTCCTTTGTGTTAAATGTATGGACTTGGATGCAATTTTAACTTTTTTAAGGTCCTTGGTGTAACATGTACACATGCACTAGCTGTGTTAACTATTGAAGCATCTCACTCCTTCGGGATATACCCCAGTCAAAAAAATAAAGTGCCATGTCAACACCCGGATTTTTAATCCCAGATGGCTGTTATGCCATACCTCGCAATCTCAGAATTACCATTTTTGCGAGACATAACAGATTTGATATCACAGTACATCATCCATTACAAACCATAAATAAGGTCTTACACAAATAAGGATCTCATGATCCAGTCTTAGTACAATCAAGTAGCAGAATAAATAGCGTAGCAGTGGGGTCCATCTTCGGAGTCACATGCAATGCTGACGATGGAAGATAGTCCTAGTTATCATAGCCGTCCTTCTGTCCTTCATCTTGGTAGTCTCCTTCATAGTCTGGCCATAGGAATAGCCAGGGACAAAAGCCATGAGTACTCTTTAAGTACTCGCAAACTATCACTAATAAGTAGTATAGTTCTAGTGTAAATGCTAACTCTAAGTTTATTTGTAAAGTTAAGTTTGAAACCTAAGCTGAGTTTAGAAACAAAGAAAGATAAAAGAAGTTTGGAAAACACTTAAGTCGGAACTTAATCATCATAATCACAACTCTATTGTGGTCAACTCATGTCACAATTCATTTCATAAGTTGTTTTTGAAAACATCTGACCACGGAACAGTATGGCCACTCCAACTGCCATAACCACAGACGTGGCTATTCGAATAGTTTGACAATCTGCAGAGGTGGTACACTTTCACCACAAGATTCGATACATCTGTCAGGGATAACCCTGAATCATCATACTTAGTATGCAGATAATCAAACATAACCTTTCCTTTACACACCCTAGTATAAGCACCTCTCCTATGAGTATGGCCTCCCAACCATGACCATCTGTCATCTTGGGCACTGCATAGGTGGACAACATTGAGAGGTAGCCTCAGCTCAAACCTCTCCCACGAGGGAACTAATACTAATGCATATAAACTTCCAGCTAAGCCTTACCCAATTCAGGTATTGTGGTCATACGGTAAAATTGGAATGGTATCACATCTGAACCCAACCATTAGTTTTGTAAAAGGGCTAAGGCTCATGCCTCAACATTTTCATCCACATAAACCATTTGTGTTTCTCAACACATGTCAAAACATCTCAATAGAATGACTCATCATTCCAAGGTTTTCACAAGTCATTTTCACCAAATATTCCCATCTAAAGTGAATCAAGTTTTGAGTTTTGTTCCAACTACTAAGTTAAGAGTGTTCACTAAAGTGGGATGCTAATGTCAATCTCATGCCATAGAATGACATCTAAGTCTAACTATATAAGTCCAGTTTTATACTCTTTATGCTACCTTCAAACAAGTAAAGGATTTTGGTAAAGTAAAGGAAGTAAAGCTTGTAAATAAAACTTGTAAAAGATATAAGTCAAAGTGGTATAACCAAAGCATGCCTAATGCCTTTGCTTAGGTTATCTAGATTGCAAGGGTTAGCTTGCATTGTTAATGATGGCTTGCTAGTATAATACTTGCAAGTGTTAGCTTGCTAACAATAGCTTGCTCAGTTTACTTGAAGTGCTAGGCTTGCCTTGTGTACCGTAGTGGTTGAAGTTTTCTTCCTCCTCCTCTTGGTAGAACTCCTCCTCCTCATAAGCTTGGTCGGTACTATCATCTATAAATACATACAGAGTACACAATCAACAAACAATACTTAACTATTCTACTTAGCACACTAGGCACACATTTGATGATCTAGTATCATCACAAACATCACAAGGTTTAATGAACTAGTTACATTTATTTTATTTGAGAAAAGTAATTTCTACTCATTGAAATTAACTAAGATTTAATATTCTCCATTTAAAATATGGGATCATATGGACACATGTCATCACCACATATTCTAACGTATGGGAATGTGATTTAAGGGTTGGATCATATTTGAATAAGTTTAAGTTTAATAATTAATGATTTAAAGTGACTAGAAATACCTATATAGCATTATTTTGGTACTAGTCCAAAGTAACTACATGCAAACCCTAATATTATTACATATTCAGATAGGTATCGTTAAATGTGATTTTTGAGAGTTGGAATCAACTCAAAAGCTATTATGGTTGATTTTATAAAAATGTTTGAATGTGCAAATGATTTTTGAGATCTCTAACTCTAAATGAATTAAATACGACGGGCTTGGATAGATCTTTTTAGAAGCTTTCCAACAAAATTGGAATCACTCAATTCGGTTCAGTAAATCTTCCTGAATTGATTTTTGAACTAAGGGACTGAATTGATTCTAAATCTAAATAGAAAAACACTTATTTGAATTATGGGGTCATCGCGGTAAATGAAATTGGCCGGCTCAATGACGCTCAGCGGCACAGAGGGCGGCTGACAGGTTGGTCCCGCTTGTCAGTGACACATAAAATCCGAAACGGTATGGGACGATCGGGGCGCTACGATTAGAAGATAGATCAACGGTCCACAGTCGTCATCGACGAGGGACTCGTCGCCAGCGAGACCGAACCCTAAACGGCCGGTGGGGGTCTACTGGGGACGTACCAGGGCTCCAGCTAGTGCGGTGAGGCGGGCAATCGAAATGGACGGCGACGGCGAACTCAAGCGAGGTAGCGGCAGGGGCTGAGGTGGACGGAATCGCCGACAGCGTCTCCTCCTCTGCAGCGGCCTCCTCCGGTGCAATTCCGGTGAACGGCGGCTCGAGCGGCTCCGGCGAAAGAGGGGAAATGTTCAGGGGAGAGAGGGGAGTGGGATGGTGTGAGGAGATGTTACTGGGGAGGCCTTCTTATATAGGCGTGATGGTGAGACCGAAAGGCATGGGCACGGCTCATCGGTGACGGCGAATTAGAGAGGTTACCGATGTGGCGAGGTAGGCGGACAGTGGCTGGTCTGCTGGTGGTGCTCTACAGCTTAATGGCGACACTAGGGGCGGTGGATTATGGTCGGTAGCTTCACGCGCTCTAGGGGACGGAGGCGGTGCTCGACGGCAATCACGGCGACTGTGGGTCGCGCGGCGATGCACGGCCGTGTCTGGCGGGGTGCTGGTGTCGAGGCGGAGCAGCGTGTGCGGTATGGCGTCAAGGGGAGGTCTACTGCATGCTGGCGGCAATCGCGCTCTGGCGCGCTCTGGCTGGCTCGCAGAGAGAAAGGGCAGCGATGTTGGGAGTGGTCCAGTGGCTGAGGTTGATCGAGGGGTGGATCGTGGGCAGCGGTAGGGTTGGGCGGAGCTAGTCGGCATGCTGGTTTGGCGCGGCACGGTCCCTGGCGTGTTGCCCACTTCTGGCTGGCGGTGACCATAATGTGGCGGCACTCCACTGCTGCTCCAGGCTTAGGGGTAGGCCGGTGAGGGTTTGGTTGTACTCAAGAGGAACAGAGGAGAGTAGAGAGGCTGCAATGGGGGACAATTGCTTAACTAGCAATAGTGTTAGTTAGGCAGTTTGATGTCTGTCTGCCACATGTTCGACACAATGGTCGCATGAGAGAAAATTTTGAATTTTGAGTTGATTTTTGGTGGATGCTTTGATATGATGCTTGGTAGACTGTGGTTGCTAGGATTTGTTAAATGGAATTCATTTGAGTGGTTTTTGAATAAGTGTGATATATACATATACATTCAATTTTCAAATGTCATTTAAATTTAGTGTTTGAAAGTTTTTGGGATGAAACAAAGTGGGCCTTGGCACATCACTACTTGTACTAGCAAGGGGTGCAAAGAACCACAATTGTTTCTGTTAAGATTTGAGTTCTAGGAATAGCCAAAGTAGGCTAGGTGATTAAAATGGCAAAAGTGACCATTTGCTTTATTTATTCTTTTTGATTTCTTTTTCTTTGGGATTTGCTCTGGAATGATCTAGATGATGTTAAATTCACCTTAGAATCATTTTACAATCAATAAATCACTCAAACATGGCATTTCAAACAACTCCTATTTTAAATGCATACACATATGAATGCTTAAAGATTTTTAAATATAAGAAGTTTTTGTTAACCCTAAATGGGGTAGATTGAGTCTTGATCCCTTGGGTTAGAGTTTTGGGATGTTACAAACCTTCCCCCCTTAAACAAAATCTCGTCCTGAGATTTACGAAAGAAAACTAGGAACTAAAGATATCTGGGAACTCTGTCCTAATGTAATCTTCTCGCTCCCAAGTGGCTTCTTCTTCGGTATGGTTGCTCTATTGGATCTTGAGAAATTTGATACTCCTAGTCCTGGTGGTTCTGTAGGCTTCCTCCAAGATAAGGATGGGCACTTCACGATATGTCAGGTCCTTGTTGATATCCACAGCTCGGTGATCGATGTTGTTGAAAACTTCGGTCTTCTCGGGCACTTCTAAGCATTTGCGAAGTAACGAGATATGGAACACATTATGGATGGCAGACATCTCTTCGGGCAGTTCCAGCTGATAAGATACTTCTCCTCGGCGGTTCAGAATCTTGAAAGGCCAGATATATCTGGGGACTAACTTTCCTTTCAGACTAAAATGTTGGGTTCCCTTCAATGGTGAAACCTTGAGATATAAAAAATATCTGACATTGAAAGTCAGGTCTCTCCTTCTCTTGTCAGCATAACTGTTCTGTCTGGACTGGGCGGTCTTGAGGTGCTCACGGACCTTGTGAACCTTCTCTTCGGATTCTCAGAGAATGTCGGGTCCAAAGATCTGACATTCTCCTACTTGCGACCAATTCAAAGGGGTGCGACACTTTCTTCCGTACAGGAACTCAAATGGTGCCATTTCCAAAATGGCTTGATAACTGTTGTTGTATGAGAATTATTTGAAAGGCAGGTAGTCTTCCCATTTTGATCCGTAGTCCAACACACAAGCTCTCAACATATCCTCTAGGATTTGGTTAACTCTCTCAGTCTGTCTATCAGTTTGCGGGTGATAAGCGGTGCTGAAATTCAACTTGGTTCCTAATCCTTCTTGGACTTTCTGCCAAAATCTCGAGGTAAATTGGGTTCCTCAATCTGATACTATGGTCTTGGGGGTTCCGTGCAGACTAACAATTCTGGTGATATACAGCTCTACTAGCTTCGAACTCTGGTAAGTTGTCTTGACGTGTATAAAGTGAGCTACCTTGGACAGTCTATCAACGATGACCCAGATTGAGTCATTTCCCCTACTGGAAGTAGGCAATCCGGTGATCAAGTCCATTCCGACGGAATCCCATTTCCATTCTGGAATCTGCAATGATTGCAATAGTCCTGTGGGTCTCTGATGTTCCGCTTTGACTCTTTGATAGATATCACACTTGGCTATGTAGCTCCCGATTTCTCTCTTCATCTTGTGCCACCAAAATTGCTCTTTTAAATCTTGATACATCTTCGTTCCTCTGGGTTGGATAGAATAAAGAGTATCATGAGCTTCCTGCATGATAACTTGCTTTAGTTCTGAATCTGCTAGCACACAGATACGACCCTTGTACCACAGAACTCCTTCTTCGTCTTCGGTGAATCTAGGTACCTTTTCTGTACCAATATGATGTTTGATTCCGTCGATACTTTCATGTCCCTTCTGGTCTTCCTTGATTTGGCTAATCAACGTGGGTTGAAGTTCAATGCTAGCTAAGAATCCTTGGCTAACTAGTTCTGAACTGCTCCAACTCCTCATACAAACTTGGTTGCTACTCCTTGATCATGGTGTTTAGCCTACATGGCAATCTGCTAAGAGCATCCGCTACCACATTGGCTTTGCCGGGGTGATAGTGAATGTCAAGGTCATAATCCTTGATTAACTCTATACATATCCTTTGCCTCATATTCAGCTCCTTCTGAGTGAAAATATACTTCAAGCTTTTGTGATCTAAATAAATCTCACAAAGATTACCCATCAGATAATGATGCCAGGTCTTCAATGCCAAAACTACGGCTGCTAACTCACTACAAGGAATCTGGCTATATATGACCCTCTATTTTCGTCACAGAATCGTCATAATAGTCCGTTTATGACGATTCTATGACGATTTTGAGATCGTCAAAATCTGGGCATCGCAAATGAACTATAACGACGATTTTTGTGAAATTTTCATAATCGTCTATGACGATATTGGATCGTCATAGACGTTATGGCGATCTGATATCGTCACGGCTAAACTGGTTATGCCACGTTGGATCCTGCGTGGCCAATCCGACGTGGCGAAGAATCAGCCCGCTCCACGTCAATCATTTAAATGGGCCAAGCCCAGATTTCAGCATGTGTTTTTTTCTTGCTAGTACTCATCTGCTACATGGGCCAATCGAAAAATTACAGCCTTTTTATATTATGGGCCATAGCCTATTACAGTCCATTTAAATTTATATTTATCCTTATTTCAGGACCTGGTCCCACTTCTCAAATAGGTTCCATCTGTCAAGTAAATCTCACAAATTGGCTCCATTCGTCAATATTCGTGACACATAGGAGTGAATAGATAACCAAAAAGGCATATTCGTTTCAGTCATTGGTTTTATTCACCAGTTTGAGATTACATACATAATCAATATTCGAGACAGATAACAATCTTACAACTGATGAAATTATTTAAAACTGGCTATTACAATCTTTTAAGTCTATTACAGATATATGCCCAACTATTACAAGGAGTGACTACTATTTGCTGGCTACTCTTCACGGCTCACTTTACAAGAAGAGACAGATAACAATCTCACTCACTTCAGATTTCTTGGCTCTTGAGCTCCTGTAAACAAGGAACAACCACATTAGACATACCTAAAGTACAACAAATCAACCTGGCAACCAATTTGTAAATAAAAAGTTTCAGTATTCTACAGTATATACAAAAATAAACATTGCAAAGAATCAAGAAAGCTTCTTTACAACTGTCTTTGCATAACATGGGATCATTGACTCTTACTTATTTATTTAGTGATGTAATTTAACTACTCCAGCAACTCTCTGATTGGGACATGGATATACACCTTCTGACAATAACACAACAACTAGAAACAGAATAATGAATAGATGTTGAAGCAGCTAGGATTTGATCATGAAGCATGAGGGCTTACACAATGGGCAGTTGTAGGTCAAGAAGATCTGGTCACTGTCACCGTTGACACATGCCATTGCAGGAACTCGTCGTGTAGAAGTCCACCATGCGCTCCCGCCAACATTCATAATGATTCGATACACATGTATCATGCAACCAAAAGGGATAACTATGAGATAACAATTGAATGAACAAACTATAGACCATACACAAGGATCAGTGTTAGCGGAATTAAGATATATTAGTACAGGGCAATGACAGTACCAATCCAGTGCAAGATAATAAAGAAAAAAATTAATCAGTCTGTTCGAAATACAGTAGCGAAAAAGGGATATGCCACATAAACAACTTGAGGCATAAATCATATATATAACTTGAGTTAACATGGTGTGTTTAAGTTAACACATCAGCAGTAAAACCACAGATAGTATGCGTGCTTAAGTTAACACGTCAGCATCATTTTTCAATTTATGTGACCCAAGCTTACACGTGTGGATTACTGCCAAGATTGCACCGGATAAATATCTTATCCACTCTTGAGGTAACCACAAGTAGAACCAAGCATCATAACATACAGTAGCCACATACAAAGTAGAACCAAGCATCTAAGGCACATACATTCCACTGAGATTGGACTGGACATGAATGAAGATGCAATCACTAGTAGCTACTAGTCCAAGCACACAAAGGGAACCACAATCAAATTTGGCAGAATAGAATAAGGATTTTTGCATGATCCAGATAGGAGTAAGCATACAAACCACATGCTCGATTAGTGTGTATCATCAGTGTTGCTATAGTACTTAATTCTCTTTAGTATACCATTTACCCAATAGTGTAAGGCTCAATCAACCAAAAGTACATAACGTGATCAAAGGTCCTATAGCTACGAGACAACCATCTGCACAAAAACACTCATTACAAGTGACTACAAGTGTCCACTAGAATACCATCTCCACATGAACAGATGTACATCATCAAGAAAGCATAAACTTGTCAAAAGACACCATTGGACAGAAAATGATACAATGTCAATCATCAAATTTGCTACTTATCGTCTATTAACCAAGATTGCGTCAAAACTACACAGGAATAAAGATTACAAGAACAAAACCCTAAACCTAAAGACAAGTTTTTTTGACAGAAACCTAAAGACAAGTTGGAACAACGCATTTAACTACATAACTGTTTATTAGAACTTAAAGTCAGTTGAGACCGCCTCCATAGAACGTGATACCATAAATCGAGCACCAACCCTGCATACATCGAGCCCAAACCATACCACATCGACAGATTTCAATTGTTATAGTGTAAAGCTTTGCCCCATGAACAATTCAAAGAGAGCAGGACGCTATTGTACCCGGATCTGGCGGCTGCCTTGTCAGCCACCACACATAGGGCTTGTTGTCCAGGTGAAGTGCATATGACGCGGCCTTGTCGGGGAGAAGCGGATCCGATGGCTGCGTGACCGAGACGAGGGGATCTGGCGATGCTCTTGTCATGAACGATGCGTTGATGGCCGTCCCTATAGTGGAAAGACATGAGTCATAGGGAGATAGGGGTATGGGGATTCAGAGAGAAGGGGATGGGGAAGAACTTAACATGTGTGGGCGGCCGAATATGGCGGTATGGAGGGCTCGGGACAGCCAGATCCGTGGGATGCGAGCTGATGGAGAAGCCCAACACCAGGCTCCTTTTGCGCGTCGACCTCCTTCTCCGCCGGCGCCCCTGACGCAGGAATGTCGCTGCCATCGCCATGGACCTCCTGCCCCTCTGTGAATCGCCAAGATACCGAACTAGGGTTTTTGTTGTAGGTGCGGGTTTATGATTCCACGAGGTGGAACAGAGAGAGAGGGGAGGAGGCGGTGTCTAGAGAGATGGTCGGTGGGGCAGGGAGTTGCCAGAGTTGGCCGGGATCTAGGCGGCGGCGGAGGTCGAAGAAAGCACAGGACAGAGGAGGGGAGGGAGGAGACGCTGTGAGTTGTGAGGGTTTCGTCGTCGACCCAATGCAGTGCGAGATGAGACGATGGAGTGGGTCCACGCGTGGATTAGGTAGGTGCGGGCTCGCCATATCATTGATCCGTGTTAACACCCCAGATTGCAATCTTTTCCGTCCATTCTCGTATGATCCAACGGTTGTCCTCACATCTCTTAATTTCCATTCTCCAAGTGTGAAAATCGTGGTGCTTTATGAAGAAACCACCAAAGGGCTAACTGAAAATGGAACCAACCCATTTTTAAAAAATAATAGATCACCTTACATGGACAATTTCTAGACCGGGGTATCTCAAACCTTTCCGTCCACTCCTGCCGAAAAAGACAAATTCCTGCCGAATCGGTAGGAAGTGGGTCCAGTTTGAACTACAGGTACATGATCTGATGCTCATGATTTTTAAAAAATATATTTTTATACTCGCAATATGATGTTTCTTTAGAGATCCAATGCAAGTTTAGCGAGGCTCATCCCCTATCTTCTTGCCCGCCATTTTGACCAAAGTTTGAAACAGGAAAACTTTGAAAGGGGCATAAGAAATTCAAAAATAGTCCGAACAATATAAATCCTTCGCGTGGTGTCATATTTTGTGACATGGTTGCAAGAAAAAATATAAAACTTGGTATATTGATTGCATCTCGGAAAAATCTTCTTAGAAATGATCTATCATGTTCGAGGTTTCATGGCTTTTAGCCCAAACGACCATTGTTATGGCCATAATCGTGACATAGTTTGTGATAATGTGCTCATATTGTGCACGCTTGTGCATCATGGGATGGCGAACAATGTTGTAGAAGGATGTTTTCCTTTTCGTCGCATGGAAAACCCATTTTCTATTTTTTGAGTGCCAAAATCGGGGAGTTTTGTGAAGCAACTACCAAATGAAAGTTTCAAAATGCTACCATCCCATTTTTAAAAAATACTAGACCACCTTACATGGACAATTGCCCTACCAGGGTATCTCAAACCTTTCCGTCCACCCCTGCCGAAAAAGACAAATTCCTGCCGAATCAGTAGGAAGTGGGTCTGGTTTGAACTGCAGGTACATGATCTGATGCTCATGATTTTTTCAAAAAAATCATTTTTTTACTCGCAATATGATGTTTCTTTAGAGATCCAATGCAAGTTTAGCGAGGCTCGGACCCTGGCTAAGAACCTTCATGCCCGTCGTTTTGACCATAGTTTGAAACGGGCATAAAAAATTAAAAAATAGTCCAAACAATATAAATCCTTCGCGTGGCATCATGTTATGTGACATAGTTGCAAGGAAAAATACCAAACTTGGTAAATTGAGTATGTCTCAAAAAAACCTTCACAAAATGACCTATCATGTTCGAGGTTTCATGGCTTTCATGTCAAATGACCAATGTTATGACTAGAATCAGGGCATAGTTTGTGATAATATGCCCATATTGTGCTCGCATGTGCATAATGGGATGGAGAACAATGTTGCAGGAGGAAATTTTCTATTTCGTCGCACGAAAAATCCATTTTCCATTTTCCGAGCGCAAAAACAGGGGTTTTTGTGAAGCAACCACCAAAATGCTCATTCACAATGCTACCGCCGCATTTTTCAAAAATACTAGACAACCTTACATGGACAATGTCCCAACCGAGAGATATCAAACCTTTTCGTCCACCCCTGGTGAGAAAGACAAATTCCTGCCGAACTAGTAGGAAGTGGGTCCGTTTTGAACTACAGGTACATGATCTAAAGCTCATGGTTTTTTTAAAAAATCATTTTTAGACTCACAATATGATGTTTCTTCAGAGATCCACCGAAATTTTTGCAAGGCCCATCCCCTAGCTAAGAACCTTCAGTCCCGCCGTTTTACCATAGTTCGAAATGGGCATAAAAAATTAGTAAACGGTCCGAACAATGTAAATCCTTTGCGTGGAGTCATGATATGTGACATAGTTGCAAGGAAAAATACCAAACTTGGCAAATTGAGTATGTCTCAAAAAAACCTTCACAAAATGACCTATCATGTTCGAGGTTTCATGGCCTTCTTGTCAAATGAGCAATGTATGGCTAGAATCAGGGCATAGTTTGCGATAATGTGCACGCATGTGCATCATGGGATGGTGAACAATGTTGCAGGAGGAAATTTTCTATTTCGTCGCAAGAAAAATCCATTTTCCATTTTCAGAGCGCAAAAAATGAGGGTTTTTGTGAAGCAACCACCAAAATACTCATTCACAATGCTACCGCAGCATTTTTCAAAAATACTAGACCACCTTACATGGACAATTTCCCAACCGAGAGATATGAAACCTTTCCGTCCTCCCCTGGTGGAAAAGACAAATTCCTACTGAACCGGCAGGAAGTGAGTCCGGTTTGAACTACAAGTACATGATCTAATGCTCATGATTTTTTTAAAAATCATTTTTAGACTCACCATATGATGTTTCTTCAAATATCCACTGAAAGTTTTTGGTAAGAGTCAACCCCTAAACGAGAATAGTCACTCCCTAGTTCCAAAATCATATTTTGAATTATGATATTGTCCCTACAATGGACTAATGTGGGATTAATAAATCCACTATTTTTAAGTAATCAAAGTATTTCTAATTAATACCCTAGGATGTTCTAATGAATTTTATAAAAAAATAGAAACAAAAAACAATTATTTTGGACTTACTATGAAAAAGCTACAAAAGAATTAAGAAAACAAAAAAACTGAACAAGGAGAGCTAATCCGAGGAATGCACGGACTTGGGTTTGAGTGGTTGGGGCTTCCCATTCTTCGACATCTTTGGTCTTGGCAGGATCAACAGCGACTCCTCCGGCAGACACAATATGTCCTAGGAATCCTACTTCTTTCAGCCAAAACTCACACTTGCTAAACTTGGCATACAACCGATGCTCTCGAAGAATTTCAAGGATGATTCTCAGATGTTGCTCATGCTCTTCTTCTGACTTGGAGTAGATAAGGATATCATCAATGAACACAACGACAAACTTATCTAGAAAATTCATAAAGATATTATTCATGAGATTCATGAAATAAGCAGGGCATTGGTTAATCCAAAATACATAACCGTATAATCGTATAAACCATAACGAGTAGTAAAGGCAGTCTTAGGAATATCCGTTGCACGAATCTTAAGTTGGTGATAACCAGTCCTAAGATCAATCTTAGAGAACACAGTTGCTCGAGTCAACTGATCAAATAGATTCTCTATATTTGGCATTCAGCTTGTTTTTGATGGTGACGTCATTCAACTTCCTGTAATCTATGCACAAACGGTTGCCTCCATCTTTCTTGTCGACGAACAAAATACGCGATCTCCATGGCGATGCGCTTGGTTGAATCAAGCCTGTTGCCAACATAGCATCCAGCTGCTTCTTTAGTTCAACTAACTCTAAGGGGTTCATACTATAGGGTCTCTGGGCTATGGGTCCGGTTTCGGGGATTAGTTCAATAATGAACTCAATATCCCTATCCGGGGGCATACCGAGCAATTCATTTGGGAATACGTCGGGGTATTCACAAACTACTCTGACTTGGTCGGGTAGGGCTAGCCTTTTGTTACACTTGAATTGACGGGGCAAGGTTTCAGATATGTGCTCTACTGAGACTCTAGAGCTAATGGTCATGGTGATTGCTTTCTTAGCACAGTGTAGCATCCCATCTGTCTAACATCTGTAATGCTATATGGTCTAATAATAAAATGCTACTTCCTACATATAATTGTTGCATCATAATTATATCATGCTCATGTCATCATGCCACATTGCATTTGAGCATCATATAAAACCCTTTTTCATTTGGTTCTGATCTCATATGCACTATTAATTGTATTTGCCTCTTGATACATTGTATTTGGTTCTTGATAAATGCTTGATGCCCAAGTGGAGTTGGGGGCACATCTTTTATTAACTCCACCACTTTTCTTTGTCACCACCCCATAATTCCACCATCCAAACTAGATGTGGGCTTTTGCACTTCTTTTGGTTTTTTGTCTAGCTCACATATATTTAAGATGGATCCACCTCTACTTCCACATGATCCCCTATATGCATCATGTTGTTTTCACAATATTGATATGTGGAGAGCCACATGGCCACCTTTGCATGCTATGTGAGTAGTATTCCTTGTCAAGCTTCCATATGGTTTGTTTTTGAATGTATGCTCATGTTGGAATATATTGAGGCTATTTATGCATTTAGTGGGACATACACACTAGCATGTCCAAATTATATTCAAATGTGAGCACATTCCATCTACTCCACATGGAACATCAACTCTATTCTTTTGGCTTGGCCTTAATTCCATATTTTGAAGCATGTGTTGATAAATGCCATGGGTATTCACAATTGTTTTCACCAGAATAAATATGGCATTTATTCTTAGGTAGGAACCATGCAAGATAACCATTCTTTGCTTGATCTCTTGTTTTCCATGGATGCATATGGAATTTTGCTCATTTGAGGAACTCATTTGAATGAATTCAAATCAACCTCGAAACCATCTTGTAGATCAATCCTTGTCCAACTCTTTGATGCCTTTCTCTTTTGGTAGGGTGTATGCATGTATTATTTTGTTTTCACAAAATAATCCCCACATACATGTGTATGTGACACATGCAATATCAAGATCCTCTAGGCACATGAAATAATAAGAACACCCATGCATGCTTCCCTTCTTTTCGTTTTTTTGGCTTGTTTGTTTTGATCTTGGAGTTTTGTCTTGGGCCGGTTCTTGCTTGAGCATGCAAAGCAACCATCGACGCGCCTCCTTTTCTTTTTCCTCCTAGCTGCACCGGCCAAGCCCCTCCTTGCCTCACCTAGTTCGACCCAGCCGGTAGAGAGCCTAGCACGCGACCATGTTCCTCTTCCCGGATGGCGAGCATGTGCCTCTCGGTACCGTGCTCATGCGCGGCTCGTGTCCCTCCTCGTTTTGCATAAAGCAAGGGAGAAGGCAGGCACGACGACAGGAGCTCCTCACCCCGTCCTTATCTCCCTGCATCCCAGGAAAACTAGATCGAAACCCATCGCCACCATCGCCTCGCTGCGCTGCTACCTCCTAGACACCGTCGCCGAGGCCGTGCCGCCGCAGCCGCCGCGCCGACCAGCACCGTCTGCTTCCTCTTCGCTCCCCGCTCCGGCCTGCTCGGCTTGCCGACGAGCGCGAGGTGAGAATACCCCTTCCTCCAGCAACCTCCTCTGGACCTGATGCCGTCCCAGCCGTCCCTATCGCGCGCGCACGCTGGACCGCGTCAGTCGCCGCGCGCACGGCGCTCTCGCATGCCGCGGACAGCAGCTGCAGCAGCTTGCACCCGCCTGTTCCCAGCGTTTTTCCCGTCGATCAAGACATCCTCTGTCGTTACTTCCTGAACCAAAATTGTAGCCCTATCTACCCTCTTTCGAACGAGCTAGGCCACGGTCAATTCGGTTCAGTGACGCGGTAGTAAACATCCTCGCATGATCGCTTCAGCTCATGTGTGCCTGACGAAATCCAGTCCGTGCCAGACGTGTTCTTTATGCCTCTGTTCCTCGCAAGATTCCGGCCGTTGTAGACCTCCGTTTGAGAAACCTTGAACACGAGAGTTGGAGATCTAAGCGAGATCTACGACTTTTGTTTTTCGAGCATACCTTAATTCGTAGCGGTTTGCCCGGGATCATCCTCGCCAAATCGTTGTAGCTAGCTGTTTCTGCGAGGAAATTCAGTTCGTCAGATCGCCCCCCTCCAGAACCTTTTGCTAAAAAGTCCCTGTGTTTTTGGAAGCCTCACCCCGCCGTCCTTCCAGCCCCACCAGTCAGCCCCTCTACCTTTTTACAAAAAGGCACCTCGGTTTCCTGTTGTTTCACCCGCACTCCCCCGGATCTGCCGCGTGGCACGCCCCGGCTGGCGCACATGCGCGATGGACCCACCGTCCCCGGCCCCGCTTGTCAACCTCCGCGGCTAGGTGAGCCTGCGTGAGAAAATCCCGGACCAGTTCCCGCAGCGTCGGCTGTAGCTGAGTCAGCATCGGTCCCACCCGTCAGCGTCTCGGGCTAGTTCCTCCTGAGTACAAAAAGTTTCAGTGACCTTTTCTAAATAATAAAAACAATCCAGAAAATGCAAATATGTTTTTAAAATTCAGAAATTAACATCTTTATTTTTGGTAATTCCAAATAATACAAATAATATATGTTTTTGAATTAGAAAAATGTGAGGAATTCAAATATGGCATCCAAAATAATGTTTGACTAATTTAAATTTTCGAAATTGTTAATTGCAATAAAAATGCCTTTTTCCAATTAATTAATAACTTTAATTCTATAACTCCAAATTTGACAAATAATATGTCTAAATCGATCAGCGCAACGAGCCCGTTCTAACTACGCATTCCATGATATGAATTGCATCATGCATCGTATAAATATTAAGTGGATAGCAAGTGTTATGGGAGCAAAACATGACTAAAAACTTAATAAAATTCTTTATTCTTCTACCCCACACCTCACCCATGCCATGCTATGTTATGCCATGTAATTTGTGCATCATTCATCATGGCATGCTTGTTTTCTTGTCGCATTTTATTCATATGCTTGTGCACTTTATTTATGTTGGCCCTTGTTTGTTTGGTTCTTCTTTCGAATAGACGCCGAGCAGGGAAATTATCAGGAATCCCAGGAGTACCACCCAGATCCATCCCTCGCTTCAACTAAGCTGCTAGGCAAGCACTACCACATGCTTGCATACATATAGTACCTATTGCTTCTATCTTATTCTTGCATCATGGGAGTACTTGATTCTTGTTCCTTGACTATTTGCACTATCCACATCCGGGAGGCCTTATGGACCCCCCTGAGCCAGAGCTTGATTCATTTCTATTTCTTGGGGCCACAAACTAGTTTTGGGTTTTATTTACTATCCTGTACTTATGCCATGTTACTGTTTTATTAAGATTGTGCGTGGAGCACCTGTACTATTTTGGATGCGGAGTGTTTTCGCGGTATCGACAAGCCCAGTCACATTTTTGGGTTCCTAGTCATTTACAGCCATTCATGCAAACCTTGGGTCCGTCTCGGAGTGGGCCAACTTCGTTGCGGGTAGCTTAATGGGGTGGCCCCCTGAAATATTTTATGAATCCTGTGATCGCTTTGTCGTGAATGCCTCGTTGGGTTTTGAGTTGGTTTTTCTGAGGTTGATCGAGTGTGTGTTGCTATTTGTGCACCCCTGCAGGGTAAATCTTTCTGAAAGCCGTGTCCGCGGTTATGGACGACTTGGAGCACAGTTTCTCGATCATAGACAAGCATAACTAAAGTACCATTTTTAATTTGAATAAATATCTGACTAGTAATTAGTGCAATACTCATGGAATGGTTAGAAAAACTGCCAACGGATGGGTTGTTCATCCGCTTTCTCGTTGGTAAGAGAGAAGGAGGATGGATCTGTTACTTTATACCGTTATAACTGTTGTTTCTAATTAACGGACATCCCCCTATCATTGGTTAGGCGGATGGTTAGAGAGTATCTATAGACTTGTTAGTTATTATCTTTCGCTGCAATTGCATCACCCCAGGTATATGTCCCCTTTAGAGGCATAAAGACTTGCTGAGTACCCCTAGTGTCTCACACGATAAATTGTTTGATTCAGATGAACAAGTGTATTCGCAAGATGGATACTGGCTGGAGGAGACAGATGATGTTGGCCACGATCACTCGGTGTAGAGATTCCGGGATGGGGATCCGTGAGATCTGTGGGCGGGATGTGCTTACTTATGTGGCATCTTATGCCGATTTGCTTCTTATCCGTACTCGGATCTTGTTTCCCGCTTCCGCTTGATACTCTGTTGATTGATGTATGAGGAGCTATCCTTCACTATTATTTCTATCTAGGATATTTGGATCTTGCCGTATGGAGTTGCAATATTTCTATTTCTTTTAGATGTTATAGCTCTGAGAACTGTTGTAGGGTAGCTTGCATACATACTCACTTGTGTATGTATTTGATCTCTTCGCCTGTTGACTACGCCGCTCGCTCTTGTCCCGATGTTCTTGGAAGTGGTTAGGGCGGCCGACGGGCCTACACGTGGGTGGCCTTGGGCCTCCGCTGTAAAACCCTTAACCACTTTTGGTTCGTCCAGGCTTGAACTTAGAGCGTAGGGTCCGAGGTAGTTACAATTGGTATCAGAGCTATCCCGCCCTTCAGGGTCTCAGCCAAATGGTCGTTGTCAGTCTAGCAAATATTTTGGTAGCTATGTATACTAGGGAAAAACAAAACGCGAGAGTAGGACTACTTCCATTTTTTTTCTTACCCACCCACCCATCCTTTTCTGGTAAGGAAGTGTAACGTTTTCAATCCTCTTCTAAAAATGCAAACTAGGATTCACGTGTTCTGGATTCCATAGTACCATAGGTTGTGTGTGTGTAATTCCTTGTCTATCTATTGCATCCAACTTGTTATCGCTATCTGCCTTTTGGTTATCAACTGTTGGTACATTCCATACCGACAGGCTTTTGTAAACCGACGCGATCTATCTGATTCGTTGTAAACTGACGCGATCTGTCTTACTCTTTGTTATCCGACGCTATCTTGTTTGGTGTGTTTGTTTCCATAGTTGCTAATCTTTAGGTTCATCTTAAGAAGGAAGAGAGTTGGGATATGTGTTTTACTTATTCATGTGCGGAGTAATGATTTGAGTGCGGGATGGAGTCGCGACCATACCACTACTTTTATCATTCGCTCTGGTATATTGAATTGGTAGAGTTACTAATCTTGATTCGTTAAGTGGTTTTGCGCATATAGTGGTATTTTAATGCCGAAATTTGCGGAATTTTTTTCTTTTATAGCTTTGTGTACCACACTCCTTGTTCAGTCGTGTGCGATATGCTTACTATCTTCTAGGTGCTTTGAACTTTGTTGATATTTTAATATCATCTTAGTAATTTGTATTCTTTAATCTTGGTTAATTCCATTTTGGTACTATTTTGGATTATTATTATTCTCCATTATGGTACTGACTTGAGTTTTATATCAATCATAGGATGGCACCACCATGCCGCAATGAGGAGGACATACCACCTGAACTGGGGGTTGCGTTGGCAAGTATTGCTAATGCCTTGGGAACAATGCAACAGAACCAGCAACGCTTTGAAGAAAGTGTCAGGAGGAATGAGTTTGTTCCACTACCTCCACCTCCCAAGCGAGGAGACATCAAAGGTTTTATGAAGTTCAACCCGCGCCACTTTGAGGTGTCTGATCAGCCAATGGATGTTGATGATTGGCTGCGTGAGATGTCAAGGTTGCTGATGACTGCTGATGTTCCTGAGCAAGAATGGGTAAAATGTGCCACTCACCTTCTGAAGGGAGACGCAGCTCTATGGTGGGAGAATTACCTGAAGGCAAACCACTCTGGTTTTCGGCCTACTTGGTAGAAGTTCACTGGGGCTTTCAAAGAGCAATATCTGTCAGAAATTTTCATGGAAAGGATGAAGGAACTGTTTCTCAACCTCAAGCAGGGCAATGATAATGTCAACACCTATATCAGAAACTTCATGAATATTTCTCGGTATGGTGGTGATGATATCTCTGATGACAAGAAGAAACAAAAGAGGTTCAGGCAAGGGCTCAATGCATCTATCAAATATGCAATCACTCATGCAAGGCTGGGGTCTTTTCTGGAACTCCAACATACAGCTCTACAGGAAGAAGCCAGTAGGCAAGTGTTTGAGGAGTCCAAGAAACACAGTCGTGACGCAGCAAGCTCTTCAGCTATGACAGCTCCTTCTAAGCGCCGCGTGTGGGTTCCTAATACCGCACCGCCGCTCCCGGCTCCACCAAGACCTTCAAGCTACGCGGCAAGGCCACCAAACTCCTTCAATGCTACTTCTAGGGGCTACAACCACAACTACCCTGGAGTACCTGGTGGAGTCCCTGGCTATGCTGCTCCACATCCACCTGGTGCTTGTTACACTTGTGAGAACACTAGGCATCAACATTGGAGTTGTCCCATGAACAACAAAGCTCTTCCTCCACCACCTCCAAGACCTGCATCAAGTCCTTCTATGGTTCGTGCACCTCCACCATGGGCTCTCAACATCAACACCAAGCCCGGGTCCACAGTTGGTCCTGCTAACTGTGTCAACGTCGCCCAAGCTGAACATGCACCTGGAGTTGTGATGGGTACACTTTCTGTCAACTCAGTTCCTGCACAAGTTTTGTTCGAATCTAGTGCATCGCATTCTTTTGTTTCTCACAAGTTTGCAAATGAGAATGAGTTAGCAATGGATGCGCTTCCTAAGCGCTTGATGGTCCTTTCTCCTGGGGCAACAATGGCATCTTCCAAAATCAGCCATGGCAATCAAATTCTAACTGGTGGTTCTTCATTCCCGGCTTCCTTAATTATTCTGGGCAATTCTGCCATTGATGTTATCTTGGGCATGGATTGGTTAACAGAAAATGCAGCTGTGATTGATTGTGCTGAACGCTCGGTTTCTCTGAAAATTCCTGAAGGCCATATAGTATATTCTCCAAGTCTGACTCCTGCAATTTAGCTTTTCTCTTTGTTTCCTCTGAATGATGATGCTATGGAGGCTATTCAGAGTGTTCCGGTGGTCTGTGAGTTCCCAGATGTTTTTCCCGAAGAGTTACCAGGTATGCCTCCTAACCGAGAGGTCGAGTTTGTGATTGAGCTTGAACCTGGAACCGATCCTATGTCCAAGCGGCCTTATAAAATGGGTCCTGCTGAGTTGGCTGAGCTCAAACGTCATCTTGATGAATAAGAGAAGTTGGGTTTCATTCAGCATAGCACTTCCTCTTGGGGAAGCCGAACAATCTTTGTGAAGAAGAGACACCAGACTGATAGACTTTGTGTTGACTATCGGGCTCTCAATGCAAAAACCATCAAGAATAAATATCCCCTTCCGCAGATTAATGATCTCTTCGATCATCTAGCTGAAGCTGTTGTATTCTCTAAGCTTGACTTGAGAAGTGGATATCATCAAATCAAGATTCACAAGGAAGATGTTCCCAAAACAGCTTTCACCACCCGCTATGGCCTGTACGAGTACACGGTCATGTCCTTCGGTCTCACCAACGCACCTGCCACCTTCTCGAGGCTTATGAACTCGGTTTTCATGGAGTATCTTGATAACTTCGTCTTGGTCTATCTAGATGACATTCTAGTCTATTCTAAGTCAAAGGAGGAACATGAAGAACACCTTCGGTGTGTCCTAAACAAGCTTCGTGAGAACCGCCTGTATGCAAAGTTCTCCAAGTGTGAGTTCTGGCTGCCTGAAGTCACCTATCTAGGTCACGTCATCTCTGCTAAGGGCATTTCCGTCAACCCAGAAACTGTTCAGACAATTGTTGAGTGGCTTCCACCCAAAAATGTCAAAGAAGTCCGGAGTTTCCTTGGTTTGGCTAGTTACTGCCGTCGCTTCGTTCAGAACTTCTCGAAGATTGCGAAGCCTCTTACCGATCTCCTCAAGAAAGGCAAGAAATACCTTTGGTCTCCTGCATGTCAAGCTAGCTTTGAAACACTCAAAGAGAAGCTCACTTCTACACCAGTCTTGATTCCTCCAGATACATCAAAGCCTTTCCAGATATTCTGTGATGCCTCATTGCAAGGATTGGGTGCGGTCCTCATGCAAGAAAAGCAAGTCGTTGCTTATGCTTCTCGTCATTTGAAAACTCATGAGCTCAACTATCCAACACATGATCTTGAACTTGTAGCGGTTGTCTTCGCCTTAAAAGTATGGAGGCACTACTTGCTTGGGAACCGTTGTGAGATCTTTTCTGACCACAAAAGCCTGAAGTATATCTTCACTCAGCCTGATCTCAACCTTCATCAGAGGAGGTGGATTGAAGCAATTAATGATTTTGATCTAACCATCAACTACACTCCTGGCAAAGCTAATGTCATGGCCGATGCTCTCAGCCGAAAAGCTTATGTCAACTACCTCATGGTGGAAGAACAACAGCCTCTCTTGTGCGAGGAATTCCGCCAGCTCAACCTTGAAATTGTGGATCAAGGGTATCTTCTGAATCTTCTATCAACCCCTCTCTTGGAAGAAAAGGTTCGTGCTAGTCAACGAGGTGATGCTTTCACCAAAAACATCATCTCAAACATTCAGTTGCTGAAGTATGAGTCCTTCCATGTCGACGACCAAGGCACTCTATTCTTTGAGCACCGGATGTTTGTTCCGAAGTATCTGGGTTCGAGAGAGCAAGTTCTTAAAGAAGCTCATGATTCTATCCTTTCTATCCATCCTGGTAGCACAAAGATGTACATGGACTTGAAAACACAATATTGGTGGCCTGGATTGAAACAATATTGTGCCAAGTATGTATCCGAGTGTGATGTCTGCCGTAGAGTAAAAGCTGTCCATCAGAAACCTCCCGGTCTTCTACAGCCACTGAAGCCTCTGGAATGGAAATGGGAGAAAGTAGAGATGGACTTCATAACCGGGTTTCCAAGGTCGCAGAAAGGCAACAATTCAATCTTTGTTGTCATTGATAGGCTTTCTAAAGTGGCTCAGTTCTTTCCCGTCAAGGAAACAATTTCCGCAATTAAGTTGGCTGAGCTCTATATCAACAGAATTATCTCTTTGTATGGGGTTCCTCTTGAGATCAGCTCAGACCGTGGAAGCATCTTCACTTCCAAGTTCTGGGGAAGTTTCCAAAATGCTTTGGGAACAAAGTTGAACTTCAGCACAGCTTACCACCCTCAGTCACAAGGGCAGGTTGAAAGGATCAATCAGATTCTGGAAGATAAGCTCCGTGCTTGCGTCATCTTTTTCGGCATGAAGTGGGAAGAATTCCTTCCTTATGCTGAGTTCTCTTACAACAATAGCTTCCAGAAAAGTCTAAAGATGCCACCATTTGAGGTTCTCTATGGCCACAAATGCAGAACTCCGATTGGTTGGTCGGGCACAGGTGAAAGAACATTGTTTGGCCCTGACATTGTAACTCAGGCGGAGGAGAAGGTTCACATCATTCTCGAAAACCTGAAGGTTGCTCAAAGTCACCAGAAGAGCAACTACGACAGAAAGCACACGGACATGAAGTATGTCCCTGGTGATCTCGTTTACCTTCGTGTCACTCCCATGAGAGGCACGCACCGGTTTGGTATCAAAGGGAAGCTGGCTCCTAGATACATCGGTCCTTTCAAAATTCATGGAAGAAGAGGAGAAGTTGCTTATGCTCTTGAGCTCCCTGAAAAACTCAAGGTCCATGATGTTTTCCATATATCTCAACTCAAGAAGTGCTTCAAGGATCCCGGCAGGACCGTGGACCATGAGCTCATCAATCTCCAAGAAGACCAGTCTTATCAAGAACACCCCACAAAAATCCTAGAAGTCGCAGAAAGAAAGACTCGCAACAAGTCTATCAAGTTCTTCAAGGTGCAGTGGTCGCACCATTCTGTTGATGAAGCCACTTGGGAACGCGAGGATGAGCTCCGTGCCAAGTATCCTACCCTCTTCGTGTCTTCTTCTTCTTCCTAGAATCTCGGGGCGAGATTCCTTTTTAGTGGGGGAGAGTTGTAGCATCCCATCTGTCTAACATCTGTAATGCTACATGGTCTAATAATAAAATGCTACTTCCTACATATAATTGTTGCATCATAATTATATCATGCTCATGTCATCATGCCACATTGCATTTGAGCATCATATAAAACCCTTTTTCATTTGGTTCTTATCTCATATGCACTATTAATTGTATTTGTCTCCTGATACATTGTATATGGTTCTTGATAAATGCTTGATGCCCAAGTGGAGTTGGGGCATATCTTTTATTAACTCCACCACTTTTCTTTGTCACCACCCCATAATTCCACCATCCAAACTAGATGTGGGCTTTTGCACTTCTTTTGGCTTTTGTCTAGCTCACATATATTTAACATGGATCCACTTCTACTTCCACATGCTCCCATATATGCATCATGTTGTTTTCACAATATTGATATGTGGAGAGCCACATGGCCACCTTTGCATGCTATGTGAGTAGTATTCCTTGTCAAGCTTCCATATGGTTTGTTTTTGAATGTATGCTCATGTTGGAATATATTGAGGCTATTTATGCATTTAGTGGGACATACACACTAGCATGTCCAAATTATATTCAAATGTGAGCACATTCCATCTACTCCACATGGAACATCAACTCTATTCTTTTGGCTTGGCCTTAATTCCATATTTTGAAGCATGTGTTGATAAATGCCATGGGTATTCACAATTGTTTTCACCAGAATAAATATGGCATTTATTCTTAGGCAGGAACCATGCAAGATAACCATTCTTTGCTTGATCTCTTGTTTTCCTTGGATGCATATGGAATTTTTCTCATTTGAGGAACTCATTTGAATGAATTCAAATCAACCTCCAAACCATCTTTTAGATCAATCCTTGTCCAACTCTTTGATGGCTTTCTCTTTTGGTAGGGTGTATGCATGTATTATTTTGTTTTCACAAAATAAGCCCCACATACATGTGTTTGTGACACATGCAATATCAAGATCCTCTAGGCACATGAAATAATAAGACCACCCATGCATGCTTCCCTTCTTTTCGTTTTTTTGCCTTGTTTGTTTTGATCTTGGAGTTTTGTCTTGGGCCGGTTCTTGCTTGAGCATGCAAAGCAACCAGCGACACGCCTCCTTTTCTTTTTCCTCCCAGCTGCACCGGCCGAGCCCCTCCTTGCCTCACCTAGTTCGACCCAGCCGGCAGAGAGCCCAGCACGTGACCCTGTTCCTCTTCCCGGATGGCGAGCACGTGCCTCTGCGGTACCGTGCTCACGCGCGGCTCGTGTCCCTCCTTGTTTTGCATAAACCAAGGGAGAAGGCAGGCACGACCATAGGAGCTCCTCACCATGTCCTTATCTCCCTGCATCTCAGGAACACTAGATCGAAACCCATCGCCACCATCGCCTCGCCGTGCTGCTACCTCCTGGACACCGTCGCTGAGGCTGTGCCACCGTAGCCGCCGCGCCGACCACCACCGTCTGCTTCCTCTTCGCTCCCCGCTCCGGCCTGCTCGGCTTGCCGACGAGCGGGAGGTGAGAATACCCATTCCTCCAGCAACCTCCTATGTCCCTGATGCCGTCCCAGCCGTCCCTATCGCGCGCGCACGCCGGACCGCGCCAGTCGCCGCGCGCACGACGCTCTCGCACGCCACGGACAGTAGCTACAGCAGCTTGTACCCGCCTGTTCCCAGCGTTTTTCCCATCAATCAAGAAATCCTCCGTCGTTACATCCTGAACCAAAATCGTAGCCCTATCTACCCTCTTTCGAATGAGGTAGGCCACGGTCAATTTGGCTCAGTGACGCGGTAGTAAATGTCCTCACAAGATCGCTTCAGCTCATGTGTGCCTGACGAAATCCAGTCCGCGCCGGACGTGTTCTTTATGTCTCTGTTCCTCGCAAGATTCCAGTCGTTGTAGACCTCCGTTTGAGAAACCTTGAACACGAGAGTTGGAGATCTAAGCGACATCTACGACTTTTGTTTTTCGAGCATGCCTTAATTCGTAGCGGTTTACCCGAGATCGTCCTCGCCAAATCGTTGTAGCTAGCTGTTTCTGTGAGGAAAGTCAATTCGTCAGATCGCCCCCCTCCAGAACCTTTTGCTAAAAAGTCCCTGTGTTTTCGGAAGCCTCACCCCACCGTCCTTCCAGCCCCACCAGTCAGCCCCTCTACCTTTTTACAAAAAGGCACCTCGGTTTCCTGTTGTTCCACCCGCACTCCCCCAGATCTGCTGCGTGGCACGCCCCGGCTGGCGCACACGCGCGGTGGACCCGCGCGTCCCCGTTCCCGCTTGTCAACCTCCGCGGCTAGGTGAGCCTGCGTGAGAAAATCCCAGACCAGTTCCCGCAGCGTCGGCTGCACCTGAGTCAGCATCGGTCCCACCCGTCAGCGTCTCGGGCTAGTTCCTCCTAAGTACAAAAAGTTCCAGTGACCTTTTCTAAATAATAAAAACAATCCAGAAAAATGCAAATATGTTTTTAAAATTCAGAAATTAACATCTTTATTTTTGGTAATTCCAAATAATACAAATAATATATGTTTTTGAATCAGAAAAATGTGAGGAATTCAAATATGCCATCCAAAATAATGTTCGACTAATTTAAATTTTCGAAATTGTTAATTGCAATAAAAATGTCTTTTTCCAATTAATTAATAACTTTAATTCTATAACTCCAAATTTGACAAATAATATGTCTAAATCGATCAGCGCGACGAGCCCGTTCTAACTACGCATTCAATGATATGAATTGCAGCATGCATCATATAAATATTAAGTGGAAAGCAAGTGTTATGGGAGCAAAATATGACTAAAAAATTAATAAAATGCTTTATCCTTGTACCCCACACCTCACCCATGCCATGCTATGTGATGCCATGTAATTTGTGAATCATTCATCATGGCATGCTTGTTTGCTTGTCGCATTTTATTCATATGCTTGTGCACTTTATTTATGTTGGCCCTTGTTTGTTTGGTTCTTCTTTCGAATAGACGCCGAGCAGGGAAATTATCAGGAATCCCAGGAGTACTACCCAGATCCATCCCTCGCTTCAACTAAGATGCCAGGCAAGCACTACCACATGCTTGCATACATATAGTACCTATTGCTTCTATCTTATTCTTGCATCATGGAGTCGCGAATGCATTAAATTGAATCCCAAGTACTGCATAGCCTTTACTTTTAAACCCCACCGAGCTTGTTCCTCCATCCCATGAGCCATTACTATAGGAGTTGTTTGAGCCATGCGAGTCATAGAACAGTATGTGTAGGGTATGTGAGTGTCTGATGGATAACGAGGTACCTAAACAACTTAACTTGAGTAGTAATGGGATAACTAATGAAAGAGGCACCGGTGGGCAATATCTGTCATTTGTTTTTATGCCCACTTGTGTCCCGTAGGACCCCGAGTACTTGATTCTTGTTCCTTGACTATTTGCACTATCCACATCCGGGAGGCCTTATGGACCCCCCTGAGCCAGAGCTTGATTCATTTCTATTTCTTGGGGCCACAAACTAGTTTTGGGTTTTATTTACTATCCTGTACTTATGCCATGTTACTGTTTTATTAAGATTGTGCGTGGAGCACCTGTACTGTTTTGGATGCGGAGTGTTTTCACGGTATCGACAAGCCCACTCACATTTTCGGGTTCCCAGTCGTTTATAGCCATTGACGCAAACCTTGGGTTCGTCTCGGAGTCGGCCAACTTTGTTGCAGGTAGCTTAATGGGGTGGCCCCCTGAAATATTTTATGAATCCTGTTATCGCTTTGTCGTGAATGCCTCGTTGGGTTTTGAGTTGGTTTTTCCGAGGTTGATCGAGTGTGTGTTGCTATTTGTGCACCCCTGTAGGGTAAATCTTTCTGAAAGCCATGTCCGCGGTTATGGACGACTTGGAGCATAGTTTCTCGATCATAGGCAAGCATAACTAAAGTACCGCTTTTAATTTGACTAAATATCTGACTAGTAATTAGTGCAATACTCATGGAATGGTTAATAAAACTTCCAACGGATGGGTTGTTCGTCCGCTTTCTCATTGGTAAGCGAGAAGGAGGATGGATATGTTACTTTATACCGTTATATCTGTTGTTTCTAATTAACGGACATCCGCCTATCATTGGTTAGGAGGATGGTTAGCGAGTATCTATAGACTTGTTAGTTATTATCTTTCGCTGCAATTGCGTCACCCCAGGTATATGTCCCCTTTAGAGGCATAAAGACTTGCTGAGTACCCCTAGGGTCTCACACGATAAATTGTTTGATTCAGATGAACATGTGTATTCGCAAGATGGATACTGGGTGGAGGAGACAGATGATGTTGGCAACGATCACTCAGTGTAGAGATTCCGGGGATGGGGATCCGTGAGATCTGTGGGCGGGATGTGCTTACTTATGTGGCATCTTATGCCGATTTGCTTCTTATCCGTACTCGGATATTGTTTCCCGCTTCCGCTTGATACTCTGTTGATTGATGTATGAGGAGCTATCCATCACTATTATTTCTATCTAGGATATTTAGATCTTGCCGTATGGTGTTGCAATATTTCTATTTCGTTTAGATGGTATGGCTCTGAGAACTGTTGTAAGGTAGCTTGCATACATACTCACTTGTGTATGTATTTGATCTCTTCGCCTGTTGCCTACGCCGCTCGCTCTTGTCCCGATGTTCTTGGAAGTGGTTAGGGCGGCCGACGGGCCTACACATGGGTGTCCCTGGGCCTCCGTTGTAAAACCCTTAACCACTTTTGGTTTGTCCAGGCTTGAACTTAGAGCGTAGGGTCCGAGGTAGTTACACACAGTCTATCAATCCTTTATGCTTTGACATCCAATCCATTCCTAGTACTACTTCCAATCATTTGGTTCCACGTACTATTAGATTAGCTTAAAAATCTATCCCATGTATTCTGTTAGGCACAACTTTGCAAATTTTTCTAGCTTTTGTAGTTGAACAAAGGATTTGAACTATCATGACATGCTTCAGGTTGATTGGGTGAATCTTACTAGTGCATGCAAATTCTTTGGTGAAAAATGAGTGTGATGTTCCCGAATCAAACAATACTCTTGCTAGAACTGAGTTGACAGAAAACATACCCAACACTACATCTGGCGCTTCTTGGGCTTCTTCGGTGTTCATGTGGAAGAGACGGCCGTTGCGGTTGTGAGGGTTCCCTGGGGCAAATCTTCTTCCTGGTTGAACACGACGCTGCTGTTGAGCTAGGGCATTTACATTTGAAGTGGCAGCAGTCTTCTTGGGGCACTCATTGGAATAGTGGCCCTTCACTCCACCCTCAAAACAAGTGATCTGAGACTTGTATTTCACTACCACAGGCACATCATTGCTTCTAGTTCGGGGTGCAGTGTTGTTGTTGTGGTTGTTGTTGTTGTTGCTCTTGGGAGGGGCACAGTTGAAATTGCTGGTGTTGCCGGAGTGATTGTTGTTTCCTCCAGACTTCACATTTCCTCCGCTACGGTTGGGGTAGCTTGGGCGAGACATTGGGGGTCGGTTGTTTCTTGGTGCATACCCTGCAGAGGGCTTGGGACGGTATTTCTTGGTGCATCTCATCATGCAGTCTGTTCAAGAATCTCTCCTTATTCTTGGCCTCTGTGCTGATCTCATCAGGTGCATACCTTGCTAAGGACAGGAATCTGTCACGGTACTCCACTATAGTCATTCTGCCTTGCTTCAACTCTCGGAATTCATCCCTCATTCGGGTGACTAGATCCTGCGGCACGTGGGTGCGGCTGAACTTGATTTTGAAGACTTCCCATGTCATCACTTGACCATGGTGTATTGTGCGGATACTGTTCCACCATGCTCTTGCATCTCCTGCCAGATAGTGGGTGGCGAAAAGAACCTTCTCGTTGGCATCCACTCCAACTACTTTTAACTTGTTTTCCATTGTCTGCAACCAGTCATCAACATCCAGTGGGTTCTCTGAGGTACTAAAGATTGGAGGATTTGTATTCTGGAAGTTCTTGAGTTTATATCCATGATGATCCTGATTTCCATGGTTCTGGTTGTAGAGAGCCATCTGAGCGATCTGTTGCAGTGTTGCTAGATTACCTTGGTGCTTTGCCCTGCTTGCTTCCCGGTCTGCAATGAGATTCTGCAGGATTTGCAACATGGGGTCTTGCGATGAGCTGCTCCCTCCTTGGTTTCCATGAGTCATCTGAAGATTGAGGTAGATAAAGGGGTAATAGGGAAAGTTCTAAGGTTCATGGTTTTGATTTCAAAGATGAAACTTTGAGTTTGACTCAGGTTTTTGCAACTAACTTATTTTCATTCATTCAAACAAAGCACACGATATAAACACGCACACACCACAACATCAAAGGGAGAACATATGGTTTTAAGAACCATTTTGTAGCTACGATACAATGGGACCGATACTCCTCATGCTATGACAGTGCTCTAGTGCATCTACTCATCATCGATGAAGTCGGAGTCATCATCGT
Organism: Avena sativa; assembly: GCA_916181665.1. Taxonomy (NCBI): domain Eukaryota; kingdom Viridiplantae; phylum Streptophyta; class Magnoliopsida; order Poales; family Poaceae; genus Avena; species Avena sativa. The sequence goes on from OV702286.1 coordinate 184,448,343, forward strand.
CGATGTAGAAGTCCACGACATCTTCCTCCATCAAGTCATCATCATTGCTAAGGTAGGAGTCAATATCCCCTTGGATATCTTCACCTTCCTCTTCTTCTTCCTTTACGGAAAGCTGAGCTTCTTGCTCCTTGATGGTCTTCTCGAGGTCGGCCACCTTCTTGCAAAGACGGTCGATGGTGCGATCCTTCTTGGCGTGTTGACGGCACAGAGACTGACGATCCTGGACTAGTAGTGAGAAAGTCTAGGCCTTCTGGGCAGCAATAGCGAGGATGTGGTTGGCTGGCTCTCTTGCATTGTCCAACTCCTTATGTCTATCGTACAATAGGAAGTCGAGGTTCTCCACTTGACGCTTCAGTATTGGGTGACTTGGCATCTCTAGCGGCATTCCCATGGAATCACGCCTTGCATAGTGAACAAAGCGGGTTCCTTGGATTAGGTTGACACTGAGGGCACATAGACGTGCGAGAGCTTCATGCATTGCCCTGGCTAATCCATCTAGCCAGTTGTTCTCCCTCATGGAGAACTGAATCCTCCCAGATACTGGTGCTTCTATCTTGCCTGGAAGATCAGCAGTCACTAGACATTGTAAATTTCCTCCTGGTGGACCCGGGAGTTGAGCTCCAAGGAATTCTGGATGAGGATGCTCCAAGAACTCAGACTGTGCATCTAAGTCCCTCTTGAAGATCAGTTAGCCTCCGTAGCCCAACTGGTAGAACTTGATGTATTGAGCTTCCATCTATAAGAATTTAGGAGGAGAAAGTTAGTGAAGTGGTCAAGTGTGTCAAAGTTTTATGTAGTAATGTAAGAATTTGGAGGAACATGAATATTTTTGAGAGAAAGAATTCCCAAGGGTAAGAGAGGAAATAGTTTTCATAAATACTCACTTTGGTTTTTGAAACTAAGTTTTGGTTTGGACGTCCATTCTAACTAGGGTCTCCTATGGTCAGGATGGCTTTGATACCAACTTGTCAACACCCGGATTTTTAATCCCAGATGCCTGTTATGCCATACCTCGCAATCCCTGGATTACCATTTTTGTGAGACATAACAGATTGGATATCACAGTACATCATCCATTACAAACCATAAATAAGGTCTTACACAAATAAGGATCTCATGATCCAGTCTTTGTACAATCAAGTAGCGGAATAAATAGCATAGCGGTGGGGTCCATCTTCGGAGTCACAGACAATGCTGACGATGGGAGATAGTCCTAGTTATCATAGTCGTCCTGATGTCCTTCATCTTGGTAGTCTCCTTTATAGTCTGGCCATAGGAATAGCCAGGGACAAAATCCATGAGTACTCTTTAAGTACTCGCAAACTATCACTAATAAGTAGTATAGTTCTAGTGTAAATGCTAACTCTAAGTTTATTTGTAAAGTTAAGTTTGAAACCTAAGCTGAGTTTAGAAATAAAGAAAGATAAAAGAAGTTTGGAAAACACTTAAGTGGGAACTTAATCATCATAATCACAACTCTGTTGTGGTCAAGTCATGTCACAATTCATTTCATAAGTTGTTTTTGAGAACATCTGACAACAGAATAGTATGGCCACTCCAACTCTCCATAACCGCGGACGCGGCTATTCAAATAGTTTTACACTCTATAGAGGTGGTACACTTTCACCACAAGATTCGATACATCTGTCAGGGATAACCCTGAATCATCATACTTAGTATGCAGATAATCAAACATAACCTTTCCATTACACACCCTAGTATAAGAACCTCTCCTATGAGTATGGCCTCCCAACCATGACCATTTGTCATCTTGGGCACTGCATAGGTGGACAACATTGAGAGGTAGCCTCAGCTCAAACCTCTCCCGCAAGGGAACTAATACTAATGCATATAAACTTCCGGCTAAGCCTTACCCAATTCAGGTATTGTGGTTGTATGGTAAAATTGGAATGGTATCGCATCCGAACCCAACCATCAGTTTTGTAAAAGGGCTAAGGCTCATGCCTCAACATTTTCATCCTCATAAACCATTTGTGTTTCTCAACACATGTCAAAACATGTCAATAGAATGACTCATCATTCCAAGGTTTTCACAAGTCATTTTCACCAAATATTCCCATCTAAAGTGAATCAAGTTTTGAGTCTTGTTCCAACTACTAAGTTAAGAGTGTTAACTAAAGTGGGATGCTAATGTCAATCTCATGCCATAGAATGACATCTAAGTCTAACTATATAAGTCAAGTTTTATACTCTTTATGCTACCTTCAAACAAGTAAAGGACTTTGGTAAAGTAAAGTAAGTAAAGCTTGTAAATAAAACTTGGAAAAGATATAAGTCAAAGTGGTATAACCAAAGAATGCCTAATGCCTTTGCTTAGGTTATCTAGATTGCAAGGGTTAGCTTGCATTGTTAATGATGGCTTGCTAGTATAATACTTGCAAGTGTTAACTTGCTAACAATAGCTTGCTCAGTTTACTTGAAGTGCTAGGCTTGCCTTGTGTAGTGTAGTGGTTGAAGTTTTCTTCCTCCTCCTCTTGGTAGAACTCCTCCTCCTCGTAAGCTTGGTCGGCACTATCGTCTATAAATACATACGAAGTACACAATCACCAAACAATACTTAACTAGTCTACTTAGCACACTAAGGCACACATTTGATGATCTAGTATCATCACAAGCATCACAAGGTTTAATGAACTAGTTTCATTTATTTTATTTGAGAAAAGTAATTTCTACTCATTGAAATTAACTAAGATTTAATATTCTCCATTTAAAATATGGGATCATATGGACACATGTCATCACCACATATCCTAACATATGGGAATGTGATTTAAGGGTTGGATCATATTTGAATAAGTTTAAGTTTAATAACTAATGATTTAAAGTGACTACAAATGCCTATATAGAATTATTTTGGTACTAGTCCAAAGTCACTTCATGCAAACCCTAATATTATTACATATTTAGATAGGTATGGTTAAATGTGATTTTTGAGAGTTGGAATCAACTCAAAATCTATTATGGTTGATTTTATAAAAATGTTTGAATGTGCAAATTCTTCAGTCTTGTTATTTTTACTATGAGAGATATCTAATTCTAAATGAATTAAATCCAACGGGATTTGATAGATCTTTTCACAATCTTTCCAACAAAATTGGAATCACTCTATTTGGTTCAGTAAATCTTCCTGAATTGATTTTTGAACAAAGGGATAGAATTGATTCTAAATCTAAATAGAAAAACACTTATTTGAATTATTGGGTCAGCGCGGGAAATGAAATGGGTCGGCCTAGTGACGCTCAGCGGCACAAGGGGTGGATGACAGGTTGGTCCCTCTTGTCAGCGACACATAAAACCCGAAACGGTATGGTTCGATCTGGGTGGTACGATTAGATGATAGATCAACGGTCCACAGTCGTCGTCGATGACGGACTGATCGCCGGCGAGACCAAACCCTAAACGGCTAGTGGGGGTCTACTGGGGACGCACCAGCGCTCCAGCTAGTGTGGCGAGGCGGGCGATTGAACTGGACAGCGACGGCGGACTCAGGCGAGGTAGCGGCAGGGGCTGAGGTGGACGGAATCGACGGCAGCGTCTCCTCCTCTGCAGCGTACTCCTCAGGTGCAATCCGGCGAACCGTGTCTCGAGCGGCTCCAGCGAAAGAGGGGAAATGTTCAGGGAAGAAAGGCGAGTGGGATGGTGTGAGGAGATGGTTCTAGGGAGGCCTGCTTATATAGGCGCGACAGTGAGAACGAAAGGCATGGGCGCGGCTCGTCGGTGACAGCGAAACAGAGGGGCTACCAGCGTGGCGAGGTAGGCGAACGGTGGCTGGTCTGCTGGTGGTTCTCTACGGCTTAATGGCGACGCTAGGGGCGGTGGATTGTGGTCGGGAGCTTCACGCGCTCTGGGGGACAGAGGCGGTGCTCGACGCCGATCACGGGGACTATGGGTCGCGCGGCGATGCACGGCCTTGTCTGGCGGGGTGCTGGTGTCAAGGCAGAGTGGCATGCGCGATATGGCGTCAAGGAGAGGTCTACTGCATGCTGGCGGCAATCGCGCTCTTGCGCGCTCTGGCTGGCTCACAGAGAGAAAGGGCGGCGATGCTAGGGAGTGGTCCAGCGGCTGAGGTTGATCGAGGAGTGGATCGTGGACAGTGGTGACCATAATTTGGCGGCGCTCCACTGCTGCTCCAGGCTTAGGGGTAGGCCGATGAGGGTCTCGTTGGACTCAGGGGGAACAAAGGAGAGTAGAGAGGGTGCAATGGGGGACAATGGCTTAACTAGCAACAGTGTTAGTTAGGTAGTTTGATCTCTGTCTGCCACCTGTTCGACAAAATGGCCACATGAGAGAAAATTTTGAATTTTGAGTTGATTTTTGGTGGATGCTTTGATCTGATGCTTGGTAGACTGTGGTTACTAAGATTTGTTAAATGGAATTCATTTGAGCGGTTTTTGAATAAGTGTGATCTATACATGTGAACTACATTCAATTTTCAAATGTCATTTAAATTTAGTATTTGAAAGTTTTTGGGATGAAACAAAGTGGGCCTTGGCACATCACTACATGTACTAGCAAGGGGTGCAAAGAACCACAATTGTTTGTGTTAAGATTTGAGTTCTAGAATAGCCAAAGTAGGCTAGGTGATTAAAATGGAAAAGTGACCATTTGCTTTATTTATTCTTTTTGATTTCTTTTTCTTTGGGAATGATCAAGATGATGTTTAATTCACCTTAGAATCATTTTACAATCAATAGATCACTCAAAGATGGCATTTCAAACAACTCCTATTTTAAATGCATACACATATGAATGCTTAAAGATTTTTAAATAGAAAAAGTTTTTGTTAACCCTAAATGGGGTAGATTGAGTCTTGATCACTTGGATTAGAGTTTTGGCATGTTACATGCCACCACCCAATTTTTTCAGAAAACGCGGACAAGTTTTGTTACAATTCCCTAGTCTCAGGACATTTCAAGCTTCCCTATATATTATCTAACTACGCCCATGCACTCAAATAACTTTGTCGATTTAAAGAAAGTAGGTCAAATTTGAACTACAAGTAAGCGCGATAGATTCTTTCTTGAATTTGCAAGAGATCGAACAATTAGCAATGTTGGAATCTATCAATCTATACCCGATGATCGATGTTCAAAGATATCCGTGTTATATATCTTATTAGTAAGTTGCACATGCCTTGCACGTGAGAATCAGATAGTAGAAGTATATGCCATATCATTTTTTCTCTACTACTATAAAGGAGCAGTTTTGAATTGGATCCATAGTACCAATCCCGACTGTTGGCCTGTTAGATCCAATGGTTCAGAGCTGGTGGATTTGTGTTGAGTACTACCTAGAGCAAACTCCACCATGTTCTAGAACCATCATGTCACCCCCCCCCCCCAAAATTTATAGCATAGTAGGTTGTATTCTCAATATGTGTAGATAGTTATTATTAATAGACTTAATGTATGCATTTTTCTCAAACAAGACTATTGGTTTATAACAACTTAATGTTTGTTAATCACATTTCATACAATATATACATGTGTGGCATGTGCCTTTTACTAGTTTATATAAAAATTATAATAGGTGAAGCCCAAAAATAATTATAATTTCGATCTACGTCCATAAAGTACCGTTGGATCTTAATTCTATCTGTTCTAGCATCTAGAAGATACTATTGATAGTCTTTAGCACACTGAAAGATATGCACAAACCTCAAAACACACTTTTCAATAATTCTAGAATTTTCTTCCTCATTTCTCTAGAGCATGGTGAGTACTATTAGGTAGCTAATAGGTTGATTACTACTACATAATACAAAGTATAAGAACCAAATATACAATGGATATTCTATGGACGTGGCTCAAAATTATAATTATTTTTTGAGCTTCACCTATTATTATAGTTTTTTAGTAGTCCTAATTATTAGAGTTGGGCATGTGGGTTCAAATTCTCCGCGTGCTAGAAAAGCGATTCTACGATGCACGCTATCTAGCAGGGAGGGGAGAATTGTGGGTTCACGTCCTTTCCTGAAACACAGTCTATGTGACGAGACAGTACAATACTGAGTCAGGACGTGATAGCTTGCTAGTCTAGCACTCTAGCTATAACTCCAGCAAGCTTCCTCGATCCACTGCAGAAGACTGACGAGGGAACACGCAAAATTAACACCCCTCATTCAAAGAGCCTCCCATCTTCCCCATCTCCGATCTTCCCCATTCGCTAACGCTGGCTAGGCGCATTTTGGATCCTCTCGAGCATCGCACTTCCTAAATTTTCCTAGCCATTTCTCGCCCACTGCATTGGTTCTTGCAGGCCTCCATCAATCTCCTCCAAGAAACCCTAACAATCATATTTGAATCCTCCCTCGCCCCCAGTCCATTCGGACGCAATGGAGGATTCGATGCACAACATTCAGAATGGTGGCTGGAGCAAGGTCAGCGACGATGCCTTCGGAGAAATTGCTATGCGTATGGACACTACCAGTACCGTCCGGCTGGCCACATGCTCCAAGGAGTTGCACCGCCAAGTTGTCAGCAGAAAAGGTAGCAGATGCCCTAATGTTGGCTTCGGGAAATTGGTCGCCTTCCACGACTTTCTCAACCAGAAGATGGCATGCCTGCATGGCCCGTGCAACTACACAGAGCATGGCTACGAGTTTGCTGCCCCGCCCATAGCGCTCCTCGATCACCTCGAAAAAGCCCACTCAATTGAAGTGCAGAGTTCCACTATGGCGAGGAACACAGGTACATCTCTCAACCTTTGCTGGCACCTGGCTAATGGAGAGTAGAGACCGTGGTATCTAGGGACGATGGTACATTGTTCTCCGTGCGATTTGACATGCTCGACTATGGCCTTACAGTATCTGTCCAGTGTGTTAGGTTGGCGGCGTGCTTGTTTCTGCAGTACATAGTGGAGTTGCACTTTTATGAACCTTCAATGATTGGAGAGGACCTGGAGGAGTTCGCCGAAGATAGCCTGTTTTTTGAGCCGAAGAGTAGCGCGTCACCGACCTCCATCACGATTACTGAAGATTACCTTAATTTCCTAATTAAGAAACATGATAGGTTCACACTGGATTAGTCATTTTGCATCCACAATGTGGGAGATGGCAAATATGACCATCATGATTCTGATGATGATATGCCGTCCAAGTTTGTTTAGATCAAATGTTGGAGATGATCTAACATTTCCTTTGAAACATGGCTCTGTATTTTTTTCCTGGGAGTGCCTAGATCTCAGGCGCCTGAGAACTTGTTATATGCATATTTAGCGTGCTGCAATTTAGTCCGCCGATTCTTACTTCCTTTAGAAATCCCAGGTTCATCTCTCAGCCGCTGTCAGCATCGCGCTCATCAAGACTAGAGAACATCGGATCTGGGGATGATGGTACGGTGTTCGCTGTGCTATTTTACATGCTCGAGTGGTGTGGCATCATCGTATCCGTCGTGTGCATCAAGCCGGACAGGTGCTCATCGCCCTTGTACAATGTGCAGTTCACCATCTATCACCCGTCACCAGAGGCTGGGTTTTGGGAGGGTGCAGTACGCAATTCCTTCACTCCTGGGAGCAGGGCGGTGCCTGGCATCATGCAGAAGGATAAGCATTCCATGGTGGTGTACCTTAAAACTTCTTAGACCCAGGGCCTATATTACTCAATATGCATCCATCGCGAGGGAAATTCCAAATTGACCATTCTACTACCTCAGATTTTTTGTATCCCACTTTCACTACATACCACAGACTTACGTGTACTGGAGGTTGGATTTTGGATGCATAGTAGTACTAGTATAGCAATAGTTCTTGTACTTCGGACTATTTTGTACTACTATATACCAGTACTGGTAGTACATGTTTAGGCCAAGGACAGGAGATGGTCTTCCTTTGCCTTTATTCTGTCATCGCTATTACTGAAATATTTTGTTTAACTAATAGTGATGTACTGTTACTTGTTTAGATCAAGTGCAGCAGTTTGTCTTGCTTTTATTTTGAAAGTTAGCATTGTCACAATTATCTATATGAGTCTTGGGCATTTTGGGGTGCATATGGAGGGTCACACAGGCATTGTCACTTGATTGTCAGTTTTGCTTGCTCCAATGATCGAGTCTGTTTTTTGAGCTGGAACAAGAAATGATTCTCTTTGTACTACTATTGAATTTCAAGTAGGAAAGCTATTGAATCTCTCAAATGTTCTATAGTTATTATTACTAAAACATTTCGTGGAACTGATACTGATGTACTGGTACTTGTTTAAATCAAGGGCAGTAGATAGTCTTGCTTTTCTTTTGAAACATGGCCGTGTCACAATCTAGATGAGACCTGGGCATTTTGGGTTGTATACGGGGGTCACACAGGCATTGATGTGAGAAGAAGGTACTCAAAGCAGACTTGATCGTCAGTTTTACTTTCTCCAATGGTCGAGTGTGTTTTGTGAAAAGGACAAACTGATCGCGCGGCAAGGTTTTTAGAGTTGAAACAAAAACCGGTTCTCTCTCTCTACTGCTATTTGTATTTCAGTGTCTGTATTGCTGAATTGGTCAAGTGCTCCTGAATATGAACTTCGAATCTGTTGATAATTTTTCTACCTTATTTTGTACTACTAAATTTTGACATGAATACTTGCAAAAAAGAATTATCGATTCCCCCCCCCTCTATGAGGTGTTTGTTTCGAATCCGGCCGAGCACATCACAATGCAATTTTTATTAACCAGGAGAAGACATCTAGTACTCTGTAGCTCATTCGGCTCCTCTTTAGCCCAGAACATTTTTATTCGGTCTTTTCGGGGTTAGGGGACTGCTGATCACAACCCAGTGAAATTTGAGAAAGGAGCCATGGAGCATAGTCGAGAACATATTATTTCGGCATTTTAGGGGTCAGGAGACTGCTGAGCATAGCCCACTCAAATTTGAGAATGAAGCCCATGGAGCATAGCCTACGGAGTATAACCCACACATAGCAGCCTATGTACAATAGCCAAACTCTTTTTAATTCGGCCTTTTGGGCATTGCCCCCCCCCCCCCCCCCCGCTCTCAAAATAAAATAAAAACTCTACATACCCATGTTTTTAAGAAAATACTCTATTATGTGGCATTTTATAAATTGAGATGCCAGGAGCGCTGCCCTTTTATATTTTAAAAGAGATAAACATAGACACACAAAATAGTTTTAAGAAGACTAATACATAAATTGTAGTACTAATAAAAGTTTAATGGTATTTATTCTATATATATCTTTGTTGTAGTGGCAACACACTCAGTTTACGTTTATTTGATTTGAATGTCTTTTGTTCGAATCGTATCTTGGATTTACATTTTGTTCTTCTAGCAATATCGCATTACGGAGAGGCTGACATCACGGACCTACCAGCATGCAGTGTCCCTTGAGTTTGTTTCGAGGTTGGGCTCGAAACAAAAGTTTAAATACTTGTACAGAGAGGCTCGCATTAGGGACCCACTAGACAGAACACGCAAGGCTACATCAGGGACCCACAAGTCAGAACATGCTAGAGAGGTTGACATAAGGGCCCCAGCAGTAAGACCATACATGGCTACCATGGTGAAAACAGCGGACGCGGCCGAAAAAATGTCCATCATACACATGTTGCACTTATAGAGAAGCTGACATGTCGGACCCAGTAGGCCCAAACATAGCCCATGAAATTAGCCTATCAGCCCCAAGCATAGCGCAATACCTTCTAATTCGGCCTTTTCATGGTCTTGTGGCCACCGATCATAGCCTATTCAATTTAAGAGTGAGCCCATGGAATATAAGCCATGACAAATAGGGCATCTACCCCGAGTTAGCCTATAATCTTTTTAATTCGGCATGTATGAGCATTTTTTGTACTCTGAGGCTGACATCTGGGACCTTAAAAAATAGTCCAACATACAAACGTTTCTTTCAAATAGAGGCTGTCAGCTGGGACCCAGCATAGACATATTTCCTGCACAGAGGTGGTTGACATCTGGGACCTAGCAAGTTGCCAAGGTCAAAATAGCGGACATGTCCAAAAAAAGTCCACCATATGCATGTTTCATTTATAGAGAGGCTGATATGTGGGACCCAGCAGCACGACCTAATATAGATACTGCATCGAGCAATGTAGCCAGTTCGAAACAGGGAGGCGCGACCTAGAAAAAAGTTTAGCATGTACACGTTTCTTTTAATGAGAGGCTGAAATGGGGGACATAGCAACGTGAGCAAACGACAGATTCATCGAGCAACACTATCTAGTTTGGAACAGGGTAGCACTAGAGAAAAAAATTGCATCATACCCCCGATTTTTCTAATGTGAGGATGACATAAGGGACCCACCAGCCTGAATAAACGGCTGATGCAGCGAGCAAAGCTATCAAGTTCGGAATACAAAGGTGCTACAGAGGGTAAAAAATCCATTATACACACGTTTCTTCTAATGAGAGGATGACATGTGGGGCCCAGCATCGTGACTAAACGGTAGATGCATCGAACAACTCTATCAAGTTTGGAACAGGGTAGCGCAAGCAAAGGAAAAAAATTCCATCATACACATGTTTCTTCTAATGAGATGATGACATGTGGGGCTCAGGAGGTTGGTTAAACGGTACATGCGTCGAGCAACGCTATCAACTCGAAACAGGATAGCACCAGCGAAGGAAAAAATTCCATCATACAAACGTTTCTTCTAATGAGAGGATGACATGTGGGTCCCAGGAGGTTGATTAGACGGTAGATGCATCGAGCAGCGCTATCAACTTCAGAACAGAGTAGCGCGAGCGAAGGAAAAAAATTCCATCACATACATGATCCTTCTAATGAGAGGCTGACATGTGGGACCTAGCAGCCTGACTAAACGATAGACGCCTCGAGCAACGTTATCAAGTTCAAATCAGGGAGGCGCGACCGAAAAGTATGGTCCACTAGAGACACTGACGTCCGGGACCCACACACCTCAAAAGACTTCGGCGAGTCAACATCGCGTGAGGAAACGAAAATCTTACTTCTGCCACGCGCCAGCCGAGCTTCCTCCATGTTTTTACCAGATCCGTCGTAGTAGAGGGCCGCGAAACCGAAAAAAAGTTTTCCAACGGCCTCGGCCGAACCAAAAATTTCGTCGCGGAAGAGGCGTCTTCCACGACGACCGTCGGGCGAAGTCGTTGCGGAAGGAAACTTTTCTTGTAGTGCGTGCTTTGTTGTATTTCTCGTGTGCTACAAGAGGGTACAATGGAGCATGAAATTCTAGGGTTTTAGATCTCAAGGGATAACCATCTCCAAGGTAGGATAAGGGCTCCTTATATAGGGCGACTTCGGGCCTCTTCCCCTAATCTATGGGCGGGAAGGGCTACCACATTCTCACCCAAAGGAATCTGATCCACCTTGTCTTCATGCAGCCGCTAGCCAGCCAGCTGCAGTGCCGGAGTAGGGGATGTCCGTCCTTCTTCTTTGCATCGTCACCCTAGTCTCCTTGCACCGAAATGGCTATGTCATGCGCAGCCCCCGCCCTACGTCACCCCCTTCCAATTTTGCATAAGGGGGAGCAGGGCGTGCTTCACTTTCTCGGGGTAGACCGGTCGTCTCTTAGACAGACAGTTGGTGCATCATCTTGTAGGACATGCTCGTGGCTAAGGACGTGTCCCCTCTTGAGGCCTCTACGGGAGGCTTCCATCCCATGGCGAGGCCAGTCTAGATGCTTGCCGAGGCTCTTGACTTCATTTCTCCTCTTGAGGATCATACTCCTCGGGAGGGTGCATCCGGTCGGCCTGGCGACTCAGCGGGATAGGGTACCCCTAGTGCCAATAGTCCGACAGGATCAGAGATTTTCGTGGGATTTTGTACTCTTCGAGTGGCATCACGCCAACTTCACATGGCCTTCATCCACACAGCACCACCACACCATCGGGGCAGATATTGGAGTGTCGTTTAATATCACGGCTATAAACAACGAAAACTATTCCAATATTATGGGTACATAGGGCAGCACCTCAATAGCACAAAACACCTCCGGACTGAAGAACAAATGAGAGCACCTACTTAGGAAGTAGGTCATATGCAGCCACAGATTTGGATGCAGTAGGACCCTGGCATGTCAATTGGTGGTTCCATCTACCCACGATCGACATGATGATCTCATGTATCCCTCCTAGCGCCATATCAACATGGGAAGCAAAGGACGACCTAGTCCAAGACATGGAGGGACCGATCCTTGACACCATGGCCAGTAGGGCGACAAAACTGTAGAGACCCACCTGCCGGAGTGGCTACGGGAGGAAACATCGGTGCCTGGATCCGTGCGGGGCATGAGGACGGGCAAAGCGAGGGTGGCGATTGGATACATGGCCGGAGACGCCCAGGCATCAATTACGAGATAGTAGGCAGACCCATGCACAGAGGTGAGGCTGCTGTGGAGAGCTCGAGGGTGCTGGGTCTGGCGGTGGTGGGGAAGGCTCGTAGGGTGGCCGAAGATAGCAAGGGGCAGTCAGGTCGCGCAGGAAGGGAAGCCGCATAGGGGGTGCTATACGTTGGTGGCATGCAGCACCGAGGAAGAGGTAGGAGCATGGCGGTGGTGCGGCTCCAGGTGCGTGAAGTCGAGGCTAGGTGGCGTCACGGCTGGAGGCACCTAGGAAACGGTAGTGGAAGGGAACCTGGTCGAGGAGGAAGGGACACGTCGGTGGTGCAGGAAGGTGATACATGGCGATAAAGCAAGGGGACGAAGCCGGTTGTGGGGTTCTCTCTGCCAGTGGGGATGGTGCTGGGCTCGAGGGGAAAGGGAGTTGACGACGACACCTCTGGGACGCGAGCAAAGAGGAAGGGGTCAACTATAATACCTCGGACATTACGCTCTAAGCACGAGCCTAGATGAACCCAAAAGTTGATAAGGGATTCTACCGCGGAGGCCCAAGATCACCCACGTGTAGGCCCATCGAACCGGAGCAGGGCACGGTACCGGCCGACCACCCTATCCACTTTCAATAACATCGGGACAAGAGCGAGCAACGTAAACGACCAGTAATGCGACCATGACATACACAAATGATTATGTATGCCTATGACTTACAATAGACATCAGAGTTACACCATCTAGAAACAATAGAAACAAAAATATTCAACGCCACACGGTAAGATACAAATATCCTAGATAGATATAATAGTTTAGGATATCTCCTCATACATCACGCAATAGAGTATCAAGCGGAAGCGGAATACAAGATCCGAGTACGGATAAGAAGCAAATCGGCATAAGATGCCACAGAACTAAGCACATCCCGCCCACTGATCTCACAGGTCTCCATCCCCGGAATCTCTACACCTAACAGTTGTTGCCACCATCATTAGTATCTTCGACCCAGTAGCCTTCCTGTGAGTATACCTGTCCATCAGAACCAAATATTTATCGTGTGAGACCATAGGGGTACTCATCAAGTCTTAATGCTTCTAAAGAGAACAACCTAGGGGTGACGCAATTGCAGTGAAAGATAGTATCTACAAAGTTTTATAAAGACACGCTACACATCTGCCCAGCCAGAGATGGACGAACGCTCGTTAATTAATAATAACAGTTACATAAGAAACATGAATAAACCTTGCTAGCCCTCCTTCTCGCTTACCGACGAGAAGGCAAAAGAACATCCCATCTGTTGGCAATTTATTATCCATTCCATGCGTGTTGCGCTATTTACTAGTCATGTCTTAGTCAAATTAAAGGTGGCACTTTAGTAATGCTTCTCTATGATCGATAAACTGTGCTCCAAGTCGTCCATAACTGCGGATGTGGCTTTCAGAGAGATTTACCTTGCAGGGGTGCACGAATAGTAACACACACACGATCAACCTCGGCAAAAACCAAATAAAACGCAATGAAGCCTCACAATAATGCATTCACATGATTCATAAATTATTTCAGGGGGCCACCCAGTAAGCTACCCGCAACAAAGTTGGCCGGCTCCAAGAGGGACCCAGTGTTTACGTCAATGGCTGTAAACTACTGGAATTCCGAAAGTGTGACGGGGCTTGTCAATACCGCGAAAACACTCCGCATTACAGGTGCTCCACGCACAATCGTAAATAAAGTAGTAAAGCATGGCATAAGTACAAGATAGTAATAAATCCCCAAACTACTTTGTGGCCCCAAGAAATGAAGTGTGAATCAAGCTCAAGCAAAGGGGGATCCATAGGGTCTCCTGTATGTGGATAGTGCAAATAGTCAAGGAACATGAATCAAGTACTCGAGGTCCTACGGGTCACAAGTGAGCTTAAAGAACCAAATAGCAGATAATGCTCATCGGTGCCTCTTTCATTAGTTCTCCCTTTACTACTCAGATTAAGTTGTTTAGGTACCTCGTTATCCAAAGACATGCACAAATCCTGCACATGCAATTCTACGACTCACATGGCTCAAACAACTCCTGTAGTAATGGCTAATGAGATTAAGATACAACTTTCGGTGGGTTTTAAAATTAAAGGCTATGCAATACTTGTGATTCAATTTAATGCAATCACGACTCAATGATGCAAGAGAAAGATACAAGCATAGATACTATATGTATGGAAGCATGGGGAATTTCTTGCCTGGCAGTTTGTTTTCCGAATAAGAAGGATCCGGATAATACTCTTGAGGCTCCTGGTATTCTCCTTGCTCAGTGTCTATCTAGATAAAATCCAAACACACAAGCACCAAAATAAATATATTGCATAATCATATAATTCATATGCATCAAGCAAACAAGCTATGCCATGATGGAATGATGCACAATTGCTTGGTATAACATAGCATGGCAAGGGTGAGGTGTGAGAACAAGAAATAAGCATTTTTATTAATTGTTCATATTTTACTCCCATAAACCATTCAGGTTTTTAAGAATTTATATGATGCATGTTTCAATTCATATCATGAAATGCATAATCAGAACGGAATTAAACATATAGATTTATTAAAGTTATAGATTTAGACATATTATTTATAAAATATGGAATTACGGAATTAATGTTATAGATTTATTAAGAAAAAGTATTTAAATAATTTCAAAATTTTAATTTCTCAAATATTATTTTAGATGACATATTCATAATCCTCATGTTTTTTTGATTCAAAAATATATATTATACATATTATTTAGAATTATAGATTTAAAACAATATTAAATTCAATTTTGGTCAAATGGGGTCATTCCTAAATAGAGCATATACAATGGAATTCTCATTCCTAAATAGAGCATAATTCATATTATGCATTTATTAAAATTCCAAATTATTCAAAAGTTATTAATTATTTCATACTTATTTCTTATTAGGTTTTTGTTTGAATTTAGAAAAAAAGGCCAAACTTTTGTTACTAGGAGGTTGGCTACCCACAGCCCATGATATGCGGGCCAGGTCACTAACGACGCAGGGCTTGTGGGGGTCACAAGGCGAAGTGGAGGGACAGCGGGTTGATATTTAAAAACAATGGAGCGGTTGTTTTGCAAAACCATCTGGGAGGTTGCTAAAATCTGACGAAACTGAATCTTGGTTTTAAGAACTGGACCGCGACCTGCAAAGAGGATCTAGACAAAACGAATCCAAATTTGATATAGGTGTAAAAACAAAAGTTCAAGATCTCACTTTTCTCTACAACTATCGTGTACAAAGTTTTCCCAAAGGAGGCCTGTACGTGCCGGAAATCAACGAGATTCAGAGAAGAAAACGTCAAAACTGAATCTGGAACATTTTGCAGTGACAAGGGCTGACTTCAGAGGATGATGGCGACAAATGTACTGCGAATTCGAAGATGCTATAAAAACGAAAGATGGAGGAGGTCAATAGATCTACAACTTCTCTGTTTGGGGTTTCTCCGTTGGAGGGTTGTAGCGTTTGGGAACCTTGGACAAAATGACGGTGTTTCTACGGTCAAAACTGTCGAACTCTGTCAGATTTTACAATGTTATCTATCGATCTTGCGAGGATGATTCTGAGGGATGTGGTTGCCGAATTTGTGTGCGGTTTGAACTGGTGCGTAGCTGGTACTTGTGCCAACAATATTGGTTCAGGGCACTTGAGAGGAGGTGAACCGTGGCAACGACTAGGACTTGAGGAAGACAGGGTGCAGATCGGGGTTTCCGGTGCTCGCGGTGGCGCGCACAGAGCGCTTGACGCATGGCGGCGGTGGCACAGGGCATTAGGTCGAGGGAGTACATGTCTAGGGTGTCAAGGGGCTCACCGGGAAGGGGTCGGTGTAGGCGAATGAGCTCGATGCGAAGGTGGTCGTTGGCGGGCTCGCGGTGAGTCTCTCCCGGTGCACGCCAGGATCCGGCTCCTACAACAGATCCGGCGTGCTCCGGTGATGGTGGTGTGTATAGGGGGGTGAAGAGGACGTGGAGGAAGCATCTAGC
Source organism: Avena sativa (assembly GCA_916181665.1). Classification (NCBI taxonomy): domain Eukaryota; kingdom Viridiplantae; phylum Streptophyta; class Magnoliopsida; order Poales; family Poaceae; genus Avena; species Avena sativa. The sequence continues at coordinate 184,464,651 of OV702286.1, forward strand.
AGATCTTGTTAGACTTGGGGCGCTGTAGCTCGTCAGGAAGAAGATCTGGCCGATCTAGGTTTGCTAGGTCAGGAGAACGTGGTAAAAAGGATGGAAGAAGGCGGAGAAGGAGCCTAGGGATCCCGATCTGGCCTGGGGCATGGAGGAGGGTTAGATGAGGGAGGACAGGGTTGGCACATGAGGGTTTGCTGGCTTGCCAAAAGGTGAGAGGGAGAGGGTTCGGGTGTGGGTTTCTCTTCTGTCCTCTCTTACTTCTCTTGTCCCATAGCTGCTCAAGAGAGAGGGAGAAGGGGACCAGGAGGGAGAGGTGGTGGCGATCAACTTGTGAAACACGAAAGAAAGGGAGGGCAAGGGTGATGTGGAGGCTTGGTAGCCATGAGCATGGCCACGGTTGAAAATAAAAACAAGTAGAGCTAGGTGGGGATTAGGGTAGATGGTGGTCATATATGTGTGAGAGAGGAAAATAGGTTTAGATAGATCGGGTATCTATATTAGCTAGAAAGGTTTTCCTCTTTATATGAACTATCAAAAATGCCCGTGCATTGCTACGAATTGATTGGAAATTTCTCAACATATTCTTCCTCCTCGCCACATCACTCGTGAATTTAAAGTGGTCTCATTTTAGCGCTAAACATCTCCCTCCTTGTCCAACCTTTATATGTCAACTTATATAGCTATTTTATTAGTCCCTTATAACTACAAAACTGACGAAATAATAATAATTCCTATAATAGATTTGGTTTTTCTTGATTACTGGTCATAGATAATGGCAGCGAGATGAACAAATTGGCCGAGGCCATCAACGTGAATGTCAATTTTTTTTACAGGATGCCTAGGTAGTTCTACACTTCTGATGTATCCTTCTTTACTGTGTTAATCACTTCTGTCCAATTTGATGCCTTGCGATTGGTAGATATAGGTATCGAGTATAAGAATATCTTCTTCACACGGAATACATTTCAGTTTATGGTGTTCATTTTTTATGTACATCAAAATCATAATTCGTAGCCGCATTAAAAAAACCAATTTGTAAGGATATTTTCGCATGAAAAATCAATTATAACTTAATTTTGTGCCATCAATTTATGTAGCCACCGCAAGCTGCATAGCCAGACATAGCTAGCCTGGCTACCTGAGGTATATAGCTCAGGTGAGCACGCCCAGTGCCTAACTTCCCCACCTTCTTCCCTGTTCAAGCGGAGCTCCCGCAACCGTCCACGTGTTTGTCTTGCCGCCGCCTGCCACATGCTCGCCATGCCGCCGCCACAGGGACACTGCACCCTCGTTCTACCTGTCACGTCAACGGGAGGCCATGCTCCTTCTTCTCCCTGCACCACCTGCAGGAAGCCATGCCCCACTTCTTCTCCCTGCACCACTGCCAGGAGGCCACGCCCCACTTCTTCTCCCCGACCTTCCCCACATCCTCCTTTCCACCGGGGGCGCATCCCCCAACATCCCGCAGCCATGGTTCGCAAGTGGGGTTGCCGCGGGCTGCCGAGCTTCTAGTGCTGAACCTCCATCCGACATATATTTTTCTCGCTGTCGGTCTGGCTACCTCCAAGAGCACTCACTGCCGGCAGGCCCCGCAGCTTTTGTAACATCCCAAAACTTAATCAAAGGTTAATCAAGATCAAATCTACCCAATTTAGGGTTAACAAAAACTTTTCCATTTAAAATGATTAAGCATTCATATGTGTGTGCATTTAAATAGGAGTTATTTTGAATTGCCATGTTTGAGTGATCCATTGGTTGTAAAATGATTGTAAGGTGAATTAAACATCATCTAGATCATTCTCAAACAAATCCCAAAGAAAAACAAATCAAAAAGAATAAAATAAGCAAATGGTCATTTGTGCCATTTTAATCACCTAGCCTACTTTGGCTATTCCTAGAACTCAAATCTTAACAGAAACAATTGTGGTTCTTTGCACCCCTTGCTAGTACAAGTAGTGATGTACCAAGGCCCACTTTGTTTCACCCCAAAAACTTTCAAACACTAAATTTAAATGACAATTGAAATTTGAATGTAGTTCATATATATAGATCACACTTATTCAAAAACCACTCAAATGAACTCCACTTTCAAAACCCAAGAACACCTAGAAGCTCAAGCATAAGATACAACAATCCACCAAAAATCAGCCCAAAATTCAAACATTTTTCTCTTGCGGCCATTTGATCGAACAGGTTGCAGACAGAATCAAATTAGCCTAACTATCACTGTTTTTTATCAAATCTTGTCGATCCATTTGGTGTGCATTGATCACCCTTGTCTCCCCCAAGTCCAACCAAACCAAAACCAACCCTATCTCTAGCCCCTGGTACCAGTGCCATGCCGCCCCGACGCCATGCTCGCCGGCCAACCTTGCCAACGCCACGGCAGACTACCAGCCCCTCTCCGCCACTCCAGGAAGCACGGCGTGACCTCACCACCGCCCACAGTCCATCCCACGGCCACTGCTAACCCCTGGACCACTCCCCAGCCTCGCCGCCCTTTCTCTCTGCGTGCAACCATAGCGCGCCAGAGCGCCCTCACCGCCAGCACGCCACAGATCCCGCCTCGACCCCAGCAACCCGCCAGACATGGTCGTGCACCGCCACGCTACCCACAGTCGCCGAGCACCGTGTCGAGCACCGCCTCTGTCTCCTAGAGCGCGCAACGCTCCCGGCCACCTGCCACCGCCCCAAGCCGCACCATTAAGCCGTAGAGCACCCCCAGGAGGCAAGCCACCGTCCGCCTACGCCGCCCATGTTGATAGCGCCCTGTATCATCGTCACCGACGAGCTCGCTGTCGCCCCCTCGGTCCCCTCGTCGATCCTATATAAGGAGCCCTCCCCAGCACGAATTCCTCACACCACTCTCATCCACTCCCCCCTCAGAACACTCCCAGAGCCCCAGCGGAGCAAGCCGTAGCTCGTAGCGCCGGAATTTCACCGGAGTCTGCCGCGGAAGGAGGATAAGGGCGTTGTTGATCCAGGCCATCCCCCGAGCTGCCGCCAGTACCAGGAGAACCATTGTCGCCGTCCAGTTTGTTTGCCCGCCTCGCCGCACTAGCTGGAGTCCTGGTACTTCCCCAGTAGACCCCCACTGGCCGTTTAGGGTTCGGTCTCGTCGGCGACGAGTCCGTTGTCGACAACGATGTGGACTGTTGATCTAGGTTCTAATCGTAGCGTCCAGATCGCTAGATACCGTTTCGGATTTTAATTCTCGCTGACAAGCAGGACCAACATTCAGCCGCCTTCTGCGCCGCGGATCGCCACTGGGCCGACCCATTTCCTTTCCCGCGCGACCCAGTTAATTCAAATATAGATTTTTCTATTTAGGTTTAAAATCAATTTTGTCCCTTAGTTTAAAAATCAATTCAGAGAGTTTTACAAATCCAAATTGAGTGATTCCAATTTTGTTAGAAGGCTACTGAAAAGATCTATCCACGCCCGTTGGATTTAATTCATTTAGAGTTAGAGATATCTCCTAGTAAAAATAACAAAACAGAAGCATTTGCACATTCAAACATTTTTATAAAATCAACCATAATAGATTTTGAGTTGATTCCAACTCTCAAAAATCAGATTTAACCATACCTATCTGAATATGTAACAATACTAAGGTTTACATGCAGTGACTTTGGAATAGTACCAAAATAATGCTATATAGGCATTTCTAGTCACTTTAACTCATTAATTATTAAACTTGAACTTGTAAAAATGTGATCCAACCCTTAAATCACATTCCTATATGTTAGAATATGTGGTGATGACATGTATCCACATTATATTAAATCTTAGTTAATTTCAATGAGTAGAAAGTACCTTTCCCAAATAAAATAAATCAAACTATTTTCATTAAACCTTGTGATCCTTGTGATGATATTAAATCATCAAATGTGTGCCTTAGAATGCTATGAAGACTAGTTAAGTATTGTTTGGTGATTGTGTACCCCATATGTATTTATAGACGATAGTACCGACCAAGCTTACGAGGAGGAGGAGTTCTACCAAGAGGAGGAGGAAGAAAACTTCAACCACTGCACTACCCAAGGCAAGCTATTGTTATCAAGCTAGTACTAAGCAAGCCATCATAAACAATGCAAGCTAACCCTTGCAAGCTAGATAACCTAAGCAAAGGCATTAGGCATGCTTTGGTTATACCACTTTGTCTTATACCTATTCCAAGATTTAATTCCAAGCTTTACTTTCCTTTACTTTATTAAAGTCCTTTACTTGTTTTAAAGGTAGCATAAAGAGTATAAAACTTGACCTATCTAGATAACCTTAGATGTCATTCTATGGCATGAGATTGACATTAGCATTCTACATTAGTGAACACTCTTAACTTATTAGTTAGAACAAAAATCAAAACTTGATTCACTTAGATGGGAATACTTGGTGAAAATGAATTATGAAAACCTTGAAATGCTGAGTCATTCTATTGAGATGTTTTGACATGTGTTGAGAAACAAAAATGGTTTATGATGATGAAAATGTTGAGGCATGAGCCTTAGCCCTTTTACGAAAACTGATGGTTGGATTCGGATGCGATACCTTTCCAATTTTTACCGTACAACCACAATACCTGAATTGGGTAAGGCTTAGCCGGAAGTTTATATGCATTAGTATTAGTTCCCTCGCGGTAGAGGTTTGAGCTGAGGCTACCTCTCAATGTTTTCCACCTATGTTGTGCCCTAGATGACAGATGGTCATGGTTGGGAGGCCATGCTCAAAGGAGAAGTGCTTATACTAGAGTGTGTAAAGGAAAGGTTATGTTTGATTATCTGCATACTAGGTATGATGATTCAAGGTTATCCCTAATAGATGTATCGAATCTTGTGGTGAAAGTGTACCACCTCTGCAGAGTGTCAAACTATTCGAATAGCCGCGTCCGCGGTTATGGACAGTTGGAGTGGCCATACTGTTTCGTTGTCAGATATTTTCAAAATGACTTATGAAATGAATGATGAATATTGACTTGACCACAACAGGGTTGCGACTATGACACTAGCTTCCGAACTTAAGTGATTCTAGAACCTTGTTTTATCTTTCTTTGTTTCAGAACTCAGCTTAGGTTTCAAACTTAACCTTATAGTTAAACTTAGAGTTAGAATTTACACTAGAACTACACTCCTTGTTAGTGGTAGTTTCCGAGTACTTAAAGAGTACTCATGGCTTTTGTCCCTGGCTATTCCTATGGCCAGACTATGAAGGAGACTACCAAGATGAAGGACAGCAGGACGGCTTTCATAACTAGGACTATCTTCCATCGTCAGCATTGCCTGTGCCCCTGAAGATGGACTCCACCGCTACGCTTATTATTTATTCCGCTGCTTGTTGTATTAAGACTGTATCATGAGATCCTTATTTGTATAAGACCTTATTTATGGTTTGTAATGGATGATGTACTATGATATCCAATTTGTTATGTCTCGCAAAAATGGTAATCCTAGGATTGCGAGGTATGGCATAACAGGCATCTGGGATTAAAAATCTGGATGTTGACAAGTTGTTATCAGAGCCATCCTGACCATAGGAGACCCTAGTTAGAATGGACGTTCGAACAAAAACTTAATTTGAAAACCAAAGTGAGTATTTATGAAAAAACTATTTCCTCTCTTACCCTTGGGAATTCATTCTTTCTCAAAAATTCATGTTCCTCCAATTCTTACATTACTACATAAAATTTGACACATTTGATCACTTCACTAACTCCCTCATCCTAAATTCTTATAGATGGAAAATCAGTTTAACAAGTTCTACCAGTTGGGCAACGGAGGCCAACTGATCTTTGAGAGGGATCTAGATTCACTGTCTGAGTTATTGGGAAGCCCACAATCGGAGTTTCTTAGAGCTCAACTTCCTGGACCCCTAGGAGGAGATTTACAATGGCTAGTCACCGCTAATCTGCGAGGAAGCATAGAAGCACCAACATCCGGGAGATTCCAGTTCTCCGTAAGAGAGAACAACTGGCTAGATGGATTAGCCAGGGCAATGCATGAAGCTCTCGCACGTCTATGTGCCCTCAGTGTCAACCAAATCCAAGGAACCCGCTTTGTGCACTATGCAAGGCGTGACTTCATGGGAATGCAAATGGAGATGCCAAGTCACCCAGAGTTGAAGCGTCAAGTGGAGAACCTTGACTTCCTGTTGTACGATCGCCAGAAGGAATTGGACAATGCTAGGGAGTTTGCCAACCACAACCTTGCCATTGCCGCCCAGAAGGCCCAGACTTTCTCACTGCTTGTCAAGTACCGTCAGTCTCTTCGCCTCCAGCGCGAAAAGAAGGATCGCACCAACGCCCGTCTTTGCAAGAAGGTGGCCGACCTCGAGAAGACCATCAGGGAGCAAGAAGCTCAGCTTGCAGCAAAGGAAGAGGAAGAGGAAGGTGAAGACATCCAGGGAGATATCGATTCTTACCTCAGCATTGATGATGACTTTCTGGAGGAGGATGTTGTGGACTTCTACACCGACGATGAGGACTCCGACTTCATCGATGATGAGTAGATGCACTAGAGCACTGTCGTAGCATGAGATGTATCGGTCCCATTGTATCGTAGCTTGCAGAATGGTTCTTAAAACCATCTGTTTTCCTTTGATGTTGTGGTGTGTGTTTGTATCGTGTGCTTTTCTTGAATGAATAAAATGAAGTTAGTTTCAAAACCTGAGTCAAACTCAGAGTTTTAGCTTTGAAATCAAAACCATGAACCTTAGAACTTTCCCTCTTACCCCTTTATCTACCTCAATCTTCAGATGACTCGTGGAAACCAAGGAGGGAGCAGCTCATCGCAAGACCCAATGTTGCAGATCCTGCAGAATCTCATCGCAGAGAGAGAAGCCAGCAGGGCATAGCGCCAAGCTAATCTAGCAACACTGCAACAGATTGCCTAGATGGCTCTCAACAACCAGAACCATGGAAATCAGGATCATCAAGGATCCAAGCTGAAAAACTTCCAGAATACAAATCCCCCAATCTTTAGTACTTCAGAGAACCCACTGGATGCTGATGACTGGTTGTAGACAATGGAGAACAATTTGGAAGTAGCCAGAGTAGATGACAACGAGAAAGTTCTCTTTGCCACCCACTATTTGGCAGGAGATGCAAGAGCATGGTGGAACAGTATCTGCACAATGAACCATGGTCAAGTGATGACATGGGAAGCCTTCAAAATCAAGTTCAGCCGCACCCACGTGTCGCAGGGTCTAGTCACCCGAATGAGGGATGAATTTCCGAGATTTGAAGCAAGGCAGAATGACTATAGTGGAGTACCATGACAGATTCTTGTCCCTTGTAAGGTATGCACCTGATGAGATCATCACGGAGGCCAAGAAAAGGAGAGATTCATGAACGGACTCCATAATGAGATGCAGATTGTCCTCGTCAACATCCGTGTCCAAGATCTCGAAGAGCTAGTCGACTCTGCAATTCAGATGGAAGGAAAGATTAACTAGGCAAACGATAACTGCAAACGTTGTATGATGCAACAATCTGGATCCAACAGTCACCAGAAGTACCGTCCCAACCCCTCACCAGGATATGCACCAAGGAACAACCGACCCCCAATGTCTCGCCCAAGCTACCCCAACCGTAGCGGAGGAAATATGAAGTCCGGAGGAAACAACAATCACTCCTGCAACACCAGCAATTTCAATCGTGCCCCTCCCAAGAGCAACAACAACAACACTACACCCCGAACTGGAAGCAATGTTGTGCCCGTCACAGCTAAAGACAAGTCTCAGATCACTTGTTTCGAGTGTGGAGTGAAGGGTCACTATTCAAATGAGTGCCCCAAGAAGATTGCCGCCACTGCCAATGTGAATGCCCTAGCTCAAGAGAAGCGTCGTTTTCAACCCGGAAGAAGATTTGCCCCAGGAAACCATCACAACCACAACGGCCGTCTCTTCCACATGAATGCCAAAGAAGCCGAAGAAGCGCCAGATGTAGTGTTGGGTATGTTTTCTGTCAACTTAGTTTTAGCAAGAGTATTGTTTGATTCTGGAGCATCGCACTCATTTGTCACCCAAGAATTTGCATGCACTAGTAAGATTCACCCAACCAACTTGAAGCATGTCATGATAGTTCAAATCCCCGGTTCAACTACAAAAGCTAGAAAATTTTGCAAAGTTGTGCCTATCAGAATACATGGAATAGATTTTTATGCAATCTAATAGTACTTGGAACCAAAGGATTGGAAGTAGTACTAGGAATGGACTGGATGTCAAAGCATAAAGGACTGATAGACTGTGCTAAGAAAGCCATCACCATGACCAGTAGCTCGGGAGTAACAGTAGAGCATATATCTGAAACCTTACCCCATCAATTCAAGTGCAACAAGAGTCTAGCCCTGCCCACCATTGACCAAGTCAGAGTAGTCTGTGAATACCCCGACGTATTCCCAGATGAATTGCCCGGTATGCCCCCGGGATAGGGATATTGAGTTCATTATTGAACTAATCCCCGGAACCGGACCCATAGCCCAGAGACCCTATAGCATGAACCCCTCAGAGTTAGTGGAATCGAAGAAGCAGTTGGATGCCATGTTAGCAACAGGCTTGATTCAACCAAGCGCATCTCCATGGAGATCACCAGTGTTATTCATCGACAAGAAAGATGGAGGCAACCGTCTGTGCACAGATTACAGAAAGCTGAATGACGTCACCATCAAAAATAAGTACCCTTTGCCAAAGATAGAAGATATGTTTCATCAATTGTCTGGTGCCCAGGTATTCTCAAAGATTGATCTTAGGACTGGTTATCACCAACTTAAGATTCGTGCAACGGATATTCCGAAGACCACCTTTACTACTCGCTATGGTTTATACGAGTATACGGTTATGTCTTTTGGATTAACCAATTCCCCTGCTTATTTCATGAATCTCATGAATAAGATCTTTATGAATTTTCTAGAAAAGTTTGTCGTTGTGTTTATCAACGATATCCTTATATACTCTAAGTCAGAAGAAGAGCATGAGCAACATCTGAGAATCATCCTAGAAACCCTGAGAGAGCATCGGTTATATGCCAAGTTCAGCAAATGTGAGTTTTGGCTGAAAGAAGTAGGATTCCTAGGACATATTGTGTCTGCCGGAGGAGTCTCTGTTGATCCCACCAAGATTAAAGATGTCGAAGAATGGGAAGCCCCAACCACTCAAACCCAAGTCCGTGCATTTCTTGGATTAGCGGGATATTACCGCAAGTTCGTAGAAGGATTTTCTAGCATCACCAGACCCATGACCCAATTGTTGAAAAAGGTCAAGAAGTTTGAATGGAACGACAAATGTGAAGCCAGTTTCCAAGAGCTAAAGAAGAGATTGATTTCAGCCCCAATATTGATCATGCCAGATATCAAGAAGCCGTTTGATGTATATTATGACCTTGACATTCACTATCACCCCGGCAAAGCCAATGTGGTAGCAGATGCTCTTAGCAGATTGTCGTGTAGGCTAAACACTATGATCAAGGAGAAGCAGCCAAGTTTGTATGAGGAGTTGGAGCAGTTTAGGACTGAGCTGGTTAGCAAAGGATTCTTAGCTAGCATTGAACTTCAACCCACTTTGATTAGCCAAATCAAGGAAGCCCAGAAGGGAAATGAAAGTATCGACGAATCAAACGTCATATTCATACAGGAAAGGTACCTAGATTCACCGAAGACGAAGAATGAGTTCTGTGGTACAAAGGTCATATCTGTGTGCCAGCAGATTCGGAACTAAAACAAGTTATCATGCAATAAGCTCATGATACTCTTTATTCTATCCACCTCGGAGGAACGAAGATGTCTCAAGATTTGAAGGAGCAATTTTGGTGGCACAAGATGAAGAGAGAAATCGGAGGCTACATCGCCAAGTGTGACATCTGTCAAAGAGTCAAAGCAGAGCATTAGAGACCCGCAGGGCTGTTGCAACCATTGCAGGTTCCGGAGACTTTATCACCGGTTTGCCTACTTCTAGTAGGGGAAATGACTCAATCTGGGTCATCGTTGATAGACTGTCCAAGGTAGCTCACTTTATACTTGTCAAGACAACTTACCAGAGTTTGAAACTAGCAGAGCTGTATATTGCTAGAATTGTTAGTCTGCATGGAACCCCCAAGACCATAGTATCAGATCGAGGAACCCAGTTTACCTCGAGATTTTGGCAGAAAGTCTAGGAAGGATTAGGAACCAAGTCGAATTTCAGCACCGCTTAGCACCCACAAACTGATGGACAGACTGAAAGAGTCAACCAGATATTAGAAGATATGTTAAGAGCTTGTGTGTTAGAGTATGGATCAAAATGGGAAGACTGCCTGCCTTTCACAGAATTCTCATATAACAACAGTTATCAAGCTAGTTTGCAAATGGCACCATTTGAGTTCATGTACGGAAGAAAGTGTCGTACCCCATTGAATTGGTCACAAGTAGGAGAGAGTCAGATCTTCGGACCCGACATTCTCTGAGAAGCTGAAGAGAAGGTTCACAAAGTCCGTGAGCACCTCAAGACCGCCCAATCCAGACAGAAGAGTTATGCTGACAAGAGAAGAAGAGACCTGACTTTCAATGTCGGAGATTTTTTATATCTCAAGGTCTCGCCATTGAAGGGAACCCAACGTTTTAGTCTGAAAGGAAAGTTAGCCCCTAGATATATCGGGCCCTTCAAGATTCTGAATCGTCGAGGAGAAGTATCTTATCAACTGGAACTGCCAGAGGAGATGTCATCCATCCACGATGTGTTCCATATCTCGTTGCTTCGCAAGTGCCTAGAAGTGCCAAAGAAGACCGAAGTATTCAAGAACATCGATCACCGAGCTGTTGATATCAACAAAGACCTAACGTATCATGAAGTGCCCATCCGTATCCTAGAGGAAGCCTACAGAACCACCAGGACCAGGAGTATAGTGTTTCTCAAGATTCAATGGAGCAACCATACCGAAGAAGAAGCCACTTGGCAACGAGAAGATTACATTAGGACAGAGTTCCCAGATCTCTTTAGTTCCTAGTTTTCTTTCGTAAATCTCGGGACAAGATTTTGTTTAAGGGGGAAGGTTTGTAACATCCCAAAACTTAATCCAAGGTTAACCAAGATCAAATCTACCCAATTTAGGGTTAACAAAAACTTTTCCATTTAAAATGATTAAGCATTCATACGTGTGTGCATTTAAATAGGAGTTGTTTTGTATTGCCATGTTTGAGTGATCCATTGGTTGTAAAATGATTCTAAGGTGAATTAAACATCATCTAGATCATTCCCAAACAAATCCCAAAGAAAAAAAAATCAAAAAGAATAAAATAAGCAAATGGTCATTTGTGCCATTTTAATCACCTAGACTACTTTGGCTATTCCTAGAACTCAAATCTTAACAGAAACAATTGTGGTTCTTTGCACCCCTTGCTAGTACAAGTAGTGATGTACCAAGGCCCACTTTGTTTCACTCCAAAAGCTTCCAAACACTAAATTTAAATGACAATTGAAATTTGAATGTAGTTCATATGTATAGATCACACTTATTCAAAAACCAGTCAAATGAAATCCACTTTCAAAACCCAAGCACACCTAGAAGCTCGAGCATAAGATACAACACCCCACCAAAAATCAGCCCAAAATTCAAACATTTTTCTCTTGCGGCCATTTGATCGAACAGGTTGCAGACAGAATCAAATTAGCTCAAAACTTGTCGAGCCATTTGGTGTGCATTGATCACCCTGGTCTCCCCCAAGTCCAACCAGACCAAAACCAACCCTATCTCTAGCCCCTGGCGCCAGTGCCATGTCGCCCCGATGGCATGCTCGCCGGCCAACCTTGCCAAAGCCCAGCAGACCGCCAGCCCCTCTATGCCGCTCCAGGAAGCACGACGTGACCTCACTGCCGCCCATGGTCCACCCCGCGACCACTGCTAACCCCTGGACCACTCCCCAGCCTCGCCACCCTTTCTCTCTGCGTGCAGCTAGAGCACGCCAGAGCGCCCTCACCACCAGCACGCCACATACCCCGCCTCGACCGCAGACCGTGCAAGCCGCTCCGCCTCGACCCAAGCAACCCACCAGACACGGCCGTGCACCACCGCGTGACCCACAGTCCCGAGCGCCGTGTCGAGCACCGCCTCTGTCTCCCAGAGTGTGCAACACTCCCGACCACCTGCCACTGCCCCTAGACGCGCCATTAAGCCGTAGAGCACCGCTAGGAGGCAAGCCACCATCCACCTCCGCCGCCCATGCCGATAGCGCCATGTATCATCGTCACCGACGAGCTCGCCGTCGCCCCCTTGGTCCCCTCATCGAGCCTATATAAGGAGCCATCCCCAGCACGAATTCCTCACACCACTCTCATCCACTCCCCCTCAGAACACTCCCAGAGCCCCACCGGAGCAAGCCGTAGCTCGTAGCGCCAGAATTTCACCGGAGTCTGCCGTGGAAGGAGGAGAAGGGCGCCGTTGATCCAGGCCATCCCCCGAGATGCCGCCAATACCAGGAGAACCGCTGTCGCGGTCCAGTTTGTTTACCCGCCTCGCCGCACTAGCTGGAGCCCTGGTACGTCCTTAGTAGACCCCCACTGGCCGTTTAGGGTTCGGTCTCGCCGGCGACGACTCCGTCGTCGACGACGACTACAGACCATTGATCTAGGTTCTAATCGTAGCGCCTAGATCGCTAGATATCGTTTCGGGTTTTAAGTCTCACTGACAAGCGGGACCAACCCGTCAGCCGCGGAGCGTCACTGGGCCGGCCTATTTCCTTTCCCGCGCGACCCAGTTAATTCAAATATAGATTTTTCTATTTAGGTTTAAAACTAAGTTTGTCCCTTAGTTTAAAAATTAATTCAGAGAGTTCTACAAATCCAAATTGAGTGATTCCAATTTTGTTAGAAAGCTACTGAAAAGATCTATGAAAGCCCGTTGGATTTAATTCATTTAGAGTTAGAGATATCTCCTAGTAAAAATAACAAAACAGAAGCATTTGCACATTCAAACATTTTTATTAAATCAACCATAATAGCTTTTAAGTTGATTCCAACTCTCAAAAATCAGATTTAACCATACCTATCTGAATATGTAATAATATTAAGGTTTACATGTAGTGACTTTGGACTAGTACCAAAATAATGCTATATAGGCATTTCTAGTCATTTTAACTCATTAATTATTAAACTTGAACTTGTTAAAATGTGATCCAACCCTTAAATCACATTCCCATATGTTAGAATATGTGGTGATGACATGTGTCCATATGATCCCATATTTTAATGGTAGAATATTAAATCTTAGTTAATTTCAATGAGTAGAAATTACTTTTCCCAAATAAAATAAATGAAACTATTTTCATTAAACCTTGTGATGTTTGTGCTAATATTAGATCATCAAATGGGTGCCTTAGTGTGCTAAGTAGACTAGTTAAGTATTGTTTGGTGATTGTGTACCCCATATGTATTTATAGACGATAGTACCGACCAAGCTTACGAGAAGGAGGAGTTTTACCAAGAGGAGGAGGAAGAAAACTTCAACCACTGCACTACCCAAGGCAAGCTATTGTTATCAAGCTAGCACTAAGCAAGCCATCATTAACAATTCAAGATAACCCTTGCAAGGTAGATAACCTAAGCAAAGGCATTAGTCATGCTTTGGTTATACCACTTTGACTTATACCTATTCCAAGATTTAATTCCAAGCTTTACATTCCTTTACTTTATTAAAGTCCTTTACTTGTTTTAAAGGTAGCATAAAGAGTATAAAACTTGACCTATATAGATAACCTTAGATGTCATTCTATGGCATGAGGTTGACATTAGCATTCCACATTAGTGAACACTCTTAACTTAGTAGTTAGAACAAAAATCAAAACTTGATTCACTTAGATGGGAATACTTGGTGAAAATGAATTGTGAAAACCTTGGAATGATGAGTAATTCTATTGAGATGTTTTGACATGTGTTGAGAAACACAAATGATTTATGATGATGAAAATGTTGAGGCATGAGCCTTAGCCCTTTTACGAAAACTGATGGTTGGATTCGGATGCGATACCATTCCAATTTTTACAGTACAACCACAATACCTGAATTGGGTAAGGCTTAGCCGAAAGTTTATATGAATTAGTATTAGTTTCCTCACGGGAGAGGTTTGAGCTAGGGCTACCTCTCAATGTTGTCCACCTATGTTGTGCCCAAGATGACAAATGGTCATGGTTGGGAGGCCATGCTCATAGGAGAGGTGCTTATACTAGTGTGTGTAAAGGAAAGGTTATGTTTGATTATCTGCATTACTAAGTATGATGATTCAGGGTTTTCCCTGACAGATGTATCGAATCTTGTGGTGAAAGTGTACCACCTCTGCAGAGTGTCAAACTATTCGAATAGCCGCGTCCGCGGTTATGGACAGTTGGAGTGGCCATACTGTTTCCTTGTTAGATATTTTCAAAATGACTTATGAAATGAATGATGAATCTTGACTTGACCACAACAAGGTTGCGACTATGGCACTAGCTTCCCAACTTAAGTGATTCTAGAACCTTGTTTTATCTTTCTTTGTTTCATAACTCAGCTTAGGTTTCAAACTTAACCTTATAGTTAAACTTAGAGTTAGCATTTACACTAGAACTACACTCCTTGTTAGTGGTAGTTTGCGAGTACTTAAAGAGTACTCATGGCTTTTTTCCCTGGCTATTCCTATGGCCAGACTATGAAGGAGACTACGATGATGAAGGACAGTAGGACGGCTATGATAACTAGGACTATCTTCCATCATCAGCATTGCCTGTGCCCCTGAAGATGGATCCTACCGCTATGCTTATTATTATTCCGCTGCTTGTTGTATTAAGACTGGATCATGAGATCCTTATTTGTATAAGACCTTATTTATGGTTTGTAATGGATGATGTACTGTGATATCTAATCTGTTATGTCTCGCAAAAATGGTAATTCTGGGATTGCCAGGTATGGCATAACAGGCATTTGGGATTAAAAATCCGGGTGTTGACAGCTTTCCTCGCACCAATCCTGCATCCCCTTCGCTGGGCTAGAGGGAGCTCAACAAGATGGGAGCCTGGCATTCTGCAGCACCAGGACGGTGATGTCGGTAGCAATCAAAATTAATAAACATAAAGGATTTGAAGGATAGACAACAGAGGGAACAAACTTTGCAGTTCCACTACTTGCAATAGTTCCAAGAGAATCAACAAGTTCCTACCTCATCATACCAATACCAGAATTAATGAAAAGCAAATGCAGGTCATGATACACGTCATTTCCTAAGAATAAATTACACAATTGATCACTAGGAAGTAAACTGTACTTACATCATGGTTATTACTCCACTTTCCTTGACTGTTTCGATGCGAATGTGAAGTTCAGAACCATCCTAAAGAATATCAGGGTTCAGTGACACTCGGATAGCGTAACTTGTCGAGTGCATCGCTTGCATTGCTGCAAGTACATGGAAAATAAGAAAGAACGAATTTGGTTAGGGTGAATGAAGTTCCAAAGCACTCATTAAATCCTAACACAACAAATAATTGCTATCCAAACTGAAAATAATGCACTTTCACTACAAGGAACAGGTGCCAGTGAACACAAAAATAAAGAGTGAATTTTATTCTTCAAAATTCCTACGATTTTCTTTTGTTCCAAATAGGGCCTAAGCTTGTTGAGTTCATAGGGTGCCTGTAGCCTTTGGATGTTGTCAAATCGCTAATTTGCCACATAATATGAACATTATGTACCTAATGTTTTTTCACTTCAATTGACTTCATTACATCTGCTCATTTTGAAATTTTGTGGTCATGGCTGAGAATAAATGTTGTCTATATAAATATCAGAATATAAGAAAATGATGACAAGAGGTGCATCCGTGATGGTGAATGTCCATTCATTATTTGGGTTTTGAATTTAATGCAAGGATGTAGTTGTTTCGTCTCCTTGAAAAAACTAACATTGATACAAATGTATACGAAGAATTTATTCTTAGCATTTTACAAATCTTTAATCGTAGCACAGACAAAGTTTACCTGGAACCTTCTTTTAACTCCCTCTACTTGCATCTTCACTACTACTATCAACATGCACATGCAAAAGGTTGACTGAATTTTAGAACTACGGTCGGTAAAGGCAGGGTTGGATCCCCAACAGCCGGAATGTGAAGCTGATGGAGTTAGCAGAACAAGCAATAAACTTTCCGTTAACAATTTAATTGCCAGCCATCAGGCAAGAAGTCTTGTGGGGGAGCCTTCACCAACACCTACAAAGGGTCCTCTGTCACATGTTAATCTCGAGAGCCACTAAATCAAATCAACCAGAAGAGACACAATGTCTCAGTCATAGGTACGTACCAAACGTGGCAGTTTCATGGGCGATGTCGTGGCGGTATCACGGGCGATGCCATGGGGGCTGTAGTGGCGTCACTGGAGAAGGCGAAGGCGGCTGCGTGGCGATGGGCAGCGGTAGAGGCGAACGGCGAAGGACGCGCGCTCCTTCCATCCGCCGGCATCTTCCTCCATGTTTGGCGACATCAACGGATTCGTGGCTGGATCCGGCAGGCAACAAGGTCCCATGGAGAATCACCATGGAGACTTCTCCCCTCTTGATTCGCGTTGGGATCTGGCGGCAACAGGGTGCCATGGAGAATCACCGTGGAGGCTTCTTCCCTCTTGGATGCCGATGGGAGGTATCGCCCCACCCTCTTCTGTCTCCTCGCTCCTCGGACGGCAATGTACCAGAGATGGAATCGTGGTATGGGCGGCGCCGTACCGGAGATGCGATGGTGGTCGGGTGGTTTTTTCCGAACGGGGAGGTTGACTTACGGGTAGCACAGGTGGGTAATTATTTATGAATTTCAGGGGTAATCTGGTCATTTCTAGACACACAAATGACAGAAACACTCCTTCCTTTATTATTAGGTATAGATTTGTTTTCTTTCATTTGTTTTGGTTTTTTATTTATTTATTGAAAACAAGTTAGAAGAATATGTTCCAAATAACCACAAGCTCAAATCAACCAAAGAAAGATCAAGAAGGGGAAAAGTAGATGGCCAAAGAAGTTGGTTGAATAGATTCAACTTGTAGGAATGTAATTCAAACAAGTTTCCTTCAAATTCAAATAAAGAACCTCATGGAAGGGAGATGGGGCAACCTTTGCATGGGCCATGCATGTGTGATTAATGCCACATAAAATGATGGGTCATTTCATGTGACTAGATAGGAGAGTATTAGTGCATGAGGGGTAGGTTAGATTAGGTGGTCTTACTTAGCTTGAGATTGATTTGGTTTGGAAACAAAATCAAATACCAAGCTTCCAAAGGAAAGGTTCAAACAATGCCACTATAAAACAAGAGGGGAAGTGAAGAGAAGACAAAGGTTGCTTTATATTGCATGTGCCATGCAATATTGCACCCATGCATGTGAGGCATTTTGTGAAAACAAAATATACATGCATGAGAGATCCAAGTTTAGCAAGGATTAAGAATACAAATAAACATGATTTGGAAGATTGGATATTACGTGGCATTTTGAATTTGGTTTGGATCAAACCAATATGACCATGGGTATGATGAATAGAAGATAGGAACCATACATATATGTGTGTCTTGAATTTAACTACCCAAGGAAAAATACAAAAGTCCACATACATATATATGGTAGAAGCAGGGTATGATCCGATAGAAGTTGATATGGAGAAGTGATGGGTTGGAAAGAATTAGAAATATATGCCCTCAACTACATTTGGGCATGTAACAATATATCAAGAAGCAAATACAATTTATCAAGAGGAAAATACAATTAATAAGAATATAAATGCATATGAGAGGAGAACCAAATTAAAAGGGGTTTTATATGATGCTCAAATGCAACGTGGCATGGTGATATGAGCATGATATAATGATGATGTAATTAATGATGTAGGAGTATCAATATATAGACTAGGCAAGTAACATTACAATTGTTAGACAATTGGGTTGCTACAATTCTCCCCCACTAAACAAGAATCTCGCCCCGAGATTCCTAAGAAAAAGAAAAGGCACAAGGAGAGGCGGGTGTTCGGAACGAAGGTGATCCTCACATTCCCAAGATGATGAATAACGGAATGATGCAACCACTATACCTTGCAAAACTTGATAGACTTGTTGCGAGTCTAGAGTTTTGGTTCTTAGAAACAAAGGACTAGAAGAGTTGAAGGATTTTCATGAAACAAAGAAGGTAGGAAGAACATAGCTCAGGTCTTCTTAGAGGAAAACGATAAAAGAATTGAACCATGTTTGAAGGGATTTGAGAAGACGATGTATCAAGCAAAGAAAGACAAGACACATCATTAGGATAAAATCAACAGATGCACGTGAAGATGATTCTTTGTTCCACTGGAAGAAAAGAGCGACTTTGGAGAAGTATCGACCCCTATAAAAATAGCATTGTTTCTTCCCTCGGATTTAAGAAATGAAGTTTGGAGAAAACCATATTGTCTTCAAACAAAGAGTTCTTGATAACAATGGAAGAAGTTTATAATTGAGGGCTTCTCGGATTAGCTTCTTGTTGCGCCGGTAAGGACCAAAGGATCATGCAAAGGAGGTGTGTAGCTTTATCTTCTCGAGAAAGAGTGACACGAGTTTATGGTGGAATTCTGAGAAGAAACAGAATGTTGAAGATCTGGAGTGTATTGTAGAGATGCTTATTGCCTTCTATAACCATAAGGTTATTGCAATAGATTTTGCGATTGATGCCATCAACCATAATTTCCTCCATGTTGAAATAGGCGAGACCACCAAGAAGAGATTATTCCTCATGTTTGTCGAGAGAACACTCCGGAAATCTGTTGGAGATATGCCCAAGAGGCAATAATAAAGTAGTTATTATTATATATTTATGTTTATGATAAATGTTTACATCCCATGCTATAATTGTATTAACCGGAAACATTAATACTTGTGCGTTTTGTAAACATAAAAGAGTCCCTAGTAAGCCTCTTGTTAAACTCCCTTGTTGATTAATGGATGATCATGGTTTCCTGATCATGGACATTGGATGACATTAATAACAAGATCATATCATTAGGAGAATGATGTGATGGACACACACCCATAGTAAGCGTAGCATAAGATCAAGTCATTAAGTTCGTATTGCTGTTAGCTTTCAAATACATAGTAACCTAATCCTTTGACCATGAGGTTATGTTAATCACCATCACCGGATGGGTACTTTGATGACATCAAACGCCGCTTCGTAACTGGGTGGTTATAAAGGTGACATTGGGTATTCTGAAAGTATGTATTGAAGCGCATAGGACCAAGATTGGGATTTGTCCATCCATATGACGGATAGATATACTCTGGGACCTCTCGGTGGAATGTCATCTAGATAGCTTGCAAGCATGTGACTGGGTCACAAGGTATGACATAACATGGAACGAGTAAAGAGTACTTATCAGTAACGAGGAAGAACTAGGTATGAAGATCCTGACGATCAAACCTCGGATAAGTAGAATATCGCGTGACAAAGGGAATTGGTTTCGTATGTTAATGGTTCTATCGATCACAAAGTCATCGTTGAGTATGTGGGAGCCGTTATGGATCTCCAGATCCCGCTGATGGTTATTGATCGGAGAGGTGTCTTCATCATGTCTGCATATTCACGAACCGTAGGGTGACACACTTAAGGTTCGAAGTTGTTTTAAGTAGATATGGAATATGCGTTGGAGACCTAATGATGTTCGGAGTCTCGGAATGGATCCGGGACATCACGAGGAGATCCAGAATGGTCCGGAGAATAAGATTCATATATTGGGGATCATTTTCTAAGTTAGGAAATGTTCCGGAGTGTTTGTATGGAGATTCTAGAAGGTTTGGGAATGTTCTGGAAGGTTCTAGAGGATTTCTTGGAGTTTACTTGAAAACCAAGAAAGGGATCAAGGAGTCCAAGTGGGGCAATACACGGATTCGTGGGGGAGGAGGTTTCCTCCCCCCATCCCACCGCCGGCCCAAGGAGGGGAGTCCTACTAGGACTCCCCCTCCCCAGGCGCGCCTCCCTCCCTTAAATAGAAGGGAGGGGGCGCCCCCTCTTGCACCTCCTATCATAACAACCAATCTCAGCCGCCTCTCTCCTCCACCTTTCTTTTGCACAGGCATAGGCGAAGCCCTGCAGAATTCTCATCTCCACCACCACCACCACGCCGTCGTGTTGTTGGGATTCCGTGGAGAAGATCTACTACCTCTACTGCTCGCTGGAACAGGGAGAGGAAGGTCTGCTTCGACTCTGCACGTGTGACCGTCTGCGGAAGCGCTGCCGGAACACGGCGCCGGAAGGATCGTCCACACGATCTTGAGATCGTCAAGTGATCGACTACATCATCCACGAGATCTAATCTCGTAACGCTTTCGGTTCTACAAGGGTTAGTACCGATCTATCTCGTTGCTCATGTCTAATAGATTAGATCTTGGCTTTTGTCTAGATTAGATCTAGGTTTTGTTTGTTCTTGCGGTAGAAATTTTTTGTTTTCCATGCTACGAACCCCTCAGTGGTATCAGAGCCTTGTCTATGCGTAGATTTGTTGCACGAGTAGAACACAATGAGGTTGTGGGCGTTGGTGCTCGTGCTGTCTTTTGCTATGTGTGTACTTTGCATCTTGCG
Organism: Avena sativa; assembly: GCA_916181665.1. Taxonomy (NCBI): domain Eukaryota; kingdom Viridiplantae; phylum Streptophyta; class Magnoliopsida; order Poales; family Poaceae; genus Avena; species Avena sativa. The sequence continues at coordinate 184,485,212 of OV702286.1, forward strand.
GTATGGTGGGATGAAGCGGCTCAGGCTAACATTACATGTCATCGTACATGAGACTTGCTCCACGCTTGACGTGCAACTCGTTTTGCACAAGTGGCTTTGCGGGTGTCTGTCTCTCCCATCATAGTATAGATCAAATCTACACTTTGCACTTGATAGCACTTGTATCAACGTTGTGGTTCAGTTTCATAGGTAAGATGCGTTCTTAGTCGAAAGCCCCAAGCCACGTAAAACTTGCAAAGAAAATTAGAGGCGTCTAACTTGTTTTTGCAGGGGTTTTGTGATGTGATATGGCCTACATGTGATTGTGATTGTATTTGATGTATGCAATGATCCTTGTTGTAATATGGCAACCGGCAGGAGCCTAATGTTTGTCTTTAATTCTGTTAAGACCTGCGTGTCTATTCATCTTGTAATAGGTTTGTTCCAAGTAGTTGTAATAGTTGCTAGTGATGATGGACAACCATGAAACGGCGCCACGGACCTTGACGCAATGCTGGTGATGACGGAGATCATGTCCGTTCTTTGGAGATGGAGATCGAAGGCATAAGAAGAAAGGGCCATATCATATCACACTAATTATGAATTGCCTGTGATGTTAATCCTTTATGCATCTTGTATTGCTTAGATCATGACGGTAGCATTATAAGATGATCCCTCTCACTAAATATCAAGTAATAAAGTGTTCGTCCTTAGTAAGCACTGTTGCTAAGACTCGTCGTTTCGAAGCATCTCGTGATGATCGGGTGTGATAGATTCTACGTGTGCATACGACGGGTGCAAGCCAGATTTGCACATGCGGATACTAAGGTTAACCTTGACGAGCCTAGCATGTACAGGCATGGTCTCGGAACACGGAATACCGAAAGGTAAAGCATGAGTCATATGGATGATATGATGAACATGTTGATTGTTCGCCTTTGAAGCTACATCATCTCACGTGATGATCGGACTTGGTGTAGTGGATTTGGTTCGTGCAATCACTAAAACAACTGGAGGGATGTTGTTTTGAGTGGGAGTTCATTTGTAATTTGGATTAGTCAAACTCAATTTATCATAAACACAATAAAAGTGAATTGCATAGTTTGTTATAGTCATTGGCATCCGTTCACCACCTTACGCTTAGCTATAGTTGAGATAGTAGAACTATAGAAATTCTGGATATTTGCTTTACGAACTGGTATCGTATTGTTTTGAGTGTCAATCTAAAGTTTAAAAGTCATATTGCAAACTTTCAGCAAACTTCGTTTACTCTGTGAAGTTTAATAAACAGTATTAAATCAAGAGTAACAATTCCAGTGTTAGTATCTGATGTATCATGTTTGCCTCCATGATTCTTGATACTCAAAAGATTGTTTTTAATATCAAGTTTATCTAAGAGCTGAAAGCAATTTTTCAGAAACCATCATATATGAAAGGTATTGCGATATCTAAAACAATGTGTTGGTTACAACATGATAGAGTATATGTCCTCATATTTGATGAGAATTTGTGAAGGTTGGAGACGCTAGTCGTCCTAATCCTCCAAAAGGTTTTGGAAAAGAAACATTATACTCGCAATTCACCTTTATAAGCTATAGCAGCTTGATCATGAAAGTTATCATGATAATGATGAATAGAAGATGTAAGTAAAAATGTTTACTACACTAAAAGATTACTAAAGAATGGAATTTTGAAAGAATGCCAAACATTTGATGAAGGTGATCCACTTCAAAGTGCAAGTCCAAAGGAATTAGTATTTGACTATACACACTTTGTACTATGTGTCATGTGAATGACACCACTATTGATGTTGATAGATTCTTTTAAAAGAAAAGGAATTGTTGAAAGAGAATCTATAAAATATTTGGCAGAAAAGAAAAGATTGGAGATATCCAACTTAGGTATATAGAAGATACATGTTATGGCTGTATTCCTTGGTTGTTAAACAATGTGGTTCTGCGGTATTGGATACCGAATTGGTTGGTATGAAGTGTCATATAGGACAACACAATTCATGAACTGCAATGGCCTAAGTAACTAGCAAGAGAATATGTGATGATGTTCATCGAAAACAAACAAAGGGTTGTTGTGTTGCTCGTTAACATCAAAGCTTACCTTCAAGATTTGTTTCAATAATTGTTATTTTGATAAGGTATTATGACGACAAAAGGTTGTTCAAATAGTTATTGTATTCCATAATAGATGGATGATATACAAGTCTGGTTGGAGAAATAACGACCATAAAACTAATGCTAAAATGTCGCAAGACAAATGATTGAAAGATCACTTGCAAAGTGACATCGCCGTTTAAATTATATTGAAAGGGATACATGAAGAAACTCCATGTTTATGGATTTTTGGAGTCTTTGATTTTGATCAAATGACGCTTGTGATACTTTCCTGGAGATAATTAAAACTCCGTTCGTAGGCCAAAAGAGGAACAAACGACTAGTTGATTGGAATTTGTACATATTGATGTATATAGTCCATTATTTGTAGTCGTGGGCGATGGATTTCAACTTCATATGCTTTCTCCGAAGATTTGAGTGAGTATATGTATATACTTACTCAATAAGGAAGAAGTATGAAACATTTGAAGATGTTCAAAGACTTTCAAGATGAAGTGGAAAATCATTGTAAAAAGAAAATAAAAAGTTTATGATTGGATCATAAAGAAAGATGTTTGAGTTACATGTTTAGCAAAACACCTAAGATTTGAGGAATCGTTCCATGGATTTGCATTTCCCAAAACACCATAGGAGTATGGAGTGTTCAAGATATGTAATGAAACCTTGTTTGACATGGTAAGATCAAAGGTGTCATTTATAAAACTGCCATTATATTTTAAAGATTAAAGCTTTAGTGACTACCGCTTTTACACTGAAAAGAGCTCCATCGTGATCCGTTGAAATGACACCATATAAGTCATGGTTTGGGATAAAACCCAGGTTGTCCTTTCTTAAATGTTTGGTATGCTAGGCATAAGTAAAGTGTTTACAACCAAAGTCGGATGAGCATGTCTTTGTAGTTTATTTCGAATAACCATTGGGTATTCCTCCATAACACCGAGACAAAAGTGTTTGTCACTTAGAATGTCGAGTTTCTTGAGAAGCAATTTTTGGTGAAAAGTTAAGTGGGAGGACAATAGAACTTTGACAAGGTTGTTGAACCTTGGCTAATATGTGCTGAGTTGTGCAGCATCGGAAAGTGTCCCGGAGGCAGCAACAATGCTCATGGCTCACGTGCCTCAAAGGTTGTGGTCACGGAGATCTAAGTTACTATTGAACCAAGTAGGTCGGGTAAGTAATCAAATGCCAAGATTTGAGAGTTAAATCATTGTTGTTTGACAATGATGAACCGACTACATGCAAAGAAGCAATGATGGGCCCTGACTTTGTTAAGTGGCTTGAAGCCATAAAATCCGTGATAATTCCATACACGAGAAATCAAGCTTTGAATTTGAAAGACCCTCTGGAAAGGTGCAAGACCTTACAGTCGTATATGGATCTATAAAGAAATAGACATGGATGTTTCACATCTATGAAATAGTCGACATGTCGGAAAGTGTTTACGACAATGTTCAAGGAATTGACTATGATAAGATTTGATCTTTCATAGCGATATTTAGTCTGGACGGATTAATGTAGCAACCACTACATATATTTTGGTATATGGTAGTTGAACAAACAAAACAAGTTCTTCTAATAGAATGGTTACCTAGGACGTGTACATGACACGATCCAAAGGGTTTTGTTAATTCAAAGGATGCTAAAAGAGTATGCAAAACTTCAATGGTTGAAGTGAGCATCACGGAGTTGGAACCTTCACCATGATGAAACCGTTAAAAGGTTTAATTTCATCAGAGACGATGAAGATGTTTGCATTTTGCAAGAAATTAAGTGGGAGCGCTAAGACATATTTCTAATACATTATGTGAAAGACATATTGTTGATTATAAATGATGTATCTTTTATTGACACAGGTTAAGAATTTCATTTCGATGAAAGACTTAGGCATAACCCAAGAATTAGGCATCAATGTCTATATGGATAGATTGAGGCGCTAATATGGTTTTGCCAAATGTACATAGATAAGATGTTGAATGAGTTCAATATGGAAACAACAAGAACGGTTCTTGACACACGGAAAGGACTGAATCAATATTCAAGTGTTTCGACACTTGGTGAAATCACAAGAATATTTTGATCAATCATTCTTTGAGATGTACACATCCAGATATGTCCTATGCTCTAAATGTTATGAGCATATACCAGAATGACTCATAAGATGATCATTGGACAATAGTAGGGATATTCCTATGATCTTTGGAAGAACTAAGAATATATTACTTATATAGTGGTGACAAAATAGTTCATTGTAAATTGTTGCATTGATACTAGTTTTGTCACAAATTAAGTTTATCTCAATTTAAACTATGGGTGGCACATTGTAATGGAAAGGAAGTTCCATAATGGATTTGGTTGAGTACCAAAGTTAAAACATTATGACAGATACTACAACAAAAGGCTAAGTATATGATTGCTATTGTAGCAGCAAATGAGGGCATTTGTGTCAAGTAGTTTGTTATCAAAGTAGGTGTGGTTCATAGTGGGATAATACTATGAAGATACATTGTATGACAATTGTATCAACATGATTTAATCCCAAGGAACTAATGGTCTCACCAAAGAACCAAATTTATACAATGCCATCTCATTAGAGAATGAGTAATGCGTAGAGACGCAAGGACATGCAAATACACACGGACCTGGAAGTGTCAGATTCGAAGATTATGTTTACCACTAGCAATAGTGCCTATGCAACACCAGAAAGCCATAGGTGTTGAATGCACAAGTTTTTTAACTAGATTATTGACTCTAGTGCAAGTGGGAGACTGTTGGAGATATGCCCAAGATGCAATAATAAAGTGGTTATTATTATATCTTTATGTTTATGATAAATGTTTACATCCCATGCTATAATTTTATTAACCGGAAACATTAATACTTGTGTGTTTTGTAAACATAAAAGAGTACCTAGTAAGCCTCTTGTTAAACTAGCTTGTTGATTAATGGATGATCATAGTTTCCTGATCATGGACATTGGATGTCGTTAATAACAAGATCATATCATTAGGAGAATGATGTGATGGACACACACCCATAGTAAGCTTAGCATAAGATCAAGTCATTAAGTTCGTATTGCTGTTAGCTTTCAAATACATAGTAACCTAATCCTTCGACCATGAGGTTATGTTAATCACCATCATCGGATGGGTACTTTGATGACATCAAACGCCGCTTCGTAACTAGGTGGTTATAAAGGTGACATTGGGTATTCTGAAAGTATGTGTTGAAGTGCATAGGACAAAGATTGGGATTTGTCCATCCATATGACAGATAGATATACTCTGGGCCCTCTCCGTGGAATGTCATCTAGATAGCTTGCAAGCATGTGACTGGGTCACAAGGTATGACATAACATGGAACGAGTAAAGAGTACTTATCAGTAACGAGGAAGAACTAGGTATGAAGATACTGACGATCAAACCTCGGATAAGTAGAATATCACGTGACAAAGGGAATTGGTTTCATATGTTAATGGTTCTATCGATCACAAAGTCATCGTTGAGTATGTGGGAGCCGTTATGGATCTCCAGATCCCACTGATGGTTATTGATCGGAGAGGTGTCTTCATCATGTCTGCATATTCACGAACCGTAGGGTGACACACTTAAGGTTCGAAGTTGTTTTAAGTAGATATAGAATATGCGTTGGAGACCAAATGATGTTCGGAGTCTCGGAATGGATCCGGGACATCACGAGGAGATCCGGAATGGTCCGGAGAATAAGATTCATATATTGGGGATCATTTTCTAAGTTAGGAAATGTTCCAGAGTGTTTGTATGGAGATTCTAGAAGGTTTCGGAATGTTCTAGAAGGTTCTAGAGGATTTCTTGGAGTTTACTTGAAAACCAAGAAAGGGATCACGGAGTCCAAGTGGGGCAATAGACGGATTCATGGGGGAGGAGGTTTCCTCCCCCCTTCCCACCGCCGGCCCAAGGAGGGGAGTCCTACTAGGACTCCCCCTCCCCAGGCGCGCCTCCCTCCCTTAAATAGAAGGGAGGGGGCGCCCCCTCTTGCACCTCCTATCATAACAACCAATCTCAGCCGCCTCTCTCCTCCACCTTTCTTTTGCACAGGCATAGGCGAAGCCCTGCAGAATTCTCATCTCCACCACCACCACCACGTCGTCGTGCTGTTGGGATTCCGTGGAGAAGATCTACTACCTCTACTACTCGCTGGAACAGGGAGAGGAAGGTCTGCTTCGACTCTGCACGTGTGACCGTCTGCGGAAGCGCTGCCGGAACGCGGCGCCGGAAGGATCGTCCACACGATCTTGAGATCGGCAAGTGATCGACTACATCATCCACGAGATCTAATCTCGTAACGCTTTCGGTTCTATGAGGGTTAGTACCGATCTATCTCGTTGCTCATGTCTAATAGATTAGATCTTGGCTTTTGTCTAGATTAAATCTGGGTTTTGTTTGTTCTTGCGGTAGAAATTTTTTGTTTTCCATGCTACAAACCCATCAAAAACAAGGATGGGTGTAAAAGTATCAAGAGATAAAGGCCACTTCTAACTTCCGTGGAATGAGTGAAATTGCATTAATCCACCAATTAAATGTACAAGATCGAATGATAAGAGTTGTCAGATGGGGATCAGTCCATCACGCACCCAAATCATTAATCCGCACATGAATAGGAAAATCGTGCAACCCAACTCTCAGAAATTTAGATGAAGATCTCAACAAGCAGAATTCATGAAGATTCGTAAGGAAACAAGGAGGTGATGTAAACACTTCGTCAGATCCAAAGTAGATAATGATGATGATGTGGTCATCGTGTCCGTAGTCCCAGGCCATCAAAAAATATATGAACGAAGATCACGGAGACCGGTAAAAGATTCAATGGATAGATCAAGTATAGCACCGCAAAACTTGAATAGAAGAATTACAAAAGACGCTGAAAGTCTTCGTGGCATTCGGCATATTGAGGATAGAAGATAAAACGAGAGGTGTACAAAAGGTTTCTTCACGAGTCGAAGACCAAACCAATTCTTGTCCTTCTTGAGAATAACCGGGAGGAATTTAACCGACTTGAGGAAGACTTCAGTGGAACGATAATGATAACTTTCCAAATAAGGAAAATCTCTAGATTTGGTTGAAGGTGGAGGATGTAATTAGCAATTAACTTGATGATTCCAGAATTGTAGCAATGCCTTTAGTAGAAGGACGTCGTAGAGATAGGTGACTTCAAATATTCAGAGCTTACACTTTGAGAACTTTGCACACAAGCGGTGTTCACGAATCTTGACAGAAAGTGAAGAAGATGTTCTTCATATTCTTCCATTGATATATAATAGGAAAGCATATCATCACGATATACCACCATGAATTATTGAGATATTCCAATAATAGCACGTTCAAGAGGCGAAGGAATGAATGAATGCTCCAAACACTTTCTAAGCTCAATGCTCTTTGAAAGGCCAAAGTTACGAGCAAGGATTTGTGTTGGAAGAGATGAATTTAAAGAATAGATTATCTGGCCCTTTAGATGAGGAAAAGAGATGCCGACTTGTCCACATAGTTGATTGAATCACCAGTTGACACGATAAGTGGATATTGGATAAAGAAGTGATGATAACTCATACATTTAAGTAAAGCTATTATAGATAAAAGGATGAGATCCTCTCGTAACAAAGAGAACATTGCAAATATGCCAAAAAGATATGACCATGATAAACGGATGATAATCCACCATGGTGCCTTAAGAAATCTCCAGTTTGCCAAAGATACTTGAATATGATATAGATATGATCACGGTATTACTCAAAATCACAAGAGATAACCTCCATCATTTGTAGGATTAAATTGATAGCATTAACCATATTCCACTCATGATTGGTGTCATATAGCTATACCGAGAACCAAATTATAACCGCAAGCATCAGATCGGCGCAAGTTATGCATTTAGCCCAAAAGAATTGGAGATGAAGTGAAAACTCCAGACTAAAGCGCTGGTAGCAAAAGATCGAGTTATCATGGACATGCCAATAAAAGAATATGGATAGTGTATCCAACACGACTGAAAAGGATTACGGAAACACAAATGTATCAAAGAATTTTTTTCCTCATTTTTCGGCATTAAATACCAATAGATGTGAAAAACAACTTAGCGGATAAAGATGAGTAACTCCACATTCCGTGAAAGCAGCCAGGAAGGAAGAACACCCTTAACAAGATTGCGTCGGTTAACAAAGAGTAAGACAGATTGCATCAGTTTACAAGGAGTCAGATAAATCACGTCGGTTTAAAAATAAGCCTGTCGGTATGGAACGTACCAACAGTTGATAATCAAAGGAAGAGTGTGAAGTAAGGTTGGATGCAACAGATAGACAAGGAATTAACACACACATCCTATGGTACTATGAAAACCCCAAACACGTGAATCCTAGCTTGAATTTTTAGATGAGGATAGATAAACGTTACACTTTCTTACCAGAAAAGGGTGGGTGGGTGGGTAAGAAGAAAAATGAAAGAAGTCCTACTCTCACGTTTAGTTTTTCCTAGTATACATAACTACTGAAATATTTTCTATACTGACAACGACCATCTGGCTGAGACCCTAAAGGGCAGAATGACTCTGATACCAATTGTAATACCTTGGACATTACGATCTAAGCATGAGTCGGGATGAACCCAAAAGTGGATAAGGGATTCTATCGCGGAGGCCCAAGGCCAACCACGTGTAGGACCATCGAAGCGGAGCAGGGCACAGTACCAGCCAACCACCCTATCCAATTTCAAGAACATCGGGACAAGAGCGAGCAACATAAGCGACAGGTAACGCGACCATGACATACACAAATGAGTATGTATGCATGCGACTTACAATGGACATCAGAGTCATACCATAGAGAAACAATGCAAATAGAAATATTCAACGCCATACGGCAAGATCCAAATATCCTAGATAGATATAATAGTTTAGGATATCTCCTCATACATCACAAAAAGTATCAAGCAGAAATAGAATACAAGATTCGAGTACGGATAATAAGCAAATCGGTATAGGATGCCACAGAACTTAGCACATCCCTCCCACAAATCTCACGGATCTCCATCTCCGGAATCTCTACACCTGACATTCGTTGCCACCATCATTAGTCTCTTTGACCCAGTAGCCTTCCTGGGAGTTTACATGTCCATCTGAACCAACTATTTATCGTTTGAGACCATAGGGGTACTCAGCAAGTCTTAATGCTTCTAAAGGGAACAGCATGGGGGTAACTCAATTGTAGCGAAAGATAATATCTACAAACTTCTATAGAGACACGCTACACATCCACCCAACCAGAGATGGACAGACGCTCGTTAATTAATAATAATAGTTACATAAGCAGCATGAATAAACCTCGCTCGCCCTCATTCTCGCTTACCAACGAGAAGGCGGAAGAACATCCCATCCATTGGCGATTTTATTATCCATTCCATGCGTGTTGTGCTATTTACTAGTCATGTCTTGGTCAAATTAAAGGCGGCACTTTAGTTATGCTTGTCTATGATCTAGAAATTGTGCTCCAAGTCGTCCATAACTGCGGACACGACTTTCAGAAAGATTTAACCAACAGGGGTGCACAAATAGTAACACACACACGATCAACCTCGGGAAAAACCAAATAAAACGCAACGAGGCCTCACAGTGCATTCACAGGATACACAAATTATTTTAGGGGGCCACCCCACTAAGCTACCCACAACAAAGTTGGCTGGCTCCGAGACGGACCCAGGGTTTGCGTCAATGTCTATAAATGAGTGGAAACCCGAAAGTGTGACTGGGCTTGTCGATACCGTGGAAACACTCCATATTCCAAAACAGTACACGTGCTCCACGCACAATCATAAATAAAGTAGTAAAGTATGGCATAAGTACATGATAGTAATAATACCCCAAACTACTTTGTGCCTCCAAGAAATAAAGTGTGAATCAAGTTCAGGCAAAGGGGGATCCATAGGATCTCCCATATGTTGATAGTGCAAATAGTCAAGGAACAGGAATCAAGTACTCGGGGTCCTATGGGACACAAGTGAGCTTAAAGAACCAAATAGCAGATAATATTCATCGGTTCCTCTTTCATTAGTTCTCCCTTTACTACTCAGATTAATTTGTTTAGGTACCTCATTATCCAAAGACACACACAAACCCTACAAATGCAATTCTATGACTCGCGTGGCTCAAACAACTCCTGCAGTAATGGCTCATGGCATTAAGATACAACCTTTGTGGGGTTTAAAAGTAAAGGCTATGCAATACTTGGGGTTTAATTTAATGCAATTGCGACTCAATGATGCAAGAGCAAGATAGAAGCATATGTACTATATGTATGCAAGCATGGGAAATTGCTTGACTGGCAGTTATTTTGCCGAATAAGGAGGATCCGGGTAATACTCCTGTGGCTCCTGGTATTCTCCTTCCTCAGTGTCTATCCGGATAAAAACCAAATACATAAGGGCCAAAATAAATATATTGTTTACAATCATATAATTCATATGTATCAAGCAAACAAGGTATGCTATAATGGAATGATGCACAATTTCTTGGTATAACATAGCATGGAATGGGTGAGGTGTGAGAACAAGAAATGAGCATTTTTATTAAATGTTGAGTCATATTTTACTCCCATAAACCATTCAGGTTTTTAAGTATTTATATGGTGCATACTTCAATTCATATCATGAAATGCATAATCATAACGGGCTCGTCGCGCTGATCGGTTTAGACATATTATTTGTCAAATTTGGAATTACAGAATTAAAGTTATAGACTTATTAAGAAAAGGCATTTAAATATTTTTGAAATTTTAAATTGCTCAAAAATTATATTGGATGGCATATTCATAATCCTCATGATTCTCTGATTCAAAAACATAAATTATACATCTTATTTGTAATTATAGATTTAAAACAATATTAAATTCATTTTTGGTCAAATGGGGTCAAAGTCAAATGTTTGACAAGTTTGATACGGATTTGAAAAGATTTTAATATACAATGGAATTATCATTCATAAATAGAGCATATTTCATATTAAGCATTTATTCAAAATCCAAATCATTCAATTTTTTTTAATTATTTCATACTTATTTCTTATTAGGTTTTTGTTTGAATTTCAGAAAATAAGGCCAAACTTTTTTACTAGGCGGTTGGGTACCCACAGCCCATGACATGCGGGCTAGGTCGCTGATGACGCAGGGATTGAGGGGGTGACAAGTGGCTAAGTGGAAGGACGGTGGGTTGAGATTTAAAAAAAATAGAGGAGATGTTTTGCAAAACCGTCTAGGAGGTTGCAGAAATCTGATGAAACTGAACCCGCATTTTTAGAACTGGACCGCAACTTGCGAGGAAGATCTAGACAAAACGAAGCTGAATTTGAGATAGGTGTAAAACAAAAGTTGAAGACCTAACTTTTCTCTACAACTTGCGTGAATAAAGTTTTCCCAACAAAGGCCAGTACATGCCGGAAATCAACAAGATTCATAGAAGAAAACGTCGAAACTGAATCTGGCGACTTCTCCACTCTTGATTCGTGTCGGGATCCGGCGGCAGCAGGGTGCCATGGAGAATCACCGTGGAGGCTTCTTCCCTCTTGGACTCCGATGGCAGGCATCGCCCCACCCTCTTCTGTCTCCTCGCTCCTCGGGCGGCTATGTACCGGAGATGGAATCGTGGTATGGGCGGCGCCGTACTAGAGATGCGATGGTGGTCGGGTGGTTTTTTCCGAACGAGGAGGTTGACTTATGGGTAGCACAGGTGGGTAAATATTTCTGAATTTCAGGGGTAATCTGGTCATTTCTGGACAGACAAAGGATAGAAACACTCCTTCCTTTATTATTAGGTATATATTTGTTTTCTTTCATTTGTTTTGGTTTTTTATTTATTTATTGAAAACAATTTAGAAGAATATGTTCAAAATAACCACAAGCTCAAATCAACCAAAGAAAGATCAAGAAGGGGAAAAGTAGATGGCCAAAGAAGTAGGTTTAATAGATTCAACTTGTAGGAATGTAATTCAAACAAGTTTCCTTCAAATTCAAATAAAGAACCTCATGTAAGGGAGATGGTGCAACCTTTGCATGGGCCATGCATATGTGATTAGTGCCACATAAAATGATGGGTCATTTCATGTGACTAGATAGGAGAGTATTAGTGCATGAGGGGTAGGTTAGATTAGGTGGTCTTACTTAGCTTGAGCTTGATTGGGTTTGGAAACAAAATCAAATACGAAGCTTCCAAAGGAAAGGCTCAAACAATGCCACTAGAAAACAAGAGGGGAAGTGAAGAGAATACAAAGGTTGCTTTATATTGCATGTTCCATGCAATATTGCACCCATGCATGTGAGGCATTTTGTGAAAACAAAATATACATGCATGAGACATCCAAGTTTAGCAAGAATTAAGAATACAAATAAACATGATTTGGAATATTGGATATTACATGGCATTTTGAAATTGGTTTTGATCAAACCAATATGACCATGGGTATGATGAATAGAAGATAGGAACCATACATATATGTGTGGCTTGAATTTCACTATCCAAGGAAAAATACAAAAGTCCACATACATATATATGGTAGAAGAAGCGTATGATCAGATAGAAGTTGATATGGAAAAGTGATAGGTTGGAAATAATTAGAAAGATATTCCCTCAACTACATTTGGGCATGTAACAATATATCATGAAGCAAATACAATTTATCAAGAGGCAAATACAATTAATAAGAATATAAATGCATATGAGAGGAGAACCAAATTAAAAGGGTTTTATATGATGCTCAAATGCAATGTGGTATGGTGACATGAGAATAATATAATGATGATGCAATTAATGATGTAGGAGTAGCAATATATAGACTAGGCAAGTAACATTGATATTGTTAGACAATTGGGTTGCTACAATTCTCCCCCACTAAACAAGAATGTCGCCCCGAGATTCCTAGGAAAAATAAAAGGCACAAGGAGAGGCGGGTGTTCGGAACGAAGGTTATCCTCACATTCCCAAGATGATGAATAACGGAATGATGGGACCACTATACCTTGCAAAACTTGATAGACTTGTTGCGAGTCTAGAGTTTTGGTTCATAGAAACAAAGGGCTAGAAGAGTTGAAGGATTTTCATGAAACAAAGAAGGTAGGAAGAACATAGCTCAGGTGTTCTTAGAGGAACACGATAAAATAATTGAACCATGTTTGATGGGATTTGAGAAGACGATGTATCAAGGAAACAAAGACAAGACACATCATTAGGGTTAAAGATCAACAGATGCACGTGAATATGATTCTTTGTTCCACTAGAAGAAAAGAGAGACTTTGGAGAATTATCAACCACTATAAAAATAGCATTGTTTCTTCCCTCAGATTTAAGAAATGAAGTTTGGAGAAAACCATATTGTCTTCAAACAAAGAGTTCTTGATAACAACGGAAGAAGTTTATAATTGAGGACTTCTCGGATTAGCTTCTTGTTGTGCCAGTAAGGACCAAAGGTTCATGCAAAGGAGGTGTGTAGCTTTATCTTCTCGAGAAAGAGTGACACAAGTTTATGGTGGAATTCTGAGAAGAAATAGAATGTTGGAGATCTGGAGTTTATTGTAGATATGCTTATTGCCTTCTATAACCATAAGGTTATTGCAATAGATTTTGCAATTGATGGCATCAACCATAATTTATTTTACTAGGAGAAAAGAATTTGATAAAAACAAGTCAGATATATCTTCCATCCATCTTGCCTGACGATGTCGAGCTCCGGTAGGATGAAGGGGGTGGAGAAGATTTTGCATTAGCTTCCACTAGATCATTGAAGATTTTTCTGCATGTTGAAATAGGCGAGACCCCCAAGAAGAGATTATTCCTCAAGTTTGTCGAGAGAACACTCCGGAAAACAAGGATGGCAGTAAAAGTATCAAGAGATAAATGCCACTTCTAACTTCCGTGGAATGAGTGAAATTGCATTAATCCACCAATTCAATGTACAAGATCGAATGATAAGATTAGTCAGATGGGGATCAGTCCATCGTGCACCCAAAGCATTAATCCGCACATGAATAGGAAAATCATGCAACCCAACTCTCAGAAATTTAGACGAAGATCTCAACAAGTAGAATTCCAGAAGATTCGTATGAAAGCAAGGAGGTGATGTAAACACTTCGTCGGATCCAAAGTAGATAATGATGATGATGTTGTCGTCATGTCAGTAGTCCTAGACCATAAAAACTATATGAACGAAGATCACAGAGACCGATAAAAGATTCAATGGATAGATCAAGTAGAGCACCACAAAACTTGAATAAAAGAATTACAAAAGACCATGAAAGTCTTTATGGCATCCGGAAGAGTGAGGACAGAAGATAAAACGAGAGGTGTTCAAAAGGTTCCTTGACGAGTCGAAGACCAAAACAATTCTTGTCCTTCTTGAGAATAACTGAGAGGAATTTAACTGACTTGAGGAAGACTTCAGCGGAACGACGATGATAACTTTCCAAACAAGGAAAATCTCTAGATTTGGTTGAAGGTGGAGGATGTAATTAGTAGTTAACTTGATGATTCCAGAATTGTAGTAATGCCTTTAGCAGAATGACGTGGTCGAGATAGGTGACTTCAAAAACTCAGAACTTACACTTTGAGAACTTTGCACACAGGCAGTGTTCACGAATCTTGAGAGAAAGTGAAGAAGATGTTCGTCATATTCTTCCATTGATATATAATAGGAAAGCATATCGTCACAATATACCACCATAAATTATTGAGATATTCCAAGAATAGCACGTTCAAGAGGCGAAAGGAACGAACAAATGCTCCAAACACTTTCTAAGCTCAACGCTCTTTGAAAGATCAAAGTTATGAGCAAGGATTTGTGTTGGAAGTGATGAATTTAAAGAATAGATTATCTGGTCCTTTAGATGAGGAAAAGAGATGCCTACTTGTCCACATAGTTGATTGAATCATCGGTTGACACGATAAGTGGATATTGGATAAAGAAGCGATGATAACTCATACATTTAAGTAAATCTATTATAGATGAAAGGATGAGATTCTCTCGTAACAAAGAGAACCTTGCAAATATGGCAAAAAGATGTGAAACATGATAAACGGATGATAATCCACCATGGTTCCTTAACAAATCTCCGGTTTGACAAAGATACTTGAATATGATATAGATATGATCATGGTATAACTCAAAATCACAAGAGATAACCGCCATCATTTGCAGGATTAAATTGATAGAATTAACAAATCTCCACTCATGGTCCGAGATCCCGAACGCCATCATCGGTTCTTCGAGCTCGCGAGCGCCGCAATCGTTAGGGGGTTGATGGGGGATTTGGATCGGGAAAGAGGAGTTATGGGGCGGCGGGGGAGAGACACGGGTAGTAGATGTGAAGGGAGGAGAAGAGGCAGCAACTTGGGGTGGTGCACAGGTGCTTGCTTGTGAGAGTGCACAAGGCAGCGCGATAGGGCGGCGAGCTAGCAGGCAAAGAAGAGAGGAAGGCGGGGTACTCGCGCATGGCCGTGGGTTTGGGAAGAGGAGCGAGGGGATTATGGTTTGGGTGTCTCTCTCGATCGCGATCTGGATTGGTGGTATGATTTCACGGAACTGCCCCTGATCAAACCACTGGTGCCTGACTATAGAACTGCTGGGTGTTTCATCCACTTCATATCCAAAGTGTGTGGGAGGACGTGGAGGCTGGAGAAACATGAAATAAAATTTCGAGTGTCAGATGGAGGCTAGCTGGACGGCTGAGATTTGCTTTGGCGGGGTGATCCATGGGTAGTCTGACATTCTATTCTCATTGGTTGGGTCTATTGTGCACACATGCATTTCTCGAGGGACAAATACGGGGCGTTTTGTGAAGAAACCACCAAAGGCATAATTCAAAATGGTACAACACTATTTTTGAAAAATATTGACCACCTTACATGGAAAATTTTCCATGAGCGGCGCCAAATTTGACACGTAGGTGAAACTGATTAGTTGGTAGTCTGGTCATTTCAACGAGTCCTATATTAGCACTAATGACCATTTAAATTGGTCGTACTGGCCTAAAATTAAGGTCATAGACCAGTCTTGTCTATGTTATGACGTATTGATGTAATTGATTTATGACCTTCCTGATAAAAAGGTCGTTGTTTTCAAGGTTTAGACCTTCCTAAATGTCCTACGACCATTTGGTTTGAAATGCACATCGATCTATGACTAAAAATCCATGGTCGTTAAGAAAAGGTCACTATTTGACACATTTCTTGTAGTGTGTGAGACCATAGGGTACTCAGCAAGTCTTAATGCTTCTAAAGAGAACAATATGGGGGTAACACAATTGTAGCGAAAGATAATATCTACAAAGTTCTATAGAGACACGCTACACATCCGCCCAACCAGAGATGGACAGATGCTCATTAATTAATAATAACAGTTACATAAGCAACATGAATAAACCTCGCTCACCCTCGTTCTCGCTTACCGACAAGAAGGCGGAAGAACATCCCATCCATTGGCAATTTTATTATCCATTCCATGCGTGTTGCGCTATTTACTAGTCGTGGCTTGGTCAAATTAAAGGCGACACTTTAGTTATGCTTGTCTATGATTGAGAAACTTTGCTCCAAGTCATTCTTAACCGCGGACACGGTTTCAGAAAGATTTACCCTGCAGGGGTGCACAAATAGCAACACACACAGGATCAACCTTAGGAAAAACCAAATAAAACGCAACGAGGCCTCACAGTGCATTCAAAGGATACATAAATTATTTCAGAGGGCCACCCCACTAAGCTACCCACAATGAAGTTGGCCGGCTCAGAGACGGACCTAGGGTTTGCATCAATGGCTATAAACGTCTGGGAACCCGAAAGTGTGATTGTGCTTGTCGATACCGCGGAAACACTCTATTAGAAAACAGTACAGGTGCTATAGACATAATCGTAAATAAAGCAGTAAAGCATGGCATAAGTACATGATAGTAATAAAACCCCAAACTACATTGTGGCCATAAAAAATAAAGTGTGAATCAAGTTCAGGCAAAGGGGGATCCATATGGTCTCCCGTATGTGGATATTGCAAATAGTTAAGGAACTGGAATCAAGTACTCGGGGTCCTATGGGACACAAGTGAGCTTAAATAACCAAATAGCAGATAATATTCATTGGTGCCTCTTTCATTAGTTCTCCCTTTACTACTGAGATTAAGTTGTTTAGGTACCTCGTTATCCAAAGACACGCACAAACCCTACACATGTAATTCTACGACTCGCATGGCTCAAACAACTCCTCTAGTAATGGCTCATGGGATTAAGATACAACCTTCAATGGGGTTTAAAAGTAAAGGCTATGCAATACTTGAGATTCAATTTAATGCAATTGCGACTCAATGATGCAAGATAAAGATAGAAGCATAGGTACTATATGTATGCAAGCATGGGGAATTGCTTGACTGGCAGTTATGTTGTCCAATAAGAAGGATCCGGGTAATACTCCTGAGGCTCCTGGTATTATCCTTCCTCAGTGTCTATCCGGATAAAAACCAAATACATAAGGGCCGAAATAAATATATTATACAATCATATAATTCATATGCATCAAGCAAACAAGGTATGCCATAATGGAATGATGCACAATTGCTTGGTATAACATAGCATGGCATGGGTGAGGTGTGAGAACAAGAAATGGGCATTTTTATTAAATGTTGAGTCATATTTTACTCCGTAAACCATTCAGTTTTTTAAGTATTTATATGATGCATACTTCAATTCATATCATGAAATGCATAATCATAACGGGGTCATCGCGCTGATCGGTTTAGACATATTATTTGTCAAATTTAGAATTACAAAATTAAAGTCATAGACTTATTAAGAAAAGGCATTTAAATATTTTTGAAATTTTAAATTGCTCAAAAATTATTTTGGATGGCACATTCATAATCCTCATCATTTTCTAATTCAAAAACATAAATTATACATATTATTTAGAATTATAGATTTAAAACAATAATAAATTCATTTTTGGTCAAATGGGATCAAAGTCAAATGTTTGACTAGTTTGATACAGATTTGAATATACGATGGAATTATCATTCATAAATAGAGCATACTTCATATTAAGCATTTATTCAAATTCCAAATCATTCAAAAGTTTTTAATTATTTCATACTTATTTTTTATTATGCTTTTGTTTGAATTCAGAAAATAAAGGCAAACTTTTTTTACTAGGTGGTTGGCTACCCACAGCCCATGACATGCGGACTAGGTCGCTGACGACGCAGGGCTTGAGGGGGTGACAAGTGGCGAAGTGGTAGGATGGCAGGTTGAGATTTTAAAAAATAGAGGAGTTGTTTTGCAAAACCGTGTAGGAGGTTGCTGAAATCTGACGAAACTGAACCCGCGTTTTTAGAACTGGACCGCAACTTGCGAGGAATATCTAGACAAAACGAAGCCGAATTTGAGATAGGTGTAATAACGAAAGGTGAAGACCTCACTTTTCTCTACAACTCGAGTGAACAAAGTTTTCCCAAAGGAGATCAGTACGTGCCGGAAATCAACAAGATTCATAGAAGAAAATGTCGAAACTGAATCTGAAACATTTTGCAGTGACAAGGGCTGACTTCAGAGGACGATGGCGACAAATGTATTATGAATTCGAAGATGGTATAAAAACGAAAGATGGAGGAAGTCAGTAGATTACAACTTCCGTGTTTGGGAGCTATAGCGCTTGGGAACCTTTGACGAATAGAGGGAGTTTCTACGGTCAAAACTGTCGAACTCTGTCAGATTTTACAATGTTATCTGTCCATCTTGCGAGTGTGATTCTGAGGGCTGTGGTGACCGAATTTGTGTGGTTTTATCTAGTGCGTAGTTGGCACTTATGCCTACAATATTGGTTCGGGGCACTTGAGAGGAGGAGAACCGTGGCGACGACTAGGACTTGTGGAAGATAGGGTGCAGATTGCGGTTTCTGCCTCTGGCGGTGGCGCGCAGAGCGCTTGATGCATGGCAGCGGTGGTACAAGGCACTAGGTCGAGGGAGGCCATGTCTAGGGTGTCAAGGGGCTCACCGGGAGGGGCTCGGTGTAGGCGAACGATTTCGATGCGAAGGTGGTCGTTGACGGGCTCGGGGAGAGTCTCTCCCGGTACACGTCAGGATCTGGCTCCTGCAACAGCTCCGGTGATGGTGGCATGTACATGGGGGATGAAGAGGACGTGGAGGAAGCATATAGCACTTCTTGTTAGACTTGGGGTGCTGCAGCTCGTCAGGAAGAAGAACTGTCCGATCTAAGTTTGCTAGGCAATGAGGACGTGGTAAAAAGGAAGGAAGAAGGCGAAGAAGGAGCCTGGGGATCTTGATCTGGCCTAGGGCATGGAGGAGTGTTAGATGAGGGAGGACAGGGTTGTCACATGGGGGTTTGCTGGCTTGCCAAAAGGTGAGAGGGAGAGGGTGTGGGTTTATATTCTCTCCTCTCTTACTTCTCTTGTCCTGTAGCTGCTCAAGAGAGAGGGAGAAGGGGACCAGGAGGGAGAGGTGGTGGCGATCAACTTGTGAAACACAAAAGAAAGGGAGGGCAAGGGTGATGTGGAGGCTTGGTAGCCATGAGCATGGCACCGGTTGAAAAAAAAACAAATAGAGTTAGGTGGGGATTAGGGTAGATGGTGGTGGTGTATGTGTGAGAGGGGAAAATAGGTTTAGATAGATGGGATAGCTTTATTAGCTAGACTAGCACAAATTCCCGTGCGTTGCTACAGGTTAAAATTTATTATTTGACTACCTCGCATAACCCAAATCACATAACCCCGATGTCACATTTATAACCACGAAAGTTAGTGGCGCGGGTGATGTGCTTTTCTCCTAACGCATCTACTGACCGGTTCCAACTCCTATATGAATTTGCCACAATAAACTACTAACCGTCGACAACTCCCTCATGTTTGGAGTTTTCTTAGGATGAGATACGCCTTCATGGACATCCACAACCACCAACTTATATAACAATAATTAAAAACATGGATATCAAGAAATTACTTATGAAAGAATAATTTAAATATTCAAAGGGATTTCTCTAATGAAAATTGGATATCGATGCAAATCTAGAAACTTGCTTCCTATACCATTTTAAGGTGAACGCACCACACCGATTATAGGTGAGATTACTGGCCAGCCACTTTTTTTTTTTGAAATTCCACCGATCTATTAATAATCACCAACAACAGTATAAATAGTCCTAAAAGTAATAAAAATTACAAATAGGTCATTGGACTATCTACCGACGACTACAAACACTGACACGAGCCGAAGGCACGCCGCCGTCGTTCCCCCTCCATCACCGGAGCCGGGCAAAGCTTGTCGTAGTAGAGCTTGTTGTAGTAGACGGACATGAAGTCATCGCGCTATGCCCCCAAAGGACCAGCGCACCAGAGCATCCTATATTTCTCATAACCCCTTCTCTCATGACTCGACAATAAGCATGGGGATTATCTTCTCAGTTTCTACCTTCTTTCCATCCATCACGTCCTTAGCAAACTGTGTGGATTCACACAAAATATATTAGTCTGGACAAAGATACTGTTGTCACACAGGTTAGCAGCAAATCGATAGAGAGCGACGATGTTTCTCCCACTCGGCAGCCATGGCGGCAAATGACCGTTGCGCGATGGACGACGCTACCCAAGGAAGTATGACTTGGTGCGTTGGAGTGCCTTTTATTTTGCTTGTTTTGACTTGGTGGAGTGAATAGGTTGCAGAAATCTACCGAGTTCAACCCTTTCCCCCGGTTAAAAGCGAGGACTACAATACATATTTGGTGGATTATAATGTCAGATGATGTATAGAGCAAATAGGTAGGAAAAACCAATGATCTTGTTTGTAAAATAGAAATTAGGAAATTCTTTAAAAAATAAAAAGAAACAGACATCCACGAGCCAAGTCTTAAGGGCCATCCTACTGGACCTAGTCCTAAACCTAACCTGGTCCTACCCACACCTAACACAACATACACGGACACACGCCCAACCAATAACACACGTCACATGACAACGCAGACGCAAGCCCACCCACCCCATGCCCTGGAGCCTACACGCAAGCGATGCACCAATACTCCTATCGACCGAACGCAGCGCCGCTAGAAGAGACAAGATCGATCCCCAACCCGAGCGCTCCTCCACATCCTAACTCTCTCCCTCGACAAGCCCAACCCCATCATCTCTCCAGCATCCGACCGCTAGCCCCAGACCCAGGGGAGTACCTAGGTTATAGGCCCCAGGGTCACAGGACACCGGGTAAACATGTAATTTTTTGACATATTTTATCCATTTGTGTGATAACCCCAATTCTAGATAAAAAATATGTGACTTAGTAGCGTGACACCGGCTTATTTTCATTCCGGGTCCGCCCATGCCCAGACCCAACTATTGAACGCGGAGCTCACCCCTACCAACCACATCGCTGGCACCCCTTGTCCGAGTCTAGCGCCATCCTAGATCACCGACACGGACCACCGCCGCCCAGGTCCAGGAAACCATCCCGTGAGGCCTCGGATTTTTACTGCCTTCGTCGCAAGTCCGCCCGCTGCCAAGCGATACGTTCGATCAATGCTGGTGGTGGTGGCAACCAAATAAATGCCAAATACATCTAAAAAAAAAGCCAAATAAACATGTGCTTATAGGCAGGTAGACGGGACTGGGGATGCTTCCAGAATGATAACATTGGCCCCGCCGGTCACGCGCACATTCACATGTTCATTGCGAGAGCTCCAGAACCATCCGAGAGAAAACGAATCAATTCCATCACCATTAAACAAACGATGGAATTCCCAAGAACCAACTTCTGAAAATTGACACAGTACTAATCTAGATCGAGACATAAAGTAATAAAAAATCAAATTCATTGCCGCCGTTAACCAAAGTTGAATGGAGTCCACTTGCCTTTTTTTGACCCCCAACTGCTTAATCCCCTTCGTGTGAGGTAAAATAGGACCAGAAAAATCCCTCTATTCTTCTCCTTCTCTACACGGCTTCGCTCCTCTTGTTCAATCCATCGGCTTCCGCGCTCGGGAAAAATGAGGACGGAAATGGAGTCAGCCTCGACGCTCAGCCACCCATCGTGGAAGCCTAAAGCTTCCAGACGCCTCTAGGAGGTCGACCTTGTCTGCAGCGCCTCCAGCACCACGCGCACGACACCGTTGTCCCATGCTCTTATTATAGAGCGGCAGCATCCTCCCAGCCTGGCCGTCCAGGAGCTCGCCTCCATCTCATCCTCCCTGCGCGCTTCCGATGGTCCTCGACCCAGCCAGCCATGGCTACCTCCACGCGCCCCTGTCCTCTTTGAACTGCGACCTTGAGCTCGTCTGGCGTGCCCCTTTGCTGACCCCCGAGAGGCGAAGCAGATTAGGAGGACGGTGCCAAGCTCCTATCCAAGCCGGTGGCAACCAGATCAGGAGGTTGGAAGTCTCTGTCCGTCGCCAGGTCCAGTCGCCGCCAAGCAAGGCGCTGGGTTTCGGTCGCCCTGTATTTCTACTGCCTCCGTCGCCAGGTCCGGCCATCGCCAAGCGAGGCGGTGGGTTTTGGTCGTTGCCGCGAAGACACATCGCCAGCACCCCTTCTCCGATTCTAGCACCGCCCTAGCTCACCGACGCGGACCACCGCTAACCAGGTCCAGGCAGCCGCCCCGTGAGACCCTGGATTTCTACTGCCTCCGTCGCCAGGTCCGGCCGCCGCCAAGTGAGGCGCTGGGTTTCGGTCGCTGCCGTGAAGACGATGTACGGGTGGAGACGGAAGAAATAGACTAATTAACCAATACGGGGCAGAAGTGCATAATACCTGAATTGGTGGGAGGGAAAAACGGTCTAGAAAAAAGCTAGCTGATAAAAGCGTTGCTTTCTTTATTATTAGGTATAGATAGGGATATGTTCCAAATAACCACAAGCTCAAATCAACCAAAGAAAGATCAAGAAGGGGTAAAGTAGATGGCCAAAGAAGTTGGTTGAATAGATTCAACTTGTAGCAATATAATCCAAACAAGTTTCCTTCAAATTCAAATAAAGAACCTCATGGAAGGGAGATGGTGCAACCTTTGTATGGGCCATGCATGTGTGATTAATGTCACATAAAATGATGGGTCATTTCATGTGACTAGATAGGATAGTATTAGTGCATGAGGGGTAGGTTTAATTAGGTGGTCTTACTTAGCTTGAGCATGATTGGGTTTGAAAACAAAATCAAATGCCAAGCTTCAAAGGAAAGGTTCAAACAATGCCAATAGAAAACAAGAGGGGAAGTGAAGAGAAGACAAAGGTTGCTTTATATTGCATGTGCCATGTCATATTGCACCCATGCATGTGAGGCATTTTGTGAAAACAAAATATTCATGCAAGAGAGATCCAAGTTTTGTAAGAATTAAGAATACAAATAAACAGGATTTGGAGGATTGGATATTACATGGCATTTTGAATTTGGTTTGGATCAAACCAATCTGACCATGGTATGATGAATAGAAGATAGGAACCATACATTTATGTGTGGCTTGAATTTAACTACCCAAGGAAAAATACAAAAGTCCACATACATATATATGGTAGAAGGAGGGTATGATCACATAGAAGTTGATATGGACAGGTGATAGGTTGGAAAGAATTAGAAAGATTTGCCCTCAAATCCATTTGGGCATGTAACAATATATCAAGAAGCAAATACAATTTACCAAGAGGAAAATACAATTAATAAAAATATAAATGCATATGAGAGGAGAACCAAATTAAAAGGGGTTTTGTATTGTGTTTGTGAGGTGGGTGCGTGCATGCGTGCCGCTGGTGTCGGATGCGGGACCGTGTGTGAGTTGTGTGTCGCGTGCGTGTGTGGCATTGTGTTATTCGGGGCAGGGTAGGATTAGGGTTTTGGTTGCTAGGGTGGTAGGTGGCCTCGGTTGGCTGGGCTGCCTCCCCCAAGTTTAAAAAACATTTTATTTTTATTTTGAAAACCAAACATTTTTTAAATAGGTTTTAGACAAATATAAAAGAGGGGAATTAGTGCAGAGACAAAATAGGTTTTAGCGGAAATATCTTTAAGAGACAAAACTATGCATGATGATGTCATGAAGATTCGTAAAATAGTAAACATCAAGTGATTTTGTAGTAGTGGTTTTTCCCTAGGTGCTACAATTCGACACCACTAACAAGGGATCTCGTCCCAAGATCCACTCCGTGATACGGGGAAGAAGGGTGATGATCGTATTCTTCTTGCTTCATGTAGATTATCATGAAACCACTAACACAACTTCTTTCTCTATCTTGAAATCGTCAACACCACCAAAAAGAGGTTGTTTGCTCATGTTCTTCGAGAGCTCTTCGGAGAACTAAGGGGAAGTAATGTCTCAAAAGATAAGGCCACCTCTAACTTACATATAATGAGTAGTAATAGCACTAATCCACCATCTCAATGCAACAAGATCTAATGATAACAGTAGTGGTATGGTCGCGTCTCCACCCCGCACTCAAATCATTACTCCGTACATGAATAGGATAATTGTGCAACCCACTCTCAAATTCAAACTTGACATCTCAACAAGCGATGCTCGGAAAGCTTTAGAAAACAAAGGAGTGATGCAGACTCTTTCACTACAAGAAAAGTTTCCTTCCGCAACGAATTGGCCCGACGGTCGTCGTAGAAGGCGCGGCTTCCGCGATGAAATTCTCAGCTCGACCGTGGCCGATGGAAAACTATTTTCTTCCGGTTTCGCGGTCCTCTACTACGACGGATCTACTAAAAACATGGAGGAAGCTTGGCCAGCGCGTGGCAGAAGAAAGATTTTTGTTTCCTCGTGCGATGTTTACTCGCCGAAGTCTTTTAAGGCGTGTGGGTCCCGGACATCAGTGTCTCTAGCGGACCATACTTTTCGGTCGCGCCTCCCTGATATGAACTCGATAATGTTGCTCGAGGTGTCTTCCATTTAGTCAGGCTGCTAGGTCCTACATGACAGCCTCTCATTACAAGGATCGTGTGTGTATGATGGAATTTTTTCCTTCGCTCACGCTACCCTGTTCCGAAGATGATAGCGCTGCTCGATGCATCTACCGTCTAATCAACCTCCTGGGACCCACATGTCATCCTCTCATTATAAGAAATGTGTGTATGATGGAATTTTTTCCTTCGTTGGCGCTACCCCGTTCCGAGTTGATAGCACTGCTCGACGCATCTACCGTTTAACCAACCTCCTGAGCCCCATATGTCATCCTCTCATTAGAAGAAACATGTGTATGATGCATTTTTTCCTTGGCTCGCACTACCCTGTTCCAAACTTGATAGCGATGTTCGATGCATCTACCGTTTAATCACGATGTTGGGCCCCACATGTCATCCTCTCATTAGAAGAAACGTGTGTATGCTGGATTTTTTACCCTCTGTCGCGCCTTCGTGTTCCGAACTTGATAGCGTTGCTCGCTGCATCAGCCGTTTATTCAGGTTTGTGGGTCCCTTATGTCAGCCTCACATTAGAAGAATCGTGGGTATGATAGAATTTTTTTCTTCTCTAGCACTACCCTGTTCTGAACTAGATAGCGTTGCTTGACGAATCTGCCGTTTGCTCACGCTGCTGGGTCCCCCATTTTAGCCTCTCGTTACAAGAAACATGTGCATGCTGAACTTTTTTCTCGCTCGCGCCTACCTGTTTCGAACTGGCAATGTTGCTCGATGCATCATCTATAGAAGGTCGCGCTGCTGGGTCCCACATATCAGCCTCTCTGTAAATGAAACATTGATTGCTCGATGCAACATCTGTATAAGGTCTCTGCTAGGTCCAACATGTCAGCGTCTCTGCAAATGCAAAGTGTGTATGATGGACTCCGCTGTTTTGACCTTGGCAACATTGATGGGTCCCAGATGTCATCCTTCTCTGTGTAAGAAACGTGTGTATGTTGGAAAAAATGTAAAATAACAACAGAGATTATACTATATATCATATATATTTATATTGAAAAAACTAGAAATATAACCCAAGACTTCAACAAATGGGAACCGCGTTGGCTTCCACTACGCTAGAACCATCTATGCCACTACCAGAAAAGATTATATTTAGAAATGTTGAAATCACTTAAAATGAAAAGGTAGCGACCCTGATGACTTGCCATAAAAAAATATGCTAAATGCTCTGTACAAATACAACATGGGTAGGAGAAGCTTGTCCTATACTTTATCATAATGGCACGGAAATACTAAATTAAGACAATTTTGGGCGATAAAAAATAACTTGGGTCCAATCTTGTGAACCAATGGGCTTCTTATCATGGGCTCCTTACCGAAACTTCTTCAGTGTGGTTCAAGCTTAAAAAACCAAGTAATAATGTCTTGAGGGTTGGCGGCCCACGACCAACCTAAGGTTTTGGGCCACAGTTGGGTAGAATGTAGTACTATTTTTTAATAACCTCCTCACTGAAAATTCAATGTACTCAATATGTCGGGGGTCGGCAGTCCACCTGACCCGATAGGCTGAATTTGCAAGGTTTTGGGCCAGTGTTGGGTCGAATGTGTAATCTTTTCTCTAGGTCCTTAGTGAAAACTCAATGTAGTTGGTATCCCATCCTCAAAAAAATGCAGTTGGTACCCTAAATAATATATACTCTGATCACCATGAAAGGCTAATTAAGGATTTTTCTTTTGAAACAAGAATATGGGAACTTTTTTGTCCGAAGTGGGATTGAAATATTCGTTTTCATAGGCTGAGTAGTAAAAATATATTGAACTAAAGGTCGATGGTCCACCTGACATGTTTGTACCTATACCGAATCCGAAAGAATGAAGTTGGAAATGGACAAAAGTGACCGATGTTGCGCCTTATTATAGATAGCGAACATAGCGAGGAACTTGGGCAGCGGATGATTCGAACATGGAAAGTACTAGAGAGAGTTTGACTAATTGACATAAAATTGTGTCATATCAAGTCTTACAGTGCGCAATCATCTTTTTTAGCAAAGGATATATTTCGAGATGGTTTCGGTGGCTTTGAATCGGCCTAAGTGCCCAATCAATTTGATGTAGTCAAAACCTTGTAATCATGCCATATAAACTGTTGGCAATAGACACACAATGGCCTTGACTTTCCCAGCCGCAGACAGCTCAGGTAAGCAGCAGGTTAAACTGATCACTCGAAGTTGTATGCTTCCGTACGATAAAATTAGTACATGCCGCAATTAGCGCCAACATGTGGCATTGTCATTATGCAAAAAGGCTCAGAATTCGCACATTTAGTTCATAGTTTCGAACACAATAATACATCCATTTTGTACACTAGCACAGACAGTACAATGTCAGCACATCAGAGCTTGACTTGTTCATGTCACATCCAAGCTTGAGTTGTTAATTTCACATGCAGAAGAATGAGCAAGGATATATACTGTATTGAACAAGTAATTTCACGGTAGCGCCAAAAGTATGCCATGTATCAGAGACAATATGGGGTTTGCGTAAACAATTTTTCTTTTTTGGAAGAGTGTGCATTAACTATCTTTTTTTAGAATATCAGCATAAACATTTGCGGCTATCATCCTAGGGCGTCTCGGCCTGCTTTGGCGTACCGAGCCAAGATCAATTACGGCCCAATTAAGGCCTGTTTCGTGGCCCTATAAGAAGCAGTGACCTACTTTTACCTATTCTCTAAGAGGAAAGAAGGAATATTCCTCTCAAAACACAAAGCTGCACGAGGTGCGATGGTTCAAAAAACAAAATGCACGAGTCGCGTATATACAAGCCAGTAACAGTACTGAAAACTATAGTATGGAAATCCCGCTACGAAATAATCACGGCTATATGGATTATACCATGGAAGACAATACTAAATACAAAAGCACGACAAGGCTCATATAATATGATTCAAGATGGCCACTAAAACCAGTGTACTAACAGTCAACTGTTGAACCACGATACAAAAAAAGATGACATAACGATACACCAGAAAGATCCACAGCTTAGTATAGGGATGACACAAAGAGCATGCCCAACCTAAACTAGGCCTAAACCAAATTGCTCCTTGTCGCACACAGTTCCAACCATCTTTGGGAAGGCTGATAAATGACACAGGCTCACCTTCAGTTAGCTGCAGGTTGCAGCCTTTAATCTAAGAGAATTGTATTCCATGAAATCTCCTATATGTTGTGTACACACAGTTTTTTCTCATGAATGGGAACAATGTGCCATCAGCAGCCTTGCATCCGCGTTTCTTCATCATCTTGTTAATGATTGGATAATTGAAACCGAGAAACAGAGAGTTGTCACTAGGCTGTTAACCTGCCTCCAGACAATGACCCCTGGAGGTCCAGTAGAGCTAGGATCCTCTTCAAAAATGTAGACACGAGAGGCAGGATATATGCATAGGTTAGTCCTATTTTGAGCATGAGGAATGATTTCACCATCTTCGCCATGGGCAACCCCCATGCCATACATTGTAATTATGATCATCAAGCGTTCACCATCAGCCGATCGAGCGAGGAACCACATGCATGGCCGATCATTCAGAATAGGTGTTGGGATTACAAACGGAAGCTCCTTGTTTCCTGCAACATCCGAATTCGAGACAAAAAGTGCATTACTGGCATACATATTCTAACACCAGCATTCTTCATTGTTCATGCTAATAGTGTGAATAGGCAAATCCTGACAATAATATTACTCAATAAGTTAACAACATTAGAAATTGCATTTATTACTCTACTATTCCGAATATTTCGATTTCTTGCTTATCTTAGTTTCCTAGTTGTTGTAAGTTTCAAATAGGAAGCGCCACCTTTTTTTGATATAGAGGCATGTCCACTTGAATTCTATAGGATTAGATGCCTATAGTATTTTGGATCAAGTGGTGTTTGATTGCACAGGAAAACCAAAGGAATTGTACAAAGAGGTTGGTGAGGATGGAAATTTTCCTCCAAAATAGAGTGCAAAGGAATCCTTTGAAGTAATTCCTAAGGATTATACTCTTTCGAATCAAATAGCATTTTATAGAAAAAATCCTAAGGATCCAAATCCTACAAAAATCCTACACAATTCCTCTGAATCCCAAGGCAAAATCCAAAAAGGAAAGATTGGTGTCCTACAAAAATCCTATGTGATTCCGACAATCTGAGGAGGGCCTAAAAGTACAAACAGATAAAGAAACCTGGCTTCACTGTGTTGCCCTAACAATTGAGATGTTGGTTAATAATACCTTTCATATTTTGACAATGAATGAACTGAGTAGTGTAGGGACGCTGTTATACACTATATTTTTGGAAGGCATATTACTGGTACAAATTCATTATTGGCAATGGTTCATTCATTTCTTAGGACAGAAAGCATGTGCTCATTCAGTCATACGAAAGGTAAAACATAAACAAGGTATTTAAAGAACAACTTCAGTGAATCACTCATAATTTATCATCATGGAACTAGAATTACTTTCCGATGTGGGATCCCAGCAGTAGGTGCAGCCTTGACGTGTGACCGCAAAAATGAGGCCACCGTGTTCAATGGCATCATAGTACTGTCGTCTTTCAAGACCTGAATGCTCCAGACATCTCCAAACTTGGCTACCGCCTTGTAGGTAGGCGATTTCACCGTCGAACAACACGAGGAGCTTATATTCTGTGTAACCCCCATCTTCTGTGGGCACTCTACAGATTACGATCTTTAATAGCTCAAGAGATCCATCCATGACTTATTGAACTTTTCTCCAGACCTGCAGATTTGCCAAAAAAAACTTTTGAAATGTGAATGAGTTCAGAAATGACTACATGTAATTGCGGGAACCCTGGCTGGCTAGTAGCATTACAAGTTATATACTAGATGTGAGGCGGCCACAATGTCACAAGTATCTGTCGATGGAAGGTCGATTGCTCGATATGTATAGATGTTCGCTAGGTACCAGGCCCCGCACTGATCCACCGCGGCGAGCCAGTCGCCGTTCATGCTAACCCAGAATTTTTCGTGCATGAAGGGCAGGATGGCGGTTCACCGAGGATGGTTGAGGTGCACCACGTCGTACACCGTGTCGTGCAGACAATGTACCCTCGTATCATCATAGTGCTCGTCGAACCAATAAGCAGGCTGAGGCATCAATAGGAAGGGCTCATTCCAATGGTTAACAGTTCATTTCGTACCTTTGTTGTTGGCGATACGATCGTACAGCCGCTTGTAGCATGCGGCTAGCCTGACGGTGCTGGAAATGACTAGATGCTGAACGATGAGGTCAACATCTTCCGCGCTGAGTTGATCCCACTTGCATCGCCCGCTGAGCTTCGAATCAGCCATCATAGCCGGATGGATTTAGGCGGATGCCAAGTGTGGCTGGGGTTTTCCGCAGGAGGAGGGGAGCGTTAGAAGAGAGAGTGTGGGGGAGATCATGGGCGGAGTGGGGACTGTGGAAGAAGATGGAAAGGCAAAGAAACAAAACGAGAGAGGAGATTTTACTTGCTTTCTCTGTCTAGTCAACAGCAGCATCGAGGACACCGCCGCCTAGACTTCACTGTATGTTAGACTAGCACGCCTCGCAGCTAGTAATTTGACAATACTCCTACTTACTATGTATCAGAGGTGCAATATTGTCTAGTCACATCAGTTTGACCAGAGGGTTTTCTATTTACAACTTTCATTTCAACATAGTGTACTAGTATTTTGAATGGAAAATAGGAGGACGAACTACTAATAGTGGTACCGCGACATGGACACATGTACTTTCATCTTGTTCCTCTACATGCAGAACTCATAGCACAGAACCGAAAATATATATATCGGATATAATGCACAGTACGGGTGTATCCGTGGTATTTTTGGCATGTTGCATGTGTTTATATATGTTCTAGTATAAGGTATATGGAATTACACGTGTACAGCATGCAACCGCGCAACAAAATGAGAGACGTGCATGGACACCAGATTTCGCTCAAGTCAGGCAACGTGCATGGCTTTGTGTGGCTCTGATTCACTGACATGTGGGCCCTGTTAAGGTCGTCTCCACCTGCCAGTGAGAATCTGTATGCACCATGCGCTTGGATCCACTAGGTACGTCCATGACGGAAATTATAATTTGTAACTAGTTGCACCGACAACAAGCTATTGCATGTGGTACTTCCATATTTTTAGAAAATGTAAAATAAATCATGAACATAGATCATATTTATATAGTTCATCTATAAATTTCCATCCCAAAAATATTACTAGTACATGGCCTGGCCACCACAAAATGAACAAAGTCACACAAGATATTGTTCGCTTAGGTTTTTCTTTTTCATTGACACAAGTCACATAAGATCTTATTATGGGACCGAATATTGTAGATGCACAAGATACAACATAGCCAATGTTCTGGATTTATTTCACATTTTTTGAGAACTCGAAAGTGCAACAAATAATAAAGGGGTGTGGGTGCAACGAGTTGCAGAATATTCAACCCACACTAACTAAAACTATGGCTTGCATACAAAAGGAGTTTGATCAAATCGTAGGTCTTGCACTATATTGTGGCGAAATGAGTGTTAGAGTACAGCAAGTTAATGGCTGATGCCACACGATACAAATAAGGCGATGGAAATAATTCAAGATACACAAATCCCTATTCTATATAATCTCCCTTGAACCGTTAATTATGCCGGTTCCAATCCTTCGCATTGGCCAAGCTTTGGACGAATCAAAGGGAGTTTGCCGCCAATTCCAGCCAATGTTTTTTTAGGAATATTCTAGCCAATGTTGGTTGAGAAACCAACATCGGCGTCTTGAGCATTTATACTGATGCGACATATTTCATGACAAATATTAAATCCACCGGGACTAACTGCATGCAGCAAGGTGTATACACAGTTGCTCCTCGTTAGATCTCCAGGGCCAAGTCCTGCAGCGCCAACTGGAATGGTAATTGGATATTTCAATCCAAGGAAGATAGAAAATTCTCCAAGGTCTAAAACCCTCCGTATTGCCTCGGTGGAAGTAACCTACTAGTGTCAATTGAGAACACATGGATGCAAAACCCAGTAGAATAGGTGTGAATATTGCGGCCATGATGATAACCACCATTTTCAGCCATAGGATAACTAGTGTCATACCGCCTAGCACTAACACCCATAGTATTGATCAGAATAAGGCTATCACCATCAGAAGATCTTGCTAACCACCATAGATCAGAACTGTACTCACGATTACCGTCTAATTCAGGTGGCCCCGGAATTCGCACAGGACCTTGCAAGGAAAGCACATTCAGAGGTCAGCTAAGAAAATTTGAATGATGAAGCTTGAAAATTTAAGGATGGAAATTTTACCCCATGCCCAAGCATCCCATGCATAAACATTGCCAATGTGAGTTACAGCATAGACAACTCCATTATAGATAATTGCATCGCGGTAGCTGAACATGCTGAACTAGTTCTCAAGAACCATCCACATACCATGAGAACCATCAAGGAAGGCAATTACCGTGTCGAAGATGGCCAGGACAGAGAAATCCTTATAGTTCTCAGCAGCTATGGGAACTCGGCAAATGGCTATCTTCAGTAGAGTAGTAGGCTGACCAGTCGCGATAAACTTAAGTACCTCGGGTGTGGCCTCAAAATCGAAGATCGCTGGTAGAGGAATCCGGCGACGAGTAAACACATTCACAGGCTCCCAGTTCCAGGCGAGGCCAACAGTGGCGATCCAATCTCCATGGGCGCCTGCCCACTTCTTACCCTCACAATCTGGCATCACAACATCAGAGGAGGACCTGTCCAGTGGCGTTAGCTTGCACAAAGTCCACCCGAACTTCTTCTGTGGCTTCTGCTTGCCCCTGCCACAATAGTAGCTGCCCCTATAGAACTGCTTCATGCGATTGTCGCGGTAGAAGACATTGTACTCATGCGGTACCTCAGTTGAGTGAGCGTGAAGAACAGAGGGGAGACCAAACTGATGAGATTTCGATAGGGATGCACTATGTGTTGTTGAGTAAAGATAACGTTTGCAGCAGGCGACGAGGCTCGCGGCGGTGATGACGTCACATCTAGTAGAGATTTTTTCAAGGGGGGCATCAAAAAACACCCTAGAAGTGTCACTGTCATCGATCAATTGAGCCATCCCGAGGAAGAGCTCGAGCGGGTGGGGGGCGATGGCATTTGGTTTTGATTGGGGGTTTTGGAGGAGAGAGCAAGCGGCAGCTGGCAGGGCGAGATGGAAAACAGTCTATCAAACTGGGCACCGAAGATGATTCTAAAGCGGCATGGCGGTGTTGGCGCATGCCTGTATTGGTGTGTGAGTGGTAATGGCCATCGCCGGGACGCTGGAGGTGAAGTGAGGATGGAGATCGAGGCAAATAGAGATACGGAATGAATTAAAACCAAGCATGCCTTCTTTCTCTCTACTAAATCTATT
Organism: Avena sativa; assembly: GCA_916181665.1. NCBI lineage: Eukaryota > Viridiplantae > Streptophyta > Magnoliopsida > Poales > Poaceae > Avena > Avena sativa. The sequence continues at coordinate 184,518,639 of OV702286.1, forward strand.
GTGCCTATCAAACTAGGCTACGGAGATACTCCGAAAGCGACATGGCGGCGTTGGCTTGTGCTAAAGGCGGGCGAGTGGGGATCAGCAAGAAGATGGAGAGGAAGAGGACGGAGAGCAAAGGAAAATACTAGTAGAATAAATCGATTGCCGCCTACCGAGCGTGGTTTTTCTCTCTTCTCTGCGTTTCCTGGTGCCTATCGAGTAAATAGGTCAGGCCTTTCTAGGAGTAGTACAACATAAGCTAGCCTAGCACGGGATGGAGCTTTATTGTCCTCTCAAATAAATGGTCATGGCATAGAGACGGTTTGGAGTATACGTGCAGCTCCTCTTGCTGAACGTAATAATCCCTGGATCTTCTACATTCATCATCTTGTGCAGTCACATTTGGAACAAGTACTACTATACTACTACTACTATAACTAATAAACACATAAAGGTTCCACCGGTAATTAAGGAACCAAAACTGGAATACTACTACTCTCGAACTCTTGTGTAGTACAACAACAAAATGCACACAAAATGGGCTACCAGTACGGCAGTACCATCTGTACACCACCTCAAATAAGCTTGCCTGCCACACCGCCAATTTCCTCTCCCCTGTCGGCCTCTACGCCCCCGTTACCTGACCCAAAATCGAACATCTCTCAGTTCAACAGAGAAAAAAATTCGACAATCTCTCAAAAAAATCAACCATCCACCAAAAGAAAATCCATTGTCTAATGCTTCTCGTTCATTATCAATGGATGGTTGCAATTACTCGAGCGCCACATGGGAGTAGTAGTCATCTGAGCTACTAGTTGTAGCTCCATGAGAGCACGTGTCTGGAAGCGGCAAAAGAATTTATTCTCTATCAGTGACGAAAAAAGATCGATGATATACAGTACCAAATCAACAAGTTAGTGGTTTTATCCGTCTGACTAGTGAGAGCCAACACGAGTGGTGAACAACTTGAAGCGCAGCGGAACAGGTGCCTTTAAGGCATATAGTACGTACACCTCCGTTCTAATTTAGGACGATCACATAGTGCTAAATAACTTAGACTACTTCAGTAACTTGCAGATGTACCTTCATCATAGTGCGTAACAACATGTGTGTAGTGTCACGCAAAGGCCTAATTAATTAGGTTGTACTCCCTACATTTAGAAATATAAGATGTTTTAGCTTTGCGAATCGAATGTATCTAGACGTATTTTAGTGTATGGGTTCGTTGAGGTTAAGAGTGAACCTATACACTAAAAGGCGTCTAGATACATTCATTTCACAAAGCTAAAGCGCCTTATATTTCTGAACAGAGGGAGTAGAATCATATACTACTAGTCTTGGTATGTGTGATGTTATGGTAACTAGCTAAGTTATCACGTCACTTTTTTTCATTAATTAACTCTGAAAAGACATTTAATTCGAGACAAGTATCTACGCATACTTGTAGTTCAAGTTTGTGAAGATGCAAAATCTTAGGAAGAAGTTGAACCTCTTGTCAAAACTCTCTGTGGTTTCTAATACGGAGTATATTAATTGACTGTCTGGTTGGTGCCTCCAAAAGCTTTTTCTTAAAACTATCAAAGAAACCTATAATTTACTTGTTGTTCAAATTTGACCTAATTTTGATGAATATACAAAGAGTCATTCAAGTGGCGGAGTTAGCTAGGAAGTTTGATAACTTATAAAACATAGGAATCGTTATTACAATATCTTGGTCCACTATATATACTACTAAGTTGCACGTGCCTTGCACGCGAGACTCAGATAGTAGACGTATGACATATCATTACTATATACAATTATAATTAGTAGAGCACAAAAAATTATAAATTCGATCAACATCTATAAAGTATGGGTGTATATTTGGTCCTTTTAGTTTGTATCATCATGTAGAAGTCAAAGATTATTAGCTACCTAACACATGAAATTTTTGATAACATGGTCTAGAGAAACAAGGGAGAAGATTCTTTTATGATGGAGAAGTGTGTTTTGAGGTTTGTGCATAGCATTCATTATGTCGAAGACTATCAATAGAATCTTCTAGATGCTAGAATGGAAAAGAAGATCCAACGGCTAGAAAAGCTGGGATTCGTGTGTCTTGATCCAACAGTCAACGTTCAAAGTTATTCGTACACTATATAGTGGTTTGTAATGAAGAATATCAATAGAATCTTCAAGATGCTAGAATGGAAAAGAAGATCCAACGACTAGAAATGTTGGGATTTGTGAGTCTTGATCCAATGGTTAATATTCAAAGTTGTTTGTACACTATATAGTGGTAAGATCATGTAGAAGTCAACGATTATTAGCTACTAGTAAGTTACACATGAGACTCATATAGTAGACGTATGACATATCATCACTATATAAAATTATATTTTGTAAAGCACAAAAAATTATAAATTTGATCAATATCTATAAATATGGGTGTATATTTGGTCCTTGTACTTTGTATCATTATGTGTTGAAGTCAAAGATTATTAGCTACCTAACACATGAAATTTTTGATAATATGGTCTAGAGAAACAAGGGAGAAGATTCTAGTATGATGGAGACGTGTGTTTTGAGGTTTGTGCATAGCATTCATTATGCCGAAGACTATCAATAGAATCTTCTAGATGCTAGAATGGAAAAGAAGATCCAACAACTAGAAATGCTGGGATTTGCGAGTCTTGATCCAACAGTCAACATTCAAAGTTATTTGTATATAGCGGTTTGTAATGAAGACTATCAATAGAATCTTCAAGATGCTAGAATTAAAAAGAAGATCCAACTATTTGAAATGTTGGGATTCATGACTCTTGATCCAACAGTCAATGTTCAGTAAGTTGTTTGTACAGTATATTGTGGTAAAGTTAATGATTCTTAGCTACTAGTAAGTTGCACAGGAGACACAGATAGTAGACGTATGACAAATCATCACTAGATAAAATTATAATTGGTAAAGAACAAAAAAATATAAATTTGATCAACATCTATAAAGTATTGGTGTATATTTGATCCTTGCACTTTGTATCATCATGTAGAAGTCAAAGATTATTAGCTACCTAACACATGAAATTTTTGATAACATGGTCTAGAGAAACAACAGAGAAGATTCTAGTATCGTGCAGAAGTGTGTTTTTAGTTTTGTGCATAATATTCATTATGCCGAAGACTATCAATAGAGCTAGGGATGGAGATGACGGCGGCTACAGACTATCAATAGAGCAGGGTGCCAGGAAGAGCTTCAGATCCCTCCCGGTCTAGGGATGAAGATGACGGCGGCTACAGACTCTTTCGTGGATTTTTGATCGGGTACTTAGGGTTTTCGTCCCGAGGACAATATATAGGCGGAAGGAGAGGCCGAGGGGGTGCTGGGGTCGGCCAGACCACCCCCTGGCACGAGCAAGGCCTGGCCGCGTGGCCAGGTGGTGTGGCCGGCCCCCAGCCCTTCTCCGTCTCGTATTCTGGCATCTGATGACTTCCGGAAAAATAGGCACTTTGGCTTTTGTCCCGTGCAATTCCGAGAATATTCATTTTCTGACTTGCCTGGAACCAAAAACAACAGAAAACAGGCAGCTGGCACTATGGCTCTTGTTAATAGGTTAGTCCAAGAAATCATATGAAAAGTACTCCAAAGTGTGGACAAAACACAAGAAAGTGGATAAAACCAACCATGGAACATCAAAAATTACAGGTACAAGTGCAATGTATCAGCCGCCACCTGGGTCTTCTTCTTCCCATGGGGAGCTCCGGTCTTTGGATCCATAGCTGCAAAGTCTAAGAGGAAGAAAGGTTAATTGTGGAGGGCCAGTGAAGGTGCCCAGGTCCCTGGTATTGCAACTTTAATAGCGTCGTCTTTATTGTTTTACAAGTATGAATTTTTAATAGGAGTACTACTAAAAGGTTTTATGCATGTTTCCTTATTTTCTTTCACTTTTTTGAAACATGGTCAGATGTGTCAGCATGAAAATTCATAGAAAGAAGTTGTATCTTTCAAAACAATAGTCGGTTTTCAGTATGACTCCGTGGGTACAATGATTAGTACTATATGAATTTTTGACAAATTTACATGCAATCTATCACACACTTGTAGTTCAAAATTTACCTACTTTGGTTTTATTGACAAAATGTCATTTAATTATGAGAAATTAGCTACAAGGCCTAAAAATTGATGAAACTTGTTAACCATAAAACATACTCTATTTTGTGTGAAATTTAGTGTGTTGTGGCATTCAGAGCCATACTCTTTGCCTTTTCTTTAAAAAATAATTATATGTGGCACTTCTAAAATAATTTAACAAAATTCTATACATAAAAGTTGAAAAGTCCAATTAACAACATTAGTATGCCATGCCAAGATGCACCCCGTCTACCCAAAATGGGCACGGAATTTTTTATTATTTAACTTGAAACCCAAGTATGTTAAGACATCGCTGGTCATATTGTGAAGACGTGTTTTTAAACCTTGTCAAAATTCATATTTATCATTTACGTAAGAGGACACCATACATAAGTGCTTAACATTTTTTATTGTTTTCTTTACTTTTCTTTAATTTATCCCAATAAACGGGACAAGTGATGCAGATATGACCTTGACATTGGTAACTTGGCTTAAAATGTGAACAATGTTTATACATGGTTATGACCATATTGTGTAGCAAGTTTTTCGAAAGTTGTCCAAATCCATGTTTGTAATTTTCGTCCAAGCAAGCACAAATATAAGAGGACACCATTTAAGTTTCAACTATGTATCATTACCACCCCCCTCCCACAAAAAAAAGCTATGTATCATGACACACATTGAAATAAGTATTTTCATATAGTACTAACATGTGGTGGAAATTATCTATATTTTGCTAGAATACAGTGAGTGCACTCTAAGCCAAACTATTCGGACGTACTTAATTACTAAAAACATATCCTATCACTTGGAAATTGAAAAGGATTTTCCTAAAAGTTCCGAACTCTCATTGACAACATTATTTACCAAAGCCAAGATGCTTCGTAGAACGAGATATAGTACACTGCCCGCCTCTTCTCTAGACGCCATTTAATTTTGCACTCAGGCACGCTTCTTCGGTGGGGGGGCAGGAAGAGACCTCCTCGTCGTCGTCTTCGGCCTCCTCCCCGTCATCATCCTCGGCCTCCTCCCTATCGTCCTCTTCGGCCTCCTCCTCAAGGTAGACCTCAGACTCCTCCTCTTACCCAGTCTCATCTTCCGTCTTATCGGAGTCGCACAGGGTTGGTGGTGGTGTCCCTTCAAAACAACGCTGCTAGTGGCTATCTTCTTCATCAGAGGAGTCAGACAACAGTGGCAGCCATGGCCCCTCGACTGAGTCTGGGTTTATAGGTGGTGTTTCAGGGCCTTTCCCATTTGTTAGGTCAATCGACGTGTTCTGGAGAGAGTTGTCATACGACATTTTGGAAGGAAATAGAGAGAGATTGAGTTCTAAGCAATGGTGGGTTGGGTGTTTTGGGTGAAAGTAGGGGTGCGTACTGTTGCAATTTATAATGTATATTTATAGTCGTGCTTGTGTTAATATCCTGAAAACTATCCCAAAATATTATAAATAGATTGTACCAGACTCGTCCCGTCAACAAAAAAGGATTATAGCAGAGTTGTCGGTTCTTGATTTCTCTCGGCCCAGGGAATTCAGGAGGCGCCACGCTTTATCCAAAAATGAAGTGAATCATGCAGATCATGCTGAAATACTCGATGTCTCTTACTTCCTCCGTTAAAAATTAAGTGTCTATAGTAGTACATTCTTATCTAGCTACAGTAACTACTAGTATACGTATACTCTTCACAAAGTTGATTCACCGAACATGATTGATGGTGATATAGTGTGGGCCTCATGATTGCATGAAAGCTTACATGGGAAGGAAGGAGAAATGGAGAGGATAGTGGATGGATGGTGAGAGGGTGGCGAAGGAGAGAGAAAATCTACTATGTAGTAGTATGTGTACTAGTACCGCATGTCACGACCCATCGTAATATGTACTAACTTTTAGCCAAAGTTAGATAGGAACCATGATAAACTACAGTATGTGTGAAACCATTGGCTTGTGGCATTCTGAAGCATATTATTTGGACTTTGTCACAAAAAACATCACCATTCGCACTGGGAAAATTGAAATTCTTTTTTCCTAATTATTGGAAACTCCCACATGCAACAATGCTTACTACGCCAAGATGCACCCATCTACCAAACTATCGTGGGAACTCTATCAAATTGTAAACTATGATATCAATATGGCCTTGATGCTCTTGGTCGTTCAGGTTGAAATAAACCTGATAGTGTCCATACACATGGTAGGACAATATTGTGAAGCTATTTTTCCAAAACTTATCTAATCCCATGATTACAGTTTTCATGGCATGTGGTGCACAAGACATGATAGGACATCATGGGTAAAACTTTTTTTTGTTTTTGTTTATTCAATGTGATAAATGTTCAAAACAGGTTCAAAATTGTCTTCCCTCCTGATGTTTGGCCGATCTTTTGAATAACCTTCCCTCCCGATGTTTGGGAAGCGAGTGAAAATTTCAAAAATAGGAAAACTTTGAATTTTTGTGCCGCCAAGGACCAAAGTGGTTTCCTTCCTATGTACTTCTCGTCCCTACTCCACACCAACGCGTGGCTGCCGAACATGCCAGAGACATAGAGACGCCATACCAAGGCACACATGCGAAGCGTTACGCGAGGGGATCAGCCAGACCGGTGCGCGAGGGGAAATGGGAGGAGAGATGGAGCATAGGGAAGGAGAGAGAAAACACACGATTTGTTTTGCATGCATAGATCATGAAATTTACTACAAGTAGAGTGTACACTGTAAGGCCGCAGGAGTACCTCGTGTCAGAAACCCATCATACTTTGCTCTGACATGGAACCGCCTTCAACTTCTCTTCGTTGCTGCCCTCTTCCCCTACCAACGTTTTATTCTCTTGGCATGTAAAGCGCGTGGACGGAGGTAACCATATGTCTAAGCAAAGAAATATACTACTCCCGCATTGTCTAAAAAATCACACCTTAATAAGGCTCAGATAGTAAACGTATGACATATCATCACTATATAAAATTATAATTGATAAAGCACAAAAAAATATAAATTTGATCAACATCTATAAAGTATGGGTGTATATTTGGTCCTGATACTTTGTATCATCATGTGTAGAAGTCAAAGATTATTAGCTACCTAACACTTGAAATTTTTGGTAACATGGTCTAGAGAAACGAGGGAGAAGATTCTAGTATGATGGAGAAGTGTGTTTTGCGAGGTTTATGCATAGTGCATTCATTATGCTGAAGACTATCAATAGAATCTTCTAGATGCTAGAATGGAAAAGAAGATCCAACGACTAGAAATGTTGGGATTCGCGAGTCTTGATCCAACGATCAATATTCAAAGTTGTCTGTACACTATATAGTGGCAAGATCATGTAGAAGTCAACAATTATTAGCTACTAGTAAGTTGCACGTGAGACTCGGATAGTAGACGTATGACATATCATCACTATATACAATTATAATTGGTAAAGTAGAAAAATGTATAAATTTGATCAACATCTATAAAGTATGGGTGTACATTTGATCCTTGTACTTTGTATCATCATGTAGAAGTCAAAGATTATTAGCTACCTAACACATGATTTTTTTTTGATAACATGGTCTAAGAAACAAGGGAGAAGCTTCTAGTATGATGGATAAGTGTGTTTGAAGGTTTGTGCATATCATTTATTATGCCGAACTCTATCAATAGAATCTTCCAGATGCTAGAATGGAAAAGAAGATCCAACGGCTAGATATGTAGGGATTCGCGAGTCTTGATCCAACGGTGAACATTCAAAGTTATTCGTAGACTATATAGTGGTAAGATAATATAAGATAAGGTACTAGTAAGTTGCCCGTGCCCTGCACATGAGGCTCAGATAATAGACGTCTGGCATATCATCACTATATAAAATGGTAAAGTGGAAAAAATATAAAATTGATCAACATCTATAAAGTATGGGTGTATATTTGGTTCTTCTCCTTTGTATCATCATGTGTAGAACTCGAAGATTATTAGCTACCTAACACTTGAAATTTTTGGTAACATGGTCTAGAGAAATGAGGGAAAAGATTCTAGTATTATGGAGAAGTGTGTTTTGAGCGGTTTATGCATAGTGCATTCATTGTATTCAAGAATATCAATAGAATATTCTACATGCTAGAATGTAAAAGAAGATCCAATGGCTAGAAATGTTCGGATTCGCAAGTCTCGATCAAATCGTTAATATTCAAAGTTATTCGTACACTATATAGTGGTAAGATAAGATGTCTAAAGCCATGGCTTGTGGCATTCAGATCCATTACTCTTTAGGCTGTCTTTACAGAAAGGAACAATCTCGTCATCACTCGGAAAATTAAGAATGATATTTCCTGATATTTGAAAACTCACATCGACAACATTGTTTACTAAAATAAGATGCACCCATCTACCTATGAAAAGACAATTAATTCAAGAGCAATCTATGGCATTTACTTGTAGCTCAAGTTTGATTAAATTTTGTTAAATTGTCAAGATGCAAAATCTTAGCAAGAAGTTGAACTTGTTGCAAAAACTATCGGTGGTGGTTTGTGATATATTTAATCAGCCCCCAATGGTTACCTCCAAAAAACATAAAACTTTCAATGCAACCTACAATTTACTTGTAGTTCAAAATTAAACTAATTTCAATAAATCGACATAAGATCAATTTCAAGTGGGCAAAGTTAGCTATAGGAATAAGTCTGAAAACTCATAAAACATGGGAATCATAGGTACAACATGAGGGTCCACTATATATGTCTGAAAGCTTGGCTTGTGGCGTTCAGGTCCATATTCTTTGGACTTTGTTTACGAAAACAAACAATAATCACATCATCACTCGGAAAATTGAGAATGTTCTTTCCTGATAGTTGGAAACTCACACCAGCAGTACTGATTACTACAAGAAGATGCATCCATCTACCTCCAAAGAGACATTTAATTAAATAAAATCTATCGCACTTACTTGTAGCTCAAGTTTGAGCTAATTTTTTGTTAAATTATCAAGATGCAGAATATTAATTATAAAGGAGTTAAAAACCTATTATCAAAACTCTCGGTTGTTTTCTGATATATTAACTGAGCCCCCAATGGGTACACCTCCAAAAGTTTTTTGTAATTCTTTAGAATCAACCTACAATAATTTATTTGTTGTAGTTCAAGTTTGACCAATTTTCGATAAATATAGGCATGAAGTCATTCAAGTGGGGCAAAGTTAATTAGCTATATAGGGAGTTTGAAAACTCATAAAACATGGGAATCGTAAGTAAAACATGTTGGTCCACTTAATATGTCGAAAAGCTTGGCTTGTGGCATTGAGATCCATATTCTTCAGACTTTCTTTACATAAAAGAACCATCTTGTCATCAGTCGGAAAACTGAGGATTTTCTTTCCTCATTGTTAGAAACTCACACCGATGACATTGTTTACTAGAAGAAGATGCACCCATCTACCTATGAAAATACATTTAATTCAAGAGCAATCTATCTTGCTTACTTGTAGCTCAAGTTTGATATAATTTCGTTAAATCGACAAGAAGTCACTAAAGTGTGCAAAGTTTGCTAGGAAGCTTGAAAAATCCTACTACTAAAAACTTGGGCATTACGTATAAGAAACCATTGGTCCATTTTGTATGATAATTGGTGTGTTTGCATTTTCTTTTAACTATGGTAGGTCTTGTTGGAGAGAGGTGCTTGAGAGTTAACACGATCGATGGAAGTACAACTTACATCAAGGACCTCATAAAAAAATGAAAATTGCATCCAAGTCCATCCATTTAACACAATGACCCTAAAACTGAATAATGAAGTGTGTGTGTGTTTTGTGGTTTGCACATACTAGCGTTCATCGTGCTAAAGACTATTAATAGAATCTTTCTCAATGCTATGGGAAAATAGAAGATCTAATGGTTAGCAATGTTTGTATTTGCAAGTCTTGATCTAGCGGTCAATGTTCGAAGTGAATTCGTACACTATACAATGGTGAGATGGTATTGTAAGATATAAGACAAGATAAAGATAAAATAAGAAGTACCGAGAATGGCCGATCTAATGTTTGGTCTCGTAGGAGTGAGGTGCTTGAGAGTTAAGACGGTCAGTGGAAGTTCAAGTTACAACAAGGACCTCATAAAAAAATGAAAATTACATCCAAGTCCATGCATGCATTTACCACAAGGACCCTGAAACTGACCAATGAAGTGTGTGTTTTGAGGTTTGCGCATACTACCGTCCATTGTGCTAAAGACTATCGGTAGAATCTTTCTAGATGCGAAAAATGGAAAAGAAGATCCAACGGTTAGCATAGTTTGGATTTGCCAGTATTGATCTAACGGTCAATGATCAAAGTTTGGATTTGCCAGACTTGAACCACTGGTCAATGTTCAAAACGGGTTCAAAATTTCCTTCCCTCCTGATGTTTGGATGATCTTTTGAATAACCTTCCCTCCTGATGTTTGGGAAGCAAGTGAAAATTTTGAAAACCGGAAAACTTTGAATTTCTGTGCCACCAAGGACCAAAGTGGTTTCCTTACTATGTACTCCACATCCCTACTCCACACCAACGCGCGGCTGCCGAACACGCTAGAGACACAGATCCGCCATACCAAGGCATACACGCGCAGCACCATGCTGTGGATTGTAACACCCCAAATCTTTAATCAAAGTTATCAAGTTCCTAATCACCGAATTTAGGGTTAACAAAAACTTTTATTAATAAAAAGACATATGAATGCATGTGCGTTTGCATCAGTGTAGAATTGAGTGCATATGCCATGCTTGATTGTTCTGAATGTTGTGAAATGGTTTAAAGGTGAATGCCACATCATCTAGACCAATTACAAATAAAATCCAAAGAAAAATAAATCAAATAAGAATAAATAAAGCAAATGGTAATTTTTACCAAAGTTAACCACTAGGCCACTTTAGGTGTTCCTAGAAGACAAATTCTAACATAAACATTTCTAATTCTTTTCAACCCTTGCTAGACCAAGTAAAAATGTATCCAGGCCCACTTTACAAACTTACAAAAACATCTAGCAAATCAATTACATAGACAATGGAAAATTGAATCCAATTCATATGGGAAGATCCCACTTTTTCCAAAAATCTATCAAACTGATTCCCCTTGCCAATCCCAAACAACCCTAGACACTCATGCATGAGACAAGCACCCTCACCAAAATTGACCCAAAAATTCAAATTTAAATTTATTTCGGCCATTAGATCAAACACTTGGTGAGCACGGAAATAGCTTCCAAACTATTACTGTTTGTGATAAATGCCTTGTTCCCCATTTAACACATTTATACTCCCCTTGTCTCCCCCAACCATAGCCAACGCAATAGAGCCACTCCCCCTCACTATGTGCACCAGTCCATTGCCACCCGAGCACCCCCCCTTGCCACCTGACATTGACCGCTCACAGCAGACCGCCCCGAGCTCGCCCATAATGTCTAGGAGGTAGCTGCGACCACACCGCCGCCTCTGTCCACTTCCCGAGTGAAGCCAAGCCGTGGACCACCCCAGCAAAGCCGCGCCCAGAGCGTCTTTGCCATGCCGAGGACGCGCCAGAGCGCCGCGCCCGACCAGCTCGCACATGCCACACCTAGACCTCACCCTGCGCACACTACTCCGCCATGACCCCAGCAGCCGCCCAGACATCCCCGTTCGCCGCCACTCAACCCGTAGCCACCATGCGCCGCATCGAACACCGCCTCTGCCGCGCAGAGCACCGCCCGCTCCCGACCAAATGCGACTGCCCCATGCCTCGCCTTTACGCCAGAGATGACCGCTAGGAGACCATGCACTGTCCGCTACCCCCAGTCGTGCTGCTAGCTTCCTGTAGCGTCGCCACCGATGAGCTGCGCCCACGCCGCTGTATAAATAGAGGCCTCCTCCGCCTCAATTCCTCACACCATTCCACTCCCCTCTCGTCACTAATCCTTCTCCACTCTCCCCGGAGCAAGGCGAGCCTCAGTCCGCCGGAATTCCACCGGAGTTTGCCGCCGGAGAGGAGAAGAGGAGCCATTGATTGTGACCGCACCAGGAGTTGCCGCGACCACTACTCAAACCGCCGTCGTCTACCAGCTCGAAGGCCCCCATCGCCGACCGTAGCTGGAGCCCAGGTGTGCCCCCGTAGACCCCCACCGTTCCGCTAGGGTTTGTCCTCGCTGGAGCCCTATTCATGAGGGACGATGAACCACAGCCGTTAGATCGTAGTGTAATCGCACTGCTTAGATTGAAACATACCGCTTCGGGTTTTAGGAGTCGCTTACAAGCGGGACCCCCCTGTCAGCAGCCCACTGCGCCGCGCAGTGCAGCTGGGCCGGCCCATTTCCTTTCCCGCGCGTAGCCCAACGATTCAAATAATCTTTTTCTAATTGAGTTAAAACTAGATTCTATCAGTAGATTAAAAAATCAGTTCAGAGAGATTCACTTAACCAAATTCCATGATTCAAATTTTGCTAGAAAGGAAATTAAATTATCTATCCAAGCCCGGTGGATTTAAATCATTTGGAGTTAGAGATAATCTATAGCAAAAATAACAAACATAGACTTTTGCAACTTCAAATATTTTTCAAAAATCAACCATAATAGGTTTTGAGTTGATTCCAACTCTCAAAAATCACATTTTATAATACCTGACTGAATATGTAATAATATTTAGGTTTACATGCAGTGAATTTGGACTAGTACCAAAATAATGCTATATAGGCATTTCTAGTCACTTTAAATTTATTAAATAGTAATCTTAAGATTTATAAAATGTGATCAACCCTTTAAATCACATTCCATGTATTAGAATATGTTGTGATGACATGTGTCCACATGATCCCATATTTTAATTGGAGAATATTAAATCTTAATTAATTTCAATGAGTAGAAATTACTTTTCTCAAATAAGATAAATGAAACTAGTTCATTAAATCTTGTGATGAGTGTGATGATGCTAGATCATCAAGTGTGTGCCTTAGTGTGATAATTAGAATTAGTTAAGTATTGTTTGGTGATTGTGTACCCCGTATTCATTTATAGACGATAGTGCCGACCAAGTCTACGAGGAGGAGGAGTTTTACCCCGAAGAAGACGAAGAAAACTTCAATCACTGCACCAATCAAGGCAAGCTATTATTAGCAAGCTAGAATTATACAATATGACCTAAGCAAGATGCATTAGGCATGCTTGGTTATACTTTCTGATTTATACCCATCCCAAGTTTTACTTGCAAGCTTTACTCTTTTGCTTTATCAAAGTTCTTTACTTTTAGTAATGCTTTGTGAGATTTTGGAAAGTAGTATAGATAGCATAAAGAGTATAAAACTAGTCCTATACTAGATGTCATTCTATGGCATGAGATTGATATTAGCACTCCTCATTAGTGAACACTCTTAACCTTAGTGGCTAGTGCTAACCATAAAACTTGATTACTTTAGATGGGTATACTTGGTGAAAATGATTATGAAAACCTTAGAATGATGAGTCATTCTATTGAGATGTTTTGACATGTGTTGAGAAACACAAATGGATTTGATGAAGAAAATGTTTAGGCATGAGCCTTAGCCCTTTATAAAAACTGATGGTGAGGTTCGGATGCGATACCATTCCAATTTTACCGTACAACCACAATACCTGAATTGGGTAAGGCTTAGCCGGAAGTTTATATGCATTAGTATGGGTTCCCTCGTGGGAGAGGTTTGACCTGAGGCTACCTCTTGATGATGTCCACCTATGGAGTGCCCAGGATGGCAGATGGCCATGGCTGGGAGGCCAAGCTCATAGGAGAGGTGCTTATACTAGAGTGTTTAAAGGAAAGGTTATGATTGATTATCCGCATACTAAGTATGATGATTGAGGGTTATCTGTGATGGATGTATCGAATTTTGTGGTGAAAGTGTACCACCTCTGCAGAGTGTCAAACTATTCGAATGGCCGCGTCCGCGGTCATGGACAGTTGGAGTGACCATACTGTCCATCGTCAGATGTTTTCAAAACAAATTGTGAAATGAATTGTGACTTTGACTTGACAACAACAGGGTTGTGACTATGAAAACTAAGTTCCCACTTAGGTGATTTTAGAACATTATTTTATCTTTCTTTACTTCTAAACTCAGCTTAGGTTAAATCTAGCTTTTGCCAATAAACTTAGAGCTTAGCATTCCTACCTGAACTTCCTTACTTGTTAGTGATAGTTTGCGAGTACTTAAAGAGTACTCATGGCTTTGTCCCTGGCTATTCCCGTGGCCAGACTATGAGGAGGACTATCAGGAAGATGGACAGCAGGACGACTACAACAACTAGGATCATCTCCCATCATCAGCATTGCCTGTGACACTAAAGATGGAGCCCACCGATACGCTTATTTTTTTGCTGCTTGATTGTATTAAGACTAGATCATGAGAACCTTTATTTGTGTAAGACCTTATTATGGTTTGTAATGGATGATGTACTGTGATATCCAATCTGTCATGTCTTGCAAAAATGGTAATCCTGGGATTGCGATGTATGGCATAACAGTCATCTGGGATTAAAAATCCGGGTGTTGAGAAGTTGGTACCAGAGCCATCCTGACCATGGGAGACCCTAGTTAGAATGGACGTCCAAACAAAAAAAATTAGCTTCAAAACCAAAGAAGTGAGTATTTATGAAAACCTATTCCCACTCTTATCCTTGATTCTTTCAAAAAAATCATGTTCCTAAAAAATTCTTACATTCCTACATAAAATTGGACACACTTGATCACTTCACCAACTTACTCATCCTAAATTCGTATAGATGGAAGTCCAGTATTGCAAGTTCTACCAGTTGGGCAATGGAGGCCAGCTGATCTTTGAGAGGGATCTTGATGCACTGTCAGAGTACCTTGAGCGCCCGCATCCGGAATTCTTTAGAGCTCAACTCATGGATTTTCTAGGAGGAGATCTACAATGGCTCATAGTTGCAGATCTTCGAGGCAAGATGGAAGAACCCCTTTCTAAGAAGATTCAATTCACCATGAGGGAGAACAACGGGCTAGATGGATTAGCCAGGGCTATGCATGAAGCTCTTGCCCATCTATATGGGCAAAACATCAACTTGATCTAGGGAACTTGCTTTCCTCATTACGCAAGGCGTGATTCTATGGGAATGCCATTGGAGATGCCAAGTCACCCGAAGATGAAGCGCCAAGAGGAGAATCTTGACTTCCTCCTGTATGATAGGCAGAAGGTATTGGACAATGCTCGAGCCTATGCCAACCACAACCTTGCCATTTCCGCAAAGACGGACCAGACTTTCGCCATGCTCGTCAAGGATCGCCAATCACTTCACCGTCAGCGCGAGAAGAAGGATCGCACCATCTCCCGTCTTCGCAAGAAGGTGGCCGACCTCGAGAAGACCATCCAGGAACAAGAAGCTCAGCTTGCAGCAAAAGAAGAAGAAGAAGGTGAGGACATCTAGGGGGATATTCACTCATACCTCAGTGATGACAACGACTACCTGGAGGATGATGCCATGGATTTCTACACCGATGATGATTACTCCGACTTCATTGATGATGAGTAGATGCACTTGATCACTACCGTAGGAATGAGTTGTATCGGTCCCACTGTATCGTAGTTCACATAATGGTTCTTAAAACCATCTGTTTTCCATTTGTGTTGTGGTGTGTGTTGTATGGTTTGCTTGAATGAATGAATGAAATGAAGTTTGTTGCAAAACCTGAGTTCAAACTCAAAGTTTTAGCTTTGAAAACAAAACCATGAACCTTAGAACTTTCCCTCTTACCCCATTATCTATCTCAATCTTCAGATGACTCGTGGAAACTAAGGAGGAAGCAGCTCATCGCAGGACCCGATGCTGCAGATTCTGCAGATGCTAGTTTCTGACCGTGAAGCTAGTAGAGCAGAGCGCCAAGCCAATCTAGCCACCCTGCAACAAATAGCTCAGATGGCCCACAATAATCAAGGCCATGGAAATTAGGATCATCATGGATCCAAGTTTAAGAATTTTCAAAATACCAATCCCGCTATCTTCAACAAATTTGAGGATCCTTTAGATGCTGATGACTAGCTGCAAACAATGGAGAATAATCTAGAAGTCACAGGAGTTGACGCCAATAGGAAGGTACTATTTGCCACTCATTATCTGGCTGGAGATGCAAGAGCCTGGTGGAATAGCACCCGTACCATGAACAACGGTCAAGTCATGACTTGGAAAGCTTTAAAGATCAAGTTCAGTCGCACCCATGTGCCACAAGGATTAGTCACCGGGATGAGAGATGAATTCAGGGAACTGAAGCAAGGAAGGATGACGGTAGTTGAATATCGTGACAATTTTTTGTCGCTCGCTAGGTATGCACCCGATGAGATCAACACTGAAGCCAATAAGAAGGAAAGGTTCCTCAACGAATTGCATGATGAGATGCAGACGGTGTTAGTCAACATCCGTTTTGATGACCTCGAAAAGCTAATCGACTCTGCCATCCAGATAGAAGGGAAGATAAACCAAGCGAATGAAAACTGCAAGCGTAGAATGATGCACCAGACTGGGTCCCACAATACCCAGAAGTATTGCCCCAACCCATCCACATGATATGCCCCAAGAAACAATAGACCCCCAATGTCTCGTCCAAGCTAGCCCAATCATAGTAGAGGAAGCATGAAGTCCGGAGGAAACCACAACAACCACCCCGGAAACTCCAACAACTTCAACCGTGCACCGCCCAAGTCCAACAACCACAACAACAAAAATACTGCCCCAAGGACTAGAAGCAATGCCATGCGTGTTGCAGCCAAAGAAAAGTCCCAGATTACTTGCTTTGAATCTGGAGTCAAGGGTCACTACTCCAACGAGTGTCCCAAGAAGGTTGCAGCCACCACCAATGTGAATGCCCTAGCTCAGCAGCAATGCTGTGTTCAGCCCGGAAGAAGATTTGCCCCAGAGAATTCACTCAACTGCAATGGCCGTCTGTTTCATATGAATGCTGAGGAAGCCCAAGAAGCGCCCGATGTCGTGCTGGGTATGTTTTATGTTAACTCAGTACTTGCAAGAGTGTTGTTTGATTCTAGAGCATCGCACTCATTTGTTACACACTACTAGGAAAATGATTATAGGTAGATTTTAATTCTGTGGCGCATATGCAAAAAATGCTCCACTAAAATTAATTCTGTGGTGCATATGCAAAAAATTCCTGCAATTCTGTGGCACATATGGATATATGCGCCACAGAAAGTGAGAATTCTGTGCCGCATATAGCTACATGCGCCACAGAATTCCTGTGGGCCCACGTGGGCCTGACCCCAGCACATGGGCAGGCCAGAATTCTGTGGCGCATATGGATATATGCGCCACAGAATGTCAAAATTCTGTGGCGCATATAGCATATGCGCTACAGAATGTCAAAATTCTATGGCGCATATAGCATATGCGCTACAGAATTCTCACTTTCTGTGGCGCATGTAGCTATATGTGCCATAGAATTTTGACATTTTGTGGAGCATTTTCCATATGCGCCACAGAATGTGCGAAACAGATCTACAAAAGGTGGCAGCCCCCCTTTCCCTTTTTCCCACCACCTCCAACTAGCTATGTCATCCCCTCCTCCCTCCCACTCCATTTTGCTCATACTCACCTCCATTGTTGATAGCTAGACCTACTTTGGTTCATGTACTTGTGAGGGGAAGCTACTCCTACTTGTAAAGGTAGTAAACCACTCATACTTTCCTCCTCCACACATCCCAACACCCCCTATTGCTACACTATATATGCATATGGGGTTTGTAGATTTGTGAGGCATGTGTGCATGGGTACTTGTGTGATGCATGTTTTGTGTGGCCGTCGAGCCTCGGCGCGGTGTGTATGGATGTTTTGTAGGTGAAGATGGTCCCGCGGGCGGTGTGCGATGGTGAGAGATGATGTTCCTTCGCTTTGTGTTGTGCTTGAATACATGTTGCTTGTGTGGAGTGAGGTTGTGTTGTGCTTGAATGCATGTTGCCGGCGCCGGGTGCATGGAGGTTTGCCGAAATGTTGATTCACGTCCATTTTGGCAAGTTTCTGCACTAGCCATATGTCCTATTTTTAGGATAGGTCATGCCGAAATTTCCCGGGCGATCATGTGCATGCATGTATGTGTGCACGTCGTGTGTGTGCATGGTTCTAACATACTCTCTTTAATTTGGTCTATGTTCATGCGCAGGCGACCATGGTCATCCATATGAGCAAACGCTGGGTGGTTAGATACAAGGCTGACGTGGTAGCCGACATGGTTCGGAAAAACATGACCAAGATAAGGTGTCCATGCCGAACGTGCAAACACCAGAAGTGGATCAACCCTGATTCCGGACAACTGGAGTCTCACCTATTGACGCGCGGTTTCATGCCTGGCTTCTTAGTGAATGAGGAGCCGTCGGTAGATGGCGGTGGCCATGATGAAGAAGAGGCCAGGGGCGTGGGAGAAGACGAAGGGTCTCCTGGACATGGTCATCATGACAAAGGAGATGCCGACGAACATGATCATCATGAAGAAGGAGATGCTGGCAGACACGATCATCATGAAGGAGACGATGCCGGAGCAGATGGTGGTGGTGGCGGTGGAGAAGACAGGAGCACGGACACGCTGCTAACTTTGGCCTTGCGGGACCCTCATCTTCAAGAAATACTCCTCAAGCAGACGGCCAACACGAGAGCTGCAGCCAGAGAGAAAGCCAAGATGACACAGATGGAGGTAGACAGGAGGACTCCATTGTATCCTGGGTGCCGGCCCGAGGATACACGCTTGAGTGTAACACTGAAGGCTCTGAAGATGAAGGCGGAGCACAAATAGACCGACACTAGCTTTAACGCTCACATGAAATTCTGGCACGCTCGTCTTCCCAAGGACAACACATTGCCAACAAGTATCGAGGAGGCGAGGAAATTAGTTTGCCCACTAGACCTACCGTACGTGAAGTACCATGCATGCATCAACGACTGCGCACTTTACCGGAACGAGTACAAGGATAGAACCACATGCCCGATGTGCGGCCAGGGACGGTACAAGAGAGGGAACAAGAAAGTTCCTCGAAAAGTGGTGTGGTACTTTCCTATCACTTCCCGTCTGTAGTGGTATTTCGTAGACCCTGAGGAAGTAGAGCTTATGCAATGGCACGCGAAGAGGGAGAAGCCGGAAGATGATCCAGAGAAGGGCAAGATCCTGACACACCCTGCGGACGCTAGCCAGTGGAATGCGCTGGACATCGAATTCCAAGATGAGTTCGGGATCGATCCAAGGAACGTTAGGCTGGGCATGAGGACCGACGGACTCAATCCCTTTGGCAACTAGAGTAGCACGCACAGCACCTGGCCCGTGTTTGTATGGCCGTACAACCTCCCACCCTGGTTGTGCACGAAGCAGCAGTATGTACACATGAGTATCCTTATCCAGGGGCCAAAACAACCGGGTGTCGACATGCATCTGTATCTCGGGCTCCTGAAAGAGGAGTTAGCGACGTTGTGGGAGACGCCGGCACGTACGTGGGATGCCTACACTGGAGATTATTTCAACCTGAGAGCTGTGTTGCTCACGACGGTGCAGGACTATCATGGTTACGGATATGTAGTGTGTCAGGTGAACCACGGATTTTGTGCATGTGTCAGGTGCATGGATAAGACCCAGCATCTGCAGTTGCCGAGGGATCCTGGGTCTTCGAAAACCGTGTTCCACAGGACTCGAATGTGGCTCCACAAGGATCACCCGTGGAGAAAACGCGGAGACCTGTTCAATGGCAAAGACGAGCTTGAAAATGCCCCACGTCGACCGTTAAGCGGCAAAGAAATCAAGGAGCTTCTAGACAATTGGGAAGAGTGCCCTGCGCCAGGAAAGAAGCGGCCGAGGGAATAGCCATCACCGCTGCATGGAGTATGGAAGGCGAGGTCCGTTTTCTGGGACCTTCCTTACTGGAAGATCCTCCACACGCCCCATAGCCTCGATATGATGCACATCACGAAGAATGTTACCGAGAGCCTGCTCGGCACTCTGATGAACATGCCGGATAGGACCAAGGATGGGCCAAAAGCAAGAAGCGACCTAAAATTGCTTGGCATTAAGAAGGAACTTTAGTACCCCAATAGTGATGATGCCGACGATGACGATGAACAGATGGAAGGGACCCAGGGTCGCCGCAAAAGGGCTAAGAAGAATGAGGTGGTGCTTAAAGCTGCAGCCTTCACTCTAAGCGAGGAGGAGCTCGAGAGGTTTTTCCGTTGCCTCCTAGGAGTCAAGGTTCCGCACGACTACTCTGGGAAGATAAGCAGATATCAGGACGTAGCGAAGAAGAGGTTCAGTGGGATGAAGTCTCAAGACTGTCACGTGCTGATGACACAGATACTCCCCGTTGCGATCCAAGGGATAATGGACGAGCACGTCCGTGAGACGCTATTTGGCCTCTGCAACTTCTTCGATGTCATATCTAGGAAGTCTATCAGCGTGAAGCAGCTCGGCAAGCTACAGGAAGAGATCGTCGAGATACTATGCGAGCTCGAGATTTACTTCCCTCCCGCGTTGATATCATGGTGCATCTGCTTGTCCATGTCGTGGATGACATCATCCATCTCGGGCCGGTGTTCCTACACAACATGATGCCGTTCGAAAGGCTAAACGGTGTCATCAAAGGATTCGTTCGCAACAGGTTCCGTCCAGATGGAAGCATAGCCAACGGCTTTCTGACCTAAGAGTGCATCTCCTTCTGCTAGAACTACCTAAGCACCGAGAACCAGGATGTCGGTCTGCCCACCAGGAAGCACCTCGGGAGGCTCGCTGGATTTGGTCACCGCGAGGGCTAACACGCACTGCACGTCGGCATCGAACTCGAACACGCCGACTTTGATAGGGCAAACCGAGTCGCGCTACATCACATAAAGTTGGTCGGCCCCTGGGTGGATGAGCACAAAACCTTAATCGAGCAAAAGCTCGCCAACACGGGAAAGCCGAGGAAGAAGGGAGACATATCCAGAGAGCACAACGTCAGCTTCACGGGGTGGTTCAAGAAAAGGCTACTGGAAAGTCCCATGTCGACGCCTTATACCGAAGATCAGAAACTCATATTCTCACTCTCACAGGGCCCCGGGTGCAACGTTAGGACCTATCAGACATATGACATCAACGGCTACAGATTCTACACCGAGGAGAAGGACAAGAATAGTGAATACCAAAACTCAGGAGTAACTATGCTATCATACGCTCATGACGAGACTGATGTCAAGGAAAGATTCTACAGAAGGATCGAGGAGATACGAGAACTCGACTACTGCGGAGTGACGGTGCCGATGTTTCGTGTCAGAGGGGCCAAGAGCGTCGAAAAAGATGGCCGGTTTTTCACCACCATGGTTATACCCGATGCCAAATCGAAGAACGCCTCCATGAAAAATGAGCCATGGGTGCTCGCTAGCCAAGTTGACCAATGCTTCTTCATTACCGACCCGGCAAAGCCAAGCCGTGTTGTCGTGAGGAGGGGCAAGAGGAGCATCATCGGAATGGAAGGACCCACCAACAAGCAAGACATCGATAAGAACGGTGATCCCAAGATCGAAGAGGAATTCGACAAGTACTTCGACAAACCAACTACTTATCCTAAAGTAAGAAGGAAGACTACCCTACCGGCAAAAGGTTGCCCGTACACGAGAAGAAATCTCAAGGTGGCCGGCCTAAAGTATTCTACAGCGAAGAAGAAGGGCAAGAAAGTTGTTGTGAAAAGACACTAGCTACCTCGGAGCCGACTTAGCGGTTTTTACGCCTTTTTTGTACTAATTAATGCACGTGTGTGCTCGCGCGCCTACATATATGTATTACTTTGACAAACTAATGTATGCGGATTTTGATGTGGGTGTGACACAAGCATATATATAATATAATATCGAGGCAAATATATTAATTCTTGTTTTTAATAGGCAAATATATTAGTTCTTGATTTTAATATATTATTACCATCCTAAAAATATTTTTTAAAAAGTCAAAAAAAAGATGTGGCAGCCAGCAATCGAACCTGGCCACCCTAGGTTCAGAACAAAGGAGCAAGCGCTGAACCAGTGTGGTAAGCAAGTGTTTCTGTCAAACAACAGCACAACGCGCCTTTTGTACCATCTCCAACAATTCTGTGGCGCGTATCTATACAGATGCACCATAGAATTCTTTGACTTAGTGTTTTGATGAGGCCTCAATCTCACTGCCCCCTTTTCCCCAAATCGAGTCAAATCCCCCACAGAACCCTAGCACGCCTCCGCTCTTGCCGCCACGCCCGCCCCGCCGTGCCATGCCCGCCGTGCCGCGCCCGCCTTGCCTGGCCACCATACCCACCGTGGCCTCGCAGAGCACCAGGAGGAGGAGGCTTCATCGTCCATGAGGAGGAGGCTCTGTCGTGGAGGCCTCGCCGTGGCCTCGCAGAGCACCAGGAGGAGGAGGCCCGCTCCCTCCGGCGTTCAGGACCACCGCCACCACCACCCCGCAGAGCACCAGGAGGAGGAGGCCCGCTCCAGCGTCCAGGACTACCGTCACCACCACCGCCACCACCACCCCGCACAGCACCAGGAGGAGGAGGCCCGCTCCAGCGTCCAGGACCACTGCCACCACCACCCTGCAGAGCACCAGGAGGAGGAGGCCCGCTCCGGCGTCCAGGACCACCACCACCACCACCCCGCAGGTGACCCCTCTCCTCCTTCCCTTCCTTTTAGTCATTGAGATCCATCACTAGCTTCATTCTATCAAAAATGAACAAGCTAGTACAAGTGCCTGGTACCGTTGTCATCACTGTGCACTGCATCCTGTTCTGCTGGTCACATATGTACATACACACACAAACATTGCCTGCCTGCCTGAGGATCGAAATTTGGAAGTAGTAGCAGACTAGTGGTAGTGCTCCTTTTCTTGTTCTGGCAGGCTGTTGATGGTGCCTATGACATGGACAATTGGACATAGACCAGAAACATAGTTGTAGGTGTGTACCCCTAACTGTTCATAATGCAGCAACAGTACCTAGGCAGGCTGTATTTGTTTATGAACTATAATAATAATAATCTATAAGCTGGAGCTAGGCAAGATGATGTGTATCTCCTCTCTTTGCAGCTAGAATAATCCATCACCAACTGCTACACTTCTTTTATTTCGTTTAGTTTTTTGTGGCAATCCAATCCACCTAAACTTTGACCCCATATCCTTATCAGATGTGCATGGCATTGATTCTTCTCCAACTAGAAAATGGAGGGTTCCTGCTTCATAAATAGTGCATCATCATGTTATCCTTGACCTAATGGTTCTAGCTGCCTCCTGCTCTTCATCATTGGAGAGGACAAATCTTGCCTGTTGAATATTGGTTAACTTGCATGTTCTGGTGCACTGGTGGTGGTGGTTGCATCATCAGTCATGTTAACTCCCTTTCAAGCCAAGGAAGCCAAACAATAATCCACCCGTTAACTTTGAAGTGAATTTCCTTTTTCATCCATGTGTCAGCCATTAAAAAATGCTAGGCTAGCAGTAATAAAGAATGATCAGTGGGTAATAATAGTGTGTATCATGTATATCTCTGCAGTATCTCTCTGTCAGTATATCTCTATAGTATATCTCTGCAGTATAACTCTGTGAGTGAATCATGCTTTTAGCTAGCTAGCTATATCTCTGTAGTATATCTCTGTCAGCTAGAAAAGAAAAGAAAAGACCATCATTAGGAGTTTCTGTTGTATGGTGTTGGAGCACCATATGTGGCTGTGGAGCACAATTTGTGCATTTTTGTATGTGAAATGTTTGCAGGGAAATCACCCGAGCTGCCCATTTCTCCTGAAATGTTGATTTCGATCCATTTCGGTCGAGAAATGGGGCTCATATGTCAAAAAATTAGCGAAGGTCATGCCGAATTTTTCGGTCGACACTTAGTAATTTTTTGACATATGAGCCCCATTTCTCGACTGAAGTGGAAGTGAATGGACACTTCGGGAGAAAATAGACAGCTCATAATAAGTATTGTCAACAATAATTAATACTAACTTCCTTATTTTAATTTGTTTAGAAGTGTGCAAACATGTCGGTCGCCGATGGGGCCGGCACTTCAAAGGCCGCCATGAGCGTCGAAGACCAAGCCAGAGCGGCGAACCTCACTTTCTGGGAGGCGGCGGCGCAGCACGAGGCGGCGGAGTCTCAGCATGAAGATGTGGCAGCTACTGCGGGCCACGATGGGGATGATGAGCAAGAGGGGGACGAGGACTACCGGATAGATGAAGCCAAGGAGGAGGATGCGACCACCTCCGATGGTGGAGGCCGCACGACCGCTGGCGGAGGCCGCATGACCGATGGCAGGGACCGCATGGATGGCGGTAGCAGCAACCCATCCGTTAAGAAGACTAAGAAGCTGAGGAAGGATCGGAAGCCGCAAAAGCTCGCCGACACCACCGACGAGATCACTCTGGTCTCAGAAAGTGGCCTTCCGTTGTAGCCTCCGGATGTTGCCGCTGGGTACGGCATGCAACTCGGGGGTATCATCCGGGAAAGCATGTCGATCAACAAGAAGCGCCTGAGAAGTGAAGCGAATGAGCGGTTGGTGGCAAATTGCCTTAAGAAGCTTCACCGACAGTACAGGTTCCCAGCACCGTACACCGACAAACTGGAAAAATCCAATAAGGTGAACAGGTTAGCCATCACGAAGATGGCCAATGCCTTGAGCAGCTAGAGAACCCAGGTGAAGAACAAGATCGCGAAAAAGGAAAGCTGGCAGAAGATCAAGAAGGGTGAGCCCATGATCGATGAAGACGAGTTCAAGATATTCAAGGCGGAGATGGAGACTGACGAAGCGAAGGCATGGACGGAGTGGGGTCGGGAAATGCGGGAACAAAACATAGGTAACCACCGATGTGGAAGCGGCAGTTACAGGGGAAAGAAGGCCATATG
Organism: Avena sativa; assembly: GCA_916181665.1. Taxonomy (NCBI): domain Eukaryota; kingdom Viridiplantae; phylum Streptophyta; class Magnoliopsida; order Poales; family Poaceae; genus Avena; species Avena sativa. The sequence continues at coordinate 184,543,558 of OV702286.1, forward strand.
GGCAAGGGAGGACGCCGAGGTTGAGCGTCTCGGGAAAGAAAACCCGTTTTTAAAAATCACGGACGAGCAGACCCGGAACTTTGTCCAGGCCCGCTACTATCTGGACAAGGATTCCAAGGAATTCGTCACCGATGATGACAATTTGAGGAAGTTTGAGAGTAAGCTGGTAAAGAATTTACCTGCGGTCCATTTGCTTTCATTTTCAATAATGAAGGCAACTTCCTAAATGGGTTCACCTTTCCTTATCTGCAGGACGCTGAAATCAAGGCTACACGCGAGGCACCGGACTCGTCGTCCTAGGGCTCGACGGAGCCGTGGGACATGATTTTCAACAGGGCGACCAACGCCTTCAAGGGGAGGCCACAGTCCGAGCCGCCCATGTCATTTGGCCATATCTCTGGCTTTGGTACGAGCACACAGTTCCACGAGTACTATAGCGAGGAAGCCAAGAAGAGAAAGGAGAGGCGCACCCAGTCGCGGCTCAGGATCAAGCCAAGAAGGAAGAGCTGAAGCGGAAGATTGCGCATCCAGAGGCCAGTAAGGTGGACCAGGACGAGGTGAACGCGATAGTGCAGCAGAAGATGCTCGAGATGCTACCCCCTCGGCTGATGGAGGGGATAGCAAAATGGAATGCGGATGGTCTGGTGGGGCCGATACAAGTGCCCAGCACCAGCGGCAGCACCTCGAGCCACTAAGTGTCGCCAGACATGGTTACCCCACCGCCCTCCATCCCCGTGGCGCAGCCGATGGAGTTGGATGCGCCGGAGCTGCCCCCTCTTGCCGAGACTACCAAGGCGCAGCAGCCGGTGGCGGTGGTGCTTCCTAATGCACCCGAGACGGAGAAGAAGAAGGATCAGCCACCGGCCGCCTATGTCTCGACATTAGCCGAGCTCGGCGCCCTCACCAAGGTAAAATAAGTAGTTGGTCAGCGTGCTCTACTTAATGCCTTTGATTGGCTGCCATCTCATGATGCATATATGTATGCCTCAGGACACTCCGTGCGTGCTCCTGCACAAGGTGCCCGGCAGCGAGTTGAAGGATGTTGCCATGGGCAAGCTAATACAACCGGCGAACCGCACGATGCACTGCAAGCCCATGGACGATGCCGTGATGCGTGTCGAGTTGGGTCGGGTGTTGGGGGGGTGTGAAGACATGGACCCTCCCATGCAACCTCCGGGAGCCGACGAGCACCTGACCCTGGAAGGTTGCCATGGCTATCCCATGATTTGGCCAAAGACCCAGATTCGTATTGGGTCTCGCTCCACCGGTGCCACCTCGGTCGTCCGGCAGCCAAGGACGAAGCCTCCTGCTGCACCGGTCGTTGTCGCCGCCACCACAAGCCGTCACCAGAGACTCTTGGGAGCGTCTGCACCGGCGCCACAAGCAGCCAAGGGCGTGATTGCTTGTAGCATCCCAATTGTCTAACAATTGTAATGCTACTTGGTTTAATGATATAATGGCTACTTCCTACATATAATTGTTGCATCATAATTATATCATGCTCATGTCATCATGCCACCTTGCATTTGAGCATCATATAAAACCCTTTTTCTTTGGTTCTTCGCTCATATGCATTATTAATTGTATTTGCCTCTTGATATTGTTTTTGGCTATTGATATATTGTTTAATGCCCAAGTTGAGTTGGGGGCATATCTTTTATTCAACTCCATCACCTTTCTTTTCACCACCTTATAATTCCACCATCCTTACTTACCATGAGTTATTATTTTTTCTTTGGCTTTCATCTAGCTCATGTTGGTTGGAATGGATCCTTTTCTATTCTACATGCTTCCATATGGATTGATATGGGAATGTTGTTCATGTTAGAATATTTTGAGGATAATATGCACATAGTGGAATATACACACTAACACTTCCAAAATATATTCAAAGATGATCATCCCCATCCACTCCATATGGAACCATCTTTTAATTCTTAGCTTGGCCTTCTCCATATTATTGGAATGCACATGAATAAATGCCATGATTATTTATTTTGTGTTCACAAGAATAACACATGGCATTTAATGTTTTGCATGGGCCATGCAACCATCCTCAACACCATTTATTTTCTTTGGTTTTTCTTTGTTTTGAGTGGAACCTTCCTCTTGTGAGCTCTTCTCTTTTTCTCTCTTCATCTCTACCTCATCAATCTCGCTTGTGTAGTTCCTTGCATGAGCTTGTAAGATCATCCCCATGTCCATCTTTTTCTCTCACTTGATCATGCATACCAAAACCCCTCACCACCTTCCTCTCCCTCTCTCTCTCTGCCAGCAGGGACCCACTAGCCCTAACTCTCCAACCCTAGGCCGAAGCCACCCCAACCCTAACCATCTACTCCCCCAACCCGACCCTCTCTCTCTCTCTTCCTCTCTTTCTGCCGTAGGGTTCCACCACCCGAGCCTCTCCCTGCCTGTCCCTCTCTCCCGGCCAAGCCCCACCTGCAGCCACCCAGGCCGAGCCCGACGCCGAGCACGTGAGGGAGGAGAGAAAAAAGGTGGCCGATCCACCTTTTTCCTTCCCCGATCCCCACGACAGCCTCTCCCCTCTTCCTCTTTACTACCTACTCCCTCCTCCCTGCCTGACCTTCTCCAGATCTACCCGGACCGCGTCCCTTCCTCCTCTTCCTCCCCTGCTGCTCCATAGCTACCCCGGCGGACACCGTCGGCATTCACCGCCTCTAGACGATACAAGCCTGCGGCGTGGCGTCTGGGTGTCGAGGAAGGACGAGGACCATCCCTGCGACGCCCCTGAGCTCTACAACGAGAAGGAGAAGCCTTGCACACGTGGAACACCGACGAGCCAACCCGAAACCCTAGGTCGCCGGAGCTCCTGCATCCTCGCCGATCGGCCGCTCCCCTGCCCGATCCAACCCCACCGACAACCCCGCGGTGAGCCCGTGATCCTCCCAGACATCTTCTATCTCGTCATCGCTTCCTAGTCTAGCCGGACGTCGTGCCGAACGCCCTCTGTGCACGGAGGGTTCGTCGTCACCTTCTCGCTGTGCATCGCGGGAACCTTACCTAGGCCACGTCCGCCCTCCTGATACCATCCGTTAGCCTACCGCACTGGTTCTTGTCCGCAGCGCGCTCGCCCCGCGTCGCGGGATCGAACCCTCGCGCCGCGCTCTGTCGTGGTCGGGCACCGACCTGTCGTTCGAATTCAGAGAGAAGATCTACAGGGCTCTGTGGTTGATTTACAAATAGCCCCCTTTTTTTATCTCTCGCTCAACCCGCGGTACTCGCGTCCCCACCTGTCAGCCGCCCTGGCATTCTTGCAGAAAACCCCCATGTTCCTCAGGCCGTAACCCGCACCCCTCGCTGTCACGTGGGCCACTCACCTCCGACGGGCCCGCATGTCATTCTCCTGGGCTAGCTTCTGTGCCGGTGCAAAATCTTTTTCGCTGCCCCGTTTCACCTAGTCTGACCGGCCCCACTTGTCACTGACTGAGGCTAAGTCTGGGTGGGTGTAAAAAGTATTTCTGGTTTTCTGTTTTGATTTAACTTTTTCAGAAATAGTTTAAATTCAAATTCAAATCTGTTTTAAATATCTTTTGAATTCTAAATCCAAATTCAACATGTAATATATGCTTTGAAATCAGAAAAATGTGAGGAATTCAATTATGCTATTCAAAATAATGTTTGAGCACATTAATTTTTCGAGCTAATTAAAATTACAATAAAATGCCCTTTTTCTTAAGTAATTAATAAGTTTAGTTTTATAACTCCAAATTTGACAAATAATAAGTCTAAGTCGATCAGCGCGACGAGCCCGTTCTATCTATGCATTCCATGTTCTGAATTGCAGCATGCATCATATAAATATAAAGTATACAGCAACTTATATGAGAGCAAACTGGGCTAAAAACTTAATAAAATGCTTTAATCTTGTACCCCACACCTCACCCATGCCATGCTACATTATTGCCATGCAAATTGTGCATCATTCATCATGGCATGATTGTTTGCTTGTCGCATTTTAATTTATATGCTTGTGCACTCTATTTATGTTGGCCCTTGTTTGTTTGGTTCTTCTTCGAATAGACGCTGAGCAGGGGATATATCAGGAATCCCAGGAGCACTACCCAGATCCTTCTCTCGCTTCAACTGAACTGCCAGCCAAGCACTACCACATGCTTGCATACATATAGTACCTATTGCCTCTATCTTATTCTTACATCATTGAGTCGCGATTGCATTAAATTGAATCCCAAGTACTGCATAGCCTTTACTTTTAAACCCCACCGAAGCTTGTTCCTCCATCCCATGAGCCATTACTACAGGAGTTGTTTGAGCCATGTGGGTCGTAGAACAGCATGTGTAGGGTATGTGAGAGTCTGATGGATAACGAGGTACCTAAACAACTTAACCTGAGTAGTAATGGGATAACTAATGAAAGTGGCACCGGTGAGCAATATATGCTATTTGGTTCTTCATGCTCACTTGTGTCCCGTAGGACCCCGAGTACTTGATTCCTGTTCCTTGACTATTCGCACTATCCACATCCGGGAGGCCATGGACCCCCCTGAGCCAGAGCTTGATTCATTCTTATTTCTCGGGGCCACAAAGTAGTTTGGGGCTTTATTACTATCCTGTACTTATGCCATGTTTTACTGCTTTATTTAAGATTGTGCGAGGAGCACCTGTACTATTTTGGATGCGGAGTGTTTTCGCGGTATCGACAAGCCCAGTCACACTTTTGGGTTCCCAGTCGTTTACAGCCATTGACGCAAACCTTGGGTCCATCTCGGAGCCAGCCAGCTTTGTTGCGGGTAGCTTAATGGGGTGGCCCCCTGAAACATTTCTGAATCCTGTGATCGCTTTGTCGTGAATGCCTCGTTGGGTTTTGATTTGGTTTTTCCGAGGTTGATCGAGTGTGTGTTGCTATTTGTGCACCCCTGCAGGGTAAATCTTTCTAAAAGCCATGTCCGCGGTTATGGACGACTTGGAGCATAGTTTCTCGATCATAGACCAGTATAACTAAAGTACCGCTGATAATTTGACTAAGTACCTGACTAGTAAATAGTGCAACACTCATGGAATGGTTAATAAAACTGCCAACGGATGGGGGGGGGTTGTTCGTCCGCTTTCTCGTTGGTAAGCGAGAAGGAGGATGGATCTATTAATTATACTGTTATAACTGTTGTTCTTAATTAACGGACATCTGTCTATCTTTGGTTAGGCGGATGGTTAGCGAGTATCTATAGACTTGTTAGTTATTATGTTTTGCTGCAGTTGCGTCACCCCAGGTTATTTCCCCTTTAGAGGCATAAAGACTTGATGAGTACCCCTAGGGTCTCACACGATAAATTGTTTGATTCAGATGAACAGGTATACTCGCAAGATGGATACTGGGTGGAGGAGACGGACGATGTTGGCAATGATCACTCGGTGTAGAGATTCCGGGAACGGGGATCCGTGAGATCTGTGGGCGGGATGTGTTTATTTATGGGGCATCTTATGCCGATTTGCTTCTTATCCGTACTAGGATCTTGTTTGCCGCTTCCGCCTGATACTCTGATGTTTGATGTATGAGGAGCTATCCTAAATTATTATCTGTATCTAGGATATTTGGATCTTGCCATATGGCGTTGCAATATTTCTATTTCTTTTTAGATGGAATGGCTCTGAGGACTGTTGTATGTGGCTTGCATACATACTCATTTGTGTATGTAGTTGATCCCTTCGCCTGCCGATTACGCCGCTCGTTCTTGTCCCGATGTTCTGAAAATGGTTAGGACGGCCGAAAGGTCTACCTGTGAGTGGCCCTTGGCCCCACCGTACTATTTTAACCATTTTCGCTCATCCAGGCATGTAACTAAGAGCGTAATTCACCGAGGTAGTTACATTGCTCCTCGACCGCCATCGCCCCCGCCTAAAGGCAAGGCCGTGGCACCACAACAGCCATCGCCACCACCCCAGGATGACATTGACATGGTGGCCTTCGATGCCAACATCAAGGTGGATGATGATGATGATGCACTGGTCGACGTCAATGCCTTCGTCAACACCGGCACTAGCAAAGGACCATTCATGCCTCCTCTTGTTGAAGAACCATCATTCGGCGATCAAGCTAGCCATCCCAAGAAGCGCCTGGTCTTCCATGGGTTTTCTCAGGAGACGCCTCCGGCTGCCGAGACACAACCTCCATCGGCCGGAATCATTTTCAGCCCTGACACACTCCGCAGGACGGCCGGTGACGGGTTAGCATCGCTAGTGGAGGCTACTGATGCAAAGAGGAAGAGGGTGAGGAAGAGGCCAAACAGGAACAAGGACAAGCCTGCGAGCCAGCCTGCTCCGATCCGTTACCGGGACGACGTTGTACCACACCGCGAAGATGGCTTGACCAGAGTGCACGAAGCTGGTCAGCCCATACTGCCTCCAGAACTGTGCCGCCTGGCTTCGGGAGCTATGATGAGTTTGCTTGAAGGTGTCCTGACACTAGAGGGCCTCCTTCTCAAGGACAAGGACCCGAGTTATCCGGTGTTCACGCCAAGGTGCCGGAGGACGTGGGCTTCATCACCGATGCCCCTGCGGATGTGTTCTTCATAGCCTACGAGGACATGTTCAAGCTGTTCCACTCGAGACGGCTGGACTATAACTTGGTCCGCCTATTCGTGCTCAATCCGGCGATGAAGGTCAAGAGAGAGGACACCCTGTTCGTCGCGATAGCGGATCCCTACTACATGAGGGATAGCCAGCTGGAAGAAGGAACAAGGACCCGGGCCCGGGCAAAGTCCTACCTTCAGAAGCTATTGATGGACAACAAGAGGAAGGACAACATCCTTGTGCCTTTCTTTCCCGAGTAAGTGTACACATCCTCCTACCGCCGTCGTAACACATAAGTATTTCTTTCCATTTCTCTTTTCCAACATCCCGTTCCACATTGTGTGTTGCGCAGAGATAAGTACTGCACGCTAATCGTCCTCTCCACGAGGTATTTGCTTGCCACCTACTTCGACTCGGGAAGTGCGAGGAGGAAGAACTACGCCAGAGTAAGGAGCGTTCTGGATGATGCTATCGAGGGCTATGCCAATCAGGGAGGCCCCTTCAACTATAAGGGGGAGGCTTACAGGGACGATTGCCGACACAAGTTCAAGCATGTGTTCGAATTCCCCTGTGTCAAGCACCCGTCTGACAGTGTGAAGGAGGCCTTCTACGTTTGCCATCACCTCAAAGGGTTTGTCCGGGATTGCGAGATGCTAACACTGCCATCTTCTCTCCAAGGATGGGCCCAAAAGTTGCATGGGAGCAGTGACCCCGATCTCAGGGAAGACTTCCATGATACGCAGGTGAAGCTGTCACATATCATCATGGAACAGGTCAACACACATGGTGGGCTCTTACACCAGCCCAGGTCGTTCACCAAGAGGGAGATCGAAGCCCGCCTCAAGGCGCAGGGTGACTTCAGGACGTGGACGATGAAAGACATGTACAACCGTTCCCGGCGCCCTGCGAGGAGAAGGCTACTTGACCGAGAGAGCGTGTGTATCGGTGGACATGTAGTGTGTGTGTCGAAAAACATAAATTGCCTAGCTTGAAACCGTCGTTGTTATTGTGTCGGACATGTTGTCGTTTTTCTTTCATTGTCATCGACGCGTTGCTTTAAGTTTATGAATGCCTTGCTCTAATATTTTTCAACATATATATTTGCATGATGTACTAATATGCCTTGTCAATAGAGATGCCGACGTACGTTGTGTACAAGGGTCGGGTTCCAGGTGTCTACGAGGAGTGGGTGGACTGCCACCAACAAGTGGACAAGTTCAGCGGCAACAACTACAAGGGATACGCGACTAGAGAGGAGGCGGTGGCCATGTGGAGGAGACACACGTGGAAGAAGAACCGGACGAAGATCTTGGTGCTGCTCCTCCTCACCGGCATCGTGGTTACGGTGTATTACATTATGTCCTAAGGTATAGGCGGTGACAACATTGCGCAGTTGTAAGTTATGTGAGTGAGATGAACACTTGTGAAATATACTTGTACACTTACTCGGTTCTAAGTGATGTGATTGATGAACACTTGTGAACATTCGTGCTTGTTGATGTATTATATGTGAACTGGAACATTTGTACTGCTGTGTGCAGCTTTTCTGTGAATTTCTGTTAATTTCTGTGTATTTCCTGTAATATACCTGTATTTGTACCAGATTCTGAAAATTTCAAAATTCTGAAAAAAGGATTCTGTGGTGCATATGCGCCATAGAATTATGTCCTAGATTCTATGGCGCCACAGAATTCTATGGTACATATGCGCCACAGAATTTGGAGAATTCTGTGGCGCATATGCATATGCGCCACAGAAATATAATTTTAGTGGCGACAATTTAGTGGCGACTACTAGATGCGCCACAGAATGTTGTTTTGGTGCACCACTGATAACGTTTTTCCTAGTAGTGACATAAGAATTTGCATGCACTAGTAAGATTCAACCAACAAAATTGAAGCATGTTATGATAGTTCAAATTCCTGGTTCAACCACCAAAGCTAGAAAAATTTGCAAGGTTGTACCTATCAGAATCCATGGGATAGATTTTTATGCCAATGTAATAGTATTGGGAACCAAAGGGTTGGAAGTAGTACTAGGAATGGATTGGATGTCGAAACATAAAGGATTGATCAACTGTGCCAAGAAAGCCATAACCATGACTAGTAGCTCTAGAGTATCAGTAGGGCATGTATCTAAGACCTTGCCCCGTCAGTTCAAATGCAAGAAGAGTCTAGCCCTACCCACCATTGACCAAGCCAGAGTAGTCTGTGAATACCCCGACGTATTCCCAGATGAATTACCCGGTATGCCCCTAGATCGGGATATCAAGTTCTTTATTGAGCTAATTCCTGGAATTGGACCCATAGCTCAGAGACCTTATAGTATGAACCCATCTGAATTAGTGGAGCTGAAGAAGCAGCTTGATGCTATGCTAGAGAAAGGCTTGATTCAACCAAGCGCATCGCCATAGAGATCGCCTGTTTTGTTTGGTGACACGAAAGATGGAGGTAACTATTTGTGCACGGATTACCGGAAGCTGAATGATGTCACCATCAAGAACAAGTACCCACTGCCCAAGATTGAGGATCTGTTTGATCAGTTGACTGGTGCTAGAGTGTTCTCTAAGATTGATCTTAGAACTGGTTATCACCAACTCAGGATTTGTGCAACGGATATTCCAAAGACCGCCTTTACCACCAGATATGAATTGTATGAGTATACGGTCATGTCTTTTGGACTCACTAATGCCCCTGCTTATTTCATGAATCTCATGAATAAGATTTTTATGAATTTTCTAGATAAGTTTGTTGTTGTTTTTATCGATGATATTCTTATCTATTCTAAGTCAAAAGAAGACCATGAGCAACACCTGAGAACCATCCTTGAAACCTTCAGAGAACATCAGTTGTATGCAAAGTTTAGCAAATGTGAGTTCTGGCTGAAAGAAGTACGATTCCTCAGACATATTGTGTTGGCAGGAGGAGTCACTGTTGATCCCGCCGAGATCAAAGATGTTGAAGAATGGGAATCCCCAACCACTCAAAACCAAGTCCGTGCATTTTCGGATTAGCGAGATATTACCGCAAGTTCGTAGAAGGATTTTCGAGCATCGCAAGACCAATGACCCAATTGTTGAAGAAAGATATGAAGTTTGAATTGAACGGACAAATGTGAAGCAAGTTTTCAAGAGCTCAAGAAGAGATTGATTTCAGCCCCAATATTGATTATGCCAGATATCAAGAAGCCTTTTGATGTGTATTGTGATGCATCCAAGATTGGTCTCAGATGTGTGTTGATGTAAGAAGGCAGAGTCATAGCATATTTATCAAGACAACTGAAGCAGCATGAGCAAAACTACCCTACCCATGATCTTGAATTAGCAGCTATAGTTTTAGCTTTGAAGACATGGCGTCATTACCTTATGGGTAACCGGTGTGAGATTTATTCAGATCACAAGATCTTGAAGTATATTTTCACTCAGAAGGAGCTGAATATGAGGCAAAGGAGATGGATAGAGTTAATCAAGGATTATGACATTGACATTCACTATCACCCCGGCAAAGCCAATGTGGTAGAGGATGCTCTTAGTAGATTGCCATGTAGGTTAAACACCATGATCAAAGAGAACCAGCCAAGTTTGCATGAAGAGTTGGAGCAGTTTAGAACTAAGCTAGTTAGCAAAGGATATTTAGATAGCATTGAACTTCAACCCACTTTGATCAGTCGGATCAAGGAAGCCTAGAAGAGAAATGCAAGTATCGACGAAATCAAACATCGTATTAGTACAGGAAAGGTACCTGGATTAACCGAAGATGAAGAAGGAGTTTTGTGGTACAAGGGACGTATCTGTGTACCAGCAGATTTGAGCTGAAGCAAGTTATCATGCAAGAAGCTGATGATACTGTTTATTCTATCCACCCCGGAGGAACGAAGATGTATCAGGATTTGAAGGAGAAATTTTTGTGGCACAAGATGAAGAGAGAAATTGGAAGCTACATAGACAAGTGTGATATCTGCTAGAGAGTCAAAGAGGAACATCAGAGACCCGCAGGACTATTGCAACCATTGCAGATTCCGGAATGGAAATGGGATTCCGTCGGAATGGTCTTTATCACCGGTTTGCCTACATCTAGTAGGGGAAATGACTCAATCTGGGTCATAGTGGATAGACTGTCCAAGGTAGCCCATTTTATACCTGTCAAGACAACCTACCAGAGTTCGAAGCTAGCAGAGTTGTAGATTGCTAGAATTGTCAGTTTGCATGGAACCCCCAAAACCATAGTATCAGGTCGAGGAACCCAATTTACCTCGAGATTTTGGCAGAAAGTCCAAGAAGGATTAGGTACCAAGTTGAATTTCAGCACAGCTTATCACCCGCAAACCGACGGACAGACTAAAAGAGTCAACCAAATCTTAGATGATTGTTGAGAGCTTGTGTTCTAGAGTATGGATCAAAATGGGAAGATTGTCTGCCATTCGCAGAATTCTCATACAACAACAGTTATCAAGACAGTTTGCAAATGGCCCCATTTGAATATCTGTATGGAAGGAAGTGTCGTACCCCCTTGAATTGGTCTCGCAAGTAGGAGAGAGTCAGATTTTCGAACCCAACATCCTACGAGAAGCCGAAGAGAAGGTTCACAAAGTCTGTGAGCACCTCAAGACCGCCAATCCAGATAGAAGAGTTATGCTGACAAAAGACGTAGAGACCTGACTTTCAATGTCGGAGATTTTGTGTATCTCAAAGTTTTGCCATTGAAAGGAATGTAGCATTTTGATACGTCCATTTTGCATCACTATTCTATGTCTTCATTCACTATTATTCATTGATATATTTCATATTGAGAGGTGATACTTATGTTATTTCATCTATTTTTGCATGGTTGATGACTTTTGGAGCATGGACCGCTGTAGTCAGGATTCTGATGGAAAAGGTGCTGTTTGGAGGCAAAATTCGCGAAGATCAAAAAATACGGGAAAATATACGGAAAATCCTATTTTTCCAGAAGACTAAGGATGCCAGAAGATGGAGTGGAGGTGGGCCACAGGGGGCACACACCACCCCATGGCGCAGGCAGGCCTAGGTCGTGCTTGGAGGTGGTGTGGCCACCCTGGCCGACTCCAGCCTCTCCCCTCTGGCGTATATCATCCTCCCTAAACCCTAAGATTCGGGGAGCGACCACAGAAAGATTCTGCCGCCTCTGTGGGGCGGAAAACACCGAGAGAGAAAGATCTCTCTGGCAGACAGATTTCTGCCGAGGGAATTCCTTCCCGGAGAGGGGATATTGTCGCCATCAACACCACCATCAAGCTGGACTTCATCGGGATCATCACCACGATCATTACCATCAGCACCCTCATCATCATCTCCATATTGCTGTAACAATTGCGTTGAATCTTGCATAGTTCATAGGGGAAACTTTCCCGGTGTTGATTACTCTTTGTAGTTGATGCTATTGAGTGAACCATTGAATTATTGTTTATGTTCAGATTGTTATACATCATTATTCCATCTCTGATCATGATCCATATGATGTCTTGTGAGTAGTTTGTTTTGTTCTTGAGGACATGGGAGAAGTCATGTTGTTAGTAGCGGAGTTGTGTTGAGAAAGATTCAATAGATTGTTATTTAAGTTGTGGTGTACTTCTTCTAGTGGTGTCATGTGAACGTCGACTAGATGACACTTCACCTATATGGGCCTAGGGGAATGCATTGTGTATTTGGCTACTAATCGTAGGGGTTGCTGGAGTGACAGAAACCTGAACCCCCGTTAGGAAACCATTGCACAAGGGACGTAAGGGTCTTAGAGTTTAAAGGTGTGGTTAGGTTTCTACCTTAAATACTTTCTTGTACTTACAGATGTTTGCAAGGGGTTTAACCACAAGTATGTATTAGTCTTGGATGGGGCGGTACGTTAGCATAGGTTGACCCACACAACACTTAGCAAGCTAGAGAAGATTAATCAGCTATATGAAGCGAAAGCACTTGATAGTCTTCCCATGTGTCCTCGAGAACGTTTGGTCATCTATAGAAATACAACTGGCTTGTCCTTTGCTGCATAAAGGATTGGGCCACTTGCTGCATTCATTCTTACTGTCTTTTATTTACTCGTACTTTGTTTACTTGCTTTATCAAAAACCCCTAAAAATCCGTTTGCTAAGTATTTGCAGAGAATTCCTAATCCATACCACTAGCCAGCACCTTCTGCTCCTGGTTGGGTTCGACACTCTTACTTATCGAAAATACTGCGATACACCCCCTATACTTGTGGGTCATCAAGACCATTTTCTGGCGCCGTTTCCAGGGAGTGAAGCACTATTAGAGAGTGGAACTGGTAAAGGAAACTTCTACTGTGAGTATTGTTTACTTATGCTAGTTGATTTATTTTCGTTATGGATAATTCGCTGAGTTTCTTATTTGGTAATGCTACTACCACTGCCAAGGTAGTAGATAAGCCACCACCTGCTGAGAATGATGTTTTCAAAATACCTACAAGAATTATTGATCGTGTTATGGATAACTACTATGTTGGGGATGGAACTGTCCATCCCAGTGATCATTTACTCTTTATACACGAATTATGCGGGTTGTTCAAGTGTGCAGGTATTACTACAGATCAAGTTAAGAAGAAGTTATTCTCATTATCACTGAAAGGAAGAGCTGAGGAATGGTATAAGCTGCTGAAGAATGGTCAAGCTCTGGAATGGGAGGAAATAGTGCCTCTCTTTTATTCAAAGTTTTATCCTCCCAGTGAGATTCATAAAGATCGGAATCAAATATACAACTTTTGGCCTCTTGATGGAGAGAGTGCAGCTCAAGCTTGGGGGAGATTGAAGTTACTAATGCTCAAATGTCCCATTCATGAGCTCCCCAACAATATTATTATCAACAACTTTTATGCAAGGCTCCCTCTACATGACAAAGATTTATTGGATGCTTCTTGTGCTGGATCATTCACTCGCATGGAAGAAGAAGCTAAATGGGATCTTCTGGACCATATTCAAGACAATGTTGAAGCTTGGGAGAATGACAAAGGTAGAAAGTCAGGTATAAATTGTGATTATGAATGCATTGAATCTTTTATGGGAACTAATGACTTTCAAAATATTAGTAATATTTATGGTCTTGACTTGCAAGTTATTACGAATTGCTTTAGAGCTTTTGCTTCCTATATCGAAATTCCAAAAAGGGGATGGAACAAATACCATGCACCTTACAAAGATATTGTTGACTATGCTCCTATTGGAAGTACTGAGTATTGCATTATTGACCCCATCTTACCTGAACCTTATATTGAGAAGATTCCCTTCCCCGAAAAGGTAAAGGACCACCCTATGATAACTAATGTAATGACCAAAAGTGAAAAAAGAACTGTAAAGCCTAATGAACAAATAAACATTGAACCTATGGCAGCAATTGTGAAAGACCTTGTCACTAAAAGCATAGAAGATGGGCACATAGTCTTTTGTGAGGATGCTTCTAATATTGTTTCACATCCCAATAGAACTAAAAATGCTAGTGTTCCTGTGCTTTCTGTTAGAATTGGTGATCATTGCTATTATGGTTTATGTGATATTGGTGCAAGTTCTAGTGCTATTCCTTATGAGCTTTACAGAGAAATTATGCATGAAATCAGTCCTTGCGAGTTGGAAGAGATTGTTGTGGTTATTCAACTTGCTAATAGAGAGACCATCTCTCCAATTGGTATTGTACGAGACGTGTAAGTTCTTTGTGGTAAGATTAAGTACCCTGCTGATTTTCTAGTACTTGGTTCGGCTGCTAGTAAAACCTACCCTATCATTTTTGGTAGACCTTTCTTGAGTACTTGCGGAGCTATTACTGATTGCAAGAGGGAGAAAATCTTGACTAAGTTTGATGGGGAATCTTATGAGTTTAATTTTTCAAAATTTGCTAAAGAACCTTGCGGAGAGGAAACCCATAATGAGGATTTTAGGGTTGAACAACTTGCTTCTATTTCTCTTGCTCCTAATCATGCTTTGCAGCAATTTATGGAGGATCATGAAAGTGAAATCTTCATGGAAGAAAGGAATGAGATTGACAGGATTCTCCGTGATCAACCTATGATGCTTAAGCACGACCTGCCTGTAGAAGACTTGGGTACCACGATGCCACCTAAAAAGGATCCGGTTTTCTATCTAAAACCTCTCCCTGGTGATCTTAAATATGCTTAGATTGATGATAAAAAGATATACCCTGTTATTATTAGTGCTAAACTTTCTGGGAAGGAAGAAGAAAGGTTATTGGAGGTTTTGAGGAAACATCGAGGAGCTATGGGCTATACTCTGGATGATTTGAAAGGGATTTCACCTACTATATGTCAGCATTCTATCAACATAGAACCAGATGTGAAGCCAGTAGTGGAGCACCAACGACGTTTAAATCCTAGGATGAAGGAAGTGGTAAGGAACGAGGTATTGAAACTCCTTGATGCTGGTATTATTTACCCTATTGCTAATAGTGAATGGGATAGTCCTGTTCATTGTGTTCCTAAAAATGGAGGTATTACCGTTGTACCTAATGATAATGATGAGCTTATTCCTCAAAGAACAGTGGTAGACTATAGGATGTGCATCGATTTTAGGAAAGTCAATAAAGTTACTAAGAAAGATCACTACTCGCTTCCTTTTATTGATCAAATGTTGGAAAGGTTGTCAAAAAATACCCATTTTTGTTTTCTTGATGGTTATTCTGGTTTCTCTCAAATTGCTATTAAACAACAAGATCAAGAAAAACTACTTTTACTTGCCCTTATGGAACTTATGCTTATAGACGTATGCCTTTTGGTTTATGTAATGCTCCTGCTACTTTCCAAAGGTGCACGTCTGCTATCTTTCATGGTTTTTGTGAGGAAATTGTAGAAGTGTTCATGGATGACTTTTCTATCTATGGAACTTATTTTGATAATTGTCTACACAACATTGATAAAGTTTTGCAGAGATGTGAGGAAACTAATCTTGTTCTTAATTGGTAGAAATGCCACTTCATGGTTAATGAAGGGATTGTTCTTGGGCATAAGATTTCTGAAAGAGGCATAGAAGTTGATAGAGCTAAGGTTGAGGCAATTGAGAAAATGCCATGTCCAAGAGACATCAAAGGTATTCGTAGTATCCTTGGTCATGCTGGTTTCTATAGGAGGTTTATTAAAGACTTCTCTAGGATAGCAAAACCTCTCACTAATCTTCTTCAAAAAGATGTACCCTTCGTTTTTGATGATGATTATAGGGAAGCTTTTGAAACTCTTAAGAAGGCTTTAACTACAGCCCCTATTGTTCAACCACCTGATTGGAGTTTACCCTTTGAAATAATGTGTGATGCTAGTGATTTTGCTATAGGGGCTGTCCTTGGGCAACGTATTAATAAAAAGTTAAATGTTATCCATTATGCTAGTAAGACCCTAGACGTTGCTCAAAGGAATTATGCCACTACTGAAAAGGAATTTCTAGCTGTTGTTTTTGCCTATGATAAGTTTAGGCCCTATATTGTGGACTCAAAAGTAACCATTCATACTGATCATGCTGCTATTAAATCTCTTATGACAAAGAAGGACGCTAAGCCTAGGCTTATTAGATGGGTACTGCTTTTACAAGAGTTTGATCTACACATAGTAGATAGGAGGGGTGCTGAAAACCCTGTAGCTGATAATTTATCTCGTTTGGAAAACATCTCTTTTAACCCTATGCCTGTTAATGATAGTTTCCCAAATGAACAGTTAGCCGCAGTAGGGGTGAGCTCACGAGGAAGCCCTTGGTATGCTGATTATGCTAACTTTATTGTCTCTAAGTATTTGCCTCCAACATTTACAGCTCAGCGAAGAAGAAAGTTCTTCTATGATTTGCGGCATTATTTTTGGGATGACCCACACTTATACAAAGAAGGAGTTGATGGTATTATGAGAATATGTGTTCCAGAATATGAACAAAAGGAGATATTGCGTAAATGTCATGGTAGTGCCTATGGAGTGCATCATGCAGGAGATAACACTGCACAAAAGGTACTACAATCAGGTTTCTACTGGCCTACCCTTTTTAAAGATGCAAGAAAATTTGTCCTATCTTGTGATGAATGTCAGCGTGTTGGTAATATTTCTAGACGCAATGAAATGCCTATGAACTACCCTCTAGTTATTGAACCTTTTGATTGTTGGGGATTTGAATTTATGGGTCATTTCCCTCCTTCGAAAGGCTACACTCATATTCTTGTTGCCATTGATTATGTTACTAAGTGGGTAGAAGCCATTCCTAAGAAAAGTGCTGACGGGGAAACCTCTCTAAAAATGCTTAAGGACGTTATCTTTCCTAGGTTTGGAGTGCCTAGGTATCTCATGACTGATGGGGGTTCTCATTTCATTCATGGCGGTTTTAGGAAGACCCTCGCTAAATATGATGTTAATCATCGAATTGCTTCAGCTTATCACCCCCAAACTAGCGGGCAAGTAGAGTTATCAAATAGAGAAATTAAATCTATCTTGCAAAAGACTGTTAATAGGTCTAGAAAAAACTGGGCTAAGCAGTTGAATGATGCTGTATGGGCTTATAGAACTGCTTACAAAAATCCTATGGGAATGTCTCCTTATAAAATGGTTTATGGGAAAGCTTGCCACCTACCCTTAGAATTAGAACACAAAGCTTACTGGGCAGTGAAAGAACTAAATAGAGATTGTAAGCTTGCTGGTGAGAAAAGATTATTTGACTTAAGTTCTTTAGATGAATGGAGGAGTGAAGCCTATGAGAATGCTAGGCTCTTTAAGGAAAAAGTTAAAAGATGGCATGACAAGCGAATACTTAAGAGAGAATTTCATGTTGGTGAGAAAGTTCTATTGTATAGGTCTCGTCTCAGATTTTTTGCAGGTAAGCTACTATCAAAATGGGAAGGACCTTTCATCATTGAAGAAGTATACAGTTTAGGAGCAATAGAAATTTCTTCTCTAAAATATAATACTACACAAGTAGTGAATGGACAGCGACTCAAACACTATATTGCTGGAGATTCTTACAATGAAGATGTTGATGCCTTTCAAGTTATAACTCCAGAGAAATTCATTGAGGACCAAATTCAGAGACCTGCAGAGTCTGTTTCCAACTAGGTAACAGTTCTAGTAAGAAAAGTTATGCGAAAATACAATCCAACTATATTTTTGCAGTTTTCGGTCAATAAGGAGAGCTACGAAGCGAAAAAGAGACGGAAACGGAGCCAGGGTGGCCCACACCACCCCATGGCGCGGGCCCACCCCTGGCCACGCCACCAGGTGCTGAGGCCACCCAGGACTCCACCTCCGACTCGTTTTCTCCCAGTACCTCCCTTTTGATTTGAAACTTGGTAATATATAACCCCCCGGATCCCCCGAGGATCGTATATCGTGTTTTCGTCGTGCTTTTGTTTCGATCTGTTTCTGTCAGGACATACTCTTTGAAAGCTTAGAAGCACAATGGAGTCCGCTAAGGATAAAGGGAAGGAGCCTATGGAGGAAGACCTCCAAGACCCTAGGAAGGAGAAGGAGATCAAGAGTGAAGGTGAAGAGGAGCAAGGCCAACATCCGCATGCCGGCACTACCATTGCAAGCATTGGAGTGGCGAAACCTGCCAAGGTCAGAAGGACGGCACAGATGCAGACTGGGGGGAAAGCTCCTCGTCACAGTTTGGCTCCACGGTCACTTCCTCCATGCACCAAGAATCCTTTCCATACCCTTATCCATGAGCATCAATACCAGAATATGCCCAAGGAGAAATTACCCTCCTATTGGGATTTGCCTCGTTCTAGCTATGCAGGAAAAGAAGACTTCAAGGAGGAAGAGTGGGGAAAGAATAGCAAGAGCTAGAATTCTCAACCCGACATGATCATGAGCCGCATTGAGCAAAACTCACAGCTTATTCATAATCTCACCTTTGAGATTGAGTATTTAGGGAAACTTATCAGAGAGCTCATCGAGAGGATACAACCACCACCTAAGGAGTAATTCGTCATCAGGTTTGGCATCCCCTTGGTTTGTTCCAAGCTTGGGGGGGTGCCGCGGTATCATATCACTATCTTCTATCTTTTTACCATATTAGTAGAGTCATATCATGAATAGAGGAGTTATTATGTTGTATGGTTTGCCTTATGGAAGTGTCCCCTCTCTCGTTAGATATGTATCCCTTGGTGTGAGTTTCCGTTATGGAATATTAATGAGAAGTTCTATCATTCACTCTTTTGCATAGCTTATATTAGTTTTGAATTCATGGTTATATGATGATCTTGTTGTTAGTATTGGTATCACTTTGGGATCATGGAGTTAATTTAGTTGGTTTTGGCAAACCTGGCTCGGTCAGTAGCAACATCTTTTTGAGACTTGAAAAGAAAAAGATAGAAGTACTCTAAAGAAAAATAATTTCATCATCTTTCTTTCTTGATTTGTCCATAAGTCTAGTATTCTCTAGTTCAGATCGTTTGTGCTTCCAAGGAAGATTGCATGTTTGTCTTTATCATTTGTATGCTTGGTTGTTTCCTTCAACTCTTGTACTTGCTACCCAGCCTTGCTAGCCAAAACCTGTACCGAGAGGGAATTCTTCTCGTGCATCCAATCCCTTAAATCAAAACATTTGCCATTTGTGTCCACCATACCTACCTAGTAG
The DNA here is from genome assembly GCA_916181665.1 of Avena sativa. Classification (NCBI taxonomy): domain Eukaryota; kingdom Viridiplantae; phylum Streptophyta; class Magnoliopsida; order Poales; family Poaceae; genus Avena; species Avena sativa. Next base: position 184,562,680 of record OV702286.1, read on the forward strand.
CATTATTGCTATTCCAAGTAAATTCCTGTTTTATCTACCTCCCAAATTAAACTTGTTATGTGAAAATTAGTGATTAAAGCTCTCACGAACTTGATGGCACACTTTACTTTCTTGCATTTAATAAACTTGAACCATTGTGCTCATCTATGTTGCGTATATGCTTGCGCTTTGTAAGTTGTGAATTAGCAGAACCATGCTATCATGGGGAACACTTTCAACATTGCACTGGTACTTTGTACCAAGTTGATATCATGTTCTTTTGTATATGGATGTCGTCGGTGTGAAACTAAAGGGGAGCTTGTAAGTCCATGGAGTTATGCATGTGTGTTAGAGAAACGCTTGTGCCGCTGGTCTAATCCATGACGACATGGTGGAAACCTGCAGCATAACCATAACGAGTATCTATGAAGCATTCTTCTTATAAAAAAGAGATAGAGATTGAGAAAAAAGAAAGAAAAAAAAGAGATATTATGAAAAGAGGAAAGAGAGAAAAAAGCACCATATTCCCATGGTAAATAAGAAGATTGCTGAGATACTTGTTGTCTGCTTGCCTTGTCATTTTGATATGGGGATTCTTCCGTATCATCGGGCAAGGGGTAACCCGTTAGCGGTTCTCAATGATACACATATGCTTACGATGACAATAACTTACCGGTGACTAAACTTGAGTAGAATGAGGAGCAGCCCTCGTATTCAAGGGACATGAGATTCTCAATTTACAACTTGTCAATGCATATCCTCATATTTGATCACTTTAACCTTAATCACCTAAAGTTTCCTATGATAGGGGCAATGAGAGATGAAAGCTAGTAAGTATCATAATTTTTGGGAGCTCTTTATGAGACTTGCAATCCCTGCTTCCTTCTTTGAAGGGCCTTTCTTTTACCTTGTAGTTGAGTCAGTAAACCTACTCCCTTCTATCTCAGCAAATATTTTGAGTTGATGTGTTTCATTCATTCATATGGTGATTTATTCAATCATGTTTCTTATGTTCCTTGTTTTGCACATTGCTCTTATCCTGATGTTTACTACTTTGAAAGCTATCTTTGAAAAACCAGCTATTTGTGAACTCTAGCAAATTATCAACTATTCTTTGACCAAGAGCTAAGTTTGCCATTACCAATTATGATTCACTTTATGTATCTTTATTGTGTTTCCTTTACATATTACAAGTTGAGTTATACAATAGTGAGTTGTCTTCTATTATGATCTGTGTATTTGATGAATGTGATGCTTCTTGTCCGTATTCTTTTATCGACTCTTCACTCCATAAACCTGAGGCCATGTTTATTGAGCTCAGTTTCACTTCGGGACAAGCGAAGTCTAAGCTTGGGGGGAGTTGATACGTCCATTTTGCATCACTATTCTATGTCTTAATTCACTATTATTCATTGATATATTTCATATTGAGAGGTGATACTTATGTTAGTTCATCTATTTTTGCATGGTTGATGACTTTTGGAGCATGGACCGATGCAGTCAGGATTCTGATGGAAAAGGTGCTGTTTGGAGGCAAAATTCGCGAAGATCAGAAAATCCGGGAAAATATACGGAAAATCCTATTTTTCCAGAAGACTAAGGTGCCAGAAGATGGAGTGGAGGTGGGCCACAGGGGGGCCACACCACCCCATGGCGCGGGAAGGCCTAGGCCGCGCCTGGAGGTGGTGTGGCCACCCTGGCCCACTCCAGCCTCTCCCCTCTAGCGTATATCATCCTCCTGAAACCCTAAGACTCGGGGAGCAACCACAGAAAGATGCCACCGCCTCTGCGGGGTGGAAAACATCGAGAGAGAAAGATCTCTCTGGCAGATAGATTTCATCGGAATTCCTTCCCGTAGATGGGAGATCGTCGCCATCAACACCACCATCAAGCTGGACTTCATTGGGATCATCATCACCATCATCACCACCATCATCACCATCAGCACCCTCATCACCATCTCCATATTGCTGTAACAATTGCGTTGAATCTTGCATAGTTCATAGGGGAAACTTTCCCGGTGTTGATTACTCTTTGTAGTTGATGCTATTGAGTGAACCATTGAATTATTGTTTATGTTCAGATTGTTATACATCATTATTCCATCTCTAATCATGATCCATATGATGTCTTGTGAGTAGTTCGTTTTGTTCTTGAGGACATGGGAGAAGTCATGTTGTTAGTAGTGGAGTTGTGTTGAGAAATATTCAATAGATTGTTATTTAAGTTGTGGTGTACTTCTTCTAGTGGTGTCATGTGAACGTCGACTACATGACACTTCACCTATATGGGCCTAGGGGAATGCATTGTGTATTTGGCTACTAATCGTAGGGGGTGCCAGAGTGATAGAAACCTGAACCCCCATTAGGAAACCATTGCACAAGGGACGTAAGGGTCTTAGAGTTTAAAGTTGTGGTTAGGTTTCTACCTTAAATACATTCTTGTACTTACGGATGTTTGCAAGGGGTTTATGAAGGAAATATGCCCTGAGAGGCAATAATAAAGTTGTTATTATGTATTCCTTGTATATGATAGATGTTTATTTTGCATGCTATAATTGTATTGATAGGAAACATCAATACATGTGTGTTTAATAAACAAAAAGGGTTCCTAGTTATGCCTCTCTTATAGACTAGCTTGTTGATTAACAAGATGATCAAGGTTTCCTGATCATGGACATTGGATGTTGTTAATAACAAGGTCACAACATTTGTGAAATGATGTGATGAACATTCATCCGAAGTGTAGCATTACGATCAAGTCATTATGTTTATATTGCTATAACATCATACGAAGTAATCTTTATCCTTAGACCATGAGATCATGTTAATTGCTAACACCGGAAGAGTATCTTGATAACATCAAACGTCACACCATAACAGGGTGACTATAAAGATGGGTTCAGTACTACGAAGGTGTTATGTTGAGGCTCATGGATCAAGAGTGAAATTTGTCAATCTAGATGACGGATAGATATACTCTGGGCCCTCTCGGTGATATCACATTAGGATAGCTTGCAAGCAAGTGATGTGATCACTAGAATGTTATATCACGGGAACGAGAAAAGAGTGCATGTCGGTAACGAGATCAAACTAGGTATGGAGATACCGATGATCGAATCTCGGACATGTAATATATCGAGAGACAAAGGGATTTAGTTACAAGCGTTAAAGGTTCTAAAGATCACAGGAGTCATCATTGAATGTGTAGGAGTCAGTACGGATCTCTAGGTCCCGCTGCTGATTATTGATCGGAGAAGGGTCTCGATCATGTCTGCATTATTCGTGAACCGTAGGGTGGCACACTTAAGAGTTACCGGACACCATTTTGGAGCACATATGTTTCAGACAAAAGAATTGCCAAGCGCAGGAATTGTTTCAATAGAAACCGGAAATTGTTTCGGGTGAAATTGCAGAAGGTGGTTCTACATGTGTTATTGAAATATTGCAAGGGGCTATATGTGAATGTTTGTTAATTAAAGTAATTAACAAAATTCTGAATAAATTTAATAAAAATAGTTTTATTAAATGAGAGAGCATTAAATTTGGAGAAATTTAATGCATTTAAAGTGGAGACTTTAAAAGGGAATGTGAAGAGGCATTTTAATGTGGAGGGGTTACCACCACATGAATGGGGGAGGTGAGGGGTCACCCCCATGCGCCGGCCATGGAGAGAGGGGCACCCTCCCTCCTCCTATAAAAGGCCACCCATTCACTCCTTCATCCTCACACCTCCTTGTGAAGGATCTCTCTCCTCCTCTAGAATTATTCCCCCATGGTCTCGGATTAGCGAGATACATGTTCCCGGTAGCATTTCGTCTGGAAGGAGTTGCTTCTTCCGCTGGATCGCTGAGCGAGGAGGTGGAGGTTGTCCGGTGGCTTGAACGTGTGTGCGAGTGCGGATGTGCTGCTGAGTTGCGGGGCTCGGACTTCCTCACGATCTTGAGATCGTCAAGTGTACGACTGCATCAACCACGAGTTCCTACTCGTTAACAAAGCTCGTTGTCTTTGAGGGTAAGTTCTCCATGGATGTATGTCCACCCGTTGCTCTGTAACTAGTAGATAGATCTTGGCGTATAGTTCTCATCGTAGAATTTTTTTTTCTATGCTGCAGACCCAACAGTGGTATCAGAGCCTGATCTATGCGTAGGTGCTTTGCACGGGTAGTACACATATGTTTATATGGGGGCGATGATGATCATGTTATTGCATCTTCTATGTACTTTGGATATTGGTGGCATAGTGGGATGAAGCGGCCCGGACCAACCTTACATGTCATCGTACATGAGACCGGTTCCACGACTGACATGCAACTAGTTGCTAATAAGCCACGTCATAGTTGCTAATATTTGATTTACAACGAGTTGCTAATAACTTGGTTATCCTCGTTGTGGTTCATGTTCGTAGGTAAGACTGTTTCTATCTCCGAAAGCCCTAAGCCACGTAAAACTTGCAATTGATAAATTAGAGGCGTCTAGTTTAGATCGTTGCTGGGCTAGTGTATTGATATGGTATTGTTGTAAGTAGATGTATGATAGATACTCTTACAACTCACTTAACGTGTAAGTTCCATAGACCTTGGCCTTACACACAAAGGAATGATAGAGATCATACCACGATGCAAATGATAGAGATCAAATGCATGGACCATATCACCTCACTTCACACATTAGCATCTTATATTGCTAGTTTGGTGCTTTTGGTAGCATTATAAGATGATCCCTCATTTAGATATCAAGATAAAATGTGTTCTTCCTTAAGTATGCACCGTTTTGTGGATCGTGTTTTGAGGCATCACGTGATGATCGGGTGTTCTCGACTCTACGCTTTCATACAACGGGTGTAAGACAGTTTTACACACTCAAATACTAAGGTTCTTACTTGACGAGCCTAGCATGTACAGACATGGCCTCGGAACACAGACCGAAAAGTTAAGCATGAGTCATATAGTTGATATGATGCCCATATAGATGCTCGCCTTTGAAGCTACACCAACTCACGTGATGATCGGACTTGGTGTAGTGGATTTGGTTCATGTAATCACCAAAAGGACACGAGGGATGTCGTTTTTGAGTGGGAGTTCATTAGTAATTTGGATTAGTTGAACTCAATCTATCATAAACTTAGTCTAAATATATTTTACAAATTCTGTTGTAGATGGCACCACCTGCTTTTAATTTCAATGTGTTCATGGAGAAAGAGAAGCTTGCTGCGAATGGTAGCAACGTCACCAACTGGGCTATGAATATGAGGATTCTCCTCACTACTGCACAAAAGCAATATGTGCTAGAGGCACCGCTAGGCCCCCCACCAGCTCCTGATGCCCCTGACGAGGAAAAGAATGTCTATATAACTCGTCAGGAGGACCACAACTTAGTTCATTGCAGCATACTGTATGGGCTGGAGCCAGAACTTCTAAAACGTTTCGAAAATGGCAATGCCTTTGATACCCTGGGAGAATTGAAAATGATTTTCGATACCCATGCTACCGTAGAGAGTTATAATGCTTCTAAAAAGTTCTTTAGCTGCATGATGGAAGAGAACATCTCCGTTAGTGAGCACGTACTCAAAATGTCTGGGTACGCCGATAAGCTTGTGTCCTTGGGAATAACGATTCTCATTGACTTAGGCATACATCATGTTCTCCAATCTCTGCCACCTAGCTACAAGAGCTTCGTGATAAACTATAATATGCAGGGCATGAAGAAGTCTCTTCCCGAGCTTCTGTCAATGCTTAAGACTACAGAAGTGGAGATTAGGAAAGAACATCAAGTGTTGATGATCAATAAGACCACCGGTTTCAAGAAGGACAAGAAAGGCAAGCAGAAGGGAAAGAAGGGCGGCAGATCTATTGCGGCGCCTGAAAAGAAACCCCGAGCTGGCCCTAAGTCTGACACCGAGTGCTACTATTGCAAGGAGACTCGCCATCAGAAGCGCAACTGCCCCAAGTATTTGGCGGACAAGAAGGCCGGAAAGGCAAACAAAGGTATATGTGATATACATGTTATTGATGTGTACTTGACTAGTACTCGCAGTAGCACCTGGGTATTTGATACGGGATCGGTTGCTAATATATGTAACTCGGTTCAGGGGCTGCGGAACAAGCGACAACTAGCAAGGGATGAGGTCACGATGCGGGTCGGCAATGGATCAGGAGTTGAGGTGATCGCCGTCGGAATGCTGCCTCTCCTTATGCCGTCAGGATTAGTTATAAACCTGGATAATTGTTATTTGGTGCCTGCACTGAGCATGAACATTGTATCCAGATCGTGTTTGATGCAAAGTGGTTATTTGTTTAAGTCTAAATACAATGGTTGTTTGATTTATATGAATAATATCTTTTATGGTCATGCACCTGTGTTGAATGGCCTATTTCTGTTGGATCTCAATAGTAGTATTACGCATATTCATAATGTTGATGCTAAAAGGATTAAACTTGATAATGATATATCTACATATATGTGGCACTGCCGTCTAGGTCATATTGGCGTTAAACGCATGAAGAAACTCCATTCTGATGGACTTTTGGAATCACTTGATTTTGAATCATTTGATACATGTGAGCCATGCCTTATGGGCAAGATGACTAGAACGCCGTTTTCCGGTTCAATGGAACGGGCGACAGATTTATTGGAAATCATACATACTGATGTGTGTGGACCAATGAGTGTGTCGGCGCGAGGTGGATATCGTTATTTTGTTACTTTCACGGATGATTTGAGTACATACGGGTATATCTATTTGATGAAACATAAGTCTGAAACCTTTGAAAGGTTCAAAGAATTTCAGAATGAAGTGGAAAATCATCGTAACAAAAAGATCAAATTTCTGCGGTCCGACCATGGAGGAGAGTATCTTAGTTACGAGTTTAGCACACATATGAAAGACTGTGGAATAGTTTCACAACTCACGCATGCCAGAACACCACAACGTAATGGTGTGTCAAAACGTCGTAATCGTACTTTATTGGATATGGTTCGATCTATGATGTCTCTGACTGACTTGCCACTGTCATTTTGGGGTTATGCACTGGAAACCGCTGCATTCACTTTAAATAGGGCACCATCTAAATCCGTTGAAAAGACACCGTATGAATTATGGTTTGGAAACAAACCTAAGCTGTCATTTCTTAAAGTTTGGGGATGCGATGTTTATGTGAAGAAACTTCAACCGGATAAACTCGAACCCAAAGCATAAAAATGCGTCTTCATAGGATACCCTAAGGAAACGACTGGGTATACCTTCTATCACAGATCCGAGGGCAAGGTCTTTGTTGCCAAAAATGGATCCTTTCTTGAGAAGGAGTTTCTCGCAAAAGGTGTGAGTAGTCGGAAGGTAGAACTCGAAGAGGTTATTGAACCTTCTCTTCATGAAATGGCGAGTAGCGCAGTTCCAGAAGTTGTTTCGGAGTTGACTTCACCTAATGAAGAGAGAGCTAATGATGTTGATCATGAAACTCTGAAAGAGGACACTACAGAACCTCGCAGGTCAAGCAGGACACGTGCAGCTCCTGAACTGTACGGCAATCCTGTTATGAATTTCATGATTGATGAAATAGATGACCCTGCGACGTATGAAGAAGCGATGATGAGCCCTGATTCCAACAAATGGCTAGAAGCCATGAAATCCGAGATGGAATCCATGTACGAAAACCAGGTTTGGACCTTGGTGGACTTACCTCATGATCGAAAGGCCGTTGAGAATAAATGGATTTTCAAAATAAAAACTGATGCTGATGGTAAGGTAACCATCCATAAGGCTCGACTTGTCGCAAAGGGGTTTCGACAAATTGAAGGATTTGACTACGATGAGACATTCTCTCCCGTAGCGATGCTTAAGTTGGTTAGGATTATGTTAGCAATTGCTGCATATTTCGATTATGAAATATGGCAGATGGATGTCAAAACTGCGTTCCTCAATGGTAATATTGAAGAAGAGTTGTATATGATACAACCTAAGGGTTTTGTTGATCTTAAGGATGCTGGTAAGGTGTGCAAACTTCAGTGATCCATCTATGGACTGAAGCAAGCATCCCGGAGTTGGAATCTCCGCTTTGATGAGGTGATCAAAGAGTTTGGATTTGTCCAAACTTATGGAGAGGCTTGTATTTACAAGAAAGTGAGTGGGAGCAATGTGGCATTTCTGATATTATATGTGGATGACATATTATTGATTGGAAATGATATAGATCTTTTAAACAATGTTAAAAGTTATCTAAACAGCGAATTATCGATGAAGGACCTTGGTGAAGCTTCATATATATTAGGCATTAAAATCTATAGAGATAGATCAAGACGCCTAATTGGGATATCGCAGAGTACATACCTTGATAAGATATTAAAGAAGTTTAATATGGAAGAAAGTAAGAAGGTGTTCTTACCTATGTTGCAAGGCAAGACATTGAGTAAGACTCAAAGTCCGGCTACAGCGGAAGAAAGAGAGATGATGGATAAGATCCCCTATGCCTCGGCCATAGGCTCTATTATGTATGCCATGCTATGTACAAGACCGGATGTGGCACATGCTATTAGTTTGACTAGTAGGTACCAATCTGATCCAGGTTCGGAACACTGGATAGCGGTAAAGAACATCCTCAAGTACTTGAGAAGAACTAAGGATATGTTTCTCATATACGGAGGTGGAGAAGAGTTAGTCGCTAAGTGTTATGTCGATACTAGCTTTGACACTGATCCAGATGACTCTAAGTCTCAATCCGGATACGTATTTCTCTTGAACGGAGCAGCAGTTAGTTGGAGGAGTTCCAAACAACCTGTGGTGGCTGGATCAACAACGGGGGCGGAATATGTTGCTGCTTCAGAAGCGGCGCCGGAGGCAGTTTGGATGAAAAAGTTCATTACGGAACTCGGTGTGGTTCCCAGTGCGTTGGACCCAATGGTGATCTATTGTGACAATAATGGAGCCATAGCCAACGCCAAGGAACCAAGGTCTCACAAGAATTCCAAGCATATTAAGCTCCGGTTTCACTCCATCCGCGAGCATGTCAAGGATGGAGATATAAAGATTTGTAAAGTGCACACGGACCTGAATGTAGCAGATCCGTTGACTAAAGTACTCCCTAGGGCAAAACATGATCAACACCAGAACTCCATGGGTGTTAGATTTATCACTATATAAACTAGATTATTGTCTCTAGTGCAAGTGGGAGACTGAAGGAAATATGCCCTGAGAGGCAATAATAAAGTTGTTATTATGTATTCCTTGTATATGATAGATGTTTATTTTGCATCCTATAATTGTATTGATAGGAAACATCAATACATGTGTGGTTAATAAACAAAAAGGGTTCCTAGTTATGCCTCTCTTAAAGACTAGCTTGTTGATTAACAAGATGATCAAGGTTTCCTGATCATGGACATTGGATGTTGTTAATAACAAGGTCACAACATTTGTGAAATGATGTGATGAACATTCATCCGAAGTATAGCATTACGATCAAGTTATTATGTTTATATTGCTATAACATCATAAGGAGTAATCTTTATCCTTAGACCATGAGATCATGTTAATTGCTAACACCGGAAGAGTATCTTGATAACATCAAACATCACACCGTAACAGGGTGACTATAAAGATGGGTTCAGTACTACGAAGGTGTTATGTTGAGGCTCATGGATCAAGAGTGGAATTTGTCAATCCAGATGACGGATAGATATACTCTGGGCCCTCTCGGTGATATCACATTAGGATAGCTTGAAAGCAAGTGATGTGATCACTAGAATGTTATATCACGGGAACGAGAAAAGAGTGCATGTCGGTAACGATATAAAACTAGGTATGGAGATACCGATGATCGAATCTCGGACATGTAATATATCGAGAGACAAAGGGATTTAGTTACAAGCATTAAAGGTTCTCACGATCGCAGGAGTGATCGTTGAATGTGTAGGAGTCAGTACGGATCTCCAGGTCCCGCTGCTGATTATTGATCGGAGAAGGGTCTCGATCATGTCTGCATTATTCGCGAACCATAGGGTGGCACACTTAAGAGTTACCGGACACCATTTTGGAGCACATATGTTTCAGACGAAAGAATTGCAAAGCGCAGGAATTGTTTCAATAGAAACCGGAAATTGTTTCGGGTAAAATTGCAGAAGGTGGTTCTGCATGTGATATTGAAATATTGCAAGGGGCTATATGTGAATGTTTCTTAATTAAAGTAATTAACAAAATTCTGAATAAATTTAATAAAAAGAGTTTTATTAAATGAGAGAGCATTAAATTTGGAGAAATTTAATGCATTTAAAGTGGAGATTTTAAAAGGGAATGTGAAGAGGCATTTTAATGTGGAGGGGTTACCACCACATGAATGGGGGAGGTGAGGGGTCACCCCCCCATGCGCTGTCCATGGAGAGAGGGGGCACCCCCCTCCTCCTATAAAAGGCCACCCATTCCCACCTTCATCCTCACACCTCCTTGTGAAGGATCTCTCTCCCCCTCTAGAATTATTCCCCCATGTTCTCGGATTAGCGAGATACATGTTCCCGGTGGCATTTCGTCTGGAAGGAGTTGCTTCTTCCACTAGATCGCTGGATCAAGGAGGTGGAGGTTGTCCGGTGGCTTGAACATGTGTGCGAGTGCGGATGCGCTGCGGAGTTGCGGCGCTCGGACTTCCTCATGATCTTGAGATCGGCAAGTGTACGACTACATCAACCACGAGTTCCTACTCGTTAACAAAGCTCGTTGTCTTCGAGGGTAAGTTCTCCATGGATGTATGTCGACCCGTTGCTCTGTATCTAGTACATAGATCTTGGCGTATAGTTCTCATCGTAGGATTTTTTTTGTTTTCTATGCTGCGGACCCAACAGTTTGATCACAAGTATGTATTAGTCTTGGATGGGGCGGTACATTAGCACAGGTTCACCCACACAACACTTAGCAAGCTAGAGAAGATTAATCAGCTATATGAAGCGAAATCACTTGACAGTCTTCCCATGTGTCCTCGAGAACGTTTGGTCATCTTAAGTAATACAACCGGCTTGTCCTTTGCTGCATAAAGGATTGGGCCACTTGCTGCATTTATTCCTACTATATTTTATTTACTCGTACTTTGTTTACTTGCTTTATCGAAAACCCCTAAAAATCCGTTTGCTAAGTATTTGCAGAGAATTCCTGATCCATACCACTAGCCAGCACCTTCTGCTCCTCGTTGGGTTCGACACTCTTACTTATCGAAAATACTGCGATACACCCCGTATACTTGTGGGTCATCACATTTTCAGCTGAAAGGAAAGTTAGCCCCCAGATATATCGGACCCTTCAAGATTTTGAATCACCGAGGAGAAGTATCGTATCAACTGGAACTGCCAGAGGAGATGTCAGCCATCCATAATGTGTTCCATATCTCATTACTTTGCAAATGCCTAGAAGTTCCGGAAAAGACTGAAGTTTTCAAGAACATCGATGACCGAGCCATTGATATCAACAAGGATCTGACGTATCGCGAAGTGCCCATCCGTATCTTGGAAGAAGCCTTCAGAACCACCAGGACCCGGACTATCAAATTTCTCAAGATCCAATGGAGCAATCATACCGAAGGAGAAGCTACCTGGTAGCAAGAAGATTATATTAGGACTAAGTTTCCAGATCTCTTAAGTTCCTAGTTTTTCTTAAATCTTGGGACGAGATTTTGTTTAAGGGGGGAAGGTTTGTAACACCCCAAAGCTTTAATCAAGGTTATCAAGTTCCTAATCACCCAATGTAGGGTTAACAAAAACTTTTATTAAGAAAAAGACATATGAATGCATGTGTGTTTGCATTAGTGTAGAATTGAGTGCATATGCAATGCTTGATTGTTCTAAATGTTGTGAAATGGTTTAAAGGTGAATGTCACATCATCTAGACCAATTACAAACAAAATCCAAAGAAAAAGAAATCAAATAAGAATAAATAAAGCAAATGGTCATTTTGACCAAAGTTAATCACTAGGCCACTTTAGGTGTTCCTAGAAGAGAAATTCTAACAGAAACATTTCTACTTCTTTTCACCCCTTGCTAGACCAAGTAAAAATGTATCAAGGCCCACTTTACAAACTTAAAAAAACATCTAGCAAATCAATTAAATTGACAATGGAAAATTGAATCCAATTCATATGGGAAGATCCCACTTTTTCCAAAAAAACCTATAAAACCAATTCCCCTTGCCAACCCCAAACAACCCTAGACACTCAAGCATGAGACAAGCACCCTCACCAAAATTGAGCCAAAAATTCAAATTTAAATTTCTTTCGACCATTAGATCAAACACTTGTTGAGCACAGAAATAGCTGCTAAACTATTACTATTTGTGATCAATGCCTTGTTCCCCATTTGACCAATTTCTACTCCCCTTGTCTCCCCCAACCACAACCATGGAAATAGAGCCACTCCCCCTCACTGTGTGCACCAGTACATTGCCACCCGAGCACCCCCCTTGCCACCCGACATGGACCGCTCACAGCAGACCGGCACGAGCTCGCCCATGATGTCTAGGAGGTAGCTGCAACCACACCGCCGCCCCCTGTCCACTCCTCGAACGAAGCCAAGACGTGGACCACCCCAGCAAAGCCGCACCCAGAGCGTCTAGGCCAAGCCGAGGACGCACCAGAGCGCCGCGCCCGACCAGCTGGCACACGCCGCGCCTCGACCTCACCCCACGCACACTGCTCCGCCATGACCCCAGCAGCCGCCCAGACATCCCCGTTCGCCGCCGCTCGACCCATAGCCACCGTGCGCCGCATCGAACACCACATCTGCCGCGCAGAGCACCTCCTGCTCCTGACCAAATGCGACTGCCCCATGCCTCGCCTTTAAGCCAGAGATGACCGCAAGGAGACCATGCACCGTCCCCTACCCCCAGCCGCACCGCTAGCTACCTGTAGCGTCGCCACCGACGAGTCGCGCCCACGCCGCTTGGTCCCCTCGCCGCTGTATAAATAGAGGCCTCCTCCGCCTCAATTCCTCACACCATTCCACTCCCCTCTCCTCACTGATCCTTCCCCACTGTCCCTGGAGCAAGGCGAGCCTCAGTCTACCGAAATTTCATCGGAGTTCGCTGCTGCAGAGGAGAAGAGGAGTCATTGATTGCGACCGCCCCAGGAGTTTCCGTGACCACACCTCGAACCACCGTCGTCTACCACCTCGAAAGCCCCCATCACTGACCGTAGCTGGAGCCCAGGTGAGCCCCTATAGACCCCCACCGTGCCGCTAGGGTTTGTCCTCGCCGGAGCCCTGTTCATCGGGGATGATGAACCACAGCCGTTAGATCATAGTCTAATCGCACGACGTAGCGCGCAATGCAGCTGGGCCGGCCCATTTCCTTTCCCGCGCATAGCCCAACGATTCAAATAATCCTTTTCTAATTTAGTTAAAACTAGATTTTGTCAGTAGATTCAAAAATCAGTGCAGAGATATTCACTTAACAAAATTACATGATTCAAATTTTTCTAGAAAGGAAATTAAATTATCTATCCAAGCCCGTTGGATTTAAATCATTTGTAGTTAGAGAAAATCTATAGTAAAAATAACAAAACAGAGACTTTTGCAACTTCAAACATTTTTCAAAAATCAACCATAATAGCTTTTGAGTTGATTCCAACTCTCAAAAATCACATTTGATAATACCTAACTGAATATGTAATAATATTTAGGTTTACATGAAGTGACCTTGGACTAGTACCCAAATAATGATATATAGGCATTTCTAGTCACTTTAAATCTATTAAATAGTAATCTTAAGCTTTATAAAATGTGATCAACCCGTTAAATCACATTCCCATGTATTAGAATATGTGGTGATGACATGTGTCCACATGATCCCATATTTTAATTGGAGAACATTAAATCTTAATTAATTTCAACGAGTAGAAATTAATTTTCTCAAATAAGCTAAATGAAACTAGTTCATTAAATCTTGTGATGAGTGTGATGATGCTAGATCATAAAGTGTGTGTCTTAGTGTGCTAATTAGACTTAGTTAAGTATTCTTAGTCTACGAGGAGGAGGAGTTCTACCCCGAAGAAGACGAAGAGAACTTCAATCACTACACCAATCAAGGCAAGCTATTATTAGAAAGCTATAATTATACAAGATGACCTAAGAAAGATGCATTAGGCATGCTTGGTTATACTTTTTGATTTATACCCATCCCAAGTTTTACTTGCAAGATTTACTCTTTTGCTTTACCAAAGTTCTTTACTTTTAGTAATGCTTTGTGAGATTTTGGAAAGTAGTATAGATAGCATAAAGAGTATAAAACTAGGCCTATACTAGATGTCATTCTATGGCATGAGATTGAGATTAGCACTCCTCATTAATGAACACTCTTAACCTTAGTGGCTAGTGCTAAGCAAAAAACTTGATCACTTTAGATGGGAATACTTGGTGAAAATGATTATGAAAACCTTGGAATGTTAAGTCATTCTATTGAGATGTTTTGACAAGTGTTGAGAAACACAAATTGATTTAATGATGAAAATGTTGAGGCATGAGCCTTAGCCCTTTATAAAAACTGATGGTTGGGTTCGGATGCGATACCATTCCAATTTTACCGTACAACCACAATACCTGAATTGGGTCAGGCTTAGCCGGAAGTTTATATGCATTAGTATGGGTTCCTTCACGGGAGAGGTTTGAGGTGAGGCTACCTCTTGATGATGTCCACCTATGCAGTGCCCAGGATGGCAGATGGCCATGGTTGGGAGGCCAAGCTCATAGGAGAGGTGCTTATACTAGAGTGTGTAAAGGAAAGGTTATGATTGATTATCCGCATACTAAGTATGATGATTCAGGGTTATCCCTGAATGATGTATCGAATTTCATGGTGAAAATGTACCACCTCTGTAGAGTGTCAAACTATTCGAGTAGCCGCGTCCGCGGTCATGGACAGTTGGAGTGGCCATACTTTTCCGTCATCAGATGTTCCCAAAATGAATTGTGACTTTGACTTGACCACAACAGGGTTGTGACTATGAAAACTAAGTTCCCACTTAGGTGATTTTAGAACATTATTTTAGCTTTCTTTACTTCTGAACTCAGCTTAGGTTAAATTTAGCTTTTGCAAATAAACTTAGAGCTTAGCATTCCTACTAGAACTACCTTACTTGTTAGTGATAGTTTGCGAGTACTTAAAGAGTACTCATGGCTTTGTCCCGGGCTATTACCCTGGTCGGACTATGAGGAGGACTATTAGGAAGATGAACAGTAGGACGGCTATGACAACTAGGATCATCTCCCATCGTAAGCATTGCCTATGACACTGAAGATGGAGACGACCGCTACGCTTATTTTTTTGCTGCTTGTTTGTATTAAGACTGGATCATGAGATCCTTTATTTGTGTTAGACCTTATTATGGTTTGTAATGGATGATGTACTGTGATATTCAATCTATTATGTCTCGCAAAAATGGTAATCCTGGGATTGCGATGTATGGAACAAGCATCTAGGATTAAAAATCCGGGTGTTGATATGGACGAGGGGAGAGAGATTGATACATTGTAAACGTATCTATAATTTTTGATGTTCCATGTTTGTTTTATATCTACTTTATTATGTTTTGTCCACACTTTGGAGTATTTTTACACATTTTCTAGAACTAACCTATTAACAAGATGCCACAGTGCCAGTTGCCTGTTTTCTGTTGTTTTTGGTTTCAGAAAAGCTAGCAAGGAAAGATTCTCGGAATTTCACCGGATAAAAGCTAAAGTTAATATTTTACCCAAAGCAACACGGAGTCCGGAGGGCAGTCGAAGGGGGGCCACGAGGCGGCCACACCCTAGGGTGGCGTGGAAATCCCTAAGCGTGCCGCCACCTGGTGTGGGACTCTCGATCCTTCACCGACCTTGCCCTTCCGCCTATAAAAGCCTCCTGGGACGAAAAACCTAAGTACCCGATCAAAATTCCACGAAAGACTCTGTAGCCACCACCGTCTCCATCCCTAGATCGGGAGGCATCTGAAGCTCTTCCCGGCACCCTGCTAGAGGGGATAGATCACCCTGGAGGCCTTCTTCATCACCATGTCTGCCTCCGGTGTGATGCGTGAGTAGTGCATCCCTGGACTACGGGTCCATGTAGTAGCTAGATGGTTGGTTCTCCTCCTTTGTGCTACCATGTTTAGATCTTGTGAGTTCCGTTCATGATCATATTCATCTATTTGTAATCTCACACGTGTTTGTGGGGATCAGACGGATATTGAGATGCTATTTCAGATTGATTATTGATTCTATCATGTCTATGTAATTTGTGATCTTGTATGCTCTCCGTTGTTAGTAGCTATCTTGGCCAAGTAGATGCTAGCAACTCCAAGGTGGAGTATTTATGCTCGATAGTGGGTTCATGCCTCTAGTAATCTAGGGAAGTGACAGGAATCTCTAAGGTACTAGATGTGTTGCTGCTACTAGGGAGAAAACAGCAATCCTTTGTTCATGGGACAATCGTATTGTTTACTTTACACACTTTGCTTAATGCAATTATCTATTGCTTGCAACTTAATACTGGAGGGGTTTCGGATGATAACCTGAAGGTGGATTGTTAATCATAAATGAAGTTGGATTACGGTATATGAATAATGTTGTAATAACCAATCGAATATCATAGGAGTCAAGATGATTAGTATATGCATGTATGCTTTCCTGGTGTCTGTCAATTGCCCCGTTGTAATTTGTTCACCCAACATGTCATCTATCTTAAGGAGAATCACCTATAGTGAACTAGGGACCCCAGTCCATTCTTTTACCATCAATCTACCATCTACTATTTACTGTTTACTGTTTACTTTCTGCAAGCAATTACTATCTTCCACACAATACGTTTAATCCTTCGTTTTCAGTAAAACCGGTGAGATTGACAACCTCACTATAAGTTGGGAGCAAAGTTCCGTGGTTTTTTTGTGCAGGATTCCAAGTTGGAAACAAAACCTTGTAGTTGTTTTCTTGCTCCTACTGGTTCGATAAACTTGGCTTCCTAACTCAGGGAAAACATGCTGCTGTGCTCATCATACCTTCCTCTTGGGGTTCCCAACGAGCTCGAATATATTTTGAGCCATCAGAGATCAGTCAGACCGGTGCGTGAGGGGAAAGGGGAGGAGAGATGGAGCATAGGGAACGAGAGAGAAAACACACGATTTGTTTTGCGTGCATATGTCCTGAAATTTACTACTAGTAGAGTGTACACTGTAAGGACGCATGAGTACCTCATGTCAGAAACCCATCATAACTTTGCTCTGACATGAAACCGCCTTCAAGTTCTCTTCACTGCTGCCCTCTTCCCCTACCAATGTTTTATTCTCTAAGCATGTACAACGCGTGGACAGAGTTGACCATATGTCTAAGCAAAGAAATATACTACTCCTGCATTGTGTAAAAAAGCACACCTTAATAAGGCTCAGATAGTAAATGTATGACATATCATCACTATATAAAATTATAATTGGTAAAGCACAAAAAATTATAAATTTGATCAACATCTATAAAGTATGGGTGTATATTTGGTCCTTGTACTTTGTATCATCATGTGTAGAAGTCAAAGATTATTAGCTACCTAACACTTGAAATTTTTGGTAACATGGTCTAGAGAAACGAGGGAGAAGATTCTAGTATGATGGAGAAGTGTATTTTTAGAGGCTTATGCATATTGCATTCATTGTGTTCAAGACTATCAATAGAATCTTCTAGATGCTAGAATGAAAAAGAAGATCCAACGACTAGAAATGCTGGGATTCGCGAGTCTTGATCCAACGGTCAACATTCAAAGTTATCCGTACAATATATAGTGGTAAGATAAGATAAGATAAGATCATGTAGAAGTTAACAATTATTAGCTATGAGGGAGAAGATTCTAGTATGATGCAGAAGTGTGTTTTGAGGTTTGTGCATAACATTCATTATGCTGAAGACTATCAATAGAATCTTCTAGATGCTAGAACGGAAAAGAAGACCCAATGGCTGGAAATGTTGGGATTCATGAGTCTTGATCCAACGGTCAATATTCAAAGTTATTCGTACACTATATAGTGGTAAGATAAGATATCTCTATCTCTACTACTATAGTGGAGTAGTTTTGAATTATATCCACAACACCAATCCTAACCGTTGGGCTATTGGATCCACTGGTTCAGGGAAGATGGATTCGTATTGACTAGTACCTAGAGAAAACTCCACCATGCATGTTCTAGAACCATCATGTCACCACTCCCAAAATTTCATAGCACATTAGACTGTATTCTCTCTACTTACTACTATAGTAGAGCAGTTTGGAATTGGATCCATAGCACTAATCATGACCGTTGGGCTGTTAGATCCAATGGTTCAGAGCAACTAGATTCGTGTTGAATAGTACTCCCTCCGCCAAAATATAAGGCGCCTAAGGATTAGTCAAAACTCAACATTTTTTAATTTGACCATGATTATACACAAAAATATAAAAAATTAGAATACTAAATTAATATCAATAGATTCACCATGATGTATATTTTCTTAATATGGCGATTCAATATTGTATATGTAGATATTTTTTTCTAAATATTTGGTCAAAGTTAATAAGGTTTGACTTTTGACCAATCCTTAGGCGCCTTATATTTTGGGACGGAGCGAGGGAGTACAAACCTAGAGCAAACTCCACCATGTTCTAGAACCATCAAGTCACCACCCCCAAAATGCATAAATTAAGTCTATTAATAATAACTATCTACACATATTGATAATACAACCTACTGTGCTTTGAAATTTTTGGGTTGGTGACATGATGGTTCTAGAACATGGTGAAGTTTGCTCTAGGTACTATCCAACACGAATCCAGCTGCTCTGAACCATTGGACCTAACAACCCAACGGTCAAAATTGGTGCTATATATGGATCCAATTCAAAACTGCTCTATTATAGTAGTAGATATAGATAAAAATCACACCTTAATAATGCCTACTATGTGGCATCCACTAAGGTTCACCTTATACATAGTGGAAACTATAAAGTATCTTTAAGCCTAAGGTGCACCTCAAGCTTGTGCGTTGACCATATAGAATAGAAAAATCATTTCCCCTCTCCTCATTTCATGTGATCGTTTTCAAAAGGGGTTCAAAATTTTCCAGAGGCAAAATCATAGTAGCTAGAAGTCGAACAATCTCAACTGATATATTAATTGACCGCTCGATGGGTACCCCCAAAAGCTTTTTACATAAAACTTTATAAAAAAGCTACAATTTATTGCTTGTAGTTCAAATTTGACCTTTTATTTCGATACATCGACATAAAGTCATTCAACAAGTGGACGGGGTCATCTAGGAACCATGAAAACTCATAAAACATGGGAATCATAAGTAAAACACATTGGTCGACCTAGCTAATATGTCTAGAAGCTTGGCTTATGGCATTGAGATCCATATTCTTCGAACTTTCTTTACAGAAAAGAATCATCTCGTCACTCAGAAAACTAATAATTTTCTTTCCTGATTGTTGGAAACTCACACCGACGACATTGTTTACTACAAGAAGATGCACACATCTACCTCAGAATAGACAATTAATTCAAGAGAAATCTATCACGCTTACTTGTAGCTAAATTTTGACTTAATTTCGTTAAATTGACAAGAAGTCACCGAAGTGCGTGAAGTTAGCTAGGAATCCTAGTAAGAAAAACTTGCGTATTACGTATAAGAAACCGTGGTCTAGTTTGTGTGCTATAATTGGGGCAGTTGCATTTTCTTTTAACCTTGGTAGGTCTCGTAGGAGCGAGGTGCTTGAGAGTTAACACGGTCGGTGGAAGTACATACAAGTTACATCAAGGACCTGATCAAGAATGAAAATTGCATCCAACTCCATGCATGCATTTAGCACAAGGACCCTGAAACTGAGCAATGAAGTACTGCGTTTTGAGGTTTGCGCATACTAGCGTTCATTGTGCTAAAGACTATCAGTAGAATCTTTCTAGATGCTAAGAATGGAAAAGAAGATCCAACGGTTAGCAATGTTTGGATTTGTCAGTCTTGATCCAACTGTTAATGTTCAAAGTTAATCTCTAGAGTATATGTAGTGGTATGGTATTATAAGAGATAAGAGACAAGATAAAGATAAGATAAGAAGTACTACGAATGGCCGATCTAGTGGTAGGTCTTGTAAGAGAGGTGCTTGAGATTTAACATGGTCAGTGGAAGTACAAGTTACATTAAGGACCACATAAAAAATGAAAATTGCATCCAACAAGTCCGTGCATTTATTAATAGGACCCTTAAACCGAATAATGAAGTACTATGTGTTTTGAGGTTTGTGCATACTAGTGTTCATCATGCTAAAGACTATCAGTAGAAACTTTCTGGATGCTAAGAATGGAAAAGAAAATCCAACGGTTAGAAATGTTTGGATTTGCTAGTCTTGATCCGACGGTCAATGTTCAAATAAGTTAATCCCTACACTATGTAGTGGTGCTATGCATGGTATTGTAAGAGATAAGAGACAAGATAAAGGTAAGATAATAAGTACTGCGAATGGCCAATCTAATGGTAGGTCTCATAGGAGCGAGGTGCTTTGAGAGTTAACACGGTGGGTAGAATTACAATTGACATCAAGGACCTCATAAAAATGAAATTGCATTCAAGTCCATGCATTTAGCACAAGGACGACCCTGAAACTAAGCAATGAAGTGTGTGTTTTGAGCTAGAGATTTACGTATACTAGCGGTCATCGTGCTAAAGACTATTAGTAGAATCTTTCTAGATGCTGAGAATGGAAAGGAAGATCCAACGGTTAGCAATGTTTGGATTTGCCAGTCTTGATCCAACGGTCAATGTTCAATGTTAATCTGTACACTATATGTAGTGCGGTATGGTACAATATTGTAAGAGATAAGACAAGATAAAGATAAGATAATAAGAAGTACTACGAATGGCCGATCTAATTGTTGGTCTAGTAGGTGCGATGTGCTTGAGAGTGAACACGGTCGGTGGAACTACAAGTTACATATCAAGGACCTCATAAAAAATGAAAATTGCATCCAAGTCCATGCATTTAGCACAAGGACCCTAAAACTAAGCAATGAAGTGTGTGTTTTGAGGTTTGCACATACTAGCATTCATCGTTCTCATCAAGACTATTAGTAGAATCTTTTTAGATGCTAGGAATGGAAAAGAAGATCCAACAGTTAGAAAAATGTTTGGATTTGCGAGCCTTGATCCAACTTGTCGTCAAAACTCTTGTTGGATGGTTTCTTATATATTAATTGTGACCCCTGATGGGTACCTCCAAAAGCTTTTTCGTAGAACTTTCACAGTAACCTAAAATTTACTTATACTAGTTCAAATCTGACCTATTTTTGATAAATCGACATAAAGTAATTCAAGTGGGTGGAGTTAGGTAGGAAGTTTTGAATTTGATCCATAGCACTAATCGTGACCGTTGGGCTATTAGATCCAATGGTTCAGAGTAGTTGGATTCGTGTTGAATAGTATCTAGAGAAAACTCCACCATGTTCTAGATAGTTATTATTAATATATTTAATGTATGCCTTTTTCTCTAACAAGACTACTGGTTAATAACAACTTAATGTTCGTTCAATCACATTTCATACAGTATATACGAGTGTGGCACGCGCCTGTGTGTGTGTGTATTTGCGTGGGAAAACTTTGTCTTGTTGAATTTATTTAGATCAATATTCTTCGGACTTCCTTTACGGGAGAGAATGATCATGACATCACTCAGAACATTGAGAATGTGGTTTCCTGGTAGTTGGAAACTCACACGACGACATTGTTTACTACAAGAAGATGCACCCATCTACCTCTGAAAAGACATTTAATTCAAGAGTAGTCTATCATGCTTACTTGTAGCTCAAGTCTAACTTAATTTCATTAAATTAATGCAGAATCTTAGCAAGAAGTTAAACAACTGTACCTATATATCATCAAAACTCTTGGTGGTTTCCCATATATTAATTGACCCCTCCCCCCGATATATATGGGTACCTCCAAGAGAGATCTTTCGTCAAACTTTCAAAGCAACATACAATTTACTTGTGGCAGTTCAATTTGTACCTAATAATTTTGATAAATCGACATAAAATCAATCAAGTGGGCGAAGTTATCTAGGAAGTTTGAGAACTCATAAAACATGGGAAATCGTAAGTACAACATGTTGGTCCACAATATATGTCTAAAAACTTGCCTCGTATGTCATTGAGATCCATAGTATTCATACTTGCTTTATGGGAAAGAAAAATCTCGTCATCACACTCGGAAAATTGAGAATGTTCTTTCCTGATATAGTAGGAAACTCATAGTGATGGAATTGTTTACTACAACAAGATGAACCTATAGACCTCCGAAAAGACATTTAATTCAAGAGCAATCTATATCGCGCTTACTTGTAGCTCAAGTTTGACCTAATTTCGTTAAATTGTCAAGATGCAAAATCAATCTTAGCAAGAAGTTAAACATATTGTCAAAACTCTTGGTGTTTTGTGATATATTAATTGACTCCTCGATGGGTACCTCCAAAATCTTTTTCCAAAAACTATCAAAGCAACCTACAATTTTCTTAGACAAGAGGCTAGTAAATTTCTAAACTACGTATAGTAAGGGTGTGTGCAGTGTCTAGAAGTAGCTATGAAAACTACTTTTGGTCTAGTGTTTAGAACTTTAGTGGGTCCACACAACCATGCTAAAAATATAGATTGTTATCCACTAAATAGTGAGCCCTTGCAATTGATTCTCTTATACATAAGTCTAACACTAGAATAACCTTGAATAATCTTTTTGTTAGCACTACCCACTCCACTGTTAAGATATATGTTTAAGACTTGACACCGTGCTTGGTTTCATGTATGGGGCCAATGGGCTCACTATCATGGGGCCCCATTGTTATTAGTGGTCTAGTTATATCCTATAGCAGCCAACGAATGTTAGCTCTGACTAATCTAGATCTTCCTTCTCGATGACCCTTGATGCTTGGCTTTAAAGGATGGTTACGAGGGAAGTAGGTGCTTATGGTGACTTCGTCAAGCTCAAGCCCCCCACTGGACAGTGTGAAGACACAATCTTTCGGAGGTGCTCATAGGGGTAGGATGTGCGTTCATGCGTTCATAGGGGTGAGTGTGTGTATGCAATTGTGAGCGTGTGCGTTTTGTAGTGGATTTTCACAAAAATGAGAGAGATGGGCCTTCCGTTTGTATTAAGTTTTGCTCGGTTTTCCCAAAGTAATTGTAATGGTCACTGGTGTCTAGGGTCTATGGGCTCACTACCGGGGGCCACATTATTAGTGGTTCAATTACATCCCATAGCAGCCAACGAATATGAGCTCCAACCCCCTAGCACTTCCTTCGCCACGAAGCCTCGACACTCGACTTTGAAGGATGGTTATGAGGGTTGTGAGAGGCGACGTTCCCATCAATATATAACGAGGTGCCTATGGTGACTTCGTCAAGCTCAAGCCCCGCGGGATCAGTCTCAAGATCCAGTCTTTCTGAAGTGCTCATAGGTGTAGGGTGTGCGTACCTGCATTCATAGGGGTGAGTGTGTGTACACATTTGTGAGAATCTCCATTTTGTAATGGGTTTTCACAAAAAGAGAGGGGGCCTTTGGTTTATTTATTTATTTATTTATTGAGTTTTGATCAGTTTTCCAAAAGTACTCCATGTAATGCAGGTCAAACTAGGTGAGTGATGTTTGGGGGCCACACGCTCTCTAGCACAGGCCTGAACAACTAAAGACCAAAAAAGTAAAGGCCGGAACAGTAACATGACAGAACAATAACTGACCATCTTAGAGAAGGGCCGTTAGTAGGCTCGACGATGGGCTGCAACAACAGTGATGGGCTGACCGCAGGACTTATGTTTACAGGAGCGACTTGCCGCAGGCTGCTAATTAGTCGCATAGTGTTGGACCAACATGGGCCTTCTGTATGCTGAAACTGAATCAGGCCTGAAAGTTCGTGGGCCACTGCTGGCTGCATTTTTGGGCCCATTTCAAACAGTGCAGGACAAAACAGTAAAAGGTCATCTTCTTATTGGGGTCCCCTTATGGGCCGGCCTAGTTAGTATTTAGCAGACCTTGGCTAGGCACGGCTTCTGCCATGATTTTTATGGCCGTTAACGGCGGTAACCGGCCGCTAATGGCGGCTGCCACCTGGCAGTTCGCATGACGTCAGCAGTCAGTGTGGCTGGCGAACAAATCTACGACGGAACAAGTTTTCGTGGCTGAAGGGTGCGATCTGCCATGGTCAGAAAAAAACTGTGGTTAATTCATTTGTGACGGGGATTTTACCACGAAGGCCATCCGTGGCAGACGACTCTTTGGCCATGAAAACGGGCCTTCAACCACGAAAATCGTCCGTTATAAAAGTCAACTTTTGTTGTAGTATTTATCGGATCTGACTTAGATGATGTCTTCATGTTGGAAACTCTGGAAGGTATAAAGAAAAATGGTGAATTTTCGGTCAAATGAAAGGTACAACAGAAGCAAGATTCACCAAACTTCACGAAACCCAGATGTAGAAACACTGTTGCAAGAGGAAGGATTCGAAGTCCTCAAGGTACAATAGAAATCCAACCACGATAAATCCTGGGCTTGAAGAAAGGTCAGAGAGCAGGATCAAACACGCAAAGGTAAGAGGAGAATAACATAAAGGTAAGGAGTAAAAGCATATCTAATATGAACTATCCAACCGATATTGTAAAAATAATTTTGACACTCGACATCGTCCGTTAGCTAGGTTATCATATATACTGGACTAGTGGGGTATCAAAAACCAAGGCTCTATTACCACTTGTAACACCCTCGAATCGGCCCTATGCAGAATTTTGCGATTCCTCCCAAACCCGCATAGAAACGATTCAATGGTGCACACCAAGCACTTGTGTGCGGGTGCAGAATGAAGTAATACCATTACAAAATACACTACAAGAAAAGTTGGCTTTTACAATGGAATATTTTCGATGCTGAAGGCCCATTTTTCGTGGTTAAAAAGTCTTCTACGATGGATAGCCTTCGTGGTAAAAGCCCCGTCACAAAAGAATCTATCACGAATATTTTTTTGATCATGGAGAATCGCACCCTTCAGCCACAAAAACATGTTCCATCGTCTTCTACAATGCACTTCGGCGGGTCCAAGCGAAAGGACGGAGCTGGCGCAAGTGTCATACTGACATCGCCCCAAGGGGACAAGATGAAGTATATTCTTTGAATGCAGTTCACAGCATCCAACAACGAAGCATAATATGAAGCCTTGATCCATGGAATGCGTATGGCGAAAGCCTGCAGTGCCAAGAGACTCGTCATCTACGTCGACTCCAAACTGCTGGTCAACCAAACAATGCACGACCGTGACACCCTAAGTGACAACATGATCGCCTACCGCGACCTCTACGACACACTCGAGGGAGACTTCGACGGCTGCAAGCTGCGACACGTTGGTCGCGAAAGCAATGAAGAGGTGGATATACTCTCCAACATCGGCTTCACCTGCGCCCGAATACCACCTGGAGTATTTCTAGAGTGCATCTACGAACGCTCCATCAATCCCAAGGCTCTAGAAAAGAAGGCAAGCACATCAACAGACTCGGGGGCTAAGCCGCCTAACGAGCCAATGTCACTCAATGACATGGATCCTGATACAGGAGTAGAAGGCCCAGTGGAGGTCATGATGATCGAGCCATATTGGACACAACCATATATCACATACCTACTCAGCAAAAGGCTGCCAGATGACCCGACTGATGCACTACACATAGCGTGACGATCTAAGGAATTCGCCCTTATCAACAATGAACTATACAAGTGCATCATCACATGAGTTCTTCAGTGGTGCATCTCCAACGGGGACGGAAGAGTCATCCTACTCGACATACACGAAGGCACTTGCAGACACCATGCTGGTAGTCGCGCTCTCGTCACCAAAGCTCTACGAGCTGGATTCTACTAGCCAACGGACATGTGTGATGCCAAGGACATCATCCAGCGCTGCAATGCTTACCAACGATTCGCGGTCAAACTGCACGCACCCGACGCAGACTCAGGCCAATACCAATGGCTTGGCCCTTTGCACAATGGGTACTCGACATGGTTGACAAGCTCCCGAGATCCTCGCGAGGAGGCTACGTCTACCTCCTAGTCGCGGTCGACAAATTTACAAAGTGGATAGAGGCCATGCCGGTGACGAATCAATCAGGAGCCAGCGTTCTCAAGTCCTTCGAGTCCATTGTTTACCGTTTTGGGGTGCCACATAGCATCATCACGGATAACGGGACAAACTTCACCTCCAAGGAGTTCCAGGAATTCTATGAAAACCTGGGAATAAACATTAGCTACGCCTCGGTGGCTCACCCTCAGACCCACGGTCAAGTTGAAAAGACCAACGGCCTCGTCTATGGCAGAATCAAGAAACGACTCCTTCGTCCACTCGAACAAGCCGTTGGGTGATGGCCAGACGAGCTACCATCCGTACTTTGTAGCTTACGCACAACTCCAAACAGCACCACGGGCTACACTCGGTTCTTCATGGTGCACAGTGCTGAAGCGGTACTACCCGCAGAAGTGCACCACAAAGCCCCGCGGGTGGTTGCATACAACGAGAAGGAATCAACCCTCGCAGTCGAAGACTCCGTCGACCTCCTCGACAAGGCGCGCGAGGTTGCAACGGAGAGATCCACGATCTACCAGCAGAGCCTCCATAACTACCACAGGAGAAGGCTATGCCCCAAATCCTTCGTTGAAGGAGACCTAGTCCTGCGACTGAAGCAACAAGGGCACCTCAAGTTCGAGTCCCCTTGGGAAGGACCTTACGTGATTGCCAAAGTAATCCTAGGTGGTGCCTATCGCCTTAAAGATTTCAAGAGTGGAGTCGCATACTCCAACCCCTAGAATGTCGCGCAGCTACGCCGTTTCTACACTTAGATGTTTTTTACTTTACAAATAAGGCTATTCAGCCAGGCTACTTAGCGACATATTGTACCTCGTGATATTCTATGAATAAATAAAGCTAAGTGCCCCAAACCATGTGTTTTGTGCCTTTATCGCAATTATTTTACTCGGGGGTTGCCCCACCCTTTGCATCTTGTTCCAAAAACAATACAACATCCTGAGTAGCTGACGCACTACCAATCGAACCGTTGATAAACACCAACCTAGCTACAACGCACCTGACAAGTTGGCAAGGTGCTGAGATGGATACACGTCAGGCTAACGAAAAGGACTTGTACATTATAGTACACTCGAATAATATACAATCTATCAAGCTCTTTACATATTAAGGGGTATCAAAATACACCCACCGTAATCATATGAATTTTACAATACTTATACATCTCTATGCATGATACAAATTACGCTACTGCTACAAAAGAAGAACATTCGTTTTCTCTTCAAAGAAGTCGACGATATCCTCCGCTAGACGGTCAACCGCCTGGTAGTGTGGTACCATATTCCAAGTCATCCCTTCTGGTGGCAATGGTGGTCTGGCGGCAACAGACACAATGTCCACATCTGACCGATGCAGTCGTACCAGCAACAACGCAGCCTTAGCAGCTGCGACTAGTTGTTGTCGCACGCACTCGAGGACTGCGCGGATATCCTAAAACCTCGCTAGGAGAGCCAACTGGCTTGAGAGCACCACATTAAGAGGAAACATCGCTTGGAAGATATGCCTAAGGAACGACTGCGCCTTCTTGAAACATTGAAGCACTTCCGAAGAACGATCCTGCAGCATCGCCAACGCGACTGCACGGTCGTGGTTCACCCAAAAGTACCCAGTAGCCTGCAGCTGCTCCTGGGTTAAGTCATTCATTCGAATGGCTACCCAATCCTTCTCATCCTA
Organism: Avena sativa; assembly: GCA_916181665.1. Taxonomy (NCBI): domain Eukaryota; kingdom Viridiplantae; phylum Streptophyta; class Magnoliopsida; order Poales; family Poaceae; genus Avena; species Avena sativa. The sequence goes on from OV702286.1 coordinate 184,590,443, forward strand.
CGGATGACGAGCGCTAACAACTACAAAAGAAGGAGCAAAGTATAAGGACAAGGCATCGCCACGAATGGCTAACAGAAAAGCTGAGAAGATAGAGAGCTAACATTTAAATTGCTCGTTCAATTGCGCAACTTCATCCAAGAGATACTTCTCGCGGGCGGTGGCCTTCTCCTCTTTCGACTTCTACACATTCGCGTTACCGCGAACAATGGGAAACTCACGCTCTAGCTGCTTTATACGGTCGCGCAGTCGCGAGAGCAACGATAGCTCTTCCACCTTTGAACGTGGTTGCGCCACAGTTTCATCGGTGGGAGGAGAGTCATGAGGATCACTCGAAGGACCACTCGAAAGACCCTAGTTACAACCAAGCAAAAGGCAAATGAGACCAGTCATACATTGATAAAAAGGAGGACTGCATTCAAATTCGATAAAAGTATCAAGGGGCACCCCCCACAAAATGCGGACCAGCAAAAGGAAGCTACAACTATTACAAAGGGTAGCTATGGAGCAATCTGCTTCTTCGACTTGGACTTTGACTTCGGGGGCTTCCTCGAATCCGTGGTAGTCTCCGACGCCACATACTTTCCGGTGGTAGCCCCAGACGCCACAGCCTTTGCCGCCTTCACTCGTCGCAACTCTTCAGAATACTTGGCGACTGTCTCGATGAGACGAGGCCCGTATTTACTGCATCTAGTGGGGAAGGGATTAAACACTGCCTGCTAGCCTCCCTCATTGATAGGCATCACCTCAGAGATCGCACTCGGGTCCAGCTCTGTGCCATGTGTTTGCACCATCACGAGATCCATGGTCGCGCCGAGATATCGCTGAGCATTCTTGAATTCCGTCGGGATGCCTTTTGCGAAGGATTCCACCAAGCCATCAAGAGTCTCGATTAAGTTGGCCTTAGGAAACACATCCTCACGGAGGCGGCTCAGCACGTTTTTGGCCTTTTCCCGTGCGTATCCTGGAGGGAGACACTGCCAGCCAAGGCATCCGAACGGCACAACGCCTGGGCGTCGAAGCTTATGCCAGCGGCATCTGCATACACAGAGTATCAGCACAGCGGCATGCAATCAAATAGAGAAAAATAAAAGTGAAACTGAACAATACTTGAAAGTGCTTTTGCAACCGAGAAAAGTTGTTCTTCGAACAACTCCTCCCTTTCGGCAGTGGAAGCACGCAAGTCTTCATCACGCTTCTGTGACTCTTCCAGGGCCGCGACTGCCTCATCACGCTTTTTATCCGTTGCGGCAAGTCCCTTCTCGAGGGAAGTGATGCGATGGAGAAGCTCAGTATGATCACATATAAAGGACATAGCACGACAACAACTGAGTTCACAAATTTCTAGAATAAGTAGAGCGAAGAGAGAAGGACAAACCTTCGACTTGACGATGGCGATTGTCTAGCATGGCATGCTATCGACCCAAGGCAAGGATTTGTTCCGCAAGGCGAGTGGAATCCTTCACGATGGGCTACACCAAAAGAAACAAGGATTCAACATCGACCAAAGGAACAAATTCACCTGCCAGCGGCAAAAATATACTTACGTGTTCCTCCAGGGACTCTAAAGATTCCTGTCGAGTGGGCGTCCGTGCAACCATCTGGTGCCCCCAACTATGAGGGGAACTCGAAGAGTTGGCGACGAAGTGGGCCGCCACTGGAGGAGAAGGCGACCGTATGGCCACCTCCTTGTTCTTATAGTCTACGACTCCAGATTCTTTCACAAATTGGCAATCGTCGAAGGACGACGATGCCGTTTGACTACAAACAAGACCAACACCACTTCAGAAGAAAACTCCAAAGGACAACAAGACGCACTCGCAAATACTAAAAACTCACCCGTCGAATTTATCAAGGTCAAAGGAGTCATCCGACGACTCCTTCGGCAACCTCAGCTTCTTTCGTATGGGAGGAGCCATGGCGCGTACAGGCACGGCAGGGATTGGCTCATCTACAGTAGCAGGAGAACCCTCCGGTGTTGTCAGTGAGGAGGCATCAGAGTCCTCGATGCAGGAGCACTTGCGAGTCTTGTGGCCACTGGACTCATGGGCTTCCTCCTCTTCCTCAATAGGAACGGTGGAGCCCAACTCATCCTCTTCCTCCGCCTCGCACGAGATAACTCCTTCATGCTGAGGAGGCAAACTAGCAGCCACTTTCCAGTCCTACAATCAGAAGAAGCATAGTATATATCAAGGACCTGACAAGCCATCGAAAATATACAACACTTCATACGAAAACTCTACCTCCGGTGGAGGATTGTTGGCGTCGAAAGGAGGCACGACTGACTCGCCTAGGAGATCCTCCTTGGCGGTGTACTTGGTGACCAGCCGCAACCTTCTGTCCACCTCACTCGAAGAAATACCCTCCATAGAAATGCGAGTGACATCGCTAGTACCAATCCAGTGGTAGAACATAGAGGTGCAACCATGTGCGAATGAGTTCAGTGCCACCTTCCTCTTTTCCTATATGGCTTTCGAGGTCGCAGTCATGCTGATATAGCATCTCCGTCTCCTCGGACTCCCCGAGCATCACGACGTTCTTCTAGGAACGCCTCCTCCTGCAAACTGCCACGGGATAGAAGCGCGTGAGTTCATAGTGCTCTCCGTCGGCCTTCTGGTCATGGATTTAGAACCACTTATCTCTCCACCCTTGGAAAGACGCGGTGAGTTTGATGTCAAAATACGTGATAGAGGAGTCGACGTGGATCCCGCAGCCCCTACATCATAGACTACATAACCCGACTCCGACTAATGTTTGAGCTTGAAGAGTTTCTTGAACAGAACAAAGTGTGGCTCGATTCCTAGCCAGCACTCGCAAATGGTGATGAAACAGGCGATGTGGAGAATGGAATTTGGGGACAGCTGGTGCAGCTGGAGACTGTAGAAGGATAGAAGACCCCTAACCAATGGATGCAGGGGGAGAGAGACCGCGAATGATGAACGCAAGGAACATCACTCGAAAACCCACCGGAGGATTGGGGACTACCTCGTCACTGGGAACGCGCGAGTCGTCCTCTGTGGCGGATAGCATCCCATCCGGGCGCTGGGTGAACAACTCTGACGGCTTGATGACGGATTGATGCCACGACCCGTTGGTGACGCGAGTCCCCGTGCCCTTCTTATTCCCAGCACTGGTAGTGCTGGTGCCCACGGTGGCGGCGCCTCCTTTCTTCTTGGTGGCGACAATGGGAGCCACCGATCCTACAGCAGAGCCTCCCTTCTTCTTGCCTATGTTGCACTGGCGATGGGAGCGCAGGAAGTAGCTAGGGAAGATGCGGATTTGGTCCAGTTCCATGGAAGATATGTGTGCAAAGGAATAGCAAGAACGGCAATGGCGGAGATGTGCGAGCAAGAAGAAGAGGTGGGGAAATTAACGCATGGCATGCCCCCTACTTAACCTCCTAGCAGATACCATCCAACGGCCAGAAGAAAATCTACCAGACGCGTGGCGTACATCGACACTGATGCGTGGCAAGGGTAAAACACGAACCGTCCCCCACTATTCCCATTACGCATGGAAATCTAGGAGACGCAGTTAAAACAGAAGATTACGCACATCCAGTCAAATCAAACTCAGAAAGTAGGACCCACTACTCATCATGTCCCGTCAAAGACGCTCGCACGGGCAACTAAGGTCATATCATCATCAGCACTAACGTCATCAACTCTAGCAAGTGAACATTTCGACTACTTTAGTCCTTACCCGAGTCTTCGACTGAACCAAGCACTCGGGGGCTACTCCTAACAGGAGCACTGGCCGCGCACCCGACAGAATTTTACGAAGATATCCAAGTATCATGAAAACCATTCACTCGAATCAACGATTCGTATGGACTCTGGGTTACTCCCATAGGGAGCGCTGGAAGCACGTTCGATTGAAACAAGCAAATTAAGATGACAGTAGTCACAAAGTACTTAGAGTCCCCACTCGAGTCTACGACTCGAATAGGCACTTAGGGGCTACTCCCATAGGGAGAGCTAGCCGCGCACCCTATGTTTAATTTTTTTATACGTTACACCGTGTGTTGATAACATCCACACTCGAATGCTACAACAACTTCGCCTAATATTTTCCCTGCAAAGAGACAGCATCTCTTGGGTCACCCGAATCATCTCCGCGATGATAAAAATTCGGATGCCGCGCTTACAGCTTGAAGATAAGAACTGAATAAGGCCTGACAACGCATCTACTACGCACTACCAGAAATATATCCGTGCCTACATGTACGATGAATATGCCTGTAAGACCTCCGTGGCCTGAGTCGAATTATGCCAGCACTTTTCTAAATTCGAGTCTGGGGACTAGAGTTTGAGTAGATTGAATTGTTTTGCCCTAAGGCAGTTAACTGATCCCGATACATCGGATAATTCAGGCATGTATATCAACAATCCCTATGACATAAAATAGAGAACTCAAAAATATACTTAGCAATGCACTCAAAAGACTTCATAAATTCTCCACCCAAATCTGTGATTCCACTGGAAACTCGGGGGGCTACTTACGTGGGCATACCCTACAGGTACTCGAGCTTGGTATATACAGCCCAGATATGACAGGAGCCCATGGTGTTACCAGGGCCCAATACAAGATTCTGGTGACTCACGGAGACTCCAACTTCTTGTGGCACAAGGCAGTATCAAAGATAGAAAGTTTGAAGGGACAAAACCTAATTTGTAACCGACTCAACCTGCCACCCGAGACCTAGCCTATCTATATAAAGGCTAGGAGGGGGCGGTGAGGAGGACCATCACAACCCTAGTTTCCACAACCATCGCCAGATTGCATCTGCGCAACCCCTATAACTTTCGACTCCCTCAATAATTCCAAGAGCAGACAAGAAGGAGTAGGGACCTCTACGAGGACTAAACCTGGGTAAACCTTGCGTCCCTGTGTGCTTGTTTGCTAGCCGATTGATTCCTCCAGCACTCCCTCCTTCTCCAAAACCCAAGTCCATAACAATGGGCATTGACAAGTTAATCTCTCGTCACCACTATTCCGCTAACGTGAATAATCTAGTGCGCCTGAGTAACAACATCAAGGCCACCCATAACGTAAGCTCATTAAAAAACAAGAAAAAATGTGGAGTTGCTAGGCCCCACAAGTAATCCGTACTCACAACTCTTATGGTCCATTCACGCTCACTAATACAAGCGGGCTTGTTTTCCTTGAGATTGTCCGAAAGTTGTTCGGTCATGCACATATCGCATCATCAGCAATGTTTTCAAATTATCTCTACTACTATAATGGAGTAGTTTTGATTTGGATCCATAGCACAAATCTTGACCATTGGGTTGTTAGATCCAATAGTTCAGAGTAGCTAGATTCCTATGGAACAATACCGAGAGAAAACTCCACCATGTTCTAGAACCATCATGTCAACCCCCCCCCCCCCCCCCCCCACACACACAAAAAAATCATAGCACATGTAACATCCAAAAACTTTAATCCAAGTGATCAAGATCAAATCTACCCAATTTAGGGTTAACAAAAACTTTTCTATTTAAAAATCTTTAAGCATTCATATGTGTGTGCATTTAAAATAGGAGTTGTTTTAAATGCCATGATTGAGTGATCTATTGGTTATAAAATGACTCTAAGGTGAATTACACATCATCTAGATCATCCCCAAGAAAATCCCAAAGAAAAAGAAATCAAAAAGAATTAAATAAGGCAAATGGTCACTTTTGCCATTTTAATCACCTAGCCCACTTTGGCTATTCCTAGCACTCAAATCCTAACAGAGACACTTGTGGACCTTTGCACCCCTTGCTAGTACAAGTAGTGATGTGCCAAGGCCCACTTTGTGATCTCCCAAAAACATTCAAACTCTAAATTTAAATGACATTTGAAAATTGAATATAGTTCATATGTCTAGATACCACTTTTCAAAAACCACTCAATTGAACTCTAGTTCCAAATCCCAAGAAAACCTAGATGCTTAAGCATAAGATGAATCACTCCACCAAAAATCTTTCAAAAAGTCAAAAGTTTGTCTCATGCGGCCATTTGATCGAACACCTTGTTAGCAGAATCATTATGGCCTAACTAACACTGTTTTGGAGAAAATCATGTCGAGCCATTTGATGCACATGAATCACCTTGGTCACTCCCAGGCCCAACCAGACCAAAACCACCCCATGCCCTAGCCCCTGGTGCCAGTGCACCGCCACCCCGAGGTCATGCTCGCCGGCCAAACAGGCACAAGCTGCAGCCGACCACCAGCCCCTCTCTGCCGCTCCAGGGAGTGAGGTGTGACCTCACCGCCACCAACGGTCCACCCCATGGCCCCTGCTAGCCACTGGACCACCTCAGAGCCGTGTCGCCCTTTCTCTCTACGTGCAGCTAGAGCGCGCCAGAGCGCGATCGCAACCAGCATGCCACAGACCACGCCTCAACACCAAATCGCGCACGTCGCTCCGCCTTGACCCCCTCACCCCGCCAGACACGGTCGTGCACCGCAGCTCGACCCACAGTCGCCGGGAGCCGCGTCGAGCACCGCCTCTGTCTCCCAGAGCGCGAGAAGCCCCCGGCCATTTGCCATCGCCCCTAGCATCGCCATTAATCCGTAGAGGACCGCCAGCAGACCGCCCACCGTCCGCCTACCTCGCCCACGCCGGTAGCCCCCTGTATCGCCCTCACCGACGAGCTCCACCCACACCCGTCGGTCCCCTTGTCGAGCCTATAAAAGGAAGCCTCCCCAGCACCATTTCTTCACACCATCTCACTCCCCTCTCTCCACTAACCGTTTCCCCTCTCTCGCTGGAGCCGCTCGAGCAGCCCATCACCGGAATTCCACCGAAGGTAGCCGCTACAGAGGAAGAGAAGTCCCCGTTGATTTCGTCCACCTCATCCCCTTCCGCGACCTCGCCTGAGTCTGCCGTCGTTGTCCAGTTTGTTTGCCCGCTTCGCCGCACTGGCTGGAGCCCTGGTACGTCCCCGACAGAGCCCCACTGACCGTGCTAGGGTTCAGTCTCACCGGCGACGAGTCCGTCGTCGATGACGAGCATGTTCCGTTATGTCGTATTCTAATCGTAGCGCCCAAATCGCCCTGTACCTTTTCGGGTTTTAAGTGCCGCTGACATGCGGGACCAGCCTGTCAGTCGCCCTCTGCGCCGCGGAGTGCCACTGGGCCGGCCCATTTTGTTTCCCGCGCGACATAGTTAAGTCAAATATATGTTTTTCTATTTTAGACTTAAATCGATTCTGTCCATAGTTCAAAAATCCATTCAGAGAGTTTTGCATATCCAAATTGAGTGATTCAAATTTTGTTGGAAAGCTACTGAAAATATCTATCCAACCCCATTGGATTTAAATCATTTAGAGTTAGTGATCTCTCCTAGTAAAAATAACAAGACAGAAGCATTTACACATTCAAACATTTTTATAAAATCAACCATAATAGATTTTGAGTTGATTCCAACTCTCAAAAATCACATTTAACCATACCTATCTGAATATGTAATAATATTAAGGTTTGCATGCAGTGACTTTGGACTAGTACCAAAATAATGCTATATAGGCATTTCTAGTCACTTTAAATCATTAATTATTAAACTTGAACTTATTAAATTGTGATCCAACATTTAAATCACATTGCCATATGTTAGAATATGTGGTGATGACATGTGTCCACATGATCCCATATTTTAATTGGAGAATATTAAATCTTAGTTAATTTCAATGTGTAGAAATTACTTTTCTCAAATAAAAAGAATGAAGCTAGTTCATTAAACCTTGTGATGCTTGTGATGATAATAGATCATCAAATGTGTGCCTTTGTGTGCTAAGTAGCCTAGTTAAGTATTGTTTGGTGATTGTGTATTCCCTATGTATTTATAGACAATAGTACCGACCAAGTCTAGGACGAGGAGGAGTTCTACCAAGAAGAGGAGGAAGAGAATTTCAACCACTGCACCAACCAAGGCAAGCTAGCATTATACAAGTTAACCATGCAAGTGATTACTTGCAAGCCCTCATTTAACAATGCAAGATCACCCTTGAAAGCTATTGTTAGCAAGTTAAAACTAAGCTAGATAACCTAAGCAAATGCGTTAGGCATGCTTTGGTTATACCATTTTTGACTTATACCTACTCCAATTTCTATTTACAAGCTTTACTTCCTTTACTTTACCAAAGTCCTTTACTTGTTTAAAGGTAGCATAAAGAGTATAAAACTTGACCTATCTAGTATGCTTAGATGTCATTCTATGGCATGAGATTGAGATTAGCATTCAACCTTAGTGAACACTCTTAACTTAGTAGTTGGACTAAACCAAAACTTGATTCACTTTAGATGGGAATACTTGGTGTTAACATGTGTTGAGATGATGAGTAATTCTATTGAGATGTTTTGACATGTGTTGAGAAACACAAATGGTTTATGATGATGAAAATGTTGAGGCATGAGCCTTAGCCCTTTTACAAAACTGATGGTTGGGTTCGGATGCGATACCATTCCAATTTTACCATACAACCACAATACCTGAATTGGGTAAGGCTCAGCCGGAAGTTTATATGCATTAGTATTAGTTCCCTCGCGGGAGAAGTTTGACCTGAGGCTACCTCTCAATGCTGTCCACCTATGTAGTGCCCAAGATGACAGATGGTCATGGTTGGGAGGCCATGCTCATAGGAGAGGTGCTTATACTAGAGTGTGTAAAGGAAAGGTTATGTTTGATTATCTGCATACTAAGTATGATGATTCAGGGTTATCCCTGACAGATGTATCGAATCTTGTGGTGAAAGTGTACCACCTCTGCAGAGTGTCAAACTATTCGAATAGCCGCGTCCGTGGTTATGGACAGTTGGAGTGGCCATACTTTTCCGTTGTCAAATATTTTCAAAATAACTTACGAAATGAATTGTGACATGACTTGACCACAACAAAGTTGTGACTATGATAACTAAGTTCCCACTTAGGAGTTTTCAAACTTTATTTTATCTTTCTTTGTTTCTAAACTCAGCTTAGGTTTCAAACTTAACTTTACAAATAAACTTAGAGTTAGCATTCCTACGAGAACTATCTTACTTGTTAGTGGTAGTTTGCAAGTACTTAAAGAGTACTCATGGCTTTTGTCCCTGGCTATTCCTGTGGCCAGACTATGAGGAGGACTACCCTGAAAGAGGACAGCAGGACGGCTAGGACAACTAGGATCATCTCCCATCATCAGCATTGCCTGTGACTCTGAAGATGGACCCCACCGCTACGCTATTTATTCTGCTACTTGATTGTACTAAGACTGGATCATGAGATCCTTTATTTGTGTAAGACCCTCTCTTCCTCTTTAGAGGGGTTATAGGGCTATGCTCCTTCCAAGAGGGAAAGTGGGGCGATTCTTCTTCCTGTAAAGTTTCATGTTCACATCAAGTCTTCTCTGTACACTAGTGCAGCTGGAAGCTCTATGCTATGTATGGTAGTCGTTTGACTCGGGAATCCCTGAGCCCAGCTTTTAGTCTGTGCCTGGCAGTTTCCACCGTGGTCCAGTCCAGCAGCCTCTTTTCGATCCAAGAGTTGCATGAGAAGAAAGCTTCCGGTTAGCTTCAGTTAGTGTTAGTTAAATAGAACGGGAACCTCGTAACTATGCCAAGTTGGTTCCAATGCAGCAGAGAAAGGTTATGGGTAAAAAGAAGGTCTTTATCCTGGTGCTGCGGAGACCGGTGTTGCTGATCGAACTCATTTTCTTTCGAGGAGATCGAAAATCTCTGAATTCCTGCGAAACGAATTTACATATTTATTGCGAGGGGATTTGAAAAGCGAAAAGGTGAAGACTGATTTAGATCCTATGAAAGCGCAGGAAGTATGCCTTTTGAGCTTTTTCTCCACCCACCTCTGAGCATCCTGTTGGAATGGTCCTAGGAAAGACTACGTACGAGAAATCATTCTCATAGCCTTCTTTTGAGCAATTAAATGTTGTATTTCGTCCAACCAATCATTGGTGAATCTATGTCTTTCGTGAAAAGTTGAGTATTTGTGCCCAAGATCTTTCTATTCCCTTTAGTAGGTGCACACATCTCGTATGGTAAATATACCTTAGTTCCCTATAAGGTCAGATTGATTGACGGAGTCAAGAGATGGAGATCTTGGTTTAGCAGCGGCTGCCTGTCCTTTTCTTTCGTGAAAGGTATGATCTAGAGTGTGATTCTGATCTCAGCTGAAGGTTTTAGCTGGTGTGTTAATGGGCAAATCCTTTGAAATACGGATAATGCATGCGATGCCATCCGACGATACTACGGGAGTGAATTTCGTCTATCTACGTGGAAAAAAATCTATACTCAGCTTCGGAGTCCTAATCTATCCGATGAAGCAAAAATGGTTTATAATCAATTGACGAATTATAGGCTGGATAGCATACCTCCAGAATTTTATAAGATATTACAGGCTAAAGATATGCCCTTGGATTCTGTGGACTATATTCACCACATCAACTTTGGGTGTCCTTTGGAGAACCTCCTCCCCCTGACCAACCAGATCAACCTCGAGAAAACCTGTCTGTTTAGGGACTCTTTCCTTTCAATGGACATACTTGCCTGGAACTGATTCTACCTTGAGAGCGCTTCCCTATTTTCTGATTCCTTCCCTTTGACCACCGAAAATACAACTTCTAATAGCAAAGGCTATTTTTGAGATGTTTCAAACAAGTGATTTGACACTTTTCTCCTTCCTGTCTTTCCCCGATAGAGGAGTTTGACCCTTCCACTTCTGCCTTTGCCCTTTGTACTTCTTCCCGCAATTGAGATCCCTGTTAAGGAATAATATCTCGCTCGTGCTTTTTTTGCGAGGAAATCGCTCTACTTTTTCCAGCGATGAGTGATTGAGTAAGGTCTAATTCAATCTGTGTTATGACCTACCTTTTTTGATTGAAGTATATGGTTTGTAATGGATGATGTAGTGTGATATCCAATTAGTTATGTCTCGCAAAAATGGTAATCTTGGGATTGCGATGTATGATATAACGGGCATCTGGGATTAAAAATCCAGGTGTTGACAAGTTGGTATCAGAGCCATCCTGACCATAGGAGACCCTAGTTAGAATGGACGTCCGAACAAAAACTTAGTTCAAAAACCAAAGTGAGTATTTATGAGAACTATTTCCTCTCTTACCCTTGGGAATTCTTTCTCTCAAAGAAAATTCATGTTCCTCCAAAATTCTTACATTACTACATAAAACTTTGACACACTTGATCACTTCACTAAATTTCTCATCCTAAATTCTTATAGATGGAAGCTCAATACAGCAAGTTCTACCAGTTGGGCAACGGAGGCCAACTGATCTTTGAGAGGGATTTGGATGCACTGTCTGAGTTCTTGGAGCGTCCTCATCCAGAGTTTCTTGGAGCTCAACTCCCGGGTCCACCAGGAGGAGATTTACAATGGCTAGTCACTGATGATCTTCGAGGCAAGATAGAAGCACCAGTATCTGGGAGGATTTAGTTCTCCGTGAGAGAGAACAACTGGCTAGATGGATTAGCCAGGGCAATACATGAAGCTCTCGCACGTCTATGTGCCCTCAGTGTCAACCTAATCCAAGGAACCCGCTTTGTTCACTATGCAAGGCGTGATTCCATGGGAATGCCGCTAGAGATGCCAAGTCACCCAATACTGAAGCGTCAAGTGGAGAACCTCGACTTCCTACTGTACGACAGACAGAAGGAGTTGGACAATGCTAGAGAGGTCGCCAACAACAACCTCGCCATTGCTGCCCAGAAGGCCCAGACTTTCTCACTACTCGTCCAGGATTGTCAGTCTCTTCACCACCAACGTGCAAAGAAGGATCGCACCATTTACCGTCTTTGCAAGAAGGTGGCTGACCTCGAGAAGACCATCAAGGAGCAAGAAGCACAGCTTGCCGTGAAGGAAGAAGAAGAGGAAGGTAAAGATATCCAAGGGGACATTGACTCCTACCTCAGCAATGATGATGACTTTCTGGAGGAAGATGTCGTGGACTTCTACACCGACGATGATGACTCTGACTTCATCGATGATGAGTAGATGCACCAGAGCACTATCGTAGGAGTGAGAAGTATCGGTCCCATTGTATCTTAGCTTATAGAATGGTTCTTAAAACCATCTATTTTACCTTGATGTTGTGGTGTGTTTTTGTACCGTGTGCTTTGCTTGAATGAATGAAAGGAAGTTAGTTGCAAAACCTGAGTCAAACTCAAAGTTTTAGCTTTGAAATCAAAACCATGAACCTTAGAACTTTCCCTCTTACCCCTTTATCTACCTCAATCTTCAGATGACTCGTGGAAACGAAGGAGGGAGCAGCTCATCGCAAGACCCAATGCTGCAGATTCTGCAGACTCTCATTGCAGACCGTGAAGCAAGCAGGTCAGAGCGCCAAGCTAATCTAGCAACACTGTAGCAGATTGCCCAGATGGCTCACAACAACCAGAACCATGGAAATCAGGATCATCATGGATCCAAACTCAAAAACTTCCAGAATAAAAATCCCCCAATCTTTAGTACTTCAGAGAACCCACTGGATGTTGACGACTGGTTGCAGACAACAGAGAACAACTTAGAAGTAGCAGGAGTGGATGCCAACGAGAAAGTTCTTTTTGCCACCCACTATTTGGCAGGAGATGCAAGAGCATGGTGGAACAGCATCCGCACAATGAACCATGGTCAAGTGATGACATGGGAAGCCTTCAAAATCAAGTTCAGTCGCACCCACGTGCCGCAGGGTCTAGTCACTAGAATGAGGGATGAATTCAGAGAGTTGAAGCAAGGCAGAATGACTGTAGTGGAGTACCGTGACAGATTCTTGTCCTTAGCCAGGTATGCACCTGATGAGATCAACACGAAGGCCAAGAAGAGGGAGAATTCCTGAACGGACTGCATGATGAGATGCAGACTATTCTTGTCAACATCCGTTTCTAGGATCTCGAAGAGCTAGTCGACTCTGCCATTCAGATGGAAGGGAACATTAATCAAGCAAACGACAACTGCAAACGTCGTATGATGCACCAAGCTGGATCCAACAGTCACCAGAAGTATCGTCCCAATCCTTCAGCGGGATATGCACCGAGGAACAACCGACCCCTAATGTCTCTCCCAAGCTACCCCAACCGTAGCGGAGGAAATCTGAAGTCCGGAGGAAACAACAATCACTCCGGCAACACCAACAATTTCAACCATGCACCTCCCAAGAGCAACAACAACAACAACACCGCACCCAAAACTGGAAGCAATGTTGTGCCCGTGGCAGCGAAAGACAAGTATCAGATCACTTGTTTCGAGTGTGGAGTAAAAGGTCACTATTCCAATGAGTGCCCCAAGAAGATTGCCGCCACTGCCAATGTGAATGCCCCACCTCAACAGCAGCGCCGTGTTCAACCAGGAAGAAGATTCTCCCCAGGGAACCCTCACAACCGCAACGACTGTCTCTTCCACATGAACACCGAAGAAGCCCAAGAAGCGACAGATGTCGTGCTGGGTATGTTTTCTATCAACTTAGTTTTAGCAAGAGTGTTGTTTGATTCTAGAGCATCGCACTCATTTTTCACCGAAGAATTTGCATGCACTAGTAAGATTCACCCAACCAACCTGAAGCATGTTATGATAGTTCAAATCCCCGGTTCATCTACAAAAGCTAGAAAAATTTGCAAAGTTGTGCCTATCAGAATTTTTATGCCAATCTAAGAGTACTTGGAACCAAAGGTTTGGAAGTAGTACTAGGAATGGATTGGATGTCAAAGCATAAATGATTGATTGACTGTGCCAAGAAAGCGATCACCATGACCTGTGGCTCTGGAGTCTCAGTAGAACATATATCTGAAACCTTGCCCCATCAATTCAAGTGCAACAAGAGTCTAGCCCTACCCACCATTGACCAAGTCAGAGTAGTTTGTGAATACCCCAACATATTTCCAGATGAAATGCCCGGTATGCCCCCGGATAGGTATATTGAGTTCATTATTGAACTAATCCCCGGAACCGGACCCATAGCCTAGAGAACCTATAGTATGAACCCCTCAGAGTTAGTGGAATTGAAGAAGCAGCTGGATGCTATGCTGGCAACAGCCTTGATTCAACCAAGTGCATCGCCATGGAGATCGTCAGTGTTATTCATCGACAAGAAAGATGGAGGCAACCGTTTGTGCACAGATTACAGGAAGTTGAATGACGTCACAATCAAGAACAAGTTCCCTTTTCCAAAGATAGAGGATCTATTTGATTAGTTGACTAGAGCAAATGTGTTCTCTAAGATCGATATTAGGACGGGTTATCACCAACTTAAGGTTCGTGCAACGAATATTCGGAGGACCGCCTTTACTACTCGTTATGGTTTATACGAGTATACGGTCATGTCTTTTGGATTAACCAATGCCCCTTCTTATTTCATGAACCTCATGAATATGATCTTTATGAATTTTTTGGATAAGTTTATCGATGATATCCTTATCTACTCCAAGTAAGAAGAAGAGCATGAGCAACATCTGAGAATCATCCTTGAAACCCTTAGAGAGCATCGGTTGTATGCCAAGTTCAGCAAATGTGAGTTTTGGCTGAAAGAAGTAGGATTCCTAGGACATATTGTGTCTGCCGGAGGAGTCACTGTTGATCCCGCCAAGATCAAAGATGTCGAAGAATGGGAAGCCCCAACCACTCAAACCCAAGTCCGTGCCTTTCTCGGATTAGCGGGATAGTACCGCAAGTTCGTAGAAGGATTTTAGAGTATCGCAAGACCCATGACCCAATTGTTGAAGAAGGACAAGAAGTTTGAATGAACCGACAAATGTGAAGCAAGTTTCCAAGAGCTGAAGAAGAGATTGATTTCAGCCCCAATATTGATCATGCCAGATATCAAGAAGTCGTTTGATGTGTATTGTGATGCATCCAAGATTGGTCTCGGATGTGTATTGATGCAAGAAGGCAAAGTCATCACGTATCTGTCTCGACAACTGAAGTAGCATGAGCAAAACTATCTGACCCATGATCTTGAGTTAGCAGCCGTAGTTTTGGTATTGAAGACATGGCGTGATTATCTTATGGGTAATCACTGAGAGATTTATTCAGATCACAAAAGCTTGAAGTATATTTTCACTAAGAAGGAGCTGAATATGAGGCAAAGGAGATGGATAGAGTTAATCAAGGATTTTGACCTTGACATTCACTATCACCCCGGCAAGGTCAATATGGTAGCAGATGCTCTTAGCTGATTGCCGTGTAGGCTAAACACCATGATCAAGGAGAAGCAGCCAAGTTTGTATGAGGAGTTGGAGCAGTTTAGAACTGAGCTAGTTAGCAAAGGATTCTTAGATAGCATTGAACTTCAACCCACTTTGATTAGCCAAATCAAGGAAACCAGAAGGGAAATGAAAGTTTTGACCGAATCAAACATCGTATTGGTACAGGAAAGGTATCTAGATTCACCAAGATGAACAAGGAGTTCTGTGGTACAAAGGTCGTATCTGTGTGCCAGCAGATTCGGAGCTGAAGCAAGTTATCATGAAAGAAGCTCATGATACTCTTTATTCTACCCACCCCGGAGGAACAAAGATGTATCAAGATTTGAAAGAGAAATTTTGGTGGCACAAGATGAAGAGAGAAATCGGAAGCTACATCGCCAAGTGTGATATCTGTCAAAGAGTCAAGGCGGAACATCAGAGACCCGCAGGACTGTTGCAACCATTGCAGATTTTGGAATGGAAATGGGATTACGTCGGAATGGACTTTATCACAGGTTTGCCTACTTCTAGTAGGGGAATGACTCAATGTGGGTCATCGTTGATAGACTATCCAAGGTAGCTCATTTTATACCTATCAAGATAACCTACTAGAGTTCGAAGCTAGCAGAACTGTACATTGCCAGAATTGTTAGTTTGCATGGAACCCCCAAGACCATAGTATCGGATCGAGGAACCCAATTTACCTCGAGATTTTGGCAGAAAGTCCAGGAAGGATTAGGAACCAAGTTGAATTTCAGCATAGCTTATCACCCGCAAACCGATGGACAAACTGAAAGAGTGAACCAAATTCTAGACGATATGTTGAGAGCTTGTGTGATTGAATATGGATCAAAATGGGAAGACTGTCTGCCTTTCGCAGAATTCTCATACAACAACAGTTATAAGCCAGTTTACAAATGGCACCATTTGAGTTCCTATACGGAAGAAAGTGTCGCACCCCTTTGAATTGGTCACAAGTAGGAGAGAGTCAGATTTTTGGACCCAACATTCTCTGAGAAGCTGAAGAGAAGGTTCACAAAGTCCGTGAGAACCTCAAGACCGCCCAATCTAGACAGAAGAGTTATGCTGACAAGAGAAGGAGAGACCTGACTTTCAATGTCAGAGATTTTGTATATCTCAAGGTTTCACCATGGAAGGGAACCCAAAGTTTTAGTCTGAAAGGAAAGTTAACCCCCCAGATATATCAGACCCTTCAAGATTCTGAACCGCCGAGGAGAAGTATCTTATCAACTTGAACTACCTGAAGAGATGACTGCCATCCACAGTGTGCTCCATATCTCATTACTTTGCAAATGCCTAGAAGTGCCAAAGAAGATTGAAGTTTTCAAGAACATCGATCATTGAGTTGTGGATATCAACAAGGATCTGACGTATCGTGAAGTGCCCATCCGTATCTTGGAGGAAGCTTATAGAACCACCGGGACCAGGACTATCAAGTTTCTAAAGATTCAATGGAGCAACCATACCGAAGAAGAAGCCACTTGGGAGCGAGAAGATTACATTAGGACTGAGTTCCCAGATCTCTTTAGTTCCTAGTTTTCTTTGTTAAATCTCGGGACGAGATTTTATTTAAGGGGGGAAGGTTTGTAACATCCCAAAACTTTAATCCAAGTGATCAAGATCAAATCTACCCAATTTAGGGTTAACAAAAACTTTCCTATTTAAAAATATTTAAGCATTCATATGTGTGTGCATTTAAAATAGGAGTTGTTTGAAATGCCATGATTGAGTGATCTATTGGTTGTAAAATGACTCTAAGGTGAATTACACATCATCTAGATCATCCCCAAGCAAATACCAAAGAAAAAGAAATCAAAAAGAATTAAATAAGGCAAATGGTCACTTTTGCCATTTTAATCACCTAGCCCACTTTGGCTATTCCTAGCACTCAAATCCTAACAGAGACAATTGTGGATCTTTGCACCCCTTGCTAGTACAAGTAGTGATGTGCCAAGGCCCACTTTGTGATCTCCCAATAACATTCAAACTCTAAATTTAAATGACATTTGAAAACTGAATCTAGTTCATATGTCTAGATACCAATTTTTAAAAAACCACTTAATTGAACTCCATTTCCAAATCCCAAACAAACCTAGAGGCTTAAGCATAAGATGAATCACTCCACCAAAAATCTTTCAAAAATTCAAAAGTTTCTCTCATGCGGCCATTTGATCGAACACCTTATTAGCAGAATCATTATGGCCTAACTAACACTATTTTGGAGCAAATCTTGTCGAGCCATTTGATGCACATTAATCACCTTGGTCTCCCCCAGGCCCAACCAGACCAAAACCACCCCATGCCCTAGCCCCTGGCGCCAGTGCACCGCCACCCCGAGGCCATGCTCGCTGGCCAAACGGGAACAAGCTGCAGCCGACCACCAGCCCCTCTCCGCCGCTCCAGGGCATGAGGCGTGACCTCACCGCTGCCTACGGTCCAGCCCATGGCCCCTGCTAGCCACTGGACCACCTCAGAGCCGCGCCGCCCTTTCTCTCTGCGTGCAGCCAGAGCGCGCCAGAGCGTGATCGCCGCCAGCATGCCATAGACCACGCCTCGACACCAAATTGCATACGCCGCTGAGCCTCGACCCCCTCACCCCGCCAGACACGGCCGTGCACCGCCGCTCGACCCACAGTCGCCAGCCACGTCGAGCACCGCCTCTGTCTCCTAGAGCGCGAGAAGCCCCCGACCATTTGACACCGCCCCTAACATCGCCATTACGCCATAGAGGACCTCCAGCAGACCGCCCACCGTCCGCCTACCTCGCCCACGCTGGTAGCCCCTGTATCACTGTCACCGACGAGCTCCGCCTACACTCGTCGGTCCCCTCGTCAAGCCTATAAAAGGAAGCCTCCCCAGCATCATTTCTTCACACCATCTCACTCCCCTCTCTCCACTAACCGTTTCCCCTCTCTCGCTGGACCCGCTCGAGCAGCCCATCGCTAGAAATCCCCGTTGATTTTTTCCACCTCAGCCCCTGCCGTGACGTCGCTTGAGTCCACCGTCTCCGTCCAGTTCGTTTGCCCGCATCGCCGGACTAGCTGGAGCCCTGGTACGTTCCCAGCAGACCCCCACTGACCGCGCTAGGGTTCAGTCTCGCCAGCGATGAGTCCATCGTCGACGACAACCGTGGACCGTTAGATCGTATTCTAATCGTAGCACCCAGATTGCCCTGTACCGTTTCGGGTTTTAAGTGCCGCTGACATGCGGGACCAGCCTCACTACTAGGAAAACGGCTATAGGTAATCCACACATCCATGACGCACGTGCTAGTGGTGCCCCACGGGTAAAATAGGCATGGCGCACTGCCCACAGGTGCCCTACGGCTAACTGCCGTAAGCGTGGCGCACATGGGGGTGGTGCGTCACGGCTACTTGTGGGTCAGGGCATAGGTGGCCGCAGACAACCTTGTCGTAGCGCACCTGAGCGCGGTGCGCTACGGGTGTGAAACTTAGTCATAGCGCACTCTGACATAGTGCGCTATGAGTATGTGGGTTGCGGCCTATTGTGCAGCTGGGCGAACTTACCCATAGGGCACCCTAGCCTTGTGCGCCACAGGTAAGTTTCCTGCACCAACCCCTCCCCCCCCCCTGTGGATCGCCTTTTAGACTTGCAAAAAATAAAAGAAAATGATAAAAAATTCAAAAACTAAAATCCTTTAACATGTATGTAGGTAATGTGGTCTAGTGTGTAGGAAAATTAACAAACATGAATTTCGACTTTTTCTGCAAAAAAAGGTCATGCCACGGTAAAATAGCCGTAACTTTTGCATACGAATTCGAAAAAAAAGGTTTAATATACCAAAATGACGAAAACGAGATTTCGCATCCGCTCGCAACCACCTCAGGTCGTTTAGAGATTTTTTAGATTTTCAAAATTCGAATAGAGTAAAAAGTTAGATCAAAAGATCGTTTTTTCCTGCAGAAAAAAATGGAGGCCACTTACTTGTAGCGCACCACCCCTTGTGCGCCAAGAGTAAGTTGGGCGAGATTCGAAATTCGAATCACCACCCGACCACCTAACCCTCCATATATATCTTCCCCACCTACCCCTTATCTCCTCCACTTCCACTTCTCCTTCTCCACTTCTCCTCCCTTCTCCACCTTCTCCTTCTCCTCCACCTCTCCTACCTTCTTCTTCTCCTCACTTCTCCTTCTCCTCTCTCCGGCTACACCCACCTTCGACGGCGCCCTCCTCCGACAACCTATGGCTACACCCTTCGACCATCCTCCAACGGCGCCCTCCTCTGACCACCTCCGGCTACACCCTCCCCGACCATCCTCTGACGGCGCCCTGCCCCGTGCACGTCCAGACGCAACCTCCTCCACCATACTCCGATCGTGCCCTCCTCCGACTGCACCCTCCTCCACCAGCCTCTGACCACCTCCAGCAGCGACCTCCTTCGACGAGGCTACAACACCGACTACGACGGCGGCCGGCGGCTCGATCTAGATCTGGATCTAGATAAAATCCCGCTTTTTTTAAATTTGAAATCGTACCCATGGCGCACAGCACCTAGTGAGCCATGGCTAACTTTTCATACGCGTGGCGTACAGCACCTAGTGCGCCACAGCTAACTTTTCATACTCATGGCGCACCACCTACTGCGGCACCGCTAACTTTTACCCATAGCGTGCGCCTCATAGCGCACCCCTAGTGCGCCACGGATGATCAAAACAGGTGCGCCACGGATTAGCTGTTTTCTAGTAGTGCCTGTCAGTCACCCTTTGCGCCGCGGAGCGCCACCTGGCCGGCCCATTTAGTTTCCCGCGCGACCCAGTTAATTCAAATATAGGTTTTTCTATTTTAGACTTAAATCAATTCTCTCCCTTTGTTCAAAAATTCATTTAGAGAGTTTTACAAATCCAAATTGAGTGATTCAAATTTTGTTGGAAAGCTACTGAAAATATCTACCCAAGACCATTGGATTTAAATCATTTTGAGTTAGAGATCTCTCCTAGTAAAAAATAACAAGACAGAAGCATTTACACATTCAAACATTTTTATAAAATCAACCATAATAGAGTTTGAGTTGATTCCAACTCTTAAAAATCACATTTAACCATACCTTTCTGAATATGTAATAATATTAAGTTTTGCATGCAGTGACTTTGGACTAGTACCAAAATAGTGCTATATAGGCATTTCTAGTCACTTTAAATCATTAATTGTTAAACTTGAACTTATTAAAATGTGATCCAACATTTAAATCACATTCCCATATGTTAGAATATGTGGTGATCACATGTGTCCACATGATCCCATATTTTAATCGGAGAATATTAAATCTTAGTTAATTTCAATGAGTAGAAATTACTTTTCTCAAATAAAAAGAATGAAGCTAGTTCATTAAACCTTGTGATGCTTGTGAGGATAATAGATCATCAAATGTGTGCCTTAGTGTGATAAGTAGCCAAGTTAAGTATTGTTTGGTGATTGTGTATTCCGTATGTATTTATAGACGATAGTACCGACCAAGTCTACGAGGAGGAGGAGTTATACCAAGAAGAGGAGGAAGAGAATTTCAACCACTACACCAACCAAGGCAAGCTAGCATTATACAAGTTAACCATGCAAGTGATTACTTGCAAGCCCTCATTTAATAATGCAAGAGCACCCTTGCAAGCTATTGTTAGCAAGTTAGAATTAAGCTAGATAACCTAAGAAAATGCATTAGGCATGCTTTGGTTATACCATTTTTGACTTATGCCTACTCCAAGTTCTATTTATAAGCTTTACTTTCTTTAATCTTCCAAAGTCCTTTACTTGTTTAAAGGTAGCATAAAGAGTATAAAACTTGACCTATCTAGTATGCTTAGATGTCATTCTATGGCATGATATTTAAATTAGCATCCCACCTTAGTGAACACTCTTAACTTAGTAGTTGGACTAAACCAAAACTTGATTCACTTTAGATGGGAATACTTGGTGAAAATGAATTGTGAAAACCTTGGAATGATGAGTCATTCTATTGAGATGTTTTGACATGTGTTGAGAAACACAAATGGTTTATGGTGATGAAAATGTTGAGGCATGAGCCTTAGCCCTTTTACAAAAATGATGGTTGGGTTCGGATGCGATACCATTCCAATTTTACCATACAACCACAATACCTGAATTGGGCAAGGCTTAGCCAGAAGTTTGTATGCATTAGTATTAGTTCCCTCGCGGGAGAGGTTTGAGCTGAGGCTACCTCTCAATGTTTTCAACCTATGCAGTGCCCAAGATGACAGATGGTCATGGTTGGGAGGCCATGCTCATAGGAGAGGTGCTTATACTAGAGTGTGTTGTTGGAAATATGCCCTAGAGACAAATAGTAGTAAGGACTATTATCATATTTCATATAGTTTATGATTAAGTTTATATCATTCTATAACTGTATTGAGTGGAAACATCAATACACGTGTGATATACAAACAACCAGGGGTTCCCAGTGAAACTCTAGTCACTGGTTCATTGGTCAACAAATGATCATGTTTCCTCATCATGTGGCATTTATGCCAGTTGGAAATGAGGTCATCTAATTTTGAGAATGAGATGATGACCTAATACCCAACCTAAACATCGTGACCCGGTCATGTCACGAAGTTTAAGTTATGATGATTAGAAATGGATCCTCGTAGACTATTCCTTAGACCGTGAGGCTATATCAAACACTGTCTCCTGAGAGTGCTTAGATAGCATCAAACGCCATCTGGTAATATGGTGGTTATAAAGGTATGTTCAGGTATTCGGAGGAAACCGTAGAGGAAATATATGTCAAGAGCGGGATTTGTCCGTCCATGTGACGGGAAGATACTCTAGGGCCCACTTGGAGAAGTTATATCCAATAGCTGCGCAGCGTGTGATATTATCACGGGGACATCACTTGTCGGAACAAGTCAAGTATCATTGTTCAGTAACGATATTGAACACGACATGGTGATGTCACTGATCAGATCTCGGGCAATGCAAGTATTGAGAGACAGAGGGAATAAGACATGACTATCCCGGTTCAAACGACGAAAGATCTTCGTGGAACACACAGGGGTCACATGGCCATCCAGGTCCCTCTGTTGATCATTGGTGCAGAAGTGTCCTGACCATGTCTGGAGTGTTCCCGAATCGTGGGGTATCATGCTTAAGGGCTTGATGATGCTTAGAGAGTGTATGGGATCGGTAGAATCACCGAAGAAAAGAAAGGAGAAAACCGGAAGGGTTTCGGTAAGTCCGGAGGATGTCCGGAGTGGAGGTGGAAGATGTTCCATGGCCACGGAGATTGAATAATATGTGAATGAATGTTAATTATTGATTTAATCATTTATTCATAATTATTTAATAAAGAGAAAATCAATTAAAGGTCAAAAAGGCTTAATCGGCCAATTTCTAGAGGGAGATGGCCCATTAGGGAAAGGAGAGAGGGAGAGGGGCCAAGGGGCTGGCCGGCTGGACTTATCCCCCCCCGGTGGGGCCCACTAGGGGCTGGCCGGCGGCCTCCCCACCCCCTCCTCTACTTTAGTCTCACCACGGGACTTTGAGGGAGGTAGTACCTCCCCTGCCCCTATATATAGTGGTGTTTTTGGCCTAGAAAAATACACCAATAATCCATAAAGGTCTCCCCACTTTCGGGAGGACCTCCAATTCATATTTTCGCTCCCTCCTCTCTCTCGTGACCATGGTCCCAAGTCTGGAATACGCGAGCGAGAGACATATTCACCGCGGAGCGCCGTCGTGCTGCCGAATTCGGATCCGGGAGCTCTACTTCCGCAACTGCTGCTGGATCGGGGAAGCAGGAGTCATCGTCAAGCACCGGACGTGTGTAACTCCCATCGAGGTGTCGCAGTTGAGGCACTCAAGTTGTTGGAGCCAGAAGGAGCGCAAGGACTTCATCACGACCTTGAGGTCGGCTTCGGCTCGTCTACATCAACCACGCTCTCCTGAGCGTTGACAACGCTTTTCGGTCTTCAAGGGTAAGTTCGCGAAAAGCCCCTCCCGTTATTGTATTACTAATAGATAGGTCCTAGCAGCTTTAGGGGTTCAGGGGCGTAGAGTAAAATTTATTGTTTTCATACGCGGAACTCCTACGGTCGTATCAGAGCTAGATCTATGCGTAGTAATGCTTGTACAGGTAGAACACACGAGATGTAGCGTGTGGGCGTTGATCTTTTAGTTGTTACCCTCCCACATGTACTTGTGTATACCTCAGTAATGCTTGATGAAGCGGCCCCCAACCAACTTTACGCGTTCATTCGCGAGACTGGTCCACGCTTGACATACGACTTGTACCGTATAAAGTGGCTTAGGGGGTGTCTGTCTCTCTCGCATTAGTTGGTATGCCATTTTCAACGAAGGGCCCCGAAAGGGGTGTAGTAGAGACAACTACTTGATCAGCGTTGTGCTGAAAGTTCATAGGTAAGAACGGTTCTTGTGCGAAAGCCCATTCAGCCACATAAAACATGCAAAGATAAAGAAGAGGCGTCTAACTTTGTTTTGCAGGGGGGTGTTGCTTTGTGATATGGTTGTGGAAAAGGTAAAATAATTACCTTTTGTTACGTAGTAGTAGATAGTCACGGAGGTGATGAACTACCACGCCAGAATGACACCGGTACCCTGGTGTCTATGACACCGAAACCCTGGCACCGGAACCCGGTGACGGCGAATGGAGATCACGACGTGAAGGACCATATCACATAGCATTTACATTCAATGTTATTGTTTGTATATCTTATTGTGTGATAGTATTAGATACTCGACGGTAGCCTAATAAGATGATCCCTGTTAAAATTACCAACGATTGTGTTCCCCCTTAGTGTGCACCACCAAGAAAGTTCTTCGATATGAGACAGGCCGTGATGATCGGGTGTTAGACATATCTACGTTCGCATACAGTGGGTGTAAGCCATGTTGCACAACGAAAACACTAAGGTTGAGTTGGTGATCCTAGCATGTATAGACATGGCCTTGGAACACGAATGATCGAAAGATCGAGCACGAGTCGCATGAATGATGTGACCGACGTTTAGCGTCCACCCTTGAACCCACATTGATGGCCGTGATGATCGGCGGAGATGTGGCTGATAGGGGTCGTGTTATCACTAGGAACCCTTTTGGGGATAGGAGTTTCTGAGTGGAGTTATTATTAACTCATTTAATTTTAAACTTAGTCTAAATTCCTTTTGCAATTATAAATGTAGATGGCTCACAGTGAAGCTTACTTTGTCATTGAGGACTGGGTAAAGGGTGAGAAACTTAG
This sequence comes from Avena sativa, assembly GCA_916181665.1. NCBI lineage: Eukaryota > Viridiplantae > Streptophyta > Magnoliopsida > Poales > Poaceae > Avena > Avena sativa. The sequence continues at coordinate 184,614,864 of OV702286.1, forward strand.
ACTTGATGGATCCAACTTCCCTAGTTGGCTTGTGCGCCTGAATGATCTCCTTACTAGGAATCATGTGGTAGACTACATACGCCGCACGATGAATTTGACTGAGCCAGACTACTATGAGCCCCACAAGAGCTGGAAGACCACTACTATCATTAAGAGATGTCCACCTACATTCAGATAATAATGCGTTATGGGATGGTAGATGAACTACATCCACTCATGGGTGATCTTGATCCATATTCGATGGTGGATTAGCTGAGAGCAGAGTTCATAGGCCATGTTTGCATGTGGAAGCACGAGCTGCTTGGAGAGTTCCTTTCCATACAGATGGAGGAGCATACATGTCTGAAGAGTCACTTGGAGTGCATGCTGGATGCACATACAAGACTGGTTCACTTCGTGGATTACTGGATGGCTGATCCATTTGCGATAGACGTACTGCTTCGGTCGCTGGCTCCCAGCTACGAAGGACATGTCCGGAGTAGCATCATGAGTGGTGATACGGAAACATTGGATTTCCATGAGTTCATATTACGTTCAGGAACGTAAAGGTTGAACCAATCACCGGAGAGGTCATCGATGTCAAAGGTATATATTTTATATACAGTTTTATAAATGTTATAATCTTGCAAACACATTGTAGTGTTAAGTATATCTGATACTTGTTCTGTTTTGCTGAAAACATGTCCTTCTACATGAGAGGTGCTTGCTGGAGAGGAGGTAACGTTGCGTGTTGTTGGCGAGCATGATGATGATAGCCGACGACACTCTCCCTCGACATTTATCACTTAGTTTATATTTAAGGATGATCTTTGTAATGAAGAGATTGTGAACTTCTTTAGTGTGTCTTACACTTCGTGAGACGGTTATTCATATGAATTTGTAACAAACAGTTGTTCTGCTTTTATGAATGATTTCTATTCGTGTTCATATCTTGTTTGATTACTTGTGAATTATCCTTATTGTTTGAAACTAATTGATAATACATGAACATTTGTAAAACATTAAAATGCCTTGTTTAAAATACCCAACTTAATGATATATTCATTAATGAATGAAACCATTATTTAAATTCAAATTTATGTGATAATATGTGAAAGTCATTCGATTTCTTATCACATATAAATCATGCCTAAGTTCGGCAAATTAACTTGAACACCGTGTATTACTTGAATACAAAGTGTTTAATGAATTGTTAAAAGTAAATACATATCCGATGTATTATGTTTTAACGAAAATGGTAATTATCATTAAATGATTGTTTAAATGTGTAAAGTAGTTTACCAAAGAAACATGAATATGAAACTATTTGATTTGATCAAAATGTTTCTTCCACAAAGGGTATAAATATAAAAGAGAATCTAATTACTACGATTTGATCAATAGTAATGAAATTCATATTTATAAGTATGGCATAAAAGAAATTGTGTAATGCAAAGCGTTTTGAAACGTCAAAATGCAAAGCACCAAATAAATTGTTGTAGTGTAGATGTAGAGACCATTGGCTTAGAAATAGTTAGCACTCAATTAGAAGGCAGTGAACCATTTGAATTCGTGAAAGTTTTGGGGTTATTCAATATAACCAAAACAATAGTGAATAAGTCCTTGTAGAGTATACATTGGAAACTTTGAATACATAGCTGAAACCAAAAGGAAAGCAAAACTGGTATTGCTTGAATTTTGGTACATTCTTGAGAAAGCTCACTTTTAAGTGATGTTTCTCAATTATGGAGCAAATGGAAAATAGTGTAAAACACAATGAGGATTCAAAACCCTGCATCAGAGTGTTCAGAAGCGCAACGGACAACGTTCCTAAACGATTCTTTTCACAGAAGGAAAGAATCAATGATTTTGATCATTGTGTTTTCCCCACTAGCGTTTTCACTATATGAAGTAGGATTCGAAATGTAATCCATAAATTGTATGGAGACATTTGTGAATCACTTGTCATGATTTTTGGAATATGACATACCTACGAACTACAAAGGAAATAATGGTAAACTAAAATTATGAGAAATCCTAGAAGCAAAATTACCTTGAGATTAGAAAGCAATTCGTTGCTGAATCTCACAAGTAAAAGGGGTTACTTGGAATTTCCCAAATGATTGAAGAGCCATAGTGGAAAAGGGGTGAATGACAAAAGCACAATTTGTCAAGTATTGGATGAATTCAAATGAATTTGATTCATGTATGCAAAATGTCTGGTGGATTTAAAAAACTAGTAAAGTACTGGTATCTCATAGTAAATCTCTCACTTTGATATTTGATCAAAGGATTTTGAAGTTGTTCAAAAATAGTGAGTGGATATGCAATTTGCATAAAATTTAGTGGGAGCTATGAAAGACTTCCTGAAACAATATGTGATTGACATATTTTTAAGTGGGAGTAATATTAGTCTCAAACTCAAATATGTAGGAACATATTTTGAGTGGGAGCTTATACAGTAATTCCTAAGTATGTTATGAATGAAAGCGCAAGTACTTATAAATGATGATTTATAAGGTGTAGAAGTTGATAATAGGTGTATTATGATATTATGTAGTATTCCTTAATGGATTCTGGAAAGGGTTTCGGAATAGAAGTTAATTAAGGAACTGGTCCTTAATAACTCATATTAGGAATAGCATTAAGTTTAACATCGATGGTTAAAAGAATGAAATGGATGATCATCATCCACTATGTTAAGACATAGGTTCTATCTTAGAAACCATGATGATGACTTAGCATAATATGTGATCCAAATAAGGAACGTTTGAAAGTGATTATGTTCGAATCACAGAACGTTAAGCTAAGTTTGTCTGCAGTATCTAGTAGAGAACTGTGGATATATTTTCCAAATCCATAAAGTATAACATATCTTAAAACATAAAGGGTTATGTTATAAGGGAATATGTTGGAAACTCCTGTAAATACCAATTAAAGTCAAGTAGGAAGCGAGGTGAACAAAACATCAAAAGTTGCACAGAGTGCACTAGTGTTTCGATGAATACATTTATAATAATAGATAAGGGTACCATCTAAAGTGTTGTATAATGTTATGGCGGGGCTAGTTTGCTTTTAACGTAGAATGATGTGTCCCAGGGCACAGTGCCCATGAGAAAGCCCTCGAGGTTGATCTAACGTCACTGTAGGCTCCTGGAATCAGGCGTCGTTCTGCTGCCATAGCGAAGATGCATACACACAGATGCTATCATGTGATGATAAAGTATTAATGTCCATCAAGGTGACGTTAGTAAGTTGCAAAGGATTTGGGACTGTAAAGTACAGACCCAACACTCAACCTCTTCCATGAGCAAGCATGTTCAGGGTACCGGATATATGGTGCCAATGATTGAGAACAAAATGCATCTAGTGTATTTGTAGTCTAGTGCAAGTGGGAGACTGCTGGAAATATGCCCAAGAGATAAATAGTAGTAAGGACTATTATCATATTTCATATAGTTTATGATTAAGTTTTATATCATGCTATAACTGTATTGAATGGAAACATCAATACACGTGTGATATACAAACAACCAGGGGTTTGCAGTGAAACTCTAGTCACTGTTTCATTGGTCAACAGTTGATCATTTTTCCTGATCATGTGGCATTTATGCCAGTTGGAAATGAGGTCATCTCTTTCTGAGAATGAGATGATGAACTAATACCCAACCTAAACATCGTGACCTGATCATGTCACGAAGTTCAAGTTACGATGATTAGAAATGGATCCTCATAGACTATTCCTTAGACCGTGAGGCTATATCAATCACTGTCTCCTGAGAGTGCTTAGATAGCATCAAACGCCATCTGGTAATACGGTGGTTATAAAGGTGTGTTCAGGTATTCGGAGGAAACCATAGAGGAAATATATGTCAAGGGCGGGATTTGTCCGTCCATGTGACGGGAAGATACTCTAGGGCCCACTTGGAGAAGTTATATCCAATAGCTGCACATCGTGTGATTTGATCACGGGGATATCACTTGTCAGAACGAGTCAAGTATCATTGTTCAATAACGAGGTTGAACACGACATGGTGATGTCACTGATCAGATCTTAGGCAATTCAAGTATCGAGAGACAAAGGGAATAAGACACGACTGTCTCGGTTCAAGAGACAAAACATGTTCGTGGAACACAGAGGGGTCACATGGCCATCCAGGTCCCTCTGTCGATCATTGGTGCAGGAGTGTCCCAACCATGTCTAGAGTGTTCCCGAACCGTGGGGTATCACGCTTAAGGGCTTGATGATTCTTAGAGAGTGTTTATGGGATCAGTAGAATCACCGAAGAAAAGAAGGGAGAAAACCGGAAGGGTTTCAGTAAGTCCGGAGGATGTCCGGAGTGGAGGTGGAAGATGTTCCATGGCCACGGAGATTGAAATGTGAATGAATGTTAAATATTGATTTAATCATTTATTCATAATTATTTAATAAAGAGAAAATCAATTAAAGGTCAAAAAGGCTTAATGGGACAATTTTCGAAGGGGCCCACTAGGGGCTGGTCGGCGGCCTCCCCACTCCCTCCTCTCCTTTAGTCCCACCACGGGACTTTGAGGGAGTTAGTACCTCCCCTCCCCCTATATATAGTGGGGGGTTTTGGCCTATAAAAATACACCTATAATCAATAAAGGTCTCCCCACTTTTGGGAGGACCTCCAATTGATATTTTCTCTCTCCCCCTCTCTCTCTCGTGACCGTGGTCCCAAGTCTGGACTGGGCGAGCGAGAGACATCTTCACCACGGAGCGTCATCGCGCTGCAGGATTCAGATCCGGGAGCTCTACTTCCGCAACTGCTGCTGGATCAGGGAAGCGGGAGTCATTGTCAGGCACCGGATGTGTGTAACTCCCCGTGATCTGTCGCACTTGAGGCACTCAATTCATTGGAGCCAGAAGGAGCGCAAGGACTTCATCACGACCTTGAGGCCGGCTTCAGCTCGTCTACATCAACCACGCTCTCCTGAGCGTTGACAACGCTTTTCGGTCTTCAAGGGTAAGTTCGTGAAAAGCCCCTCCCGTTACTGTATTACTAATAGATAGGTCCTGGCAGCTTCAGGGGTTAAGGGGCGTAGAGTAAAATTTATTGTTTTCATACGCGGAACCCCTACATGTGTAAAGGAAAGGTTATGTTTGATTATCTGCATACTAAGTATGATGATTCAGGGTTATCCCTGACAGATGTATCGAATCTTGTGGTGAAAGTGTACCACCTCTGCAGAGTGTCAAACTATTCGAATAGCCCCGTCCGCGGTTATGGACAGTTGGAGTGGCCATACTATTCCGTTGTCAGATGTTTTCAAAATAACTTATGAAATGAATTGTGACATGACTTGACCACGACAGAGTTGTGACTATGATAACTAAGTTCCCACTTAGGTGTTTTCAAACTTTATTTTATCTTTCTTTGTTTCTGAACTCAGCTTAGGTTTCAAACTTAACTTTACAAATAAACTTAGAGTTAGCATTCCTACTAGAACTATCTTACTTGTTAGTGGTAGTTTGCGAGTACTTAAAGAGTACTCATGGCTTTTGTCCCTGGCTATTCCCGTGGCCATACTATGAATACCCATATGAATACCCGTCTCACAAAGTGTGAGACACACTAAAGAAGTTCAAATCTCTTGATTACAAAAATCATCCTAAAACACAAACTAAATGATAAATGTCGAGGGAGAGTGTCGTTGGCCGTCATCATCATGCTCGTCATCAACACACAACGTCACCTCCTCTCTAGCAAGCACCTCTATGCAGAAGGACCTGTTTTCACCAAAACAGAACAAGTATCAGATATACTTAACAGTGCAATGTGTTTGCAAGATTATAACATTTATAAAACTGTATATCAAATATATACCTTGGTCGTTGATGACCTCTCCGGCGATTGGTTCAACCTTTATGTTCCGGAAATGTAATATGAACTCATGGAAGTCCAATGCTTCCATATCACCACTCATGATGCTACTTCGGACATGTCCTTTGTAGCTGGGAGGTAATGACCGAAGCAGTATGTCTATCGCAAATGGATCAGCCATCCAGTAATCCACGAAGTGAACCCGTCTCGTGTGTGCATCAAACATGCGCTCCAAGTGAATCTTCAGACATGTATGCTCCTCCATCTGTATGGAAAGGAACTCTCCAAGCAACTCGTGCTTCCACATGCGCACATGGCCTATGAACTATGCTCTCAGCTGATCCACCATCGAATATGGGTCGAGATCACCCATGAGCGGATGTAGTTCATCCACCATCCCATAACGCATTATTATCTGAATGTAAGTGGACATCTCTTGGCGATAGTAGCGTTCTGCCAGCTCTTGTGGGGTCTCATAGTAGTCTGGCTTAGTCAAATCCATCATGCGGCGTATGTAGTCTACCACATGATTCCTAGTAAGGAGATCATCTAGGCGCATAAGCCAACTAGGGAAGTTGGATCCATCAAGTCTAAGTTTCTCACTCTTTACCAAATCCTTAATCTCAAAGTAAGCTTCACGGTGAGCCATCTACATTTATAATTGCAAAAGGAATTTAGACTAAGTCTATAATTAAATGAGTTAATAATAACTCCACTCAGAAACACCTATCCCCAAAGAGGGTTCCTAGTGATAACACGACCCCTATCAGCCACATCTCCCCCGATCATCACGGCCATCAATGTGGGTTCAAAGGTGGACGCTAAACGTTGGTCACATCATTCATGCGACTCGTGCTCGATCTTTCGACCATTAGCGTTCCGACGCCATGTCTGTACATGCTAGGCTCACCAACTCAACCTTAGTGTATTCGCTGTGCAACATGGCTTGCACCCACTGTATGCGAACATAGATATGTCTGACACCTAGGCCTGTAACCCCAGATCGCCTCATACCGAAGAACTTTCTTGGTGGTGCACACTAAGGGGGAACACAATCGTTGGTTATTTTAATAGGGATCATCTTATTAGGCTACTGTCAAGTATCTAATACTAGCACACAATAAGACATACAAACAATAACATTGAATGTAAATGCTATGTGATATGGTCCTTCACGTCGTGATCTCCATCCGCCGTCACCGGGTTCCGGCGCCGTAGACACTAGGGTACCACTGTAATTCCAGCGTGGTAGTTCGTCACCTCCGTGACTATCTACTACTATGCAACAAAAGGTAATTACTTTACCTTTGCCACAACCATATCACAAAGCAACGCCCCCCTGCAAAACAAAGTTAGAAGCTTCTACTTTGTCTTTGCATGTTTTACGTGGCTGAATGGGCTTTCGCACAAGAACCGTTCTTACCTACGAACTTTCAGCACAACGCTGATCAAGTAGTTATCTATACTACACCCCTTTCGGGGCCCTCCGTTGCACATGGTATACCAACTAATGCGAGAGAGATAGACACCCCCCTAAGCCACTTTATACGGTACAAGCCGTATGTCAAGCGTGGACCAGTCTCGTGAATGAACGCGTAAAGTCGGTTGGGGGCCGCTTCATCAAGCATTGCTGCGGTATACACAAGTACACGTGGGAGGGTAACAACTAAAAGATCAACGCCCACACGCTACATCTCGTGTGTTCTACCCGTACTAGCATTACTACGCATAGATCTAGCTCTGATACCACTTTAGGGGTTCCGCACATAAAAACAATATATTTTACTCTACGCCCCTGAACCCCTGAAGCTGCCAGGACCTATCTATTAGTAACACAGTAACGGGAGGGGCTTTTCGCTAACTTACCCTTGAAGACCGAAAAGCGTTGTCAACACTCAGGAGAGCGTGGTTGATGTAGACGAGCCGAAGCCGACCTCAATGTCGTGCTGAAATCCTTGCGCTCCTTCTGGCTCCAACAACTTGAGTGCCTCAAGTGCGACACCTCGCGGGGAGTTACACATGTCCGGTGCCTGACGATGACTCCCGCTTTCCTGATCCAGCAGCAGTTGCGGAAGTAGAGCTCCCGGATCCGAATCCCGTAGCGCGACGGCGCTCCGCGGTGAAGATGTCTCTCGCTCGTGCAGTCTAGACTTGGGACCACGGTCACGAAAGAGAGAGGCGGAGAGAGAAAATATCAATCAAAGGTCTTCCCAAAAGTGGGGACACCTTTATTGATTATTGGTTGTATTTTCTAGGCCAAATACCCCACTATATATAGGGGGAGGGGAGGTACTACCTCCCCTCAAGTCCCGGGGTGGGAATAAAGGAGAGGAGGGGGAGGGGTGCCACCGCCGACCACCCCCATGGACCCCACGCGGGAGGGCTGGCCCACTAGGGCACCGGCCACCCCCTTGGCCCCTTCTGCCTCTTGCCTTTCCCTAATGGGCCCTCTCCCCTCCGGGAATTGGCCCATTAAGCCTTTGACCTTTTAATTGATTCTCTCTTTATTTAAATAATTATGAATAAATGATTAAATCAATATTTAACATTCATTCACACATTATCTAATCTCCGTGGCCATGGAACACCTTCCACCTCCACTCGGGACATCCTCCGGACTTACCGAAACCCTTCCGGTTTTCTCCCTTCTTTTCTTCGGCGATTCTACCGATCCTATAAACACTCTCTAAGCATCATCAGCCCTTAAGCGTGATACCCCACGGTTCGGGAACACTCCAGACATGGTCGGGACACTCCTGCACCAATGATCAACATAGGGACCTGGATGGCCATGTGACCCCTGTGCATTCCACGAAGATCTTTCATCGTTTGAACCGGTGACAGTCATGTCTTATTCCCTTTTTCATTCGATACTTGCATTGCCCGAGATTCGATCAATGACATCACCATGTCGTGTTCAATCTCGTTACTGAACAATGCTATTTGACTTGTTACGACAAGTGATATCCCCGTGATCTAATCACACGCTACGCAGCTATTGGACATAACTTCTCCGAGTGGGCCCTTGAGTATCTTCCCGTCACATGGACGGACAAATCCCGCTCTTGACATATATTGCCTCTACGGTTTCCTCCGAATACCTAAACACACCTTTATAACCACTGTTTTACCAGATGGCGTTTGATGCTATCTAAGCATTCTTGGGAGACAGTGATTGATATAGCCTGACGGTCTAAGGAATAGTCTACGAGGATCCTTTTCTAATCATCGTAACTTGAACTTTGTGATATGATCGAATGACGATGTTTATATTGGGTATTGGTTCATCATCTCAAATTTAGTGTCTAGAGTTTCGGATTAGATGACCTCATTTTTCAACTGGCATAAATGCCACATGACCTGGAAACATGATCATCTGTTGACCAATGAACCAGTGTCTAGAGTTTCACTGGGAACCCCTGGTTTGTTTGTATATCACACGTGTATTGATGTTTCCACTCAATACAGTTATAGCATGATATAAAATTAATCATAAACTATATGAAATATGATAATAGTCCTTACTACTATTTGTCTCTAGGGAATATTTCCAACAATTGTGCCGCTGACTGGTGGAGCCCGCATGTCAGGCAGCCAATTGCGCGCACTGTGCGTAGATGGGCCGTCCCAGTTAGTTCCCGCGCGTGTTAAAATTTCAAATTTAGTTTTTTCTATTTAGAGTTACTCTAGTTTCTATCCACTATTTTAAAAATCAATTCTGGGAGTTTGAAAAGTCCAAATTGCATGAAACCAATTTTATCTGAAAGGTATTGAAATGATCTATCCAAGCCCGTTGGATTTAATTCAATTAGAGTTATAGATCTCTCCTAGTAAAAATAATAAAACAGAAGCATTTGTACCTTGCAACATTTTTATAAAATCAACCAAATTAGCTTTTGAGTTGATTCCAACTCTCAAAAATCACATTTCATCATGCCTATCTGAATATGTAATAATATCAAGGTTTAAATGTAGTGAATTTGGACTAGTACCAAAATAATGCTATATAGGCATTTCTAGTCACTTTAAATCATTAAATAATGAACTTAAACCAAAGTAATTATGATACAACCCTTAAATCACCTTCCCACATGTTATAATATGTCATGATGACATGTGTCCACATGATCCCATATTTTAAGTCGTGAATATTAAATCTTAGTTAATTTCTCAATGAATAGAAATTACTTTTCTAAAATAAAAAGGATGAAACTAGTGAATTACCCTTGTGATGCTTGTGATGATAATAGATCATCAATTGTGTGTCTTAGAATACTAATTAGGCTAGTTAAGTATTGTTTGGTGATTGTGTACTCCGTATGTATTTATAGAAGATAGTACCGACCAAGATTACGAGGAGGAGGAGTGCTACCAAGAAGAAGAAGAAGAAAACTTCAACCATTGCACCAACCAAGGAAAGCTAGCACTAGCCAAGTTAACCCTTGCAAGTTGTACTTGCAAGCCACCATTAACAATGCAAGCTAACACTTGCAAGTATAATGCTACCAAGATGGTTTAGCAAAGATGCTTTAGGCATGCTTGAGTTATACTACCTTGACTAGTATTTCATCCAAGTCTTAGTTTCAAGCTTTACTTCCTTTACTTTACCCAAAGTTCTTTACTTGTTTTGAAGGTAGCATAAAAAGTATAAAACTTAACCTATTTAGAACCCTTTAGATGTCATTCTATGGCATGAGATTGATCCCACCAATTTTTTTACCTTAGTGAACACTCTTAACTTAGTAGTTTAGAGTAGATCAAAAACTTGACTCACTTAGATGGGAACACTTGGTGAAAATGAATTATGAAAACCTTGGAATGATGAGTCATTCTATTGAGATGTTTTGACATGTGTTGAGAAACACAAATGTCTTATGATGGTGAAAATGTTGAGGCATGAGCCTTAGCCCTTTTATAAAACTGATGGTTGGATTTAGATGCAATACCATTCCAAATTTATCGTACAACCACACTACCTGAATTGGGTAACGCTTAGCCAGAAATTTATATGCATTAGTATTAGTTCCCTCGCGGGAGAGGTTTGAGCTGAGGCTACCTCTCAATGTTGTCCACCTATGCAGTGCCCAAGATGACTGATGGTCATGGTTGGGAGGCCATGCTCATAGGAGAGGTGCTTATACTAGGGTGTGTAAAGAGAAGGTTATGTTTGATTATCTGCATACTAAGTATGATGATTCAGGGTTATCCCTGACAGATGTATCGAATCGTGTGGTGAAAGTGTACCACCTCTGCAGAGTGTCAAACTATTCGAATAACCACGTCCGCGGTTAGGGACAGTTGGAATGGACATACTGTTTCGTTGTCAGATGTTTTAAAAACAACTTATGAGATGAATGAAGAATCTTGACTTGACCACAATAGGGTTGTGTTTATGACAATAGTTTCCCAACTTAAGTGATTCTAGAACTTTAGTTTATCTTTCTTTGCTTCAGAACTCAGCTTAGGTTTCAAACTTAACTTTATAGTTAAACTTAGATTTAGCACTTTAACTTAGCACTATACTACTTGTTAGTGGGAGTTTGCGAGTACTTAAAGAGTACTCATGGCTTTTGTCCATGGCTATTCTCATGGCCAGACTATGAAGGAGACTATCAAGATGATGGCAAGCAGGACGGCTATGATAACTAGGACTATCTGCCTTCGTCATCATTGCTTGTGCCCTTGAAGATGGACCTCACCGCTATGCTTTATATTTATTTCCGTTGCTTGTTGTATTAAGACTGGATCATGAGATCCTTATTTGTGTAAGACCTTATGTATGGTTTGTAATGGATGATGTACTATGATATCCAATCCGTTATGTCTCGCAAAAATGGTAATCCTAGGATTGCGAGGTATGGCATAACGGGCATCTGGGATTAAAAATCCGGGTGTTGACAATCGGCAGTGATAAGATGAAGGAAAACAAGGTGGGATGCTTTAAGAAGAAGAAGAATATCGCGAGAGCCGGGGGATGCCACGGGAAATGGAAGGACATTGCCAGCACGAAGGTGACAGCGGAAGGATCTAGGTCCAAGAAGAAGAAGTCTTATGATTAATTTTGTTTAATTTCACCTCTACTTCCTTTCTGTCATAATGTTTCGATATTGAATATTATTATCAAGTGCAAATTGGAACGGTGGTTGCGATCTACTAGCATAAGTACTTTGTTTGTCATTTCATCTCCCACTGCGACGCAATAAATCCTCTTGTATTACCGAGGAAGGTGAAATTACTTCCTCCTCATAAATTCTGCATGCGTTCGAGCAAACATGGGTGTCAATACAGAGAATCGCACGTTAATTACTCATGTGAATTCAGGTAATTAAAAGTAAAAGGAAGAATCCTGGTAAAACGCATGTATTCATAGTGCTCCTTTAATTACTAATATCAATCATTATAAGTGAAATATGGAGTAGTAGTATATCAAAGTCCATGGATAAAAAATAACCTCTATATGGTGCACGTAAATCATCTCCGTGCACAACATTGATTTGAAATTATTTAATATCACATTGATTTGAAAACTCAACTGCGCCCAACGTGCCACGTGCTCTCCTCTATCCCCTAGCCGTCATCACGACACGTCAAAAAGGCTGCGTCGCCTGCAAAAAACAGCAAGCACAAAACATCGTGTATATGCCAGATGAATCCAGCAGACACACAAGCATCAGAATCATAGACTAAGCTAGCCTTGGTCCCTTTGATGCTCACCCACGAGGAACCTAAAATTCCATCAGCATTAAGGTGAACCTCAAGCTTGTGGGTTGCCCACAAGGAATAGAAAATTCCATCTTTCATTTTCTGAGTTCATGCCGATTTTCACTCGAAACGTCCTCCATTTGTAGTACAATTATCGCATAGTTTTGCTCATGTTTTTTTAACATTTGTAGCTCCACAATATGTCATTTCATCAAAATTTCCCAAAAAATGATTCATGAAACAACTTTTTTGGGTTCACAAGATGTTCTTCTATGTGTCATAGGGCCGGGCCCTGATTAGTCGAGACCTACCTCAGACAGATCGTGGCCACCCACTTTAGGATCCTCTATGATCCAACGAGCTTGATATCTCCATGGTATCTCCCTTTTTGGTCAAATTTGGCACTAGAGCACTAGTTTGACATCAAAGCCATAAAAAAGTTCTTCGAAAAACCCTAGGCTTTTTTCTGGTGATGTTTTTTATAATTTGAAATTTGTGAGGCTTTTTGGGAATCGTTCCCTTTGTAATTTGAAATTTGTGAGGCTTTTATGGTGCTTTTTATAATTTTAAATACATGAGTCTTTTTTGATACTTTTTATAAGCTAAGATTTATGAGATGTTTACAAATATAGGATTCGTTTTATAATTTGAATTTTGTGAGGATTTTTTATCCTTTTTATAATTTGAAATTTGTGAGGGTGTTTATAAATATATGACCCCTTTATATCTTGAAATTTGTGAGGCTCTTTGTGTTGCTTTTTATAATTTGAAATTTGTGAAGCTGTTTAAGAATCCGTGTTGCTTTCTAGAATTGGAAACTTATGAGGCTATTTCAAAATTTATGATGCTTTTATAATTTGAAATATGTGGGGAGTTTTTTTAGACTATTTAAACCAATGCGATGCTTTCATAATTTGAAATTTGTTAGACTATTTAAAAAATTTAGGATGCTCTTTATAATTTTAAATATGTGAGGCTTGAGTGGATCAAAATCCTCTAGGATTTCTATGGGAATAATCCTTTGAATCAAAAAGAGCACTATGAAGCTAGGCGTGATAGTCGGGTCAAGCTTCTTCCACTGAGCGGTTGAGCCGTTTGGTAAAGGAAGGAAGTGAACATACAGAAACAGGAAAAGATGAACGTTTGAATTGCTACTACTCCTTCCTATCCATTCCAACGCAAGTGGTGAAAAGCAAAGACGGCCAGAGGCAAACACATAGAGTCGCTGACACAAGGGAGGTCGACCCAACCTGCGCATCGGCCCATTGTGGACAAGAGAGAGATGAGTCGGCTGGTGCGGGGCAGGAAATGAGAGAGGAAACCCAATTTTTTGTGTGTGCATATATTATCTTATATTATCTCTTACCACTACTAGTAAGTTGCATGTGTAACATCCCAATTTCAGCAACCCTGATTAGTTGTCCTGAATGCAAAAATCAGGGGGAACAAAAACTTTTTCTTGTTAAGTGTTGCAGTGTTTGCTAGCTGTTTGTTTGTGCTTATGCATCTACATGTATAACATATGATATACTCCTTACCTCAACATCAGTTGTCAAAAAGCTATTTAAGAAGAAATTGTCTTGGCTTATGTTTCATATTCCCAAATGTTCTAGCATTTCAAAACCTGAGCCAAGATTCCCTTGCAACCCAAACTATTTTATTAGCTTCTATTGATCAAACTATGGAGACCTATATAATATAATCGCCTTGGGTTTTCAAGATAGAACTTTAACTACTCTTACCTCTAGATTTTTCTAAAACCTTTATATAAAGCTTTTGAATTCTACTCTTGGTAGAAATACCAAGGACTCTCACCTTGTTCAAACTCCACCCTTTCAAATACCCATCCCTACCTCAAGCTAGGCTTGAAGGTACCCCTGGTAGTAGAATTGTTCTGTTTGCAAGATGAGTTACCTTGATCTGCTGCTTGACTTGATTGCTTAGAAGTATAATGAGATACCTAGGAGGTCATCATATAGCATCTATATAATCCAAGAGTGTCAATCCTAAACAAGTTAACCAAGCTGGATGTGATCTCTAGCCACTAGGTGCTCATCTAAAACCCTTAACTAGATCAACTCTGAAGTGATCCATTCTAGAAGTTTCCAAGTCAATGAAGACCAATATCATGCATGGGTATATTATACCCAATCTACACTTCAACATCATCCACTTGATGATGTTTGGGTACCTTGCAACCCATCAAAATCATCCCCTCATACTTTAGTCAAAATCCTCAAAACTGCCAAATTTGATTAAGCCTGGAAACTATTTCAACATCACTTCTTTGAATGCCTCTCTTTCTCAACCCTTGTACATTTTTGGTAATTCACTTGAACCATCTTGTAAACCATCATAAGGACTATCAAGGACCACTTTTTACCTTGGCTAGATCATCCTCTAACCTCCTTGTTCTTGATAGTTTTACAGGCAAGAAAATAATAATTCCTGCAAATCTTATCAACATGCCTACTTTGGAAGAAGCTCACATCTACATGTTATCGTCTTTTCACAAAATTCTTGCATGATTGTGTTATACTCATAAAGGGCTAGCAATGCCTACTTCACTTGTTACAAATGGATCCTTGTGCTTCAAAAACCCACAAGGTTTTGAAGGCTATTTGGTAATCTGCTTCGACAGTCTTATTTTATTGAAAGTTTGGAATCAATACCTCGAGATCTCAAGCATGATCCAACCCAAACTTCTATACCATGGTAATCTACATAACTTGGTCTATATATCCATATAACCCTTGAACCAAGGGGAGCCTTGAGCTCCAAGATACAACCATGTTTTGATGGTATAAAAGTAATAGTGCCCAATATCCTTTATCCCTTGTTCTCCTTCAAAATCAAGTTAAATCCTCAAAACCAAAGGTTGGAAATGATTTATACAGCATTTGGACATCATATAACTTGGATATAAGATTTACCAAATATTATCTATAATTACTATGGCTCAAAAACTATTTAATTCGTTTAATGGGCGAAATCTCAAAAACTCCATATACCAAGGAAAGTTTGGTTTTTGACAAAGAACTTCCCCAACTCTAAGAACTTTTGAGGCCCATATATCACAACCTATCCTCCCAATACAAAAATAAGGATTCTTGAAGAGTTTTAATAATTCTTTTTGCCTATTTTCTTAAATGGCAGAAATGGAATAATAATTGTTTTAAATACTATTAATCCTCAATAAATCATGGTAAAATTCCTCAAGGTATGGATTCCTATTTAAAACCAACCATGTCCAATGTAAAATTATCAAATGATCTTCTAGAAACTACTTCTGTACATTTTGAATAAATGATTTTAACTAGACTTAAAATCCTCTAAAAAATCCCAAATAATTCATGGTATTATATCTTGACCTCACCTAGATACCAGTGCCCTTTCCCCTCCTTGTTTAGAGTAATTTTCTTGACTTGCTTCATAATCACCAATTGGGCAAATAATAGAAATCTTGCAAATCCATCCTTGTAAACCCCCAAGCCTCCACCAACCTGGCCAACCAAGCTTGCATAGCACCTCTCACCCCTCCTGGTCGACCATGCACTGTAGAAAACCCCCTATCTATTGTCCTTTAACTCTTGTAGCAAATAAGAGAGAGAGAAGGATGAAAAACATTTAATGTTTAAAGGTAGCAGCAGCCACCACCCCCTCTCCCCACTCAATGCTCGACCTAGAGCCCTACCATCCACCTCTCCACCGCCCTGGTTGTCCAACTAGAGCCTTCCTCCCTCCTCCAATCGCCCTAGTGGACAATGTCCACCATACACCCCACCTCTCCGGTACATAGCCCACAAGCTGTCCCGACCACCCCTTCCGGGTTAAAACCAGTCCTCCTCTGTCCCCCTTGCCTCTCCCCAAGCCCCAGATCTGGCACCCAAGCTCCCCGTTGCCATGGAGAAGAAGAGGAAGTCCTCTCGGGGTCAACCTTGTTTCCAGGCATGTAGTCGTACCCGAACACCCCCAGCTCCCTCTCTTTCCTCTAACTTGATCCTCTGGATCTAATCCACCACCCTTTTCCCTTCTTTGCACGCAGGAACACCGGAGGCCGCTGCCCGAGCTCATGGCCGAGCCGAGCTCCTCCTTCATGTAGGAGTTTCCGATCCCTGTCCTCCCCTGCATGCAATGCTCGTGGAATCCCCAAGACCACCTCATCCGACTGAGCCCCTCCGTTTCGACCTGCACCTGCCCCTGGAAGTGCTCCGTCAAGCTCCGACGAGCTCCGTTCAGGCGTCTTTGTGTGCGCCTTTTCCCGCAAGCAAATGCCGCCTTGCCGCCCCTCCCTAGAGTCATCGTCGTCGACAACGTCCCCTGTCTCCTCCATGGCCACCGGCGAGTCCCATGTGAGCCTCCCCGCGCCCCGCTCCCCTCTGCTAGGGTTTTTTCCCCGCCGCTGCGTCGAGAGCTGGGAGATGACGTTGCGTCGTTGATCTCCCCTCTAATCCAACAGTCGTCGAGCGCCCATACCCCTTCACCGTCCCGCGTCGCTGACAGCTGGGCTCGGACCGGCCGTTTCAAACGGGAGCCCTCCCGCGAACTCACGATGAGTTGGGCCGGTGTGGCCACTGTGCGGCCCATTCCGCACACAGATCCGGCCCGACCTGCCCCTCCCAACATTTCTTTTATTTAAATATATTTCTAGATCCGGGAATTTACTTGTTGGTTTAAATCTTAATAAAAATGGAAATTAACTATAAATTCCGAGATATAATTTTTGCCATGTGATCATGTGTTTTCTTAAACATGCAGCACCAAAATTTGTCCAGTTTAGCGGTTGTATCTTCTCTATAAAATAAATTACCAAGACATGCCCCTGTAACAAAATAAATCCTCTAGAGAGTTTAATAACTCTTTTTAATTGAAACCTTTATGTACTGCAAGATATATCTGAGGCCTTGCATGCCACCTTGGCCTCACCATAATTTTCTTCTTAGTTTGCCCCTGGTAAAAATAACAAAAACAAGCAAATTCTGCCTTGAGAAATTTCTACAGGTCAAACCAAAACTGGTATTGACCTGATTCCAACTCAGATAACTCATTAATTATTATATATATATAACCACAGAAGCTCAAAAATTATTAAGCCTTTATTAAATTATGGTGAATTAAACTATTCTGTGTATGGCTACTTCACTAATAAAATCAATCCAGTAGTTCTGTGTCACCTAAATTAGTAAATCAAAATTCTACAGAAAGTTATTACAAATACCTAGAATGTGCCCTTAGATTCATAGCAAAATCCCATGTAGATTAAATCTGGTGAAAAAGACAAAAATCTTGCAGAGCTGACTTTGGGATTTTCCCAAGGGAATTTTCTTAATTATTTCGAGATGATTCCAACTCTCAGTGAATCAGTACATTGAACGCCACTAAACCGTCTAGGGAAATAATTTTTGGATCTCAAGAAATTTTCTGATAAATTATTTCCTAAAACTAGAGTTTCTACCACTAGAAAATTCATTATAAATCACCAGAATTTGGTAAAATAGTGAAACCACTTTTGTTGTTTTCATTTTATCAACACCTATCTGTTGGTATCATTTTTATACAATGGTATCATAGAGAATATGTCCTTGGTCTAAAGGCCCTCTCCTAAATAATTTTCTAGACTATAAATCCCATAGGATTTCCTTCAAATGCTTCAAAGACATTTTCAATATTCTAAATCCACTCTTCTCAAAACCTACTGAATTGTAAACTTGTATTGTCCACTTTCTTTCTGTATGTATGTCCACTTGTATGCCTTGTTTTGATTGTGGTCTTGCTTGTTTGCATGTATACTCGATTACGACGATAGTTGCGCTTTTATTAACGCCGAGAAGGAGAGATCTTAATTATTTTTGGTTATCTAAAGAAGAAGTCTAGGGACATATTGTCATATTGCTGATCGCAGGCAAGCCACCTTCTTGGTCATAAGACTTGTCCTACTGTTTTACTTATGCATGATTTATCTACATTTTCTGAAACTGCATTGTTTTAATATATGATGATCTACATCCGGTAGTGGCTTGGATCCTCCAAACCATTACATGTTGGTACTACTAAGTACAACCCCTTGGTGATGCCTACCTGCCACTAGTATGGTAGATGGTGTATAGCACCATACCCCTTTGGATACCCCGATTTAGCCGAAGCAAAGCTATAGGATGGGAAATCCCCGGAAAAGTTTACAAAATGTTTTATGATGAAACCTTGGTGAGGTTAGACCTACCAAGAGATGTTTGAGGAAATAAAAAGGGTTTTGTTTTACAAAATGCTGAAGGAAAGATGGAAGACAAAGGTTTACAAAAACGCACTCGGTTCTTTGATGTTTGTCTATTCTGGTATAACCTGCCTCGCAACTACTACAGGGGGATATAACCATCCCTGGAGGGTGGGCCTTCTCTGGCAGGGTCCATGTATAACATCGACCGGGATAAGGAACGAAGGGTTTACAGGCTTGCACGCGTTACTATGAGCCCCTCATTGAATGCACACACTTGGGAAGTGGAAAAAGCGCTCTGGTTGGCTTGGGAACTATATAGGGCATCCCGGTGTTGAGGGGAACAACACTCATAGGATAGGCACTTATATTGGAGTGGACATCCGGAGAGTCTTGATCGGTTGCTCGACCCACGATCGGTGTAGATCAGGGTAGGGTACCCGGATAGTGTGGGTAAAGTGTACAACCTCTACAGAGTATAAATCTATTCGAACAGCCGTGTCCGCGGTCATGGACGGTTGGGAAGGTTGTTGTAGAGCGGTGCTAGTTTTGTTTTCAAAAAGGATTTTTGGAAAAGCAATGGCTTTGGAAATGTTTTGACCATGGGATGGTCGGAAATGATACATGTTTTGACCATGGGATGGTCGGAAAGGAAGGAAAGGAGTTTGGTCATGGGATGACCGGAGGGAGAAAACAAATGGGTGGCCAAATCCTAGAGTTTCCCTCAAACTTTGCAAAAAGGTTTCCAAAATGATTTACAAAAGTTTTCAACAAAGATATGTAGATGCTATATCTACAGGATAAACTATTTGAGAAAAGAACCTCTCTTGGAGCCCTCCTACTACCACAGCTATATTGCATATCCTCTTGTTATTATTATTCTCTTAAGGTGGTTTGCGAGTACATTCAAAGTACTCACTGGCATTGTCCCTGGCTATTAACTTGGTCAGATATCAAGAAGAGGATGAAGTTGACGGCTATGCGGGCTAGGACATTCTCCCAGTCAGTTGCATGTAGGTTAAGGCATGGCTCATGCTCTATGCTTGATGAAGTTCCGCTGATGATGATCGATCTAGCCATAATGGCAAATAAGGTATGAAGTGTTTACACTTAAGTAATGGATGTTTACTTTGATACTTGTCGGTTATGTGCCACGACTAACTAATCATGGGATCGTGGTGTATGCATAACAGGGATTCTCAGAGGATTAATCCGGCGGCCCCACAGCATGTTCCCTGCACATGAGACTGAGATAATAGACGTCTGACATATCATCAGTATATACAATTATAATAGGTAAAGAAGAAAAAATATAAATTTGATCAACATCTATAAAGTATGGGTGTATATGTCGTTCTTGTACTATGTATACTAGTAAGTTGCACGTGCCTTGCACCTGAGACTCAGATAGTAGAAGTATGACATATCATCACTATATAAAATTATAATTACTAAAGCACAAAAATTTATAAATTTGATCAATATCTATAAAGTATGGGTGTATAGTTTCTCCTTGTACTTTGTATCATCCTGTAGAAGTCAAAGATTATTAGCTACCTAACACATGAAATTTTTGATAACATGGTCTAGAGAATTTTTTTAATTTTTGAATATTGAACGTTGGATCAAGACTCGTGAATCACAACATTTCTAGACATTGGATCTTCTTTTCCATTCTAGCATCTAGAAGATTCTATTGATAATCTTCATCACAATGAATGCTATGCACAAACCTCAAAATACACTTCTCCATCATTCTAGAATCTGCTCCCACGTTTCTCTAGACCATGTTACCAAAATTTTCAAGTTTTAGATAGCTAATAATCGTTGACTTATACATGATATACAAAGTACAAGAACCAAATAAACTCTCATACATAATAGATGTTGATCAAATTTATAGTTTTTTCTGCTTTACCTATTATAATTTTATATGGTTATGATATGTCAGACGTCTATTATCTGAGTCTCACGTGCAGGGCACGTGCAACTTACTAGTAATCTTACCACTATAAAGTGTACGGATAAATTTGAATATTAACCGTTGGATCGATACTCGCGAATCTGAACACTTCCAGCCATTTGATCTTCTTTTCCATTCTAGCATCTATAAGATTCTATTGATAGTCTTCTGCATAATGAATGGTATGGACAAAACTCAAAACACACTTCTCCATCATAATAGAATCTTCACCCACGTTTCTCTAGACAATGTTACCAAAAAATTCAAATGTTAGGAAGCTAATAATCTTTGACTTCTACACATGATGATACAAAGTAGAAGAATCAAATATACACCCATACTTTATAGATCTTGAGAAAATTTATATTTTTTCTGCTTTAGCTATTATATAATAGTCTAACCATTATATAGTGCAAAAATAATTTCAACCTGGACAATCGGATCAAGAATGGCAAATCCTAACATTGCAAACCATTGGATCTTCTATATCCATTATAGAATCTAGAAGATTATAGTTATAGTATTTAGCACAATGAACGTTATGCACAAACCTCAAAACACACTTCTCAATAATCCTAAAATATTATAAGAAAACATCATCCACTTTTTTTTTAAATGGTGGCGGCACTTTATTTTTCTGACTAGGGTATGTCCTAAGGGAGCGAGATGATTCAATTAACACGGTCAGAGGATGTGTACATATGTGTTACACGAAGGACCTCAAAAAAGAGAAAAATACATCCAATTCCATACATTTAGCACAAAGGACCCTGAAATCAAGCAAAGAAATAAGAGTAGTCAGGTCCTCCTCCTTCTCCACTGTTGAGCTCAGCCATGTTCTCCTAGTCTTACCACTATATAGTGTACGGATAACTTTGATTATTGACCGTTAGATCAACACTCGCGAATCCCAACATTTCTAGACATTGGATCTTCTTTTCCATTCTAGCATCTAGAAGATTCTATTGATAGTCTTCATCACAATGAATGCTATGCACAAAACTCAAAACACACTTCTCTATCATTCTAGAATCTTCTCCATCGTTTCTTTAGACCATGTTACCAAAACTTTCAAGTTTTAGATAGCTAATAATCGTTGACTTCTACATGATATACAAAGTACAAGAACCAAATATACACCCATACTTTATGGACGTTGATCAAATTTATATTTTTTCTGCTTAACCTATTATAATTTTATATAGTGATGACATGTCAGACGTCTATTGTCCAAGTCTCACGTGCATGGCACGTGCAACTTACTAGTCTTAACATTTTATAGTGTATGAATAACTTTGAATATTGACCGTTGGAAAGGGACTCACGAATCCCAACATTTCAAGCCATTCGATCTTCTTTTCCATTCTAGAATCTCCAAGATTCCATTGATAGTCTTCATCACAATGAATGCTATAGATAAGACTCAAAACATACTTCTCCATCATTCTAGAATCTTCTCTCTCGTTTCTCTACACCATGTTACCAAAATTTTCAAGTTTTAGATAACTAATAACCATTGACTTCTACATAATATACAAAGTACAAGAACCAAATATATACTTATACTTTATAGATGTTGATCAAAATTATATTTTTTCTTCTTTACCTAATATAATTTTATATAGTGATGATATGTTAGATGTCTATTATCTCAGTCTCACATGCATGAAACATGTAACTTACTAGTAAGATATAGTGTACGAATAAGTTTGAATGTTGACCATTGGATCCCAACATTTCTAGCCGTTGGATCTTCTTTTCCATTCTAGCATCTAGAAGATCCTATTGATAGATTTCAGCATAATAAATGCTATGCACAAACTCAAAAAACACTACTTCTCCATCATACTAGAATCTTATCCCTAGTTTCTCTAGACTATGTTACCAAAAATATCTAATTTTAGGTAGCTAATAATCTTTGACTTCTACATGATTATACAAAGTAAAGAACCAAATATTTTAAATTTGATGTTGATAAATTTTTAAAAATTTTGTGCTTTACATATTATAATTTTATATGATGATCTGTCATACATCTATTATCTTAGTATCACTTTTGCAGGGCACGTGCAACTTACTAGTATATACTAGGTCATGAATTTTACTAAACAATATATACCTCATCTTAGTAACACATCTTAAATTTGCTCTGACATCGCACCGCCTTTGTGGGGCCCCCGGATTAATCCTCTGACAATCCCTGTTATGCACACGACCACGATCCCATGATCAGTTAGTTGTGGAACATAACTGACAAGTATGAATGTAAACATACAAGTCATAACTTAATGCCATTATGGCTACATCATTCAATATCAGCGGAACTTCATCAAGAGTAGAGCCCGAGCCATGCATTAACCTACAGGAAACTGACTGTGAGAAACTTCCTAGCTCGCATAGTCATCAACTTCACCTTCTTCTCGTTATCTGACCAAGTTAATAGCTAGACACAATGCTAATGAGTACTTTGAATGTACTCGCAAACCACCTTAAGAAAATAAAAACACAAGAGGATATGCAATATGGATGTGGTAGTAGGAGGGCTCCAGAGGGGGGGGGATTCTTTTCTAAAGTAGTTTCTCTTGTAGATATAACATCTACATATATTTGCTGAAAACTTTTCTAAAATATTTTAAAAACATCTGAAGTGTTTTGAAACCACTAGGATTGGGTCATCCATTTGTTCCTTCCTTTTGATCATCCTAGGACCAACTTCCTTTCCTTCCTTTCTGACCATCCCATGGTTAAAACATTTTCAAAGACTTTGCTTTTCCAAAATCCTTTTAAAAATCAAAAGCAGCACCGCTCTACAGCAACCTTCCCAACCGTCCATGACCGTGGACATAGCTATTCGAATAGATTTACACTCTGTAGTGGTTGTACACTTTACCCACACCATTAGGGTACCCTTCCCTGATCACATACCGATCGTGGGTCGTGTAACCGATCAAGACTCTCCGGATGCCACTCTAGTATAGGCCCGACCCTATGAGTTGTTCCCCTCAACACCGGGACATCCGGGCTAAGGACCAATCGGAGTACATTCCGACTCCTCGAGAGTGGGCACTTCCAATGAGAGGCTCATAGTATTGACTGGTCCCTCACACGGGCGATCCTACTTCCTCCAGGTGATTGTCTAACAGTTGACCCTTTCGGTAAAGGAAGCCCAGAATTTAAGGGAGATGATCCCTTAGAAGCAGTTATGAGAATTCCCACGCCAAAGTAGCAAACTTCAAGTCTAGCCCTTTCACATTCTAGAGTGATGTGTTTGCACGGGTTAATTGTTCTAGAAAAATACAAAGAAACGGGTGCGTTTTTTTAAACCTTTTTCCTCCATCTTTCCTTCAACATTTTGTAAAACAAAGCCTTTTTCCTTTCTCACTTATCTTGGTAGGTCAGACCTCACCAAGTTTTTATCATAAAACATTTTGTAAACTTTTTCGGGGTCTTCCCATCCTATAGTTTTACTTCGTCTAAAAGTATACACCATCTACCATGCTAGAGACAAATATGTGTCGTTAAGGGGGTTGTACATAGTAGTACAATTGTGTAATCGTTTGGAGGAGCCAAGCCACTACTAGGTATAAATCATCATATAATAAAACAATACAGTTTTAATAAAACAGTAGGTAAAACATGCATAAGTAAAAAAACAGGACAAGGCTTATGAGCAAGAAGGTGGCTTGCCTCTGATAAGAAATATGGCAATATATATCCATGGACCTCTCCTTAGAATACCATAATAATTTGTTAATAACCATCTTCTTCGGTTCTTCGATATAATCGCAATTATCGTCGTTAGGGAGCACACATGCATACAAACAGGAGACACAATCAACATAAGGCACACACGCACCATTATAGTACAAAAAACAAACATTAAACACATTATTAACTACACTAATCCTTGATAAATTGAGATCATAGCAAATGGAATTATTTTAATTTCTTTTGTGGATTTGCTTTCATGATTCATTTGTCAAATACCACCTAATGAAGGGGTTTTGACTAAGGCTTGGGTTTGGGTGATATCAATGTGCAAAGATGATATCAACAGATAGGTATTGAAATAACTAGGCCAACAAAAGTGGTTTCATGATTTTATCTATTTTCCTTAATTAGTTATGATTATTCTATTGGAAAATCCCCTAGTTTAGGTGAATAAATCACCAGAAAAGATCTGGAGCACAAATGAATTTATCCTCAGTGGATTTTGTATATATTTGAGTTTGTGATTTTTGAGAGTTGGAATCATCTCAAAATAATTAAAAGAATGCCCTTGGGAAAATTCCCAAATTCACTTATGTAGTCAATTTGTATTTTTAACCAGATTTGTTATACAGGTCAAATTTATATGAGGTAAAGGACAATGGATAGGTATGGCAATTACCTTCCAGTAGAAATTGGAAACACTATTTTTGGAGTTTCTAAGCTTCTGAAATGATTTATCTAGTGATAAAACCATATACAGAAGTATTATTTTAAGTCTTTTATTGATCTGCACGCTTAAGAAAACATGCATGGACCTAGGTAATTTTAGATCTAGTCAATTGTGAATCATTTTTGAATTAATTTAAACTGAATAGATATTCTCTGGAATAAAAAATAAATTTGAAAACAAAAAGGAGAAAGGGTCGCGCTTGGACAGATTTGAAGGCAACTGGGCCGGAGGAGTGCGCGACGTGGGAGGCAGGAGTTTAAACCCCTGTGACAGGGCCCGCCGGTCAGTGGGTTGGCCGAGCGAAGATCGATCTAAACGAGATCAACGGTGCATGGCCATTGTCTCCGCAGAAAGGAACTCCGCCACACAGAACCCTAGCTGAGAGGGATGAGGGCTCGGGGAGGCTTACCTGAGGGAGAAGAGTAGCCCACGATGGTGTAGGGTGACGCGGAGTTCGGGGATGAGGACATCGATGGGCGGCAAGGTGGGTTTCAATGACGCGTGAGATTGCACGCAGATTTGATGGTGAGGAGTGCTTTCGGGCTTGCCGGTGCATGCTCGGGGTTGCATGCATGCCGACGGAGAGGGTGAAGGGAGGATGCGGAGGTACTGGGAGAGCATCAGGATGGCTTTAGCAGGGCTACAGGTGCTCGGGGAGATTGGGCTCGCCAGGGGGGATTCTCTCGAACATGGATGGTGGTGGCTGCTCCGGTGTTCCTGTGACAAGAAGAGAGCAGGGAAAGGGTAGATCAAGGCATGGAGGTTCTGGAAAAAGGCCTAGAGAGGGAAGAGGGAGTGGTTTGAGGGATGACATGCTCAACCTTTAGAGGGAGGCCAAGAGGAAGTGTTCCTCTTCTCTATGTCAAGGGAAGTGAGGGAGCCAGATCTTGAGTTCTGGGGAGAGTTGGTGGAGTGGTGTGAACACCCGGATTTTTAAGTCCGGATGCCTATTGTGCCGTACATCACAATCCCAGGATTACCATTTTTGCACGACATAACAGAATGGGTAGAACAATACATCATCCATTACAAACCATAATAGTCTTACAAATGGTTGATCACATGATCAAGTCTTAATACACATCAAAGCAGTGGAAATAAATGTAGTAGACGCTCCATCTTCATTGTCACAGGCAATGCTGACGATGGGAGATGATCCTAGTTATCGTAGACCTCCTATTGTCCATCTTCGATAGTCCTTTTCATAGTCTAGCGATGGGAATAGCCAGGGACAAAGCCATGAGTACTCTTAAAGTACTCGCAAACTATCACTAACACAAGTAAACTAATACTAGTAGGAATCCTAAGCTCTAGTCTTATTTGCAATAAGCCAATTTTATTTTAGGAGTACTTAGTTGTAAAGACCTATTTTAGTTCTCTTGATTACTCATGTGGGAACCTAGTTTTCATTTCAGAAACCCAGTTGTGGTAAAGTCAAAGTCATAGTTCAAGTCACAAGTCATTTTGAAAACATCTGACAACGGAACAGTATGGTCATCCAACTATCCATGACCGTAGACGCGGCTATTTGAATAGTTTGACGCTCTGCAGAGGTGGTACACTTTCACCATAAAATTCGATATATCCGTCAGGGATAACCGTGAAGCATCATACTTGGTATGCGTATAATCAATCCTAACCTTTCAATTACACACCCTACTATAGGCACCTCCCCTATGAGCTTGGCCGCCCAGCCATGGCCATCTGCCATCCCGGGAACTACATAGGTAGCCTCATATTAACCTCTTTCCACAAGGGAACCCATATTAAGATATATAAACTTCTAGTTAAGCCCTACCCAAATCAGGTATTGTGGTTGTACGGTAAAAGCTGGAATGGTATCGCATCTGAACCCAACCATCAGTTTTTATCAAAGTCAAGGCCCATGCCTCATTTAGTTTCATCTTCAAATAATTGTGTTTCATAACCCATGTCAAAATATTTCAATAAAATGACTCATCATTCCAAGGTTTTCATAATCATTTGCTCCAAGTGTTCCCATCTAAAGTGATCAATATTAGTTTAGAACTCGCAACTATCAATGAGGGTATCACAATTGAGTGGTGCTAATCAAGTGTAACTACTCAAGCCTAGGTCTATGCTCTTGATGGTATCTACCCTATTTTTTCCCTAATCACAATTAATTAACTATGTAAGAACTTTGGTAAAGGTAAAACAATAAAGCTTGCAAGTAAAACTTGGGATTGGTACAATCAAGGTTGCATAACCCAAGCATGCATGGTGCATCTTGCATATGTTAGCTTTCATAGTGGGGCTTGCATAGTTAAGCTTGCGTTGGTTGGTACAATTGTCGAAGTTCTCTTCTTCTTCGTAGTACTCCTCCTCCTCCTCGTAGCCCAGGGTAGTACTAGCATCTATCAATAAATACAAGGTATACAATCATCAAACAATACTTAGATACTTCTATTTAGCACACAAGTGTTCACACTAGATGATCTAGCATCATCTCAATCATCACAAGAAATATTGACATATTATTATTTATCTTATTTTAGAAATGCAACTTCTACTCATTGAAAAATATTTAAGATTTAATATTCTCCAATTAAAACATGGGATCATGTTGACACATGTCATCACCACATATTCTAATACTTGGGAATGTGATTTAAAGTGGTTGGCATATATTACAAGGTTTAATATTGCTATTTAATAGAATTAATATGACTAGAAATGACTATATATCATTCTTTTAATCCTAGTCCATGATTACTGCATGTAAAACCATATCTTTTTACATATTCAGATAGAGCATGGCAAATGTGATTTTTGAGAATTGGAATCTACACAAAAGCAATTATGTTTGATTTTAGAAAAATGTTTGAAGTTGGAAAATTCATTGTCTTGTTATTTTTACTATGGGTGATCTATAATCTCAAACTTTTTGAATCCAACGAGTGTGTGTAGAGATTTTGATTACCTTCCCAACAAAATTTAGATCATGCAATTTGGTTCAGTAAATTTCTTTGAATTCAATTTTGAAATCACTAAAAGAATATGGATTTGAATTAAATGAAAAATCTAAATTTGAATCGCTGGGCGTGGGCGGGAACGATAATGGGCCGGCCCAACTGCACGGCGCGTGCGTAGCAGGCTGCACTTGCGCTGACCCCACCTGTCAGCAGTTATTCTAACGCGAAACGGTACGCGCTAATCTGGGACGCATGATTAGAGCACGATTAACGGCTCAGCATCATCGTCTCCGGCGCACGGTGCACGGGGGATTCTAACCCTAGCTCTATGGCGGGGGTCGTCGGGGGCTTACCAAGGCTCCAGCCAGCTCCAGCGATGTGGGCGAATGAACTGGTAGACAACGGCGGATCGAATGGTGGTCGCGACAGCTCCTGGGCAGCTCCTATCTCCAGCTCCGTTCCACCACAGCAGCGGCGGGCTCCGGCGAAATTCCGGTGCTGCGCTGCTTGCCTTGCTCTGGGGAAGGGTCAGAGGGGTTTCTGTGGGAGAGGTGAGTCGAGTGGTCTGCATTTGGAGGCAGGGCAGGGGTCTATTTATACCCCGACAAGAGGAGTAGTGAGGCATGGCTCGGGCTCGTCAGCGACATCTCTACAGGGCGCTATCGGCATGCCTGAGGGTGTAGGTCGACGCAGTGTTCCCTGGCCATCATCATGAGCATAGTGGCATGGCGAGGCGCAGTCTCCATCGGTCGGGGGTGTTCGTGCTCTGTTCGGGTACCGCGGGTGTTTGTCATGGCGTACGGTGGTCACGGGGAGCGCAGTGTCAAACGGTCGTGACTGGGAGGTCGTTGGCGACGCGGAAAATGCATTTACGCAAGGAGATAGCGAGGCGTGGCGTGGTTGCGTGGGGCGTCTCGGCGCTCTGGCGTGCGCTCGACATGACAGAGAGATAAATGGGCGCGGCGATGCTGGCGTCTCCACTAGCTGTCGTTGGCCAAGGCGTGTACTGGGGGTGCTGTGAGGTCACGCCTAGCTGCTACTGGTTGTGGGAGAGGACGGCGAAGCTTGTTGCATCGTGTCCATGTCCGGCCAGCATGGCACGCTCGGGTACAGGCTGGCACTGGTCATTTGTTCAAGTGAGCGGTTGTAGCTGCACGGGCAGGTACTCGGGGTGATCGTGGGCAAGTGAGAGAGGCTCAATCGAGTATAAAGGTGATCACTAGATTGATCAAAACAGTAAATTGTTGGTAGGGTTGTACTGTGCCTGCTAAGTGTTTGATTACATGGCCGCGTGAAATAAACATTTGAATTTTCAAACTCTTTTTGGTGGGTGTGTTGGTCATATGCTTGAGTGTCTATGGTTGCAAGGATGGGTCATGTGGAGAAGGTTTGCGTGGTTTTTGAAAAATGGCTATCTTGATACATACACTAGATTCAATTTTGAAATGTCCCTCATATGGATTTGAAAATGGTCTGGTGAGTTTTGAAAGTTCACTTGTGTTCATTGTCACTTGGTCTAGCAAGGTGAGATAACAAATAGAATTGTTTCTGTTTGAAATCATTTACTAGAGATGCCGAAAGTGGGCTAGGTGTTAACTTTGGCAAAAATGACCATTAGATCATATGCCTTATAATTTGATTTTCTTTGTATTTGATTTGGTTTGGAATTGACCTAGATTTCCTTAAACTAATCCTTATCATATATAACAATCCAACATGGCATATCAAGCATTCATACATCATTATCAAACACACATGCATTCATATAGTGTTTAAATAGTAAAAGCTTTTGTTAACCCTAATTTTGATTGATTGTATAATGATATCCCCTTTTAATATTTTTGAGATGTTATAAACCTTCCCTCCTTAAAAATAATCTTGTCCCGAGATTCAAGAAAAACTAGGAACTAAAGAGATTTGGAAACTCTGTCCTGATATAATCTTCTCGCTCCCAGCTGGCTTCTTCTTCAGTATGGTTGCTCCACTGGATTTTTAGAAACTTGATACTTCTGGTCCGGGTGGTTCTGAAGGCTTCTTCCAAGATACGAATGGGTACTTCATGATAGGTTAAATCCTTGTTGATATCTATGCCTCTGTGATCGATGTTTTTGAAAACCTCGGTCTTCTCCGGAACTTCTAACCATTTCCTAAGTAACGAGATATGAAACACATCATCTACGGCTAACATCTCTTCAGGCAGTTCTAGTTGATAAGATACTTCTCCTCTATGGCTTAAAATCTTGAAAGGTCTGACATATCTAGGTACAAGCTTCCCTTTAAGTTGAAAACGCTGCATTCCTTTAAAGGGTGATACTTGAGATACACAAAACCTCCGACATTGAAGGCTAGGTTTCTATGTCTTTTGTCAATGTAACTCTTCTGTCTGGATTGGGCGGTCTTGAGGTGTTCACGGATCTTGTGAACCTTCTCTTCGGATTCTCGTAGGATGTCAGGTCCGAATATCTGACTCCTTCCTTGTGACCAATTCAGGGGGGTACGGCACTTCCTTCCATACAAAACCTCAAATGTGACCATTTGCAAACTGGCTTGATAACTATTGTTGTATGAGAATTCTGCGAAAGGAAGACAGTCTTCCCATTTAGATCCATATTCTAATACACAGGCTCTCAGCATATCTTCTAGCATCTGGTTTACTCTTTCTGTTTGTCCGTGGGTTTGCAGGTGATAAGCGGTGCTAAAGTTCAGTTTGGTTCCTAATCCTTCTTGGACTTTCTTACAAAACCTCGAGGTAAACTGGGTTCCTCGATCTGACAGGATTGTCTTGGGGGTTCCGTGCAGACTGAGTATTCTAGCAATATATAACTCTGCTAGCTTCGGGCCTTCATAAGTGGTCTTGATGGGTATGAAATGAGCTATTTTGGATAGTTTATCCACTATTACCCAAATATAATCATTTCCTCTACTAGATGTAAGTAAACGAGTGATGAAATCCATTTCATCAGAATCCCATTTCCATTCCGGAATTTGCAATGGCTGCAAAAGTCCTGCGGGTCGCTGGTGTTCTGCTTTGACTCTCTAACAGATGTCACACTTCTCTATGTAGCTTCCGACTTATCTCTTCATTTTGTGCCACCAAAATTGCTCCTTCAAATCTTGATACATCTTCGTCCCTCCCAGATGAATAGAATAAAGAGTATCATGGCCTTCCTGCAAAATGACTTGCTTCAACTCTGAATCTGCTGGCACACAGATGCGTCCTTTATACCACATAACAACTTCTTCATCTTCAGTGAATCCAGGCACCTTTCATGTACCGATACGACGCTTAATTTCGTCGATACTGGCATTTCCTTTCTGAGCATCCTTTATTTGACTAATCCAGGTGGGTTGAAGTTCAATACTGGCTAGAAATCCTTTTCTAACTAGCTCCATTCTAAAATTCTCCAACTCCTCATGGAAACTTGGCTGGTCTTCCTTAATCATGGTGTTTAATCTACACAGCAGTCTACTAAGAGCATCCGCTACCACATTGGCCTTAACGGGGTGGTAGTGAATGTCAAGGTCATAATCCTTGATTAACTCTATCCATCTCCATTGCCTCATATTTAGCTCCTTCTAGGTAAAAATATACTTCAGACTCTTGTGATCCAAATAAATCTCACAGCGGTTACCCATGAGGTAATGACGCCATGTATTCAAGGCTAAAACTACAGCTGCTAGTTCTAAGTCATGGGTGGGGTAGTTCTTCTCATGTCGCTTCAGTTGTCGGACAAATATGATATTACTTTTCCTTCTTACATCAACACACATCCAAGACCAATCTTGGATGCATCACAAAATACATCAAAAGTCTTCATGATATCCGGCATGATCAAAATTGGGGCTGAAATCAATCTCTTCTTGAGCTCTGGAAAACTTGCTTCACATTTGTCCGTCCATTCAAACTTCTTGTCTTTCTTCAATAGCTGGGTCATCGGCCTTGCGATGCTCGAAAATACTTCAATGAACTTGCAGTAATATCTAGCTAATCCAAGAAATGCACGGACTTCGGTTTGAGTGGTTGGGGCTTTCCATTCTTCAACATCCTTAATCTTGGTGGGATCAATGGCAACTCATCCTGCCAACAAGATATGTCTTAGGAATCCTACTTCCTTTAACTAGAACACGCATTTGCTAAACTTGGCATACAACTGATGCTCTCTGAGGGTTTCCAGGATGGTTCTTAGGTGCTGCTCATGGTCCTCTTCAGACTTGGAGTAGATCAGAATGTCATTGATAAAAAAAATGACAAACTTATCCAAGAAGTTCATAAACTATTATTCATGAGATTCATGAAATAAGCGGGGGCATTTGTCAATCCAAATGACATGACATTGTAATCATACAATCCATATCGGGTCGTGAAAGCATTCTTTGGGATATCCATTACGCGGATCTTTAGTTGATGATAACCAGTTCTAAGATCAATCTTAGAAAACACTCCGGCACCAGTCAGCTGGT
Source organism: Avena sativa (assembly GCA_916181665.1). Taxonomy (NCBI): domain Eukaryota; kingdom Viridiplantae; phylum Streptophyta; class Magnoliopsida; order Poales; family Poaceae; genus Avena; species Avena sativa. Next base: position 184,647,400 of record OV702286.1, read on the forward strand.
CAAACATTTCTTCTATCTTTTGTAGTGGGTACTTGTTCTTGATGGTGATGTCATCCAGCTTCCGGTATTCCGTACACAAACGGGTGGCACCATCTTTCTTATCCACAAAAAAAACAGGTGATCTCCATGGCGATGCACTTGGTTGTATCAGACCTTTGCTCAACATGTCATCAAGTTGCTTCTTCTGTTCCACTAATTCGGCTAGGTTCACACTATAGGGTCTCTCAGCTACGGGTCCGGTTCCATGAACTAGTTCAATGATAAACTCGATATCCTGATCTAGTGGTATATCGGGTAATTCATCTGGGAACACATCGGGGTATTCACAGACTAATCTGACTTGGTCTAGGGTTGATTGGACTAAACTCTTGTTGCACTTGAATTGACAGGGCAACGTCTCTGATACATGCTCTACTGATATTCCGGTACTACTGGTCATGGTTATGTCTTTCTTAGCACAGTCTATTAATCCTTGATGTTTCGACATCCAATCCGTTCCTAGTACTACTTCCAAAACTTTGGTTCTAAGTACTATTAGATTGGCATAAAAATGTATCCCATGTATTCTCATAGGCACGACCTTGCAAATTTTTCTAGCTTTGGTGGTTGACCCAGGTATTTGAACTATCATAACATGCTGCAAATTTGTTGGTTGAATCTTACTAGTGCATGCAAATTCTTCTGTAACAAACGAGTGAGATGCTCCAGAATCAAACAACACTCTTGCACGTACTGAGTTAACAGAAAACATACCTAGGACGACATCTGGCGCTTCCTAGGCTTCTTCAGCATTCGTCTGGAATAGATGGCCGGTAGGGTTGTGCGGGTTGCCTGGGGCAAACCTCTTTCCAGGTTGGACATGGCGCTGCTACTGGGCAGGTGCAGTGACATTGGTGGCTGCAGCAAGCTTCTTGGGGCACTCATTGGAGAAGTGACCCGTGACTCCACATTCAAAGCAGGTTATCATTGACTTATCTTTCCCTGCAATAGGCACAACATTGCTTCCAGTCCTCGGGATAGTATTGTTGTTGTTGTTGGTGGTGGTGGACCTTGGCGGTGCACGGTTGAAGTTCTGGGGGATACCGGAGTTGTTGTTGTGGCCTCCGGGCCTCGGGTTTCCTCCGCCATGGTTGGGATAGTTCGGACTGGACATAGGGGGCCTGTTGGGTCTGGATGCAAATCCTGCAGACAATTTGGGCCGTACTTCAGGGTATGGTGGGGTCCAAGTTGGTGCATCATACGACACTTGCGGTTCTCACTGGCTTGGTTGATCTTTCCTTCCATCTGGATAGCAGAATCCACTAGAGCTTCTAGATTGTGAAAAGGAATGTTGACTAACACTGTCTACATCTCATCTTGCAAGCCATTCAGGAATCTTTCCTTCTTATTTGCCTAGGTGTCAATCTCATCAGGGGCATACCTAGCCAGAGACATGAATTTGTCACGGTATTCTACCATAGTCATCCTCCCCTGCTTCAACTCCTTGAATTCATCCAACATCCTCTTGTTCAAACCTGGGGGCACATGGGTCCTGCCGAACTTGGTCTTGAATTCCTCCCAAGTCATCATTTGTCCTCCGTTCATTGTACGAGTGTTGTTCCACCATGATCTTGCATAGCCTGCCAGATAGTGGGTGGGAAACAATACTTTCTCCACAGCATCTACTCCTGCAACTTCTAAGATGTTCTCCATTGTTTGCAGCCAGTCATCAGCATCTAAGGGCTCTTCAGATTTGCTAAACATAGGCAGATTGGTGTTTTGAAAGTTCTTAAGCTTAGATCCATGGTGATCCTGGTTTCCATGGCCTTGGTTGTTGTGTGCCATCTAGGCGATCTGCTGAAGAGTGGCTAGATTGGCTTGACGCTTGGCTCTAACGGCTTCTTGATCAGATACAAGAATCCGCAGAATCTGAAGCATCGGATCCTGGGATGAGCTTCTACCACTAGGATTGCCACGAGTCATCTGAAGATTGAGATAGATCATAAGACAAAAGGAAAATTTCTATGGCTTATAGGTATGGTTCAAAAAGATTTAAACTTGAGTATTGCTAAGGTTTCAAAACCACAACTCCTTTTCATTCATTCCAAGCAATGCAGTACAAACACACACCACAACAACTAAGAAAATGGTTTTAAGAACCATTATGTCCTGCTACAATACATTGGGAACGAATACAAACTCACACCTACGGTAGTGCTCTAGTGCGACTACTCATCCTCGGAACTGGTGGGTTCTTCGTCATCCAGGAAGTCGGCATCCAACTCATCGGTGTGGAACTCCATGTTGATGTCCTCCAAATATTCATCATCATCGCTAACATAAGATGTGATATCTCCATGGATATCTTCACCTTCTTCTTCCGTCTCCTCAAGCTGAATCTCCTGGTCATGGATGGTCTCTTCAAGGGTTGCCACATTCTGACGGAGGCAAGCAATGGTGTGGCCCTTCTTGTCATGCTGGTGACGAAGTGTCTTGCGCTCCTTAGCTAGGATGGCGAGGGTTTGCTTGTTCTCGGCTGCGACGACATGCTTTTGATTGGCGTAGGCACGGGCGTTGTCCAACTCCTAATGGGTCTCGTGCAGCATGAAGTCAAGGTGATCCACATGGTGCTTCAACTCTGGATATCCTGGCATGGCCAAGGGTTCTCCCATGGAATTGCGTATTGTGTAGTGAGCGAAGCGAGTGCCATTGATCTGGTTTACATTCTACCCACACAGACGGGCAAGCGCCTCCTTCATTGCTCTACCTAGTCCATCCATCCAGTTGTTCTCCTCAAGGTGAACTGTATCTTCTCCGAGGTGGGTGGCTCCATCTTGCCTCTCAGATCCGCAATGATCAACCACTACAGTTCTCCTCCTGGCTGATCATTGAGTTGCGCTCCAAAGAACTCTGGGTGCGGGCATCCAAGAAACACCGCTAGCTGGCTCAAGTACCTCTCTAAGATGAGTTCTCCTCCATTGCCCGGCTGATAGAACTTGTTGTACTTGACTTCCATATATAAGCAATTAGGATGAGTAAGTCAGTGAGGTGATCAAGTGTGTCAAATTTTATGTAGAATTGCAAGAATTTAGAGGAACATGTGAACTCTATTGAAAGAATCTCAAGGATAAGAGTGAGAATAGGTTTTCCTAAATACTCACTTTCTTTGTTTTGAAACTAAGTTTTTTAGACGTCCATTCTAATTAGTGTCTCCTAAGGTCAGGATGGCTCTGATACTAACATGGGTATACCCTACAGGTACTCAAGCTTGGTATATACGGCCTGAATACAGTAAAGGCCCACGGTGTCGCCAAGGCCCAAATGAAGAACTCGAGTAACCTATGGAATCTCGATTGCTTGAAGAACAAGAATAAGCTAAAGATATAAAGTTTAAAGGGGAAAACCCTATCGTGTAACCAACTCGACCTGCTACCCGAGACCTAGCCTATCTATATAAAGGCTAGGAGGGGGTGAGGAGGAGGACACACGCAACCCTAGTTTCCACAACTCTCGCCAGATTGTATCTTCGCACCATTGTAATCCTCGATTCCTTTGATAATTCCACGAGCAGACAAGCTGGAGTAGGGACCTCTACGAGGCCTGAACCTGGGTAAATCTTTGAGTCCCTGTGTGCTTGTTTGCTAGCCGATATATGTCTCCAGCGCTCCCTCCTTCTCCAAAACCCAAGTCCATAACAATGGGCATTGATGAGTTACACCCTCGTCAATTGGCGCAGTCTGTGGGAAGTGGGAGTGCTAATGTTGCGGCTTCTTCGGCCCCATCAACCGCGTTCAACAACTCTGCAACAGTGGAGATTTGCCAGCTCTTCGGCGCATTCGACTTCACTGTCCACACGCCAGCCACTCGCCCTGCCTTCGAATCCGTGGGCGACGGAATTAGGCTGGCGATCGGGAGCTTCCACTTCCAAGTTGGTCAGATGGGTACGCTTCGGATGCCTGACCAGCCGACGGTACCATTGATTGCTCTAGCATCATGGTTCCCTCCACCAATTGGCACCCTCAGTGAGCCCCATACGTCGACAACAGTCAAGAATACGGTCAGCGACAGCAGTCGCAAATCCTATCTGGGTGATCTGGCCACTGAAGACGGAGCCTACAGTTCCAGATCTGAAAGTTGTGGGAGCAGCAGCTTCCCCAACCACTTCATGTGCACCGTCATCAACGCGGGCGACACCTCTGCCAATCGCGACAACACGGGCAACGGTGGCCATGAAGCCGACCCGCCAAACAGCAGACCAACCAACGGCGGCATACCCAATGGTAGACCACCACCAAACGGCGGCCCCACCAACAGCGCCCCCGTCAACAATGGAGGAGTAGTCGAACCTCCAACCATGATAAACGAGCAAACTGGCGAATGCGTCGTGATCAGGCTCAATGATCTCGAGTGGGCCCGTTGCCGCGAAGCCCTACGAGGCCATCCTCTACCTTTCGGTTCACCACAAGAACTGCTGATGGGCTACCACTGGCTCCTGAAAGAGGAATACAAGCACCAGCTACAAACAATGGCGCAACTCGAGGCGTGAAAAAAGGCGGCTGATGAGTCAAGCCTCCGACGAGATGGGCTCTCCTCCCACGGAGGATCCTCCTCCAAGTGCAACGAGTACATCACCAACAAGAGACGATCTTGACTCGCCCACCTCACTGAACAAGAACGTGTAGAAGCCGCCAAAGTCCTCTACTTCGTCTCCATGACGGTGGACATGCGTGGCAATGTGCTCCTGAAAACGCCGCATGCCGCGGTAACGACGGCCACCATGTACCTCCTCAACAACCAGCCGCCAGCTGGAGACCCTCGAGCTGCCATACACCAATCTACGATCGCAGGCTTGGGGTTAATCAAGGCTGCCCTCGACAAAAATCTGGCGTCAGAACCGAAGAAAGGCAAGGCTCTGGCAAAACGCTACTCCTCGCCCTCATCCAGCGATGATAGTCACGATCTGTCTCGGTGTCGCCGCTCACGGCCACACGACCACGACTATGATGCGCGCGATGACCTCATGTAGTGCAAGAAAATCAAGGGCGCGACGTGCTCGGTCAACTGACTTAGAAGACGAAGATGTGGAGCTTTGTGGCGCTAGATGCTTCAGTAGGGCCATCCGACAAAAGCGAATGCCCAAAGGGTTTAAGCTCCCGTCAGAGAACCCGAAGTTTGACGGCCTACAGGACCCGAAGATCTGGTTGGAGGACCACATCTCCTCCGTCAGGCTTCACGGTGGAGGTCGAAGCATGGCCATGCAATGCCTACAGCTACAGCTGCAGGGCGCTGCCCGAGCCTGGCTCAACAACCTCCCACGTGGATCCATTCGCAGTTGGGAAGAGCTGGTATACAGCTTCGTGCGCAATGTCAAGGGAACATACAAATGGCCCGGATCAACCGAAGAGCTAAGATGTTGCCAACAAAGATTGGGTGAATCGCTACGCTCCTAAATCCAGAGGTGGTCCATCATCAAGAACTCCGCAGAGAACATCTCGGAGGATCGTGCGATTGACGCATTCAATGGCGGCATACGCCGCATAGAGCTCAGGGAGGACCTGGGCCGCTCGAAGCCCAAAACCATCAGCCACCAGATGGAAATCGCGAATCGCTGGGCAGATGGAGAAGATTCGGTGAAAAATCATGTTCACTCCAACGACGAGGCAGAACTCGAGCGCAGACGCAACCGCCAAAGCAAACGCCGCATGCGCATCTACAATGACCGCGACGATGTCAACATGGTCGCAGCCAGCTACACCGACAGACGCGACGACAACCGCAACAACGGCTACCACAGCGGTGGATACCGTGACTCCGGAAAGACCACACAAGTGTGGCAGCGCCTCAATCGTGATGAGGCACCCGCAACATCCATTGAAGACAAGCTGTCAGGGCCATGCACTGTGCACTTCTACATCAACAAGCATGACAGAAAGAAGAAGTCCAGCCACCTCCTCAAGGACTGCCGCGAGTTCCTCAAACTACATGAGGGACTGGCTCGGATGAATCGCAGCGCAGTCTAAAGGGACTACGGAGCCGCTCTAGGCGCCATGGCACATGGCGCTCCGCCACCACCACCTGGACTACCCCCAAACGCAACTGCGCCGGACCAGCACCAGGGAAGCAAACCATACCCACGGTCCATGGGTACCATGATGATCCAAAAGGGACGCCCCTCGAATAGGGCACAAAAGGCCATCACTCACCAAGTCAACTTGGCTACAAACTCGCCACCATCTACCGCTGAGTACCTCAGCGGAAGCGAGTCCTGCATCACCTTCGACAAGCGCGACCACCCGCGCCAAGTACCTCGTCCAGGCCATTGTCCCCTCATTCTCGAGGCACAAATCGGAGGCTTTGACATGAGTCGCGTCTTTATGGATGGTGGAAGCGGCATCAACCTTATGTTCATGAGTACCTTGCGAGCAATGAGGATCCCTCTGACCTGCCTAGAGGCCCGGTCAAATCAGAGTCAGGAAATGGGACCCACCACTCGTCCCGTCCCGTCAAACTCGCTCACGCGGGCAACTGAGGTCATGCAATCGTCAGCACTGACGTCATCCAAAATTTTGCAGCAGAAGACTTCGAGTACTTTAGTCCTTGCTCGAGTCTTCGGCTCCACCAAGCACTCGGGGGCTACTCCCATAGGGAGCGCTGGTCGCGCACCCTACGATTTTTTTTCTTCTTCTTTTTACAGGAATGTGGACAATCAAAGCAAACCCAACCACTCGAAGCATGATTCGACTATGGACATGGGTTACTCCCATAGGGAGTGCCGGAAGAAAATTCGACTGAAACAAGCAAACAAAAGACGACAGCAGTCGCAAAAGTTCTTTAGTCCCTTCCCGAGTCTTCGACTCAACCAGTCACTCGGGGGCTACTCCCATAGGGAGCGCTGGTCGTGCACCCTATGATTATTTGTACATTATACTGTGTGTTGATAACAGCCACACTCGAAACTTATGGCGACACCGCCTCATGACATTTCCCAACAAAGAGACTGTGTCTCCTGGGCCGCCCGAATCATCTCCGCGATGATAAAGTCCGGATGCCGCGCTTGCAGCGGGAAGATAAGAACTGAATAAGGCCTCACAACGCATTTTCTGCGCACTACCAGAAATATATCCGTGCCAACAGGTACGATGAACATGCCTTGACGGATGTGTCGAGTGCTCACACCCATATACTGGAATTCGACTCCTGAAGACCTCCGCGGCTTGAGTCGAATTACACCAGCACTTTTTCGGATTCAAGTCCGCGGACTCGAGTTCGAGTAGATGGCGTTGTTTTACCCTAAGTTAGTTAATTGATACTGATACATTGGTTAAATCAAGCACGCACATCAACAATCCCTATGACACAAATAGAGCAGTCGAAAAACATACTCAGTCATGCACTCGAAAGGATTCATAAAGTCTCCAGTCGAATCTACGATTCCAGTGGACACTCGGGGGCTACTGACATTGGTATACCCTACAGATACTCGAGCTTGGTATATACGGCCTGAATACACTAAAGGCCCACGGTGTCGCCAAGGCCCAAATGAAGAACTCGAGTAACCTACGGACTCTCGATTGCTTGAAGAACAAGAAGAAGCTAAAGATAGAAAGTTTAAAGGGGAAAACCCTAACCTGTAACCGACTCGACCTGCTATCCAAGACCTAGCCTATCTATATAAAGGCTAGGAGGGGGCAGCGAGGAGGACACACGCAACCCTAGTTTCCACAACTCTCGCCAGATTGCATCTGCGCACCATTGTAATCCTCGGTTCCTTTGATAATTCCACGAGCAGACAAGAAGGAGTAGGGACCTTTGTGAGGCCTGAACCTGGGTAAATCTTCGAGTCCCCTATGTGCTTGTTTGCTAGCCGATAGATGTCTCTAGCACTCCCTCCTTCTCCAAAACCCAAGTCCATAACAATGGTCATTGATGAGTTAAACCCTCGTTAGATACTAACTTGGGAACACCGGGATTTTTAAGTCCAGATGCCTGTTATGCCGTACATCGCAATGCCAGGATTAACATTTTTGCGAAACATAACAAAATTGGTAGAATAGTACATCATCCATTAAAAACCATAATAGTTGATCACATGATCAAGTCTTAATAAACATCAAAGCAGCGGAAATAAACGTAGTAGAGGCCCCATCTTAATTGTCATAGGCAATGCTAACGATGGGAGATGATCCTAGTTATCGTAGACCTCGTGTTGTCCGTCTTCGGGATAGTCCTCTTCATAGTCTGTCCATGGGAATTGCCAGGGACAAAGCCACGAGTACTCGTAAAGTACTCGCAAACTATCACTAACACAAGTAAGGTAATACTAGTAGGAATCCTAAGCTCTAGTCTTATTTGCAACAGGCCAATTTTATTTCAGGAGTACTTAGTAGTAACGACCTATTTTAGTTCTCTAGATTACTCAAGTGGGAACCTAGTTTTCATTTCCACAACCCAGTTGTGGTCAAGTCAAAGTCATAGTTCAAGTCACAAGTCATTTTGAAAACATCTGACAACGGAACAGTATGGCCATCCAACTGTCCATGACCGCAGACGCGGCTATTCGAATAGTTTGACACTCTACAGAGATGGTACAGTTTCACCACAAAATTCGATACATTCGTCAGGGATAACCCTGAATCATCATACTTGGTATGTGGATAACCAATCCGAACCTTTCAATTATACACCCTAGTATATGCACCTCCTCTATGAGCTTGGCCTCCTAGCCATGGTCATCTGCCATCCCAAGAACTGCATAGGTGGACATTCATATTCACGAGGTAGCCTCAGCTTAACCTCTTTCCGCAAGGGAACCCATACTAAGACATATAAACTTCCAGCCCTACCAAAATCATGTATTGTGGTTGACGGTAAAAGCTAGAATGGTATCGCATCCGAACCCAACCATCAGTTTTTATCAAAGTCAAGGCCCATGCCTCATTCATTTTCATCTTCAAGTCACTGTGTTTCATAACCCATGTCAAAACATTTCAATAGAATGACTCATCATTCCAAGGTTTTCGTAATCATTTGCTCCAAGTGTTCCCATCTAATGTGATCAATATTAGTTTAGCACTAGCAACTATCAATGAGGGTATCACTATTGAGGGGTGTTAATCAAGTGTAACTACCCAAGCCTAGTTCTATGCTCTTGATGGTATCTACCCTATTTTTCCACTAATCACAATTATTTAACTATGTAAGAACTTTGGTAAAGGTAAAAGAATAAAGCTTGCAAGTAAAACTTGGGTTTGGTATAATCAAGGTTGCATAACCCAATCTTGCATAGTGGGGCTTGCATAGTTAAGCTTGCCTTGGTTGGTACAATTGTCGAAGTTCTCTTCTTCTTCAATAAATACAAGGTATATAATCACCAAATAATACTTAGCTACTTCTATTTAGCACACAAGGGTTCACACTAGAAGATCTAGCATCATCTCAATCATAACATGAAATATTGACATATTCTTATTTATCTTATTTTAGAAATGCAATTTCTACTCATTGAAAAATACTTAATATTTAATTTTCTCCAATTAAAATATGGGATCATGTTGACACATGTCATCACCACATATTGCAATACTTAGGAATGTGATTTAAAGTGGTTGGCATATATTACAGATTTAATATTGCTATTTAATAGAATTAATATGACTAGAAATGACTATATAGCATTCTTTTAAACCTATTCCGTTATTACTGCATGTAAAACCATATCTTTTTACATATTCAGATAGAGCATGCCAAATGTGATTTTTGATAATTGGAATCTACTCAAGAGCAATTATGGTGTATTTTGGAAAAATGTTTGAAGTTGGAAAAGTCAATGTCTTGTTATTTTTAACATCGGTGATCTATAATTGCAAACTATTTGAATCCAACGGGCGTGTGTAGAGCTTTTCATTACCTTTCTAACAAAATTTGAATCACGCAATTTGGTTTAGTAAATTTCTTTGAATCCAATTTTGAAATCACTGACAGAATAGGGTTTTCAATTAAATGAAAAATCTAAATTTGAATCGCTGGGCGTGCACGGGAACGATAATGGGCCGTCCCAACTGCATGGCACGTGCCAGCGGGCTGCACTTGCACTGGCCCCACCTGTCAGCGGCTATTCTAACGTGAAGCGGTACACGCTAATCTGGGCCGCACGATTAGAGCATGATCAACGACTGAGCGTCATCGTCTCCGGAACACGGCGCGGGGGATTCTAACCCTAGCTCTATGGCGGGGGTCGTCTAGGGCTTACGATGGCTCCAGCTAGGTCCGGCAAAGTAGGCGAATGAACTGGTAGACAACGGCGGATCGAATGGTGGCCGTGGCAGCTCCTGGGGCGGCTCCTATCTCTGGCTCCGTTCCACCACAACAGCGGCGGGCTCTGGAAAAATTTCGGCGCTGCGCTTCTCACCTTGCTCCGGGGAAGGGTCATAGGGGTTTCTAGGGGAGAGGTGAGTCGAGTGGTGTGCATTTGGAGGCAGGGGAGGGATCTATTTATACCCCGGAAAGAGGAGTAGTGAGGCATGGATTGGGCTCATCGACGATGTCGCTACAGGGCGCTATCGGCATGGCTGAGGGTGTAGGTCGACGCGGTGTTCCCTGGAGGTCGTCATGCGCATAGTGTCATGGTGAGGCACGATCTCCATCGGTTGGGGGCATCCGTGCTCCGTTCGGGTACCGCGGGTGTTCGTCATGGCGTACTATGGTCACGGGGCATGTGCACATCAAACGGTCGTGTCTGGGAGGTCGCTGGCGATGCGGCGAATGCATTAACACAAGGGAGAGCGAGGCACAGCATGGTTGCACGGGGCGGCTTGGTGCTCTGGCATGCGCTTGGCATGGCAGAGAGATAAATGGGCACGGTGATGCTGGCGTCTCCACTGGCTGTTGTTGGCCGAGGCGTGTACTGGGGTGCGGTGAGGTCACACCTAGATGCTAGTGGTCATGGGAGAGGGCGGTGAAGCTTGTGGCACTGTGTCCATGTCCGGCCGGCATGGCACGCTCGGGTACAGGCTGACACTAGTCATTTGGTCGAGTGAGCGGTCCTAGCTGCACGGGCTGGTACTAGGGGTGATCGTGGGCGAGTGAGAGAGGCTCAATCGAGTACAAAGGTGGTCACTAGATTGATCAAAACAGTAAATAGTTAGTAGTGTTGTACTGTACCTGCTAAGTGTTTGATTAAATGGCCGTATGAAATAATCATTTGAATTTTAAAATTCTTTTTGATGAGTGTGTTGGTCACATCTTGAGTGTCTCTGGTTGCGAGGATGGGTTAAGTGGAGAAGGTTTGTGTGGTTTTTGAAAAATGGCTATCTTGATACATACACTAGATTCAATTTTGAAATGTCCCTCAAATGGATTTGAAAATGGTCTGGTCAGTTTTGAAAGTTCACTTGTGTTTATTGTCACTTGGTCTAGCAAGGTGAGAAAAGTAATAGAATTGTTTTTGTATGAAATCATTTACTAGAGAAGCCCAAAGTGGGCTAGGTGTTAACTTTGGCAAAAATAACCATTAAATCATATGCCTTACAATTTCATTTTCTTTTGATTTTATTTGGTTTGGAAATGACCTAGATGATGTTTCTTTGATCCTTAAACTAATCCTTATCATATATAACAATCAAACATGGCATATCAAGGATTCATACATCATTATCAAACACACATGCATTCATATAGTGTTTAAATAGTAAAAGCTTTTGTTAACCCTAATTTTGATTGATTGGATAATGATATCCCCTTTTAATATTTTTGAGATGTTACAAGTGGAGAGGGGAGAAATGAGACAGAGAGTGGTCGGTGTGGCCTCATGCCCTTTTAACCCGTGGGGGAAAGGTCCATGGTGGACTTGGTTAACTAGGACAAGGAGGGGAGGGAGAAGGGCCTTGATTGGGCAACAGAAGCGATGGTAGAGAGGTGTGAAGGGCCTCTAGTTGTGCAGATCGGGCAGAGGGGAGTTGGTGCTGCAGCCAAAAAAAATGGCAAATCTTGCTTGTCTCTCACCGTTCTTTGCATCCAAACATATGAGATAAGGGCTAGGGCAGGGCTATAGTGTAGCACGACCAGAGGGGTGAGTGATGTGTTGTGCAAGCTTGGTTAACCAAGTTGATGGAGGCTTGGTTTGTTTAAAAGTTTGAAAACTAATGATTTCAATTATAGCCAAAAGGGATGATTATGAAGCAAGTATGGAAACTTAACTTTGGCAAAATGAGAAAAAGGTACTATTCGATGGACAAGGTCAAGATACCTCTCTAGGATTTATTTTGGATTTTTATAAGGATTTATTGTCCACTACTTATCATTTAAGCAAAAAGTGTTGAAATGTGTTATATAAGCTCATTTGATAATTTCACATTTGACAAGGTCGGTTTCTAATGTGAGATGGTTTCTAATGTGAGATGGTTTTCCTGGAATTATTGAGATAGAAAAGTACTTTTAATTAATTATTTCTTGTTGCTGCCATTTAAGAAAAAGGACAAAACGAAATAATAAAGTATCTCAAAAATATGAGGTGGGAAGATAGGATAGGATATATAGGCATCAAATGTGCCTTGAGTTGGCAAAGTAGTTTGGAGAAAAACAAACTTGCCCTTATAGGAGGGGTTTTGAGGGTTTTGCAAGGGAGGGAATTTAAAAAGGTTTAGTTTCCAAATAATTATGGAAATTATTTGGTAAATGGTTATATCCAAGGTGGATGAGGTCAACTTGGAGTATCTATCATTTTCAACCTTCGGGTCTGGAAATCCAACTTGATTTGGAAGGAAAACAAGGAAGATCTTAGGCATTATTTTTTTTATACCATCAAAACCTTGTCGGATCTTGGAGATCAAAGAAGTGGGCCTTGGTAGTAGTTAAGATGGTCTACAATATGCTTCAAGTTCATTTCCAAAACTGCACCTGGGCTGGAAATGAAGGAGTCCCAAAGATGTAATATTGATAACAATTTTCCAGACTAAGCCATTTTTGGCAGTTTGAGGGTTTTTGACTAGATCATCAGAGTTAATGTTTTTGATTGGTTGCAAGGTTCCAAATCATCATAAAATAGATGATGTTGAAGTGTAGGATGAGTGGGAGGGATACTTTCTTAAGGTTGGTCTTCATTGACTTGGAAACTATGAGAAAAGATTAACTCTGGATTGATCTGGTTAAGGAAATTATAGGGTCACTTTAGGGACTAGGAGATTAGATCAAGCTTGATTAACTTTCTTACGGTTGGTAATCTTGATTTAGTTTGATCCTAGGATCAGCTCCTAGGGTAGATCACTTTATATCCTAAGCAAACAAGTCAGATAGCGGATAACTCATCTTATAAACCTACTAATATATACCTCCAAGCCTAGCTTGGGGCAAGGATGGGTATTTTGGAAAGAATTTTATTTTGAAGTAGACGAGAGTACCTTGGTATTTCTTCCAAGAGTAGAGTTCAAGGTTTTATAAGAGGTGTTGGACAACCTAGGGGTAGGAGTAGTTGATGGTTTTGTCTTGAAACATAAGGAGATTATATCTTATAGATCTCCATAATTTTGTCAATAGAAGATACTAAAGTAGTTTGGTTTGCAAATGCATCTTGGCTCAGGTTTTGAAATGCCAGAACAGTTGAGGATATGTAAAATGAGCCAAGACAATTTTGTTAAATAACTTTTGTCAATTGATGGTGAGGTAAGGAGTATATCATATGTTATACATTCAGATGCACAAACACAAGCAAACACTACATCACTAAACAAGAATTTTTTTGTTCCCCCTGATTTTTGCATTTTGGAGAACTAATCAGGGTTTCTGAAATTGGGATGTTACAAACCTTTCCCCCTTAAAAGAATCTCATCACGAGATTCGGGAGAGTAAGGTTAGGGGATTTTGTGCTAGGGTTAGCACTATGTGTTTCCCGCGTATTAATTTTTCAGCTTTGACTTTGAACATGGTCACTACATCGGTGAGGTTGGACTTTAATCGTCTTGTATGCACAAAGTGTTGAGCAGGTTCCAGTCCTGATTACGATGGATGAGATTCTTTTTCTATCGGACTCGATGTCTTGAGAGCCTAGTCTGGGCGAACTACCTCTAACTTGTAATTTCGCGAAGAATCCTTCTGAGGATAGAAACTACGGTGTGATGTCTCGTCTTTTAGGGTCCATGGAGTTTCTTCAGAGGCTTATCAAATTCCTAGTTGATGGCTTAGGGTTAAAAACTCCTGAGGTTGTTTCGGGTGGATGGGTACTCTATTTTGTGGGAAAGGTGCAGTCTTCCCCCTTAGGATTAAACTAGGTTAGTTCAGAGGATTGACTTAGTCCTTCCTTCTTGGAGTCATCAGGTGAGTTTTGAAGACTGTCACCAACCTTTCTTTGTGACTTGGAATTTTTCGATGACGTCCGCTAGTGGGATTCTACGAGGCTCACATACTACTCTATTCATACTTAGCCTATTCAAATTTGTTGAAGTAGCAAGTCTACTAAATGGGTTAGAACTGAGGGGTTAGTTATCCGGCGATCCTTTAGGTGGGTCTTCAACTAAAATAGCCAAGGAGGATCTTCATGGAATCTACTTAGATATTGACTCGTTAGTATTCTTTGAACCCTTGGGAGGATAGTTTTTGTTGGCTTCCGTAGCCATATCGACTTCATGTATTTTGGTTTTCTTGCTTCAGAGCTTCTTAGGTACTGGGGGATTGAGTAGATTTCGGATGGCTGTTAATGAGGTCCATCCTCTAAGATTTTGACGACTCTCTAGTTGATTCCTAGAAAAGGACGTCATATTTGTAAATCTTCCTGAAGTATCTTCCGGTAGATAGTCTTCGGGATTCGAGTGGAAAGGTGCAGTCTTTCCACCTTAGAGCCTCACTAAGGGTCTTCGAGAAGGGTGTAGATCTTCTGTCTTGAAGTGCTGGCGTGATGTTAAAGAAGGTGGTATTTCCTTGGGTCTGAGTTGAGGTCTTCGAGTGATGCCCTATTTCACAAACCTTAGCGTGGGTCGTTCCCAAATGAAGCCTGATAGAGTTAGCTCTGGGCAGGTTAGCAGTTAACGATACTTCTTGCTAGTCTCTAGTCAGGGTAGAGACTTTCATCTATAGAGAGGTGGTCTTCACTTCCATTATTGGCGTTGCGTCTGCTCGATGGTGGAGTAGACTCGTTGTCTTCTCGCATCCTTATCTACAAGATTTTGGGGTATTCTAGCCTTCTGGTGAGGAGCTTTCCATTGGTTTGAATGGGGTCGACTAAAATAGTTAGTCTATTGGGGCTGTCGTAAGTTCGAATATACCAAAGGTTTGTGGAGTCAGGTCTTAACTTCTCATCTTGGTTAGCAAGTCTTGTGGTTCCTTGTTTTTGAGGTAAAATAGTAGGGATAACCCACTCCAATTTTTTTCTATTATATAAAGGTTATAATATTTACATACAAGTCTAATGGTCTATGGAAGATAAAAACAAAACATAGTCCACCTCAATGAGGGTATCCATTTTCTACATTATCTCTGGTCTAATTGTTGGCTCAGCCAAGCATTGAATTTCTCCTGGTGTTTTTTTTTATTCTGAATTGCACCCATCTCATCTCTTGATAGAAAATTGTCTTCCATCCCTCAAGTGTTGGTCTTTTATCATTAAAAAAATTCTCATTTCTACAGATCCATATACCCAAAGAAGCCAAGATAAGAAAATCCATTGCAAATGGTAGGTGTAGTTTGCATTTAATTTCTGATAATGCCTCCAATCCTGATAACTCTGTTGCTATGTCTGTGCATATGTGTTCCCAGCAAAGTTTTGCAAAGGGGCAATCCCAGAATAAGTGGATCGCCGATTCTTCCAAAGGGCAATTTAGGATTGCACAAGAATCGGCGCCGTCTGTGGGATGTTGCGGCTTCTTCGGCCCCATCAACCGCGATCTACAACTCCGCAACAGCGGAGATTCAACAGCTCTTCAGCGCGATCGACTTCACCGTACACACACTAGCCACTCGCCCTGCCTTCGAATCCGCGGGCGACGGAATCAGCCTGGCGATCGGGAGCTTCCGCTTCCAAGTTGGTCAGATGGGCACGCTTTGAATGCCTGACCAGCCGACGGTACAATCAATTGCTCTAGCATCATGGTTCCCTCTGCCGATTGGCACCCTCAGTGTGTTGGGTCTGCAGCATAGAAAACAAAAAATTTCCTACGATGAGAACTATACGCCAAGATCTATCTACTAGATACAGAGCAACGGGTGGACATACATCCATGGAGAACTTACCCTCGAAGAAAACGAGTTTTGTTAATGAGTAGGAACTCGTGGTTGATGTAGTCGTAAGCTTGCCGATCTCAAGATCGTGTGGAAGTCCGAGCACCGCAAATCAGCAGTGCATCCGTCCTGGCACACACGTTCAAGCCACCGAACAACCTCCAACTCCTCGCTCCAGCGATCCAGCAGAAGCAGCAACTCCTTCTAGACGAAATGCCACCGGGAACATGTATCTCGCTAATCCGAGACCATGGGGGAATAATTCTAGAGGGGGAGAGAGATCCTTCATAAGGAGGTGTGGGGATGAAGGAGGGAATGGGTGGCCTTTATAGGAGGAGGGGGGTGCCCCCTCTCTCCATGGCTGGCGCATGGGGGGTTGACCCCTCACCTCCCCCATTCATGTGGTGGTAACCCCTCCACATTAAAATGCCTCTTCACATTCCCTTTTAAAGTCTCCACTTTAAATGCATTAAATTTCTCCAAATTTAATGCTCTCTCATCTAATAAAACTCTTTTTATTAAATTTATTCAGAATTTTGTTAATTACTTTAATTAACAAACATTCACATATAGCCCCTTGCAATATTTCAATATCACATGCAGAACCACCTTGTGCAATTTCACCCGAAACAATTTCCGGTTTCTATTGAAACAG
Organism: Avena sativa; assembly: GCA_916181665.1. Lineage (NCBI taxonomy): Eukaryota > Viridiplantae > Streptophyta > Magnoliopsida > Poales > Poaceae > Avena > Avena sativa. Next base: position 184,664,237 of record OV702286.1, read on the forward strand.
TTCCTGCGCTTTGCAATTCTTTCGTCTGAAACATATGTGCTCCAAAATGGTGTTCGGTAACTCTTAAGTGTGCCACCCTACGGTTCGCGAATAATGCAGACATGATCGAGACCCTTCTCCGATCAATAATCAACAGCGGGACCTGGAGATCCGTACTGACTCCTACACATTCAACGATGACTCCTATGATCGTGAGAACCTTTAACGCTTGTAACTAAATCCCTTTGTCTCTCGATATATTACATGTCCGAGATTCGATAATCGGTATCTCCATACCTAGTTTGATCTCGTTACCGACATGCACTCTTTTCTCGTTCTCGTGATATAACATTCTAGTGATCACATCACTTGCTTGCAAGCTATCCTAATGTGATATCACCGAGAGGGCCCAGAGTATATCTATCCGTCATCTGTATTGACAAATTCCACTCTTGATCCATGAGCCTCAACATAACACCTTTGTAATATTGAACCCATCTTTATAGTCACCCTGTTACGGTGTGACGTTTGATGTTATTAAGATACTCTTCCGGTGTTAACATGATCTCATGGTCTAAGGATAAAGATTACTTCGTATGATGTTATAGCAATATAAACATAATCACTTGATCGTAATGCTATACTTCGGATGAATGTTCATCACATCATTTCACAAATGTTGTGACCTTGTTCTTAACAACATCCAATGTCCATGATCAGGAAACCTTGATCATCTTGTTAATCAACAAGCTAGTCTATAAGAGAGGCATAACTAGGAACCCTTTTTGTTTATTAAACACACATGTATTGATGTTTCCTATCAATACAATTATAGCATGCAAAATAAACATCTATCATATACAAGGAATACATAATACCAACTTTATTAGTGCCTCTCAGGGCATATTTCCTTCACAGTGAGCCCCATACCTCGACAAAAGTCGAGAATACTGTCAGCGACAGCAGTCGCGAATCCGATTTGGGCGATCTGGCCACTGAAGACGGAGCCTACGGTTCCGGATCTCAATGTTGAGGGAGCAGCAGCTTCCCCAACCACTTCCTGTGCGCCGTTATCAACACGGGCGACACCTCTGCCAATCGCGACAACACGTGTCGTGGTGGTGTCACGGCAGATGTCATGGATAGGCTAAAGGTGGGGACTAATACAAGCTTGGGGAATCTAGGGAGGGATAGTGAAGTGATTCTCCACACAGAAGTTTGTATTGCTTTCCTTTCAAGATTACAAGTGCTCCTAGAGCTGTATTGGCTAGAGGAGGAAGAAGGAGCTCTCTTACTCTCACCCACAGTTCACACCTAAAACCTTAGCCAAATCAGAATAGAAGAAAACCCAACCCCCTCTACTAAAACCCTAGCCCCCCTTATATAGAGGTGGCTTGGTCTCTGCCTAGGGCATACGTGGAGGCATATTCCTAAGAATATGCCTCCTCTCAAAGTGGTAAGACGACCGGGGTGATTTTCCACCGCGTCACACATGCTTTAGCTACGTGAGCCTCTGCGGCGCCCGCGTCAGCCGACATGGGCGTCGTCACCCTTGTCGGCCATGACCCGGTGGTCCTGCCCTTGTCTGCTTCGCTCATGCAGTGCGTACCGGGCCTTCTTTTTGACCAGCGAGATTCCTTCCTTCTCCCAGAAGCTAAACGGGACCTGGATCATAGTTGATCCGGCCATACCTATTCCTGCATACAAGTTAGACGAGCACTTCCGACTTACTCCTTAAGTCGGCTGAGATAATGCTAGGCGACCCCCCCTGGTCCGGGTTACTCCGTGACCCGGCCTGCCTTGAGGTGACCCGGCCAGCATCCGCTTTGACTCTGCCGAACCTCGGCTAACTCGGCTTTTATACCCCGAAGTGACCCTACCCGGGGGTATCCCCCCAACATTAGTCCTCGAAGCTGGTGCGGTTTTAGCTGCCTTGGCCGCTAAGGCCACATCAGGTTCATTTATGTTCGAGCCTTGGACGTTATTTCCGGGTTAGCTCTTTATCTCGGATTATATGGATTTACGTTCCCTTCGCACGTTCCAAGTTTTCACTTGCCGGCTGGGTTACCACTTTGACTCGGATCTCATGGTTTTACTTTCCCTCTGCACATTGTAAGTTTTTACTTGCTGTCCGGGTTACCATGGTTCGATCTGCGCCTTGTTTCCTTCTTTCATACGCCAACCGATGTGGAGGCTAATCATTACGTTGTCTTATTTTAAGGGCCTGCACAGTAACCGCCGTAGTAATTGTCAGTTATCACTGTGCGAGGCTCACATCACGCATGCCTCCTCGTTTACCGCATCCATGTGTCACGTCAAGGGATCACCTCTGCCTTGTGGCCCTCCGTGTGGCTCCTCACTGATTGGCTGAGGCAGGTGATACACGGCCACACCATGTGGCTCATTTGCAGGGTGCGATCCCACTCACCCCTTTAGGGAGTGGTTAAATAGCGGAGTGGCGCACCCCTTAGGATTTTTTCCTCTTCCGCGCCCCTCTGCCCGTTCTTATTCTTCTTCGTCTTCCTCGCGACCGCGCCGCCACTAGTGCTCCTAGCAGCAGCGCCGCCGCCGCACTTTTCCCTGTGCCTCTGCGTCGCAGCTACCGCTGCGCAACTCCCTTGCCACGGGTCCTCGCCAATCCAGTCCTCTGACCCCCGCCGCCGCTAGCACCAGTGAGGGTAGCGAGTACGAGATGACGGAGGAGGAGCTCGTCGTCGCCGAGCAAGAAATGGAGGAGGACGCCGCTGCGGCGGACCGTGGCGCGTGGGCAGGTCTTGGGTCTGTCAATATGACCTTGACTGGCTTTACTAGACCAGACGCGTCCCTGCCGGCGTCGTCGCTCGTCTCCCCTCCGTGGAACTGTCGCCCTCACCCAATCCGGGTGAGTTCGTCGTGTTCTTGTCCCACTTCCAACGGGGGTTCGGCTTGCCGGTGAGCGACTTCTTCCGGGATTGTCTTAGCACCTACCAGCTGCAGCCGCACCACCTTCCAGCCAACGCTATCACTTCTCTCTCTGCTTTTGCTTCTACGATCGAAGGCTACACCGGACTGTGGCCCACGAAGGAGCTGTGGATCCGGTTTTTCGGCCTCCGTCGTAACATCATCCCCAACATCCAAGTTGAGTCGGAGGACAAGCAGCTCACCCAATTCGGAGCTGCGTCCATCTCACCCCGAAGGACTTCCGTTTTCCCCTGGGTCACCGGGCTTGACTCCTGCAAAGGATGGGCCCGAACCTTCTTCTATGTCCGGAATGCGGGCACTGAAGATTTGATTCGGTTGCTCCCCTATACTCCGGGTCCACCTAACCCGGAATTTTGGGAGGAGGTCTCCAAGAAACCCACGGCCTTGGCCAACCAAGTTAACAAGAGGTTCGCGGAACTGAAGAAACTCGGATTGTGCAACTAGGATGCTATGATCACGTTCGTGCGCAACCGAATCTCTCCCCTCTAGAAGCGCACCCACAAGGTGTGCCACATGAGTTTCGGCCGCGACCCCAACCGGACCTCCTCCTTCGAGCTGAGCAACACGGAGATTTTTCGCCGGGTTAAGGCTCTCTTCACCACCCACAAGGATTTCTCCGCTGAGTGGACGTGGGGAATTGAGCACTTTTGTCGTGACAGGCTCCCTCCCGCGGTAAGCTTCGCGGGGCAAACTTACTTCGGATTAAATATATGTCGGTTTTTGTTGTACTTTTGACTCTGTTCTTCATTCTTTTTCTCAGCTATTCCTTCAGCAAACCCTTGAGGACGGCACGGATCCGACCCTTAAGTGGGCGCCGGACCGAGAGACCCCAGATGAGGAGGAGCCGGACCAGGAGATGTTTCTCCCTATGACCAATGCTACAAAACAACCCACCGGTAAATTCTCTTCTATTAGAGACTGGCCCGATGATGATGATGAACCTGTTGAGGCTGTCCCTCTTTCTTTTGCCTTTCCGGCATCAGTTAACCCCGGTGGGCATATCCACGAGGATCCTCCGCTTGCTATGGGTGAACCGGTTCTGGTGGCACCGAAGAAGAAGCATGGAGCCGCACCAAGTTTCTCCTCCGGACCTTCTCAGCCCCTAAAAAAGGCGAAAGAAGGCCGGAGACAAAACTGCCTCCAAACTGGCAGGCAAAGCCCTGACACGAAGGGCTCGGAAACCCAAGGAGGCCCAAACCTTGGATGCGTAAGTCATTTTTACTTCCGTAACCCACTTTTCCTTGCATCGTTGTAATTTCTCTTCTGACATTATTCTCTTCTGCAGGGCTCCGATGGAGGTCCCTTAGAGAGGATCTGGCATCTCTTCACCGCTCCGATCTAGCCCTTCTCCCCCTCGTGACGACGAGTCACGTCCGCTGAGCCCTATTCCAGAGGGTTCCGCGGCTGCTCCGGGTTCCGCACTACCTCGTCAAGAGGAGTGCAACCTCGGAGCGGGGAAGACCGGCCCAGCCGAGGCGACGGCGTCCACAACTTCGGCATCACCGCAAACAGCAGCCACCGAGACTACCTCGACACCAGCACCGGCCCCAGCACCAGCAACAGCTCCAGTACCAGCGACCGAACCAGCACCAGCACCCGTTTCGGCACCAAGAAAATCAGCAACCGCACCAAGTCCATCTATAAGAGCTCCAGCGCCAAGTTCTTCCGCCTCGTCCTAGTCATCTCAACCTCGGCGAGGATCTACCCCAGCAGCTCCTCAGGGGAATCCGCTTAAGTTACTTCTTCCCAGCAAGCCAAGGGTAAAAAGGCTCCGGATGATACCAAGTCACCATTTGTCAAGGCTGGGCAGCGAACCCTAGCGTCGATGCTTCCCAAGAAAGCTCCAGCAGCGAAGGATGCCCCTGCCGAGCCAACTGATGTGCAGCAAATGGTTCTGCATACTAGCCCAGCCCTTGCCTTGGTTGAGAGGAAAGAAGCGCATGCGAAGGGCTTGGTGGCACCCCACATGCCCACCAGTGAGCAGTACCCTCCGAGCCTGATTGAGTTCGTCATGAACTGGAACAATGCGGAGTTCGTCCACAACGACGATCTTCCGGAAAAGTTCGGCCCCACAGAATTTTCCGCCCGAATGAACACAGGCGCTAAGGCAATTAACCTCGCGGGGCGGATGATGGAGGTATGTCGCTTCTCCTTTACATGTTGTACATAATAACCATTAGTCCCCGAGCCTCCGAGGGAGTAACTTGTTACTTGGCCGGATGCTCATTAGAAAACTAACGTAGCTCCATGAGAACTTCGAATATGCACACACCTAGAGCCGGGTTAAGTTCCATTTGGCCCGGATCTCTGTACACTTTGAATATGCACACATCTAGAGCCGGGTTAAGTTCCACTTGGCCCGGATCTCTGTACACTTCGAATATGCGCACACCTAGAGCCGGGTTGTGTACACTTCGAATATGCCCACACCTAGAGCCGGGTTAAGTTCCACTTGGCCCGGATCTCTGTACACTTCGAATATGCGCACACCTAGAGCCGGGTTAAGTTCCACTTGGCCCGGATCTTTGTACACTTTGAATATGCACACACCTAGAGCCGGGTTAAGTTCCACTTGGCCCGGATCTCTGTACACTTCGAATATGCACACACCTAGAGCCGGGTTAAGTTCCAATTGGCCTGGATTTTGTACACTTCGAATATGCACACACCTAGAGCCGGGTTAAGTTCCACTTGGCCCGGATATTGTATACTTCGAATATGCACACACCTAGAGCCGAGTTAAGTTCCACTTGGCCCGGATCTTGTATACTTCGAATATGCACACACCTAGAGCCGGGTGAAGTTCCACTTGGCCTGGATCTTGTATACTTCGAATATACATCAAGCTAATTTATGCTTCTGTACTTTTTTCAGGTGACCACCAATCGCCGGAGTGCTGAATTCCAACGCCTGCTGGATACCCACAAGATGCTACGCGCAAAGCACGTTGCACTTATCACAGAACATGAGGAAATGGGTAAGTTTCTTCCTTGGCGCTTTTATGTTTTTCTTCATCTTCTTCTGCTGAACTAATCTCATCATTCGGTTTCTACAGCTAGGGTGGAGGCTGAGAACAAGATCATGCGGAAGAACTTGGAGCAAATCAAGGGTATGTCCTTTTTGTCCGACCTTGTAGTGTTTTCCATTTCCTTTTCTCCTTGGCTCGGCAAACATTCATTCCTCGGCTCTGTCGGGTCAACATACTATTTCAGCATCGCTTGAGGATAGTGTGCCCATGCCTGATATGATGCTGCATTTTCTCGAACAAGCAGGGAAGCATCAAGCCGAGCTGAAGAAAAAAGATGATGAACTCGCTCTCCTCCGGACCAAGGACAATGAGATTTCCAGGCTCAAGGCTGAGATGGAGAAGATGAAGGCCCAGCACCAAACTGAGATCCAAAAGGTTGGCCAAAACTTCACAGAAGAGCGCGAGCGCCTTACTCTCCAGATCTCCAAGGACCAGGACCTACTCAAAGAATCCGACATCTAGCTTGGGTCGGCAAACGCTGAGCTTGAGCAACTTCGCAAGAGACGCGATGACTGCATCAAGGAGTTGACCTGGATCCTCAGCCATATATCATGTAAGTTCCTTCCCTTATCCAACATACTTTTCCGGGTTATTTCATATGTCTTTTCTTTACCTTCTTCCTTTGTCTTGCTCCCAGGCAAATTTCCTGAGGGCACCACTATTGCAAGCGCAGCAGTTGCAGATTTCCGCCGAGCGAGTGGTACTCCTGCCGCCCCTGATGGTGAGGAGGTTCCCTACGACATGGAGGACCTGTTGGTCAGCTTGTCATCGGAACTCGTCAAGAACTATGGCAAGGATATCCTCGATGCTGCAGTTCGCATCTTCAACATGTTCTGGCCCGGAGACCACCGTGATTCTCGTCGAGAAGCTAATGGTGACTGAGACCCAGCTCAATCTCTGGAGAGAGTCCACTGGGCGTGCCGCAACTGATACTGTCCTTCATCACATACTCACATGGTATGAGAAGATCGACCTCAGCCTCCTTACACGCCTGCGCACCGGATCCAGATGGACTAATGACCCGGAGTGGGTAGCTCGGCGCCAGGCTTGCACCCACAGCCTCATCGAATACTCTCCTATCCATGAATGGGCTGAAGGACCGAGCTTCCTAGAATCCGCTAGCGACGAGAACGTTGAGAATGCTGAAGACGGGTCGGATGAGGACGAAGAAGGCGATGCCTCAGATATTGAAGACAGCGAAGACGATGCCGAACTTCCTCCTCCTGCTGCTCCTTACGTCAAAAAAGAAACTTGAAAATTTATTAGATCCCCGGTATGCCGGGCAGAACTGTATCCCGTGCATATGTGATATTTTTCTACTAAGTTCTTATACCGGGTTAACTTGGGCATAGTCCCCGAGTTTCTTTTTCTTGTTTGTCCAATCTTTTGGCTCGGATCGTGTCTACCTTGATTCGGTTTTATAACTTACGAATCCAAGCTTCAAAAATTGTCTTCATAATACTAGGAAACTTTTAGACTTAGCTCAAAAATAAAGCTGCATAATAAATTGAAAATAAATATAGGGTTAGTCCGAAAAACAAAACGTTGGCTCGAATAAATTCTTTTCCTTATTCGCTTTTCATGTGCTACGCAATTCCAAACTTGTTCTCTTTCTTGCCATGAAGCCAATTCTTGTTGGACAGCAGCAAGTCGAAGAGTTGGGTTTTTGGTGCTCACACATTACTAATCCGAGTTAAGTAGAACGACTTATTCCAGCTAACGCACAAGAGACAACAACAAAAATTATTAAGGCAGTCCCCGAGTTACTGCTCGAGGTGCTAATATTTCATTGATAAGCTCATTGCCGACATACATACCGACATATGAGACGACTCGGATACATACCTTTCTTAGCTAAGTGTAGAAATGACGAAGTAGTGCTACATTCCATGGTCGCTTAGATTCCTCTCCGGACCTGTCCGCCTTGTTCTTTTCTTGTGGCTTTGCATCTATAAGATAATAGGAATCATTGTGCAATGCTTTGCTCACAATGAATGGCCCTTCCCATGGGGGGGATAATTTATGCATGCCAGTAGTATGTTGTACCAACCGGAGCACCAGATCGCCTTCCCGAAAGACTCGGGGGCACACTTTCCAGCTATGATAGCGTCGGAGATTTTGCTGATATATGGCGGATCTGGACAGTGCCAGTTCTGTCGCTTCTTCCAGCAGATCAACATCATTTTGCCGGGCTTCTTGCACTTCTGCTTCTGTGTATTGGGTGACCCTAGGCGAATCATGCTCTATGTCGGCTGGTAATACAGCTTCTGCCCCATATACCAGAAAAAACGGCGTATAGCCTGTTGATTGATTCGGAGTTGTTCTTAAACTCTACAGTACCGCTGGTAGTTCTTCTATCCAGGACCCTGCTGATCTTTGCAGCGGCTCAATAAGCCAGGGTTTTATCCCGGATAATACTAATTCCCTTGGATCTTTCCACTTGTCCGTTTGATGCGGGGTGGGCTACCGAGGCTACGTCCAGCCGGATCCTCTTATCCCAGCAGAAACGCGCAAGCGCTCCTTCCGCAAAATTTGTGCCATTATCAGTTATGATATTGTGTGGGTAACCGTACCTCGGGATTATATCTTTGAGAAACGTTACGGCCGTAGCCCCATCACATTTCCTAATAGGCTTTACTTCGATCCACTTCGTAAATTTATCCACCAAGACCAAAATGTGAGTCATGTTTCCCCTTGCTGGTTTAAACGGACCAACCATATCCAAGCACCATACGGCAAATGGCCATGTGATTGGTATGGTCTTGAGTTCCGACATTGGCATATATGTCTTAGTAGCATACCTCTGACAACCATTGCATTTTCTCACCAGATCTTCCGCTTGTTCTAAGGCACTTGGCCAGTAGAACCCATGCCGGAATGCTTTTTCCACCAAGGCTCTAGATGAAGCATGATGCCCGCATTCTCCTTGGTGTATATCTCGGAAGATGTCAAGCCCTTCTTCCGGTTCAACGCATTCGTGTATGCTTTTGCTCTCCTCTGAGTTTGCCTAGCTAACACCTCCTCAGTGGGTAACGTTCCATCTTTCAGGAATTGAAATATAGGCAGTGCCCAAGCTGGTATTGCTCGTGCAGGGAACACATCCTCATCAATTTCCATCTAACCCACCGGCATAACTTCAGCCGGATCATGCTGAGCAGTCCCCGGGTCTAGCGAGGTAGTCCCCGGGTTTGTTGAGGCAGTCCCCGGGTTTGCTGATGTTGTCCCCGGGTTTCGCGCACTACCTCCCATGTCAATGTCCATGGGCTCAGCTCCGGATTCTGTATCTTCCGGGACATAGATCGAGTTGGTTCCTGGGGACGGCCTGATAGATGGTTTTTTGAGGTGTTCCAATGCTACACCCGGTGGAATTGCCTGTCGGGTTGATCCGAGCTTCGATAGCATGTCGGCAGCCTCGTTTTCCACCCGGGGTACATGGTGAAATTCGCATCCCTCAAAGTAACCAGATATCTTCTGCACATGAAATTTGTATAGTGTCATGTTTAGATCCAGGGCGTCCCACACTCCGGACACTTGCTGCACCACCAAATCCGAGTCGCCAAAGCATATGATCCGACGTATGCCAATCTCTTTTGCCACCTTGATCCCATGCACAAGTGCTTCATACTCTGCGACATTGTTTGATGCTGCGAAATGGATCTGCAATACGTATTTTAGCTGGTCCTTCTTTGGCGAGGTAAGCACAACTCCGGCGCCTAGCCCGGTTTTTGTTTTTGACCCGTCAAAGTGCATCCTCCAGTAGTTCGGATCTGGTGGCGGTGGTTCGTATTGTACCTCGGCCCAATCTACAAAAAAGTCTGCCACAGCCTGAGACTTGATTGCTTCTCTTCTGTCATATTGTGGCGCATAAGGAGCTAGTTCAATTGCCCATTTTGCGATTCGACCGCTCGCATCCTTGTTACCCATTATCTCGGATATGGGAGCCTCACATATTACTTTGATGGGGTGCTCCTCAAAGTAGTGCTTTAACTTCTTTGCCGCCATATAGACACCATATGCCACCTTTTGAAAGTGCGGGTAGTTCTGTTTTGAGGCAGATAATACCTCGCTCAAGTAATACACTGGCCTCTGCACCGATTTACCCTCTTCATTGCGCTCTACTACAATCACTGCACTTACAACTCGGTTGGTTGCGGCTATGTAGAGCAACATTGGCTCCTTTGATAGTGGAGAGGCTAACACTGGTGCAGTGGCCAACATCTTTTTTAAGTGGGCAAAGGCTTCATCGGCCTGTGGCATCCAAACGAATTTATCCGACTTTTTCATGAGTTGGTAGAGAGGCAATGCCTTTTCTCCCAATCGACATACAAACCGACTCAATGATGCTAGGCACCCAGTGAACTTCTGGACATCGTTAAGACACTTCGGCCGCTCCATTCATTCAATGGCCCGGATCTTAGTTGGATTAACTTCGATACCTCGGCTGGAGACGAGAAATTCGAGTAATTTTCCAGCCGGGACACGGAAGGTACATTTTTCCGAGTTAAGCTTCATTCGGAACCTTCTCAAGTTCGCGAATGTCTGCCTGATGTCGTCAAGGGGCGTTTTGCTTTCCTTGGTCTTGATAACCACATCATCCACATATACTTGTACATTTTGACCTATTTGGTCGTGCAAACATTTTTGCATACATCTTTGGTACGTTGCACCTGCATTACGTAAACCAAACGGCATAGTGCGACAGCAATAAGCCCCGTACGGGGTGATAAATGCGGTCTTTATTTGATCATCCGTATTCAGAGGTATCTGGTGGAAACCAGAATATGCATCAATGAATGACAACAGTTCACATCCCACGGTTGAGTCTATGACCTGATCTATCCTCGGCAGTGGAAATGGATCTTTTGGACACGCCTTGTTCAGGTTCGTGTAATCGATACACATACGCCAAACTACTGCCATGTTTGGATCATCCTTCTTCTTTTCTACCAGCACCGGATTAGAGAGCTAATCCGGATACAGTACTTCCATGATAAATCCTGCTGCTAGCAACCGAGCTATCTCGTCTCCAATGACTTTTCTCCTATCCTCGGTGAAGCGGCGGAGAGGTTGCTTCACCGGACTTGCTCCGGGTCTTATGTTCAAAGAGTGCTCAGCCAACTCGCTCGGAACACCTTGCAAGTCCTGTGTGGACGAAGCAAAAATGTCCCGATTCTCACGGAGGAAGCTGACGAGCTTGCTTTCCTATTTATCAGTTAACCCGGCCCCAATTGTTACGGTGCGCTCCGGGAACATGTCATCAACGGGAGCCTCCTTGGTATCTTTCGTGGCTTGGAAAGAGACAGATCCATGCGGCTTACTCAGCGCCGGCATATACTGCTGCACGGACTGAGCCAAAGCTGCCACCTCTTGAATTTTCCTTTTCTCCTGCGTGATCACAAGTGACTTGGCTAAGTTAGACCCGGCTGAGGCACACTCAATGGAACGTCGGAAATCTCCTGCAATGGTAATCACTCCATTTGGCCCAGGCAATTTCATCTTCAGATAACTGATGTGGCAGTTTGCCATGAACTTGTTGAATGCTGGTCTTCCGAGTAATGCGTGATACGCACTTTCCAAGTTCACTACCTCAAACTCTAGATTCTCAGTTTGGCAATTATGTCTCTTGCCGAACAATATGTCAACCCGGACTTTGCCTATGGGCTCACAAGAAATGCTTGGTACAATACCATGGAAAGTTGTCCTTGTAGCTTGGAGCATGTTCTCCGAGATACCCAACTTGCGCATTGTATCTGCATACATAATGTTGATGCTACTACCATTGTCAATCAGTACCTTGGAGAACCTCACATTGATGTTAGGCCCAATGAATGTCGGGTCTAGCACTAACGCATATGAACCAGGGCTTGGCATAAGCTTGGTATGATCCTTTATGCTCCAGGTGATTTCCTAGTCCGACCAAGGCATGTACCTCGTCACTGCCGGCATCACTCCATTTACCTCCATATGCCTACGCTGCAGGCTTTTTCTGTCAGTTTCCTCAGTGGTGAACACGCAATAGCTCTGATGATGCTCCCTATACTCATTTCTCCCCTCATTTCCGGGGTTCCTCTGATCCGGCTGATGTTGGTTTTCCACTTGATTCACCACATCCCTTCTCTCAATGTTATCATACCTCGGCGGACGGGGACGCAACATTAGCTGTTGTGTGTTCGCTCCAGAGAGCAGTTGCTGCCGGGGTAACTCCTGCCGAGGCTGATCATTCCGGGTTGCCTGAGCATTCCCCGAACCACCTTGTTCAATCTTGCGCATCCACTCACATTGCCTCGTCGTATGACCCGCTGGATTACTCGGATTTGGTGTGTGAAACTTACACGGCTGGTCCAACATCGACTCATAGGTATACCTCGGACGGTCTTTCTTTTCTTGCCACTATCTCTTTTGCTCCGGCGTCCATGTTTTCTTGCCATCGTTTCTTGGAGTCCATTGTCCTCCAGTTTTCTGGCGCTGATTGCTCCCTGCTCCGGGTTGATCTTGATTCATAGCCGCAACTTGTTGCGAACCGTAGCGATGATCCAGTCTATCATCTCTTCTTTTTCCTCTGTAGTCATTCCTCCGAGATGACCCGGCTCCATCCCTCTGATAGTATTCCTCGTTTGACTCGTTTGACGCGAGCCTAGGTTGAGTCGGATCACCCAAAGCATACGAATCGGCAATCCGGATCATCTCTGCCAACGTAATTGGCATTTTCCTTTGCAACTTCATCCACAACTCGCTGCCATATCTACACCCTTGCGCAAACCACGCTATGGCATGTGACTCTATGACACCCTCACACGAGTTTCTCACGGTACACCACTGGGTCAAGAATTCACGGTCTGTCTCATTAGGTCTTTGCTTGCACATTGCTAGGGTCTGCGGCCTATTTGGCCTCTGATATGTACTTGAGAAATTGCTGATAAACATTTCGTCAAAATCTATCCAGCAGTTGATGCTTCCGGGTGGTAAATTGTTCAGCCATACTCTTGCCGGACCTTCCAACATCTGGGGTACGTATCGTAAAGCCCATCTCAAGTTGCCTGTGGCAATTTTCACAGCCGTAGCATAGTTTATCAGCCAATCCTCCAGCTTAGTACTGCTGTCATACATCTTCGTGCCCCTGGGCAGCTGGAAGTTGGGTACCGGTGGCTCCTTCATGATCCGGGGTCCAAAGCACGCTGGACCCGGTGGACCTTGACATTCGATATGTTCCGACCTATACAGACGATCCAGTTTCAACCTGGCATCATCCAACATCAAATCCCTGCTTCCCAATCTTGACCCTATCACATGGTAGTCCGGTCTTGGGTACCCCGCGTTTACCATCTTCGAATCACCGTCATTGTACCGATTTTGCTGCTGTGGCGCACCTCTCTGTTGCATACCTCGGCCGGCACTTTGCTCTTGCCTTGGCATATTCCGCTGCTGCGGTTGTCATGCTCCTGCCGAGTTTCGCTGTCCGGCATTGCCGTTGGCAGCGTTCCCTTGACCGGCATTGCCTTCATTTTTCTGTGCTTCTTTTCCTTTTCCTGCCCGCGTCGGGTCGTACGGCACGATCTGTTTGTTCCGTTAGGCCAAGGTTACTACCTCTTCTCTCCTTGGATCACCATGAGGAGACGATGCAGCTCCAGCGGATTTCTTCGGGTTACCCATCACCGAATGGACGATTTTGGAAGCTCCAGCTCTCTCCGAGTTAGCTCTGAGTAGATCTTCGTTCTGTCTATTTGCGGTCCGAACTAGCTCGTTAACCCTATCTTGTTGTCTTTGACGGGCCTCACCCGTCAGACCCTCTAACTCGGATGCAGCCGCATCCGCTGCTATGAGGTTCTTCGCCGGGGTACTATACTTCGGCAGCCCCACGGATAAACAGTTTTCTGATTCCTCGGCTCCATTATCACCTTCTCTGTTCATCTCACTCATGAGATTTGTCCCTTTTACTTTTACCGTATCAACTTTGTTTGCTTTTGCATACTCACACAGTGTCATGTTCAATAACTGCTGAGCCGCGGCTATTTTCTTTGCGCCTTCTAGTATCTTTTGCCTAGTTTCCTCCAGCTCGGCATGCGCCCGAGTCGGATCTACTGCTGATACTAAAGGGTTTTCCAAGCTATCCATCGCCTCTCTCAGCACATTTTCCGGCCTCTCTAGTGGAGGACCTCTAGCTTTCCTTGGTGCCTTAGACGTTACCTCCGGATCTGGCGCCGGATCCTTTTTCGCGCCCGCACCAGGCGCGGTCATCATCACCTCAGCATGGTCCGGGGAGCGAACGATACGCGCCCCGCGAGCCACAGTGAGGGGTGGTTCCCCTGCTTCGACGACGCGGCGCGGATGAGCGCACGTTACGTCCACAGCAACGTAGACCTTGTGCGTGCCGAGCTTGACGAAAAGGCCGTTACGCGGAGTTGGGCGCGTGCCGAAGCATCTTGCGTTGTCACTGACGAAGTCCAGCGCTCCAAAGCGCTGAACGAGCCCAGAGACGATGCGTTCGCCGGTGGCGATGAAGTTTCCCGTCCGGATCTTGACCCCTGCTAGCGCCGCTAGCCCCACAGTGGGTGCCAACTGTTGTGGTGGTGTCACGGCATATGCTATGGATAGGCTAAAGGTGGGGACTAATACACGCTAGGGGAATCCAGGGAGGGATAGTGAAGTGATTCTCCACACAGAAGTTTGTATTGCTTTCCTTTCAAGATTACAAGTCCTCCTAGAGCTGTATTGGCTAGAGGAGGAAGAAGGAGCTCTCTTACGCTCACCCACAGTTCACACCTAAAACCTTAGCCAAATCAGAATAGAAGAAAACCCAACCCCCTCTACTGAAACCCTAGCCCCACTTATATAGAGGTGGCTTGGTCTCTGCCTAGGGCATACGTGGAGGCATATTTCTAAGAATATGCCTCCTCTCAAAGTGGTAAGCCGACCGGGGTGCTTTTCCACTGCGTCACACATGCTTTAGCTACGTGAGCCTCTGCGGCGCCCGCGTCAGACGACATGGGCATCGTCACCCTTGTCGGCCATGACCCGGTGGTCCTGCCCTTGTCTGCTTCGCTCATGCAGTGCGTACCGGGCCTTCTTTTTGACCAGCGAGATTCCTTCCTTCTCCCGGAAGCTAAACGGGACCCGGATCATAGTTGATCCGGCCATACCTGTTCCTGCATACAAGTTAAACGAGCACTTCCGACTTACTCCTTAAGTCGGCTGAGATAATGCTAGGCGACCCCCCCTGGTCCGAGTTACTCCGTGATCCGGCCTGCCTTGAGGTGACCTAGCCAGCATCTGCTTTGACCCTGCCGAACCTCGGCTAACTCGGCTTTTATACCCCGAAGTAACCCTACCCGAGGGTATCCCCCCAGCAACACGGGCAACGGTGGCCATGAAGCCGACCCGCCAAACGGTGGACCAACCAACGGCGGCATACCCAATGGCGGACCACCACCAAACGGCAGCCCCACCAACGGCGCCCCGGTCAACAATGGAGGAGCAGTCGAACCTCCAACCATGATAAACGAGCAAACTGGCGAACGCGCCGTGATCAAGGTCAACGATCTCTAGTGGGCCCATTGCCGCGAAGCCCTACGAGGCCATCCTCTACCTTTTGGTTCCCCACAAGAACTGCTGATGGGCTACCACTGGCTCCTGAAAGAGGAATACAAGCGCCAGCTACAAACAATCGCGCAGCTCGAGGCGCGAAAAAAAGCGGCTGATGAGTCAAGCCTCCGACGAGCTAGGCTCTCCTCCCACGGAGGATCCTACTCGAAGTGCAACGAGTACATCGCCAACAAGAGACGATCTCGACTCGCCCACCTCACTGAACAAGAACGTGTAGGAGCCACCAAAGTCCTCGACTTTGGCTCCATGACGGTGGACACGCGTGGCAATGTGCTGCCGAAAACGCCGCAGGCCGCGATAACGGCGGCCACCATGTACCTCCTCAACAACCAGCCGCCAGCTGGAGACCCTCGATCTGCCATGCACCGATCTACGATCGCGGGCTTGGGGTTAATCGAGGCTGCCCTCGGCAAAAAGTCGGTGTCAGAACTGAAGAAAGGCAAGGCTCTGGCAAAACGCTACTCCTCGCCCTCATCCAGCGACGACAGTCACGATCTGTCTCGGCGTCGCCGCTCACTGCGACACGACCACGACTATGATGCGCGCGATGACCGCACGCAACGCAAGATCGACAAATCAAGGGCGCGACGTGCTCGGTCAACTGACTCAGAAGACAAAGATGTGGAGCTTTGTGGCACTAGATGCTTCAGCAGGGCCATCAGGCAAAAGAGAATGCCCAAAGGGTTTAAGCTCCCGTTAGAGAACCCGAAGTTTGACGGCCTACAGGACCCGAAGATCTGGTTGGAGGACCACATCTCCTCCGTCAGGCTTCACGACGGAAGTCAAAGCACGGCCATGCAATGCCTACAGCTACAGCTGCAGGGCGCCGCCCGAGCCTGGCTCAATAACCTCCCACGCGGATCCATTCGCAGTTGGGAAGAGTTGGTGTACAGCTTCGTGCGCAACTTCAAGGGCACATACAAACGGCCCGCATCAATCGAAGAGCTGAGATGCTGCCAGTAAAGATCGGGCGAATCGCTACGCTCCTACATCTAGAGGTGGTCCATCATCAAGAACTCCGCAAAGAACATCTCGGAGGATCACGCGATGGACGCATTCAACAGCGGCGTACGCCACATAGAGCTCAGGGACGAGCTGGGCCGCTCGAAGCCCAAAACCATCGACCACCTGATGGAAATCACGAATCGCTGGGCAGATGGAGAAGATTCGGTGAAAAATCGCGTTCACTCCGACAACGAGGCAGAACTCGAGCGCAAACGCGACCGCCGAAGCAAACGTCACATGCGCATCTACGATGACTGCGATGACGTCAACATGGTCGCAGCCGGCTACGCCGACAACCGCAACAGCGGCTACCGCAGCGGTGGATACCGTGACTCCGGAAAGACCACGCAATTGTGGCAGCTCCGCAATCGTGATGAGGCACCCACAACATCCATTGAAGACAAGCTATCCGGGCCATGCACTGTGCACTTCTACATCGACAAGAATGACGGAAAGAAGAAGTCCAGCCACCTCCTCAAGGACTGCCGCGAGTTCCTCAAACTACATGAGGGACTGGCTCGGATGAATCACAGCGCAGTCGAAAGGGGCTACGGAGCCGCTCCAGGCGCCGTGGCACATGGCGCTCTGCCACCACCACCTGGAATACCCCCAAACGCAGCTGCGCCGGACCAGCACCTGGGAGGCAAACCATACCCACGGGCCATGGGTACCATGATGATCCAAAAGGGACGCCCCTCGAATAGGGCACAGAAGGCCACCACTCACCAAGTCAACTTGGCTACAAACTTGCCACCATCTACCACTGAGTACCTCAGCAGAAGCGAGTCCTGCATCACCTTCGATAAGCGCGACCACCCGCGCCAACTACCTCATCTAGGCCATTGTCCCCTCGTCCTAGAGGTACAAACCGGAGGCTTCAACATGAGTCGCGTCTTTATGGACGGCGGAAGCGGCATAAACCTTATGTTCGTGAGTACCTTGCGAGCAATAAGGATCCTCTGACCTGCCTAGAGGCCCGCTCAAATCAGAGTCAGGAAATGGGACCCACTGTTCGTCACGTCCCATCAAACTCGCTCACGTGGGCAACTGAGGTCATGGAATCGTCAGCACTGACGTCATCCAAAATTTTGCAGCAGAAGACTTCGACTACTTTAGTCCTTGCTCGAATCTTTGACTCCACCAAGCACTCGGGGGCTACTCCCGTAGGGAGCGCTGGTCGCGCACCCTACAATTTTTTCTTCTTCTTTTTATAGGAATGTGGACAATCAAAGCAAACCCAACCACTCGAAGCATGATTCAACTATGGACATGGGTGACTCCCATAGGGAGCGCCGGAAGCAAATTCGACTGAAACAAGCAAACAAAAGACGACAGCAGTCGCAAAAGTTCTTTAGTCCCTGCCTGAGTCTTCGACTCAACCAGGCACTCGGGGGCTACTCCCATAGGGATCGTTGGTCACGCACCCTATGATTATTTGTACATTATACTGTGTGTTGATAACATCCACACTCAAAACATATGGCGACACCGCCTCATGACATTTCCTACAAAGAGACTTCGTCTCCTGGGCCGCCTGAATCATCTCCGCGATGATAAAGTTTGGATTTCGCGCTTGCAGCGTGAAGATAAGACCTGAATAAGGCCTGGCAACGCATTTTCTACGCGCTACTAGAAATATATCCGTGCCAACAGGTACGATGAACATGCCTTGATGGACGCGTCGAGTGCTCACACCCATATACTGGAATTCGACTCCTGTAAGACCTCCGCGGCTTGAGTCGAATTACACCAGCACTTTTCCGGATTCGAGTCCGAGGACTCGAGTTCGAGTAGATGGCGTTATTTTACCCTAAGGAAGTTAACTGATACCGATACATCGGTTAAATCAGGCATGCACATCAACAATCCCTATGACACAAACAGAGCAGTCGAAAAGCATACTCAGTCATGCACTCGAAAGGATTCATAAAGTCTCCAATCGAATCTACGATTCCACTAGACACTCGGGGGCTACTGACATGGGTATACCCTACAGGTACTCGAGCTTGGTATATACGGCCTTAATACATTAAAGGCCCATGGTGTCGCCAAGGCCCAAATGAAGAACTCGAGTAACCTACGGACTCTCGATTGCTTGAAGAACAAGAAGAAGCTAAAGATAGAAAGTATAAAGGGGAAAACCCTAACCTGTAACCGACTCGACCTTCTACCGGAGACCTAGCATATCTATATAAAGGCTAGGAGGGGGCAGCGAGGAGGACACACGCAACCCTAGTTTCCAGAACTCTCGCCAGATTGCATCTGCGCACCATTGTAATCCTCGATTCCTTTGATAATTCCACGAGCAGACAAGCAGGAGTAGGACCTCTGCGAGGCATGAACCTGGGTAAATCTTCGAGTCCCCTATGTGCTTGTTTGCTAGCCGATAGATGTCTCCAGTGTTCCGTCCTTCTCCAAAATCCAAGTCCATAACAATAGGCATTGATGAGTTAAACCCTCGTCAATTATAGTCTGGCAGAGCAAATTATTTCCTTCTCAGTAGGTTTCTTGTATTTAATCTATCCAGAAGCAAGAGCCAGAAGAAAAATTTGTGTTTGTTCTGGCAAGAGGATGTCCATATCCAAGAGAAATGTGGCAGTTTAGGGGAATATCCAATCATAGAAGAGTAAGCCTTTTTGACTTCAAATCTATCAGATCCCCAAATATAACTCCATCTATCGAGTTGATCTTCTTGTATGTTTGGAAGGATCTCTTGGCAGATATCTTCAAGGATTACAAATTCAGACTATGCTTGTTGAGAAAGAGGTAGATGAAAATTATCCTCCAAGTATTCAGCATGTAAAAATTCTTGAACACAGATATTTGAAGACTTTGCAAAGGACAACAGGTGAGGAAATTTGTTTTTTAAGCATTCATCTTGCCAAAGATCAGACCAGAAAAAAGCAGATTTCCCATATTTCAAGCTGCATCTAGCCATGGCTTTAAAAGTGTCAATTAATTTAATATGAGATTTCCACCAGAATGATCCCTCCATACCTCTTCTAGGTAATTTCCCATTACGATAATAAGTTTCCCAAATGAGGTGAACCCAAGGGATATCATGATGGTTGTAGAATTTGTCCAAGTTCTTTAGGAGAAGGGTAGTATTTTGAATGATGAGATCTAGAACCCCTAGACCCCCTTGATTTTCAAGTCTACAAATCTTTTCCCATGACACTAGAGCCTGACCTTTAGCTTGAACATCTTCAGTCTTTTTTCTCCAGAGGCAGTGTCTCATATATTTTATGATCTGTTCTTTGATGGCAACAGGAACATCCAGGCAACTCATAAAGAACGAAGGGAGTGAGGATAGAACAGACTTAACCAATTAAAGTTTTCCTCCATAGATCAAGAAATCATCTATACCACATAATCTTCTTTCCACGCTTTGTATAATTGGTAGAAAATGCTCCATGGATGGCCTTGATAAGCTGAGGGGAAGTCCAAGATATGTGAAAGGAAGGCTACCAGTTTGGCAATTAATTGTCCAAGCAAAATGGATCAGCCTGTCATTGCTTAAATTTATTGGCATCATGCTTGACTTCAAATAGTTCACTTTGAGGCCAGTGGATAATGCAAAAGTTTGACGGAAAGCTTTCAAGCATAACCATTAACCAACATCTTCTTTTAGAACCACTAAAGTGTCATCAGCATGTTGGATCACTGGGAAATCATTGTTAGGAGGGCCTCTTATTGGTGGAGACAAAAGCTGGAGTTGCATGGCTTTATTCAAGACAAATTGAAGAAGATCAGCAGCCAGGACAAAAAGGAGGGGAGAAAGTGGGTCCCCTTTCCTCACCCCTCTCCTGTAGTAGAATTTTTTTCCCAGGTACCCCATTTAGAAGAACTTCAGAGGAACCAGACTCAAAGATCATCTCAATCCATTTAATCCATTTCTTGCCAAATATTTTTGCCCTTAGTTTATTTAGGATGGATGAATGATCAATTGTATCAAAAGCCTTTTCAAAGTCTAATTTTTAAATGACAAATTCCTCCTTGGATTTATGACATTGAAAGAGATATTCACAAGCCCACCCAAGGAAATCTTGAATAGATCTGTTTTTTGAGGAAACCATATTGATTCTTATGCACCAGCTTCAAAATAACCTTTTGCAGTCTGTTTGCAATAAGTTTGGTAATAATTTTGAGAACACAGTTTAATAAAGATATGGGCCTGAAATCAGCATGGGTGGAAGGGTTTGTCACTTTAGGAATGAGAGTAATGAAGGATGAGTTAATATTTTCAAGAGAAACTTTCTCCTCATAGAAATCATAGATAAGCAATTTGAAGTAACTTCTAATAATGGGCCAGCAGCTTTTGATGAATTCATTGTTAAATCCATCAGGTCCAGGGTATTTATCATTTGGGATGTCACTTATCGCATCCTCAATCTCTTTGTCCAAGAAAGGCATTTCAAGAGAGTTTCACATCCCCTCAGACATACCATTTCCATAAAAATCCTCAAGGTTGAAGAGCATCTCAGTTTTTACAGATGTACCCATTCTAGCTTTAAAATCATCCCACGGAAGATCATCTTTGTCAGAGTGATCAAATATTTCTTGTCCATTATAATTCTTTAGCATTGAGATATAATTGTGTCTATAACTGATGGTAGCCTTAGAATGGAAGAATTTTGTATTTTCATCTCCTAATTTCACCCATTTTATTTTCCCTCTTTGTTTCTAATATGTATTCTAATTCCGGAGCAGAGCAATGACATGTGATTCCAGTAGATCTCTGAGGTGCCATTCATTAATAGTTAAGGTTCTTATTTCCTCAAGCAAATCCAGTAGATCAATTGTGTCATTGACCTTCTTAATCTGATCCTTTAAACATGGGATTTGTCTGGCCCAAATCTTAATACCTCTCCTCACATTCTTCAATTTATTTGAAGTCAGTATGTTGTAACTAGACATTTTCAAATCTGAAAACTTGTGCCTTGGGAATATTAGTTCCAATTGAAATGACACAAGGTAGGTGATCAGAAGTGGGCTTGGAAAGTGGGTGAACAAAGGTAGAGTGTAGCACCCCGGTAAAACCACTACTAGAAAATCACATGTTGTTTATATTTTATGCATCATCATGAATGCATGCTCATGTCATCATGCCACATTGCATTTGAGCAGCATCATGTCATCATGCATGGTTTGCCTAAAACTATTTTCTAAAAGCCTGCCTTTGTTTTCTAAACACCTTGTCTTTATTTCAAATTAAAACCCCGGTCTAAAAACTATTTACAAAAATATTCTAAAATAAAAATAAAGAAATAAAAGTATTTTTTAGGGGAGGCAGCCGGTAGGGCCCAAAAGGGGCCACCTACTACCCATCTAACCAAACCCTAGCTATATTAGAAACCCTACCCCACCGAACCACCCCGCCGCCGCGCCTCACTTCCTCTGTGTGCACACATGCGCTCTCACCTGGCCCCAATCGCACACACTACATGCCCACACATCCACATGTCCCAGCGTGCAGCGTATGCACAACTGTACGCACACACACGAAATCCGACATGCCACTTGCGCCTCCCGGTCCCACCGTGACTCCACGTGACCCCTGACCCTCCCCCGCATCACCCCTCTCCTCGATCCGTCCTGTATGCGCCTCAACCCCTCTCTGCTCCGTCATCGCTCTAGCACCAGCCGCCACCTGCCTCACCTTGCAGCAGCACCGGGGACGCCTCCCCACGCTGCTGGTCTCCCCGCTTGCCTCCCTCTTCCAACCCGCAGTGCCGCTGCCGCTCCAGGGGTCGTCCTCCTTCCGCGCGTGCCCGCCACCGTGCCCACCCTGCACCACCACGTCTGCTTTGACATGGCTACCGCCGCAAGCGTGCCCTCTCCCTCGACCTGGCCGCCGCCGTCTACAGCACCTCATCGGGGACCTCCTCTCGCCTTCCCGCAGTGGAAGCCACCGCTGCGCCGCTCCCTCGCCGAGGCCGTCTGCCTCAAGAACCGCCACAAGCTCCCTATCGCGCTAGTTGCCCCTACCCCGTCTCCAGTTCTGCCCTAGCGCCTCCCGTTCGGCTTCCCGTGGAGTGCCACCACCCTCCTGCACCCCGCTGCCAACCACTGTTGCCCTGCCAACAACCGTCGCCTACCGCCGAGACGACCTCCACCTCTCCGTTCGGCCGCGAGCAAACCCCGTGCCCTGACAGCGATCCTCGCCATGCCTCTGCACGTCTCCTGGGCGCCAGGACCCCCCGTCCTTCATCGATCTGTCAAGGCCACCGCCGTCGGTCGCGACACCCTCTGTAGTGCCGCCGTGCTCCACGCCGGCCTTCTCGTCCTCATGCGGTCCTCGTCCTGCAGGTGCACAAGGTCGTGAACCCCCTTTCTGGTGTTGGTTCGTTTCTGCTTGGGAAGTGTTGTTGTTTTGAGAATGAAGGGATGGTGAGGTGCTCGATGGGCATGTGGTGCTACTCGTGTGCGAGCCTGCAGCGTTGTGACCTTGTGGCCTTTGGCTGGAATGGGTACTGCCACTTGGTGCCGAGAACTGTCCAAGACTCAAGATCTTCACAATCAGTGGCCTCAGTGTACCTGGACCCATCAAGATCTTCGGGGAGACAAGATCTACATCCACCCGGACAAACCCCAGGGACCACTTCGAGACACCGAGGTCTACCTCACGGATCCGATGGCCGAGACTCTGAAGACCCTGTTCCCGGAGTCCAAAGACCGATCCCGTCGAGACCGAACCCCATCGACCCCCGGTGGACACCAAGATCGCCGATCCAATGTGACCCCTTTTTCCGAGACCCCCTATTTTATAAATGACATCTATCTTGTTACATAATTAAATTGTTGATACATGCATACATATTTTGTGGGTGCGGGTTATTTCATCGATTCACCTAATAATTAAACATGGAGGCTATATATGCAAGCTATATTTGTCTTATCTCGACTCCATTTAAATTTGTGTAGCGAACCGATGCCATGTTTTTCCTTGTTAAGCCAACATTTAAATTGCGGGGTATCTAAATAACTTGAACCATTAATTAATTGTCGGGACCTTGGTTCCGTATAATATTGTCTAATTGCACCGCATCTTTGCCATGTCATGCATCATACATGCATCAGGCTCGATCTTCTGTAGTAGTATTAAATAGTGAATCCTGTGTTTCTTTTAGTGCATTGCTTCTTTGCGGATTAGGCCGTTGAGTGGATGTGAGTATCGACAAGTTCTTCGGATAATGTATCTTCGGCAGTGTTTCCCAGGCGAGCAATCTCCCCCTTTCTACCTATTTTGCATTTATAGTGTTTACTTCCTCCTGTTGATCTATTGCTACCTGTATTGTGATGGTTTAGTTTCCATGCACCATTTATATTCCTTGCAGCCTCTATATTGCCTTGGACACATCCTATTGCCTGTTGTTTGATAGATAGTCGGCCTTGTGAGTTGTAGTTGCTTACTCAGGTGCTGCTTCGCGTCGTTGTTGTTCCACCGTTGTTGGAAGGTTGACACATGCTTAATGGTGGAGATGATCATGACTTTAATTACAACTTGATATTAAAATGCTGGGAATAGATATAACTAATGCAGAGGCACCGGTAGGCAATAGATAATATTTGGGTTTTAACCGATCACTTGTGTC
This sequence comes from Avena sativa, assembly GCA_916181665.1. Lineage (NCBI taxonomy): Eukaryota > Viridiplantae > Streptophyta > Magnoliopsida > Poales > Poaceae > Avena > Avena sativa. The sequence continues at coordinate 184,688,405 of OV702286.1, forward strand.
CCGTAGGCCCCCATTACTTGATACTTGTTCCTTGACTATCACACTATCCACATGTGGGACCATCAATCCCCTTGGCTAGAGCTTGATTCATTTTTTATTTCTGAGGGCCACAAACTAGTTTGAGGCTTTATTACTATCCTGTACTTATGCCATGCTTTACTGCTTTATTTACGATTGTGCGTGGAGCACCTGTACTGTTTTGGATGCGGAGTGTTTCGGCGGTATCGATAAGCCCAGTCACACTTTCGGGTTCCTGGTCGTTTACATCCATTGACGCAAACCTTGGGTCCGTCTTGGAGCCAGCCAACTTCGTTGCGGGTAGCTTAATGGGGTGGCCCTTGAAATATTTTATGAATCCTGTGATTGCTTTATCGTGAAAGCCTCGTTGGGTTTTGATTTGGTTTTTCCGAGGTTGATCGTGTGTGTGTTGCTATTTGTGCACCCCTGCATGGGTAAATCTTTCTGAAAGTCGTGTCCATGGTTATGGACGACTTGGAGCACACTATCTCGATCATAGACAAGCATAACTAAAGTAGTGCTATAAATATGACTTAATATGTGACTAGTAATCAGCTTCACTACAATGGAATGGATAATAGAAGTGCCAACAACTGGTGGAACTGGGGTGTATCGTGTCATGTTATACCTGCCTAGTAAGTATCGCAACTCCAATGGAATGAAATAAAAGTGCCAACAACCGCTGGGTTTGGGATGTCACATGCTAATTGTCTCTGACTAGTAAGTATTGCAACTACAACTGAATGATTAACTAAAACTGCCCACTACTTATGCTATCAGGATGACTCATGCTATCTATATCTTACTAGTAAGTGCTTCAACTATAATGGAATGAATAAAACTGCCAACCGTGTGAGTTCCTCGGTTTGACTTCCTCGTTTGGTCTCGAGGGAGAATACCATGATGGGTATGATTGGTGTTAGTATCAGGTTGGATTCGAATAGGTATTTCTTACCCCTCTCTAATAGCTGACAGATGTATCGAGTCTCTATAGGTTGTTTAGTGCATGCGTCGCTGTCGCTTCAGTCCACCATACCTATGTAGGCGAGAGCCGCCGAATTCTAGCCTCACCGTGTACTGGCCTCAGTACTGACCACTCCCTTTTTCCTTTCCCCTTTGTCGGCACCCCTTTTGTTTTAACAGGTATAAGTTCTACGTCGTTAGCAGGGTTACCCTTCTAGGTTGGCTTGGGCAGGGTTATGGACGCCATTGGTTATTCTTTAGGGCTCTTAGCCCCATTTGCATCTTATCCGTACTCGGATGTTGTATCGTTTTCGAGGTGATTTGGATCTTTGTACTGTATATTTGTATTCTTGACTGATGGAGTCGTGTTGTATATATATATCTGTTTTGTGGGTTCCATCGTGAACTATTGTGTAATGGTATTACTTCGTTTTCCACCCGCACACAAGTTTCCTGGTGGGCGTCCTTGAATCGTTTCTATGCCGGTTTTGGCGGGAAGCGCTAAAACTTGCATAGGGCCGATTTGAGGGTGTTACAAAGTTGTATCAGAGCCCAGCAGTTGCGATACCCCACTAGTCCATCATGTAGGATAACCTAGCTAACGGCCGATATAGAGTATCAAAACTACTTTGCAAAATTGGTTGGATAGATCTGATTAGGTATGCTTTTACTCCTTACCTTTATGCTTTTCTCCTCTAACCTTTGGGAGTTTTGAATCTTCTCTCTTATCTTTTCTTCGAGTCTAGGAATTCTCGTGGTTGGGTTTTCGTCGTACCTTCAGGGTTTCGATTCTTTCCTTTTGTAACTGTGTTGCTACATCCGGTCTTCATGCTATATGAGAATTTCCCTCTATGTACCTTTCAGTGGACCAAAATCCACTAAAACGTTTCTTTGTATCTCTTGGTGTTTCCAAGGCGACATCATCATCAACTACCTCAGCTCCAATAAAGGTCCTACATCACTCCTTTATTTTCCAAAGCTTCCGAACATTATTTGTCGAGATCTTTAGTCCGAATTCTAAGAGTTGGTTGCATAATTCTCCATTCATGTGCAGAGTAATGCTTTGGGTGCATGATGGACTGATCCCCATCCAACTACTCTTATCATTCGCTCGTGTACATTGAATCGGTGGATCTGCAATTACTCCTTCCACTGAAGTTAGAGGTGGCCTTACCTTTTGATGCCTTTACCTTTGTCCTTTGTTCTCTGGAGATATCTCTCGATGAACGTGAGCAACGACCCCTTGTTGGTGGTGTTGCTGATTTCAAGATAGAGAAAGAATCTTTGTTAATGGTGTCACGAGGATCTACACTAAGTGAGAAGATTCGGGTCGTCGGCCTTCTTCCCCGTACCATGAGGCGGATCGTGAGGGAGAGATCCATGTGGTGTCGAATTGTAGCACCCTGGTAAAACCACTACTAGAAATCTGGTAGATATGCTTGCCGCCAGAATTCCCTGGGGTTCTAGACAGAGGACAAAATTGGTGTGGCGCAACATGAATGATACCTATCAGCAAAATGAGCACTCCCATGAGATTCAGATGGTTTGGGAGTGTTGTGCAGCTGATCATAAGGTAAAAGTTGAAGTGATGATTGATGATATGTATGCAGATGCTAGAGATCTTGCTGCCAGAGCTTCTGCTCCTAGAGAATATAGACCAATAGATGCTGATCTAGATAAGTTCAGTATACGCATAGAGGTGGATTCATACATGGAAAACATGATGAGGGAGTTAATAAGCCAGTTTTTTCATGTACTGTGGAGATCACTGTTGATTCCAAAAACATAACTCTTGATGAAATGAGAGAGATGATCGGTAAGGAAATCAGTATTAGCCCTAAGCAGATGGCAAAAATCCGGTGGTGGCATCATAAGAAGCAGCAATTCATAGATGTTTTGGATACTGAAGATCTTATGAAGATTATGCGACGAAAGAAGCGAACCAGGAAGGTGTTCTTCCTTAGTACCATTTCTGATGTTGTTGAACAGGTTATAGTGGATGTAGATGCCCCTGTTGTGGCTGAACAGAATGAGGCGGTCGACGTTGATGAGATCTGATGAGAGCTGCTACCCTAGGCTTGTCATATGGACCGCGGGGTTCCCCTGCCTGTATTTGTAATATTGACTACTGTTGCATTTAGAGCGTGTTTTTGTGATTACGTTTGTTGAGAGATTGCGATATAATGTTGTGCGAGCTGTTGAGATTTTCGGACATGTCACTCACTGAAACCATCATTGTTGTAATAAGAAATAAGTACATTGTAGTTGACATGATTACGTTTCTTAAGATGACGTACCGTACTTGTTTCTGTTATTATGTTTGTTGGGACATTCTAATGTAATGTTTTGTGGAACCATGACTGGATAAGTGATGCATAAATACATTGTAGTTGACATGATTATGTTTCTTGAGATGATGTACTGTACTTGTTTCTGTTATTTTGTTTGTTGAGAGATTGTAATGTAATGTTTTGCGAAACCATAACATGACAAGTGATGTGTAAGTACCTTGTAGTCGACATGATTTTGTTTCTTGAGTTGATGTAATATACTTGTTTCTATGATTACATTTGTTGAGAGATTGTAATGTGATGTTTTGTGAAACCATGATGTGATTATGTTTGTTGAGAATTGTAATGTAATGTTTTGTGAAACCATGATTGAAGAAGTGATGCATAAGTACCTTGTAGTTGACATGATTTTGTTTCTTCAGATGATGTAATATACTGGTATGTTTTTGTTAGGCAATGAAATTGGGATGGAGGGAGTGCAGGTTTAATATTTGAAATGATAATGTGTGAAGAGAATCCATATTAGGCAGGAGACAGTAATCCAAGGAAAGGGCATGGTATCCATTAAACTATTGTAACATGCCAATTTAGTCATTGTTGCAGCGGCAGAAGGGCTACTCTCTCTCTCTCTCTCACCGACGCCATCGCCTGCGACGACGCATTTGCCATGTTGTCCTTGAACGGCGAGGACGACAAGTCGAGCAGCGATAGCCTTCTCTCCGACATCGATTATTCCTTCCACGATGTGAGTTCCTCTATTTTCTCGGGCTAGGGTTAGGCAATGGTAAATCTCTCGATCTGAGCTCCACATGTGCATGCAATCATGTTCAATTTCAGCTTTGCGTTTACCTATAGGTACCACGGACGATCTACGACTCCAAATGGGAGGGCCTAGATCTCGATGGAGAAGTGCCATGTGACCATGGGCTAAAACTAAGGAGATATATTTCATTCGAAGGCAGTAACACTGGGAGAAGGTTTTTGGGCTGTACAAATCAGGTTTGTTTACATTATGTGCAACTGTGACATGAAGTAAAATATATTGTGCATGTTCATAACACTATAGTGTGTGTGTTTTTAGGTTGGCCCGGTGTATAAAGAAGTAGAGTGGGTGGATCTTGAGTGGCGATATGCACTTAAGAAATGTTTGGCACAGCTATGGGAGATGTATGAGTTGGAAAGGTCGGGGAGATTTACTGATGTAAGTGATGCAGCTGAAAAAAATTACAAGCTGTCGGTACGAATAAGGAGCTGGAACAAGAAATCGAGAATTTGCAGTTAGAGCTAACTGACGGAATCGATGGGAGCTTGGTTGTTGGAACTACAAAGAAGCTTCAGGATAGTCACAGGTTGTTGATTCATAATGCAGAAAAGGAGAGGGATCAGCTCAGGGAAGACAAAAAGAAGCTAGAGTACTGCATTACGGATCTGTTGAATGAACTGAAGAAGGCGCGCGAGGGTGAACAAGGACAGACTATAGAGGATAAAGGAAATTCGAGATGAATAATATATGTTGTGCCAATGTCTGAAACTAGTTAACTGTAAGACTTGGAGTTGCGCTTTCCTAACTAAGCCAAACTCAATCCTCGAGCAAACTAATTTCAGACGAACACACATATCGTGCATAGAGTTAAGTTCACGCTTACAAAATCACCACTTAAGAGGATAAACCAGGCAGTTTAGTACTAAATAGACATATGTTATGTTCAAGCGAGCCTGGACCGGAGCTGCCTGTTTTCCTCCCTAAGATTGGCCAGCTCCTTCAGTACTATGTCGTGCTTCAGTTGTAAGTTCCAGCGTTCCATCACGGATTGGAGAAGTTGGTCCGTAGCCATACGATTTTCCTTCAAGATCCCTTCCTAGCCGAGGTGCGACCTTCACTATGTAGCTTCGCCTAGCCGTCGTTTAACTCCTTCAATTTTTGGCACTTGTTAGAAAGGACCGCGAGTTCAGCACGTAGGTGGTCAAAGGCCAGTTTCTGGGAATTCTGCTTCTCCCTTTGGATTGCTATCTTGTCATTTAGCCAGGTCGCCAGGTCCTGGTGGTCTTTCGCCTCTTTCCCTACAACAAAAATACATAGTATGGTTTGTTCAGTTCACCAGGACAAGCTGGTTAGTTTCCATATTAACTGAATCGACTAGTGGCACTGTCATAATTTCAAGGAAGAAGCAATGTAGGACTAATCAACATTTTATGAATCGACTAGTGGCACTGTCATAATTTCAATTCAAAGAGAAACAAGATTTATCTGTAGTTTAGTGTGCTATGGGTTTTTCCCAATATCACCAAATAGTAGTGGGAGAGTGGCAAACTCATAATGCAGAAACTCATGTACAGATACATAATGGAAAGAGCACATGGTGTCCATTCATGAACATGAACACCAACACATGTCCAGGTAGATAAGGAGTTGCCCTAGGATTCATATTGCACCTTATAATGGGAAGCAGACTTGGGCATTGCTCCCTGAACCGTAAACATTACAAGAGGGGTGGAGGACGAACTGATATTCGTGTCCCCGCTAACGGGAATCAGACTTGGACATTGCTCCGATATGCCTCCAGACATGCCCTTAGCTCCCCGTTCTCTTTCCGAACACCCTCGAGTACGGTGATCCCTCTGCTCATGTCCGCCTTCATCTCCTTGACTGCATCCAGGCAATGCTTCCTGTCATGGTAGGCTCGGATGGTAGCCTTGGTGTCCTCGACGCGTCCTCTAAGTGCCTCGCTGACTTCGTCCTGCAGGAGAATGCACCTTTCCACGAGATTCTTCTTCTCCTCCACGAGCTCGTTGATTATCTTGATGGCCTGTTCTTGCTTGTTCAAGTTATGGTCGAGCACTTTCTGCAGCCTAACGACATCACATGCAAAATCTAGCGACATCTCCTTCTCAACAGATAATTGCTTGCATAGGCTCTCATTAGCTTGGGTGAGGGAGCGTGCAAGCTCATGTTGGTTGACAATCTTGGAACTGATCGCGACCACCTTGTCACGATACTCGGCCTTCGATCGCTGCATCGTTCATATTAATTGAAATAGGAATTCTATAATTACACTCGAGGTCCCAGGTGAATACTAATACAGATCAAAAAAATCTCCGTTGAATCTATTGACCGCAGTGTTAAAAAATGGACCTAGAGATCTATTCATGACCATGATAAACTAATCCTAATCACAAAAAATCCATAGTGAATCTATGAACGGGTAGTATTAAGGAAAGACCGAGAGATCCAATCATATTCATGAAAACAAATACAACTCGCAAAATAAGAAGAAAAACCAATGCAGGGCGGGTAGGATCTAAGAAATCCACATCACAACTCGGAGAAATAACAGCGTGGAGATTTGCTACCTCGCTGAGACATGGAACGGGGCCGAACGGGTCCTGCAACGCCTCCGTCGTGGTGGATTCGGGCTCCACGGCTGGCCTGTAATACATAGAAGAGGAAGAGAAAGAAGAAGAAGAAAAATAAGAAGAAGCTGAATAAGATCATGATGGAGAGGGAGATGGAGAAGAAGTATAACAAGAAGACCATACCGGGAGGAGCCCTCGCCTGCTAGAACATTCGGCACCATTGTCGGGGGAGATTGGGCCTCGATGAGAGGGTGGGCTTGGGCCTCACGGCGATTTCTCTCCCTTTTCTCTACGAGGATCGTCGACCGGCCTCTCCCCCTCCTCAGTGGATCCATGGCTTGCAGGGTGAGGGTGGCGGCGGCAGGAGGAAGGAGATAGTGATTAGTGTGGGAGAGGAGTCAAAGAGTACAGGCCGTGGTCCAGTAGTACTAGTACTATTATACAAGACCATTGTGTATGGTCTACCTTCTCAAAGAAGCCAGGGAGGCAGGGGTAGGGAATCGATGGGACTTGTCTTTATTGCGATGGACACTTCAATGGTCTTCAGCGCCGCCCAAAATCCAGTATATAATAAGGGGATTGCGAGCCAGGTGGTCATCACGGGAATCGGCGCGCACATCCCGCATGCGTGTGTCACGTGTTGATGGGGCAATGACGTGCGCAACTGCTGCACGATCACGTCGGCATGTCAAACTCCGTCGAACTCCACGTGACAAACACGCACGGGATATTTATGAGTCTAGAATACGATGTGCTACTTTTGTTGTGATCAAATTATGTTTAGTACGCGAGATATTACTTTTTTTTGATAATCCACAAATGCATGCGTGGACACGACGCACGAAACCGCTGCTCATCCTTGATCAGATCGGCACCCCACTCTGTGTACCCGCCATCGACCATTCGGAGCAACTACCTTGAGAACGATGCACCCTCACCGTGGCAATGGCAGGTCCAAGCCGTCCACTGACCGTCCTGTGTCCCCGGCTCTTCGCTGCATCGTTCACGCTCACGAGTCGTCTGCTAAGGCAGCACGTCGTCTCCGACCGCGCCAGGATCCATCGACATCGGCACTTGAGGACACCGCGACAGCGAAGCCCGTGCCGGCCGCGCAGGAGGAGCGTGGGGTACCTGTAGCGTTAGACGAGCGCAAAGCAGCAGCCAGGACGGGGGCACGTGTTGCACCGGCGAGTACGGACAAGAAGAGGAACGAGAAGACACTACAAGAATTCTGGTCTATTGCAACAAAATTTATTGCTACGACTATCTTTTGTTGCAATAGAATGCAATATTACCACAAAATTTTAGTTCATGGAAATAGGACTTACATATTGCAACAATTTTGTTTTGTCGTGCTAAGTACCCTTTTTGTTGCAATAGATGCCACATATGGCAACGAACTGCATCATCATTGTAATATGGTAACAATATTGCGACATGCATGTTTTGTTGGGCGAATTAGTCATTTTGTTGCAATAGATACTAGGAATTGGAATTGCAACAAAACAAATCTCCGTGGGAATATTCTGCAAGATATTGCAACAATTTTGCCATGTGGCGTTACTTACAAATATCGTTGTAAAAATTAATTTTCGTATTGTAACAAAAATATGTATTGGTCATAATAGCACACATTTTATGCGTCGATTTTATTTTGTTGCAATAATTATTACATATTGCGCCAAATTTTATATACACGATAATATGTAGAACATATTGCAACAATCTCCTAATGTTACAAAAGAGAAACAAGATATTGCAAGGATACTCTCTATAGTGGCCTATCGCCTTCTGTTATTTCTCTTTATTTATTATAACTTATCTCATGATCAGATTAAAAGAATGTACTAGTTTATATAGGAATGCTGTTAGATTATTACAAAAGTAATTTAGAGACTGATTCCTCCTAGTCTGAGCAGTTACAGGTAATCGTGAACAAGGATTTCAATTCTGAATCATATTTTCAAGGGGACATGAAATTCTCTCGGCACTCAACACCCATCATCTGAGTCTTTGGAGCCGTCTGATCTTTATTATTGAATGGGAGTTTGTGATGGTACCCATCATCTTTCGGATAGTCTGATCTACTCGACAGCAATCACACAGCTTGATAAAAAAATTATGACACGATTTCAACCTTCCTATTAACGCATATATCAATCTCAATAAATAAGGATATGACCTTGTTTCCGCAATCATCCTATCAAGGACATCTCTAGAAATATGGGAATGTAATCCCTCCTTCCTCTTGCTAATGTGGGTCTCTCTAGAAAAAAGATGACACATCCACGTATCTCAGATACAATCGGGATGTGATCCTCTTCAATCCAGAAATATGGCATCTTTATTAAGAAAAATATGACATCTCTTTTTTTAGATGTGATTGTTAAAAAAATTGAAAAGCACACAGTAAAATATATTACAGTAAAATATATTACAGTAAAATATATTAGATCCCGCGGAGGAAGCTACTGGCGCGCCCGTACTAAAGGTGGGCACAATTCACCGAAACCGAACAACCAAACCGATGTGACCTAGACCGAATCCGAAACAACCTAAACCGATTCGCTATGTGCATTCTCGGTTAGTGATTTAAAAAATCGATATTATTTCGGTGGTTTCGGACTTTTGGTCCACTGACTCGGTCCACCTAACAGACCGAAGCACCGATCCGGTGATACTTAGTTGCTTACGACCTGGCTACACCTACCTAAATCCCCTCATTCCCCGCGCGGCTGAGCGAGTCTCCGACCCAGGTTAAATCGTCGAATTGATTCCGCTCCCCTGAAATCTCGCCACAGGATCGATTTTTCCTTTCCCCAAATCGTAAGAATCACGCGTATTCAATGAATTTCCTTGGTAGATTGATCTCTTGCCTCTCCAAATCGCTATATGAGCCGAGCCACCATTCCCTTCTGCCCCATCGCATCAAGCATCAGTCGCGGTTGTGGCCATCCATAGCCGTAGCTCGCAGGCCATCCGTCATGACGACAACGTCCGGCCGAATGCTGCAATGGAAAAAGAGCAACGTCCGCTAGAGCAAGAGCACGAACAAGGGCTGATTCCACACCCAATAGCCTGCATCGTAATTGTATTTTTTCTGATCCTAAATTCCTAATGTTAATTTGATTCAGAACCTAGTTCTTCATATAGTCCATGTTTAGATTTGTACAGTTCGATTGCGTATACTTCCCTCATTTTCTCTATTTTAGATGTCATCTGGGACCGAGTCCCGGGCTATTGTACCCATGGCCACGGACGTGTATAGGGAGATGGCCAATAGTGTCGATGGATCAAGTATGTTGTTGACGGTGTGGTGCAAACGACGGATACAGGTATAGGGAATGGAAAATACAGAAAGAATCCACTACTGGTTAGTAGTACTTATGTTGTAAAAATAATCTTCTACTCCCTCTGCCCCAAAATAAGTGACGTAAGTTGTCTAGATTCGGATGTATCTAGACACGTTTTAGTATATAGATACATGCGAATCTAGATAAACTCAAGACACTTATTTTGGGACGGAGGAAGTAGATAATACTATATAGATTTAACATGTTCAATTTAAAGATTATTGTGAAAATTGATACTACAAATAGTGCAGGCAATGAAACATCTTGAGTTTGAGCAACTAGACTTACAATTGATTACTGATTTTTTTTCATAATTTGGTAGTTATAAAATTGTTTTCCAAATCCATGATTGACTAATGCAAATAATGATAAATATGGTTCTTTCTTGTGTTATTTTCCATCAAAGTTATTTTAGGTTCTTTATAATTTTAATTGTGAACAAACATTTCATCTAACTATGCACTTAACCTACTTAAGTTTTTATTGCAGGAGGTAAATATAAAATGGCCATTCTAGGTACTACAACCATATATCAAGAAGCCAGGGAGGAGTCATGCAGAAGTCGCAACAAACTTTATTTTTATAGATTTTAGTTTGATAAACAATGTGCCATGAAGCATATGGATAACTAGATTATTTAATGTGCAGTGTTATTTTCTTTCAAGTTGTATGTAACCACGCCCTCAAAAAAAGTTGTATGTAACCTTAGTTTGTGTTGATGAATTTTAGTAAGTAAAGCTTTATGATTTATTATTGGATATCCTTGAGTTTTGATTGATGTGTTAAAATTTTAATAAAATGGTAGGCTTGTATAATTGTTGTGATAACTATTTATCACCTTCAATATGATTAAGATGCAACCTTTTGTTACCACGAATAGGAATGTTGTTTCCATAAGCTAATGCCATGGACATAGGGGTTTGTGGCGATTTGTTGTCATAGGTTATCACCATAGTTGATTATTGCCACGGGAAAATATGTGCCACGATACAAACATTGTTGGAATAGGTTATTTCCACAAGAAACTATTGCCACAGAACTAGTAATCGCCACATTTCATTATCTTGTTGCATCAAGTTATCACCACAAACCAAATTGCGGCAGCAAGGACATGTTGCCATGGGGGGAAAATGTGGCGACTTGCCACATGGATGTTGCAATAGCACACTTTATTGCCACAATTTGTGTTTTGTGGAAATAACATGTTACCATGCGTCATGTCGCAACGGCTAGCAACGAATGGCATGTCGTGGCAATAGGTACCTATTGCGACAATCTATAACTTATTGCGACGAATGATTTTGTTGCAATAGACCAGAATCCTTGTAGTGAGAATACTAGGAAGAAGAGAGGAGATAGCTATTTGGACGAGTCCGACTCGGCCAACAAGGAGGCTTTCATCGATCAGTTGGAGGCAGAAGTAGAGGAGAGTGACGTGGACCCGTGGGACTACGAAGAGGAGGAGGAGGAGTCCGACGAGGAGATAGCGCGCTTATTCGAGGAAGGGGGCGGGGTCGAGTCATCAGAGGAGTACACCGACGACGGCGATGGCAGGGACCATGGCGTTGACGAAGACGAGGACGAACCGAAAGACGAAGACGATGGCTTCTTCGAATTATGATCATTTATTTTATTTATTTTAGTTAGATAGATGGATTTTCACTTGTTTATGGAGGTAAAGTATCGGTGGCACGGATAGAGAGGTGGCACGGATTGACCATGCATAAAAATAGTGGAGAAGGGAGGGGTTATCCTGCCCGTTGGATCACATAGGATCAACGGTTGGTGGAGACGATCCTGTGACATTTGTGTCAGCCAATCAGGGCGTAGCACCCAGAGTGAGCACATGTTTGAGATATCCACACGTTTGGGATATCCACACGTTTGGGCTTTTGTGAGATTTGTGACCGAGAGAGAGGGCAAATCTCTTTTCACGATCCGCCTATGGATCCACCAGTGTCATTGCATGTGTGTTCTTCTCATTAACCACAGCTAAAGTCATTGCATGTGTGTTCTTTTTATAGACCACATATGGAACCACCATTGTCATCGAAATCTGTATTCTTTCATTAACCACAACTAGAGTCATTTCATGACTGTTTTTTTTCACATACCACATATGGATCCACCAGTGTCATTGAAATGTGTGTTCTCTTTAGAGACCAACTATGGATCCACTAGTGTCATTGCATGTGTGCTCTTTTAACTAACAACAACCAGAGTCATTGCATGTGTGTTCTCTTCAGAGACCACACATGGATCCACCAGTGTCATTGCATGTGTGTTCTTTTTACTAACAACAACCAGAGTCATTTCATGTGTATTCTTTTCACATACCACATATGGATCCACCAGTGCACTGCATGTGTGCTCTTTTCAAAATCCACCTATGGATCTGTTGGAGATATGCCCAAGAGGCAATAATAAAAGTGGTTATTATTATATCTTTGTGTTTATGATGAATGTTTACATCCCATGATATAATTGTATTATAAGGAAACACTAATACATGTGTGTTTTGTAAACATAAAAGAGTCCCTAGTAAGCCTCTTGTGGAACTAGCTTGTTGATTAAATGATGATCATGGTTTCCTGATCATGGACATTGGATGTCATTAATAACAAGGTTATATCATTAGGAGAATGATGTGATGGACACACACCCATAGTAAGCGTAGCATAAGATCAAGTCATTAAGTTCGTATTGCTGTTAGCTTTCAAATGCATAGTAACCTAATCCTTCGACCATGAGGTTATGTTAATCACCATCACCGGATGGGTACTTTGATGACATCAAACACCACTTCGTAACTGGGTGGTTATAAAGGTGTCATTGGGTATTCTTAAAGTATGTGTTGAAGCGCATGGACCAAGATTGGGATTTGTCCATCCATATGACGGATAGATATGCTCTGGGCCCTCTCGGTGGAATGTCATCTAGTTAGCTTGCAGGCATGTGACTAGGTCACAAGGGATGACATAACATGGAACGAGTAAAGAGTACTTATCAGTAACGAGGTAGAACTAGGTATGGAGGTACCGACGATCAAACCTCGGATAAGTAGAATATCGCGTGACAAAGGGAATTGGTTTCATATGTTAATGGTTCTATCGATCACGAAGTCATCGTTGAGTATGTGGGAGCCGTTATCGATCTCCAGATCCCTCTGATGGTTATTGATCGGAGAGGTGTCTTCATCATGTCTGCATATTCACGAACCGTAGGGTGACACACTTAAGGTTCGAAGTTGTTTTAAGTAGATATGGAATATGCGTTGGAGACATAATGTTGTTCGGAGTCTCGGATTGGATCCGGGACATAACGAGGAGATCCAGAATTGTCCGGAGAATAAGATTCATATATTGGGGATCATTTTCTAAGTTAGGAAATGTTCCGGAGTGTTTATATGGAGATTCTAGAAGGTTTCGGAATGTTCTGGAAGGTTCTAGAAGATTTCTTGGAGTTTGCTTGAAAACCAAGAAAGGATCAAGGAGTCTTTGTGGGGTAAGACACGGATTCGTGGGGGAGGAGGATTCCTCCACCCCTCCCAATCCGCCGGCCAAGGAGGGAGGGGAGTCCTACTAGGACTCCCCCTCCCATGGCACCTCCCTCCTTTAAATAGAGGGGAGGGGGCGCCACCCCCTAGACCTCTACCATAACAAACCCTAGCCGCCGCCTCTCTCCTCCTCCTTCGCTCTGCTCCGGCTTAGGCAAAGCCCTGCAGAATTCTCTACTCCACCACCACCACACCGTCGTGCTGTTGGGATTCCGTGGAGAAGATCTACTACCTCCGCTGCTTGCTGGAACAGGGAGAGGAAGGTCTGCTTCGACTCCGCACATGTGACCGACTGCGGAAGCGCTGCCGGAACGTGGCGCCAGAAGGATCGTCCACACGATCTTGAGATCGGCAAGTGATCGACTACATCAACCCCGAGATCTAATCTCGTAACGCTTTCGGATCTACGAGGGTTAGTACAGATCTATCTCGTTGCACATGTCTAATAGATTAGATCTTGGCTTTTATCTAGATTAGATCTGGGTTTTGTTCGTTCTTGCGGTAGAAATTTTTTGTTTTCCATGCTACGAACCCATCAGTGGTATCAGAGCCTTGTCTATGCGTAGATCTGTTGCACGAGTAGAACATAATGGTTTTGTGGGCGTTGGTGCTCGTGCCGTCTTTTGCTTTGTGTACTTTGCATCTTGCGGTATGGTGGGATGAAGTTGCTCGGGCTAACCTTACATGTCATCGCACATGAGACTTGCTCCACGCTTGACGTGTAACTTGCTTTACACAAGTGGCTTTGCGGGTGTCTGTCTCTCCCATCATAGTATAGATCCAATCTACACTTTGCACTCGATAGCACTTGTATCAACGTTGTGGTTTAGTTTTGTAGGTAAGATCCGTTCTTATTCGAAAGCCCCAAACCACGTAAAACATGCAAAGAAAATTAGAGGCGTCTAACTTGTTTTTGCAGGGGTTTTGTGATGTGATATGGCCATCATGTGATTGTGATTATATTTGATGTATGCAATGATCCTTGTTGTAATATGGCAACCGGCAGGAGCCTAATGGTTGTCTTTAATTCTGTTAAGACCTGCGTGTCTATTCATCTTGTAATAGCTTTATTCCAAGTAGTTGTAATAGTTGTTGGTGATGATGGACAACCATGAAGCGGCGCCACTGACCTTGACGCAATGCTGGTGGGCTAACCTTACATGTCATCGCACATGAGACTTGCTCCACGCTTGACGTGTAACTTGCTTTACACAAGTGGCTTTGCGGGTGTCTGTCTCTCCCATCATAGTATAGATCCAATCTACACTTTGCACTCGATAGCACTTGTATCAACGTTGTGGTTTAGTTTTGTAGGTAAGATCCGTTCTTATTCGAAAGCCCCAAACCACGTAAAACATGCAAAGAAAATTAGAGGCGTCTAACTTGTTTTTGCAGGGGTTTTGTGATGTGATATGGCCATCATGTGATTGTGATTATATTTGATGTATGCAATGATCCTTGTTGTAATATGGCAACCGGCAGGAGCCTAATGGTTGTCTTTAATTCTGTTAAGACCTGCGTGTCTATTCATCTTGTAATAGCTTTATTCCAAGTAGTTGTAATAGTTGTTGGTGATGATGGACAACCATGAAGCGGCGCCACTGACCTTGACGCAATGCTGGTGATGATGGAGATCATGTCCGTGCTTTGGAGATGAAGATCAAAGGCATAAGAAGAAAGGGCCATATCATATCACACTAATTATGAATTGCATGTGATGTTAATCCTTTATGCATCTTGTATTGCTTAGATCGCGACGATAGCATTATAAGATGATCCCTCTCACTAAATATCAAGTAATAAAAGTGTTCGTCCTTAGTTGGCACCGTTGCTAAGACTCGTCGTCTCGAAGCATCTCGTGATGATCGGATGTGATAGATTCTACATGTGCATACAAAGGGTGCAAGCCAGATTTGCACATGCGGAACCTAAGGTTAATCTTGACGAGCCTAGCATGTACAGACATGGTCTCGGAACACGGAATACCGAAAGGTAGAGCACGAGTCATATAAGTGATATGATGAACATGAAGATTGTTCGCCGATGAAACTACATCCTCTCTCGTGAAGATCGGACTTGGTGTAGTGGACTTGGTTCGTGTAATCACTAAGACAATGTGAGGGATGTTGTTTTGAGTGGGAGTTCACCTATTTAATTTAAGAATTAAAATTGAACTCTATTTATCATAAACTTAGTCTAAACTACTTGCAAATTTGTTGTAGATTATGGCGAATCTCTCCATAAATTTCAATGCGTTACTAGAGAAAGAAAAACTTAAGAACAATGGAAGCAACTTCACGGACTGGCTCCGTGGTCTAAAGATTGTCCTCAGGGCTGGTCAGATGACCTATGTGCTCGAAGCACCGCTAGGTGACCCACCTGCAGATGATGCCACCGATGACATAAAGAATGTTTACGCCACTCGGAAAAACCATTACTCCACAGTTCAGTGTGCCATCCTGTACGGTTTAGAAACGGAGCTCCAGAAGCGTTTTGAGCACCACGCCCCGTTCGAGATCATTAAGGAGCTCAAGCTCATTTTTGAGACTCACGCGGCCGTGGAGAGCTATGAGGCCTCCGAAAAGTTCTTTACCTGCAAGATGGAAGAGGGAAGCTTCGTTAGCAAGCACGTGCTCACCATGTCTGGGCACGCAAACAAGCTCCAAGAGTTGGGGATAACGATTCCTAATGAGTTAGGGATTCACCGTGTCCTCCAATCACTGCCACCGAGTTATAAGAACTTTGTGATGAACTACAATATGCACTGCATGAACAAGACGTTGCCTGAACTATCGTCCATGCTGAAAACAGCTGAAGTGGAGATCAAGAAGGAGCACCAAGTGTTGATGGTCAATAAGACCACCAATTTCAAGAAACAAGGCAAGCCTAAGAAAAAGGGCAACTTCAAGAAGGACGGCAAGAAAGCTGCCGCACCTGCTAAGAAGCCCAAGGCTGGTCCTAAACCTGAAACTGAATGCTTCTACTTCAAGGGTGCTGGTCACTGGAAGCGTAACTGCCCCAAGTACCTGACAGATCTGAAGAACGACAACATCAAGAAGAAAGGTATATTCGATATACATGTTATTGATGTGTATCTTACTAGTAATCGTAGTAGTGTCTGGGTATTTGATACTGGTTCGGTTGCTCATATTTGTAACTCGAAACAGGAGCTGCGGAATAAACGAAGACTGGCAAGAGACAAGGTGACGATGCGCGTTGGAAATGGCTCCAAGGTTGATGTGATCATCGTCGGCACGCTCCCTCTACATCTACCTTCGGGATTAGTTTTAAATTTAAATAATTGTTATTTGGTGCCTGCGTTAAGCATGAACATTATATATGGATCTTGTTTATTGCGAGACGGTTACTCTTTTAAGTCTGAGAATAAAGGTTGTTCGATTTATATGAGTAATATCTTTTATGGTAATGCACCTGAGATAAATGGTTTATTCTTATTGAATCTCGATAGTAGTGATACACATGTTCACAACATAGATGCTAAACGAATAAAATTGAATGATAATTCTACATACATGTGGCAGTATCGTTTTGGTCACATTGGAGTGAAGCGTATGAAGAAACTCCATTCTGATGGACTTCTTGAATCACTTGATTTTGAATCACTTGAAAGATGCGAAGCATGTCTAATGGGAAAAATGACTAAGACTCCATTCTCTGGAATAATGGAGCGAGCTACAGACTTATTGGAAATAATACATACCGATGTGTGCGGTCCAATGAGTGTAGCATCACGTGGTGGATATCGTTATGTTCTCACTTTCACGGATGACTTAAGTAGATATGGGTATGTCTACTTTATGAAACATAAGTCCGAAACTTTTGAGAAGTTTAAGGAATTTCAAAGTGAAGTGAAAAATCATCGTAACAAGAAGATTAAGTTTCTGCGTTCTGACCGCGGAGGTGAATATCTGAGTTATGAGTTTGGCATGCATTTAAAGAAATGTGGAATACTTTCGCAGTTGACACTGCCGGGAACACCACAGCGTAATGGTGTGTCCGAACATCGTAATCAAACTCTCTTAGATATGGTTCGGTCTATGATGTCTCTTACAGATTTACCACTATCGTTTTGGGGCTATGCATTAGAGACAACCGCATTCACTTTAAATAGGGCACCATCTAAATCCGTTGAAACGACACCGTACGAATTGTGGTTTGTTAAGAAACCTAAGTTGTCGTTCCTTAAAGTTTGGGGTTGCGAAGCATATGTAAAGAAGTTACAACCTGATAAGGTTGAACCCAAAGCGGAGAAATGCGTCTTCATAGGATACCCTAAAGAAACAATTGGGTATACCTTCTATCATAGATCCGAAGGCAAAGTTTTTGTTGCCAAGAATGGATCCTTTCTTGAGAAGGAGTTTCTCTTGAAAGAAGTGACTGGAAGGAAAGTAGAACTCGACGAGGTTATTGAACCTTCTCTCGGAGTTGAGAGTAGCGCAGCACCGGAAGATTTTTTTGTGCCGCCTACACCAACTGGAGAGGAAGCTAATGATGGTGATCATGAAACTTCAAACGAAGTTACTGCAGAACCTCGCAGGTCAACGAGGGTTCGTACCACTCCTGATTGGTATGACTCTGCCTTGAACGTCATGTTGGTGGACAACAATGATGACCCTGCGAAGCTATGGTGAGCCTAGATTCCGACAAATGGCTAGAAGCCATCAAATCCGAAATGGGATCCATGTACGAAAACCAAGTATGGACTTTGGTGGACTTACCGGATGGCCGTAAGGCTGTCGAGAACAAATGGATTTTCAAAAGAAAAACAGATGATGATGGTAATGTTACCGTCTATAAAGCTCGACTTGTCGTGAAAGGGTTCCGACAAATTCAAGGAGTTGACTATGATGAGACTTTCTCACCAGTAGCGAAGCTAAAGTCTGTGAGGATTTTGTTAGCAATCGCTGCATATTTCGATTATGAAATTTGGCAGATGGATGTCAAAACGGCGTTCCTTAATGGTGACATTGAGGAAGAGTTGTATATGGTACAACCCAAGGGTTTTGTCGATCCTAGTGATGCTGACAAGGTATGCAAACTTTAGCGCTCCATTTATGGACTGAAGCAAGCATCCCGGAGTTGGAATCAACGTTTTGATAAAGTAATCAAAAACTTTGGATTTATACAAACTTATGGAGAAGCTTGTATTTACAAGAAAGTGAGTGGGAGCTCTGTAGCATTCCTAGTACTATATGTAGATGACATATTGTTGATTGGGAATGATATAGAACTTCTTAATAGCGTCAAAACCTATTTGAATAATAGTTTTTCAATGAAGGATCTTGGCGAAGCGGCATATATTCTAGGCATCAAGATTTATAGAGATAGATCAAGACGCCTAATAGCGCTTTCACAAAGTACATACTTAGACAAAGTTCTAAAGAAGTTTAGAATGGAAGAGAGCAAGAAAGGGTTCGTGCCCATGTTGTCAGGTAAGACCTTGAGTAAGACTCAAAGTCCGGCAACGGCAGAAGATAGAGAAAAGATGAATAATATTCCCTATGCCTCGGCCATAGGTTCTATCATGTATGCCATGCTGTGTACAAGACCGGATATAGCACATGCTGTTAGTTTGACTAGCAGATATCAAAGTGATCCTGGAATGGAACACTGGATAGCGGTCAAGAATATCCTAAAGTACCTGAATAGGACTAAGGATATGGTTCTTTCTTATGGAGGTGATGAACAACTTGTTGTAAACGGTTACACTGATGCTAGTTGGAACACCGATCCAGATGACTCGAAGTCACAGTCTAGATATGTATTTATTTTGAATGGTGTTGCAGTGAGCTGGAGGAGTGCCAAGCAAAGCGTTGTGGCGAAATCTTCAACTGAATCGGAATACATAGCTACTTCGGAGGCTGCACAAGAAGCCATATGGATGAAGGAGTTCATTACTGAACTTGGCGTGGTTCCCAGTGCGTTGGACCCGATGGCCATCTACTGTGACAACACAGGTGCCATAGCTAATGCACAGGAGCCAAGGTCACATAGCAAGCTGAAGCACATCAAGCTACGTTTCCATGCTATTCGCGAGTATGTCCGAGATGGTGACATAAAGCTTTGCAAAGTACACACTAATCTGAATGTGGCAGATCTGTTGACTAAACCTCTCCCTAGAGCAAAGCATGACCAACACCAGAACGCCATGGGTGTTACGTATATTACCATGTAATCTAGATTATTGACTCTAGTGCAAGTGGGAGACTGTTGGAGATATGCCCAAGAGGCAATAATAAAAGTGGTTATTATTATATCTTTGTGTTTATGATGAATGTTTACATCCCATGCTATAATTGTATTATAAGGAAACACTGATACATGTGTGTCTTGTAAACATAAAGGAGTCCCTAGTAAGCCTCTTGTGGAACTAGCTTGTTGATTAAATGATGATCATGGTTTCCTGATCATGGACATTGGATGTCATTAATAACAAGGTTATATCATTAGGAGAATGATGTGATGGACACACACCCATAGTAAGCGTAGCATAAGATCAAGTCATTAAGTTCGTATTGCTGTTAGCTTTCAAATGCATAGTAACCTAATCCTTCGACCATGAGGTTATGTTAATCACCATCACCGGATGGGTACTTTGATGACATCAAACACCACTTCGTAACTGGGTGGTTATAAAGGTGTCATTGGGTATTCTGAAAGTATGTGTTGAAGCGCATGGACCAAGATTGGGATTTGTCCATCCATATGACGGATAGATATGCTCTGGGCCCTCTCGGTGGAATGTCATCTAGTTAGCTTGCAGGCATGTGACTAGGTCACAAGGGATGACATAACATGGAACGAGTAAAGAGTACTTATCAGTAACGAGGTAGAACTAGGTATGGAGGTACCGACGATCAAACCTCGGATAAGTAGAATATCGCGTGACAAAGGGAATTGGTTTCATATGTTAATGGTTCTATCGATCACGAAGTCATCGTTGAGTATGTGGGAGCCGTTATCGATCTCCAGATCCCTCTGATGGTTATTGATCGGAGAGGTGTCTTCATCATGTCTGCATATTCACGAACCGTAGGGTGACACACTTAAGGTTCGAAGTTGTTTTAAGTAGATATGGAATATGCGTTGGAGACAGAATGTTGTTCGGAGTCTCGGATTGGATCCGGGACATAACGAGGAGATCCGGAATTGTCCGGAGAATAAGATTCATATATTGGGGATCATTTTCTAAGTTAGGAAATGTTCCGGAGTGTTTGTATGGAGATTCTAGAAGGTTTCGGAATGTTCTGGAAGGTTCTAGAAGATTTCTTGGATTTTGCTTGAAAACCAAGAAAGGATCAAGGAGTCTTTGTGGGGTAAGACACGGATTCATGGGGGAGGAGGATTCCTCCACCCCTCCCAATCCGCCAGCCAAGGAGGGAGGGGAGTCCTACTAGGACTCCCCCTCCCATGGCACCTCCCTCCTTTAAATAGAGGGGAGGGGGCGCCACCCTCTAGACCTCTACCATAACAAACCCTAGCCGCCGCCTCTCTCCTCCTCCTTCGCTCTGATCCGGCTTAGGCAAAGCCCTGCAGAATTCTCTACTCCACCACCACCACACCGTCGTGCTGTTGGGATTCCGTGGAGAAGATCTACTACCTCCGATGCTCGCTGGAACGGGGAGAGGAAGGTCTGCTTCGACTCCGCACATGTGACCGACTGCGGAAGCGCTGCCGGAACGCGGCGCCAGAAGGATCGTCCACACGATCTTGAGATTGGCAAGTGATCGACTACATCAACCCCGAGATCTAATCTCGTAACGCTTTCGGATCTAAGAGGGTTAGTACAGATCTATCTCGTTGCACATGTCTAATAGATTAGATCTTCGCTTTTATCTAGAATAGATCTGGGTTTTGTTCGTTCTTGCGGTAGAAATTTTTTGTTTTCCATGCTACGAACCCATCAGTGGTATCAGAGCCTTGTCTATGCGTAGATCTGTTGCACGAGTAGAACATAATGGTTTTGTGGGCGTTGGTGCTCGTGCCGTCTTTTGCTTTGTGTACTTTGCATCTTGCGGTATGGTGGGATGAAGTGGCTCGGGATAACCTTACATGTCATCGCACATGAGACTTGCTCCACGCTTGACGTGTAACTTGCTTTACACAAGTGGCTTTGCGGGTGTCTGTCTCTCCCATCATAGTATAGATCCAATCTACACTTTGCACTCGATAGCACTTGTATCAATGTTGTGGTTTAGTTTTGTAGGTAAGATCCGTTCTTATTCGAAAGCCCCAAACCACGTAAAACATGCAAAGAAAATTAGAGGCGTCTAACTTGTTTTTGCAGGGGTTTTGTGATGTGATATGGCCATCATGTGATTGTGATTATATTTGATGTATGCAATGATCCTTGTTGTAATATGGCAACCGGCAGGAGCCTAATGGTTGCCTTTAATTCTGTTAAGACCTGCGTGTCTATTCATCTTGTAATAGCTTTATTCCAAGTAGTTGTAATAGTTGTTGGTGATGATGGACAACCATGAAGCGGCGCCACTGACCTTGACGCAATGCTGGTGATGATGGAGATCATGTCCGTGCTTTGGAGATGAAGATCAAAGGCATAAGAAGAAAGGGCCATATCATATCACACTAATTATGAATTTCATGTGATGGTAATCCTTTATGCATCTTGTATTGCTTAGCTCGCGACGATAGCATTATAAGATGATCCCTCTCACTAAATATCAAGTAATAAAAGTGTTCGTCCTTAGTTGGCACCGTTGCTAAGACTCGTCGTCTCGAAGCATCTCGCGATGATCGGATGTGATAGATTTTACGTGTGCATACAACGGGTGCAGGCCAGATTTGCACATGCAGAACCTAAGGTTAATCTTGACGAGCCTATCATGTACAGACATGGTCTCGGAACACGGAATACCGAAAGGTAGAGCACGAGTCATATAAGTGATATGATGAACATGAAGATTGTTCGTCGATGAAACTACATCCTCTCTCGTGAAGATCGGACTTGGTGTAGTGGACTTGGTTCGTGTAATCACTAAGACAATGTGAGGGATGTTGTTTTGAGTGGGAGTTCACCTAGTTAATTTAAGAATTAAAATTGAACTCTATTTATCATAAACTTAGTCTAAACTACTTGCAAATTTGTTGTAGATTATGGCGAATCTCTCCATAAATTTCAATGCGTTACTAGAGAAAGAAAAACTTAAGAACAATGGAAGCAACTTCACGGACTGGCTCCGTGGTCTAAAGATTGTCCTCAGGGCTGGTCAGATGACCTATGTGCTCGAAGCACCTCTAGGTGACCCACCTGCAGATGATGCCACCGATGACATAAAGAATGTTTACGCCACTCGGAAAAACCATTACTCCACAGTTCAGTGTGCCATCCTGTACGGTTTAGAAACGGAGCTCCAGAAGCGTTTTGAGCACCACGCCCTGTTCAAGATCATTAAGGAGATCAAGCTCATTTTTGAGACTCACGCGGCCGTGGAGAGCTATGAGGCCTCCGAAAAGTTCTTTACCTGCAAGATGGAAGAGGGAAGCTTCGTTAGCGAGCACGTGCTCACCATGTCTGGGCACGCAAACAAGCTCCAAGAGTTGGGGATAACGATTCCTAATGAGTTAGGGATTCACCGTGTCCTCCAATCACTGCCACCGAGTTATAAGAACTTTGTGATGAACTACAATATGCACTGCATGAACAAGACGTTGCCTGAACTATCGTCCATGCTGAAAACTGCTGAAGTGGAGATCAAGAAGGAGCACGAAGTGTTGATGGTCAATAAGACCACCAATTTCAAGAAACAGGGCAAGCCTAAGAAAAAGGGCAACTTCAAGAAGGATGGCAAGAATGCTGCCGCACCTGCTAACAAGCCCAAGGCTGGTCCTAAACCTGAAACTGAATGCTTCTACTGCAAGGGTGCTGGTCACTGGAAGCGTAACTGCCCCAAGTACCTGGCAGATCTGAAGAACGACAACATCAAGAAGAAAGGTATATTCGATATACATGTGTGTTCCTTTTTACTAACAACGACTGGAGTCATTGCATGTGTGTTCTTTTCACAATCCACCTATGGATCCACCAGTGTCATTGAAATGTGTGTTCTCTTCAGAGACCACACATGGATCCACCAATGTCATTGCATGTGTGCTCTTTTTACTAACAACAACAAGAGTCATTGCATGTGTGTTATTTTTACTAACAACAGCCAGAGTCATTGCATGTGTGTTCTCTTAAAAGACCACACATGGATCCACCAGTGTCATTGCATGTGTGTTCTTTTTACTAACAACAACTGGAGTCATTGTTGTGTTCTTTTCACATACCACATATGGATCCACCAGTGTCATTGAAATGTGTGTTCTCTTCAGAGACAACACATGGATCCACCAGTGTCATTGCATGTGTGTTCTTTTTACTAACAACAACTGGAGTCATTGCATGTGTGTTATTTTCACAATCCACCTATGGATCCACCAGTGTCATTGCATGTGTGCTCCTTTTACTAACATCAGCCAGAGTCATTGCATGTGTGTTCTCTTCAGAGACCACACATGGATCCACCAGTGTCATTGCATGTGTGTTCTTTTTTCTAACAACAACCAGAGTCATTTCATCTGTGTTCTTTTCACATACCACATATGGATCCACTAGTGTCATTGAAATGTGTGTTCTCTTCAGAGACCATACATGGATCCACCAGTTTCATTGCATGTGTGTTATTTTAATAACAATGACTAGAGTCATTGCATGTGTGTTCTTTTCACAATCCACCTATGGATCCACCAGTGTCATTGAAATGTGTTCTCTTCAGAGACCACACATGGATCCACCAGTGTCATTGCATGTGTGCTCTTTTTACTAACAACAACCAGAGTCATTGCATGTGTGTTTTTTTTACTAACAACAACCAGAGCCATTGCATGTGTGTTCTCTTCAAAGATCATAGATGGATCCACCAGTGTCATTGCATATGTGTTCTATTTACTAACAACAACTAGAGTCATTGCATGTGTGTTCTTTTCACATACCACATATGAATCCACCAGTGTCATTGAAATGTGTGTTCCCTTCACAGAGAACACATGGATCCACCAGTGTCATTGCATGTGTGTTCTTTTTACTAACAACAACTGGAGTCATTGCATGTGTGTTATTTTCACAATCCACCTATGGGTCCACTAGTGTCATTGCATGTGTGATCTTTTTACTAACAATAGCCAGAGTCATTGCATGTGTGTTCTCTTCAGAGACCACACATGCATCCACCAGTGTCATTGCATGTGTGTTCTTTTTACTAACAATAACTGGAGTCATTTCATGACTATTCTTTTCACATACCACATATGGATCCACCAGTGTCTATGAAATGTGTGTTCTTCTCATTAACCACAGCTAGAGTCATTGGATGTGTGTTCTCTTCAGAGACCACACATAGATCCACCAGTGTCATTTCATGTGTGTTCTTTTTACTAACAACAACTAGAGTCATTGCATGTGTGTTCTTTTCACAATCCACCTATCGATCCACCAGTGTCATTGCATGTGTGCTCTTTTTACTAAGAACAACCAGAGTCATTGCATGTGTGTTCTCTTCAGAGACCACACATGGATCCACCAGTGTCATTGCATGTGTGTTCTTTTTACTAACAACAACTGGAGTCATTTCATGACTATTCTTTTCACCTACCCCATATAGATCCACCAATTTCATTGAATGTGTGTTCTTCTCATTAACCACAGCTAGAGTCATTGGATGTGTGTTCTGTTCAGAGACCACACATGGATCCACTAGTGTCATTGCATGTGTGTTCTTTTTACTAACAACACCTGGAGTCATTGCATGTGTGTTCTTTTCACATACCACATATGGATCCACCAGTGTCATTGAAACGTGTGTTCTCTTTAGAGACCACACATGGCTCCACCAGTGTCATTGCAAGTGTGTTCTTTTTACTAACAACAACTGGAGTCATTGCATGTGTGTTCTTTTCACAATCCACCTATGGATCCACCAGTGTCATTTCATGTGTGCTCTTTTTACTAACAACAGCCAGAGTCATTGCATGTGTGTTCTCTTCAGAGACCACAAATGGATCCACCAGTGTCATTGCATGTGTGTTCTTTTTACTTACAACAACTGGAGTCATTTCATGTGTGTTCTTTTCACATACCACATATGATCCACCAGTGTCATTGAAATGTGTGTTCTCTTCAGAGACCACACATGGATCCACCAATGTCATTGCATGTGTGCTCTTTTTACTAATAACAGCCAGAGTCATTGCGTGTGTGCTCTTTTTACTATCAACAACTAGAGTCATTGCATGTGTGTTCTCCTCAAAGACCACGCATGGATCCACTAGTGTTATTGCATGTGTGTTCTTTTTACTAACAAAAACTAGAGTCATTTCATGTGTGTTCTTTTCACATACCACATATGGATCCACCAGTGTCATTGAAATGTGTATTCTCTTTAGAGACCACACATGGATCCACCAGTGTCATTGCATATGTGTTCTTTTTACTAACACCAACTGGAGTCATTGCATGTGTGTTCTTTTCACATACCACATATTGATCAACCAGTGTCATTGAAATGTGTGTTCTCTTCAGAGACCACACATGGATCCACCAGTGTCATTGCATGTGTGTTCTTTTTACTAACAACAACTAGAATCATTGCATGTGTGTTCTTTTCGCAATGCACCTATGGATCCACCAGTGTCATTGCATGTGTGTTATTTTCACAATCCACCTATGGATCCACCAGTGTCATTCCATGTGTGCTCTTTTTACTTACAACAACCAGAGTCATTGCATGTGTGTTCTCTTGAGAGACCACACATGGATCCACTAGTGTCATTGCATGTGTGCTCTTTTTACTATCAACTACCAGAGTCATTGCATGTGTGTTCTTTTTACATACCACATATGGATCCACCAGCGTCATTGCATGTGTGTTCTTTTCACAATCCACCTATGGATTCACTAGTGTCATTGCATGTGTGCTCTTTTTACTAACAACAACTAGATTCATTGAATGTGTGTTCTCTTCAGAGACCACACATGGATCCACCAGTGTCATTGGATGTGTGTTCTTTTTCCTAACAACAACTGGAGTCATTTCATGACTATTATTTTCACATACCACATATGGATCCACAAGTGTTATTGAAATGTGTGTTCTCTTCAGAGACCACACATGGATCCACCAGTGTCATAGCATGTGTGTTCTTTTTACTAACAACAACTAAAATCATTGCATGTGTGTTCTTTTCGCAATCCACCTATGGATCCACCAGTGTCATTGCATGTGTGTTCTTTTCACAATCCACCTATGGATCCACCAGTGTCATTGCATGTGTGCTCTTTTCATAATCCACCTATGGATCCACCGGTGTCATTGAAATGTGTGTTCTCTTCAGAAACCACACATGGATCCACCAGTGTCATTGCATGTGTGTTCTTTTTACTAAAAACAACTGGAGTCATTTCATGACTATTCTTTTCACATACCACATATGGATCCACCAGTGTCATTGAAATGTGTGCTCTTTTTACTAACAACATCTAGAGTCATTGCATGTGTATTCTCTATAGAGACCACACATGGATCGACCAGTGTCATTGCATGTGTGTTCTTTTTACTAACAACAACTGGAACCGGTGTCATTGAAATGTGTGCTCTTTTTATTAACAACATCCAGAGTCATTGCATGTGTGTTCTCTTCAGAGACCACACATGGATCCACCAGTGTCATTTCATGTGTGTTCTTTTTACTAACAACAAGTGGAGTCATTGCATGTGTGTTCTTTTCACATACCACATACGGATCCACCAGTGTCATTGAAATGTGTGTTCTCTTCAGAGACCACACATGGATCCACTAGTGTCATTGCATGTGTGTTCTTTTTACTAACAACAACTGGAGTCATTGCATGTGTGTTCTTTTCACATACCACATATGGATCCACCAGTGTCATTGAAATGTGTGTTCTCTTCAGAGACCACACATGGATCCACCAATGTCATTGCATGTGTGCTCTTTTTACTAACAACCAGAGTCATTGCATGTGTGTTATTTTTACTAACAACAACCAGATTCATTGCATGTGTTTTCTTTTTACTAACAACAAGTAGAGTCGTTGCATGTGTGTTCTTTTCACATACCACATATGGATCCACCAGTGTCATTGAAATGTGTGCTCTCTTCAGAGACCACACATGGATCCACCAGTGTCATTGAAATGTGTGCTCTTTTTACTAACAATATCTAGAGTCATTGCATGTGTATTCTCTTTAGAGACCACACATGGATCGACCAGTGTCATTGCATTTGTGTTCTTTTTACTAACAACAACTGGAACCGGTGTCATTGAAATGTGTTCTCTTTTTACTAACAACATCCAGAGTCATTGCATGTGTGTTCTCTTCAGAGACCACACATGGATCCACCAGTGTCATTTCATGTGTGTTCTTTTTACTAACAACAACTGGAGTCATTGCATGTGTGTTCTTTTCACATACCACATACGGATCCACCAGTGTCATTGAAATGTGTGTTCTCTTCAGAGACCACACATGGATCCACCAGTGTCATTGCATGTGTGTTCTTTTTACTAACAACAACTGGAGTCATTGCATGTGTGTTCTTTTCACATACCACATATGGATCCACCAGTGTCATTGAAATGTGTGTTCTCTTCAGAGACCACACATGGATCCACCAATGTCATTGCATGTGTGCTCTTTTTACTAACAACCAGAGTCATTGCATGTGTGTTATTTTTACTAACAACAACCAGATTCATTGCATGTGTGTTCTTTTTACTAACAACAAGTAGAGTCGTTGCATGTGTGTTCTTTTCACATACCACATATGGATCCACCAGTGTCATTGAAATGTGTGCTCTCTTCAGAGACCACACATGGATCCACCAGTGTCATTGAAATGTGTGCTCTTTTTACTAACAACATCTAGAGTCATTGCATGTGTATTCTCTTTAGAGACCACACATGGATCGACCAGTGTCATTGCATGTGTGTTCTTTTTACTAACAACAACTGGAACCGGTGTCATTGAAATGTGTGCTCTTTTTACTAACAACATCCAGAGTCATTGCATGTGTGTTCTCTTCAGAGACCACACATGGATCCACCAGTGTCATTTCATGTGTGTTCTTTTTACTAACAACAACTGGAGTCATTGCATGTGTGTTCTTTTCACAGACCACATACGGATCCACCAGTGTCATTGAAATGTGTGTTCTCTTCAGAGACCACACATGGATCCACCAGTGTCATTGCATGTGTGTTCTTTTTACTAACAACAACTGGAGTCATTGCATGTGTGTTCTTTTCGCATACCACATATGGATCCACCAGTGTCATTGCAATGTGTGTTCTCTTCAGAGACCACACATGGATCCACCAATGTCATTGCATGTGTGCTCTTTTTACTAACAACCAGAGTCATTGCATGTGTGTTATTTTTACTAACACAACCAGATTCATTGCATGTGTGTTCTTTTTACTAACAACAAGTAGAGTCGTTGCATGTGTGTTCTTTTCACATACCACATATGGATCCACCAGTGTCATTGAAATGTGTGCTCTCTTCAGAGACCACATATGGATCCACCAGTGTCATTGCATGTGTGTTCTTTTTACTAACAACAACTGGAATCATTGCATGTGTGTTATTTTCACAATCCACCTATGGATCCACCAGTGTCATTGCATGTGTGCTCTTTTTACTAACAATAGCCAGAGTCATTGCATGTGTGTTCTCTTTAGAGACCACACATGGATCCACCAGTGTCATTGCATGTGTGTTCATTTTACTAACAGCAACTAGAGTCATTTCATGACTATTCTTTTCACATACCCCATATGGATCCACCAATTTCATTGAAATGTGTGTTCTTCTCATTAACCACAGCTAGAGTCATTGGATGTGTGTTCTGTTGAGAGACCACACATGGATCCACTAGTGTCATTGCATGTGTGTTCTTTTTACTAACAACACCCGGAGTCATTGCATGTGTGTTCTTTTCACATACCACATATGGATCCACTAGTGTCATTGAAACGTGTGTTCTCTTTAGAGACCACACATGGATCCACCAGTGTCATTGGAAGTGTGTTCTTTTTACTAACAACAACTGGAGTCATTGCATGTGTGTTCTTTTCACAATCCACCAATGGATCCACCAGTGTCATTTCATGTGTGCTCTTTTTACTAACAACAGCCAGATTCATTGCATGTGTGTTCTCTTCAGAGACCACACATGGATCCACCAGTGTCATTGCATGTGTGTTCTTTTTACTTATAACAATTGGAGTCATTTCATGTGTGTTCTTTTCACATACCACATATGATCCACCGGTGTCATTGAAATGTGTGTTCTCTTCAGAGACCACACATGGATCCACCAATGTCATTGCATGTGTGCTCTTTTTACTAATAATAACCAGAGTCATTGCATGTGTGCTCTTTTTACTATCAACAACTAGAGTCATTGCATGTGTGTTCTCCTCAGAGACCATGCATGGATCCACCAGTGTCATTGCATGTGTGTTCTTTTTACTAACAAAAACTGGAGTCATTTCATGTGTGTTCTTTTCACATACCACATATGGATCCACCAGTGTCATTGAAATGTGTGTTCTCTTTAGAGACCACACATGGATCCACCAGTGTCATTGCATATGTGTTCTTTTTACTAACAACAACTAGAGTCATTGCATGTGTGTTCTTTTCACATACCACATATGGATCAACCAGTGTCATTGAAATGTGTGTTCTCTTCAGAGACCACACATGGATCCACCAGTGTCATTGCATGTGTGTTCTTTTTACTAACAACCACTAGAATCATTGCATGTGTGTTCTTTTCGCAATCCACCTATGGATCCACCAGTGTCATTGCATGTGTGTTCTTTTTACTAACAACAACTAGAATCATTGCATGCGTGTAATTTTCGCAATCCACCTATGGATCCACCAGTGTCATTGCATGTGTGTTCTTTTCACAATCCACCTATGGATCCACCAGTGTCATTGCATGTGTGCTCTTTTCATAATCCACCTATGGATCCACCGGTGTCATTGAAATGTGTGATCTCTTTACTAACAACAACCAGAGTCATTGCATGTGTGTTCTCTTCAGAAACCACACATGGATCCACCAGTGTCATTGCATGTGTGTTCTTTTTACTAAAAACAACTAGAGTCATTTCATGACTATTCTTTTCACATACCACATATGGATCCACCAGTGTCATTGAAATGTGTGCTCTTTTTACTAACAACATCTAGAGTCATTGCATGTGTATTCTCTTCAGAGACCACACATGGATCGACCAGTGTCATTGCATGTGTGTTCTTTTTACTAACAACAACTGGAACCGGTGTCATTGAAATGTGTGCTCTTTTTACTAACAACATCCAGAGTCATTGCATGTGTGTTCTCTTTAGAGACCACACATGGATCCACCAGTGTCATTTCATGTGTGTTCTTTTTACTAACAACAACTGGAGTCATCGCATGTGTGTTCTTTTCACATACCACATACGGATCCACCAGTGTCATTGAAATGTGTGTTCTCTTCAGAGACCACACATGGATCCACCAGTGTCATTGCATGTGTGTTCTTTTTACTAACAACAACTGGAGTCATTGCATGTGTATTCTTTTCACATACCACATATGGATCCACCAGTGTCATTGAAATGTGTGTTCTCTTCAGAGACCACACATGAATCCACCAATGTCATTGCATGTGTGCTCTTTTTACTAACAACCAGAGTCATTGCATGTGTGTTGTTTTTACTAACAACAACTAGATTCATTGCATGTGTGTTCTTTTTACTAACAACAACCAGAGTCATTGCATGTGTGTTCTTTTCACAATCCACCTATGGATCCACCAGTGTCATTGCATGTGTGCTGTTTTTACTAACAATAGCCAGAGTCATTGCATGTGTGTTCTCTTTAGAGACCACACATGGATCCACCAGTGTCATTGCATGTGTGTTCTTTTTACTAACAGCAACTAGAGTCATTTCATGACTATTCTTTTCACATACCCCATATGGATCCACCAATTTCGTTCAAATGTGTGTTCTTCTCATTAACCACAGCTAGAGTCATTGGATGTGTGTTCTGTTCAGAGACCACACATGGATCCACTAGTGTCATTGCATGTGTGTTCTTTTTACTAACAACACCCGGAGTCATTGCATGTGTGTTCTTTTCACATACCACATATGGATCCACCAGTGTCATTGAAACGTGTGTTCTCTTTAGAGACCACACATGGATCCAGCAGTGTCATTGGAAGTGTGTTCTTTTTACTAACAACAACTGGAGTCATTCCATGTGTGTTCTTTTCACAATCCACCTATGGATCCACCAGTGTCATTTCATGTGTGCTCTTTTTACTAACAACAGCCAGAGTCATTGCATGTGTGTTCTCTTCAGAGACCACACATGGATCCACCAGTGTCATTGCATGTGTGTTCTTTTTACTTACAACAACTTGAGTCATTTCATGTGTGTTCTTTTCACATACCACATATGATCCACCGGTGTCATTGAAATGTGTGTTCTCTTCAGAGACCACACATGGATCCACCAATGTCATTGCATGTGTGCTCTTTTTACTAATAACAACCAGAGTCATTGCATGTGTGCTCTTTTCACATACCACATATGATCCACCAGTGTCATTGAAATGTCTGTTCTCTTCAGAGACCACACATGGATCCACCAGTGTCATTGAAATGTGTGTTCTTCTCATTAACCACAGCTAGTGTCATTGGATGTGTGTTCTCTTCAGAGACCACACATGGATCCCCTAGTGTCATTGGATGTGTGTTATTTTTACTAACAACACCCGGAGTCATTGCATGTGTGTTCTTTTCACATACAACATATGGATCGACCAGTGTCATTGAAACGTATGTTCTCTTTAGAGACCACACATGGATCCACCAGTGTCATTGCATGTGTGTTCTTTTTACTAACAACAACTAGACTCATTGCATGTGTGTTCTTTTCACAGTCCACCTATGGATCCACGAGTGTCATTGCATGTGTGATCTTTTTACTAACAACAGCCAGAGTCATTGCATGTGTGTTCTATTCAGAGACTACACATGGATCCACCAGTGTCATTGCATGTGTGTTCGTTTTACTAACAACAACTGGAGTAATTTCATCTGTGTTCTTTTCACATACCACATATGATCCACCAGTGTCATTGAAATGTGTGTTCTCTTCAGAGACCACACATGGATCCACCAATGTCATTGCATGTGTGCTCTTTTTACTAATAACAACCAGAGTCATTGTATGTGTGCTTGTTTTACTATCAACAACTAAAGTCATTGCATGTGTCTTGTCCTTAGAGACCACACATGGATCCACCAGTGTCATTGCATGTGTGATATTTTTACTAACAAACACCGGAGTCATTTCATGTGTGTTCTTTTCACATACCACATATGGATCCACCAGTGTCATTGAAATGTGTGTTCTCTTCAGAGACCACACATGGATCCACCAGTGTCATTGCATGTGTGTTCTTTTTACTAACAACAACTGGAGTCATTGCATGTGTGTTCTTTTCACATACCACATATGGATCCACCAGTGTCATTGCAATGTGTGTTCTCTTCAGAGTCCATACATGGATCCACCAGTGTCATTGCATGTGTGTTCTTTTTACTAACAACAACTGGAGTCACTGCAGGTGTGTTCTTTTCACAATCCACCTATGGATCCACCAGTGTCACTGCATGTGTGCTCTTTTTACTAACAACAGCCAAAGTCATTGCATGTGTGTTCTATTCAGAGACCACACATGGATCCACTAGTGTCATTGCATGTGTGTTCTTTTTACTAACAACAACTATAGTCATTTCATGTGTGTTCTTTTCACATACCACATATGATCCACCAGTGTCATTGAAATGTGTGTTCTCCTCAGAGACCACACATGGATCCACCAATGTCATTGCATGTGTGCTCTTTTTACTATCAACAACTAGAGTCATTGAATGTGTGTTCTCCTCAGAGACCACACATGGATCCACCAGTGTCATTGCATGTGTGTTCTTTTTACTAACAAAAAATGGAGTCATTTCATGTGTGTTCTTTTCACATACCACATATGGATCCACCAGTGTCATTGAAATGTGCGTTCTCTTTAGAGACCACACGTGGATCTACCAGTGTCATTGCATGTGTGTTCTTTTTACTAACAACAACTGGAGTCATTGCATGTGTGTTCTTTTCACATACCACATATGGATCAACCAGTGTCATTGAAATGTGTGTTCTCTTCAGAGACCACACATGGATCCACCAATGTCATTGCATGTGTGCGCTTTTTACTAACAACAACCAGAGTCATTGCATGTGTGTTATTTTTACTAACAACAACCAGAGTCATTGCATGTGTGTTCTCTTCAGAGACCACACATGGATCCACTAGTGTCATTGCATGTGTGTTCTTTTTACTAACAACAACTGGAGTCATTTCATGTGTGTTCTTTTCACATACCACATATGATCCACCAGTGTCATTGAAATGTGTGTTCTCCTCAGAAACCACACATGGATCCACCATTATCATTGCATGTGTGCTTCTTTTACTAATAACAACCAGGGTCATTGCATGTCTGCTCTTTTTACTATCAACAACTAGAGTCATTGAATGTGTGTTCTCCTCAGAGACCACACATGGATCCACCAGTGTCATTGCATGTGTGTTCTTTTTACTAACAAAAACTGGAGTCATTTCATGTGTGTTCTTTTCACATACCACATATGGATCCACCAGTGTCATTGAAATGTGTGTTCTCTTTAGAGACCACACATGGATCCACCAGTGTCATTACATGTGTGTTCTTTTTACTAACAACAACTAGAGTCATTACATGTGTGTTATTTTCACATACCACATATGGATCAACCAGTGTTATTGAAATGTGTGTTCTCTTCAGAGACCACACATGGATCCACCAATGTCATTGCATGTGTGCCCTTTTTACTTACAACAACCAGAGTCATTGCATGTGTGTTATTTTTACTAACAACAACTAGAGTCATTGCATGTGTGTTCTCTTCAGAGACCACACATGGATCCACCAGTGTCATTGCATGTGTGTTCTTTTTACTAACAACAACTGGAGTCATTGCATGTGTGTTCTTTTCACATACCACATATGGATCCACCAGTGTCATTGCAATGTGTGTTCTCTTCAGAGTCCATACATGGATCCACCAGTGTCATTGCATGTGTGTTCTTTTTACTAACAACAACTGGAGTCACTGCAGGTGTGTTCTTTTCACAATCCACCTATGGATCCACCAGTGTCATTGCATGTGTGCTCTTTTTACTAACAACAGCCAAAGTCATTGCATGTGTGTTCTATTCAGAGACCACACATGGATCCACTAGTGTCATTGCATGTGTGTTCTTTTTACTAACAACAACTATAGTCATTTCATGTGTGTTCTTTTCACATACCACATATGATCCACCAGTGTCATTGAAATGTGTGTTCTCCTCAGAGACCACACATGGATGCACCAATGTCATTGCATGTGTGCTCTTTTTACTATCAACAACTAGAGTCATTGAATGTTTGTTCTCCTCAGAGACCACACATGGATCCACCAGTGTCATTGCATGTGTGTTCTTTTTACTAACAAAAAATGGAGTCATTTCATGTGTGTTCTTTTCACATACCACATATCGATCCACCAGTGTCATTGAAATGTGCGTTCTCTTTAGAGACCACACGTGGATCTACCAGTGTCATTGTATGTGTGTTCTTTTTACTAACAACAACTGGAGTCATTGCATGTGTGTTCTTTTCACATACCACATATGGATCAACCAGTGTCATTGAAATGTGTGTTCTCTTCAGAGACCACACATGGATCCACCAATGTCATTGCATGTGTGCGCTTTTTACTAACAACAACCAGAGTCATTGCATGTGTGTTATTTTTACTAACAACAACCAGAGTCATTGGATGTGTGTTCTCTTCAGAGACCACACATGGATCCACTAGTGTCATTGCATGTGTGTTCTTTTTACTAACAACAACTAGAGTCATTTCATGTGTGTTCTTTTCACATACCACATATGATCCACCAGTGTCATTGAAATGTGTGTTCTCCTCAGAAACCACACATGGATCCACCATTATCATTGCATGTGTGCTTCTTTTACTAATAACAACCAGGGTCATTGCATGTCTGCTCTTTTTACTATCAACAACTAGAGTCATTGAATGTGTGTTCTCCTTAGAGACCACACATGGATCCACCAGTGTCATTGCATGTGTGTTCTTTTTACTAACAAAAACTGGAGTCATTTCATGTGTGTTCTTTTCACATACCACATATGGATCCACCAGTGTCATTGAAATGTGTGTTCTCTTTAGAGACCACACATGGATCCACCAGTGTCATTACATGTGTGTTCTTTTTACTAACAACAACTGGAGTCATTGCATGTGTGTTATTTTCACATACCACATATGGATCAACTAGTGTTATTGAAATGTGTGTTCTCTTCAGAGACCACACATGGATCCACCAATGTCATTGCATGTGTGCCCTTTTTACTTACAACAACCAGAGTCATTGCATGTGTGTTATTTTTACTAACAACAACTAGAGTCATTGCATGTGTGTTCTCTTCAGAGACCACACATGGATCCACCAGTGTCATTGCATGTGTGTTCTTTTTACTAACAACAACTGGAGTCATTGCATGTGTGTTCTTTTCACATACCACATATGGATCCACCAGTGTCATTGCAATGTGTGTTCTCTTCAGAGTCCATACATGGATCCACCAGTGTCATTGCATGTGTGTTCTTTTTACTAACAACAACTGGAGTCACTGCAGGTGTGTTCTTTTCAC
The DNA here is from genome assembly GCA_916181665.1 of Avena sativa. Classification (NCBI taxonomy): domain Eukaryota; kingdom Viridiplantae; phylum Streptophyta; class Magnoliopsida; order Poales; family Poaceae; genus Avena; species Avena sativa. Next base: position 184,724,881 of record OV702286.1, read on the forward strand.
AATCCACCTATGGATCCACCAGTGTCATTGCATGTGTGCTCTTTTTACTAACAACAGCCAAAGTCATTGCATGTGTGTTCTATTCAGAGACCACACATGGATCCACTAGTGTCATTGCATGTGTGTTCTTTTTACTAACAACAACTATAGTCATTTCATGTGTGTTCTTTTCACATACCACATATGATCCACCAGTGTCATTGAAATGTGTGTTCTCCTCAGAGACCACACATGGATCCACCAATGTCATTGCATGTGTGCTCTTTTTACTATCAACAACTAGAGTCATTGAATGTGTGTTCTCCTCAGAGACCACACATGGATCCACCAGTGTCATTGCATGTGTGTTCCTTTTACTAACAAAAAATGGAGTCATTTCATGTGTGTTCTTTTCACATACCACATATGGATCCACCAGTGTCATTGAAATGTGCGTTCTCTTTAGAGACCACACGTGGATCTACCAGTGTCATTGCATGTGTGTTCTTTTTACTAACAACAACTGGAGTCATTGCATGTGTGTTCTTTTCACATACCACATATGGATCAACCAGTGTCATTGAAATGTGTGTTCTCTTCAGAGACCACACATGGATCCACCAATGTCATTGCATGTGTGCGCTTTTTACTAACAACAACCAGAGTCATTGCATGTGTGTTATTTTTACTAACAACAACCAGAGTCATTGCATGTGTGTTCTCTTCAGAGACCACACATGGATCCACTAGTGTCATTGCATGTGTGTTCTTTTTACTAACAACAACTGGAGTCATTTCATGTGTGTTCTTTTCACATACCACATATGGATCCACCAGTGTCATTGAAATGTGCGTTCTCTTTAGAGACCACACGTGGATCTACCAGTGTCATTGCATGTGTGTTCTTTTTACTAACAACAACTGGAGTCATTGCATGTGTGTTCTTTTCACATACCACATATGGATCAACCAGTGTCATTGAAATGTGTGTTCTCTTCAGAGACCACACATGGATCCACCAATGTCATTGCATGTGTGCGCTTTTTACTAACAACAACCAGAGTCATTGCATGTGTGTTATTTTTACTAACAACAACCAGAGTCATTGCATGTGTGTTCTCTTCAGAGACCACACATGGATCCACTAGTGTCATTGCATGTGTGTTCTTTTTACTAACAACAACTGGAGTCATTTCATGTGTGTTCTTTTCACATACCACATATGATCCACCAGTGTCATTGAAATGTGTGTTCTCCTCAGAGACCACACATGGATCCACCATTATCATTGCATGTGTGCTTCTTTTACTAATAACAACCAGGGTCATTGCATGTCTGCTCTTTTTACTATCAACAACTAGAGTCATTGAATGTGTGTTCTCCTCAGAGACCACACATGGATCCACCAGTGTCATTGCATGTGTGTTCTTTTTACTAACAAAAACTGGAGTCATTTCATGTGTGTTCTTTTCACATACCACATATGGATCCACCAGTGTCATTGAAATGTGTGTTCTCTTTAGAGACCACACATGGATCCACCAGTGTCATTACATGTGTGTTCTTTTTACTAACAACAACTGGAGTCATTGCATGTGTGTTCTTTTCACATACCACATATGGATCAACCAGTGTTATTGAAATGTGTGTTCTCTTCAGAGACCACACATGGATCCACCAATGTCATTGCATGTGTGCCCTTTTTACTTACAACAACCAGAGTCATTGCATGTGTGTTATTTTTACTAACAACAACTAGAGTCATTGCATGTGTGTTCTCTTCAGAGACCACACATGGATCCACCAGTGTCATTGCATGTGTGTTCTTTTTACTAACAACAACTGGAGTCATTGCATGTGTGTTCTTTTCACATACCACATATGGATCCACCAGTGTCATTGAAATGTGTGTTCTCTTCAGAGACCACACATGGATCCACCAGTGTCATTGCATGTGTGTTCTTTTTACTAACAACAACTCAAGTCATTGCATGTGTGTTCTTTTCACAATCCACCTATGGATCCACCTGTGTCATTGCATGTGTGCTCTTTTTACTAACAACAGCTAGAGTCATTGCATGTCTGTTCTCTTCAGAGACCACACATGGATCCACCAGTGTCATTGCATGTGTGTTCTTTTTACTAACAACAACTAGAGTCATTTCATGTGTGTTCTTTTCAGATACCACATATGATCCACCAGATTCATTGAAATGTGTGTTCTCTTCAGAGACCACACATGGATCCACCAATGTCATTGCATGTGTGCTCTTTTTACTAATAACAACCAGTGCCATTGTATGTGTGCTTGTTTTAGTATCAACAACTAAAGTCATTGCATGCGTGTTGTCCTCAGAGACCACACATATATCCACCAATGTCATTGCATGTGTGTTAATTTTTACTAACAAAAACCAGAGTCATTTCATGTGTGTTCTTTTCACATACAACATATGGATCCACCAGTGTCATTGAAATGTGTGTTCTCTTCAGAGACCACACATGGATCCACCAGTGCCATTGAAATGTCTGTTCTTCTTATTAACCACAGCTAGAGTCATTGGATGTGTGTTCTCTTCAGAGACAACACATGGATCCACTAGTGTCATTGCATGTGTGTTCTTTTTACTAACAACACCTGGAGTCATTGCATGTGTGTTCTTTTCACATACCACATATGGATCCACTAGTGTCATTGAAACGTGTGTTCTCTTTAGAGACCACACATGGATCAACCAGTGTCATTGCATGTGTGTTCTTTTTACTAAATAACCTAGAGTCATTGCATGTGTGTTCTTTTCACAATCCACCTATGGATCCACCAGTGTCATTGCATGTGTGCTCTTTTTACTAACAACAGCCAGAGTCATTTCATGTGTGTTCTCTTCAGAGACCACACATGGATCCACTAGTGTCATTGCATGTGTGTTCTTTTTACTAACAACAACTGGAGTCATTTCATGTGTGTTCTTTTCACATACCACATATGATCCACAAGTGTCATTGAAATGTGTGTTCTCTTCAGAGACCACACATGGATCCACCATTGTCATTGCATGTGTGCTCTTTTTACTAATAACAACCAGGGTCATTGCATGTGTGTTATTTTTACTAACAACAGCCAGAGTCATTGCATGTGTGTTCTCTTAAAAGACCACACATGGATACACCAGTGTCATTGCATGTGTGTTCTTTTTACTAACAACAACTGGAGTCATTGCTGTGTTCTTTTCACATACCACATATGGATCCACCAGTGTCATTGAAATGTGTGTTCTCTTTCGAGACCACACATGGATCCACCAGTGTCATTGCATGTGTGTTCTTTTTACTTACAACAACTGGAGTCATTGCATGTGTGTTCTTTTCACATACCAAATATGGATCAACCAGTGTTATTGAAATGTGTGTTCTCTTCAGAGACCACACATGGATCCACCAATGTCATTGCATGTGTGCCCTTTTTACTTACAACAACTAGAGTCATTGCATGTGTGTTATTTTTACTAACAACAACTAGAGTCATTGCATGTGTGTTCTCTTCAGAGACCACACATGGATCCACCAGTGTCATTGCATGTGTGTTCTTTTTACTAACAACAACTGGAGTCATTGCATGTGTGTTCTTTTCACATACCACAATGGATCCACTAGTGTCATTGAAATGTGTGTTCTCTTCAGAGACCACACATGGATCCACCAGTGTCATTGAAATGTGTGTTCTTCTCATTAACCACAGCTAGAGTCATTGGATGTGTGTTCTCTTCAGAGACCACACATGGATCCACTAGTGTCATTGCATGTGTGTTCTTTTTACTAACAGCAACTAGAGTCATTTCATGACTATTCTTTTCATATACCCCATATGGATCCACCAATTTCATTGAAATGTGTGTTCTTCTCATTAACCACAGCTAGAGTCATTGGATGTGTGTTCTGTTCAGAGACCACACATGGATCCACTAGTGTCATTGCATGTGTGTTTTTTTACTAACAACACCCGGAGTCATTGCATGTGTGTTCTTTTCACATACCACATATGGATCCACCAGTGTCATTGAAACGTGTGTTCTCTTTAGAGACCACACATGGATCCACCAGTGTCATTGGAAGTGTGTTCTTTTTACTAACAACAACTAGAGTCATTGCATGTGTGTTCTTTTCATAATCCACCTACGGATCCACCAGTGTCATTTCATGTGTGCTCTTTTTACTAACAACAGCCAGAGTCATTGCATGTGTGTTCTCTTCAGATACCACACATGGATCCACCAGTGTCATTGCATGTGTGTTCTTTTTACTTACAACAACCTGAGTCATTTCATGTGTGTTCTTTTCACATACCACATATGATCCACCGGTGTCATTGAAATGTGTGTTCTCTTCAGAGACCACACATGGATCCACCAATGTCATTGCATGTGTGCTCTTTTTACTAATAACAACCAGAGTCATTGCATGTGTGCTCTTTTTACTAATAACAACCAGAGTCATTGCATGTGTGCTCTTTTCACATACCACATATGATCCACCAGTGTCATTGAAATGTGTGTTCTCTTCAGAGACCACACATGGATCCACCAGTGTCATTAAAATGTGTGTTCTTCTCATTAACCACATCTAGAGTCATTGGATGTGTGTTCTCTTCAGAGACCACACATGGATCCACTAGTGTCATTGCATGTGTGTTCTTTTTACTAACAACACCCGGAGTCATTGCATGTGTGTTCTTTTCACATACAACATATGGATCCACCAGTGTCATTGAAACGTATGTTCTCTTTAGAGACCACACATGGATCCACCAGTGTCATTGCATGTGTGTTCTTTTTACTAACAACAACTGGAGTCATTGCATGTGTGTTCTTTTCACGATCCACCTATGGATCCACCAGTGTTATTGCATGTGTGATCTTTTTACTAACAACAGCCAGAGTCATTGCATGTGTGTTCTATTCAGAGACCACACATGGATCCACCAGTGTCATTGCATGTGTGTTCTTTTTACTAACAACAACTGGAGTCATTTCATGTGTGTTCTTTTCACATACCACATATGATCCACCAGTGTCATTGAAATGTGTGTTCTCTTCAGAGACCACACATGGATCCACCATTGTCATTGCATGTGTGCTCTTTTTACTAATAACAACCAGGGTCATTGCATGTGAGTTATTTTTACTAACAACAGCCAAAGTCATTGCATGTGTGTTCTCTTAAAAGACCACACATGGATCCACCAGTGTCATTGCATGTGTGTTCTTTTTACTAACAACAACTAGAGTCATTGCTGTGTTCTTTTCACATGCCACATATGGATCCACCAGTGTCATTGAAATGTGTGTTCTCTTTAGAGACCACACATGGATCCACCAGTGTCATTGCATGTGTGTTCTTTTTACTAACAACAACTGGAGTCATTGCATGTGTGTTCTTTTCACATACCACATATGGATCAACCAGTGTTATTGAAATGTGTGTTCTCTTCAGAGACCACACATGGATCCACCAATGTCATTGATGTGTGCCCTTTTTACTTACAACAACTAGAGTCATTGCATGTGTGTTATTTTTACTAACAACAACTAGAGTCATTGCATGTGTGTTCTGTTCAGAGACCACACATGGATCCACCAGTGTCATTGCATGTGTGTTCTTTTTACTAACAACAACTGGAGTCATTGCATGTGTGTTCTTTTCACATACCACAATGGATCCACCAGTGTCATTGAAATGTGTGTTCTTCTCATTAACCACAGCTAGAGTCATTGGATGTGTGTTCTCTTCAGAGACCACACATGGATCCACTAGTGTCATTGCATGTGTGTTCTTTTTACTAACAGAAACTACAGTCATTTCATGACTCTTTTCACATACCCCATATGGATCCACCAATTTCATTGAAATGTGTGTTCTTCTCATTAACCACAGCTAGAGTCATTGGATGTGTGTTCTGTTTAGAGACCACACATGGATCCACTAGTGTCATTGCATGTGTGTTCTTTTTACTAACAACACCCGGAGTCATTGCATGTGTGTTCTTTTCACATACCACATATGGATCCACCAGTGTCATTGAAACGTGTGTTCTCTTTAGAGACCACACATGGATCCACCAGTGTCATTGGAAGTGTGTTCTTTTTACTAACAACAACTGGAGTCATTGCATGTGTGTCCTTTTCACAATCCACCTATGGATCCACCAGTGTCATTTCATGTGTGCTCTTTTTACTAACAACAGCCAGAGTCATTGCATGTGTGTTCTCTTCAGAGACCACACATGGATCCACCAGTGTCATTGCATGTGTGTTCTTTTTACATACAACAACCTGAGTCATTTCATGTGTGTTCTTTTCACATACCACATATGATCCACCGGTGTCATTGAAATGTGTGTTCTCTTCAGAGACCACACATGGATCCACCAATGTCATTGCATGTGTGCTCCTTTTACTAATAACAACCAGTGTCATTATATGTGTGCTTGTTTTACTATCAACAACTAAAGTCATTGCATGTGTGTTGTCCTCAGAGACCACACATGGATCCACCAGTGTCATTGCATGTGTGTTAATTTTTACTAACAAAAACCGGAGTCATTTCTTGTGTGTTCTTTTCACATACCACATATGGATCCACCAGAGTCATTGAAACGTGTGTTCTTTTTAGAGACCACACATGGATCCACCAGTGTCATTGCATGTGTGTTCTTTTTACTAACAACAACTAGAGTCATTGCATGTGTGTTCTTTTCACAATCCACCAATGGATCCACCAGTGTCATTGCACGTGTGCTCTTTTTACTAACAACAGCCAGAGTCATTGCATGTGTGTTCTCTTCAGAGACCACACATGGATCCACTAGTGTCATTGCATCTGTGTTCTCTTCAGAGACCACACATGGATCCACTAGTGTCATTGCATGTGTGTTCTTTTTACTAACAACAACTGGAGTCATTTCATGTGTGTTCTTTTCACATACCACATATGATCCACCAGTGTCATTGAAATGTGTGTTCTCTTCAGAGACCACACATGGATCCACCATTGTCATTGCATGTGTGCTCTTTTTACTAATAACAACCAGGGTCATTGCATGTGTGTTATTTTTACTAACAACAACCAGAGTCATTGCATGTGTGTTCTCTTAAAAGACCACACATGGATCCACCAGTGTCATTGCATGTGTGTTCTTTTTACTAACAACAACTGGAGTCATTGCTGTGTTCTTTTCACATACCACATATGGATCCACCAGTGTCATTGAAATGTGTGTTCTCTTTAGAGACCACACATGGATCCACCAGTGTCATTGCATGTGTGTTCTTTTTACTAACAACAACTGGAGTCATTGCATGTGTGTTCTTTTCACATACCACATATGGATCAACCAGTGTTATTGAAATGTGTGTTCTCATTAGAGACCACACATGGATCCACCAATGTCATTGCATGTGTGCCCTTTTTACTTACAACAACAAGAGTCATTGCATGTGTGTTATTTTTACTAACAACAACTAGAGTCATTGCATGTGTGTTCTCTTCAGAGACCACACATGGATCCACCAGTGTCATTGCATGTGTGTTCTTTTTACTAACAACAACTGGAGTCATTGCATGTGTGTTCTTTTCACATACCACAATGGATCCACCAGTGTCATTGAAATGTGTGTTCTCTTCAGAGACCAGACATGGATCCACCAGTGTCATTGAAATGTGTGTTCTTCTCATTAACCACAGCTAGAGTCATTGGATGTGTGTTCTCTTCAGAGACCACACATGGATCCACTAGTGTCATTGCAGGTGTGTTCTTTTTACTAACAGCAACTAGAGTCATTTCATGACTATTCTTTTCACATACCCCATATGGATCCACCAATTTCATTGAAATGTGTGTTCTTCTCATTAACCACAGCTAGAGTCATTGGATGTGTGTTTTGTTCAGAGACCACACATGGATCCACTAGTGTCATTGCATGTGTGTTCTTTTTACTAACAACACCCGGAGTCATTGCATGTGTGTTCTTTTCACATACCACATATGGATCCACCAGTGTCTTTGAAACGTGTGTTCTCTTTAGAGACCACATATGGATCCACCAGTGTCATTGGAAGTGTGTTCTTTTTACTAACAACAACTGGAGTGATTGCATGTGCGTTCTTTTCACAATCCACCTATGGATCCACCAGTGTCATTTCATGTGTGCTCTTTTTACTAACAACAGCCAGAGTCATTGCATGTGTGTTCTCTTTAGAGACCACACATGGATCCACCAGTGTCATTGCATGTGTGTTCTTTTTACATACAACAACCTGAGTCATTTCATGTGTGTTCTTTTCACATACCACATATGATCCACCGGTGTCATTGAAATGTGTGTTCTCTTCAGAGACCACACATGGATCCACCAATGTCCTTGCATGTGTGCTCTTTTTACTAATAACAACCAGAGTCATTGCATGTGTGCTCTTTTCACATACCACATATGATCCACCAGTGTCATTGAAATGTGTGTTCTCTTCAGAGACCACACATGGATCCACCAGTGTCATTGAAATGTGTGTTCTTCTCATTAACCACAGCTAGAGTCATTGGATGTGTGTTCTCTTCAGAGACCACACATGGATCCATTAGTGTCATTGCATGTGTGTTCTTTTTACTAACAACACCCGGAGTCATTGCATGTGTGTTCTTTTCACATACAACATATGGATCCAGCAGTGTCATTGAAACGTATGTTCTCTTTAGAGACCACACATGGATCCACCAGTGTCATTGCATGTGTGTTCTTTTTACTAACAACAACTAGACTCGTTGCATGTGTGTTCTTTTCACGATCCACCTATGGATCCACCAGTGTCATTGCATGTGTGATCTTTTTACTAACAACAGCCAGAGTCATTGCATGTGTGTTCTATTCAGAGACCACACATGGATCCACCAGTGTCATTGCATGTGTGTTCTTTTTACTAACAACAACTGGAGTCATTTCATCTGTGTTCTTTTCACATACCACATATGATCCACCAGTGTCATTGAAATGTGTGTTCTCTTCAGAGACCACACATGGATCCACCATTGTCATTGCATGTGTGCTCTTTTTACTAATAACAACCAGGGTCATTGCATGTGTGTTATTTTTACTAGCAACAGCCAGAGTCATTGCATGTGTGTTCTCTTAAAAGACCACACATGGATCCACCAGTGTCATTGCATGTGTGTTCTTTTTACTAACAACAACTGGAGTCATTGCTGTGTTCTTTTCACATACCACATATGGATCCACCAGTGTCATTGAAATGTGTGTTCTCTTTAGAGACCACACATGGATCCACCAGTGTCATTGCATGTGTGTTCTTTTTACTAACAACAATTGGAGTCATTGCATGTGTGTTCTTTTCACATACCACATATGGATCAACCAGTGTTATTGAAATGTGTGTTCTCTTCAGAGACCACACATGGATCCACCAATGTTATTGCATGTGTGCCCTTTTTACATACAACAACCAGAGTCATTGCATGTGTGTTCTCTTCAGAGACCACACATGGATCCACAAGTGTCATTGCATGTGTGTTCTTTTTACTAACAACAACTGGAGTCATTGCATGTGTGTTCTTTTCACATACCACAATGGATCCACCAGTGTCATTGAAATGTGTGTTCTCTTTAGAGACCACACATGGATCCACCAGTGTCATTGAAATGTGTGTTCTTCTCATTAACCACAGCTAGAGTCATTGGATGTGTGTTCTCTTCAGAGACCACACATGGATCCACTAGTGTCATTGCATGTGTGTTCTTTTTACTAACAGCAACTAGAGTCATTTCATGACTATTGTTTTCACATACCCCATATGGATCCACCAATTTCATTGAAATGTGTGTTCTTCTCATTAACCACACCTAGTCATTGGATGTGTGTTCTGTTCAGAGACCACACATGGATCCACTAGTGTCATTGCATGTGTGTTCTTTTTTCTAACAACACCCGGAGTCATTGCATGTGTGTTCTTTTCACATACCACATATGGATCCACCATTGTCATTGAAACGTGTGTTATCTTTAGAGACCACACATGGATCCACCAGTGTAATTGGAAGTGTGTTCTTTTTACTAACAACAACTGGAGTCATTGCATGTGTGTTCTTTTCACAATCCACCTATGGATCCACCAGTGTCATTTCATGTGTGCTCTTTTTACTAACAACAGCCAGAGTCATTGCATGTGTGTTCTCTTTAGAGACCACACATGGATCCACCAGTGTCATTGCATGTGTGTTCTTTTTACATACAACAACCTGAGTCATTTCATGTGTGTTCTTTTCACATACCACATATGATCCACCGGTGTCATTGAAATGTGTGTTCTCTTCAGAGACCACACATGGATCCACCAATGTCCTTGCATGTGTGCTCTTTTTACTAATAACAACCAGAGTCATTGCATGTGTGCTCTTTTCACATACCACATATGATCCACCAGTGTCATTGAAATGTGTGTTCTCTTCAGAGACCACACATGGATCCACCAGTGTCATTGAAATGTGTGTTCTTCTCATTAACCACAGCTAGAGTCATTGGATGTGTGTTCTCTTCAGAGACCACACATGGATCCATTAGTGTCATTGCATGTGTGTTCTTTTTACTAACAACACCCGGAGTCATTGCATGTGTGTTCTTTTCACATACAACATATGGATCCAGCAGTGTCATTGAAACGTATGTTCTCTTTAGAGACCACACATGGATCCACCAGTGTCATTGCATGTGTGTTCTTTTTACTAACAACAACTAGACTCGTTGCATGTGTGTTCTTTTCACGATCCACCTATGGATCCACCAGTGTCATTGCATGTGTGATCTTTTTACTAACAACAGCCAGAGTCATTGCATGTGTGTTCTATTCAGAGACCACACATGGATCCACCAGTGTCATTGCATGTGTGTTCTTTTTACTAACAACAACTGGAGTCATTTCATCTGTCTTCTTTTCACATACCACATATGATCCACCAGTGTCATTGAAATGTGTGTTCTCTTCAGAGACCACACATGGATCCACCATTGTCATTGCATGTGTGCTCTTTTTACTAATAACAACCAGGGTCATTGCATGTGTGTTATTTTTACTAGCAACAGCCAGAGTCATTGCATGTGTGTTCTCTTAAAAGACCACACATGGATCCACCAGTGTCATTGCATGTGTGTTCTTTTTACTAACAACAACTGGAGTCATTGCTGTGTTCTTTTCACATACCACATATGGATCCACCAGTGTCATTGAAATGTGTGTTCTCTTTAGAGACCACACATGGATCCACCAGTGTCATTGCATGTGTGTTCTTTTTACTAACAACAATTGGTGTCATTGCATGTGTGTTCTTTTCACATACCACATATGGATCAACCAGTGTTATTGAAATGTGTGTTCTCTTCAGAGACCACACATGGATCCACCAATGTTATTGCATGTGTGCCCTTTTTACATACAACAACCAGAGTCATTGCATGTGTGTTCTCTTCAGAGACCACACATGGATCCACCAGTGTCATTGCATGTGTGTTCTTTTTACTAACAACAACTGGAGTCATTGCATGTGTGTTCTTTTCACATACCACAATGGATCCACCAGTGTCATTGAAATGTGTGTTCTCTTTAGAGACCACACATGGATCCACCAGTGTCATTGAAATGTGTGTTCTTCTCATTAACCACAGCTAGAGTCATTGGATGTGTGTTCTCTTCAGAGACCACACATGGATCCACTAGTGTCATTGCATGTGTGTTCTTTTTACTAACAGCAACTAGAGTCATTTCATGACTATTGTTTTCACATACCCCATATGGACCACCAATTTCATTGAAATGTGTGTTCTTCTCATTAACCACACCTTGTCATTGGATGTGTGTTCTGTTCAGAGACCACACATGGATCCACTAGTGTCATTGCATGTGTGTTCTTTTTTCTAACAACACCCGGAGTCATTGCATGTGTGTTCTTTTCACATACCACATATGGATCCACCAGTGTCATTGAAACGTGTGTTCTCTTTAGAGACCACACATGGATCCACCAGTGTCATTGGAAGTGTGTTCTTTTTACTAACAACAACTGGAGTCATTGCATGTGTGTTCTTTTCACAATCCACCTATGGATCCACCAGTGTCATTTCATGTGTGCTCTTTTTACTAACAACAGCCAGAGTCATTGCATGTGTGTTCTCTTCAGAGACCACACGTGGATCCACCAGTGTCATTGCATGTGTGTTCTTTTTACTTACAACAACCTGAGTCATTTCATGTGTGTTCTTTTCACATACCACATATGATCCACCGGTGACATTGAAATGTGTGTTCACTTCAGAGACCACACATGGATCCACCAGTGTCATTGAAATGTGTGTTCTTCTCATTAACCACAGCTAGAGTCATTGGATATGTGTTCTCTTCAGAGACCACACATGGATCCACTAGTGTCATTGCATGTGTGTTCTTTTTACTAACAACACCGGGAGTCATTGCATGTGTGTTCTTTTCACATACAACATATGGATCCACCAGTGTCATTGAAATGTATGTTCTCTTTAGAGACCACACATGGATCCACCAGTGTCATTGCATGTGTGTTCTTTTTACTAACAACAACTGGAGTCATTGCATGTGTGTTCTTTTCACGATCCACCTATGTATCCACCAGTGTCATTGCATGTGTGATCTTTTTACTAACAACAGCCAGAGTCATTGCATGTGTGTTCTATTCAGAGACCACACATGGATCCACCAGTGTCATTGCATGTGTGTTCTTTTTACTAACAACAACTGGAGTCATTTCATCTGTGTTCTTTTCACATACCACATATGATCCACCAGTGTCATTGAAATGTGTGTTCTCTTCAGAGACCACACATGGATCCACCAATGTCATTGCATGTGTGCTCTTTTTACTAATAACAACCAGAGTCATTGTATGTGTGCTCGTTTTACTATCAACAACTAAAGTCATTGCATGTGTGTTGTCCTTAGAGACCACACATGGATCCACCAGTGTCATTGCATGTGTGTTATTTTTACTAACAAAAACTAGAGTCATTTCATGTGTGTTCTTTTCACATACCACATATGGATCCACCATTGTCATTGAAATGTGTGTTCTCTTCAGAGACCACACATGGATCCACCAGTGTCATTGAAATGTGTGTTCTTCTCATTAACCACAGCTAGAGTTATTGCATGTGTGTTCTCTTCAGAGACCACACATGGATCCACCAGTGTCATTGCATGTGTGTTCTTTTTACTAACAACAACTAGAGTCATTGCATGTGTGTTCTTTTCACATACCACATATGGATCCACCAGTGTCATTGAAATGTGTGTTCTCTTCGCAGTCCATACATGGATCCACCAGTGTCATTGCATGTGTGTTCTTTTTACTAACAACAACTAGAGTCATTGCAGGTGTGTTCTTTTCACAATCCACCTATGGATCCACCAGTGTCATTGCATATGTGCTCTTTTTACTAACAACAGCCAGAGTCATTGCATGTGTGTTCTCTTCAGAGACCACACATGGATCCACTAGTGTCATTGCATGTGTGTTCTTTTTACTAACAACAACTAGAGTCATTTCATGTGTGTTCTTTTCACATACCACATATGATCCACCAGTTGTCATTGAAATGTGTGTTCTCCTCAGAGACCACACATGGATCCACCAATGTCATTGCATGTGTGCTCTTTTTACTAATAACAACCAGGGTCATTGCATGTGTGCTCTTTTTACTGTCAACAACTAGAGTCATTGAATGTGTGTTCTCCTCAGAGACCACACATGGATCCACCAGTGTCATTGCATGTGTGTTCTTTTTACTAACAAAAAATGGAGTCATTTCATGTGTGTTCTTTTCACATACCACATATGGATCCACCAGTGTCATTGAAATGTGTGTTCTCTTTAGAGACCACACATGGATCCACCAGTGTCATTGCATGTGTGTTATTTTTACTAACAACAACTGGAGTCATTGCATGTGTGTTATTTTCACATACCACATATGGATCAACCAGTGTCATTGAAATGTGTGTTCTCTTCAGAGACCACACATGGATCCACCAATGTCATTGCATGTGTGCCCTTTTTACTAACAACAACCAAAGTCATTGCATGTGTGTTATTTTTACTAACAACAACCAGAGTCATTGCATGTGTGTTCTCTTCAAAGACCACACATGGATCCACTAGTGTCATTGCATGTGTGTTCTTTTTACTAACAACAACTGGAGTCATTGCATGTGTGTTCTTTTCACATACCACATATGATCCACCAGTGTCATTGAAATGTGTGTTCTCCTCAGAGACCACACATGGATGCACCATTGTCATTGCATGTGTGCTCTTTTTACTAATAACAACCAGGGTCATTGCATGTGTGCTCTTTTTACTATCAACAACTAGAGTCATTGAATGTGTTTTCTCCTCAAAGACCACACATGGATCCACCAGTGTCATTGCATGTGTGTTCTTTTTACTAACAAAAACTGGAGTCATTTCATGTGTGTTCTTTTCACATACCACATATGGATCCACCAGTGTCATTGAAATGTGTGTTCTCTTTAGAGACCACACATGGATCCACTAGTGTCATTGCGTGTGTGTTCTTTTTACTAACAACAACTGGAGTCGTTGCATGTGTGTTCTTTTCACATACTACATACAGATCCACCAGTGTCATTGAAATGTGTGTTCTCTTCAGAGACCACACATGGATCCACCAGTGTCATTGCATGTGTGTTCTTTTTACTAACAACAACTGGAGTCATTGCATGTGTGTTCTTTTCACAATCCACCTATGGATCCACCAGTGTCATTGCATGTGTGCTCTTTTTACTAACAACAGCCAGAGTCATTGCACGTGTGTTCTCTTCAGAGACCACACATGGATCCACCAGTGTCACTGCATGTGTGTTCTTTTTACTAACAACAACTGGACTCATTTCATGACTATTCTTTTCACACACCACATATGGATCCACCAGTGTCATTGAAATGTGTGTTATTCTCATTAACCACAGCTAGAGTCATTGCATGTGTGTTCTCTTCAGAGACCACACATGGATCCACCAGTGTCATTGCATGTGTGTTCTCTTTACTAACAACAATTGGAGTCATTGCATGTGTGTTCTTTTCACAATCCACCTATGGATCCACCAGTGTCAATGCATGGGTGATCTTTTTACTAACAATAGCCAGAGTCATTGAATGTGTGTTCTCCTCAGAGACCACACATGGATCCACCAGTGTCATTGCATGTGTGTTCTTTTTACTAACAAAAAATGGAGTCATTTCATGTGTGTTCTTTTCACATACCACATATGGATCCACCAGTGTCATTGAAATGTGTGTTCTCTTTAGAGACCACACATGGATCCACCAGTGTCATTGCATGTGTGTTCTTTTTACTAACAACAACTGGAGTCATTGCATGTGTGTTCTTTTCACATACCACATATGGATCAACCAGTGTCATTGAAATGTGTGTTCTCTTTAGAGACCACACATGGATCCACCAATGTCATTGCATGTGTGCCCTTTTTACTAACAACAACCAGAGTCATTGCATGTGTGTATTTTTACTAACAACAACCAGAGTCATTGCATGTGTGTTCTCTTCAGAGACCACACATGGATCCACTAGTGTCATTGCATGTGTGTTATTTTTACTAACAACAACTGGAGTCATTTCATGTGTGTTCTTTTCACATACCACATATGATCCACCAGTGTCATTGAAATGTGTGTTCTCCTCAGAGACCACACATGGATCCACCATTGTCATTGCATGTGTGCTCTTTTTACTAATAACAACCAGGGTCATCGCATGTGTGCTCTTTTTACTATCAACAACTAGAGTCATTGCATGTGTGTTCTCCTCAGAGACAACACATGGATCCACCAGTGTCATTGCATGTGTGTTCTATTTACTAACAAAAACTGGAGTCATTTCATGTGTGTTCTTTTCACATACCACATATGGATCCACCAATGTCATTGAAATGTGTGATCTCTTTAGAGACCACACATGGATCCACCAGTGTCATTGCATGTGTGTTCTTTTTACTAACAAAAACTGGAGTCATTTCATGTGTGTTCTTTTCACATACCACATATAGATCTACCAGTGTCATTGAAATGTGTGTTCTCTTTAGAGACCACACATGGATCCACCAGTGTCATTGCATGTGTGTTCTTTTTACTAACAACAACTGGAGTCATTGCATGTGTGTTCTTTTCATATACCACATATGGATCAACCAGTGTCATTGAAATGTGTGTTCTCTTCAGAGACCACACATGGATCCACCAATGTCACTGCATGTGTGCCCTTTTTACTAACAACAACCAGAGTCATTGCATGTGTGTTATTTTTACTAACAACAACTAGAGTCATTGCATGTGTGTTCTCTTCAGAGACCACACACGGATCCACCAGTGTCATTGCATGTGTGTTCTCTTTACTAACAACAACTGGAGTCATTGCATGTGTGTTCTTTTCACAATCCACCTATGGATCCACCAGTGTCAATGCATGGGTGATCTTTTTACTAACAACAGCCAGAGTCATTGCATGTGTGTTCTATTCAGAGACCACACATGGATCCACCAGTGTCATTGCATGTGTGTTCTTTTTACTAACAACAACTGGAGTCATTTCATCTGTGTTCTTTTCACATACCACATATGATCCACCAGTGTCATTGAAATGTGTGTTCTCTTCAGAGAGAACACATGGATCCACAATTGTCATTGCATGTGTGCTCTTTTTACTAATAACAACCAGAGTCATTGTATGTGTGCTCGTTTTACTATCAACAACTAAAGTCATTGCATGTGTGTTGTCCTCAGATACCACACATGGATCCACCAGTGTCATTGCATGTGTGTTATTTTTACTAACAAAAACCGGAGTCATTTCATGTGTGTTTTTTCACATACCACATATGGATCCACCAGTGTCATTGAAATGTGTGTTCTCTTCAGAGACCACACATGGATCCACCAATGTCATTGAAATGTGTGTTCTTCTCATTAACCATAGCTAGAGTCATTGCATGTGTGTTCTCTTTAGAGACCGCACATGGATCCACCAGTGTCATTGCATGTGTGTTCTTTTTACTAACAACAACTAGAGTCATTGCATGTGTGTTCTTTTCACATACCACATATGGATCCACCAGTGTCATTGAAATGTGTGTTCTCTTCAGAGTCCATACATGGATCCACCAGTGTCATTGCATGTGTGTTCTTTTTACTAATAACAACTGGAGTCATTATAGGTGTGTTCTTTTCACAATCCACCTATGGATCAACCAGTGTCATTGCATGTGTGCTCTTTTTACTAACAACAGCCAGAGTCATTGCATGTGTGTTCTCTTCAGAGACCACACATGGATCCACTAGTGTCATTGCATGTGTGTTCTTTTTACTAACAACAACTAGAGTCATTTCATGTGTGTTCTTTTCACATACCACATATGATCCACCAGTGTCATTGAAATGTGTGTTCTCCTCAGAGACCACACATGGATCCACCAATGTCATTGCATGTGTGCTCTTTTTACTAATAACAACCAGGGTCATTGCATGTGTGCTCTTTTTAGTATCAACAACTAGAGTCATTGAATGTGTGTTCTGCTCAGAGACCACACATGGATCCACCAGTGTCATTGCATGTGTGTTCTTTTTACTAACAAAAAATGGAGTCATTTCATGTGTGTTCTTTTCACATACCACATATGGATCCACCAGTGTCATTGAAATGTGTGTTCTCTTTAGAGACCACACATGGATCCACCAGTGTCATTGCATGTGTGTTCTTTTTACTAACAACAACTGGAGTCATTGCATGTGTGTTCTTTTCACATACCACATATGGATCAACCAGTGTCATTGAAATGTGTGTTCTCTTTAGAGACCACACATGGATCCACCAATGTCATTGCATGTGTGCCCTTTTTACTAACAACAACCAGAGTCATTGCATGTGTGTTATTTTTACTAACAACAACCAGAGTCATTGCATGTGTGTTCTCTTCAGAGACCACACATGGATCCACTAGTGTCATTGCATGTGTGTTATTTTTACTAAAAACAACTAGAGTCATTTCATATGTGTTCTTTTCACATACCACATATGATCCACCAGTGTCATTGAAATGTGTGTTCTCCTCAGAGACCACACATGGATCCACCATTGTCATTGCATGTGTGCTCTTTTTACTAATAACAACCAGGGTCATCGCATGTGTGCTCTTTTTACTATCAACAACTAGAGTCATTGCATGTGTGTTCTCCTCAGAGACAACACATGGATCCACCAGTGTCATTGCATGTGTGTTCTATTTACTAACAAAAACTGGAGTCATTTCATGTGTGTTCTTTTCACATACCACATATGGATCCACCAGTGTCATTGAAATGTGTGTTCTCTTTAGAGACCACACATGGATCCACGAGTGTCATTGCATGTGTGTTCTTTTTACTAACAACAACTGGAGTCATTGCATGTGTGTTCTTTTCACATACCACATATGGATCAACCAGTGTTATTGAAATGTGTGTTCTCTTCAGAGACCACACATGGATCCACCACTGTCATTGCATGTGTGCCCTTTTTACTTACAACAACCAGAGTCATTGCATGTGTGTTATTTTTACTAACAACAACTAGAGTCATTGCATGTGTGTTCTCTTCAGAGACCACACATGGATCCACCAGTGTCATTGCATGTGTGTTCTTTTTACTAACAACAACTGGAGTCATTGCATGTGTGTTCTTTTCACATACCACAATGGATCCACCGGTGTTATTGAAATGTGTGTTCTCTTCAGAGACCACACATGGATCCACCAGTGTCATTGCATGTGTGTTCTTTTTACTAACAACAACTGGAGTCATTGCATGTGTGTTCTTTTCACAATCCACCTATGGATCCACCAGTGTCATTGCATGTGTGCTCTTTTTACTAACAACAGCTAGAGTCATTGCATGTGTGTTCTCTTCAGAGACCACATATGGATCCATCAGTGTCATTGCATGTGTGTTCTTTTTACTAACAACAACTGGAGTCATTTCATGTGTGTTCTTTTCAGATACCACATATGATCCACCAGATTCATTGAAATGTGTGTTCTCTTCAGAGACCACACATGGATCCACCAATGTCATTGCATGTGTGCTCTTTTTACTAATAACAACCAGTGTCATTGTATGTGTGCTCGTTTTACTATCAACAACTAAAGTCATTACATGTGTGTTGCCCTCAGAGACCACACATCGATCCACCAGTGTCATTGCATGTGTGTTATTTTTACTAACAAAAACCGGAGTCATTTCATGTGTGTTCTTTTCACATACCACATATGGATCCACCAATGTCATTGAAATGTGTGTTCTCTTTAGAGACCACACATGGATCCACCAGTGTCATTGAAATGTGTGTTCTTCTCATTAACCACAGCTAGAGTCATTGGATGTGTGTTCTCTTCAGAGACCACACATGGATCCACTAGTGTCATTGCATGTGTGTTCTTTTTACTAACAACACCGAGAGTCATTGCATGTGTGTTCTTTTCACATACCACATATGGATCCACCAGTGTCATTAAAACGTGTGTTCTCTTTAGAGACCACACATGGATCCACCAGTGTTATTGCATGTGTGTTCTTTTTACTAACAACAACTGGAGTCATTGCATGTGTGTTCTTTTCACAATCCACCTATGGATCCACCAGTGTCATTGCATGTGTGCTCTTTTGAAAACGACAGCCAGAGTCATTGCATGTGTGTTCTCTTCAAAGACCACACATGGATCCACTAGTGTCATTGCATGTGTGTTCTTTTTACTAACAACAACTAGAGTCATTTCATGTGTGTTCTTTTCACATACCACATATGATCCACCAGCGTCATTGAAATGTGTGTTCTCTTCAGAGACCACACATGGATCCACCATTGTCATTGCATGTGTGCTCTTTTTACTAATAACAACCAGGGTCATTGCATGTGTGCTCTTATTACTATCAACAACTAGAGTCATTGAATGTGTGTTCTCCTCAGAGACCACACATGGATCCACCAGTGTCATTGCATGTGTGTTCTTTTTACTAACAAAAAATGGAGTCATTTCATGTGTGTTCTTTTCACATACCACATATGGATCCACCAGTGTCATTGAAATGTGTGTTCTCTTTAGAGACCACACATGGATCCACCAGTGTCATTGCATGTGTGTTCTTTTTACTAACAACAACTGGATTCATTGCATGTGTGTTCTTTTCACATACCACATATGGATCAACCAGTGTCATTGAAATGTGTGTTCTCTTTAGAGACCACACATGGATCCACCAATGTCATTGCATGTGTGCCCTTTTTACTAACAACAACCAGAGTCATTGCATGTGTGTTATTTTTACTAACAACAACCAGAGTCATTGCATGTGTGTTCTCTTCAGAGACCACACATGGATCCACTAGTGTCATTGCATGTGTGTTATTTTTACTAACAACAACTGGAGTCATTTCATGTGTGTTCTTTTCACATACCACATATGATCCACCAGTGTCATTGAAATGTGTGTTCTCCTCAGAGACCACACATGGATCCACCATTGTCATTGCATGTGTGCTCTTTTTACTAATAACAACCAGGGTCATCGCATGTGTGCTCTTTTTACTATCAACAACTAGAGTCATTGCATGTGTGTTCTCCTCAGAGACAACACATGGATCCACTAGTGTCATTGCATGTGTGTTCTATTTACTAACAAAAACTGGAGTCATTTCATGTGTGTTCTTTTCACATACCACATATGGATCCACCAGTGTCATTGAAATGTGTGTTCTCTTTAGAGACCACACATGGATCCACGAGTGTCATTGCATGTGTGTTCTTTTTACTAACAACAACTGGAGTCATTGCATGTGTGTTCTTTTCACATACCACATATGGATCAACCAGTGTTATTGAAATGTGTGTTCTCTTCAGAGACCACACATGGATCCACCACTGTCATTGCATGTGTGCCCTTTTTACTTACAACAACCAGAGTCATTGCATGTGTGTTATTTTTACTAACAACAACTAGAGTCATTGCATGTGTGTTCTCTTCAGAGACCACACATGGATCCACCAGTGTCATTGCATGTGTGTTCTTTTTACTAACAACAACTGGAGTCATTGCATGTGTGTTCTTTTCACATACCACAATGGATCCACCGGTGTTATTGAAATGTGTGTTCTCTTCAGAGACCACACATGGATCCACCAGTGTCATTGCATGTGTGTTCTTTTTACTAACAACAACTGGAGTCATTGCATGTGTGTTCTTTTCACAATCCACCTATGGATCTACCAGTGTCATTGCATGTGTGCTCTTTTTACTAACAACAGCTAGAGTCATTGCATGTGTGTTCTCTTCAGAGACCACATATGGATCCATCAGTGTCATTGCATGTGTGTTCTTTTTACTAACAACAACTGGAGTCATTTCATGTGTGTTCTTTTCAGATACCACATATGATCCACCAGATACATTGAAATGTGTGTTCTCTTCAGAGACCACACATGGATCCACCAATGTCATTGCATGTGTGCTCTTTTTACTAATAACAACCAGTGTCATTGTATGTGTGCTCGTTTTACTATCAACAACTAAAGTCATTACATGTGTGTTGCCCTCAGAGACCACACATCGATCCACCAGCGTCATTGCATGTGTGTTATTTTTACTAACAAAAACCGGAGTCATTTCATGTGTGTTCTTTTCACATACCACATATGGATCCACCAATGTCATTGAAATGTGTGTTCTCTTCAGAGACCACACATGGATCCACCAGTGTCATTGAAATGTGTGTTCTTCTCATTAACCACAGCTAGAGTCATTGGATGTGTGTTCTCTTCAGAGACCACACATGGATCCACTAGTGTCATTGCATGTGTGTTCTTTTTACTAACAACACCGAGAGTCATTGCATGTGTGTTCTTTTCACATACCACATATGGATCCACCAGTGTCATTGAAACGTGTGTTCTCTTTAGAGACCACACATGGATCCACCAGTGTTATTGCATGTGTGTTCTTTTTACTAACAACAACTGGAGTCATTGCATGTGTGTTCTTTTCACAATCCACCTATGGATCCACCAGTGTCATTGCATGTGTGCTCTTTTGAAAACGACAGCCAGAGTCATTGCAAATGTGTTCTCTTCAGAGACCACACATGGATCCACTAGTGTCATTGCATGTGTGTTCTTTTTACTAACAACAACTAGAGTCATTTCATGTGTGTTCTTTTCACATACCACATATGATCCACCAGCGTCATTGAAATGTGTGTTCTCTTCAGAGACCACACATGGATCCACCATTGTCATTGCATGTGTGCTCTTTTTACTAATAACAACCAGGGTCATTGCATGTGTGCTCTTATTACTATCAACAACTAGAGTCATTGAATGTGTGTTCTCCTCAGAGACCACACATGGATCCACCAGTGTCATTGCATGTGTGTTCTTTTTACTAACAAAAAATGGAGTCATTTCATGTGTGTTCTTTTCACATACCACATATGGATCCACCAGTGTCATTGAAATGTGTGTTCTCTTTAGAGACCACACATGGATCCACCAGTGTCATTGCATGTGTGTTCTTTTTACTAACAACAACTGGATTCATTGCATGTGTGTTCTTTTCACATACCACATATGGATCAACCAGTGTCATTGAAATGTGTGTTCTCTTTAGAGACCACACATGGATCCACCAATGTCATTGCATGTGTGCCCTTTTTACTAACAACAACCAGAGTCATTGCATGTGTGTTATTTTTACTAACAACAACCAGAGTCATTGCATGTGTGTTCTCTTCAGAGACCACACATGGATCCACTAGTGTCATTGCATGTGTGTTATTTTTACTAACAACAACTGGAGTCATTTCATGTGTGTTCTTTTCACATACCACATATGATCCACCAGTGTCATTGAAATGTGTGTTCTCCTCAGAGACCACACATGGATCCACCATTGTCATTGCATGTGTGCTCTTTTTACTAATAACAACCAGGGTCATCGCATGTGTGCTCTTTTTACTATCAACAACTAGAGTCATTGCATGTGTGTTCTCCTCAGAGACAACACATGGATCCACCAGTGTCATTGCATGTGTGTTCTATTTACTAACAAAAACTGGAGTCATTTCATGTGTGTTCTTTTCACATACCACATATGGATCCACCAGTGTCATTGAAATGTGTGTTCTCTTTAGAGACCACACATGGATCCACGAGTGTCATTGCATGTGTGTTCTTTTTACTAACAACAACTGGAGTCATTGCATGTGTGTTCTTTTCACATACCACATATGGATCAACCAGTGTTATTGAAATGTGTGTTCTCTTCAGAGACCACACATGGATCCACCACTGTCATTGCATGTGTGCCCTTTTTACTTACAACAACCAGAGTCATTGCATGTGTGTTATTTTTACTAACAACAACTAGAGTCATTGCATGTGTGTTCTCTTCAGAGACCACACATGGATCCACCAGTGTCATTGCATGTGTGTTCTTTTTACTAACAACAACTGGAGTCATTGCATGTGTGTTCTTTTCACATACCACAATGGATCCACCGGTGTTATTGAAATGTGTGTTCTCTTCAGAGACCACACATGGATCCACCAGTGTCATTGCATGTGTGTTCTTTTTACTAACAACAACTGGAGTCATTGCATGTGTGTTCTTTTCACAATCCACCTATGGATCCACCAGTGTCATTGCATGTGTGCTCTTTTTACTAACAACAGCTAGAGTCATTGCATGTGTGTTCTCTTCAGAGACCACATATGGATCCATCAGTGTCATTGCATGTGTGTTCTTTTTACTAACAACAACTGGAGTCATTTCATGTGTGTTCTTTTCAGATACCACATATGATCCACCAGATACATTGAAATGTGTGTTCTCTTCAGAGACCACACATGGATCCACCAATGTCATTGCATGTGTGCTCTTTTTACTAATAACAACCAGTGTCATTGTATGTGTGCTCGTTTTACTATCAACAACTAAAGTCATTACATGTGTGTTGCCCTCAGAGACCACACATCGATCCACCAGTGTCATTGCATGTGTGTTATTTTTACTAACAAAAACCGGAGTCATTTCATGTGTGTTCTTTTCACATACCACATATGGATCCACCAATGTCATTGAAATGTGTGTTCTCTTCAGAGACCACACATGGATCCACCAGTGTCATTGAAATGTGTGTTCTTCTCATTAACCACAGCTAGAGTCATTGGATGTGTGTTCTCTTCAGAGACCACACATGGATCCACTAGTGTCATTGCATGTGTGTTCTTTTTACTAACAACACCGAGAGTCATTGCATGTGTGTTCTTTTCACATACCACATATGGATCCACCAGTGTCATTGAAACGTGTGTTCTCTTTAGAGACCACACATGGATCCACCAGTGTTATTGCATGTGTGTTCTTTTTACTAACAACAACTGGAGTCATTGCATGTGTGTTCTTTTCACAATCCACCTATGGATCCACCAGTGTCATTGCATGTGTGCTCTTTTGAAAACGACAGCCAGAGTCATTGCATGTGTGTTCTCTTCAGAGACCACACATGGATCCACTAGTGTCATTGCATGTGTGTTCTTTTTACTAACAACAACTAGAGTCATTTCATGTGTGTTCTTTTCACATACCACATATGATCCACCAGCGTCATTGAAATGTGTGTTCTCTTCAGAGACCACACATGGATCCACCATTGTCATTGCATGTGTGCTCTTTTTACTAATAACAACCAGGGTCATTGCATGTGTGCTCTTATTACTATCAACAACTAGAGTCATTGAATGTGTGTTCTCCTCAGAGACCACACATGGATCCACCAGTGTCATTGCATGTGTGTTCTTTTTACTAACAAAAAATGGAGTCATTTCATGTGTGTTCTTTTCACATACCACATATGGATCCACCAGTGTCATTGAAATGTGTGTTCTCTTTAGAGACCACACATGGATCCACCAGTGTCATTGCATGTGTGTTCTTTTTACTAACAACAACTGGATTCATTGCATGTGTGTTCTTTTCACATACCACATATGGATCAACCAGTGTCATTGAAATGTGTGTTCTCTTTAGAGACCACACATGGATCCACCAATGTCATTGCATGTGTGCCCTTTTTACTAACAACAACCAGAGTCATTGCATGTGTGTTAATTTTACTAACAACAACCAGAGTCATTGCATGTGTGTTCTCTTCAGAGACCACACATGGATCCACTAGTGTCATTGCATGTGTGTTATTTTTACTAACAACAACTGGAGTCATTTCATGTGTGTTCTTTTCACATACCACATATGATCCACCAGTGTCATTGAAATGTGTGTTCTCCTCAGAGACCACACATGGATCCACCATTGTCATTGCATGTGTGCTCTTTTTACTAATAACAACCAGGGTCATCGCATGTGTGCTCTTTTTACTATCAACAACTAGAGTCATTGCATGTGTGTTCTCCTCAGAGACCACACATGGATCCACCAGTGTCATTGCATGTGTGTTCTATTTACTAACAAAAACTGGAGTCATTTCATGTGTGTTCTTTTCACATACCACATATGGATCCACCAGTGTCATTGAAATGTGTGTTCTCTTTAGAGACCACACATGGATCCACCAGTGTCATTGCATGTGTGTTCTTTTTACTAACAACAACTGGAGTCATTGCATGTGTGTTCTTTTCAAATACCACATATGGATCAACCAGTGTTATTGAAATGTGTGTTCTCTTCAGAGACCACACATGGATCCACCACTGTCATTGCATGTGTGCCCTTTTTACTTACAACAACCAGAGTCATTGCATGTGTGTTATTTTTACTAACAACAACTAGAGTCATTGCATGTGTGTTCTCTTCAGAGACCACACATGGATCCACCAGTGTCATTGCATGTGTGTTCTTTTTACTAACAACAACTGGAGTCATTGCATGTGTGTTCTTTTCACATACCACAATGGATCCACCGGTGTTATTGAAATGTGTGTTCTCTTCAGAGACCACACATGGATCCACCAGTGTCATTGCATGTGTGTTCTTTTTACTAACAACAACTGGAGTCATTGCATGTGTGTTCTTTTCACAATCCACCTATGGATCCACCAGTGTCATTGCATGTGTGCTCTTTTTACTAACAACAGCTAGAGTCATTGCATGTGTGTTCTCTTCAGAGACCACACATGGATCCATCAGTGTCAGTGCATGTGTGTTCTTTTTACTAACAACAACTGGAGTCATTTCATGTGTGTTCTTTTCAGATACCACATATGATCCACCAGATTCATTGAAATGTGTGTTCTCTTCAGAGACCACACATGGATCCACCAATGTCATTGCATGTGTGCTCTTTTTACTAATAACAACCAGTGTCATTGTATGTGTGCTCGTTTTACTATCAACAACTAAAGTCATTACATGTGTGTTGCCCTCAGAGACCACACATCGATCCACCAGTGTCATTGCATGTGTGTTATTTTTACTAACAAAAACCGGAGTCATTTCATGTGTGTTCTTTTCACATACCACATATGGATCCACCAATGTCATTGAAATGTGTGTTCTTCTCATTAACCACAGCTAGAGTCATTGGATGTGTGTTCTCTTCAGAGACCACACATGGATCCACTAGTGTCATTGCATGTGTGTTCTTTTTACTAACAACACCGAGAGTCATTGCATGTGTGTTCTTTTCACATACCACATATGGATCCACCAGTGTCATTGAAACGTGTGTTCTCTTTAGAGACCACACATGGATCCACCAGTGTTATTGCATGTGTGTTCTTTTTACTAACAACAACTGGAGTCATTGCATGTGTGTTCTTTTCACAATCCACCTATGGATCCACCAGTGTCATTGCATGTGTGCTCTTTTTACTAACGACAGCCAGAGTCATTGCATGTGTGTTCTCTTCAGAGACCACACATGGATCCACTAGTGTCATTGCATGTGTGTTCTTTTTACTAACAACAACTGGAGTCATTTCATGTGTGTTCTTTTCACATACCACATATGATCCACTAGCGTCATTGAAATGTGTGTTCTCTTCAGAGACCACACATGGATCCACCATTGTCATTGCATGTGTGCTCTTTTTACTAATAACAACCAGGGTCATTGCATGTGTGCTCTTTTTACTATCAACAACTAGAGTCATTGAATGTGTGTTCTCCTCAGAGACCACACATGGATCCACCAATGTCATTGCATGTGTGTTCTTTTTACTAACAAAAACTGGAGTCATTTCATGTGTGTTCTTTTCACATACCACATATGGATCTACCAGTGTCATTGAAATGTGTGTTCTCTTTAGAGACCACACATGGATCCACCAGTGTCATTGCATGTGTGTTCTTTTTACTAACAACAACTGGAGTCATTGCATGTGTGTTCTTTTCACATACCACATATGGATCAACTAGTGTCATTGAAATGTGTGTTCTCTTCAGAGACCACACATGGATCCACCAGTGTCATTGCATGTGTGTTATTTTTGCTAACAAAAACCGGAGTCATTTCATGTGTGTTCTTTTCACATACCACATATGGATCCACCAGTGTCATTGAAATGTGTGTTCTCTTCAGAGACCACACATGGATCCACCAATGTCATTGAAATGTGTGTTCTTCTCATTAACCACAGCTAGAGTCATTGCATGTGTGTTCTCTTCAGAGACCACACATGGATCCACCAGTGTCATTGCATGTGTGTTCTTTTTACTAACAACAACTGGAGTCATTGCATGTGTGTTCTTTTCACATACCACATATGGATCCACCAGTGTCATTGAAATGTGTGTTCTCTTCAGAGTCCATACATGGATCCACCAGTGTCATTGCATGTGTGTTCTTTTTACTAACAACAACTGGAGTCATTGCAGGTGTGTTCTTTTCACAATCCACCTATGGATCAACCAGTGTCATTGCATGTGTGCTCTTTTTACTAACAACAGCCAGAGTCATTGCATGTGTGTTCTCTTCAGAGACCACACAGGGATCCACTAGTGTCATTGCATGTGTGTTCTTTTTACTAACAACAACTAGAGTCATTTCATGTGTGTTCTTTTCACATACCACATATGATCCACCAGTGTCATTGAAATGTGTGTTCTCCTCAGAGACCACACATGGATCCACCAATGTCATTGCATGTGTGCTCTTTTTACTAAAAACAACCAGGGTCATTGCATGTGTGTTCTTTTTACTAACAACAACCAGAGTCATTGCATGTGTGTTCTCTTCAGAGACCACACATGGATCCACTAGTGTCATTGCATGTGTGTTCTTTTTACTAACAACAACTGGAGTCATTTCATGTGTGTTCTTTTCACATACCACATATGGATCCACCAGTGTCATTGAAATGTGTGTTCTCTTTAGAGACCACACATGGATCCACCATTGTCATTGCATGTGTGTTCTTTTTACTAACAACAACTGGAGTCATTGCATGTGTGTTCTTTTCACATACCACATATGGATCAACCAGTATTATTGAAATGTGTGTTCTCTTTAGAGACCACACATGGATCCACCAATGTCATTGCATGTGTGCCCTTTTTACTTACAACAACCAGAGTCATTGCATGTGTGTTATTTTTACTAACAACAACTAGAGTCATTGCATGTGTGTTCTCTTCAGAGACCACACATGGATCCACCAGTGTCATTGCATGTGTGTTCTTTTTACTAACAACAACTGGAGTCATTGCATGTTTCTTCTTTTCACATACCACAATGGATCCACCGGTGTTATTGAAATCTGTGTTCTCTTCAGAGACCACACATGGATCCACCAGTGTCATTGCATGTGTGTTCTTTTTACTAATAACAACTGGAGTCATTGCATGTGTGTTCTTTTCACAATCCACCTATGGATCCACCAGTGTCATTGCATGTGTGCTCTTTTTACTAACAACAGCTAGAGTCATTGCATGTGTGTTCTCTTCAGAGACCACACATGGATCCACCAGTGTCATTGCATGTGTGTCCTTTTTACTAACAACAACTGGAGTCATTTCATGTGTGTTCTTTTCAGATACCACATATGATCCACCAGATTCATTGAAATGTGTGTTCTCTTTAGAGACCACACATGGATCCCCCAATGTCATTGCATGTGTGATCTTTTTACTAATAACAACCAGTGTCATTGTATGTGTGCTCGTTTTACTATCAACAACTAAAGTCATTGCATGTGTGTTGCCCTCAGAGACCACACATGGATCCACCACTGTCATTACATGTGTGTTATTTTTACTAACAAAAACCGGAGTCATTTCATGTGTGTTCTTTTCACATACCACATATGGATCCACCATTGTCATTGAAATGTGTGTTCTCTTCAGAGACCACACATGGATCCACCAGTGTCATTGAAATGTGTGTTCTTCTCATTAACCACAGCTAGAGTCATTGGATGTGTGTTCTCTTCAGAGACCACACATGGATCCACTAGTGTCATTGCATGTGTGTTCTTTTTACTAACAACACCGGGAGTCATTGCATGTGTGTTCTTTTCACATACCACATATGGATCCACCAGTGTCATTGAAACGTGTGTTCTCTTTAGAGACCACACATGGATCCACCAGTGTTATTGCATGTGTGTTCTTTTTACTAACAACAACTGGAGTCATTGCATGTGTGTTCTTTTCACAATCCACCTATAATTCCACCAGTGTCATTGCATGTGCTCTTTTTACTAACAACAGCCAGAGTCATTGCATGTGTGTTCTCTTCAGAGACCACACATGGATCCACTAGTGTCATTGCATGTGTGTTCTTTTTACTAACAACAACTGGAGTCATTTCATGTGTGTTCTTTTCACATACCACATATGATCCACCAGTGTCATTGAAATGTGTGTTCTCTTCAGAGACCACACATGGATCCACCATTGTCATTGCATGTGTGCTCTTTTTACTAATAACAACCAGGGTCATTGCATGTGTGCTCTTTTTACTATCAACAACTAGAGTTATTGAATGTGTGTTCTCCTCAGAGACCACACATGGATCCACCAGTGTCATTGCATGTGTGTTCTTTTTACTAACAAAAACTGGAGTCATTTCATGTGTTTTCTTTTCACATACCACATATGGATCTACCAGTGTCATTGAAATGTGTGTTCTCTTTAGAGACCACACATGGATCCACCTGTGTCATTGCATGTGTGTTCTTTTTACTAACAACAACTGGAGTCATTGCATGTGTGTTCTTTTCACATACCACATATGGATCAACAAGTGTCATTGAAATGTGTGTTCTCTTCAGAGACCACACATGGATCCACCAATGTCATTGCATGTGTGCCCTTTTTACTAACAGCAACCAGAGTCATTGCATGTGTGTTATTTTTACTAACAACAACTAGAGTCATTGCATGTGTGTTCTCTTCAGAGATCACACATGGATCCACCAGTGTCATTGCATGTGTGTTCTCTTTACTAACAACAACTGGAGTCATTGCATGTGTGTTCTTTTCACAATCCACCTATGGATCCACCAGTGTCATTGCATGTGTGATCTTTTTACTAACAACAGCCAGAGTCATTGCATGTGTGTTCTATTCAGAGACCACACATGGATCCACCAGTGTCATTGCATGTGTGTTCTTTTTACTAACAACAACTGGAGTCATTTCATCTGTGTTCTTTTCACATACCACATATGATCCACCAGTGTCATTGAAATGTGTGTTCTCTTCAGAGACCACACATGGATCCACAATTGTCATTGCATGTGTGCTCTTTTTACTAATAACAACCAGAGTCATTGTATGTGTGCTTGTTTTACTATCAACAACTAAAGTCATTGCATGTGTGTTGTCCTCAGAGACCACACATGGATCCACCATTGTCATTGCATGTGTGTTATTTTTACTAACAAAAACCAGAGTCATTTCATGTGTGTTCTTTTCACATACCACATATGGATCCACCAGTGTCATTGAAATGTGTGTTCTCTTCAGAGACCACACATGGATCCACCAATGTCATTGAAATGTGTGTTATTCTCATTAACCACAGCTAGAGTCATTGCATGTGTGTTCTCTTCAGAGACCACACATGGATCCACCAGTGTCATTGCATGTGTGTTCTTTTTACTAACAACCCTGGAGTCATTGCATGTGTGTTCTTTTCACATACCACATATGGATCCACCAGTGTCATTGAAATGTGTGTTCTCTTTAGAGACCACACATGGATCCACCAGTGTCATTGCATATGTGTTCTTTTTACTAACAACAACTGGAGTCATTGCAGGTGTGTTCTTTTCACAATCCACCTATGGATCAACCAGTGTCATTGCATGTGTGCTCTTTTTACTAACAACAGCCAGAGTCATTGCATGTGTGTTCTCTTCAGAGACCACACATGGATCCACTAGTGTCATTGCATGTGTGTTCTTTTTACTAACAACAACTAGAGTCATTTCATGTGTGTTCTTTTCACATACCACATATGATCCACAAGTGTCATTGAAATGTGTGTTCTCCTCAGAGACCACACATGGATCCACCAATGTCATTGCATGTGTGCTCTTTTTACTAATAACAACCAGGGTCATTGCATGTGTGCTCTTTTTACTATCAACAACTAGAGTCATTGAATGTGTGTTCTCCTCAGAGACCACACATGGATCCACCAGTGTCATTGCATGTGTGTTCTTTTTACTAACAAAAAATGGAGTCATTTCATGTGTGTTCTTTTCACATACCACATATGGATCCACCAGTGTCATTGAAATGAGTGTTCTCTTTAGAGACCACACATGGATCCACCAGTGTCATTGCATGTGTGTTCTTTTTACTAACAACAACTGGAGTCATTGCAGGTGTGTTCTTTTCACATACCACATATGGATCAACCAGTGTCATCGAAATGTGTGTTCTCTTTAGAGACCACACATGGATCCACCAATGTCATTGCATGTGTGCCCTTTTTACTAACAACAACCAGAGTCATTGCATGTGTGTTCTCTTCAGAGACCACACATGGATCCACTAGTATCATTGCATGTGTGTTATTTTTACTAACAACAACTGGAGTCATTTCATGTGTGTTCTTCTCACATACCACATATGATCCACCAGTGTCATTGAAATGTGTGTTCTCCTCAGAGACCACACATGGATCCACCATTGTCATTGCATGTGTGCTCTTTTTACTAATAACAACCAGGGTCATCGCATGTGTGCTCTTTTTACTATCAACAACTAGAGTCATTGCATGTGTGTTCTCCTCAGAGACCACACATGGATCCACCAGTGTCATTGCATGTGTGTTCTTTTTACTAACAAAAACTTGAGTCATTTCATGTGTGTTCTTTTCACATACCACATATGGATCCACCAGTGTCATTGAAATGTGTGTTCTCTTTAGAGACCACACATGGATCCACCAGTGTCATTGCATGTGTGTTCTTTTTACTAACAACAACTGGAGTCATTTCATGTGTGTTCTTTTCACATACCACATATGGATCCACCAGTGTCATTGAAATGTGTGTTCTCTTCAGAGACCACACATGGATCCACCAATGTCATTGAAATGTGTGTTATTCTCATTAACCACAGCTAGAGTCATTGCATGTGTGTTCTCTTCAGAGACCACACATGGATCCACCAGTGTCATTGCATGTGTGTTCTTTTTACTAACAACCCTGGAGTCATTGCATGTGTGTTCTTTTCACATACCACATATGGATCCACCAGTGTCATTGAAATGTGTGTTCTCTTTAGAGACCACACATGGATCCACCAGTGTCATTGCATATGTGTTCTTTTTACTAACAACAACTGGAGTCATTGCAGGTGTGTTCTTTTCACAATCCACCTATGGATCAACCAGTGTCATTGCATGTGTGCTCTTTTTACTAACAACAGCCAGAGTCATTGCATGTGTGTTCTCTTCAGAGACCACACATGGATCCACTAGTGTCATTGCATGTGTGTTCTTTTTACTAACAACAACTAGAGTCATTTCATGTGTGT
The DNA here is from genome assembly GCA_916181665.1 of Avena sativa. Lineage (NCBI taxonomy): Eukaryota > Viridiplantae > Streptophyta > Magnoliopsida > Poales > Poaceae > Avena > Avena sativa. The sequence goes on from OV702286.1 coordinate 184,758,019, forward strand.
TCTTTTCACATACCACATATGATCCACAAGTGTCATTGAAATGTGTGTTCTCCTCAGAGACCACACATGGATCCACCAATGTCATTGCATGTGTGCTCTTTTTACTAATAACAACCAGGGTCATTGCATGTGTGCTCTTTTTACTATCATCAACTAGAGTCATTGAATGTGTGTTCTCCTCAGAGACCACACATGGATCCACCAGTGTCATTGCATGTGTGTTCTTTTTACTAACAAAAAATGGAGTCATTTCATGTGTGTTCTTTTCACATACCACATATGGATCCACCAGTGTCATTGAAATGAGTGTTCTCTTTAGAGACCACACATGGATCCACCAGGGTCATTGCATGTGTGTTCTTTTTACTAACAACAACTGGAGTCATTGCAGGTGTGTTCTTTTCACATACCACATATGGATCAACCAGTGTCATCGAAATGTGTGTTCTCTTTAGAGACCACACATGGATCCACCAATGTCATTGCATGTGTGCCCTTTTTACTAACAACAACCAGAGTCATTGCATGTGTGTTCTCTTCAGAGACCACACATGGATCCACTAGTATCATTGCATGTGTGTTATTTTTACTAACAACAACTGGAGTCATTTCATGTGTGTTCTTCTCACATACCACATATGATCCACCAGTGTCATTGAAATGTGTGTTCTCCTCAGAGACCACACATGGATCCACCATTGTCATTGCATGTGTGCTCTTTTTACTAATAACAACCAGGGTCATCGCATGTGTGCTCTTTTTACTATCAACAACTAGAGTCATTGCATGTGTGTTCTCCTCAGAGACCACACATGGATCCACCAGTGTCATTGCATGTGTGTTCTTTTTACTAACAAAAACTTGAGTCATTTCATGTGTGTTCTTTTCACATACCACATATGGATCCACCAGTGTCATTGAAATGTGTGTTCTCTTTAGAGACCACACATGGATCCACCAGTGTCATTGCATGTGTGTTCTTTTTACTAACAACAACTGGAGTCATTGCATGTGTGTTCTTTTCACATACCACATATGGATCAACCAGTGTTATTGAAATGTGTGTTCTCTTCAGAGACCACACATGGATCCACCAATGTCATTGCATGTGTGCCCTTTTTACTTACAATAACCAGAGTCATTGCATGTGTGTTATTTTTACTAACAACAACTAGAGTCATTGCATGTGTGTTCTCTTCAGAGACCACACATGGATCCACCAGTGTCATTGCATGTGTGTTCTTTTTACTAACAACAACTGGAGTCATTGCATGTGTGTTCTTTTCACATACCACAATGGATCCACCGGTGTTATTGAAATGTGTGTTCTCTTCAGAGACCACACATGGATCCACCAGTGTCATTGCATGTGTGTTCTTTTTACTAACAACAACTAGAGTCATTGCATGTGTGTTCTTTTCACAATCCACCTATGGATCCACCAGTGTCATTGCATGTGTGCTCTTTTTACTAACAACAGCTAGAGTCATTGCATGTGTGTTCTCTTCAGAGACCACACATGGATCCACCAGTGTCATTGCATGTGTGTTCTTTTTACTAACAACAACTGGAGTCATTTCATGTGTGTTCTTTTCAGATACCACATATGATCCACCAGATTCATTGAAATGTGTGTTCTCTTCAGAGACCACACATGGATCCACCAATGTCATTGCATGTGTGCTCTTTTTACTAATAACAACCAGTGTCATTGTATGTGTGCTCGTTTTACTATCAACAAGTAAAGTCATTGCATGTGTGTTGCCCTCAGAGACCACACATGGATCCACCAGTGTCATTGCATGTGTGTTATTTTTACTAACAATAACCGGAGTCATTTCATGTGTGTTCTTTTCACATACCACATATGGGTCCACCAATGTCATTGAAATGTGTGTTCTCTTCAGAGACCACACATGGATCCACCAGTGTCATTGAAATGTGTGTTCTTCTCATTAACCACAGCTAGAGTCATTGGATGTGTGTTCTCTTCAGAGACCACACATGGATCCACTAGTGTCATTGCATGTGTGTTCTTTTTACTAACAACACCGGGAGTCATTGCATGTGTGTTCTTTTCACATACCACATATGGATCCACCAGTGTCATTGAAACGTGTGTTCTCTTTAGAGACCACACATGGATCCACCAGTGTTATTGCATGTGTGTTCTTTTTACTTACAACAACTGGAGTCATTGCATGTGTGTTCTTTTCACAATCCACCTATGGATCCACCAGTGTCATTGCATGTGTGCTCTTTTTACTAACAACAGCCAGAGTCATTGCATGTGTGTTCTCTTCAGAGACCACACATGGATCCACTAGTGTCATTGCATGTGTGTTCTTTTTACTAACAACAACTGGAGTCATTTCATGTGTGTTCTTTTCACATACCACATATGATCCACCAGTGTCATTGAAATCTGTGTTCTCTTCAGAGACCACACATGGATCCACCATTGTCATTGCATGTGTGCTCTTTTTACTAATAACAACCAGGGTCATTGCATGTGTGCTCTTTTTACTATCAACAACTAGAGTTATTGAATGTGTGTTCTCCTCAGAGACCACACATGGATCCACCAGTGTCATTGCATGTGTGTTCTTTTTACTAACAAAAACTGGAGTCATTTCATGTGTGTTCTTTTCACATACCACATATGGATCCACTAGTGTCATTGAAATGTGTGTTCTCTTTAGAGACCACACATGGATCCACCAGTGTCATTGCATGTGTGTTCTTTTTACTAACAACAACTGGAGTCATTGCATGTGTGTTCTTTTCACATACCACATATGGATCAACCAGTGTTATTGAAATGTGTGTTCTCTTCAGAGACCACACATGGATCCACCAATGTCATTGCATGTGTGCCCTTTTTACTTACAATAACCAGAGTCATTGCATGTGTGTTATTTTTACTAACAACAACTAGAGTCATTGCATGTGTGTTCTCTTCAGAGACCACACATGGATCCACCAGTGTCATTGCATGTGTGTTCTTTTTACTAACAACAACTGGAGTCATTGCATGTGTGTTCTTTTCACATACCACAATGGATCAACCGGTGTTATTGAAATGTGTGTTCTCTTTAGAGACCACACATGGATCCACCAGTGTCATTGCATGTGTGTTCTTTTTACTAACAACAACTAGAGTCATTGCATGTGTGTTCTTTTCACAATCCACCTATGGATCCACCAGTGTCATTGCATGTGTGCTCTTTTTACTAACAACAGCTAGAGTCATTGCATGTGTGTTCTCTTCAGAGACCACACATGGATCCACCAGTGTCATTGCATGTGTGTTCTTTTTACTAACAACAACTGGAGTCATTTCATGTGTGTTCTTTTCAGATACCACATATGATCCACCAGATTCATTGAAATGTGTGTTCTCTTCAGAGACCACACATGGATCCACCAATGTCATTGCATGTGTGCTCTTTTTACTAATAACAACCAGTGTCATTGTATGTGTGCTCGTTTTACTATCAACAAGTAAAGTCATTGCATGTGTGTTGCCCTCAGAGACCACACATGGATCCACCAGTGTCATTGCATGTGTGTTATTTTTACTAACAATAACCGGAGTCATTTCATGTGTGTTCTTTTCACATACCACATATGGGTCCACCAATGTCATTGAAATGTGTGTTCTCTTCAGAGACCACACATGGATCCACCAGTGTCATTGAAATGTGTGTTCTTCTCATTAACCACAGCTAGAGTCATTGGATGTGTGTTCTCTTCAGAGACCACACATGGATCCACTAGTGTCATTGCATGTGTGTTCTTTTTACTAACAACACCGGGAGTCATTGCATGTGTGTTCTTTTCACATACCACATATGGATCCACCAGTGTCATTGAAACGTGTGTTCTCTTTAGAGACCACACATGGATCCACCAGTGTTATTGCATGTGTGTTCTTTTTACTTACAACAACTGGAGTCATTGCATGTGTGTTCTTTTCACAATCCACCTATGGATCCACCAGTGTCATTGCATGTGTGCTCTTTTTACTAACAACAGCCAGAGTCATTGCATGTGTGTTCTCTTCAGAGACCACACATGGATCCACTAGTGTCATTGCATGTGTGTTCTTTTTACTAACAACAACTGGAGTCATTTCATGTGTGTTCTTTTCACATACCACATATGATCCACCAGTGTCATTGAAATCTGTGTTCTCTTCAGAGACCACACATGGATCCACCATTGTCATTGCATGTGTGCTCTTTTTACTAATAACAACCAGGGTCATTGCATGTGTGCTCTTTTTACTATCAACAACTAGAGTTATTGAATGTGAGTTCTCCTCAGAGACCACACATGGATCCACCAGTGTCATTGCATGTGTGTTCTTTTTACTAACATAAACTGGAGTCATTTCATGTGTGTTCTTTTCACATACCACATATGGATCCACTAGTGTCATTGAAATGTGTGTTCTCTTTAGAGACCACACATGGATCCACCAGTGTCATTGCATGTGTGTTCTTTTTACTAACAACAACTGGAGTCATTGCATGTGTGTTCTTTTCACATACCACATATGGATCAACCAGTGTTATTGAAATGTGTGTTCTCTTCAGAGACCACACATGGATCCACCAATGTCATTGCATGTGTGCCCTTTTTACTTACAATAACCAGAGTCATTGCATGTGTGTTATTTTTACTAACAACAACTAGAGTCATTGCATGTGTGTTCTCTTCAGAGACCACACATGGATCCACCAGTGTCATTGCATGTGTGTTCTTTTTACTAACAACAACTGGAGTCATTGCATGTGTGTTCTTTTCACATACCACAATGGATCCACCAGTGTTATTGAAATGTGTGTTCTCTTAAGAGACCACACATGGATCCACCAGTGTCATTGCATGTGTGTTCTTTTTACTAACAACAACTAGAGTCATTGCATGTGTGTTCTTTTCACAATCCACCTATGGATCCACCAGTGTCATTGCATGTGTGCTCTTTTTACTAACAACAGCTAGAGTCATTGCATGTGTGTCCTCTTCAGAGACCACACATGGATCCACCAGTGTCATTGCATGTGTGTTCTTTTTACTAACAACAACTGGAGTCATTTCATGTGTGTTCTTTTCAGATACCACATATGATCCACCAGATTCATTGAAATGTGTGTTCTCTTCAGAGACCACACATGGATCCACCAATGTCATTGCATGTGTGCTCTTTTTACTAATAACAACCAGTGTCATTGTATGTGTGCTCGTTTTACTATCAACAAGTAAAGTCATTGCATGTGTGTTGCCCTCAGAGACCACACATGGATCCACCAGTGTCATTGCATGTGTGTTATTTTTACTAACAATAACCGGAGTCATTTCATGTGTGTTCTTTTCACATACCACATATGGGTCCACCAATGTCATTGAAATGTGTGTTCTCTTCAGAAACCACACATGGATCCACCAGTGTCATTGAAATGTGTGTTCTTCTCATTAACCACAGCTAGAGTCATTGGATGTGTGTTCTCTTCAGAGACCACACATGGATCCACTAGTGTCATTGCATGTGTGTTCTTTTTACTAACAACACCGGGAGTCATTGCATGTGTGTTCTTTTCACATACCACATATGGATCCACCAGTGTCATTGAAACGTGTGTTCTCTTTAGAGACCACACATGGATCCACCAGTGTTATTGCATGTGTGTTCTTTTTACTTACAACAACTGGAGTCATTGCATGTGTGTTCTTTTCACAATCCACCTATGGATCCACCAGTGTCATTGCATGTGTGCTCTTTTTACTAACAACAGCCAGAGTCATTGCATGTGTGTTCTCTTCAGAGACCACACATGGATCCACTAGTGTCATTGCATGTGTGTTCTTTTTACTAACAACAACTGGAGTCATTTCATGTGTGTTCTTTTCACATACCACATATGATCCACCAGTGTCATTGAAATCTGTGTTCTCTTCAGAGACCACACATGGATCCACCATTATCATTGCATGTGTGCTCTTTTTACTAATAACAACCAGGGTCATTGCATGTGTGCTCTTTTTACTATCAACAACTAGAGTTATTGAATGTGTGTTCTCCTCAGAGACCACACATGGATCCACCAGTGTCATTGCATGTGTGTTCTTTTTACTAACAAAAACTGGAGTCATTTCATGTGTGTTCTTTTCACATACCACATATGGATCTACCAGTGTCATTGAAATGTGTGTTCTCTTTAGAGACCACACATGGATCCACCAGTGTCATTGCATGTGTGTTCTTTTTACTAACAACAACTGGAGTCATTGCATGTGTGTTCTTTTCACATACCACATATGGACCAACCAGTGTCATTGAAATGTGTGTTCTCTTCAGAGACCACGCATGGATCCACCAATGTCATTGCATGTGTGCCCTTTTTACTAACAACAACCAGAGTCATTGCATGTGTGTTATTTTTACTAACAACAACTAGAGTCATTGCACGTGTGTTCTCTTCAGAGACCACACATGGATCCACCAGTGTCATTGCATGTGTGTTCTCTTTACTAACAACAACTGGAGTCATTGCATGTGTGTTCTTTTCACATACCACATATGGATCCACCGGTGTCACTGAAATGTGTGTTCTCTTCAGAGACCATACATGGATCCACCAGTGTCATTGCATGTGTGTTCTTTTTACTAACAACAACTGGAGTCATTGCATGTGTGTTCTTTTCACAATCCAGCTATGGATCCACCAGTGTCATTGCATGTGTGCTCTTTTTACTAACAACAGCCAGAGTCATTGCATGTTTGTTCTCTTTAGAGAACACACATGGATCCACCAGTGTCATTGCATGTGTGTTCTTTTTAATAACAACAACTAGAGTCATTGCATGTGTGCTCTTTTCACATACCACATATGATCCACCAGTGTCATTGAAATGTGTGTTCTCTTCAGAGACCACACATGGATCCACCAATGTCATTGCATGTGTGCTCTTTTTACTAATAACAACTAGAATCATTGTATGTGTGCTCGTTTTACTATCAACAACTAAAGTCATTGCATGTGTGTTGTCCTCAGAGACCACACATGGATCCACCAGTGTCATTGCATGTGTGCTCTTTTTACTAACAACAGCCAGAGTCATTGCATGTTTGTTCTCTTTAGAGACCACACATGGAACCACCAGTGTCATTGCATGTGTGTTCTTTTTACTAACGACAACTGGAGTCATTGCGTGTGTGCTCTTTTCACATACCACATATGATCCACCAGTGTCATTGAAATGTGTGTTCTCTTCAGAGACCACACATGGATCCACCAATGTCATTGCATGTGTGCTCTTTTTACTAATAACAACTAGAATCATTGTATGTGTGCTCGTTTTACTATCAACAACTAAAGTCATTGCATGTGTGTTGTCCTCAGAGACCACACATGGATCCACCAGTGTCATTGCATGTGTGCTCTTTTTACTAACAACAGCCAGAGTCATTGCATGTTTGTTCTCTTTAGAGACCACACATGGATCCACTAGTGTCATTGCATGTGTGTTCTTTTTACTAACAACAACCGGAGTCATTGCATGTGTGTTCTTTTCACAATCCACCTATGGATCCACCAGTGTCATTGCATGTGTGCTCTTTTTACTAACAACAGCCAGAGTCATTGCATGTGTGTTCTCTTCAGAAACCACACATGGATCCACTAGTGTCATTGCATGTGTGTTCTTTTTACTAACAACAACTGGAGTCATTTCATGTGTGTTCTTTTCACATACCACATATGATCCACCAGTGTCATTGAAATGTGTGTTCTCTTCAGAGACCACACATGGATCCACCATTGCCATTGCATGTGTGCTCTTTTTACTAATAACAACTAGGGTCATTGCATGTGTGCTCTTTTTACTATCAACAACTAGAGTCATTGAATGTGTGTTCTCCTCAGAGACCACACATGGATCCACCAGTGTCATTGCATGTGTGTTCTTTTTACTAACAAAAACTGGAGTCATTTCATGTGTGTTCTTTTCACATACCACATATGGATCCACTAGTGTCATTGAAATGTGTGCTCTCTTTAGAGACCACACATGGATCCACCAGTGTCATTGCATGTGTGTTCTTTTTACTAACAACAACTGGAGTCATTGCATGTGTGTTCTTTTAACATACCACATATGGATCAACCAGTGTCATTGAAATGTGTGTTCTCTTCAGAGACCACACATGGATCCACCAATGTCATTGCATGTGTGCCCTTTTTACTAACAACAACCAGAGTCATTGCATGTGTGTTCTCTTCAGAGACCACACATGGATCCACTAGTATCATTGCATGTGTGTTATTTTTACTAACAACAACTGGAGTCATTTCATGTGTGTTCTTCTCACATACCACATATGATCCACCAGTGTCATTGAAATGTGTGTTCTCCTCAGAGACCACACATGGATCCACCATTGTCATTGCATGTGTGCTCTTTTTACTAATAACAACCAGGGTCATCGCATGTGTGCTCTTTTTACTATCAACAACTAGAGTCATTGCATGTGTGTTCTCCTCAGAGACCACACATGGATCCACCAGTGTCATTGCATGTGTGTTCTTTTTACTAACAAAAACTTGAGTCATTTCATGTGTGTTCTTTTCACATACCACATATGGATCCACCAGTGTCATTGAAATGTGTGTTCTCTTTAGAGACCACACATGGATCCACCAGTGTCATTGCATGTGTGTTCTTTTTACTAACAACAACTAGAGTCATTGCATGTGTGTTCTTTTCACATACCACATATGGATCAACCAGTGTTATTGAAATGTGTGTTCTCTTCAGAGACCACACATGGATCCACCAATGTCATTGCATGTGTGCCCTTTTTACTTACAATAACCAGAGTCATTGCATGTGTGTTATTTTTACTAACAACAACTAGAGTCATTGCATGTGTGTTCTCTTCAGAGACCACACATGGATCCACCAGTGTCATTGCATGTGTGTTCTTTTTACTAACAACAACTGGAGTCATTGCATGTGTGTTCTTTTCACATACCACAATGGATCCACCGGTGTTATTGAAATGTGTGTTCTCTTCAGAGACCACACATGGATCCACCAGTGTCATTGCATGTGTGTTCTTTTTACTAACAACAACTAGAGTCATTGCATGTGTGTTCTTTTCACAATCCACCTATGGATCCACCAGTGTCATTGCATGTGTGCTCTTTTTACTAACAACAGCTAGAGTCATTGCATGTGTGTTCTCTTCAGAGACCACACATGGATCCACCAGTGTCATTGCATGTGTGTTCTTTTTACTAACAACAACTGGAGTCATTTCATGTGTGTTCTTTTCAGATACCACATATGATCCACCAGATTCATTGAAATGTGTGTTCTCTTCAGAGACCACACATGGATCCACCAATGTCATTGCATGTGTGCTCTTTTTACTAATAACAACCAGTGTCATTGTATGTGTGCTCGTTTTACTATCAACAAGTAAAGTCATTGCATGTGTGTTGCCCTCAGAGACCACACATGGATCCACCAGTGTCATTGCATGTGTGTTATTTTTACTAACAATAACCGGAGTCATTTCATGTGTGTTCTTTTCACATACCACATATGGGTCCACCAATGTCATTGAAATGTGTGTTCTCTTCAGAGACCACACATGGATCCACCAGTGTCATTGAAATGTGAGTTCTTCTCATTAACCACAGCTAGAGTCATTGGATGTGTGTTCTCTTCAGAGACCACACATGGATCCACTAGTGTCATTGCATGTGTGTTCTTTTTACTAACAACACCGGGAGTCATTGCATGTGTGTTCTTTTCACATACCACATATGGATCCACCAGTGTCATTGAAACGTGTGTTCTCTTTAGAGACCACACATGGATCCACCAGTGTTATTGCATGTGTGTTCTTTTTACTTACAACAACTGGAGTCATTGCATGTGTGTTCTTTTCACAATCCACCTATGGATCCACCAGTGTCATTGCATGTGTGCTCTTTTTACTAACAACAGCCAGAGTCATTGCATGTGTGTTCTCTTCAGAGACCACACATGGATCCACTAGTGTCATTGCATGTGTGTTCTTTTTACTAACAACAACTGGAGTCATTTCATGTGTGTTCTTTTCACATACCACATATGATCCACCAGTGTCATTGAAATCTGTGTTCTCTTCAGAGACCACACATGGATCCACCATTGTCATTGCATGTGTGCTCTTTTTACTAATAACAACCAGGGTCATTGCATGTGTGCTCTTTTTACTATCAACAACTAGAGTTATTGAATGTGTGTTCTCCTCAGAGACCACACATGGATCCACCAGTGTCATTGCATGTGTGTTCTTTTTACTAACAAAAACTGGAGTCATTTCATGTGTGTTCTTTTCACATACCACATATGGATCCACTAGTGTCATTGAAATGTGTGTTCTCTTTAGAGACCACACATGGATCCACCAGTGTCATTGCATGTGTGTTCTTTTTACTAACAACAACTGGAGTCATTGCATGTGTGTTCTTTTCACATACCACATATGGATCAACCAGTGTTATTGAAATGTGTGTTCTCTTCAGAGACCACACATGGATCCACCAATGTCATTGCATGTGTGCCCTTTTTACTTACAATAACCAGAGTCATTGCATGTGTATTATTTTTACTAACAACAACTAGAGTCATTGCATGTGTGTTCTCTTCAGAGACCACACATGGATCCACCAGTGTCATTGCATGTGTGTTCTTTTTACTAACAACAACTGGAGTCATTGCATGTGTGTTCTTTTCACATACCACAATGGATCCACCGGTGTTATTGAAATGTGTGTTCTCTTCAGAGACCACACATGGATCCACCAGTGTCATTGCATGTGTGTTCTTTTTACTAACAACAACTAGAGTCATTGCATGTGTGTTCTTTTCACAATCCACCTATGGATCCACCAGTGTCATTGCATGTGTGCTCTTTTTACTAACAACAGCTAGAGTCATTGCATGTGTGTTCTCTTCAGAGACCACACATGGATCCACCAGTGTCATTGCATGTGTGTTCTTTTTACTAACAACAACTGGAGTCATTTCATGTGTGTTCTTTTCAGATACCACATATGATCCACCAGATTCATTGAAATGTGTGTTCTCTTCAGAGACCACACATGGATCCACCAATGTCATTGCATGTGTGCTCTTTTTACTAATAACAACCAGTGTCATTGTATGTGTGCTCGTTTTACTATCAACAAGTAAAGTCATTGCATGTGTGTTGCCCTCAGAGACCACACATGGATCCACCAGTGTCATTGCATGTGTGTTATTTTTACTAACAATAACCGGAGTCATTTCATGTGTGTTCTTTTCACATACCACATATGGGTCCACCAATGTCATTGAAATGTGTGTTCTCTTCAGAAACCACACATGGATCCACCAGTGTCATTGAAATGTGTGTTCTTCTCATTAACCACAGCTAGAGTCATTGGATGTGTGTTCTCTTCAGAGACCACACATGGATCCACTAGTGTCATTGCATGTGTGTTCTTTTTACTAACAACACCGGGAGTCATTGCATGTGTGTTCTTTTCACATACCACATATGGATCCACCAGTGTCATTGAAACGTGTGTTCTCTTTAGAGACCACACATGGATCCACCAGTGTTATTGCATGTGTGTTCTTTTTACTTACAACAACTGGAGTCATTGCATGTGTGTTCTTTTCACAATCCACCTATGGATCCACCAGTGTCATTGCATGTGTGCTCTTTTTAGTAACAACAGCCAGAGTCATTGCATGTGTGTTCTCTTCAGAGACCACACATGGATCCACTAGTGTCATTGCATGTGTGTTCTTTTTACTAACAACAACTGGAGTCATTTCATGTGTGTTCTTTTCACATACCACATATGATCCACCAGTGTCATTGAAATCTGTGTTCTCTTCAGAGACCACACATGGATCCACCATTGTCATTGCATGTGTGCTCTTTTTACTAATAACAACCAGGGTCATTGCATGTGTGCTCTTTTTACTATCAACAACTAGAGTTATTGAATGTGTGTTCTCCTCAGAGACCACACATGGATCCACCAGTGTCATTGCATGTGTGTTCTTTTTACTAACAAAAACTGGAGTCATTTCATGTGTGTTCTTTTCACATACCACATATGGATCTACCAGTGTCATTGAAATGTGTGTTCTCTTTAGAGACCACACATGGATCCACCAGTGTCATTGCATGTGTGTTCTTTTTACTAACAACAACTGGAGTCATTGCATGTGTGTTCTTTTCACATACCACATATGGACCAACCAGTGTCATTGAAATGTGTGTTCTCTTCAGAGACCACGCATGGATCCACCAATGTCATTGCATGTGTGCCCTTTTTACTAACAACAACCAGAGTCATTGCATGTGTGTTATTTTTACTAACAACAACTAGAGTCATTGCATGTGTGTTCTCTTCAGAGACCACACATGGATCCACCAGTGTCATTGCATGTGTGTTCTCTTTACTAACAACAACTGGAGTCATTGCATGTGTGTTCTTTTCACATACCACATATGGATCCACCGGTGTCACTGAAATATGTGTTCTCTTCAGAGACCATACATGGATCCACCAGTGTCATTGCATGTGTGTTCTTTTTACTAACAACAACTGGAGTCATTGCATGTGTGTTCTTTTCACAATCCAGCTATGGATCCACTAGTGTCATTGCATGTGTGCTCTTTTTACTAACAACAGCCAGAGTCATTGCATGTTTGTTCTCTTTAGAGAACACACATGGATCCACCAGTGTCATTGCATGTGTGTTCTTTTTAATAACAACAACTAGAGTCATTGCATGTGTGCTCTTTTCACATACCACATATGTTCCACCAGTGTCATTGAAATGTGTGTTCTCTTCAGAGACCACACATGGATCCACCAATGTCATTGCATGTGTGCTCTTTTTACTAATAACAACTAGAATCATTGTATGTGTGCCCGTTTTACTATCAACAACTAAAGTCATTGCATGTGTGTTGTCCTCAGAGACCACACATGGATCCACCAGTGTCATTGCATGTGTGCTCTTTTTACTAACAACAGCCAGAGTCATTGCATGTTTGTTCTCTTTAGAGACCACACATGGATCCACCAGTGTCATTGCATGTGTGTTCTTTTTACTAACGACAACTGGAGTCATTGCGTGTGTGCTCTTTTCACATACCACATATGATCCACCAGTGTCATTGAAATGTGTGTTCTCTTCAGAGACCACACATGGATCCACCAATGTCATTGCATGTGTGCTCTTTTTACTAATAACAACTAGAATCATTGTATGTGTGCTCGTTTTACTATCAACAACTAAAGTCATTGCATGTGTGTTGTCCTCAGAGACCACACATGGATCCACCAGTGTCATTGCATGTGTGCTCTTTTTACTAACAACAGCCAGAGTCATTGCATGTTTGTTCTCTTTAGAGACCACACATGGATCCACTAGTGTCATTGCATGTGTGTTCTTTTTACTAACAACAACCGGAGTCATTGCATGTGTGTTCTTTTCACAATCCACCTATGGATCCACCAGTGTCATTGCATGTGTGCTCTTTTTACTAACAACAGCCAGAGTCATTGCATGTGTGTTCTCTTCAGAAACCACACATGGATCCACTAGTGTCATTGCATGTGTGTTCTTTTTACTAACAACAACTGGAGTCATTTCATGTGTGTTCTTTTCACATACCACATATGATCCACCAGTGTCATTGAAATGTGTGTTCTCTTCAGAGACCACACATGGATCCACCATTGCCATTGCATGTGTGCTCTTTTTACTAATAACAACTAGGGTCATTGCATGTGTGCTCTTTTTACTATCAACAACTAGAGTCATTGAATGTGTGTTCTCCTCAGAGACCACACATGGATCCACCAGTGTCATTGCATGTGTGTTCTTTTTACTAACAAAAACTGGAGTCATTTCATGTGTGTTCTTTTCACATACCACATATGGATCCACTAGTGTCATTGAAATGTGTGTTCTCTTTAGAGACCACACATGGATCCACTAGTGTCATTGCATGTGTGTTCTTTTTACTAACAACAACTGGAGTCATTGCATGTGTGTTCTTTTAACATACCACATATGGATCAACCAGTGTCATTGAAATGTGTGTTCTCTTCAGAGACCACACATGGATCCACCAATGTCATTGCATGTGTGCCCTTTTTACTAACAACAACCAGAGTCATTGCATGTGTGTTATTTTTACTAACAACAACTAGAGTCATTGCATGTGTGTTCTCTTCAGAGACCACACATGGATCCACCAGTGTCATTGCATGTGTGTTCTTTTTACTAACAACAACTAGAGTCATTGCATGTGTGTTCTTTTCACATACCACATATGGATCCACCGGTGTCATTGAAATGTGTGTTCTCTTCAGAGACCATACATGGATCCACTAGTGTCATTGCATGTGTGTTCTTTTTACTAACAACAACTGGAGTCATTGCATGTGTGTTCTTTTCACAATCCACCTATGGATCCACCAGTGTCATTGCATGTGTGCTCTTTTTACTAACAACAGCCAGAGTCATTGCATGTTTGTTCTCTTTAGAGACCACACATGGATCCACCAGTGTCATTGCATGTGTGTTCTTTTCACTAACAACAACTGGAGTCATTGCATGTGTGCTCTTTTCACATACCACATATGATCCACCAGTGTCATTGAAATGTGTGTTCTCTTCAGAGACCACACATGGATCCACCAATGTCATTGCATGTATGCTCTTTTTACTAATAACAACTAGAATCATTGTATGTGTGCTCGTTTTACTATCAACAACTAAAGTCATTGCATGTGTGTTGTCCTCAGAGACCACACATGGATCCACCAGTGTCATTGCATGTGTGCTCTTTTTACTAACAACAGCCAGAGTCATTGCATGTTTGTTCTCTTTAGAGACCACACATGGATCCACCAGTGTCATTGCATGTGTGTTCTTTTTACTAACAACAACTGGAGTCATTGCGTGTGTGCTCTTTTCACATACCACATATGATCCACCAGTGTCATTGAAATGTGTGTTCTCTTCAGAGACTACACATGGATCCACAAATGTCATTGCATGTGTGCTCTTTTTACTAATAACAACTAGAATCATTGTATGTGTGCTCGTTTTACTATCAACAACTAAATTCATTGCATGTGTGTTGTCCTCAGAGACCACACATGGATCCACCAGTGTCATTGCATGTGTGCTCTTTTTACTAACAACAGCCAGCGTCATTGCATGTTTGTTCTCTTTAGAGACCACACATGGATCCACCAGAGTCATTGCATGTGTGTTATTTTTACTAACAACAACTGGAGTCATTTCATGTGTGTTCTTTTCACATACCACATATGATCCACCAGTGTCATTGAAATGTGTGTTCTCTTCAGAGACCACACATGGATCCACCAATGTCATTGCATGTGTGCTCTTTTTACTAATAACAACTAGAATCATTGTATGTGTGCTCGTTTTACTATCAACAACTAAAGTCATTGCATGTGTGTTGTCCTCAGAGACCACACATGGATCCACCAGTGTCATTGCATGTGTGTTATTTTTACTAACAAAAACCGGAATCATTTCATGTGTGTTCTTTTCACATACCACATATGGATCCACCAGTGTCATTGAAATGTGTGTTCTCTTCAGAGACCACACATGGATCCATCAGTGTCATTGAAATGTGTGTTCTTCTCATTAACCACAGCTAGAGTCATTGGATGTGTGTTCTCTTCAGAGACCACACATGGATCCACTAGTGTCATTGCATGTGTGTTCTTTTTACTAACAACACCTGGAGTCATTGCATGTGTGTTCTTTTCACATACCACATATGGATCCACCAGTGTCATTGACACGTGTGTTCTATTTAGAGACCACACATGGATCCACCAGTGTCATTGCATGTGTGGCCTTTTTACTAACAACAACTAGACTCATTTCATGTGTGTTCTTTTCACAATCCACCTATGGATCCACCAGTGTCATTGCATGTGTGCTCTTTTTACTAATAACAGCCAGAGTCATTGCATGTGTGTTCTCTTCAGAGACCACACATGGATCCACTAGTGTCATTGCGTGTGTGTTCTTTTTACTAACAACAACTGGAGTCATTTCATGTGTGTTCTTTTCACATACCACATATGATCCACCAGTGTCATGGAAATGTGTGTTCTCCTCAGAGACCACACTTGGATCCACCAATGTCATTGCATGTGTGCTCTTTTTTCTAATAACAACCAGAGTCATTGCATGTGTGCTCTTTTTACTATCAACAACTAGAGTCATTGCATGTGTGTTGTCCTCAGAGACCACACATGGATCCACCAGTGTCATTGCATGTGTGTTCTTTTTACTAACAAAAACTGGAGTCATTTCATGTGTGTTCTTTTCACATACCACATATGGATCCACCAGTGTCATTGAAATGTGTGTTCTCTTTAGAGACCACACACGGATCCACCAGCGTCATTGCATGTGTGTTCTTTTTACTAACAACCACTGGAGTCATTGCATGTGTGTTCTTTTCACATACCACATATGGATCAACCGGTGTCATTGAAATGTGTGTTCTCTTCAGAGACCACACATGGATCCACCAATGTCATTGCATGTGTTCCCTTTTTACTAACAACAACCAGAGTCATTGCATGTGTGTTATTTTCACATACCACATATGGATCCACCAGTGTGATTGAAATGTGTGTTCTCTTTAGAGACCACACACGGATCCACCAGTGTCATTGCATGTGTGTTCTTTTTACTAACAACAACTGGAGTCATTGCATGTGTGTTCTTTTCACATACCACATATGGATCAACCAGTGTCATTGAAATGTGTGTTCTCTTTAGAGACCACACATGGATCCACCAATGTCATTGCATGTGTGCCCTTTTTAGTAACAACAAGCAGAGCCATTGCATGTGTGTTATTTTTACTAACAACAACCAGAGTCATTGCATGTGTGTTCTCTTAAGAGACCACACATGGATCCACCAGTGTCATTGCATGTGTGTTCTTTTTACTAACATCAACTGGAGTCATTGCATGTGTGTTCTTTTCATATACCACATATGGATCCACCAGTGTCATTGAAATGTGTGTTCTCTTCAGAGACCACACATGGATCCACCAGTGTCATTGCATGTGTGTTCTTTTTACTAACAACAACTGGAGTCACTACATGTGTGTTCTTTTCACAATCCACCTATGGATCCACCAGTGTCATTGCATGTGTGCTCTTTTTACTAACAACAGCCAGAGTCATTGCATGTGTGTTCTCTTCAGAGACCACACATGGATCCACCAGTGTCATTGCATGTGTGTTCTTTTTAGTAACAACAACTGGAGTCATTTCATGTGTGTTCTTTTCACATACCACATATGATCCACCAGTGTCATTGAAATGTGTGTTCTCTTTAGAGACCACACATGGATCCACCAATGTCATTGCATGTGTGCTCTTTTTACTAATAACAAGCAGAGCCATTGCATGTGTGCTCGTTTTACTATCAACAACTAAAGTCATTGCATGTGTGTTGTCCTTAGAGACCACACATGGATCCACCAGTTTCATTGCATGTGTGCTCTTTTTAATAACAAAAACCGGAGTCATTTCATGTGTGTTCTTTTCACATACCACATATGGATCCACCAGTGTCATTGAAATGTGTGTTCTCTTCAGAGACCACACATGGATCCACCAGTGTCATTGAAATGTGTGTTCTTCTCATTAACCACAGCTAGAGTCATTGGATGTGTGTTCTCTTCGGAGACCACACATGGATCCACTAGTGTCATTGCATGTGTGTTCTTTTTACTAACAACACCTGGAGTCATTGCATGTGTGTTCTTTTCACATACCACATATGAATCCACCAGTGTCATTGAAACGTGTGTTCTCTTTAGAGACCACACATGGATCCACCAGTGTCATTGCATGTGTGTTCTTTTTACTAACAACAACTGGAGTCACTGCATGTGTGTTCTTTTCACAATCCACCTATGGATCCACCAGTGTCATTGCATGTGTGCTCTTTTTACTAACAACAGCCAGAGTTATTGCATGTGTGTTCTCTTCAGAGACCACACATGGATCCACTAGTGTCATTGCATCTGTGTTCTTTTTACTAACAACAACTGGAGTCATTTCATGTGTGTTCTTTTCACATACCCCATATGATCCACCAGTGTCATTGAAATATGTGTTCTCTTCAGAGACCACACATGGATCCACCAATGTCATTGCATGTGTGCTCTTTTTACTAATAACAACCAGAGTCATTCCATGTGTGCTCTTTTTACTATCAACAACTAGAGTCATTGCATGTGTGTTCTCCTCAGAGACCACACATGGATCCACCAGTGTCATTGCATGTGTGTTCATTTTACTAACAAAAACTGGAGTCATTTCATGTGTGTTCTTTTCACATACCACATATGGATCCACCAGTGTCATTGAAATGTGTGTTCTCTTTAGAGACCACACACGGATCCACCAGCGTCATTGCATGTGTGTTCTTTTTACTAACAACAACTGGAGTCATTGCATGTGTGTTCTTTTCACATACCACATATGGATCAACCGGTGTCATTGAAATGTGTGTTCTCTTCAGAGACCACACATGGATCCACCAATGTCATTGCATGTGTGCCCTTTTTACTAACAACAACCAGAGTCATTGCATGTGTGTTATTTTTACTAACAACAACCAGAGTCATTGCATGTGTGTTCTCTTCAGAGAACACACATGGATCCACCAGTGTCATTGCATGTGTGTTCTTTTTACTAACAACAACTGGAGTCATTGCATGTGTGTTCTTTTCACATACCACATATGGATCCACCAGTGTCATTGAAATGTGTGTTCTCTTCAAAGACCACACATGGATCCACCAGTGTCATTGCGTGTCTGTCATTTTTACTAACAACAACTAGAGTCGTTGCATGTGTGTTCTTTTCACATACCACATATGGATCCACCAGTGTCATTGAAATGTGTGTTCTCTTTAGAGACCACACATGGATCCACCAGTGTCATTGCATGTGTGTTATTTTTACTAACAACAACTGGAGTCATTGCATGTGTGTGCTTTTCACAATCCACCTATGGATCCACTAGTGTCATTGCATGTGTGCTCTTTTTACTAACAATAGCCAGAGTCATTGCATGTGTGTTCTCTTCAGAGACCACACATGGATCCACTAGTGTCATTGCATGTGTGTTCTTTTTACTAACAACAACTAGACTCATTTCATGACTATTCTTTTCACATACCAGAAATGGATCCACCAGTGTCATTGAAATGTGTGTTCTTCTCATTAATCACAGCTAGAGTCATTGGATATGTGTTCTCTTCAGAGACCACACATGGATCCACTAGTGTCATTGCATGTGTGTTCTTTTTACTAACAACAACTGGAGTCATTGCTTGTGTGTTCTTTTCACATACCACATACGGATCCACCAGTGTCATTGAAACGTGTGTTCTCTTGAGAGACCACACATGGATCCACTAGTGTCATTGCATGTGTGTTCTTTTTACTAACAACAACTAGAGTCATTGCATGTGTGTTCTTTTCACAATCCACCTATGGATCCACCAGTGTCATTGCATGTGTGGTCTTTTTACTAACAACAGCCAGAGTCATTGCATGTGTGTTCTCTTCAGAGACCAGACATGGATCCACCAGTGTCATTGCATGTGTGTTCTTTTTTACTAACAACAACTGGAGTCATTTCATGTGTGTTCTTTTCACATACCACATATGATCCACCAGTGTCATTGAAATGTGTGTTCCCTTCAGAGACCACACATGGATAAACCAATGTCATTGCATGTGTGCTCTTTTTACTAATAACAACCAGAGTCATTGCATGTGCGCTCGTTTTACTATCAACAACTAAAGTCATTTCATGTGTGTTGTCCTCAGAGACCACACATGGATCCACCAGTGTCATTGCATGAGTGTTCTTTTTACTAACAAAAACCGGAGTCATTTCATGTGTGTTCTTTTCACATCACATATGGATCCACCAGTGTCATTGAAATGCGTGTTCTGTTCAGAGACCACACATGGATCCACTAGTGTCATTGAAATGTGTGTTCTTCTCATTAACTACAGCTAGAGTCATTGGATGTGTGTTCTCTTCAGAGACCACACATGGATCCACTAGTGTCATTGCATGTGTTTTCTTTTTACTAACAACAACTGGAGTCATTGCATGTGTGTTCTTTTCACATACCACATACGGATCCACCAGTGTCATTGAAAGGTGTGTTCTCTTCAGGGACCACACATGGATCCACCAGTGTCATTTCATGTGTGTTCTTTTTACTAACAACAACTGGAGTCATTGCATGTGTGTTCTTTTCACATACCACATATGGATCCACCAGGGTCATTGAAATGTGTGTTCTCTTAAGAGACCACACATGGATCCACCAGTGTCATTGAAATGTGTGTTCTTCTCATTAACCACAGCTAGAGTCATTGGATGTGTGTTCTCTTCAGAGACCACACATGGATCCACTAGTGTCATTGCATGTGTGTTCTTTTTACTAACATCAACTGGATTCATTGCATGTGTGTTCTTTTCATATACCACATATGGATCCACCAGTGTCATTGAAATGTGTGTTCTCTTCAGAGACCACACATGGATCCACCAGTGTCATTGCATGTGTGTTCTTTTTACTAACAACAACTGGAGTCACTACATGTGTGTTCTTTTCACAATCCACCGATGGATCCACCAGTGTCATTGCATGTGTGCTCTTTTTACTAACAACAGCCAGAGTCATTGCATGTGTGTTCTCTTCAGAGACCACACATGGATCCACCAGTGTCATTGCATGTGTGTTATTTTTAGTAACAACAACTGGAGTCATTTCATGTGTGTTCTTTTCACATACCACATATGATCCACCAGTGTCATTGAAATGTGTGTTGTCTTCAGAGACCACACATGGATCCACCAATGTCATTGCATGTGTGCTCTTTTTACTAATAACAAGCAGAGCCATTGCATGTGTGCTCGTTTTACTATCAACAACTAAAGTCATTGCATGTGTGTTGTCCTTAGAGACCACACATGGATCCACCAGTGTCATTGCATGTGTGTTCTTTTTAATAACAAAAACCGGAGTCATTTCATGTGTGTTCTTTTCACATACCACATATGGATCCACCAGTGTCATTGAAATGTGTGTTCTCTTCAAAGACCACACATGGATCCACCAGTGTCATTGAAATGTGTGTTCTTCTCATTAACCACAGCTAGAGTCATTGGATGTGTGTTCTCTTCGGAGACCACACATGGATCCACTAGTGTGATTGCATCTGTGTTCTTTTTTCTAACAACACCTGGAGTCATTGCATGTGTGTTCTTTTCACATAACACATATGAATCCACCAGTGTCATTGAAACGTGTGTTCTCTTTAGAGACCACACATGGATCCACCAGTGTCATTGCATGTGTGTTCTTTTTACTAACAACAACTGGAGTCACTGCATGTGTGTTCTTTTCACAATCCACCTATGGATCCACCAGTGTCATTGCATGTGTGCTCTTTTTACTAACAACAGCCAGAGTCATTGCATGTGTGTTCTCTTCAGAGACCACACATGGATCCACTAGTGTCATTGCATCTGTGTTCTTTTTACTAACAACAACTGGAGTCATTTCATGTGTGTTCTTTTCACATACCCCATATGATCCACCAGTGTCATTGAAATATGTGTTCTCTTCAGAGACCACACATGGATCCACCAATGTCATTGCATGTGTGCTCTTTTTACTAATAACAACCAGAGTCATTCCATGTGTGCTCTTTTTACTATCAACAACTAGAGTCATTGCATGTGTGTTCTCCTCAGAGACCACACATGGATCCACCAGTGTCATTGCATGTGTGTTCATTTTACTAACAAAAACTGGAGTCATTTCATGTGTGTTCTTTTCACATACCACATATGGATCCACTAGTGTCATTGAAATGTGTGTTCTCTTTAGAGACCACACACGGATCCACCAGCATCATTGCATGTGTGTTCTTTTTACTAACAACAACTGGAGTCATTGCATGTGTGTTCTTTTCACATACCACATATGGATCAACCGGTGTCATTGAAATGTGTGTTCTCTTCAGAGACCACACATGGATCCACCAATGTCATTGCATGTGTGCCCTTTTTACTAACAACAACCAGAGTCATTGCATGTGTGTTATTTTTACTAACAACAACCAGAGTCATTGCATGTGTGTTCTCTTCAGAGAACACACATGGATCCACCAGTGTCATTGCATGTGTGTTCTTTTTACTAACAACAACTGGAGTCATTGCATGTGTGTTCTTTTCACATACCACATATGGATCCACCAGTGTCATTGAAATGTGTGTTCTCTTCAAAGACCACACATGGATCCACCAGTGTCATTGCGTGTCTGTCATTTTTACTAACAACAACTAGACTCGTTGCATGTGTGTTCTTTTCACATACCACATATGGATCCACCAGTGTCATTGAAATGTGTGTTCTCTTTAGAGACCACACATGGATCCACCAGTGTCATTGCATGTGTGTTATTTTTACTAACAACAACTGGAGTCATTGCATGTGTGTGCTTTCAACAATCCACCTATGGATCCACTAGTGTCATTGCATGTGTGCTCTTTTTACTAACAATAGCCAGAGTCATTGCATGTGTGTTCTCTTCAGAGACCACACATGGATCCACTAGTGTCATTGCATGTGTGTTCTTTTTACTAACAACAACTAGACTCATTTCATGACTATTCTTTTCACATACCACAAATGGATCCACCAGTGTCATTGAAATGTGTGTTCTTCTCATTAACCACAGCTAGAGTCATTGGATATGTGTTCTCTTCAGAGACCACACATGGATCCACTAGTGTCATTGCATGTGTGTTCTTTTTACTAACAACAACTGGAGTCATTGCATGTGTGTTGTTTTCACATACCACATACGGATCCACCAGTGTCATTGAAACGTGTGTTCTCTTGAGAGACCACACATGGATCCACTAGTGTCATTGCATGTGTGTTCTTTTTACTAACAACAACTAGAGTCATTGCATGTGTGTTCTTTTCACAATCCACCTATGGATCCACCAGTGTCATTGCATGTGTGGTCTTTTTACTAACAACAGCCAGAGTCATTGCATGTGTGTTCTCTTCAGAGACCACACATGGATCCACCAGTGTCATTGCATGTGTGTTCTTTTTTACTAACAACAACTGGAGTCATTTCATGTGTGTTCTTTTCACATACCACATATGATCCACCAGTGTCATTGAAATGTGTGTTCCCTTCAGAGACCACACATGGATAAACCAATGTCATTGCATGTGTGCTCTTTTTACTAATAACAACCAGAGTCATTGCATGTGCGCTCGTTTTACTATCAACAACTAAAGTCATTTCATGTGTGTTGTCCTCAGAGACCACACATGGATCCACCAGTGTCATTGCATGAGTGTTCTTTATACTAACAAAAACCAGAGTCATTTCATGTGTGTTCTTTTCACATCACATATGGATCCACCAGTGTCATTGAAATGCGTGTTCTGTTCAGAGACCACACATGGATCCACTAGTGTCATTGAAATGTGTGTTATTCTCATTAACCACAGCTAGAGTCATTGGATGTGTGTTCTCTTCAGAGACCACACATGGATCCACTAGTGTCATTGCATGTGTTTTCTTTTTACTAACAACAACTGGAGTCATTGCATGTGTGTTCTTTTCACATACCACATACGGATCCACCAGTGTCATTGAAAGGTGTGTTCTCTTCAGAGACCACACATGGATCCACCAGTGTCATTTCATGTGTGTTCTTTTTACTAACAACAACTGGAGTCATTGCATGTGTGTTCTTTTCACATACCACATATGGATCCACCAGGGTCATTGAAATGTGTGTTCTCATCAGAGACCACACATGGATCCACCAGTGTCATTGAAATGTGTGTTCTTCTCATTAACCACAGCTAGAGTCATTGAATGTGTGTTCTCTTCAGAGACCACACATGGATCCACTAGTGTCATTGCATGTGTGTTCTTTTTAATAACAACACCTGGAGTCATTGCATGTATGTTCTTTTCACATACCACATATGGATCCACCAGTGTCATTGAAACGTGTGTTCTATTTAGAGACCACACATGGATCCACCAGTGTCATTGAATGTTTGTTCTTTTTACTAACAACAACTGGAGTCATTGCATGTGTGTTCTTTTCACAATCCACCTATGGATCCACCAGTACAATTGCATGTGTGCTCTTTTTACTAACAACAGCCAGAGTCTTTGCATGTGTGTTCTCTTCAGAGACCACACATGGATCCACTAGTGTCATTGCATGTGTGTTCTTTTTACTAACAACAACTGGAGTCATTTCATGTGTGTTCTTTTCACATACCACATATGATCCACCAGTGTCATTGAAATGTGTGTTCTCCTCAGAGACCACACATGGATCCACCAATGTCATTGCATGTGTGCTCTTTTTACTAATAACACCCAGAGTCATTCCATGTGTGCTCTTTTTACTATCAACAACTAGAGTCATTGCATGTGTGTTGTCCTTAGAGACCACACATGGATCCACCAGTGTCATTGCATGTGTGTTCTTTTTAATAACAAAAACCGGAGTCATTTCATGTGTGATCTTTTCACATACCACATATGGATCCACCAGTGTCATTGAAATGTGTGTTCTCTTCAGAGACCACACATGGATCCACCAGTGTCATTGAAATGTGTGTTCTTCTCATTAACCACAGCTAGAGTCATTGGATGTGTGTTCTCTTCGGAGACCACACATGGATCCACTTGTGTCATTGCATGTGTGTTCTTTTTACTAACAACACCTGGAGTCATTGCATGTGTGTTCTTTTCACATACCACATATGAATCCACCAGTGTCATTGAAACGTGTGTTCTCTTTAGAGACCACACATGGATCCACCAGTGTCATTGCATGTGTGTTCTTTTTACTAACAACAACTGGAGTCACTGCATGTGTGTTCTTTTCACAATCCACCTATGGATCCACCGGTGTCATTGCATGTGTGCTCTTTTTACTAACAACAGCCAGAGTCATTGCATGTGTGTTCTCTTCAGAGACCACACATGGATCCACTAGTGTCATTGCATCTGTGTTCTTTTTACTAACAACAACTGGAGTCATTTCATGTGTGTTCTTTTCACATACCCCATATGATCCACCAGTGTCATTGAAATATGTGTTCTCTTCAGAGACCACACATGGATCCACCAATGTCATTGCATGTGTGCTCTTTTTACTAATAACAACCAGAGTCATTCCATGTGTGCTCTTTTTACTATCAACAACTAGAGTCATTGCATGTGTGTTCTCCTCAGAGACCACACATGGATCCACCAGTGTCATTGCATGTGTGTTCATTTTACTAACAAAAACTGGAGTCATTTCATGTCTGTTCTTTTCACATACCACATATGGATCCACCAGTGTCATTGAAATGTGTGTTCTCTTTAGAGACCACACACGGATCCACCAGCGTCATTGCATGTGTGTTCTTTTTACTAACAACAACTGGAGTCATTGCATGTGTGTTCTTTTCACATACCACATATGGATCAACCGGTGTCATTGAAATGTGTGTTCTCTTCAGAGACCACACATGGATCCACCAATGTCATTGCATGTGTGCCCTTTTTACTAACAACAACCAGAGTCATTGCATGTGTGTTATTTTTACTAACAACAACCAGAGTCATTGCATGTGTGTTCTCTTCAGAGAACACACATGGATCCACCAGTGTCATTGCATGTGTGTTCTTTTTACTAACAACAACTGGAGTCATTGCATGTGTGTTCTTTTCACATACCACATATGGATCCACCAGTGTCATTGAAATGTGTGTTCTCTTCAAAGACCACACATGGATCCACCAGTGTCATTGCGTGTCTGTCATTTTTACTAACAACAACTAGACTCGTTGCATGTGTGTTCTTTTCACATACCACATATGGATCCACCAGTGTCATTGAAATGTGTGTTCTCTTTAGAGACCACACATGGATCCACCAGTGTCATTGCATGTGTGTTATTTTTACTAACAACAACTGGAGTCATTGCATGTGTGTGCTTTTCACAATCCACCTATGGATCCACTAGTGTCATTGCATGTGTGCTCTTTTTACTAACAATAGCCAGAGTCATTGCATGTGTGTTCTCTTCAGAGACCACACATGGATCCACTAGTGTCATTGCATGTGTGTTCTTTTTACTAACAACAACTAGACTCATTTCATGACTATTCTTTTCACATACCACAAATGGATCCACCAGTGTCATTGAAATGTGTGTTCTTCTCATTAACCACAGCTAGAGTCATTGGATATGTGTTCTCTTCAGAGACCACACATGGATCCACTAGTGTCATTGCATGTGTGTTCTTTTTACTAACAACAACTGGAGTCATTGCATGTGTGTTGTTTTCACATACCACATACGGATCCACCAGTGTCATTGAAACGTGTGTTCTCTTGAGAGACCACACATGGATCCACTAGTGTCATTGCATGTGTGTTCTTTTTACTAACAACAACTAGAGTCATTGCATGTGTGTTCTTTTCACAATCCACCTATGGATCCACCAGTGTCATTGCATGTGTGGTCTTTTTACTAACAACAGCCAGAGTCATTGCATGTGTGTTCTCTTCAGAGACCACACATGGATCCACCAGTGTCATTGCATGTGTGTTCTTTTTTACTAACAACAACTGGAGTCATTTCATGTGTGTTCTTTTCACATACCACATATGATCCACCAGTGTCATTGAAATGTGTGTTCCCTTCAGAGACCACACATGGATAAACCAATGTCATTGCATGTGTGCTCTTTTTACTAATAACAACCAGAGTCATTGCATGTGCGCTCATTTTACTATCAACAACTAAAGTCATTTCATGTGTGTTGTCCTCAGAGACCACACATGGATCCACCAGTGTCATTGCATGAGTGTTCTTTTTACTAACAAAAACCGGAGTCATTTCATGTGTGTTCTTTTCACATCACATATGGATCCACCAGTGTCATTGAAATGCGTGTTCTGTTCAGAGACCACACATGGATCCACTAGTGTCATTGAAATGTGTGTTCTTCTCATTAACCACAGCTAGAGTCATTGGATGTGTGTTCTCTTCAGAGACCACACATGGATCCACTAGTGTCATTGCATGTGTTTTCTTTTTACTAACAACAACTGGAGTCATTGCATGTGTGTTCTTTTCACATACCACATACGGATCCACCAGTGTCATTGAAAGGTGTGTTCTCTTCAGAGACCACACATGGATCCACCAGTGTCATTTCATGTGTGTTCTTTTTACTAACAACAACTGGAGTCATTGCATGTGTGTTCTTTTCACATACCACATATGGATCCACCAGGGTCATTGAAATGTGTGTTCTCTTCAGAGACCACACATGGATCCACCAGTGTCATTGAAATGTGTGTTCTTCTCATTAACCACAGCTAGAGTCATTGAATGTGTGTTCTCTTCAGAGACCACACATGGATCCACTAGTGTCATTGCATGTGTGTTCTTTTTAATAACAACACCTGGAGTCATTGCATGTATGTTCTTTTCACATACCACATATGGATCCACCAGTGTCATTGAAACGTGTGTTCTCTTTAGAGACCACACATGGATCCACCAGTGTCATTGAATGTTTGTTCTTTTTACTAACAACAACTGGAGTCATTGCATGTGTGTTCTTTTCACAATCCACCTATGGATCCACCAGTACAATTGCATGTGTGCTCTTTTTACTAACAACAGCCAGAGTCTTTGCATGTGTGTTCTCTTCAGAGACCACACATGGATCCACTAGTGTCATTGCATGTGTGTTCTTTTTACTAACAACAACTGGAGTCATTTCATGTGTGTTCTTTTCACATACCACATATGATCCACCAGTGTCATTGAAATGTGTGTTCTCCTCAGAGACCACACATGGATCCACCAATGTCATTGCATGTGTGCTCTTTTTACTAATAACAACCAGAGTCATTCCATGTGTGCTCTTTTTACTATCAACAACTAGAGTCATTGCATGTGTGTTCTCCTCAGAGACCACACATGGATCCACCAGTGTCATTGCATGTGTGTTCATTTTACTAACAAAAACTGGAGTTATTTCATGTGTGTTCTTTTCACATACCACATATGGATCCACCAGTGTCATTGAAATGTGTGTTTTATTTAGAGACCACACATGGATCCACCAGTGTCATTGCATGTGTGTTCTTTTTACTAACAACAACTGGAGTCATTGCATGTGTGTTCTTTTCACATACCACATACAGATCCACCAGTGTCATTGAAACATGTGTTCTCTTGAGAGACCACACATGGATCCACTAGTGTCATTGCATGTGTGTTCTTTTTACTAACAACAACTAGAGTCATTGCATGTGTGTTCTTTTCACAATCCACCTATGGATCCACCAGTGTCATTGCATGTGTGGTCTTTTTACTAACAACAGCCAGAGACATTGCATGTGTGTTCTCTTCAGAGACCACACATGGATCCACAAGTGTCATTGCATGTGTGTTCTTTTTACTAACAACAACTGGAGTCATTTCATGTGTGTTCTTTTCACATACCACATATGATCCACCAGTGTCATTGAAATGTGTGTTCTCTTCAGAGACCACACATGGATATACCAATGTCATTGCATGTGTGCTCTTTTTACTAATAACAACCAGAGTCATTGCATGTGTGCTTGTTTTACTATCAACAACTAAAGTCATTTCATGTGTGTTCTTTTCACAATCCACCTATGGATCCACCAGTGTCATTGCATGAGTGTTCTTTTTACTAACAAAAACCGGAGTCATTTCATGTGTGTTCTTTTCACATACACATATGGATCCACCAATGTCATTGAAATGTGTGTTCTCTTTAGAGACCACACATGGATCCACTAGTGTCATTGCGTGTGTGTTCTTTTTACTAACAACAACTAGAGTCATTGCATGTGTGTTCTTTTCACATACCAAATACGGATCCACCAGTGTCATTGAAAGGTGTGTTCTCTTCAGAGACCACACATGGATCCACCAGTGTCATTTCATGTGTGTTCTTTTTACTAACAACAACTAGAGTCATTGCATGTGTGTTCTTTTCACATACCACATATGGATCCACCAGTGTCATTGAAATGTGTGTTCTCTTCAGAGACCACACATGGATCCACCAGTGTCATTGAAATGTGTGTTCTTCTCATTAACCACAGCTAGAGTCATTGGATGTGTGTTCTCTTCAGAGACCACACATGGATCCACTAGTGTCATTGCATGTGTGTTCTTTTTAATAACAACACCTGGAGTCATTGCATGTGTGTTCTTTTCACATACCACATATGGATCCACCAGTGTCATTGAAACGTGTGTTCTCTTTAGAGACCACACATGGATCCACCAGTGTCATTGCATGTTTGTTCTTTTTACTAACAATAACTGGAGTCATTGCATGTGTGTTCTTTTCACAATCCACCTATGGATCCACCAGTGCAATTGCATGTGTGCTCTTTTTACTAACAACAGCCAGAGTCATTGCATGTGTGTTCTCTTCAGAGATCACACATGGATCCACTACTGTCATTGCATGTGTGTTCTTTTTACTAACAACAACTGGAGTCATTTCATGTGTGTTATTTTCACATACCACATATGATCCACCAGTGTCATTGAAATGTGTGTTCTCCTCAGAGACCACACATGGATCCACCAATGTCATTGCATGTATGCTCTTTTTACTAATAACAACCAGAGTCATTCCATGTGTGCTCTTTTTACTATCAACAACTAGAGTCATTGCATGTGTGTTCTCCTCAGAGACCACACATGGATCCACCAGTGTCATTGCATGTGTGTTCATTTTACTAACAAAAACTGGAGTCATTTCATGTGTGCTCTTTTCACATACCACATATGGATCCACTAGTGTCATTGAAATGTGTGTTCTCTTTAGAGACCACACACGGATCCACCAGTGTCATTGCATGTGTGTTCTTTTTACTAACAACAACTGGAGTCATTCCATGTGTGTGCTTTTCACATACCACATATGGATCAACCGGTGTCATTGAAATGTGTGTTCTCTTCAGAGACCACACATGGATCCACCAATGTCATTGCATGTGTGCCCTTTTTACTAACAACAACCAGAGTCATTGCATGTGTGTTATTTTTACTAACAACAACCAGAGTCATTGCATGTGTGTTCTCTTCAGAGACCACACATGGATCCACTAGTGTCATTGCATGTGTGTTCTTTTTACTAACAACAACTGGAGTCATTGCATGTGTGTTCTTTTCACATACCACATATGGATCCACCAGTGTCATTGAAATGTGTGTTCTCCTCAGAGACCACACATGGATCCACCAATGTCATTGCATGTGTGCTCTTTTTACTAATAACAACCAGAGTCATCGCATGTGTGCTCTTTTTACTATCAACAACTAGAGTCATTGCATGTGTGTTCTCCTTAGAGACCTCACATGGATCCACCAGTGCCATTGCATGTGTGTTCTTTTTACTAACAAAAACTGGAGTCATTTGATGTGTGTTCTTTTCACATACCACATATGGATCCACCAGTGTCATTGCAATGTGTGTTCTCTTTAGAGACCACACATGGATACACCACTGTCATTGCATGTGTGTTCTTTTTACTAACAACAACTGGAGTCATTGCATGTGTGTTCTTTTCACATACCACATATGGATCAACCAGTGTCATTGAAATGTGTGTTCTCTTCAGAGACCACACATGGATCCACCAATGTCATTGCATGTGTGCCCTTTTTACTAACAACAACCAGAGTCATTGCATGTGTGTTATTTTTACTAACAACAACCATAGTCATTGCATGTGTGTTCTCTTCAAAGACCACACATGGATCCAGCAGTGTCATTACATGTGAGTTCTTTTTACGAACAACAACTGCAGTCATTGCATGTGTGTTCTTTTCACATACCACATATGGATCCACCAGTGTCATTGAAATGTGTGTTCTCTTCAGAGACCAGACATGGATCCACCAGTGTCATTGCATGTGTGTTATTTTTACTAACATCAACTAGAGTCATTGCATGTGTGTTCTTTTCACAATCCACCTATGGATCCACAAGTGTCGTTGCATGTGTGCTCTTTTTACTAACAACAGCCAGAGTCATTGCATGTGTGTTCTCTTCAAAGACCACACATGGATCCACCAGTGTCATTACATGTGAGTTCTTTTTACGAACAACAACTGCAGTCATTGCATGTGTGTTCTTTTCACATACCACATATGGATCCACCAGTGTCATTGAAATGTGTGTTCTCTTCAGAGACCAGACATGGATCCACCAGTGTCATTGCATGTGTGTTATTTTTACTAACATCAACTAGAGTCATTGCATGTGTGTTCTTTTCACAATCCACCTATGGATCCACAAGTGTCGTTGCATGTGTGCTCTTTTTACTAACAACAGCCAGAGTCATTGCATGTGTGTTCTCTTCAAAGACCACACATGGATCCACCAGTGTCATTACATGTGAGTTCTTTTTACGAACAACAACTGCAGTCATTGCATGTGTGTTCTTTTCACATACCACATATGGATCCACCAGTGTCATTGAAATGTGTGTTCTCTTCAGAGACCAGACATGGATCCACCAGTGTCATTGCATGTGTGTTATTTTTACTAACATCAACTAGAGTCATTGCATGTGTGTTCTTTTCACAATCCACCTATGGATCCACAAGTGTCGTTGCATGTGTGCTCTTTTTACTAACAACAGCCAGAGTCATTGCATGTGTGTTCTCTTCAAAGACCACACATGGATCCACCAGTGTCATTACATGTGTGTTCTTTTTACGAACAACAACTGCAGTCATTGCATGTGTGTTCTTTTCACATACCACATATGGATCCACCAGTGTCATTGAAATGTGTGTTCTCTTCAGAGACCAGACATGGATCCACCAGTGTCATTGCATGTGTGTTATTTTTACTAACATCAACTAGAGTCATTGCATGTGTGTTCTTTTCACAATCCACCTATGGATCCACAAGTGTCGTTGCATGTGTGCTCTTTTTACTAACAACAGCCAGAGTCATTGCATGTGTGTTCTCTTCAAAGACCACACATGGATCCACCAGTGTCATTACATGTGAGTTCTTTTTACGAACATCAACTGCAGTCATTGCATGTGTGTTCTTTTCACATACCACATATGGATCCACCAGTGTCATTGAAATGTGTGTTCTCTTCAGAGACCAGACATGGATCCACCAGTGTCATTGCATGTGTGTTATTTTTACTAACATCAACTAGAGTCATTGCATGTGTGTTCTTTTCACAATCCACCTATGGATCCACAAGTGTCGTTGCATGTGTGCTCTTTTTACTAACAACAGCCAGAGTCATTCATGTGTGTTCTCTTCAAAGACCACACATGGATCCACCAGTGTTATTGCATGTGAGTTCTTTTTACGAACAACAACTGCAGTCATTGCATGTGTGTTCTTTTCACATACCACATATGGATCCACCAGTGTCATTGAAATGTGTGTTCTCTTCAGAGACCTGACATGGATCCACCAGTGTCATTGCATGTGTGTTATTTTTACTAACATCAACTAGAGTCATTGCATGTGTGTTCTTTTCACAATCCACCTATGGATCCACAAGTGTCGTTGCATGTGTGCTCTTTTTACTAACAACAGCCAGAGTCATTGCATGTGTGTTCTCTTCAAAGACCACACATGGATCCACCAGTGTCATTACATGTGAGTTCTTTTTACGAACAACAACTGCAGTCATTGCATGTGTGTTCTTTTCACATACCACATATGGATCCACCAGTGTCATTGAAATGTGTGTTCTCTTCAGAGACCAGACATGGATCCACCAGTGTCATTGCATGTGTGTTATTTTTACTAACATCAACTAGAGTCATTGCATGTGTGTTCTTTTCACAATCCACCTATGGATCCACAAGTGTCGTTGCATGTGTGCTCTTTTTACTAACAACAGCCAGAGTCATTGCATGTGTGTTCTCTTCAAAGACCACACATGGATCCACCAGTGTCATTACATGTGAGTTCTTTTTACGAACAACAACTGCAGTCATTGCATGTGTGTTCTTTTCACATACCACATATGGATCCACCAGTGTCATTGAAATGTGTGTTCTCTTCAGAGACCAGACATGGATCCACCAGTGTCATTGCATGTGTGTTATTTTTACTAACATCAACTAGAGTCATTGCATGTGTGTTCTTTTCACAATCCACCTATGGATCCACAAGTGTCGTTGCATGTGTGCTCTTTTTACTAACAACAGCCAGAGTCATTGCATGTGTGTTCTCTTCAAAGACCACACATGGATCCACCAGTGTCATTACATGTGTGTTCTTTTTACGAACAACAACTGCAGTCATTGCATGTGTGTTCTTTTCACATACCACATATGGATCCACCAGTGTCATTGAAATGTGTGTTCTCTTCAGAGACCAGACATGGATCCACCAGTGTCATTGCATGTGTGTTATTTTTACTAACATCAACTAGAGTCATTGCATGTGTGTTCTTTTCACAATCCACCTATGGATCCACAAGTGTCGTTGCATGTGTGCTCTTTTTACTAACAACAGCCAGAGTCATTGCATGTGTGTTCTCTTCAAAGACCACACATGGATCCACCAGTGTCATTACATGTGAGTTCTTTTTACGAACAACAACTGCAGTCATTGCATGTGTGTTCTTTTCACATACCACATATGGATCCACCAGTGTCATTGAAATGTGTGTTCTCTTCAGAGACCAGACATGGATCCACCAGTGTCATTGCATGTGTGTTATTTTTACTAACATCAACTAGAGTCATTGCATGTGTGTTCTTTTCACAATCCACCTATGGATCCACAAGTGTCGTTGCATGTGTGCTCTTTTTACTAACAACAGCCAGAGTCATTCATGTGTGTTCTCTTCAAAGACCACACATGGATCCACCAGTGTTATTGCATGTGAGTTCTTTTTACGAACAACAACTGCAGTCATTGCATGTGTGTTCTTTTCACATACCACATATGGATCCACCAGTGTCATTGAAATGTGTGTTCTCTTCAGAGACCTGACATGGATCCACCAGTGTCATTGCATGTGTGTTATTTTTACTAACATCAACTAGAGTCATTGCATGTGTGTTCTTTTCACAATCCACCTATGGATCCACCAGTGTCACTGCATGTCTGCTTTTTTTACTAACAACAGCCAGAGTCATTGCATGTGTGTTCTCTTCAGAGACCACACATGGATCCACCAGTGTCATTGCATGTGTGTTCTTTTTACTAACAACTGGAGTCATTGCATGTGTGTTGTTTTCACAATCCACCCATGGATCCACCAGTGTCATTGCATGTGTGCTCTATTTTACTAATAACATCCAGAGTCATTGCATGTGTGTTCTCTTCAGAGACCACACATGGATCCACCAGTGTCATTGCATGTGTGTTCTTTTTACTAACAACAACTGGAGTCATTTCATGACTATTATATTCACATACGACATATGGATCCACCAGTGTTATTGAAATGTGTGTTCTGTTCAGAGACCACACATGGATCCACCAATGTCATTGCATGTGTGTTCTTTTTACTAACAACAACCAAAGTCATTGCATGTGTGTTCTCTTCAGAGACCACACATGGATCCACCAGTGTCATTGCATGTGTGTTCTTTTTACTAACAACAACAAGAGTCATTGCATGTGTGTTCTTTTTACATACCACATATGGATCCACCAGTGTCATTGCATATGTGTTCTTCTCATTAACCACAGCTCGAGTCATTGCATGTTTGTTCTCTTTAGAGACCACATATTTATCCACTAGTGTCATTTAAATGTGTATTATTTTCAACTACAGCCGTTGGCCAAAAACAATCGGGACAGAGAGCTAACCAGCAACCGCTCTAGGCTTCTAGAAGACCCGATCCCCGATTGTTAGGCGTCGTTGGATCGGGGTGCGTGGACGATAAGGATGTCCTTTGTAAGGGCGATCCGCGAGAAGTCTGATCTTCGAACTGATTGGCAGCGGCAACGATGCTGGGCCTACATCCTTGCCCTTATCCCCTTAACCTTGGGGCCGAAGCTCAGATCGTGGTCCTTCATCGCCATGGAGAGGGAGAGGCCCAAACTCAGCTTGCACGAGGCTCAGATGTTCACCCGCTACGACATACTCGCGCCGTTGTTCACGAGGCTTCTGCCCGACTTCGAACTCAGCTACGCCGGGTTCCTGTCACGCCGCTCTTGCGCAACAACATGTTGGTGAGGTAGTTCGAGGAGCGCCGCCGCCAGCTCTCGGAGCGGAAGAGGGCAATGGCACGGTACTCGCGCACGAGCGCGTACTGGCGAAAGCTGTTCAAGAAGGAGCGGGCTGCGTTGATTGAGCTGTGCAGAACCCACTGGCAGGAGGTCCACCCGGATCTGCGCAACCCTGAAGGGAGGCAGCACTTCTGGGCAGTGCCTGGGCGTACGACCTCCACCGTTATCGATGCAGCGCGCTGTGAAGAATCCATGAGGAGGAGGAACGCTGCTGGGAACATCGGCATCAATTCCGACATGGAGGAGGCTGGCGGCGATGCGGACAACATCGTCAATGATGGAGACTGCGGGAGCATCATAGTTGTTTAGGGCCACTTAAGCATAAATTAAATCTATGTACGGTATCTTAATGCGCTCTTTGGATATGGGTCACTTGAGTCATGGTCGATTATCATCATAATCTATATATGTTGGCCATGTTTTAGTTGTCTTTGTCATTGAAACTAGTCGATCGAAACTCGTCCGATCCTAAAAATAAAGTTTGTGCATTCCTGGCATATCTGATGGGACAATACGCTGACTCTGCTCCCAGCACTTGATGGCATAGACATAATTTGGAGTGTGCTAGAGGAGAAGGGATTGAGCGTGTTGTAATAGTGTACTACTCCTGTCCAAATATAACTAACTTAGTTTTTTAGATATTTAATAAATTTGTCTATACCCAAAACATGTCTAGATACATGTGTTCGGTTTCTCTGTCTTTGAAACTAATCAAAAGTCATCAAATTCTGAACAAACATAGTCATTGCGTTCACATCTGATGGGACAATACACTGACTCTGCTACTTGATGGCATAGCCATAATTCTGGAGTGCCCCAGAGGAGATGGGAATGCAAGGGAGATGGGAACTAGTAGCCGCGTCCAAACGCAGGTAAAAAGTTAATGTAATAATATTTAAAAAAATTGTAATCTAGTCCACATGATCCCATCACAGACACGTTGCACGTGCCAGATATAAATAAAGACGACACAACTAGTTTAGTTTCAATGATATAATTCAACATACGATGTTACTATGCCCGCATCTTTCTGCTCCTCTTATTAGTCCTCTAGCCCACGCTGCATTAAGCATCAGTTGATGAGGATAAAAAAATGATAAAATTGAAAATAAAACAATTTCTAATCTTACCTTTCATCTGGAGAATCATACAAAGATGAAATTGGCAGGGATTTATTATTTCTCTTGTAGTTAGCCGAAAGAACCTCAAGAACATCCTCAATCACCCCTGCAACTTCTTCATATTCTAATACACCTCCATTATTTGCCTTTTCCTCCCCGTTCCGCTTACCCTTTTGTTTCTTTTCACACCCTTTTCTCGCCGGCACCTCCACTTCTTCATAAATTGGCTGCTTACGTACGTTTTCCTCCCAGTGCTCATCACCGTCTTCGCGCTGCTCTTTCTCCAGTTCTGGCTGAGAAGCCTCATTTTTTGCCACCAGGGTGTGAATAGGGACAATATCATGTGTAACTAGGTTTTTGCACAACCTCTTGATATGGCCGAATCCGCCACAACATTTGCATTTCCTTTTTCTAGCTCCCAGCCTTGAACCTTTATCAGTGGAGGCTTCGATCCTTAGCTTTCTAGGCCACCCAGGTGGCTCCTAAGAACTGGTGGTTGAAGTTTGAACCCTGGATCTACAATCTCCCAATCATTTTCATCGGCCATAGGTGGTACGTATTCTGCATAAGTTGCAACAAACTTGTCCACGGAGAAATAGTTGTCGACATAGTTCTCTATTTCAGCTCTGCTACCTCTAAGCTTTAAGATGAAGTAAATTGCATGGTGACATGGCAGACCAGTAATCTTCCACTGCCTGCATGAACAAGTCTTGTTTCCAATGTCTATAGTGTACCTCCGTTCACTTCCATGCTTGTATTCTGTATAAACCTCACCTAATGTTCTCGAACTTCTGACCATCCTCATCTTTATAGTTCTCATTGCCCTGGTTCTTGCATTCAGTAACATAACCACCTTTGGAACTATTTTATGGCCTAAACATTTTCTTGGACAAATTCTTTGCCTTAAATCTATCTTCACCATTATGAACTGTCTTATTGCATCCAACAAAATAATAATTCCAAGTGTCTTCATGCCCGAAATCTTACAATTGAAACGCTCTGCCAAATTATTGCAAACAAAATCCACCTTGCTTAACTCACAAAACTTGCTTCTGGCCCATAGCTTGGTGTGATGTTCTTCAAGGTATTTTTTGTTGGAGATATGCCCAAGAGGCAATAATAAAAATGGTTATTATTATATCTTTGTGTTTATGATGAATGTTTGCATCCCATGCTGTAATTGTATTATAAGGAAACACTAATACATGTGTGTCTGTAAACATAAAAGGGTCCCTAGTAAGCCTCTTGTTAAACTAGCTTGTTGATTAATTGATGATCATGGTTTCCTGATCATGGACATTGGATGTCATTAATAACAAGATTGTATCATTAGGAGAATGATGTAATGGACACACACACCCATAGTAAGGGTAGCATTAGATCAAGTCATTAAGTTCACATTGCTATAAGCTTTCGATACATAGTAATCTAATCCTTCGACCGTGAGGTTGTGTTAATCACCATCACCGGATGAGTACTTTGATGACATCAAACACCACTTCGTAACTGGGTGGTTATAAAGGTGTCATTAGGTATTCTGAAAGTATGTGTTGAAGCGCATGAACCAAGATTGGGATTTGTCCATCCATATGACGGATAGATATGCTCTGGGCCCTCTCGGTGGAATGTCATCTAGTTAGCTTGCAAGCATGTGACTAGGTCACAAGGGATGGCATAACACGGAATGAGTAAAGAGTACTTATCAGTAACGAGGTAGAACGAGGTATGGAGATACCGATGATCAAACCTCGGATAAGTAGAAGTATCACGTGACAAAGGGAATTGGTTTCGTATGTTAATGGTTCTATCGATCACGAAGTCATCGTTGAGTATGTGGGAGCCGTTATGGATCTCCAGATCCCGCTGATGGTTATTGATCGGAGAGGTGTCTTCATCATGTCTGCATATTCACGAACCGTAGGGTGACACACTTAAGGTTCGAAGTTGTTTTAAGTAGATATTGAATGTGCGTTGGAGACCGAATGTTGTTCGGAGTCTCGGATTGGATCCGGGACATCACGAGGAGATCCGGAACTGTCCGGGGAATAAGATTCATATAATGGGGATCATTTTCTAAGTTAGGAAATGTTCCAGAGTGTTTGTATGGGGATTCTAGAAGGTTTCGGAATGTTCCGGAAGGTTCTAGAAGATATCTTGGAGTTTATTTGAAAACCGAGATAAGATAAGATAAGATAAGGGGAGTTTAAAGGGGAGACTTGGGGGGGAAGGACTCTCCCCCCAAGCTCCCTAGTGCGCCAGCCCTAAGGGGTGGGCCTAGGGGTGGGAACCCTAGGCCACACCCCTCCCTCTATATATAGAGGGGTGGAGGCGCCACCCCTCCTTGCCCCCTCCCACTCCAAACCCTAGCCGCCTCTCTCTTCCTCCTTCCATCTGCTCCAGCTTAGGCGAAGCCCTGCAGAATTCTCTCCACCACCACCACCACCACCACGCCGCCGTGCTGCTGGGATTGCGTGGAGAAGATCTACTACCTCCGCTGCTCGCTAGAACGAGGAGAGGAAGGTCTGCTTTGACTCCGCACGTGTGACCGTCTGCGGAAGCGCTGCCGGAACGCGGCGCCGGAAGGATCATCTACTCGATCTTGAGATTGGCAAGTGATCGACTACATCATCCACGAGATCTAATCTCGTTAACGCTTTCGGTTCTATGAGGGTTAGTACCGATCTATCTCGTTGCTCATGTCTAGTAGATTAGATCTTGGCTTTTTTCTAGATTAGATCTGGGTTTTGTTCGTTCTTGCGGTAGAAATTTTTTGTTTTCCATGCTGCGAACCCATCAGTGGTATCAGAGCCTTGTCTATGCGTAGATCTGTTGCACGAGTAGAACACAATGGTGTTGTGGGCGTTGGTGCTCGTGCCGTCTTTTGTTGTGTGTACTTTGCATCTTGCGGTATGGTGGGATGAAGCGGCTCGGGCTAACATTACATGTCATCGCACATGAGACTTGCTCCACGCTTGACGTGCAACTTGCTTTGCACAAGTGGCTTTGCGGGTGTCTGTCTCTCCCATCATAGTATAGATCAAATCTCCACTTTGCACTTGATAGCACTTGTATCAACGTTGTGGTTCAGTTTCGTAGGTAAGATCCGTTCTTATTTGAAAGCCCCAAACCACGTAAAACTTGCAAAGAAAATTACAGGCGTCTAACTTGTTTTTGCAGGGGTTTTGTGATGTGATATGGCCATCATGTGATTGTGATTATATTTGATGTATGCAATGATCCTTGTTGTAATATGACAACCGGCAGGAGCCTAATGGTTGTCTTTAATTCTATTAAGACCTGCGTGTCTATTCATCTTGTAATAGCTTTATTCCAAGTAGTTGTAATAGTTGCTTATGATGATGGACAACCATGAAGCGGCGCCACTGACCTTGACGCAATGCTGGTAATGATGGAGATCAT
Source organism: Avena sativa (assembly GCA_916181665.1). Taxonomy (NCBI): domain Eukaryota; kingdom Viridiplantae; phylum Streptophyta; class Magnoliopsida; order Poales; family Poaceae; genus Avena; species Avena sativa. The sequence goes on from OV702286.1 coordinate 184,798,115, forward strand.
GTCCGTGCTTTGGAGATGGAGATCGAAGGCACAAGAAAGGGCCATATCATATCACACTAATTATGAATTGCCTGTGATGTTAATCCTTTATGCATCTTGTATTGCTTAGATCGTGACGGTAGCATTATAAGATGATCCCTCTCACTAAATATCAAGTAATAAAAGTGTTCGTCCTTAGTTGGCACCGTTGCTAAGACTCGTCGTTTTGAAGCATCTCGTGATGATCGGGTGTGATAGATTCTACGTGTGCATACAACGGGTGCAAGCCAGATTTGCACATGCGGAAACTAAGGTTAATCTTGACGAGCCTAGCATGTACAGACATGGCCTCGGAACACGGAATACCGAAAGGTAGAGCACGAGTCATATGAATGATATGATGAACATGAAGATTGTTCGCCGATGAAACTACATCTTCTCTCATGAAGATCGGACTTGGTGTAGTGGACTTGGTTCGTGTTTTGAGTGGGAGTTCACCTAGTTAATTTAAGAATTGAAGTTGAACTCAATTTATCATAAACTTAGTCTAAACTACTTGCAAAATTTGTTGTAGATTATGGCGAACCTCTCCATCAATTTTAATGCGTTCCTAGAGAAAGAAAAACTTAAGAACAATGGAAGCAACTTCACGGACTAGCTCCGTGGTCTGAAGATTGTCCTCAGGGCTGGTCAGATGACCTATGTGCTCGAGGCACCGCTAGGTGACCCACCTGCAGAAGATGCCACCGATGACGTAAAAAATGTTTACGCCACTCGGAAAAATCATTACTCCACAGTTCAGTGTGCCATCCTGTACGGTCTGGAAACGGAGCTTCAGAAGCGCTTTGAGCACCACGACCCGTTCGAGATCATTAAGGAGCTCAAGCTCATTTTTGAGACTCACGCGGCCGTGGAGAGCTATGAGGCCTCCGAAAAGTTCTTTACCTGCAAGATGGAAGAGGGAAGCTCCGTTAGCGAGCACGTGCTCACCATGTTTGGGCACGCAAACAAGCTCCAAGAGTTGGGGATAACGATTCCTAATGAGTTAGGGATTCACCGTGTCCTCCAATCACTGCCACCGAGTTATAAGAACTTTGTGATGAACTACAATATGCACTGCATGAACAAGACGTTGCCTGAACTATCGTCCATGCTGAAAACTGCTGAAGTGGAGATCAAGAAGGAGCACCAAGTGTTGATGGTCAATAAGACCACCAATTTCAAGAAACAGGGCAAGCCTAAGAACAAGGGCAACTTCAAGAAGGACGGCAAGAAAGCTGCCGCACCTGCTAAGAAGCCCAAGGCTGGTCCTAAACCTGAAACTGAATGCTTCTACTGTAAGGGTGCTGGTCACTGGAAGCGCAACTGCCCCAAGTACCTGGCAGATATGAAGAACGGCAACATCAAGAAGAAAGGTATATTCGATATACATGTTATTGATGTGTATCTTACTAGTAATCGTAGTAGTGCCTGGGTATTTGATATTGGTTCGGTTGCTCATATTTGTAACTCGAAACAGGAGCTGCGGAATAAACGAAGACTGGCGAGAGACGAGGTGACGATGCGCGTTGGAAATGGCTCCAAGGTTGATGTGATTGCCGTCGACACGCTCCCTCTACATCTACCTTCAGGATTAGTTTTAAATTTGAATAATTGTTATTTGGTGCCTGCGTTAAGCATGAACATTATATCTGGATCTTGTTTATTGCGAGACGGTTACTCTTTTAAGTCCGAGAATAAAGGTTGTTCGATTTATATGAGTAATATCTTTTATGGTAATGCACCTGAGATGAATGGTTTATTCTTACTGAATCTCGATAGTAGTGATACACATGTTCACAACATAGATGCTAAACGAACAAAATTGAATGATAATTCTACATACATGTGGCACTGTCGTCTTGGTCACATTGGAGTGAAGCGTATGAAGAAACTCCATTCTGATGGACTTCTTGAATCACTTGATTTTGAATCACTTGAAAGATGCGAAGCATGTCTAATGGGAAAAATGACTAAGACTCCATTCTCTGGAATAATGGAGCGAGCTACAGACTTATTGGAAATAATACATACCGATGTGTGCGGTCCAGTGAGTGTAGCATCGCGTGGTGGATATCGTTATGTTCTCACTTTCACGGATGACTTAAGTAGATATGGGTATGTCTACTTTATGAAACATAAGTCCGAAACTTTCGAGAAGTTTAAGGAATTTCAAAGTGAAGTGGAAAATCATCGTAACAAGAAGATTAAGTTTATGCGTTCTGATCGCGGAGGTGAATATCTAAGTTATGAGTTTGGCATGCATTTAAAGAAATGTGGAATACTTTCGCAGTTGACACCGCCGGGAACACCACAGCGTAATGGTGTGTCCGAACGTCGTAATCGAACTCTCTTAGATATGGTTCGGTCTATGATGTCTCTTACAGATTTACCACTATCGTTTTGGGGATATGCATTAGAGACAGCCGCATTCACTTTAAATAGGGCACCATCTAAATCCGTTGAAACGACACCGTACGAATTGTGGTTTGGAAAGAAACCTAAGTTGTCGTTCCTTAAAGTTTGGGGTTGCGAAGCGTATGTAAAGAAGTTACAACCTGATAAGCTAGAACCCAAAGCGGAGAAATGCGTCTTCATAGGATACCCTAAAGAAACAATTGGGTATACCTTCTATCAAAGATCCGAAGGTAAAGTTTTTGTTGCCAAGAATGGATCCTTTCTTGAGGAGTTTCTCTCGAAATAAGTGACTGGAAGGAAAGTAGAACTCGACGAGGTTATTGAACCTTCTCTCGGGGTTGAGAGTAGCACAGCACCGGAAGATGTTTTCGTGCCGCCTGCACCAACTGGAGAGGAAGCTAATGATGGTGATCATGAAACTTCGAACGAAGTTACTACTGAACCTCGCAGGTCAATGAGGGTTCGTACCACTCCTGATTGGTATGACTCTGCCTTGAACGTCATGTTGGTGGACAACACTGATGACCCTGCGACGTATGAAGAAGCTATGGTGACCCCAGATTCCGACAAATGGCTAGAAGCCATGAAATCCGAAATGGGATCCATGTACGAAAACCAAGTATGGACGTTGGTGGACTTACCGGATGGCCGTAAGGCTGTCGAGAACAAATGGATTTTCAAAAGAAAAACATATGCTGATGGTAATGTTACTATCTATAAAGCTCGACTTGTCGCGAAAGGGTTCCGACAAATTCAAGGTGTTGACTATGATGAGACTTTCTCACCAGTAGCGAAGCTAAAGTCTGTGAGGATTCTGTTAGCAATTGCTGCATATTTCAACTATGAGATATGGCATATGGATGTCAAAACGGCGTTCCTTAATGGTGACATTGAGGAAGAGTTGTACATGGTACAACCCAAGGGTTTTGTCGATCCTAGTGATGCTGACAAGGTATGCAAACTTCAGCGCTCCATTTATGGACTGAAGCAAGCATCCCGGAGTTGGAATCAATGTTTTGATAAAGTAATCAAAATTTTTGGTTTTATACAAACTTATGGAGAAGCTTGTATTTACAAGAAAGTGAGTGGGAGCTCTATAGCATTCCTAGTACTATATGTAGATGACATACTGTTGATTGGGAATGATATAGAACTTCTTAATAGCGTCAAAGCCTATTTGAATAATAGTTTTTCAATGAAGGATCTTGGCGAAGCGGCATATATTCTAGGCATCAAGATTTATAAAGATAGGTCAAGACGCCTGCTAGCGCTTTCACAAAGTACATACCTGGACAAAGTTCTAAAGAAGTTTAGAATGGAAGAGAGCAAGAAAGGGTTCATGCCCATGTTGTCAGGAAAGACCTTGAGTAAGACTCAAAGTCCAGCTACGGCAGAAGATAGAGAGAAGATGAATAATGTTCCCCATGCCTCAGCCATAGGTTCTATCATGTATGCCATGTTGTGTACAAGACCGGATATAGCACATGCTGTTAGTTTGACTAGCAGATATCAAAGTGATCCTGGAATGGAGCACTAGACAGCGGTCAAGACTATCCTTAAGTACCTGAATAGGACTAAGGATATGGTTCTTTCTTATGGAGGTGATGAACAGCTTGTTGTAAACAGTTACACTAATGCTAGTTGGAACACCGATCCAGATGACTCGAAGTCACAGTCTGGATACGTATTTATTTTGAATGGTGCTGCAGTGAGCTGGAGGAGTGCCAAGCAAAGCGTTGTGGCGAAATCTTCAACTGAATCGGAATACATAGCTGCTTCGGAGGCTGCACAAGAAGCCATATGGATGAAGGAGTTCATTACTGAACTTGGCGTGGTTCCTAGTGCGTTGGACCCGATGGCCATCTACTGTGACAACACAGGTGCCATAGCTAATGCACAGGAGCCAAGGTCACATAGCAAGCTGAAGCACATCAAGCTACGTTTCCATGCCATTCGCGAGTATGTCCGAGATGGTGACATAAAGATTTGCAAAGTACACACTGATCTAAATGTGGCAGATCCGTTGACTAAACCTCTCCCTAGAGCAAAGCATGACCAACACCAGAACGCCATGGGTGTTAGGTATATTACCATGTAATCTAGATTATTGACTCTAGTGCAAGTGGGAGACTGTTGGAGATATGCCCAAGAGGCAATAATAAAAATGGTTATTATTATATCTTTGTGTTTGTGATGAATGTTTGCATCCCATGTTGTAATTGTATTATAAGGAAACACTAATACATGTGTGTTTGTAAACACAAAAGGGTCCCTAGTAAGCCTCTTGTTAAACTAGCTTGTTGATTAATTGATGATCATGGTTTCCTGATCATGGACATTGGATGTCATTAATAACAAGATTGTATCATTAGGATAATGATGTAATGGACACACACACCCATAGTAAGGGTAACATTAGATCAAGTCATTAAGTTCACATTGCTATAAGCTTTCGATACATAGTAATCTAATCCTTCGACCGTGAGGTTGTGTTAATCACCATCACCGGATGAGTACTTTGATGACATCAAACACCACTTTGTAACTGGGTGGTTATAAAGGTGTCATTAGGTATTCTGAAAGTATGTGTTGAAGCACATGGACCAAGATTGGGATTTGTCCATCCATATGACAGATAGATATGCTCTGGGCCCTCTCGGTGGAATGTCATCTAATTAGCTTGCAAGCATGTGACTAGGTCACAAGGGATGGCATAACACGGAACGAGTAAAGAGTACTTATCAGTAACGAGGTAGAACTAGGTATGGAGATACCGATGATCAAACCTCGGATAAGTAGAAGTATCGCGTGACAAAGGGAATTGGTTTCGTATGTTAATGGTTCTATCGATCACGAAGTCATCGTTGAGTATGTGGGAGCCGTTATGGATCTCCAGATCCTGCTGATGGTTATTGATCGGAGAGGTGTCTTCATCATGTCTGCATATTCACGAACCGTAGGGTGACACACTTAAGGTTCGAAGTTGTTTTAAGTAGATATTGAATGTGCGTTGGAGACCGAATGTTGTTTGGAGTCTCGGATTGGATCCGGGACATCACGAGGAGATCCTGAACTGTCCGGGGAATAAGATTCATATAATGGGGATCATTTTCTAAGTTAGGAAATGTTCCAGAGTGTTTGTATGGGGATTCTAGAAGGTTTCGGAATGTTCTGGAAGGTTCTAGAAGATATCTTGGAGTTTATTTGAAAACCGAGATAAGATAAGATAAGATAAGGGGAGTTTAAAGGGGAAACTTGGGGGGGAAGGACTCTCCCCCCAAGCTCCGTAGTGCGCCGGCCCTAAGGGGTGGGCCTAGGGGTGGGAACCCTAGGCCAGACCCCTCCCTCTATATATAGAGGGGTGGAGGCGCCACCCCTCCTTGCCCCCTCCCACTCCAAACCCTAGCCGCCTCTCTCTTCCTCCTTCCATCTGCCCTGGCTTAGGCGGAGCCCTGCAGAATTCTCTCCACCACCACCACCACCACGCCGTCGTGCTACTGGGATTGCGTGGAGAAGATCTACTACCTCCGCTGCTCGCTGGAACAAGGAGAGGAAGGTCTGCTTCGACTCCGCACGTGTGACCGTCTGCGGAAGCGCTGCCGGAACGCGGCGCCGGAAGGATCATCTACTCGATCTTGAGATCGGCAAGTGATCGACTACATCATCCACGAGATCTAATCTCGTTAACGCTTTCGATTCTATGAGGGTTAGTACTGATCTATCTCGTTGCTCATGTCTAGTAGATTAGATCTTGGCTTTTTTCTAGATTAGATCTGGGTTTTGTTCGTTCTTGCGGTAGAAATTTTTTGTTTTCCATGCTGCGAACCCATCATTTTTTCACCTTTGGCACTACATACATGTTCTGCAAGTAAGTAGCATGCATGCTTAGGGTGTATGTGTATGCTGATCACCACAAGTCCTCTTCAAAGATCTTTCCTTTGAACTTCTTCATGAAGTTAGTAGCGAGGTGGCGCATGCATTCCCTATGCTCAACCCCGGGAAACACAACATCAACAACATTCTCAAGACCCTCGCATGCACCGGTGTGTATCACCAAGCCTTCAGGGTGACCAATTACTTCCCGTAGTCTCTGCATGAACCATGTCCAGCTTTCATTTGATTCACCCTCAAGAACAGCATAAGCTATGGGTAGAAGCCAATTATGCGCGTCCAAAGCACAAGCAAAAGCAACATGTCCCCTGAACTTCCCTGTTAAAGAAGTTGCGCCTATTGCCAAGTATGGCCTGCAACCGTCTAGGAACCCCTTCCAGCATGCCTTTAGGCAGACAAACCATATCCTGAAGCATATCTTATTTGCCTGCTTATACCTAACCCCCTCAAGACCTTTTCTCTTCCTTTCACAACCTCGTAATCGATGTCAACAACACTACCAGGTGATGTTTTCTCTACCTGAGCTTTGAAACTATACAACATATGAAAACTGTCATTCCACTTGCCTTGAATGAAGTCTAGTGCCATCTGCTTCCGATCAAAGACTTTGTGGTAAGGAATTAGAACGCTAAACTTTTTGCTAATCTTTGCTCTGAGTTCAGCAGGTCCAATGTTATGATCCTGCCTCACCCAGTCAAGTACAGTAGAAGCAATCCACTTGGTAGTCGCCGGTCTAATTTTATCACTTAAAGAAGTATTAGGGAAGTTGTGTTTCTTCGTCCTTACTTTGATCTTTATTCGATAAGAATCCAAATAATTCAGAGCTAGTTATCAGCAGAATAAATATGAGAAAGACTGAAACTAAATGTAGCTATTGCAACCTGAAATGGGTGTCCACCCTGCATTGGAGATGCATGTAATCTCCATTTACACACATTACTTTCCCTACAGTGCACCCTAAATCTCTTTTGGTCGCTCTTTTCAATGATAAATTCGAACCCAACTCTGATTGCATAGGTTGCAACTGCATATCTGCAGTCCTCCACATTATCAAAGATAGTCCCCTCATCAATTGTAGGATTGTCCCTGTCAAAGTGTATCACTGGTCTGTCCTTGTCTTCGTTGTCGTATCTACATCCCATTTCCATATATTCACATTCCTCCTCCTGATAAGTCCCATAGTCAGGCTCAAAGTTCGAATCAACCAAATATTCCCTAATCTCCATCCTATCAGGTTCAGCTGCCACGTCTGGATATGCTTTCTCATCATCATTTGCACCGCCACACATTTCAGTGCCTTCATGCTTGCTTGACAAAGCATCATGCTCAAGGAAAAGTTGTACAGACGTCCTGCGGTTACCAACACATATCCTTGCCATCACAACAGGACTAGAAACGCTAATTGGGGTATGCAGAAAAGGAATCACAGTTCTTACCCTTCAATGTGGACGCACGACACCTTCTCCGGGCTCCATACCGCCAAAGCTCTGCACCCTGCTTCCTCTCCCCCTGTTTCGTTGTCCTCTGTGCTCTCCAGACTTGAAGGAGATTCCATGCTCTCTAGCCACGCAGGACCCATCTCCGTGTTTTTAAGCCTCGCAGGATCCATCTCCGAGCGGGATCCAGATCACCAGCGTCGTTGGGCCCCTAACCCAACGGCCGACTCTCGGTTTTCGTTTCCAGACACGCCTGGGCGATGGACGGTGGCATGGAGACAGGACAGGGATGGGAGGGGAGGGGACGTGAGTGGATGGCAGGGAGGGTAGGGCGGGAGGACGATGGTCCAAGGGGACGACGAGAGCGGTGCACGACTGAGCGGAGTGGCGGCGGCAGGAGCAGAGGAGCGGAGCGGAGCGGAGCAGAGCTGGTTGTGACAAAGCATGGAAAATTGCACAATAATGTGTTGGTGGGCGGCACCAGCCCTTGAACCTGGGACGCGTGCGATCGAAGGTGGAGGAGGCGGGCCCACCAATCAGAAAATATGCCACCTGTCAGCACACTATGCACAGTCGGAGTAGAGCTGGTTGCGACAAAGCATGGAAAATTGCACAATAATGTGTTGGTGGGCGGCACCAGCCCTTGAACCTGGGACGCGTGCGGTCGAAGGTGGAGGAGGCGGGCCCACCAATCAGAAAACATGCCACCTGTCAGCACACTATGCACAGTAGCACTTCACGGAATTTTTTAGCAGGTCCCACATGTTAGTCTGTTTGATCAAAACTTGCATGCAGTGCATGGCTGGTTCACGCGCTAGTTCCGAAAAAAAGCCCATTGATCCAAACTTGAAGTGGCAGTTATGCTTCTTCTCCCTCGTCTCCTCGTCTCCTCGCAGTGGCAGTTCCGCTTCGTCTCCCTCGTCCGTTCTCCTCTACTTCTTCTCCTCGAAGTGGTAGTTCTTCTTTCTTCCTCGATCAAAACATTCCCACACATAAGCCATAGCCAGTAGCCAGATGAAGAGGAACTAGTCTGATATCCTGGCCGACCCACTTCGCAAGATCGCTGACTACTTGTTGGAGAAAGAGAAGTACGTCGACACCTATGATGCTTGTCGGGAAGTCTGCACCGATTGGCGCTGCACTTTAAAGGTGCCCGAATTCCATCTCAACAACTGGATCATGATAGATCACACACTTCTAAACATTGGCGACTTCACCTTCCTCAACCTCGCCGCTGGTCGTTGCTTCAGGACAAATCTAATGGACGTACATCGTAGGTTCACATTCACATCCGTTATTTATTGGTATTTTCCATTGTAAACATCTTAGTGCTAACTGATGCCCTCATCTTCCAAAAGATTCTACTTCGTCGGTGTTTCTCGTGGCATCATCGTGCTTGCTCAAAGGGTGGAGTCGTACCAGATTCGGCTTCTGAACCCAATCACTCAGAAGTCTAACACTGAGTTTCAAGCACACATACCATCTGATCTTCTGCAATCTGTCGTCGTGACGAAGTCCCCGACGATGGTGTTCGTTTGCACTGATTATCCAGATCATATTGCATGGGCCGATGAGAGCACCCCAACGGGGCAAATCAATGAATCATTTGGAGAAGGATTGTATTCGCCACCTCCTGATACGCTTCTGGTCTGCATGATGGCATTTGGAGACATCTTGTCGACCAACATCCAGTTAGATCAGCGCGCGAGCACTGTCACGATCGCCAAAATAATTTCAGCCCCAGTCTTTGAACAGGTACGCGGAACCTACACTTTTTACCTTGTGGAGTTAGATGGTGATCTGCTTCTTGTGTTGAACGGGGATTTCACCGAAGGGCAACCGGTGTTGTACCGGGTGGACACGGAGAACCGCTCTCTCGAGGCCGTCGGTGACATTGGAAGTCATGCCCTCTTTGTTGGTTACAATCGGTCTATCTCCATTGACACCAGGTTACACCCCACAGTCAACCCGGTTGCATATACTACAGGAATTATATCAGACTGTATGATCATGAGGTTCAAGCCTGGGAAGAGGAACCAACAATGGTAATGTATGGCTTAAGTCTAGAACAAACATCGAGGCCTTACCCTCTGGACGAGATACTGGCAGCACATTGCAGACGGAGAGAGTTCTCTTAACATGTGTTGCAACACGCGGGAGCCGGCGACAACGAAATATATAGGGGAGAATGAATCCTATATTCATCCTAGGTTATTTGCTAGCATTTTCAGGTCTATTATTCGAAGTAGAAATTTGTACTGTATTTATATTATTTCGATCAACAGTATGCATATTACCTTCCAGACAAAATTGTAATTTATTTAATTTTAGTACTTTCAGAATTCAAAGTATTTATTTTTAGTAGCTTCTTTCAGATTTCTCTATGTTCGACATGGGCATCAGCTCAGCGCCAGAATTCACGTTTCACATGGAAAATTGCACAATAATGTGTTGGTGGGAGGCACGAGCCCTCGAACCTGGGATGCGCGCCGTCGAAGGTGGAGGAGGCGGGCCCGCCAATCATAAAACATGCCACGTCGGCATCCCCTGTTTCTGATGCCCTTTAAAAAAACACGCCACATCGTCATCCCCTGTTTCTGATGGTGTTGCTACAATCGACGGTACATGGTGGCATATAAATAATATCGTATAAACATAAGGGCACAGTTGTCAACATCTCTAAAATTAAACCCGGTCCCATCTCCTACCTGTCCTGGTACATTGCCCGATCAGGTGGATAGCCACGACCGATCTTTTTAATACGTTCGCACTCTTATGCTGAGAAGGGAAATAAAGATTGAGTGGTTAATGCGACGAGTGTCGAATTATTACCCTCTAAGGAAATGGGAGATGGTTATTTTCACGCGTGCCCGTAGTCGAAACCTATTGTCAGTCTTTCACTCCCCTTCTCCGACAAACCACAGTTCACCTTGCGTAGCTCCTCCGCGCCACACCAACTAGGGTAACATGGCCCCGCCTAAGCAGCCGCCACCACCGCCACGATAGCCGCCGAAACTGGGGTATTTATCCCCTCTAAGGCAGGCCATGGAGCTCTACTTCAAGGCCGGTCTCCCATTGCCCTACCAGGCGGATGATTCCCCAAATGTGCCAAATTGGCCGCGGCAGCGACGGCGGCTTCGTCGGTGCCAGATGCGACAAGCAGGGCCAAGTGAGCAATGTGGAGAAATTGCGTGGCGGCATTACGCCATGATCTAGGCAGTGGGAACAAGGTAGATATCAAATCGTTCACGAGAGCGTGCCGCCGAGGGTACACACCCTCGAACAGGGCAGCGCCATGGTCTAGGAACTCTCGCATCCACGCTTCGGCGCAGACTACCTTACCGCAGTGGGGGAGGCTGGGAGCACGCCGTCTGTGGCAAATACGCTCCATCCTATGCACCGTCGGAGGCCGTACCGTGGTAGCGACCAAGCGTCTACACTCAGCATGCTGGATTGTTTGACAGCCGGAGCCGGCGGTGGGCATCAACTCAGCCCCGGAATTCAGGTTCGAGTTCACATGGGCCTATGATCCCAAGAAGGAGATACCGAATTTCAGTTTCGCAGAAATCGTTGCAGCGGCGCGGATGGTCCAACTGAATCGGGACAGGCGCACGCAAATCGCTCGTTCATGAATAATGTAGATTTCTTGTAGTTTGGCAGGAAGGCAATATATCAGTTTGGGTTAAATGATCAAAAAACTTATGTCCTCTCAAGGCAATTGGCCAGCCAACTTTTCTGGTGGAGATATGTAGTTTCTTCAGTGTAAAATAATTAAGTTCAGACAGAAGAATGGCTTTTGTAGATGAAATGCTGACGAATTGTTCTATAAACTAGTAGGAAGTTTAGCCCACTTTTGTGCAGGTATAAGACCCTTTTGTATGGAAGTACTACTATTGTATGCAAATACTATCAAGTATCTATTTCCTTCAATTACTAGTCGTGGTTAAATCCAGTTAACTAGCATCTTTGTATCCCGGACTGCAGATTTTGCGTATGCTGTCTATGCTGTAAACCATTTTTCCTTTGTATTGTGTTGCCTGCAAAATGGTCTTGCAGTTTAACATGTTACAAATGTAGCTACCTTATACTTGAAGAGGAGATGGACTACATTTTCCTAGCATCCACAGAATTGACATTGCTCATTCCCAGACCACCCTCTTTTCATGAGGTTGTCCTTGGTTATTCACAGAAATTATAAAGCACGGTGTTCAACTACATTGATTCAAACTATTACACACAAACTACATCAAATTCATTACCCACACATACTACATCGGTTCAAACTATTACACACACATACTACTTCAAACTATTACACAATCGATTCAAACTATTACACATTTTTAGTCGATGCTAACTTCCTGCTACGCTCTTCATACTACAAATTCATTAGCCACACATACCACGGAAATTCACTAGAGCTCTGTCTTCACTCGAGGGAAATCAAAACCACCAGCTCATCCAAGCCCGGTTCCCCCACCGAAACTGTGTGCGCCATCGCAAAACGGTGGTGGTCTTATGCCATCGATCCTTCTAGGCAACAATGCAGGAGATGAGGACGCTTTCTGGCAGCCTCTTCGGGGCCCTGAATGCCATGTACCGATTCCAGAACTTCCTCCAGGTGGATGATGACCAGGTGCTTCCAGCAAAGCTGTCGCCCTGGCCTGCTTGGAATCTACACCTCGTACATCTTAGGAACGGCGTCAGGATCTTTCAGCCACGCCTTTACCTAGATGACCCATCTGTCGCTCGGTGGCACGATTTCGACCATCTCACCGACAAGGCTACTGACGACCTGCTTGAGGGCCTCCGGCTCCCAAGCGTCCAATGGGAGGCCGTCAAAGTCGAGTTTGGAGAAGAAACAAAGCTGCCCCAAGCGATCGTCCCACCCACAGGCGCGATGCCAACGCATGAAGCTCATTTTCTCCCGGCAGCACTCGAAAGAACGGGAAGAATGCAGAACGCGCTCGGTGTCTGAGCTATGCTTGAACCGGATGAAAAAATCGAATGGCAGCGCGCATACCTAAATCTTGACCTCATTTCGTCCGATCCCAAAGCAAGACCTGAAAGCCGACAGCAACTCTGCCGGCGACATGGCAGGACGGACGCCAGTATGGTGGCCATGAGAGCGTGGTCGTCGAACTGCTGTGCCAGGGCTACCATGCCTGGGGTGCACGGCAGCACGCAACTTCCCAAGGCTGGTCGCCGGCCTGGATCGCCCGACGGGACACGCTCCGCCGTGCAAGAAGGAGTAGCTAGATGCGAGATATTAGTCCGGGGATGCGAAGCTCCGATACAGCGGACGATTCGACGGTGACAACTGCGACTTCGATTAGAGGCGTGGGAGGTTGACCGGACATGGCGGGGACACAAATTAGAGCAAGTGCGAGCTCCGATCTGAGACGAGCAACCGGAGCTAAGCAAATGTTATGGGGAGGGGAGCAGGAGAGAAGACCAGAGCATAGCAAAGAAATATATCTGGTCCACTCAGTGATCTGGTCCACGCAGGGGTAAGCTAGTCCACGACCGCAAAACATAACGGGTAATACTGACATGGCGGGCCAAGAAGAGTTGACCTAACGGCGGTATTTGAGTTCAACCATTTTTCGTCTTGTTCAAACGACCGTTTGGCTGTTAGATTTGTATTCACCCCCATTTGGCCCTTCTAGACAATTGTTGATTCTACTATGGCCCCTCCGCACGATTGATGACAACTCGGGTACCGCAAATGAACATTCTCGTTTCCTTTGGCGCAACCGATCCAGCACCGAAGCATCGTGGGGGTAGTGGGGCAGTTTCTGCACCACGTGGCGTTGGGGAGTGCAAGAGGCGCGGCTTGCCATACCTCAATAATAGGGGCGCCAGGGAGGGCTTCTCCCCTATCTCGCCTTCTTCATGTGCTTGTTGCCCCTTGTGCCCCCTCTTCCTTTTCGCCACCGCGTGCTCATTGCCCTTTGCGCGTCAGCTTCCTTTGAGCACCGGCACTGCTCCTCCTTCCACACGATGACAGGGCCTCGCTTCTCCAACACATCCACCACGCCCACCAAGATGCTCCCTGAGAAAGTGGGCGGTTGGTGTGGCTCATGTCACCGATGATTTGGTGCAGAAGTACCAACGGGGAAGATTCCTCATATCGGAGCGCTTGGTGAGGCAACGCTTTGCGCCGGAGGGGGAGAGGGTCCCCAACCCACGGCATGGGGAGGCTGTTGTTTTCCTAGCCCACTTCACCCATGGGCTCGGCTTGCCTTTGAGCAGGTTCGTCCTGGAGCTGATGGTCTCCTTTGACCTCCAGCTCCACCACCTCGGCACCAATGCCATGGTGCAACTATCGCATCATGCGTCCTACTGCGAGACCTACCTGGGTGTTCATCTCGACAAAGTGAACTTCTTGAAGTTCTTCAACTTCAAGGTCCAGGTGGTGGGAAAAGGGGGCCCACTGACGGGGACCGGCTAATGCACTGTTTACCCTAGGCCATCTTCGCAGATGCCGTGGCAATGATCATACTTCTATGTGCATAACTACACCGACGTCGACTGGATCAAGGTGCCGGTGTTCTCCAATGTCCCATCCAGCCGGAAGGCTTGGTCCGTCTAGAACTTGGGAGACCAGGCCGACATGGAGCAGATGGCTGCACGGGTGGTGGTGCTGGTGGAGGAGGAGCGGCTCGTTCCCCGGGACTTCTTGTTGTCCTGGATGACGAACCGTGTGCTTCCGCTGCAGCAGCGGTCACACAATATTTGCCACTTGTCTGGGCCGTTGGATCCCACCCGGGTTTCCCAGCTGGAGGTGCTGTTCGTGGACCTTCGAGAGTGGCTTGCCACCATCTCGAAGGAGACGCTCACGGAGGACTGGTTCTTCTCCTGCCACCCGTTCCATCGCAGCCGGCTGCCCCCGAAGGTCAGGCCCTCCTCCTTCTTCTCCGGGCAGATCCTTTCTCGAAGATACTTCTCTCCTTGCTTCTTATGTTCCTTGCTGAGTAGCTTTTTACGGTGCAGCTAGCTGAAGATGGCATGGGTGAGGATGACCTCCCTGAGTTCACCACTGACGGCAAGCCACCGAGGTATCCGGTTATGGAGCTGGTGCGGTTCCCCACCTGGGCCGACGAGGGCTGTGAGTTTCCACCCGGTGGGTTGTTGTTCACACCCAGAATTTTATTGCCCTTCCTTTTTGTCATGTTGCTGACGTTGTTCTTGTGTCTAGGTGAACTTGCGTGGACGTGGACCTAGCGGAGGCTGCTACGTCGAAGGCTCGCGGTAAGCGGTCCACCTCGTCCAGTGCCGCTCTAGCCGAGGGAGGGGGAAGAGGAGCCACCGCTCGAGGGTCGCAACCGTCATGCCGAGCACCGCCGGGTATGTGCCCTTGTTGTCCTTGCCTGGCATGCTTCTTTCTTCTTGTTTTTACTTATAGTGCCTCGCTTGCCGCTCTTTCAGCGACACGATGTCCCTCATCGGCTCCGTTACCATCGCCACCGCTTCTGACCCTGCCCCGGCTAGGGATGAGGGGCTGGTTGCTGCCTCTGCTATGAAACTGGTTGAGGCTAATGCCTCTGCTACCAAGGCAGCTGAGGAAGCAGCCTCTGCTACGAAGGCGGCCGAGGCTGATGCCTCTGCCGCCAAGGTGGCTAAGGCTGCAACCTCTGCTGCCAACGCGGCCGAGGTCATGACGAGTGCAGCGAAGACGGCAGCGCCGACTGGCTCGCTAGTCTTGCACCGGTCTTCTACCGCATCTCGTGCCGCTGATCTTCTCTTGGCCCCGGGCCGGGCTCTGGCGGGTTCTGTCGCCTACTAGGTGGAGGAGCCCATGGAGGCGGAGGGCCATGCGCTGACTATGGCTGGCGACGGAGGCCGAGATATGGTTCCTGGCTCGGAGGCTCCGGGGGCATCACGCACCACTGCTAGTGATGACGACGAGCTTCAAATCACCAGCAGCCAGTCGGCTCTCGCTGCACCGCCACCGGACTCTGTCCTGGCACAGCTCTCTGAGTCAGCGCCCATCGTGCTCGGCCAGGTTCGCCACCTGGTGGACATGATGAAGCGGGGGCTCGGTGAAGCTGGGCGCTTGGGGCTTCTCTCGAGGTAGGTGATTCCTCTGTCGCTGTTTTGCTACCTTTCTTGCCATTCTCTTCTCAGTCTTTCTGCTATTTTGTGCAGAAAGCCTTCGCTAAAGCTACCAAGACCTTGCAGGACCTGGGGTGTTAGATTGCTTTCTCTGCTTTGTCTTCCCGGCTGCGCGAGTTTTCGCAATTTTTGTTGACCATTGGGTACCCCCTGCAGCTTTGTTGGCAAACAGGGACCGAGAGGTGGAGAGGCTGAAGGCAGAGGTCTCCCGGCTGGAGGCGTCCAACGCGGAGCGCTAGGGCTAGATCAACCAGCTGTTGTCGCACCAACAACAGATGGAGATCAAGGCTGGCCAGGCAAAGAAGACCACCGATACCCGGGCCGAGGCGCTGAAGAACCTCGAGTAGATTTAGGCTCATTAGGCAGAGGACCTTAAGACCGCCCGGGACCGAGAGAAGGCGACTCTAGGGTAGTTGTGCCAAATCGCCGAGATGCTTGTCAGAAAGTGATATGCTTGGCAAGTCTGCTCATTCCTTTGCTTCAGCCGGAGAGTTGACGCCCTTTCCTTTTCCTTGTGCAGCTTACTATCCTAAGGCGACCGACCAGGCTGTGGCGCGTGTGCTCGAGGTGGACATTGGCCGCGACCTGCACCTCGTGGAGCTGGTGATGGTCATTAGCGAGGAGGCCAACCAGCTGCATGGCGCAGCCCTTGAGGTCTTTGACTATGTCTAGCCTGAAGTCGACCGCCCGGGTACGATGGCTGCCTTGGCTAGGACGCTTTCCGGTTCCCCGGAGCTCATGAACGTCGCACGTGACTGGGCTGCTCGCGGTGGTGCTAAGATGGTCTTGGCACTGTTGAAGTCCTGTTACCCAGACGTGGACCTGTGGAGTCTCTCTAGAGGGTTTCGCCAGGGGACCAACTACGACTAGCTCCGGGCGGAAGTTCCTGACATTCGCACCCGCAGCGTGAAGACTGGGAGCTGCGTTCAGCTGGGTCGGGTCTCTTCCAATCTGTCTGGTGTTGATGGCTACCATTATATCCCAATGCGCGGCGATGCCCCGTCTGCGTCGAGCTCTGCCTTCGCTGACCGTGCATCTTACAACCACGCCCCAGTCGGTGCCTCTCCACCATTCGATGACCCTCAGGCCTGATCCCCAGAATGCTGGGTGTATTTGTATCTTGTATGAAAATTCAATTCGCTTGTGGTACTCTATGGTGAACACTTGACCTTTATCATTTTGAAAAAATCTGTTTGGAGCTTTGCCTCCTTTTGTGATGTTATCTTTGTGTTTGCACTTGCAGTGTGCTTTCTTCTGTGTGGGGGGCGTGCAAGCACACCTAGAGGGTGTAGTCCCCGAGGTTCCGTCCGGCTGGAGAATCTAGGTGGGCTGAAGATCCTTTGAATGTTTTTTTGCTGCAGCTTTCCTGTGTGGGGGCGTGCAAGCGCACCCACAGGGTGTAGTCCCCGAGGTTCGGGTCGGCTAGAAATTCTAGGCGAGCCGAAGCTCCTTCTGTGCTATCTCTGACTTGGCATCTGGCATCTCATGCAAAAAGTAATACATGGTCAATAAACTCTATGTTAGTCATGTGTAGAATGAATATATTCTTTTAATTTTCTTTTGTTTGAATTTTTTTTCTTTTCACGCAAGGCTGTTAGCTTAGTCCATTTCTTAGCGAGCAGTGGCCTTTAAAGCTATGCCCTTGTCAGCTCTTGACAAGATGCAAGGGTTTGCTTAGGTGGCGTACTTTCACAATACTTCGGTCTTTCACTACCAGCTTCAAGCGAGGAAGCGCAGCCGGGGCGTCCAGACGTCTGGTTTTCGTTGGGCTTTTCTTGTACTATCCTTCGAGTTTGTCCGCTCTTGCCGTGTCTATCATCCGGCTTGCGGTCTGCAGCCATAATCGGAGAGGGGTCTCTTGGGATTTCATACAGTACTTTGTCCCTTCGGAGTTTGCAGCCGTCTGGGCTATCCGGCGAGTTTCCAAGGGAAACTGCCGTGTCAAGGGTTAGAAAACAATGTAGCTGGATCAGTCTTGGCTTGATTCCAGCTTGAACCAGGCCATTTTCTCGCTCACACTATCCATTGGACTGGGGATGTGCAACGGAGGCTAGGTCTAGGCGGATGCCCTTGTCCCCACAGAAACGAGCGAAGGCCCCTTTGGCGAAGTTGGTGCCGTTGTCTGTGATGATTTTGTTGGGGTAGCCAAACCTTGTGATGATGTCAGTGAAGAACTTGACCATAGTTGGTTAGTCTAGCTTCTTGATTGGCTTTGCCTCGATCCACTTGGTGAACCTGTCCATGGCTACCAGCAAGTGTGTCATGCCAGATCACGCTGTCTTGAACGGGCCCACCATATCTAGGCCCAGACGATGAACAACCAGGCGATGGAGTTCGTCTTGAGTGCTGAAGACGGAGTATGCTTCTGCTGAGCGAATTGCTGACATCCGTTGCATGCCTTTACCAACTGCTCGGTATCCTCCAGTGCTGTGGGCCAGTCGAATCCGTGACGGAACGCCTTTGCCATTATTTCCCTGGATGATGCGTGATGGCCGCATTCTCCTTGGTGAATGTCCACCAGCAACCGGATTCCTTCTTCTTGGCTTACACAACGCTGGTATAGCCCTCCCACGCTATACTTGTAAAGCTCAGTATTGATGATGGTAGATGCACTTGCCCTACGCATGACAATCCCTGAGTGCGGCATGGCAGTCCCCGGGTGCGGCGTGGTAGTCACCGGATGGAGGCGGTAGTCCTCGGGTACGCCATGGCAGTCCCTGGGTGCGGCGTGGCAGTCCCCGGGTCTGCGCCCAGCATGATGGAGCCGGATTCCAGTGATGGCGTGATGGAGGGCTTGCGCAGATGCTCGAGGGCTACTCCCGGCGGTATTGCTGCTCTTGTGGAGCCTACATGGGCGAGTGTGTCCGTGGCTTTGTTGTTTGCTCGAGGCACCTGGTGGAACTCACATCCTTCAAACCAGGCGTATAGCTATTGTACAAAGAGGCGGTACAATGCCATATGCACGTCCTTGGCGTCCCAATCGCCTGATACTTGCTGCACCTCCAGGTCAGAGTCGCCGAAGCAGAGGATCTTCTGCCATCTTGAGGCCATGAACAAGCGCTTCGTACTCGGCGATGTTGTTGGATGCGCGGAAATGGATCTGCAGCACATACTCTAGCCGGTCTCCCTTTGGGGAAGTGATGACAACCCCAGCTCCGAGCCCACCGTACATTTTGGAGTCGTCGAAGTGCAGCTTCCAGTGCATGGAGCCAGGACACAGAGGCATGTACTGCGTCTCTGCCCAATCGACGAGGAAATCTTCTAGGGCCTAAGACTTGATCGCCGTTCTTGGTTCATACCGGATGCAGTGCGCGGCGAGCTCTATCGCCCATTTTGCCACCCGTCTCATGATGTATTTGTTGCCGATGATCTCCAGCAAGGGGCCTAGCGCCACGACCCGGATGGAGTGCTCTTGGAAGTACCATTTTATCTTTTGGCGGCCATGTACATGCCGTACACTAGCTTCTGGTAGTGGGGGTAGTTCTGCTTTGATAGTGAGAGTACCTCACACAAGTAATACACCGGGTGTTGGACCGGCTGAGCCTTCCCTTCTTCTATCCTCTCTACCACTAGTACGACGCTGACGACTCGGTTAGTGGCTACGATGTACATCAGCATTGGCTCCTTCACGGCTGGGGTCGCCAGTACCAGTGGAGATGATAACATGTGCTTGAGGTCACGGAAGGCCTTGTCTGCCTGTGCCATCTAGACGAACTTGTATGTTTTCTTCATGAGCTGGTACAGGGGTAATGCCTTCTCGCCCAGCCGGCTGATGAACCGACTGACGGAGGCCAGACATCCGGTGAACTTCTGCATGTCACAGAGGTTCTGCGGTGGCTGCATGCGCTCGATTGCACCAATTTTCTCCGGGTTGGCCTTGACCCCACGCTCTGAGACGACGAAACCAAGGACCTGGCGGGCTGGGACACCGAACACGCACTTCTCTGGATTCAGCTTCATTTGGAACCGTCGAAGGTTGGCGAAGGTTTCATTCAGATCTTCGAGGAGGGTGTTTTCTCCTTTGTCTTGACCGCCATGTCATCGACATAGGCATGCGCGTTTCTGCCAATTTGCGATTGTAGGAACTTTTGCATGCAAAGCTGGTATGTGGCGCCTGCATTTTTGAGTCTGAATGGCATGGTGGTGTAGCAGCAGGTCCCGTATGGGGTGATGAATGCTGTCTTTATTAGATTAGCGGGGTTCAGCCAGATCTGGTGGTAGCCGGAGTACGCATCCAGAAACGACAACATTTTGCAGCCGATCGTGGAGTCAATCACTTGGCTATCCGTGGCAGGGCGATCGGATCTTTTGGGCATGCCTTGTTGAGGCTAGTGTAGTCAACACACATGTGCTAAGTCTTGTTCTTTTTCAGCACCAGTACTGGGTTTGCCAGCCATTCCGGGTGGAACACTTCCATGATGAATCTGGCTACGAGCAGCTGGCTGATCTCCTCACTAATGGTTCTTCTTTTCTCTTCCGTGAAGCGACGTAGCGACTGCTTGACTGGCTTTGCTTCCGGCCTGACATGTAAAGAGTGCTCGGTGAGCTCCCTCAAAACACCAGGCATGTCCTTGGGGGACCATGCGAAGATATCCCGATTCTCATGGAGGAAGTCGACGAGCGTGCTTTCCTATTTGCTATCAAGGCCATCTCTAACCAGGACGAACTTGTCCAGCTCGGCCTCGTTCTGCAGGATCTTCTTCGTGCCTTTTGATGGCTTAAATTGTGCCTCTCTGGCTGGCTTTGGCTTGCCAGCCGGCATGTCCGCCTAGAGGGCTACCATGTTCTGCATGATGATGTGTTTCTCTTCTACAATGCTCATGGCCTCAGCGATCTTGGAGCCATCTGTGGCGCATTCCACCGACCACCTATAGTCACTCGCCATGGTGATTACTCCCTTTGGCCCGGGGGAGCTTCATCTTGAGATATGCATAGTGTGGCACCGCCATGAACTTGGTGAGCGCGAGGCGTCCTAGGATTGCGTGGTAAGCGCTGCAGAGGTTGACCACCTCGAACCAGATAAGCTCGCGGCGGAATTTTTGCTCCATGCCGAAGATGACATCTAGCCGGATCTTGCCAATGGGCGAATGCGATGGACACGGAATATCCCCGTGGAAGGAGGTGGTGGATGCCTCTATCTCAGACTCGCTGATGCCAAGCCGGTCGAGGGAGCTGCGGTACAGGAGGTTGATGCTGCTTCCTCCATCCACCAAGATGCGGGAGAACCTGCACGAGTGTTTCCGTGAGACGATGATGGGGTCCAGGACCATAGCGTATGTGCCTGGGTGTGGTAGAACGCCTGGCTGGTCCTTCTTACTCCATTTAACCTCCTACTCCGACTAGTTCAGAAATTGGGGGACGGGAGGGACGATTGCGTTCACCTCTGCCTCGTAGCACCACTTGCTGTGCTTGGTTTTCGGCTCGGTGGTGAAGATGTGCTAGTTCCCTACCCGGCGAGGATAGTCTCCACCATCTTCGTCCTGCCGGTTTTGGTGTTCGTGGTTGTCCTTTTGCCCACCGGCTGGCAGAGGAGCGGGTGGTGGTGGTAGACCACATACTTTGGAAATTTTCTTTGTCCAGGTGCACTGACAGGTTGTATGTGTAGCCGGATTGTTGCCGCCGCTATGGAACTTGCATGGGCCATCAAGCATTGACTCAATGGTGTACTTGAGCTAAGGTGGCCGGTCATCGGGCTTCTGTCTCCGGCTGCCTCCCGCAGCCGGGTCCTCCTGGACTGCTGCTACCTGCCTGGAACCGTATTGGTTATCCGGCTTGTCGTCCTTCCTCTTGCCATGGCGGTTATCATGTTTTCTGGAGTTGTGGTTGTTTCCCTTCGACTGGCGCCGATCCATTGTGACCTCCACGACGATCTGTCCATGGTCGTCCAGCCGGACGGACCTTTTCATTGCCGCCTCCATGGTGGCGTACTTGTCTACGATCTCCATGGTCTTGGCCATGGTGGTGGGTTGTACCAGGCGAAGCTTGTGCTTGGGCATGGTTCCGTCCCTACATCCGTTGATGAAGAAATCACGCCTGGTGCTTGCATACTCCCTCGCAGGAGTTCTGCATGCTTGTCCACTGGGTGATGTAGGAGCGATCGGTTTCATCCTTGCCCTGGACGCAGAGGGCGAGCTCGCCAGGGCAACCCGGGATTTTTTAGGTGCCCGTGAAGTTGCAGACGAACACCTGTTCAAAATCGATCCAAGCATTGATGTTGTTGTCGGGGAGGCTGTTGAGCCAGGTTCAGGCTGAATCTAGTAACATGAGTGGGTCGTAGCACACAGCCACTCGGCGATTGCCGTTTGCAATTCCCGCCGCAGAGATATAATCCACTAGCCAATCCTCCGGTTTGAGGGTGCCGTTGTACTTCGGCGTGTCCCTTGGGAACGAAAGTCCTTTTGGAAACGGTTCATTCCGGATGCATGGTTTGAAACACCTTGGGCTAGCCGGACTTTCTTCCTCCAGCGCGCGCGATTGGAACAGCAGGTAGATGCGTTCACGTGCATCTTGTGGTTCCTCCGGCTCGGCCGGGCCAAGCCAACCTAAAAGGCGGGACCTGGGTGGCGCATTTGCCCTTCCGGCTTTGTTGGTCGGCTCACGATTTCTACTGGTGGCTTTGCGTGGGTTTTGTCCATGGCCTGCCGACCCGCCACGTAGTCGGTTATACTTACTTGTGAGGATTGGAGAGGAAGCCTTGCTCCCGCCTGCAGCCAACTCGCCCACCCAACGAGGTGGCTGGTTCTTGCTGTTGCGGCCTAGGCTTGCGCTTGCCTCGGCCTAGTGCCGGTTAGCTCTTGCCACAAGGAGTTGGACACGTGCCTGCTGGTGGCACAACTTGTCACCCTCTAGGTGGCTAAGCTCCACGGCGGCAGCTTCCACCGCCCTCATGTTTTTGGCCGGAGTGTTGTAGACCGGCCGAGGCGCCGCCACACGTGAGTCAGCAGCGCGGTCTAGCTCCGGGCCTAGGTTACGGTGTTGCGGCGGCACCTGTCGGTTTGTGCCAGGAAGGCGAGAAACGCCATGCGTAGTGTTGTACTCGCGCACGGTGGCATCCATGTGTCATTGGCATGCGACGCTGTTGGCTTCCTCCAGGAGGCTCTAGTGTGTGGTCTCTAGTGCAGCCACTGCCACTGCGGCAGCTGGATCCAGCTCAGTGGGAATGGGGATGCGAAGGTTTTGGATGGAACCCACTAGAGGGTATGCGCCTTGCCCTTGCAAGGCGGGGTCCTAGGCGCCTGCGTCACGCTCCAGAGGTGGGAGGCGTCCTTCACCTGCGCCGGCCATCATGACCTCGACGTTGCCGCTCGCGTGGAGCGGGGCAAAGAATCCTAGAGGCACACCGGAGACGGCAACAACCTTGCGAGGGAATTCCTTGGCGATGCTGGCGATGTAGACGTGGTGCTCGCCGAAGTGCATGACGGAGCTGTCACTGGGGAAAGTTTCCCCGTTGAAGCAGGATGCATTGTCACGGACGTAGCCGAACGAGCAGAAGGTATGGACGAGGCCAGAGGCAACTTGCTCACCGGCGACGAGTGGAAGTCCCGTGCGAAGGATGACCCTAGCCGAAGCGCTGTGCCCCACGGTGGGCGCCAACTGTCGTGGTGTGGAACACGACAGTGCCATCGGGGATGGTGTCGGGGGGATAACCTCCGGATACCCCAACCAGACAAGAATCACGACAGTCGGATCACGTCCGGCTGGCTGAGCACAGCCGGACAAGAGCAAGTCAAGCCGGCTACCTCACGGTAGCTGGAACCGCGATGAGCAACAAGGCACGGGGCCGGCTACATCTGCGTAGCCAGACTCAATCAAGAGGACAGTGCGACGTGCTGCACAATGCACGGCACGCCTTGGTACGATGACAGGACCCACAACTACCCGACCATACTCAAGACTTTGTGGAGTGACATGGGAATAGTGGCCAGACGCCGACGATGGGCTCGCACGGTGTTTACTGTACCCACGACAACCTTACCGCTTGTACTCTGATGAGATGTAAGTGTACCGAGTACTGTAGATGACCAGCCGGCTGGGACCTGCCTGTGGGGCCCGCCAGCCGGACTGGCCAGTGAGACCGGTGCCTCTCTGCCTATATAAGGAGAGGCAAGACTCTAGTAAAAGGGGTTGGCGTCAGTGCATTTAAGCCAATATCTAGAGAATATAGCTCGAGGAGCGATTGTAGCCCGTATACCACTCATAGTCAGATCGGCAGGAGTAGGAGCTTTACCTCACCATGAGGGCTCCGAACCTAGGTACTTCTTGTGTCTCGCTACACTCGCTTGTACCCAATCCCGCCTCCGGACGATGTCGAGAGCTTCCCTGCTAGTCCCCACACCTCTATCTAACCTGCTTAGGTACTGCCGTTCCCAATACAACGACAGTTGGCGCCCACCGTGGGGCAAGATGGCGTCGACTGGATCATTGACAACGCTTCCTGCTTCGTCGGAACCTCGTTTTCGTCAAACGGTTCTATCCTGCTTTTCGGCGACCTCACCGTCTATGTTGCCACCATGCCGGAGCATTTCCCTAGGGAAATCGTATCTGTCATAGAGCCGTTGCACCTTGGTAGCAGCGCCTCCATCGCCCCTCGCGGCATTGAGGTATGATGGCCGGCTCCAGCTCTCACCCCCGCCAGCCACGGGAGCGGGGTGCGAACGAGGGCGGAACTTCTGCTCTACCACAGTCCAGGAATCCGGTGGAGGAGGCTATGGACCGGCTCCTCATGCCGGTTAACCTCGGGGATAACCCGGAGGAGGCGGAGGCCAACTTCACCATGGAGAGATGCCCGCGACACCCAGCAGGCGTCCTCTCCTCCGGCTAAGGCCCGCAGCAAGCGCCACGGTTCTGGCAGCAAGGGCCAGGCGCGCCAGGAGCAAACGGTGAGCAGCAACCCACCGCCTCCCCCTCCACTAACCGGAGCGCCAAGACCTACCGGTTCCCATCTCTTGGGCCGGGTAGGAGCGCCCAACCCGGATCGTCTGGATGCCCGTGACCGCATCGAGCTCCTCGCTCAAGCGCGCGTCACGGAAGAGGAAGACTCCACCGGACCAGTTTGTTTCGGACTCCGCATCCGGAACGAGTTGTCTCCGGATAAGTTCACCCTGCCCAGGGACAACCCCAAGTACGATAGCAACATGAAGCCGGAAGATTGTCTGACTGACTAAGCCACGATAGTCGGCATCGCCCATGGGAACAAGCGCACAGCTGTGCGCTACGTCCCCCTTATGCTAACCGGGTCAGCAAGGACATGCCTCAACAGCCTCGCGCCCAACAACATCAATGCCTAGCCAGACTTTGAGAAGGTGTTCGTCCGCAACTTCAACGGCACGTACAAGCGTCTGGGCCACCCGCGCGACCTGGCCTTATGCGTCCAGGGCAACCGCGAGATGGACCACGAGTACCTCGCCAAGTGGACGGAGCTACGCAACACCTGCAAGGGCATCCTAGAGAGCCAGGCCATCGGCTTCTTCATTGAGGGATGCCGAGAAGGCACCATGCTTTGCCACCGGCTACTATGTGCCGAGCCGAAAACTATGGCGGAGCTCATGACTGTTGCGGACCAGTACGCCACGGCGGATGCCGCCATGAAGAAACCCCTCCGAGTAAGTGCCGACGGGCGTCCGACTCCGATGGAGCCGGCTCGCGACCATCCGAGCAATCCGGCTGGAGAAGCCGGATCCTCTAGGCGCCATGGCAATGACAACCGGTTCCATGGGGACCACCAAGCTGGACAGCATAAGCCTCGCTACCACGCGCGGCAGGTCAATGCTGTGGAGGGCGCGCCCGATGCACCGGCTAATGATGCGAGAAGGCAGAAGTCGCGGCTCACCCTCGACCAGATGTTTGACGACCCGTGAAAGTGGCATAGCGGTCCCTTCAAGCGGGATACGCACACCACTCGAAATTGCAGCTGGACCCGCCAGCTAAAGGACCAGGGAAACCAGCAACGTTTTCCCCCGCCCCTCCTGGTGGACCACCACCACAGGCTAGGGGAGCCGGTAATGATGGTAATGGTGGCAACGACGGAAACAACAACAATGGTTACCCCCAGCCACACGCTGCCTACCACATCTTCGAGACGGAGCTGGACGACAAGCACAACTGTAGGTGGCGCTCCAAGGAGGTCAATGCCATTGTCTCCCCAGTCCCCTAGTACCTGAACTGGTTGGAGACCCCCATCACCTAGAGCCGGGAGGATCAGCCGGAATAGCTTCCGATTCCCGGGGGCTACGCCATGGTGCTTAACCCCCTCATCGTCTCCAACAAGCGCACCTGCTGCTTCTCGCGCATCCTCATCGACGGAGGCAGCAGCCTCAACCTTCTCTCCTGGTCTTCGCTGGAGAAGCTGGGCATCCGTGAGTGCGGCCTGCGCCCGACTACCACAACGTTCCACGGCGTACTGCCAGGACCGGCTTGTGCTCCGCTTGGAAAAATCTAGTTGGACGTCATCTTCGGGACCGAGGAGAATTTCCGCCGCGAGCCGATATGGTTTGAGATGGTGAACCTGACGATCTCCTACCATGCTCTCCTCGGGTGCCCCGCCCTTGACAAGTGCATGGCCACCCCCCACTACGCGTATCTCAAGACAAATATGTCGGGACCAAACGGCATGATCACCATCGTCGGCTGCTTCAGGCGGTCAATGGAGTGTGCCTCAGCCGGCTCCAAGCTGGAAGAAGCCCTCATCATATCCGAAGAGAAGCGCGTGATCATGCGCAATGTGGCCATGGCCCAGCAAGAAATGCTGGCTAGCAGCAAGCCGGCTGGGGAAGTAGCTTTCCAGCCGGCAAAGGAGACGAAGAGGATCATGCTCGACCCTTCCGACCCCACCAAGTACGTCACCATTGGCGCCAACTTGGACAGCAAATAGGAAGGCGCGCTCGTCGACTTCCTCCGTGAGAATCGGAACATCTTTGCATGGTCACCCAAGGACATGCCAGGTGTGCCGAGGAAGTTCGCCGAGCACTCGCTTCATGTACGGCCAGATGCCAAGCCGGTCAAGCAGCCTCTACGCCGGTTCGCAGATGAGAAAAGAAAGATCATTGGTGACGAAATCACCCGGCTCCTTGTAGCCGGGTTCATCATGGAGGTGTACCACCTGGACTGGCTGGCTAACCCAGTCCTGGTGTTGAAGAAGAACAAGACATGGCGCATGTGTATCGACTAGACCAGCCTAAATAAGGCGTGCCTGAAAGACCCCTTCGCCTTGCCCCGTATCGATCAAGTTATCGATTCCACAGCCGGCTGCGATTTGTTGTCCTTCTTGGATTGCTACTCCGGTTACAATCAGATCCGGCTAAATCTGGTTGACCAGATAAAGACATCGTTTATCACCCCATACAGGGCTTTCTGTTATGTAACCATGCCTTTCCATCTGAAAATGCAGGCGCTACCTATCAGCGCTGTATGCAGAAATGCTTGCACTCACAAATCGACCGAAACGTGCATGCCTATGTGGACGATGTGGTCATCAAGACCAAGGAGAAGCGCACCCTTCTCGAGGACTTGGGAGAGACATTCGGTAACCTCCGACAGTACTATATGAAGCTGAACCCGGAGAAGTGCATCTTCGGTGTCCCATCTGGCCAGCACCTCGGCTTCCTTGTTTCACAACGAGGGATCAAGGGAAATCCGGAGAAGATTGCGTCCATCGAGAGAATGCAGCCGCCCAGGAGCTTGCTTGGAGTCCAAAAGTTCACCGGATGCCTGGCCTTCCTCAGCTGTTTCATCAGCCGGTTGGGGGAGAAGGCACTTCTGTTGTACCAGCTGATGAAGAAGACAGACAAGTTCTCCTGGACCTTGCAGGCTGACGTTGCTTTTCATGACCTCAGGTGCATGCTATCTACATCGCCGGTTCTAGCCACGCCGGCTAGCAAGGAGCCGATGTTGCTCTATATAGCAGCCATCAGTCGGGTCGTCAGTGTCATTCTGGTGGTGGAGCGCCCCGAGGAAGGCAAGGCTCAGCCGGTTCAGCGACCCGTCTACTACCTCGGCGAGGTTCTCTCCCTCTCCAAGCAGAACTACCCCCAATACCATAAGATTTGTTATGGTGTGTACCTGGCGTGCAAGAAGCTCAAGCACTACTTTCAAGAGCATCCGATCAAGGTATTGTGCACCACACCCCTTTCAGAAATCATCGGCAACAAGGACGCCACCGGCCGAGTCACCAAGTGGGCCATCGAGCTAGCCGCCTACTCCATCCAGTACTAGCCCTGGCTCACGATCAAGTCGCAAGCTGTTGCGGACTTCCTCGTCGACTGCGCCGAGACCCAATACCTCCCACCGGTTCCTGATTCGGACCACTAGAGGATGCACTTCGACGGCTCAAAGATGCTTGGGGGCTTGGGAGCTGGCATCATGCTCACCTCGCCCAAAGGAGACCGGCTGGAGTACGACCTCCAGATCCACTTCAAGGCCTCCAACAATGTTGCCGAATACGAGGCACTGGCGCATGGCCTCCGGCTAGCCAGGGAGATTGGCGTCAACCAGATCCTTTTCTTTGGCGATTCGGATCTGGTGGTGCAGTAGGTATCTAGAGCGTGGGACACCCGTGATGCAAACATGGCTCTCTAGTGGTTCCACATACAGAAGCTCAATGCCTTCTTTGACGGATGTGAGTTCCATCACGTCCCTCGCGTCAACAACGAGGCAGCCGATTCGCTCGCACGAATCGGATCCACCAGGCAGGCGATCCCGCCAATGGTCTCCTTGGAACACCTGCGCAAGCCCTCCATCAACCCGTCCCCCGAGTCAGATTCCATTATCTGGGCAGGGAGTGCTCTGGTGGACAACACGGCATACGCGGAGCCGGCAGAACCTGCGAAGAAGAAGGCTCGCACCAACTCTAGCAAGTCCGTACCCACTGTCTCGCAAAACCCGGGGGCTGCCGACTCATCAGGCGGCTCGGAGGCTGCCGTTCCGGGTACCTCACTATCCGGACGACCCTCAACCGGAGAGCGGAAGCATCCTCACTATCTGGGAGATACCATCCTAGGAGCAGCCCTTCATGAACTACATCGCCAACAGAGAGCTTCCGGATGACGAGGTGGAGGCCAGGAAAATCTGGCGGTGTGCGCACACGTACACCATCGTCAACAAGGAACTGTACAAGCGCAACATATCTGGCATCTTTCAGTGGTGTGTCGATGTGGACACAGGCTACCGGTTGCTCAAGGACATCCACCAGGGTGAGTGTGGGCATCACGCTTCATCTAGGGCAATAGTCACCAAGGCGTTCCGCCATGGTTTCTATTGGCCCACCAACCTCGAGGATGCCGAGCAGCTAGTCCGCGCGTGCAACGGGTGCTAGGGATTCGGGCAGCTCAGGCACATGTCGGCTGCGGTGCTCAAAACCATACCGATCACCTGGTCCTTCGTTGTGTGGGGTCTCTACATGGTCGGTCCCTTCAAGCGGGTGCGCGCAGGCATGACCCATCTGCTGGTGGCGGTGGACAAGTTTACAAAGTGGATAGAGGCCAAGCCTATCCAGAAGCTGGACGGGGCGACAATCGTCACCTTCTCCATCGACATCATTAACCGGTTCGGCTACCCCAACAGCATCATCACCGACAACAGCATGAATTTCGCCAAGGGGGCCTTCGCCCGGTTCTACAGCAACAAGGGCATCCGGCTAGACCTTGCTTCCAGCATGCACCCGCAATCCAATGGGAATGTCGAAAGGGCAAATGGCCTAGTGCTAGCCAGCATCAAGCCGCGCCTCATCGAGCCCTTGGAACGATTGCCCGGATGCTGGATTGAGGAACTTCTGGTTGTGCTATGGAGCCTCCGCACCATGCCGAATAGGTCAACCGGCTTCACCCCATTCTTCCTTGTCTACGGCGCGGAAGCCGTCCTCTTTGTAGACATCGAGTTCAACTCACCATGCAAGCTCCTCTATGATGAAAATGCCAACAAGGAGGTGTGGGAGGATGCCGTGGACCTCCTTGAGGAGACCTACGAGCTGGCGCTGTCCAGATCGACCCTGTACCAGCAACGCCTATGCCACTACCACTCGAGCCGGATTCGCCCCGTCGCATTCCGCGAGGGCGATCTGGTTCTCCGGCTGGTGTAGGACAAGAAGGGCATGCACAAGTTATCACCGCCATGGGAGGGTCCCTTCATCATCAGCCAGGCGCTGCCCAACGACTCCTACTACCTCATCAATGCGCAGCAGCCGCGCAAGAACAAGATGGACAAGTCGGACGAGGAGACAGAGCGCCCCTAGAATGTGGCCCTGCTTCACCCGTTTTACACCTAGTCACCAAACAGTGTATGTATCCTGCAAACCCTATGAATGAAAATGCGGACCCCTACGAGATGCTCGCGGGCTCCTTGCTAGAAATTTGTGTGTATTTGTTTCTAGTTCAGTTTTTCCAGCTCCGGCAACCCCTACCCGGGGGCTCGCTGGCTGGCCCTACCTGCTAAATCAACAAACCGACTGAGTAGTGTGCGATAATGTCAGAGGCCCACTCTTCATCTCAGCTACAGATTGCAACCCGGCTATCCGGCTAGCAAGAGCAAAAGCCCGAGGCATCCCACATGAAAAACAGGGAGGAGATGCGATAGATCGGGCGTCCCGTCCTTCCAACTAATTTGAGACGATCCGGCTACTAAGCCGTTAGTACCGTGTGCAATGTATTGCCAGCTCCCTTCGGTTCCAGTTGCAGACCGCAACCCGGCTGCCTGGCAAGGACGCAGCATAAATAGAAGAGCACACGGGAAAGTGGCTTAGCGTCCAGAGAGGCACGAGCTAGTTTTCGAAAAAAATCCACCTTCTAGCCAAAGAGGCGCTATCTTAACCACCTAACCTATTGACTGGTGGGAATGTATGTATATTTGTTTTTGTACGACTACATCGAGCCGAAATTCAAGAAGGATGGAGATTCGAAGTCCTTGCCTTCATCAAGTGCTCTGAACCTCGCGCGCCCCCAGTGGAATCTTGTAGTTTCCGACCGGCTAAAGGCATTAGTCGGATATTTGGAGCCGAAGTGAGGGCAAGGGCAGGAAGAAAACAAAACAAGAAGATTCGAAGCACCTAGCTATACTCCAAATCTCGGGGGCTACACCCAGTGGGTGCGCTGACGCGCCCCCACTAGAATGGAAGTTCCCCCGGCTGCAGGCGTCTAGCCAGTGAAAGTAACAGGCTAGAGGTGTCTAGCCAGATGAAGCTAAAGACTTGAAGACAAGAGAAGATTCGAAGCACCTGGCTATGCCAGCTACTCCAAATCTCGGGGGCTACACCCAGTGGGTGCACTGGCGCGCCCCCACTGGAGTTGGAGTTCCCCCGACTAAAGGTGTTCAGCCGAGTGAAGATAGCCGGATAAATTCAACCGGTGAAATATCAAAACTTCGAAGTACACAAAAATCACAAGTTGGAAGAAAGCCAAGTAGTTCAGTTGGATAAAAAAAACCTCCCACGAGTTCACCCGGCGTCAGGGACAGCCGACATAGACAATAAGGTTCAAACAAAACAAAATGAATAACAACTACACCCGGCATTCCGAGGATCATATCTAGGCGGCAAGGACCGTGCCATGAGGAGGATCCTGGCCAGAAGCGGTCTCAGGAGGCGGAGGAGGCATGTTGGCAGATCGAGCTCCGGTGTCCCCACCAGTTGGCTGCAACGAGGCCTCCGCATCAGGAGTGCCGGCAGACTCCGAGTCGATGAGGACCTCGTCGACATCCGTGTAGTCAGCGATCTTGATGGCGGAGGGCCGGAGCTCCGGATGGGCCTGGTGGATGGCAGCGAGGTCGGCGCCGGCGCGGAAACCCCCATCGATCTTATTGACGCAGGCGTACTTCTACCAAGAGAGCATCAGGGCCAGGGCCATTTCTGCCCCGGCTTGCGCTGCCAGATTGTAGTCGACGGTAGCCGGGACCTCCGCCACCTTGGCTGCTAGTTGTGCCATCGTTTCTGGAACTGGAGAATCCGGCCACAGAAACATGAAGATAGCCTGAGCCGCCTGGCAAAGCTTGGCGTCCTCCTCGCCAAGAAGGACGACCAACTCCTGGGCAGTGGGCTGCTCCCCCGGCCAGTTCTCCTGTAGCCAGTTATAAGCCAGCAGGTCTACGCCAGCATAAAACGCTGTCAGAAAAAAGGAACGTCAGATCCGGATACCGGATCCGGAAAGACGAAGATAGTTAGAGAGAAACTTAGCCTTGGCTGTTTACCCGACCTGCATTAGCTCCTCCACCAGAGCCTTCTCCCGAACAGTCAGCCGTTTAACCTCCTTCTCTTGGTCCTTGCTCTGGGCTTCGAGGAGGTCAAATGCTTGGGCCCGGCTGGCGAGGGAGGCATCGTGCTCCTTGACGTTGGCCTCCAGGGAATCTAGCTTGGCATGCCAGTCCTTATTCTGCAGCCAAAGCATAGAATTGAACTTGCTCAGCCGGCTGTTCGCCTTCTTTAGGCGAACGATTTCCCGCTGAGCAGACACCATAATGGCTAAGGAAATCAGCTATTAGCAAAAAATGGAGAAGAGGAAACACCAAAGTATCTAGCAGTTGTATCCGGCTGAAGGGACTTACTCTGGGAGGTCCCGTTGGCAGCCGCCAGCTTCTGCTCTAGGGTCCTGTTGCCGCCGGCCAAGGCCTCGAGCAGCCGGATCTCCTTCACCGACAGCTCGAGGGTGGTGGAAAGGTCCGCCAGTGATGCGGCAGAGGAGGCGTCATCGTCGACGGTGTTGGCGATCAGCGACTCCTTCGCCTCGGCCATTGCCGGCCGCCACTCCTCCCCCGGTTCATTGTCGGAGTTGTCATCGGTGACAACCAGGAGCTCCTTGCCGATGGAGGCTCTCCGCACTGCTGCAGGAGAACTACCTCCACTTCGTGAAGAGGGCGCAGCCGTATCCGGCTGCACCACCATAGTCGGTGGAGCGTCCCCTGCTCTGGCTGCGGCAGCTGGATCAGCTTGAGGCGGGGGCGGAGACGGTGCCCTTGATGAAGGAGGGGGAGCGGAAGCAGATGCGGGTAGCCCGGTGTCCGGCGCGTGGGGCCAGGAG
Source organism: Avena sativa (assembly GCA_916181665.1). Taxonomy (NCBI): domain Eukaryota; kingdom Viridiplantae; phylum Streptophyta; class Magnoliopsida; order Poales; family Poaceae; genus Avena; species Avena sativa. The sequence goes on from OV702286.1 coordinate 184,830,993, forward strand.
CCAATGGGCGCCCGGGCCGGGCTCGTGGCGCCAAAGGAAACAAACGTGCTAAACAAGAGAACACAAGAAGGAAACAAAGGCAAATAAGCAAAAGACAAAAAGATTGGCACGAAAGAAAAAGGGCGTATGGGCTAGCGAGGAACTTACCACGACACCACGGGGGCGGCCCCTTCTTGCGACCAAGGAGGCTGGACGGAAGGGCACCGGTCCGGCTCCTCCACGGCGGGCCGGCTGGCCCCTCCACCTCCTCCACTAGACCGGTTGGAGCCCCTCCCGCCAGTGCCGGACCGGCTGGAGCCGCTCCCGCCGGTGCCAGACCGGCTAGAGTCCCTGTCCGTTGCACGGCACCGAGTCGGCTCGGGATCCGGCGCGGCCTCCTCCTCCTTATTAACCTCTGCGTGGGGGTCGGTGGCTGGCTTGTCGTTCTAGCTAGGGAAGACGTCGTCGTCCCCATCCGACTCCTCACCGGACCGGCGAGCGCGTGGCTCGGGAAGGTAAGGCGTTAAGTTCTGGAGGGGGTCTTGCCCTCCTCCTGGAGGATGCAGGGGAACATCTGCCAAAAAAAAGAAGCGCAAGACATTAGCAAGACTTACCCGGGTCGCGCGGTTGTCGCGGCTGTAAGGGGCCAGCCCGAACTTCTAGCCTTCCGGCAGCCGCTCCTTTATAATCGTCCACACCCACTACTTCAAGTTGAGGTAGCGGGGATCATAGCGGGACAGCCGGGTCGGGTCTAGCCGGCCGGAGTAGAAGCACATCTTGTGCGCGCGATGCTGCAGTGGCATCATCAGCCTGGACATCCAGTTGAGGGTGATGTCCAGGCCGGTCAAGCCAGCGGTGACGAGGGTGTGCATGCGCTGTAGCATCGCATCTGACTCCGTCTTCTCACCATAGATCTTTTGATTCCACTGCTGCCGGCTAGAGTCCAACTCCTGGAAAGCCGGCAGGTTGGTCCGGTCCTCGTCGGTGAGGTTGTGGACGTAGAATTACGACTCCTGCCACAGTCGCACCGTGTCCTGCAGCCGGAACTTGGGGCAGCCGGTTTGCGTGCGGGAGTAGAAGGAGGCGCCTCCACATGTCACCAATGGCCCCTTGGTGAACTGGACCTACGGCCGGACTCGGAAGAGCCGGCAGAAGAGCTCGAGATTCATCTAGATCCCGAGGTAACTTTCGTAGAAGGCCACAAAGTGCGCCAGCGTCCCGATGGCGTTGGCACCAAGGTGGTGAAGGCGGAGGTCGAAGAAAGCACGAATGTTGAGGAAGAAGGGATGCACCGGCAGCACGAAGCCGCGAGCAAGATGCGTCAGAAAAATCACCCGCTCCGCCTCGGCTGGGTGTGGTGATTCCTCTCCCTTCGGCGCCAGCCGCACCTCCACGTCTGTCTTCGGCGGCAGCACGCGGGTGGCACGGCACTTATGGATGTGCTCCTCTGTCACGACAGCACGAATGTTGAGGAAGAAGGGAGTGGCGGTGGCCCGTACCACTGACGATGCTAAACTGGCGGCGCGGTGGGCTACAACAGCAGTAGAAAGTGAGGCAGAGCGAGGAAGGCAAGGGCGTAGGGGAGGATTGGGAAGGCAACGAATGGAAGGACGAACCGCTCCCCCCGGGAAGCCTTTTAAAGACCCGTAAGCGGAACCGTCCATGGTGCCACGCGGCTCCCATCGAGCCGCACCCTGCTCTCCCGACCGCGTAGGATCCTTTGCGCAAGCACGGGATGCATAGACAATCCCGGGGCAGAAACTGAAGAGGCAGATGGCAGTTCCCGAGGCGACGTGCGACGGGACGTTACACTCACCCGCCGCAGTCTAATGATGGTGCGTGCGTGCATGGCCGGCATCAGCACTGATGTCACGGGTAGCACAACAGCCAGGCGTAGCCGGCCAGAAAATTCAAAATTGGAGAGGAGCGCGCGCACATTTCACCTAAGGGAGAAATCTACACACGCTCGGGGGCTAGTGTCAGGGGGATGACCTCCGGATACCCCAACCAGACAAGAATCACGATAGTTGGATCGCGTCCGGCTGGCTGAGCATAGCCGGAGCAGAGCAAGTCAAGCCGGCTACCTCACGGTAGCGGGAACCGCGAGGAGCAGCAAGGCACGGGGCTGGCTACATCCGTGTAGCCGGAATCAATCAAGAGGATAGTGCAACGTGCTACACAGTGCACGACACGCCCTGATACGATGACAAGACCCACAACTACCCGACCATACCGAAGACTTTGCGGGGTGACGTGGGAACAGTGGCCAGACACTGACGACAGGCTTGCATGGTGTTCACTGTACCCCCGACGACCTTACCGCTTCTACTCTAATGGGATGTAAGTGTACCGAGTACTGTAGATGACCAGCCGGCTGGGACTCGCCTGTGGGGCCCGCCAGCCGGACTGGCCAGTGAGACCGTTGCCTCTCTACCTATATAAGAAGAGGCAAGGCTCTAGTAGAAGGGGTTGGGGTCAGTGCATTTAAGACAGTAGCTAGAGAATACAACTCAAGGAGTGATTGTATCCCGTATACCACTCATAGTCAGATCCGCAGGAGTAGGAGCTTTACCTCACCATGAGGGCTCCAAACCTGGGTACTTCTTGTGTCTCGCTATACTCGCTTGTACCCAATCCCGCCCGCGGACGCCGTCGAGAGTTTCCTGCTAGTCCCCACACCTCTATCTAACCTGCTTAGGTACTGACATTCCCAATACAACGATAGATGGCATGAGAGGGGACAAACATGATTCTATCAGTGGCTACTCGCAACGGGTTGGGCATAGATACCGCAAACACAGCGATGTATCTAGGTTTGGAGCCCTCTGTTCGAGGTAATTCTCCTACTCCTACATGGATCTACTATATGGGGAGCGAGTGCTCAATACAAGTGCTCCTTGAGCTGTTTCCCTAGCTACTCTTGGGAGATAGAGGAAGATGGATCACACGACTTGAGGATTCTGGCTAACTTCTAACTTGTTATTCCTTACCTAGAACCCTAGCTCTACCCCTCCTTATATACTTCTAGAAGGGTAGGTTACAATGTGGGATCTAGGGTTTACAATTTTGGGCTTTGGGTTTAAAAAGCGGGCCGGCTAGCCATATTCAGCCGGTGGTTTAGGGTCTTGGTCAAGCTTCAGTACAAGTGGGGGTAGTGCCCTAGCGTCTCAGCGCCTCTGCTTCGGGTGTCACCCGACGCTTTAACCATCATCTTGGCGCTTTATCCGTCAGCCGGGTCTTTGTCTGTCATCTCCCAGCCTTAGCGCTTTGGCACCGTTGTCTCGTAGCGCCAGCCTGTCTTGTCAAGGGTGCGCTCAGCAGGGAGAGTCACCCCCTCTTGTACCATTGGCCAATGGATCTGAGGCGGCCGGGTAGAGGTGGCCACCCAGCCGGCTATCCTGGTCCCTAGCTAGATGGGCTAGCCGAGGAATCTTGATGCGGGCCGGGTGAAGCGTATCACCCTGCTGAGGTGATTTATCTTGTGGCCATCCGGCCAGCTTTCCATGGAGCCGGCTAGTTAGCACTAGCTTGTCCTATCCGGGGGTCATCCTCCCGACACACATGAAAAACGGCGAAAAGATGTGACAGATTGAACGTCCTAGCCTTGTGCCTAGTTTGGGATTTTCTGGCTACTAAGCCTCCAGTACTGTGCACAATGTATTGTTATCTCCCTTCGATTTTGGCTCCAGACCACAAACCGGCTGCTGCGGCGTAAACAACAGAGCGCACGAGAAAATGACTAAGTGTCAAGAGAAGCGCAAGCTAGTTTTTTGAAACAAACTGAATTCCGTAAACTGGTGAAAAAGCGCATACTGACCGACTAATGTATTGAACAAATCTACCTATATGTTTGTTTTCCACGATTACACCGAGTCTGCTATCAAGAGGAAAGAAGAGAAGATTCGAAGTCCTTGCCTTTGCCTAGCGCTCTGAATCTTGGGGCTACACCCACTAGGTGCGCTCGCGTGCCCCCAGTGGAATCATGTAGTTCCGACCGGCTAAAGGAGCTTAGCCGGATATTCAGGCCCAGGTGAGGGCAAGGGCAAGAAAAGAAGAGAAGATTCAAAGAACTTGGCTTCACCAACTACTCCGAATCTCGGGTGCTACACCCAGTGGGTGTGCTGGCGCGCCCCCACTAGTGGTTGTGGTCGTCTGGATGGTCAAGCAAGGTTAGGTTGTCCGGCTAAAGGCATTTAGCCAGAGTATAATAAAAAGTCGCAAGAAAGAAAGGAGAGAATATTTGAAGTCCTTTTCTTTATCAAGAACTCTGAATCTCGGGGGTTACACCCAATGGGTGCACTGGCGTGCCCCCTCTGGAATCGGTAGTCCTCCGGCTAAGGGAGTAAAGCTGGATAAGGACAGTCGGGCGAGCCTAATCAGCAAAAGAAGAAAGAAACACAAAGTACGGAAAACTAGAAGGAAAAGGAAAAGGCAAACACGTTCAATACATAAAGATAAGGGAGTCGAAGATCCCACAAGTTCACCAGCGCACACGACAAGTTCAACAAAACAGAAACTATTACAATTCCACCCGGCATCCCGGGAATCAGGTCTAGGCGGCGGGGCCCTTGCCGTGCTGCTGGTCCTGGCCGGCCGCGGCTTCTGGAGAAGGAGGAGGCGCGCTGGATGTTTTGGCTTCAACATCTCCGCCTTCCGACCGCGGCGTCGGCTCGACCTCCATCTCCGGCGTTCCTGTGGACTCTGAGTGGGTGAGGACTTCGTCAACGTCAGCCTAGCCAGCAATCTTGATGGTAGAGGGGCGCAGTTCGGGGTGAGCCTAGCGGACGACAGCGAGGTCTGCGCCAGCACGGAAGCCTCTGTCGATCTTCTTGACGCGCACATCCTTGTACCAGGAGAGCATCATAGCCAGCACCATCTCCGCTCCGGCTCACGCCGCCAGGTCCCTTAGCCGGTCGATGGCGGCCGACACCTCTACAACCTTCGCCGCCAGCTGGGCGATGGTGTCCGACATAGCTGCGTCTGGCCACAGGAAGTTGAAGATAGAGTGGGCAGCCTTCCGCAGCTCCACGACCTCCTCACCGAGAATGGCGACGAGCTCCTACGAGGTGGGATGCTCGCTCGGCCAGTTCTCCTAGAGCCAGTTGTAGGCCAGTAGGTCTACGCCCAGATAATATTCTATCAAAAAAACATAAGTTAGGTTTGGCTACCGGATCCGGACAAGGGCAGGGAAGTCGGAAGGAAGGTTTACCTTTGGTGGTGTGGCTGATTTGCGTCAACTCCTCTAGGAGGGCCTTCTCCTGCTCCACCAGCCGCTTGACCTCCTTCTCCTTGTCTTTGCATTGGGCGTTGAGGAGCTCGAAGGCCTAGGATCAGCTGGCAAGGGCGCTGTTGTGCTCCTTGATGACGGCTTCCATCTTGTCCGTCTTGGAGTGACACTCCTTGTTTTGCAGATGGAGGCAGGAGTTGGACCGGGTGAGGCGATCATTCGCCTTAGTCAGTCGGTCCATCTCCCGCTGGGCGCAGACCATGACGGCTAAAGGCACAGCTGGATGTTAGTAAAAAAAAGGCAGAAAGATAGGAGAGGAAACTGTAACCGGATAAGGGGACCTACTCTAGGAAGTGTCGTTCGCTGCCGCGAGCTTCTGCTCCAGCATCCGGCTATCCCCGAGCGAGGTCTCGAGAAGCTTGACCTCCTTCACCGCCACCGCCAAGGTAGAGGCTAGAGCGGCCAAGGACGCGGAGGAGGAGGTGGAGTCATTGGCGGTATTGATGGTCAGAGACTCCTTCGCCTCGCGGAGTGCCACCCGCCACTCCTCTACAGTCTCGCTGTCGGAGTTGTCGTTGGCCACCACCACTGCTCCTTGCCGGATGCGGACGCCCTTGCCGCTACAGGGTAGCCCTCGCTACGGCTCAGATTCAGCACGGCGGTGCCTGGCTGGAATACGGTAGCCAGTGGGGCATCATCAGCCCCAGTTCCTGTAGCCGGATCCACGCGGGGCAGCAGTGGCTACGGAGGCCGAATCAGCAGGAGGGGTGTGAGGCGTCGAGGCAGGGGACGCGTGCGCAGGACTGGCAGCGCTGAAGGAGAATAGTGTGCTATAAGAGCAGGCTAGAACATCCGAAAGGAAAAGAAAAAGAAAAAGAAGCATGCTAGAACATCCCAAAGGAAAAGAACAGAAAAGATAGGCAAAAATCCATCATGAGAGGGAAAAGGGCCTTACCCCTGGATGACGGGAGGCGTCGCCTTCTTGCGGCCACCCTGGCCTAGGGGCGGAACTCCTGTCCGGCTCCTCTTAGCATCTGGTTCCTCCACCGCGGGCCATCTGGACCTGCTTCCTCCCACGGCCGACCGGCTAGAGGCGCCATCCTCCGCCCGGCAGCCGGGGCGGCCTCCTCCTCCTCAACAATCGGCGCGTGGGGGTCGTCCGCTGGCTCGTTGTTCTGGTTTGGGAAGACGTCGGTGTTGCCATCAGACTCCTCGCCGGACCGCCGTCTGCACGGCTCTGGAAGGTCAGACATGAAGACCTGGAGGGGAGTCTTGCCCTCCTCCGGAGGATGCAGGGAAAGTTCTACCACAATGTAAAAAGACGGAGCGTTAGCCGGAAGAGCGCGCGAAGAAAGAAACATAAGGCAAGGGGAAGGAGAGGACTTACCCGGGGCGCGCGGTTCTCGCGCGTGTTGGGGCCTACCCAAACTTCCAGTTCTCGGGCAACCTCTCCTTCGTGATTGTTGACACCCACTCCTTGAGGTTGTGGTGGCGGGGATCATGGCGGGATAGCCGGGTGGGGTCCAGTCGGCCGGAGTAAAGGCACATCTTGTGCACCCATTGTTGTAGTGTCATCATTGGCCAGGACATCCAACTGAGCATGATGTGCAAGCCGGTTAAGCTGGTGGTGACAAGTGACTCTACCTCTGCTGCAACATCGCGTTCAACTCTACCTTCTCACTGTAAATATTCATATCCCAATGCTCCTGGCTGGACTCAACATCCTGGAAAGCCGACAGATTGATCCGGTTGACGTCGATGATGTTGTGGACGTGGAAGTACGACTGCTGCCACAGTCAGACCGTGTCATGAAGCTTGAACTTCGGGTAGCCGGTCTACAAGCGGGAGTCGAGGGAGGTGCCACCGCAGGGGACCAATGGGCCCTGAGCGAACTAGACCTATGGCCAGACGTGAAACAGCCGGCAAAGGAGCCCGAGATCCGGCTGGATACCGAGGTAGCACTCGTAGAAGGCTATGAAGTGCGAGAGGATGCCGATGGCGTTGGCACCGAGGTGGTGGAGGCGCAAGTCGAAGAAGGTAAGGAAGGTGAGAAAGAAGGGGTTCGCCGGAAGGGCGAAGCCATGCGCGAGGTGCGACAAGGAAATCACCAGCATCCCCGCTTGGGGATGCGGTGACTCCTCCTCCGGCGAAGCGAGTCGCACCGCCACCTCCGATTCTGGCGGCAAGACCCGCTTGGCGTAGTACTTCACGATGTTGTCTTCCGTCACCGTCGACCCGCACCAAGAACCGCGGTCAGAAGCCATTACCTCCTCGTCGGTCATGGTGGCGGGCATGGAGAAGCGGGGGCCCGTGTCTCCGGCGACCTCGAGCGGGTGGTGTAGCGAGTTCGGCAGCGAGCGGGCAGAGGCGGCGCAAGAGCAGGCAGTGCATGCGGTGGCAAAAATGGAGAAGGAAGAGTGCGGGTTGGGGAGAACTGCTCCTTGGGTGGTATTTAAACCCGGGGGAGGGCAACTGTCCGGGTCGCCGCGTGGCTCCCACTAAACCGTGCCACATCCCTACCAATGGCTCTGGATCCCGTGTGATGGCACCAGGCACGCAGAGGGTCCCGGGGCAGAAACCGAAGAGGCAGGCGGCGGTTCCCTAGGTGACGTGCGTGACGTGCAATGGGACGCGACGGTGTGTGCGGTAGCGCAATGATGGCGCATGCGCGTGTGGCCAGCGTTAGCACTAACATCACGGGCGGCACAACCGTCAGCCTGTAGCCGGATGAAAATTCAAAAACAAGAAGGAGCACATGCACATTTCACCTAAGGGAAAAATCCACATCTGCTCGGGGGCTAGTGTCGAGGGATGACCCCCGGGTAGCCTGGCCGGACAAGAACAAAGGCAGACGGTTCATGTCCAGCTAACAGATCATCGCCGGATGTAGGCGCGTTATCTTGGTTATCAAAAAGTAGCCGAAACAAGGAAGGGCAGCAAGACACGGATCTGCCTACACAGACGTAGCCGAACGCAATTAGGACAAAGGCAGAGCGACGTGCTGCACAATGCACGGTACGCCCTGGTACAATGACAAGACACACCACTACGATACCATATCGAAGACTTTGTGGTTGACGAGGGAATAGTGGCCCTTTGCTGAGACAGGCTCGCACAACATTCACTGTGCCCACGACGACCCGCACGGCGCGTACTCTCGATGAAACCCCCTACTACTTGGTACTGTAGATGACCAACCGGTTGGGGCCCGCCTGTGGGACCCATCAGCCGGACTGGCCAGTAAGATCGCTCCCCCTAGCCTATATAAGGGGGCAAGGCTCTCGTAGCAACGGTTGGCATTTGAGTAGCTAGATAGTCCGTACAGCTCGAGGAGCAGATTATATTCCAAATATCTCCCATAGTCAGATTGCAGGAGTAGGGGTGTTACCTCTACACGAGGGCCCTGAACCTAGCTACTTCTTGTGTCACACTACGCTTGCTTGTACCCAATCCTGCATGTAGACATTGTCGAGAGCTTCCCTGCCGTTTGCCCACACCTTTATCTGGGCTTGTTCGTCTCTGGTACCAAAGTTCGCAGGCCAGCGCATGGAGGTACCTAAGTTGCCTAAAATTATCGCATTTCGAAAAGTTGGGCCGCCAACTAATGAGAGGGGCCATTTCGAGGCAAACTCATCTCACCCCTGCCAAATACAAAAATTCCGTTAAACCACCCCGTGAAGTAGACGATCGGGACCCACATGTCGGTCATCTGTCCGTGACGCGGGCGCCAACGCGGCAACCTCTTAGGCAAATCGAGCAGCTAAGTGGATTAGATGCGTTGACCAATTTCACAAATCCATTCCCAGCTTTCCCCTAGCACCGGTGGCGTCGGAATCCACCCTCCAGGCAGGACGATCCCTTCGGAAATTTTACTTCTGAGGCCATGTTGCTGTGCCCAGTCGCTGATACCGAGCTCCAATGGTACAAGTCGTAGCCGTCGTTGCGAGGCTCTAGCCCGCCTCCCCACTGACGAGCCGAGCAGTTCGGAGGATGGCAGATCCTACAAGGAAGAAGTTCTGGCTACAAGCAGGTGAGCTACCCTTCTCTTTGCTATTCGCACTAATTACAACTGCTAGCTGGCTACTGAACCTCAAATTGTTCGTTAGCCCAACGCTGACAAACAAATTTTGTCCACAGTTTTCTGTCAAGTGGGATCTGCGCGGACCCCCTTACCTGGTTACGGTAGTACTCTACAAGTACGACTCCAAGGGCAGGTGGTATGGAAGCCATTGTTTCACGATGGAAGAAGCGCCTACGCAGATCTGCAATATATCTGGTATGGTTGCTGCTCTGCATAATCATGTTGAAGTATGGCCGAAGCAAACTGCAAAGTTCAGCTTCATGGATGAACGTGGCATCATGGTTCCTATAACGTGTGACAGTCAGCTAATTGGGTTGATGAAATGGTATGCTTCGGATTGCATGTTTGAGCTAAATTGTGATGTACTGGATGTGGAAGATGCTACAACTGGGAGTCTCCCTTCTATTCTTGGACAGGGTGGTTGCTCGAACCCAATTAGCTCCTGGTAAGCAAAGGTCGCTTGGGGTTCGCATGTTTACGCTAAATTCTAATTTTTTTTATTTACTCTGTAGATATTGGGCAGTTATGCAGTTATGTAGATATTAGGCAGTTTTGCTTCCCGAAGAAATTAAAAACGAGTGGAAAGATGATGCTGGACACGATTCTGGTGCCCATTGTCCTGGCGATGCAGAGTACGTGAAGCTAAGAAAATTGGCACCGAGGAAGAGGAAGAAGGCAGGAAATGAAGAAGCCAGTGGACGTGAAGGCTTGGCACCCAGGCTACGGAAGAAGGATGCTGGCAATGAAGATGCATAGTAATGTGTTGAACTTGAACCTATATATGTAATTCTGTTAAATTCTGGAGCTCTGTGTGGCATGTTGCTGGGAGAAACAATCTACCCATGTTCTCTGAGTAAAATGTAGCGCGACTTAGGGTTTGGAAACGCCCGAGTCAGTAGTTGAATCTGAAATTGTGATTGTGCCACTGCTATATGAAAACAAGGATCCACCGGTTCCATGATTGCTGAGGGGTAGGAGGTCTTCAAATACGATGGAATGTAAGTGGCACAGAAATAAATTATTTAAGCTGCCACACTCCGCGAAGTAGCAACTTATTTCAGATCCTGCACAACGACGTGGCAACATAAACAGCAATGTTCTCACCGATAATGCCCACATGAGGAGGAAATCGGTACCACTTTCTGGCCTAATCTTGAGCCTGTCTATCTCACCGCCTCTCTACTCCTGCATCCCCTGCATCTGGTGAAGCTCTCGAATCTCCAGTAACCGGGTGTACATGCTTCCACTTTATAAATTGTGGTTGTGCCATTTGCATGCGGCCAAATCCACGTAGATTATGTTTAAACAAACCACCAATGTCAGAATACACTAGTAGAAAAGGGGTCTTTGGTCCACGGTCACATTCCTAATCCGGGACAGAGATCTAAATCGAGGCAGAAATTGATCTAAATCACAAATTCTTCCACAAATTAATCGAGACAGAGATCTAAATCGAGGCATTTCATTAATTCAACCACAAATTCTTCTAAACAAAGGTGTGATTTCACATCCTACATTAATTCAACCATTAGTCAATAATTTCACTTCCGCTGCCGCTGTCCTCTGAGCCGCCGGCTTCCTCGTCTTCGTCGGACGGAACATCCACGATTTCCGCATTGTACGCGAGAGGGAGCACCTCTTCATGGCGAGCGGCGGCGATCACGGTGAACTTGGTCTGTCCAGGGATGGACCAGAACCACTCCCACCCTTCTCGGTTGCGGAGATCCCGGTGCACCACGCGCCCGTAAACGATGCGGTTGCCAATCTTGGCCTTCCGCTCCTTCTTGAACAGCGCCGGCCAGTACGGGCTGGCCGCCGAGTACCGGGGCAGCATCCTCTTCCACGCGGGCATCTGGCGGCGGCACGCCGCGATTTCGCTCTCCATCACGGCTCCGCTAGGGACGAGGAGCGGAGCCACCAGCACCCCCGCATAGCTGATGCGCCATCCGTGGGGCACCCTCGCGGCCGGCGGCACGAGGATGTCGAAGTGCGCGAACATCACCGCCTCGTAGAAGTTCAGCGAGGGCATCTCCATGGCGGCGTGGTGGAGATTGGAGAGGGGGCAAGGGGGTGGACGACGAAGCGACGGCGCGGTGGAGGTTGGAGAGGGCGAGGGGATGGGCGACGAAGCGACGAGCTATGGTGCCTCCTATTTGTACACGAGGACGACGAAGCGACGGGCGGAATATCCAAGGGGCATTGGTCAGACAAAAGGAAGTAATGCAGGGTTTAGATAGATTAACGGGCGACCAATTTTTTTACTCCCATGACTCCGGGGCCAATAGTTCAAACTGCTAGGTCAACAAGTACAACTATTACAACTTAAAAAAGGCACGGAGCTTAAGCTAAATAGAACTAGTTATCACACATCTCCTTGATCTTCCTAATCTTAGCCCTATGTGCATCTTCCTGCAAGAGCAAGGATCGAATCGTCTGCTCCTTCCTTTTAGCATCTTCCTTGCACAACTTCAATTGTTTCTCTACATCTTTCCTCATGCACTTGTCAATACTCGTAGTTGTGAACTGCAGGACTTTGGCCTAGTGAAGATCCTTCCTTGCTTGAGTCAGTTCTTGCTCTACTTTAGCCTTCAGGGCCAACGTCGCGTCCGTCTCCTTCTCGACTTTGCTAACCATGTCTTCCGCCCGCATGAGATCTCGCTTATGCTTGGTCGTGTCCACTGGTTCCCATAGCTTCATCTCAACACTGTCAAGAAGTGAATTGAATGCAGATTCTTTCAACTCAACAGTCATTTCCCATAGTTTGTCCAGCGTTTTCTGCATCAATTTGGGCCACTCTGGATCTACCCATTTGACAACACCACAACTTCCTCCTCGCATCATTGCACGGTGTCCTTGACCATAGAAACCTCCTGTCTGCGTTTCGTCCTTCGAACGCTACAAATTTAGCGGGCACATATCCATGTTTACATAGCAGAGGACTGTCTTCATCCGCTAAACCGTGATAGTCGGCATCATACATCGTCTGGTTGGCCTAACACATCATACGCACATGAGTAAACAGAGTAGATCTGGCTCAAAAAATAGATAACTGGCCATGGATGATAGAGATAGAGATAGAGATGAGAAGACTCACATCGAAATCACCGTCCCAGTCGTCACGACGCGTTTCCTCGCCGTCTCCCCTTGAACCCATGGTGAGAGGGGAGGGGGGGTGGCTGCCAAAGAGGGGATTGGGATGGAGGCGCCGTCGGCTTGCGGCTACGGCAGGACGAGATTGAAGTGGGGAATGTGGCTTCGAGGGGAAGGAAGAGAAGTAATGGGGACGTGACACTGGGATATGGCCCACTCAACTCATGAGTCGTGACACTCGCAACAGGGAAGCCCCCGGTGCTGCCAGTTTATCCAAAGCAAGCGTGGCCAATCATGCTGCGGAACAGACTACTTGCAGATCGATCTCACGAAAACCATCCCAATCGTCCAAGTGCCCTGATCTAACGATATGTAACAACCATCAAGAAGAACAACTGTGTTAGGGCATGCCTTCTAGAAGACTCGGTCTAACACTAAGGTTAGGGCTCTCCTAAGGTTAATTAGTATCCATATGCGGTTTATGAAAAGAACATGCATCCAATGACACTAGTGGATCTAGTTGTGGTTAATGAGAAGAGCAGACATGCAATGACACTGGTGGATCCATGTGTGGTTAATGAGAAGAACACACATGCAATGACACTAGGTGTGGTTCATGATATGGTTTGTGAGAAGAACACACATGCAATGACTCTAGTTGTGGTTCATGAAAAGAGCAGACATGCGATGACTCTAACAGTGGTTCATGAAAACAGCAGACATGCGATGCCACTGGTGGATCCATGTGTGGTCTATGAGAGGAACACACATGCAATGACACCGGTGGATCCTTACGTGGTTTGTGAGAATAACACACATGCAATGACACTGTTGGATCCATATGTGGTCTGTGAAAAGAACAGACATGCAATGACTCTAGCTGTGGTTCATGAAAAGTGCAGACATGTGATGACTCTAACTATGGTTCATGAAAAGAGCAGACATGCGATGCCACCGGTGGATCCATGTGTGGTCTATGAGATGAACACACATGCAATGACACCGGTGGATCCTTACTTGGTTTGAGAGAATAACACACATGCAATGACACTAGTGTATCCATTTGTGGTTCATGGGAAGAACACACATGCAATGACACTGGGTGGATCCCTGTGTGGTTCATGGGAAGAACACACATGTAATGACACTAGTGATTCCATGTGTGGTCTGTGGGAAGAACACACATGCAATGACACTGGTGATATGTGGTCTAGGAGAAGAACACACATGTAGTGACTCTAGCTGTGGTTCATGAAAAGAGCAGACATGCGATGACACTAGTGGATCCATGTGTGGTTCACGGGAAGAACACACATGCAATGACACTGGGTGTGGTTCATGATATGGTCTGTGGGAAGAACACACATGCAATGACTCTGGTGATATGTGGTTTGTGAGAAGAACACACATGCAATGACTCTAGTTGTGGTTCATGAAAAGAGTAGACATGTGATGACTCTAACTGTGGTTCATGAAAAGAGCAGACATGCGATGCCACCGGTGGATCCATGTGTGGTCTATGAGAGGAACACACATGCAATGACACTGGTGGATCCTTACTTGGTTTGAGAGAATAACACACATGCAATGACACTAGTGGATCCATGTGTGGTTCATGGGAAGAAAACACATGCAATGACACTGGGTGGATCCATGTGTGGTTCATGGGAAGAACACACATGCAATGACACTGGTGATTCCATGTGTGGTCTGTGGGAAGAACACACATGCAATGACACTGGTGATATGTGGTCTGTGAGAAGAACACAAATGCAATGACTCTAGCTGTGGTTCATGAAAAGAGCAGACATGCGATGACACTGGTGGATCCATGTGTGGTTCATGGGAAGAACACACATGCAATGAAACTGGGTGTGGTTCCTGATATGGTCTATGTGAAGAACACACATGCAATGACTCTGGTGATATGTGGTTTGTGAAAAGAACAGACATGCAATGACTCTAGCTGTGGTTAATGAGAAGAGCAGACATGCAATGACACTGGTGGATCCATGTCTGGTTAATGAGAAGAACACACATGCAATGACACTGGGTGTGGTTCATGATATGGTTTGTGAGAAGAACACACATGCAATGACTCTAGCTGTGGTTCATGAAAAGAGCAGACATGCGATGACTCTAACTGTGGTTCATGAAAAGAGCAGGCATGCGATGCCACCGGTGGATCCATGTGTGGTCTATGAGAGGAACACACATGCAATTACACCAGTGGATCCTTACGTGGTTTGTGAGAATAACACACATGCAATGACACTGGTGGATCCATGTGTGGTTCATGGGAAGAACACACATGCATTGACACTGGGTGGATCCATGTGTGGTTCATGGGAAGAACACACATGCAATGACACTGGTGGATCCATGTGTGGTCTGTGGGAAGAACACACATGCAATGACACTGGTGATATATGATCCGTGAGAAGAACACACATGCATTGGCTCTAGTTGTGGTTCATGAAAAGATCATACATGCGATGACACTGGTGGATCCATGTGTGGTTCATGGGAAGAACACACATGCAATGACACTAGGTGTGGTTCATGATATGGTCTGTGGGAAGAACACACATGCAATGACTCTGGTGATATGTGGTTTGTGAGAATAACACACATGCAATGACTCTACCTGTGGTTAATGAGAAGAGCATACATGCAATGACACTGGTGGATCCATGTGTGGTTAATGAGAAGAACACACATGTAATGACATTGGGTATGGTTCATGATATGGTTTGTGAGAAGAACACACATGCAATGACTCTAGTTGTGGTTCATGAAAAGAGTAGACATGCGATGACTCTAACTGTGGTTCATGAAAAGAGCAGACATGCGATGCCACCTGTGGATCCATGTGTGGTCTATGGGAGGAACACACATGCAATGAAACCGGTGGATCCTTACGTGGTTTGTGAGAATAACACACATGCAATGACACTGGTGGATCCCTGTGTGGTTCATGGGAAGATCACACATGCAATGACACTGGGTGGACCCATGTGTCGTTCATGGGAAGAACACACATGCAATGACACAGGTGGATCCATGTGTGGTCTGTGGGAAGAACACACATGCAATGACACTGGTGATATGTGGTCTATGAGAAGAACACACATGTAATGACTCTAGCCGTGGTTCATGAAAAGAGCAGACATGCGATGACACTGGTGGATCCATGTGTGGTTCATGGAAAGAACACACATGCAATGACACTGGGTGTGGTTCATGATATGGTTTGTGGGAAGAACACACATGCAATGACTCTGGTGATATGTGGTTTGTGAGAAGAACACACATGCAATGACTCTAGCTGTGGTTAATGAGAAGAGCAGACATGCAATGACACTAGCGGATCCATGTGTGGTTAATGAGAAGAACACACATGCAATGACACTGGGTGTGGATCTTGATATGGTTTGAGAAGAACACACATGCAATGACTCTAGCTGTGGTTCATGAAAAGAGCAGACATGTGATGACTCTAACTATGGTTCATGAAAAGAGCAGACATGCGATGCCACCGGTGGATCTATGTGTGGTCTATGAGAGGAAGAGACATGCAATGACACCGGTGGATCCTTACGTGGTTTGTGAGAATAACACACATGCAATGACACTAGTGGATCCATATGTGGTCTGTGAAAAGAACACACATGCAATGACACTGGGTGGATCCATGTGTGGTTCATGGGAAGAACGCACATGCAATGACACTGGTGGATCCATGTGTGGTCTGTTGGAAGAACACACATGCAATGAGACTGGTGATATGTGGTCTGTGAGAAGAACACACATGCAATGACTCTAGATCTGGTTCATGAAAAGAGCAGACATGCGATGACACTAGTGGATCCATGTGTGGTTCACGTGAAGAAAACACATCCAATGACACTGGATGTGGTTCATGATATGGTTTGTGGGAAGAACACACATGCAATGACTCTGGTGATATGTGGTTTGTGAGAAGAACACACATGCAATGACTCTAGATGTGGTTAATGAGAAGAGCAGACATGCAATGACACTGGTGGATCCATGTGTGGTTAATGAGAAGAACACACATGCAATGACACTTGGTGTGGTTCATGAAAAGAGCAGACATGCGATGCCACCGGTGGATCCATGTGTGGTGTATGAGAGGAACACACATGCAATTACACCGGTGGATCCTTATGTGGTTTGTGAGAATAACACACATGCAATGACACTGGTGGATCCATGTGTGGTCTGTGAAAAGAACACACATGCAATGACACTGGGTGGATCCATGTGTGGTTCATGGGAAGAACACACATGCAATGATACTGGTGGATCCATGTGTGGTTTGTGGGAAGAACACAGATGCAATGACACTGGTGATATGTGGTCTGTGAGAAGAACACACATGCAATGACTCTAGCTGTGGTTCATGAAAAGAATAGACATGCGATGCCACCGGTGGATCCATGTGTGGTCTATGATAGGAACACACATGCAATGACACCGGTGGATCCTTACGTGCTTTGTGAAAATAACACACATGCAATGACACTGGTGGATCCATGTGCGGTTCATGGGAAGCACACACATGCAATGACACTGGGTGGATTCATGTGTGGTTCATGGGAAGAACACACATGCAATGACACTGGTGGATCCATGTGTGGTCTTTCGGAAGAACACACATGCAATGACACTGGTGATATGTGGTATGTGAGAAGAACACACATGCAATGAATCTAGCTGTGGTTCATGAAAAGAGAAGACATGCAATGACACTAATGGATCCATGTGTGGTTCATGGGAGGAACACACATGCAATGACATTGGGTGTGGTTCATGATATGGTCTGTGGGAAGAACTCACATGGAATGACTCTGGTGATATGTGGTTTGTGAGAAGAACACACATGCAATGACTCTAGCTGTGGTTAATGAGAAGAGCAGACATGCAATGACACTGGTGGATCCATGTGTGGTTAATGATAAGAACACACATGCAATGACACTGGGTGTGGTTCATGATATGGTTTGTGATAAGAACACACATGCAATGACTCTAGTTGTGGTTCATGAAAAGAGTAGACATGCGATGACTCTAACTATGGTTCATGAAAAGAGCAGACATGCGATGACACCAGTGGATCCATGTGTGGTATATGAGAGGAACACACATACAATTACACCGGTGGATCCATGTGTGGTTCATGGGAAGAACAAAGATGCAACGACACTGGGTGGATCCATGTGTGGTTCATGGGAAGAACACACATGCAATGACACTGGTGGATCCATGTGTGGTCTGTGGGAAGAACACACATGCAATGACACTGGTGATATGTGGTCTGTGAGAATAACACACATGCAATGACTCTAGTTGTGGTTCATGAAAAGAGCAGACATGCGATGACACTGGTGGATCCATGTGTGGTTCATGGGAAGAACACACATGCAATGACACTGGGTGTGGTTCATGATATGGTTTGTGGGAAGAACACACATGCAATGACTCCAGTGATATGTGGTTTGTGAGAAGAACACACATGCAATGACTCTAGTTGTGGTTAATGAGAAGAGTAGACATGCAATGACATTGGTGGATCCATGTGTGGTTAATGAGAAGAACACACATGCAATGACTCTAGCTGTGGTTGATGAAAAGAGCAGACATGCGATGACTCTAACTGTGGTTCATGAAAAGAGCAGACATGCGATGCCACCGGTGGATCCATGTGTGGTCTATGAGAGGAACACACATGCAATGACACCAGTGGATCATTACATGGTTTGTGAGAATAACACACATGCAATGACACTGGTGGATCCATATGTGGTCTGTGAAAAGAACACACATGCAATGACACTGGATGGATCCATGTGTGGTTCATGGGAAGAACACACATGCAATGACACTGGTGGATCCATGTGTGGTCTGTGGGACGAACACACATGCAATGACACTAGTGATATGTGGTTTGTGAGAAGAACACACATGCAATGACTCTAGGTGTGGTTCATGAAAAGAGCAGACATGCGATGACACTGGTGGATCCATGTGTGGTTCATGGGAAGAACACACATGCAATGACACTAGGTGTGGTTGATGATATGGTTTGTGGGAAGAACACACATGCAATGACTCTGGTGATATGTGGTTTGTGAGAAGAACACACATGCAATGACTCTAGTGATATGTGGTTTGTGAGAAGAACACACATGCAATGACTCTAGCTGTGGTTAATGAGAAGAGCAGACATGCAATGACACCGGTGGATCCATGTGTGGTTAATGAGAAGAACACATGCAATGACACTGGGTGTGGTTCATGATATGGTTTGTGAGAAGAACACACATGCAATGACTCTAGCTGTGGTTCATGAAAAGAGCATACATGCGATGACTCTAACTGTGGTTCATGAAAAGAGCAGACATGTGATGCCACCGATGGATCCATGTGTCCTCTATGAGAGGAACACACATGCAATGACACCGGTGGATACTTACGTGGTTTGTGAGAATAACACACATGCAATGACACTGGTGGATCCATGTGTGGTTCATGGGAAGAACACACATGCAATGACACTAGGTGGATACATGTGTGGTCCATGGGAAGAATACACATGCAATGACACTGGTGGATCCATGTGTGGTCTGTGGGAAGAACACACATGCAATCACACTAGTGATATGTGGTCTGTGAGAAGAACACACATGCAATGACTGTAGGTGTGGTTCATGAAAAGAGCAGACATGCGATGACACTGGTGGATCCATGTGTGGTTCATGGGAAGAACACACATGCAATGACACTAGGTGTGGTTCATGATATGGTTTGTGGGAATAACACACATGCAATGACTCTGGTGATATGTGGTTTGTGAGAAGAACACACATGCAATGACTCTAGCTGTGGTTAATGAGAAGAGTAGACATGCAATGACATTGGTGGATCCATGTGTGGTTAATGAGAAGAACACACATGCAATGACTCTAGCTGTGGTTGATGAAAAGAGCAGACATGCGATGACACTGGTGGATCCATGTGTGGTTCATGGGAATAACACACATGCAATGACATTGGGTGTGGTTCATGATATGGTTTGTGGGAAGAACACACATGCAATGACTCCAGTGATATGTGGTTTGTGAGAAGAACACACATGCAATGACTCTAGCTGTGGTTAATGAGAAGAGTAGACATGCAATGACATTGGTGGATCCATGTGTGGTTAATGAGAAGAACACACATGCAATGACTCTAGCTGTGGTTGATGAAAAGAGCAGACATGCGATGACTCTAACTGTGGTTCATGAAAAGAGCAGACATGCGATGCCACCGGTGGATCCATGTGTGGTCTATGAGAGGAACACACAAGCAATGACACCAGTGGATCTTTACATGGTTTGTGAGAATAACATACATGCAATGACACTGGTGGATCCATATGTGGTCTGTGAAAAGAACACACATGCAATGACACTGGATGGATCCATGTGTGGTTCATGGGAAGAACACACATGCAATGACACTGGTGGATCCATGTGTGGTCTGTGGGACGAACACACATGCAATGACACTAGTGATATGTGGTTTGTGAGAAGAACACACATGCAATGAATCTAGGTGTGGTTCATGAAAAGAGCAGACATGCGATGACACTGGTGGATCCATGTGTGGTTCATGGGAAGAACACACATGCAATGACACTAGGTGTGGTTCATGATATGGTTTGTGGGAAGAACACACATGCAATGACTCTGGTGATATGTGGTTTGTGAGAAGAACACACATGCAATGACTCTAGTGATATGTGGTTTGTGAGAAGAACACACATGCAATGACTCTAGCTGTGGTTAATGAGAAGAGCAGACATGCAATGACACTGGTGAATCCATGTGTGGTTAATGAGAAGAACACATGCAATGACACTGGGTGTGGTTCATGATATGGTTTGTGAGAAGAACACACATGCAATGACTCTAGCTGTGGTTCATGAAAAGAGCATACATGCGATGACTCTAACTGTGGTTCATGAAAAGAGCAGACATCCAATGCCACCGGTGGATCCATGTGTCCTCTATGAGAGGAACACACATGCAATGACACCGGTGGATACTTACGTGGTTTGTGAGAATAACACACATGCAATGACACTGGTGGATCCATGTGTGGTTCATGGGAAGAACACACATGCAATGACACTAGGTGGATCCATGTGTGGTTCATGGGAAGAATACACATGCAATGACACTGGTGGATCCATGTGTGGTCTGTGGGAAGAACACACATGCAATCACACTGGTGATATGTGGTCTGTGAGAAGAACACACATGCAATGACTGTAGCTGTGGTTCATGAAAAGAGCAGACATGCGATGACACTGGTGGATCCATGTGTGGTTCATGGGAAGAACACACATGCAATGGCACTAGGTGTGGTTCATGATATGGTCTGTGGGAAGAACACACATGCAATGACTCTGGTGATATGCGGTTTGTGAGAAGAGCACACATGCAATGACTCTAGTTGTGGTTAATGAGAAGAGCAGACATGCAATGACACTGGTGGATCCATGTGTGGTTAATGAGAAGAACACACATGCAATGACACTGGGTGTGGTTCATGATATGGTTTGTGAGAAGGACACACATGCAATGACTATAGCTGTGGTTCATGAAAAGAGCAGACATGTGATGACTCTAACTGTGGTTCATGAAAAGAGCAAACATGCGATGCCACCGGTGGATCCATATGTGGTCTATGAGAGGAGCACACATGCAATTACACCATGGATCCTTACGTGGTTTGTGAGAATAACACACATGCAATGACACTGTGGATCCATGTGTGGTTCATGGGAAAAACACACATGCAATGACACTGGGTGGATCCATGTGTGGTTTGTGGGAAGAACAAACATGCAATGACATTAGTGATATGTGGTATGTGACAAGAACACACATGCAATGACTCTAGCTGTGGTTCATGAAAAGAGCAGACATGCGATGACACTGGCGGATCCATGTGTGGTTCATGGGAAGAACACACATGCAATGATACTGGGTGTGGTTCATGATATGGTCTGTTGGAAGAACACACATGCAATAACTCTAGCTGTGGTTCATGAAAAGAGCAGACATGTGATGACTATAACTATGGTTCATGAAAAGAGCAGACATGCGATGCCACCGGTGGATCCATGTGTGGTCTATGAGAGAAACACACATGCAATTACACCGGTGGATCCTTACGTGGTTTGTGAGACTAAGACACATGCAATGACACTGGTGGATCCATGTGTGGTTCATGGGAAGAACACACATGTAATGACACTGGGTGGATCCATGTGTGGTTCATGGGAAGAACACATATGCAATGACTCTAGCTGTGGTTAATGAGAAGAGCAGACATGCAATGACACTGGTGGATCCATGTGTGGTTAATGAGAAGAACACACATGCAATGACACTGGTGTGGTTCATGATATGGTTTATGAGAAGAACACACATGCAATGACTCTAGCTGTGGTTCATGAAAAGAGCAGACATGTGATGACTATAACTGTGGTTCATGAAAAGAGCAGACATGCGATGCCACCGGTGGATCCATGTGTGGTCTATGAGAGGAACACACATGCAATTACACCGGTGGATCCTAACGTGGTTTGTGAGAATAACACACATGAAATGACACTGGTGGATCCATGTGTGGTTCATGGGAAGAACACACATGCAATCACACTGGGTGGATCCATGTGTGTTTCATGGGAAGAACACATATGCAATGACACTGGTGGATCCATGTGTGGTCTGTGGGAAGAACACACATGCAATGACACTGGTGATATGTGGTCTGTGAGAAGAACACACATGCAATGACACTAGGTGTGGTTGCATGTGTGTTCTTTTCACATACCACATATGGATCCACCAGTGTCATTGAAATGTGTGTTCTCTTCAGAGACCACACTTGGATCCACCAGTGTCATTGCATGTGTGTTCTTTTTACTAACATCAACTGGAGTCATTGCATGTGTGTTCTTTTCACAATCCACCTATGGATCCACCAGTGTCATTGCATGTGTGCTCTTTTTACTAACAACAGCCAGAGTCATTGCATGTGTGTTCTCTTCAGAGACCACACATGGATCCACCAGTGTCATTGCATGTGTGTTCTTTTTACTAACAACTGGAGTCATTGCATGTGTGTTGTTTTCACAATCCACCCATGGATCCACCAGTGTCATTGCATGTGTGCTCTTTTTACTAATAACATCCAGAGTCATTGCAGGTGTGTTATCTTCAGAGACCACACATGGATCCACAAGTGTCATTGCATGTGTGTTCTTTTTACTAACAACAACTGGAGTCATTTCATGACTATTATATTCACATACCACATATGGATCCACCAATGTTATTGAAATGTGCGTCCTCTTTAGAGACCACACATGGATCCACCAATGTTATTGCATGTGTGTTCTTTTTACTAACAACAACCAAATTCATTGCATGTGTGTTCTCTTCAGAGACCACACATGGATCCACCAATGTCATTGCATGTGTGTTCTTTTTACTAACAACAACAAGAGTCATTGCATGTGTGTTCTTTTTACATACCACATATGGATCCACCAGTGTCATTGCATGTGTGTTCTTCTCATTAACCGCAACTAGAGTCATTGCATGTTTGTTCTCTTTAGAGACCACATATTTATCCACTAGTGTCATTTAAATGTGTATTATTTTCAACTACAGCCGTTGGCCACAAACAATCGGGACGGAGAGCTAACCAGCAACTGCTCTGGGCTTCTAGAAGACCCGATCCCCGATTGTTAGGCGTCGTTGGATCGGGGTGCGTGGACGATAAGGATGTCCTTTGCGAAGGCGATCCGCGAGAAGTCTGATCTTCAAACTGATTGGTAGTGGCAACGACGCTGGGCCTACGTCCTTGCCCTTATCCCCTTAACCCCGGGGCTGAAGCTCAGATCGTGGTCCTTCATCGCCATGGAGAGGGAGAGGCCCAAACCCAGCTTGCACAAGGCTCAGATGTTCACCCACTATGACATACTCGCGCCATCATCCGCGAGGCTTCTGCCCGGCTTCGAACTCAGCTACACCAGGGTTCCTATCACGCCCTTCTTGCGCGACAACATGTTGGCGAGGCAGTTCGAGGAGCGCTGCCGCCAGCTGGCGGAGCGGAAGAGGGCAATGGCACGGTACTCGCGCACGAGTGCGTACTGGCGAAAGTTGTTCAAGAAGGAGCGGACTGCGTTGATTGAGCTGTGCAGAACCCACTGGCGGGAGATCCACCCGGATCTGCGCAACCCTGAAGGGAGGCAGCGCTTCTAGGCAGTGCCTGGGCATACGACCTCCACCGTTATCGATGCAGCGCGCTGTGAAGAATCCATGAGGAGGAGGAACGCTGCTGGGAACGTCGGCATCGATTCTGACACGGAGGAGGCTGGCGGCGACGTGGACAACATCGTCAATGATGGAGACTACGGGAGCGTCATAGTCGATTAGAGCCACTTAAGCATAAATTAAATCTATGTACGGTATCTTAATGCGCTCTTTGGATCTGGGTCACTTGAGTCATGGTCGATTATCGTCATAATCTATATATGTTGGCCATGTTTTAGTTGTCTTTGTCTTTGAAACTAGTCGATCGAAACTCGTCCGATCCTGAAAATAAAGTTTGTGTGTTCCTGGCATATCTGATGGGACAATACGCTGACTCTGCTCCCAGCACTTGATGGCATAGCCATAATTTGGAGTGCGCCAGAGGAGAAGGGATCGAGCGTGTTGTAATAGTGTACTACTCCTGTCCAGACAAAACTAACTTAGTTTTTTAGATATTTAATAAATGTGTCTATACCCAAAACATGTCTAGATACATGTGTTCGGTTTCTCTGTCTTTCAAACTAATCAAAAGTCATCAAATTCTGGACAAACATAGTCATTGCATTCACATGTGATGGGACAATACACTGACTCTGCTACTTGATGGCATAGCCATAATTCTGGAGTGCGCCAGAGAAGATGGGAATGCAAGGGAGATGGGAACTAGTAGCCGCGTCCAAACGCAGGTAAAAAGTTAATGTAATAATGTTTAAAAAAAGTGTAATATAGTCCACATGATCCCATCACAGACACGTTGCACGCGCCAGATATAAATAAAGACGACACGACTAGTTTAGTTTCAATGATATAATTCAACATACGACGTTACTATGCCCACATCTTTCTGCTCCTCTTATTAGTCTGCTAGCCCACGCTGCATTAAGCATCAGTTGATGAGGATAAAAAAATGATAAAATGGCAAATAAAACAATTTTTAAGCTTACCTTTCATCCGGAGAATCGTACAAAGATGAAATTGGCAGGGATTTATTATTTCTCTTGTAGTTAGCCAAAAGATCCTCAAGAACATCCTCAATCACCCCTGCAACTTCTTCATATTTTAATACACCTCCATTATTTTCCCTTTCCTCCCCGTTCCGCTTACCCTTTTGTTTCTTTTCACACCCTTTTCTCGCCGGCACCTCCACTTGTTCATAAATTGGCTGCTTACATACGTTTTCCTCTGAGTGCTCATCACCGTCTTCGCGCTGCTCTTTCTCCAGTTCTGGCTGAGAAGCCTCATTTTTTGCCACCGGGGTGTGAACAGGGACAATATCATGTGTAACTGGGTTTTTGCACAACCTCTTGATATGGCCGAATCCACCATAACGTTTGATTTCTTTTTCCTAGCTCCCAGCCTTGAACCTTTATCAGTGGAGGCTTCGATCCTTAGCTTTCTAGGCCTCCCAGGTGGCTCCTAAGAACTGGTGGTTGAAGTTTGAACCCTGGATCTACAATCTCCCAATCATTTTCATCGGCCATAGGTGGTATGTTTTTTGCATAAGTTGCAGCAAACTTGTCCACGGAGAAAAAGTTGTCGACATAGTTCTCTATTTCAACTCTGCTACCTCTAAGCTTTAAGATGAAGTAAATTGCATGGTGACATGGCAGACCAGTAATCTGCCACTTCCTGCATGAACAAGTCTTGTTTCCAATGTCTATAGTGTACCTCCGTTCACTTCCATGCTTGTATTCTGCATAAACCTCAGCCAATGTTCTCGAACTTCTGACCATCCTCATCTTTATCATTCTCATTGCCCTGGTTCTTGCATTCAGTAAAATAACCACCTTTGGAACTATTTTATGGCCTAAACATTTTCTTGGACAAATTCTTTGCCTTAAATCTATCTTCACCATTATGCACTTTCTTATTGCATCCAACAAAATAACAATTCCAAGTGTCTTCATGCCCGAAATCTGATCATTGAAACTCTCTGCCAAATTATTGCAAACAAAATCCACCTTGCTTAACTCACAAAACTTGCTTCTGGCCCATAGCTTGTGTGATGTTCTTCAAGGTATTTTTTCACCTTTCGCACTACATACATGTTCTGCAACTAAGTAGCATGCGTGCTTATGGTGTATGTGTATGCTGATCACCACAAGTCATCTTCAAAGATCTTTCCTTTGAACTTCTTCATGAAGTTAGTAGCAAGGTGGCGCATGCATTCCCTATGCTCAACCCCAGGAAACACAACATCAACAACATTCTCAAGACCCTCGCATGCACCGGTGTGTATCACCAAGCCTTCAGGGTGACCAATTACTTCCCGTAGTCTCTGCATGAACCATGTCCAGCTTTCATTTGATTCACCCTCAAGAACAACATAAGCTATGGGTAGAAGCCAATTATGCGCGTCCAAAGCACAAGCAAAAGAAACATGTCCCCTGAACTTCCCTGTTAAAGAAGTTGCGCCTATTGCCAAGTATGGCCAGCAGCCATCTAGGAACCCCTTCCAGCATGCCTTCAGGCAGACAAAACATATCCTGAAGCATATCTTATATGCCTGCTTATACCTAACCTCCTCAAGACCTTTTGTCTTCCTTTCACAACCTCATAATCGATGTCAACAACACTACCAGGTGATGTTTTCTCTACCTGAGCTTTGAAACTATACAACATATGAAAACTGTCATTTCACTTGCCTTGAATGAAGTCTAGTGCCATCTCCTTCCCATCAAAGACTTTGTGGTAAGGAATCAGAACGCTAAACTTTTTGCTAATCTTTGCTGTGAGTTCAGCAGGTCCAATGTTATGATCCTGCCTCACCCAGTCAAGTACAGTAGCAGCAATCCACTTGGTAGTCACCGGTCTAATTTTATCACTTAAGGAAGTATTAGGGAAGTTGTGTTTCTTCGTCCTTACTTTGATCTTTATTCGATAAGAATCCAAATAATTCAGAGCTAGTTATCAACAGAATAAATATGAGAAAGACTGAAACTAAATGTAGCTATTGCAACCTGAAATGGGTGTCCACACGCATTGGAGATGCATGTAATCTCCATTTACACACATTACTTTCCCTTCAGTGCACCCTAAATCTCTTTTGGTCGCTCTTTTCAATGATAAATTCGAACCCAACTCTGATTTCATAGGTTGCAATTGCATATTTGTAGTCCTCCACATTATCAAAGACAATCCCCTCATCAATTGTAGGATTGTCCCTGTCAAAGTGTATCATTGGCCTGTCCTCGTCTTCGTTGTCGTATCTACATCCCATTTCCACATCTTCACATTGCTCCTCCTCATCAGTCCCATAGTCAGGCTCAAAGTTCGAATCAACCAAATATTCCCTAATCTCCATCCTATCAGGGTCAGCAGCCACGTTTGGATATGCTTTCTCATCATCATCTGCACCGCCACAGATTTCAGTGCCTTCATGCTCGCTTGACAAAGCATCATGCTCAAGGAAAAGTTGTACAGACGTCCTGCGGTTACCAACACATATCCTTGCCATCACCACGGGACTAGAAACGCTAATTGGGGTATGCAGAAAAGGAATCACAGTTCTTACCCTTCAATGTGGACGCACGACACCTTCTCCGGGCTCCATACCTCCAAAGCTCTGCACCCTGCTTCCTCTCCCCCTGTTTCGTTGTCCTCTGTGCTCTCTAGACTCGAAGGAGATTCCATGCTCTCTTGATCCAAACTTGCATGCAGTGCATGGCTGGTTCACGCGCTAGTTCCAAAAAAAATCCCGTTGATCCAAACTTGAAGTGGCAGTTATGCTTCTTCTCCCTCGTCTCCTCGTCTCCTCGCAGTGGCAGTTCCGCTTCGTCTCCCTCGTTTGTTCTCCTCTTCTTCTTCTTCTTCTCCTTGAAGTGGTAGTTCTTCTTTATTCCTCGATCAAAACATTCCCGCACATAAGCCATGGCCAGTAGCCGGATGAAGAGGAACTAGTCTGATCTACTGGCCGACCCACTTCGCAAGATCGCTGACTACTTGCTGGAGAAAGAGAAGTACGTTGACACCTATGATGCTTGTCGGGAAGTCTGCACCGATTGGCGCTGCACTTTAAAGGTGCCCGAATTCCATCTCAACAACTGGATCATGATAGATCACACACTTCCAGACATTGGCGACTTCACCTTCCTCAACCTCGCCAGTGGTCGTTGCTTCAGGACAAATCTAATGGACGACCATCGCAGGTTCACATTCACATCCGATATTTATTGGTATTTTCCATTGTAAACATCTTAGTGCTAATTGATGCCCTCTTCTTCCAAAATATTCTACTTCGTCGGTGTTTCTCGTGGCGTCATCGTGCTTGCTCAGAGGGTGGAGTCGTACCAGATTTGGCTTTTGAACCCAATCACTCATAAGTCTAACACTGAGTTTCAAGCACACATACCATCTGATCTTCTGCAATCTGTCATTGTGACGAAGTCCCCGACGATGGTGTTCGTTTGCACTGATTATCCAGATCATATTGCATGGGCCGATGAGAGCACCCCAACGGGGCAAATCAGTGAATCATTTGGAGAAGGATTGTATTCGCCACCTCCTGATACGCTTCTGGTCTGCATGATGGCATTCCGAGGGGAAGTATATGCATTACTTGAGAATGGAGACATCTTGTCGACAAACATCCAGTTAGAGCAGCGCGCGAGCACTGTCACGATGGCCAAAATAATTTCAGCCCCAGTCATTGAACAGGTGCGCAGAACCTACAATTTTTACCTTGTGGAGTTAGATGGTTATCTGCTTCTTGTGTTGAACGGGGATTTCGCCAAAGGGCACCCTATGTTGTACCGGGTGGACACGGAGAACCGCTCTCTCGAGGCCATCGGTGACATTGGAAGTCATGCCCTCTTTGTTGGTTACAATCGGTCTATCTCCATTGACACCAGGTTACACCCCACAGTCAAACCCGGTTGCACATACTACAGGAATTATATCAGACTGTATGATCATGAGATTCAAGCCTAGGAAGAGGAACCAACAATGGTAATGTATGGCTTAAGTCTGGAACAAACACCGAGGCCTTACCCTCTGGACGAGATACTGGCAGCACATTGCAGACGGAGAGAGTTCTCTTAACATGTGTTGCAGCACGCGGGACCCGCCGACGATGAAATATATAGGGGAGAATGAATCCTATATTCATCCTAGGTTATTTGCTAGCATTTTTAGGTGTATTATTCGAAGTAGAAATTTGTACTGTATTTATATTATTTCGATCAGCAGTATGCATATTACCTTTCAGACAAAATTGTAATTTTTTTAATTTTAGTACTTTCAGAATTCAAAGTATTTATTTTTAGTAGCTTATTTCAGAATTCTCTGTGTTCGACATGGGCATCAGCTCAGCGTCAGAATTCACGTTTCACATGGAAAATTGCACAATAATGTGTTGGTGGGAGGCACCAGCCCTCGAACCTGGGATGTGCACCGTCGAAGGTGGAGGAGGCGGGCCCGCCAGTCATAAAACATGCCACGTCGGTATCCCCTGTTTCTGATGCCCTTTAAAAAAACACGCCACGTCGTCATCCCCTGTTTCTGATGGTGTTGCTACAATCGACGGTACATGGTGGCATATAAATAATATCGTATAAACATAACGGCACAGTTGTCAATATTTCTAAAATGAAACCCGGTCCCATCTCCTACCTATCCTAGTACATTGCCCGATGAGGTGGATAGCCACGACCGATCTTTTTAATACGTTCGCACTCTTATGCTGAGAAGGGAAATAAAGATTGAGTGGTTAATGTGACGAGTGTCGAATTATTACACTCTAAGGAAATGGGAGATGGTTATTTTCACGCGTGCCTGTAGTCGAAACCTATTGTCAGTCTTTCACTCCCCTTATCCGACAAACCACAGTTCACGTTGCGCAGCTCCTCCGCCCCACACCAACTAGGGTAACATGGCCCCGCCTAAGCAGCCGCCGCCACCGCCACGACAGCCGCCAAAACTGGGGTATTTATCCCCTCTAAGGCAGGCCATGGAGCTCTACTTCAAGGCCGGTCTCCCATTTCCCTACAAGGCGGATGATTTCCCCAAATGTGCCGAATTGGCCGCGGCAGCGACGGTGGCTTCGTCGGTGCCAGATGCGGCAACCAGGGCCAAGAGAGCGATGTGGAGAAACTGTGTGGCGGCATTACGGCATGATCTAGGCAGTGGGAACAAGGTACATATCAAATCATTCACGAGAGCGTGCCACCGAGGGTACACACCCTCGAACAGGGCAGCGCCAAGGTCTAGGAACTCTCGCGTCCATGCTTCCGCGCAGACTACCTTACCACAGTGGGGGAGGCTGGGAGCACGTCGTCTGTGGCAAATATGCTCCATCCTACACACCGTCGGAGGCCGTACCGTGGCAGCGACCAAGCGCCTACACTCAACATGCTGGATTGTTCGACAGCCGGAGCCGGCGGTGGGCATCAGCTCAGCCCCGGAATTCCGGTTCGAGTTCACATGGACCTACGATCCCAAGAAGGAGATGCCGAATTTCAGTTTCGAAGAAACCGTTGCGGCGGCGCGGATGGTCCAACTGAATCGGGACAGGCGCACGCAAATCGCTCGTTCATGAATAATGCAGATTTCTTGTAGTTTGGCAGGAAGGCAATATATCAATTTGGGTTAAATGATCAAAGAACTTATGTCCTCTCAAGGCAATTGGCCAGCCAACTTTTCTGGTGGAGATATGTAATTTCTTCAGTGTAAAATAATTAAGTTCAGACTGAAGAATGGCTTTTGTAGATGAAATGCTGACGAATTGTTCTATAAACTAGTAGGAAGTTTAGCCCACTTTTGTGCAGGTATAAGACCCTTTTGTATGGAAGTACTACTGTTGTAAGCAAATACTATCAAGTATCTATTTCCTTCAATTACTAGTCGTGGTTAAATCCAGTTAACTGGCATCTTTGTATCCTGGACTGCAGATTTTGCGTCTGTTGTCTATGCTGTAAACCATTTTTCCTTTGTATTGTGTTGCCTGCAAAATGGTCTTGCAGTTCAACGTGTTACAAATGTAGCTACCTTGTACTTGAAGAGGAGATGGACTACATTTTCCTAGCATCCACAGAATTGACATTGCTCATTCCCAGACCACCCTCTCTTTCATGAGGTTGTCCTTGGTTATTCACAGAAATTATAAAGGACGATGTTCAACTACATCGATTCAAACTATTACAGACACACACTACATCAAATTCATTACCCACACATACTACATCGATTCAAACTATTACACACACATACTACTTCAAACTATTACACACACATACTAAATCGATTCAAACTATTACACATTTTTAGTCGATGCTAACTTCCTGCTACGCTCTCCATACTACAAATTCATTAGCCACACATACCACGGCAATTCACTAGAGCTCTGTATTCACTCGAGGGAAATCAGAACCACCAGCTCGTCCAAGCCCGGTTCCCCCACCGAAACTGTGTACGCCATCACAAAACGGTGGTGGTCTTATGCCATCGATCCTTCTAGGCAACACTGCAGGAGACGAGGACGCTTTCTGGCAGCCTCTTCGGGGCCCTGAATGCCATGTACCGATTCCAGAACCTCCTCTAGGTGGATGATGATCGGGTGCTTCCAGCAAAGTTGTCGCCCTGCCCTGCTTGGAATCTGCACCTCGTACATCTTAGGAACGGCGTCAGGATCTTTCAGCCACGCCTTTACCTCGATGACCCATCTGTCGCTCGGTGGCACGATTTCCACCATCTCACTGACAGGGCTACTGACGACCTGCTTGAGGGCCTCCGGCTCCCAAGCGTCCAATGGGAGGTCGTCAAAGTTGAGTTTGGAGAAGAAACGAAGCTGCCCCAAGCGATCGTCCCACCCACAGGCACGATGCCAACACATGAAGCTCATTTTCTCCCCGCAGCACTCGAAAGAACAGGAAGAATGCAGAACGCGCTCGGTGTCTGAGCTATGCTCGAACCGGATAAAAAATCGTATGGTAGCGTGCATACCTAAATCTTGACCTCGTTTTGTCTGATCCCAAAACAAGACCTGAAAGCCGACAACAACTCTACCAGCGACACGGAGGGACAGACACCCAGTACGGTGGCCATGAGAGCGTGGTCGTCGAACTGCTGTGCTAGGGCTACCATGCCTGGGGTGCGCGGCAGCACGCAACTTCCCGAGGCCAGTCGCCGGCCTGGATCGCCTGACGGGACGTGCTCCGCCGTGCAAGAAGGAGTAGCTAGACGGGAGATATTAGTCCGGGGACGCGAAGCTCCGATACGGCGGACGATTCGATGGTGACGACCGCGAGCTTCGATTAGAGGCATGGGAGGTTGACCGGACATGGCGGGGACGCAAATTAGAGCAAGTGCGAGCTCCGATCTGAGACGAGCAACCGGAGCTGAGCAAATGTTATGGGGAGGGAAGTAGGGGAGAAGACCAGAGCAGAGCAAAGAAATATATCTGGTCCACTCAGTGATCTGGTCCACGCAGGGGTAAGCTAGTCCACGACCGCAAAAGATAACGGGTAATACTGACATGGCGGGCTAAGAAGAGTTGACCTAACGGCGGTATTTGAGTTCAACCATTTTTCGTCTAGTTCAAACGACCGTTTGGCTGTTAGATTTGTATTCACCCCCATTTGGCCCTTCTAGACAATTGGAGATTCTACTATGGCCCCTCCGCACGATTGATGACAACTCGGGTACCACAAATGAACATTCTCGTTTTCTTTGGCGCAACCAATCCGGCACCAAAGCATCGTGGGGGTAGTGGGGCAGTTTCTGTGCCCCGTGGCGTTGGGGAGTGCAAGAGGCGCAGCTTGCCCTACCTTAATAATAGGGGCGCCAGGGAGGGCTTCTCCCCTATCTGGCCTTCTTCCTGTGCTTGTTGCCCCTTCTGCCGCCTCTTCCTTTTCTCCACCGCGTGCTCATTTCCCTTTGCGCTTCATCTTCCTTCGAGCACCGGCACCGCTGCTCCTTCCACACGATGACGGGGCCTCGCTTCTCCAAAACAGCCACCACGCCTGCCGAGATGCTCCCTGAGCAAGTGGGCGGTTGGTGTGGCTCATATGTCACCGATGATTTGGTGCAGAAGTACCGGCGGGGAAGATTCCTCACGTCGGAGCGCTTGGTGAGGCACCGCCTTGCACCGGAGGGGGAGAGGGTCCCCAACCCATGGCATGGGGAGGCCGTCATTTTCTTAGCCCACTTCACCCATGGGCTCGGCTTGCCTTTGAGCAGGTTCGTCCTAGAGTTGATGGTCTCCTTCAACCTCCAGCTCCACCACCTCGGCACAAATGCCATGGTGCAACTATCGCATCATGCGTCCTACTGCGAGGCCTACCTGGGTGTTCATCTCGACAAAGTGAACTTCTTGAAGTTGTTCAACTTCAAGGTCTAGGTGGTGGGAAAAGGGGGCCCCCTGACGGAGACCGGCTACTGCACTGTTTACCCTAGGCCATCTTCGCAGATGCCGTGGCAACGCTCATACTTCTATGTGCACAACTACACCGACATCGACTGGATCAAGGTGCCGGTGTTCTCCAATGTCCCATCCAGCCGGAAGGCTTGGTCTGTCTAGAAGTTGGGCGACCAGGCTGACATGGAGCAGATGACTTCCCGGGTCATGGTGCTGGTGGAGGAGGAGCGGCTCGTTGCCTGGGACATCTTGTTGTCCGGGATGACGAACCGTGTGCTTCCGCTGCAGCAACGGTCACACAAGATTTGCCACTTGTCCGGGCCGCTGGATCCCACCCGGGTTTCCCAGCTGGAGGTGCTGTTCGTGGAACTTCGAGAGTGGCTTGCCATCATCTCGAAGGAGACTCTCACGGAGGACTGGGTCTTCTCCTGCCACCCGTTCCATCGCAGCCGGCTGCCCCCGAAGGTCGGGCCCTCCTCCTTCTTCTCCAGGAAGATCCTTTCTCGAAGAAACTTCTCTCCTTGCTTCTTATGTTCCTTGCTGAGTAGCTTTTTACGGTGCAGCTAGCTAAAGATGGCATGGGTGAGGATGACCTCCCTTAGTTCACCACTGACCGTAAGCCACCGAGGTATCCGGTTATGGAGAAGGAGAGGTTCCCCACCCGGGCCGACGAGGGCTGCGAGTTTCCACCCGGTGGGTTGTTGTTCACACCCAGAATTTTATTGCCCTTCCTTTTGTCATGTTGCTGACGTTGTTATTGTGTCTTGGTGAACCTGTGTGGACGTGGACCTAGCGGAGGCTGCTGCGTCGAAGGCTCACGGTAAGTAGGCCACCTCGTCTAGCACCGCTCCAGCCGAGGGAGGGGGAAGACGAGCCACCGCTCGAGGGTCGCAACCGTCATGCTGAGCGCCACCGGGTATGTGCCCTTGTTGTCCTTGCCTGGCGTGCTTCTTTCTTCTTGTTTTTACTTATAGTGCCTCGCTTGCCGCTCTCTCAGTGACGCGATGTCCCTCATCGACTCCATTACCATCGCCATCGCTTCTGACCCTGCCCCGGCTACGGATGAGGGGCTAGTTGCTGCCTTTGTTGTGAAACTGGCTAAGGCTAATGCCTCTGCTGCCAAGGCTGCTGAGGAAGCAACCTCTGCTACGAAGGTGGCCGAGGCTGATGCCTCTGCCGCCAAGGTGGCTAAGGCTGCAACCTCTGTTGCCAACGCGGCCGAGGTCACGACGGGTGCGGCGGAGACGGCGGCGCCGACTGGCTCGCTAGTCTTGCACCAATATTCTACCGCATCTCGTGTCGCTGATCTTCTCTTTTCCCCGGGCCGGGCTCAGGCGGGTTCTGCCGCCTACTAGGTGGAGGAGCCCATGGAGGCGGAGGGCCCTGCGCTGACTATGGCTGGCGACAGAGGCCGGGATATGGTTCCTGGCTAGGAGGCTTCGGGGGCGTCGCGCACCACTACTGGTGACGACCACGAGCTTCAAATCACCAGCAGCCAGTCGGCTCTGGCTGCACCGCCACCGGACTCCGTCCTGGCACAGCTCTCTGAGTCGGCACCCATCGTGCTCGGCCAGGTTCGCCACCTGGTGGACATGATGAAGCAGGGGCTCGGTGAAGCTAGGGCGCTTGGGGCTTCTCTCGAGGTAGGTGATTCCTCCGTCGCTGTTTTGCTACCTTTCTTGCCATTCTCTTCTCAGTCTTTCTGCTAATTTGTGCAGAAAGCCTTCGCTAAAGCTGCCAAGACCTTGCAGGACCTAGGGTGTTAGATTGATTTCTTTGCTTTGTCTTCCCGGCTGCACGAGTTTTCACGCTTTTTGTTGACCATTGGGTACCCTCCTGCAGCTTTGTTGGCAGACAGGGACCGAGAGGTGGAGAGGCTGAAGGCAGAGGTCTCTCGGCTGGAGGCGTCCAACGCGGAGCGCTAGGGCCAGATCAACCAGCTGCTATCACACCAACAACAGATGGAGATCAAGGCTGGCCAGGCAAAGAAGACCACCGATACCAGGGCCGAGGCGCTGAAGAACCTCGAGTAGATTCAGGCTCATCAGGCAGAGGACCTTAAGACCGCCCGGGACCGGGAGAAGGCGACTCTAGGGGAGTTGTGCCAAATCGCCGAGATGGTTGTCAGAAAGTGATCTGCTTGGCAAGTCTGCTCATTCCTTTGCTTCAGCCGGAGAGTTGACGCCATTTCCTTTTCCTTGTGCAGCTTACTATCCTAAGGCGACCGACCAGGCTGTGGCGCGTGTGCTCGAGGTGGACATTGGCACGACCTGCACCTGGTGGAGCTGGTGATGGTCATTAGCGAGGAGGCCAACCAGCTGCATGGCACTGCCCTTGAGGTCTTTGACTATGTCTGGCCTAAAGTCGACCGCCCGGGTACGATGGTTGCCTTGGCTAGGACGCTTTCCGGTGCCCCGGAGCTCATGAACGTGGCGCGTGACTGGGCTGCTCGCGGTGGTTCTAAGATGGTCTTGGCACTGTTGAAGTCCTGGTACCCAGACGTGGACCTATGGGGTCTCTCTAGAGGGTTTCGCCAGGGGACCAACTACGACTAGTTCCGGGCGGAAGTTCCTGACATTCGCTCCCGCAGCATGAAGACCGGGAGCTGCGTTCAGCTGGGTCGAGTCTCTTCCAATCCGTCTGGTGCTGATGGCTACCATTATATCCCAATGCACGACGATGCTCCGTCTACGTCGAGCTCTGCCTTCGCCGACCATGCATCTAGCAACCACGCCCCAGCCGGTGCCTCTCCACCATCCGATGACCCTCAGGCCTGATCCCCAGAATGCTGGGTGTATTTGTATCTTCTATGAAAATTCTATTCGCTTGTGGTACTCTATGGTGAACACTTGACCTTTATCATTTTGAAAAAATCTGTTTGGAGCTTCGCCTCCTTTTGTGATGTTATCTTTGTGTTTGCACTTGCAGTGTGCTTTCTTCTGTGTGGGGGGCGTGCGAGCGCACATAGAGGGTGTAGTCCCCGAGGTTCGGTCCGGCTAGAGAATCTAGGTGGGCTGAAGATCCTTTGAATCTTTTTTTGCTGCAGTTTTCCTGTGTGGGGGCGTGCGAGCGCACCCACAGGGTGTAGTCCTCGAGGTTCGAGTCGGCTAGAAATTCTAGGCGAGCCGAAGCTCCTTCTGTGTTGTCTCAGAGTTGGCATTTGGCATCTCATGCAAAAAGTAATACATGGTCAATAGACTCTATGTTAGTCATGTGTAGAATGAATATATTCTTTTAATTTTCTTTTGTTTGATTTTTTTTCTTTTCACGCAAGGCTGGTAGCTTAGTCCTTTTCTAGCGAGCAGTGGCCTTTAAAGCTATGCCCTTGTCAGCTCTTGGCAAGATGCAAGGGTTTGCTTAGGTGGCGTACTTTCACAATACATCGGTCTTTCAATACCGGCTTTAAGGGAGGAAGCGCAGCCGGGGTGTCCAGACGTCTGGTTTTCCTTGGGCTTTTCTTGTACTATTCTTCGAGTTTGTCTGCTCTTGCCGTGTCTATCATCCAGCTTGCGGTCTGCAGCCAGAATCGGAGAGGGTCTCTTGGGATTACGTACAGTACTTTGTCCCTTCGTAGTTTGCAGCCGTCTGGGCTATCCGGCGAGTTTCCAAGGGAAACTACCGTGTCCAGGGTTAGAACACAATTTAGCTAGAAAATTTATGAGTGCAGCAGAAACTGTCATGGTGTGTCGAATTCAATGTCGGTTGGCAGCACTGCCTCTACCCCATAGACGGGTAAGAATGTTGTGAAGCCGGTGGAGCGGTTGGGAGTTGTTCGCAGACTCCATAGTATAGCCGGCAGTTCCTCTATCCAGCAGCCAGGTGTCCTCATCAGTGGCTCGATCAGTCTTGGCTTGATTCCAGCTTGAACCAGGCCATTTTCTCGCTCGCACTATCCATTGGACTAGGGATGTGCAACGGAGGCCAGGTCCAGGCGGATGCCATTGTCCCCACAGAAACGAGCGAAGGCCCCTTTGGCGAAGTTGGTGCCGTTGTCTGTGATGATTTTGTTGGGGTAGCCAAACCTTGTGATGATGTCAGTGAAGAACTTGACCACAGTTGGTTAGTCCAGCTTCTTGATTGGCTTTGCCTCGATCCACTTGGTGAACTTGTCCATGGCTACCAGCAAGTGTGTCATGCCGGATTGCGCTGTCTTGAACGGGCCCACCATATCTAGGCCCAGACGATGAACGGCCAGGTGATGGAGTTCGTCTTGAGTGCTAAAGACGGAGTGTGCTTCTGCTGAGCGAATTGCTGACATCCGTTGCATGCCTTTACCAACTGCTCGGCATCCTCTAGTGTTGTGGGCCAGTCGAATCCGTGACGGAACGCCTTTGCCATGATTTCCCTGGACGATGCGTGATGGCCGCATTCGCCTTGGTGAATGTCCACCAGCAGCCGGATTCCTTCTTCTTGGCTCACGCAACGCTGGTATAGTGTAATACCCCGTCCACTCCTGGCACCGGGGGGTGTCACTCCTGGCAGCTTAATAGGATATCTAGACTGGCCCCACAGACCAACACTAGTCTTTTCTGCGCACTTTGTCCTCACTCGTGCGCACCCGGTTACCCACTTCCCGGTCGGTCACCCATCCTAGAATTGCTCTAGGCCAAGCACGCTTAACCTTAGAGTTCTTTTCGAATGAGCTTCCGGAAAAAAAGTTGCAACTTGTTGATATGGGTATCCTATCAATCCTATTAAGCCATGTGCCTGGATCTCACATACACCCACCCTTTAGAAGATCGATGCCCTCATCGATCAAGCACACCCTAGGAATGTTCCCTCTTGGCAGGCGTCTGTGCGTCCAGTGCCGGCACATGTGCCATGCCGTGTCCACTTCGGGCCACACGTGCCATGCTCCACATGTCCCGCCACTAACCCTCACACACCCGTGTAATCGCAAGGGTCGGCTCTGATACCACTTATAACACCCCGTCCACTCCTGGGCCCGGGGGGTGTCACTCCTGGCAGCTTAATAGGATATCTAGACTGGCCCCACAGACCAACACTAGTCTTTTCTGCGCACTTTGTCCTCACTCGTGCGCACCCGGTTACCCACTTCCCGGTCGGTCACCCATCCTAGAATTGCTCTAGGCCAAGCATGCTTAACCTTAGAGTTCTTTTCGAATGAGATTCTGGAAAAGAAGTTGCAACTTGTTGATATGGGTATCCTATCAATCCTATTAAGCCATGTGCCTGGATCTCACATATAGCCCTCCCACACTGCACTTGTAAAGCTCATTGTTGATGATGGTAGATGCACTTGCCCTGCGTGTGACAGTCCCCGAGTGCGGCATGGCAGTCCCCGGGTCCAGCATGGCAGTCACCGGATGGAGGCGGTAGTCCTCGGGTACGCCATGGCAGTCCCCGGGTGCGGCGTGGCAGTCCACGGGTCCGCGCCCAGCATGATGGAGCCGGATTCTAGTGATGGCGTGATGGAGGGCTTGCGCAGATGCTCGAGGGCTACTCCCGGCGGTATTGATGCTCTTGTGGAGCCTACGCGGGCGAGTGTGTCCGTGGCTTTGTTGTTTGCTCGAGGCACGTGGTGGAACTCACATCCTTCACAGCAGGCATATAGCTGATGTACAAAGAGGCGGTACAATGCCATATTCACGTCCTTGGCGTCCCAATCGCCTGATACTTGCTGCACCACCAGGTCAGAGTCGCCGAAGCAGAGGATGCGCCTGATGTCGATCTCTTCTGCCATCTTGACGCCATGAACAAGCGCTTCGTACTCGGCGATGTTGTTGGATGCACGGAAATGGATCTGCAGCACATACTCTAGCCGGTCTCCCTTTTGGGAAGTGATGACAACCCCAGCTCCGAGCCCACCGTACATTTTGGAGTCGTCGAAGTGCAGCTTCTAGTGCATGGAGTCAGGACACAGAGGCAGGTACTGCGTCTCTGCCCAATCGACGAGGAAATCTTCCAGGGCCTAAGACTTGATCGCCGTTCTTGGTTCGTACCGGATGCAGTGTGCGGCGAGCTCTATCGCCCATTTTGCCACCCGGCTCATGGCGTATTTGTTGCTGATGATCTCCACCAAGGGGCCTAGCACCACGACCCGGATGGAGTGCTCTTGGAAGTACCGTTTTAGCTTCTTGGCGGCCATGTACATGCCGTACACTAGCTTCTGGTAGTGGGGGTAGTTCTGCTTTGATAGCGAGAGTAGCTCACACAAGTAATACACAGGGTGTTGGATCGGCTGAGCCTTCCCTTCTTCTATCCTCTCTACCACCAGTACGACGCTGATGACTCGGTTAGTGGCTCCGATGTACATCAGCATTGGCTCCTTCACAGCTGGGGCCGCCAGTACCGGTGGAGATGATAACATGCTCTTGAGGTCACGGAATGCCTTGTCCGCCTGTGCCATCTAGATGAACTTGTATGTTTTCTTCATGAGCTGGTACAGGGGTAATGCCTTCTCGTCCAGCCGGCTGATGAACCGGCTGACGGAGGCCAGACATCTAGTGAACTTCTGCATGTCACAGAGGTTCTGCGATGGCTGCATGCGCTCGATTGCGCTGATTTTCTCCGGGTTGGCCTTGACCCCACGCTCTGAGACGAGGAAACCAAGGAGCTGGCGGGCTAGGATACCGAACACGGACTTCTCTGGATTCAGCTTCATTTGGAACCGTCGAAGGATGGCGAAGGTTTCCTTCAGATCTTCGAGGAGGGTGTTTTTCTCCTTTGTCTTGACCGCCATGTCATCGACATAGGCATGCACGTTTCTGCCAATTTGCGATTGTAGGAACTTTTGCATGCAAAGCTGGTATGTGGCGCCTGCATTTTTGAGTCCGAATGGCATGGTGGTGTAGCAGTAGGTCCCGTATGGGGTGATGAATGTTGTCTTTATTGGACTAGCAGGGTTCAGTCGGATCTAGTGGTAGCCGGAGTACGCATCCAGAAACGATAGCATTTCGCAGCCGATCGTGGAGTCAATCACTTGGCTATCCGTGGCAGTGCGAACGGATCTTTTGGGCCTGCCTTATTGAGGCTAGTGTAGTCAACACACATGTGCTAAGTCTTTTCTTTTTCAGCACCAGTACTGGGTTTGCCAGCCATTCCGGGTGGAAGACTTCCATGATGAATCCGGCTGCGAGCAGCTGGTTGATCTCCTCACTGATGGTTCTTATTTTCTCTTCCGCGAAGCGGTGTAGCGACTACTTGACCGGCTTTGCTTCCGGCCTGACATGTAAAGAGTGCTCGGTGAGCTCCCTCAAGACACTAGGCATGTCCTTGGGGGACCATGCGAAGATATCCCGATTCTCATGGAGGAAGTCAACGAGCACGCTTTCCTATTTGCTATCAAGGCCATCTCTGACCAGGAAGAACTTGTCTAGCTCGGCCTCGTTCTGCAGGATCTTCTTCGTGCCTTTTGATGGCTTAAATTGTGCCTCTCTAGCTGGCTTTGGCTCGCCAACCGGCATGTCCGCCTAGAGGGCTACCATGTTCTGCATGATGATGTGTTTCTCTTCTACAATGCTCATGGTCTCAGCAATCTTGGAGCCATCTGTGGCACATTCCACCGACCGCCTATAGTCACCCGCCACGGTGATTACTCCCTTTGGCCTGGGGAGCTACATCTTGAGATATCCATAGTGTGGCACCTCCATGAACTTGGTGAGTGTGAGGCGTCCCAGGATGGCGTGGTAAGCACTGCAGAGGTTGACCACCTCGAACCAGATAAGCTCGCGGCGGAATTTGTGCTCCATGCCGAAGATGACATCCAGCCGGATCTTGCCAATGGGCGAATGCGATGGACACGGAATATCCCCGTGGAAGGAGGTAGTGGACGGCTCTAGCTCAGACTCGCTGATGCCAAGCCGGTCGAGGGAGCTGCGGTACAGGAGGTTGATGTTGCTTCCTCCATCCACCAAGACACGGGAGAACCTGCACGAGTGTTTCCTTGAGACGATGATGGGGTCCAGGCCCATAGCGTATGTGCCTGGGTGTGGTAGAACGCCTGGCTGGTCCTTCTTACTCCATTTGACCTCCTACTCCGACTAGTTCAGAAATTAGGGGACGGGAGGGATGATTGCGTTCATCTCTGCCTCGTAGCACCACTTGCTGCGCTTGGTTTTCGGCTCGGTGGTGAAGATGTGGTAGTTCCCTACCCGGCGAGGATAGTCTCCACCATGTTCTTCCTGGCGGTTTTGGCGTTTGTGGTTGTCCTTTTGCCCACCGGCTGATGGAGGAGGGGGTGGTGGTGGTAGACCACATACTTTGGACATTTTCTTTGTCCAGGTGCACTGACGGGTTGTATGTGTAGCCGGATTGTTGCCGCTGCTATGGAACTTGCATGGGCCATCAAGCATTGACTGAATGGTGTACTTGGGCCGAGGTGGCTGGTCGTCGGGCTTCTGTCTCTGGCTGCCTCCCGCAGCCGGATCCTCTTGGAATGCTGCTACCTGCCTGGAACCGTATTGGTTATCCGTCTTGTCGTCCTTCCTCTTGCCATGGCGGTTATCATGTTGTCTGGAGTTGTGGTTGTTTCCCTTCGACTGGCGCTGATCCGTTGTGACCTCCACGACGATCTGTCCATGGTCGTCCAGCCGGACGGACCTTTTCATTGCCACCTCCATGGTGGCATACTTGTCCGCGATCTCCATGGTCTTGGCCATGGTGGTGGGTTGTACCAGGCGAAGCTTGTGCTTGAGCATGGTTCCGTCCCTACATCCGTGTATGAAGAAATCAACCGCCTGGTGCTTGCATACTCCCTCGTAGGATTTGTGCATGCTTGTCCACTGGGTGATGTAGGAGCGATTGGTTTCATCCTTGCCCTGGACGCAGAGGGCAAGCTCGCCAGGGCGACCCGGGCTTTTGTAGGTGCCCGTGAAGTTGCAGACGAACGCCTGTTCAAAATCGATCCAGGCATTGATGTTGTTGTTGGGGAGGCTGTTGAGCCAGGTTCGGGCTGAATCCAGTAACATGAGTGGGACGTAGCGCATAGCCACCCGGCGATTGCCGTTTGCAATTCCCACCGCAGAGGTATAATCCACTAGCCAATCCTCCGGTTTGAGGGTGCCGTTGTACTTCAGCGTGTCCCTTGGGAGTGAAAGTCCCTTTGGAAACGGTTCGCTCCGGATGCGTGGTCCAAAACACCTTGGGCTAGCCGGACTTTCTTCCTCCAGCGTGCGCGATTGGAACAGCAGGTCGATGCGTTCACGTGCATCTCGTGGTTCCTTCGGCTCGGCCGGGCCAAGCCAACCTAAAAGGCGGGACCTGGGTGGCGCATTTGCCCTTCTGGCTTTGTTGGCCGACTCGCGATTTCTACTGGTGGCTTTGCGTGGGTTTTGTCCACGGCCTGCCGACCCGCCACGCAGACGGTTGTACTTATTTGTGAGGTGGCTGGTTCTTTCTGTTGCAGCCTAGGCTTGCGCTTGCCTCGGCCTAGTGCCGGTTAGCTCTTGCCACAAGGAGCTAGACACGTGCCTGCTAGTGGCGCAACTTGTCGCCCTCTAGGTGGCTAAGCTCCACGGCGGCAGCTTCCACTGCCCTCATGTTTTTGGCCGGAGTGTTGTAGACCGGGCGAGGCGCCGCCACACATGAGTCAGCAGCGTGGTCTAGCTCCGAGCCTAGGTTACGGTGTTGCAGTGGCACCTGTCGGTTTGTGCCAGGTAGGCGAGAAACGCCGTGCGTAGTGTTGTACTCGCGCACGGTGGCATCCATGTGTCGTTGGCATGCAACGTTGTTGGCTTCCTCCAGGAGGCTCTAGCGTGTGGTCTCTAGTGCAGCCACTGCGGCAGCTAGATCCAGCTCAGTGGCAATGGGGATGCGAAGGTTTTGGATGGAATCCACTAGAGGGTCTGCGCCTTGCCCTTGCGGGGCGGGGTCCTGGGCGCCTGCGTCACGCTCCAGAGGTGGGAGGCGTCCTTCACCTACGCCAGCCATCATGACCTCGAAGCTGCCGCTCGCGTGGAGCGGGGCAAAGAATCCTGGAGGCGCACCGGAGACGGCAACGACCTTGCGAGGGATTCCTTGGCGATGCTGGCGACATAGACGCGGTGCTCGCTGAAGTGCATGCCGGAGCTTTCACTTGGGAAAGTTTCCCCATTGAAGCAGGATGCATTGTCGCGGACGCAGTCGAACGAGCAGAAGGTATGGACGAGGCCAGAGGCGACTCGCTCACCGGCGACGAGTGGAAGTCCCGTGCGAAAGATGACACCAGCCGAAGTGCTGTGCCCCATGGTAGGCGCCAACTGTCGTGGTGTGGAACACGACAGTGCCATCGGGGATGGTGTCGGAGGGATGACCTCCGGATACCCCAACCAGACAAGAATCATGACAGTCGGATCACGTCCGGCTGGCTGAGCACAGCCGGACAAGAGCAAGTCAAGCCGGCTACCTCACGGTAGCTAGAAATGCAATGAGCAGCAAGGCACGGGGCCGGCTACATCTATGTAGCCAGACTCAATCAAGAGGACAGTGCGACGTGCTGCACAGTGCACGGCACACCCTGGTACGATGACAATACCCACAACTACCCGACCATACTCAAGACTTTGCGGATTGACGTGGGAATAGTGGCCAGACGCTGACGACGGGCTCGCACGGTGTTCATTGTACCCACGACAACCTTACCGCTTGTACTCTGATAAGATGTAAGTGTACCGAGTACTGTAGATGACCAGCCGGCTGGGACCCGCCTGTGGGGCCCGCCATCCGGACTGGCTAGTGAGACCGTTGCCTCTGTGCCTATATAAGGAGAGGCAAGGCTCTAGTAAAAGGGGTTGGCGTCAGTGCATTTAAGACAGTAGCTAGAGAATATAGCTCAAGGAGCGATTGTAGCCCGTATACCACTCATAGTCAGATCGGCAGGAGTAGGAGCTTTACCTCACCATGAAGGCTCCGAACCTAGGTACTTCCTATGTCTCGCTACACTCGCTTGTACCCAATCCCGCCTCCGGACGATATCGAGAGCTTCCCTACTAGTCCCCACACCTCTATCTAACCTTCTTAGGTACTGCCGTTCCCAATACAACGACAGTTGGCGCCCACTGTGGGGCAAGATGGCTTCGACTAGAGTCACGTTTCGCACAGGACCCCACACTTCAGCTGGTGAGCGCATGGCCTCCGGCCCGGTGCTCACGCTCGGTAAATTTGACTGCGTCATCGACAATGCTTCCTGCTTCGCCAGAATCTCGTTTTCGGCAAACGGTTCTATCCTGCTTTTCGGCGACCTCCCCGTCTACATCGCCACCATGCCGGAGCATTTCCCTAGGGAGATTGTTTCCGTCGCAGAGCCGTTGCACCTCGGTAGAAGCGCCTCCATCGCCCCTCGCGGCATCGAGGTAATGATGGCCAGCTCCAGCTCTCACCCCTGCCAGCCACGGGAGCGAGGCGCGGACGAGGGCGGAACTTCTGCTCTACCACAGTCCAGGAATCCCGTGGAGGAGGCTATGGACCGGCTCCTCATGCTGGTTAACCTCGGGGATAACCCGGAGGAGGCGAAGGCCAATTTCAGCATGGAGAGATGCTTCTCCTCTAGGAGGCCATGGAGCTGGCTGCGACCCGCAAGCAGATCGAGATCACCCAGTGCGAGTACGACCGTGCACATGGCTTCACTCCGGCCACCGCGGAGCCGAGCCGGCGTGGACAAGTGCGACACTGGGGGCGAGCTAGGCGGTAGGATGGAGAAGGGTGGCGAGCTGGATCCGGCACCCACTCTCATCCAGTCCACCTACAGCACACCCATCAAGAACCTGCGCGCGGCGCG
The DNA here is from genome assembly GCA_916181665.1 of Avena sativa. NCBI lineage: Eukaryota > Viridiplantae > Streptophyta > Magnoliopsida > Poales > Poaceae > Avena > Avena sativa. Next base: position 184,875,840 of record OV702286.1, read on the forward strand.
AGCCATGGCAGCCGAATTGCCCAACCTGGAGGGCGAGGAGCGAACTCGACAGCATGCCCTGGTAGAGGAGCTCCTCCGGATCGCGGACGAGTAGGCTGATGCCAACCGGCAGATGCAGGAGGACCCAACTGCTCCAAGGGAAGAAGGTCGCCCGCCAACAGCAAGGGTGCACCCCGCGACACCCAGCAGGCGTCCTCTCCTCCGGATAAGGCCCGCAGCAAGCGCCACGGTTCTGGGAGCAAGGGCCAGGCGCACCAGGAGCAAACGGTGAGGAGCAACCCACCGCCTCCCCCTCTACCAACCGGAGTGCCAAGACCTACCGGTTCCCATCTCTCGGGCCGGGTAGCAGCGCCCAACCCGGATCGTCTGGATGCCCATGACCTCATCGAGCTCCTCGCTCAAGCGCGCGTCACGGAAGAGGAAGACTCCACCAGACCGGTTTGTTTTGGACCGCGCATCCGGAACAAGTTCTCTCCGGATAATTTCACCCTGCCTAGGGACACCCCCAAGTACGACAGCAGCATGAAGCCGGAAGATTGCCTGACTGACTACGCCACGACAGTCGGCATCGCCCATGGGAACAAGCGCACAATTGTGCGCTACGTCCCCCTTATGCTAACCGGGTCAGCAAGGACATGACTCAACAGCCTCGCGCCCAACAACATCAATGCCTAGCCAGACTTTGAGAAGGAGTTCGTCCGCAAATTCAACGACACGTACAAGCGTCTGGGCCACCCGCGCGACCTGGCCTTATGCGTCCAGGGCAACCGCGAGACGGATCACGAGTACCTCGCCAAGTGGATGGAGCTGCACAACACCTGCAAGGGCATCCTGGAGAGCCAGGCCATCGGCATCTTCATCGAGGGATGCCGAGAAGGCACCATGCTTCACCACCGGCTACTGTGTGACAAGCCGAAAACCATGGCGGAGCTCATGACGGTTGCGGACCAGTACGCCATGGCGGATGCCGCCATGAAGAAACCCCTCCGAGTAAGTGCCGACGGGCATCCGACTCCGACGGAGCCGGCTCACGATCGTCCGAGCCATCCGGCTGGGGAAGCCGGATCCTCTAGGCGCCATGGCAACGACAACCGGTTCCATGGGGACCGCCAAGCTGGACAGCAGAAGCCTCGCTACCACGCGCGGCAGGTCAATGCTATGGAGGGCACGCCCGATGCACCGGCTAACGATGCAAGAAGGCAGAAGCCGCGGCTCACCTTCGACCAGATGTTTGACGACCCGTGAAAGTGGCATAGCGGTCCCTTCAAGCCAGATACGCACACCAATCGAAATTGCACCTGGACTCGCCAGCTAAAGGACCAGGGCAACCACCAACGTTTTCCCCTGCCCCTCCTGGTGAACCACCACCACCGGCTAGGGGAGCCGGTAATGATGGTAATGGTGGCAACGGCGGAAACAACAACAACGGCTACCCCCATCCGCACGCCGCCTACCACATCTTCGAGACGGAGCTGGACGACAAGCACAACCGCAGGTGGCGCTCCAAGGAGGTCAACACCATCATATCCCCAGTCCCCCAGTATCTGAACTGGTTGGAGACCCCCATCACCTAGAGCCGGGAGGATCAGCCGGAACAGCTTCCGATTCCCGGGGGCTACGCCATGGTGCTTAACCCCCTCATCGTCTGCAACAAGCGCACCTGCCGTTTCTCGCGCATCCTCATCGACGAAGGCAGCAGCCTCAACCTTATCTACCGGTCTTCGCTGGAGAAGCTGGGCATCCGTGAGTGCGACCTGCGCCCGACTACCACAACGTTCCACGACGTACTGCCAGGACCGGCTTGCGCTCCGCTTGGAAAAATCCAGCTGGACGTCATCTTCGGGACCGAGGAGAATTTCCGCCGCGAGCCGATATGGTTTGAGGTGGTAAACCTGACGATCTCCTACCATTCTCTCCTCGGGTGCCCCGCCCTTGCCAAGTTCATGGCCATCCCCCACTATGCGTATCTCAAGACAAAGATGCCGGGACCAAACAGCATGATCACCATCTCCGGCTGCTTCAGGCGGTCAATGGAGTGTGCCTCAGCCGGCTCCAAGCTGGCAGAAGCCCTCATCATAGCCGAAGAGAAGCGCGTGATCATGCGCAATGTGGCCATGGCCCAGCAAGAAATACCGGCTAGTGGCAAGCCGGCTGGGGAAGCAGCTTTCCAGCCTGCAAAGGAGACGAAGAGGATCATGCTCGACCCCTCCGACCCCACAAAGTTTGTCACCATTGTTGCCAACTTGGACAGCAAATAGGAAGGCGCGCTCGTCGACTTCCTCCATGAGAATCGGAACATCTTTGCATGGTCACCCAAGGACATGCCAGGTGTGCAGAGGGAGTTCGCCGAGCACTCGCTTCATGTACGGCCGGATGCCAAGCCGGTCAAGCACCCTCTATGCTGGTTCACAGAGGAGAAAAGAAAGATCATTGGTGACGAGATCACCCGGCTCCTTGTAGCCAGGTTCATCATGGAGGTGTACCACCCGGACTGGCTAGCCAACCCAGTCCTAGTGTTGAAGAAGAACAAGACATGGCGCATGTGTATCGACTACACTAGCCTGAATAAGGCGTGCCCGAAAGACCCCCTTGCCTTGCCCCGTATCGATCAAGTTATCCATTCCATGGCCGGCTGTGATTTGTTGTCCTGCTTGGATTGCTACTCCGGTTACAATCAGATCCGGCAAAATCTGGCTGACTAGATAAAGACATCGTTTATCACCCCATACGGGGCTTTCTATTATGTAACCATGCCTTTCCATCTGAAAATGCAGGCGCTACCTATCAGCGTTGTATGCAGAAATGCTTGCACTCACAAATCGACCGAAACGTGCATGCATATGTGGACGATGTGGTCATCAAGACCAAGGAGAAGCGCACCCTCCTCGAGGACTTGGGAGAGACATTTGGCAACCTCCGACAGTACTAGATGAAGCTGAACCCGGAGAAGTGCGTCTTCGGTGTCCCATCTGGCTAGCTCCTCGGCTTCCTTGTTTCACAGCGAGGGATCGAGGGAAATCCGGAGAATAACGCGTCCATCGAGAGAATGCAGTCGCCCAGGAGCTTGCTTGGAGTCCAAAAGTTCACCGGATGCCTGGCCTTCCTCAGCCGTTTCGTCAGCCGGTTGGGGGAGAAGGCACTTCCGTTGAACCAGCTGATGAAGAAGACAGACAAGTTCTCCTGGACCTTGCAAGCCGACGTCGCTTTTCATGACCTCAGGTGCATGCTATCTACAGCGCCGGTTCTAGGCACGCCGGCTAGCAAGTAGCCGATGTTGCTCTATATAGCAGCCATCAGTCGGGTCGTCAGTGTCGTCCTGGTGGTGGAGCGCCCCGAGGAAGGCAAGGCTTGGCCGGTTCAGTGACCCGTCTACTACCTCAGCTAGGTTCTCTCCCTCTCCAAGCAGAACTACCCCCAATACCAGAAGATGTGTTATGGTGTGTACCTGGCGTGCAAGAAGCTCAAGCACTACTTTCAAGAGCATCCGATTAAGGTATTGTGCACCGCACCCCTTTCGGAAATCATCGCCAACAAGGACGCCATCGATCGAGTCACCATGTGGGCCATCGAGCTCCCCGCCTACTCCATCCAGTACGAGCCTCGGCTCACGATCAAGTCGCAAGTTGTTGCGGACTTCCTCGTCGACTGGGCCGAGACCCAGTACCTCCCACCAGTTCCTGATTCGGACCACTAGAGGATGCACTTCGACGGCTCAAAGATGCTTGGGGGCTTGGGAGCTGGCATCGTGCTCACCTCGCCCGAAGGACACCGGCTGGAGTACGACCTCCAGATCCACTTCAAGGCCTCCAACAATGTTGCCGAATACGAGGCACTAGCGCATGGCCTCCGGCTAGCCAGGGAGATTGGGGTCAACCAGATCCTTTTCTTTGGTGATTCGGATCTGGTGGTGCAGCAGGTATCTGGAGAGTGGGACGCCGGGGACGCAAACATGGCTCTCTACTGGTTCCACATACAGAATCTCAACGCCTGCTTTGACGGATGTGAGTTCCATCATGTCCCTCGCGTCAACAACGAGGCAGCCGATTCGCTCGCACGAATCGGATCCACCAGGCAGGCGATCCCGCTAGGGGTCTCCTTGGAACACCTGCGCAAGCCCTCCATCAACCCGTCCCCCGAGTCAGATTCCATTATCTGGGCGGGGAGCGCTCTGGTGGACAACACGGCATACGCGGAGCCGGCAGAACCTACAAAGAAGAAGGCTCGCACCAACTCTGGCAAGTCCGTACCCACCGTCTTGCAAGAACCGGGGGCTGCCGACTCATCAGGCGGCTCGGGGTCTGCCGTTCCGGGTACCTCACTATCCGGACGACCCTCAACCGGAGAGCTGAAGCATCCTCACTACCCGGGAGATACCATCCTGGGAGCAGCCCTTCATGAACTACATCGCCAACAGAGAGCTTCCAGATGACGAGGTGGAGGCCAGGCAAATCTGACGGTGTGCGCACACGTACACCATCATCAACAAGGAACTGTACAAGCGCAGGATATCCGGCATCTTTCAGCGGTGTGTCGATGTGGACACAGGCTACCGGCTGCTCAAGGACATCCACCAGGGTGAGTGTGGGCATTACGCTTCATCTAGGGCAATAGTCACCAAGGCGTTCCGCCATGGTTTCTATTGGCCCACCACCCTCGAGGATGCCGAGCAGCTAGTCCACGTGTGCAATAGGTGCTAGCGATTCGGGCAGCTCAGGCACATGTCGGTTGCGGTGCTCAAAACCATACCGATCACCTGGTCCGTCGTTGTCTGGGGTCTCGACATGGTCGGTCCCTTCAAGCGGGTGCGCGTAGGCATGACCCATCTGCTGGTGGCGGTGGACAAGTTTACAAAGTGGATAGAGGCCAAGCCTATACAGAAGCTGGACGGGGCGACAGTCGTCACCTTCTTCACCGACATCATTAACCGGTCCGGCTACCCCAACAACATCATCACCGACAACAGCATGAATTTCGCCAAGGGGGCCTTCGCCCGGTTCTGTAGCAACAAGGGCATCCGGCTAGACCTTGCTTCCATCGCGCACCCGCAATCCAACGGGCAATTCGAAAGGGCAAATGGCCTAGTTCTAGCCAGCATCAAGCCGCGCCTCATCGAGCCCTTGGAACGATTGCCCGGATGCTGGATTGAGGAACTTCTGGTTGTGCTATGGAGCCTCCGCACCACGCCGAATAGGTCAACCGGCTTCACCCCGTTCTTCCTCGTCTACGGTGCGGAAGCCGTCCTCTCTGTAGACATCGAGTTAAACTCACCGTGCAAGATCCTCTATGATGAAAATGCCAACCAGGAGGTGCGGGAGGATGGCATGGACCTCCTTAAGGAGACCTACGAGCTGGCACTGTCCAGATCGACCCTATACCAGCAGCGCCTACGCCACTACCATTCGAGCCGGAATTGCCCCGTCGCATTCTGCGAGGGCGATCTGGTTCTCCGGCTGGTGCAAGACAAGAAGGGCATGCACAAGTTATCACCGCCGTGGGAGGGTCCCTTCATCGTCAGTCAGGCGCTGCCCAATGACTCCTACTACCTCATCAATGCGCAGCAGCTGCGCAAGAACAAGATGGACAAGTCGGATGAGGAGACAGAGCGCCCCTAGAACGTGGCCCTGCTTCGCCCATTTCACACCTAGTCACCGAACAGTGTATGTATCATGCAAACCCTATGAATGAAAATGCGGACCCCTATGAGATGCTCGGGGGTTCCTTGCTAGAAATTTGTGTGTATTTGTTTCCGGTTCAGTTTTTTCAGCTCTGGCAACCCCTACCCAGGGGCTCGCTGGCTGGCCCTACCTGCTAAATCAACAAACCAGCTGAGTAGTGTGCGATGATGTCATAGGCCCACTCTTCATCTCAGCTACAGATCGCAACCCGGCTGTCCGGCTAGCAAGAGCAAAAGCCCGAGGCATCCCACATGAAAAACAGGGAGGAGATGCGACAGATCGGGCGTCCCGTCCTTCCAACTAGTTTGAGACGATCAGGCTACTAAGCCATTAGTACCGTGCGCAATGTATTGTCAGCTCCCTTCGATTCTGGTTGCAGACCGCAACCCGGCTGCCTAGCAAGGACGCAGCATAAACAGCAGAGCACACGGGAAAGTGGCTTAGCGTCCATAGAGGCACGAGCTAATTTTCGAAAAAAAATCCACCTTCTAGCCAAAGAGGCGCTATCTTAACCACCTAACCTATTGACGGGTGGGAATGTATGTATGTTTGTTTTCGCACGACTACATCGAGCCGGAATTCAATAAGGACGGAGATTCGAAGTCCTTGCCTTCATCAAGTGCTCTGAATCTCGCGCGCCCCCAGTGGAATCTTGTAGTTTCCGACCGGCTAAAGGCATTAGTCGGATATTTGGAGCCTAAGTGAGGGAAAGGGCAGGAAGAAAACAAAACAAGAATATTCGAAGCACCTAGCTATGCCAGCTACTCCGAATCTTGGGGGCTACACCCAGTGGGTGCACTGATGTGCCCCCACTAGAATGGAAGTTCTCCCGGCTGCAGGCGTCCAGCCAGTGAAAGTAACCGGCTAGAGGTGTCTAGCCAGATGAAGCTAAAGACTTGAAGAAAAGAGAAGATTCGAAGCACCTAGCTATGCCAGCTACTCCGAATCTCGGGGGCTACACCTAGTGGGTGCACTGGCACGCCGCCACTGGAGTTGGAGTTCCCCCGACTAAAGGTGTTCAGCCGAGTGAAGACAGCCGGATAAATTCAACCGGTGAAATATCAAAACTTCAAAGCACACAAAAATCACAAGTTGGAAGAAAGCCAAGTAGTTCAGTTGGATAAAAAAGCTCCCATGAGTTCACCCGGCGTCAGGGACAGCCGACACAGACAATAAGGTTCAAACAAAACAAAATGAATAACAAGTACACCCGGCATTCCGAGGATCATACCTAGGCGGCAGGGACCTTGCCATGAGGAGGATCCTGGCCAGAAGCAGTCTCGGGAGGCGGAGGAGGCGTGTTGGCAGATCCGGCTCCGGTGTCCCCAACAGCCGGCTACAACGAGGCCTCCGCATCAGGAGTGCCGGCGGACTCTGAGTCGATGAGGACCTCGTCGACGTCCGTGTAGTCAGCAATCTTGATGGAGGAGGGCCGGAGCTCCGGATGGGCCTAGCGGATGGCGGCGAGGTCGGTGCCGACGCGGAAACCCCCATCGATCTTCTTGACACGGGCGTCCTTCTACCATGAGAGCATCAGGGCTAGGGCCATTTCTGCCCCGGCTCGTGCTGCCAGATCCCTCAGGCAGTCGACGGTAGCCGGGACCTCCGCCACCTCTGCCGCCAGCTGTGCCATCATTTCCGGAACTGGAGAATCCGGCCACAGAAACATGAAGATAGCCTGAGCCACCTGGCGAAGCTTGGCGTCCTCCTCGCCAAGAAGGACGAGCAACTCCTGGGGGGTGGGCTGCTCCCCCGGCCAGTTCTCCTGCAGCCAGTTATAAGCCAGCAGGTCTACGCCGGGATAAAACGCTGTCAGAAAAAAGGAACGTCAGATCAGGCTACCGGATCCGGAAAGACGAAGATAGTTAGAGAGAAACTTACCCTTGTCTATGTGCCTGACCTGCATCAGCTCCTCCACCAGAGCCTTCTCTCGAACCGTCAGCCGTTTGACCTCCTTCTCTTGGTCCTTGCTCTGGGCTTCGAGGAGGTCAAATGCTTGGGCCCGGCTAGCGAGGGAGGCGTCCTGCTCCTTGATGGTGCCCTCGAGGGCGTCTAGCTTGGCGTGCCAGTCCTTATTCTGCAGCCGAAGCGTATAATTGGACTTGCTCAGCTGGTTGTTCGCCTTCTACGGGCGAACGATTTCCTGCTGAGCGCACACCATGATGGCTGCGGAAACCGGCTATTAGCAAAGAAAATGGAGAAGAGGAAAGACCAAAGTATCTGGCAGTTGTATCCGGCTGAAGGGACTTACTCTGGAAGGTCCCGTTGGCAGCCGCCAGCTTCTGCTCTAGGGTCCTGTTGCCGCCGGCCGAGGCCTCAAGCAGCCGGATCTCCTTCACCGCCAGCTCGAGGGTCGCGCAAGGTCCGCCAGTGAAGCGGCAGAGGAGGCGTCATCGTCGACGGTGTTGGCGATCAGCGACTCCTTTTCCTCGGCCACTGCCGCCCACCACTCCTTCCCCGGTTCGTTGTCGGAGTTGTCATTGGTGACAACCAGGAGCTCCTTGCTGGCGGAGGCTCTCCGCGCTGCAGCAGGAGAACACACATGCAATGACACCGGTGGATACTTATGTGGTTTGTGAGAATAACACACATGCAATGACACTTGTGGATCCATGTGTGGTTCATGGGAAGAACACACATGCAATGACACTGGGTGGATCCATGTGTGGTTCATGGGAAGGACACACATCCAATGACACTGGTGGATCCATGTGTGGTCTGTGGGAAGAACACACATGCAATCACACTGGTGATATGTGGTCTGTGAGAAGAACACACATGCAATGACTCTAGTTGTGGTTCATGAAAAGATCATACATGCGATGACAATGGTGGATCCATGTGTGGTTCATGGGAAGAACACACATGCAATGACCCTGGGTGTGGTTCATGATATGGTCTGTGGGAAGAACACACATGCAATGACTCTGGTGATATGTGGTTTGTGAGAAGAACACACATGCAATGACTCTAGCTGTGGTTAATGAGAAGAGCAAACATGCAATGACACTGGTGGATCCATGTGTGGTTAATGAGCAGAACACACATGCAATGACACTGGGTGTGGTTCATGATATGGTTTGTGAGAAGAACACACATGCAATGACTCTAGCTGTGGTTCATGAAAAGAGAAGACATGTGATGACTCTAACTGTGGTTCGTGAAAAGAGCAGACATGCGATGCCACCGGTGGATCCATGTGTGGTCTATGAGAGGAACACACATGCAATGCCACCAGTGGATCCTTACGTGGTTTGTGATAATAACACACATGCAATGACATTAGTGGATCCATGTGTGTTTCATGGGAAGAACACACATGTAATGACACTGGGTGGATCCATGTGTGGTTCATGGGAAGAACACACGTGCGATGACACTGGTGATTCCATGTGTGGTCTGTGGGAAGAACACACATGCAATGACACTGGTGATATGTGGTATGTGAGAAGAACACACATGCAATGACTCTAGCTGTGGTTCATGAAAAGAGCAGACATGCGATGACACCGGTGGATCCATGTGTGGTCTATGAGAGGAACACACATGCAATTACTTCGGTGGATCCTTATGTGGTTTCTGAGAATAAAACACATGCAATGACACTGGTGGATCCATGTGTGGTTCATGGGAAGAACACACATGCAATGACACTAGGTGGATCCACGTGTTGTTCATTGGAAGAACACACATGCAATGACACTGGTGGATCCATGTGTGGTCTGTGGGAAGAACACACATGCAATCACACTGGTGATATGTGGTCTGTGAGAAGAACACACATGCAATGACTCTAGTTGTGGTTCATGAAAAGATCATACATGCGATGACAATGGTGGATCCATGTGTGGTTCATGGGAAGAACACACATGCAATGACCCTGGGTGTGGTTCATGATATGGTCTGTGGGAAGAACACACATGCAATGACTCTGGTGATATGTGGTTTGTGAGAAGAACACACATGCAATGACTCTAGCTGTGGTTAATGAGAAGAGCAAACATGCAATGACACTGGTGGATCCATGTGTGGTTAATGAGCAGAACACACATGCAATGACACTGGGTGTGGTTCATGATATGGTTTGTGAGAAGAACACACATGCAATGACTCTAGATGTGGTTCATGAAAAGAGAAGACATGTGATGACTCTAACTGTGGTTCGTGAAAAGAGCAGACATGCGATGCCACCGGTGGATCCATGTGTGGTCTATGAGAGGAACACACATGCAATGCCACCAGTGGATCCTTACGTGGTTTGTGATAATAACACACATGCAATGACATTAGTGGATCCATGTGTGTTTCATGGGAAGAACACACATGTAATGACACTGGGTGGATCCATGTCTGGTCTGTGGGAAGAACAGACATGCAATGGCACTGGTGATATGTGGTCTGTGAGAAGAACACACATGCAATGACTCTAGCTGTGGTTCATGAAAAGAGCAAACATGCGATCACACTGGTGGATCCATGTATGGTTCATGGGAAGAACACACATGCAATGACACTGGGTGTGGTTCATGATATCGTCTGTGGGAAGAACACACACGCAATGACTCTAGTGATATGTGGTCTGTGAGAAGAACACACATGCAATGACTCTAGTTGTGGTTAATGAGAAGAGCAAACATGCAATGACACTGGTGGATCCATGTGTGATTAATGAGAAGAACACACATGCAATGACACTAGATGTGGTTCATGATATGGTTTGTGAGAAGAACACACATGCAATGACTCTAGCTGTGGTTCATGAAAAGAGCAAACATGTGATGACTCTAATAGTGGTTCATGAAAAGAGCAGACATGCGATGCCACCGGTGGATCCATGTGTGGTCTATGAGAGGAACACACATGCAATTACACCGGTGGATCCTTACGTGGTTTGTGAGAATAACACACATGCAATGACACTGGTGGATCCATGTGTGGTTCATGGGAAGAACACACATGCAATGACACTGGGTGGATCCATGTGTGATTCATGGGAAGAACAGATATGCAATGACACTTGTGGATCCATGTGTGGTCTGTGGGAAGAACACACATGCAATGACACTTGTGATATGTGGTTTATGAGAAGAACACACATGCAATGACTCTAGCTGTGGTTCATGAAAAGAGCAAACATGCGATGACACTAGTGGATCCATGTGTGGTTCATGGGAAGAACACACATGCAATGACACTGGGTGTGGTTCAGGATATGGTCTGTGGGAAGAACATACATGCAATGACTCTGGTGATATGTGGTTTGTGAGAAGAACAGACATGCAATGACTCTAGCTGTGGTTAATGAGAACAGCAGACATGCAATGACACTGGTGGATCCATGTGTGGTTAATGAGAAGAACACACATGCAATGACACTGGGTGTGGTTCATGATATGGTTTTCGAGAAGAACACACATGCAATGACTCTAGCTATGGTTCATGAAAATAGCAGACATGCGATGACTCTAACAGTGGTTCATGAAAAGAGCAAACATGCGATGCCACTGGTGGATCCATGTGTGGTCTATGAGAGGAACACACAAGCAATGACACCGGTGGATCCTTACGTGGTTTGTGAGAATAACACACATGCAATGACACTGGTGGATCCACCTGTGGTTCATGGAAAAAACACATATGCAATGACACTAGGTCGGTCCATGTGTGGTCTGTGGGAAGAACAAACATGCAATGACACTGGTGATATGTGGTCTGTGAGAAGAACACACATGCAATGACACTGGTGATATATGGTCTGTGAGAAGAACACACATGCAATGACTCTAGCAGTGGTTCATCAAAAGAGCAGACATGCGATGACACTGGTGGATCCATGTGTGCTTCATGGGATGAACACACATGCAATGACACTGGGTGTGGTTCATGATATGGTCTGTGGGTAGAACACACATGCAATGACTTTGGTGATATGTGGTTTGTGAGAAGAACAGACATGCAATGACTCTAGCTATGGTTAATGAGAAGAGTAGACATGCAATGACACTGGTGGATCCATGTGTGGTTAATGAGAAGAACACACATGCAATGACACTTGGTGTGGTTCATGATATGGTTTGTGAGAAGAACACACATGCAATGACTCTAGCTGTGGTTCATGAAAAGAGAAGACATGCGATGACTCTAACTATGGTTCATGAAAAGAGCAGACATGTGATCCCACCAGTGGATCCATGTGTAGTCTATAAGAGGAACACACATGCAATTACACCGGTGGATCCATACGTGGTTTGTGAGAATAACACACATGCAATGACACTGGTGGATCCATGTGTGGTTCATGGGAAGAACACACATGCAATGACACTGGGTGGATCCATGTGTGGTTCATGGGAATAACACACATGCAATGACACTGGTGATTCCATGTGTGGTCTGTGGGAAGAACACACATGCAATGACACTGGTGATATGTGGTCTGTGAGAAGAACACACATGCAATGACTCTAGCTGTGGTTCATGAAAAGAGAAAACATGCGATCACACTGGTGGATCCATGTATGGTTCATGGGAAGAACACACATGCAATGACACTGGGTGTGGTTCATGATATCGTCTGTGGGAAGAACACACATGCAATGACTCTAGTGATATGTGGTCTGTGAGAAGAACACACATGCAATGACTCTAGTTGTGGTTAATGAGAAGAGCAAACATGCAATGACACTGGTGGATCCATGTGTGGTTAATGAGAAGAACACACATGCAATGACACTAGATGTGGTTCATGATATGGTTTATGAGAAGAACACACATGCAATAACTCTAGCTGTGGTTCATGAAAAGAGCAGACATGTGATGACTCTAATAGTGGTTCATGAAAAGAGCAGACATGCGATGCCACCGGTGGATCCATGTGTGGTCTATGAGAGGAACACACATGCAATTACACCGGCGGATCCTTACGTGGTTTGTGAGAATAACACACATGCAATGACACTGGTGGATCCATGTGTGGTTCGTGGGAAGAACACACATGCAATGACACTGGGTGGATCCATATGTGATTCATGGGAAGAACACATATGCAATGACACTTGTGGATCCATGTGTGGTCTGTGGGAAGAACACACATGCAATGACACTTGTGATATGTGGTTTATGAGAAGAACACACATGCAATGACTCTAGCTGTGGTTCATGAAAAGAGCAAACATGCGATGACACTAGTGGATCCATGTGTGGTTCATGGGAAGAACACACATGCAATGACACTGGGTGTGGTTCAGGATATGGTCTGTGGGAAGAACACACATGCAATGACTCTGGTGATATGTAGTTTGTGAGAAGAACAGACATGCAATGACTCTAGCTATGGTTAATGAGAACAGCAGACATGCAATGACACTGGTGGATCCATGTGTGGTTAATGAGAAGAACACACATGCAATGACACTGGGTGTGGTTCATGATATGGTTTTCGAGAAGAACACACATGCAATGACTCTAGCTATGGTTCATGAAAATAGCAGACATGCGATGAATCTAACGGTGGTTCATGAAAAGAGCAAACATGCGATGCCACTGGTGGATCCATGTGTGGTCTATGAGAGGAACACACAAGCAATGACACCGGTGGATCCTTACGTGGTCTGTGAGAATAACACACATGCAATGACACTGGTGGATCCATATGTGGTTCATGGAAAAAACACATATGCAATGACACTAGGTCGGTCCATGTGTGGTCTGTGGGAAGAACAGACATGCAATGACACTGGTGATATGTGGTCTGTGAGAAGAACACACATGCAATGACACTGGTGATATATGGTCTGTGAGAAGAACACACATGCAATGACTCTAGCAGTGGTTCATCAAAAGAGCAGACATGCGATGACACTGGTGGATCCATGTGTGCTTCATGGGATGAACACACATGCAATGACACTGGGTGTGGTTCATGATATGGTCTATGGGTAGAACACACATGCAATGACTTTGGTGATATGTGGTTTGTGAGAAGAACAGACATGCAATGACTCTAGCTATGGTTAATGAGAAGAGTAGACATGCAATGACACTGGTGGATCCATGTGTGGTTAATGAGAAGAACACACATGCAATGACACTTGGTGTGGTTCATGATATGGTTTGTGAGAAGAACACACATGCAATGACTCTAGCTATGGTTCATGAAAAGAGAAGACATGTGATGACTCTAACTATGGTTCATGAAAAGAGCAGACATGCGATCCCACCAGTGGATCCATGTGTGGTCTATGAGAGGAACACACATGCAATTACACCGGTGGATCCATACGTGGTTTGTGAGAATAACACACATGCAATGACACTGGTGGATCCATGTGTGGTTCATGGGAAGAACACACATGCAATGACACTGGGTGGATCCATGTGTGGTTCATGGGAAGAACACACATGCAATGACACTGGTGATTCCATGTGTGGTCTGTGGGAAGAACACACATGCAATGACACTGGTGATATGTGGTTTGTGAGAATAACACACATCAAATGAACTCTAGTGGATCCTTACGTGATTTATGAGAAGAACACACATCCAATGAACTCTAGTGGATTTATCTTGGCATAATTTGATGTATGCCACGATGTATTTCATTGTACAAGACACTCACTTTCCATTTTTATACTACTCAGTATCGCCCTTGATTTTATGTGGTACTACTCAGTTTTGCCCCTCCCCCTCTCTCTATCTTTCGTAGAAGCACAAACCTGTGCTCACCCTGTCTGCTACTCCCTGATTGGTTATCACAGTTGTCACGCGGATCGTTTGCACCAACCGTTGATTTTTTATGATCCAACGATGATCATTGCACACGTCGTGCCCTTCATAGTACAGCATGAGACAGCATGGACGTCTCCCTCAGCGAGACTTCTATAAGAAGGAACACGATAACGTCCATGGAAAAAGTCGTCGAGCGTTCATGTCATGTTTAATCAAGTCTGAAAAGCCTACTACTGCTACTACTACGCCACAACACATGCGTCATCGAGTGCACGGTCGTCGATGGATAGCTGCAATTTATTGCCACTTGATTTTAATAAGACATATCCCATTTTTTACGCAGCGGCTCTCAATCACCAATTTTAGGGCCGTGTCAAACTTCATACATAGAAATTGTGTGTGCGCCCTTTGCATGCGGCTCAATACAGAAATGCCATGCATGGCCCGGGAAAAACGCGACGTACCGTGCGTGTGTTGCGGTGCACGATGCAGTAGACTATGCGGCGCATTGCACGGTAGTGCAATGAAACGTGCCTTGCTCCTATCCACCTTAACTATAGAGCCCCTCTCCGCACACCCACTCCCACTCTCGCTCACTGTCCCCACGCAACCCTCTCCACTGTCCCACCAGCATCCGCAAAGTCCCGAGAATACCCCATCCGGGCCGGTGATGGCCGAGGAGGATACGGTGGCCATCGTCGCCTCTGTGGCCGCCGGCGAGGAGACCCGCGTCTCCTCGCCGGTCCCCCTTGGTGCGTTGAAAGCAGCCGCTGTCCCTGTCCAGGCCCCCATCCCAGCTACCGACCGAGTCGCCGAAGAGGAGCCCCCCACCGGCGAGGAGGCCCCCGCCGGTCACAAGTAGATCACCCACTTCTTGGGCACCTACGATCCAGATAAGTACATCGCTCCCTTGAACCCCTACGACACCGGCATCGATGACCTATGGTTGGAGGTAACTAGGGTTTGCTCCGCTCCCCTGGTTCTTCTACCGTTTGTTAGAAATAATGGGCCAATCTATTTAAAATTTAGCTGGTATTGTCATGTTTAATATTCTGGAATTAATCATGGAAATTGTGCCTAATTATCCAACACCGTTCCCATCGTTGGATGCTAGATCTTGGTTTATTAGGATTCACTTGTTCGCATTTTGATTGCTCGATCTTCTTACATCATCTACTCCCCCATTTTCCTTTTCTTCCAACAGGTTTCCGGCAGCGACGTCTGCAGCGATGACGAGTCCATTAACACCAAGGCTCGTCAGGTGCTGAGGAGGCTGCGGGCCGACTAGTACGACGACTACCTCACGGGCCCCTACTACAGCTGCCCCTTCCGCAAGGGGATCGCCTACTACTTGAGGAGTCGCGCTGGTGGCGGCACCGACTTCAACACCTTACTGAAGCATGTAGAGTCCGCGGGCTCCGGCATCCACAAAGGCAGCAAGCACGAGATCGTGAACATTAACGCCTACATCGCTGAACACCGGGCTCTCTGCATTCACCTCCGAAACCTCCAGCGGGTGGCCATCAAAGAGGGTCGCATGCCTCCAATTAGGCCCAAGGCCCCCAAGATCAAGGGACTGGGCAGCAAGAAGTGGCGGAGCCGCCGGAGGGAGGTGGAGGTGCTGGAGAATGAACGGGTTGGACGTCTCCTTGAATGTATCTACATCTGCGGCTGCTGCTGCTAAGCAGCTTCTTTTGATTTTCTATATTTTTCTTGCATCCTATTTCTGGCTGAATGCATCGAACCTCGTTAAACAACCTACTACTTTTTATCGCTACATCCTATTTAGCTGCGCACAGCTATATCTACATTTGTTTTGTTTTCTGAATTAATCTATTCTGCCTGGTGTGATTTGCTGCTTTAGATTTGCTACCTGACCGGAGGCAATAAGAGGTCCAAAAGGGAATGAATTATCGAAGTGAGAATCTTCTCTAGATTTGCTACCAATTTAGGCAAAATGAAACATATCTGTTTAGCGAGAGAGGAAAAGGGTACTCTTTCAAACCTCTAGTGAATGAGCTACCATCTTGACGGGGCCCCATCTTAACGTCTCCCTCTACAAGAAGGAACACGATGCCGTCCATGGAAAAAGTCATCGAGCGGTCATGTCACGTTTAATCAAGTCTGAAAAGCCTACTACTGCTACTACTACGCCACAACACATGCGTCATCGAGTGCACGGTCGTCGATGGACAACTGCACTTTATTGCCACTTGATTTTAATAAGACACATCCCATTTTCTATGCAGCGGCTCTCAATCTCACTTCCAACTGGGGCCCACCGTAAGAAGCTTGGACGCGCTAGCTAGAGGCCGAACAGCTGAGCTCGACGAGACCTAACGTCTCCGGTTCATCGAGTCACTCGCAGCCATCAACACATCCCTTTACCAAATCTATCACAACCGCACAAATCTCGCCATACAGCCACCTACCTTCCCCTCTACATTTCCACTTTTATCTATCGCCAATTTTAGGTCCGTGTCAAACTTCGTACATAGAAATTGTGTGTGCGCCCTTTGCATGCGGCTCAATACAGAACTGCCACACATGGCCCGGGAAAAAAACGTGACGTCCATACGCGTGTCGCGGTGCACGGTGCAGTGGACTGCGCGGCACGTTCCACAGTGGTGCAACGAAAGGTGCCTTTCTTCTATCCAGCTTAACTATAGAGCCCCTCTCCGCACACCCACTCCCACTCTCGCTCACTATCCCCACGCAACCCTCTCCACTATCCCACCAGCATCCGCAAACTCCCGAGAATACCCCGTCCGCGCCGGTGATGGCCGAGGAGGATAAGGTGGCCATCGTCGCCTCCGTGGCCACCAGCGAGGAGGCCCCCGTATCCTCGCTGGTCCCCCTCAATGCGTTGAAAGCAGCCGCTGTCCCTGTCCAGGCCCCAGTCGAGGCATCGATGGCAGCCGCCGTTCCCGTCCAGGCCCCAATCCTTGCTACCGACGGAGCCGCCGAAGAGGAGCCCCCCGCCGGCGAGGAGGCCCCCGCCGGTCACAAGCAGATCACACACTTCTTGGGCACCTATGATCCAGATAAGTACATCGCTCCGCTGAACCCCTACGACACCGGCATCGACGACCTATGGTTGGAGGTAACTAGGGTTTGCTCCCCTCCCCTGGTTCTTCTACCGTTTGTTAGAAATAATGGGCTAATCTATTTAAAATTTAGCTGGTATTGTCATGTTTAATATTCTGGAATTAATCATGGAAATTGTGCCTAATTATCCAACATCGTTCCCATCGTTCGATGCTAGATCTTGGTTTATTAGGATTCGCTTGTTCGCATTTCGATTGCTCGATCTTCTTACACCATCTACTCCCCCATTTTCCCTTTCTTCCAATAGGTTTCCGGCATCGACGTTTGTAGTGATGACTAGTCCATTCACACCAAGGCTCGTCAGGTGCTGAGGAGGCTGCGGGCCAGCAAGTACGACGGCTTCCTCAGGGGCCCCTACTATAGCTGCCCCTTCCGCAAGGGGAGTGCCTACTGTTTGACGAGTCGCGGCACCAGCGGCACCGACTTGAACACCTTACTGAAGCATGCAGAGGCCGGGGCTCCAGCATCCACAAAAGCGGCAAGCACGAGACCATGAACATCAACACCTACATCGCTGAACACTGGGCTCTCTGCATTCACCTCTGAAACCTCCAGCGGGTGGCCATCAAAGGGGTCGCATGCCTCCAATCAGGCCCAAGGCCCCCAAGTCCAAGAGACTGGGCAGCAAGAAGTGGAGGAAGCGCCGGAGGGAGGAGGCGGAGGTGGGGGCGCTAAGCAGCTTCTTTCTAGCTACATCCTATTTCTGGCTGAATGCATCGAACCTCGTTCAGCAACCTACTTTCTATCGCTATATCCTATTTAGCTGCGCACAATTATATCTACATTTGTTTTGTTTTCTGAATGAATGTATTTTGCCTAGTGTGATTTGCTGGTCTAGATTTGCTACCTGATCGGAGGCAAAAAGAGGTCCAAAAGGGAACGAAATATCAAAGTGAGAATCTTCTCTAGATTTGCTACCAATTTGGGCAAAATGAAACATATATGTTTAGCGAGACAGGAAAAGGGCACTCTTTCAATCTGCCAGTTAAGAAGCTACCATCTTGACAAGCTACAAGACACATACATAAACATAACACAACGAGGGTTAAATTTATTTTACTAGTATCACTTGAGGCGCTGGACATCTTCGCAAGCTAACTGAGTTCCACAAAACTGTAACATAACACTGACAAGTAAAATTTAATTCACTCCTCATCAAACCACTTGAGGGGCTTGCCATCGTTCCTAGGCGACGAACTACGACCATTCCAGGTACTCCACATCTCACGAACTGCTTTGTCCCACCTGGCATCTGACTTGGCTTCCCTATCTTCAGCGTCCTGTGGCACAATTAGCGGTGCATCACATGCCTGATTGTTGCCGCTAGAAGATGTTGCCTCTTTGTTTGCCGCTTCAGCTGCAACCTCTCTGTCAGCTGCTTCTTCAGCTGCAAGCTCTCTTTCAGCTGCTTCTGCAGCCTCTCTGTCGCTACTTCAGATGTAGCCAATTTCTTTGCATATTCAGCTTCAAACTCAGCTATTCCGCATTTTCTACAAAGGGCTCCCCTAAGCTCGTCTTCCCTCTTGCAAATAGGGAAAAACACGAGGTAACGTAGAAAAAAATGGATCTTCTTGTATAGCTGGTAGGTCACGTAAGCATCTGTGGCTACATACTTCAGGTTTATATCAGACAACAGCCACTCGTCCCAAAAATCATGCCTATCCGTAGGGAAATCTTCCTTCATTTTGTCGTAAGACTCATCGAGGATTCTATTTACGAGTGATGCCATTTCATCCTTCCTCGAGCCCCCTAGGATCTTGGCAAGACTCTAAATATCGATCCACTTGTGCACAGGAATTATAATTTCCTCTTGATACAATTTCGAAAAATTTGTTCTTTTATCGACAGTGTAGAAAACAATTCCCTTTTCTACAAGGAACTGGCGCAGCGCCGGACATTTCCTGTCAGTCCTGAAAGTATGTAGTTTGTCATCACCAGAATTTGTAACTACAAATATTTTGTCAATGCAAGATCATCATCTCAGTATAATTTTGAAAAGTTTAGTAAATGCAAGATCAAGACTCCCAACATTGTATTGTCATAATTTATTCGGTTTTGCTATTTCTCAGTCGACTGAACGAGTTGCACATTTCTTTTAACTACGGTTGCACTTTTCTTAGGCGATTGAGACTAAAGAAAATCTCAGTCGATTGAGACATAGGCAAACCCTAATTTATTTGGTCCTAAGTAAAATCCAGTAGTTGCAAGATGAGCAAGTGGATAAAGAACAAGAGGAGAAAACCCTAAAAGCGGTTAGCTACATAGAGCAGATCTACAAACCGGGAGAGGTGGTAGACGAGGACCTGTTTCCGCATGGCCAGTTGAACGACGGCGACTTCACTCCTTTCATATGGGTGCTCCGGGGTGTACTCGAGATCCAATCCCACAAACTTGTCCTCATCTATCCCAAGCCAACCCTCGTACATCCTCAAGACACGCACCACTGTCTCCTCCTCATTGGTGTAGACAATGTCTATCTTCTTGTTGTCATGGGTAGTGAGGCTTGTCTCTAGAGTGCGTAGACCTTTAATGGCGGCAAGGAGAAGACGGGAAGAAGATAGTATATGACAGGAAGAAGAAGAGTGGTTTTTGCGATGCAAGGGAACGGTGGAACCGTCAATGTGCTTTTAAGGTAGTGGTTAACGATTGGGACGGAAGTCCAAGGAGAGACGTGTGGCGGTGGCTGTTCTAGCTTCTGAGTAAACAAAAAATAATTATAACGCTGATACATGTGCCTTGTTTTGTCATGTCAATACACTGGGTAGGGGATGTAGTCCTATCCATTGTGCCAACGCTGCAAGCCTACGTGACAACCACCCCGCCTAAGCGATGGGAGCGACATAACGGCGAGAACTGACAGGGGGCCCCAACTTGACGCCCGTTAGCCTGATTTTTTGTATTGAAACGTAAAGTTGAATTCGTGCCAAAAAATACCCTCTGAGTATTTGGCACACCAACTGTAGTCATCCCAGCTGATTTCAGGGAACTTGGGTACCGTGTTGCCTGTACACCCCAACTTTCTGGCTGCAAAATGATATTCTCCCTTTATCTAGCCTTCTCAGGAACTGCCGTTTCCGTCTCATGCGAGCCTTAGTGGGAAGAAATATTGCCTCGTAATTGTCGATGATTATTCAAGTTATACATGGGTCTACTTCTTCATGATGAAGGGTGAGACTTAACAAACGGTCATCGAATTTTCCAATGAGGTCCAGCGCAAACACAATGTCCCTATATTGGCAATTAGAAGCGATAACGGCTCCGAGTTCAAGAAGTACACTCTGAATGAATTACTAAGTGAAGAGGGGATAAGACACCAATATTCCGCTGCGTACACCCCTCAACAAAATGGCGTAGCCGAGAGAAAGAACCAGACTTTAATGGATATGGCAAGGTCTATGTTGGCTGAATTCAAGTCACCATATAACTTCTAGGCTGAAGCCATTTCCACCGCATGTCATTCATCCAACCAGCTTTACCTCTGTAAAATCTTGGACAAGACACCTTATGAAATACTTAACGGTGACAAGCCCAACATTTCATACTTCCGGGTATTTGGTTGTAAGTGTTTCTTTCTTATCAAAGGGATTCGTTTATCTAAATTTTAGTCCAAGGCTTTAGAACGAATTTTTGTTGGTCATGGTGCCGAATCCCACACTTATAGAGTCTACTATAAGCTCTCCGAGACTATTGCAGAATCTTGTAGTGTGGTGTTCGAGGAAAATGATGGCTCCCGTGCAGGGCAAGTTGATGTTTGTGATGCATGTCGTGGTGGTGGCACGGTAGATGCCATCGATAGGCTAAAGATGGGGCCAATGAGTGCTAGGGGAATTCAGGGAGGGAGAACATGGTGATTCCACGCACAGATGTTCTTGTACTCTCTCTATCAATGGTGTTTACAAACGCTCTTCAAGCTCTCAGCAAGAAGAAGCCTATGTCTATTACTCCCTACCAACTAGCTCTAGGGTTCTACCTTAGACAGAGAAAATGATCGATCCCCTTCTTTGGAGGCCCCAGTGCTCCTTATATAGGGGAGCTCGGGTTACAATTCTAGGGCACATGTGGCAGCATATTCCGCGAATATGCTCCTCGCCTAATGCTAGATGCTTCTTTATTCTCTTTAACGGCTCGTCCGGGCTTTGGACATAACCCACAGCATAATCATTGTCTTTTGGTGTCACCAGGCACGGGCTACGTCATCCGGCATTGCCCGCGTCACCTTGGTCGCCCCTAACCCGCTGGTCCTCTTCTTTACTTTGCTTCGCTCATGCTACAGCTAATAAAGCCACCTTTTGACCAACGGGGGATTCCTTCTCTTGGAAGCCATAAGATAGTCCGGCTAGCATATAGCTAATCCGGCTTATCAAGTTACCTGCAAAATAGATAGATAAACATGGTCGTCATATATTTTATGCCACCCGGACCATAGTGAAGGAAATGCTCCATGGGTCGAGTCACACCGTGGTTCGGCCTGCCTTGAGGTGACTCGGTCAACACTTTCTTTGACCGTGCCGTACCCCGGCTAACTCGGCCCTTATACCCCGGCGTTACCCTACCCGGGGATATCCCCCCAACATTAGTCACCGAAGCTGGTGCGGTCTTAGCAACTTTTAGTTGTTAAGGCCACAGCAGGTTCCCATATCCGGATCTTTACCTCTTTGGCCGAGTTACCCCATAACCTAGAGTTCTTCATCTTGCGATCCCTTGGATCATTCCGATTTATTCCTAGCTGGTCGGGTCTCTTGCTTCCCTATCTGGGTTACCATTCCTTCCCGTGTACGCTTCCCCACATCCTACATGGAGGGTAATCATCATTTTGCCTCATTTTAAGGGCCACGTGTATTTAATGCGCCGGTTACTGTCGCAATTTCAGGAATAACTATTGTGCACGTCCCTTCACTGCGTCACCTCGTTAACTGTAACATTACATCACATCATGGGATCCTTTGCCCCTGCGGCCCTTGCTGTGGCCACGGTCTGATTGGCTGATTTGGCTACATACTCGCCTGTTGCGTGCTATGTGGCAACCGCAATGGATCCCACTACGTGCCCGTTGCGCGGTTAAGTAGAGAGCCTGGGGTGCCCCCTGGGGAAGTTCCCCATTTTCTCTGCGCTTCCGAGCCTCATTTTTCTCTCGCCGTAGCCTTGCCCCCGCCGCTAGTTTCTTGCTGCACCAGCGCTGTCACGACCATGCACAGGCAGTATCTTGCTCCTACGCCGCTGTTCCTACTCAAGATCTCCATCACGGGGCCTTGTGCTTCCTGTTTTCCCTCTTCCGGTTATCTCTACACCGATTTCTCTCTCTAGGATCTCGAATCCACAATGACAGAGGAGGAAGCAGCCGTGGTGGCGCAGCGAGAGGGGGAAGCAGAGGGTCGCGAGCACGGCTGCTAGGGCGGTGCGTTTGTCTATGAAGAGGACCTGGACTGGCTCCGTGCCACGCGCCGCATCCCCGCCGGCGTCGCCTGCCGCCTTGCCTCTAGTGAAATCTCTCCTTCCCCCAATCCTGGGGAATATGTTGTTTTCCTTTCACATTTTCAGCGCGGTTTCGGCCTCCCCACCTCCGATTTATTTTTTGATTTCATTTCCACTTACAATTGCAACCGCATCATCTCCTCGCCAATGCTATCACTTGTCTTTCCTCCTTTGCCTCTGGCACTGAGGGATACATTGGCCTCTGGCCAACCAAGGAACTTTGGATCAAGTTCTTTGGTCTCCGGAGGAACGTGGTTCCGGCTAAGGAACTTACTCCAGAGGAGAAGCACTTGACCCAGTGTGGCGCTGCCTCCATTTCTCCTCGCAAGAACCCTGTGTTCCCCTGGGTCACCGGACTCGATTCTTGCAAGGGTTGGGCCCAGACTTTCTTGTATGTCCGGAACACCACCAACGAGGACTTGATCCGGCTCCTCCCCTTCAAGCTTGGCCCTCCTGACACCTCGCTTTGGGAGAGCATTCCCAAGCGACCCACGGCCCTGGCAAATCAAGTGGAGTGCTGGATCAAGGAGCTGCTCAAGGAGGAGCTCCGGGGGGAGGAGATCATGATTACTTTCGTCCGTAGCTGGGTCTCCCCCCTTCAGAAGCGAGCCCACAAGATCTGCTACTTGAGCGTCCCTCTCGATCCCCACCAGACTTCATCCATCGAGTTGGACTCGGCGGTTTACCACCAGGTTAAGTCCATATTCAATGTGGAGAAAGAGTTCACCGAGGATTGGGAGTGGGGACTTGAGCCCTTCACGCAGGACAACCCTCCTCCAAAGTTAAACTCACTTTTTCCTGCTTTCTAGATCTTCTCTGTATGTCGGTTCACTTTTGTAACTTGTCAATTGTTGTCTTGTTCTCAGCGATTCCTCCAACAACCACTTGAGGATGGCGAGGTACTGGCGAGCAAGTGGTTGCCGGACCGCACCGAGGAGGACAAGGAGGAGCCTGATCCGGAGACCTTGGTGCCTACCCCGGACGTCGTCAAACGCAACGCTAGTAAGGCCTCTTCTCTAAGGGATTGGACAGACGATGATGACTCGGACATTGAGGTCCTGGAGGTATTTGATCCGGTTCCCATCTCTTACGCGCATCTTGTTATGTCCGAATGTTCAGCTAACCCAGACGGTCAGGTCCACAAGGTTCCTCCCCTCGCCATTGGTGGTCCGGCCCCTGCTTCTTCCTAGAAGCGCACGGCTACCTCGACCGCAGCTTCGGAGGTGCTGCCGCCCAAGAAGAGGCAGAAGAAGTCCGGGGTGAAAGCCTCGTCTCAGCCGGCCGCCAAGAGCACGATTCGGAGGGTTCCCAAACCTCGGGCTCGCCCAACCACGGATGAGTAAGTTCTTTTGCACTGATACTTGGGGATTTTCCTTTGCTTGCCTTCGTCTCTTATTGGTCCTCTCTTTTCGACTTGGTGCTTTCTTCTTCTCAGAGCTCCTAGGGTCATCCCTCAGAGCGGCTCCGACATAGCCTCCCCAATCCGGAGCAGCCCTTCTCCCCCCATAACAACGATACTCGCCCGCTCAGCCCCATTCAAGAGGGCTCCACGGCTGCGCCTGACCAGAGCCCGCCTTGTCATGAGGAGGGCAATGTTGGCGCGGGGGGTAGCGGGGCAGCTCTGGACACGGCGATGCCGGATCTCCCCAGTTCTTTGGCCTCGGCGCCAAGTCAAGAGGTGCCAGTTTCATCGGCACCGCCCCCAACAAGTTCTTCTATCCCAGTGTTTCCAGCATCAACAGCGTCAGCAACAGCAACACCAACACCAGCCCCAACACCAGCAGCACCAGCACCAACACCAACAGCCAAAGCCTCCACCAAGCATCCCAAGAGGAAAGCCCCATCGGCTCCCTCCGGGTCAACTCTTTCAGTTGCCAACATTTTCCAGCCAGCTCCTCAGGCTTCATCCCACAAGCTCAGGAAGGCTACCGGGTCAGCTAAGGGGACTTCATCTGGGTCTACTGCCTCTGGGTCAGAGGGTAGCAAGCAGCTGGTTCTGCATACCAGCCCCGCTGTAGCTCACTCCGCCAGGCGAGAGGCCCACGTGAAAGGCCTTGTGGCGAACTATTCTCCCAGTGGTGAAAGTTATAGTCCACTACTTCTTGAGTATGTGAATAACTGGAATAATGCAGAATTCATCGACCCTCAAGATGATCTGCCAGAGAAGTTCGGCCCAGCCGAGTTCAGTGCCCAGATGAACTCTGCTACTAAGGCTATCTCTTTAGCCAACCAGATGATGGAGGTAACTCTTTTCCTCTGCTGTTGATACTTTGCATAACTGAGCACTTGTAGATATAGCCCCTAGTCCCCGAGCCTCCGAGGGAATAACTTGTTATTCGGTCGGATGCTCCTTATAGAATCTAGTTTTTGTCCATAGCAACGTCGAATTTTAACATAGTTAGAGCCGGGTTAATTTCCCTTGGGCCGGATCTTATACACTTCGAACATCCACACACCTAGAGTCGGGTTAAGTTCCACTTGGCCCGGATCTTGTAGACTTCGAATATCCTCACACCTAGAGCCGGGTTAAGTTCCACTTGGCCCGGATCTTGTAGACTTCGAATATCCACACACCTAGAGCTGGGTTAAGTCCCACTTGGCCTGGATCTTGTATACTTCGAATATCCACACACCTAGAGCCGGGTTAAGTTCCACTTGGCCTGGATCTTGTATACTTCAAATATCCACACACCTAGAGCCGGGTTAAGTCCCACTTGTCCCAGATCTTGTAGACTTCGAATATCCACACACCTAGAACCGGGTTAAGTTCCACTTGGCCTAGATCTTGTATACTTCGAATATCCACACACCTAGAGCCTGGTTAAGTTCCACTTGGCCCAGACCGCGTAGAATTCAGATTATTTTTACTTTGCCTTTGAACTTTTTCATTGCCTTGCTTATTTCAGATTACCACTAACCACCGATCCGCTGAGTTCCAGCGCCTGCTGGAGTCCTATAAAGACATTCGAGCGCGTTATGGTAAACTCTTGGAGGAGTACCAGAAGTGGGGTAATTTTCCCTTCTTCCTCTTCCGTATTCATTTATTCGAACTTCCTAGGATCCATATTAATTTGTTATCTGAATCATGCAGCCGAGGTTGAATTTGAAAATATAATCATGCGGAAAAACCTTGCTGAGATCAAAGGTAAATTTATCCCCTTCAAACGATCACTATACTTTCCTTCCTTTATCTGGTGGACACTTATACTTTGGGTCCTCTGGATCATTATGATGTTGTAGTTGCTCTCGAGGATAGCGTCACTATGCATGAAATGATGACCCATTTCCTCGAACAAGCAGGGAAGCATGAGGCTGAGCTGAAGAAGAAAGATGAAGAGATAGCTCGGCTCCAGCTCCAGGACTCGGAGATCACTCGGCTGAATGCCGAAATTCAGAGGCTTAAGGGCCTCCATGAGTCCGAGTTGGAGAAGGCTGACCAGGAGTTTAACCACACAAATATCCAAGGGCAGGAGCTTATTGCAGGAAGGTGACATCAAGCTTACGTCGGTGACCACCGAATATGAGAAACTCCAGGCCCATAGCATCGACGTTCATTCCGAGCTTCAGCGACTCTTCTTCC
Source organism: Avena sativa (assembly GCA_916181665.1). Taxonomy (NCBI): domain Eukaryota; kingdom Viridiplantae; phylum Streptophyta; class Magnoliopsida; order Poales; family Poaceae; genus Avena; species Avena sativa. The sequence continues at coordinate 184,902,403 of OV702286.1, forward strand.
ATATTGCACGTTAGTTTTCTGCCCTTGCTTAATTTTCTTTCCTCCGGGTTTGATGCTTTTGTTCACTGTTTCTTCCCCATTCTCAGGCAAAATTCCTGAGAGTGATACGCTTGGTGCCGCTGCCGTAACCCGGTCCTGCGAACAGCATGGTATTCTTGCTACCCCTGGTGCCGAGCCAATCCCGTATAATACGGAGGATCTACTGGCGAGCCTCACCGCTCCTCTTGAGGTAGTGAAGAACCATGGCGTGGATATTATACTGGCGGAAACACAAATGTTCGGCTCCCTCTGGCCCAGTGAAACTATTCCAAAAAGAGGCTCGGCTTTCATAGCCAAGTTAATGGAGTGCGATACACAGCTGCATTTGTGGCACGAATCTGCTGCACGGGCTGGGGCCGACATTGCCTTGCAATTTGTTCTTTCGTGGTATGAAGGAATTGATCTGGGGCTGCTCACTCGCATGTGCATCGGGTCTAAGTGGTGCGAAAATCTGGATTGGATCGCGCGCTGCAAAGCCTGTGCCAACAAGCTCATCTAGTACTCCTTCTTCCACGCTTGGAATGAAGGGCCGAGTTATGTCGATGTCGTTGATTAAGAAGCTGTTTCTGGAGATGAAGAGGAAGGGAGTGAAGGTGAGGCCTCCGAGCTTGGCGACGAGGCCGAAGACCTGGAGGATGGTGAGGTAAACCCTGAGGATGAAGCTGAGGCTAGCGCCCCTCCCCCACACTCTGAAGTACCTCCTTCATCGACGGATGATTCATCTACTGCTCCTGCTCCTTAAAAAACACTCATCATATTTATCAGATCCCTGGAATGCCGGGCCTAAATGTATCTAAATACTTTAGTTTGGTTGTGCTACAACTTAATGTTCTGAACTAAGTTTTATTGCTGGATTATCGTGGGCGAAGTCCCCGAGTTTTGTTTTCTTGTTCCCCCAATTTTTGACTCGGCTCACGTCTACCTTGATTTGGTTTTTCAACTGATGAGTACGAGGTTCAAAAAATTGATTTAACGATACTTGAAACCTTGATATTAGCTCAAATGATCCGGCATTAGATAAATGCAATAAAACAAGGGTTAGTCAGAAAACCAATGTCGGCCCGCTTAAGTTCTTTTTCTTAGTCGTTTTTCATGTGCTTTGCCATTCCAAACTTGTTCTCTTGCTTGCCATGAAGCCAATTCTTGTTGGACAGCAACAAAGTCGAAGAGTTAGGTTTTGGTGCTCACACATTGCTAATCCAACTAAGATATAAGCGACTTAACCCAGCCAACATAAAAATACGAAAACGAGAGACAATTATTACGGCAGTCCCCGAGTCTCTGCTCAGGGTGCCAAAGTTTTTATTAATAATCTCATTGCCGACATACATACCGACATATGAGTAGCTCGGATACATTCACCTCTTAGGTGTAGAAAGGATGAAGTAGTGCTACGTTCCATGGTCGCTTGGATTCCTCTCCGGACTTGTCCGCCTTGTCCTTTTCCTGGGGTTGTGCATCAATAATATAGTAGGAATCATTGTGCAAGGCTTTTCTTACAATGAAAGGTCCTTCCCATGGAGGGGATAACTTATGCATGCCGACAGTGTGCTATATCAACCGGAGTACCAGGTCACCTTCCCGAAAGACTCGGGGGTTTACTTTTCGGCTATGATAGCATCGGAGATTTTGCTGATATATGGCGGACCTGGACAAGGCCAATTCTCTTGCTTCTTCCAGCAGATCAACATCATTTTGCCGGGCTTCGTGCACTTCGTCTTCTGTGTATTGGGTGACTCTTGGCGAATCGTGCTCTATGTCGGTTGGTAATACAGCTTCTACCCCATATACCAGAAAGAATGGCGTATATCCCGTTGATCGATTTGGAGTTGTTCTTAAGCTCCACAGTACTACTGGTATTTCTTCTATCCAGCACCCCGTTGATCTTTGCAGCGGCTCTATGAGCCGGGGTTTTATCCCGGATAATACCAGTCCGTTGGATCTTTCCACTTGCCCGTTCGATGCGGGGTGGGCGACTGAGGCAACATCTAGCCGGATCTTCTTTTCTTGGCAGAATCTCACAAAGGCTCCTTCAGCGAAATTTGTTCTATTATCATTTATGATGCTATGGGGATAGCCATATCTTAGGATTATATCCTTGGGGAATCTTACTGTTGTTTCTCCATCACAATTCCGAATTGGTTTCACTTCAATCCACTTGGTGAACTTGTCAACCATGACTAGGATATGGGTCAACCCTCCTTTTGCCGGCTTAAATGACCCTACCATATCTAGGCACCACACAACAAATGGCCAGGTAATGGGGATAGTTTTCAGCTCCGGCATTGGTAGATGAGTTTGTCTGGCGTATCTTTGACAACCATTGCATTTTCTCACCAAGTCTTCTTCTTGCTCCAAAGCACTAGGCCAATAAAATCCATGCCGGAAAGCTTTTGCCACTAATGCCCTTGAGGAGGCATGGTGGCCACATTCCCCTTGGTGAATATCCCGGAGTATGTCAAGTCCTTCCTCCGGATCAACACACCGCTGCATTATTGTAGTCACACTTCTTTTGTATAGTTCGGCATTGATAATTGTATAGGACTTTGCCCTTCTCTGGATCTGCCTTGAGCTTATTTCGTCATCCAGCAAGATTCCCTCTTTCAGGAAATCAAAAATTGTCTTGGCCCAAGTTGGTACAGTCCAGACGGGAAATGGTTCCTCATCAATTTACATCGCATCTACCGACATAACACCTGCCGGATCAGGCTGATCAGTCCCCGGGTTCGCTAAGGCAGTCCTCAGGTTTGCTGAGACAGTCCCCGGGTTTGTTGTAGTAGTCCCTGGGTTTGCTGAGGTGCTTCCCCACTCAATCTCCATAGGCACAGCTCTTGATCCAGAGAGTGACGGGGTATAAATTGAATCTGATTCGGGTGAGGGCGTGATAGATGGTTTTCTTAGGTGCTCCAAAGCAACATTTGGCGGGATTGGCTGTCGGGATGAGCCCAGCTTGGACAGCATATCTGCTGCCTCATTTTCAATACGAGGTATGTGATGGAACTCACACCCCTCAAAGAACCCACTTATCTTTTGAACATGGAACCTGTATAGGGACATGTTAGCATCCAAGGAATCCCAATTTCCAGACACTTGTTGCACGACCTAGTCGGAATATCCAAAGCATTGTATCTGACGTATCCCTACTTCTTTCGCTACCTTGAGACCATGCACCAATGCTTCGTACTCCGCCACATTATTCGAGGCACTGAAGTGGATTCGAAGGACATATTTTAGTTGATCCTTCTTGGGTGAGGTAAGCACTACTCCGGCGCCCAACCCATCTTTCAGTTTTGATCCATCGAAGTGCATTTTCCAATAATTGGAGTCCGACAGGGGTGGCTCGTATTGCATTTCGGCCCAGTCCACAAAGAAATACGCCACGGCTTGTGACTTGATAGCATCCCTTCTGTCAAATTGTGGTGCATAGGGAGCTAACTCGATTGCCCACTTTGCTATCTGGCCACTTGCATCCTTGCTACTCATGATTTCTGAAATGGGTGCCTCACATATCACCTTGACGGGGTGTTCCTCAAAATAGTGTTTGAGTTTCTTGGCCGACATATATACGTCGTACGCCATCTTATGAGAGTGAGGGTAGTTCTATTTCGAGACTGACAATACCTCATTGAGATAATACACCGGCATTTGCACCGACTTTCCTTCCTCTTCACGCTCCACTATGATCACTTCACTTACAACTCGGTTGGTCGCGGCTACGTAGAGAAACATTGGCTCCTTAGGTAGTGGTGCTGCTAGCATTGGCGCAGTAGATAACATCTTTTTCAACTCTCGAAATGCAAGGTCCGCCTGTGGCGTCCATGTCAGTTTGTCTGCCTTTTTCATTTATTGGTAGAGGGGCAAGGCCTTCTCTCCCAACCGACACACGAACCAACTTAACGATGCCAGGCAACCAGTGAACTTCTGCACATCGTTAAGGCATTTTGGTAGTTCCATTCTTTCTATGGCCCGGATTTTGGTCGGGTTAGCTTCAATGCCACGGCTAGATACTAAAAAACCGAGTAACTTTCCGGCGGGCACGCCAAAGGTGCATTTCTCCGAGTTCAGCTTAATTCGGAACCTTCTAAAGTTCGCGAACGTCTAACCGATATCATCGAGGAGCGTATTGCTTTCCTTGGTTTTTATTACCACATCATCCACATAAACTTGCACGTTCCGGCCTATCTGGTCATGTAGGCATTTTTGCATGCATCGTTGGTACGTTCTCCGGCATTACATAGTCCAAAAGGTATAGTGTGATAGCAATAAGCCCTGTACGGAGTAATAAATGCTGTCTTTATTTGATCATCATGATTCAGGGGTATTTGGTGGAAACCATAATACGCATCAATGAATGACAGTAGCTCACACCCAACTGTTGAGTCTATGACTTGATCTATCCTAGGGAGCGGAAATGGATCTCTGGGACACGCCTTATTCAGGTTCGTGTAGTCAATGCACATGCGCCATACCATATCCACGTTCGGATCATCTTTCTTTTTCTCCACAGGCACCGGATTTGAGAGCGAATCTGGATAGAGTACTTCCATGATAAATCCGGCCGCTAGGAGCCTAGCTATTTCGTCTCCGATGACATTCCTCCTGTCTTCGGCGAAATGCCAAAGAGGTTGCTTTACCGGCTTAGCCCTGGGTCTTACGCTTAATGAGTGCTCAGCCAACTCCCTCGGTACACCTTGCAGATCCTGAGTAGACCAAGCAAAGATATCCTGATTCTCACGGAGGAAGTTGACGAGCTCGCTTTCCTATTTGCTGCTTAACCCGGCACCAATGGTCACGGTGCGCTCTGGGAACTGATCATCAATTGGCACTTTCTTCGTGTCCTTGGTTGCTTGGAATGATATGCTCCCGTGCGGGTTGGTCAGAGCCGGCATATTTTGTTGCGCGGATTGAGCCAGTGCCGCCATTTCCAGTATCTTCCTTTTTTCTTGAGCTATCATGAGTGACTCGGCTAAGTTAGATCCGGCTGAGGCGCACTCGATCGAACGCCAGAAGTCCCCTGATACAGTTATCACGCCCCTTGGCCCGGGTAGCTTCATCTTAAGGTAACTGATGTGGGTAGTTGCCATGAACTTGTTCAGTGTTGGCCTCCTGAGTAACATGTCATAAGCGCTCTCTAGATTCACCACTTCGAATTCCAAGTTTTCAGTCTAGCAATTGTCTCTTGTGCCGAATAACACGTCAATCCAGACCTTACCAATTGGTTCACAGGAAATACCTAGTACAATGCCATGAAAGGTGGTCCTCGTTGCTTGCAACATGTTCTCTGTTATTCCCAACTTGTGCATGGTATCCTTGTACATAATGTTGATACTGCTGCCATTGTCGATCAGTACCTTGGAAAACCTTACATTGAGATTCGTCCTGATGAATGTCGGATCCAGGACAAGAGCATAGGTTCCTGGGCTTGGCATGATCTTTGGGTGATCCTTGATACTCCATGTAATCTCTTGATCCGCCCACGGCATATATCTCACTACTACTGGCATTACTACGTTCACCTCCATATGCCGGCGCTGCAAGCTTTTCCGGTCATTCTCTTCCGTGGTAAACACACAGTAGCTTTGATGATGCTCCATGTACTCGTTTCGTCCCTCATTCTCATGGTAACCCTGACCTTGTTGCTGGTTATTGCCTACTTGATGTACCACGTCCCTTCTTTCCGGATTCTCGTACCTCGATGGAGGCGGTGGCAACATCAATTGCTGTCCATTCCCCCTGTCAGTAATGGTGGTCGTGGTGCTTCATTTCTAGGTGCTTCGTTTCGAGGTGCCTGAGCATTCCCCGAACTGCCCTGTTCTAACTTCCTCATCCATTCACATTGCCGGGTTGTATGATTCGCCGGACTATTCGGGCTTGGTGTATGGAACTTGCAAGGTTGATCCAGCATGGACTCAAACGTATACCTCGGTCTATCCTTTCTCTCTTGCCATTGCTTTTTTTGCTCTAGGGTCCAAGGCCTTTTCCCTTTGTTTTTCTGCTGCCAGTTTTGCCCTCCAGTTTTTTGGCGTTGGCTGGCACCGGCATTGGGTTGATCCCGGTCTACCGCTGCTACCTGCTGTGAGTTATACCGGTAATCCGGGCGCTCATCCTCAAAAATCATTCCTCCTTGATGATCTGGAGCCATCTTGGCCGTAATATTCCTCATTTGCCTCACTCGACATTAGCTGGGGTTGTGTTGGATCTCCGAAGGCATACGAATCCACGATCCGGATTGTCTCAGCCAAGGTAGTTGGCATCTCTCGCTGTAACCTCTGCTACAGCATACTTCCATATCTGCATCCCTGAGCGAACCACGCAATAGCTTGTGATTCAATTACCCCCTCGCACGAGTTTCGCACATTGCACCACCGAGTCAGGAAATCTCGGTCTGGCTCATTCGGTCTCTGTCGACACAACGCAAGGGTCTATGGCCTGTTGGGCCTCTTGTACATGCTTGAGAAGTTGCTAACAAACAACTCCTCGAAATCCAGCCAGCAGTTGACACTTCCTGGCGGCAAATTGTTTAGCCAAACTCTCGCTGGTCCTTCCAGCATCTGTGGCACATATCTTACTGCCCATCTCAAATTTCGTGTTGCGATCTTGACCGCTGTGGCGTAATCAATCAGTCCAATCCTCTGGCCTAGTACTACCATCATAAGTTCGGGTTCCTCTGGCCAGCTGAAAGTTTGGAACTGGTGGCTCCTTCATGATCCGGGGCCCAAAGCATGCTGGACCCGATGGACCTTGTACCTCGATTAGCTCTGACCTATAAATTCTATCCGGTTTCAGCCTTGCATCATCTGGCTGCAAGTTCCTGCTTCCCAGTCTTGACCCAATTATGTGGTGATCCGGTCTGGGGTATTCGTCGTTGATCATGACCGAATAACCATCATTGTATCTTTCCTGATCCGGGCAAGCATTTTGTAGTTGTGCTGCTTATCCTCCACTCCCCTCCTGCTGAGGTGCGCTGTTCCTGCGTCCGAGGTATATTTTCCCCCGTTCCCACGGGATCACGCTATCCGGCATTGGCATTGGCAGTATTTCTCGGACCGACATTGCCTTGGTCACGGTTACCTCGGCCGGCCACACCTCAGCTGGTACTGTGCCGATCTTCATCAACTTGCACTACTTTTCCTTTTCTGGCCCTGACCGGATCATAAGGAACCATTTGTTTGTCTCTTCTTCCAGAGTTTACTACTTCTTCTCTCCTGGGATTGTGACCCGGAGATGACGCGGCTCCTCCAGACCTTGCTGGGTTATTCCTGGCCGAATGTACCACATGTGACGCTCCTAGTGGCGCCGGGTTTGCCTTGTTCATCTCTTCATTTTGCTGGCAAGCAACTCTCAGCAAGTGATTTACCCTCTCTTGCTGCCTTTGCCGGGCCTCTCGAGTTAAACCTTCTAACTCAGATGCAGGCGCGTTTGCTGCCCTGAGGTTCTTTGCCAGAGTGTTGTACCGATCCAGCCCTCCTGTTACTATCGTGGTTGTCTGACCCGGCCTAGGCTCGTATTCCTTATCAATCTCAGTGATCAGGTTCCTACCCCGGATTTTCACTCCATCTATGCGGTTTGCCTTAGCATATTCTCTCAAGGTGATGTTCAAAGACAGATGCAGCTCTGCTACCTTCTTTGCCCCAGCTAACATTTTCCTCCTAGTTTGCTCTAACTCAGCTTGTGCCTGAGCCAGATCTACCACAGGTGCTATTGTCATTGCTAGGCTATCTATTGCTTGCTGGAGCACATTCTCTGGCCTTTCTAGTGGAGGAAACTTAGACCTGGTCTGCTTTGGCATTACCTCCGGCTCTGGCATCGAGCCCTTGTTTGGTTCGCGTCAGGTGCAGTCATCAGGACCTCAACGCTATTGGTGGGGCGAGTGATACGCACTCCATGAGCCGCGCTGAGAGGTGGCTCGCCTCCCTTGACGATGTGTTGTATATGAATGCAGGACTCGTCCATGCCGACATAGATTTTGTGTGCGCCAAGCTTGATGAAGACGCTGTTGCACGGAGGTGGGTGCCTGCCGAAGCTTCCTACATTGTCGCTGACGTAGTCCAGCGCTCCAAAGCGCTGAACCAAGCTGGAGACGACGAGCTCGCCGGTGCTGGAGAAGCTTCCCGTCTGGATTTTCAACCCTGCTAGCACCGCTAGCCCCACAGTGGGCGCCAACTTTCATGGTGGTGGCACGGCAGTTGCCATGGATAGGCTAAAAATGGGGCCAATGAGTGCTAGGGGAATCCAAGGAGGGAGAACATGGTTATTCCACGCACGTATGTTCTTGTACTCTCTCTATCAATGGTGTTTACAAACGCTCTTCAAGCTCTCAGCAAGAAGGAGACTATGTCTCTTACTCCCTACCAAGTAGCTCTAGAGTTCTACCTTAGACAGAGAAAATGATCGATCCCCTTCTATGGAGGCCACGGTGGTCCTTATATAGGGGAGCCCGGGTTACAATTCTAGGGCACACGTGGCAGCATATTCCGCGAATATGCTCCTCGCCTAAAGCTAGATGCTTCTTTATACTCTTTAACGGCTCATCTAGGCTTTGGACGTAACCCACAGTGTAATCTTTGTCTTTTGGCGTCACCAGGCATGGGCTACATCATCCGGCATTGCCCGCGTCACCTTGGTCGCCCTGACCCACTGGTCTGCTTCTTTACTTTGCTTCGCTCATGCTACAGCTAATAAAGCCACCTTTTGACCAGCGTGGGATTCCTTCTCTTGGAAGCCATAAGATAGTCCGGCTAGCATATAGCTAATCTGGCTTATCAAGTTACCAGTAAAATAGATAGATAAACATGGCCGGCATATATTTTATGCCGGCCGGACCATAGTTAAGGAGATGCTCCGTGGGTCGGGTCACACCGTGGTTCGGCCTGCCTTGAGGTAACCTGGTCTGCACTTTCTTTGACCGTGTCGTACCCCGGCTAACTCGGCCCTTATACCCTGGCGTGACCCTACCCGGGGGTATCCCCCCAACAATGCAGATGTTGAAATACCCCAAGATTCCATAAGAAGAATGGGCATGGGATTTTTCCGCCCCATTGAGGAACCCCTTGTGGCAGATCAGGAAGGACAATGCTCTACTCAAATAGAGCACTCATCGTCACTAGATCAACAAGCTCCACTCGCTGGAGAAACCACTGGACCAACACCTCAACCTGCTGAAGGTCATCCATTATCTGAAGTTTCTGGAAGCTCCTGGCCACATTTTCCGGGTAAAGCCGGATTATCCGGTCATACTACATCGAATGCATGGAACGAACAGAACGACCAAGAAAAATATGCAACTCCCAGGCCAGATTTTCTGGGTGACACCGAATTATCCGGCCCTTCTCCAACTCGTGCCAAAGCATCCAGGATGATCAAGAAGGACCAAGAACTACCCGGACGGATTATCTGGCCACTTCCTCGGCCGGAGTATCCTGCCCTGAAGACTCAGAACAGCAGCAGCCTCCTGTTATTATTGCTGATCAAAAATCAAGGGCAAGGTTCTTCATCTCCCATTCTCGCTGAACAAGTTGTTGATCAAGGTCATGGTAGTGGTCCTGACGAAGACTCAAATGATGAAGAAATTCCTCCTAGAAACAACAAGTTCATTGAACTTCGTCACAAAGCTAGTGCTAAAATAAACCTCGAATTAAGAGGACACACTCTTGATAAAGTTGTAGGTGACCTCAGATGAACGGTGTCCACAAGAAGGGAGCTAGCAAGCCTCGGTGAGCATCAAGCTCACTTATCCATGGTGGAAGCCAAGAAGGTGTTTGAAGCTCTTGAAGATACTGACAAGGTCGTTGCTATGCATGAATAGTTAAATAATTTCTAGCGCAACAATGTCTGGAAATTAGTACAGAAGCCCAAAGATTGCCGCAATGTTATCGCCAAAAAGTGGATCTTCAAGAATAAGCAAGATGAGAATGGAATTGTTGTAAGGAACAAGGCAAGACTCGTGGCACAAGGCTTTTCCCAAGTTGAAGGCATTGACTTCGGCGAGACTTATGACTTAGTGTCTCGTCTTGAGTCCATCCGTATCCTCCTGGCTTATGCAACTCCTAATAGTTTTAAATTACAGAAAATGGAAGTTAAGAGTTCTTTTCTTAATGGTCCTCTACATGAGTTGGTATATGTAAAGCAACCCCCTGGTTTCGAGGATCCTATCTTCTCGAACCATGTTTACAAACTCGATAAGGTGCTCTATGGCCTTAAACAAGCGCCACGTGTGTGGTATGAGCACCTTAAAGAGATTTTGCTAGACCGTGGCTTCGAGGTTGGGCAAATCGATCCCACTCTTTTTACTAAGAAGGTTAAGGGGGAGATCTTCGTATGCCAACTATATGTATACGACATTATCTTTGGCTCTACTAATAAAGCTTTTAATGATGAATTTTTAAAGCTTATGACCGACGGGTTTGAGATGTCTATGATGGGGGAATTTTATTGTTCTTTCTTGGATTTGAAATCAAACAACTGAAAGAAGGAACCTTCAGAAATCAAGAAACGTACATCCAAGACATGCTCAAGACGTTCAAGATGATGGATCTTAATGGCGTCGCCACACTGATGCAAACTAAATCCCATCTTGAATTCAATTCCAGTGGTAAAGTTGTGGACCAAAAGGTATACCGGTCCATGATCGGCTCTCTCCTATATGTCTGCGTATCTAGACCCGATATTGTGTTGAGTGTTGGTGTGTGTGCAAGGTATCAAGCGTCTCCTAAAGAAATCCACCTAGTGGCGGTCAAGAGAATCTTCCAATATTTGGTTCATTCCCCTACTTTTGGTTTATGATATCCCAAGGGCTCCAATTTCTCTCCATGTGGTTAGACTGATTCAGATTGGGCTGGTGACAAGGATGATAGGAAATCAACTTATGGAGCTTTTCAATTTTTGGGAAGGTCTTTGGTATGTTGGTCTTCAAAGAAACAAAATTGTATATCTCTCTCCACCGTCGAAGCTGAATATGTGGCTACTGCAAGTGCATGTACTCAATTATTATGGATGAGGCAAACTTTAAAATAATAAGGTGTCCATTATGACAAAGTGCCTCTTTTATGTGATAATGAAAGTGCAATCAAAATTGCATACAATCTGGTGCAGCATACAAGGATAAAGCATATTGAGATTCACAATCATTTTATTCAGGATCATGTTGCTTGTGGTGATATTGATCTATCGTTTGTGAGCACGAAGAACCAACTTGCTGATATTTTCACGAAGCCACTTGATGAAGCAAGGTTTTTTTATTTGAGAAATGAGCTAAATATCGTTGATTTAAGGACTTTGTCTTGATTACTCATGCATACCCACTTACATCTCCTCCTTTATTTGGTTTAGGTGTGGGAATGGATATAGGGGGAGTGTGTTCCTAATTGATTGGGATAACCCTCCCCCCATAATGCCGAAATCGAGAAAAATCACTTCTCTTAATATCATTTTGTGATATGTGAGATTATTGATGAGTATTGGTCATGAACCCAAGATATATCTTCGCGGTGTCATACCATGCACTCCAACATGGTGTCCTCGGACACCGCCCTCTTCCATAAGAAGAGTTGGTTCCGTGTGGAATTTTCTGAAGTTTCTTGCATATCTTGTGTTCTTTTGGAAAACACACCCAATTTTGGCTTTTATTTGATTTGGTTCTTGCAATCTTGGGTGTGTAGTACCATCTCAGGTGGTTCTAGTCCTCCTAAGACATACAAGCGTTGTCCCCATAATTGTTATTTTAGGCCTGACAAAGAAGGTGGTCTCATGGACGAGGAAGATGATGAGGACTACGAGTGATATCTTGGGGTGCTAGCATTGCTCTTCTTCCTTGTTGGCATTTCAATGCCAAAGGGGGAGAAGTAGTTCTATTAGGTTATTGTGGATTTGCATGGGTCACGCGCAAGCATTTGCACTTTATCAGTTTGTTTTTATTCTCGCTTGTGCCCATTTAGCGTTGAACTTTTATTAGTGAGTTTATTTGTATGAGACTACGTTTGTGTGTGGCACTTTGGTTCAGTTGTGGATTTATCACTGGAATTATCTTATGGACTTATCTCTCGGTGATTATGGATCCATCTAATATATTGGTTATATCTTCTATCATACTGGCTATCTATTTTGGTTATCTTTCTCATGGTTGAAGGCCTCAATAATGGTTATCATGTTAACTATCCTTATATTATATTGAGGACTTCACTCTCATGGTGGTATGATGTTTTTGTTCTAATTTGTCATTTGTATGTAGATTCCATACCAATGAAATAACCTCGTACCTATTTGTGTGATTTGTATTCAAATGCAAATATTCTAATTATGCACACATTTAGGGGAAGTCTCTTTCATCCTTGAAATGATGTTGTTAGGAGATCTCTATTGCAAATCCTAGTATTGTCATCTAACACCAAAAAAGGGGAGATTGAAAGAACATTTCATGATCTCTAGTGTTTTGTGTGTTAGATAACAATACCATGCATCATCTCATGTGTGCTAAGTGCTGCAGATGATTTTTCATATGAAAAGTAGCCAAAATCAGTTGTTGGGGGTGGATTATCCGCCCCTTCCAAGGGCCAGATAACCTGGCCTATCCCAATCGATAAATACGGGCAAGGCGTGTCATGCAGTATGGGGGCGGATGATTCTTCATATGGTCCGGCCAGGGCTGGAGTTTTTGCCCGGAGCGGATAACCCGCCCCTATAGGGGGCCTGATAATCCGCCCCCTGAGAAGTTTTCCAAAGGCTGGCTAGGCGCTTCATGTAGTAAGGGCGGAGTATCTCTCGGATTGTCTGGCAAGGGCCAGAGTTTTTGTGTGGGCCGGATAATCCGCCCCCAGGAAAGTTTGCAAAGGGAGGCAAGGTGCATCGTCTGGTACAGGGGTAGATTCCCCCCCAGAAAATCCTACACTAGGGTGGAGGATTGCCCCAGCCGGATAATCTGGCCCCCAACTTCTCCAACGGCCAAGTTTGGACAGGGGGTATAAATGCTCCCAATCACTCCTCTTGTCAGATCTGTTGATTCATTCGAGAAAGTATTGACCTGTTCTTAAAACTCCTAATCGAGATCTCTCACTTCAACCACTCGAAGGCTCCGATCTTTGGGGAATCGAAGGAGGAGACTTCAATCATCGACATCATGAATCATGCGCATCACATCCCCTCCATTCACTTGGAGAATTCTTGATCTAGTATTACTTGCTAATATCTAGTTCTTGTGTTTCCTTTTGATAATATTTGTTCTTCTGGCAGATTGTTGTCATTACGGGAGCCTCCAATTTGGTTGTGGATGTTTTCCCTGCTACTTGTGTAAAGGCACCGGTTCTAGCCTCGAAGGGTACCAATAGTGGAAAGGTGGATCATGCCTTTGGTGGCGAGATCCATCGGAGAACAGGGTGAGGCCTATTGTGGCATGGTGGTCTTAGTACCACCCACCCCTCCAACGTAGACGTACTTCCCTTAACAAGGAAGGAACTGAGGTAAAACAAATCTTGTGTCTCCACGTGCTCCACTACGGTTTTCTCGCTCCTCACTCTTACTTGCTTTTACTCGCTTAGTAGTTATGTTTACATATAGGGAAATTCTCCGTAGTTGCATATTTAGAGAATTTACCTTTTTGTCGAGCCTAAAATTGAAAAAGTATTAAAATTTGGAGTAGCACCTATTCACCCCCCATCTAGGTGCCCATACGATCCATTTCACAAGAACAACGACTATGCAGCCACGAAAAGGTGCTCTCGACTGGCCCAACTCAACGGCAAGGAGCGAGATGAGGCTACTTAGGCCCTCGAATTCTCGTTCATGACGGTGGATTCATGGGGCAACATGCTCCCGAAAACACAACAAGCAGCGGTGATAGCAGCCACCATGTACTTGCTCAACAATCAGCCGCCAGCTGGGGATCCACTATCTTCCATGCACCGATCTACGATCGCTGGCCTGAGACTGGTCAAAGCTGTGCACACCAAAGATCCAACATCAGAGCCAAAGAAAAGCAAGGCTCTAGCCAAGTAACACTCTTTCTCCTCTAGCGATGACGAGCATGACCTGTCGCGGCGACGCCACTCACGTTGACATGATCACGACTACGACATGTGTGAAGATATCACATAGTGCAAGGTTGACAAGATGCACGCAAGGCACACCCTCTTGACGGGCTTAGAGGATGAAGGAACGGAGCTCTACGGCACCGGCTGCTTCAGTAGGTCCATAGGGTAAACACGAATGCCTAAAGGGTTCAAACTCCTGTTAGAGAACCCAAAGTTCGATGGCCTCCAAGACCTGAAGATCTGGCTGGAGGACCACATCTCCTTCGTCAGGCTGCATGGCAGGAACAAGAGCACGACCATGCAGTGCCTCCAGCTGCAGCTGCAGGGTGCTTCCCGCGCGTGGCTCAATAATCTCCCCCGTGGGTCGATCTGTAGCTGGGAGGAGCTGGTCTACAGCTTCATGCAAAACCTCAAGGGAACTTACAAAAGGCCCGCATCAATCGAAGAGCTAAAGTTCTGCTTTCAAAAGGCCGGCGAATCACTACGCTCCTACATCTAGAGGTGGTCCATCATTAAAAACTCCGTAGAGGACATCTCCGAGGACCATGCAATCGACATGTTCAATGGCAGCGTACGCTGCAGAGAGCTCAGGGAGGAGCTGGGCCGCTGGAAGCCGAAAACAATTCACCACCTGATGGAGATCACGAACAGGTGGGCTGATGGAGAGGACTCAGTGAAAAACAACCAAGTCCACTCAGATGACGACGATGACCTGGGCCGTAGACGCAACCGCCGAGGAAAGCATCGAATGCGTGGCTACAAATACTATGAAGAAGTCGACATGGTCGCGGCTGGCTACGCCGACAAACGTGACGACGGCAACCGCGACATCGGGTACCGTGGCGGTGGATACCGCGATAGTGGGAAAACCACGCAAGTATGGCAACATCGTACCCACGACAAGGCTCCAGGAATGTCGATCTAGGATAAATTATTCGGACCTTGCAATGTCCACTTCTACATCGACAAACACAATGGCAAGAAGAAGTTCAGCCAACTCATAAAGGACTATCATGAGTTCCTCAAGATCCACGAAGGCCTTGCCCAGATGAATCACGATGCGATAAATCAGGGTTACGCAGCAGGCTCGGGTGTTGTGGCTCACGGAGCACCACCACCACCGCCCGGACCACCACCACCTACGGCTACACCAGCCTAGAACAATGGAGGCGAGCAGTACCCACAACCATTGGGGAATATGGGCATGATCCAAAAAGGACTCCCATCCAATCGGGTGCAAAAAATGTCGTGGGAATGACCATGGCAGTCGCTACCAGGGGTAGCGATTGGAAGGATTTGGGGCAAGAGCGGGCAGCCATCTACGGATCAAGATGAGGGCAAAGACACAGGGATTTGCCTAGGTTCAGCCCCTGTAGGGTAAAGACCTACTACTTCTAGATTGTATTATTGCGAGTGAGTTACAAGGGTGGCGAGCTGGGCGGCTAGGCAGCGAGTCGCTTGGATGGGGTGTATGATGGAACATGAGTACAGAGAGTACTCTAGGGAGGCGTATATAGGGTGTGCCTTGCTAGGGTTTACAGATGTACAACTGAATCAGTTAAGGAATCGGAGGATTTGACCTAATCCGACTGGACCTAGCTACGCTTCTGGGCCTCTAGCTTCTAGTCACCAGTCTTCCTTTCCAATCGCATTCCAGTCACCGTCCTGCAAGCCCACTCGCAAAGGCCCTGGTCAAGTCGAAACATCCTGTTGGGCATACCCCCTTCAGCATATCCCCATCAGTAGTACCCGAGGCCAGTGTCGGTTCGGCATAGGTGTTCATTTGGCAGCCGGAGTAGGCGAGTCCAATTTGGACGCTTAGTCAAATAGGCGATGGACTCCCTCAATGAAGGAGTCTCTCTAGAGTGTCTTTAGTCACATCATCGGCGAATGTAATTATGGTCAAGTCACTATGCCTAGTCGAATGGACGAGGCGCGGGAACAGGCGAGTCGAGTGAATGAAGTTGGACCATCAGCTTGGTCAAGCTAGCTGTCGGGTAACCAATGGTAACTTCAGTGTAATTACCGCAGGGTAACGGCTACCCCAAAATTGGCGGTTCTAGTCTCCTTTATAAGGAGAACGGTGAGGGGAGTTGAGACCCTTCCCTGCATTCCTCTGCCCCCGCACACCTTCAGTATCCCCGCCTTCTCCCGATCCAAAATCTTCGGACCGAGCGATCTCGTTCCCTCCCGATGGCGCCTCCAAAGGATATGTGGGGCAAATCAAAGTGCACCACAGCCGCCATGAAATCTTTTGACGATGCGGGCATCCTCTGCAAAGGAATCTAGCGAATTCCCGCGTCTGGCGAGACGGAACCCAAACCCAGACCTAGAGAGTTCATATGCTTCTTGATCCATCTGGAGACGGGATTGGGGTTTCGCACTTCAATTTTCTTCCGGCGGTTCTGTGCGTACTACGCGATCAAGCTATCGGACCTAGGGCTGTAGAGCGTGGATCAGCTCATAATCTTCGTCGCCTTCTACAAGAGCTATCTCGGATGTCGCCCATACTTTCCTTTGTGGATAGATCTGTTCCAAGGCCGCGTTGTTCGTGAAGGAACTAGCGTTCCCATCTTGGCAGCGGTCGGCATTACATTCCAGCTGAAGCCCAAGGCCACGGTGAAGCTTCTACTGCCGAACAAAGCCGCTAGAGAATGGAAGAAAATATGGTTCTATGTGAAGGAGTCCTCTCCTGATGGCGAGGTGGCGCTCCCAATGTACACCGCCGAGAGAAGTGATCCTTGCCAGCTGTCGGCGACCATGCTTCCTGAGGATCAGAGGATGGCTGTCAACAAAATGTGGCAGCAAATCAAGGAGCTAAAGAAGGAGGGTCTCGAGACCATCAATTTGTATAACTGCTGGCTTGGGCGGCGGCTTGTTCCACTGTCCACCCAAGCCCATTGGATGTACCATTATATTGGCAAGGATTATGCCACAAAGGCGAGCAAAGAGGTCTAGGAGGCCCATGACTACGTCGCTGCATTGAAGAAGATCACGAAGGCGGAGTACGATGACCCGAAGGCCGGGCTTGCTCCATACACCTCCACCAGGAAACATCAGGCCCCCACTGTAATTCTCCCTTCTTTCTCAATTTAGTTTTGCAGTCGTAGGTTTGTAGTCACGGCTTCGCAGTCATAGTCTTGCAGTTGCAGTTTTGGTGTTAGTTTTGATCAAGTTATTTTCTTTGTCCCTACTAGTTGTTCCAAGTATTGGAGGACTGGCTTCCTCCGCTCCATGAAGAGGTTCCCATGGATCTTGAAGAGGAGGAGGTGCATGGGTCCTCCAAGAGTGAGGACGAGATCGTGGAGGCACGCGCCCCCATCCATAGGTCGGTAAACCCGCGTACAAGAACAACGCGAGATGGAGGTGAGTCGCGGCCTCCAAGAACACGACAGCGATGTCAACATCATAGAAGAACAGAGTTCGCGGTGCATGGCCACGCAAGATCACCGGCTAAGTTACTGGCCAGGTCCGTGGCGATGTTTGACTCTGATGATGAGTCTGACAACAAGGACGCCCAGGACACGGCCAAGACTCCAGAGGACCCCACTCCAAGGATGGATGTAGAGGCCACAGACGTGGTCGTAGAGATTCCACTCGCCGCCATTGCACCGGAGGAAGCGGCACCCCCAGACGTGGGGATTGAAGTGACCAAGGATTCGACAATCTCACCACCGAAGGCAGCGGCCACAACGATGTTGCCCGAAATTTTCGGGGCTGCAACCTCGTCAGCGGGAAAGTCCACGAAACCTAGGCCGGCGAGCATGCTGGAGAGGGAGCTCACTCGCAAGCTAGGCCTGGAACTGGAAAAGCCTGCGCTTATCAGCACCGGGCTGCGCACCCTCCCTGTTGCTAAGTAAGTTTTAGGGGTTTAAGTAGTTCGATGATTGTGCCCTCCTTGTAGGACTGTTGCGAAGAAGATCACCTGCCCCTCGGTGAGCAAGGTCCCGTCGGCCAGCACCGAAGGGGAGGTCGACCACTTAGGAAGAGGAAGGTAGTCACCATCGAGGCACTGGGTGAAGGTGCAGAGAAGAATAAGGGGAGCAACCCTGGCACCACGGCAGAAGGGAGTGTGGAGAAGGATGACTCCTCCACTCGCGCCGGAGAAGGGGCGGCCGCCGGCTCAAAGCCGAGTAAAATAGTCCCGCCAGCGGAGCCGCTGGCCTCGACAACTGGCACCCTAGTGAGAACGGTCACGTCGTTTCCGCGCTTTATGGCAAAGGCGTTTGTGATGGCAACTGAAATTCAGTCACCACAAGTTCTAGTGATCGTCGATGATGACGTCGGGTAGCGGCCCGGGCGCACGCGTTTCGTGATTGCTTCGGCGGATGCCAGCAAACTTCACAGCATGCTAGGTGCTGCTATCCAGGTATGTCTAGTCCCTGAGAATCTAGTTGCTTAATTTCAGTGGCTAGATGCTTAAAACATTGGTTATCTAGTCCCCGAGGGTCTAGTCGCAGAATTTCGGCAGCTAGACACTTTGGAATTTCTTTGTCGTACTTTTATCTCATGAGTTTTCTGTCCTCAGGGTCTATAGACGGAGTCAGCCAATCGACAGGCGGTGAGGGAGCACCTAGAACGCGACATGTGGGTGGCGCAGGAGGACACTCAGTGACTCCAAGCAGCTGCAGGTTAGTTGGCATTCTTGACGATGCTTGGATTGCTTGCAGATCTTCAAGATTTTTTATTCTTGTTTTCTTGATTCAAACGAGCACGCTGGTGCACTTGCCATGGCCTGCGAGGGATACGTATAGGTCACCGAGCTGGATTCTGTGAAGGCGTTAATGACTGTGGCGGAATGACAGGCCGGCTCCTTGGCGACGGAGCTGGAGGCAACGAAGGCTTTGATGACTGTCTCTAAAGAGAGGGCCAAGGCCGCAGTCGCTACAGCAGAGGAGGAGTGGAAGGGCTCTGACTTCGTGATCGTCGGCCTATAGGAGAAGTTGTCCGTGTTGGAGAAGTTCGTCATGGAGCCTGCCGCAAGCTTCTTGGTAAGATTTTATTTCCTCAAGCTTTCTACTGGTAGTGGTGATCGATTCCCCGAGCGTCAGATCCACAGTTGCGTTTTTGCGTGAGCTTGATTTCCTGACCTTGCTATAATTTTTGATGTTCCATGCTTAGTTTTATCTACTTTCTTGTGTTTTGTCCACACTTTGGAGTACTTTTCATATGATTTCTTGGACTAACCTATTAACAAGAGCCACAGTGCCAGCTGCCTATTTTCTGTTGTTTTTGGTTCCAGGAAAGTCAGAAAATGAATATTATCGGAATTGGACGGGACAAAAGCCAAAGTGCCTATTTTTCCGGAAGACACTTGGAGCCAGAATACGAGACGGAGAAGGGCCAGAGGGTGGCCACACCACCTGGTGGTGCGGGCCAGGCCAGGCCACGCCAGGGGGTGGTGTGGGCCCCTCCGACACCCCCTCAGTCTCCCCTCTCGCCTATAAGAGCCTCCCGATGCATAAACCCTAAGTCGTCAATCGGAAATCCACGAAAAGTTCCGCAGCGCCACCGCCACCGAAGGGGAGATTCGGGGGACAGAAAGTCTCTGTTCCGGCACCCTGCCAGGACGGGGAAGTGCCCCCAGAGCCATCTCCATCAATCTCCATCACCATTGCAGATTCCCATGATGAGGAGGGAGTAGTTCTCTCTCGAGGCTAAGGGTTCTACCGGTAGCTATGTGTTCATCTCTCTCTCTCTATGCATTATCATATTGTGATCATGAGCTTGTAATCTATAGATCTACCTTGCTACTCAAGTGCTTTAATAGATCTCTGCTCTCCCCATGTGTGTGAAGTTGACAGTGTGCACACCATGGTGGCACTTAGGCTAGAGATTACAAATACTTTTTATGAGTTATATTTGGGGTTGGACGCCTTTATGAAATTGTGGTGTTTGTTGGAACCATCTAGTACTCAAGGTGACAGTGTGGGGTTTTCTAGATGGGAAAGGCTTACTTTGAGATGTGCTATTATAGCCCTACCATCGATTAGAGTGTTCAACCAGAGAGTAGTTAAGAGTAGTATCATAAAGATAAGATATTTATATGAGAGTGTTCACTAGTGAAAGTATGATCCCTAGGCCTTGTTTCTAAGCACTGAAACACCGTTTGCTATTAGATATATTACATGTTTGCTTGCTTCCTTCTTTATTTTAGTTTGCCTTTAGTCTTTTCGTCAACCAGACGCCAGCAAGCTATTTTCCATCACCGTTACCACTTATATTTATCCATACCACTTGTATTTCACTATCTCTTCGCCAACTAGTGCACCTATACGCCTAACAAGTGTATTAGGTGTCTTGGGGACACAAGAGACTTCTTGTATCTTGATTGCAGGGTTGCTTGAGAGGGGATACCTTTGACCACTTCCTCCCTGAGTTCGATAAACCTTGGGTGATCCACTTAAGGGAAAACTTGCTGCTGTTCTACAAACCTCTTCACTTGGAGGCCCAACAACTGTCTACAAGAATAGAAGTGCGTAGACATCAAGCTATTTTCTAGCGCCGTTGCCGGGGAGGTAAAGTAAAAGGTATTCACAACCTCCAGTGTGAGTGCTCGAAGTTATTTCCTTTAGATTCTGCAATTTTGCCTTTTTGTTTCTTGTTTTCACTAGTTAGGTTTAATGGAAAACAAAAAAAATTAGAGAGCTTTATAGTATTTATCTTGAGTTCGGACATGAAGTGTTTGAAGACAAAATTAAAAAACCTATGGAACTTTATTTGCATGCTAATAGCAATGTTGTTAGTATGAATTCTTTGGACACCATTATTGCTAATGCTATGGAAAAGTCTAAGCTTGGGGAAGCTAGTTTTTATGAAAATGATCTTTTTAGTCCCCCAAGCATGGAGGAGAAAATTTACTTTGATGATACTATGCCTCCAATATATGATGATTACAATGACGATTATGATATTTTCAGTCCACCTACTATTGAGGAGAAAATTAATTATGACTACAATATGCCTCCTATATTTGATGATTATGGTGATGAGAATAATAATGATAGCTATTTTGTTGAATTTGCTCCCGCTACAATTAATAAGAATTACTATGTTTATGTGGGGAGTAATAATCATTTTATGCATGTGGCTCATGATAAGAATGTTAGTTGTGATAGTCATATTGTTAATTTTATTCATGATGCTACTGAAAGTTATTATGAGATAGGGAAACATGCTTTTATGTGTCTCAACAATATTAAGTTTCCCCTCTTTGTGTTGAAAGTCTTGAAGTTGCACTTGTTTTGCTTTCCTATGATTGTTGCTTTGTGCTTTCATGACTTGTTTATTTACAAGATTCCTATGCATAGGAAGTGGCTTAGACTTGAATTTGCTTCTTGATGCTCTCTTTTACTTCAATTCATATTTCTTATGTGAGCATCTTCTCAAACTATCATGCCTAACTTAAATGCGTTAAAGAAAAGTACTTATTGGGGATAACCCAAACATTATAGATGAGTCTTGGAGGTTATTACTCCTTATCCTTTTTATTTGCTTTTTGTGCCAAGAGTAACCTCTAATGAGAGAGAAGTAATGATTGGGAAAGTTGCTGTCCCGAAACAGATTTCTATGCTTCACCGTAAAAATTCGTGTAAAATATCTGTATGTACTTTTGAGACGTGAATTTTTGTGCTTCTGACCTAGGTTGTTATATAACTTTCGTTAGTTCAACACTTTTTGATTTGAGCAACAAAAGGTCTTCGAAAAAATTCTTCTTTACCTGTTGATCTGTTTTGACAGATTTCTGCCTTTATTTGCATTTGCTTCTTGTTGGTTTCTTTTTGAGTTCTTTTGGGGAATTGAGATTTTTGAGGGAAGTGCTACAGTACCTAGTGTTTTAACGGAATTTTTATTGGTGTTGTAACTGAACCTAAAGACCTATTATCTTGAGTGCACTAATGTTGCTACTAAAGATTGTGTAAAGTTTTGTATAAAGGAAAAATTTCAGGTGTATGGAAGGAATGACTAATGAGATGAAGGATGGACTAAAGATCAAGCTTGGGGATGCCACACGTGTCACCCCAAGAAATATCCAAGAAGTACAAGCGTCAAAGCTTGGGGATGCCCAAGGCATCCCCTTCTTCATCAATAAAAATCACAGGTTTCTTCCAAATGGTTCATTTTTATTGTTTCATGCACAGTTGTGTTGTTCTTGGAGCATCTTCTTTTTTCGTTTTCGTTTTGGTTTTCCGTTTGCTTTGTTTGCTTAGTTTTCTGAATAAATTGGTTGGACCCCCTCTTTCATACATTGGTTTTCAAATAGTTTGGTTTGGTTTGGAAAAAGAGTAGGAAAGTTCATGCTTAAGTGGTAAAGAGAGCTTGTTTTTGACTGTGGCCTATGCTTTGTCATGCCATGCTCGATATTGTTTTGGCTTTATGCTTAGTATTCTTTGTTGTAGCATGAATTCTTATAAACAATTGAGATTCCTTAATGTGCCTTGGAAGGATCATGCGTTGTTTTAGCATATTAAAGCATAGTATTGTGGTATTCTCCTTTGATGCTTTATTTGGGTTGACTTGGCACCTGCTCACACCATGTTATGACTATCCCAAGTCACCATAGCATTTATGATCCTTTAGTTTTCAACTTGTAGTATCACTTTATGCTTTGATTAATGATGTTTTGTCGTTCTGCATGATTATGGCCATTTTTGCTCTCTTAGTTTGTCGCTCCCAGTCTTTTGCTAGCCTCCACAACCAAGTATGAGTTCCACTCATGCATCCAACTCCCTAAACCAAGTTATTACAAAGATTCCACCATACCTACCTATTAGCATATGCTATTCCAAGTATATTCATGTTTTTGTTTACCTTCCAAATTAAACTTGTTATGAGAAAACTAGTGATTAAAGCTCTCACGAACTTGATGGCACACTTTACTTTTCTTGCCCTTAATAAACTTGAACCAATGTGTCATCTATGTTGTGTACGCTTACACTTATTTGTTGGGGATTAGCAGTACCATGATGTCATGGGGAACGCTTTCAACATTGCACGGGTACTTTGTACCTAGTTCATATCATGCTCTTTTCTGTATGGATGTCGTCGGTGTGAAATGAAAGGGGAGCTTGTAAGTCCATGGAGTTATGTATGTGTGTTAGAGAAACGCCTGGGCCGCTGGTCTAATCCATGCTGTCATGGTGGAAACCTACAGCGTAACCATAATGAGCTGTCTATGAAGCATTCTTCTTACAAAAAAAGAGTCAGATATTGAGAAAAAGAGAAAAAGAAAAAAAGAGTTATGAGAAAAGAGGAAAGAGAGAAAAAAGCACCATATTCCCATGGTAAATAAGAAGAATGCTGAGATGCTCGTTGTCTGCTTGCCTTTTCATTTTGATATGGGGATTCTTCCGTATCATCGGGAAGGGGTACCTAGTTGGCGGTTCTCTATGATACACATGTACTTACGATGACAAGAACTTACCGGTGACTAAACTTGAGTAGCATGAGGAGAGGCCCTCGTATTCGAGGGACATGAGATTTCTAACTTATACTTCGTCAAGCATGTACACCATAGTTTGCTCACTTTAACCTTAATCACCTTCAAGATGCTTATGATAGGGGCAATGAGATCTGAAAGCTAACAAGTACCATAATTTTTGGAAGCTCTTTATGAGACTTGAATCCCTACTTCCTTCTATGAAGGCCTTTCTTCCACTATTACATTGAGTCTCCACCTTCTACCTTTATGCACCTACTTTGAGAGCATAGTGGCCATTCTTAGTTCTATGTGCATTGTCCCAAGACTACTTGATTGATACATAACTTGATATTGCTTGCTTTAAACTATTTGTATCTAGTCACTCTTATGAACTTTGAAGGTGTCCTATGCATTTATATTTGCTACTCTATGAGGGACAAGCTGAATACTATTATGCTATGTTTTCTTTATGTGAAACAAACAAACGTCTTGCAAAGCATTGTTATTCATGAATCTTTTGTTTGTGCCTTTTCATGTTGCATCATAGTTTCTTTGTCTTATTGCTAGAACTTTGTCTTTCATGTTATGATTGAAGTACTATGATCCCAGCTTTGAATGTTTTACAAATACTTTGATCAAGTCTTTGATGGTGCATGTCACCTCAAAAATTATTCTTTCTTTTTATCACTTACCTACTCGAGGACGAGCAGGAGTTAAGCTTGGGGATATTCATACATTGCAAATGTATTATAATTTTTGATGTTCCATGCTTCGTTTTATCTACTTTCTTGTGTTTTGTCCACACTTTGGAGTACTTTTCATATGATTTTGTGGACTAACCTATTAACAAGAGCCACAGTGCCAGCTGCCTGTTTTCTGCTGTTTTTGGTTCCAGGAAAGTCAGAAAATGAATATTATCGGAATTGGACGGGACAAAAGCCAAAGTGCCTATTTTTCCGGAAGACACTTGGAGCCAGAATACGAGACGGAGAAGGGCCAGAGGGTGGCCACACCACCTGGTGGCGCAGGCCAGGCCAGGCCGTGCCAGGGGGTGGTGTGGGCCCCTCCGGCACCCCCTCGGTCTCTCCTCTCGCATATAAGAGCCTCCCGATGCATAAACCCTAAGTCGTCAATCAGAAATCCACGAAAAGTTCCGCAGCGCCGCCGCCACCGAAGAGAGGATCATGTGCTTGTAATATGTAGATCTTCCTTGCTACTCAAGTGCTTTAATAGATCTCTGCTCTCCCCATGTGTGTGAAGTTGACAGTGTGGACACCATGGTGGCACTTAGGCTAGAGATTACAAATACTTGTTATGAGTTATATTTGGAGTTGGATGTCTTTTTGAAATTGTGGTGTTTGTTGGAACCATCTAGTACTCAAGGTGACAGTGTGGGGTTTTCTAGATGGGAAAGGCTTACTTTGAGGTGTGTTGTTATAGCCCTACCATCGATTAGAGTGTTCAACCAGAGAGTAGTATCATAAAGATAAGATATTTATATGAGAGTGTTCACTAGTGAAAGTATGATCCCTAGGCCTTGTTTCTAAGCACTGAAACACCGTTTGCTATTAGATCAATTACATGTTTGCTTGGTTCCTTCTTTATTTCAGTTTGCCTTTAGTCTTTTCCCACGTCAGCCACACGCCAGCAAGCTATTTTCTATCACCGTTACCACTTATATTTATCCATACCACTTATATTTCACTATCTCTTCGCCAAACTAGTGCACCTATACACCTGACAAGTGTATTGGGTGTGTTGGGGACACAAGAGACTTCTTGTATCTTGATTGCAGGGTTGCTTGAGAGGGGATACCTTTGACCACTTCCTCCCTAAGTTCGATAAACCTTGGGTGATCCACTTAAGGGAAAATTTGTTGTTGTTCTACAAACCTCTGCACTTGGAGGCCCAACAACTGTCTACAAGAATAGAAGTGCGTAGACATCAGAGACCTGGTGTTGCAGACGTTTGATGCCGCGCAGAGCGTGATGGCGGTGTTGAATGCAACCACCACATCGGCAATGTGGGTCCAAGCCGTTCACCAGGGCCTGTTCGTCTGCGGTACCAAAGTTCGTAGGCCAGTGCACCACTGTACCTAAGTTGCCTGAAATTGCTGTGTTTCGAAATGTTGGGCCACCAACTACTTAGAGGGGCCATTTGGACGCAAACTCATCTCACCCCTGCCAAATACAAACATTACGTTAAACTACCCCGTGAAGTAGATGGTGGGGACCCTGAGGTCGGTTATCTGTCCGTGACACGAGCGCCAACGCGGCAACCTCTTAGGCAAATCGAGTAACTAAGTGGATTGGATGCGTTGACCAATTTCACAAATCCATTCCCACCTTTCCCCTAGCACCGGCGGCGTCAGAGTCCACCCTCTAGGCAGGATGATCCCTTCGGACATTTGACTTCCGGCGCCAAGTTGATGCGCCCAGTCGCTAATCCCAAGCTCCAATGCGCATGCTGTAGCCGCCGTTGCGAGGCTCTAGCCCACCTCCGCCGCCGACGATCCGAGCAGCTCGGAGGATGGCAGATCCTACTACCAAGGAAGAAGAAGTTCTAGCTACAAGCGGGTGAGCTACCCTTCTCTTTGCTATTCGCACTAATTATAACTGCTAGCTGGATACTGAACCTAAAATTGTTTGTTAGCCCAACGCTGAGAAACATATTTTGTCCATAGTTTTCTGTCAAGTGGGATCTCCGCGGACCACCCTTACCTGGTTACGGTAGTCCTCTTCAGGTACGACTCTAAGGGCAAGTGGTATGGACACCATTGTATCATGATGGAAGAAGCGCCTGTGTAGATCTGCACTATATCTGGTATGGTTGCTGCTCTGCGTAATCGTGATGAATTATGGCCGAAGCAGACTGCAAAGTTTAGCTTCACGGATGAACATGGCATCATGGTTCATCTAACGTGTGACAGTCAGCTAATTGGGTTGATGAAAAGGTATGCTTTGTATTGCATGCTTGAGCTGAATTATGATGTACTGGATGTGGAAGCTGCTGCAAGTCGGAGTCGCCCTTCTATTCTTGGACAGGGTGGTCACTCGAACCCAATTAGCTTCTGGTAAGCAAAAGTGTCTTGGGGTTCGCATGTTTGTGCTGAATTGTAATTTTTGTTTCATTTACTCTGTTGATATTGGGCAGTTATGCAACAGTCCTATTTCTTTGACAGGAAGCACCGCAAGGTTAGAAACATGACTACCGGGTCAGTCATTTTGCTGCCCGAAGAAATTAAAAACGAGTAAAAGATGATGCTGGACACGATTCTGGTGCCCATTGTCCCGGTGATGGAGAGTACGTGAAGCTAAGAAAATTGGCACTGAGGAAGAGTTAGAAGGTAGGAAATGAAGAAGCCAGTGGACGTGAAGGCTTGGCACCCAGGCTGCGGAAGAAGGCTGCTGGCAATGAAGATGCATAGTAATGTGTTGAACTTGAACCTATATATGTAATTCTGTTAAATTCTGGAGATCTGTGTGTGGCACGTTACTGGGTGAAACAATCTATCCACGTTCTCTGAGTAAAATGTACCGCGACATAGGGTTTGGAAATGCCCGAGTCAGTAGTTGAATTCGAAACTGTGATTATGCCACTTCTATCTGAAAACACGCAACATCGGTTCCACGATTGCTGACGGGCAGGAGGTCTCCAAATACGACGGAATGTAAGTGGCACCAAAATAAATTATTTAAGCTGACACACTCCACGAAGCAGCAACTTATTTCAGATGCAGCACAACAACGTGGCAACATAAACAACAATGCAAACAGATAATGCCCAAACGCTTGAGCCCGTCTATCTCACCGCCTCCCTGCTCCTGCATCCCCTGCGTCTGGTGAAGCTCCCGGATCTCCATTAACCGGGTGTACGTGCTTCTACTTTATATATTGTGGTTGTGCCATTTGCATGCGGCACAATACACGTAGATTACGTTTAAACAAACCACCAATGTCAGAATACCACCATGATCAGACAAAAGGAAGTGATGAGGGTTAAGACAGACTAACGGGAGAGCAATTTTTTCCTTCTAGGACTCCGGGACCACTAGTTCAGACCGCTAGGTCAACAAGTACTACTATTACAACTTAAAAAGGCACGGAGCTCAAGCTAAATAGAACTAGTTATCACAAATCTCCTTGATCTTCCTAATCTTAGCTCGATGCGCATCTTCCTACGAGAGCAAGGATCGATTCATCGGCTCCTTCCTTTTAGCATCTTCCTTGCACAACTTCAATTGTTTCTCTGTATTTTTCCTCATGCACTTGTCAATACTCATAGTTGTGAACTGCGGGACTTTGGCCTAGTGAAGATCATTCCTTGCTTGAGTCAGTTCTTGCTCTGCTTTAGCCTTTCAGGGCCAATGCCATGTCCCTCTCCTTCTCGACTTTGCTAACCTTGTCTTGCACCCTCCTAAGATCTCGGTTAAGCTTGGTCGTGTCAACTGGGTCCCATAGCTTCATCTCAACACTGTCAAGAAGTGAGCTGACTACAGATTCTTTCAACTCAACAGTCATATCCCATAGTTTGTCCAACGTTTTCTGCATCGATTTGGGCCACTCTGGATCTACCCATTTGACAACACCGCAATTTCCGCCTTGCATCATTGCACGATGTCCTTGACACCGTAGAAACCTCCTTCCTACATTTCGTCCTTCGAATGCTACAAATTTAGCGGGCACATGTCCATGTTTACATAGCAGAGGACTATCTTCATCCACTAAACCGTGATAGTCAGAGTCATACATCATCTGGTTGGCCTAACATATCATACGCGCATGACTAAACAGAGTAGATCTAGCTCAAAAAATAGATAACTGTCCATAGATGATAGAGATAGAGATGAGGTGACTCACATCGAAATCACTATCCCTGTCGTCACGACGCGTTTCCTCGTCGTCTCCCCTTGAACCCATGGCGAGAGGGGAGGGGGGTGGCTACCGGAGAGGGGATTGGGATGGAGGCGCTGTCGGCTTGCGGCTACGGCAGGATGGGAGTGAAGTGGGGAAAGTGGCTTTGAGGGGAATGAAGAGAAGTACGGGGAGGAAGAGAAGTAATGGGGATGTGACACTGGGATATGGCCCACTGAACTCGTGAGTCGTGACACTCACTATAGGGAGCGCCCGGTGTTGCCAGTTTGTCCCGAGCAAGCATGGCCAATCATGTCGCAGAACATCCTACTCGCGGATTGCTCTCATGAAGACCATCCCAATCGTCCAAGCGCACCGATCAAACGGTATGTAACAATCGTCAAGCAGAACAACTGTGTTAGGGCGTGCTTTCTAGAAGACTCGGTCTAACGGCCACCCATTGGGGGGCTAAGGTTAGGGCTCTCCTCAGGTTAGGATCCGTATGTGGTTTATGAGAAGAACATACATGCAATGAAATTGGGTGAGGTTCATGAAAAGAACAGACATGCAATGACGCTTGTGGATCCATATGTGGTTTGTGAATAGAACAGACATGCAATGACACTGGGTGGATCCATGTGTGGTTTGTGGAAAGAACAGACATGAAATGACTCTGGTTGTGGTTCATGAAAAGAACACACATGCAATGACACTGGTGTACCCTTATGTGGTTCATGAGAAGAACACACATGCAATGACTCTAGCTGTGGTTCATGAAAAGAACACACATGCAATGACACTGGTGGATCCATGTGTGGTTTGTAGAAGGAACAAACATGCAATGACACTGGGTGTGGTTCATGAAAAGAACACAATGCAATGACACTGGTGTATCCTTATGTGGTTTGTGAGAAGAACAGACATGCAATGACTCTAGCTATGGTTCATGAAAAGAACACACATGCAATGACACTGGTGGATCCATATGTTGTTTGTGGAAGGAACAGACATGCAATGACTCTAGATGTGGTTCATGAAAAGAACAGACATTCAATGACACTGGTGGATCCATATGTGGTTTGTCGAAAAAAACACATGCAATGACTATAGCGGTGGTTCATGAAAAGAACAGACATGCAATGACATTGGTGGATCCATGTGTGGTTCATGAGAAGAACACACATCCAATGACACTGGTGGATTGTTATGTGGTTTGTGAGAAGAACAGACATGCAATGACACTGGCTGTGGTTCATGAGAAGAACTCACATGCAATGACATTGGTGGATCCATGTGTGGTTTGTGAGAAGAACACACATGCAATGCCTCTTGTTGTGGTTCATGAAAAGAACACACATGCAATGACACTGGTGGTTCCATGTGTCGTTCATGAGAAGAACACACATGCAATGACACTAGGTGTGGTTCATGAGAAGAACAGACATGCAATGACACTGGTGGATCCTTATGTGGTTTCTGAGAAGAACGGACATGCAATGACTCTAGCTATGGTTCATGAAAAGAACAGACATGCAATGACACTGGTGGATCCATGTGTGGTTCATGAGAAGAACAAACATCAAATCATAATAGGTGGATCCATGTGTGGTTTGTTTAGAGGAACAGACATGCAATGGTACTGGGTGTGGTTCATGAAAAGAACAGACATGCAATGACACTGGTGGATCCTTATGTCGTTTGTTTAGAAGAACAAACATGCAATGACTCTAGGTGTGGTTCATGAAAACAACACACATGCAATGACACTGGTGGATCCATGTGTGGTTCCTGAGTAGAACATACATGCAATCACACTAGGTGGATCCATGTGTGATTTGTGAAAAGAACAGACATGCAATGACTCTGGTGGTTAATGAAAAGAACACACATGCAATTACACTGGTGGATCCACGTGTGGTTCATGAGAAGACCAGACATGCAATCACACTGGATGTCGTTCATGAAAGGAACATACATGCAATGACAATGGTGGATCCATGTGTGGTTTGTGGAAAGAGGAGACATCCAATGACTCTAGTTGTGGTTCACGAAAAGAACACACATGCAATGACATTGGTGGATCCATGTGTGGTTTGTGAGAAGAACAGACATGCAATGACACTAGTGGATCCATGTGTGGTTTGTTTAGAGGAACAGACATGCAATGACACTTGGTGAGGCTCATGAAAAGAGCAGACATGTAATGACACCAAGGGATCCTTATGTGGTTTGTTTAGAAGAACACACATGCAATGACACTGGTTGAGGTTCATGAAAAGAACAGGCATGCAATGACACTGGTGGATCCATGTGTGGTTTGTGAAAAGAATAAACATGCAATCACACTGGGTGTGGTTCGTGAAAAGAAGACACATGCAATGACACTGGTGGATGCATGTGTGGTTTGTGAAAAGAACACACATCCAATGACACTGGTGGATCCTTATGTGGTTTGTGAGAAGAACAAACATGCAACGACACTGGGTGTGGTTCATGAGAAGAACAGACATGCAATCACACTAGGTGGATCCATGTGTGGTTTGTTTAGAGGAACAGACATCCAATGATTGTGGCCATGGTTCATAAAAATACAGACATGCAATGACACTGGTGTATCCATGTGTGGTTCATGAGAAGACCAGACATGCAATCACTCTGGCTATGGTTCATGAAAAGAACACACATGCAATGACACTGGTGGATCCATGTGTGGTTTGTGGAAGGAACATACATCCAATGACACTAGGTGTGGTTCATGAAAAGAACACACATGCAATGACATTGGTGTATCCTTATGTGGTTTGTGAGAAGAACACACATCCAATGACTCTAGTGGTTTTTCATGAAAAGAACACACATGTAGTGACACTGGTGGATCCATATGTGGTTTGTGGAAGGAACAGACATGCAATGACTCTAGATGTGGTTAATGAAAAGAACAGACCTGCAATGACACGGGTGGATCCGTATGTGGTTTGTGGAAAGAACAGACATGCAATGACTCTAGCTACGGTTCATGAAAAGAACAGACATGCAATGACACTAGTGGATCCATGTGTGGTTTGTGAGAAGAACAGACTTGCAATGACACTAG
Source organism: Avena sativa (assembly GCA_916181665.1). Taxonomy (NCBI): domain Eukaryota; kingdom Viridiplantae; phylum Streptophyta; class Magnoliopsida; order Poales; family Poaceae; genus Avena; species Avena sativa. The sequence continues at coordinate 184,933,831 of OV702286.1, forward strand.
TGGATCCATGTGTGGTTTGTTTAGAGGAACAGACATGCAATGACACTAGGTGTGGTTCATGAAAAGAATAGACATGCAATGACACTGGTGGATCCTTATGTGGTTTGTTTAGAAGAACACACATGCAATGACTCTAGCTGTGGTTCATGAAAAGAACAGACATACAAAGACACTAGTGGATCCATGTGTGGTTCATGAGAAGAACACACATGCAATGACACTGGGTGTATCCATGTGTGGTTTTTTTAGAGGAACAGACATGCGATGACTCTGGTTGTGGGTCATGAAAAGAACACACATGCCATGACACTAGTGGATCCATGTGTGGTTCATGAGAAGAACAGACATGCAATCACACTGGCCGTGGTTCATGAAAAGAACATCCATGCAATGACACTGGTGGATCCATGTGTGGTTTGTGGAAAGAACACACATGCAATGACTCTAGCTGTGGTTCATGAAAATAACACACATGCAATGACACTGGTGGATCCATGTGTGGTTCATGAGAAGAACACACATGCAATGACACTGGGGTTATCCATTTGTGGTTTGTTTAGAGGAACATACATGCGATGACTCTGGATGTGGTTCATGAAAAGAACACACATGCAATGACACTGGTGGAACCATGTGTGGTTCATGAGAAGAACATACATGCAATCACACTGGCTATGATTCATGAAAAGAACATCCATGCAATGACACTGGTGGGTCCATGTGTGGTTTGTGAAAAGATCAGACATGCAATGACTCTAGCTGTGGTTCATGAAAAGAACACACATGCAATGACACTAGTAGATCCATGTGTGGTTTGTGAGAATAACACACATGCAATGACACTGGTGGATCCATGTGTGGTTTGTGAGAAGAACAAACATGCAATGACACTGGGTGTGGTTCATGAAAGGAACAGACATGCAATGACATTGGTGGATCCTTATGTGGTTTGTTTAGAAGAACAAACATCCAATGACTCTAGCTATGGTTCAAGAAAAGAACAGGCATGCAATGACACTGGTGGATCCTTATGTGGTTTGTTTAGAAGAACGCACATGCAATCACACTAGGTGGATCCATGTGTGGTTTGTTTAGAGGAAGAAACATGCAATGACACTGGTGTGGTTCATGAAAAGAACAGACATGCAATGACACTTGTGGATCCATGTGTGGTTTGTTTATAAGAACACGCATGCAATGACTCCACCTATGGTTCATGAAAAGAACACACATGCAATGACACTGGTGGATCCATGTGTGGTTCATGAGAAGAACAGACATGCTATCACACTAGGTGGATCCATGTGTGGTTTGTTTAGAGGAACAGACATGCAATGACTCTAGTTGTGGTTCATGAAAAGAATAGACATGCAATGACACTGGTGGATCCATGTGTGGTTTGTGAACAGAACAGGCATGCAATCACACTGGGTGTGGTTCATGAAAACAACACACATGCCATGACACTTGTGGATCCATGTGTGGGTTGTGAAAAGAACACACATCCAATGACACTAGTGTATCCTTATGTGGTTTGTGAGAAGAACAAACATGCAATGACTCTAGCTATGGTTCATGAAAAGAACACACATGCAATGACACTGGTGGATCCATGTATGGTTCATGAGAAGAACAGACATGCTATCACACTAGGTGAATCCATGTGTGGTTTGTTTAGAGGAACAGACATGCAATGACTCTAGCTGTGGTTCATGAAAAGAACAGACATGCAATGACACTGGTGGATCCATGTGTGGTTTGTGAAAAGAACAGGCATGCAGTCACACTGGGTGTGGTTCATGAAAACAACACACATGCAATGACACTTGTGGATCCATGTGTGGTTTGTGAAAAGAACATACATGCAATGACACTAGGTGTGGTTCATGAAGAGAACATATATGCAATGACACTGGTGTATCCTTATGTGGTTTGTAAGAAGAACACACATGCAATTACTCTAGCTGCGGTTCATGAAAAGAACAGACATGCAATGACACTGGTGGACCCATATGTTGTTTGTGGAAAGAACAGACTTGCAATAACGCTAGGTGTGGTTAATGAGAAGAACACACATGCACTGACATTGCGTGTGGTTCATGAAAAGAACACACATGCAATGACACTGGTGGATCCATGTGGTGTTTGTGAAAAGAACAGACATGCAATCACACTAGGTGGATCCATGTGTGGTTTGTTTAGAGGAACATACATGCAATGACACTGGTGGATACTTATGTGGTTTGTTTAGAAGAACACACATGCAATGACTCTAGCCGTGGTTCATGAAAAGAACACACATGCAATGACACTGGTGGATCCATGTGTGGTTCATGAGACGAACAGCCATGTAATCACATTAGGTCGATCCATGTGTGGTTTGTGGAAAGAACAAACATTGGCTGTGGTTCATGAAAAGAACACACATGCAATGACACTGGTGGATCCATGTGTGGTTCATGAGAAGAACAGACATGCTATCACACTGGCTGTGGTTCATGAAAAGAACATACATATAATGTCACTGGTGGATCCATGTGTGGTTTGTGGAAAGAATAGACATGCAATTACTCTAGCTGTGGTTCATGAAAAGAACACACATGCAATGACACTGGTGGATCCATGTGTGGTTTGTGAGACGAACAGACATGTAATGACACTGGTGGATCCATGTGTGGTTTGTTTAGAGGAACAGACATGCAATGACACTGAATGTGGTTCATGAAAAGAACAGACATGCAATGACACCGGTGGATCCTTATGTGGTTTGCTGAAAAGAACACACATGCAATTACACTGGGTGAGCTTCATGAAAAGAACAGACATGCAATGACATAGGTGGATCCTTATGTGGTTTCTTTAGAAGAACACACAAGCAACGACTCTAGCTGTGGTTCATGAAAAGAACACACATGCAATGACACTGGTGGATCCATGTGTGGTTCATGAGAAGAACAGACATGCAATCACACTAGGTGGATCCATGTGTGGTTTGTGGAAAGAACAGATATGCAATGACTCTGGATGTGGTTCATGAAAAGAACACACATGCAATGACACTGGTGGATCCATGTTTGGTTCATGAGAAGAACAGACATGCAATCACATTGGCTGTGGTTCATGAAAAGAACATACATGCAATGACACTGGTGGATCCATGTGTGCTTTGTGGAAAGAACAGACATGCAATGACTCTAGCTGTGGTTCATGAAAAGAACACACATGCAATGACAGTGGTGGATCCATGTGTGGTTTGTGAGAAGAACAGACATGTAATGACACTGGTGGATCCTTATGTGGTTTGTGAGAAGAACAAATATGCAATGACACTAGGTGTGGTTCATGAAAAGAACAGACATGCAATGACACTGGTGGATCCATGTGTGGTTTGTTTAGAGGAAGAGACATGCAATGACACTTGGTGTGGTTCATGATACGAACAGCCATGCAATGACACTGGTGGATCCTTATGTGGTTTGTTTAGAAGAACACACATGCAATGACTCTAGCTGTGGTTCATGAACAGAACACACATGCAATGACTCAGGTAGATCCATGTGTGGTTCATGAGAAGAACACACATGCAATCACACTAGGTGGATCCATGTGTGGTTCGTTTAGAGGAACAGACATCCAATGACTCTGGCTATGGTTCATGAAAAGAATAGAAATGCAATGACACTGGTGTATCCTTATGTGGTTCATGAGAAGAACACACATGCAATGACTCTAGCTGTGGTTCATGATTAGAACACACATGCAATAACACGGGTGGATCCATGTGTGGTTTGTGCAAAGAATAGACATGCAATGGCTCTGGGTGTGGTTCATGAAAAGAACACCCATGCAATGACACTGGTGTATCCTTATGTGGTTTGTGGAAAGAACACACATGCAATGACTCTAGCTGGGGTTCATGAAAAGAACAAACATGCAATGACACTGGTGGATCCATGTGTGGTTTGTGAAAAGAACAGACATGCAATCACATTGGGTGTGGTTCATGAAAAGAACACACATCCAATGACACTGGTGGATCCGTGTGTGGTTTGTGGAAAGAACAGGCATGCAATCACACTGGGTGTGGTTCATGAAAACAACACACATGCCATGACACTTGTGGATCCATGTGTGGGTTGTGAAAGAACACACATCCAATGACACTAGTGTATCCTTATGTGGTTTGTGAGAAGAACAAACATGCAATGACACTGTGTGTGGTTCATGAAAAGAACAGACATGCAATGACACTGTTGGATCCTTATGTGGTTTGTTTAGAAGAACAGACATCCAATGACTCTAGCTGTGGTTCATGAAAAGAACAGTCATGCAATGACACTGGTGGATCCATGTGTGGTTTGTGAAAATAACAGACATGCAATCACACTAGGTGGATCCATGTGTGGATTGTTTAGAGGAACAAACATGCAATGACACTGGGTGTGGTTCATGAAAAGAACATACATGCAATGACACTCGTGGATCCTTATGTAGTTTGTTTAGAAGAACACACATGCAATGACTCTAGCTATGGTTCATGAAAAGAACACACGTGCAATGACACTGGTGGATCCATGTGTGGTTCATGAGAAGAACAGACATGCAATCACACTAGGTGGGTCCATGTGTGGTTTGTTTAGAGGAACAGACATGCAATGACTCTAGCTATGGTTCATGAAAAGAACACACATGCAATGACACTGCTGGATCCACGTGTGGTTTGTGAAAAGAACAAACATGCAATCACACTGGGTGTGGTTCACGAAAAGAACACACATCCAATGATACTAGTGGATCCATGTGTGGTTTATGGAAAGAACAGACATGCAATGACACTGGGTGTGGTTCATGAAAAGAACATACATGCAATGGCACTGGTGTATCCTTATGTGGTTTGTGAGAAGAACACACATGCAATGACTCTAGTTGCGGTTCATGAAAAGAACAGACATGCAATGACACTAGTGGATCGATATGTGGTTTGTGGACATAACAGACATGCAATAACTCTGGGTGTGGTTCATGAGAATAACACAGATGCAATGACACTGGGTGTGGTTCGTGAGAAGAACTGGCATGCAATGACACTTGTGGATCCTTATGTGTTTTGTGAGAAGAAATGACATGCAATGACTCTAGCTATGGTTCATGAAAAGAACACAAGCGGAATGACACTGGTGGATCCATGTGTGGTTTGTTTACAGGAACAGACATGTAATGACACTGGGTGTGGTTCATGAAAAGAACAGGCATGCAATGACACTGATGGATCCTTATGTGGTTTGTGAGAAGAATAAACATGCAATGACACTGGGTGTGGTTCATGAGAAGAACACACATGCAATCACACTAGGTGGATCCATGTGTGTTTTCTTTAGAGGAACAGACATCCAATGACTCTGGCATGGTTCATGAAAAGAATAGACATTCAATGACACTGGTGTATCCATGTGTGGTTCATGAGAAGAACAGAGATGCAATCACTCTGGATGTGGTTCATGAAAAGAACACACATGAAATGACACTGGTGGATCCATGTGTGGTTTGTGGAAGGAACATAAATGCAATGACACTAGGTGTGGTTCATGAAAAGAACACACATGCAATGACACTGGTGTATCCTTGTGTGGTTTGTGAGAAGAACACACATGCAATGACTCTAGTGGTGGTTCATGAAAAGAACACACATGCAGTGACACTGGTGGATCCATATGTGGTTTGCGGAAGGAACAGACATGCAATGACTTGAGCTGTGGTTCATGAAAAGAACAGACATGCAATGACACGAGTGGATCCGTATGTGGTTTGTGCAAAGAACAGACAAGCAATGACTCTAGCTATGGTTCATGAAATGAACACACATGCAATGACACTAGTGGATCCATATGTGGTTTTTTAGAAGAACAGACTTGCAATGACACTAGTGGATCCATTTGTGGTTTATTTAGAGGAACAGACATGCAATGACAATAGGTGTGCTTCATGAAAAGAACAGACATGCAATGACACTGGCGGATCCTTATGTGGTTTGTTTAGAAGAACACTCATGCAATGACTCTAGCTGTGGTTCATGAAAAGAACACACATGCAAAGACACTGGTGGATCCATGTGTGGTTCATGAGAGGAACACACATGCAATGACACTGGGTGTATCCATGTGTGGTTTGTTTAGAGGAACAGACATGCGATGACTCTGGCCGTGGGTCATGAAAAGAACACACATGCAATGACACTGGTGGATCCATGTGTGGTTCATGAGAAGAACAGACATGCAATCACACTGGCTTTGGTTCATGAAAAGAACATCCATGGAATGACAATTGTGGATCCATGTGTGGTTCATGAGAAGAACACACATGCAATGACACTGGGTGTATCCATCTGTGGTTTGTTTAGAGGAACAAACATGCAATGACTCTAGTTGTGGTTCATGAAAAGAACACACATGCAATGACACTGGTGGATCCATGTGTGGTTTGTGAGAATAACAGACATGCAATGACACTGGTGGATCCATGTGTGGTTTGTGATAAGAACAAACATGCAATGACACTGGTGTGGTTCATGAAAAGAACAGGCATGCAATGACATTGGTGGATCCTTATGTGGTTTGTTTAGAAGAACGAACATCCAATGACTCTAGCTGTGGTTCATGAAAAGAACAGACATGCAATGACACTGGTGGATCCTTATGTGGTTTGTTTAGAAGAACGCACATGCAATCACACTAGGTGGATCCATGTGTGGTTTGTTTAGAGGAACAAACATGCAATGACACTGGTGTGGTTCATGAAAAGAACAGACATGCAATGACACTGGTGGATCCATGTGCAGTTTGTTTATAAAACACGCATGCAATGACTCTAGCTATGGTTCATGAAAAGAACACACATGCAATGACACTGGTGGATCCATGTGTGGTTCATGAGAAGAACAGACATGCTATCACACTAGGTGGATCCATGTGTGGTTGGTTTAGAGGAACAGACATGCAATGACTCTAGTTGTGGTTCATGAAAAGAACAGACATGCAATGACACTGGTGGATCCATGTGTGGTTTGTGAAAAGAACAGGCATGCAATCACACTGGGTGTGGTTCATGAAAACAACACACATGCAATGACACTGGTGGATCCATGTGTGGTTTGTGAAAAGAACACACATCCAATGACACTAGTGTATCCTTATGTGGTTTGTGAGAAGAACAAAAATGCAATGACACTGGGTGTGGTTCATGAAAAGAATAGACATGCAATGACACTAGTGGATCGTTATGTGGTTTGTTTAGAAGAACAGACATCCAATGACTCTAGCTATCGTTCATGAAAAGAACAGCCATGCAATGACACTGGTGGATCCATGTGTGGTTTGTGAAAAGAACAGACATGCAATCACACTAGGTGGATCCATGTGTGGATTGTTTAGAGGAACAAACATGCAATGGCACTGGGTGTGGTTCATGAAAAGAACATACATGCAATGACACTGGTGGATCCTTATGTGGTTTGTTTAGAAGAACACACATGCAATGACTCTAGCTATGGTTCATGAAAAGAACACACATGCAATGACACTGGTGGATCCATGTGTGGTTCATGAGAAGAACAGACATGCAATCACACTAGGTGGATCCATGTGTCGTTTGTTTAGAGGAACAGACATGCAATGACTCTAGCTGTGGTTCATGCAAAGAACACACATGCAATGACACTGGTGGATCCACGTGTGGTTTGTGAAAAGAACAGACATGCAATCACACTGGGTGTGGTTCATGAAAAGAACACACCTCCAATGACACTAGTGGATCCATGTGTGGTTTCTGGAAAGAACAGACATGCAATGACACTAGGTGTGGTTCATGAAAAGAACATACATGCAATGACACTCGTGTATCCTTATGTGGTTTGTGAGAAGAACCCACATGCAATGACTCTAGTTGCGGTTCATGAAAATAACAGACATGCAATAACACTGGTGGATCCATATGTGGTTTGTGGAAAGAACAGACATGCAATGACTCTGGGTGTGGTTCATGAGAAGAACACACATGCAATGACACTGGGTGTGGTTCATGAGAAGAACTGACATGCAATGACCCTGGTGGATCCTTATGTGTTTTGTGAGAAGAACTGACATGCAATGACTCTAGCTATGGTTCATGAAAAGAACACAAGCGGAATGACACTGGTGGATCCATGTGTGGTTTGTGAAAAGAACAGACATGCAATCATACTAGGTGGATCCATGTGTGGTTTGTTTAGAGGAACAGACATGCAATGACACCGGGTGTGGTTCATGAAAATAACAGACATGCAATGACACTGGTGGATCCTTATGTGGTTTGTTTAGAAGAACACACATGCAATGACTCTACCTATGGTTCATGAAAAGAACACACATGCAATGACACTGGTGGATCCATGTGTGGTTCATGAGAAGAACAGACATGCAATCACACTAGGTGGATCCATGTGTGGTTTGTGGAAAGAACAAACATGCAATGACTCTGGCTATGGTTCATGAAAAGAACACACATGCAATGACACTGGTGGATCCATGTGTGGTTCATGAGAAGAACAGACATGCAATCACACTGCCTGTGGTTCATGAAAAGAACAGACATGCAATGACACTGGTGGATCCATGTGTGGTTTGTGAAAAGAACGGACATGCAATCACACTGGGTGTGGTTCATGAAAACAACACACATGCAATGGCACTGGTGGATCCATGTGTGGTTTGTGAAAAGAACACACATCCAATGACACTGGTGGATCCTTATGTGGTTTGTGAGAAGAACAAACATGCAATGACACTGTGTGTGGTTCATGAAAAGAACGGACATGTAATTGACACTGGTGGATCCTTATGTGGTTTGTTTAGAAGAACAGACATCCAATGACTCTAGCTGTGGTTCATGAAAATAACAAAAACGCAATGACACTGGTGGATCCATGTATGGTTTGTGAAAAGAACAGACATGCAAGCACACTAGGTGTGGTTCATGAAAACAACACACATGCAATGACACTGGTGGATCCATGTGTGGTTTGTGAAAAGAACACACATCCAATGACACTAGTGTATCCTTATATGGTTTGTGAGAAGAACAAACATGCAATGACACTGTGTGTGGTTCATGAAAAGAACAGACATGCAATGACACTGGTGGATCCTTATGTGGTTTGTTTAGAAGAACCGACATCCAATGACTCTAGATGTGGTTCATGAAAAGAATAGTCATGCAATCACACTGGTGGATCCATGTGTGGTTTGTGAAAAGAACAGACATGCAATCACACTAGGTGGATCCATGTGTGGATTGTTTAGAGGAACAAACATGCAATGGCACTGGGTGTGGTTCATGAAAAGAACATACATGCAATGACACTGGTGGATCCTTATGTGGTTTGTTTAGAAGAACACACATGCAATGACTCTAGCTATGGTTCATGAAAAGAACACACATGCAATGACACTGGTGGATCCATGTGTGGTTCGAGAAGAACAGACATGCAATCACACTAGGTGGATCCATGTGTCGTTTGTTTAGAGGAACAGACATGCAATGACTCTAGCTGTGGTTCTTGCAAAGAACACACATGCAATGACACCGGTGGATCCAAGTGTGGTTTGTGAAAAGAACAGACATATAATCACACTGGGTGTGGTTCATGAAAAGAAGACACCTCCAATGACACTAGTGGATCCATGTGTGGTTTGTGGAAAGAACGGACATGCAATTACACTAGGTGTTGTTCATGAAAAGAACATACATGCAATGACACTAGTGTATCCTTATGTGGTTTGTGAGAAGAACGCACATGCAATGACTCTAGCTGCGGTTCATGAAAAGAACAGACATGCAATAACACTGGTGGATCCATATGTCGTTTGTGGAAAGAACAGACATGCAATGACTCTGGGTGTAGTTCATGAGAAGAACACACATGCAATGACTCTGGGTGTCGTTCATGAGAAGAACTGACATGCAATGACCCTGGTGCATCCTTATGTGTTTTCTGAGAAGAACTGACATGCAATGACTCTATCTATGGTTCATGAAAAGAACACAAGTGGAATGACACTGGTGGATCCATGTGTGGTTTGTGAAAAGAACAGACATGCAATCATACTAGGTGGATCCATGTGTGGTTTGTTTAGAGGAACAAACATGACATGACACCGGGTGTGGTTCATGAAAAGAACAGACATGCAATGACACTGGTGGATCCTTATGTGGTTTGTTTAGAAGAACACACATGCAATGACTCTACCTGTGGTTCATGAAAAGAACACACATGCAATGACACTGGTGGATCCATGTGTGGTTCATGAGAAGAACAGACATGCAATCACACTAGGTGGATCCATGTGTGGTTTGTGGAAAGAACAAGCATGCAATGACTCTGCCTATGGTTCATGAAAAGAACACACATGCAATGACATTGGTGGATCCATGTGTGGTTCATGAGAAGAACAGACATGCAATCACACTGCCTGTGGTTCTGAAAAGAACAGACATGCAATGACACTGGTGGATCCATGTGTGGTTTGTGAAAAGAACAGACATGCAATCACACTGGGTGTGGTTCATGAAAACAACACACATGCAATGACACTGGTGGATCCATGTGTGGTTTGTGAAAAGAACACACATCCAATGACACTGGTGGATCCTTATGTTGTTTGTGAGAAGAACAAACATGCAATGACACTGTGTGTGGTTCATGAAAAGAACAGACATGTAATGACACTGCTGGATCCTTATGTGGTTTGTTTAGAAGAACAGACATCCAATGACTCTAGCTATGGTTCATGAAAAGAACAGTCATGCAATGACACTGGAGGATCTATGTGTGGTTTGTGAAAAGAACAGACATGCAATCACACTATGTGGATCCAGGTGTGGTTTGTTTACAGGAACAAACATGCAATGACACTGGGTGTGGTTCATGAAAAGAACAAGCAATGACACTGGTGGATCCTTATGTGGTTTGTTTAGAATAACACACATGCAATAACTCTAGCTATGGTTCATGAAAAGAACACACATGCAATGACACTGGTGGATCCATGTGTGGTTCATGAGAAGAACAGACATGCAATCACACTAGGTGGATCCATGTGTGGTTTGTTTAGAGGAACACACATGCAATGACTCTAGGTGTGGTTCATGAAAAGAACACACATGCAATGACTCTAGGTGTGGTTCATGAAAAGAACACACATGCAATGACACTGGTGGATCCATGTGTGGTTTGTGAAAAGAACAAACATGCAATCACACTGGGTGTTGCTCATGAAAAGAACACACATCCAATGAGACTGGTGGATCCATGTGTGGTTTGTGGAAAGAACAAACATGCAATGACACTGGGTGTGGTTCATGAAAAGAACATACATGCAATGACACTGTTGTATCCTTATGTGGTTTGTGAGACGAACACACCTGCAATGACTCTAGCTACGGTTCATGAAAAGAACATACATGCAATGACACTGGTGGATCCATATGTGGTTTGTGGAAAGAATAGACATGCAATGACTCTGGGTATGGTTCATGAGAAGAACACACATGCAATGACACTGGCTGTGGTTCATGAGAATAACAGACATGCAATGACACTGGTGGATCCTTATGTTTTTTGTGAGAAGAACTGACATGCAATGACTCTAGCTATGGTTCATGAAAAGAACACACATGCAATGACACTGGTGGATCCATGTGTGGTTTGTGAAAAGAATAGACATGCAATCATACTAGGTGGATCCATGTGTGGTTTGTTTAGAGGTACAGACATGCAATGATAATGGGTGTGGTTCATGAAAAGAACGGACATGCAATGACACTGGTGGATCCTTATGTGGTTTGTTTAGAACAACACACATGCAATGACTCTAGCTATGGTTCATGAAAAGAACACACATGCAAGGACATTGGTGGATCCATGTGTGGTTCGTGAGAGGAACAGACATGCAATCACACTAGGTGGATCCATGTGTGGTTTGTGGAAAGAACAAACATGCAATGACTCTGGCTATGGTTCATGAAAAGAACACACATGCAATGAAACTGGTGGATCCATGTGTGGTTCATGAAAAGAACATACATGAAATGACACTGGTGGATCCATGTGTGGTTTGTGGAAAGAACAGACATGCAATGAATCTAGCTCTGGTTCATGAAAATAACACACATGCAATGACACTGGTGGATCCATGTGTGGTTTGTGAGAAGAACAGACATGCAATGACACTGGTGGATCCATGTGTGGTTTGTTTATAGGAACAGACATGCAATGACACTTGGTGTGGTTCATGAAAAGAACACACATGCAATAACACTGGTGGATCTATGTGTGGTTTGTGAAAAGAACAGACATGCAATCACACAGGTGTGGTTCATGAAAAGAACACACGTGCAATGACACTGGTGGATCCATGTGTTGTTTGTGGAAGGAACAGACATGCAATGAAAATGGGTGTGGTTCATGAAAAGAACACACATGGAATGACACAGGTGTATCCTTATGTGGTTTATGAGAAGAACACACATGCAATGACTCTAGCTCTAGTTCATGAAAAGAACAAACATGCAATGACACTAGTGGATCCATATCTGGTTTGTTGAAGGAACAGAAATGCAATGACTCTAGCTGTGGTTCATGAAAAGAACAGACATGCAATGACACTGGTGGATCCGTATGTGGTTTTTGGAAAGAATAGACATGCAATGACTCTAGCTGTGGTTCATGAAAAGAACACACATGCAATGACACTTGTGGATCCATGTGTGGTTTGTGAGAACAACATACATGTAATGACACTGGTGTATCCATGTGTGGTTTCTTTAGAGGGACAAACATGCAATGACACTGGGTGTGGTTCATGAAAAGAACAGACATGCAATGACACTGTTGGATCCATATGTGGTTTCTTTTGAAGAACACACATGCAATGACTCTAGCTGTGGTTCATGAAATGAACACACATGCAATGACACTGGTGGATGCATGTGTGGTTCATGAGAAGAACACACATGCAATGACACTAGGTGTATCCATGTGTGGTTTGTTTAGAGGAACAGACATGCAATGACTCTGGCTGTGGTTCATGGAAAGAACACACATGCAATAAAAATGGTGGATCCATGTGTGGTTCATGAGAAGAACAGACATGCAATCACACTGGTTGTGGTTCATGAAAAGAACATACATGCAATGACACTGGTGGATCCATATGTGGTTTGTGGAAAGAATAGACATGCAATGACTCTGGGTATGGTTCATGAGAAGAACACACATGCAATGACACTGGTTGTGGTTCATGAGAAGAACAGACATGCAATGACACTGGTGGATCCTTGTGTTTTTTGTGAGAAGAACTGACATGCAATGACTCTAGATATGGTTCATGAAAAGAACACACATCCAATGACACTGGTGGATCCATGTGTGGTTTGTGAAAAGAATAGACATGCAATCATACTAGGGAGATCCATGTGTGGTTTGTTTAGAGGAACAGACATGCAATGACACTGGGTGTGGTTCATGAAAAGAACGGACATGCAATGACACTGGTGGATCCTTATGTGGTTTGTTTAGAACAACACACATGCAATGACTCTAGCTGTGGTTCATGAAAAGAACACACATGCAATGACATTGGTGGATCCATATGTGGTTCGTGAGAAGAACAGACATGCAATCACACTAGGTGGATCCATGTGTGGTTCGTGGAAAGAACAAACATGGAATGACTCTAGCTATGGTTCATGAAAAGAACACACATGCAATGACACTGGTGGATCCATGTGTGGTTCATGAAAAGAACATACATGAAATTTCACCGGTGGATCCATGTGTGGTTTGTGGAAAGAACAGACATGCAATGAATCTAGCTGTGGTTCATGAAAATAACACACATGCAATGACACTGGTGGATCCATGTGTGGTTTGTGAGAAGAACAGACATGCAATGACACTGGTGGATCCATGTGTGGTTTGTTTATAGGAACAGACATGCAATGACAGTTGGTGTGGTTCATGAAAAGAAAACACATGCAATAACACTGGTGTAACCATGTGTGGTTGATGAGAAGAACAGACATGCAATCACTCTGGTTGTGGTTCATGAAAAGAACACATGTGCAATGACACTGGTGGATCCATGTGTGGTTTGTGGAAGGAACAGACATGCAATGAAACTGGGTGTGGTTCATGAAAAGAACACACATGGAATGACACTGGTGTATCCTTATGTGGTTTGTAAGAAGAACACACATGCAATGACTCTAGCTCTGGTTCATGAAAAGAACACACATGCAATGACACTAGTGGATCCATATCTGGTTTGTTGAAGGAACAGACATGCAATGACTCTAGCTGTGGTTCATGAAAAGAACAGACATGCAATGACACTGGTGGATCCGTATGTGGTTTCTGGAAAGAATAGACATGCAATGACTCTAGCTGTGGTTCATGAAAAGAACACACATGCAATGACACTTGTGGATCCATGTGTGGTTTGTGAGAAGAACATACATGTAATGACATTGGTGTATCCATGTGTGGTTTCTTTAGAGGAACAAACATGCAATGACACTGGGTGTGGTTCATGAAAAGAACAGACATGCAATGACACTATTGGATCCATATGTGGTTTGTTTTGAAGAACACACATGCAATGACTCTAGCTGTGGTTCATGAAAAGAACACACATGCAATGACATTAGTGGATGCATGTGTGGTTCATGAGAAGAACACACATGCAATGACACTAGGTGTATCCATGTGTGGTTTGTTTAGAGGAACAGACATGCAATGACTCTGGCTGTGGTTCATGGAAAGAACACACATGCAATAAAAATGGTGGATCCATGTGTGGTTCATGAGAAGAACAGACATGCAATCACACTGGCTGTGGTTCATGAAAAGAACATACATGCAATGACACTAGTGGATCCATGTGTGGTTTGTGGAAAGAACAAACATGCAATGACTCTGGCTATGGTTCATGAAAAAAAAACACATGCAATGACACTGGTAGATCCATGTGTGGTTCATGAAAAGAACATACATGCAATGACACTGGTGGATCCACGTGTGGTTTGTGGAAAGAACAGACATGCAATGACTCTAGTTGTGGTTCATGAAAATAACACACATGCAATGACACTGGTGGATCCATGTGTGGTTTGTGAGAAGAACAGACATGCAATCACACTAGATGGATCCATGTGTGGTTTGTTTAGAGGAACAGTCATGCAATGACTCTAGCTGTGGTTCATGCAAAGAACACACATGCAATGACACTGGTGGATCCACGTGTGGTTTGTGAAAAGAACAGACATGCAATCACACTGGGTGTGGTTCATAAAAAGAACACACCTCCAATGACACTAGTGGATCCATGTGTGGTTTGTGGAAAGAATAGACATGCAATGACACTAGGTGTGATTCATGAAAAGAACATACATGCAATGACACTGGTGTATCCTTATGTGGTTTGTGAGAAGAACGCACATGCAATGACTCTAGCTGCGGTTCATGAAAAGAACAGACATGCAATAACACTGGTGGATCCATATGTGGTTTGTGGAAAGAATAGACATGCAATGACTCTGGGTGTGGTTCATGAGAAGAACACACATGAAATGACACTGGGTGTGGTTCATGACAAGAACTGACATGCAATGACCCTGGTGGATCCTTATGTGTTTTGTGAGAAGAACTAACATGCAATGACTCTAGCTATGGTTCATGAAAAGAACACAAGTGGAATGACACTGGTGGATCCATGTGTGGTTTGTGAAAAGAACAGACATGCAATCATACTAGGTGGATCCATGTGTGGTTTGTTTAGAGGAACAGACATGCAATGACACCGGGTGTGGTTCATGAAAATAACAGACATGCAATGACACTGGTGGATCCTTATGTGGTTTGTTTAGAAGAACACACATGCAATGTGTCTACCTGTGGTTCATGAAAAGAACACACATGCAATGACACTTGTGGATCCATGTGTGCTTCATGAGAAGAACAGACATGCAATCACACTAGGTGGATCAATGTGTGGTTTGTGGAAAGAACAAACATGCAATGACTCTGGCTATGGTTCATGAAAAGAACACACATGCAATGACACTGGTGGATCCATGTGTGGTTCATGAGAAGAACAGACATGCAATCACACTGGCTGTGGTTCATGAAAAAGAACAGACATGCAATGACACTGGTGGATCCATGTGTGGTTTGTGAAAAGAACAGACATGCAATCACACTGGGTGTGGTTCATGAAAACAACACACATGCAATGACACTGGTGGATCCATGTGTGGTTTGTGAAAAGAACACACATCCAGTGACACTGGTGGATCCTTATGTTGTTTGTGAGAAGAACAAACATGCAATGACACTGTGTGTGGTTCATGAAAAGAACAGACATATAATAACACTGGTGGATCCTTATGTGGTTTGTTTAGAAGAACAGACATCCAATGACTCTAGCTGTGGTTCATGAAAAGAACAGTCATGCAATGACACTGGTGGATCTATGTGTGGTTTATGAAAAGAACAGACATGCAATCACACTATGTGGATCCATGTGTGGTTTGTTGAGAGGAACAAACATGCAATGACACTAGGTGTGGTTCATGAAAAGAACATACATGCAATGACACTGGTGGATTCTTATGTGGTTTGTTTAGAATAACACACATGCAATGACTCTATCTATGGTTCATGAAAAGAACACACATGCAATGACACTGGTGGATCCATGTGTGGTTCATGAGAAGAACAGACATGCAATCACACTAGGTGGATGCATGTGTGGTTTGTTTAGAGGAATAGACACGCAATGACTCTAGGTGTGGTTTATGAAAAGAACACACGTGCAATGACACTGGTGGATCCATGTGTGGTTTGTGAAAAGAACAGACATGCAATCACACTGGGTGTTGTTCATGAAAAGAACACACAGCCAATGAGACTGGTGGATCCATGTGTGGTGTGTGAAAGAACAAACATGCAATGACACTGGGTGTGGTTCATGAAAAGAACATACATGCAATGACACTGGCGTATCCTTTTGTGGTTTGTGAGAAGAACACACCTGCAATGACTCTAGCTGCGGTTCATGAAAAGAACAGACATGCAATGACACTGGTGGATCCATATGTGGTTTTTGGAAAGAATAAACATGCAATGACTCTGGGTCTGGTTCATGAGAAGAACACACATGCAATGACACTGGTTGTGGTTCATGAGAAGAACAGACATGCAATGACACTGGTGGATCCTTATGTTTTTTGTGAGAAGAACTGGCATGCAATGACTCTAGCTATGGTTCATGAAAAGAACACACATGCAATGACACTGGTGGATCCATGTGTGGTTTGTGAAAAGAATAGACATGCAATCATACTAGGTGGATCCATGTGAGGTTTGTTTAGAGGAACAGACATGCAATGACACTGGGTGTGGTTCATGAAAAGAACAGACATGCATAGACACTGGTGGATCCTTATGTGGTTTGTTTAGAAGAACACACATGCAATGACTCTAGCTGTGGTTCATGAAAAGAACACACATGCAATGACATTGGTGGATCCATGTGTTGTTCGTGAGAAGAACAGACATGCAATCACACTAGGTGGATCCATGTGTGGTTTGTGGAAAGAACAAACATGGAATGACTCTGGCTATGTTTCATGAAAAGAACACACATGCAATGACACTGGTGGATCCATGTGTGGTTCATGAAAAGAACATACATGAAATGACACTGGTGGATCCATGTGTGGTTTGTGGAAAGAACAGACATGCAATGAATCTAGCTGTGGTTCATGAAAATAACACACATGCAATGGCACTGGTGGATCCATGTGCGGTTTGTGAGAAGAACAGACATGCAATGACACTAGTGGATCCATGTGTGGTTTGTTTATAGGAACAGACATGCAATGACACTTGGTGTTGTTCATGAAAAGAACACACATGCAATAACACTGGTGTAACCATGTGTGGTTGATGAGAAGAACAAACATGAAATCACTCTGGCTGTGGTTAATGAAAAGAACACACGTGCAATGACACTGGTGGATCCATGTGTGGTTTGTGGAAGGAACAGACATGCAATGAAACTGGGTGTGGTTCATGAAAAGAGCACACATGGAATGACACTGGTGTATCCTTATGTGGTTTGTGAGAAGAACACACATGCAATGACTCTAGCTCTGGTTCATGAAAAGAACACACATCCAATGACACTAGTGGATCCATATCTGGTTTGTTAAAGGAACAGAATGCAATGACTCTAGTTGTGGTTCATGAAAAGAACAGACATGCAATGACACTAGTGGATCCGTATGTGGTTTCTGGAAAGAATAGACATGCAATTACTCTAGCTGTGGTTCATGAAAAGAACACACATGCAATGACAATTGTGGATCCATGTGTGGTTTGTGAGAAGAACATACATGTAATGACACTGGTGTATCCATGTGTGGTTTCTTTAGAGGAACAAACAAACAATGACACTGGGTGTGGTTCATGAAAAGAACAGACATGCAATGACACTGTTGGATCCATATGTGGTTTGTTTTGAAGAACACACATGCAATGACTCTAGCTGTGGTTCATGAAAAGACCACACATGCAATGACACTGGTGGATGCATGTTCGGTTCATGAGAAGAACACACATGCAATGACACTAGGTGTATCCATGTGTGGTTTGTTTAGAGGAACAGACATGCAATAACTCTGGCTGTGGTTCATGGAAAGAACACACATGCAATAAAAATGGTGGATCCATGTGTGGTTTGTGAAAAGAACAGACATGCAATCACACTGGGTGTGGTTCATGAAAAGAACACACATGCAATGACACTGGTGGATCCATGTGTGGTTTGTGAAAAGACCACACATCCAATGACACTGGTGGATCCTTATGTGGTTTGTGAGAAGAACAAACATGCAATGACACTGGGTGTGGTTCATGAAAAGAATAGACATGCAATAACACTAGTGAATCCTTATGTGGTTTGTTTAGAAGAAACAGACATCCAATGACTAGTGGTGGTTCATGAAAAGAACAGGCATGCAATGACACTGGTGGATCCTTATGTGGTTTGTGAGAAGAACAGACATGCAATGACACTGGTAGATCGATGTGTGGTTTGTGAGAAGAACAAACATGCAATGACACTAGGTGTGGTTCATTAAAAGAACAGACATGCAATGACACTGGTGGATACTTATGTGGTTTGTTTAGAAGAACAGATATCCAATGACTCTAGCTGTGGTTCATGAAAAGAACACACATGCAATGATACTGGTGGATCCATGTGTGGTTTGTGAAAAGAACATACATGCAATCACACTAGGTGGATCCATGTGTGGTTTGTTTAGAGGAACAAACATGCAATGACACTGGGTGTGGTTCATGAAAAGAACAGACATGCAATGATCCTGGTGGATCCTTATGTGGTTTGTTTATAAGAACACACATGCAATGACTCTAGCTATGGTTCATGAAAAGAACACACATGCAATGACACTGGTGGATCCATGTCTGGTTCATGAGAAGAACAGACATGCAATCACACTAGGTGGATCCATGTGTGGTTTGTTTAGAGAAACATACATGCAATGACTCTAGCTGTGGTTCATGAAAAGAACACACATGTAATGACACTGGTGGATCCCTGTGTGGTTTGTGAAAAGAACAGACATGCAATCACACTGGGCGTGGTTCATGAAAAGAACACACATCCAATGACACTGATGGATCCATGTGTGGTTTGTGGAAAGAACATACATGCAATGACACTAGGTGTGGTTCATGAAGAGAACATATATGCATTGACACTGGTGTATCCTTATGTGGTTTCTGAGAAGAACACACATGCAATTACTCTAGCTGCGGTTCATGAAAAGAACAGACATGCAATGACACTGGTGGATCCATATGTGGTTTGTGGAAAGAACAGACTTGCAATAACGCTAGGTGTGGTTAATGAGAAGAACACACATGCACGGACATTGCGTGTGGTTCATGAGAAGAACAGACATGCAATGACACTGGTGGATCCTTATGTGGTTTGTGAGAAGAACTGACAAGCAATGACTCTAGCTCTGGTTCATGAAAAGAACACACATGCAATGACACTGGTGGATCCATGTGGTGTTTGTGAAAAGAACAGACATGCAATCACACTAGGTGGATCCATGTGTGGTTTGTTTAGAGGAACATACATGCAATGACACTGGTGGATACTTATGTGGTTTGTTTAGAAGAACACACATGCAATGACTCTAGCTGTGGTTCATGAAAAGAACACACACGCAATGACACTGGTGGATCCATGTGTGGTTCATGAGACGAACAGCCATGCAATCACATTAGGTAGATCCATGTGTGGTTTGTGGAAAGAACAAACATGCAATGACTCTGGCTGTGGTTCATGAAAAGAACACACATGCAATGACACTGGTGGATCCATGTGTGGTTCATGAGAAGAACAGACATCCAATGACACTAAATGTGGTTCATGAAAAGAACAGACATGCAATGACACCAGTGGATCCTTATGTGGTTTGCTTAAAAGAACACACATGCAATGACAGTGCGTGAGCTTCATGAAAAGAACAGACATGCAATGACACAGGTGGATCCTTATGTGGTTTCTTTAGAAGAACACACAAGCAACGCCTCTAGCTGTGGTTCATGAAAAGAACACACATGCAATGACACTGGTGGATCCATGTGTGGTTCATGAGAAGAACAGACATGCAATCACACTAGGTGGATCCATGTGTGGTTTGTGGAAAGAACAGACATGCAATGACTCTGGCTGTGGTTCATGAAAAGAACACACATGCAATGACACTGGTGGATCCATGTTTGGTTCATGAGAAGAACAGATATGCAATCACACTGGTTGTGGTTCATGAAAAGAACATACATGCAATGACACTGGTGGATCCATTTGTGCTTTGTGGAAAGAACAGACATGCAATGACTCAAGCTTAGGTTCATGAAAAGAACACACGTGCAATGATACTGGTGGATCCATGTTTGGTTCATGAGAAGAACAGACATGCAATCACACTGGTTGTGGTTCATGAAAAGAACATACATGCAATGACACTGGTGGATCCATGTGTGGTTCATGAGAAGAACAAACATGTAATGACACTGGTGGATCCTTATGTGGTTTGTGAGAAGAACAAATATGCAATGACACTGGGTGTGGTTCATGAAAAGAACAGACATGCAATGACACTGGTGGATCCATGTGTGGTTCGTTTAGAGGAACAGACATGCAATGACACTGGGTGTGGTTCATGAAAAGAACATACATGCAATGACACTGGTGGATCCTTATGTGGTTTGTTTAGAAGAACACACATGCAATGACTCTAGCTGTGGTTCATGAACAGAACACACATGCAATGACTCTAGCTGGTGGATCCTTATGTGGTTTGTGAGAAGAACAAACATGCAATCACACTAGGTGGATCCATGTGTGGTTCCTTTAGAGGAACAGACATCCAATGACTTTGGTTGTGGTTCATGAAAATAACATACATGCAAGGACACTGGTGTATCCTTATGTGGTTCATAAGAAGAACACACATGCAATGACTCTAGCTGTGGTTCATGATTAGAACACACATGCAATGACACTGGTGGATCCATGTGTGGTTTGTGCAAATAACATACATGCAATGACTCTGGGTGTGGTTCATGAAAAGAACACACATGAAATGACACTGGTGTATCCTTATGTGGTTTGTGGTAATAACACACATGCAATGACTCTAGCTGTGGTTCATGAAAAGAACACACATGCAATGACACTAGTGGATCCATGTGTGGTTTGTGAAAAGAACAGACATGCAATCACACTGGGTGTGGTTCATGAAAAGAACACACATCCAATGACACTGGTGGATCTGTGTGTGGTTTGTGGAAAGAACAGACATGCAATGACACTAGGTATGGTTCATGAAAAGAACACACATGCAATGATACTGGTGTATCCTTATGTGGTTTGTGAGAAGAACACAAATGCAATGACTCTAGCTGTAGTTTATGAAAAGAACACACATGCAATGACACTGGTGGATCCATGTGTGGTTCATGAGAAGAACAGACATGCAATGACTCTAGCTATTGTTCATGAAAAGAACACACATGCAATGACACTGGTGGATCCATGTGTGGTTTGTGAAAAGAACAGACATGCAATCACACTAGGTGGATCCATGTGTGGTTTGTTTAGAGGAACATACATGCAATGACACTGGGTGTGGTTCATGAAAAAACAGACATGCAATAACACTGGTGGATCCTTATATGGTTTGTTTAGAAGAACACACATGCAATGACTCTAGCTGTGGTTCATGAAAAGAACACACATGCAATGACACTGGTGGATCCATGTTTGGTTCATGAGAAGAACAGACATGCAATCACACTGGTTGTGGTTCATGAAAAGAACATACATGCAATGACACTGGTGGATCCATGTGTGCTTTGTGAGAAGAACAGACATGTAATGACACTGGTGGATCCTTATGTGGTTTGTGAGAAGAACAAATATGCAATGACACTGGGTGTGGTTCATGAAAAGAACAGACATGGAATGACACTGGTGGATCCATGTGTGGTTTGTTTAGAGGAACAGACATGCAATGACACTGGTGTGGTTCATGAAAAGAACATACATGCATTGACACTGGTGGATCCTTATGTGGTTTGTTTAGAAGAACACACATGCAATGACTCTAGCTGTGGTTCATGAATAGAACACACATGCAATGACTCTAGCTGGTGGATCCTTATGTGGTTTGTGAGAAGAACAAACATGCAATCACACTAGGTGGATCCATGTGTGGTTCCTTTAGAGGAACAGACATCCAATGACTTTGGTTGTGGTTCATGAAAAGAACATACATGCAAGGACACTGGTGTATCCTTATGTGGTTCATAAGAAGAACACACATGCAATGACTCTAGCTGTGGTTCATGATTAGAACACACATGCAATGACACTGGTGGATCCATGTGTGGTTTGTGCAAATAACATACATGCAATGACTCTGGGTGTGGTTCATGAAAAGAACACACATGAAATGACACTGGTGTATCCTTATGTGGTTTGTGGTAATAACACACATGCAATGACTCTAGCTGTGGTTCATGAAAAGAACACACATGCAATGACACTAGTGGATCCATGTGTGGTTTGTGAAAAGAACAGACATGCAATCACACTGGGTGTGGTTCATGAAAAGAACACACATCCAATGACACTGGTGGATCTGTGTGTGGTTTGTGGAAAGAACAGACATGCAATGACACTAGGTATGGTTCATGAAAAGAACACACATGCAATGATACTGGTGTATCCTTATGTGGTTTGTGAGAAGAACACAAATGCAATGACTCTAGCTGTAGTTTATGAAAAGAACACACATGCAATGACACTGGTGGATCCATGTGTGGTTCATGAGAAGAACAGACATGCAATGACTCTAGCTATTGTTCATGAAAAGAACACACATGCAATGACACTGGTGGATCCATGTGTGGTTTGTGAAAAGAACAGACATGCAATCACACTAGGTGGATCCATGTGTGGTTTGTTTAGAGGAACATACATGCAATGACACTGGGTGTGGTTCATGAAAAAAACAGACATGCAATAACACTGGTGGATCCTTATATGGTTTGTTTAGAAGAACACACATGCAATGACTCTAGCTGTGGTTCGTGAAAAGAACACACATGCAATGACACTGGTGGATCCATGTGTGGTTCATGAGAAGAACAGACATGCAATCACACTAGGTGGATCCATGTGTGGTTTGTGGAAAGAACAGACATGCAATGACTCTGGCTATGGTTCATTAAAAGAACACACATGCAATGACACTAGTGGATCCATGTGTGGTTCATGGGAAGAACACAAATGCAATCACACTGGGTGTATCCACGTGTGGTTTGTTTAGAGGAACAGACATGCAATGACTCTGGTTGTGGTTCATGAAAAGAACACACATGCAATGACACAGGTGGATCCATGTGGGGGTCATGAGAAGAATAGACATGCAATCACACTGGATGTGGTTCATGAAAAGAACATACATGCAATCACACTGGTGGATCCATGTGTGGTATGTGGAAAGAACAGATAAGCAATGACTCTAGTTGAGGTTCATGAAAAGAACACACATGCAATAACACTGGTGGATCCATGTGTGGTTTGTGAGAAGAACAGACATGCAATGACACTGGTGGATCCATGTGTGGTTTGTGAGAAGAAAAAACATGCAATGACACTGGGTGTGGTTCATGAAAAGAACATACATGCAATGACACTGGTGGATCCTTATGTGGTTTGTTTAGAAGAACAGACATCCAATGACTCTAGCTGTGGTTCATGAAAATTACAGACATGCAATGACACCAGTGGATCCTTATGTAGTTTGTTTAGAAGAACACACATGCAATCACACTAGGTGGATCCATGTGTGGTGTGTTTAGAGGAACAACCATGCAATGACACTGGGTGTGGTTCATGAAAAGAACAGACATGCAATGACACTGGTGGATCCTTATGTGGTTTGTTTATAAGGACACACATGCAATGACTCTAGCTATGGTTCATGAATAGAACACACATGCAATGACAATGGTGGATCCATGTGTGGTTTGTTTAGAGGAACAGACATGCAATGACTCTAGCTGTGGTTCATGAAAAGAACAAACATGCAATGACACTGGTGGATCCATGTGAGGTTTGTGAAAAGAACAGACATGCAATCACACTGGGTGTGGTTTATGAAAAGAACACACATGCAATGACACTGGTGGATCCTTATGTGGTTTGTGAGAAGAACAAACATGCAATGACACTTGGTGTGGTTCATGAAAAGAACAGACATTCAATGACACTGGTGGATTCTTATGTGGTTTATTTAGAAGAACAAACATCCAATGACTCTAGCTGTGGTTCATGAAAAGAACAGACATGCAATGACACTGGTGGATCCATGTGTGGTTTGTGAAAAGAACAGACATGCAATCACACTAGGTGGATCCATGTGTGGTTTGTTTAGAGGAACAAACATGCAATGAAACTGGGTGTGGTTCATTAAAAGAACAGACATGCAATCACACTGGTGGATCCTTATGTTGTTTCGTTAGAAGAACACACATGCAATGACTCTAGCTATGGTTCATGAAAAGAACACACATGCAATGACACTTGTGGATCCATGTGTGGTTCATAAGAAGAACAGACATGCAATCACACTAGGGGGATCCATGTGCGGTTTGTTTAGAGGAACAAACATGCAATGACTCTAGCTGTGGTTCATGAAAAGAAGACACATGCAATGACACTAGTGGATCCATGTGTGGTTTGTGAAAAGAACAAACATTCAATCACACTGGGCGTGGTTCATGAAAAGAACGCACATGTAATAACACTGGTGGATCCATGTGTGGTTTGTGAAAAGAACACACATCCAATGACACTGGTGGATCCTTGTATGGTTTGTGAGAAGAACAAACATGCAATGACACTGGGTGTGGTTCATGAAAAGAATAGACATGCAATGACACTGGTGGATCCTTATGTGGTTTGTTTAGAAGAACAAACATCCAATGACTTTAGCCGTGGTTCATGAAAAGAACATACAAGCAATGACACTGGTGGATCCATGTGTGGTTTGTGAAAAGAACAGACATGCAATCACACTAGGTGGATCCATGTGTGGTTTGTTTAGAGGAACAACCATGCAATGACACTGGGTGTGGTTCATGAAAAGAACAGACATGCAATGATACTAGTGGATCCTTATGTGGTTTGTTTAGAAGAACACACATGCAATGACTCTAGATATGGTTCATGAAAAGAACACACATGCAATGACACTGGTGGTTCCATGTGTGGTTCATGAGAAGAACATACATGCAATCATACTAGGTGGATCCATGTGTAGTTTGTTTAGACGAACAGACATGCAATGACTCTAGATGTGGTTCATGGAAATAACACACATGCAATGACACTAGTGGATCCATGTGTGGTTTGCGAAAAGAACACACATGCAATGACACTGGTGGATCCATGTGTGGTTCATGAGAAGAACAGACATGCAATCACACTGGCTGTGGTTCATGAAAAGAACATGCATGCAATGACACTGGTGGATCCATATGTGGTTTGTGGAAGGAACACACATACAATGACTCTAACTGTGGTTCATGAAAAGAACACACATGTAATGACACTTGTGGATCCATGTGTCGTTTGTGAAAACAATAGACATGCAATCACACTAGGTGGATCCATGTGTGGTTTGTGGAAAGAAGACACATGCAACGACTCGAGATGTGGTTCATGAAAAGAACACACATGCAATGACACTATTGTATCCTTATGTGGTTTGTGACAAGAACACACATGCGATGACTCTAGCTGTAGTTCATGAAAAGAACACACATGCAATGACACTGGTGGATCCATGTGTGGTTCATGAGAAGAACACACATGCAATGACTCTAGCTATGGTTCATGACAATAACACACATGCAATGACACTGGTGGATCGATGTGTGGTTCATGAGAAGAACAAACATGCAATCACACTAGGTGGATCCATGTGTGGTTTGTTTAGAGGAACAAACATGCAAGGGTGTGGTTCATGAAAAGAACAGATATGCAATGACACTGGTGGATCCTTATGTGGTTTGTTTAGAAGAACACACATGCAATGACTCTGGCTATGGTTCATGAAAAGAACACACATGCAATGACACCGGTGGATCCATGTGTGGTTCATGAGAAGAACAGACATGCAATCACCCTAGGTGGATCCATGTGTGGTTTTTTTAGAGGAACATACATGCAATGACTCTAGCTATGGTTCAAGAAAAGAACACACATGCAATGACACTGGTGTATCCATGTGTGGTTTGTGGAAAGAATAGATATGCAATCACACTTTGTGGATCCATGTGTGGTTTGTTTAGAGGAACAGACATGCAATGACACTTGGTGTGGTTCATGAAAAAAACAGACATGCAATGACACTAGTGGATCCTTATGTGGTTTGTTTAGAAGAACACACATGCAATGACTCTGGCTAGGGTTCATGAAAACAACACACATGCAATGACACCAGTGGATCCATGTGTGGTTCATGAGAAGAACAAACATGCAATCACCCTAGGTGGATCCATGTGTGGTTTGTTTAGAGGAACATACATGCAATGACTCTAGCTATGGTTCATAAAAAGAACACACATGCAATGACATTGGTGTATCCATGTGTGGTTTGTGAAAAGAATGGATATGTAATCACACTAGGTGGATCCATGTGTGGTTTGTTTAGAGGAACAGACATGCAATGACACTGGGTGTGGTTCATGAAAAAAACAGACATGCAATCACACTGGTGGATCCTTATATGGTTTGTTTAGAAGAACACACATGCAATGACTCTGGCTAGGGTTCATGAAAACAACACACATGCAATGACACCAGTGGATCCATGTGTGGTTCATGAGAAGAACAAACATGCAATCACCCTAGGTGGATCCATGTGTGGTTTGTGGAAAGAACAGACATGCAATGACTCTGGCTGTGGTTCATGAAAAGAACACACATGCAATGACACTAGTGGATGCGTGTGTGGTTCATGAGAAGAATAAAAATGCAATGACACTGGGTGTATCCATGTGTGGTTTATTTAGAGGAACAGACATGCAATGACTCTGGCTGTGGTTCATGAAAAGAACACACATGCAATGACACTGGTGGATCCATGTGTGGTTCATGAGAAGAACAGACATGCAATCTCACTGGATGTGGTTCATGAAAAGAACATACATGCAATGACACTGGTGGATCCATGGGTGGTCTATGGAAAGAATAGACAAGCAATGACACTGGTGGATCCATGTGTGGTTTGTGAGAAGAACTGACATGCAATGACACTGGTGGATCCATGTATGGTTTGTGAGAAGAACAAACATGCAATGACACTGGGTGTGGTTCATGAAAAGGATAGACATGCAATGACACTGGTGGATCCTTATGTGGTTTGTTTAGAAGAACAAACATCCAATGACTCTAGCTGTGGTTCATGGAAAGAACAGACATGCAATGACACTAGTGGATCCTTATGTGGTTTGTTTAGAAGAACACACATGCAATCACACTAGGTGGATCCATGTGTGGTTTGTTTAGAGGAACAAACATGCAATGACACTGGGTGTGGTTCATGAAAAGAAAAGACATGCAATGACACTGGTGGATCCTTATGTGGTTTGTTTATAAGAACACACATGCAATGACTCTAGCTATGGTTCATGAAAAGAACACACATGCAATGACACTGGTGGATCCATGTGTGGTTCATGAGAAGAACGAACATGCAATCACACTAGATGGATCCATGTGTGGTTTGTTTAGAGGAACACACATGCAATGACTCTAGCTGTGGTTCATGAAAAGAACAAACATGCAATGACACTGGTGGATCCATGTGTGGTTTGTGAAAAGAACAGACATTGAATCACACTGGGTGTGGTTCATGAAAAGAACACACATGCAATGACACTGGTGGATCCATGTGTGGTTTGTGAAAAGAACACACATCCAATGACACTGGTGGATCCTGATGTGGTTTGTGAGAAGAACAAACATGCAATGACACTTGGTGTGCTTCATCAAAAGAACAGACATGCAATGACACTAGTGGATCCTTATGTGGTTTGTTTAGAAGAACAGACATCCAATGACTCTAGTTGTGGTTCATGAAAAGAACAGACATGCAATGACACTAGTAGATCCATGTGTGGTTTGTGGAAAGAACAGACATGCAATCACACTAGGTGGATCCATGTGTGGTTTGTTTAGAGGAACAAACATGCAATGAAACTGGGTGTGGTTCATGAAAAGAACAGACATGCAATGACACTGGTGGATCCTTATGCGGTTTGTTTATTAGAACACACATGTAATGACTCTAGCTATGGTTCATGAAAAGAACACACATGCAATGACACTGGTGGATCCATGTGTGGTTCATGAGAAGAACAGACATGCAGTCACCCTAGGAGGATCCATGTGTGGTTTGTTTAGAGGAACAGACATGCAATGATTCTAGCTATGGTTCCTGAAAAGAATACACATGCAATGACACTGGTGGATCCATGTGTGGTTTGTGAAAAGAACAAACATGCAATCACACTGGGTGTGGTTCATGAAAATAACACACATGCAATGACACTGGTGGATCCATGTGTGGTTTATGAAAAGAACACACATCCAATAACACTGGTGGATCCTTGTGTGGTTTATGAGAAGAACAAACATACAATGACACTGGATGTGGTTAATGAAAAGAATAGACATGCAATGACACTAGTGGATCCTTATGTGGTTTGTTTAGAACAACATACATCCAATGACTCTAGCTGTGGTTCATGAAAAGAACATACATGCAATGACACTAGTGGATCCATGTGTGGTTTGTGAAAAGAACAGACATGCAATCACACTAGGTGGATCCATGTGTGGTTTGTTTAGAGGAAAAACATGCAATGACACTGGGTGTGGTTCATGAAAAGAAAAGACATGAAATGACACTGTTGGATCCTTATGTGGTTTGTTTAGAAGAACACACATGCAATGACTCTAGCTATGGTTCATGAAAACAACACACATGCAATGACACTGGTGGATCCATGTGTGGTTCATGAGAAGAACATACACGCAATCATACTAGGTGGATCCATGTGTGGTTAGTTTAGAGGAACAGACATGCAATGACTCTAGCTGTGGTTCATGAAAAGAACACACATGCAATGACAATGGCTGATCCATGTGTGGTTTGTGAAAAAAACAGACATGCAATCACACTAGGTGGATCCAGGTGTGGTCTGTTTAGAGGAACAAACATGCAATGACACTAGGTGTGGTTTGAGAAAAAAACAGACATGCAATCACACTAGGTGGATCCATGTGTGGTCTGTGGAAAGAACACACATGCAATGACTCTAGCTGTGGTTCATGAAAAGAACACACATGCAATGACACTGGTGGATCCATGTGTGGTTTGTGAAAAGAACAAACATGCAATCACACTGGGTGTGGTTCAGGAAAATAACACACATCCAATGACACTGGTGGATCCATGTGTGGTTTGTGGAAAGAACAGACATGCAATGACACTAGGTGTGGTCCATGAAAAGAACACACATGCAATGACACTAGCTGTGGTTAAAGAAAAGAAAATACACGCAATGACACTGTTGGATCCATGTGTGGTCTGTGGAAAGAACAGACATGCAATGACACTGGTGGATCCATGTGTGGTTTGTGAGAAGAACAGACATGTAATGACACTGGTGGATCCATGTGTGGTTTGTGAGAAGAATAAACATGCAATGACACTGGGTGTGGTTCATGAAAAGGATAGACATGCAATGACACTGGTGGATCCTTATGTGGTTTGTTTAGAAGAACAAACATCCAATGACTCTAGCTGTGGATCATGAAAAGAACAGACATGCAATGACACTAGTGGATCCTTATGTGGTTTGTTTAGAAGAACACACATGCAATCACACTAGGTGGATCCATGTGTGGTTTGTTTAGAGGAACAAACATGCAATGACACTGGGTGTGGTTCATGAAAAGAACAGACATGCAATGACACTGGTGGATCCTTCTGTGGTTTGTTTATAAGAACACACATCCAATGACTCTAGCTATGGTTCATGAAAAGAACACACATGCAATGACACTGGTGGATCCATGTGTGGTTCATGAGAAGAACGAACATGCAATCACACTAGGTGGATCCATGTGTGGTTTGTTTAGAGGAACAGACATGCAATGACTCTAGATGTGGTTCATGAAAAGAACAGACATGCAATGACACTGGTGGATCCATGTGTGGTTTGTGAAAATAATAGACATGCAATCACACTGGGTGTGGTTCATGAAAAGAACACACATGCAATGACACTAGTGGATCCATGTGTGGTTTGTGAAAAGAACACACATCCAATGACACTGGTGGATCCTTATGTGGTTTGTGAGAAGAACAAACATGCAATGACACTGGGTGTGCATCATGAAAAGAACAGACATGCAATGACACTGGTGGATCCTTATGTGGTTTGTTTAGAAGAACATACATCCAATGACTCTAGCTGTGGTTCATGAAAAGAACAGACATGCAATGACACTAGCTGGATCCATGTGTGGTTTGTGAAACGAACAGACATGCAATCACACTAGCTGGATCCATGTGTGGTTTGTTTAGAGGAACAAACATGCAATGACACTGGGTGTGGTTCATGAAAAGAACAGACATGCAATGACACTGGTGGATCCTTATGTGGTTTGTTTAGAAGAACACACATGCAATGACTCTAGCTATGGCTCATGAAAAGAACACACATGCAATGACATTGGTGGATCCATGTGTGGTTCATGAGAAGAACAGACATGCAATCACCCTAGGTGGATCCATGTGTGGTTTGTTTAGAGGAACAGACATGCAATGACTCTAGATATGGTTCCTGAAAAGAACACACATGCAATAACACTGGTGGATCCATGTGTGGTTTGTGAAAAGAACAAACATGCAATCACACTAGGTGTGGTTCATGAAAATAACACACATGCATTGACACTGGTGGATCCATGTGTGGTTTGTGAAAAGAACACACATCCAATGACACTGGTGGATCCTTGTGTGGTTTATGAGAAGAACAAACATGCAATGACACTGGATGTGGTTCATGAAAAGAATAGACATGCAATGACACTGGTGGATCCTTATGTGGTTTGTTTAGAACAACATACATCCAATGACTCTAGTTGTGGTTCATGAAAAGAACATACATTCAATGACACTAGTGGATCCATGTGTGGTTTGTGAAAAGAACAGACATGCAATCACACTAGGTGGATCCATGTGTGGTTTGTTTAGAGGAAAAACATGCAATGACACTAGGTGTGGTTCATGAAAAGAAAAGGCATGCAATGACACTGTTGGATCCTTATGTGGTTTGTTTAGAAGAACACACATGCAATGACTCTAGCTATGGTTCATGAAAAGAACACACATGCAATGACACTGGTGGATCCATGTGTGGTTCATGAGAAGAACATACATGCAATCATACTAGGTGGATCCATGTGTGGTTTGTTTAGAGGAACAAACATGCAATGACTCTAGCTGTGGTTCATGAAAAGAACACACATTCAATGACAATGGTGGATCCATGTGTGGTTTGTGAAAAGAACAGACATGCAATCACACTAGGTGGATCCATGTGTGGTCTGTTTAGAGGAACAAACATGCAATGACACTGGGTGTGGTTTGCGAAAAAAACAGACATGCAATCACACTAGGTGGATCCATGTGTGGTCTGTGGAAAGAACACACATGCAATGACTCTAGCTGTGGTTCATGAAAAGAACACACATGCAATGACACTGGTGGATCCATGTGTGGTTTGTGAAAAGAACAAACATGCAATCACACTGGGTGTGGTTCAGGAAAATAACACACGTCCAATGACACTGGTGGATCCATGTGTGGTTTGTGGAAAGAACAGACATGCAATGACACTAGGTGTGGTTCATGAAAAGAACACACATGCAATGACACTGGTGTATCCTTATATGGTTTGTTAGAAGAACACACATGCAATGACTCTAGCTGTGGTTCATGAAAGGAAAGTACATGCAATGACACTGGTGGATCCATGTATGGTCTTTGGAAAGAACAGACAAGCAATGACACTGGTGGATCCATGTGTGGTTTGTGAGAAGAACAGACATGCAATGACACTAGTGGATCCATGTGTGGTTTGTGAGAAGAACAAACATGCAATGACACTGGGTGTGGTTCATGAAAAGGATAGACATGCAATGACACTGGTGGATCCTTATGTGGTTTGCTTAGAGGAACAAACATGCAATGACACTGGCTGTGGTTCATGAAAAGAACAGACATGCAATGACACTAGTGGATCCTTATGTGGTTTGTTTAGAAGAACACACATGCAATGAATCTAGCTATGGTTCATGAAAAGAACACACATGCAATGACACTGGTGGATCCATGTGTGGTTCATGAGAAGAACGAACATGCAATCACACTAGGTGGATCCATGTGTGGTTTGTTTAGAGGAAAAACATGCAATGACACTGGGTGTGGTTCATGAAAAGAAAAGGCATGCAATGACACTGTTGGATCCTTATGTGGTTTGTTTAGAAGAACACACATGCAATGACTCTAGTTATGGTTCATGAAAAGAACACACATGCAATGACACTGGTGGATCCATGTGTGGTTCATGAGAAGAACATACATGCAATCATACTAGGTGGATCCATGTGTGGTTTGTTTAGAGGAACAGACATGCAATGACTCTAGCTGTGGTTCATGAAAAGAACACACATTCAATGACAATGGTGGATCCATGTGTGGTTTGTGAAAAGAACAGACATGCAATCACACTAGGTGGATCCATGTGTGGTCTGTTTAGAGGAACAAACATGCAATGACACTGGGTGTGGTTTGCGAAAAAAACAGACATGCAATCACACTAGGTGGATCCATGTGTGGTCTGTGGAAAGAACACACATGCAATGACTCTAGCTGTGGTTCATGAAAAGAACACACATGCAATGACACTGGTGGATCCATGTGTGGTTTGTGAAAAGAACAAACATGCAATCACACTGGGTGTGGTTCAGGAAAATAACACACGTCCAATGACACTGGTGGATCCATGTGTGGTTTGTGGAAAGAACAGACATGCAATGACACTAGGTGTGGTTCATGAAAAGAACACACATGCAATGACACTGGTGTATCCTTATGTGGTTTGTTAGAAGAACACACATGCAATGACTCTAGCTGTGGTTCATGAAAGGAAAGTACATGCAATGACACTGGTGGATCCATGTATGGTCTTTGGAAAGAACAGACAAGCAATGACACTGGTGGATCCATGTGTGGTTTGTGAGAAGAACAGACATGCAATGACACTAGTGGATCCATGTGTGGTTTGTGAGAAGAACAAACATGCAATGACACTGGGTGTGGTTCATGAAAAGGATAGACATGCAATGACACTGGTGGATCCTTATGTGGTTTGCTTAGAGGAACAAACATGCAATGACACTGGCTGTGGTTCATGAAAAGAACAGACATGCAATGACACTAGTGGATCCTTATGTGGTTTGTTTAGAAGAACACACATGCAATGAATCTAGCTATGGTTCATGAAAAGAACACACATGCAATGACACTGGTGGATCCATGTGTGGTTCATGAGAAGAACGAACATGCAATCACACTAGGTGGATCCATGTGTGGTTTGTTTAGAGGAAAAACATGCAATGACACTAGGTGTGGTTCATGAAAAGAAAAGGCATGCAATGACACTGTTGGATCCTTATGTGGTTTGTTTAGAAGAACACACATGCAATGACTCTAGTTATGGTTCATGAAAAGAACACACATGCAATGACACTGGTGGATCCATGTGTGGTTCATGAGAAGAACATACATGCAATCATACTAGGTGGATCCATGTGTGGTTTGTTTAGAGGAACAGACATGCAATGACTCTAGCTGTGGTTCATGAAAAGAACACACATTCAATGACAATGGTGGATCCATGTGTGGTTTGTGAAAAGAACAGACATGCAATCACACTAGGTGGATCCATGTGTGGTCTGTTTAGAGGAACAAACATGCAATGACACTGGGTGTGGTTTGCGAAAAAAACAGACATGCAATCACACTAGGTGGATCCATGTGTGGTCTGTGGAAAGAACACACATGCAATGACTCTAGCTGTGGTTCATGAAAAGAACACACATGCAACTACACTGGTGGATCCATGTGTGGTTTGTGAAAAGAACAAACATGCAATCACACTGGGTGTGGTTCAGGAAAATAACACACGTCCAATGACACTGGTGGATCCATGTGTGGTTTGTGGAAAGAACAGACATGCAATGACACTAGGTGTGGTTCATGAAAAGAACACACATGCAATGACACTGGTGTATCCTTATGTGGTTTGTTAGAAGAACACACATGCAATGACTCTAGCTGTGGTTCATGAAAGGAAAGTACATGCAATGACACTGGTGGATCCATGTATGGTCTTTGGAAAGAACAGACAAGCAATGACACTGGTGGATCCATGTGTGGTTTGTGAGAAGAACAGACATGCAATGACACTAGTGGATCCATGTGTGGTTTGTGAGAAGAACAAACATGCAATGACACTGGGTGTGGTTCATGAAAAGGATAGACATGCAATGACACTGGTGGATCCTTATGTGGTTTGCTTAGAGGAACAAACATGCAATGACACTGGTTGTGGTTCATGAAAAGAACAGACATGCAATGACACTAGTGGATCCTTATGTGGTTTGTTTAGAAGAACACACATGCAATGAATCTAGCTATGGTTCATGAAAAGAACACACATGCAATGACACTGGTGGATCCATGTGTGGTTCATGAGAAGAACGAACATGCAATCACACTAGGTGGATCCATGTGTGGTTTGTTTATAGGAATAGACATGCAATGACTCTAGCTGTGGTTCATGAAAAGAACAGACATGCAATGACACTGGTGGATCCATGTGTGGTTTGTGAAAAGAACAGACATGCAATCACACTGGGTGTGGTTCATGAAAAGAACACACATGCAATGACACTGGTGGATCCATGTGTGGTTTGTGAAAAGAACACACATCCAATGACAGTGGTGGATCCTTATGTGGTTTGTGAGAAGAACAAACATGCAATGACACTGGGTGTGCTTCATGAAAAGAACAGACATGCAATGACACTGGTGGATCCTTATGTGGTTTGTTTAGAAGAACAGACATCCAATGACTCTAGTTGTGGTTCATGAAAAGAACAGACATGCAATGACACTAGTGGATCCATGTGTGGTTTGTGAAAAGAACAGACATGCAATCACACTAGTTGGATCCATGTGTGGTTTGTTTAGAGGAACAAACATGCAATGACACTGGGTGTGGTTCATGAAAAGAACAGACATGCAATGACACTGGTGGATCCTTATGTGGTTTGTTTAGAAGAACACACATGCAATGACTCTAGCTATGGTTCATGAAAAGAACACACATGCAATGACATTGGTGGATCCATGTGTGGTTCATGAGAAGAACAGACATGCAATCACCCTAGGTGGATCCATGTGTGGTTTGTTTAGAGGAACAGACATGCAATGGCTCTAGCTATGGTTCCTGAAAAGAACACACATGCAATGACACTGGTGGATCCATGTGTGGTTTGTGAAAAGAACAAACATGCAATCACACTGGGTGTGGTTCATGAAAATAACATACATGCAATGACACTGGTGGATCCATGTGTGGTTTATGAGAAGAACAAACATGAAATGACACTGGGTGTGGTTCATGAAAAGGATAGACATTCAATGACACTGGTGGATCCTTATGTGGTTTGTTTAGAAGAACAAACATCCAATGACTCTAGCTGTGGATCATGAAAAGAACAGACATGCAATGACACTAGTGGATCCTTATGTGGTTTGTTTAGAAGAACACACATGCAATCACACTAGGTGGATCCATGTGTGGTTTGTTTAGACGAACAAACATGCAATGACACCGGGTGTGGTTCATGAAAAGAACAGACATGCAATGACACTGGTGGATCCTTCTGTGGTTTGTTTATAAGAACACACATGCAATGACTCTAGCTATGGTTCATGAAAAGAACACACATGCAATGACACTGGTGGATCCATGTGTGGTTCATGAGAAGAACGAACATGCAATCACACTAGGTAGATCCATGTGTGGTTTGTTTAGAGGAACAGACATGCAATGACTCTAGCTGTGGTTCATGAAAAGAACAGACATGCAATTACACTGGTGGATCCATGTGTGGTTTGTGAAAAGAACAAACATGCAATCACACTGGGTGTGGTTCATGAAAAGAACACACATGCAATGACACTAGTGGATCCATGTGTGGTTTGTGAAAAGAACACACATCCAATGACACTGGTGGATCCTTATGTGGTTTGTGAGAAGAACAAACATGCAATGACACTGGGTGTGCATCATGAAAAGAACACACATGCAATGACACTGGTGGATCCTTATGTGGTTTGTTTAGAAGAACAGACATCCAATGACTCTAGCTGTGGTTCATGAAAAGAACAGACATGCAATGACACTAGTGGATCCATGTGTGGTTTGTGAAAAGAACAGACATGCAATCACACTAGGTGGATCCATGTGTGGTTTGTTTAGAGGAACAAACATGCAATGACACTGGGTGTGGTTCATGAAAAGAATAGACATGCAATGACACTGGTGGATCCTTATGTGGTTTGTTTAGAAGAACACACATGCAATGACTCTAGCTATGGCTCATGAAAAGAACACACATGCAATGACATTGGTGGATCCATGTGTGGTTCATGAGAAGAACAGACATGCAATCACCCTAGGTGGATCCATGTGTGGTTTGTTTAGAGGAACAGACATGCGATGACTCTAGATATGGTTCTTGAAAAGAACACACATGCAATAACACTGGTGGATCCATGTGTGGTTTGTGAAAAGAACAAACATGCAATCACACTGGGTGTGGTTCATGAAAATAACACACATGCATTGACACTGGTGGATCCATGTGTGGTTTGTGAAAAGTACACACATCCAATGACACTGGTGGATCCTTGTGTGGTTTATGATAAGAACAAACATGCAATGACACTGGATGTGGTTCATGAAAAGAATAGACATGCAATGACACTGGTGGATCCTTATGTGGTTTGTTTAGAACAACATACATCCAATGACTCTAGCTGTGGTTCATGAAAAGAACATACATTCAATGACACTAGTGGATCCATGTGTGGTTTGTGAAAAGAACAGACATGCAATCACACTAGGTGGATCCATGTGTGGTTTGTTTAGAGGAAAAACATGCAATGACACTGGGTGTGGTTCATGAAAAGAAAAGGCATGCAATGACACTGTTGGATCCTTATGTGGTTTGTTTAGAAGAACACACATGCAATGACTCTAGCTATGGTTCATGAAAAGAACACACATGCAATGACACTGGTGGATCCATGTGTGGTTCATGAGAAGAACATACATGCAATCATACTAGGTGGATCCATGTGTGGTTTGTTTAGAGGAACAGACATGCAATGACTCTAGTTGTGGTTCATGAAAAGAACACACATTCAATGACAATGGTGGATCCATGTGTGGTTTGTGAAAAGAACAGACATGCAATCACACTAGGTGGATCCATGTGTGGTCTGTTTAGAGGAACAAACATGCAATGACACTGGGTGTGGTTTGCGAAAAGAACAAACATGCAATCACACTGGGTGTGGTTCAGGAAAATAACACACATCCAATAACACTGGTGGATCCATGTGTGGTTTGTGGAAAGAACAGACATGCAATGACACTAGGTGTGGTTCATGAAAAGAATAGACATGCAATGACACTGGTGGATCCTTATGTGGTTTGTTTAGAACAACATACATCCAATGACTCTAGCTGTGGTTCATGAAAAGAACATACATTCAATGACACTAGTGGATCCATGTGTGGTTTGTGAAAAGAACAGACATGCAATCACACTAGGTGGATCCATGTGTGGTTTGTTTAGAGGAAAAACATGCAATGACACTGGGTGTGGTTCATGAAAAGAAAAGGCATGCAATGACACTGTTGGATCCTTATGTGGTTTGTTTAGAAGAACACACATGCAATGACTCTAGCTATGGTTCATGAAAAGAACACACATGCAATGACACTGGTGGATCCATGTGTGGTTCATGAGAAGAACATACATGCAATCATACTAGGTGGATCCATGTGTGGTTTGTTTAGAGGAACAGACATGCAATGACTCTAGTTGTGGTTCATGAAAAGAACACACATTCAATGACAATGGTGGATCCATGTGTGGTTTGTGAAAAGAACAGACATGCAATCACACTAGGTGGATCCATGTGTGGTCTGTTTAGAGGAACAAACATGCAATGACACTGGGTGTGGTTTGCGAAAAGAACAAACATGCAATCACACTGGGTGTGGTTCAGGAAAATAACACACATCCAATAACACTGGTGGATCCATGTGTGGTTTGTGGAAAG
Source organism: Avena sativa (assembly GCA_916181665.1). Taxonomy (NCBI): domain Eukaryota; kingdom Viridiplantae; phylum Streptophyta; class Magnoliopsida; order Poales; family Poaceae; genus Avena; species Avena sativa. The sequence goes on from OV702286.1 coordinate 184,973,110, forward strand.
AACAGACATGCAATGACACTAGGTGTGGTTCATGAAAAGAACACACATGCAATGACACTGGTGTATCCTTATGTGGTTTGTTAGAAGAACACACATGCAATGACTCTAGCTGTGGTTCATGAAAAGAACACACATGCAATGACACTGGTGGATCCATGTGTGGTTCATGAGAAGAACGAACATGCAATCACACTAGGTGGATCCATGTGTGGTTTGTTTATAGGAATAGACATGCAATGACTCTAGTTGTGGTTCATGAAAAGAACAGACATGCAATAACACTGGTGGATCCATGTGTGGTTTGTGAAAAGAACAGACATGCAATCACACTGGGTGTGGTTCGTGAAAAGAACACACATGCAATGACACTGGTGGATCCATGTGTGGTTTGTGAAAAGAACACACATCCAATGACACTGGTGGATCCTTATGTGGTTTGTGAGAAGAACAAACATGCAATGACACTGGGTGTGCTTCATGAAAAGAACAGACATGCAATGACACTGGTGGATCCTTATGTGGATTGTTTAGAAGAACAGACATCCAATGACTCTAGCTGTGGTTCATGAAAAGAACAGACATGCAATGACACTAGTGGATCCATGTGTGGTTTGTGAAAAGAACAGACATGCAATCACACTAGGTGGATCCATGTGTGGTTTGTTTAGAGGAACAAACATGCAATGACACTGGGTGTGGTTCATGAAAAGAACAGACATGCAATGACACTGGTGGATCCTTATGTGGTTTGTTTAGAAGAACACACATGCAATGACTCTAGCTATGGTTCATGAAAAGAACACACATGCAATGACACTGGTGGATCCATGTGTGGTCCATGAGAAGAACAGACATGCAATCACCCTAGGTGGATCCATGTGTGGTTTGTTTAGAGGAACATACATGCAATGACTCTAGCTATGGTTCCTGAAAAGAACACACATGCAATGACACTGGTGGATCCATGTGTGGTTTGTGAAAAGAACAAACATGCAATCACACTGGGTGTGGTTCATGAAAATAACACACATGCAATGACACTGGTGGATCCATGTGTGGTTTGTGAAAAGAACACACATCCAATGACACTGGTGGATCCTTGTGTGGTTTATGAGAAGAACAAACATGCAATGACACTGGATGTGGTTCATGAAAAGAATAGACATGCAATGACACTGGTGGATCCTTATGTGGTTTGTTTAGAACAACATACATCCAATGACTCTAGCTGTGGTTCATGAAAAGAACATACATTCAATGACACCAGTGGATCCATGTGTGGTTTGTGAAAAGAACAGACATGCAATCACACTAGGTGGATCCATGTGTGGTTTGTTTAGAGGAAAAACATGCAATGACACTGGGTGTGGTTCATGAAAAGAAAAGACATGCATTGACACTGTTGGATCCTTATGTGGTTTGTTTAGAAGAACACACATGCAATGACTCTAGCTATGGTTCATGAAAAGAACACACATGCAATGACACTGGTGGATCCATGTGTGGTTCATGAGAAGGACATACATGCAATCATAGTAGGTGGATCCATGTGTGGTTTGTTTAGAGGAACAGACATGCAATGACTCTAGCTGTGGTTCATGAAAAGAACACACATTCAATGACAATGGTGGATCCATGTGTGGTTTGTGAAAAGAACAGACATGCAATCACACTAGGTGGATCCATGTGTGGTCTGTTTAGAGGAAAAAACATGCAATGACACTGGGTGTGGTTTGCGAAAAAACAGACATGCAATCACACTAGGTGGATCCTTGTGTGGTCTGTGGAAAGAACACACATGCAATGACACTAGTGGATCCATGTGTGGTTTGTGAAAAGAACAAACATGCAATCACACTGGGTGTGGTTCAGGAAAATAACACACATCCAATGACACTGGTGGATCCATGTGTGGTTTGTGGAAAGAACAGACATGCAATGACACTAGGTGTGGTTCATGAAAAGAACACACATGCAATGACACTGGTGTATCCTTATGTGGTTTGTTAGAAGAACACACATGCAATGACTCTAGCTGTGGTTCATGAAAAGAACATACATGCAATGACACTGGTGGATCCATGTGTGGTCTGTGGAAAGAATAGACATGCAATGACTAGTGGTGGATCGTGAAAAGAACACACATGCAATAACACCGGTCGATCAATGTGTGGTTTGTGAGAAGAAAAGACATGCAATGACACTGGTGGAACCATGTGTGGTCTGTGAGAAGAACAAACATGCAATGACACTAGGTGTGGTTCTTGAAAAGAACAGACATGCAATTGCACTGGTGGATCGTTATGTGGTTTGTTTAGAAGAACAGACATCCAATGACTCTAGCTATGGTTCATGAAAATTATAGACATGCAATGACACTGGGTGTGGTTCATGAAAAGAACATACATGCAATGACACTGGTGGATCCTTATGTGGTTTGTTTAGAAGAACAGACATCCAATGACTCTAGCTGTGGTTCATGAAAAGAACAGACATGCAATGAAACTAGTGGATCCATGTGTGGTTTGTGAAAAGAACACACATGCAATCACACTAGGTGGATCCATGTGTGGTTTGTTTAGAGGAACAAACATGCAATGACACTGGGTGTGGTTCTTGAAAAGAACATACATGCAATGACACTGGTGGATTCTTATGTGGTTCATGAGAAGAACAGACATGCAATCACACTAGGTGGATCCATGTGTGGTTTGTTTAGAGGAACAGACATGCAATGACTCTAGGTGTGGTTTATGAAAAGAACACACGTGCAATGACACTGGTGGATCCATGTGTGGTTTGTGAAAAGAACAGACATGCAATCACACTGGGTGTTGTTCATGAAAAGAACACACATCCAATGAGACTGGTGGATCCATGTGTGGTTTGTGGAAAGAACAAACATGCAATGACACTGGGTGTGGTTCATGAAAAGAACATACATGTAATGACACTGGTGTATCCTTATGTGGTTTGTGAGAAGAACACACCTGCAATGACTCTAGCTGCGGTTCATGAAAAGAACAGACATGCAATGACACTGGTGGATCCATATGTGGTTTGTGGAAAGAATAAACATGCAATGACTCTGGGTCTGGTTCATGAGAAGAACACACATGCAATGACACTGGTTGTGGTTCATGAGAAGAACAGACATGCAATGACACTGGTGGATCCTTATGTTTTTTGTGAGAAGAACTGGCATGCAATGACTCTAGCTATGGTTCATGAAAAGAACACACATGCAATGACACTGGTGGATCCATGTGTGGTTTGTGAAAAGAATAGACATGCAATCATACTAGGTGGATCCATGTGAGGTTTGTTTAGAGGAACAGACATGCAATGACACTGGGTGTGGTTCATGAAAAGAACAGACATGCAATGACACTTGTGGATCCTTATGTGGTTTGTTTAGAAGAACACACATGCAATGACTCTAGCTGTGGTTCATGAAAAGAACACACATGCAATGACATTGGTGGATCCATGTGTGGTTCGTGAGAAGAACAGACATGCAATCACACTAGGTGGATCCATGTGTGGTTTGTGGAAAGAACAAACATGGAATGACTCTGGCTATGTTTCATGAAAAGAACACACATGCAATGACACTGGTGGATCCATGTGTGGTTCATGAAAAGAACATACATGAAATGACACAGGTGGATCCATGTGTGGTTTGTGGAAAGAACAGACATGCAATGAATCTAGGTGTGGTTCATGAAAATAACACACATGCAATGGCACTGGTGGATCCATGTGTGGTTTGTGATAAGAACAGACATGCAATGACACTAGTGGATCCATGTGTGGTTTGTTTATAGGAACAGACATGCAATGACACTTGGTGTAGTTCATGAAAAGAACACACATGCAATAACACTGGTGTAACCATGTGTGGTTGATGAGAAGAACACACATGCAATCACTCTGGCTGTGGTTAATGAAAAGAACACACGTGCAATGACACTGGTGGATCCATGTGTGGTTTGTGGAAGGAACAGACATGCAATGAAACTGGTTGTGGTTCATGAAAAGAGCACACATGGAATGACACTGGTGTATCCTTATGTGGTTTATGAGAAGAACACACATGCAATGACTCTAGCTCTGGTTCATGAAAACAACACACATGCAATGACACTAGTGGATCCATATCTGGTTTGTTAAAGCAACAAACATGCAATGACTCTAGCTGTGGTTCATGAAAAGAACAGACATGCAATGACACTAGTGGATCCGTATGTGGTTTCTGGAAAGAATAGACATGCAATGACTCTAGCTGTGGTTCATGAAAAGAACACGCATGCAATGACAATTGTGGATCCACGTGTGGTTTGTGATAAGAACATACATGTAATGACACTAGTGTATCCATGTGTGGTTTCTTTAGAGGAACAAACATGCAATGACACTAGGTGTGGTTCATGAAAAGAACATACATGCAATGACACTGGTGGATACTTATGTGGTTTGTTTAGAAGAACAGATATCCAATGACTCTAGCTGTGGTTCATGAAAAGAACACACATGCAATGATACTGGTGGATCCATGTGTGGTTTGTGAAAAGAACATACATGCAATCACACTAGGTGGATCCATGTGTGGTTTGTTTAGAGGAACAAACATGCAATGACACTGGGTGTGGTTCATGAAAAGAACAGACATGCAATGATCCTGGTGGATCCTTATGTGGTTTGTTTATAAGAACACATATGCAATGACTCTAGCTATGGTTCATGAAAAGAACACACATGCAATGACACTGGTGGATCCATGTCTGGTTCATGAGAAGAACAGACATGCAATCACACTAGGTGGATCCATGTGTGGTTTGTTTAGAGAAACATACATGCAATGACTCTAGTTGTGGTTCATGAAAAGAACACACATGTAGTGACACTGGTGGATCCATGTGTGGTTCGTGAAAAGAACAGACATGCAATCACACTGGGCGTGGTTCATGAAAAGAACACACATCCAATGACACTGATGGATCCATGTGTGGTTTGTGGAAAGAACATACATGCAATGACACTAGGTGTGGTTCATGAAGAGAACATATATGCAATGACACTGGTGTATCCTTATGTGGTTTGTAAGAAGAACACACATGCAATTACTCTAGCTGCGGTTCATGAAAAGAACAGACATGCAATGACACTGGTGGATCCATGTGTGGTTTGTGGAAAGAACAAACATGGAATGACTGGCTATGTTTCATGAAAAGAACACACATGCAATGACACTGGTGGATCCATGTGTGGTTCATGAAAATAACATACATGAAATGACACTGGTGGATCCATGTGTGGTTTGTGGAAAGAACAGACATGCAATGAATCTAGTTGTGGTTCATGAGAATAACACACATGCAATGGCACTGGTGGATCCATGTGTGGTTTGTGATAAGAACAGACATGCAATGACACTAGTGGATCCATGTGTGGTTTGTTTATAGGAACAGACATGCAATGACACTTGGTGTTGTTCATGAAATAACACACATGCAATAACACTGGTGTAACCATGTGTGGTTGATGAGAAGAACAAACATGCAATCACTCTGGCTGTGGTTAATGAAAAGAACACACGTGCAATGACACTGGTGGATCCATGTGTGGTTTGTGGAAGGAACAGACATGCAATGAAACTGGGTGTGGTTCATGAAAAGAGCACACATGGAATGACACGTGTGTATCCTTATGTGGTTTGTGAGAAGAACACACATGCAATGACTCTAGCTCTGGTTCATGAAAAGAACACACGTGCAATGACACTAGTGGATCCATATCTGGTTTGTTAAAGGAACAGACATGCAATGACTCTAGCTGTGGTTCATGAAAAGAACAGACATGCAATGACACTAGTGGATCCGTATGTGGTTTCTGGAAAGAATAGACATGCAATGACTCTAGCTGTGGTTCATGAAAAGAACACGCATGCAATGACAATTGTGGATCCACGTGTGGTTTGTGATCAGAACATACATGTAATGACACTGGTGTATCCATGTGTGGTTTCTTTAGAGGAACAAACAAACAATGACACTGGTGTGGTTCATGAAAAGAACAGACATGCAATGACACTGGTGGATCCATGTGTGGTTCATGAGAAGAACAGACATGCTATCACACTGGCTGTGGTTCATGAAAAGAAAATACATATAATGACACTGGTGTATCCTTATGTGGTTTGTGGAAAGAATAGACATGCAATTACTCTAGCCGTGGTTCATGAAAAGAACACACATGCAATGACACGGGTGGAACCATGTGTGGTTCATGAGACGAACAGCCATGCAATCACATTAGGTCGATCCATGTGTGGTTTGTGGAAAGAACAAACATGCAATGACTCTGGCTGTGGTTCATGAAAAGAACACACATGCAATGACACTGGTGGATCCATGTGTGGTTCATGAGAAGAACAGACATGCTATCACACTGGCTGTGGTTCATGAAAAGAAAATACATATAATGACACTGGTGGATCCATGTGTGGTTTGTGGAAAGAATAGACATGCAATTACTCTAGCTGTGGTTCATGAAAAGAACACACATGCAATGACACTGGTGGATCCATGTGTGGTTTGTGAGACGAACATACATGTAATGACACTGGTGGATCCATGTGTGGTTTGTTTAGAGGAACATACATGCAATGACACTGAATGTGGTTCATGAAAAGAACATACATGCAATGACACCGGTGGATCCTTATGTGGTTTGCTTAAAAGAACACACATGCAATGACACTGGGTGAGCTTCATGAAAAGAACAGACATGCAATGACATAGGTGGATCCTTATGTGGTTTCTTTAGAAGAACACACAAGCAACGACTCTAGCTGTGGTTCATGAAAAGAACACACATGCAATGACACTGGTGGATCCATGTGTGGTTCATGAGAAGAACAGACATGCAATCACACTAGGTGGATCCATGTGTGGTTTGTGGAAAGAACAGACATGCAATGACTCTGGCTGTGGTTCATGAAAAGAACACACATGCAATGACACTGGTGGATCCATGTTTGGTTCATGAGAAGAACAAACATGCAATCACACTGGCTGTGGTTCATGAAAAGAACATGCATGCAATGACACTGGTGGATCCATGTGTGCTTTGTGGAAAGAACAGACATGCAATGACTCTAGCTGTGGTTCATGAAAAGAACACACATGCTATGACACTGGTGGATCCATGTGTGGTTTGTGAGAAGAACAGACATGTAATGACACTGGTGGATCCTTGTGTGGTTTGTGAGAAGAACAAATATGCAATGACACTAGGTGTGGTTCATGAAAAGAACAGACATGCAATGACACTGGTGGATCCATGTGTGGTTTGTTTAGAGGAACAGACATGCAATGACACTTGGTGTGGTTCATGAGACGAACAACCATGCAATGACACTGGTGGATCCTTATGTGGTTTGTTTAGAAGAACACACATGCAATGACTCTAGCTGTGGTTCATGAACAGAACACACATGCAATGACTCAGGTAGATCCATGTGTGGTTCATGAGAAGAACACACATGCAATCACACTAGGTGGATCCATGTGTGGTTCGTTTAGAGGAACAGACATCCAATGACTCTGGCTATGGTTCATGAAAAGAATAGAAATGCAATGACACTGGTGTATCCTTATGTGGTTCATGAGAAGAACACGCATGCAATGACTCTAGTTGTGGTTCATGATTAGAACACACATGCAATGACACTGGTGGATCCATGTGTGGTTTGTGCAAAGAATAGACATGCAATGGCTCTGGGTGTGGTTCATGAAATGAACACACATGCAATGACACTGGTGTATCCTTATGTGGTTTGTGAAAAGAACACACATGCAATGACTCTAGCTGGGGTTCATGAAAAGAACAAACATGCAATGACACTGGTGGATCCATGTGTGGTTTGTGAAAAGAACAGACATGCAATCACATTGGGTGTGGTTCATGAAAAGAACACACATCCAATGACACTGGTGGATCCATGTGTGGTTTGTGGAAAGAACAGACATGCAATGACACTGGGTGTGGTTCATGAAAAGAACACACATGCAATGATACTGGTGTATCCTTATGTGGTTTGTGAGAAGAACGAACATGCAATGACACTGGGTGTGGTTCATGAAAAGAACAGACATGCAATGACACTTGTGAATCCTTATGTGGTTTGTTTAGAAGAACAGATATCCAATGACTCTAGCTGTGGTTCATGAAAAGAACAGACATGCAATGATACTGGTGGATCCATGTGTGGTTTGTAAAAAGAACATACATGCAATCACACTAGGTGGATCCATGTGTGGTTTGTTTAGAGGAACAAACATGCAATGACACTGGGTGTGGTTCATGAAAAGAACAGACATGCAATGATCCTGGTGGATCCTTATGTGGTTTGTTTATAAGAACACACTTGCAATGACTCTAGCTATGGTTCATGAAAAGAACACACATGCAATGACACTGGTGGATCCATGTCTGGTTCATGAGAAGAATAGACATGCAATCACACTAGGTGGATCCATGTGTGGTATGTTTAGAGAAACATACATGCAATGACTCTAGCTGTGGTTCATCAAAATAACACACATGTAATGACACTGGTGGATCGATGTGTTGTTCGTGAAAAGAACAGACATGCAATCACACTGGGCGTGGTTCATGAAAAGAACACACATCCAATGACACTGATGGATCCATGTGTGGTTTGTGGAAAGAACATACATGCAATGACACTAGGTGTGGTTCATGAAGAGAACATATATGCAATGACACTGGTGTATCCTTATGTGGTTTGTGAGAAGAACACACATGCAATTACTCTAGCTGCGGTTCATGAAAAGAACAGACATGCAATGACACTGGTGGATCCATATGTGGTTTGTGGAAAGAACAGACTTGCAATAACGCTAGGTGTGGTTAATGAGAAGAACACACATGCACGGACATTGCGTGTGGTTCATGAGAAGAACAGAGATGCAATGACACTGGTGGATCCTTATGTGGATTGTGAGAAGAACTGACAAGCAATGACTCTAGCTCTGGTTCATGAAAAGAACACATATTCAATGACACTGGTGGATCCATGTGGTGTTTGTGAAAAGAACAGACATGCAATCACACTAGGTGGATCCATGTGTGGTTTGTTTAGAGGAACATACATGCAATGACACTGGTGGATACTTATGTGGTTTGTTTAGAAGAACACACATACAATGACTCTAGCTGTGGTTCATGAAAAGAACACACATGCAATGACACTGGTGGATCCATGTGTGGTTCATGAGACGAACAGCCATGCAATCACACTAGGTAGATCCATGTGTGGTTTGTGGAAAGAACAAACATGCAATGACTCTGGTTGTGGTTCATGAAAAGACACACACATGCAATGACACTGGTGGATCCATGTGTGGTTCATGAGAAGAACAGACATGCAATGACACTAAATGTGGTTCATGAAAAGAACAGACGTGCAATGACACCGGTGGATCCTTATGTGGTTTGCTTAAAAGAACACACATGCAATGACAGTGCGTGAGCTTCATGAAAAGAACAAACATGCAATGACACAGGTGGATCCTTATGTGGTTTCTTTAGAAGAACACACAAGCAACGACTCTAGCTGTGGTTCATGAAAAGAACACACATGAAATGACACTGGTGGATCCATATGTGGTTCATGAGAAGAACAGACATGCAATCACACTAGGTGGATCCAAGTGTGGTTTGTGGAAAGAACAGACATGCAATGACTCTAGCTGTGGTTCATGAAAAGAACACACATGCAATGACACTGGTGGATCCATGTTTGGTTCATGAGAAGAACAGACATGCAATCACACTGGCTGTGGTTCATGAAAAGAACATACATGCAATGACACTGGTGGATCCATGTGTGCTTTGTGGAAAGAACAGACATGCAATGACTCTAGCTGTGGTTCATGAAAAGAACACACATGCAATGACACTGGTGGATCCATGTGTGGTTTGTGAGAAGAACAAACATGTAATGACACTGGTGGATCCTTATGTGGTTTGTGAGAAGAACAAATATGCAATGACACTAGGTGTGGTTCATGAAAAGAATAGACATGCAATGACACTGGTGGATCCATGTGTGGTTTGTTTAGAGGAACAGACATGCAATGACACTTGGTGTGGTTCATGAGACGAACAGCCATGCAATGACACTGGTGGATCCTTATGTGGTTTGTTTAGAAGAACACACATGCAATGACTCTAGCTGTGGTTCATGAACAGAACACACATGCAATGACTCAGGTAGATCCATGTGTGGTTCATGAGAAGAACACACATGCAATCACACTAGGTGGATCCATGTGTGGTTCGTTTAGAGGAACAGACATCCAATGACTCTGGCTGTGGTTCATGAAAAGAACATACATGCAATGACACTGGTGGATCCATGTGTGCTTTGTGGAAAGAACAGACATGCAATGACCCTAGCTGTGGTTCATGAAAAGAACACACATGCAATGACACTGGTGGATCCATGTGTGGTTTGTGAGAAGAACAGACATGTAATGACACTGGTGGATCCTTATGTGGTTTGTGAGAAGAACAAATATGCAATGACACTAGGTGTGGTTCATGAAAAGAACAGACATGCAATGACACTGGTCGATCCATGTGTGGTTTGTTTAGAGGAACAGACATGCAATGACACTTGGTGTGGTTCATGAGACGAACAGCCATGCAATGACACTGGTGGATCCTTATGTGGTTTGTCACACATGCAATGACTCTAGCTGTGGTTCATGAACAGAACACACATGCAATGACTTAGGTAGATCCATGTGTGGTTCATGAGAAGAACACACATGCAATCACACTAGGTGGATCCATGTGTGGTTCGTTTAGAGGAACAGACATCCAATGACTCTGGCTATGGTTCATGAAAAGAATAGAAATGCAATGACACTGGTGTATCCTTATGTGGTTCATGAGAAGAACACACATGCAATGACTCTAGCTGTGGTTCATGATTAGAACACACATGCAATGACACTGGTGGATCCATGTGTGGTTTGTGCAAAGAATAGACATGCAATGGCTCTGGGTGTGGTTCATGAACAGAACACAGATGCAATGACACTGGTGTATCCTTATGTGGTTTGTGGAAAGAACAAACATGCAATGACTCTAGCTGGGGTTCATGAAAAGAACAAACATGCAATGACACTGGTGGATCCATGTGTGGTTTGTGAAAAGAACAGACATGCAATCACATTGGGTGTGGTTCATGAAAAGAACACACATCCAATGACACTGGTGGATCCGTGTGTGGTTTGTGGAAAGAAGAGACATGCAATGACACTGGGTGTGGTTCATGAAAAGAACACACATGCAATGATACTGGTGTATCCTTATGTGGTTTGTGAGAAGAACGAACATGCAATGACACTGGGTGTGGTTCATGAAAAGAACAGACATGCAATGACACTTGTGAATCCTTATGTGGTTTGTTTAGAAGAACAGATATCCAATGACTCTAGCTATGGTTCATGAAAAGAACAGACATGCAATGACACTGGTGGATCCATGTGTGGTTTGTAAAAAGAACATACATGCAATCACACTAGGTGGATCCATGTGTGGTTTGTTTAGAGGAACAAACATGCAATGACACTTGGTGTGGTTCATGAAAAGAACAGACATGCAATGATCCTGGTGGATCCTTATGTGGTTTGTTTATAAGAACACACTTGCAATGACTCTAGCTATGGTTCATGAAAAGAACACACATGCAATGACACTGGTGGATCCATGTCTGGTTCATGAGAAGACAGACATGCAATCACACTAGGTGGATCCATGTGTGGTTTGTTTAGAGAAACATACATGCAATGACTCTAGCTGTGGTTCATGAAAAGAACACACATGTAATGACACTGGTGGATCCATGTGTGGTTTGTGAAAAGAACAGACATGCAATCACACTGGGCGTGGTTCATGAAAAGAACACACATCCAATGACACTGATGGATCCATGTGTGGTTTGTGGAAAGAACATACATGCAATGACACTAGGTGTGGTTCATGAAGAGAACATATATGCAATGACACTGGTGTATCCTTATGTGGTTTGTGAGAAGAACACACATGCAATTACTCTAGCTGCGGTTCATGAAAAGAACAGACATGTAATGACACTGGTGGATCCATATGTGGTTTGTGGAAAGAACAGACTTGCAATAACGCTAGGCGTGGTTAATGAGAAGAACACACATGCACGGACATTGCGTGTGGTTCATGAGAAGAACAGACATGCAATGACACTGGTGGATCCTTATGTGGATTGTGAGAAGAACTGACAAGCAATGACTCTAGCTCTGGTTCATGAAAAGAACACACATGCAATGACACTGGTGGATCCATGTGGTATTTGTGAAAAGAACAGACATGCAATCACACTAGGTGGATCCATGTGTGGTTTGTTTAGAGGAACATACATGCAATGACACTGGTGGATACTTATGTGGTTTGTTTAGAAGAACACACATGCAATGACTCTAGCTATGGTTCATGAAAAGAACACACATGCAATGACACTGGTGGATCCATGTGTGGTTCATGAGACGAACAGCCATGCAATCACACTAGGTAGATCCATGTGTGGTTTGTGGAAAGAACAAACATGCAATGACTCTGGCTGTGGTTCATGAAAAGAACACACATGCAATGACACTGGTGGATCCATGTGTGGTTCATGAGAAGAACAGACATGCAATGACACTAAATGTGGTTCATGAAAAGAACAGACATGCAATGACACCGGTGGATCCTTATGTGGTTTGCTTAAAAGAACACACATGCAATGACAGTGCGTGAGCTTCATGAAAAGAACAAACATGCAATGACACAGGTGGATCCTTATGTGGTTTCTTTAGAAGAACACACAAGCAACGACTCTAGCTGTGGTTCATGAAAAGAACACACATGCAATGACACTGGTGGATCCATGTGTGGTTCATCAGAAGAACAGACATGCAATCACACTAGGTGGATACATGTGTGGTTTGTGGAAAGAACAGACATGCAATGACTCTGGCTGTGGTTCATGAAAAGAACACACATGCAATGACACTGGTGGATCCATGTTTGGTTCATGAGAAGAACAGATATGCAATCACATTGGCTGTGGTTCATGAAAAGAACATACATGCAATGACACTGGTGGATCCATGTGTGCTTTGTGGAAAGAACAGACATGCAATGACTCTAGCTTAGGTTCATGAAAAGAACACACATGCAATGATACTGGTGGATCCATGTGTGGTTTGTGAGAAGAACAAACATGTAATGACACTGTTGGATCCTTATGTGGTTTGTGAGAAGAACAAATATGCAATGACACTGGGTGTGGTTCATGAAAAGAACAGACATGCAATGACACTGGTGGATCCATGTGTGGTTTGTTTAGAGGAACAGACATGCAATGACACTGGGTGTGGTTCATGAAAAGAACATACATGCAATGACACTGGTGGATCCTTATGTGGTTTGTTTAGAAGAACACACATGCAATAAATCTAGCTGTGGTTCATGAATAGAACACACATGCAATGACTCTAGCTGGTGGATCCTTATGTGGTTTGTGAGAAGAACAAACATGCAATCACACTAGGTGGATCCATGTGTGGTTCCTTTAGAGGAACAGACATCCAATGACTTTGGCTGTGGTTCATGAAAAGAACATACATGCAAGGACATTGGTGTATCCTTATGTGGTTCATGAGAAGAACACACATGCAATGACTCTAGCTGTGGTTCATGATTAGAACACACATGCAATGACACTGGTGGATCCATGTGTGGTTTGTGCAAATAACATACATGCAATGACTCTGGGTGTGGTTCATGAAAAGAACACACATGAAATGACACTGGTGTATCCTTATGTGGTTTGTGGTAATAACACACATGCAATGACTCTAGCTGTGGTTCATGAAAAGAACACACATGCAATGACACTAGTGGATCCATGTGTTGTTTGTGAAAAGAACAGACATGCAATCACACTGGGTGTGGTTCATGAAAAGAACACACATCCAATGACACTGGTGGATCCGTGTGTGGTTTGTGGAAAGAACAGACATGCAATGACACTAGGTGTGGTTCATGAAAAGAACACACATGCAGTGATACTGGTGTATCCTTATGTGGTTTGTGAGAAGAACACAAATGCAATGACTCTAGCTGTAGTTCATGAAAAGAACACACATGCAATGACACTGGTGGATCCATGTGTGGTTCATGAGAAGAACAGACATGCAATGACTCTAGCTATTGTTCATGAAAAGAACACACATGCAATGACACTGGTGGATCCATGTGTGGTTTGTGAAAAGAACAGACATGCAATCACAGTAGGTCGATCTATGTCTGGTTTGTTTAGAGGAACAGACATGCAATGACACAAGGTGTGGTTCATGAAAAAAACAGACTTGCAATAACACTGGTGGATCCGTATATGGTTTGTTTAGAAGAACACACATGCAATGACTCTAGCTGTGGTTCATGAAAAGAACACACATGCAATGACACTGGTGGATCCATGTGTGGTTCATGAGAAGAACAGACATGCAATCACACTAGGTGGATCCATGTGTGGTTTGTGGAAAGAACAGACATGCAATGACTCTGGCTATGGTTTATTAAAAGAACACACATGCAATGACACTAGTGGATCCATGTGTGGTTCATGGGAAGAACACAAATGCAATGACACTGGGTGTATCCACGTGTGGTTTGTTTAGAGGAACAGACATGCAATGACTCTGGTTGTGGTTCATGAAAAGAACACACATGCAATGACACAGGTGGATCCATGTGGGGGTCATGAGAAGAATAGACATGCAATCACACTGGATGTGGTTCATGAAAAGAACATACATGCAATCACACTGGTGGATCCATGTGTGGTATGTGGAAAGAACAGATAAGCAATGACTCTTGTTGAGGTTCATGAAAAGACCACACATGCAACGACACTGGTGGATCCATGTGTGGTTTGTGAGAAGAACAGACATGCAATGACACTGGTGGATCCATGTGTGGTTTGTGAGAAGAAAAAACATGCAATGACACTGGGTGTGGTTCATGAAAAGAACATACATGCAATGACACTGGTGGATCCTTATGTGGTTTGTTTAGAAGAACAGACATCCAATGACTCTAGCTGTGGTTCATGAAAATTACAGACATGCAATGACACCAGTGGATCCTTATGTGGTTTGTTTAGAAGAACACACATGCACTCACACTAGGTGGATCCATGTGTGGTGTGTTTAGAGGAACAACCATGCAATGACACTGGGTGTGGTTCATGAAAAGAACAGACATGCAATGACACTAGTGGATCCTTATGTGTTTTGTTTATAAGGACACACATGCAATGACTCTAGCTATGGTTCATGAATAGAACACACATGCAATGACAATGGTGGATCCATGTGTGGTTTGTTTAGAGGAACAGACATGCAACGACTCGTGCTGTGGTTCATGAAAAGAACAAACATGCAATGACACTGGTGGATCCATGTGAGGTTTGTGAAAAGAAAAGACATGCAATCACACTGGGTGTGGTTTATGAAAAGAACACACATGCAATGACACTGGTGGATCCTTATGTGGTTTGTGAGAAGAACAAACATGCAATGACACTTGGGGTGGTTCATGAAAAGAACAGACATGCAATGACACTGGTGTATTCTTATGTGGTTTGTTTAGAAGAACAAACATCCAATGACTCTAGCTGTGGTTCATGAAAAGAACAGACATGCAATGACACTGGTGGATCCATGTGTGGTTTGTGAAAAGAACAGACATGCAATCACACTAGGTGGATCCATGTGTGGTTTGTTTAGAGGAACAAACATGCAATGAAACTGGGTGTGGTTCATTAAAAGAACAGACATGCAATCACACTGGTGGATCCTTATGTTGTTTCTTTAGAAGAACACACATGCAATGACTCTAGCTATGGTTCATGAAAAGAACACACATGCAATGACACTTGTGGATCCATGTGTGGTTCATAAGAAGAACAGACATGCAATCACACTAGGGGGATCCATGTGCGGTTTGTTTAGAGGAACAGACATGCAATGACTCTAGCTGTGGTTCATGAAAAGAAGACACATGCAATGACACTAGTTGATCCATGTGTGGTTTGTGAAAAGAACAAACATTCAATCACACTGGGCGTGGTTCATGAAAAGAACACACATGTAATGACACTGGTGGATCCATGTGTGGTTTGTGAAAAGAACACACATCCAATGACACTGGTGGATCCTTGTATGGTTTGTGAGAAGAACAAACATGCAATGTCACTGGGTGTGGTTCATGAAAAGAATAGACATGCAATGACACTGGTGGATCCTTATGTGGTTTGTTTAGAAGAACAAACATCCAATGACTTTAGCCGTGGTTCATGAAAAGAATAGACAAGCAATGACACTGGTGGATCCATGTGTGGTTTGTGAAAAGAACAGACATGCAATCACACTAGGTGGAACCATGTGTGGTTTGTTTAGAGGAACAACCATGCAATGACACTGGGTGTGGTTCATGAAAAGAACAGACATGCAATGACACTAGTGGATCCTTATGTGGTTTGTTTAGAAGAACACACATGCAATGACTCTAGATATGGTTCATGAAAAAAAAACACATGCAATGACACTGGTGGTTCCATGTGTGGTTCATGAGAGGAACATACATGCAATCATACTAGGTGGATCCATGTGTAGTTTGTTTAGACGAACAGACATGCAATGACTCTAGATGTGGTTCATGGAAATAACACACATGCAATGACACTAGTGGATCCATGTGTGGTTTGCGAAAAGAACACACATGCAATGACACTGGTGGATCCATGTGTGGTTCATGAGAAGAACAGACATGCAATCACACTGGCTGTGGTTCATGAAAAGAACATGCATGCAATGACACTGGTGGATCCATATGTGGTTTGTGGAAGGAACACACATACAATGACTCTAACTGTGGTTCATGAAAAGAACACACATGTAATGACACTTGTGGATCCATGTGTGGTTTGTGAAAACAATAGACATGCAATCACACTAGGTGGATCCATGTGTGGTTTGTGGAAAGAACACACATGCAATGACTCTAGATGTGGTTCATGAAAAGAACACACATGCAATGACACTAGTGTATCCTTATGTGGTTTGTGACAAGAACACACATGCGATGACTCTAGCTGTAGTTCATGAAAAGAACACACATGCAATGACACTGGTGGATCCATGTGTGGTTCATGAGAAGAACACACATGCAATGACTCTAGCTCTGGTTCATGACAATAACACACATGCAATGACACTGGTGGATCGATGTGTGGTTCATGAGAAGAACAAACATGCAATCACACTAGGTGGATCCATGTGTGGTTTGTTTATAGGAACAAACATGCAAGGGTGTGGTTCATGAAAAGAACAGATATGCAATGACACTGGTGGATCCTTATGTGGTTTGTTTAGAAGAACACACATGCAATGACTCTGGCTATGGTTCATGAAAAGAACACACATGCAATGACACCGGTGGATCCATGTGTGGTTCATGAGAAGAACAGACATGCAATCACCCTAGGTGGATCCATGTGTGGTTTGTTTAGAGGAACATACATGCAATGACTCTAGCTATGGTTCAAGAAAAGAACACACATGCAATGACACTGGTGTATCCATGTGTGGTTTGTGGAAAGAATAGATATGCAATCACACTTTGTGGATCCATGTGTGGTTTGTTTAGAGGAACAGACATGCAATGACACTGGGTGTGGTTCATGAAAAAAACAGACATGCAATCACACTGGTGGATCCTTATATGGTTTGTTTAGAAGAACACACATGCAATGACTCTAGCTGTGGTTCATGAAAAGAACACACATGCAATGACACTAGTGGATCCATGTGTGGTTCATGAGAAGAATAGACATGCAATCACACTAGGTTTGTGGAAAGAACAGACATGCAATGACTCTGGCTGTGGTTCATGAAAAGAACACACATGCAATGACACTAGTGGATGCGTGTGTGGTTCATGAGGAGAACAAAAATGCAATGACACTGGGTGTATCCATGTGTGGTTTGTTTAGAGGAACAGACATGCAATGACTCTGGCTGTGGTTCATGAAAAGAACACACATGCAATGACACTGGTGGATCCATGTGTGGTTCATGAGAAGAACAGACATGCAATCTCACTGGATGTGGTTCATGAAAAGAACATACATGCAATGACACTGGTGGATCCATGGGTGGTCTGTGGAAAGAATAGACAAGCAATGACACTGGTGGATCCATGTGTGGTTTGTGAGAAGAACTGACATGCAATGACACTGGTGGATCCATGTATGGTTTGTGAGAAGAACAAACATGCAATGACACTGGGTGTGGTTCATGTAAAGGATAGACATGCAATGACACTGGTGGATCATTATGTGGTTTGTTTAGAAGAACAAACATCCAATGACTCTAGTTGTGGTTCATGAAAAGAACAGACATGCAATGACACTAGTGGATCCTTATGTGGTTTGTTTAGAAGAACACACATGCAATCACACTAGGTGGATCCATGTGTGGTTTGTTTAGAGGAACAAACATGCAATGACACTGGGTGTGGTTCATGAAAAGAACAGACATGCAATGACACTGGTGGATCCTTATGTGGTTTGTTTATAAGAACACACATGCAATGACTCTAGCTATGGTTCATGAAAAGAACACACATGCAATGACACTGGTGGATCCATGTGTGGTTCATGAGAAGAACGAACATGCAATCACACTAGATGGATCCATGTGTGGTTTGTTTAGAGGAACACACATGCAATGACTCTAGCTGTGGTTCATGAAAAGAACAGACATGCAATGACACTGGTGGATCCATGTGTGGTTTGTGAAAAGAACAGACATGCAATCACACTGGGTGTGGTTCATGAAAAGAACACACATGCAATGACACTGGTGGATCCATGTGTGGTTTGTGAAAAGAACACACATCCAATGACACTGGTGGATCCTTATGTGGTTTGTGAGAAGAACAAACATGCAATGACACTGGGTGTGCTTCATCAAAAGAACAGACATGCAATGACACTAGTGGATCCTTATGTGGTTTGTTTAGAAGAACAGACATCCAATGACTCTAGTTGTGGTTCATGAAAAGAACAGACATGCAATGACACTAGTGGATCCATGTGTGGTTTGTGAAAAGAACAGACATGCAATCACACTAGGTGGATCCATGTGTGGTTTGTTTAGAGGAACAAACATGCAATGACACTGGGTGTGGTTCATGAAAAGAACAGACATGCAATGACACTGGTGGATCCTTATGCGGTTTGTTTATAAGAACACACATGTAATGACTCTAGCTATGGTTCATGAAAAGAACACACATGCAATGACACTGGTGGATCCATGTGT
Organism: Avena sativa; assembly: GCA_916181665.1. NCBI lineage: Eukaryota > Viridiplantae > Streptophyta > Magnoliopsida > Poales > Poaceae > Avena > Avena sativa. Next base: position 184,992,621 of record OV702286.1, read on the forward strand.
GGTTCATGAGAAGAACAGACATGCAATCACCCTAGGAGGATCCATGTGTGGTTTGTTTAGAGGAACAGACATGCAATGATTCTAGCTATGGTTCCTGAAAAGAACACACATGCAATGACACTGGTGGATCCATGTGTGGTTTGTGAAAAGAACAAACATGCAATCACACTGGGTGTGGTTCATGAAAATAACACACATGCAATGACACTGGTGGATCCATGTGTGGTTTATGAAAAGAACACACATCCAATGACACTGGTCGATCCTTGTGTGGTTTATGAGAAGAACAAACATGCAATGACACTGGATGTGGTTCATGAAAAGAATAGACATGCAATGACACTAGTGGATCCTTATGTGGTTTGTTTAGAACAACATACATCCAATGACTCTAGCTGTGGTTCATGAAAAGAACATACATGCAATGACACTAGTGGATCCATGTGTGGTTTGTGAAAAGAACAGACATGCAATCACACTAGGTGGATCCATGTGTGGTTTGTTTAGAGGAAAAACATGCAATGACACTGGGTGTGGTTCATGAAAAGAAAAGACATGAAATGACACTGTTGGATCCTTATGTGGTTTCTTTAGAAGAACACACATGCAATGACTCTAGCTATGGTTCATGAAAAGAACACACATGCAATGACACTGGTGGATCCATGTGTGGTTCATGAGAAGAACATACACGCAATCATACTAGGTGGATACATGTGTGGTTAGTTTAGAGGAACAGACATGCAATGACTCTAGCTGTGGTTCATGAAAAGAACACACATGCAATGACAATGGCTGATCCATGTGTGGTTTGTGAAAAGAACAGACATGCAATCACACTAGGTGGATCCATGTGTGGTCTGTTTAGAGGAACAAACATGCAATGACACTGGGTGTGGTTTGCGAAAAAAACACACATGCAATCACACTAGGTGGATCCATGTGTGGTCTGTGGAAAGAACACACATGCAATGACTCTAGCTGTGGTTCATGAAAAGAACACACATGCAATGACACTGGTGGATCCATGTGTGGTTTGTGAAAAGAACAAACATGCAATCACACTAGGTGTGGTTCAGGAAAATAACACACATCCAATGACACTGGTGGATCCATGTGTGGTTTGTGGAAAGAACAGACATGCAATGACACTAGGTGTGGTTCATGAAAAGAACACACATGCAATGACACTGGTGTATCCTTATGTGGTTTGTTAGAAGAACACACATGCAATGACTCTAGCTGTGGTTAATGAAAAGAAAATACATGCAATGACACTGTTGGATCCATGTGTGGTCTGTGGAAAGAACAGACAAGCAATGACACTGGTGGATCCATGTGTGGTTTGTGAGAAGAACAGACATGTAATGACACTGGTGGATCCATGTGTGGTTTGTGAGAAGAACAAACATGCAATGACACTGCGTGTGGTTCATGAAAAGGATAGACATGCAATGACACTGGTGGATCCTTATCTGGTTTGTTTAGAAGAACAAACATCCAATGACTCTAGCTGTGGATCATGAAAAGAACAGACATGCAATGACACTAGTGGATCCTTATGTGCTTTGTTTAGAAGAACACACATGCAATCACACTAGGTGGATCCATGTGTGGTTTGTTTAGAGGAAGAAACATGCAATGACACTGGGTGTGGTTCATGAAAACAACAGACATGCAATGACACTGGTGGATCCTTCTGTGGTTTGTTTATAAGAACACACATGCAATGACTCTAGCTATGGTTCATGAAAAGAACACACATGCAATGACACTGGTGGATCCATGTGTGGTTCATGAGAAGAACGAACATGCAATCACACTAGGTGGATCCATGTGTGGTCTGTGGAAAGAACACACATGCAATGACTCTAGCTGTGGTTCATGAAAATAACACACATGCAATGACACTGGTGGATCCATGTGTGGTTTGTGAAAAGAACAAACATGCAATCACACTGGGTGTGGTTCAGGAAAATAACACACATCCAATGACACTGGTGGATCCATGTGTGGTTTGTGGAAAGAACAGACATGCAATGACACTAGGTGTGGTTCATGAAAATAACACACATGCAATGACACTGGTGTATCCTTATGTGGTTTGTTAGAAGAACACACATGCAATGACTCTAGCTGTGGTTAATGAAAAGAAAATACATGCAATGACACTGTTGGATCCATGTGTGGTCTGTGGAAAGAACAGACAAGCAATGACACTGGTGGATCCACGTGTGGTTTGTGAGAAGAACAGACATGTAATGACCCTGGTGGATCCATGTGTGGTTTGTGAGAAGAACAAACATGCAATGACACTGCGTGTGGTTCATGAAAAGGATAGACATGCAATGACACTGGTGGATCCTTATCTGGTTTGTTTAGAAGAACAAACATCCAATGACTCTAGCTGTGGATCATGAAAAGAACAGACATGCAATGACACTAGTGGATCCTTATGTGCTTTGTTTAGAAGAACACACATGCAATCACACTAGGTGGATCCATGTGTGGTTTGTTTAGAGGAAGAAACATGCAATGACACTGGGTGTGGTTCATGAAAAGAACAGACATGCAATGACACTGGTGGATCCTTCTGTGGTTTGTTTATAAGAACACACATGCAATGACTCTAGCTATGGTTCATGAAAAGAACACACATGCAATGACACTGGTGGATCCATGTGTGGTTCATGAGAAGAACGAACATGCAATCACACTAGGTGGATCCATGTGTGGTTTGTTTAGAGGAACAGACATGCAATGACTCTAGCTGTGGTTCATGAAAAGAACAGACATGCAATGACACTGGTGGATCCATGTGTGGTTTGTGAAAAGAACAGACATGCAATCACACTGGGTGTGGTTCATGAAAAGAACACACATGCAATGACACTAGTGGATCCATGTGTGGTTTGTGAAAAGAACACACATCCAATGACACTGGTGGATCCTTATGTGGTTTGTGAGAAGAACAAACATGCAATGACACTGGGTGTGCATCATGAAAAGGATAGACATGCAATGACACTGGTGGATCCTTATCTGGTTTGTTTAGAAGAACAAACATCCAATGACTCTAGCTGTGGATCATGAAAAGAACAGACATGCAATGACACTAGTGGATCCTTATGTGCTTTGTTTAGAAGAACACACATGCAATCACACTAGGTGGATCCATGTGTGGTTTGTTTAGAGGAAGAAACATGCAATGACACTGGGTGTGGTTCATGAAAAGAACAGACATGCAATGACACTAGTGGATCCTTATGTGGTTTGTTTAGAAGAACAGACATCCAATGACTCTAGCTGTGGTTCATGAAAAGAACAGACATGCAATGACACTAGTGGATCCATGTGTGGTTTGTGAAAAGAACAGACATGCAATCACACTAGGTGGATCCATGTGTGGTTTGTTTAGAGGAACAAACATGCAATGACACTAGGTGTGGTTCATGAAAAGAACAGACATGCAATGACACTGGTGGATCCTTATGTGGTTTGTTTACAAGAACACACATGCAATGACTCTAGCTATGGCTCATGAAAAGAACACACATGCAATGACATTGGTGGATCCATGTGTGGTTCATGAGAAGAACATACATGCAATCACCCTAGGTGGATCCATGTGTGGTTTGTTTAGAGGAACAGACATGCAATGACTCTAGATATGGTTCCTGAAAAGAACACACATGCATTAACACTGGTGGATCCATGTGTGGTTGGTGAAAAGAACAAACATGCAATCACACTGGGTGTGGTTCATGAAAATAACACACATGCATTGACACTGGTGGATCCATGTGTGGTTTGTGAAAAGAACACACATCCAATGACACTGGTGGATCCATGTGTGGTTTGTGAAAAGAACAAACATACAATGACACTGGATGTGGTTCATGAAAAGAATAGACATGCAATGACACTAGTGGATCCTTATGTGGTTTGTTTAGAACAACATACATCCAATGACTCTAGCTGTGGTTCATGAAAAGAACATACATGCAATCACACTAGTGGGTCCATGTGTGGTTTGTGAAAAGAACAGACATGCAATCACACTAGGTGGATCCATGTGTGGTTTGTTTAGAGGAAAAACATGCAATGACCCTGGGTGTGGTTCATGAAAAGAAAATACATGCAATGACACTGTTGGATCCTTATGTGGTTTGTTTAGAAGAACACACATGCAATGACTCTAGCTATGGTTCATGAAAAGAACACACATGCAATCACACTGGTGGATCCATGTGTGGTTCATGAGAAGAACATACATGCAATTATACTAGGTGGATCCATGTGTGGTTTGTTTAGAGGAACAGACATGCAATGACTCTAGCTGCGGTTCATGAAAAGAACACACATTCAATGACAATGGTGGATCCATGTGTGGTTTGGGAAAAGAACAGACATGCAATCACACTAGGTGGATCCATGTGTGTTCCGTTTAGAGGAACAAACATGCAATGACACTGGGTGTGGTTTGCGAAAAAAACAGACATGCAATCACACTAGGTGGATCCATGTGTGGTCTGTGGAAAGAACACACATGCAATGACTCTAGCTGTGGTTCATGAAAAGAACACACATGCAATGACACTGGTGGATCCATGTGTGGTTTGTGAAAAGAACAAACATGCAATCACACTGGGTGTGGTTCAGGAAAATAACACACATCCAATGACACTGGTGGATCCATGTGTGGTTTGTGGAAAGAACAGACATGCAATGACACTAGGTGTGGTTCATGAAAAGAACACACATGCAATGACACTGGTGTATCCTTATGTGGTTTGTTAGAAGAACACACATGCAATGACTCTAGCTGTGGTTCATGAAAGGAAAATACATGCAATGACACTGGTGGATCCATGTATGGTCTGTGGAAAGAACAGACAAGCAGTGACACTAGTGGATCCATGTGTGGTTTGTGAGAAGAATAGACATGCAATGACACTAGTGGATCCATGTGTGGTTTGTGAGAAGAACAAACATGCAATGACACTGGGTGTGGTTCATGAAAAGGATAGGCATGCAATGACACTGGTGGATCCTTATGTGGTTTGCTTATAGGAACAAACATGCAATGACACTGGGTGTGTTCATGAAATTAACAGACATGCAATGACACTAGTGGATCCTTATGTGGTTTGTTTAGAAGAACACACATGCAATGACTCTAGCTATGGTTCATGAAAAGAACACACATGCAATGACACTGGTGGATCCATGTGTGGTTCATGAGAAGAACGAACATGCAATCACACTAGGTGGATCCATGTGTGGTTTGTTTAGAGGAATAGACATGCAATGACTCTAGCTGTGGTTCATGAAAAGAACAGACATGCAATGACACTGGTGGATCCATGTGTGGTTTGTGAAAAGAACAGACATGCAATCACACTGGGTGTGGTTCATGAAAAGAACACACATGCAATGACACTGGTGGATCCATGTGTGGTTTGTGAAAAGAACACACATCCAATGACACTGGTGGATCCTTATGTGGTTTGTGAGAAGAACAAACATGCAATGACACTGGGTGTGCTTCATGAAAAGAACAGACATGCAATGACACTGGTGGATCCTTATGTGGTTTGTTTAGAAGAACAGACATCCAATGACTCTAGCTGTGGTTCATGAAAAGAACAGACATGCAATGACACTAGTGGATCCATGTGTGGATTGTGAAAAGAACAGACATGCAATCACACTAGGTGGATCCATGTGTGGTTTGTTTGGAGGAACAAACATGCAATGACACTGGGTGTGGTTCATGAAAAGAACAGACATGCAATGACACTGGTGGATCCTTATGTGGTTTGTTTAGAAGAACACACATGCAATGACTCTAGCTATGGTTCATGAAAAGAACACACATGCAATGACACTGGTGGATCCATCTGTGGTTCATGAGACGAACAGACATGCAATCACCCTAGGTGGATCCATGTGTGGTTTGTTTAGAGGAACAGACATGCAATGACTCTAGCTATGGTTCCTGAAAAGAACACACATGCAATGACACTGGTGGATCCATGTGTGGTTTGTGAAAAGAACAAACATGCAATCACACTGGGTGTGGTTCATGAAAATAACACACATGCAATGACACTGGTGGATCCATGTGTGGTTTGTGAAAAGAACACACATCCAATGACACTGGTGGATCCTTGTGTGGTTTATGAGAAGAACAAACATGCAATGACACTGGATGTGGTTCATGAAAAGAATAGACATGCAATGACACTGGTGGATCCTTATGTGGTTTGTTTAGAACAACATACATCCAATGACTCTAGCTGTGGTTCATGAAAAGAACATACATGCAATGACACTAGTGGATCCATGTGTGGTTTGTGAAAAGAACAGACATGCAATCACACTAGGTGGATCCATGTGTGGTTTGTTTAGAGGAAAAACATGCAATGACACTGGGTGTGGTTCATGAAAAGAAAAGACATGCAATGACACTGTTGGATCCTTATGTGGTTTGTTTAGAAGAACACACATGCAATGACTCTAGCTATGGTTCATGAAAAGAACACACATGCAATGACACAGGTGGATCCATGTGTGGTTCATGAGAAGAACATACATGCAATCATAGTAGGTGGATCCATGTGTGGTTTGTTTAGAGGAACAGACATGCAATGACTCTAGCTGTGGTTCATGAAAAGAACTCACATGCATTAACACTGGTGGATCCATGTGTGGTTGGTGAAAAGAACAAACATGCAATCACACTGGGTGTGGTTCATGAAAATAACACACATGCATTGACACTGGTGGATCCATGTGTGGTTTGTGAAAAGAACACACATCCAATGACACTGGTGGATCCATGTGTGGTTTGTGAAAAGAACAAACATACAATGACACTGGATGTGGTTCATGAAAAGAATAGACATGCAATGACACTAGTGGATCCTTATGTGGTTTGTTTAGAACAACATACATCCAATGACTCTAGCTGTGGTTCATGAAAAGAACATACATGCAATCACACTAGTGGATCCATGTGTGGTTTGTGAAAAGAACAGACATGCAATCACACTAGGTGGATCCATGTGTGGTTTGTTTAGAGGAAAAACATGCAATGACCCTGGGTGTGGTTCATGAAAAGAAAAGACATGCAATGACACTGTTGGATCCTTATGTGGTTTGTTTAGAAGAACACACATGCAATGACTCTAGCTATGGTTCATGAAAAGAACACACATGCAATCACACTGGTGGATCCATGTGTGGTTCATGAGAAGAACATACATGCAATTATACTAGGTGGATCCATGTGTGGTTTGTTTAGAGGAACAGACATGCAATGACTCTAGCTGCGGTTCATGAAAAGAACACACATTCAATGACAATGGTGGATCCATGTGTGGTTTGGGAAAAGAACAGACATGCAATCACACTAGGTGGATCCATGTGTGTTCCGTTTAGAGGAACAAACATGCAATGACACTGGGTGTGGTTTGCGAAAAAACAGACATGCAATCACACTAGGTGGATCCATGTGTGGTCTGTGGAAAGAACACACATGCAATGACTCTAGCTGTGGTTCATGAAAAGAACACACATGCAATGACACTGGTGGATCCATGTGTGGTTTGTGAAAAGAACAAACATGCAATCACACTGGGTGTGGTTCAGGAAAATAACACACATCCAATGACACTGGTGGATCCATGTGTGGTTTGTGGAAAGAACAGACATGCAATGACACTAGGTGTGGTTCATGAAAAGAACACACATGCAATGACACTGGTGTATCCTTATGTGGTTTGTTAGAAGAACACACATGCAATGACTCTAGCTGTGGTTCATGAAAGGAAAATACATGCAATGACACTGGTGGATCCATGTATGGTCTGTGGAAAGAACAGACAAGCAATGACACTGGTGGATCCATGTGTGGTTTGTGAGAAGAACAGACATGCAATGACACTAGTGGATCCATGTTTGGTTTGTGAGAAGAACAAACATGCAATGACACTGGGTGTGGTTCATGAAAAGGATAGACATGCAATGACACTGGTGGATCCTTATGTGGTTTGCTTATAGGAACAAACATGCAATGACACTGGGTGTGTTCATGAAATTAACAGACATGCAATGACACTAGTGGATCCTTATGTGGTTTGTTTAGAAGAACACACATGCAATGACTCTAGCTATGGTTCATGAAAAGAACACACATGCAATGACACTGGTGGATCCATGTGTGGTTCATGAGAAGAACGAACATGCAATCACACTAGGTGGATCCATGTGTGGTTTGTTTAGAGGAATAGACATGCAATGACTCTAGCTGTGGTTCATGAAAAGAACAAACATGCAATGACACTGGTGGATCCATGTGTGGTTTGTGAAAAGAACAGACATGCAATCACACTGGGTGTGGTTCATGAAAAGAACACACATGCAATGACACTGGTGGATCCATGTGTGGTTTGTGAAAAGAACACACATCCAATGACACTGGTGGATCCTTATGTGGTTTGTGAGAAGAACAAACATGCAATGACACTGGGTGTGCTTCATGAAAAGAACAGACATGCAATGACACTGGTGGATCCTTATGTGGTTTGTTTAGAAGAACAGACATCCAATGACTCTAGCTGTGGTTCATGAAAAGAACAGACATGCAATGACACTAGTGGATCCATGTGTGGATTGTGAAAAGAACAGACATGCAATCACACTAGGTGGATCCATGTGTGGTTTGTTTGGAGGAACAAACATGCAATGACACTGGGTGTGGTTCATGAAAAGAACAGACATGCAATGACACTGGTGGATCCTTATGTGGTTTGTTTAGAAGAACACACATGCAATGACTCTAGCTATGGTTCATGAAAAGAACACACATGCAATGACACTGGTGGATCCATCTGTGGTTCATGAGACGAACAGACATGCAATCACCCTAGGTGGATCCATGTGTGGTTTGTTTAGAGGAACAGACATGCAATGACTCTAGCTATGGTTCCTGAAAAGAACACACATGCAATGACACTGGTGGATCCATGTGTGGTTTGTGAAAAGAACAAACATGCAATCACACTGGGTGTGGTTCATGAAAATAACACACATGCAATGACAATGGTGGATCCATGTGTGGTTTGTGAAAAGAACACACATCCAATGACACTGGTGGATCCTTGTGTGGTTTATGAGAAGAACAAACATGCAATGACACTGGATGTGGTTCATGAAAAGAATAGACATGCAATGACACTGGTGGATCCTTATGTGGTTTGTTTAGAACAACATACATCCAATGACTCTAGCTGTGGTTCATGAAAAGAACATACATGCAATGACACTAGTGGATCCATGTGTGGTTTGTGAAAAGAACAGACATGCAATCACACTAGGTGGATCCATGTGTGGTTTGTTTAGAGGAAAAACATGCAATGACACTGGGTGTGGTTCATGAAAAGAAAAGACATGCAATGACACTGTTGGATCCTTATGTGGTTTGTTTAGAAGAACACACATGCAATGACTCTAGCTATGGTTCATGAAAAGAACACACATGCAATGACACAGGTGGATCCATGTGTGGTTCATGAGAAGAACATACATGCAATCATAGTAGGTGGATCCATGTGTGGTTTGTTTAGAGGAACAGACATGCAATGACTCTAGCTGTGGTTCATGAAAAGAACACACATTCAATGACAATGGTGGATCCATGTGTGGTTTGTGAAAAGAACAGACATGCAATCACACTAGGTGGATCCATGTGTGGTCTGTTTAGAGGAACAAACATGCAATGACACTGGGTGTGGTTTGCGAAAAAACAGACATGCAATCACACTAGGTGGATCCATGTGTGGTCTGTGGAAAGAACACACATGCAATGACACTGGTGGATCCATGTGTGGTTTGTGAAAAGAACAAACATGCAATTACACTGGGTGTGGTTCAGGAAAATAACATACATCCAATGACACTGGTGGATCCATGTGTGGTTTGTGGAAAGAACAGACATGCAATGACACTAGGTGTGGTTCATAAAAAGAACACACATGCAATGACACTAGTGTATCCTTATATGGTTTGATAGAAGAACACACATGCAATGACTCTAGCTGTGGTTCATGAAAAGAACATACATGCAATGACACTGGTGGATCCATGTGTGGTCTGTGGAAAGAATAGACATGCAATGACTCTAGTTGTGGATCGTGAAAAGAACACACATGCAATAACACTGGTCGATCAATGTGTGGTTTGTGAGAAGAACAGACATGCAATGACACTGGTGGAACCATGTGTGGTCTGTGAGAAGAACAAACATGCAATGACACTAGGTGTGGTTCTTGAAAAGAACAGACATGCAATTGCACTGGTGGATCCTTATGTGGTTTGTTTAGAAGAACAGACATCCAATGACTCTAGCTATGGTTCATGAAAATTACAGACATGCAATGACACTGTGTGTGGTTCATGAAAAGAACATACATGCAATCACACTAGGTGGATCCATGTGTGGTTTGTTTAGAGGAACAAACATGCAATGACACTGGGTGTGGTTCATGAAAAGAACAGACATGCAATGACACTGGTGGATCCTTATGTGGTTTGTTTAGAAGAACAGACATCCAATGACTCTAGTTGTGGTTCATGAAAAGAACAGACATGCAATGACACTAGTGGATCCATGTGTGGTTCATGAGAAGAACAGACATGCAATCACACAAGGTGGATCCATGTGTGGTTTGTTTAGAGGAACAGACAAGCAATGACTCTAGTTGTGGTTCATGAAAAGAACACACATGCAATAACACTGGTGGATCTATGTGTGGTTTGTGAAAAGAACAGACATGCAATCACACTAGGTGTGATTCATGGAAAGAACACACATGCAGTGACACTGGTGGATCCATGTGTGGTTTGTGAAAAGAACACACATCCAATGACATTGGTGGATCCTTACGTGGTTCGTGAGAACAACAAACATGCAATGACACTGGGTGTGGTTCATGAAAAGAACAGACATGCAATTACACTCGTGGATACTTATGTGGTTTGTTTAGAATAACAGAGATCCAATGACTCTAGCTGTGGTTCATGAAAAGAACAGACATGCAACGACACTGGTGGATCCATGTGTGGTTTGTGAAAAGAACAGACATGCAATCACACTAGGAGGATCCATGTGTGGTTTCTTTAGAGGAACAAACATGCAATGACACTGGGTGTGGTTCATGAAAAGAACAGACATGCAATGACACTGGTGGATCCTTATGTGGTTTGTTTAGAAGAACACACATGCAATGACTCTAGCTGTTGTTCATGAAAAGAACACACATGCAATGACACTAGTGGATACATGTGTGGTTCATGAGAAGAATAGACATGCAATCACACTCGGTGGATCCATGTGTGGTTTGGGGAAAGAACAGACATGCAATGACTCTGGCTGTGGTTCATGAAAAGAACACACATGCAATGACACTAGTGGATGCATGTGTGGTTCATGAGAAGAACAAAAATGCAATGACACTGGGTGTATCCATGTGTGGTTTGTTTAGAGGAACAGACATGCAATGACTCTGACTGTGGTTCATTAAAAGAACACACATGCAATGACACTGGTGGATCCATGTGTGGCTCATGAGAAGAACAGACATGTAATCACACTGGTGGATCCAACTGTGGTTCATGAAAAGAACACACATGCAATGACACTGGTGGATCCATGTGTGGTTCATGAGAAGAACAGACATGCAATCACACTAGGTGGATCCATGTGTGTTTTGTTTAGAGGAACAGACATGCAATGACTCTAGCTGTGGTTCATGAAAAGAACACACATGCAATAACACGGGTGGATCTATGTGTGGTTTGTGAAAAGAACAGACATGCAATCACACTAGGTGTGATTCATGGAAACAACACACATGTAGTGACACTGGTGGATCCATGTGTGGTTTATGAAAAGAACACACATCCAATGACACTGGTGGATCCTTATGTGGTTTGTGAGAAGAACAAACATGCAATGACACTGGGTGTGGTTCATGAAAAGAACAGACATGCAATTACACTGGTGGATCCTTATGTGGTTTGTTTAGAATAACGGACATCCAATGACTCTAGTTGTGGTTCATGAAAAGAACAGACATGCAACAACACTGGTGGATCCATGTGTGGTTTGTGAAAAGAACAGACATGCAATCACACTAGGTGGATCCATGTGTGGTTTGTTTAGAGGAAAAAACATGCAATGACACTAGGTGTGGTTCATCAAAAGAACATACATGCAATGACACTGGTGGATCCTTATGTGGTTTGTTTAGAAGAACACACATGCAATGACTCTAGCTATGATTCATGAAAATAACACACATGCAATGACACTGGTGGATCCATGTGTGGTTCATGAGAAGAACAGACATGCAATCACACTAGGTGGATCCATGTGTGGTTTTTTTAGAGGAACAGACATGCAATGACTCTAGTTGTGGTTCATCAAAAGAACACACATGCAATGACACTGGTGGATCCATGTATGGTTTTTTAAAAGAACAGACATGCAATAACACTGCGTGTGGTTCATGAAAAGAACACACATGCAACGACACTGGTGGATCCATGTGTGGTTTGTGAAAAGAACACACATCCAATGACACTGGTAGATCCTTATGTGGTTTGTGAGAAGAACAAACATGCAATGACACTGGGTGTGGTTCATGAAAAGAACATACATGCAATGACAATGGTGGATCCTTATATGGTTTGTTTTGAAGAACAGACATCCAATGACTCTAGTTGTGGTTCATGAAAAGAACAGAAATGCAATGACACTGGTGGATCCATGTGTGGTTTGTGAAAAGAACAGACATGCAATCACACTAGGAGGATCCATGTGTGGTTTGTTAGAGAAACAAACATGCAATGACACTGGGTGTCGTTCATGAAAAGAACAGACATGCAATGACACTGGTGGATCCTTATGTGGTTTGTTTAGAAGAACACACATGCAATGACTCTAGCTGTTGTTCATGAAAAGAACACACATGCAATGACACTAGTGGATCCATGTGTGGTTCATGAGAAGAATAGACATGCAATCACACTAGGTGGATCCATGTGTGATTTGGGGAAAGAACAGACATGCAATGACTCTGGCTGTGGTTCATGAAAAGAACACACATGCAATGACACTAGTGGATGCATGTGTGGTTCATGAGAAGAACAAAAATGCAATGACACTGGGTGTATCCATGTGTGGTTTGTTTAGAGGAACAGACATGCAATGACTCTGGCTGTGATTCATTAAAAGAACACATATGCAATGACACTGGTGGATCCATGTGTGGGTCATGAGAAGAACAGACATGTAATCACACTGGTGGATCCAGCTGTGGTTCATGAAAAGAACACACATGCAATGACACTGGTGGATCCATGTGGTTCATGAGAAGAACAGACATGCAATCACACTAGGTGGATCCATGTGTCGTTTGTTTAGAGGAACAGACATGCAATGACTCTAGTTGTGGTTCATGAAAAGAACACACATGCAATAACACTGGTGGATCTATGTGTGGTTTGTTAAAAGAACAGACATGCAATCACACTAGGTGTGATTCATGGAAAGAACACACATGTAGTGACACTGGTGGATCCATGTGTGGTTTGTGAAAGGAACACACATCGAATGACACTGGTGGATCCTTATGTGGTTTGTGAGAAGAACAGACATGCAATGACACTAGGTGTGGTTCATGAAAAGAACACACATGCAATGATACTGGTGTATCCTTATGTGGTTTGTGAGAAGAACACAAATGCAATGACTCTAGCTGTAGTTCATGAAAAGAACACACATGCAATGACACTGGTGGATCCATGTGTGGTTCATGAGAAGAACAGACATGCAATGACTCTAGCTATTGTTCATGAAAAGAACACACATGCAATGACACTGGTGGATCCATGTGTGGTTTGTGAAAACAACAGACATGCAATCACACTAGGTGGATCTATGTGTGGTTTGTTTAGAGGAACAGACATGCAATGACACTGGGTGTGGTTCATGAAAAAAACAGACTTGCAAAAACACTGGTGGATCCGTATATGGTTTGTTTAGAAGAACACACATGCAATGACTCTAGCTGTGGTTCATGAAAAGAACACACATGCAATGACACTGGTGGATCCATGTGTGGTTCATGAGAAGAACAGACATGCAATCACACTAGGTGGATCCATGTGTGGTTTGTGGAAAGAACAGACATGCAATGACTCTAGCTATGGTTTATTAAAAGAACACACATGCAATGACACTAGTGGATCCATGTGTGGTTCATGGGAAGAACACAAATGCAATGACACTGGGTGTATCCACGTGTGGTTTGTTTAGAGGAACAGACATGCAATGACTCTGGTTGTGGTTCATGAAAAGAACACACATGCAATGACACAGGTGGATCCATGTGGGGGTCATGAGAAGAATAGACATGCAATCACACTGGATGTGGTTCATGAAAAGAACATACATGCAATCACACTGGTGGATCCATGTGTGGTATGTGGAAAGAACAGATAAGCAATGACTCTTGTTGAGGTTCATGAAAAGACCACACATGCAACAACACTGGTGGATCCATGTGTGGTTTGTGAGAAGAACAGACATGCAATGACACTGGTGGATCCATGTGTGGTTTGTGAGAAGAAAAAACATGCAATGACACTGGGTGTGGTTCATGAAAAGAACATACATGCAATGACACTGGTGGATCCTTATGTGGTTTGTTTAGAAGAACAGACATCCAATGACTCTAGCTGTGGTTCATGAAAATTACAGACATGCAATGACACCAGTGGATCCTTATGTGGTTTGTTTAGAAGAACACACATGCACTCACACTAGGTGGATCCATGTGTGGTGTGTTTAGAGGAACAACCATGCAATGACACTGGGTGTGGTTCATGAAAAGAACAGACATGCAATGACACTAGTGGATCCTTATGTGTTTTGTTTATAAGGACACACATGCAATGACTCTAGCTATGGTTCATGAATAGAACACACATGCAATGACAATGGTGGATCCATGTGTGGTTTGTTTAGAGGAACAGACATGCAACGGCTCTAGCTGTGGTTCATGAAAAGAACAAACATGCAATGACACTGGTGGATCCATGTGAGGTTTGTGAAAAGAAAAGACATGCAATCACACTGGGTGTGGTTTATGAAAAGAACACACATGCAATGACACTGGTGGATCCTTATGTGGTTTGTGAGAAGAACAAACATGCAATGACACTTGGGGTGGTTCATGAAAAGAACAGACATGCAATGACACTTGTGTATTCTTATGTGGTTTGTTTAGAAGAACAAACATCCAATGACTCTAGCTGTGGTTCATGAAAAGAACAGACATGCAATGACACTGGTGGATCCATGTGTGGTTTGTGAAAAGAACAGACATGCAATCACACTAGGTGGATCCATGTGTGGTTTGTTTAGAGGAACAAACATGCAATGAAACTGGGTGTGGTTCATTAAAAGAACAGACATGCAATCACACTGGTGGATCCTTATGTTGTTTCTTTAGAAGAACACACATGCAATGACTCTAGCTATGGTTCATGAAAAGAACACACATGCAATGACACTTGTGGATCCATGTGTGGTTCATAAGAAGAACAGACATGCAATCACACTAGGGGGATCCATGTGCGGTTTGTTTAGAGGAACAGACATGCAATGACTCTAGCTGTGGTTCATGAAAAGAAGACACATGCAATGACACTAGTTGATCCATGTGTGGTTTGTGAAAAGAACAAACATTCAATCACACTGGGCGTGGTTCATGAAAAGAACACACATGTAATGACACTGGTGGATCCATGTGTGGTTTGTGAAAAGAACACACATCCAATGACACTGGTGGATCCTTGTATGGTTTGTGAGAAGAACAAACATGCAATGTCACTGGGTGTGGTTCATGAAAAGAATAGACATGCAATGACACTGGTGGATCCTTATGTGGTTTGTTTAGAAGAACAAACATCCAATGACTTTAGCCGTGGTTCATGAAAAGAACAGACAAGCAATGACACTGGTGGATCCATGTGTGGTTTGTGAAAAGAACAGACATGCAATCACACTAGGTGGAACCATGTGTGGTTTGTTTAGAGGAACAACCATGCAATGACACTGGGTGTGGTTCATGAAAAGAACAGACATGCAATGACACTAGTGGATCCTTATGTGGTTTGTTTAGAAGAACACACATGCAATGACTCTAGATATGGTTCATGAAAAAAACACACATGCAATGACACTGGTGGTTCCATGTGTGGTTCATGAGAGGAACATACATGCAATCATACTAGGTGGATCCATGTGTAGTTTGTTTAGACGAACAGACATGCAATGACTCTAGATGTGGTTCATGGAAATAACACACATGCAATGACACTAGTGGATCCATGTGTGGTTTGCGAAAAGAACACACATGCAATGACACTGGTGGATCCATGTGTGGTTCATGAGAAGAACAGACATGCAATCACACTGGCTGTGGTTCATGAAAAGAACATGCATGCAATGACACTGGTGGATCCATATGTGGTTTGTGGAAGGAACACACATACAATGACTCTAACTGTGGTTCATGAAAAGAACACACATGTAATGACACTTGTGGATCCATGTGTGGTTTGTGAAAACAATAGACATGCAATCACACTAGGTGGATCCATGTGTGGTTTGTGGAAAGAACACACATGCAATGACTCTAGATGTGGTTCATGAAAAGAACACACATGCAATGACACTAGTGTATCCTTATGTGGTTTGTGACAAGAACACAAATGCGATGACTCTAGCTGTAGTTCATGAAAAGAACACACATGCAATGACACTGGTGGATCCATGTGTGGTTCATGAGAAGAACACACATGCAATGACTCTAGCTATGGTTCATGACAATAACACACATGCAATGACACTGGTGGATCGATGTGTGGTTCATGAGAAGAACAAACATGCAATCACACTAGGTGGATCCATGTGTGGTTTGTTTATAGGAACAAACATGCAAGGGTGTGGTTCATGAAAAGAACAGATATGCAATGACACTGGTGGATCCTTATGTGGTTTGTTTAGAAGAACACACATGCAATGACTCTGGCTATGGTTCATGAAAAGAACACACATGCAATGACACCGGTGGATCCATGTGTGGTTCATGAGAAGAACAGACATGCAATCACCCTAGGTGGATCCATGTGTGGTTTGTTTAGAGGAACATACATGCAATGACTCTAGCTATGGTTCAAGAAAAGAACACACATGCAATGACACTGGTGTATCCATGTGTGGTTTGTGGAAAGAATAGATATGCAATCACACTTTGTGGATCCATGTGTGGTTTGTTTAGAGGAACAGACATGCAATGACACTGGGTGTGGTTCATGAAAAAAACAGACATGCAATCACACTGGTGGATCCTTATATGGTTTGTTTAGAAGAACACACATGCAATGACTCTAGCTGTGGTTCATGAAAAGAACACACATGCAATGACACTAGTGGATCCATGTGTGGTTCATGAGAAGAATAGACATGCAATCACACTAGGTTTGTGGAAAGAACAGACATGCAATGACTCTGGCTGTGGTTCATGAAAAGAACACACATGCAATGACACTAGTGGATGCGTGTGTGGTTCATGAGGAGAACAAAAATGCAATGACACTGGGTGTATCCATGTGTGGTTTGTTTAGAGGAACAGACATGCAATGACTCTGGCTGTGGTTCATGAAAAGAACACACATGCAATGACACTGGTGGATCCATGTGTGGTTCATGAGAAGAACAGACATGCAATCTCACTGGATGTGGTTCATGAAAAGAACATACATGCAATGACACTGGTGGATCCATGGGTGGTCTGTGGAAAGAATAGACAAGCAATGACACTGGTGGATCCATGTGTGGTTTGTGAGAAGAACTGACATGCAATGACACTGGTGGATCCATGTATGGTTTGTGAGAAGAACAAACATGCAATGACACTGGGTATGGTTCATGTAAAGGATAGACATGCAATGACACTGGTGGATCATTATGTGGTTTGTTTAGAAGAACAAACATCCAATGACTCTAGTTGTGGTTCATGAAAAGAACAGACATGCAATGACACTAGTGGATCCTTATGTGGTTTGTTTAGAAGAACACACATGCAATCACACTAGGTGGATCCATGTGTGGTTTGTTTAGAGGAACAAACATGCAATGACACTGGGTGTGGTTCATGAAAAGAACAGACATGCAATGACACTGGTGGATCCTTATGTGGTTTGTTTATAAGAACACACATGCAATGACTCTAGCTATGGTTCATGAAAAGAACACACATGCAATGACACTGGTGGATCCATGTGTGGTTCATGAGAAGAACGAACATGCAATCACACTAGATGGATCCATGTGTGGTTTGTTTAGAGGAACACACATGCAATGACTCTAGCTGTGGTTCATGAAAAGAACAGACATGCAATGACACTGGTGGATCCATGTGTGGTTTGTGAAAAGAACAGACATGCAATCACACTGGGTGTGGTTCATGAAAAGAACACACATGCAATGACACTGGTGGATCCATGTGTGGTTTGTGAAAAGAACACACATCCAATGACACTGGTGGATCCTTATGTGGTTTGTGAGAAGAACAAACATGCAATGACACTGGGTGTGCTTCATCAAAAGAACAGACATGCAATGACACTAGTGGATCCTTATGTGGTTTGTTTAGAAGAACAGACATCCAATGACTCTAGTTGTGGTTCATGAAAAGAACAGACATGCAATGACACTAGTGGATCCATGTGTGGTTTGTGAAAAGAACAGACATGCAATCACACTAGGTGGATCCATGTGTGGTTTGTTTAGAGGAACAAACATGCAATGACACTGGGTGTGGTTCATGAAAAGAACAGACATGCAATGACACTGGTGGATCCTTATGCGGTTTGTTTATAAGAACACACATGTAATGACTCTAGCTATGGTTCATGAAAAGAACACACATGCAATGACACTGGTGGATCCATGTGTGGTTCATGAGAAGAACAGACATGCAATCACCCTAGGAGGATCCATGTGTGGTTTGTTTAGAGGAACAGACATGCAATGATTCTAGCTATGGTTCCTGAAAAGAACACACATGCAATGACACTGGTGGATCCATGTGTGGTTTGTGAAAAGAACAAACATGCAATCACACTGGGTGTGGTTCATGAAAATAACACACATGCAATGACACTGGTGGATCCATGTGTGGTTTATGAAAAGAACACACATCCAATGACACTGGTCGATCCTTGTGTGGTTTATGAGAAGAACAAACATGCAATGACACTGGATGTGGTTCATGAAAAGAATAGACATGCAACGACACTAGTGGATCCTTATGTGGTTTGTTTAGAACAACATACATCCATTGACTCTAGCTGTGGTTCATGAAAAGAACATACATGCAATGACACTAGTGGATCCATGTGTGGTTTGTGAAAAGAACAGACATGCAATCACACTAGGTGGATCCATGTGTGGTTTGTTTAGAGGAAAAACATGCAATGACACTGGGTGTGGTTCATGAAAAGAAAAGACATGAAATGACACTGTTGGATCCTTATGTGGTTTGTTTAGAAGAACACACATGCAATGACTCTAGCTATGGTTCATGAAAAGAACACACATGCAATGACACTGGTGGATCCATGTGTGGTTCATGAGAAGAACATACACGCAATCATACTAGGTGGATCCATGTGTGGTTAGTTTAGAGGAACAGACATGCAATGACTCTAGCTGTGGTTCATGAAAAGAACACACATGCAATGACAATGGCTGATCCATGTGTGGTTTGTGAAAAGAACGAACATGCAATCACACTAGGTGGATCCATGTGTGGTCTGTTTAGAGGAACAAACATGCAATGACACTGGGTGTGGTTTGCGAAAAAAACACACATGCAATCACACTAGGTGGATCCATGTGTGGTCTGTGGAAAGAACACACATGCAATGACTCTAGCTGTGGTTCATGAAAAGAACACACATGCAATGACACTGGTGGATCCATGTGTGGTTTGTGAAAAGAACAAACATGCAATCACACTGGGTGTGGTTCAGGAAAATAACACACATCCAATGACACTGGTGGATCCATGTGTGGTTTGTGGAAAGAACAGACATGCAATGACACTAGGTGTGGTTCATGAAAAGAACACACATGCAATGACACTGGTGTATCCTTATGTGGTTTGTTAGAAGAACACACATGCAATGACTCTAGCTGTGGTTAATGAAAAGAAAATACATGCAATGACACTGTTGGATCCATGTGTGGTCTGTGGAAAGAACAGACAAGCAATGACACTGGTGGATCCATGTGTGGTTTGTGAGAAGAACAGACATGTAATGACACTGGTGGATCCATGTGTGGTTTGTGAGAAGAACAAACATGCAATGACACTGCGTGTGGTTCATGAAAAATATAGACATGCAATGACACTGGTGGATCCTTATCTGGTTTGTTTAGAAGAACAAACATCCAATGACTCTAGCTGTGGATCATGAAAAGAACAGACATGCAATGACACTAGTGGATCCTTATGTGCTTTGTTTAGAAGAACACACATGCAATCACACTAGGTGGATCCATGTGTGGTTTGTTTAGAGGAAGAAACATGCAATGACACTGGGTGTGGTTCATGAAAAGAACAGACATGCAATGACACTGGTGGATCCTTCTGTGGTTTGTTTATAAGAACACACATGCAATGACTCTAGCTATGGTTCATGAAAAGAACACACATGCAATGACACTGGTGGATCCATGTGTGGTTCATGAGAAGAACGAACATGCAATCACACTAGGTGGATCCATGTGTGGTCTGTGGAAAGAACACACATGCAATGACTCTAGCTGTGGTTCATGAAAATAACACACATGCAATGACACTGGTGGATCCATGTGTGGTTTGTGAAAAGAACAAACATGCAATCACACTGGGTGTGGTTCAGGAAAATAACACACATCCAATGACACTGGTGGATCCATGTGTGGTTTGTGGAAAGAACAGACATGCAATGACACTAGGTGTGGTTCATGAAAAGAACACACATGCAATGACACTGGTGTATCCTTATGTGGTTTGTTAGAAGAACACACATGCAATGACTCTAGCTGTGGTTAATGAAAAGAAAATACATGCAATGACACTGTTGGATCCATGTGTGGTCTGTGGAAAGAACAGACAAGCAATGACACTGGTGGATCCATGTGTGGTTTGTGAGAAGAACAGACATGTAATGACACTGGTGGATCCATGTGTGGTTTGTGAGAAGAACAAACATGCAATGACACTGCGTGTGGTTCATGAAAAGGATAGACATGCAATGACACTGGTGGATCCTTATCTGGTTTGTTTAGAAGAACAAACATCCAATGACTCTAGCTGTGGATCATGAAAAGAACAGACATGCAATGACACTAGTGGATCCTTATGTGCTTTGTTTAGAAGAACACACATGCAATCACACTAGGTGGATCCATGTGTGGTTTGTTTAGAGGAAGAAACATGCAATGACACTGGGTGTGGTTCATGAAAAGAACAGACATGCAATGACACTGGTGGATCCTTCTGTGGTTTGTTTATAAGAACACACATGCAATGACTCTAGCTATGGTTCATGAAAAGAACACACATGCAATGACACTGGTGGATCCATGTGTGGTTCATGAGAAGAACGAACATGCAATCACACTAGGTGGATCCATGTGTGGTTTGTTTAGAGGAACAGACATGCAATGACTCTAGCTGTGGTTCATGAAAAGAACAGACTTGCAATGACACTGGTGGATCCATGTGTGGTTTGTGAAAAGAACAGACATGCAATCACACTGGGTGTGGTTCATGAAAAGAACACACATGCAATGACACTAGTGGATCCATGTGTGGTTTGTGAAAAGAACACACATCCAATGACACTGGTGGATCCTTATGTGGTTTGTGAGAAGAACAAACATGCAATTACACTGGGTGTGCATCATGAAAAGAACAGACATGCAATGACACTAGTGGATCCTTATGTGGTTTGTTTAGAAGAACAGACATCCAATGACTCTAGCTGTGGTTCATGAAAAGAACAGACATGCAATGACACTAGTGGATCCATGTGTGGTTTGTGAAAAGAACAGACATGCAATCACACTAGGTGGATCCATGTGTGGTTTGTTTAGAGGAACAAACATGCAATGACACTAGGTGTGGTTCATGAAAAGAACAGACATGCAATGACACTGGTGGATCCTTATGTGGTTTGTTTACAAGAACACACATGCAATGACTCTAGCTATGGCTCATGAAAAGAACACACATGCAATGACATTGGTGGATCCATGTGTGGTTCATGAGAAGAACATACATGCAATCACCCTAGGTGGATCCATGTGTGGTTTGTTTAGAGGAACAGACATGCAATGACTCTAGATATGGTTCCTGAAAAGAACACACATGCATTAACACTGGTGGATCCATGTGTGGTTGGTGAAAAGAACAAACATGCAATCACACTGGGTGTGGTTCATGAAAATAACACACATGCATTGACACTGGTGGATCCATGTGTGGTTTGTGAAAAGAACACACATCCAATGACACTGGTGGATCCATGTGTGGTTTGTGAAAAGAACAAACATACAATGACACTGGATGTGGTTCATGAAAAGAATAGACATGCAATGACACTAGTGGATCCTTATGTGGTTTGTTTAGAACAACATACATCCAATGACTCTAGTTGTGGTTCATGAAAAGAACATACATGCAATCACACTAGTGGATCCATGTGTGGTTTGTGAAAAGAACAGACATGCAATCACACTAGGTGGATCCATGTGTGGTTTGTTTAGAGGAAAAACATGCAATGACCCTGGGTGTGGTTCATGAAAAGAAAAGACATGCAATGACACTGTTGGATCCTTATGTGGTTTGTTTAGAAGAACACACATGCAATGACTCTAGCTATGGTTCATGAAAAGAACACACATGCAATCACACTGGTGGATCCATGTGTGGTTCATGAGAAGAACATACATGCAATTATACTAGGTGGATCCATGTGTGGTTTGTTTAGAGGAACAGACATGCAATGACTCTAGCTGCGGTTCATGAAAAGAACACACATTCAATGACAATGGTGGATCCATGTGTGGTTTGGGAAAAGAACAGACATGCAATCACACTAGGTGGATCCATGTGTGTTCCGTTTAGAGGAACAAACATGCAATGACACTGGGTGTGGTTTGCGAAAAAAACAGACATGCAATCACACTAGGTGGATCCATGTGTGGTCTGTGGAAAGAACACACATGCAATGACTCTAGCTGTGGTTCATGAAAAGAACACACATGCAATGACACTGGTGGATCCATGTGTGGTTTGTGAAAAGAACAAACATGCAATCACACTGGGTGTGGTTCAGGAAAATAACACACATCCAATGACACTGGTGGATCCATGTGTGGTTTGTGGAAAGAACAGACATGCAATGACACTAGGTGTGGTTCATGAAAAGAACACACATGCAATGACACTGGTGTATCCTTATGTGGTTTGTTAGAAGAACACACATGCAATGACTCTAGCTGTGGTTCATGAAAGGAAAATACATGCAATGACACTGGTGGATCCATGTATGGTCTGTGGAAAGAACAGACAAGCAGTGACACTGGTGGATCCATGTGTGGTTTGTGAGAAGAACAGACATGCAATGACACTAGTGGATCCATGTGTGGTTTGTGAGAAGAACAAACATGCAATGACACTGGGTGTGGTTCATGAAAAGGATAGACATGCAATGACACTGGTGGATCCTTATGTGGTTTGCTTATAGGAACAAACATGCAATGACACTGGGTGTGTTCATGAAATTAACAGACATGCAATGACACTAGTGGATCCTTATGTGGTTTGTTTAGAAGAACACACATGCAATGACTCTAGCTATGGTTCATGAAAAGAACACACATGCAATGACACTGGTGGATCCATGTGTGGTTCATGAGAAGAACGAACATGCAATCACACTAGGTGGATCCATGTGTGGTTTGTTTAGAGGAATAGACATGCAATGACTCTAGCTGTGGTTCATGAAAAGAACAGACATGCAATGACACTGGTGGATCCATGTGTGGTTTGTGAAAATAACAGACATGCAATCACACTGGGTGTGGTTCATGAAAAGAACACACATGCAATGACACTGGTGGATCCATGTGTGGTTTGTGAAAAGAACACACATCCAATGACACTGGTGGATCCTTATGTGGTTTGTGAGAAGAACAAACATGCAATGACACTGGGTGTGCTTCATGAAAAGAACAGACATGCAATGACACTGGTGGATCCTTATGTGGTTTGTTTAGAAGAACAGACATCCAATGACTCTAGCTGTGGTTCATGAAAAGAACAGACATGCAATGACACTAGTGGATCCATGTGTGGATTGTGAAAAGAACAGACATGCAATCACACTAGGTGGATCCATGTGTGGTTTATTTGGAGGAACAAACATGCAATGACACTGGGTGTGGTTCATGAAAAGAACAGACATGCAATGACACTGGTGGATCCTTATGTGGTTTGTTTAGAAGAACACACATGCAATGACTCTAGCTATGGTTCATGAAAAGAACACACATGCAATGACACTGGTGGATCCATGTGTGGTTCATGAGACGAACAGACATGCAATCACCCTAGGTGGATCCATGTGTGGTTTGTTTAGAGGAACAGACATGCAATGACTCTAGCTATGGTTCCTGAAAAGAACACACATGCAATGACACTGGTGGATCCATGTGTGGTTTGTGAAAAGAACAAACATGCAATCACACTGGGTGTGGTTCATGAAAATAACACACATGCAATGACACTGGTGGATCCATGTGTGGTTTGTGAAAAGAACACACATCCAATGACACTGGTGGATCCTTGTGTGGTTTATGAGAAGAACAGACATGCAATGACACTGGATGTGGTTCATGAAAAGAATAGACATGCAATGACACTGGTGGATCCTTATGTGGTTTGTTTAGAACAACATACATCCAATGACTCTAGCTGTGGTTCATGAAAAGAACATACATGCAATGACACTAGTGGATCCATGTGTGGTTTGTGAAAAGAACAGACATGCAATCACACTAGGTGGATCCATGTGTGGTTTGTTTAGAGGAAAAACATGCAATGACACTGGGTGTGGTTCATGAAAAGAAAAGACATGCAATGACACTGTTGGATCCTTATGTGGTTTGTTTAGAAGAACACACATGCAATGACTCTAGCTATGGTTCATGAAAAGAACACACATGCAATGACACAGGTGGATCCATGTGTGGTTCATGAGAAGAACATACATGCAATCATAGTAGGTGGATCCATGTGTGGTTTGTTTAGAGGAACAGACATGCAATGACTCTAGCTGTGGTTCATGAAAAGAACACACATTCAATGACAATGGTGGATCCATGTGTGGTTTGTGAAAAGAACAGACATGCAATCACACTAGGTGGATCCATGTGTGGTCTGTTTAGAGGAACAAACATGCAATGACACTGGGTGTGGTTTGCGAAAAAAACAGACATGCAATCACACTAGGTGGATCCATGTGTCGTCTGTGGAAAGAACACACATGCAATGACACTGGTGGATCCATGTGTGGTTTGTGAAAAGAACAAACATGCAATTACACTGGGTGTGGTTCAGGAAAATAACATACATCCAATGACACTGGTGGATCCATGTGTGGTTTGTGGAAAGAACAGACATGCAATGACACTAGGTGTGGTTCATGAAAAGAACACACATGCAATGACACTAGTGTATCCTTATATGGTTTGATAGAAGAACACACATGCAATGACTCTAGCTGTGGTTCATGAAAAGAACATACATGCAATGACACTGGTGGATCCATGTGTGGTCTGTGGAAAGAATAGACATGCAATGACTCTAGTTGTGGATCGTGAAAAGAACACACATGCAATAACACTGGTCGATCAATGTGTGGTTTGTGAGAAGAACAGACATGCAATGACACTGGTGGAACCATGTGTGGTCTGTGAGAAGAACAAACATGCAATGACACTAGGTGTGGTTCTTGAAAAGAACAGACATGCAATTGCACTGGTGGATCCTTATGTGGTTTGTTTAGAAGAACAGACATCCAATGACTCTAGCTATGGTTCATGAAAATTACAGACATGCAATGACACTGGGTGTGGTTCATGAAAAGAACATACATGCAATCACACTAGGTGGATCCATGTGTGGTTTGTTTAGAGGAACAAACATGCAATGACACTGGGTGTGGTTCATGAAAAGAACAGACATGCAATGACACTGGTGGATCCTTATGTGGTTTGTTTAGAAGAACAGACATCCAATGACTCTAGTTGTGGTTCATGAAAAGAACAGACATGCAATGACACTAGTGGATCCATGTGTGGTTTGTGAAAAGAACACACATGCAATCACACTAGGTGGATCCATGTGTGGTTTGTTTAGAGGAACAAACATGCAATGACACTGGGTGTGGTTCATGAAAAGAACAGACATGCAATGACAATGGTGGATCCTTATGTTGGTTGTTTAGAAGAACACACATGCAATGACTCTAGCTATGGTTCATAAAAAGAACACACATGCAATGACACTGGTGGATCCATGTGTGGTTCATGAGAAGAACAGACATGCAATCACACAAGGTGGATCCATGTGTGGTTTGTTTAGAGGAACAGACAAGCAATGACTCTAGTTGTGGTTCATGAAAAGAACACACATGCAATAACACTGGTGGATCTATGTGTGGTTTGTGAAAAGAACAGACATGCAATCACACTAGGTGTGATTCATGGAAAGAACACACATGCAGTGACACTGGTGGATCCATGTGTGGTTTGTGAAAAGAACACACATCCAATGACACTGGTGGATCCTTACGTGGTTCGTGAGAAGAACAAACATGCAATGACACTGGGTGTGGTTCATGAAAAGAACAGACATGCAATTACACTCGTGGATACTTATGTGGTTTGTTTAGAATAACAGAGATCCAATGACTCTAGCTGTGGTTCATGAAAAGAACAGACATGCAACGACACTGGTGGATCCATGTGTGGTTTGTGAAAAGAACAGACATGCAATCACACTAGGAGGATCCATGTGTGGTTTCTTTAGAGGAACAAACATGCAATGACACTGGGTGTGGTTCATGAAAAGAACAGACATGCAATGACACTGGTGGATCCTTATGTGGTTTGTTTAGAAGAACACACATGCAATGACTCTAGCTGTTGTTCACGAAAAGAACACACATGCAATGACACTAGTGGATACATGTGTGGTTCATGAGAAGAATAGACATGCAATCACACTCGGTGGATCCATGTGTGGTTTGGGGAAAGAACAGACATGCAATGACTCTGGCTGTGGTTCATGAAAAGAACACACATGCAATGACACTAGTGGATGCATGTGTGGTTCATGAGAAGAACAAAAATGCAATGACACTGGGTGTATCCATGTGTGGTTTGTTTAGAGGAACAGACATGCAATGACTCTGACTGTGGTTCATTAAAAGAACACACATGCAATGACACTGGTGGATCCATGTGTGGTTCATGAGAAGAACAGACATGTAATCACACTGGTGGATCCAACTGTGGTTCATGAAAAGAACACACATGCAATGACACTGGTGGATCCATGTGTGGTTCATGAGAAGAACAGACATGCAATCACACTAGGTGGATCCATGTGTGTTTTGTTTAGAGGGACAGACATGCAATGACTCTAGCTGTGGTTCATGAAAAGAACACACATGCAATAACACGGGTGGATCTATGTGTGGTTTGTGAAAAGAACAGACATGCAATCACACTAGGTGTGATTCATGGAAACAACACACATGTAGTGACACTGGTGGATCCATGTGTGGTTTGTGAAAAGAACACACATCCAATGACACTGGTGGATCCTTATGTGGTTTGTGAGAAGAACAAACATGCAATGACACTGGGTGTGGTTCATGAAAAGAACAGACATGCAATTACACTGGTGGATCCTTATGTGGTTTGTTTAGAATAACGGACATCCAATGACTCTAGTTGTGGTTCATGAAAAGAACAGACATGCAACAACACTGGTGGATCCATGTGTGGTTTGTGAAAAGAACAGACATGCAATCACACTAGGTGGATCCATGTGTGGTTTGTTTAGAGGAAAAAACATGCAATGACACTAGGTGTGGTTCATCAAAAGAACATACATGCAATGACACTGGTGGATCCTTATGTGGTTTGTTTAGAAGAACACACATGCAATGACTCTAGCTATGATTCATGAAAATAACACACATGCAATGACACTGGTGGATCCATGTGTGGTTCATGAGAAGAACAGACATGCAATCACACTAGGTGGATCCATGTGTGGTTTTTTAGAGGAACAGACATGCAATGACTCTAGTTGTGGTTCATCAAAAGAACACACATGCAATGACACTGGTGGATCCATGTATGGTTTTTTATAAGAACAAACATGCAATAACACTGCGTGTGGTTCATGAAAAGAACACACATGCAACGACACTGGTGGATCCATGTGAGGTTTGTGAAAAGAACACACATCCAATGACACTGGTAGATCCTTATGTGGTTTGTGAGAAGAACAAACATGCAATGACACTGGGTGTGGTTCATGAAAAGAACATACATGCAATGACAATGGTGGATCCTTATGTGGTTTGTTTTGAAGAACAGACATCCAATGACTCTAGCTGTGGTTCATGAAAAGAACAGAAATGCAATGACACTGGTGGATCCATGTGTGGTTTGTGAAAAGAACAGACATGCAATCACACTAGGAGGATCCATGTGTGGTTTGTTAGAGGAACAAACATGCAATGACACTGGGTGTCGTTCATGAAAAGAACAGACATGCAATGACACTGGTGGATCCTTATGTGGTTTGTTTAGAAGAACACACATGCAATGACTCTAGCTGTTGTTCATGAAAAGAACACACATGCAATGACACTAGTGGATCTATGTGTGGTTCATGAGAAGAATAGACATGCAATCACACTAGGTGGATCCATGTGTGGTTTGGGGAAAGAACAGACATGCAATGACTCTGGCTGTGGTTCATGAAAAGAACACACATGCAATGACACTAGTGGATGCATGTGTGGTTCATGAGAAGAACAAAAATGCAATGACACTGGGTGTATCCATGTGTGGTTTGTTTAGAGGAACAGACATGCAATGACTCTGGCTGTGGTTCATTAAAAGAACACACATGCAATGACACTGGTGGATCCATGTGTGGGTCATGAGAAGAACAAACATGTAATCACACTGGTGGATCCAGCTGTGGTTCATGAAAAGAACACACATGCAATGACACTGGTGGATCCATGTGGTTCATGAGAAGAACAGACATGCAATCACACTAGGTGGATCCATGTGTCGTTTGTTTAGAGGAACAGACATGCAATGACTCTAGTTGTGGTTCATGAAAAGAACACACATGCAATAACACTGGTGGATCTATGTGTGGTTTGTTAAAAGAACAGACATGCAATCACACTAGGTGTGATTCATGGAAAGAACACACATGTAGTGACACTGGTGGATCCATGTGTGGTTTGTGAAAGGAACACACATCGAATGACACTGGTGGATCCTTATGTGGTTTGTGAGAAGAACAAACATGCAATGACACTGGGTGTGGTTCATGAAAAGAAACAGACATGCAATGACACTGGTGGATCCTTATGTGGTTTGTTTAGAAGAACACACATGCAATGACACTGGGTGTGGTTCATGAAAAGAACAGACACGCAATGACACTGGTGGATCCTTATGTGGTTTGTTTAGAACAACATACATCCAATGACTCTAGTTGTGGTTCATGAAAATTATAGACATGCAATGACAGTGGGTGTGGTTCATGAAAAGAACAGACATGCAATGACACTGGTGGATCCTTATGTGGTTTTCTTAGAAGAATAGACATCCAATGACTCTAGCGGTAGTTCATGAAAAGAACAGACATGCAATGACACTGATGGTTCCATGTGTGGTTTGTGAAAAGAATAGACATGCAATCACACTAGGTGGATCCATGTGTGGTTTGTTTAGAGGAAAAAACATGCAATGACATTGGGTGTGGTTCATGAAAAGAACAGACATGCAATGACACTGGTGGATCCTTATGTGGTTTGTTTAGAAGAACAAACATGCAATGACACTAGCTATGGTTCATGAAAATAACACACATGCAATGACACTGGTGGATCCATGTGTGGTTCATGAGAAGAACAGACATACAATCACACTAGGTGTATCCATGTGTGGTTTGTTTAGAGGAACATACATGCAATGAGTCTAGCTGTGGTTCCTGAAAAGAACACACATGCAATAACACTGGTGGATCTATGTGTGGTTTGTGAAAAGAACAGACATGCAATCACACTGGGTGTGGTTCATGGAAAGAACACACATGCAATGACACTAGTGGATCCATGTGTGGTTTGTGAAAAGAACACACATCGAATGACATTGGTGGATCCTTATGTGGTTTGTGAGAAGAAGAAACATGCAATGACACTGGGTGTGGTTCATGAAAAGAACAGACATGCAATTACACTGGTGGATCCTTATGTGGTTTGTTTAGAAGAACAGACATCCAATGACTCTAGCTATGGTTCATGAAAAGAACAGGCATGCCATGACACTGGTCGATCCATGTGTGGTTTGGAAAAAGAACAGACATGCAATCAAACTAGGTGGATCCATGTATGGTTTGTTTAGAGGAACAAACATGCAATGACACTAGGTGTGGTTGATGAAAAGAACATACATGCAATGACGCTGGTGGATCCTTATGTGGTTTGTTTAGAAGAACACACATGCAATGACTCTAGCTATGGTTCATGAAAATAACACACATGCAATGACACTGGTGGATCCATGTGTGGTTCATGAGAAGAACAGACATGCAATCACACTAGGTGGATCCATGTGTGGTTTGTTTAGAGGAACAAACGTGAAATGACATTGGGTGTGGTTCATGAAAAGAACAGACATGCAATGACACTGGTGGATCCTTATGTGGTTTGTTTAGAAGAACACACCTGCAATGACTCTAGCTATGGTTCATGAAAATATAACACATGCAATGACACTGGTGGATCCATGTGTGGTTTGTGAAAAGAACAAACATGCAATCACAATGGGTGTGGTTCATGAAAATAACACACATCCAATGACACTGGTGGATCCATGTGTGGTTTGTGGAAAGAAAAGACATGCAATGAAACTAGGTGTGGTTCATGAAAAGAGCACACATGCAATAACACTGGTCTATCCTTATGTGGCTTGTGAGAAGAACACACATGCAATGACTCTAGCTGTGGTTCGTGAAAAGAACATACATGCAATGACACTGGTGGATCCATGTGTGGTCTGTGGAAAGAATAGACGTGCAATGACTCTAGTTGTGGTTCATCAAAAGAACACACATGCAATGACACTGGTGGATCCATGTGTGGTTTGTGAGAAGAACAGACATGCAATGACACTGGTGGAACCATGTGTGGTCTGTGAGAAGAACAAACATGCAATGACACTAGGTGTGGTTCATGAAAAGAACAGACATGCAATGACACTGGTGGATCCTTATGTGGTTTGTTTAGAAGAATAGACATCCAATAACTCTAGCTGTGGTTCATGAAAATTACAGACATGCAATGACATTGGGTGTGGTTCATGAAAAGAACAGACATGCAATGACACTGGTGGATCCTTATGTGGTTTGCTTAGAAGAACAGACATCCAATGACTCTAGCTGTAGTTCATGAAAAGAACAGACATGCAATGACACTGATGGATCCATGTGTGGTTTGTGAAAAGAATAGACATGCAATCACACTAGGTGGATCCATGTGTGGTTTGTTTAGAGGAAAAAACATGCAATGACACTGGGTGTGGTTCATGAAAAGAACAGACATGCAATGACACTGGTGGATCCTTATGTGGTTTGTTTAGAAGAACAGACATGCAATGACTCTAGCTATGGTTCATGAAAATAACACACATGCAATGACACTGGTGGATCCATGTGTGGTTCATGAGAAGAATAGACATGCAATCACACTAGGTGGATCCATGTGTGGTTTGTTTAGAGGAACATACATGCAATGATTCTAGCTATGGTTCATGAAAAGAACACACATGCAATAACACTGGTGGATCTATGTGTGGTTTGTGAAAAGAACAGACATGCAATCACACTGGGTGTGGTTCATGGAAAGAACACACATGCAATGACACTGGTGGATCCATGTGTGGTTTGTGAAAAGAACACACATCGAATGACATTGGTAGATCCTTATGTGGTTTATGAGAAGAAGAAACATGCAATGACACTGGGTGTGGTTCATGAAAAGAACAGACATGCAATTACACTGGTGGATCCTTATGTGGTTTGTTTAGAAGAACAGACATCCAATAACTCTAGCTGTGGTTCATGAAATTAACAGGCATGCCATGACACTGGTCGATCCATGTGTGGTTTGTGAAAAGAACAGACATGCAATCAAACTAGGTGGATCCATGTGTGGTTTGTTTAGAGGAACAAACATGCAATGACACTAGGTGTGGTTGATGAAAAGAACATACATGCAATGACACTGGTGGATCCTTATGTGGTTTGTTTAGAAGAACACACATGCAATGACTCTAGCTATGGTTCATGAAAATAACACACATGCAATGACACTGGTGGATCCATGTGTGGTTCATGAGAAGAACAGACATGCAATCACACTAGGTGGATCCATGTGTGGTTTGTTTAGAGGAACAAACATGAAATGACATTGGGTGTGGTTCATGAAAAGAACAGACATGCAATGACACTGGTGGATCCTTATGTGGTTTGTTTAGAAGAACACACCTGCAATGACTCTAGCTATGGTTCATGAAAACATAACACATGCAATGACACTGGTGGATCCATGTGTGGTTTGTGAAAAGAACAAACATGCAATCACAATGGGTGTGGTTCATGAAAATAACACACAGCCAATGACACTGGTGGATCCATGTGTGGTTTGTGGAAAGAAAAGACATGCAATGAAACTAGGTGTGGTTCATGAAAAGAACACACATGCAATAACACTGGTGTATCCTTATGTGGCTTGTGAGAAGAACACACATGCAATGACTCTAGCTGTGGTTCGTGAAAAGAACATACATGCAATGACACTGGTGGATCCATGTGTGGTGTATGGAAAGAATAGACATGCAATGACTCTAGTTGTGGTTCATCAAAAGAACACACATGCAATGACACTGGTGGATCCATGTGTGGTTTGTGAGAAGAACAGACATGATACGACACCTGTGGAACCATGTGTGGTCTGTGAGAAGAACAAACATGCAATGACACTAGGTGTGGTTCATGAAAAGAACAGACATGCAATGACACTGGTGGATCCTTATGTGGTTTGTTTAGAAGAACAGACATCCAATAACTCTAGCTGTGGTTCATGAAAATTACAGACATGCAATGACACTGGATGTGGTTCATGAAAAGAACAGACATGCAATGACACTGGTGGATCCTTATGTGGTTTGCTTAGAAGAACAGACATCCAATGACTCTAGCTGTAGTTCATGAAAAGAACAGACATGCAATGACACTGATGGATCCATGTGTGGTTTGTGAAAAGAATAGACATGCAATCACACTAGGTGGATCCATGTGTGGTTTGTTTAGAGGAACAAACATGCAATGACACTGGGTGTGGTTCATGAAAAGAACAGACATGCAATGACACTGGTGGATCCTTATGTGGTTTGTTTAGAAGAACAGACATGCAATGACTCTAGCTATGGTTCATGAAAATAACACACATGCAATGACACTGGTGGATCCAGGTCTGGTTCATGAGAAGAACAGACATGCAATCACACTAGGTGGATCCATGTGTGGTTTGTTTAGAAGAACATAGATGCAATGATTCTAGCTATGGTTCATGAAAAGAACACACATGCAATAACACTGGTGGATCTATGTGTGGTTTGTGAAAAGAACAGACATGCAATCACACTGGGTGTGGTTCATGGAAAGAACACACATGCAATGACACTGGTGGATCCATGTGTGGTTTGTGAAAAGAACACACATCGAATGACATTGGTGGATCCTTATGTGGTTTGTGAGAAGAAGAAACATGCAATGACACTGGGTGTGGTTCATGAAAAGAACAGACATGCAATTACACTGGTGGATCCTTATGTGGTTTGTTTAGAAGAACAGACATCCAATGACTCTAGCTGTGGTTCATGAAAAGAACAGGCATGCCATGACACTGGTCGTTCCATGTGTGGTTTGTGAAAAGAACAAACATGCAATCAAACTAGATGGATCCATGTGTGGTTTGTTTAGAGGAACAAACATGCAATGACACTAGGTGTGGTTGATGAAAAGAACATACATGCAATGACACTGGTGGATCCTTATGTGGTTTGTTTAGAAGAACACACATGCAATGACTCTAGCTATGGTTCATGAAAATAACACACATGCAATGACACTGGTGGATCCATGTGTGGTTCATGAGAAGAACAGACATGCAATCACACTAGGTGGATCCATGTGTGGTTTGTTTAGAGGAACAAACATGAAATGACATTGGGTGTGGTTCATGAAAAGAACAAACATGCAATGACACTGGTGGATCCTTATGTGGTTTGTTTAGAATAACACACCTGCAATGACTCTAGCTATGGTTCATGAAAACATAACACATGCAATGACACTGGTGGATCCATGTGTGGTTTGTGAAAAGAACAAACATGCAATCACAATGGGTGTGGTTCATGAAAATAACACACAGCCAATGACACTGGTGGATCCATGTGTGGTTTGTGGAAAGAAAAGACATGCAATGAAACTAGGTGTGGTTCATGAAAAGAACACACATGCAATAACACTGGTGTATCCTTATGTGGCTTGTGAGAAGAACACACATGCAATGACTCTAGCTGTGGTTCGTGAAAAGAACATACATGCAATGACACTGGTGGATCCATGTGTGGTGTATGGAAAGAATAGACATGCAATGACTCTAGTTGTGGTTCATCAAAAGAACACACATGCAATGACACTGGTGGATCCATGTGTGGTTTGTGAGAAGAACAGACATGATACGACACCTGTGGAACCATGTGTGGTCTGTGAGAAGAACAAACATGCAATGACACTAGGTGTGGTTCATGAAAAGAACAGACATGCAATGACACTGGTGGATCCTTATGTGGTTTGTTTAGAAGAACAGACATCCAATAACTCTAGCTGTGGTTCATGAAAATTACAGACATGCAATGACACTGGATGTGGTTCATGAAAAGAACAGACATGCAATTACACTGGTGGATCCTTATGTGGTTTGCTTAGAAGAACAGACATCCAATGACTCTAGCTGTAGTTCATGAAAAGAACAGACATGCAATGACACTGATGGATCCATGTGTGGTTTGTGAAAAGAAGAGACATGCAATCACACTAGGTGGATCCATGTGTGGTTTGTTTAGAGGAACAAACATGCAATGACACTGGGTGTGGTTCATGAAAGGAACAGACATGCAATGACACTGGTGGATCCTTATGTGGTTTGTTTAGAAGAACAGACATGCAATGACTCTAGCTATGGTTCATGAAAATAACACACATGCAATGACACTGGTGGATCCATGTGTGGTTCATGAGAAGAACAGACATGCAATCACAGTAGGTGGATCCATGTGTGGTTTGTTTAGAAGAACATACATGCAATGATTCTAGCTATGGTTCATGAAAAGAACACACATGCAATAACACTGGTGGATCTATGTGTGGTTTGTGAAAAGAACAGACATGCAATCACACTGGGTGTGGTTCATGGAAAGAACACACATGCAATGACACTGGTGGATCCATGTGTGGTTTGTGAAAAGAACACACATCGAATGACATTGGTGGATCCTTATGTGGTTTGTGAGAAGAAGAAACATGCAATGACACTAGGTGTGGTTCATGAAAAGAACAGACATGCAATGACACTTGTGAATCCTTATGTGGTTTGTTTAGAAGAACAGATATCCAATGACTCTAGCTGTGGTTCATGAAAAGAACAGACATGCAATGATACTGGTGGATCCATGTGTGGTTTGTAAAAAGAACATACATGCAATCACACTAGGTGTGATTCATGGAAAGAACACACATGCAGTAACACTGGTGGATCTATGTGTGGTTTGTGAAAAGAACACACATCGAATGACATTGGTGGATCCTTATGTGGTTTGTGAGAAGAAGAAACATGCAATGACACTGGGTGTGGTTCATGAAAAGAACAGAGATGCAATTACACTGGTGGATCCTTATGTGGTTTGTTTAGAAGAACAGACATCCAATGACTCTAGCTGTGGTTCATGAAAAGAACAGGCATGCCATGACACTGGTCGTTCCATGTGTGGTTTGTGAAAAGAACAGACATGCAATCAAACTAGGTGGATCCATGTGTGGTTTGTTTAGAGGAACAAACATGCAAT
Source organism: Avena sativa (assembly GCA_916181665.1). Classification (NCBI taxonomy): domain Eukaryota; kingdom Viridiplantae; phylum Streptophyta; class Magnoliopsida; order Poales; family Poaceae; genus Avena; species Avena sativa. Next base: position 185,029,336 of record OV702286.1, read on the forward strand.
GACGCTAGGTGTGGTTGATGAAAAGAACATACATGCAATGACACTGGTGGATCCTTATGTGGTTTGTTTAGAAGAACACACATGCAATGACTCTAGCTATGGTTCATGAAAATAACACACATGCAATGACACTGGTGGATCCATGTGTGGTTCATGAGAAGAATAGACATGCAATCACACTAGGTGGATCCATGTGTGGTTTGTTTAGAGGAACAAACATGAAATGACATTGGGTGTGGTACATGAAAAGAACAGACATGCAATGACACTGGTGGATCCTTATGTGGTTTGTTTAGAAGAACAAACCTGCAATGACTCTAGCTATGGTTCATGAAAAGATAACACATGCAATGACACTGGTGGATCCATGTGTGGTTTGTGAAAAGAACAAACATGCAATCACAATGGGTGTGGTTCATGAAAATAACACACATCCAATGACACTGGTGGATCCATGTGTCGTTTGTGGAAAGAAAAGACATGCAATTAAACTAGGTGTGGTTCATTAAAAGAACACACATGCAATGACACTAGTGTATCCTTATGTGGTTTGTGAGAAGAACACACATGCAATGACTCTAGTTGTGGTTCATGAAAAGAACATACATGCAATGACACTGGTGGATCCCTGTGTGGTCTGTGGAAAGAATAGACATGCAATGACTCTAGTTGTGGTTCATGAAAAGAACACACATGGAATGACACTGGTGGATCCATGTGTGGTTTGTGAGAAGAACAGACATGCAATGACACTGGTGGAACCATGTGTGGTCTGTGAGAAGAACAAACATGCAATGACACTAGGTGTGGTTCATGAAAAGAACAGACATAAAATGACACTGGTGGATCCTTATGTGGTTTATTTACAAGAACAGACATCCAATAACTCTAGTTGTGGTTCATGAAAATTACAGACATGCAATGACACTGGGTGTGGTTCATGAAAAGAACAGACATGCAATGACACTGGTGGATCCTTATGTGGTTTGTTTAGAAGAATAGACATCCAATGACTCTAGCTGTAGTTCATGAAAAGAACAGACATGCAATGACACTGATGGATCCATGTGTGGTTTGTGAAAAGAACGGACATGCAATCACACTAGGTGGATCCATGTGTGGTTTGTTGAGAGGAACAAACATGCAATGACACTAGGTGTGGTTCATGAAAAGAACAGACATGCAATGACACTGGTGGATCCATGTGTGGTTCATGAGAAGAATAGACATGCAATCACACTAGGTGGATCCATGTGTGGTTTGTTTAGAGGAACAAACATGCAATGATTCTAGCTGTGGTTCATGAAAAGAACACACATGCAATAACACTGGTGGATCTATGTGTGGTTTGTGAAAAGAACAGACATGCAATCACACTGGGTGTGGTTCATGGAAAGAACACACATGCAATGACACTGGTGGATCCATGTGTGGTTTGTGAAAAGAACACAGATCGAATGACATTGGTGGATCCTTATGTGCTTTGTGAGAAGAACAAACATGCAATGACACTAGGTGTGGTTCATGAAAAGAATAGACATGCAATTACACTGGTGGATCCTTATGTGGTTTGTTTAGGAGAAAGGACATCCAATGACTCTACATGTGGTTCATGAAAAGAACAGTCATGCAATGACACTGGTGGATCCATGTGTGGTTTGTGAAAAGAACAGACATGCAATCAAACTAGGTGGATCCATGTGTGGTTTGTTTAGAGGAACAAACATGCAATGACACTAGGTGTGGTTGATGAAAGAACATACATGCAATGAAACTGGTGGATCCTTATGTGGTTTGTTTAGAAGAACACACATGCAATGACTCTAGATATGGTTCATGAAAATAACACACATGCAATGACCCTGGTGGATCCACGTGTGGTTCATGAGAAGAACAGACATGCAATCACACTAGGTGGATCCATGTGTGGTTTGTTTAGAGGAACAAACATGCAATGACACTGGGTGTGGTTCATGAAAAGAACAGACATGCAATGACACTGGTGGATCCTTATGTGGTTTGTTTAGAAGAACACACCTGCAATGACTCTAGCTATGGTTCATGAAAAGATAACACATGCAATGGCACTGGTGGATCCATGTGTGGTTTGTGAAAAGAACAAACATGCAATCAAAATGGGTGTAGTTCATGAAAATAACACACATCCAATGACACTGGTGGATCCATGTGTGGTTTGTGGAAAGAAAAGACATGCAATGAAACTAGGTGTGGTTCATGAAAAGAACACACATGCAATGACACTGGTGTATCCTTATGTGGTTTGTAAGAAGAACACACATGCAATGACTCTAGCTGTGGTTCATGAAAAGAACATACATGCAATGACACTGGTGGATCCATGTGTGGTCTGTGGAAAGAATAGACATGCAATGACTCTAGTTGTGGTTCATGAAAAGAACACACATGCAATGACACTAGTGGATCCATGTGTGGTTCATGAGAAGAATAGACATGCAATCACACTAGGTGGATCCATGTGTGGTTTGTTTAGAGGAACAAACATGAAATGACATTGGGTGTGGTACATGAAAAGAACAGACATGCAATGACACTGGTGGATCCTTATGTGCATTGTTTAGAAGAACAAACCTGCAATGACTCTAGCTATGGTTCATGAAAAGATAACACATGCAATGACACTGGTGGATCCATGTGTGGTTTGTGAAAAGAACAAACATGCAATCACAATGGGTGTGGTTCATGAAAATAACACACATCCAATGACACTGGTGGATCCATGTGTCGTTTGTGGAAAGAAAAGACATGCAATTAAACTAGGTGTGGTTCATGAAAAGAACACACATGCAATGACACTGGTGTATCCTTATGTCGTTTGTGAGAAGAACACACATGCAATGACTCTAGCTGTGGTTCATGAAAAGAACATACATGCAATGACATTGGTGGATCCATGTGTGGTCTATGGAAAGAATAGACATGCAATGACTCTAGTTGTGGTTCATGAAAAGAACACACATGGAATGACACTGGTGGATCCATGTGTGGTTTGTGAGAAGAACAGACATGCAATGACACTGGTGGAACCATGTGTGGTCTGTGAGAAGAACAAACATGCAATGACACTAGGTGTGGTTCATGAAAAGAACAGACATAAAATGACACTGGTGGATCCTTATGTGGTTTGTTTAGAAGAACGGACATCCAATGACTCTAGCTGTGGTTCATGAAAATTACAGACATGCAATGACACTGGGTGTGGTTCAAGAAAAGAACGGACATCCAATGACACTGGTGGATCCTTATGTGGTTTGTTTAGAAGAATAGACATCCAATGACTCTAGCTGTAGTTCACGAAAAGAACAGACATGCAATGACACTGATGGATCCATGTGTGGTTTGTGAAAAGAACGGACATGCAATCACACTAGGTGGATCCATGTGTGGTTTGTTTAGAGGAACAAACATGCAATGACACTAGGTGTGGTTCATGAAAAGAACAGACATGCAATGACACTGGTGGATCCTTATGTGGTTTGTTTAGAAGAACACGCATGCAATGACTGTTGCTATGGTTCATGAAAATAACACACATGCAATGACACTGGTGGATCCATGTGTGGTTCATGAGAAGAACAGACATGCAATCACACTAGGTGGATCCACGTGTGGTTTGTTTAGAGGAACAGACATGCAATGATTCTAGCTGTGGTTCATGAAAAGAACACACATGCAATAACACTGGTGGATCTATGTGTGGTTTGTGAAAAGAACAGACATGCAATCACACTGGGTGTGGTTCATGGAAAGAACACACATGCAATGACAATGGTGGATCCATGTGTGGTTTGTGAAAAGAACACAGATCGAATGACATTGGTGGATCCTTATGTGGTTTGTGAGAAGAACAAACATGCAATGACACTAGGTGTGGTTCATGAAAAGAATAGACATGCAATTACACTGGTGGATCCTTATGTGGTTTGTTTAGGAGAACAGACATCCAATGACTCTAGCTGTGGTTCATGAAAAGAACAGACATGCAATGACACTGGTGGATCCATGTGTGGTTTGTGAAAAGAACAGACATGCAATCAAACTAGGTGGATCCATGTGTGGTTTGTTTAGAGGAACAAACATGCAATGACACTAGGTGTGGTTGATGAAAAGAACATACATGCAATGAAACTGGTGGATCCTTATGTGGTTTGTTGAGAAGAACACACATGCAATGACTCTAGATATGGTTCATGAAAATAACACACATGCAATGACACTGGTGGATCCATGTGTGGTCTCTGGAAAGAATAGACATGCAATGACTCTAGTTATGGTTCATGAAAATAACACACATGCAATGACACTGGTGGATCCATGTGTGGTTCATGAGAAGAATAGACATGCAATCACACTAGGTGGATCCATGTGTGGTTTGTTTAGAGGAACAAACATGAAATGACATTGGGTGTGGTACATGAAAAGAACAGACATGCAATGACACTGGTGGATCCTTATGTGGTTTGTTTAGAAGAACACACCTACAATGACTCTAGCTATGGTTCATGAAAAGATAACACATGCAATGGCACTAGTGGATCCATGTGTGGTTTGTGAAAAGAACAAACATGCAATCAAAATGGGTGTAGTTCATGAAAATAACACACATCCAATGACACTGGAGGATCCATGTGTGGTTTGTGGAAAGAAAAGACATGCAATGAAACTAGGTGTGGTTCATGAAAAGAACACACATGCAATGACACTAGTGTATCCTTATGTGGTCTGTAAGAAGAACACACATGCAATGACTCTAGCTGTGGTTCATGAAAAGAACATACATGCAATGACACTGGTGGATCCATGTGTGGTCTATGGAAAGAATAGACATGCAATGACTCTAGTTGTGGTTCATGAAAAGAACACACATGCAATGACACTAGTGGATCCATGTGTGGTTTGTGAGAAGAACAGACATGCAATGACACTGGTGGAACCATGTGTGGTCTGTGAGAAGAACAAACATGCAATGACACTAGGTGTGGTTCATGAAAAGAACAGACATAAAATGACACTAGTGGATCCTTATGTGGTTTGTTTAGAAGAATAGACATCCAATGACTCTAGTTGCGGTTCATGAAAATTACAGACATGCATTGACACTGGGTGTGGTTCATGAAAAGAACAGACATGCAATTACACTGGTGGATCCTTATGTGGTTTGTTTAGAACAACAGACATCCAATGACTCTAGCTGTAGTTCATGAAAAGAACAGACATGCAATGACACTGATGGATCCATGTGTGGTTTGTGAAACGAACAGACATGCAATCACACTAGGTGGATCCATGTGTGGTTGGCTTAGAGGAACAAACATGCAATGACACTGGGTGTGGTTCATGAAAAGAACAGACATGCAATGACACTGGTGGATCCTTATGTGGTTTGTTTAGAAGAACACACATGCAATGACTCTAGCTATGGTTCATGAAAATAACACACATGCAATGCCACTGGTGGATCCATCTGTGGTTCATGAGAAGAACAGACATGCAATCAAACTAGGTGGATCCATGTGTGGTTTGTTTAGAGGAACATACATGCAATGATTCTAGCTGTGGTTCATAAAAAGAACACACATGCAATAACACTGGTGGATCTATGTGTGGTTTGTGAAAAGAACAGACATGCAATCACACTGGGTGTGGTTCATGGAAAGAACACGCATGCAATGACACTGGTGGATCCAAGTGTGGTTTATGAAAAGAACACACATCGAATAACATTGGTGGATCCTTATGTTGTTTGTGAGAAGAACAAACATGCAATGACACTGGGTGTGGTTCATGAAAAGAATAGACATGCAATTACACTGGTGGATCCTTATGTGGTTTGTTTAGGAGAACAGACATCCAATGACTCTAGCTGTGGTTCATGAAAAGAACAGACATGCAATGACACTGTTGGATCTATGTGTGGTTTGTGAAAAGAACAGACATGCAATCACACTAGGTGGATCCATGTGTGGTTTGTTTAGAGGAACAAACATGCAATGACACTAGGTGTGGTTGATGAAAAGAACATACATGCAATGACACTGGTGGATCCTTATGTGGTTTGTTTAGAAGAACACACATGCAATGACTCTAACTATGGTTCATGAAAATAACACACATGCAATGACACTGGTGGATTCATGTGTGGTTCATGAGAAGAACAGACATGCAATCACACTAGGTGGATCCATGTGTGGTTTGCTTAGAGGAACAGACATGCAATGACTAGCTGTGGTTCATGAAAAGAACGCATAGACAATGACACTGGTGGATCCATGTGTGGTTTGTGAAAAGAACAGACATGCAATCACACTGGGTGTGGTTCATGAAAAGAACACACATGCAATGACACTGGTGGATCCATGTGTGGTTTTTGAAAAGAACACACATCCAATGACACTGGTGGATCCTTATGTGGATTGTGAGAAGAACAAACATGCAATGACACTGGGTGTGGTTCATGAAAAGAACAGACATGCAATGACACTTGTGGATCCTTATGTGGTTTGTTTAGAAGAACAGACATCCAATGACTCTAGCTGTGGTTCATGAAAAGAATAGACATTCAATGACACTGGTGGATCCATGTGTGGTTTGTGAAAAGAACAAACATGCAATCACACTAGGTGGATCCATGTGTGTTTTGTTTAGAGGAACAAACATGCAATGACACTGGGTGTGGTTCATGAAAAGAACAGACATGCAATGACACTGGTGGATCCTTATGTGGTTTGTTTAGAAGAACACACATGCAATGGTTCTAGATATGGTTCATGAAAAGAACACACATCCAATGACTGGTGGATCCATGTGTGGTTCATGAGAAGAACATACATGCGATCACACTAGGTGGATCCATGTGTGGTTTGTTTAGAGGAACAGACATGCAATGACCCTAGATGTGGTTCATGAAAATAATACACATGCAATGACACTGGTGGATCCATGTGTGGTTTGTGAAAAGAACAAACATGCAATCACACTAGGTGGATCCATGTGTGATCTGTGGAAAGAACACACATGCAATGACTCTAGCTGTGGTTCATGAAAAGAACACACATGCAATGACACTGGTGGATCCATGTGTCATCTGTGAAAAGAACAGACATGCAATCACACTGGGTGTGGTTCATGAAAATAACACACATCGAATGACACTGGTGGATCCATGTGTGGTTTGTGGAAAGAACAGACATGCAATGACACTGGGTGTGGTTCACGAAAAGAACACACATCAAATGCCACAGGTGTATCCTTATGTGGTTTGTGAGAAGAACACACATGCAATTACTCTAGCTGTGGTTCATGAAAAGAACATACATGCAATGACACTGGTGGATCCATGTGTGGTCTGTGGAAAGGGCGGACATGCAATGACTCTAGTTGTGGTTCATGAAAGAAACACACATGCAAAGACACTAGTGGATCCATGTGTGGTTTGTGAGAAGAACAGACATGCAATGACACTGGTGGATCCATGTGTGGTTTGTGAGAAGAACAAACATGCAATGACACTGGGTGTGGTTCATGAAAAGAACAGACATGCAATGACACTAGTGGATCAATGTGTGGTTCATGAGAAGAACAGACATGCAATCACACTAGGTGGATCCATGTGTGGTTTGTTTAGAGGAACAGACATGCAATGACTCTAGCTGTGGTTCATGAATAGAACAGACATGCAATGACACTGTTGGATCCATGTGTGGTTTGTGAAAAGAACAAACATGCAATCACACTGGGTGTGGTTCATGAAAAGAACACACATGCAATGACACTGGTGGATCCATGTGTGGTTTGTGAAAAGAACACACATCCAATGAAACCGGTGGATCCTTATGTGGTTTGTGAGAAGAACAAACATGCAATAACACTGGTGTGGTTCGTGAAAAGAACAGACATGCAATGACACTGGTGGATCCTTATGTGGTTTGTTTAGAAGAACAAACATCCAATGACTCTAGTTGTGGTTCAAGAAAAGAACAGACATGCAATGACACTATGGATCCTTGTGTGGTTTGTGAAAACAACAGACATGCAATCACACTAGGTGGATCCATGTGTGGTTTGCTTAGAGGAATAAACATGCAATGACACTGGGTGTGGTTCATGAAAAGAACAGACATGCAATGACACTGGTGGATCCTTATGTGGTTTGTTTAGAAGAACACACATGCAATGACTCTAGCTATGGTTCATGAAAAGAACACACATGCAATGACACTGGTGGATCCATGTGTGGTTCATGAGAAGAACAGACATGCAATCACACTAGGTGGATATCATGTGTGGTTTGTTTACAGGAACAGACATGCACTGACTCTAGCTATGGTTCATGAAAAGAACACACATGCAATGAGACTGGTGGATCCATGTGTGGTTTGTGAAAAGAAAAGACATGCAATCACACTAGGTGGATCCATGTGTGGTTTGTGGAAAGAACACATATGCAATGACTCTAGCTGTGGTTCATGAAAAGATCACACATTCAATGACACTGGTGGATACATGTGTGGTTTGTGAAAAGAACATACATGCAATCACACTTGGTGTGGTTCATGAAATTAACACACATACAATGAAACTGGTTGATCCATGTGTGGTTTGTGGAAAGAACAGACATGCAATGACACCGGGGTGGTTCATGAAAAGAACACGCATGCAATGACACCGGTGTATCCCTATGTGGTTTGTGAGAAGAACATACATGCAATGACTCTAGCTGTGGTTCATGAAAAGAACATGCATGCAATGACACTGGTGGATCCATGTGTGATATGTGGAAAGAACCGACATGCAATGACTCTAGTAGTGGTTCATGAAAAGAGCACACATACAATGACACTGGTGGATCCATGTGTGGGTTGTGAGAAGAACAAACATGCAATGACACTGGTGGATCCATGTGTGGTTTGTGAGAAGGACAAACATGCAATGCCACTAGGGGTGGTTCATGAAAAGAACATTCATGCAATGACACTGGTGGATCGTTATGTGGTTTTGTTTAGAATAACAGACATCCAATGACTCTAGCTGTGGTTCATGCAAATTACAGACATGCAATGACACTAGTGGATCCTTATGTGGTTTGTTTAGAAGAACACACATGCAATCACACTAGGTGGATCCATGTGTGGTTTTTTTAGAGGAACAAACATTCAATGACACTAGGTGTGGTTCATGAAAACAACAGACATGCAATGACACTGGTGGATCCTTATGTGGTTTGTTTATAAGAACACACATGCAATGACTCTAGCTATGGTTCATGAAAAGAACACACATGCAATGACACTGGTGGATCCATGTGTGCTTCATGAGAAGAACAGACATGCAATCACACTAGGTGGATCCATGTGTGGTTTGTTTAGAGGAACAAACATGCAATGACTATAGCTGTTGTTCATGAAAAGAACAGACATGCAAGGACACTGGTGGATCCATGTGTGGTTTGTGAAACGAACAGACATGCAATCACACTGGGTGTGGTTCATGAAAAGAACACACATGCAATGACACTGGTGGATCCATGTGTGATTTGTGAAAAGAACACACATCCAATGACACTGGTGGATCCTTATGTGGTTTGTGAGAAGAAGAAACATCCAATGATACTAGGTGTGGTTCATGAAAAGAACAGACATGCAATGACATTGGTGGATCCTTATGTGGTTTGTTTAGAAGAACAGACATCCAAAGACTCTAGCTGTGGTTCATGAAAAGAATAGATATGCAATGACACTGGTGGATCCATGTGTGGTTTGTGAAAAGAACAGACATCCAATCACACTAGGTGGATCCATGTGTGGTTTGTTTAGAGGAACAAACATGCAATGACACTGGGTGTGGTAATAGACATGCAATGACACTGGTGGATCCTTATGTGGTTTGTTTAGAAGAACACACATGTAATGACTCTAGCTATGGTTCATGAAAAGAACACACATGCAATGACACTGGTGGATCCATGTGTGGTTCGTGAGAAGAACAGACATGCAATCACACTAGGTGGATCCATGTGTGGTTTGTTTAGAGGAACAGACATGCAATGACTCTATCTGTGGTTCATGAAAAGAACACACATGCAATGACACTGGTGGATCCATGTGTGGTTTGTGAAAAGAACAGACATGCAATCTGTAACACCCCGTCCACTCCTGGGCCCAGGGGGTGTCACTCCTGGCAGCTTAATAGGATATCTAGACTGGACCCACAGACCAACACTAGTCTTTTCTGCGCACTTTGTCCTCACTCGTGCGCACCCGGTTACCCACTTCCCGGTCCGTCACCCATCCTAGAATTGCTCTAGGCCAAGCACGCTTAACCTTAGAGTTCTTTTTGAATGTTCCGGAAAAGAAGTTGCAACTTGTTGATATGGGTATCCTATCAATCCTATTAAGCCATGTGCCTGGATATCACATACACCCACACTTTATAAGATCGATGCCCTCATCAATCAAGCACACCCCAGGAACGTTCCCTCTTGGCACGCGTCTGTGCGTCCAGTGTCGGCACATGTGCCATGCCGTATCCACTCCGGGCCACACGCGTCATGCTCCACATGTCCCGCCACTGACACGCACACACCCGTGTAATCGCAAGGGTCGGCTCTGATACCACTTGTAACACCCCGTCCACTCCTGGGCCCGGGGGGTGTCACTCCTGGCAGCTTAATAGGATATCTAGACTGGCCCCACAGACCAACACTAGTATTTTCTGCGCACTTTGTCCTCAGTCGTGCGCACCCGGTTAACCACTTCCCGGTTGGTCACCCATCCTAGAATTGCTCTAGGCCAAGCACGCTTAACCTCAGATTTCTTTTCGAATGAGCTTCCGGAAAAGAAGTTGCAACTTGTTGATATGGGTATGCTATCAATCCTATTAAGCCATGTGCCCGGATCTCACATACACCCACCCTTTAGAAGATCGATGCCCTCATCGATCAAGCACACCCCAGGAACGTTCCCTCTTGGCACGCGTCTGTGCGTCTAGTGTCGGCACATGTGCCATGCCGTGTCCACTCCGGGCCACACGCGCCATGCTCCACATGTCCCGCCACTGACCCGCACACACCCGTGTAATCGCAAGGGTCGGCTCTGATACCACTTGTAACACCCCGTCCACTCCTGGGCCCGGGGGTGTCACTCCTGGCAGCTTAATAGGATATCTAGACTGGCCCCACAGACCAACACTAGTCTTTTCCACGCACTTTGTCCTCACTCGTGCGCACCCGGTTACCCACTTCCCGGTCGCTCACCCATCCTAGAATTTCTCTAGGCCAAGAACGCTTAACCTTAGAGTTCTTTTCGAATGAGCTTCCGGAAAAGAAGTTGCAACTTGTTGATATGGGTATCCTATAAATCCTAATAAGCCATGTGCCTGGCTCTCACACAATCACACTAGGTGGATCCATGTGTGGTTTGTGGAAAGAACACACATGCAATGACTAGATGTGGTTCATGAAAAGAACACACATGTAGTGACGCTAGTGGATCCATGTGCGGTTTGTGAAACGAACAGACATGCAATCACACTAGGTGTGGTTCATGAAAAGAACACACATGCAATGACACTGGTGGATCCATGTGTGGTTTGTGAAAAGAACACACATCGAATGACATTGGTGGATCCTTATGTGGTTTGTGAGAAGAACAAACATGCAATGACACTGGGTGTGGTTCATGAAAAGAACAGACATGCAATTACACTGGTGGATCCTTATGTGGTTTGTTTAGAAGAATAGACATCCAATGACTCTAGCTGTGGTTCATGAAAAGAACAGACATGCAATGACACTGGTGGATCCATGTGTGGTTTGTGAAAAGAACAGACATGCAATCACACTAGTTGGATCCATGTGTGGTTTTTTTAGAGGAACAAACATGCAATGACACTAGGTGTGGTTGATGAAAAGAACATACATGCAATGACACTGGTGGATCCTTATGTGGTTTGTTTAGAAGAACACACATGCAATGACTAGCTATGGTTCATGAAAATAACACACATGCAATGACACTGGTGAATCCATGTGTGGTTCATGAGAAGAACAGACATGCAATCACACTAGGTGGATCCATGTGTGGTTTGTTTAGAGGAACAGACATGCAATGACTCTAGCTGTAGTTCATGAAAAGAACACACATGCAATGACACTTGTGGATCCATGTGTGGTTTGTGAAAAGAACAGACATGCAATCACACTGGGTATGATTCATAAAAAGAACACACATGCAATGACACTGGCGGATCCATGTGTGGTTTTTGAAAAGAACACACATCCAATGACACTGGTGGATCCTTATGTGGTTTGTGAGAAGAACAAACATGCAATGACAATGGGTGTGGTTCATGAAAAGAACAAACTTGCAATGACACTGGTGGATCCTTATGTGGTTTGTTTAGAAGAACAAACATCCAATGACTCTAGCTGTGGTTCATGAAAAGAACAGACATTCAATGACACTTGTGGATCCATGTATGGTTTGTGAAAAGAACAGACATGCAATCACACTAGGTGGATCCGTGTGTGGTTTGTTTAGAGGAACAAACATGCAATTACACTTGGTGTGGTTCATGAAAAGAACATACATGCAATGACAGTGGTGGATCCTTATGTGGTTTGTTTAGAAGAACAAACATGCAATGGTTCTAGCTATGGTTCATGAAAAAAAACACATGCAATGACACTGGTGGATCCATGTGTGGTTCATGAGAAGAACATAGATGCAATCACACTACGTGGATCTATGTGTGGTTTGTTTAGATGAACAGACATGCAATGACACTGGTGGATCCACGTGTGGTTTGTGAAAAGAACAAACATGCAATCACACTAGGTGGATCCATGTGTGGTTTGTGGAAAGAACACACATTCAATGACTCTAGCTATGGTTCATGAAAGGAACACACATGCAATGACACTGGTGGATCCATGTGTCGTTTGTGAAAAGAACAGACATGCAATCACAGTGGGTGTGGTTCATGAAAATAACACACATCCAATGACACTGGTGGATCTATGTGTGGTTTTTGGAAAGAACAGACATGCAATGACACTGGGTGTGGTTCACGAAAAGAACACACATGCAATGCCACTGGTGTGTCCTTATGTGGTTTGTGAGAAGAACACACATGCAATGACTCTAGCTGTGGTTCATGAAAAGAACATACATGCAATGACACTAGTGGATCCATGTGTGGTCTATGGAAAGAGTAGACATGCAATGACTCTAGTTGTGGTTCATGAAAAGAACACACATGCAAAGACACTAGTGGATCCATGTGTGGTTTGTGAGAAGAACAGACATGCAATGACACTGGTGGATCCATGTGTGGTTTGTGAGAAGAACAAACTTGCAATGACACTGGGTGTGGATCATGAAAAGAACAGAAATGCAATGACACTAGTGGATCAATGTGTGGTTCATGAGAAGAACAAACATGTAATCACACTAGGTGGATCCATGTGTTGTTTGTTTAGAGGAACAAACATGCAATGACTCTAGCTGTGGTTCATGAAAAGAATAGACATGCAATGACACTGGTGGATCCATGTGTGGTTAGTGAAAAGAACAAGCATGCAATAACACTGGGTGTGGTTCATGAAAAGAAAACACATGCAATGACACTGGTGGATCCATGTGTGGTTTGTGAAAAGAACACACATCCAATGACACTGGTGGATCCTTATGTGGTTTGTGAGAAGAACAAACATGCAATAACACTGGGTGTGGTTCATGAAAAGAACAGACATGCAATGACACTGGTGGATCCTTATGTGGTTTGTTTAGAAGAACATACATGCAATGACTCTAGCTATGGTTCATGAAAAGAACACACATGCAATGACACTATGGATCCTTGTGTGGTTTGTGAAAAGAACAGACATGCAATCACACTAGGTGGATCCATGTGTGGTTTGTTTAGAGGAACAAACATGCAATGACACTGGGTGTGGTTCATGAAAAGAACAGACATGCAATGACACTGTTGGATCCTTATGTGGTTTGTTTAGAAGAACACACATGCAATGACTCTAGCTATGGTTCATGAAAAGAACACACATGCAATGACACTGGTGGATCCATGTGTGGTTCATGATAAGAACCGACATGCAATCACACTAGGTGGATCCATGTGTGGTTTATTTATAAGAACAGACATGCAATGACTCTAGCTGTGGTTCATGAAAAGAACACACATGCGATGACACTGGTGGATCCATGTGTGGTTTGAGAAAAGAACAGACATGCAATCACACTAGGTGGATCCATGTGTGGTTTGTGGAAAGAACACACATGCAATGACTCTAGCTGTGGTTCATGAAAAGATCACAGATGCAATGACACTGGTGGATCCATGTGTGGTTTGTGAAAAGAACATACATGCAATCACACTAGGAGTGGTTCATTAAATTAACACACATACAATGAAACTGGTTCATCCATGCGTGGTTTGTGGAAAGAACAGACATGCAATGACACTGGGTGTGGTTCATGAAAAGAACACACATGCAATGACACTGGTGTATCCTTATGTGGTTTGTGAGAAGAACATACATGCAATGACTCTAGCTGTGGTTCATGAAAAGAACATACATGCAATGACACTGGTGGATCCATGTGTGATCTGTGGAAAGAACAGACATGCAATGACTCTAGTTGTGGTTCACGAAAAGAGCACACATACAATGGCACTGGTGGATCCATGTGTGGTTTGTGAGAAGAACAGACATGCATTGACACTGGTGGATCCATCTGTGGTTTGTGAGAAGGACAAACATGCAATGACACTGGTGTGGTTCATGAAAAGAACAGACATGCAATGACACCGGTGGATCCTTATGTGGTTTGTTTAGAAGAACACACATGCAATGACTCTAGCTATGGTTCATGAAATGAACACACATGCAATGACACTGGTGGATGCATGTGTGGTTCATGAGAATAACAGACATGCAATCACAGCAGGTGGATCCATGTGTGGTTTGTTTAGAGGATCAGACATGCAATGACTCTATCTGTAGTTCATGAAAAGAACGCACATGCAATGACACTGGTGGATCCATGTGTGGTTTGTGAAAACAACAGACATGCAATCACACTAGGTGGATCCATGTGTGGTTTCTGGAAAGAACACACATGCAATGAATAGCTGTGGTTCATGAAAAGAACACACATGCAATGACACTGGTGGATCCATGTGTCGTTTGTGAAAAGAACAGACATGCATCCAAAACAGGGTGTGGTTCATGAAAATAACACACATCCAATGACAATGGTGGATCTATGTGTGGTTTTTGGAAAGAACAGACATGCAATGACACTGGGTGTGGTTCACGAGAAGAACACACATGCAATGCCACTGGTGTATCCTTATGTGGTTTGTGAGAAGAACACACATGCAATGACTCAAACTGTGGTTCATGAAAAGAACATACATGCAATGACACTAGTGGATCCATGTGTGGTCTATGGAAAGAGCAGACATGCAATGACTCTAGTTGTGGTTCATGAAAAGAACACACATGCAAAGACACTAGTGGATCCATGTGTGGTTTGTGAGAAGAACAGACATACAATGACACTGGTGGATCCATGTGTGGTTTGTGAGAAGAACAAACTTGCAATGACACTGGGTGTGGTTCATGAAAAGAACAGAAATGCAATGACACTAGTGGATCAATGTGTGGTTCATGAGAAGAACAGACATGTAATCACACTAGGTGGATCCATGTGTTGTTTGTTTAGAGGAACAAACATGCAATGACTCTAGCTGTGGTTCATGAAAAGAACAGACATGCAATGACACTGGTGGATCCATGTGTGGTTTGTGAAAAGAAAAAACATGCAATAACACTGGGTGTGGTTCATGAAAAGAACACACATGCAATGACACTGGTGGATCCATGTGTGGTTTGTGAAAAGAACACACATCCAATGACACTGGTGGATCCTTATGTGGTTTGTGAGAAGAACAAACATGCAATAACACTGGGTGTGGTTCATGAAAAGAACAGACATGCAATGACACTGGTGGATCCTTATGTGGTTTGTTTAGAAGAAAACACATGCAATGACTCTAGCTATGGTTCATGAAAAGAACACACATGCAATGACACTATGGATCCTTGTGTGGTTTGCGAAAAGAACAGACATGCAATCACACTAGGTGGATCCATGTGTGGTTTATTTACAAGAACAGACATGCAATGACTCTAGCTGTCGTTCATGAAAAGAACACACATGCGATGACACTGGTGGATCCATGTGTGGTTTGAGAAAAGAACAGACATGCAATCACACTAGGTGGATCCATGTGTGGTTTGTGGAAAGAACACACATGCAATGACTCTAGCTGTGGTTCATGAAAAGATCACAGATGCAATGACACTGGTGGATCCATGTGTGGTTTGTGAAAAGAACATACATGCAATCACACTAGAAGTGGTTCATTAAATTAACACGCATACAATGAAACTGGTTCATCCATGTGTGGTTTGTGGAAAGAACAGACATGCAATGACACTGGGTGTGGTTCATGAAAAGAACACACATGCAATGACACTGGTGTATCCTTATGTGGTCTGTGAGAAGAACATACATGCAATGACTCTAGCTGTGGTTCATGAAAAGAACATACATGCAATGACATTGGTGGATCCATGTGTGATCTGTGGAAATAACAGACATGCAATGACTCTAGTTGTGGTTCATGAAAAGAGCACACATACAATGGCACTGGTGGATCCATGTGTGGTTTGTGAGAAGAACAGACATGCAATGACACTGGTGGATCCATCTGTGGTTTGTGAGAAGGACAAACATGCAATGACACTGGTGTGGTTCATGGAAAGAACAGACATGCAATGACACTGGTGGATACTTATGTGGTTTGTTTAGAAGAACACACATGCAATGACTCTAGCTATGGTTCATGAAATGAACACACATGCAATGACACTGGTGGATGCATGTGTGGTTCATGAGAAGAACAGACATGCAATCACACTCGGTGGATCCATGTGTGGTTTGTTTAGAGGAGAAGACATGCAATGACTCTATCTGTGGTTCATGAAAAGAACACACATGCAATGACACTGGTGGATCCATGTGTGGTTTGTGAAAACAACAGACATGCAATAACACTAGGTGGATCCATGTGTGGTTTCTGGAAAGAACACACATGCAATGAATAGCTGTGGTTCATGAAAAGAACACACATGCAATGACACTGGTGAATCCATGTGTCGTTTGTGAAAAGAACAGACATGCAATCACACAGGGTGTGGTTCATGAAAAGAACACACATACAATGGCACTGGTGGATCCATTTGTGGTTTGTGAGAAGAACAGACATGCAATGACACTGGTGGATCCATCTGTGGTTTGTGAGAAGGACAAACATGCAATGACACTGGTGTGGTTCATGAAAAGAACAGACATGCAATGACACTGGTGGATCCTTATGTGGTTTGTTTAGAAGAACACACATGCAATGACTCTAGCTATGGTTCATGAAATGAACACACATGCAATGACACTGGTGGATGCATGTGTGGTTCATGAGAAGAACAGACATGCAATCACACCAGGTGGATCCATGTGTGGTTTTGTTTAGAGGAGCAGACATGCAATGACTCTATCTGTGGTTCATGAAAAGAACACACATGCAATGACACTGGTGGATCCATGTGTGGTTTGTGAAAACAACAGACATGCAATCACACTAGGTGGATCCATGTGTGGTTTCTGGAAAGAACACACATGCAATGAATAGCTGTGGTTCCTGAAAAGAACACACATGCAATGACACTGGTGGATCCATGTGTCGTTTGTGAACAGAACAGACATGCAATCACACAGGGTGTGGTTCATGAACAAACACACATCCAATGACAATGGTGGATCTATGTGTGGTTTTTGGAAAGAACAGACATGCAATGACACTGGGTGTGGTTCACGAAAAGAACACACATGCAATGCCACTGGTGTATCCTTATGTGGTTTGTGAGAAGAACACACATGCAATGACTCTAGCTGTGGTTCATGAAAAGAACATACATGCAATGACACTAGTGGATCCATGTGTGGTCTATGGAAAGAGCAGACATGCAATGACTCTAGTTGTGGTTCATGAAAAGAACACACATGCAAAGACACTAGTGGATCCATGTGTGGTTTGTGAGAAGAACAGACATGGAATGACACTGGTGGATCCATGTGTGGTTTGTGAGAAGAACAAACTTGCAATGACACTGGGTGTGGTTCATGAAAAGAACAGAAATGCAATGACACTAGTGGATCAATGTGTGGTTCATGAGAAGAACAGACATGTAATCACACTAGGTGGATCCATGTGTTGTTTGTTTAGAGGAACAAACATGCAATGACTCTAGCTGTGGTTCATGAAAAGAACAGACATGCAATGACACTGGTGGATCCATGTGTGGTTTGCGAAAAGAACAAGCATGCAATAACACTGGGTGTGGTTCATGAAAAGAACACACATGCAATGACACTGGTGGATCCATGTGTGGTTTGTGAAAAGAACACACATCCAATGACACTGGTGGATCCTCATGTGGTTTGTGAGAAGAACAAACATGCAATAACACTGGGTGTGGTTCATGAAAAGAACAGACATGCAATGACACTGGTGGATCCTTATGTGGTTTGTTTAGAAGAACACACATGCAATGACTCTAGCTATGGTTCATGAAAAGAACACACATGCAATGACACTATGGATCCTTGTGTGGTTTGTGAAAAGAACAGACATGCAATCACACTAGGTGGATCCATGTGTGGTTTGTTTAGAGGAACAAACATGCAATGACACTGGGTGTGGTTCATGAAAAGAACAGACATGCAATGACACTGTTGGATCCTTATGTGGTTTGTTTAGAATAACACACATGCAATGACTCTAGCTATGGTTCATGAAAAGAACACACATGCAATGACACTGGTGGATCCATGTGTGGTTCATGAGAAGAACCGACATGCAATCACACTAGGTGGATCCATGTGTGGTTTATTTACAAGAACAGACATGCAATGACTCTAGCTGTCGTTCATGAAAAGAACACACATGCGATGACACTGGTGGATCCATGTGTGGTTTGAGAAAAGAACAGACATGTAATCACACTAGGTGGATCCATGTGTAGTTTGTGGAAAGAACACACATGCAATGACTCTAGCTGTGGTTCATGAAAAGATCACAGATGCAATGACACTGGTGGATCCATGTGTGGTTTGTGATAAGAACATACATGCAATCACACTAGGAGTGGTTCATTAAATTAACACACATACAATGAAACTGGTTCATCCATGTGTGGTTTGTGGAAAGAACAGACATGCAATGACAATGGTGGATCAATGTGTGGTTTTTGGAAAGAACAGACATGCAATGACACTGGGTGTGGTTCATGAAAAGAACACACATGCAATGACACCGGTGTATCCTTATGTGGTTTGTGAGAAGAACATACATGCAATGACTCTAGTTGTGGTTCATGAAAAGAACATACATGCAATGACACTGGTGGATCCATGTGTGATCTGTGGAAAGAACAGACATGCAATGACTCTAGTTGTGGTTCATGAAAAGAGCACACATACAATGGCACTGGTGGATCCATGTGTGGTTTGTGAGAAGAACAGACATGCAATGACACTGGTGGATCCATCTGTGGTTTGTGAGAAGGACAAACATGCAATGACACTGGTGTGGTTCATGAAAAGAACAAACATGCAATGACACTGGTGGATACTTATGTGGTTTGTTTAGAAGAACACACATGCAATGACTCTAGCTATGGTTCATGAAATGAACACACATGCAATGACACTGGTGGATGCATGTGTGGTTCATGAGAAGAACAGACATGCAATCACACTAGGTGGATCCATGTGTGGTTTGTTTAGAGGAGAAGACATGCAATGACTCTATCTGTGGTTCATGAAAAGAACACACATGCAATGACACTGGTGGATCCATGTGTGGTTTGTGAAAACAACAGACATGCAATAACACTAGGTGGATCCATGTGTGGTTTCTGGAAAGAACACACATGCAATGAATAGCTGTGGTTCATGAAAAGAACACACATGCAATGACACTGGTGAATCCATGTGTCGTTTGTGAAAAGAACAGACATGCAATCACACAGGGTGTGGTTCATGAAAATAACACACATCCAATGACACTGGTGGATCCATGTGTGGTTTTTGGAAAGAACAGACATGCAATGACACTAGGTGTGGTTCACGAAAAGAACACACATGCAATGCCACTGGTGTATCCTTATGTGGTTTGTGAGAAGAACACACATGCAATGACTCTAGCTGTGGTTCATGAAAAGAACATACATGCAATGACACTAGTGGATCCATGTGTGGTCTATGGAAAGAGCAGACATGCAATGACTCTAGTTGTGGTTCATGAAAAGAACACACATGCAAAGACACTAGTGGATCCATGTGTGGTTTGTGAGAAGAACATACATGCAATGACACTGGTGGATCCATGTGTGGTTTGTGAGAAGAACAAACATGCAATGACACTGGGTGTGGTTCATGAAAAGAACAGAAATGCAATGACACTAGTGGATCAATGTGTGGTTCATGAGAAGAACAGACATGTAATCACATTAGGTGGATCCATGTGTTGTTTGTTTAGAGGAACAAACATGCAATGACTCTAGCTGTGGTTCATGAAAAGAACAGACATGCAATGACACTGGTGGATCCATGTGTGGTTTGTGAAAAGAACAAGCATGCAATAACACTGGGTGTGGTTCATGAAAAGAACACACATGCAATGACACTGGTGGATCCATGTGTGGTTTGTGAAAAGAACACACATCCAATGACACTGGTGGATCCTTATGTGGTTTGTGAGAAGAACAAACATGCAATAACACTGGGTGTGGTTCATGAAAAGAACAGACATGCAATGACACTGGTGGATCCTTATGTGGTTTGTTTAGAAGAACACACATGCAATGACTCTAGCTATGGTTCATGAAAAGAACACACATGCAATGACACTATGGATCCTTGTGTGGTTTGCGAAAAGAACAGACATGCAATCACACTAGGTGGATCCATGTGTGGTTTGTTTAGAGGAACAAACATGCAATGACACTGGGTGTGGTTCATGAAAAGAACAGACATGCAATGACACTGCTGGAGCCTTATGTGGTTTGTTTAGAAGAACACACATGCAATGACTCTAGCTATGGTTCATGAAAAGAACACACATGCAATGACACTGGTGGATCCATGTGTGGTTCATGAGAAGAACCGACATGCAATCACACTAGGTGGATCCATGTGTGGTTTGTTTACAAGAACAGACATGCAATGACTCTAGCTGTGGCTCATGAAAAGAACACACATGCGATGACTCTGGTGGATCCATGTGTGGTTTGAGAAGAGAACAGACATGCAATCACACTAGGTGGATCCATGTGTGGTTTGTGGAAAGAACACACATGCAATCACACTGGGTGTGGTTCATGAAAAGAACACACATCCAATGACACTGGTGGATCCATGTGTGGTTTGTGGAAAGAACAGACATGCAATGACACTGGTTGTGGTTCGTGAAAAGAACACACATGCAATGACACTGGTGTATCCTTATGTGGTTTGTGAGAAGAACACACATGCAATGACTCTAGCTGTGGTTCATGAAAAGAACACACATGCAATGATACTCGTGGATCCATGTGTGGTTCATGAGAAGAACAGACATGCAATCACACTAGGTGGATCCATGTGTGGTTTGTTTAGAGTAACAGGCATGCAATGACTCTAGCTGTGGTTCATGAAAAGAACACACATGCAATGACTCTGGTGGATCCATGTGTGGTTTGTGAAAAGAACAGACATGCAATCACACTGGGTGTGGTTCATGAAAAGAACACACATCCAATGACACTGGTGGATCCATGCGTGGTTTGTGGAAAGAACAGACATGCAATGACACTGGATGCGGTTCATGAAAAGAACACACATGCAATGACACTGGTGGATCCATGTGTGGTTTGTGAGAAGAACATACATACAATGACACTGGTGGATCCATGTGTGGTTTGTTTAGAGGAACAGTCATGCAATGACACTGGGTGTGGTTCATGAAAAGAACAGACATGCAATGACACTGGTGGATCCTTATGTGGTTTGTTTAGAAGAACACACATGCAATGAGACTGGGTGTGGTTCATGAAAAGAACAGACATGCAATGAAACAGGTGGATCCATGTGTGGTTTGTGGAAAGTACAGACATGCAATGCCATTGGTTGATCCATGTATTTCATTATACAAGACACTCACTTTCCATTTTTACACTACTCAGTTTTGCCCTTGGTTTTTTGATACTACTCAGTTTTGCCCCCCTCTCTCTATCTTTTGTAGAAGCCCAAACATGTGCTCACCCTGTCTGCTACTCCCTGATTGGTTGTCACAGTTGTCACACGGATTGTGCGCACCAACCGTTGATTCTGTGCGATCCAACAATGATCGTTGCACATGTCGTGCCCTTCACAGTACAACGTGAGATAACACAGACGTCTCCCTCAGCGTGACTTCTACAAGAAGGAACACAATGTCGTCCATGGAGAAAGTCGTCGAGCGGTCATGTCATGTTTAATCAAGTCTAAAAAGCCTACTACTGCTACTACTACGCCACAACACATGCATCATCGAGTGCACGGTCATCGATGGACAGCTGCAATTTATTGCCACTTGACTTTAATAAGACATATCCCATTTTTACGCAGCGGCTCTCAATCTCACTTCCAACTAGGCCCCGCCATAAGAAACTTGCTCGCGCTAGCCGGAGGCCGAAGAGCTGAGCTCGACGAGACCCAACTTCTCCGCCTTCATCAAGTCACTCGCAGTCATTAACACATCCCTCTACCCGATCTAGGACAACCCCACAAATCTCGCCATACAACCACCTACCTTCCCCTCTGTATTTCCACTTTTAACTATCGCCAATTTTAGGTCCGTGTCAAACTTCTTACATAGAAATTGTGTGTGCGCCCTTTGCATGCGGCTCAATACAGAACTGCCATGCATGCCCGGGAAAAAAACGTGACGTACCGTGCGCGTGTCATGGTGCACGGTGCAGTAGACTGCACGGCGCGTTGCACGGTGGTGCAACGAAACGTGCCTTTCTTCCATCCACCTTAACTATAGAGCCCCTCTCTGCACACCCACTCTCACTCTCGCTCACTCTCCCCACGCAACCCTCTCCACTGTCCCACCAGCATCCGCAAACTCCCAAGAATACCCCGTCCATGCCGGCGATGGCGGAGGAGGATAAGGTGGCCATCGTCGCCTCCGAGACCACCAGCAAGGAGGCCCCCGTCTCCTTGCCGGTCCCCCTCGATGAGTTGAAATCAGCCGTCGTCCCTGTTTAGGCCCCAGTCGAGGCATCGATGGCAGCCGCCGTTCCCGTCTAGGCCCCCGTCCCCGCTACCGATGGAGCCGCCGAAGAGGAGCCCCCTGCCGGTCACAAGCAGATCAAGAACTTCTTGGGCACCTACGATCCAAATAAGTACATCGCTCCGCTGAACTCCTACGACACCGGCATCGATGACCCATGGTCGGAGGTAACTAGGGTTTGCTCCCCTCCCCTGGTTCTTCTACCGTTGCCATCATTGGATGCTAGATCTTGGTTTATTAGGATTTGCTTGTTCGTATTTCGATTGCTCGGTCTTCTTACATCATCTACTCCCCCATTTTCATTTTCTTCCAATAGGTTTCCGGCAGCGACGTCTGCAACGATGATGAGTCCATGCACACCAAGACTCGTCAGGTCCTGAGAAGGCTACAGGCTGGCCAGTATGACGCCTTCTTCAGGGGCAGAGACTATAGCTGCCCCTTTCGCAAGGGATCGCCTTCTGCTGGGTGTGTCTCGCCGGCGGCACCGACTTCAACTCCTTACTGAAGCATGCAGAGGCCATGGGCTTCAGCATCCACAAAGGTGGCGAGCGCCAGACCGTGAACATCAACGCCTACATCGATGAACACCGGCTCTCGGCATTAACCTCTGAAACCTCCAGCGGGAGGCCATCAAAGAGGGTCGCATGCTTCCAATCAGGCCCAAGGCCCGAAAGATCAAGGGACTGGGCAACAAGAAGTGGAGGAAGCGCCAGAGGAAGGAGACGGATGCGCGGGCGCTTGAAGGCCTTGAATGTGTCTGCAGCTGCGGCGGCTGCTGCTAAGCTGCTTCTTTTGATTTTCTATATTTTGCTTGCATCCTATTTCTAGCTGAATGCATCGAACCTCGTTAAGCAACCTACTTTCTATCGCTATATCCTATTTAGCTACGCACAGCTATATCTACATTTGTTTTGTTTTCTAAATGAATTTATTCTGCCTAGTGAGATTTGCTGCTCTAGATTTGCTACCTGATCGGAGGCAAAAAGAGGTCCAAAAGGGAACGAATTATCGAAGAGAGAATCTTCTCTAGATTTTCTCCCAATTTGGGAAAATGAAACATATCTGTTTAGCAAGAGAGGAAAGGAGTACTCTTTCAAACTGCTAGTTAACGAGATACCATCTTGACAAGCTACAAGACATGTACATAAACATAACACAAAGAGGGTTAAATTTATTTTACTACTCTCACTTGAGGCACTACACATCTTGATAAGATAACTGAGTTCCAAAAAATAAAAACATAACACTGAGAAGTAAAATTTAATTCACTTCTCATCAGCCCACTTGAGGCGCTTGCCATCGTTCCTAGGCGACCAACTGCGATCATTCCATGTGGATCTTACTTTATTGGCACTCCACAACTCACAAAATGCTTCGTCCCACTTGGGATTTGACTTGCCTTCCCTATCTTTAGCGTCCTGTGACACAATTAGCGGTGCATCACAGACCTGATTGTTGCCGCTAGAAGATGTTGCCTCTCTGTTTGCTGCTTCAGCTGCAGCCTCTCTATCAGCTGCTTCTGCTTCAGCTATAAGCTCTCTTTCAGCTACTTCTGCAGCCTCTTTCCTTTGCATATGCAGCTTCAAACTCAGCTATTCTGCATTTTCTACAAAGGGCTCCCCTAAGCTTGTCTTCCCTCTTGCAAATAGGGCAAAACACGAGGTAACATAGAAAAAATGGATCTTCTTGTACAGGTGGTAGGTCACGTAAGCATCTATGGCTGCATACTTCAGGTTTATATCAGACAACAGCCACTCATCCCAGAAATCATGCCTATCCGTAGGGAAATCTGCCTTCATTCTGTCGTACGACTCATCGAGGATTCTAGTTGCGAGTGATGCCATTCCATCCTTCCTCAAGCCCCCTAGGATCTTGACAAGACTCTGAATATCGATCCAGTTGTGCGCAGGAATTATAATTCCCTCTTGATAAAATTTCAAAAAATCAGTTGTATTATCGATAGTGCAGAAAACAATCCTCTTTTCTACAAGGAACTGGCACAGCGCCGGACAATTCCTGTCAGTCCTGGAAGTATGTAGTTTGTCATCACCAAAATTTGTAACTACAAATATTTTGTCAATGCAAGATCATCATCTGAATATAATTTTGAAAAGTTTAGTAAATGCAAGATCAAGACTCTCAACTTTGTCTTGTCATAATTTATTTGGTCCTAAATAAAATCTAGTAGTTGTAAGATGAGCAAATGGATAAAGAACAAGAGGAGAAAACCCTAAAAGCGGTTAGCTACAGAGAGCAGATCTACAAACCGGGAGAGGTGGTAGACGAGGACGTGTTTCCTCATGGCCAGTTGAAAAACGGCGACTTCACTCCCTTCATATGGGTGCTCTGGGGTGTACTCGAGGTCCAATCCCACAAACTTGTCCTCGTCTTTCTCAAGCCAACCCTCGTACATCTTCAGGACACGCACCACTATCTCCTCCTTGTTGGTGTAGACAATGTCTATCTTCTTATTGTCATGGGTAGTGAAGCTTGTCTCTAGAGTGCGACGACCTTCCATGGCGGCATGGAGAAGACGGGAAGAAGACATATGACAGGAAGAAGAATAGTGGTTTCTCCGAGGAAGGGGAACGGTGGAACCGTCAATGCGCTTTTAAGGTAGTGGTTAACGACGGGGACGAAAGTCCAAGGAGAGACGCCTGGCGGTTGCCGTTCCAGCTTCTGAGTAAACAAAAAATAATTATAACGCCAATACATGTGCCCTGTTTTGTCACGTCAATACACTGGGAAGGGGGTGTTGTCTTATCCATTGTGCCAACGCTGCAAGCCTACATGACAGCCACCCCACCTAAGCGACAAGAGCAACATAACGGCGAGAACTGACAAGGGGGCCCAACTTGACGGCCGTTAGCCTGATATTTTGTGTTGAAACGTAAAGTTGAATTCATGCTGAAAAAGACCCTCTGACAAGGGGGGCCCAACTTTGGGCAACGTAGCTGATTGTAAGCAACTTGGGTACCGCGTTGCCTGGCCACCCCAACTTTCGGGACGCAAAATGATATTCTCCGTTCTCTAGGGGATTTCTCCCATCAAGGTGATTCCTGGTGGGCTGACAGAGGTGTGGCGCTATCTCGAGGAAGCGCCCGCAGTGGTCGAGTGGATGGCACGATCAGCCTTCTGCCATGGGGCGACTATGGCGCTGAGTCTTGGACTCGCGCACTTCCCCGACGACTTTGACCTGGACAACATCACCAGCGGGTACCACTCTGTGACTGGCTCGGTGGAGATCGCAGAGGTGCCGAAGTTGGCCACCAAGGCTACCCCTTTTATGGAGGAACTGCTGGCAATGGGTGATCTGTTGCCGTATCAGGAGACGATGTTGGTGCCAAATGACCACGAGCCAAAGTAACGCGACCTAAAGTCAGAGCATCCCTTCCGATCCTCGTTGGCGAAGCAGTTGACGATGTACCCGTTGAACCCTTGGGAGCCATATGTCCGGGTCAAGGGTGATGGTGGCGCTTCTTCATCGAAACCTGTAGATTGAAGAATTGCCCTGAGGCATTATGTTAGTTGTGGCGACTGGCCCCTTTTGTATTGTACCTCAATGATGAACAATATATTTTGTTGCTAAAGTAAAAAAGATCAATCGACTCGCATTGCTTTGTGATTATTTTGTTTTGTATTTTTGGTTGAGAGAGTCCCCGAGCACGTATTCCCTTAGTGGGGTTGACCTCGCATATATGTATGTTAGTTTTTGTTAGGCTGTTAGGTTAACCGGAGTCGACTCGTTGTGGCTCATGGAGCCAGTCGCTTGGCGACACCAAGGGGTGCTCTATACTTGGTCCTTTTCCTAGACACGACCGGGGTCGGTTAGGCGAGTCCCCGAGTGTGGTGCTTGGCCGTTATAGTCGCATGCCCAAGGTAGGTGTGGACGTTTGTATGTTGTTTGTAACATGTCAACCCTGCCTTGGAAAGGTAGTCGCGTGGCGAGTCCGAGGCAGGCTCTCATACTTGGTGCGTTCCTGAGCCGCGCGAGGGACGTTTGTGGCGAGTCCCCGAGCGTGGTACTTGACCTTTCGAGTCGCTGTGAGCAAGGATGGGGAGGACGAGTTTGCTGTGACAAGTGTGTTTGGTTGTATTGGCCCGGCAGGCCAGTCAAGTGAGGCGACTCCGATGGTGGCTCCGGGGTGGCGTTTTCGTGGACGGCGCAAGACCCGAATATTTTCGGTGCCCTTGGGCCATACTACTTAGCCGTGCCGGTCGTGACTCCCGTGTGTAGCGTATTGCTAAATGTACGAGTGTGATTGGCACAAGGAGATGGAGAGTAGACACAACTTATGCGATCCGATTTTATTTCATCATATGACATCTTGGTACAAGTTTTAGTTCTATGTATAGAACTTGTGGAGGAGATTTACATTCCACGGTCGCCCGACGTCGAGCTGGCCATCACCTCGTATATCGATGAGGTAGTAGGCGTTGTTGCCAAGGACCCGCCCTATGGCGAATGGCCCCTCCCATGGGGGAGAAAGCTTGTGCATGCCCTTATTGTCCTAGATCAGTCCCAACACCAGGTCGCCTTCCTAGAACGTGCGGCTCTGGATGTGGCGGCTGTGGTAGAGGTGGAGTCCCTACTGGTAGATGGCAGTGCGCGAGCAAGCTAGGCCGCAGGCTTCATCAAGCTAGTCGACCCCGTCTTGGCAGGCAATTTCGTTGTCTTCCTCCACATAGTTGACGACCCGAGGTGAGTCGTGTTCCAGAACGGTTGGCATGATGGCTTCAGCACCATACACCATGAAGAAGGGTGTGAACCCTATTGAGCGGTTGATGGAGGTGTGAATGCCCCATAGCACGGAGGGGAGTTCTTTGACACATCACCCGGGGGTCCGCTCGAGGCGGACCTGTTGTCGTGTCTTGATGCCATGGAGGATGCTTTGATTGGCGCGCTCTGCTTGGCCATTCGACTCCGAGTGGGTGACCGAGGCGAGGTCGAGTCATTAGCCATGCTCTTCACAGAAATCAGCCATGGCGCCCTTGGCGAATTTGGTCCCGTTGTCCATGAGGATGTTGTGTGGGTAGCCGTACCAGTAGATTAGCTCGCGGATGAACTTGGTGGCCGTCTTGCCGTCACACTTCATGATAGGCTTCGTGTCGGCCCACTTGGTGAATTTGTCAATGGCAACCAGGAGGTAGGTGTAGCCTAATGGAACTTTTTTGAACATACCCACCATGTCGATGCCCCATACGGCGAATGGCCAGCTAATGGGGATAGTCTTGAGGGCCAAACCAGGGACGTGCATCTGGTTGGCATACTTCTGGCACCCGACGCATTGTTGGACGATGTTTGTGGCCTCGGTGTGTGGGGTGAGCCAGTAAAAGCCATGGCTCATAGCTTTGGTGACTAGCAACCGGGCGCCGACATGGTGGCCGCAGTCACCAACGTGGATGTCCTGGAGGATATTGCGCCCTTCTTCTGGATGTACACAGCGCTGGAACACGCCAGTCACGCTGTGTTTGTGGAGCTCTCCGTTGATGATGACGAAGGATTTGCAGCGGCGCACGATCATCCGTGCCTTTGTCTCATCGGTGGGCAGGATCTTGTGCTTAAGGTAGCGATGTATGGCATGGTCCAATCGCTAGGCTCTGTGACCATGGCGACCAGGGCAGGCTCGGGCTACAGAGGTATCCTGATATCGATCTCCTTCGGTAGGGAGACCGAGGGCTTGTTAATGATGTCGAGGAAGACGCCCGAAGGAGGTGTTTGGTGAGCCGATCTGATGCGGGAGAGCGCATCAGCCTCCTCGTTTTTGCGCCTGTCGATCCACTCGACGGAGTAGCCGGAGAAGTGGCCCCCAGCTAGTCCACCGCTTGGTGATATGCTATCATGGTGGGGCAGATGGCGTTGTAGGTGCCAGCGACTTGTGCGACGACGAGATCGGAGTCGTCGTAGCACCATAGGTGATTGATGTTCATCTCCTTGGTGGCCCGCATGCCATGAAGGAGGGCCTCTTATTTGGCCATGTTGTTGGTGCAGGGTGTGAAGTCGAGGTGTAGCACGTATCGGAGTTCGTGGCCTTTGTGGGAGGTGAGTACGAACCTAGCCCCCGCGCCATCCGTGTTCTTGGAGCCGTCGAAGTGGAGCGACTAGTAGTGGAGATAGGGCAGCTTCTCTGGTTGCTGTGGTTCTTCCTAGTCGGCGAGGAAATCAGCCAAGGCCTACGAATTGATCGCTTTGCACGGCTCGTACTTGATGCTGTGGATGCCGATTTCGACGGTCCACTTGGTGACTCTCCTAGACGCCTCATTGTTGCGGATGATATCCTGCGTTGGCGCGGAGGAGACGACCGTGATGGGGTGGTCCTAGAAGTAGTATGGGAGCCGCCGCTGGGCTCTGAAGACCGCGTACACCAGCTTCTGGTACTACGGGTAGCTCTTCCTTGAGTCTGTTAGGACCTCGCTGATGTAGTAGACTGGGCACTATAAGGGGCGCTCCTTGCCCTCTTCTGGTTGCTCGACGCCCATCATGGTGCTGATGACTCGAGTGGAGGCTGCGACGTAGACGAGCATTGGCTCTTTGTCGATTGGGGCAGCGAGCAACACTTCCTTGAGCGCTTTTAGCGAGTTGTACGCTTCTTCGTCCCATTGGAACGTGGGGTTCTTGTGCATCAGGCGGTAGAGGGGTATTGCCTTCTCTCTGAGCTAGGGGATGAAGCGACTGAGACCCACGACTCGCTCGCCAGCTTTTGGACGTCGCGCAGGCACTCGGGCTGTCGCACTATGGTGTCGATCTTGGTGGGGTTTTCTTCAATGCCTTGCTTGGATACTATGTACCTAGAGCTATCCGGTGGGTACGCCGAAGGTGCACTTCCCCGTGTTTAGCTTGATCTTGTACTTTTGCAGATTTGCGATAGTTTTGGCTAGGTCGGCGAGTAGGTCGCTCTGGCGAGTTGACTTCACCACCATGTCGTCGATGTAGACGTGGATGTTGTGGCCAATTTGGCTCGCAAGGCACTCCTGCATGCACTGCTGGTAGGTCGCACCGGCATTCTTAAGGACGGATATCATACAATGTAGCAGAAGGCGTCGATTGGCGTGATGAACGCCGTTTTATCCTCGTCCTCGACTGCCATCTTGATCTGGTTGTAACCAGAGTACGCATCGAGGAAGCACAGCGAATCCGACGCTGCGGTCCAGTCGATGATCTGGTCGATGCGGGGGAGGACGAATTCCTTCTTCAGGCAAGCGCTGTTCAGGGTGGTGTAGTCAATGCACATTCTCCAAGTGTTGGTATTCAGAACTAGGACTAGGTTTTCCAGCCACTTGGAGTACTTGATTGGCCGGATGAAGCTTGCAGCGAGTAGACGCTGCACTTCTTCGGCAATTGCTCGGTGGCGCTCTTCACTGAAGGTCCGCATCGACTGCTTCACCGGTCGCACTTTGGGGTCGGCGTTGAGTTTGTGCTCAGCAAGTTCCCTCGGGACACCAGGCATGTCATATGGTTTCCACGCGAAGATGTCGCGATTCTCACGTAGGAACTCGATGAGTGCGCTTTCCTATGCGAGGCTCATGTTGGTCCTGATGGTGAACTTCTGGCTCGAGTCGCCCGGGACAAGCTCGATGGTGCGAGTGTCCGTGGAGGCCTCGAATCCTGCTCCCCCGGAGTTATCTGAGGTGGGATTCTTTAGGATCATGGGGTCGTCCTTGTCAATGTTGCTTGCATATTTCGCAAGCTCATCCGTGTAGATGGTTTCTATGGCGATGACGGTGTCGGCGAGCTTGGTGCCTTTGTCCTTGCAGTCCACGGCCATGTCAGGGTAGCCGTGGACGGTGATGATGCTGCGTGCCCCTGGGAGCTTCATCATGTTGTATGCGTAGTGCGGTGCTTCCATGAATTTGGCGAAGGCTTGTCGCCCCAGGATGCAGTTGTAGGGGCTGCGGAAGTTCACCAACTCGAAGACGATCCGCTCGGTGCGGAAGTTCGCTGGTGTGCTGAAGGTGACTGGCAGCGTCACCTTGCCTATCAGGTACGCCTTCTAATCGGGGAAAATGTCGTGGAAGGTGGTGAGGGTCAATTCGATTATCGACTTCAGGAGGTGTAGCCTCTTGAACGTGTCCAAGTATAGGATATTGATGGACCTTCTGCCGTCCATCAGCGTCTTGGGTAGCCAATAGTCAGCCACTTTGGGCTTGACCACCAGGGCGACTCGCCCTAGATATTCGATCCTGGGCGCATTATCTTGGCAACTCTAGGTGATGCTTTGCTAGGTCCAGTTAAGGAAGCGAGAGATGTCAACCTGGGTCACCACACTGACGCGACTGCCCGGGCGAGCACCTTCTTCTCGCGTTTGCTGCCGAGCCCGGTGAATGTTTGTAGCGAGACAACGACATTGCCGAACCCGCCGGCGTTGCCGTTGTCCCTTGGTTGGTAATTGTTGGGGTGCTCTCTTGCTCTCCTTGCCTTCTAAATTTCCTTCAGAGAGTGGCAGTCAGCAGTGGTGTGAGCGGCAGGTTTCCCCTCCCTGCTATGGTAGGCTCAGGGCTGGTTGAGTAGGGCGGCGGGGTCAAATTTCGGCCGAGCTGCATTGTTTGCGCGGTAGTTCCCACTGTCACAGTAATTCCCTTCATCACGGCAGAAGTTCTTCGGGTTGCGCTGCCTGTAGCTAGCGTTGGCAACGAAGTTGACTCTCCCATCACCGTGGCTCTTGTTGGTGAGGCGAGTGTTGTTGTAGCACATGTCACGCTGTCGCTCGTTGTCATTGCCGCCGGTGTGGCCTCTTCCCCCCGACTCGCCGTTGGAGTCTTGGTTGGGGTCCTCCTCCATGTAGCGCTTGGCGATCTTGTGGATGTCAGGGATGTTGTCGAGCGTCGGGTAGACCCTCTTGATCTTCGTGACCAGAGGTTCGTACTGGCACGCGTTCTTGAAGTAGTGGATTGTCATGTCCGAGTGGATGCCGGAAGTGTTGATCCACAAGTCATGCCACTGCTGGACCGAGTGGCGGGTCGACTCGCGCTTTCCCTGGATGCAGAGCTCCAGGTCCTCGATGGTGGTGGAGCGGGTGTAGAAACCCTCGAGGTTCCTAACGAACGCCTCTCGCATGTCCTCCCACGAGTTGATGTTGTCCGCGGGGAGGGTGTTGATCCACTGTCAGGTCGCTCCCTCCATCATTAGGGGGAGGTAGCGAGCGATGAGTAGGTCATGTGGTCGGCGATCCCCGTTGCCATGAGGTATATGTCGAGACACACCGCTGGATCGTATGTTGGGTCATACATCTCAATCTCCCTCGGTGGCTTGAAGTTCACCTGGTACTTTTCGCCTCGGATGATTGGTCCGAAGCACTATGGGCCAACTCGACTGAGTGAGCTCCTTGGCTCCGGCTCGCCATGGTTGGTGAGGGTGTGCCTCCGATCGTGTGGCTGGCAAGCTCGCCAAGCCTGGTTGTTGACGATGTGGGTGCATGCGTAGATCGGTTGGCCGTTAGCAGCGATCGTGTTGTTCGCGAGTCGCGGCTCTTTGGTGGAGAGCGTGGGATTCGCAGCGCGTGGTTGGAGCTGCAGGGGCTCAGGTGGTGGGCAGTTTAGAGTGTTGGCGACTGTTGGACGACTGTTTGAGGCCGCCCTACTCCCCGATGAACGGGAGTACACCTGTCTCCACGGGTCGACCCCTGCAGCTTGCTGCTTGACGGCCCTGGCACGTAGGGCCTAGGCATACTAGATCTACAACACGCCCTCTCCCGTGATGTTGAGGTTGGCGACTGCGGCGTGCCCCGTGATGACATTGTCCATCGGGGTGGAGTACAGCGGGAGCCCGTTGGTGTTGCGGGCTTGTGGTGAGATCATGATTCATGGCTGGTTCGGAGGATGTGTGCAGCCTAGGGGTGGCGGTGGAGGTCCAGTCGCAGGTGCCCCAGGTGGTGGGCGGTTGCTTCCGCCAGGCGACACGTTCTCGCATAACTCGTGATCGACAGCACAGGCGGGGTCGTTCTCGTCGTTGAAGTTCAGGACGCGGCTCTGATTGCTAGAGTTTAGGCAGGTCTTGATGCAGCATTGATGGTAGAAACACAGCTCCTGTGCCGTTTTCCGCTCGAGGCGGAACTTCTCGCGCTCAACCTGCTCCTTGTGTGTTGCCTTGTCCAGTCGTAGGCGGGCTTCTTCTACCTCCGTCACCGTCTCGGTCGGCAGGATCGTCATAGAGAAGGGATCTGGCGATGTTGGGGATATACTTTCCGAGTATCCTCACTATGCCTCACTGACCAGGGTGGCCCACTTAGGGTTAGAGCTTTGCTTCATGGGCGGCCCAGTCAGGGAGAAGAGACGGAGTCCAGTCTGGCTACGGGAAGGCCCAGAAAACTTACCGACATAGGCCTATTATGTTACTTGTAGTTCAAGATGTACTCTATAATCGACTTTTAGTCGTAACCGGATAGGTCTCTCCTGTAAACCCTAGGTCGGATATCTATATAATCCAACCTAGGGTACGCCTTTAGGGCACCCTCACAATAGTCTACAAACTCAACTCGCACAGGAGAAACCCTTGTAACCCATATTCCGGCTCTACCATATTACTAGATTGCTGGCAGGACTAGGATTCGTCCAAACCCGGCGGATTCGAACCTTGGTAAACTTGTGTGCTCCCCGTCCCGGAACACCATACGTCTCACACCCCTCTCTTCTGCACGCCTTGAGGACCCCCTCATGGCGTACTTTTCATCAATCCGACAACAGTTGGCACCCACCGTGGGGCAAGTGAGCTTCAGATCTGCGTTCCGAGCGGAATCTGCAAGAATCAGAATCAGCGAGACCATCGCCATTGGTCGCGTCCTCTACGCCAGCGACGTCCCTCTCATCGTTCTCAACAAGACCTAGATTCCGGCTAGGGAGGCCGTGACTACCTACACCATCATGTCTTTTGGCAAGATCGATGTGTACATCAGTTTCGCTGAACCTGCCCCTCCCACCCGAGCGGTGATGATAGAGGCAGAAGAAATCTCTGGGTCGACTTTGTCCGTAGAGGCGGCAGAGTTCCGGATCTCAGAAAACCCTAATCCCACCCAGCCCGCACCAGTTGCGGAGATAGTGGAGAAAGCTAAACCTGAAGCAGATCTTGCGGTGCAAGTCGAATCTATAGTGGATCTCCCTAGCGGGGCCGAATCCCAGATCGATCTACCCGCTGAGGTCGAAATCCAGGAGGAGCAAGACAACAACCTTGGTTCCGGCTATGCTAACGCTAGAACAAACCAACCTTTCCTGAGGCATACGTCGAGGAACATGATGATGCAAGGTGCAAACATGGATGAGGTTCTCGAAACCATCCGAATTTTCAAGGAAGCTCGCGAGGAAAGCGGCAACTACCTCAAGACACACACCTCGCACTTTGTCGGATATGTTCGATCCGGATCCGGCTTCGCTGAGGCTAGAGACAATGAAGACTCGGTGCTATGAGGCGATCGGAACAAACACTGACTTGCCGGCATCTTCAGATGATTCGATGACGTCAGCGGATTTCCGAAAGATCTCTGTGGAATACGAAGAGGAGTTTAACTCCAAAGATGGAGAAGAAGGAGAAGCCATGGACGAAGGATCTGGAGAAAACTCTCCCAAAGAGCAGGATGACATGGATCTCGAAGGCAATCCTGACGTCCAGATGTCCAAAACTACCGATCAGAGCTTGACTCCGAGAAACGGACCCAAAGTCGTCTTTGCTACCGGCGTTGCAAAGAAGGCAAAGAAGAATAACAAGACCCCGGCCAAAGAACTTCCGACAGAGGAAGTGATTGCCGAGGAATATTAGGAAGACTCGGATGGAGCGCTCATCCTAGAACAGCCCAAAGAAACTTCGATCGATGGACACGTGGTCACTTCAGGTGCTCGTAAACTCATCGATGTTGCATTAACTACACCTACCCCTATAGCTGCTGAACTTATTGCTGAAGAATTGGAAGAAAGGGCTCAGGCCCTAGAAGCGCATCGTCAAGTACTCTTGGATGAAGCCAATACCATCGAGGAAGAGAAGAAGCGCATAGTTATTGCGGAGAAGTATATCTCTCTACAGCATCAGAAGACCCAGAAACGACACACGCGTGACAATCAATTTCCGGAAATCCACACGGTTCTCTTTTAGGGGGACCTAGGGATGCCCCGACTCGACAGAGAGGGAGATCTGGTGTACCCAACACTAGTACAAAACACCACCACAGCTCGGGATATCCTGGAAAATAATCCAGGCCCAGAACAGGTCCGCTTAGGCATAAAACTACTGACCAAGGGTCTGGCACAGCAGAAGGTCGCGAAATCTGGGAGCGGAAAACTGGTCTCTCAATCAGACCAATGTCGCACGGATCTGACCTGGAATGACATAAGGCCACAACAGGTTCAGGAATAGCATCACCATTCCGACCGTCGGGAAGACAACTACTCAAGAACCGGATCTTCAGGACAGCGCCACAGAACCGCACGTGACTGGCGCAACATTGCTCAGCCATGGAGCAAGAAGCAATTGTTGCACTGTATCCGAGAAATCCTCCTCGGCGAGAGTCGAACGATCGCAGGGAAGAAGATAAAGAGAAACGTTAGGAGGAGGACCATCAAAGAATGCCACCTCCTAGAGACACAAGCCGTCCAGCTGAACCCCATCGTGGTGGGAGTGACGGACGAAGGAACGACGGACACCAGGCCGATTCAAGATGGCAGGTGGCTCGTCACAACGAAGATCCTCCCCGGAACCGGAATAATTACACTCTAGATGGAGGCCGGTGATCAGCCAGAAAAAATACACCAACTCCACCTTCTCCACCAAGAAGCCATCACAACGGCACTGAAGGAGGCCAAGGAGGGCGTCGTGGTGGAGGAGGTGGTGGAAGAAGTCGAAGTCCGACTCCAAGGCACCACAACTATAGCGAACAACCAAGATGGCGTTCCCTATCACCAAGTGACGCAAGACACCAGATCAACTCTAACATAGAGGCGCGGTGCTATGAGTTGGATTATATCTACGTAGGTCCAAAATGCTTCAGGCCCCGTATTCGACAAACAAACTTTTCGGAAGGATTTGCTATCTCAAGACACATCCAACCCTATGACGGTGTGGCTCGGCCAGATACTTGGCTCCAGGATATTTTCTAGGCTTGCTGCATCGCCAAAGGTGGAAACATCTTGGTCGCAACCCGATATGTCCCACTTATATTGCGGAAGACGGCACGATCATGGCTCAATAAGCTTTCGGAGAATACCATCCACAACTGGTATGACATGCAAAGCGTGTTCTTTTGGAATTTCGAAGGCACATGTCGGAGGCCCTGTACGGTAGGAGACCTACAGCGTTGCACCCAGAAAGCCGGAGAAACTTGCCGAGATTACCTCAGATGATGGATCAACACCAAGAACTCCTATGAAGGAGTAAATGACCAAACTGTGATTGAATCTTTCATTGCAGGACTCCCAATTCGTTTACTACGTCACCGCTTAAAGTGCGATAAGGTCACTGATCTGGGAGAGATGATAGAAAAAGCGAGCAAGTATGCAGATGCTGACGATGACGCAGAGGGATTACTGAACACCCTAGCTGTGCCACAGTCGGCAAAACAACCAAAGCAACAAGCTCAAAAGCGCAAGAACACCTCGGAGGAAAAGCCCAACACGGAAACGGCAGTGGTCACTGCTACTTTCGTGTCTGGAGGACGAGGAGGGAGCGGTGGTGGCCGCGGACGCGGTCGTGCGACATCAAGAGTCCAGGGTAGAGGAGACCAACAACCCGGGAAAACCTATTCCTAGGCTGACATTGCAAACAACCCATGTGCGCATCACTTAGATGCTAGTGGGGGCTCGTCTCACACAAACGCCGAGTGTCAATTCAATGACGACATCAAGAAATATGATACCGCTGGCTACAGGGCTAAGCGGAAGAAGGGAAAGAAGAATCCCGAAAAAGAGATGGAGACCAAGGAAGATTCCGACATGGAGGAAGTTGACCCTTCAAATCCCAATCCGGATGGAAATAAGAACTTCCCAACAAAGAAAGACACTTATGTAAACTTCCTTGGATCTCAACCAGCTAAGGTCAAGAAAGCAGTTATGCATGAGCTCTACGCAACTATTCCGGCTGTCCCACAATTTTTGGATTGGTTGGAAGTGGCAATCACCTTTAACTGTGTTGATCATCCGCCTAAGTTACATAAACGAGGAAAATACGCCTTAGTCGTCAATCCACTTATTGATGGCTATGGTTTCTCTAAGACTCTCATGGACGGCGGCAACAGCATCAATATTCTCTATGTCGAAACGCTACGCCGGATGCGAATACCGGAGACTCAGCTGAATCACAGCTCTGTGATCTTTCATGGAGTTGTCCTAGGAAGACAAGGAAATTCCCTAGGAGAGATCACTTTGGATGTTACCTTTGGAACTCCAAAGAACTATCAGACGGAGGAACTTTCCTTTGAAGTGGTCCCGTTCAAGAGCGCGTACAACGCTATATTTGGACGTCCGGCTTACTGGGCTTTTATGCCTCGTCCGTGTTACATTTACAATATGATGAAAATTCCAGGTCCCAAAGGCTTGATTACCATCAGGGAGACCCGAAGAAGGCGCGAGAGTGCAAGGACGGAAATGCCGCCTTTGTTGAAGCCATGTTGCACGCCCACGAGTACCAGGAGATCAAGAAGACCATTGATCGGTCCGACATGCCCGCGACGAAGAAGGAGGTGACAAAGCCGACTCTGGATTTCAAGGCATCGGAAGATACAAAGAAGACGCCATTGAAGGATGATGACCCCTCCAAGGTGACCCAGATAGGTGTAAGCCTAGGTAGCGCATAGGAAATCACACTCGTCAAGTTCCTCCAAGCAAATCAGGATATCTTCGAATGGCAGCCATCTGATATGACTAGAGTACCTAGGGAACTTGTTGAGCACTCTCTAAATTTACAACCGAACGCTAAACCCATCAAACAGTCCCTATGACGTTTCAGCGATGAAAAGCATAAGGCGATAGTTAAGAAACTAGCCCGACACGAGTTAGCCGGATTCATAGAAGAGGTCATCCACACTGAGTGGTCGGCCAATCCTATAATGGTCCCTAAAAAGGACACCACTGATTTAAGGATGTGTGTTGACTGCCTTGAACAAGGCTTGTCCCAAAGATCCGTTCGCTCTGCCTATAATTGATCAAGTTATCGATTCTACGATAGGCTCAAAACTCCTATGTTTTCTTGACGCATATTTTGGTTATCACCAAATCCGGATGAAGGAATTAGACAAAGTCAAAAATTCATTCATAACCCCCTTCGGAACCTTCTGTTTCATTACGATGCCCTTTAGGCTCAAAAACGCAGGAGCTACGTACCAGCGCACTATGCAGCATTGCCTCCACGACCAAATCAGACGCAATGTACATGCATATGTGGACGACATTGCAGTGATGTCCAAAAAGAAGAAAACCTTAATTTCTGTCTTGGAGGAAATGTTCGCCAACTTGCGAAAATACAACATAATGCTTAACCCGAAGAAGTGTTTCTTCAGAATACTAGTGGGAAAATCGTTAGGCTTCATTGTGTCTCAAAGAGGCATTGAGGTGAACCGAGACAATATAAAGGATATACTCAATATTTCTAGGACGACTCGCCTGAAGGACGTTCAAAGACTAACTGGTTGCATTGTTGCAGTCAGTCGATTTGTAAGCCGGCTCGATGAAAGAGCCGCACCACTTTACAAGATCCTAAAAAAGACCAAGAAGTTCGTTTGGACTAATGAAGCTGAAGCTGCACTACAAGACCTGAAAGCAGCACACTCATCTTCTCCTATCCTTGCAGCACCGGAACCACGGGAACCGATGCTACTCTATCTCGCTGCGACAAACAGAGTCGTCAGTGTCGTCATGGTGGTTGATGGGGATATGCCGAATGGGGTATGCCCAGCAGGTCATTCCGATTGGGCCAAAAGGTCTCACAAGGGGGCCTGCAGGACGGTGACTAGAATACGACTAAGGGGAAGGCCTAGCGACTGGAGACTGGAGGCCCAGAAGCGTACCAGAAGCCTAGTCAGATTAGGTCAAAGCCTCCGAATCCATATCTTGTTCGGTGGTAACTGGTAAACCCTAGCGAGGTTCCTCATATATAAACCTCCCTAGGGTATCCTGAGGACTTACGTTCCATCATACACCCCTTCAACCGACTCACTGCTTAGACACCGAGCTCGCCACCCCTGTTACTCGCCCTCCAATAATATAATCTAGCATGAGTAGGTCTTTACCCTCTGGGGGAACGAACCTGGGTAAACCCAGGTGCATCCGCCCCCATCTCGCTCCGTAGATGGCCACCAGCTCTCGCCCCCGATTCAATCAATCGCTGCCTACTGCAGCGACTGCCGTGGCCATTTCCACGACAGTGGTGGAGAGACTAGAGGAAAATCAGGAACACCTGGTGCAGCATCTGACTTACTTCTCAGTGAGGTCCTAACTGAATCAAAGCAGCGGTATCCGCACTATCAAAAGCTGGCCTATGGTGTGTTTTTTGCATCCCGTAAGTTACGGCATTATTTTTAGGAGCATCAAATTACCGTGGTGAGCACAACTCCCATGAGAGATATAATCAACAACAGTGATGCTACAGGAGGCATCGTAAAATGGGGAATAGAGCTCTCAGCTTTTGACATTGAGTACAAACCTCGTACAGTAACCAAATCCCAAATCCTTGGTGACTTTGTCGCTGATTGGACAGAGAAAGCGGAGAATATGACCCTCCCAGAGTCGGAATACTAGATCTTGCACTTTGATGGGTCTAAGGGGCTCGGGGGCTAGCGTGGGGCTCAAATCACCCCAAGGAGATAAACTTTTTTATTTATTGCAGATCCACTTCACGACGACGAATAGCATTGCTGAATATGAAGCATTACTGCATGGAATCCGGATTGCTAAGGATATCGGCATCCGATGTTTAATGTGTTATGGAGATTTGGATCTTGTAGCTCAACGAGTGTTGGATATCTGTAATGCAAACAAGCACATGGCATCATATAGAGCTATCGTGGATGAACTATCTAAATCATTCGAAGGGTTTGAGGTTCAACACATCCCTCGAATAGAAAATGAGGAAGCAGATACATTATCTCGAATAGGCTCTACACGGAAAAAGGTCCTGGATGGCGCTTTCTTAGAGCACCTCAAAGTTCCATCTATCAAAGGAGTAGATGAGGAATATCCGACCAAATCCGACTCACCTTTAGTAGCATTTCTAGCTATAATTCCTAGCTGGACTCAACCCTACCTTGATTACTTGGTAGATGGTAAATTACCTGAAAATGAGGTTCTGAGCCGGCAGATCGTCCGACGAGCAAAAACCTATACTATAGTAAGTGGTGAGCTTTACAAGCGGAGTGTATCTGGAGTCTTTTAGCGCTGTATATCTCCGGAAGAAGGAGTGGAAATCTTACGAGAAATCCACGAAGGCGAAGTCGGTCACCATGCTGCAACCAAATCTTTAGTGGCAAAAGCTTTTCGACACGGTTTTTTCTAGCTTACAGCCAAGGCAGATGCCGAACAGCTGGTCAAGACGTGCAAAGGCTGCCAAAAGTACGCCAAACAAGCTCATGTTCTGGCTGATCAGCTACGAACAATACCTATAACATGGCCTTTCGCGGTCTGGGGGCTTGATATGGTAGGACTGTTTAAACGGACTCCAAGTGGATTTACTCATCTCTTAGTGATGGTGGATAAATTCACAAAATGGATTGAAGCTATACCCATCACTAGTTGTGATAAAGCAACAGCCAGAAGATTTGTTGAGGATGTCATAATTCGATACGGTTATCCACATAGCATTATCACGGACAACAGGAGTAACTTTTCCATGGGAGAGCTTGCAGATTTCTGTAACAAACAAAATATCTGGCTTGACGTTGCGTCAGTCGCACATCCACAGGCTAATGGACAAGTTGAAAGAGCAAATGGTTTAATCCTACAAGGCCTAAAACCAAGACTCAAAGAACCACTAAGACGTGTTGCGGGGGCTTGGGCAGAGGAATTACCTTCTGTAATATGGAGTTTACGAACAACTCCGAACAGGTCAACTGGATACACACATTTCTTCTTGGTCTATGGTGCAGGAGCACTTCTTCCTAGTGATTTGATTCATACTTCTTCCCGAGTTGCTGCATAGATTGAAGAGGATGCCAAAAATTCTCGACAAAATGATCTCGATTTAATCGAAGAAGTTCGCGTTGTTGCTAAGATGAGACCAACAGCCTATCAGCAGAAGTTACGCAAGTATCATAGCCAGAGAGTCAGAAACCAGTCTTTCAATAAGGGCGATTTGGTTCTCCAGCTTGTGCAGAAAAGAAAGCAGAAACTTCCCCAATATGGGAATGGCCCTTTTTAGTTAGCCGAGTATTGCACAATGGTTCTTACTATCTAACTGATATGCGGCCAGTCAAAGAAAGACCTGCTACTAAGAAAAGAAAGAGAGCTGGAGGCAGTATAGACCTGGAAGAATTAGACAGGTTGTGGAATATTGCTCAGCTATGTCCCTTTTATTCTTAATTTATCTTTCTTTGTAATCATATATGTGTACATGTTCAATGCGAAAAAAAGTATTGGTTGCCTCATTTTTCTGAGAAGTTTTATATTACCATCTTATTTCCGAATGATCATGTCATAGTCGAAAATCCCAGAATACTTGAAAGTACTTTATGCTCATGTTTGTTCTGGTTAAGATTTGTAGAAGTCATGAAGCAAATCGCCGA
This sequence comes from Avena sativa, assembly GCA_916181665.1. Taxonomy (NCBI): domain Eukaryota; kingdom Viridiplantae; phylum Streptophyta; class Magnoliopsida; order Poales; family Poaceae; genus Avena; species Avena sativa. The sequence goes on from OV702286.1 coordinate 185,071,524, forward strand.
CTTGTCTAAGCCGGCTAGTGCGAGACTCGGTGGAGGCAGAATCCAGTAAGTTCAGAGGACCTGCGCACGTAATGCAAAAGTTTAGTAAATATATCCGGACTCCAAGAGTCGGAAAAAGCAGAAAGTCAGAAAGAAGCAAACGTACCGAAGATGACATCGTCAACTTTGGTCTTCTCTTCCCTAAGGCTATAGAGTTTAGCCCGGAGTGCATCAGTGATATCCTTCTCTCTGAACAATGCATCATTGGTATCTGAGATCCTTTGATCCTGGGTCGTGATCCTTCGATCACGTTCTTCGGTAACCATAGAAGAGGATTCAAGAACTTGCGCAATGCTTCGTTCATGATCCACCTTCAACTTGTTCAGCTCCCAACGTAAGTCGGTGTTCTCCACCTCCAAGGTCTTCAGATTCTTGGCTTCTGCAATCATAGCACAGGATTGTTTGACCAGTGTTGTAAGAAAAAGACCAATGGTTGAATAAATAATTCAACTATGAAATAAAAGAGCAAGATTCAAAGACTGAAATGATTACATTCAGCCTCATCCCTTGACAGTTTCAACTGAGCATTTTCAAGCCAGAGAGCTCTAATCTCTCTCCGCTTGTTGCAGATATTCTTCAACAATTCCTGGTTATAAGAATTAACTTTCTGCAAGTCAGAATACCCAGAGTCAGAAGTCTACTAAAGACTCGGGCTAATATTTTTAATAATATCAGCACGAGCCTTGGGGGCTACACTAGTTTATTCTTTGGCATCCTAGGGAAGCATAAATCAGGATTATCTATCCAACTGCATGCCCGGGGTCTAGAGGATATGATATGAAATAAAGTAAAAAAGGTGAGTTGGAATTCGACTTACATGATGTTCATGAGTGAGCTTGCTTAAGCTCATAGACACCTCGGTGCCAACCTTTTTGGCGAGGGTCAGCAGGATTACTAGTGGTAGCAGAAGCACATCGGTTCTCGGCCCCTCGTCGTGAAGACGGATCTGCTCAAGGATTTCGGAGTACTTGACATCCTCTGCTTCTTGTGCCTCTTCTTCGGAAGTAGTGTTCCAGCTTTCCAAGCATTGCTGTGCTAGCCGTTGGATCTCTTCCACAAATTTCCGAGTAATGCTAAATTTGGCAAGACCCGGATTGTTGAGGAGGTGAGATGTCTAGCTCTGAGGAGGTAATAGAACAAAGAATGTTACACCTCAGAAAGAATTAAGAAATATAATACAGAAACCTTGTGAGAAAAGTTACCTCTTCACAATGGGCACTTCCTTGGTGCCAATAGCCAGAGTCGGAACCTTACGCTTTCGGGTAAAGGTCTCTAGCAGTGGAACCAGTTCTCCATCATCCTGAGAGATCTCAAGAGGATATCCTTCGAGAGGACAAAGCTGCAACTCGGGGAGGTCAGCAAGCTGAAAAGAAGAAATATCTCAGTATTGCGAAAAGAGACAATAATGTAAAGATGACCACATAATTCGAGTTATTGCTGGAAACTTACCGGTACCATAGGATCTTCAGCCGTATGCATGTCCAAAGACAGCTCCGGGATTTTCCTCTCGATCCGCTCCCTAATCAACCATTTGATTTGGGATTCATATTGTTTCTCCATGTAAGGACGAGGGCAGATTCGAAGAGTATCCTTCTTGGACAACATAATGGAGTGCATAAGCCGGTCTCCATGGTGTTGGAGAGGCTGAATCCGGCATGTCAGCCAGCAGTGAATCAACTCGGAACCCTTAAGGCCCTTGTGTTTCATTAGGTATTCAATTCGCCTCTTGGCGAGAAGCACATCATGACTAAGAGCCGGTGCAGCCGCGTCCCAGGAATCTTGGGGCGTGGCGACACCAAAAACAAAAGTCGGCAAAGCAATAGCTTTGCCGGGAACAGGAATATGCTTGTGATAAAAGAAAGTGGACGGCCACTGTTTCACCGACTTGCTAGCCTTAATCCGAGGATAGACGCGTTCTCTCCTAACGGAAAAGCTAAGAGTGCCGATAATGTATGGATCACCGGTGGTGATGGAGTTTCTCCGGGTATGAAAATAAAACCGGAAGAGAGTGAGACTTGGCCTAATGCTGAGATACCCCTCGCACAAAGAAGCGTAAGCGCTCATCTCTAAGAGTGAGTTTAGGGGGAGATGATGGAGTTGAACTCAGTAATGATCTATCACCTCAGAAAAGAAATCTGAGGATGGGAAGCTCAAACCTTTGTCGAGGTGGGTGCCAAAATGCACTCGCTCATCGGCGCGAGGAGTGGGGACAGTTTGGTTGTAGCCACTCCGCCAGTCACCATCGAAGAGGCGTCCTTCGTTCTCCACGACATGGAGCTTGGCATCGTCCAAGACATAGGGGATCCAGACCCGACGAAAGCTCTCCTTCTCCGCTGCCGACACCGTCCCCACCGTGCCGGAAGATGAGGCGTCAGCCATTTTCGTGTGTAGGTGACCTGGGATGGGCAACGCTGGGGGATTTTGGGGAGGCATAGGAGCTCTTCTCGTAGGAGGTTTTGGGAGGAAGGAAGGAACGCAAGTTCTGGTGAAGAGAAGAGAGAGAAAATCTCAGCCCCTTATATCCTTCATCCATGCCGAGATTCATGCAATATGAACAGTAACAGTGACACGCATCGTGGAAGGAGCTGGGTAACCCCCACGCAATGATTACGCCGCCTTGATCTCCGTGCGTGCATTAAAACGACACCTCGGTTCCTCAAAAGGTGGACCTACCAACGCTCGTGCTGATGGGAATACCTGTCAGTGACGTGACTTGACCGTGACTGGTGTCAGATTACATCAGAGACCAAGTTCCAGCTTAGTTTGAATTTCAATCTGGAAAACTGAATAATGTATTCATAGGTCCGACTCGTTTTGAGACCCGGATCCTATCCTTTCTTTTGAAGTTTTAGGAACCCTTCAAGATTCTACGAGCTGAAGATCAAGCTAGACGATGTTGAAATCCAAATCTAGATCTTGGAGGCTTCTGGGGGCTGCTATTTGGGATATACTTTCCGAGTATCCTCATTGTGCCTCACTGACCAGGGTGGCCCACTTCGGGTTTGAGCTTTGCTTCACAGGCGGCCTAGTCAGGGAGAAGAGATGGAGTCCAGTCCGGCTACAGGAAGGCCTAGAAGACTTACCGACATAGGCCTGTTATGTTACTTGTAGTTCAAGATGTACTCTGTAACCAACTCTTAGTTGTAGCCGGATAGGCCTCTCCTGTAAACCGTAGGCTAGATATCTATATAAGCTTACATAGGGTATGCCTTTAGGGCACCCTCACAATAGTCTACAAACTCAACTCGCACAGGCGAAACCCTTGTAACCCATATTTCGGCTCTGTTGTATTACTAGATTGCTAGCAGGAGTAGGATCCGTCCAAAGCCAGCGGATTTGAACCTGGGTAAACTTGTGTGCTCACCGTCCCAAAACACTGTACATCTCACACCCCTCTCTTCCGCACGCCTCGAGGATCCCCTCATGGCATACTTGTCATCATTCCGATGACAGGCGGGGCTATCGTGCTATCCTCCATGGAGGTCACATTGAACCGATCGGATCTGGCGCAAAAGTCTTTAGGTGACTCCTATCCGTAGTCGAAGTCGGAGGTCTCGGGGATGGAGGGGTCCTCGAAATCCTCGGTGTTGGAGACCCACGTGATGGAGTCTTCGCATGATGCGGCACTGATGGATCCGACGACCGAGGAAGGGGTCGCCGAATCAGTGTCATCGTGGAGGGCCATGTCATCCATTGGCCGCGTCAGTTCTAGCCGCGTTGCTAGTGGCCGAGTTGTACTTGGAGGCGAGGGAGCTGATGGAGCGAATCTGGCCCTCCGAGAGTAGATCGTGGTGTGGCGGCAATCCAATGATGATCGTTGTCCCCGTGGGGTCGACGGCATCCGTGAAGCCGACTGACAAGTTGATGATGCTGACCGGCATCACCATGCTATGCGTGATCGGGCGCGACGCCGGGATGTAGCTGTTGGGCAGGATCTGAAGGATCCTGCCACTTGCGATCATGCAGCCGAGCGATCGGCCGATCGATTGGCGAGTAGGGTCTCGCCGGAGAACTTAGGTCGGACCGTCCATGCCCGACGGTGGGCGCCACTATCATGGGAATGACCACGGCAATCACTACCAAGGGTAGCGATTGGAAGGATTTGGGGCAAGAGCGGGCAGCCATTTGCGGAGCGAGATGAGGGCAAAGACACAGGGATTTACCCAGTTTTGCCCCCCCACAGGGTAAAGACCTACTCCTGCAAGATTGTATTATCGGCGAGTGAGTTACAAGGGTGGCAAGCTCGGCGGCTAGGCTGTGAGTCGCTTAGATGGGGTATATGATGGAACGTGAGTATAGAGAGTACCCTAGGGAGTCTTATATAGGGGGTGCCTTGCTAGGGTCTACAGATATACAACCGAATCAGTTAAGGACTCGGAGGATTTGACCTAATCCGACTGGGACTAGCTACGCATCTGGGCCTCCAGCTGCCAGTCGCCAGACTTCCTTACCAATCGCATTCCAATCACCGTCCTATAGGCCCACTCGCAAAGGCCCTGGTCCAGTCGAAAATTCCTGCTGGGCATACCCCCTTCGGCATATCCCCATCAAAAAATCAATCACTCGCGAAGTCAATTTGGCGGTCAACTCTCCACGCTCAATCACTAAGTCCCTCAGCGGGTGCGAGTCCTGCATCACCTTCGACAAGCGCGATCACCTGCATCAAGTACCTCGCCCGTGCCATTCTCCCCTGGTGCTTGAGGCGCAAATTGGTGGCTTCAAGATAAGCCGCGTATTCATGGACAATGGCAGTGACATCAACCTCATGTTCGCCAGCACCTTGCTCGCCATGCGGATTCCCCTCTCCTGCCTAGAGGCCTTTGACACAATGATCCACGACATCGTCCCAGGGAAAGGAATATGCCCCTTGGGCACGATCAACCTGGACATCATCTTCGGCACACCATGAAACTTCCGGTGAGAGCGCCTCGAGTTAAAAGTGGTCGACTTGCCCTCACAGTACCATTGTTTTGTTGGACGTGTCACGTTCGCGAGGTTCATGGTGGTGCCACACTGCACCTGCCTGCAAATGAAGATGTCGGGACCAAACGACATTATCACTGTCAGAGGAAGCTTTGCCAAGTCAGACAGCTGTGATAGGGAATTCAACAGAATCTCCCAATCCTTTGGAATGCAGGTGGAGCTGGCGATGCTGAAGGAGTCAACAAACAATAGTCTCCCTCCTCCTAGTAAGCCAAACACACCCGGCCAGTCCTTCGACTCGTCGTTGAATACCAAGGCAGTCCAGGTCAACCCAACGGAACCGACCAAGACATCCCTCATCGCCAACAATTTGAGTCCCACATAGGAACTCGCGCTCATTGAATTCCTCCGTGAGCGCTGGGAGATCTTCGCCTATTGTCTAGAGGACATGCCAAGAGTCCCCAGGGAATTCACCGAGCACTCACTCGACGTGAATCCTGATGCTAAACGAATGAAGCAGTCGATATGTCGACTATCATAACCAAGAGCAAAAGTGGTCGGTATGGAAGTCAACAGACTCCTCGACGCCAATTTCATACGAGAGATCAAGGAGAGCACCTAGGTAGCAAACCCCGTTCTTGTTCCTAAAAAGGATACAGATATCCTACGGATGTGTGTGGACTTCACATGCCTCAACAAGCATTGCCCGAAAGATCACTTCCCATTATCATGGATCGATCAGATAATCGACTCCACCATGAGATGTAAATGCCTCTTCTTCCTCGACGCCTACTCAGGTTACCGTAAGATTCAAATGAAGAAAGAGGACCAGGAGAAAACGGCCTTCGTCACGCCCTTCGGCGCCTTCTGCTACACAATAATGCCCTTCGCGCTGAAGAACGCAGGAGCCACCTACCAACGGTGTATTCAGGCATGCCTCAAGAGCCAGCTTGGCCGGAACATCCAAGTTTATGTCGATGACATCATCGTCAAAACCAAGGAGAAAGCCACATTACTAGACAATCTCCGTGAGACCTTTGACAACCTTGACATCTACTGGATCAAGCTGAATCCTGAGAAATGCACCTTCGGCGTACCATCTGGGCAACTGCTCGAGTACCTCATATCTTCTAGGGGTATTGAGGCCAACTCGAAAAAGATAAAGGCCATACTAGCCATGGAGAAGCCAAAGAACATCAAAGGCGTCTAGCAACTGGCTAGGCGAATCGCGGCGCTCAATCGATTCATCAGTCGAATGGGTGAGAAGGCGCTACCGGTGTACCAGCTCCTCTGCAAAGATGAGAAGTTCAAGAGGAAAAACGAAGAAAAAGAGGCATTCGAATATCTCAAGTGCCTACTCTCCACCTCACCCGTGCTAGTGACACATAGGGAGAAAGAGCCCATGTTGCTATACACCTCTGCCACCAACCAGGTGGTCAGCACTATGCTGGTGGTAGAACGAGCCGAATACAACAAGGTCCATGGGGTGCAACGCCCAGTCTACTACCTCAGCGAGGTGCTCACGCCAACAAAACAGCAGTACCTGCACTATCACAAGATGGCTTACGGCATCTTCATGACTGCATGGCGACTGCGCCACTACTTCTAGGAGCACCCCATCGTCGTGGTGAATGACGCTCCACTAGGATACATCCTCAACAACCCCGATGTCACGGGACGAGTCGCTCTTTGGGGAATCGAACTATCTCCACAAGACATTACATACGACAAGCGAGTGGAAATCAAGTCGCATGTTCTCCTGGACTTCCTCGTTCACTGGATGGAGAACCAGCTTCCAGATAGGCCGGACATGTCCTGCCTATGGATAATACAATTTGATGGATCCAAACATCGACAAGGAACTGGTGTCGGTGTCATCCTGACATCACCGCACGATGACAAAATGAGATATGTTCTATGAATGCAGTTCCGCACCTCCAACAACGAAGCAGAATACGAGACACTGCTCCATGGGATGCGGATGGCCAAATCCTGCGGTGCAACGTGACTCGTCATCTACGGTGACTCCAAGCTCGTGGATAACCAAACCATGAACCAGTGCAACGCTCAAGAAACGACATGATCACTTACCGCAACCTCTATGACACACTCGAAGGGGACTTCAACGGCTGGGAACTACGACACATAGGCCGCGAAAGCAACGAGGAGGCTGACACACTCACCAACATAGGATCTACCTGTGCTCCTATGCTGCCAGGTGTATGCTTGGAATAGATCTACGAATGCTCCATTAAGCCAAAGGATCCTAAAGGAACGTTTGGCACGTCAAAGGACTCGGGGGCTGAGCCACCTGAAGAACTCAAAGGTCCTAGTAGTGCGGAGAAGGGACCCAAACTTGAAGGCCCCATGGAGGTCATGCTCATCGAGCCATCCTGGACTCAGCCGTACATCACATACCTGCTCAGCAAAAGGCTGTCAGATGACCCGACAGACGCGCGACACATAGCGTGACGTTCAAAAACTTTCACCATCATCAATGGCGAGCTATACAAGAACAACATTATAGGAGTCCTACAACGATGTGTCTCCAATGGTGACGGGAGAGCCATCCTCCTCGAGATGCACGAAGGCACCTGTGGTCATCACGCCAGGAGTCGCGCCCTCATTGCCAAGTCTCTACGAGATGGGAGATGGATTCTACTGGCCAACAGTGATGTGCGATACCAAGAAAATCATCAAAAAGTGCAATGTCTACCAAAGGTTTATGGATAAACCAAATGCACCTAGCACGGAACTCAGTCCAATACCTGTGGCCAGGCCCTTCACGCAATGGGGACTCGACATGGTCGAAAAGCTGGAAAATTCATCACCGGGAGGTTACACTTTCCTCCTCGTTGTAGTAAACAAGTTCACCAAATGGATTGAGGCCATGCCAGTGACGAACCATACGGGCACCACCACCGATAACGGGATGCCACACAGCATCATCACCGATAACGGGATGACCCTCACCTCGAATGAGTTCTAGGATTTTTATGAAAACCTGGGAATCAACATCAGCTATGCTTCGGTAGCAAATCCCTAGACCAACGGTCAAGTCGAGAAGGCCAACAGCCTCGTCTGCAACGGCATCAAGAAAAGACTCCTCCAACCACTCGAGCGAGAAGCTGGGTGTTAGGCAGAGGAGCTACCATCAGTACTATTGAGCCTATGCACAACTCCAAACAGCACCACATGCTACACCCCGTTCTTCATGGTACATGGCGCCGAGGCGGTAGTACCAGGAGAAGTGCGCTATAAGGGCCCAAGGGTCGTGGTGTACAGCGAGGCCGAGTCAACGGCCACACTCGAAGAATCTATCGACCTCCTCGATGAAGCACGCGAGATCGTGATGGAACAGTCCATGATCTACCAGTAGAGTCTATGCAATTACCACAGCCAACGGCTGCGCCCAAGGTCCTTCGTCAAAGGAGACATCGTCCTGTGACTAAAGCAGAAACGACACCTCAATCCCGAGTCCCCCTGGGAGGGACCCTATGTGATTACCAAAGTAATCACAGGTGGCGCCTATCGCCTGAAGGACGTAGAGAGTGGAGTTGCATACTCCAACCCCTGGAACATCATGCAGCTGGGCCATTTCTACCCCTAGATGTTTTTACTTTTGCAATAAAGCTACTCAGCCAGGCTACTTAGCCAAACATTGTACCTCCAGATATTCTACAAATAAATAAAGCTAAGTGCCTCCAACTTTGTGTTCTATTTTCATTTACTTCCATTGCTATTTCTGCACCCGGGGGGTGCACCACCTTGTCAACCTCGTCACACGAACAAAACAATGACCTGAGTAGCTGACCACACTGCTAATCGAACCCTTGTTAAAAACAACCTAGTTGCAACGCAACTAGCAGGCTGGCAAGGCGATGACATGCGTAAGCGTCAGGCTAAAAAAAAGGCATTACATAAAATATCGCACTCGCGAAACAACTAAGCTAATAGCTATACATACAAACATGGGTATCAAGACCCAGTTAAAACGATTATACAAGTTTTACAGCACATATACATCCTATGCAGGTCGACAACTATCCTACTGACACGACAAGAGAACATTAGTGTGCTCGTCGAACAAGTTCACGATGTCTTCTTCTGGATGATCAACAACTCGATAATGAGGCACCATATTCCACACCATCCCTCTGGAGGAGGCGGCGGTCCTGCAGCAACAACATCCAGATCCACATCAGGTCGCTACATGCGCACAAGCGCCAGCGCAGCCTTAGCACCTATAATGAGCTGTTGGTGCATGCACTCGCGTACTGCATCAGCACTCTAAAACTTCCGCATCAGGGCCAATAGGCTCAAGGGTGCGGCATCCAATGGAAACATCGCCCGAAAAATATGCCTTAGGCACAACCGCCCTTTCTTCAAAAAATGCAGCACCTGCAACACGCGATCTTGTAACATCGTAGGCGTGTCTGCACGATCCCAGTCAGTCCAAAAGAATCCACCAGCTTCCAGCTGATCATGGGTTAAATAGCTCAGTCGAATGCTAATGCGATCTCTCCCTTCCTGCAAAATGAGATTGATAACTGCAAAAGATAGCAACATAAAGACATCAGCCACCAGAAATAGCAGCACGGGCACACTGTAGCAGCAAAGTCAAAGCAACACTAAAATTGCAATTACTCACTGATTTGGGCCACCTCGCAAACAAGATAGGTTTCCCGCTCCAAAGCCTTCTCTTCCTTCGACTTCTAGACGTCGGCAATACCACAGATGACTGGTGTATCTCCCTCTAAGTGCTTCACACGGTGGTGCAGTCGAGACAAAAGTGTTAGCTCCTACACCTTTGACCGTGGCTTTGACGCGGGTTTGCCAGGGGAGGATTCACCATGCGCATTAGCAGAAGGCATATCGTGCGGATCACTCAAAGGACCCTAACCAAGCAGACGATCGGAAGCATAAGGGACATTATGCACAAAAAGTCGAATGATGCAAGAGCAAAGATAATTTATACATAAATAATTGCATCCAAGTTTTCAAAGGGGAACCCCACGAAAGCGGTCACAACACAAGGCTAAAACGCTTCACCCAGCTACAAAAGGAAGTGACGAAGATGGCTAGGCCTACACTTCAGCACCCATGGGCCTCTTCGACTCCGCGGCAGCCTCTTCCACCGTGTCCTTCACTACGGTGGCGTCTGACACTGACGCCTTCACGGTAGTGGCCCCTGATGTCGTGGCCTTCGCCGCTTCAGACGCTTCCGCCTCTCTAAGTACCTTGCCAATGTCTCTACGATCCGAGGCCTATATTTTTGACAGCGAGTGGCAAAGGGAATGAAAACTACCTGCTAGCCATCCGCGGTCACCAGCATCTTTGAGGAGACCTTGTTGGTGTTTAGGTCGACACCATGTGCTTGTGCCATCGCCAGCCCTAGCGAAGCACCAAGCCCTTGCTGTGCATTCTTAAAATCTGTAGGGATGCCTTCCGCGAAGGACCGGATTAGGCCATCTAGGTCTTCAATAAGTTTGGCCTTGGGGACCATCTCCTCTCGAAGATGCCCAAGAACACCCTTGGCCTTTTTGAGCGAGTCCTGGACGGAGACGCTGCGGTCTTCGACTATAGCCACGGAGCCGACCAACGCATCCTCGCGAGCAAGAGCCTGGGTGTTGAAACTCATCCCCGGAAGCGTCTGTAGTAGATCCATGTAAAACCATCAGAAGAAAAACAAGTGAAGAAAGAAAAAAATTAGTGGCACAAAAACGGCAACAGTAGAATACCTGAAAGCTCTTTCATGACAGAAAGAAATTGTTCCGCAAACTGTTTTTCTCTGTTAGTGGCAATATCCATTAGCTTCTATTTGTGCTGCTTCAACTCATGCTTGAGGCAGTCGTGGGCCGCGAGTGCCTCGTCTCGCTCGGTCTCCGCCGTGTTGAGTCCCTTTTCGAGGGAGTTCACCTGACGGAGCAAGTCATTATTATCCTGTGCAAAACAAGGAGAATATATCAAAACCAATCAAAACAAATTTGCAGTAGTACAACACAAATCGACAAACTTACTATGCAACTGGCAGTTTTCGATATCAAGCCGAGCGTGCTGCCGGAATAGGTCAATGATCTATCTGCCAAGGCGGATAGACTCTTGAAGAATGGGTTGCGGATGGATGAAAGATATCATGACTCAACTAGACCCTAAGCAATAACTCCTTGAGTAAAAAAGGTTTGCAAATACTTACGTGTCCATCCAAAGACTCCAAAGATTCCTTATGAGTTGACGTCTAAGGAAGAACCAGGTGCTCCCCCACGTTGGGAGAACTAGAGGAATTTGCGCTGGAGTTGGCTGCTATCTTTGGGGAAGGCGCAGGCTCTGGCACACCCTTGTTCTTGGAGTCGACGACTCCCGCCTCCTCTAGGAGACGGCAATCGTCAGACGATGACGAGGCGGTCACACTTCAGCAAAGCATAAGCCATGTCACCATCAAAGCAAGACGCAAGACACAAATTTTTAGATAGCAGCAATGTAGAAGACTCACCCGTCGAAGTTGTCGAGGTCGAAGGAATCATCCGACTCCTCCTTCTGCTTCCTCAGCTTCTTCCGTGATGGAGGAGCAACAGCATGCACAGGAACCGCTGGAATCGGATCCACGATATCTGCCCCAATCGAAGGATCCTCCTACATCTCCAGAGAAGAAGCATCTGAGTCCTTGCTTCAGGAGCGCTTGCGAGTGGCACCCTCGCTGCACTTAGGGGCTTCCTGCTTCTCATCGACGGGAAAAGTACACCCAAATTCATCTTCCTCCATAGCCTCGGAAGGAATTATCCCTTTAGGTTGCAGAGGCAGAATGGTGTTCACCTTCCATTCCTGCCAAAGCACAAGATTACAAAACACAAACGCCCTGCGGGCAACCAAAGCACAATAGAAGAAGAAATGATGAAGTTACCTTAGGAGGGGGTGACTCGCGTGAAAGGACAGCACGACTAAATCCCCAGGGAGTTTCTCCTTGAGGGTGAACTTGCTCAATGCCCTGAACCTTTTGTCCACTCCGCCCGAGGACAAATTCTCCTGGGAGACACGAGTGACATCGTCGGTGCTAGTCCAAAGATACATTGGTTGCGCCCTAGCCTGCAGTGGCTGCACCGGACGACGCATCCAAGTGTGGATGAGGTCCAGGACATCAATATCCTTCCCTCGAATGAGCTGGAGATCATAGACGCGCTTATACAAAATCTCGACTTCCTTGGCCTCGCCGGGCATCACCACATTTTTCCAAGGCTTTCTCCTCTGCAATTCTGCTTTCGCATCAAAAGGAGCAAGCCCATAAAGATCACCATCGGCCTTAAGATCACGGATGTAAAACAACTTTTCCATCCATCCCTGGATGGACTCGGATCTCTTGAGGGAGAAGTATTAGACGTTCGGGTCCACATGGATACTGCAGCCTCCAATATCATAGACCATAGATGTAGAACCCGATTGCCACTTCAGCTTGAAGAGTCTTTTTAAAAGGCCGAAGTGTGGCTTGATTCCGAGCCAGCACTCACAAAGGGTGATATGGCACGCAATGTGCAAAATAGATTTTGGGGTCAGCTGATGCAGCTGGAGCCCAGAGAAACCCTCGCATAAACTTGTGGAAGGGAAGATAAAGGCCCCGAAGAACGAAAGCAAGGAACATCAACCGAAATCCAATAGGGGATCAGGGATTACCTCTAGGTCAGGCAGCTTGTAGTCTGCTTCATTGGCACGAAGCAGACCATCCTGACGGTGTTGTTAGAGCTCATGCTCCTTCAGGGCGGTGCGCCGCTTCCAGCCATTAGTGACGCGCCTTCCTGCACCCTTCTTCTTCCCGACCGTAGCAGCACTGCCGAACCCGGTGGAGCGACACTCTTCTTCCTGGCTATAGCAGCGGTGGTAGCAGATCTAGCAGCGGCGGTGCCCTTCTTCTTCCCCATCTTCTACTGGCGATGGGATCGCAGGAAGTAGCTCGGAAAAGTCCTAAACCTGTCCAGCGCAGCAGCGGGGGCAAGGGCGATGGAGCAGCATCGAGGAGCAATGGTAGCCATGCGCAAGGAGGACAGATGTCATGGATTGTGAAAATTTACTGCAAAGAATCCCTACTTAACAACAGGACAGATGTCATCCAATAGCTCACAATGATTCACCCAAACGCGTGGCAAAAATCTATGCAGATGCGTGGCGATGGAAATAGTGAACCGTCGCCGCACTTTCCCTACTACGCGTGAGAATCGAGGAGGCATAGTTAAATGAAGATTTTGTATGCCTGGTCAAATCTCAGTCAGAAATGGGGCCCCACCTTCATCACGTCCCATCAATGCCGCTTAAGCAGGCAAATGAGATCATCTAATCGTCAGCACTGGCGTCATTCAATCCAGCAGGAGATCCATTCGACTACTTTAGTCCTTGCTTAACTCTGCGAGTCGACCAAGCACTTGGGGGCTACTCCTAACAGGAGCGCCGGCAACGCACCCGAAGACTTCATAGGCACAACACTGCCTTCACCTTTTGAAGCCCCTCTTCGAATCAACAATTCGATTATGGACTCGGGGGCCACTCCCATAGGGAGCATTGAAAGCATATTCGGCTAAAAACTAAAAAATGATAGCAGTCGAAAAAGTTCAAAGTCCCCACTCGAGTCTACGACTCAAATAGGCACTCGAAGACTACTCCCATAGGGAGCGCTAGCTGCGCACCCTTTGAAAAACCTTAGTCATTAAAAGTGTGTAGACTAGGTCCACATTAGAAACAACGACTCCACCTCATATTTTCCCTGCAAAGAGACTTCATCTCCTGGGCCACCCAAATCACCTCCGAAGTGACTAAAAATTCCAATGTCGCGTTTACAACATGAAGGTAAGACCTGAAAATGCCTAGCAACACACCTGCTGCGCTCTACTAGATATAAGTCGTTCCTACAGGAACGATGAAATAAGCCATGACTAATGCGTCGAGTGCCCATACCTGAAACACTGGAATTCAACTTTGTAAGGCCTCCACGACAACAGTCAAATTATGCCAGCATTATTCTGGACTCGAGTTCGGGAAATCATATTTCAGTAGATAGCATTGTTTTTCCCTAAAGCAGTTAACTGATCTCGATCTGTCGGATGATTCAGGCACGCATATCAACAATCCCTATGACACAAGCTGTGGCACCCGAAAGAACTTTGGATGAGCCTATGTCCCATGCTATCGAAAGACTTATAGTCTCCACCCAAATCTATGATTGGGCTGGACACTCAGGGGCTACTGACATGGGTATACCTTACGGGTACTTGCGATTAACCTATATGCTTCAACCCAAGAAGGAGTCCACTGTGCAATCAAAGCCCAGCAAGGATTCGGGTGGCCCATTGGAGTTCGAATTCTTCAAGGACATGGCAAAGTGTAGATAGAAAATTAAAGGGGAAACTCTAATCTGTAACCGACTCGACCTGCTACCCCGAGACCTAGCCTCTCTATACAAAGGCCAGGAGGGGGCGGCGAGGAGGACCAATACACACACACCCGCATACACCTCGCCAGATTGCATCTGTGCACCCTTGTAACTTTCGACTCTCTCGTAATCAAGAGCAGACAAGAAGGAGTAGGGTCCTCTACGAGGCCTGAACCTGGGTAAAACCTCTGTCACATGTGTGCTCGTTTTCTAGCCGATCGATGCCTCTAGCACTCCCCACTTCCTTGAACCTAAGTCCATCAACGATTGGCATTGATGAGTTAACCCCTCATCATGCCGTGTCACAAGGATGATGGAGCTCAGTGCCCACCTGCTCTGTTCTGTCTGTCGGGCAACAGAGAGGGGAAACGATGGAGAAGACGCACAGTGATGGCAAGATGAAGGGGTACCTAGGCCGGTGGTGGTGATTTGGGCCACAGTGACTGGGGCTCTCCTAGTGGGCTGATGCGGTTGGGCTTGTTGTTAATAGGGTAAGGTCTCTCGCTATTTTTTAGCTTTTTCTTTATTTGTTTCAATTTATTTTGATGGTTTGTTTAAATTTGAAAATAGTTGCTGATGCAAAATAGGAATAAGAACAAGCAAACCAAAAATGGAGAACATGGAGATGGCTAACTAAAAGGTGTAGGCTAGATAGGGGTAGGGTAGATAGGTCCCTTATTTATCTTGTATGTTTTGAACCTTGTAAAAACCAAGCTATGGACAAGCTTTCAGGAAGAACAAGATCAAATGAAACCAAAGAGAGACCAAATGGGGAAGGGAGGTGGAAGCTTGCATGGGCCATGCATGATTCATCAATGAACACTACTACTAGTTGTGAAAACAACTACTTGCATATAAGGACATGTATTCATACATGCATTCAAATGATTTGAATTATGGCCTCACATAGAAATAAGCTTGCTACTCATATGTAATAGAGGAATGCCAACCATAGGTGAACATAAATGGGAAATACTAGTGTGTGTGTACCACTAGATAATTATTTAGCCTCATATATATGCAAACATGATTATGTATTCAATAGCAACCATATGAGAGATATATGAAATATTCTCCTCACATGGCATGAAAAGGTGGCCATGAGGCTCCACATATTTAATATTATGAAAACAACTTAATCACATATGGGAGCATGTATAAATAGAAGTGGACCCATCCCAAACACATATGAGTTAGATTTAAATAGAAAACATGAATGCATGGGCTCATATAGAATTAAGATCATGGAATCTACAAATGGAGCCAAAAGAAAGGTGGTGGAGTTTGAAAACATATGCCCCTAACTCAACTTGGCCATCAAGAAATATGTCAAGAACCAACTACGATTCATCAAGAATCAAATTCAAGTAGTACAATATAATGCATATGGGATAAGAACCAGATAAGAGGGTGTTGGGGATATACTTGCCGGGTATCCTCACTGTGCCTCATTGACCAGGGTGGCCCACTTCGGGTTAGAGCTTTGCTTCACGGGCAACCCAGTCAGGGAGAAGAGACGGAGTCCAGTCCGTCTATGGGAAGGCCTAGAAGACTTATCGACGTAGGCCTGTTATGTTACTTGTAGTTCAAGTTGTACTCTATAACTGACTCTTAGTCGTAGCCGGATAGGTCTCTCCTGTAAACCCTAGGCCGGATATCTATATAAGCCTTCCTAGGGTACGCCTTTAGGGCACCACCACAATAGCCTACAATCTCAACTCGCACAGGCGAAACCCATGTAACCCATATTCCGGCTCTAACGTATTACTGGATTGCTAGCAGGAGTAGGATCCGTCCAAAGCCGGTGGATTCGAACCTGGGTAAACTTGTGTGCTCATCGTCCCAAAACACCGTACGTATCACCCCCCCCCCTCTCTTACGCACGCCTCGGGGACCCCCTCATGGCGTACTTGTCATTAATCCGACAATAGTTGGTGCCCACCGTGGGGCCAGTGAGCTTCGGATCTGCGTTCCAAGAGGAATCTGCAAGAATCGAAATCGTCAAGACCATCGCCGTTGGTCGCGTCCTCTACACCAGCGACATCCCTCTCATCATTCTCGATGAGACCTGGATTCCGGCTAGGGAGGCCTTGCTTGCCTACACCATCATGTATTTTGGTGAGATCGATGTTTACATCGGTTTCGGTGAACCTGCCCCACCCACCCCAGTGGTGATGATAGAGGAATAAGAAATATTTGGGTCCACTTTGTCCACGGAGGCAGCAGAGGTCCGGATCTCAGAAAACCCTAATCCCACCCAGCCCGCACCTGTTGCGGAGATAGTGGAGAAAGGTGAGCCTAAAGTAGATCTTGCGGTGCAAGTCGAATCTGGAGTGGATCTCCCTACCGTCGCCGAATCCCAGATCGATCTGTTCGCCAAGGTCGAAATCCAGGAGGAGCAAGACAACAACTTCAGTTTCGGCTCTGCTAATGCCGAAACAGATCAACCTTTCCTGAGGCATACATTGAGGCGCATGATGATGCAAGGCGCAAACGTGGATGAAGTTCTCGAGACCAGTAGAATTTTCGAGGAAGCCCATGAAGAAAGCCACAACTACCTCAGGACGCACGAGTCGCACTTTGTCAGATATGTTGGATCCGGATCCAGCTCTACCGATGCTGGAGACAACGAAGACTCGGTGTTAGAGGTGATCGGAACAAACCGACTTACCGGCATCTTTGGATGATTCCATGACGTTGGTGGATTTCCAAAAGTTCTCCGCGGAATAAGAAGAAGAG
Organism: Avena sativa; assembly: GCA_916181665.1. Taxonomy (NCBI): domain Eukaryota; kingdom Viridiplantae; phylum Streptophyta; class Magnoliopsida; order Poales; family Poaceae; genus Avena; species Avena sativa. The sequence goes on from OV702286.1 coordinate 185,088,637, forward strand.
TTAAACTCCAAAGCTGCAGAAGAAGGAAAAGCCATGGACGAAGGATCTCGAGAAAATCTCCCAAAGCGCAGGATGACATGGATCTCGAGAATAATCCGACGTCCAGATGTCCGAAAGTACCGATCAAAGCTTGACTCTGGGAAACAAACCCAAAGATGTCTTTGCTATATGCGCTGCCAAGAAGGGAAAGAAGAAGAACAAGACCCCGGCAAAAGACCCTCTAGCGGAGGAAGTGGTTGCCGAGGAGTATGAAGAAGACTCGAATGGAGCACTAATCCTAGAAGAGCCCAAAGAAGCTTTGGTGGATGGACACGTGGTCACTACTGGTGCCCGTAAACTCATCGATGATGCGTTAACTATTCCCATCCCTATAGATGCAGAACTTACTGCTAAAGAGTTGGAAGAAAGCGCTCAAGCCCTAGAAGCGCGTCGCCAAGTACTTCTGGATGAAGCAAACAACATCGAGGAAGAGAAGAAGCGCATAGCTACTGCGGAGAAGTTCATCTCTCTACAGCATCAAAAAACCCGGAAACACCACGTGCGGGCTGACAAATTTCCGGAAGTCCACAAGGTTCTCTTTGAGGGGGACCTAGGGATGCCTCGGCACGATAGCAAGGGAGATCTGGTGTACCCAAAACCAGTACAAAACACTGCCGCGGCTCGAGATATCCTGGTGAATAATCCAGGCCCAAATCAGATCCGGTTGGGCATAAAGCTGCTCACCAAGGGCCTGGAGCAACAGAATGTCGCGAAATCCGAAAGCGGAAAACTAGTCTCTCAATCTGACCAATGTCCCATGGATCCAGCCTGGAATGATATTAGACCTCAACGGGTTCCGGAACAACATTATTGCTCTGACCGTCGGGAGGATAACTACTCAAGAACCGGATCTTCAGGGCAACACCATAGAACTGCACGTGACTGGAGCAACGTTGCTCCAGCCGCAGAGCAAGAAGCGATTGCGGCACTGACTCCGAGACAACCTCCCCGCCGAGAGTCGAACAATCGCAGGGAAGATGACAAAGAGAAATGTTGGGAGGAGGACCATCAAAGGATGCCACCTCCTAGACATGCGAGCCGTCCGGCTGAACCCCATCGGGGTGGGAATGACAGACGAAGGAATGAGGGACACCGTGCCGAGTCAAGCCAGCAGGGGGCTCGTCACAATGAAGACCCTCCCCGAAACTGGAATATTGATGCTCCGGATGGAGGCCGACGACCAAAAAGTTCGTTTGGACTGACGAAGCTGAAGCTGCACTACAAGACTTAAAAGCAGTACTCTCATCTGCTCCTATCCTTGCAGCACCGGAACCTCGAGAACCGATGTTGCTCTATATCGATGTGACAAATAGAGTCGTTAGTGTCATCATGGTGGTGGAGAGACCAGAGGAAAAATATGAACACCTGGTGCAACATTCGACTTACTACCTCAGCGAAGTCCTAACTGAATCAAAGCAGCGGTATCCGCACTATCAAAAGCTAGCTTACAATGTGTTTTTTGCATCCCGGAAGTTATGGCATTATTTTCAAGAACACCCAATTACCATGGTGAGCACAGCTCCCATGAGAGATATAATCAATAGCAGCAATGCTACGAGACGTGTCGCAAAATCGGGCATAGAGCTTTTAGATTTCAACATTGAGTACAAACCTCATACAGCAATCAAATCCCAAATCTCTACTGACTTTGTCGCTGATCGGACAGAGACAACGGAGAATATGACCCTCCCAGCGTCGGAACATTGGACCTTACATTTTGACGGGTCTAAGGCGCTCGGGGGCTCAGGGGCTGGCGTGGTGCTCAAGTCACCCCAAGGAGATAAACTTTTCTATGTGTTGCAGCTCCACTTCACGACAACAAATAACATAGCCGAATATGAAGCGCTGCTGCATGGAATCCAGATTACTAAGGACATCGGCATCCGGCGATTAATGTGTTATGGGGATTTGGGTCTTGTTGCTCAACAAGTGTCGGATATCTGTAATGCAAATTAGCACATGGCAGCATACAGAGCTGTCGTGGATGAACTATCTAAATTGTTTGAAGGGTTTCAGGTTCAACACATCCCTCGAACAGAAAATGCGGAAGCAGATGCATTATCTCGAATAGGCTCTGCACGGAAAAAGGTCCTGGATGGCGCTTTTTTAGAGCACCTCAAAGTCCCCTCTATAAAAGGAGTAGATGAGGAATATCTGACCAAATCCGACTCACCTTTAGTGGAGAGTTATGGCTGTAATTCTTAGTTGGACCCAACCCTACCTTGATTTCTTGGTAGATAGCAAATTACCAAAAGAAGAGGTTCTGAGTCGGTAGATCGTCCGACGAGCAAAAAACTATACAATAATAAATGGTGAGCTCTATAAGCGGAGTGTTCTTGGGGTCTTTCAGCGCTCTCTATCTCCGGAAGAAGGAGTGGAAATCTTACGAGAAATCCACGAAGGCGAATGCGGCCATCATGCTGCAGCCAAATCTTTAGTGGCAAAAGCTTTTCAACACGAATTTTCCTGGCTTACAGCCAAGGCAGATGTCGAACGGCTGGTCAAGACGTGCAAAGGATGTGAAAAGTATGCCAAACAAGCTCACATTTCGGATGATTAGCTATGAATAATACCCATAACATGGCCTTTTGCGGTCTGGGGGCTTGACATGGTAGGACCATTTAAACGGGCACCAAGTGGATTTACTCATCTCTTAGTGATGGTGGATAAATTCACGAAATGGATTGAGGCTAAACCCGTCACCAGTTGTGATGGAGCAACAACCAGAAGAAGTGTCGAGGATTTCATAATCAGATACAATTATCCACATAGCATTATCATGGATAACGGGAGTAACTTTTCTATGGGAGAGCTTTCCAAATTCTGTGATGCGCAAAACATTTCGCTTGACATTGCATCAGTCGCACATCCACATGCTAATGGATAAGTCGAAAGAGCAAATGGTTTAATTCTACAAGGCCTAAAACCAAGACTTGAAGCACCACTACAACATGTTGCGGGGGCTTGGGCGGAGGAATTACCTTCTGTGATATGGAGTTTGTGAACAACTCCGAACAGGTCAACCGGATACACACCTTTCTTCTTGGTCTAGGGTGCAGAAGCAGTTCTTCCTAGTGATTTGATTCATACTTATCCTCGAGTTCCTGCATATATTGAAGAGGATGCCGAGGTTTTTCGACAAAATGATCTCGATTTAATCGAAGAAGTTCGCGTCGTTTCTAAAATGAGATCATCAGCCTATTAGTAGAAGTTATGCAAGTATCATAGCCAGAGAGTCAGAAACCGGTCTTTCAATAAAGGCGATTTGGTTCTCTGGCTTGTGCAGAAATGAAAACACAAACTTTCCCTAGTATGGGAAGGGCCCTTTTTAGTTAATCGAGTATTGCACGATGGTTCTTACTATCTAACTAATATGCGGCCATTCAAAGAAAGACCTTCTACTAAGAAAAGAAAGAGAGCTAGAGGTAGTACAGACCCGGAAGAATTAGACAGACCGTGGAATATTGCGCAGCGATGTCCCTTTTATTCTTAAATTTTCTTTCTTTGTAATCATATGTGTGGACATGTTCAATGAGAAATAAAGTATTGGTTGCCTCAACTTTATCTGAGAAGTTTTATATTACCATCTTATTTCTGAATGATCATGTCACGGTCGAAAATCCCATAATACTTGAAAGTACTTTATGCTCATGTTTGTTTTGGTTAATATTTCCGATTCTAAAAATACTACCTTCGGGTATAAATTTAAGTTTTCTAGTTTGTACTTTGGTTATTTATCTGATTGCTGGATGTGGGCATTTTCCGAGTAGTGAATTGTTGGTACTGGAAGCCGGCTTTGTTTCTGAGTTTAAACTGGTTTAGCAATTGAGCTCTGTTGCTCGGCAAAGTTTCCGTGCTGAAGGTTAGCCGGCTCACGAAAAGGACGAGGTGGAAAGCCAGATAAACGGTAAGTATAGACAAAAACGTAAAGTGCTTATGTAAACATTTCAAGCACATAAAAGTAAATCCAAAAGTGCTAAGTAGAAGTAGAAAATTTAGCACCAGCAAAAGTATTATACTACTTATTTACAACCCTAATTGTTTCAGAATAACACAATGATTTTTGTGATGCTCTACAATGTAGGGGAAGAGGTAGGAGCTGCTGGATCACTAGAGACATCAACCTCGCCTTGATATCTCTCTGAGACGTTCAAATCTCAAACGGTTTGTTCGTAGTCAGAGACTTCGGTTGTTTCTTCGGCAGGCGGAGGAGGCGTCTCCATGCGAGTGGAGAAGGGAGTGTCGTAGCTGGTCAGATCATCTACATGAAATCCGTATTCGGCGTAGGAGTCCCTGATGGCCTTGATATTCTGCTCATGTTCGTCTTCATCCACTTTATAGTACCCTCTGGTTACTTGCCAGTTTTCCATGTTTCCATGGTGGCTCATAACCCTGGTGAGGGCGTTCTGTGCTGCGGTCCGCGCATAGGACATGTTCTAGTCTTGGATGAGCTGGGGCATCTCATTGGTCTTGTCTGGCACCTCAAAGACGGACATTCTATTCATGTCCAGAACCCTGAGTACTTCGCCAATATCCTCCAAATATTGGCGGAAATCGTGAAGCAAATCGCCGACTTGTGTAAGCCGGCTGGTGCGAGACTTGGTGGAGGAACAATCTAGTAAGTTCAGAGGACCTGTGCATATAAAGCAAAGGTTAAGAAATATATCTGAACTCTTAGAGTCAGAAAAGTAGAAAGTCAGAAGATATGAAACATATCGAAGATGGCATCATCGACTTTGGTCTTCTCTGCCCTAAGGCTCTGGAGTTCAGCCTAGAGGGCCTCGGTGATGTCCTTCTCTCTGAATAATGCATCATTGATATCCGAGATCTTTTGGTCCTAGGCCACAATCCTTCGATCACGTTCTTCGGTGGCCATAGAAGAGGATTCAAGGACTTGAGAAGTGCTCCGCTCATGATCCGCCTTCAACTTGTTCAGCTCCCGATGTAAGTCGGTGTTCTCCACCTCCAGGGTGTTAAGATTTTCGGCTTCTTCAATCATGGCACATGATTGTTTTACCAGTGCTATAAGCAAAAGAACACCAGTTGAATAAATAATTCGACTATGAAAGAAAGAGCTAGGTTAAGGACTGAAATGTTTACCTGCAGCCTCATCCTTAGACACCTTTAACTGAGCATTTTCAAGCTGGAGAGCTCTGATCTCTCTCCGCTTGTTGCAGATATTCTTCAATAATTCCTGGTTATATGAATTAACTTTGTGTAAGTCAGAATACCCAGAGTTAGAAGTCTACTAAGGACTCGGGCTAATATTTTTACTAATATCAGCACGAGCCTTGGGGGCTACACTAGTTCATTCTTTGGCATCCTATGAAAGCATAAATCGGGATTAACTATCCAACTTCATGCTTGGGGGCTAGAGGATATGATATAAAATAAGGAAAAAGTGAGTTGGAATTCTGACTTACATGCTATTCATGAGTGAGCTTGCTCAGGCTCATGTTCACCTTAGTAGTAACCTTCTTGACGAGGGTTAGTGGGATTACTAGTGGTGGTGGAAGCACACCGACTCTCAACCTCTCGTCGTGAAGACGGATTTGCTCAAGAAGCTCGGAGTACTTGGCATCCTCTAATTCTTGTGCCTCCTCCTTGGCATTGATGTTCCGGATTTCCAAGCATTGTTGGGATAGCCATTGGATCTCCTCTGCGGATTTCCAAGTAATGCCAAGCTTGGCGAGACCCGGATTGCTGAGGAGCTTTTTGGCGAAAACTTCTGTCGAGGGATCATTACCCATTGAGGGTTCACCCTTATCAACTGTCGAGACACCCATGGTGACATCGGTCTACAAACCAAGGTTCGCTGGCTCAGAGTGAGGAGTCGGATCTTCTGCGATGGTCGGATATAGAGTGATCTCCAGCGCTGTAGAAGGTTGTGGGGCATGAGTCGGAGGCGTCGTGGCAGGAGAAGTCAAGTTCAACTTTGACTGGCGTAGGGGCTTGGACGAGCCGCCTTTCCCCTTGCCCTTGGTGAGCTGTTTAACTCTAAGGAGGTAATAGAACAAAGATCATTACGCCTCAGAAAGAATTAAGAAATAAAATACAGAGACCTAGTGAGGAAAGTTACCTCTTCACAATCGGCACTTCCTTTATGCCAATAGAAACTGTTGGAGCCTTACGCTTTCGAGTAAGGGTCTCCGGCAAAGGAACCAATTCTCCATCATCCTGAGAGATCTCAGGAGGATATCCCTCGATGGGAGCAAGCTCCAACTCGGGGAGGTCAGCAAGCGAAAAAGAAGAAATATCTCAGTATTGCGGAAAGAAACAATAATGTATAGATGAACGCATAATTCGAGTTATTGCTAGAAACTTACCAGTACCACATATGCATGTCCAAACACAACTCTGGGATTTTCCTCTCAATCCGCTCCCTTATCAACCATATGATTTGGGACTCATAGTCCTTTTCCGAGTAAGGACGGGAGCAGATCCGGACAGAACCCTTCTTGGACACCGTGATGGACTGCATAAGCCGATCTCCATGGTGTTGGAGAGGCTAGATCCGGCGTGCCAGCCAGCAGTGAATCAAGTCGGACCCTTTAAGGACCTTGTGCTTCATCAAATATTCGATATGCCTCTTGGCAAGAAGCAGATCATCAGTGAGAGACAGCGAATCTATGTCCCAGGACTCTTGGGGCGGGGCGACACCATCAACAAAAGTAGGCAAAGAAGTTGCTTTGCCAGGAGCTGGTCTATCCTTATGATAGAAAAAAGTGGATGGCCATTGCTTCACCGACTCACTAGCCTTAATCCTAGGATAGACGCGTTCTCTCCTAACAGAAAAGCTATATTACCGGCGGTGATGGAGTTTCTCCGGGTATGTAAATAATACCGGAAGAGAATGAGACTCGGCCTAATGCCAAGTTACACCTCGCACAAAGAAGCATAAGCACTCATCTCTAAGAGAGAGTTCGGGGGGAGATGGTGGAGTTGAACTCCGTAGTAATCTATCACCTCAGAGAAGAAATCTAAGTGTGGAAAGCTCAAACCTCTATCGAGGTGGGTGCCGAAATGCACCTGCTCGTCGGCGTTGGGGGTGGGGATGGTTTATCCATGGCTGCTCCGCCAGTCACCGGCATGGAGGAGCACTTCATTCTCGACGATGCAAAGCTTGGCATCATCCAGGATGCAGGGATCCAGACGCCGTGGAAACTCTCCTTCTCTGCAACCAACGCCGTCGATGTTGTCTCCCCCGTGTTGGAAGATGAGGCTTCAGCCATTTTCTATGCACCGGTAACCTAGGATGGGCGGCGCTGGGGGATTTTGGGGGGAGGCAGAGGATCTCTGTTCATGGGAATCGTCGAGAGGAAGGAAGGGGCGCTAGTGTTGGTGAAGAGGAAAGGGAAAAAATCTAAACCCCTTATATCCTTCACCTGCGCCAAGATTCATGCAATGTAAACATTAACCATGCCATGTGTCGTGGAAGGAGCTGGGTAACTCCCTCGCGATAATTACGCCGCCTCGATCTTCGTGCATGCATTAAAACGATGCCTCGGTTCCACAAAAGGCGAACCTACCAATGGTCGTGCTGACGGGAATGTCTGTTAGTGACGTGACTTGACCATGACTAGTGTCAAGTTACGTCAGAGGACACGTTCTGGCTTAGTTTGAATTTCAAGATGGAAACCTGAATAATGTATTCATAGGTCTGACTCGTTTTGAGACCCGGATCCTATCCTTTCTTTTGAAGTTTCAGGAACCCTTCAAGATTCTACAAGCCGAAGATCAAGCTAGACGATGATGAAATCCAACTCTAGATTATGGAACTGTTGGGGATATACTTTCCGGGTATCCTCATTGTGCCTCACTGATCAGGGTGGCCCACTTTGGGTTAGAGCTTTGCTTCACGGGCGGACCAGACAGGGAGAAGAGACAGAGTCTAGTCCGACTACGGGAAGGCCCAGAAGACTTACCAACATAGGCCTGTTATGTTACTTGTAGTTCAAGTTGTACTCTGTAACTGAATCTTAGTCGTAGCCGGATAGGTCTCTCCTGTAAACCCTAGGCCGAATATCTATATAATTTTTCCTAGGGTACGCCTTTAGGGCACCACCACAATAGTCTATAATCTCAACTCACACAGACGAAACCCTTGTAACCCATATTCCGGCTCTGTCGTATTACTGGATTGCTAGCAGGAGTAGCATCCGTCCAAAGCTGGTGGATTCAAACCTGGGTAAACTTGTGTGCTCACCATCCCAGAACACCGTACGTCTCACGCCCTCTCTTCCGCATGCCTCGAGGACCCCCTCATGGCATACTTGTCATCAATCCAATGACAGAGGGGTTTTCTATGATTCTCAAATGCAATGTGATACGGTGACATGAGCATGATATAATGATGATGCAATAAACCATATGTAGGAAGTAGCAACATATAGACTAGGCAAGTACCATTGCAATTGTTAGACAATTGGGATGCTACGGGGACGAATTATCAGGGCAGGGCAAACATACGGCCCTAGCTCAGACAATCCGGACTAAAAGTCTGGCCCCCTTGCCACATGACGCGCCTTAGTTGGCTTTGTCAAAATCCTAGCAAATAGATTATCCGGCCCCCAGGAGGGGCGGATTATCTGGCCCGGGGAAGTTCTCCAGCCCTGGCCGGTTAATCCGAGGGGATCTCTGCCCCCCATATCGCACGACGCGCCTTGTTGACTTCTCCCAAAAACTTGGAGGGGCATATTATCTGCCCCCTAGAGGGGCATATTATCCATCTTGGGCAAATGCTCCGGCCCTAGCCGGTTAATCTGAGGAGAAACTCCGCCCCATATAGCATGACACGTCTTTTTGGCACTCTTTATGCTTCTAATAATTATGAAAGAGGAGGTGATAAGAGCCCTCTTTATGCTTCTAATAATTATAAGTTGCATCCATCTACTAATAATATTCATTGGTATACTCATATTTATTGTGATTCATTCATTTATATAATTCCAAGGCATAAGAAGAAAGTTAGATTTCGATGTTACTTTATCTATGCTCCATGGTGTGTTTATCTTGCTATAAAGTTTTAATATCTTGATTAGCTTGATCACACCATGGGATCTTGGTATTTTGTTATCATGTTTCCTTTCTAATAATGAGAAGGGAAGAATCAAGAAGCATTACTCACACAACATATTCTCCTTCTGAAAATAAGGTATGTAAGCCTGACTATATGGCTATAATGAAAGAGCTTTACGGGAGGCATCCCGGTTGTTTTTTCTTTTGGTTTTTATTAGGAATCTTGCTACACAAAGAGATTTTTTTTGGTTCTCTTTCTAGATTTTTTTAATAAAGTACCAAATTTTACCCATTTTGGATGTTGAGTTTACAAAATATATGCGGAGTTGTAGAGTCATGCATGTTGTTGTTTACTGGAAAAGCTCCCCACGCCATTTGGTGCCTCCATTTGGGCTAAAATTTATATTGTACTCTATTTACAAATTTTCATCCTCTGTATGCACAAAAATTAGAAAATGTTCCTCACACATTTGGTTGAAATAATTATGTTTTCCAATAGCTATATTTGTGGACAGTTTCTGTCTTTTGATGCAAGAGTGGCTTCTTTGAGTCTTTCTTTGATTATTTTTGGGTGTTTTGAAATATTTTAAATGTTGTACACTTAAGAACTTTTGAATTGTAATTCCATTTTATTTGATGTTTGGAGAGTAGCTGGGAAATTATCTTTATGCCACTATTATCACCCCACAGAAAAGAAATGGGATAATGTTTTGTGTTGAAATTTTTTCACAGTGAATGAAGGAACATCATACCATGATCTATCCAAGAATGGTGAAAAACAAAATCCTGGGGATGCCCAAGGCACCCTAGTTGACCTATTACACTCTCCGTTTGTACACCTCTAAAAAAATTCAAGCAACATAAGATAATCACATAAACTTGGAGCGTTTCTATCTAGTTTTAGTTTTTGAGTTTTGTTTAACATTCATGCCTTTGAATAAAATACCACCACCTATAGATGTTATTAATTAATATGAATGAGCTACTAGAATAAAAAAAGATAAATTTGGATGCTAATAAAGAAAAGGAAAAGGGAAGGATAGTTACATTACAAGTTATGCATGCGGTCAAACTTTGTTAAATTGTTCAATTCTTTGAATAAATGATAGTGTGCAAGTGTCATATTTAGTTCTAGCTCAGCTTTTGGTTGATATTATCTATTAATAAATGATTAGTATTACGGACACTTTTTCTATAGATGGTCAACTATCCCCCTCTTGCTAGCCAAATAATAAAAACAAGCATAACCTTGCACATCCATAATCCCTTAAACCAAGTTATTCTCCAGCAGTGTCCACCATATCTACCTATATAGCAATATTATATTCCAAGTATATTACATGTGTTATCATTGATTCAAAATCATGGGGAAGCAGGTTGTGGGGTGACCATGAACTCATAGGCATTAGCACCCTTTTAGAATAAAAATTCCATATCTAAAAGATGAGGGGAAAATCCTCCAATCAAGGGTGCATCCACAAAAGATGAGGGAACAAACCGTTCAAGAAATAAATTGAAAGGTGAGAGAGTGAGTGTGCAGCCAAAGTTGTCAATTTATAGATACCAATGTATCTCATCATATTAAGTAGGTGTTGAGTGGAAAGAACCAAAAAACTGTCGAGAAATAAAAATGCAAAAAAAATAACTGACACGCAATGGAACTCCATACCTGTTGAACCATTGATATGAGCTACACCACCCAAAATTATTATTTTACTTCTCTTACTTATTGATAAGTTTTTAGCTCAAGGATTTGGCACATGCTTTTTCCTGCTTACTTTCTACTTTTTAAGAGTCCACATATATGAAAAGACACATTTGTATACATGATTCTAAGACCAAAGTAGAACAATATACAATACACAATGCACTTTCATTTGAAATTATTATGTTTAATGGTCCATAGTACTTTGTGCATTTATATTTATACAAGCTCACAGATTGGTAAACATAGATGATGTTTATGAGATATATCACTTTATAAGATGATTGTTTATTGTCATTCTTGGAAGGATGAATTATTTAAATTTTTGTAGCAATGATCATGACTTGTGATGTATTAAATGAAAACAAACTCTGAAGTCCATGTTAGTTTTATCACCTTTATGCTCAAAGATGAGCATAGGTTAAGATTGGGGATGTTGATGCATGTAAAATGCATACATTGGATTTGTAGTTTATTGTCACGGGAATCTAATATTAGTTGTTTTCCTAGCTAAGTGCAAAGCTCACCCAAGTTCTTTGCAATGTTGTTTGACATGTATATGTGGCCAAACTAAGGAAAAACTAACCAATTCAATGTCTAGAATTATTCGTGGAATTTGGAAATGGATCCTGTCGTGATGTTGCTCGTGTAGCCACGTGTTATTCATATTGCTGGATTTTCAAGATTTACTTTCTCAAAGTATAAAAGCGGAGGAAGAGGGAACGAGTTTCGAAGAAAATAAAAAACTGAATCCAACTAATTGGGAGAGAATCAATATATTCCTTTTCGGGAGCGATTCATCCTTCCTGAATGCAGCATACAACTCCTCGTTGTACTGCGCTCTTCAAATGTGCTTCTTTCCCCTTCTCCCTCTTACCATGGCAAGTCCTTGGCAAATAATTCCGATGGGCAGAAAAATGAAGGTGTTAAGAGATCCTCCTTGCCTAACCCTAGGTTCTACTATTTTGTTTGATCTTGTAGTCCAAAGGATTCCATACCATGACTCATTTGGGATAGTAGACATTAGTGAAAAACAATACTTTAGATAGTCAGTTATAACCAGGATATCATTTCTGTTTGACAATATCTATACCAATATAAAAAGGCGCAGACGGTGAAAGATCCAACAAATCATAGCCTTATAATACTAACGAGGGATTAACTCGTCAATGCCCATTGTTATGGACTTGGATTTTAGAGAAGGAGGGAGCGCTGGAGGCATCAATCGGCTAGCAAACAAGCACACAGGGACGCAAGGTTTACCTAGGTTCAGGCCTCGTAGATGTCCCTACTCCTGCTTGTCTACTCTTGGAATTATCGAGGGAGTTGAAAGTTATAGGGGGCGCAGATGCAATCTGGTGAGGTTGTGGAAACTAGGGTTGTGATTGTCCTATTTGCCGCCCCTCCTAGCCTTTATATAGATAGGCTAGGTCTCAGGTAGCAGGTCGAGTCTGTTACAGACTAGGGTTCGTCCCTTTGAACTTTCTATCTTAAGCTTCGTCTTGCGCTGCAAAGAATCGGAGTCTCCATGAGTCACCCGATACCTGTATTGGGCCGTGGTAACGCCATGGGCTTCTGCCATATCCTGGACCGTAAATGCCAAAATCGAGTACCTGTAAGGTATGCCCATGTCCGTAGCCCCCGAGTGTCTAGTGGAATCGCAGATTCGATTGGAGACTTTTATGAAGCCTTTCGAGTGTATAGTTGAGCATGTTTTCGAGTGGTTTGATTGATGTCATAGGGATGGTCGATATACGTGCCTGACTCATATGATGCATCGGGATTAGTTAACTGCCTTAGGGAAAAACAACGCAATCTACTCAAATTCGAGTCCCCGGACTCGAATTCAGGAAAGTGCTGGCGTAATTCGACTCAGGCCGCGGAGGTCTTACAGGAATCAAATTCCAGTATGTAGATGTGATCACTCGACGCGTCCGTCAAGGAATATTCATCGTACTTGTAGGTACGGATATATTTTTGGTAGTATGCAGTAGATGCGTTTCCAGGCCTTATTCAGGTCTTATCTTCATGCTGTAAGCGCGGCATCCGAACTTTTTGTCATCGCGGAGATGATTCAGGTGGCCCAGGATACGTAGTCTCTTTTCATGGAAAGATATGAGGCGGAGTCGCCATATACGTGAGGGTGGATGTTATCAACACACGGTGTAACATATAAGAAAAATAATCATAGGGTGCGCGGCTAGCGCTCCCTATGGGAGTAGCCCCCGAGTGGCTATTCGAGTCATAGACTCGAGTGGGGACTATAAGTACTTTGCGGCTGCTGTCATCTTTATTTGCTTGTTTCAGTCAAATGTGCTTCCAGCACTCCCTATGGGAGTAACCCGGAGTTCTCAATCGAATCGTTGATTCAAGTGAAGGGTTTTCATGAAGCTTGGATACCAGCATAAAATTCTTTCGGGTGCACGGCCAGCGCTCCTGTTAGGAGTAGCCCCCGAGTGCTTAGTTGAGTCGAAGACTCAAGTAAGGACTATAGTAGTCAAAAATGTTCTTCTGCTGGAATTGATGATGTCAGTGCTAACGACGAGATGACCTCAGTTGCCCGCGTGAGCGACTTTGACGGGGTGACGAGTAGTGGGTCCCACTTTCTGACCTTGATTTGACTGGGTGTGTGTAATCTTCTGTTTTAGCTACGTCTCCTCGATTTCCATGCGTAATGGGAGTAGTAGGGGACGATTCGTATTTTACCCTTGCCACACGTCAGTACTGATGTATGCCACGCGTCTGGTAGGTTTTCTTCTGGCCGTTGGATGCCATCTGCTAGGAGGTTAAGTAGGGACGCATTGTGCGGTAATTCCCCACACCTCTCTTCTTGCTCGTGCTTCCTCCGCCGTTGTTATTCTTGCTGCTCCTTTGCGAACATCCTCTCTGTGGCACTGGACCAACTTCGCGTCTTCCCTAGCTATTTCCTGCGCTCTCATCGCCAGCGCAAGATGGGCAAAAATAAAGAAGGTGCCACCGCTGGATCTGCGGCCGCCATTGTTTCTGCTAAGAAGAAAGGAGGCGCCACCACCAAGGGCACCAGCACCGCTGGCACTAGGAAGAAGAAGGGTGCGGGAACCCGCATCACGAATGGATCATGGCGCCCATCCGTCATCAAATCTTCCGATTTGTTCACTCGTTGTCAAGATGGAGAGCTTCCTCCCGCAGAAGATGACTCTCGCGTACCCGGCGAAGAGGTAATCCCCCGACCTCCTGCGGGTTTCCGAGTGATGTTCCTTGCGTTCATCATTCACGGTCTCTCTCTCCCCCTGCGTCCTTTTGTTAGGGGTCTTCTCTTCTTCTATGGGCTCCAGCTACACCAGCTATCCCCAAATTCAATTCTCCACATCGCTTGTTTCATCACCTTTGCGAGTGCTGGCTCGGAACCGAGCCACACTTCTGTCTATTCAAAAAACTCTTCAAGCTCAAACGTCAGTCGGGGTCGGGTTCTATAGTCTATGATGTAGGGGGCTGCGGGATCCACGTCGACTCCTCTGCCATGTATTTTGACATCAAACTCACCATGTCTATCCAAGGGTGGAGAGATAAGTGGTTCTACATCCATGACCAGAAGGCCAATGGAGTGCACTAGGGACTCGCGCCCTTCGATCCCGTGGCTGCCTGCAAGAGGAGGTGCTCCTGGAAGAATGTCGTGATGCCCGGCGAGTCCGGGGAGATGGAGATGCTATAGCAGCGTGTATGCGACCTCGAAAGCCATATAGGCAAGGAGGAAGGTGGCGCTGCACTCATTCGCATGTGGTTGTGCCGTCGCATGCAACCTCTACAGGTCAGAGCCCATCTGATGTACCGCTGGATTAGTGCTGGCGATGTCACTCGCATATCTATGGGAGGTAGATAGGATGTTGCGGCTGGTGACTAAGTACACTTCCAAGGAGGATCTCCCGGGTGAGTCAGTCATGCTTCCTTTCGATGCCAATCATTCTCCACCTGAGGTAGAGTTTCCCTATGAGGTGTTCTAGATTTTCGATTGCTTGTCAGCTACTTGATATACACTGATGCTTCTTCTAATTGTAGGACTGGAACGTGGCTGCCAACTTCCCTCCTCAACCTGAAGGGATTATCCTGCACGAAGCGGAGGAAGAGGACGAGTCGGGATCCACGGTCCCCATGGAGGAAGAGGAGGAAGCCCCCAAGTTCAGTGACCACGGGACTCGCAAATGCTCCCGTAGAAAGGATTCGGATGCCTCCTCGCCGATGATGCTGAAAGATGCCACTGCTGCTGCAGAGGAGCCGATTCCCGCCGTACCTGTACGTGCCATGGCTCCTCCCTCACGGAAGAAGCTGAGGTTGCCAATGGAGTCGTCAGATGACTCCTTTGATCTTCATAAATTCGACGAGTGAGTTTTTAGTATTTGCCAGTGCGTCTTGTTGTCCTTTGGAGTTTTTCTTATGAAGTGGTGCTGGTCCTATTTGTAGTCAAGCGGCGTCATCGTCTTCGGATGACTGCCAATTTGTGAAAGAATCCGGAGTCGTAGACTCCAAAAAACAAGGAGGTGGCCGTGCGGTTACCTTCTCCTCCGGTGGCAGCCCACTCCAGCACCAACACTTCGAGTTCCCCTCATGACGGGGGGCACCAGATGGTTGCGTGGACGCCCACTCGACAGGAATCTTCGGAGTCCCTAGAGGAACACGTAAGTATCTTTTTGCCGCTGGCAGTCGAATTTGTGCTTTTGGTTGACGTTGATTCTTCTTTTCTCTTGGTGTAGCCTATCGTGAAGGATTCTGCTCACCTTGCGGAGCAAATCCTTGACTTGGGTCGATAGCACGCTCTGCTGGACAATCGCCACTGTGCAGTCGAAGGTTTGTAGTGATCTTCTGTCTTTGCTCTGTTTATAGAGAAATTTGGAAACTCACTTTTGTCGTGCTCTGTCCTTTTTTAGGGGAGCATAACGAGCTTCTCCGTCACATCACTTCCCTTGAGAAGGGACTTGTCGCAGCGGAGAAAAAGCGTGATGAGGCAGTTGCAGCTCTAGAAGAGTCTCCACTGCTGAAAGGGAGAAGTTGTTCAAAGAACAACTTTTATCGATTGCAAAAGCTCTCTCAGGTATTGTTTGGCTACACTTGCATTTTCCCTATTTGATTTCATGTCGTAGTGCTGATACTCTATATATGTAGATGCCGCCAGCGTGAGCTTCGATGCCCAGGACCTGCACCATGCGGATGCCTTGGCTGGCATCGTGGCCGCAGTCGAGGACCAGAGTGTGTCCCTCCAAGATACGCTCGGGAAGGCCAAGAACATGCCGAGCCATCTCCATGAGGATATGGACCCTAAGGCTTGTTTAATCGAGACTCTTGATGGCCTGGTGGAGTCCTTCGCAGAAGGTGTCCCAATGGACTTCAAGAATGCCCAGTGGTCTGTTGGTGCCAAGATGGCACTCGCATGGTGTGGAGCTAGACCCAAGCACAATCTCTGAGGCGATGCATGTCGACGCAGATGGTCAGCAGGTAGTCTTCCAGGCTTTCGCCACTAAATGCAGTAAGTATGGGCCTCGTCTTTTTGAGACAGTGGCCAAGTACTCTGAGGAGAGTCGGCGGGTGAAAGCGGCGAAGGCTTCGGCGTCTGGGGCTACCACTGGAAAATCTGTGGCGTTGGAGACTGCCACGGATGCGATGAAGCCCCCGAAGTCGAAGTCCAAGTCGAAGAAGCAGATTGCTCCATAGCTTCCCGTTGTAATAGTTGTAACTGTCCTTTTGTTGGTCCGCGTTTTGTGGGGGGTGCCCCCTTGATACTATTATCGAATTTGAATGCACTCCTATTTTGTATCAATGTATGATTGGTCTCATTTGCCTCTTGCTTGGTTGTAATAGGTCCCTCGAGTGGTCTTCGTGACTCTCCTCCCACTGATGAAAACACAGCGCAACCGCATTCAAAAGTGGAGGAGCTGTCGCTTCTCTCTCGACTGCACGACCATAT